>CM051526.1:11007500-13507500 GCA_028017165.1 Herpetospermum pedunculosum
TGTTCTTGTAAGTATCTTCCAGAATTACTTTGTTAATTTGGTCATTTGCTTGTCCTAAAGATGTGAAAATTCCCAACTCGTATGGCCCTTGTTTGGGAATGTACATGGCACTAAGCTTTAGTGGCGTTCTGATGCAGCTTGACAAAGAGTTTCATCCATACTTGGCTGATTTTGGTTTAGCAGTACACCGGAAATATCTGAAAGGAATCTCCGCAGAAAACTGGAAGTCATCTGGCAAGCCAACAGGTGGTTTCTATAAGAAAAACATGGTTGGGACACTCATTTATATGGCACCTGAGATATTGAGGAAGAAAATACATACAGACCTATCAGATGTCTACAGTTTTGGCATCTTAATGAAGTAAGACTTCTTAATACTTGTCAATTTATTTTTACAGATTCATGCCATTGCTTGTGAAAACTTGTGTAGCAAGAGAGAATTTAAAAGGAAGAATGCATTTTTAAGCTATAATTTAGCTCCCTCACCGAAGGAAAATTCAGTCAATGTATACGAGCCAGCTTTCTTAGCTTGGAATTTTGTGTGCACAGCACTCTTACCTTAGGATTTGATCAATGGACTTGGATACGCAGCTTTCTTGCTTGGAATCTTTTAAGTGTGTACAGTACTCATACCTTAGGATTTGGATATCCATCAATGCTTTTCTCATGATTTGTTTGTGTTTGATAGTTCTCATAAAGTTGGTTGGCCACTGCATTCACATTTTTTCTGGAGCAGCTTTCTATTTTCCCCTATGAATCTTGAATCCTTGACTTTCCTCCTGCTGCAGTGAGCTTTTGACTGGTGTTGTTCCATATACTGATCTTCGTACTGAAGCACAGGTCAGATATGTTGAATTAGTTAATTCTTTTACCAATGAACATTAAATATTGATTAAGGAACACTCCATTGGATCTTACAAGCATTTCTAATTGATGACATCAGCTATTGATTAAGGAGAATGTATATAATGTATATGGACATGGAACATTCAACAACATATATTTACTGAAACATATTTTTGTATACTATATTCAACTCCTGAGTTACCAATTACCATCTACATGATTTTTATCTTTCTTTCTCTCATGAGTTTTTCAATCGCCTTTTACATTGAAACGGGGGCTCTATAAAGGGAAAAGAAATAAACAGGGATTCCACTCAACCAGAATGAGAGTCAACCTACCTCCCTTAAAGAAGAAACTTCTCTTCGAGGTGGCCAGCCTCTTATGATCCCTCTCCACAGCCGGATCCCACAACACAATAGACTTCGGATTATGGCCTAGAGGGAGACCTAAGTAAGACGAAGGAAGGGAGCCAATTTTACACCCCACCATGCCGGCCCAGCTAGCCAACTTATTCAGATTACAATTTCGACCCAAGAGTTGGCATTTGCCCCTATTAATCTTCAGATCCGACATCGCTTTAAAAAAGGCGACGATATGGTCCAGAACGTGGAAAAAAACCTCTTTTCCAGAACAACAAAAAAGAGTATCATCCGCTATCAAAAAAAAAAAAAGTATCATCCGCAAACTGAAGATGAGACATAGGTATCTTGCCCCACTTCAAAGCCCTCCAAAGTCCTACCCTCCACCCCCGTGGAAACGATTCGGCTTAGCGTATCCACCACCAGAACAAAGAGAAAGAGGGAGAGAGGGTCCCTCCCTTGTCTCAGCCCTCTCGTAGCAAACATTTTAAACTATAGGCCCTAAATTGAAAAACAACCCAAGAAAATGATTGAAAAACCACCCAAGCAATAGGGGGCTAAAATATATATCTAGCCTTCATTTATCAATGAAATTATTTCTTTGACTAAAAAAATCAATGAAATTATCTTATTGGAAAAAGGGGGAAATTAGAAAAAGGCTTGGATTGACAACCATAACTTAACTGGAAATTCCTATGCCACATGATGTCGGTGTTGGCATATCACAACAACTTTGTTATCACATTTCATATTTATACAGGCATGATGCGTCTGAATATTTGGTTTATCTTGCCTTTTTTTAAGTACTTGATGGCTAGTTGAATGGTGTGAATTTTCATTGGGCAGGCTCACACTGTACTGGAAATGAATTATACAGAGCAGCTGCTTACCACAGCTATTGTTTCAAATGGCTTGCGGCCAGCTCTTCCTGGTGACGAGTCTGGCACACCATTTAGGTTGTTGTCACTTATACGGAGGTGCTGGGATGCAAATCCTAAAAATAGACCATCTTTTTCTGATATAGTTATGGAATTGGAGTCAATTTGGGAGGACAGAGAGGATTTAGAATCTGTTGCCCCTATACAACCCGATTTGTGTGGTAGACTTAGTGATGCTAATGAAAATGATTATGCCTATCGAGAAGATATTAATTGGTCAAATCAGGGGGAACATTGTTCTCAAAAGTCTCCTGATGCAGATAGGTGTGCTGCAAATGACTGGCATGATTTCTCAACTGATCATTCGGCATACCGCCCAATACTTTCTTGGGGATCCTTTTCCACCTGTGGGAGGAGGGAGACCATGGAGGACTCTCATTTCCTTTTGCCTCACATGTGCAATGAAGAGGACATCCATGTCTTTGGGATCTTTGATGGTCATAGAGGTTTGTAATTGTAAATTCTTTTAACTATTATTGAAGCACCTCACACTAAATCGGAGAAGGATGCAAATGCAACTGTCATGTCATTAATTCACAATACTCTGTTGCTTTAGTGAGAATTCCACATGTATTTGTGTGAACAATGCTTTTGTTGAAAATCTTTGAGAATTGTTGTCATTAAAAGGCGAAATGGAAATTTCCCCCCATAAAATCACCTCAAAATCCTTATGTTATTCTGCTACTATCTATAGATGTGGTCATGAAAAGTAGTTCTATGTTGAATGCCTGTAGTTGAAATATTGTATAATGCACTGGTGAAAATAAAATGGAAAATTAGAACATGTAACTTGGTATCAATACTAGTGATGAAAGTCAACTTGGAAACCTGGCCAAAGCTCTTTTACTACTTGGTGCATCCTTTTGCAGGAATAGTAGTGAAGATGCTTTTCTTCTCTTCCTTAGTTGTCTTTTTTTTTTTTTGAAACTTTGGTGGAATAGGTTTGATATTTTTGGCCAAGGAGAACTGAGGACTGAATTCATCAACCTTGTGCTATCATATGTTTAAAGAGATGGATAAGCCTGAAGGTTCTTTGGCTTAACGCTGTCCAATATCTTCATTGGAAAGTGTGGCTAGTAAAAAATCAAAGTGTTTCAAGATGTTGAGAGAGACTTAGACCATCAGATGTTACTGTCTTAGATTGCTCTTCTTGGTGTGACTTATCTGAACATTTTTGTGAATAATATCTCTTCTACATCTACTACACCCAATGAGAGCCTTTTTATGACTTCTTTGCTAGATTTTTTTTTATGGAATCTTCTCTTTTATATATTTCAGACTGAAATTATTGTTTATAAAAATAAAGTAGGGAATCTCATGAAAATTCGCAAAGCTTGTATATTCTGCTTCATCTAAGGAAATTCTACTTTAGTTCTATCCCAATTACATATCTAGAGTACCTTTCAGATTATAACCATATATAATATTAGGGGAAGTATACTGTTGTAATTTAAAAAAACTTTTACTAAGGATCTGTATTTGATATGCTATACATCCTTCTGGCCTTTCATCTGTTGCCTTCTTCCCAATTACTAATCACTTCAACGTATTACAAGTGTGTCAAATACCTAATGCTATAGCTTTAAAGCATGCAGGTTCAGCAGCTGCTGAGTTTTCAGCTCAAGCTATTCCTGGATTCTTGCGAACATCATGTTCCACAAGAAGGTTTTCATTCTTTTTTTTAATATTCTTCATTTTTCACCTTTCCACATTTTTCTTATGTACTAAGATGGAATCTTCTGTGTGCAGTCCTGTGGATGCATTAACAGAAGCATTTGTAAAAACAGATATAGAGTTTAGAAAAGAACTCGATTTTTTTCGCAAATCCAAGAAAGTTAAACAGAAAGACTGGCATCCTGGTTGTACTGCTGTTGTTGCTCTAATTGTTAGAGACAGGCTTTTTGTTGCCAATGCTGGTGATTGCAGGACAATATTGTGTCGGGCTAGCGATCCCATTGTTTTAAGTAAGGTGGGTTTTGTGTGTGTTTTTCACTTTTTTAAATCTTTTTACTATATTGTATTCTTAACATATTTGAGGTAATCTACATTTTCTATCAGGATCATGTTGCTAGTTGTCTCGAGGAGCGAGAGCGCATCATCAGTGCTGGAGGACAGGTCAAGTGGCAAGTTGATACATGGAGGGTTGGTCCGGCTGCTCTTCAGGTCTCTCTTTTGAACTTTATGAAAAACTGAAATATTTTGCAACAAATGGAAACTGGGTATTGCCTGCCAAGTTAATAATAAATAATGGGAAGAGTTAGTATTAAACTATGATTAACTGCCCAATTTTTTCCTGTTACGCAAAGTTATTTTCTGTATTTCACAATAAATGGAAAGTTGACTGCAAGAGGAACGGAAAGGAGCTTTTGCTTTCCAATGTAAATGGCTATTTTTGGGGCCTGGTAAACGCCATTCTTTGGTGAGATTTATAGGAATATGCAATCTATTGGCTTAAGCAAGGATTTAGTGGTTGATTTAACATGGTGTATAAGCAAGAGATCCTAAATTTTAATTAAGAATATATATAGAAGTTAAATATGCCTAAGCTATCGGGTTTTTTTCTTGGGTCTAGTGCAATTTAACAAGATTATTTAAGGACGTTTATTTTGAAATTTCACCGTTCACCATCTAATTATTTGTCTTGAGAATCCTTGTTATGAAATGCTACTCCCATGCTTGGTTGGTGGGATTCTGCCATGCTTAATTTTTTTGGTTCACCATTGTACATTTTCTTTGTAGTTGTATGGATATCTTATGCAAAGAAATACAGAATATTGATAGGAACTACTGAATCTTACTTAAGAAGAGGAAAGTACAAAGGGTTGATAGCCTCTCGTGACGGCTGTCTCTCCTAATCTGTGAAGTATACTTTCCTGGCTCACATTATTTATTGATGTAGCCCAAGTGACTAAGGAGAGTTCTTTCCAATAATCTATCCAAGAATCTTATTATGAATCAAAAGTTAATGAATTCTCTATTTATAGAGAATGAAAAGTAAACTAAAACCCAAAATGAAACTAAAAGGATTTAACCATGAGTAATATGAATTTATCCCTAATCCTACTACATCATTTATATTCGAATTCTTAACAAATTCATTATCTTAAGACCAATTAGTCCCTTCTACAATCTTAACAAATAGTTGTTATGAACATCTCTTTTCAGATGGTAATATACTAATATAGTATACCTTTAAAAGGATAAGATTGTTTGTTGCAGCAGTTTGTAGTAAATACTCGAAACGATATTTTTAGTTTTTTTTTTCTCGTTAAATAATGTTTTCTATTGACTCTTTTGAGATTGGACAGGTCACGCGATCAATTGGGGATGATGATCTGAAGCCAGCCGTAACTGCAGAACCCGAGATAACAGAAACTGTTTTGACATCACAGGATGCTTACCTGGTAAATCTGTTTTGAAGTTCTGTTTCATTTCAAAGTTACCAGAAAGGGATTGAGATGGCATAGCCGCATAAGGGATACTTTGTTAGTATGATACAGTAGTCAGTGACTCAAGTCCTTTATATGGAAAAGTAATTTTGTGACATCAATTCCAACTTATGAGATAAACAATGAAAAGAACAATTTCTCAGTAGATACATACAATCAAAATGGACGCTATCTATTAAACAATGTATCTGTTCTTCATCTATATTTCATTCAATTCTGTTGATCATGAAACCATGATGTTGCATATCAGGTTATGGCTAGTGATGGACTATGGGATGTCCTTAGCAACTCTGAGGTAGTTGGTATAATCAGGGACACCGTTAAAGATCCGGGATTGTGTTCGAAGCGACTCGCAACGGAAGCGGCAGCTCGGGGCAGCAACGATAACATCACGGTAATTGTTGTATTTTTGCATCCAGTATCTACAGTAGAGAGAATTTATTAAGTGGTGTAATATAGGGTGCCTCTTATACTTACCATAAAGAAAAAGGTGCGGCTACTTTTAGTTTTAACACATTCTTTCCAAAAGAAATGTAATAAAATACTTCATATTTTTTTTTCTTGCAAATGTATTTTAATTAATGTGGGGATTGAACTCATAACCTCTTAATCAAGGACACAACCTTATGTCAATTGAGCTATGCTCGGTTTGGCAAAATACGTCATATTTATCAACGTGTCTTTACCAAGTATACATGTCCCTTCCTAATCTTGGAAGGATGCTGCATTAGGGCGGGTTTTTGTTTAGGGTGTTCTATTTTTTCTGGTGTAGTTTCTTAATTTTAAATTGGGTGAAAATAATCTCTCTATAGGATCCATCTCAGAAGGAAATGATCTCTTTTAAGGCATATCGTGTTGTTGGTTAATGATCTAGAAAGATAAGAGTCCCAAGATAAGCCTCAGTTCAAGCTTATTGTCCATGGAGTAACATCTTCGGCGGTAAGCCATTGCTGGTCTTTGGTGATCAAATCCAACAGTTGAGGACAATCCTCGTCTTTCTCGGACACCCATTCATCTCCAAGACCAAACCGGATAGGATGAATTATGAAATACAAATTTGGTTTACTTTTTTGAGTAAAAAAAAAAAAAAAACTAAGTTAGACAAAGATGGAAGCGAAAAAATGGTCCCTCAAGTTTGAGTTTGATAGCACTTGGGCCTAAGGTTTCAAAGCCAACAATTATCGATTAGAAATTACAGATTATTTCGAAAATCTTTAAAATCTTAGCGATTAACAAAATTATCGATTGAAAATTAAAAATCTAAATGTTGAAACCTTAATGTCTTGAAGAAACGAAGGAAGGGGAATAGTCATTTGCCCACTGATTGAATAGATGAAAAAGAAAGAAGAAATTGGACAATCAGAATTTCAAGTTTGAAAGGTCCAAGGAAGGAAAGAAAAATCACAGTTCGAACATTTTTTTTCTTGTGCGGTGGAAGGAGGGGTCTAGAAGTGGGTGGAAGGAGGGGTCTAGAAGTGGGTGGAGTCGCGACGAGCGAAGGAGAGAGATTAAAAAAAAAAAAAAAAAAAAAATGCTCAGTTTTTTTTTTTTTTTTTCTTGCAACTGTAGTTTAATAAATGTGGGGATTGAACCCATGACCTTTTGGTCACCAGCACAACCCTATGCCAATTGAGCTATGTTCGGTTTGACAAGTCTTCTCTTGAAGAGACGATATGCCACAAGTTTGCATCATCTCTTGAATTTTAATTGTGTGTCTTAAAATATATAAGTTTACTATTATATAAAATATATATAATGACCCCTCTAAATTATATGATAATGTTTTTTCACCACAGTAGTATTTGCGCTTGTGTACAAAACTCAACAGTCTTTTATTACTTGTTTTTTTAAGTACATACCTGACTAATTTCTTAGTCATTTTAATATTTATTTATTTATAAAATGTAACTATTTCTATTCATTTTAAAATATAGAGAAATTTATTTTTAAATGTAATTTAGACCTATATTTTTTTTGTTATAAATATAAATGATAAACAACTTTTCATATTTAATTTTATAAAAATCAAATCTTTTTAATTATTATTTCAAGTTTTTTTTTTTTTTTTTTTTTTTTTTTTTTTTTTTTTATATTTATATTTGAAAAACATATTCACATTATAATGTTTTTTTTGTCAAATATTTTTTTTTCTTAAAAGTATTTAATAAGTTTTGAACTTTCAATTTTGTGTTTAATAGATCGACAAATTTTAAAAAATGTTCGATATATTTTTTAGCCTTCAATTTTGTATCTATTCGACATTTTTTAAAATTCAGGGATTCATTAGAAACAAACTTGAAAGTTTTAGGGACCTATAAGATATTAGATTGCAAATTTAACAACTCATTAGAAACTTTATAAAGTTTAGGGATCTAATAGACTAAAACTTTAAACTTCATGGACTAAACTCGTAATTTAACCATTTTTTTTTGTTCTATTTGTATTTGATTAGACAACGAGTTGAGCTAAATTATATGATAATAATAAGTTTATTTGAACGGAGTTAGGAAACATTTCGTACATTTATCTATTCTCATCACCAATAATTTTTTTTAATATTTATATAACATAATATTTTGGCTCCCAAGGTAATCCTTTGATTTTTTTTGTAATAATTTTTTTTATATATATTTATAAAACCCTAAACCCAAATATTACTATCGGAATACGGCCATGCCTATAACTTTTTTTTAAGATCAACATAACGTGTGGATTAGATGATATGCATCATCGTGTACACATGTCTTGGAGTGTGGATTAGATGATATTGCATCATCGTGTACACATGTCTTTGAAGAGACGAAGTATTTAAAACGAGTTTCGAATTAATTTTGCAATACTGAAAGAAAAAAAAAGCATTTTAAAAACAATATTTTATAAAAAAAAATATATTATAGGTTTGGATGAGGTGGCAAGTCATAAAGTTTTTGTATTTTTTTTTTAAACATGAAAAGTATTATTAAACGCTCAAAAGTAGCAGTGGAATACAGAGAGGCAAGAGAGTCTAACCAACTTGGGTAGACTAACACGTGGGTAAGGAGAGGTTAAACCAAAAGATGCTAACGCATCAACAACTCATTACAATTTCTCGAGACATGCAAGAAAGAAGAAGAATCAAATCTGGAGCATAGAAGCTTACAGTCTTCAATCCAAGAACCATTTTCATTCAGGGGGAATGCTGGAGGAATTGAGCGCATCAATGGCCATCAAAGAGTCAGATTCAATGATGGCTCGACGAATCCCTAATTTCAGAGCAACCTCCAACCCGCTTCGAATAGCCTCAAATTCAGAGTGAAGGGGACTAAGGAAGAAACCACTCTTCGAAGCTTTGGCAGCAACAATCGAACCTGAAGAATCGCGAATCACAATCCCAACGCTTGCTTCAGAAGAGGAAGAGAGCCAAGAGCCATCAACATTAATTTTGAAATAACCCAAAGGAGGAGGAACCCACTTGTAGGGCGAGACTTCTAGAGATGGGGAAGCAAATTGAGGTAGAGGATGAGATCTTGAAAGCTCGACTTTGTAGTTGGAGATCCAGGAAATCTTTGAAGCCACATCAGGTATAACACAACCTTTATTAGCCAAATTTCTATCATTCCAAATTGCCCAGCAAATAATACAAGCTAACCGTAGATCCTCTTTTTTTAGGGAATCAAGCCAAAGGCCCCAGTGATCGGTAAAAGACGGGTGATGCAGTTTGCAGAGAGAAACTTTAGGGAGGAGAGCCTTCCAAATTTCTTTGGCTCGAGAACAAAACAGCAAGGAGTGAGTGGTGGATTCCTCCTTTCTTCGACAAACAGGGCATAAGGTACCACAATATACCCCTTTATCTTTTAGTCTACAGAGATTAGGGAGGCAGTTATGGAGAGCTTTTCAAATAAACAATTTAATTTTTCTGTGAAGCTTAAGACTCCAAAGAGATAACCAATGTCGATTAGAGACAACCAAATTAGAAGAGCTAGCTTCTTCCAAAGTAGATAGAGCTTTCAAATATCCACTCTTCACATTGTAACGACCATCTTTAGAGTAATGTCATATCAAAGTATCTTGAGAAGGGAGTCTGCTTAATGGGATTGATCTGATGGCAATGACATCCTCAGGGATAAAATATCTTTCCAAAAGCGGGATGTTCCAACTCCTTCTCTCTGTGATTAAATCATTGACAAACAAGTTAATCTGAGGAGTCAGAGGCTGTAAAATGCTGAAGGTTGAATCACGAGGAATCCATTTATCATGAATGGCTGAAATTTTAGAACCCGAGCTAACTTTATAACGAAGGCCAGCAGATAATAACTCACGACCCCATAAGATGCTCCTCCAAAGGTAGGAGGGCTTAGGGCCTAAACCAACTGCCATAAAATCACAATGGGGAAAATACTTAAATTTAAAAAAACGAGCCACCAGATTGTTAGGATTAGTCAATAGGAGCCAAGCTTGTTTGGTTAGGAGGGATTGATTGAATAACTCAATATTTTTTAAACTCGACCCCCTTTTGATTTCAGTTTACAAAGAGACTCCCATTTAAACTAATGAAGTTTCTTAGAGCAATCTGAGGTACCCCACCAGAATCTTGAAACAATTCTGTTAAAATCATTATAAATTCTCTTAGGGAGATGAAAACAACTCATTGAGTAGACAGGAATGGCTTGGGCAATACTCTTAATTAACACTTCTTTGCCTCCTTGGGAGAAGAAATTAGACTTCCAACCCCTGACTGTCTTCCAAACTTTGTCAGTTATGTAACTAAGATCAACGACCTTTCTTGAAGATATGCTTGAAGTGACCCCAAGGTAGCGCCCAAGATCATGAACAATTTTCACTCCTAAGATAGTTTGGAGAGAGACTTGAGAGGAAAGCAGAACATTAGGGGAAAAGAGAATAACAGATTTAAAAAAGTTAATAAGCCGAACTGAAGCTTCTTCATAGTTTTTAAGAATAGACAAAGTAGAAGAAAAGTCTTTAGAAGTATCTTTTAGAAATAACATACTATCGTCTGCAAAAAGTAAATGAGATATGGAGGGGGCAGACCTTGAAATAGAAATGTCAGAGAGAGAATTGATATTGTGGGCAACAATAATGGATTGTGAAAGACCTTTAGTACAAAGGAGGAAGAGATAAGGAGACAGGGGATCTCCCTGTCTAAGACCTCTAGAAGGAGAAAAATTACCTTTGGCCACGCCATTAATTAGAATAGAGAAAGAAACAGTAGAGATACAATGCATAATGAGAGAGATCCAAGTTTTATCAAAACCAAGCTTAGACATATTTTTTTTTCTAAAAAAGTTCATTCAATACGATCAAAAGCTTTAGACATATCAAGTTTAAGAGCCGCATATCCCGAAGAACACTTTTTCCTTTTATTAATGAAATTAACACACTCATGAGCTATAAAGATATTATCCGTAATAGAACGAAAAGAAATAAAAGTTGATTGAAAAGGGGAAATGATGGAATTAAGTAAAGGTTTTAAACGATTTGCAAGGACTTTAGAAATGATTTTGTAGGAAACATTGCATAAGCTAATAGGTCTAAAATCAATGACATTTGAAAGGTGTTTAGTTTTAGGAATAAGAGTAATATTAGTATGATTTAAAGGGGCAATAGAACCCGAGTTGTTAAGGAAATTAAGACAACTTTGAACTGTAACCTTACCAATAGTGGGCCAAATTTTTTGATAAAAAAGGACGAAAAACCCATCCGGGTCGGGGGCTTTAGTAGGAGCCATTTGCCTAAGAGCTATTTCAATTTATGCACTAGTAAAATTAGCTGTGAGAGAAAGATTCATATCTTCAGACACAATAGGATTAATACAAGAGAGAACCTGATCCATAGCTGCATTAGAAGGGTTAGAAGAATTAAAAAGGTTAGAGAAATGAGAGACAAAGGCATTCTCGATGCCTTGGGGATCTTCTGTCCAAGTATTAGAACTATAAAAAATGCCTTTAATAAAAAAATCTTTTTTCGAATAAAGGCCCTCTTATGGAACCAATAGGTGTTTTTATCCCCCCAATTCAACCAATTTTCTCTTGATCCCTTCCAAAAAATTTATTCTTCTAATAAAAGAGAATCTAGATCTTTTTCGATGAGCGAAATTTTGTTAAAATCAAGGGGATGGGAGGAGTAGGCTGAATGAAGAACATCTTTGCACTTTTTGATATTAGAAGAGATGGAATCAGATTTGGCCAACTCCCCAGGCTTAAGGAGGATAGAAGTTTGGCGAAGGGCATAAGCTAAAGAGTTGGGGGTACTATTGGAATCATTCCAATGGGAAGCCTTATTGATAATGGAATGACACTGACCATGTTTTAGCCAATGTTCTTCAAAGCGAAAAGGGCGGGTAAAACGGTTGGGGAGATGGTAGGCTTTATCAATGATGGTGAGCTCGATAGGTCTATGGTCAGATTTGGACCAATTTAAATGAAGGTTGGAAATGGAAGGGAAAAGCTCACTAAAAGAGGAGTTACCCAAAAACGATCTAGCCTTTCAAAAGTGGGTGTTCGGTGCTTCCAACGGTTAGTCCAAGTGAAGATTTCCCCGATAAACCCAAGATTTATAAGACCACAAACATCCAAAGTAAGATAAAAGGTTAGGATCTTTAGGGGGGTCACCTAGTTTTTCAGAATTTCATTGATATCACCGCCAATCAACCAAGTAGAGGAGTCATTATTGAAGAGCCTCTTTAGAAGATCCCATGTAGTTGAGCATTTAGTAGGGTCAAGATGACCATAAAAACCAGTAAATCTCCAAGATTTATTCTCCCAAAAATAGAAGAGTCAATATGATTTTTAGAGGAGGTGCGAATTGACAAATCTACATCCTCTTTCCAAAGAAGACAAAGACCACCACCAGAACCTTCATTAGAGACTGTGTAGCAACCATGAAAACCTGTAGCATTTTTTTAATTTGGTCATATAGTAAAAATCACTTCTTGTTTCCGAGAGGAAAACTAAGTGAGGCTTTCTTGAATTAATAATGTCTTTAACCACTCTGAATGTTCGAGGATTTTCCAATCCACGAACCTTCCAACAATAGGAGGTGGATTTGATAGGATTAGAAGAAGGGTTAGTAAATGGTTTATCACAATATCTTTGAAGACGACCAATAATCCACAATAGAAATAAAAATCTAGTAGGTGTTCATATTGAATGGGTATCCAACTCTCACCCATAGGACCATCCATATTAATCTTTATCCCCTCCGAAGAGGTTTAAAAATATCAATAGTCACTCTAACCTTGAGACTTGATCCCAACATCTATCAAGATCATCAGTTTCAACCTCAATAAATTGACCAATTTCATCACCCAATAGAGAAGCCATGGTTTTTGTTCTGTAGGCAATTAGAAGATCAAGAAAATGAACCCAGAACTGAGTCATTCCAAAAATCATCTCAGAGGGTTTAATCAACGGGTTTGGCTTTTCAAGAATTAAAAGATTCTTATCAAAGATCCAAGGGCTTGTTTGGAGAATACGAGTACTATAAGCAGCTTTTAAAAAGCAAAAAATGTATAAGTTCTTGGATAAAATGTTAACTTGTAACTTGTCTAATTTCCATATTGAACTAAAATATTTATGAATCACAATGCAGGGTATCAATCTTGGACAAAGAAGTTTGTCGATGAGGCTCAAGGACAAGTCGTTGGTGGTTGAAGCAGCAACAGAGTCTAGGTCTAAAGAACTGACTATGTTTTCTTCTTCAGTGGTCAGAGAAAGTTTATGCCAATCTGAAATCAAGACCTTTTCATCCATGGAAAGCAGAAAGAAAAAAGAGAAATAAAGAAGAAAGAAGTAGGCTGCCACAAGGGCAGAAAGAACCCCTTGGAATAGGGGAAGAAGCTCTCAACAAAAGAGGTACCAATCTCTTGGAGGAAACTTGGAGAATCTTGCAATCCGTTCTTGAAGAAATTTTTATGTCAACTAAAGGTTGATTGACTACTTTGGACAAATTTGTAGGTTTTAAAACAGGATTTCAGTGCATTTCGAAAAAAGAAACAAGTTTCCAGTGACATTAATAAAATCATATGTTTGAAGATACAATTTTATAATTTTAAGACCGTCATCCTTTCATCTTCTAAACTAAACTCTATTTTCTTAGAAAGAAAAAATAACTAGATATCTTTCAAAAAAAAAAAAAGAAAAAAAATAACTATTTTTTTTACAACATGTTGGGTGGAGGATTGAACCTAGGACCTCATAATCACTCGGCCATACATGATGTCGTTGAACTATGCTCTTGTTGGCAAAAAAAAAAAAAAAAAAAAAAAAAAAAAAAAAAAAAAACTATTTCTAGTGTATTTTAAATATATAAATAGTTTTTTTAATTTGGTTAAATTATAAGTTTAGGAGTTTGGGACACCAAATTGGAGTTGAGTTGACTGAATTATTATAACCTAGTATACGTTTAGCTCACTGACTAAAATAATAAAATAACCAATTCAATAATATTTACTATTCATAAACTATTATAATTATAAATTATTTTAACTCACTTAACACTCCAAATCACCCTTAAATTTTCAAAATCATATATATTCCGTCTCTAAAATTTAAAAAGTTCATAATAGATATTACAATTTTATGTCTAATTAGGTTTTTGAAGTTTGAAGGTTTCTAATAAATTTTTAAAGTCCCGTTTGATAACTATTTTAGTTTTTCATTTTTTAGTTTTTGGTTTTTGATTTTCTGTTTTTTATTTTTAATTTTTCAAAAACAAAAGAATCAAAACTATTTTTTATTTTTAAAAAATTGAAAACCAAATAAACGTTTGATAACTCTTTTTAGTTTAATTTATGTTTTTGTTGTATATTTTCGATAATTTTAATTTTAATTTTTTTTTTTTTTTTTAAAGTATAAATCAGGTTTGAATTATTATTATTATTTTAATTTTTATAACAAAAATAATATAAAATATTTCTTTTATAATACTTATTTTATCTAATATGTTTTATGATTACAAACCTTTTAAATCTTTAATAGTATCACCAAACAAAATGAGAAATAAGCAAATAAATATGCATATGGTAGACATACCAAACACCATAAAACAATAACCCATAAACAAAATTTATTTATTTTAGGAACATGCAATTATAATTTAAATTCTTTTTTGATCATTACTTTAAGAAAAAACTAGTTTGACCATGAAATCTATACTTATTTTATTTTAGTAAAAACAAAATTACTTTTTTTTTTTTTTTTTTTTTTTTAACAAAATTACCTTTAGAAAACGGAAATGTTAAGGTTTTTAACAAATTTTCAATAATTATAACGTCAAATTAAAATATATATATATATATTTTTATTTTTTTAATTTTAAAAATTAAGCTTATAAATTTTACTTCCATCTATAATTTTATTTTAAAAACATTAATTTAAACACGTGAAAAAACTTATAATTTTAGCCATTAAAGTCCTAAACTTTCATAAGTGAATCAATTGTATGAAAGTTTAGGGGTTTAATTGATAAATTATAAATTTTTACACGTGTATAAACTAACATTTTTCTAAGAAATGGTGTAAATTGATACATTTATGCCAGTTCAGGATTTAAATTGATACCATCATTAGTGTAGGATTTTCATTGATACAATTTAAGTGTAGAAATTGATTTTTACCCATTTTTTTTTTATATTTATAAAATCCTAAACCTAAATATTATTGTCGGAGTATGTCCGTGCCTATAACTTTTTTTTTAAGATCAACATGACGTGTGGAGTGTGGATTCGAATCTCTCACTTTTTTGTGATTTATTTTCCATATATTTATATAACATAATATTTTGGCCTCCTAAACATTATTGTTTAGAGAGAGACGATATGCATCATCGTGTACACGTCTCTTAAAGAGACGAAGTATTTAAAACGATTATATTTTTATAATAAGTTTGGACAGTTATATTTTTATAATAAGTTTTTCGAGGGATATTTGGACAGATGACCCTAAATTAAGGTCCGCTCGAGAGAATGACGTGCCAATAAAAAACTTTGAGAGAATGACCTTTTGCGTACGTCAGTTGAGGATCCCGAGAATTGTAGCATATGGTGAACTTACAAAATTGTCCTCCTGAGACCTCTTTTACCTTGTTTTCTTTACCCAGCGAGTGGAATGGGTGAGAAAACCCGCAAGGCAACGAGATAAATATTATAAGAAAAAACGGACGGTACGGAATATGAAACGCTTGTTTACTTCCTCTCATTGATTTGCGGGTTGGACGCTCGTTTACTTCTCTTGTTGGCTAGCCGATTGGATTACACAACCCGCAAATCAACCAGAGGAAGTACACGAGCGTTTAAAACCCTCATTTAGGGTCTCCCTCGTTGTCTTTCAGGTTGAATCACACAACCCGCAAGACAACGAGAGAAATAATACACAAAAATTATAACCTAGAAGCCAACGATAAGTTAAATTGATTTATAACCAGTTGAAGATAAGCATAATAAAATAAAATTACAATAAAGCAGGGAAATAAAATGATTAAGTATAATAATAAAACATGGTTAAGACTTCTAGTTGTCTGAATCCGTATCGTCAATTATCACCAACGGTAACGACCTCTCCTTCCTCTTCTTCCCCCTCTGCTCAATTCTGCTTGGTCCTTCTTTAGCGGGTTCGGGAGGCCCATTCAGTTGAATGTCCTTAGCACCTGAAAGCATTATTGAAGGTGGGGACTTTGGAGCTCGTTGGTTGACGCTAGGGCTCGACATTTGCGGTTCATCGGTAGGAATTGTCTCCAGCTCAGTTGGTGAACGGAGATGATGGTTCGGTGGTGAATGAGAGGAATATGATGAAGGCGGCGACGTGTGATAATATGGTACTTCTTCCTCAATCTCCTTGGAGGTCGTCGTTCGTTTGTAAGACGACCCACTGGAGTCGTAGTTTGGATCATTCTCGTGTGGGGTGAATTGGTTGTAGTCGATTTCGATTAATGATTCGTGTGAAGACGAAAGAGGCGACTCTGTAATTTCCCCAACCTTCGAAACGTCAGAAGTGGATGAATCGAAAATCCGAAATTAGAGGGCGAAGTTTCAATTTTAATTTTGGGTTTTGGGAAATTTAAAACGAATGTCTATACCGAAATTAGAACAACCATCATGGGCAAATGTTGTAAATTGGACATAACGAGAGGATGAAGCATTTGTGCGCTGACGTACGCAAAAGGTCATTCTCTCAAAGTTTGTTTATTGGCTGGTCATTCTCTCGAACGAGCCTTAATTTAGGATCATCTGGCCAAATATCCCAAGTTTCGAATTAATTTTGCAATAATGAAAAAGAAAAAAAAAAGTATTTTAAAAACAATATTTTATAAAAAAAAAGTATTATAAGTTTGGATGAGGTGGCAAGTCAACTAAAGTTTGTTTTGTTTTGTTTTTTTTTTTTAATTTCTAGTACATTGATGGTATGAAGTTTTTTCATACCACTGTCTTAAAAAAAAAAATGATACGTGGCGAAATAGTTTGTTTAACTTGACCCACACTATTAAATATATTATTTTTTTAAACCATTTCGGTACGTGTCATTTTTTTTAAAGGCACTAGTATGAAAAAACTCCATACCACAGATGTACTAGAAATTCTCGAGACTACTTTGGACAATTTGTAGGTTTTAAACCAGGATTTCAGTGCATTTCGAAAAAAGAAACAAGTTTCCAGTGGCATTAATAAAATCATAGGTTTGAAGGTACAATTTTATAATTTTAAGACCGTCATCCTTTCATCTCTTTTCCTCGTAGTTAAGGAAAACTAAACTCTATATATATATATATATTTTAATTATTGTTTAAAAAAAATGGAGAGAAAAAATAACTAGCTTGGAAAAAGGAAAAAAAAATAACTATTTTGAGAAAAAGAAAAAAATAACTATTTCTGTATTTAAAATGTATATAGTTTTTTTTAATTAGGTTAAATTATAAGTTTAGGGTTTGGGCACCCAGAGGGAGGATCGAGACATTTATGTTGGGGAAATTTGTTTTTAGGTAAATATGTGTATAAAAAAATTATCACAAAAAATCGTTTGAATTCAAATGAATAAAAAATGGACTAAGTTCAAATAAACTTAATATTATCATAAAATTTAGCTCATCTCGATGTCTTATTATTTAGAAAAAAAAATTACGAGTTTAGTCCATGAACTTTAAAGCGTGAGTCTATTAGATCCTAAATTTTAAAAAGTCTTTACTGGATCTCTAAATTTTCATTTTTATTTTATTTTATAAGTTTCTAAACTTTAAAGGTAAACAATAGATTTCTAATAAATTCTTGAATTTTAAAAAATGTCGAATATGACACAGATATATTAGATTTAAACTTAAAAATTCGAGAACCTATTAGATACAAAATTGAAAGTTGAAAAATATAGTGAACATTTTTACCGCACAAAATTAAATGTTCAAAGGTTTATTAGACATTTTGAAAAGAAAAAAAAAATAATTAAAAATAAAATACAATATAATATGAATATATATTTCTAAAATCTATAGAGAGCATGTCAATATAAATTAAATTACATTTGAAAAAAATAATAAATAAAGTAATAGTAAGAATTAAAAACACTAAATTTGAAACTAATTATTATAATTAAAAAAATATAATAAATTAATATGACTCCAATAGATTTTGGAACCATGTACTTATGGTCCAAAACTTGTCCTCCAACAAGACACAATGCAATTTTTTCACATTTGGGGGCAATATATATTATATAATATTTAAAACAAAATATTTTAAAATAATATTTTTACCTACATATAAAAAAAAATTAAAAACTTTGGAGGGGTCCGCCTCTGGACACCAACTTAAAGTGGGTTGACTGAATTATTATAACCTATTATACATCTAGCCGACTGAATATAAACTAGGTTATAAAATAATAAAATAACTACATTGACTTCAATAATATTTATTATTTTTAGAAATTATTATAATTACATTATTTTAACTCATTTAACACTCCAAACCACTCCTAAATTTTTAAAGTCATATCTATTCGGTCTCTAAAATTAAAAAAAGTTCATAATAGAGATATTGACCTCTCAATTTTAGGCTGTTTTTTTTTTAATATTGTATTTTTTAAAACTTATTATAAAAATATTGTAACTTTCAAACTATTTATAAAAATATAGCAATTTTAAATAGAGGTCGTCTTTTGAAAAGACGAAAAGACGACCTCCACATCTGGTTCCACGTGGATGAATGTCGTCTTTTCAAAAGACGATCTTGCTCCACATTGGAGGGAGGTCGACGACCTTCATCGTTATGTACTTCATTTATTAAAAAATTAATATCTTTTTAACCACATATTCAAAATTTTCAAAAAATGTATGGTTGAAAAGCTAACAGCGAGAGCTTCAATTTGATATGTGGTTTCACTATTTCTGGAGTTGTGTATCAAAAGATAAAGACCATCGAAGTTGGACTATAATTCTGCAAATTTTAGAACTGAAGATTCTGAAGAGTGCATTAAAAAATTGACATCTTTTTACTCAGATATTAAAACATTTCTAAAAAGATACGGCTGAAAAGCTAACACAGAGAGCTTCAATTTGATATCTAGTTTCACTATTTGTAGAGTTGTGTATTAAAAGATACAGATCGTCGAAGTTTAGCTACAGTTTTGAAGTTTTCAGTCGTATCTTCAGTTTTGGGTTTAGTGAAGTTTTCATAACTTTGACGATATATATCTTTTGATACACAACTAAAAAAAGAGTGAAACTAGGTATCAAATTTAAGCTCTCTGTGTTAACTTTCCAACAATACCATTTTCGATGTTTTTTAATATCGGGGTAAAAAGATGTCAATTTTTTAATGCACTCCTCAAAACAATCTTCCGTTCTGAAATTTGCAGAGTTGTCCAAGTTCGATGGTTTTTATCTTTTGATACACAACTCCAAAAATAGTGAAATCAGGTATCAAATTGAAGCTCTCGCTGTTAGCTTTCCAAGGTTAAAAAGATATCAATTTTTTAATAAATGAGGTAGATAACGATGGAGGTCGTCTTTTCAAAAGACGACATCCATCCTATGTGGAGCAAGATCGTGTTTTGAAAAGACGACCTTCATCCACGTGAAAAGACGACCTTCATCCACGTGGAACAAGATGTGGAGGTCGTCTTTTGAAAAGATGACCTCCCTTTAAAATTGCTATATTTTTATAAATAGTTTGAAAGTTACAATATTTTTATAATAAGTTTTAAAAAATACAATATTAAAAAAAAACAGCCTCAATTTGATGTCTAATTAGGTTTTTGAAGTTTGAAGGTTTCTAATAAATTTTCAAAATTTCGTTTGCCATTTTAGTTTTTTATTTTTTTATTTTTAATTTTTTAAAAATAAAAATCAATCATGGGTACTATTTAAAAAAAAAAAAATTGAAAACCAAATAAACATGGTTGATAACTCTTTTTAGTTTAACATCTGTAAGCCGTTGTGGCAATTCTTTTTCTCTTTCATTGTGACGGTTGATTTTAGCAATAATATTTTCTTTAAAAAATAAATAACCAGAAACAAAATTGATTTATTTTAGGAAACAAAATTTATTTATTTGAGGAACCATGCAATTATAATTTAAATTCTATTTTGATCATTACTTTAAGAAAATTACTTTAAGAAAAACCTAGTTTGACCATGAAATCTATACTTATTTTATTTTAGTAAAAATAATTACCTTTAAAAAACGGAAATGTTTAGGTTTTAACAAATTTTCAATAATTATAACGTCAAATTAAATATATATATATATATAAAAATTGCAAAAAATGTCAATTTAAAGTAAAATAATTAAAAATATAATACTTTTTAAAAAACAATCGCAGATATGTCAATTTTATCACGAATAATATGGTTTATCGCTGATAAAAGTTTATCACTTCAGTTTTTTATAGAATTTTGTCTGTGACTATCCTTGATAAGTAATAGTCATATATCAACAATAACAGTCTATCCGTGATAGCCACTGATTTTTTGTCATATTTGTAAGAAAAATTTAACTTTTACTAAATTTGTCATTTATTTTGGATCAAATTGTTGTTTGCAATATATATATTCATTCATTCCAAGCTTTCAATTTTTTTCAAAGCCTAATATTAAAAGATTGTTTGATCAAAAAATTAGAAATTTTCAGTTACTACTTTGACAATTTCCCCCACTATGATAGTTTTAATATATTTATTTAAAATTACTTGCTCTTAATATGGACTAAATATAGTTTTTGTTTTTTAATAAAACTAAATATAATATTTTAATTTTTTTTTAAGCATATACAAATAAGTTTATTAACAAAAGACAGATGAACAGAATAATATGAAAGTTTCTTTTTCATTTAATTGTGTACACGCAAAAGAAATGGGTACCTTAAAAAAAAAAAAAAAAAAAAGGTTGGGAAAATAATAAACGGAAATCTGAAAACGAAAATTTTCTGTTTTCAAAAATCCTTTTATAATTTGAAAAACAAAAAAGTGAGTTCAAACAAATCTGTTTTTCAAAAACAAAAATAAAAGATCCTTTATAATTTTCGAAAACGTTTGGATCGATTTTACATTTTCTAATATTCATGAATTTATTAACACGAAATTGAATTTTGTATCTAATAATAAGTTTTTGACACCTTTCAATTTCACAGGCCTATAAATTTTAAAAAATGTATCAAATGAGTCTACTCAACACAAAAGTGAAAAATCAATGAGAGCATTAAACACTTTAAACTTTAGGAATTAGAAATGGATTAAACACACAAAATTGAAAGTCTCGAATTTTATTAGACAATTTTTAAAAATTAAAGTTCTTTAATAATTATTTTGAGCCAACAAGAGCATAGTTCAACGACATGATACATTGTCTGGTCTATAGTTCAACGACATGATGCATTGTCTAGTGTAGTGACCATGAGGTCTTAGGTTCAATCTTTACACCCCAACATGTTGTTAAAAAAAAAATAACCATTTTAGTTTTTAGTTTTTGATTTTTATGTTTTTAAAAAACAAAAAACCACAACTAATTATAACTAGTTTGATAACTATTTGTAAACGTTTGATCAATTTTTTTTTTTATTCTTTTATTTTATGCTTAATTTCTATAAAATGAATAGCAAACTATTTTTATAATATTATTTCATCTTAATATATGTACAGACTAAAATTAATTCAAATTATTTTTTAAAACATTTTTTTCATTTTTAGTTTTTCTAAAGACTTTAAAAAATATTTTTAAAATTTTAAAAATCAAAAAGTAAATTAGTTATTAAACACATCCATTTTTGAAAAAAAAAAAAAACGAATTGGTTATCCGAGATGGACCTTAGAAGCTATTTGAAACGTTGATTGAATTATTATATAGTCGGTGGTTATAATAATTGTGAGTGATAATAGTTTGTGAATAATAAATATTATTAGAGTCATTATGATTATTTTATTGACCGTGAGTTATAATAATTAGTGGGTTATAGACTGAATTATTATAACTTAAGTTCACTAACTTTTCAAGGATGTTCCAAATATTGTTTAGAGACTTATTCAACCCAACTTTAAACCATTTAATTATTAGAATATATATTCGTAGAAATATATATATATATATATATATATATATATATTACAATAAATATAAATATTTTTAAAAAACCTTTTTGAAAATATATTTATATATATATTATCTTCGCTTCCCACAATATCCTACAAGATATAACTGGACGAGAATGATTAAGAAATATATATATTTTTATATAATTTTGGTGAACGATAATGATTAAGAAATAATGAATGGATTAGTTTGAAAGAACTTTATTGATTCCCCGCTTCTTCGGTCTGTCTATTTTAATTTCCAAACATACCAAACTAAATCTCTCTCTTTAATTTATACTTACCATAATTAAATTAATATATTCTCTCTCACTTGTACTTACCTTATTTACTTCCAAACCCTAATTGTCAATTAAGAACTTAATCTCCATATCTTCCACTAACACACATTCACTTTACAAATACAACTATTTTTTTTTATTTTTTTTATTTTTTTATTACCTACTTTCCATTAATTACCTTTCTCCTCATTAGTCAATATTAATCTTCCTAAACAGATACACTTTCCTTACTAATATCTCAACTTTCTTCCCCCTATAAATATTCTCCCACCCCTTTCTTATTTTCTTACCACTTCTAATCCACTTTTTTTTTTCTTTTTTTAATTCAATTATCCCTCTCTTGATTTATAGTTATGTCTTCTTCGCACAACTCCAATGCCGGCCCCGTCCTGGTTCCTGGTACGGGGACGGAGACAAAGAAAGAGAGCGAAAACCGAGTTTTTTATTGCAAATTTTGCACGAGGAAGTTCTCTAATCTACAAGCTTTGGGAGGCCATCAAAACGCTCATAAACGAGAAAGAGCCATTGCCAAAAGAGAGAAGGCCGCCGCGGCCGCCGCGATGAGCTTTAGAACTGCCGCGGCTGCCGCCGTGAGTAGTACCGATGGGCCTTTTTACCATCCGTATTATTATTCGGCAATGGCAGCTCAGTCTCTAAGAAACAAAGCCCTAGGGTTTCCGTTTCGGCCGCAGTCGGCGATTCGTAAACCGAGCCGGTCTCTTGTCGAACTCGGTGCCGCTCATGGTTACCGGTGGTGGTCGAGAGAACAATACATGACGGCGGCGGCAACAGCGGCGCAGCAGCAGCAGTTACAGTCGGGGGGATTATTCTTGCGAAGTGTCAACAATGGCGGAAGCGTGAATTTGGCTGCAAGGAGAAACGGCTCTTCTTCTTCTTCTTCACAGAGTTTTGCTGCGGATCAATACAACATCCATGGCCTTGATTTGTCTCTCAAACTTTGATTTTTTTTTTTTTTTTTTTTTAATATAATTTATTTGTATTCTTGATCGAATTTGATCCTCATTGTTTCTATTTTCTTTTATTAAATTAAACTATTGTTTAATTTGTTTAGATACCCTTTACATTATTTTAAATTTTTGAATTTGATCACTTTGTATTTGTATTGTTCTTTTTGCTAATTTTTTTTTATTTTTTATTTTATAATTACATTGATTAATGTGGTTATATTCGATTGTTAATTTTTGCATTCGTCTTTTATATAAAAATAAATAATATCAAAAGTAAATTTTTTTTAAAGCTTGTTATCGGAATATTATGTCTATAAAAAGTTAGAATATATAATTTTGTTAACGTCAAGTTCAATATAACTCAACTGAGTATTAATTTTTGTTAAATGATTAAATTATAAGCTTAATCATACTTTTAAATTTACGTCTAAAGAGATCTATTAATAATAATAATAAAAAAAACTGATTAATGGGTATGAGTGTCATATTCTTGACATATTATTTTTTAAAATTAATGATTCATTGGATATAAAATTGAATTTCATGTCTAATATTATACTAAATTTTTAATTTTGGGTTAGATCTGTGATTTTTTTTCTTTTAAATCTTGAATAGGTCAAAGACTTATTATTAGACACAAAATTGAAATATTAAAAACTATACACTGGGCACACAATTGAAAGTTTTTTAGGACCCGTTTGATAACGTTTTTGTTTCCTGTTTCTTGTTCCCGTTTCTCATTTTTTAAGAAACAGACTTGTTTGATAACTGTTTCCGTTTCTTGTTTCTAAATTTTGAGAAACGTTTCCTAAAAATGGGCAAATTTTGAGAAATTACAAAATGTTGTTTTTTTTTGTTCCGATTTTTTTTATAACATTGCCGTTCCTAAAAATTTACAAAATTTGATGTTGGTCAAATTGAATGTCCATTTCAACCTCTCCATTCTTATGCCTAGGTTTGAAATTGAGGCAATACATTTTTTTTTTTTTTTAAATGAGACATTTGTTTTTTATTATTTCTTAATTTTGCATCATTTTTATATATAATTTTAAATATGTATATTTATATATTTTTGAAATTTTGAATTTTAAATTTTGCAAATATATAAATTAGTATTATTTATATTTATATATTATTTTAATTAAATTTTAAATTTTAAATTTTGAAATATGTATATTTATATATTATTTTAATTTTTAGTACACCGACAAATATAAACTTTGCTCATTAAAACATGCATTTATTCTCACTTTAATATTTTACAACCACGATATTTACATAGTTATATAATTGAGTTGGATCCAAGTCGACATCATTTAAGAAAAAATTACTCGAGTGAGAGATGACATTGCCGTTCAAATTTGGGCAACATTTTAAGGATAAATACAATTTTATCGTTGTTTTTAATTTTGCATCGAGACTTATTTATATTAAATTATGTAAACTTTGGATAATTTTTTTTTAGATTATGTAAACTAAATTTTATTTAAACTATAAAAAGGGAAAAAAAGCATGGAGAAAAAAATAAACAAGAAACAAGAGATAATTATCAAACAACATGTGTTTTTATTTTTCAAGAAACAAGAAACAGAAAATGTTATCAAACAAGTTTTTGTTTCTTTTTTTTTCAAGAAACAAGAAACAAAAGCGTGAAGAAACAAGAAACAAAAGCGTAGTTATTCAACATATTTATGTTTCTAGTTCTCAAAATACAAGAAATAAGAAACGAGAACGTTATCAAACGGGCCCTTAAAGATCTATTAGACATTTTTTTATAAAGTTTAGAGACATGTTAACTCGTTGAGCACAAAATTTAAAGTTCATTGACTTAAATAGACGACACAAATTTAGAAGTTCAGCGACTGAGGATCTTATTTAACCCAAAAAAAAAAAAAATCACAATTGGGGGCCAAATAGGCTAATAAGATTGCAAATCAAACCTCTAATTAAGGCTGGTCAATTTATAAGAATATTGTCGGGACGAACTCTCTTTAACCATATGGATCAGTTTCTACTACCAGTACAAAGAATATCAAAAAACAAGGAAGATGATCCACATTTTGTGTTTGTTTTTTTTAGTTCAACAATAGTGACATATTTGAAATGATAATTAGTGTCTTGTTCATTTAGTTATATTCGATTAAATAAAGTAGTAAATTAGGTTAATTGAATAAAATAAAGACAGCAATATAAAACATTTAACAAGGTGAGTAAACGAAGTACATTTTATAAGAGGTGAAAATCGTCTCTCTCAATAAGAATAAGATATTAGTTACCATCTCGTGCAATTAATGAACTTACAAAAAAAAAAAAAAAAAAAAAAAAAATTTGCTCCTATGTAAATACAATTAAAACGAGACGATTAATTGAAAAATTTAGAAAAAAAATAAGGTGAGCAAATTTAATTTGTATATGATAAAATATTGTCGTTGAAAGATCAAGAAGCAGAATATTACCCTCCCACAATACAGACCCGAGTTCGATTCTGGACTGTCCAAATACAATGATGAGCTAGTAGTGATCTTGTTTGATCATACGACAAAGCGCATCAGAGCATTATATATTCCTTTTACTTCCCTTATATTTTGACAAAAAATAAATTGACATGTCTTTTGCTTTGTTCAACTCATATTTCACTTTAGGTTTTATTTCAAATTTTTATATTTTGAAAGTTCAAATTTATTTTATATTTTATATTTTAGTTACTTAAGTTTTAGTCCAAATGTCTTTATTGATTAGTTGTCTAATAGATATGATGAATTAGAGTTGTTATGGTCCTCCGCACAATTCAAAGTTATTTAAGGACGTATTAGATATTTTTTATAAAGTTTAGAGATATGTTGACTCGTTAAATACAAAATTTGAAGTTTAAAAATCTATTAGACACTTTCAAAGTTTAATGACTTAAGAGGTGTTTAGGACACCAATTTGAAGTTGGGTGAATGAGTTATTATAACTCAGTCTAGGTTTGGTCTACCGACTATTATAACTTACAGTTAATAAAATAATTATACTGACTTCAATAGTATTTACTGTTCACAACTATTATAACTCACAGACTATATAACGAATTTTTTTACTCTTAATATTACAATTTTCGAATTTTTTTATAAAAATATTGCAACTTTCAAACTATTTTTTAAAAGTTGCAATTTTGATTGAAGATCGTCTTTTCAAAAGTGAATTCCATTCACGTAGATGCATAGATCGACTTTTCAAAAGTGATTTCCATCCACATAGATGCACATCGTCTTTTGAAAAGACGATATGATAGTACATCCACGTGGCTTTCAGCACACGTCTTTTGAACAGTGTGTCTTCGATCAGATATGCAATTTTTTTGAAAAGTTAACACCGAAAGCTTCAATTTGATACCTGGTTTCACTATTTTTGGAGTTTTATATATCGAAAGATAAAAATCTTCGAAGTTGAGCTACGGTTTTGAAATTTGTAGAACCATAATTCTACTTCGATAATCTTTATCCTTTGTGAAGATCTCTATGTTAGCTTTCCAGCCATACATTTTTTGAAATTTTTGAACATCTAACTAAAAAAAATATCGATTTTTTATCTATTCGTGGATGCAAATCGTCTTTTTAAAATTACAAAAGACGATCTTTAATAAAAACTACAATTTTTTTAACAATAATTTGAAACATGCAATATTTTTATAAAAAGTTTCGAAAATTGTAATATTAAAAAAATTAGTCATATTATAACTACGGACTAACGCCTCAAATAACCCCTAAATAGAGGACACAAAATTAAAAGTATAGGATTAAAGTTGTAACTTAACTTCAAAAAATAATAATAAATAAAATAAATCGGGCCCAAATCTAGGCTAATATGATTGTGAATCAAACATCATGAAGGTTGATCAATTTAATAGAATGTTTTCTAACCATCTTTAACCATATATATATATGGAAGGTGTCCACTACGGTGCAAATGAGTATTTGTACCGATGACCTTCATTCGGAGAGCATAATTTTTTAAGGCGAGGATTGAACCCATTACCTCTTAGTCACATGTCTTATGTCAATTGAGCTATGCTCGGTTTGACAAATTTAATTTGGGCGGTAATAATGCATTTAAATTCGTGCCCCGTGTGTGATTTTTTGCACAAGTGCATGTTTTAAATCATTCATGCCCCGTGCGTGGTTTTTTGCACAAGTGTAGGATCAATCAACCCCCACTCTGGCTATCTAGGTGATGTGCTTACTCACCTGTTGCACCAAGTGGTTGTTTGATAATTTTTTTGAAAATCTTTAATCGAACCCCCACTCTCTGCTATCTTAGGCGGAGTATTTTTTGACTTTCTCGTAATAAGGAAGTGCCTTTTTCATGTGAAAAATCATTCGTACCTTTCGCTTAGTACGATGACAGTATAGTTGTCTCCTCGTGATCGTGCTCAGTGAAGGGTACTACAGACTTTGTGCACTTCCTTATCACGAGAATATAAAAAAAAAACATGAATTTTAAAAAATTGAATTATAAAACTTCACGTCCTCGTAGGAGAGGGTCATCATCCGTACACGAGAATATTTAGAAGACGGTCATCATCCGTACACGAGAATATTTAGAAGACAAAATGCATTTTACTTTTCAAATTTCATAACATTTGGTTGCCAAATTCCGCTTCAAAAGATAATTCTACAAATATTTAGAAGACATTTACATTTGTAAGAGAAGATTGTTAGAAACATAGATATGAAAAAGGAAGCCACCTAAAATAAAAAATGTAAACGTGTTCTTCTAAATAAAATAGTTTATCGGGTCACCAAATGCACTATATCAGCGGTCATAGGTCATAGATTCAAATGAATGCACTATTATCAGCGGTCAGCAGTCATAGGTCATAGATTCAAATCTTTTATTCTTTGATCCGAGGTTCGATTCCTACCTCTACAATTATTGAATTAAAAAAACAATTTAAATATTTTCTCTAAAATTATAATGTAACACTAAAAAGAAAACAAAATGAAAATATAAAAAAATAGCCTAAAAATAAAATCTCAAGTTTTATGGCCGCTTGTAACAGAATCACCTGAATAAACTTTACAAAGAATCTGTAAATCTATTTGAATGTCACTTCTGTAACCGAATTATCTAACAAATTATCTTTTTAAAATTTTAAATTTCACATACCTATTCTTTTTAATCTAATAATTGTTATTTATTTTTTTATTTTATTTATTTTTTTTTCTAACAAATTGTATTTCGATTGGGTATCGGACAAAAAGATTTTTCTAGTTTACACTTATAATTTTTGTTGTTGGCGCTTTTTTTTTTTTTGGTATGAGGAAGGTTTTTACTTGTTCACTTGGGTTTCGTGTGCATGTTAGATAGGCAGTGACGGATCCAGAACTTAATGTCAGGAGGCTAGTGACGGATCCAGAACTTAATGTCAGGAGGCTAGAAAATATTTTTATCGACGCACTAGTATATATTAATATTAATTTATATATTTGAATATTTAAATTAATTAAATAATAAGTTTGGTAGTTCAATATTCAAGATTATGTCTAATAATTATCTAAATTATATTTTTTTTAATAAGTTTCAATTTTCAATTATCTAAATTATATATATTTTTTTTATCAAATAGATCTTTGAAAAAAAAATATAATAAATTGGAGATCTATTAGACATCAAATTGAAAACTTGATAATCCATTTGATATATAATTGTAAGTTTAATAATGAATGAGACGTTTTTTTAAAAATTTTGAGCTTATTAAAAATAATTATGTAAATTTATAATCTATTCAATTAAATCGATATATAACTAATTTTTCTGTATAGATAATAAAAAAAAATAATGAAATTGAAATAACAAATTAGAATGGAGAGATAAAAACTTAAATTATTTTAATTAAACAGAGCAAAAGAAAAAAAAAATGAATAAAAATAATATACCAAATAACTCGAGTTAAAAAAAAAAAAAAAAAAAAAAAAAAAAAACCATTCTTTTAGATAATAAAAAGGAAAAAAAAAAAAAACCAGACACTCACTAGGATTCAAACTTGGACAATGGAAGAAGGCAAGGGAGACTTGCACTACTAAATCTAGTGAGAATTTTAATTTAAAGGAGTGATTTGTAATACTAGTTAGACTTTGGCATTTTGCAAGTTTAAGGGGGCTCGAACCCTGGTCCCTTACTTAAATCTGTCCCTGAGTGTAGGATAGGTGTAGATTTAAAATTGATTTGATTGTTTATGTATTTTAGGTGTAACATTCTTAAATATCATTTGGTTGAAAATACAGTGTAATTTATATGATTTGTTCTTGGGGATTTGTTCTTGGATTTCTTGTGTTGAAGATACAAGTATGATTATGTCTATTAATACAATGTAAGTTTTTTTTTTTTTGAAAAATTAATACAATAATACAATATGGAAGTTTCGTTTTCATTTGAGAGTTGTAGTATCTCTGAGTTGTAAATACTGTAAGTTTGTCTTTCATTTAAGTTTCTAAAATTCATGTTTGCAATTAAGGGTGTGTTTGGATTGACTACTAAAACAAATGTTTTTCAAAGAATGCATTTTTTCAAAAACATTTTTTCTAGAAATGTTTATAATTAAAACACTCATGTGTTTGGTTACATTTTCTCAAAAGTGTTTTTATCTACAAGTGTGTTTGGTTTGTTCTACACTAAAAGTGTTTCTCTCAATGTCAAATTACTATAAGGACAATTATTAATAAACAATATGAATTAATAAGTTTAAATGCCGTTTAGAGTTTAGGGTTTACTATGGTTGATGGTCGGGGTTTGGCGATCGGGGTCGGGGTCAGGGTCTGGCGGTTAGGGTCGGGCAGTCGGGGTCAGGGTCGGGGTCGAGTTCGGACAGCCGGAGTCAGGGACGGGGTTGGGCAGTCAGGGTTAGGGTCGGGGTCGGGCGGCTGGGGTCGGGGTCGAGGTCGGGTGGCCGACGGTGGTCGGGGTCGGGGCCGAGGCTGGGCTCGGGGTCGGGATCGGGGTCAGGGCCAGGGTCGCGGTCGGGCAGACGGGGTCGGGGTCGGGGCTGGGGTAGGGGTCGAGGTCGGGCGGTCGATGTCGGGGTCGGGGTCGGGGTCGAGGTCGAGGTCGGGTGGTCACGTCGGGTGGCCGGGTCGGGCGGTCGGGGTCCGGGTCGGGTGGTCAGGTCGGCGGTGGTAGGGTCGGGGTCGGGTGGCCTGGATAGGGCGGCGGTGGCCGGGGTCGGGTGGTCGGGGTCGGTGTCAGGGTCGGGGTCGGGGTCGGGGTCAGGGTCGGGGTCAGGGTCGGGTGGTCGGGTCGGCGGTGGTCGGGTGGCCTGGTCGGCGGTGGTCGGGGTCGGGTGGTCAGGTCCTGGCCAGCGGTGGTAGGGTTGGGGTCGGGTGGCTGGGGAGGCGGGAGTCGGGGTCGGGTGGCGGCGGAGGCTGGGGTTTGGGTGGCGGCGGCGGTGGCCGCGGTTCGGGTGGCGGCGGCTGTTGCCTACGGTCGGGTGGCGGCGACGGTTGCTGGGGTCAGGTCGCGGCGGCGGTGGCCGGGGTCGGGTGGCGGCGGTGGCCGGGGTCGGGTGGCAGCAGCGGCGGCGGTGGCCGGGGTCGGGTGGCGGCGGCGATGGCCGGGCTCGGGTGGCGGCGGCGGTTGTTGGGGGTCGGGTGGCGGCGGCTGTGGCCGGGCTCGGGCGATTTGAGCGGGGCGACGGATGGCAAGAGTGGGAGGCGGTGGCCTGCGACGGGTGGCCGGAGTTGGACGGTGGTGGTCGGAGTTTGGAGGCGGTGGTCGGCGGCGATCGGAGATGGTCGGTGAGGGGCGGCGGTGGTCGAAGGAGGTTGGTTGGTGGAGAAAATTTAAAAGAGGAGTGTGAGGGTATTTTGGTAATTTGAATACAATATGAGAATTATGTAGGTTTTTCAAATAAACACTCAAAAACATTTTTTTCAAAAGTTAATATCAAGTGTTTCATTCAAAATGCATTATTTCAATAACTCATTCTCCAAAAATTCATTTTGGATGGTTGCCAAACAATTCAATTTATTCCAAAATGACTTTTTTCTAAAAATTAAACACTTAGGAAGCTAAACCAAACACACCCTAAAATGTAATTGACATTTAAAAGTAATTGGAGGAAAATTCAATTATAAAGATAGATCAATTTAAAAAAAAAAAATCATATAAATGCAAAAATAATAGATAAAATTTATCCCCCAATATCATACATTTTGTAATTATTGTAATTATTATTTTGTAATTATTAGGGTTGACAACCGCAGGGCGGGGACGGGGCATTCCCCATCTCGTTTCTGTCCCCGCCAGATTGGGGTAGGGACGGGTCGGTGTTGATTAGTTCATTTTCTAAATTGGAATATATTTATATTTTTTATTTAGTAAATACGTTTCCAATTTTTTTTTTTTTTTTTTTTTTTTTTTTTTTTTTTTTTTTTTTTTTTTTTTTTTTTGAGTGAGTAAAACTTAGTTGCAGGTTGGACTACAACTATCTTTTACAGTTGAGTCACACGTCACAATTTTATTGACCAAATATTTATGTTATTTTAAAATTAAAAAAAATCCTACGCCGTTTATGACTCTTAACTTAGTTGCATAGCTCAATTGGCATAAGGTTGTGCTCATGACTATGAGGTCATGGGTTCAATCCCCGCTTTAATTAAAATACCGTTGTAAAAAAAAAAAAAAAGCTTTTCACGCCCTTTATTGCTCTCTTTTTTTGCTTTTTTTTTTTTGCCATGAAAATTTAACTTCAACCTCCAACCTCCAATAGATTAATCGCCAGACATAAATCTCAATTGTTAACAATGCAAACTTCATCAACTCGGCTTCAATTCCAATATCAGTAAGAGTAAGACAGTAAGAATATAGTTATTGCAGAGAGCAGAGGAATACATTTTTCTTATTATTATTATTTTTTAATTGTGTTTGTTCTTCAATTTTCATCCACCTTAAAAAGACGGAAAAGAAAATGGATGAAAAAGTGGAGAGGGAAGAAGGAAAAACCTATAAAGAATCAAAGAAGAAAACGAAAGTGAAAGAAATAAATATACTGTCTCTTTTGTTCATTTTGTATATTTCTCTATCGTGGGAGAAGTTAATTTATTGGAGGTTGGAACTTGATTTTTCTAGCCAAGGAAGAAGAGTTACAAAGTAAAGAAAAAAAAAAAAAGAAGGGGAGCAATAAACGACATGAAAAACTAATTATTTAAAACATAGCATAAATATTTGGTCATTAAAATTGTGATACGTGCCTGGGCTGCAAAAGATAGTTTTACTCTATTTGTTTTTAGAGTAAAACTTGGTTAGAGCCTGAGCTACAACTATCTTTTGCAGTCCTGTCACGATTTGATTGAGTGAATATTTATATTATTTTTTAAATAAAAAAAACCCTACTTAGATTTTTTTCTTCTGTAACTTTTCCTTTCGTCTTCATCAGATAAACAACTTCTCATATTTTCTCTCTTTCATCCACTTCCATCTGTCATCATCTTTGTTTTTAATTTATCTCTCACTCTCTATTCTTTTCTCTATAATAATTTTTTTTCTTTATTTTTTGGTTAACTATTTGTTAGCGCAGTAAGATTTGCAATACTCTAAAGAATATCTCTAGACAAATAATTTTTTTTTTGTTACCATTCTTTTTGAGATTTTTCTTAAAAAAAAAAAAAAAAAAATCAATCCACCTTTCTCGTGAAATTTCTCACTATTTCCTTCCCTTCCTCTAAAAACCCACTTGAAAATTTATGCTTATATAACACACAACAAATTTCAAATAACCCCAATTGAAATTTCATGGTCTTGAAGTTTGGAGTGCAGAGAAATGAAGAGAGAGAAAGTAGGAGAAGTTGTTAATTTCCTGGAATAAGAAAATGAAAGTTACAAACAAAAACTTTTTTTATTATTTAAAAATGGTTTAAATATTAGCCAATCAAATCATGACCGTGGCTGGGTTGCAAAAGATACTTGTAGCCTAGGCAACAAACAAGTGGTTAAGCATATGAAAAAAAAAAAAAAAAACTTCAAATTCAACATGGGTGAATCTTTGAAAAAGAAAAAAAAATAGAAATAAAATTATGCTTAACAATTGAGACGGCGTGAAAAACTAACTGAGTCTTATTATTTAAAAAAAAAAATTTAGATCAATTAAATCGTGACACATGGTTGATTGCACGTGCAACTAAGTTTTACTCATTTTCTTATATGTAATGGATTTTTCTCTTCTATTTAAGAGACACCCTTCTTTAATATTTTATGAATATAAGAGAACATATTTTTTCCATTGAATATTTTAAACATAGTAGTATCAGAGAAGTAAAACAAAACTCCAAAAATAAAATACCCTAAACTTCACCTTAGTTGTTGTCGTTTTTCCATTGCCGCCACCGTTCATCGTTTCAGGCGTACACTGTCGGCCACCATTCATCGTCTCAGGTGTACATCGTCGGCCGTTCTGACTCAGCCCCAGACGCTTCTGATGCTTAATGCACGACCACCACAGTACGATCAACAAAAACGACAACGCCTCTGTCGATCACCACCGTCTGTCAGAGACCGTCGTCCAGTTTGTTTCGTCTATGCGCATCCGTCCAACCTCTTTGCATCAGCTTTGGTCATCCAATAGTGAAGATTTTTATCTGATTTGGTGGTTTATTTGGCTTCATTGGGTGGTTTGTTCCTTTTTTTTTGGGGGGGGTTTTGTTATTTGCAACCTATTTGCATAGTTGAATCTGAGTTTTTATTTTGAATGAATAAATATCTATTGCTTTGCCCTCACCCATGCTTATTGATTTCGATCTTTGCTTGCTTACCACCAATGTTCCTAAGTAAAGAAAGATATGCTTCATAGAGTTTTTATTAATTTCAAAAGACTTGGAAATAATCATAAAACAAATGCATCTAAATATTTTCCATGATACATTTTCCTTCCTGACTCTCCATACAGGGTCAATCCACCAAATATGGTTTTTATCTCTCGTGGAGGTAGAGAATATTCGCGCCGAGCTTTGCCACCATTTTCGCCCACATACTCCACGATATGCCCCTTATGTATCAACGCCTCTACCGCTTCCTTCAGGTCATACCAATCTGACGTAGTGTGACCGTGAGCTCAATGAAAGAGACATAATCTGTCTAGATTTCGTCGGTGCATACTGATTTTTAGTCTAACCGACTACTTTAACGCCTTTTGATCCTTAATTTCTATTAAAATCTGCTCCACTGGGACTACCGTGGGAGTGTACTTCTCGAAATTGCTCCGTGAGAGGCTTTTGCGCGGAGATCTATCGTATTGATCTCCCATCTTTCTCTTCTTACTCTCGGTTATGTCGGTTCGTTATTTTCTTCGATGTTGATCAATCGTCATTTTTCGCGCTCGAAGTAGTTTTCCCGTACTCATGTTTGTTATGCGCGGGTGAACAACCCGATGTATGCGCTTTTGCAGCTTTTTTTCCTAACGACCATAGGAAATTCTCGTTCTTTAGTCTTGCTATGATTGCTGTCAAGGTCGTTCCATCGGTGTAGTCTTCGATCTGTAGAGCTTCGTTGTTGAACCGTGTGACATATTCTCTAAGAGTTTCCTTCTCTCCCAGCTTAATTGTGAGCAAGTGCGTATGTGGCTTCTTTGGTGCTTTCCTCCCAGAAATTGGGTTAGGAAAGCTCGAGATAGTTCTTTAAAAGAAGACATGGACCCTCCCTTGAGCTGTCCATACCATTTTTGGGTTGGACCTGTGAGGGTAAACGAGAAAGATCGACACTTTATTACGTCATTTACTCCATGTAGCTCTATCCAGGACTGAAATGTATTGACGTGTGCTCTATGAGATCTCTTGATTCGTCGTAAGCCTTCATTATAGGGAGCTTCAACTTCTTGGGCAGTTCCTCCTGCATCACATCGTCCGTGAACGAGGGTTCACTTGTTCCAAGAGGCTTTCCAGGTTATTTTTGTTGTCACTTTGATTTTTTCGCATATCGCCTAACTGGCTCTGAAGTCGTTGTAACTCCACTCTCCAGGGTCGACTCTTGGCCTCTTCTCTTCTCGAGACCTCTCGCCTTGGCAGACTTAAATCCAGCTTGCTATCTTCGAACAAGTGAATACATTTAACTGATGACAAATTACTCTTTATTGGGCCTATTCGAGTTTAACCTCTATTCTACAATTGTTCTTCTATCGCGGAACCCTTCCCTTTGGTCGGATCTCGCTTTATCGGTGTTAGATCTGGAACCTCCGATTGTTGATCCGACACTGAGCTTGCTATATCTGGCTTTTGTTTGCGCATGAGCTATCCAACATGTTAGGCATATTTTGGCCTAACCCTTGAACTCTTGCTTCTAGAATTGTGTATCGTTAATCCGATACGAATTCTTGAACTGTAGACGGGTTTAACATTGTCGACCTTGCCCCCTACGTTGTTGTGATTGGTTCCACCAACGTCGTTTGTTGCGTTGTTGGTAGATGTAGTTGGATTTGGTGGCCATTTTCGTTAACCGGGATGTTCTGGTCACAAACCGCCATCTGCCTTGGATGTTGGTCTTGATCCAACTCGTCATCTTCCATCATTCGATGATTGGTTTCTCCTATATGCTTATTTTCCATTTTGAGACCTAGAATTCTGTAGGATATTCTCGTTGAAATACTCATTCCCACAGACGGCACCAACTGTTAATACGATAATTTGGTCAACGGTGAATTTGTATCTTTGACGAAACGAGTATGGATCTACAAGACAAAATATAAGTGATGCCTTGCACCAGTGTGGTGTTAACCACATAGGCTCTGACGATCAAGTCAGGTATGTGAATGATTTAGGAAATATGAAGAGAATCTCCAATATGGCAAGAGTATAACTCATGGAAAGATTTTAGCTACCTTTTTCATCATCTCTCTTCTTTTATAAGCTCTTAATGTAGACGTTATGAACCATTTTTTTTAATCAATAAATGGTCCATTGACCTTTTCAAAAAAAAATCAATAAATGGTCCATTGATGAGTGTTGTAACGTTTGGGGAGTTAATGACATGAAACCGCTCAAATGGGGGGGGATTGCTTTCGGTTTGGCCGACCCCTTCGAGTCGACACTTAGGCTCTGTTTGGGATTGCGGTAGCTTTTAAAATAATTGCTTCCAACTTTGCTTTTAAAAAAATCAGCTGATGAATCAAATTAGTGTTTGGTAAATTTTAGTTGTAGAGTTAAATAAGTTGGTTATCGTGTTTGGTAAATAAGTATTAAATTATTGTAATTTAACTATAATCACTAAAATAGACATATTATAAAAAAATTTATAAATTTTTTTAAGAAATAAAATAGTAAAGTATTATTTTTAAAAAAATATTTGCATTTGATTTATTAATTTAAAAATTATAAAATAAGATTTGGTGGTGGAAAATAGATACTAAATATATAAAATAATTTTTAATTTTGGAAAGATTTGAAAATTTGTTAAAAAGTGATTGTTAGAGAATCTAAAAGCTACGGCTTTTGAAAGTTGTGCAAAATAAACGTGTCATCCAAAATTGATTTTAACGAATTATAAAATAATTTGTTTTACCAAACACAAAAAACGGTTAAGATTTATTTTTAATCACTTCTAACTGTTTCAAACGCAATGTCAAACGGAACCTTAGTGTCTCGACCCGACCTGGAGGGGGGTCGGGCCCCTCAGCTTCAAACGATCCCTTGTGGGATCAGTTCTTCTTGTGTCGACCGACCTCTTTTGGAGGTCGACTGTGTTCTTCTTTTCGGACCGACCCCTTCGGGGATCGACTAATTCCTTCCACACTCTCTTGGTCGGTTCACATGACCAACTGACTTGCCTCATGCTTCTTGTCCTCTTTTGAGCCTTGAACTCTAACTCTTTGGGTCTTTATTGGGTCATTGTTGATTTTAATGATATGATTGTAAGTATGTCATATTGTATTGGTTGTAAGTATGAGAAAGTTGAGCCTAAGGTCTTTTGTGAATGCTTTATATTGGTAAAGATATGAGCTAACAGGAAGAATGTCTAAAATTTAATAACCGTTTTGATTTATGTCCAAAATATTTTTTTATTGGATAAATGTCTAAAGACCATATTTAGCATGAGTCAACTCGCACTAAGGACTAAACTACCCTATACAACAAATTCTGAACTTATCCTAAAATGATGCAAAATCTGTGAAGTTAATCTTAAATCTCTAATTTAGTTAAATTTGTTATTTAGTTAACCAATTCTCCTAAAACTATCCACCATTTAACAAGTCAGCATTTATCATTCATATATTTAAAAAGGTAAAATGAAATCTAATTAGAAAAAAAAACAAAAAACAAAAAAAATTCTAATTGAAAACAAAAAAACTTACAGCAAACAATAATAATACAGCTAATACAACTTAAACATATTCAGAATATAATACATTGTATTCAAAATGGTATAATGAAAATACACTCTATTCGAAAAATTAAAAGGATAATGTACTTACGAAATCCATTGTAACAATACTAATAAAATTTATCCTTTAAAATTTCAATTGAAAAAGTAAAAGGAAAATATACTAACAAAATTCTATCATAAATACTTCAAATGAAATTCTACTGACAAACTGTAATTAAAAATCTATTAACAAAATTCATACTAGATATATGCTTAAAAAAAAATATAATAAAAAAATACTAACAAAATTTATACTTAAAAAATAATGTAACTAAAAATCTACTAAGAAAAAAAAAAAAAATCAGTGTAATTAAAAAATAAAAATAAAAACAACTAAATCACTAGAATAAAGGAACAAAGAAAATTAAAAAAAATAGTGTAATTAAAAAAAAAAAAAAACTAAATCACTAAATTAAACCGGTAACTTCACCGGAATGAAGTTGTGATCTCTCACCAAAACTTGTAACTTGACCCGACCCTTCAGCCCACACATAGATTTTGTATTTTTAAGTTTCACTCACAAACGTCATCTTTCTTAATTAAATGTAAAAATGTAAAATTGATCTAGAATACATACCAAATATTCTTCTTTCTTCTTCAGGATTAGTCCGAGGGGAGTGAACAACGGAAGCTCAGAATCCAATCACAGTATATTTGTTTTTCATTCTAAATACAAGAACGATTTCTTTACAAATTTATCAAACAATGGTCACTAACTCATAGTGGTGATTGGAAATTGGAAGACCTGAGGGTGGTGAGGGAAGCAACCTCCATTACATCTTTGTGTCCTTCTATATTTTGAATTCTAGATTTATATATATTTGAAATTTTAAATTGAGAGATTTCCTAACTAATTTTGTTTTAATTTTAGAAGGGAGAGAGAAAGATTTATTAGTGAAAGTGGAAGATAGACTTAAAATTTTGATACGGGCAAAATTAGGAGAATCAAGATATTGTGAGCAAGCTTGGCTCACATGTAGCCATAATTTTTATAGTTTTTTTTGTGGACATATTTTAAAACTCAACTCTCAAAAGTGACAGGTACAAGGATTTCCAGGTATCCAAAACCCAATTTACATAGGTTAGAGATTAATATCAATGTTCAAAGGTTAAAAGGTGGATGTGAAGTTGAGGATGACTCAACTAGTTTAAGACATATTTTTTTTTATTAAAAAGTCAAAAGTTCGAATCCACACCCTATATATTGTATAAAAAATATATATATATTTTGATATCTTTCCTAAAAGGTTATAATATTATTGAAGTGCCTAAGTTTAGTTCCTTGTTATTTTTAATTTTTTAATTATTATTTTCTAAAAATCTTGGACATCGGTAAGCAAGAACACATTTATTAGCAATATATATACAAATTTATGTCATTTGTATATTAGAAAAGTAGTCTTGTTTGTGAACCGAACCTAACTTAATTAACATAATTAATTTAATGTATGAATTAATGATATTTCCCTCTTATAAAAAGGGACAAGTAATAATAACAAAAAAGAAAAGTCAATTAGTTAGTGCTATGGTTTAGAAAAGGAGATTTAAACTTTAAAGTATATTCCTATGATAATTTAGTGTTTTGCCTACTTTCGTTAAAGTAAATAAATATATGCAAAAAAAGATTTTTTTTTTTAACACACCTTCAAAAGTTCATGTGTCAAATAATTTATTTTTGCCATAGGTTCTCATTCCACACGTGCTTAATATAATTAACAAATATTTGACATTTGTGTTTGATTAGCATTCACTTTGTTTAACTAAGATTTGACACATCTATTTTGCTAACAAATATTCATATATGTCCAACAACTAATGAAATGTGTCCAATTTTAAAAATGTTTTTTTCACTCATTATGATACGAGACTTGTCACATCACATCTGATAGTTGCAACCCACTCGGTTGCTGTTCGTTGTTGCATTTTTTTTTTTTTTGACAACATGTTGAAGTGGGGAATTGAACCTAGAACTTCATGATCATTATGCGATACATCATACCGTTGAGCTATGTTCTTGTTGACCATTGTTGCATGTTTCTGACCTTACTTGCATCACCACAAGTAAGAGCGGATTTATCATAGACTTAGGGGGCTCGAGCCCCCCTCAACTTTTAGATATTACATGTTTTTAATATAATTGAGGGCATAATTTGTAAAATGATGTCTTGCTTTGGTGAAAAATGGAGCACCCAGCTCGCTGAGACCAAGGTTTGAACTCAAGCTCCTCTTGAATGAATAGTATTTTTTTTGGTATGTATTTCAAGTTTTTTCTAAAAAAATCTGTATATTAAAAATTCTCATATTTTCTTTATGATTTCATAAGAATCTAAAAATATAAAATAATATTAAAATATATTTGATATTATTTTTTTTTAAAACTAAATAAAAATATACAATACTATAATGATGGTTGCACAAATAGCAATCAAGCTCAAACTAATTGCAAATTTAGCAAACTTTAAAATGTTTTGCAAATATGGCAAAAAAACTCGTTTCTATCATTGATAGACTTTATTATATCACTGATAGACTTCTATCAGTGATAGACTATTATTTCTGATAGACTATTATCACTGACAAAAATCTATAAAAGGCTGAGGTGATCAGCGATAAGATATCAGCGATAAAAATTGCTATATCCGCAAAATTTTTAAAAACATGCTATATTTGCAAACAATAAGTCTTAAATTGTCATTTACTACAATTTTCCATACTATAATTATTATTATTATTATTATTTTATATATATATATATATTTTTTTTAAGTGTCTAATATATCTTTATACTTTCAAATTTTGTGTTTTAATGTCCTTGAAAATTTCAAAAAATTTCAAAATTTTTTAAAAATAATTTATCTGTTATATAAATTTGAAATTATATCTAATTGAATCTATTGATACACAAACTTTAAAGTTTGGAGAAAATTTGAAATTTAATATATATATAAATATAAATATTAATGCGTTCAAAATTATTTTAATACGAATTTGTGCTCTCTACATCAAGTTTTGAATCTTTCTACTATGGCTAAAAAATATCCTACTATGGATGAATGTTTTCAAAATTATCTTCATATGTACGAATTTAAGTCCCTTGACCTCAAGTTCTGGATCTGCCACTAACCACAATGCACATTGTTATCCTGTTAGCTTTATCTTCACCAATGGTTGATCTCTACCAACAATTGCTCGCCTAATTAAACTTTGATGCACTTCATCATCAAAATTTATGAAAATATTTTAGTTCACGTGTTTAATAATTTGTCCTATATATATTTTTAAAGGCTATTTGAGGCACCAACTTAGAAGTTGATGCACTGAATTATTATAACTCAGTCTAGTTTGACCCATCGACTATTCTAACTCACCGTTAATAAAATAACTGCATTGACTTCAATAATATTTATTATTCACAACTATTATAACCCACAAATATAGGTTTTTTTTTACACCATGTTAGGGTGAGAGATTGAACCTAAGACCTCATGGTCACAATATTCTTTTGTTGGCTAAATCAATATAGTTACTTATTGACTATTAGTTATAATAATCGGTAGACTAAACATAGACGAAATTAAAATAATTGAGTCCATCCAACTTCAAATTGGTGTCCTGCTCGGTGTTTAACACGCACATAACAAATGTTGAAATAAGGTTGAATAAAAGTTTGACTTCAATTCAATTTATTCCACTAGTAATTTACTAACAAGTGTCCATCAAGAATGTTGGTTTTTTTTTTTTTTTGATTACATTGGGGGTGGGGGAATTCGAACCACAGACCTCGTGGTTATCAACTGATACATATGACAGCTGAGCTATGTTGGTTGAAATATTGAGAAAGACACCAATTAACCAAACTAAAGCATCCATAAAAAAATAGAATATTAATTAAAAAAAAAAAAAAAATTAGTTATTGAATTTTCCCGCCAAATAAATAAGATTTGTGAATCAAAAAGGAAAATAATAATAATAATAATAAATAATAATTAAAAAAAAAAAAAGGTGGGCCCCACAAGCGGAGGCTTTTCTCTGTAACGTATCACCCGACGATCCCAAAAAAACACGCCCTTCCTTATTTGTCTCTCTCGCTCTCTTTCTTCACCAAAAGTCGCTTCCAGAATTTCACATTTTTTTCTGTGAAGATTTTCTCAGAGATTATACTAATTCATCTGAAGATTTCTCTCTAATCATTCTCCGATCAAGAACAATAACTCCTTCCCGCCGGTGAATTCAGTACTCTTTCCATCTCTCTCTCATCTCTTTCTCTTTCCGTTTCGTGTTCTATTCAATTCACTACTCGCTTTTACTGTTGCGTGTTTCTTTAATCGATCGCCGGAACTCGATCGGAAGTACTCCGTGTTGTGTTGGACTCTTCTTTTTCTTTACTTTCTTTCTTCTTCCTCTGTTTTTTTGCAGGTTTTTGTTTTGTTTTTGTTTGCGTAATGGAGAAGAAAGCTACTGCTATGGATTGGAGAACGGATATCAATAACGAAACTAGGATGAATTTTGTCCGTTCTATGTAATCTCTCCCAAAACCTAATCGATCATTACACTAATCTAATCTGTTTTATTATGACTTGAGAATTTTGTATATTGTCTTCTTTCTGCAATGTAGTGTAGTTATTAGTCTTGTTTAGCGATTTTTAGAGAAGCACACTAGCCCTAAGCTGTTTTCTATGACCTGCACTATCGAAAAATAGAAAAATTAAATTAAGATGATTAAAATTGTAGGGAATGAAAGAAATGTATATTGTTTTTTTATGTATATATTCTTGAGTTTCTTCCTTACAAGCTAGAAATATTAAAAAGAGTAGTAGGAACAGGAAGTAAGACGCTAAGATCCCTTAAGTGTAAGCGAGGTGTAGGAGCTGCGCCTTAGGCCAAGGCGCGCGCCTCAGCGAGCTTTTTAAAACACTTGTCGAGTTTAAAAAGCTGCATTTTTGTTATTTTCTGATTCCATTGTTGACTTGGGAATTTCAAGGCATTGCTTGAGTTTCTCTTTGCTTTCTCAAAATTTCTATTGGGTTTCCTGCAATGTATTATTCTGTTGAGAGTTCAATTTGATAGCTGCCGGTTGTTTGATGTTGATTTTTCCTTGTTTAGAAAGCTACATTTGTTATTAGCTGATTGCAACTAAACACTAGTTAAGTTTTTCTTAGCTGTCGTCTCGAATTTTATTGACAATAGAATGATGTTGCAGATGCGTAAAGTTGAAGGAACAGTGGTCTGCTCACTATCCTGATGCAAAGAATTTTGATAAAGTTAATTACCTTGCGTTGGAACATGAGAAGAAGGTGTTTAGTAAAGCAAACTCTAAGGTACATTAGTAAATCTTTTCTATGTTTTCTGATATGGAACTGTTCTTTTTCCTGTTCTGACTTTTTGGGGGGCATTTGTGCAATACTATGCTTCTATGTTCTCAAATTGTTCCAATTTGCAACATATCTAATCTTCTTTACTTCTTACTGCTAATGCCTCTCTCAGGAACAATATTTCAATACTTTAGCCCGAATGTTGAGTGGGAGTGAAATTCGCCATCAAAGCTCAAGCAGTCAAAATCGTCCTGCTTTTTCCTCTGATCAATCTGTAGTGCTGATAAAAAAAGACGAGGCATTTGTAAGCCAGCCTTTGCCACAGATGACTATTCAGCCACATCGGGCTGTGCCTAATCCGCGATATCAACAGCCAGCAGTGCCTAATTCACTTTTGCAACGACATGTTCAGCAGTTAATGCCACAGCCACAGCCACAGCCACAGCCACAGCCACAGCCACAGCCACAGTCACATGAACAACTACACAAACAAAAACTGAATGTCAGACAGACGCATCAACAGTCTGGGATGCACAATCAAAGTTGTGTTGGTCCACAGACTACATTAAATTCATCATGTCGACCACAGGGTTTCCAGAGTCGAGATTCTGGAAATCATATGTCCCCTAAAATGTTCACACAACATCCAAAAGTTGTGAACTTGCAGCCAAATGAGAATTTGACAGCCCAAGTAAGAAAGGTACTTGATTCTGTTTACAACTAAATCTCAGTTGCGCCTAGATATTTAAATAGGTAATTTGCTTGTATATATTGATTATTCATATTGCATTCTGAAAGTGAAGCCGTACATGACAGGAAGTGATTGGTGAAGATTTACAGGCCTCAACATTGTCACATCAACACCATTCTGCGATTGAGCAGCATAAGCAACACCAGTCCACTGGAGTTTCTGCAGGTAAGTTTTAAGGTTCTGAAGAATTCCTATTTGAAATCAACACTACAATTTTAAGCCAAATATACATTGAGGATGCAGGAGGATTTTGTTTTAACAATCTGTTTCTTCCATTTACCTTTTCAATTCATGATATTTGTAGAGAAATTGTTTACATCCTGTTTAATTGCATTTGTTTAAGCTTTTTGTTTGTAAGAGTTAAGCTTGTATGCTAACAAATATATACACTTTTTTTTTTCGTTCCACTTTTCAAAGGGGCTTTTGAAATCTTACAATATATTACACTTTTTTTTTCGTTCCACTTTTTAAAGGGGCTTTTGAAATCTTAGTCACATTTCAAAAACAAAATATAGAGTTTTTGGAAATTACTTTTTTTAACAAAAGGTTGGCCAGAATTTGATAAATGTTTTGAGAAAAGTGGATTTAAGCAAATAAACCGTTAGCTTTCTGAAATTATATGTTAACTTTTAAGAGTGGAAAACTAGAAACAAAATCATTATATAATGAAACCTTAGTTACTACCCTCCTATTGTGAGATAAAGAGAGATTACAATTTATAATTTCATATATTTCACTTCTTTTTAATGTTCTTTCCTTTGAAGGTTCCTCAACTTAGATGACTTGCATCTTTAGAAACATGGAGCTTCAATCTACTTCTCTAAAGAATATTTGGATTATACCTACCATGTTCTGTGCTTATCTTTCATTTTGTTGCACAGTTCCAAATGGAAATCAAAATGCAGAAGATTGGCATGAAAAGGCATTCTCTGAGGTAATTTGTTTACTAGCATTAGTGTGAATTTGTTCTTATATTAATGTATAAGTAAAAGTATTTTCTTTATTATTATTGTTACCTCAATCTTTATGATTGTTTGAGTGAGAAATGTGAAGGGGAAACTTTGCAAATCCTCACAAAATTCAGGAAGTTACAAAAATGCAATCCAATCGACTAAAATTACAAAGAGCAGTTTGGGTTTGGGTGTCGTTTTAATTTTTTTTAAATTGCTTTTTTAATTTATTTTAAAAACTGTTTTATATTATTTTATAGGCTGGTTGCACAAATAGCAATCAGACCCAAAATAATTGCAAATTTAGCAAAGTTTAAAATCTTTTGCAAATATAACAAAAAAATCAGTGGCTATCACTACTGATAGACTTTATGACTATTATTGATAGACTTCTATCAGGGATAGACTATTATCACTAACAAAATTCTATAAAAAAAACTAGACTTCTATCGGCGATAGACCATACTATCAGTGATAGAAATTGTCATATCCGCAATTTTTTTAAAAAAATGCTATATTTTTAATTATTTTACTCTAAATTGACATTACAATTTCCCTTATTTTTTTTTTTTGAGTACACAATTTCCCTTATTTTATTTGAAGAACTGTTTGTAAAACTATTATTATTTTTGTTTTCATTTAATTCTTGATATTTTAATTTTTTAATATATTTTATTTAAGTAATTTTATCTTTAAAAAACAATGGCGATCTTATGTGAATAGTTAACTACCAAAATAATAAATTAAAAACATGTAACTTCTTTGTAAAATTATTATTGTTCTTGTGCTTTCATTTATTTCTTGATATATTAATTTTTAATATATTTTATTTAAATAATTTTATATTTAAAGAATAAGGGCGATCGTATGTGAATAGTTACTACTATCACAATAATAAATAAAAATATGAAACTGAATGCAACAAAATTTATCTTTATTTTCTCCCATTAAAAACATGTAACAAAATTGTTTTCTATAAACCCTTTGGTCATAAAGTCTATCAATAATATTATTGATAGACTATTATTGATAGACTTTATTCAATTTCTTTCGGACTCTTTCTTTTTCTTTGCTGGATGGTCCTATGAGAAATCCTCCAGCAGACCGTAGTTTCACTTCCTTGATTGATAATTTGTCCCTAGTAGACTTCCTTTTTTTGAAATCACAATTATACTTTCATCAAAAAATGCTTCCTGTCTTATTACCTCAATGTTAGGAATACATTTTTTTTTCTTTTTTTTGAAAACTCAATGTTAGTAATACAATTAAGATCAGTGCTAGGAATATTATCAGGATATTAAGACTCTGTTGTTAATATTAGCTTGGGAGACAGCTACTAATTTTGATGCTTCTCGAATCCCGTGGAATCTTTTTCACGTCCTAGGAGACCAATTTGTGTTCCCTTTTGACATTGCTTTAATAGGCTTTAAAAGTATATGCTCACGAGGGGAGTGTTATTTCTTTGTATTTTTTTTAAAAAAAAAAAAAAAAAAAAAAAATCATTTTTAACGTTGGAATCTATAATGATCTCAATCTTATTTGCTTTTCCTATGAATCTACTTAGAGCAGCACCATGTTTAGTGAAGATGATGTAGGAAGATTTGTTCTTTAGTTAATTTATATATTTGTTAGCTTTTAAAAAAATTCATTGTTTTTTTTTAAGTTTTAGAACGTCCAATCATTTCTTTGTAGACAGTTTTTGTCGAAAAATTCCAAGAATGATTTTCCAAGATCAATTTTCCATTGGAGATCAGAGCAATAGTCTTATTTGAATTATGGATTCCAGTAGAATTTGCTTGATTGCTCATAGGAGTTCTGTGATCACAAACCATGAAAAATTTGCTTTCGAATTTACATGATACACCGATATTCTTAACATGTAATCATACAGTTCGATTCACAATTGTCTCCATGCCTCCATTTCTTGTTCTTTTTTAGTAATGAATTCATGCAAGCATTTTGGATGTTAGGATGCAGACCTTTTATATTAATTTGAATCAAGTGCTAAGCCGCTTATTACCTTATTGCAGAAGCAGGGCCTCAAGGGATACTTGCCTGTCTTGAAGAAGGCATATGAGAAGGCACGTGAACAGTGTCTGCAGGTACTAAATTGATTTCAAACATATATTTTTATGGAAAAGCGATATTGCTTGATCTTCACCAGACTTATTTCATCCTTATTTTAAACCACTTTTTGTGTTACGGTTCGTGTACTCTGTCCATATTTCTTGATGGATCTTACTTCTTGTGTAGGTAGGACAAACAGAGCAGTTGCACAAATGCAAGCACCACAGGGATTTACTGGAAAAAATGATGATCTTTTTAGAATTTCCTAGGGACAGAATCATATCTTACACCAAAGAGAAGTATTATGGGTGTATGCAAACAATTATGAAATGTGTGAAAGCACTTGAGAATAGGAATACAAATCTTGCCAATACGCAGCAGTCCCTACATGGGCAGCCAGGCCTCGGTCAATCTCGTATGGTTCAGCAAAGTGATAATGTGAACCCACATTTTCAACCAGTGAACGTGACTACAACTTGCTCTTCTGATGGTTCTTCTCCTATAGCGCCACGAGAAATAGGTTCCTTAAGGTCAGAAGAAAACTGGATTCAGAAAAACCTGTTGCAGAATAGGCAACATTCAGAAAACATCAAGCGAGAACTTCAGTCCCCATGGATACAGCAGAAGCAGCAGAAGTCAACTGAAAACATCCAACCTAATAATAGATCAGGAATGTCTTTGGAGTATCATTTGAACTCAAAACCCTTTCCTCAAACTCATGAGGCTTCACAGCTTTCTCAGATTGCTGAGCAAACACTTCCGAAAAATTCTTCCCCTTCATTGTATGGAAGAGCTTCTCCTACTCCATCTTCCTTAACTGTTGGGCTTGAAAAAGATTCTTCAAATGTTTCCAACCTTTCAAGTTTGAACTTTCAATCCCCTCAAGCTTGTAATGCTATTAAGTTACTTCATAGCAAAACAGAAATCCAAGTCCAGTCTCCTAAGATCAGAAGCTCTAGCACAATCACCTCTGAACTTGCAGAACCTACAAGTCTTGGAAACAATTGGCAAGTGTCAACAGAAACTCATCCTCCTAATCGCTTGCTTAAAGCCGTAAGTCTCTACATTGTGTACAAGAATATCAAATGAAATGCATAACAGGAGTTTATGTTGCATTTGCGGGATCTACTAGATATTAACATAGGATGATCATTCATTTTTTTTCGCTTGGGCTCTTCCTATTAGTCGATTCTGAGAGAGAACAAATTTTGCAGGTCGAGTCAATATCAAATGAAGCATTGCTAGCAGCTGTATCAGAAATAATTAGAGTTGATAATATGGACAGAATATCCGAACCGTGGTTTCACGGAAGGTCAACACATTATTTAAGCTTGCAAGATGGATGCGGTTCCACGAATAATATGAAGCGCAAAATAAGTGCAACAACCTTAAATGACATGCCATCGCCTTGCAATGATATTATTGATGGGTCTGAACCAACAGTTACATCAAGAAGCAAGAAGCTCAAGAAACTGGTATGCATATCTTTCTAGTCTCTTTGAATCGGTATTTCTGTGCCCACTTTTTTATTTTCTTTTCGTCTTATGGAGTTATTCTGAAATTTGTGCAGTCTGATAATGATGCCCTATTGGAGGAAATGAGAAGCATAAACAAACAGTTCATCGAAACAGTTTTAGAATTAGATTCGGATGAGAAAGTAAAATGTCGATTGGCCAATGCGGGTACCGTTCTTCGATGTTCATATAGTGCTGCAACTGAAAGTAAAAATTCAGTGTTCCATTCTGCAAACATGCTAAAGGTGAGGTTTCTAGCTATATTTTCTGTTCTAGTAAACTAAATGAAAACTTTGATCATAATGTTTATGAAAGTTTTGTTTCCTTTAGTTGCCAGTGCTTTCTGTGAAGCTGCTTGTGCCTCTTGATTATCCAGAAGTCTATCCTATATTCCTAAGCAAAATTAAGACAGACTGCGGGTAGGACTTGTTATAAATGTCCCTTAAAAATGAGTTTAAACGCACTGGTTTTCTTGTATCTATTCCTGACTTTCTTGCATATGTTTGTAGTACTGAGAATGAAGAATTTAGAGACATGTCGAGGGAAGCGGCGGAATTGCTAAGTGCATTCCTTCGTGCTGCTCCGGATTTCTTGTCTCTTGAAGACTATGCAAGGGTTTGGGATGAATGTGCACGCACTGTGGTAACTGCGCATGCTCTACGTGCTGGCGGGGGATGCTTCAGCTCTCGATATGGGACTTGGGAGGACTGCGTCGCCGCTACCTAGCTTTGTTTTGAACAACATTCAACTTAACACATCATACCAAAAGGTTGTTTGTTTTCTGCAATTTGGTGCACAATTGTTTAGAGCTTTGGTTTTTTATGCCGTGGAAGAGTAATATATGAAACACAGGACTCGTAGATATAAAGGATATAAAGAAGACTCACATTATACTTGTGCAGATGGAATGTGTTTGACAGTTTAATTTTTTAACATGTGGATTCGAACCTTTGACATTTTGGAAGTTATTACAATTAATAGACAAACACAGAGAGCAATGAAAGCAAAAAATGAGAAACTTCTTCAATATAAGGGAAAACTCTCACAACAATAAATTTAGGAAAAGACAACACACAACCACTCTTAACTACCGACATAGTGACAGTTACCACTACAAGAAAATAAGTCACTCGAGGGACAATTTCTAGTACATCGGTGGTATGGAGTTTTTCCATACCACTGCCTTTGAATGGATGACACGTGTCGAAATAGTATAAAAAAATAATATATTTAATAGAGTGGGTCCTAATCAAACAACTATTTCGTCACGTGTCATCCATTCAAAGGCAGTGGTTTGGAAAAACTTCATACCATTCGCCACGTGTCATCCATTCAAAGGCAGTGGTATGGAAAAACTCCATAAAGGCTATGGAAAAACTCCATACCACAGATGTACTAGAAATTCTCCCGTCACCCGACGAAAACTCCATAAAGGCTATGGAAAAACTCCATACCACAGATGTACTAGAAATTCTCCCGTCACCCGACGACATTTACTTTCTGTTAGGAGTTAGTGCACGAGAGAGAGATATCTTTTTGGTAAGTATTGTATTGGACTTCTCTGAAGAGAATTAGGGAGAGAAAGGGAAGCTCTCAAATCTTCCCTAGCTTATGTTGATATATAAAATTGTTGGCTAAGGCCTTATCAATTTTGGTATCCGAGCAGTGTCCTGGGCATGGTGGGAAAGATGGAAAACATAATAGTTGCTTTGGAGGAAAAGATGGAGGAGATGGGGGAGAAACAAACTCTCTCAAATCTTCCCTAGCTTATGTTGATATATAAAATTGTTGGCTAAGGCCTTATCAATTTTGGTATCCGAGCAGTGTCCTGGGCATGGTGGGAAAGATGGAAAACATAATAGTTGCTTTGGAGGAAAAGATGGAGGAGATGGGGAAGAAACAAATTGCGATGGAGGAAAAGCTGGATTCTCAGTTTGCTGAGGGTGCTGTGAAAATGGATGAGTTGAAGACGATGATGTCTCAAATAGAAGGATGGATGAATGCGGGAGAAGGAACTGCCTCATCGGATAGAACACCAACCGATAAAGGTAAGAAAGCGATGGAGGATGCGTCGGTGAGTAAAGTATACAAAAATCGTGAGAAGAGCATGATGACCAATGAAGGGATTCGAGCATCTGGAAATCGTGAGGTCCCTCTGTTTGATATGCGATTGAGAAAGCTGGAGGTACCGATTTTCAAAGGAGAAGTGGGGGAAGAACCCGACGGGTGGTTGCATCGTGTGGAACGTTACTTCGTGGTAAACCGATTATCGGAGGCAGATAAATTAGGAGCAGTTATGATGTGCTTGGATGGGGAAGCTTTGGATTGACATCAGTATGATGAAGGTTGTTCACCTATAAGGAGTTGGGGCGAGCTTCGAAGGTTGTTGTGTTGGGATTTATGCCCTAAAGCCTCGTAATTAATTAATAATTATTTGATAATTAGTTTATTATTATTATTTGCAATTTATAATATTCATTATATATATAAAATCCAAGGTTATTAGTGTAATCTTGAACTGTATGTAGTTGACATACAGGAGGATCATGTTCAAGTTATAACATAAAGGGTCTATAGTATATGGATAAGGTTGGGTGTCTTATCCTGATAACACTATTGATACAACCCACTTTGTAATTGTTACAAATGATTTGATCCAAATCATTCATGTAGAGACATGTGAGTGGGCGTATCCTATACAATGAGTTTGTATAAGACTTGACCACGAAATATATAATCTCTCTTTATAAATCTGTTATTTCAGAAGATTAATATTTCACAAGATGATCATATGTGACTCGATCTTAATCCTGAGTGAGTTATGAACTTCTGTCTGTGAGGGCTCGTCCTTTGATTTGTATGGGTGAGAATGACCTTTATAGTCGATTCAATAAGCCTATCATTTTGGGGACTTGACCAAATAGGGAGTTGGGAACATAAGTTTCACAAGATAGAATTCACTCCTTCCCATATAGGGAAAGTAGATGAGTAGTTCCCCTTAAGTGCTGATTTCGGGACTTGAACAATGTAGCCCCACCCTCTCACTGGCCCGAGAGGGACTTGGTTTATGGTTGTATCATAAACAAGTTGTTCATTAGAGAATCAGTGGTACTTAAGGTGTAAGATGTAATTACAGTGGTAAAATAGACTTTTGACCTAGCTGTAATTACGAACAACTTGTGAATGATCGACTTGCATGTAATGATTATATCCATGGACACAACTTGTCCTACAGTGCATAAGAGTGCAACTCTAGACCTATAGTGGAGTGACCTAGAGTTAATGAATGAAAGTTAATTAATTAATGAGTTTAATTAATTAATTTTGTATCATTGGAACTTATAAATCTGTAGGTTCATAAGGCCCCCTTGCTAGCTCATAGTAACAAATCAATTTGGTTGAAAGAAAAATTTGAAATATTCAAATTAATATTTAATATATTTGATATATTAAATATAGAAGAGAAAAATATATTTATTGTATTTGATAACTTAAATATTAGAGAGAATATTTTATGTATTAGATACATTAATATTGAATTCTATATATACATATGAAATTTGGATGAGATTCAAATTGGTTAAATGTATATTATAAAAGATTAATTTTATGATATTTGAATGAGATTCAAATAAATATAAAATACATATTTTAATATAATAGATATTAAAATGTATTTTATTAAATAAAATTAATTCCTAAAAGCCCTATAAATATAAATAAGACATTTAGGTTTAGCCAAAAGGTCGGCAAAAAACACAACTCAATTTTCATACGCAGAGAATTGTTCTCTCAAAACTCCATTCTTTCAAGGAGGCTCCCACAAGCTCTTGGTCCTATGTTCGAGTCATAGTGAGGAAGATCTCGTGGAAAAAGAAATACAATAAGGTTATTGTTCTTCAAAGGTAATATATGCTTAACCTCTAATTATTGTTTCATTCTAAATTAAAACAAAGAACGAATCCAAATGCTTCCGCTGCGTGGGTTTGAAGAGTTCATTCCCTTCATGTTGTTGGAGAGGTTTCGTTTGACGGTTCATGGAGATCGTTATGCGCGATTGATGAAATTGCAGCAAGAATCCACTTTGAGGTCATATCGGCGGCGGTTTGAACCATGTGCGGCAGGGTTAAGAGATGTTTGTGATAGTGTCCTTGAGGGTAAGTTTGAATGTGGGCTGAAAGAAGAAATTCAAAGCGAGATGAGGAAACTTAGCCCCATGGGCCTAAAATCTAAGATGATGTTGGCCCAATTAATAGAAGATGATGCCCTGGTCCAACAAAGAATAAAAGTTAGTACTCTCGTAGGTAATAACCCAAAACTCGGAAACCTTAGCGGGTCGGGCGATTCGGGAAGCGGGTCGGGCAATTGTCAGCTCAGACCATTTCGCTGAGTATAAATCGCAGAATGGTGGGATCATCAGCGACTGTAACCCCTGCACGTGAATCGATTGCAAAATCGACTGATTTTAAATCGATGCAACGAAGATTGTGAGACAACGAATTGCAAAGCAAAAGGGAGAAGGGCCTTTGCTTCAAATGTGATGAGAAATTTTCTCCGGGCCATCACTACAAGAAAAAAGAGAGTTGCAAGTAATGGTGCTTCAAGAAGGCGAAATCGATTTTATAGAGGAAGTGATTTCGGGCGATGAAAAGTCGGAGTGCGAGCTCTTGCAGAACGTGGAAATTTTAGCTAAAAGCTCGGAAGTGGCAACCTTATCCTTGAATTCGATGGTTGGCATAAACTCACCCAAAACCATGAAAGTCAAGGGCGAAATCCACGGTCATGGAGTAGTCGTGCTAATTGATAGCGGTGCTACCCATAACTTCATCACTAGTGAAGTTGTCCAGAACTTTGGGCTTCCAATTTCGCATTCCGACAACTATGGTGTAGTGTTGGGTGATGGTAGATTGGTACGAGCGACTTACATTTGCAAAGGTGTGGTTTTAACAATTTATGATTTGACTATAATACATGATTTTCTTTCTTTGCCTTTGGGAAGTGTAGTTGTCATTTTGGGAATATCATGGCTTGAAACATTGGGCAAAATTCAATTTGACTATCGTTTGTCGGTCATGGATTTTCATGTGAATGATTGGTTGGTTCAACTACACGGTGATCGTAGTTTGATAAAATCTCAAATTTCTATTAAGTCCATGATGAAGGCTTTTGGGGAGGATGATCAGGGAATGCTCATTGAATTAAACACTCTAAAGCCTCATCACCTCAACAACAAGCCCAATCAAGTGTCTCTAGTTGAAGGAAGTGTTACAAAACTATACTGTCGTCTTTGAGACACAACTCGCCCTATCGCTTAGTCGCACTAGAGATCATGGAATTGAGTTGGAAGTGGGATCGGGGCCGATTAACGTACGACCCTATCGTTATCCGCAATTTTAGAAGGACGAGATCGAATGCCTTGTTAAGGAAATGTTAATGGCTGTAATTATACAACCAAGAAAGAATGCCTTCTCGAGCCTGGTGTTGTTAGTACAAAAAAAAGATGGCAATTGGCAAATTTGTGTTGACTATCGAGCCCTCAATCGAGTTACTCTATCGGATAAATACCCAATTCCTATCGTCGATGAGTTGCTCAATGAACTATTTGGCGCAATCATTTTCTCCAAGATTTATTTGAAATCGGGGTATCATCAAATACGGGTTAGTTCTTTGGATATTCATAAGACCGCGTTTCAGACTCACGGGGGCCGTTATGAATTTTTAGTAATGTCGTTTGGGTTGCGTAACGCGACATCAACGTTTTAGTCCGTCATGAATGATCTTCTTCGCCCTTTCCTCCGAAAGTTCGTGTTTGTGGCCCATTTATCTAAGGTACTGGAAAGTTTCCTCACAAATCAGTTTGTGGTTAATTTGGGGAAATGTCATTTTGGTGCTGCCAACATCGAGTATTTGGGTCATATTGTGTCCAATGGTCGTGTAGCAGCTGACCCGAGTAAGTTAGAAGCTATGGATAAATGGCCACACCCGGAATGTGAAAGAATTACATGGGTTCAAGGGTTTGACGGGTTATTATCAGAAATTTGTAGCGAATTATGGCACAATTGCGTTTCCCTTGACGCAACTCTTGAGGAAGGATAATTTTAGTTGGAATACGGATACAAAGAATGATTCCCAAAGACTGAAAAAGCTATGATGTCGATATTCGTGTTAGGATTGTCAGACTTCTCATGTGGTGGAATCTGATGCATCTAGTGTGGAAGTGGGGGTTATCCTCATGCAAAACCACCGCCCTTTGGCGTATTTTAGTCAAGTATTGCCTTTGTTGCATCGACATAAGGCAGTGTATTGAAGCGAGCTTGTCGAGGCCTGTCAAATACAATTTATATTTACCGATCAACGACTTGTAGTAAACTACAGCGGACCAGGTCGAACTCAGGGAGCCGAAATTAATTCTTAAAGTTAATCTTTATGTAAAAACAATAAATGGGGTGATTTTGGATTGGATGTTAATCTAATGAATTAAAACAAACAACTAAAGATAGCGAGAAAAATAAAGAAATAGAAAGAGATTACCTTACCGATTCAGAGATTGTCGGGCTACTTAATGAATTTTGCTCATCGATTACTCCAATAAAAATACAATTTCTTAATTAAAAGCTTAATCGACTTAACTGGAACAACCATGAAAAGTCTCTAAGGTCCTATCATGCAATTAATCCGACAAAGCATCGTAATTAGAGGCGTAAATTCTAATTAAACATGCTCTTTAATTATTCCAAGTTGATCAAGCCTAAATTGATTAAAGAATAGTAACGGGTAGCATCACGACGAATTACTCCTAAGACTAATTCGATTTTTCCCTTTACCTTAAGTCTATCGTGAAAACAGTAATTAATTCATACCCCAATTGTCACTTAGGATCGAATTAATTAGCCACGCTTAGACCCTTGTTACTTGGCGATTGAGGCAATTATACGTCCTAATCTTTAACGGTAAAACATGCATAGGAACTAGGTTGTCAATCCTAATTAGGCTACTATTGCGTGCTTAGTGTTTAAATAAAAATGCAATGGGAGAGCACTCAGAACATGCAAGCATACATGGTCTTGTAGCAAGTAATACGTATTTTTTCATTCGATTTCCCACAGAGATTTATTCTTAGTTACTAACGAAGTGAGATGTTAAATTAGAAAGGATGATTTAAATGAGGTAGAATTGAGATTAATGTGCCTAACTAATAAAGAACGTGCGAGATATGCAAGCATAAACAAAGACAAGTAAAGAGGTTAACTTGAATGTAGAAGAAAAAGAATTGCGGAGAAAGCAATTATCTAGCCATAAAATCGCAAAACAGAAAACTGAAAAAAATGGCTAAGGCAAAAATAAAACTATGAAAATTGCGCAGACAACAATTTTCTAGCAATTGTACTAACAGTGTTTTAAGGGTGAAGTGTGGAAACAAGGGCAACTAACGACTCCTCTATAGGCTTTTTCATACGATTCTTCAGCAGTAGATCAACTTATCATGCATCAAATTAACTCATTCTCATGTATCTCTCGATTTCATACATTAGATCCTTTAGTTCACTCATGTCCAAGTAATACTTAAGCATCTATTTATAAAAGCAAGTTAATGAATTGTGCTAGGAAAACGCCTATTCCTAGGTCGTTTTCTGGCTACCATGAAAGGCTAGCATGAATGGACGACTCTGAACTCTTACTCCTTCCGGAGGTTAGGAGTTATTTGGACAAAATGGATGACCAATCGAAATTGCCCGTGGGATGAAGCACACATACATTCAATGCATTTGAAGCTATCCTACATGCTGAGTTCACGCATTTCTACCTATAGATTCATCATTAGCAGACCCTTATGTGGTTTAGTTACTCATGGACGATGGTGGAGTGAAAAAACTTGATTTATTAAACATGCTTGGCAGTATTCAAATGGAAACAACAAAAAACAGAAGCAATGGAGAACTTGCGAAGTAGTCAAATAATTCCTCTATTAAGTACGATTCTAAACTCAAAGTGCAACGACTATTAAGCAATAAAGACTAAGAAAATGGAAACGACTTGAAACAATGTAGCTAACAGAACCAATTGGCAGCAAACAGAAACGAAAAGTAAAGACAAAAAGTAGCAGAAAACAGATAAATGTGTGTGTGAACTCCTCGCCGCAAGCGTCTCGGATGAAGGGAGAAGGTGAGCTTTGTTTGGGGATGAATCCAATCAGAAGAGAAGGAAGATCTTCTCTTCTTCCTCTCAGATTATCGATGCCAACAGCTGAATCCTTCACGCCAACAAACGGGAGAAGAAATAGAGAAGAAATTGCGTTGAGATGGGAGTTCTACGCTTCCAAGCCTGTTGTTATCCTTCCCCCTTGACCTCCTTTTATAGTGTTTTGCAGGTATTCTTCAGCCAAGGAGAACCATCCATTCTGAACGACGACCTTCCACGTGGCAGCAGGAGAGAAATTGGGCGGCTGAAAGATCGCAACAAAACGGCGGACGGTTAGACAACTTAACAACTTCACTTAAAACATTGCGGAGACAACAATGTTTTCGCAATGTTCCTGCAATACAGAAATTTCAACTCTTTAGCTTTGTTTTTTATTCTTTTTCCTTTCTTTTACACATAAGTCCTGATTTAGCTTCATTCTATAAATTCTCATATATAAGCACATGTTTAGACTAAATTCTATCAAAAACGCTTATGAGTGTACACCATTCTATAGCAAACAAGTCCCTAAAATATGCACTTTTGGAGACGTAACACACCCCCAAACTTAAGTTTTTGCTCGTCCTCGAGCAATATAAGGGCTTACTTGGGCTGCTATCACTCTGTCTAACTACTTGCTGACTCCCCTAAGTTCACTATCTAAGGCATGGCTGTCCTGTGACACTCTTCTAAGTTCAAACTACCTCCACATTTTGCTTATTCTGATTTCTCTTGCCTTGCAAAACCTACTGTCTTTATAAACTCCCTACAACTGATCTATCTGCCTTAGTCATTAGGTTCATTGTGCAACTATCCCTAAGTTTTCAAATTCTACTTTGTTTTATCTCAGACTCAGTACATGCTTCTAATGTCTTTCTTTTGAGCTACCTAGGATTCCTTAGAGTCATGCCAGTCTTAGTACACACAAGTAACAGTAGTACATTTCATAGAACAACTTAAACCCTGACATCACTTATATTGGATATACATTCATCTCCCTTAACAAACCTACAAGCTACAACCCTGTGCTTAGCTAATTGAGGATCAAAGTTCATTCATGCAAGACACCTAAGCACATAAGCTATAACTTATAGGCATACATTCTTCTTCCTTGGTTTTTCCTTTTCCTTCATTTTCTTTTCCTAGTAGAGTCTCTTCTTTTGGTTTGCCTTTTGATGCAGTGCCACTTGTGGGTTACACAAATGGCCCTAATTACTCAGCAACCTCAATTGAGACACCACTCTTTGCTTTTCAAAATTTTTCTTTTAACCATTTTTTCAAAGAAGAAGAATGCTTATGTTTAAAGAGGGAGAGAGGAATGTTCCTAGGCCTAGAGGCTGCCTCCCCCAAACTTAAACTTCTCATTGTCCCCAATGAGAGTCTGAGGTGGCACACCCCCAAACTTGTCCTAAAGCATCTAGTCTAGGCAAAACAAGTAGAATTTAAAACTCCTAGGCATAGAATGAACTTCTTAAAGCAGATAACACACAGCAGCAATTTTTTTTGTAAAAACAGCATGTTAAGGGCTTATAGAGGTGCATGCTGAGCAATTTTAAGGAAGCTAATTTAAACTATCAAAGGTGTACTAAGACACTCATCCAGCATGCTCACAGATAGATCACATATTGAAGTCAATAAAGCAGCAAGATATCAAAAATTAAACAGAAACATCCCATCCCAAAAGTCATCCAATAGCATGCGAAACCTAACAAAAAATTGCGGACTCCGCAAAGAATCTGCAATAAACCTACAGAGCATTTTTAGCCTTGATCAAGGCTCCTAGCATGCTATTTCCAGTCATCCAAAACTACATCAAACAAAAAAACTAACTAAACTAACTATTCAGATACCATCAAGCTAAACTAAACTACTCTAAACAAACAAGGAAATTAAAAACAGATCATGCATTCGATTAAAACAGAATTCAAAAGTCACAGAAAAGCAGGTTTTCTTTTCAAGAGGGATCAGAAAACTCCCTCGAATGCCGTTCAGATTGGCATTCAAACATCTTTATCCTCATCTTTCCTTTCTCTAGGAGGCGCCCATGGCTTCAACAGGTCAGTAGGGAAGGCAGGGAATATGCACCCCAACTGGTCAGCCACATCCTTGTCCCTTGCTTGTGCATACTCCTCCCACTGAGCCAACTTGTGCTACAGGTCCATCAGGCATGCCATGGATAGTGATTGAGCATCAGCCAGGCCGTCCAGCTCAAATTCCATGTTGCCCCTCCTTCGCATCCTCAAGATGGTGGGCAGCTCCAAATGGTCAGTGTAAGCCAACTGCTTCTCATTCTTCTCCATTGGCACTCCTGCACGAAGGCACAATTTAGTTATGGTATTTGGGAAAAATAGTTGACCCTTACCTTTCTTTGAACAGTCAGCAATGGAGGCGGTAATGACTTCACCAACGTCAATGGTGAGTCCCCGCATGATGGCATACAGCAGCAAGGATCGCCCCTGATTGATAGTCGTCTCGTGGGTCACAGGGGAGATACGTCTGCGCACAAAAGAGAACCAGACGACCGCCTTGTCTCGTAGAGTTGCACTCATTAGGGTGTGCTTCCCGTTTCTTGACACCGCCCAAGATGCCTCTGGTTTGCCTATCGTGTGCAAAGCCTCTTCTAGGACTGCCTCAGATGGCAAGTCAACAATCTTGGCATAGTCAGAATGTGGATACTCCTTGAGGCCGTAGGCCTCATTGATGGCATTGGCAGAGAAGTCGACCTCTACCCCTTTCACCTTGGACAGGCATGCGTCAGGGTGCGTGAGGTTAGCGTAGAAGTCATACACCATGTCGGGGTAAGCTGGAATTGGGGGTCTGCACAGCTCCTCCCAGCCATGGGTGATGATTCCTGCGCGCAAGAATTGCGGCAGGTCCGCCAACGCATCAAGAAAACCCCGCTCGTGGAGGAGCTCTTTCTTCCTCAACTCGAGGCCATTCGCCTCTGCTTCTTGTGAGACAAACCTCTCAGCCTGAGGTTCGTCCTCGGGGTACATCTTCCTCTTCCCCTTCTCTTTCGCTTTGGCCGACTCAGCAGCCTCAACCTTCATCTTCTTTAAAGAAGGTTCAGATCCAACCTTCTTCTTCTTGGCTCGCTTGGAGGCCTTCGGTCGCTTGACTTTCACGATCACAGGGACCCTCTTCTTGAGACGTGCCTGGGTGGTGATCTGCTGGAGGCAATCCCCCAACGTTTCGTCCATGGAGTCCTTGCTTCCCCCCTCCACAGGGCTGTCAAGACTGACTTCCCTTAAGGTGGAGAATACCTCCTCGTCCTCCGCCGGCTCTTCACTTGGCACCGAGTCTTGGTGCTCTTCAAGTGGAGCTTCAGGCTCCGGCGTCTATCTGGCCGTCTCATATGATGGGCGGCCACTCCCACGACTCTCCTCGCTGGGAGTCTTTTCTTTGATCGGTGAATCCTCCACCGCAACCGTCCACTTCCGTTTCTTGGGTGTACAGACTGGTTCAGAAGGACCAGCAAGTATCTCAGTCACCACCTTCCACTTCTTTCGTCGCACTGGTAGCTTTGGAGGCCGTGAGGGCTGCGCAGCATCGGCGTCTGCTAAGGAAAGCAGCGCCTCTCTCGCAGCTTCTTCTGCGTCAGACGACTTCTTCTTTGGTGTGGATCGATCTGCTCGTGTGGATACCATTGTCGTTCTTTGAGGATCTGAAGGTAGGAGATGCAGAGGAAGAAAAAGACTGAATTCTTGAGGTCCAACGGATGGAGAAAATGTAGAGGGCAGGGATCAACTGACGGCTATTTGTACTCGAGTGTATTCCAACGGCTCTTTTCTGTTGCGGACTCAGCAAATCTTCCGCAATAAATCCGCCTAGCCGTTGGGATATTTCTTGATTTAAGTTGCGAAATTGAGCAACCAAATCGTCGATTCAGCCAGATCTTCTTCGTGGATCTTCTCCCCTTGATTCATCTCCTTGATCTTCTCTTAAAGATCTCCCATTAAAATTCACCTAATTAAAACAAAAATCCGTAAATAAAATAAAAAATACACACACAAACACAAAACTAAAATACTGGGAAAAAAACTAAGGCATAGCCTTCTGATGGATGAGCACAGTGGTCATTCATCCTCTCTCGATTTGTTTCTCAAGCTTCAGATAGGAGGAAGGCCGAGAGTGTCTTCACATCTCCCTCCTCATAGTAGTGCTTTAACCTTGCACCATTGACCATAAACGGCTGTCTGTGCTGTAGGTTTCTAATCTCAATAGCACCATGAACAAACACGTTAGTTATCACAAAAGGACCTGACCATCTAGACTTAAGTTTGCCTGGAAATAACCTTAACCTTGAGTTGAATAATAAGACATGCTGGCTCTTTTTAAAGTCCTTGATCCTAAGTCTACTATCATGCCAAATTTTAGTTTTTTCCTTATACATTTTAGCATTTTCATAGGACATATGTCTGAGCTCATCTAACTCATGTAATTGCAGAGACCGCAAAGTTCCAGCATTGGTCACGCAATAATTTAGTTCTTTTAAGGCCCAAAAGGCTTTGATTTCCAATTCGAAGGGAAGATGGCATGCTTTTCCATACACTAGCCTATAAGGAGACATACCTAGGGGTGTTTTATATGCAGTCCTATATGCCCAAAGTGCATCATCTAACTTAAAAGACCAATCTTTTCTATTAGGTTTGACCACTTTTTCAAGTATGTTCTTAATCTCCCTATTGGATATTTCAGCTTGTCCATTTGAGTGTGGGTGATAAGGGGTTGCTACTCTATGTCTAACATTGTATTTAGCTAACACCTTTTTCATGGCTTTATTAATAAAGTGAGTTCCCTCATCACTAATTATTGCACGTGGTGTACCAAACCTTGTAAAAATATGCCTATTAAGAACTTAATGACTGTTTTGGCATCATTTGATGGACATGCTATGGCTTCTACCCATTTAGATATATAGTCTACAGCTACAAGTATATAGAGATTACCTGCAGAAGGAGGGAATGGTCCCATGAAGTCGATGCCCCACACATCAAAGAGTTCCAACTCTAAGATGTAGGTGAGAGGCATCTCATCCTTCCTGCTGAGGTTACCTGTCCTTTGACACTCATTGCAGCTGTGTGCATGGTCGTGTGCATCCTTGAATATCGTGGGCCAGTAGTAGCCACTTTGGAACACCTTTGCAACCGTCCTTTGGCCACCAAAATGTCCACCATAGGGAGACGTATGGCAGTGCTGCAACACTGAGTTTGCCTCAGCAGCTGATACACACTTCCTTAGTAATCTGTCTGCACATGTCTTGTAAAGTGTAGGATCGTCCCAGATGAACTTCCTAGCTTCATGTAGGAACCTCTTCTTTTCTTGCCCTCCTTTGAAAGTTGGTAGTACCTGCGAGGCAAGGAAGTTAGCAATATCCGCAAACCAAGGTTCCTCATCGTTATCACGATGTGCTAGCACAAAGACATGCTCATCAACAAAGGCATCAAAAATTGCTGGCTCAGCAATTTTATCGCAATTATGTCGCAATCTAGATAAATGGTCAGCAACCACATTTTCGCATCCTTTTTTATCTCTAATGTCTAGATCAAACTCTTGCAACAATAATACCCATCTAATTAACCTAGGCTTCGCATCAGCCTTCCTCATTAGATATTTTAGTGCAGAGTGATCGGTGTACACAATGGTTCTAGTTCCTACAATGTAATTTTTAAACTTTTCACAGGCAAGCACTACAACTAACATTTCCTTCTCCGTGGTTGTGTAATTACATTGTGCTTCATTCAAAGTCTTACTTGCATAGTATACAGGATGTGTTAGTTTATCTATTTTTTGTCCTAGCATGACTCCTACTGCATAGTCACTAGCATCACACATCATTTCAAATGGTAAGTCCCAATTTGGTCCTACTATAATTGGTGCTTTGACTAAGGCTTCCTTAAGTGTTGTCCATGCTAAGAAACATTCTTTTGAAAAGACAAATGGCTTGTTAAGCTCTAGAAGCTCACACAAAGGTTTAGAGATTTTTGAAAAGTTTTTAATGAATCTCCTATAGAAACCTGCATGACCTAAAAAACTTCTAATAGCTTTTACATTTTGAGGTTCCACTAGCTTCTTTATTATTTCTATCTTGGCCCTATCGACCTCTACTCCTGCTCTAGACACTCTATGACCTAGGACTATCCCTTCTTCCACCATAAAGTGGCATTTCTCCCAATTTAGGACTAGGTTGGTCTCCTCACACCTAGCTAGGACTTGTCCTAAGTTCTTGTTACGTGCTCAATGTGTTAAAATAAGTAAGTAATAAGATAGAAAGAGCACTCAGAACATGCAAGCATACATGATCTTATAGCAAGTAGTAAGTATTTTTTCATTCGTTTTCCCACAGAGATTTATTTTAAGCTACTCGTGAAGTGTAAAGTTAAGAAAGAAAGGGTGGATTTGATGGGGTAGAATTGGTTTTTAATTGTCTATTTCCTACTGAATACGAAGAGGGTAGCAACATAAACAAGTGCAAGTCAAAGTTAAACTCAAAGGAAAAGAGACGAGATTAATAAATGAAGACAAAAACAGCTAGACAGAATTGTAACTTAGCAGAATTGCGGAAACAGCAATTCTACCGCAATTGTAATAACAGCGAAAGTGTGTAAAATGATGAATTAAGGGCTACTAACGACTATCCTATAGGCTTTTTCATACGATTCTCAAGCACTGGGTCAACTCACTATGCATCAAACTATCTCAATCTCATGTATCTTCCGATTTCATGCATTAGATTCTTTAGTTTACTCATGTCCAAGTAAGGTCTTAAGCATCTTGTTAAGGCAGAAGGATATGGTTTGTACTAGGGAAACGCCTATTCCTAGGCCGTTTCCTGGCTACCTTGAAAGGCTAGCATGAGTGTATGATTCTGAACTCTTACTCCTTCCAGAGGTTAGGAGTTCTTTGGACAGAATGGATGGCCAATCGAAATTGCCCGTGGAATGAAGCTTACATACAATCAATGCTTCGAGAGCTATCCTACATGCTTGGTTCACGTTTTTTAGCCTATAGTATTGTCATTAGCATGCCCCTATGTGACTTAGTTACTCATGGCTATGGGGTAAACTGAAATAAAAGATGAAGGAAACATGCTTAGAAGAGAAATATACTTAAAACAGTAAGGAAAAACCGTAGCAGCAGAAGATGGAAAACTTGTGAAATAATAACTATGCTTTGATTACTTGATTGTTTGAACGGACAAAAAGAGGAACTTAAAGTGCATAATAGAAAGACAGAACACAACGAAATGGACTGATCTAGTTACACGAAAGGACACAACAACAAACTTAAGCTGGAAAATGGAAATAAAGACAGAAAGCATAAAAATGAGCGTAAGCGCCTAGTTGCAGATGCCTCGGCTGAAGAAGATGAAAGAATAGCCTTGCTTGGATGAATCCAATCGGGAGAGAAGATGAATCTTCTCTCCTTCCTATCAGATTGTCGATTCCAACAGCTAAGACTCTCACACCAACAGACAGAGAAGAACGACAGGAGAAAAGATGGAGCTGCGAGAAGACTTCTACGCTTTCGGATGATCATTGAACCCTCGACTTTGACCCCCTTTTATAGTAATCTGCAGGTGCGTTTGGGCCAAGGAGAACCATCAATCTTCAACGTCGTACTTCAGAATGGATGGAGGAGAAAGAACGAATCCCTGAAATAACGGAAATTAACAGAAAAAGATCAGTCAACTTACGGTTTTCACTTGAAACATTGCGGTTTCAGCAATGTTTCCGCAATGCTATCGCAATATTTGTTTTTCATTCTTTTCCTTCGGTTTTCAACCCTTTTCTTTCCTATTGTACATAAGTCCTAATTTAGCTACCTTCTTCTAATTCTCATATTTAAGCATAGGTTTAGGCTAAATGCTATCAAAAACACCTAAGAGTGGACATCTTTCTAAGATAATTAAGTCCTAAAAAGGTCACTTTTGGAGACGTAACACACCCCCAAACTTAAGGTTTTGCTTGTCCTCAAGCAAACTAAGGACTTGCCTAGGCTGCTGTTTCACCATCTTTAACCACTTACTGACTCCCCTATATCCCTATCTATAGTAGTGCTGTCCTGTGACACACTTCTAAGCTTAAAACTACCCTCTTATCTAGCTTCTTCTGACTTCGCATGCCTAATACTTCTGCTGTGTTTTTCTTACTTACTACAACTGATCTACTTGCTTTTGTCATATCCTGCCACTATCCCTAAGGTTTCAAATTCTGCCTAGCTTTACCCCAGACTCAGTACATGCTTCTAATTTTTACTTTTGAGCTACCTAGGATTCCTTAGAGTCATGCCAGTCTTAGTATTAACAGTGACAGTAGTACTTTAAGAGAACAACCTAAACCCTGACATCACTACATTGGACATACATTCATCTCCCTAAACAACCCTACAAGCTACAACTTCGTGCTTAGCTAATTGAGGATCAGAGTTCTTTTTATCAAGACATCTAAGCCACAAAGTTGCAACTCCTAGGTATACATTCTTCTTCCCTATTCTTTTCCTTTTTTCTTACTTAGGTGGAGCCTCTCCTTTGGTTGCCTTTTGATGCAATGCCACTTGTGGATTACACACTTGGCACTGATTACTCAGCAACCTCAGAGAGACACCCCTCTTTATTCTATTTTTCATTTTTTTTTTTTTTTTTTCAGTTCATCAATTTTTTGTAAAGGAGAAGAAGAATGCTTATGCTTTTAAGGGAGAGAGGAATGTTCCTAGGCCTAGGGTGGCCTCCCCCAAACTTAAACTACTAATTGTCCCCAATGAGTGTCTGAGGTGGCACACCCCCAAACTTGTCCTAGAAGCATCTAGTCTAAGGTAAAACAAAGAGAATCTAAAAGCCCTAGGCATAGACAGAACATTCTAAAAGACAATATCACAGCAGCAGAAAAATTGAAAAAAACAGACAGGTAAGGACTTACGGCTATGCATGCTGAGCTTCTTAGAGGTTAATTTAAACTATCAAAGGGTGTCCTATGACACTCATCCAACATGCATTTAGATAAGCTATATAAGGCAGTCATGACAGCAGCAAAAGCTCGAATTTAAACAGATCACAGCCTAGCTAAACAGACAGTCCAAAGCATGCATTTAGTAATAAAAATTGCGGGCACCGCAATTATTTCGCAATAAAGTCAGGGCAGATATAACAGTGATTAAGGCCCCTACGCATGCTTTTCCAGTCATTCAAGCTCTCTAAAAATAAAACTAAACTAACCTACCTGATCAGCTAGCATCAGTCTACACTAAACAACTTAAAAACGTAAAACTAAGCAACTAAAACAGATCAAAATTTGAACTAAAAACAGCATAGTTCACATAGTCTATCAGAAAGCAGATTTTTTTTTTTTTTTTTTTATTTCTAAGGGAACAGCAATACTCCCTTGAGTGCAATTCAAGCCAGCACTCAGATGTCTTCATCCTCATCAGGCTGTCGTGGTGTTGCGTGCTCAATGTGTTAATAAAAATGATAAATAAGAGAGAGAGAGCACTTAGAACATGCAAGCATACATGGTCTCACAGCAAGTAGTAAGTATATTTAATTCGTTTTTTCCACAGAGACTCATTTTTAGCTATTCGCGAAGTGTGATTGTTAAGAAAGATGGGATGAATTTGATGGGGTAAAATTGGTTTTTAATTATCTACTTTTTGCTGAATGTATAAAGGGATATAACGTAAACAAATGCAAGTTAAAACTAGACTTAAAAGGCAAGAGATGGAATTAATAAACGAGGAAGAAAACAGCTAAACAGAATGCAATTTAGCAGAATTGCGAGAACCGCAATTAATCCGCAATTAACTCAACAGCAGAAGTGTGTAAATGGGCGAATTAAGGGCTACTAATGACTACCCTATAGGCATTTTCTTACGATTTTCAAGCATTGGATCAACTCTCTATACATCAAACTCACTCTATCTCAAGTATCGTCCGATTCCATGCATTAGAGTCTTAAGTTTACTCGATCTCAAAGTAAGGACTTAAGCATCTTGTTCAAGCAGGAGTGTTTAGTTTGTACTAGGGAAACGCCTATTCCTAGGCCGTTTCCTGATTACCATGAAAGGCTAGCATGATTATATGACTCTGAACTCTTACTCCTTCCAGAGGTTAGGAGTTCTTTGGACAAAATGGATGGCCAATCGAAATTGCCCGTAGGATGAAGCTTACATACAATCAATGTTCGAGTGTTAATCTGCCTACTTGGTTCACGTTTTTAAGCCTATAGTTCTGTCATTAGCATGCCCCTAAGTGATTTAGCTACTCATGGATATATGGAGAACAGAAAGGGTAGATGAAACAGACATGCTTAGAAGGGAAATGTGCTAAAAACAGTAAGTAAAACCCGTAGCAGAAGATGGTGGAAACTGTAAAATGCAGAATTGTACTTCGATTACTTTGAGTGTTTGAATGACAAAGGAAAGCTTTCTAGAAATGAATCCAAGACAGACAACAACGAAATGCAGTAAGTAAAATACTAAACTAAGAACAACAATAATCAGAAATGGAAATAAGGAGAACAGAACAGAAAAGCAGTAAAGGTTTGCTGAAAACTTCGTGGCAGTCGCCTCGAATGAAGGTGATGAAAAGTCAGCCTTGCTTGGATGAATCCAATCGAGAGAGAAGAAGAATCTCCTCTCCTTCCTATCAGATTATCGACTCCAAAAGCTGAGACTCTCACTCCAACAAACGGCAAAGGAAAACAGATGGAAATGGTGGACTGCGAGAAGACTTCTGCGCTTCGAATGATGACTGAACCTCCGACTTTGACCCCCTTTTATAGTAGTTTGCAGGTGCGTTTGGGCCAAGGAGAACCATCAATCTTCAACGTCATATATCAGAATGGATGGAGGAGAAAGAACGAATCCCTGAAAAGTCGGATCTAAACAGAAAAAGATCAGCCAACTTACGGTTTTAACTTGAATAATTGCGGTCACCGCAATGATTTCGCAATTCATTCGCAATGTTTATTTTTTCATTCTTTTCCTTCGGTTTTCAACCCTTTTTCTACCTATTGTGCATAAGTCCTAAATTAGCTACCTTCTTCTAATTCTCATATTAAAGCATAGGTTTAGGCTAAATGCTAACAAAAACACCTAAATGTGTACATCTTCTTAAGCTAAATGGGTCCTAAATAAGTCACTTTCAGAGACTTAACACACCCCCAAACTTAAGGCTTTGCTTGTCCTCAAGCATACTAAGGACTTACCTAGGCTGTTGTTTCTTCTTCTTTAACTACTCACTAACTCCCTTATATTCTTGTCTATAGCAATGCTGTCCTGTGACACACTTCTAAGTTTAGAACTAACCTCTTTATCAAGCTTCTTCTGACTTCACCTGCCTACTATACCCGCTGCTTTTGTTAACCCCCTACTACTGATCTAACTACTTCTATGATATCATGCTATTATCCCTAAGGTTTCAAATTCTACCAAGCTTTACTCCAGACTCAGTACATGCTTCTAGCTTATTTTTCATGTGTCTAGGATTCCTTAGAGTCATGCCAGTCTTAGTATTAACAGTGACAGTAGTACTTTTAGAGAACAACCTAAACCCTGGCATCACTACATTGGACATACATTCATCTCCCTAGACAAACCTAAAAGCTACAACCTTGTGCTTAGCTCATTAAGGATCAGATTTCTTTTTACATAGGACATCTAAGCCACAAGATTATAACTCCCAAGCATACATTCTTCTTCCCCTATTTTTTCTTTTTTTTTTTTTTCTCTTTTTTTTCTCTTTCTTAGGTGGAGCCTCTCCTTTGGTTGCCTTTTGATGCAACGCCACTTGTGGGTTACACACTTGGCACTGATTACTCAGCAACCTAAGAGAAACTCCCCCCCTTTATTCTTTTCTCATCATCATTTTTTTGTTTTTAAAGGAGAAGAAGAATGCTTATGTTTCTAAGGGAGAGAGGAATGTTCCTAGGCCTAGGGTGGCCTCCCCCAAACTTCAACTACTCATTGTCCCCAATGAGTGTTTGAGGTGGCACACCCCCAAACTATCCTAGAAGCATCTAGTCCAAAGTAAAACAAAGAGAATTTAAAAATCCTAGGCATAGGCAAAACATTCTAAAAGCAACTATCCCAGCAGCAGAAAATTTGAACATACAGAAAGTTTTAAGGACTTATGGTTTATGCATGCTGAGCACTATTCAGAGGCAAATTTAAACTATCAAAGGGTGTCCTATGACACTCATCCAGCATGCTTCAAGATCAGCTATATAAGGTAGTCATGCTAGCAGCAAAAGATAGAATTTAACAGATCACAGCCTAATTAAACAGACAGTCCAAAACATGCAATCAGTCACAAAAATTGCGGGAACCGCAATTATTTCGCAATTCAATCCGGGCAGATATAACATTGATTCAGGCCCCTAGCATGCTTTTTCCTGTTACTCATGCATCCTAAAAATAAAACTAAACTATCCTACCTATTCAGCTAACATCAGACTAGACTAAGCAAAAGAAAAAACATAAAACTAAACATTAAAAACAGATCAAAAGTTGATCCCAAAACAGCATAATATACATGATCCTATCAGAAAGCAGAAAAATTGTCTTTTGTTTCTTAAGGGAACAGCAATACTCCCTTTTGTGCACTTCAAACCAGCACTCAATTCTCGTCATCCTCATCTGGTTGCCTTGGTCGTGGGGGCACCCATGGAGTTAGGAGGTTGGTGGGGAAGTCCGGGAAGATGCACCCCAGCTGGTTTGCAACTTCCTTATCCCTTGCCTGCGCATAGTTGGCCCATTGAGCCATTCTCCTCTGCATGTCCATCAAGCAGGCCATGGATAGGGACTGTTCAGCCGCCAGCCTATCCAACTCAAACTCCATATTCCCCTTCCTTCGCAGCCTCAGGTTAGCAGGCAGCTCCAAATGTCCTGTGTAAGGCAGCTGCTGCTCCAAGCGCTCGGTGGGAACTCCTGCAAGTAAACACAATTTTGTTATAGTGTTGGGGAAAAATAATGGCCCCTTACCTTTTCTGGCACACTCAGCGATGGCAGCAGTGATGACTTCTCCCACGTTGATCGTGAGACCTCTCATTATAGCATAAACCAGCAGCGAGCGGCTCTGGTTAATTGTAGTCTCATGAGTTACTGGGGAGAGCCTTCTTCTGACGAATGAAAACCACACAGCTGCCTTAGCCGTGAGATTGGCACTCATGAGAGTGTGCCTCCCATTGCGTGAGACAGTCCAGGAGGCTTCAGGCTGGCCAATTGTGCGAATGGCCTCTTCTAGCACGGCCTCAGTCGGCTCATCAACTATCCGTGCATAATCTGTGTGCGCTTGGCCCTTGAGACCAAAGGCTTCATTGATGGCCTTGGCTGAGAAATCAACTTCCACCCCTCTGACCACAGATAGGCCATCCTCAGGGCTGAGCACATTGGCGTAGAAATCGTACACCATGCTCGTGTAGGCTGGATTGGGAGGTCTGCAGAATTCCTCCCAGCCATGGTTGAGCACCCCTGCGCGCAAGAACTGCGGCAGGTCAGCAAGTCGATCAAGGAAACCTTTCTCGTGCAATAGGTCCCTCTTCCTCAGCTCAACACCCCTGGATTCAGCATCAGATGAGACATACCTCACTGATGGAGGTTCATCTTCAGGGTAGAGTTTAGCCTTCCCCTTATCGGCTGGTTTGGATGATTCAGCAGCCTCCACCTTGAGGCGTTTGAGTGATGGCTCCGTGCTTTCTTCGTCTGCTGAAGGCACTCTTTTGGCCTTCTTCTTCTTCATCTTCTTGGATTTCTTGGCCTTGACAATCTTGGCCTTCTTCTTCTTTTTCTTAATGTTGATCTGCTGGAGGCAAGCCCCCAACGTCTCCTCCATGGAATCATCCTGCTGGGCAGGAACATCAGGGCTGTCTTCTCTCATGGGAGAGAAGACTTCTTCTTCCCCAGCATCTCCACTACCTTGCGTAGACTCCTGATAATCCCCATAAGGGAATTCAGGATCAGGCCGTGGAGGATTGTACTCTGCTGATGGTGTCTGCGCAGAACTCAATGGCGAAGATGGCAGCTCAGGGCTCTGCGCTGCTGCAGGCGTCGGATCAGAACTCTGAGGTGCTGGAGACAACTCGGCGCTCTGTGCAGGTGGTGACAACTCTGCGCTTGGCACTGGTTCAGATGGGAGGGGACTGCGCGCAGGTGATTCAGACGGCGACGATCCTTCTTTGGCTGACTCGTGGGATGCACGATCAGGTTCTTGACTCTCCACAGAGGGAGTCGTGGCTGTGCTTGGTTCGGCGGCCGTCTTGACGCTCCACCGGCGTTTCTTGGGCGTGCCCATTGGCTCAGATGGCCCAGCAGGGATCTCAGTGACCACCCTCCACTTCTTCCTACGGATAGGAAGCTTAGGAAGGGGACCGGTGCGAACGGCACCATCGTCTGCAAGGGCGAGAAGCGCTTCCCTCGCAGCCGCTTCAGCTGCGTCGTCGGCCTTCTTCTTGGCGGCGGATCTCTCCGATCGTGTGAACACCATAGCTAAATCTTGAAGATCTTGAGAGAAGAATCAAAGATGGAGAGAATCGCTGAAGTCTTGGAGATCAAAGAATGGGAGAATCGTATCGAACGAGCGCGGTCTAACGGCTATAAATACAACGGAAAAATCCCAACGGCTCTTTTTGCGGATCCAGCAATTTTTGCGCAATTGTAGGGATATTATTTCATAAAAATCTCCAACTTCGCTCGTCCGTATCTTTTATTTGGCTCAACCATTCCTTGATTTTTAAAGCTTGATTTACTCCCCTTGATCCCCTCTTTCGATTCCCTACAAAAACAAATAAAACAAACATTAAATACGCAATTAAAAACACATCACAAAACATACAAACGATAAGCGAAAAAAAACAGTAAAAATAAACTAAGGCATTGGCCTTGACTAAACGAGCACAGTAACCACTCGTTCTCTCTCGTTCTCTTTGTCATGCTTCAGTCAAGAGGAAGGCCGAGAGAGTCTTCACATCTCCTTCCTCATAGTAGTGCTTCAACCTGGCACCATTGACCATAAATGGCTGTCCTTGCTGCAAATTTTTAATCTCTATTGCACCATGAACAAAGACATTAGTAATAATAAATGGACCTGACCATCTAGACTTTAGTTTGCCTGGAAACAATTTTAATCGTGAGTTAAATAATAGTACAAGTTGGCCCTTCCTAAAGTCTTTGATCCTGAGTCTACTGTCGTGCCATATTTTTGTCTTTTCTTTATACATTTTGGCATTCTCATAGGCCATATGCCTAAGCTCATCAAGTTCATGTAGCTGCAAAGATCTCAATGTCCCCGCATCCTTTACACAAAAATTCAATTCCTTCATGGCCCAAAATGCTTTGTTTTCTAACTCAAGTGGCAAGTGGCAAGCCTTGCCATACACCAACCTATAGGGAGACATTCCTAGAGGTGTCTTATATGCTGTTCTATAAGCCCAAAGTGCATCCTCAAGCTTAAATGACCAGTCTTTTCTATTAGGTTTAACTACCTTTTCTAGGATGTTCTTTATCTCCCTATTGGAAATTTCAGCTTGACCATTTGAGTGTGGGTGGTAGGGAGTAGCTACCCTATGTCTGATGTTATACTTAGCCAATATTTTCTCCATAGCCTTATTAATGAAATGTGACCCCTCATCACTAATGATAGCACGAGGAGTCCCAAATCTCGTGAAAATGTGCCTATGCAAGAAGTTAGTGACTGTTTTAGCATCATTATTAGAACATGCCTTAGCTTCTACCCACTTTGACACGTAGTCTACTGCTACTAAGATGTACAGGTTACCTGATGATGGAGGGAAGGGTCCCATGAAATCAATGCCCCACACATCGAAGAGCTCCAACTCTAAGATGTAGGTGAGGGGCATCTCATCCTTGCGACTGAGGTTACCTGTCCTTTGGCATTCGTCACAGTTGTGGGCATAGTTGTGGGCGTCCTTGAAGATTGTTGGCCAGTAGTAGCCACTCTGAAATACTTTAGCAGCTGTTCTTTGACCACCAAAGTGCCCACCGTAAGGAGATGAGTGACAGTGCTGCAGCACAGACTTTGCTTCAGCAGCTGAAACACACTTCCTCAACAACCCATCAGCACAGGTTCTATAAAGTATGGGGTCATCCCAGATGAATTTCCTTGCTTCATGGAGGAACCTCTTCTTTTCTTGTCCTCCCTTGAACACTGGTAATACCTGTGATGCACGGAAGTTAGCAATGTCAGCAAACCAAGGTTCCTCATCGTTATCACGATGAGTCAAAGCAAAGATATGTTCATCTATAAAAGCATCAGTAATTGCGGGGTTCGCAGTTTTTTCGCAATTGTGCTGCAATCGAGACAGGTGATCTGCAACCACGTTTTCACATCCCTTCTTGTCCCGAATGTCCAAATCGAATTCCTGCAGCAATAACACCCATCTAATCAATCTAGGCTTAGCATCAGCCTTTCTCATAAGATATTTTAAAGCAGAATGGTCAGTATATACAATGGTCCTAGTGCCTACAATATAGTTTCTAAATTTTTCACAAGCAAATACTACAGCTAGCATCTCTTTCTCAGTAGTTGTATAATTACATTGAGCCTCATTCAAGGTCTTGCTGGCATAATAGACAGGATGTGTGAGCTTGTTAATCTTCTGTCCTAACATGACTCCCACAGCATAGTCACTGGCATCACATAGCATCTCAAATGGGAGATCCCAATTTGGTCCTACTATGATTGGTGCTGTGACCAGTGCTTCCTTAAGGGTTTTCCAAGCTATTACACATTCTTTAGAGAAGATGAATGGCCTACCTAGCTCCAGTAGCTCACATAGAGGCTTGGCTATTTTAGAAAAATCCTTGATAAACCTTCTGTAGAAGCCAGCATGTCCTAAGAAACTCCTAATAGCCTTGACATTCTGGGGCTCTACCAACTTCTCTATGACCTCTATTTTTGCCCTATCCACTTCTACACCTGCCCTTGACACTCTATGTCCTAAGACAATCCCTTCATCTACCATAAAATGGCACTTTTCCCAATTTAAGACTAGGTTGGTCTCCTCACACCTAGCCAGGACTTGTCCTAGGTTCTCTAGACAGGTTTTAAATGAGTCCCCAAAGACTGAGAAGTCATCCATGAATATTTCTATTATGGACTCATCCAACTCAGAGAAGATTGCCATCATGCACCTTTGGAAAGTTGCCGGTGCATTGCATAAGCCAAAAGGCATTCTGCGGAAGGCAAACGTTCCAAAAGGGCAAGTGAAGGTAGTCTTCTCTTGATCCTTAGGGTCTATAGTGATTTGATTATAGCCAGAGTACCCATCTAAAAAACAATAGTAGGCTCTACCAGCTATTCTGTCTAGCATCTGGTCAATGAATGGTAGAGGGAAATGGTCTTTTTTAGTTTCTTTATTTAACTTTCTGTAATCCATACACACTCTCCACCCTGTGACAGTCCTTGTTGGAATCAGTTCGTTGTTCTCATTGACTACCACAGTTATTCCCCCCTTTTTAGGTACACATTGGATGGGGCTCACCCACTGGCTACTAGCTATGGGGAAAATTACTCCTGCATCTAACCACTTTATTATTTCTTTCTTCACTACCTCTTTCATAGAGGGGTTTAACCTACGCTGGTGATCTACCCTAGGTGTGTGCTCCTCCTCTAGTATAATTTTGTGCATGCAATAAGAAGGGCTAATGCCTCGAATATCAGCAATAGTCCATGCTATAGCCTTCCTATGTTGCTTAAGCAGTAAAATTAAATCAACCTCATGCTGTTCACTTAGCTTAGAAGAAATAATTACAGGCAGCGTATCATTATCTCCTAGATATGCATATTTGAGGTGAGTTGGTAGTGGTTTCAGTTCTAAAACAGGTGGATGCTCAATGGAGGGCTTTAACGGATTTACAGTTCTATCAGTTAAATCTATATTCATACATACATGCTGAGTTTTATCTACAGGCATATTCATTATGTCAGATACATTCAAGTCAGCTAAATCCACTTGTACATATTCACTAGCATGCTTGGTTAACAGTACATGCTCTAATTGTTCTTCCATTAGTGAGTCAACAACATCAATGCTAGCACAAGACTCAGAATCGGAGGGATATCTTAAAGCTTTATAAACACTAAATTTTACCTCTTCATCATGAACCCTCATAGTTAACTCACCTTTTTGCACATCTATTAGTGCCCTACCTGTGGCTAGGAATGGTCTACCTAGCAGGATGGGGACCTCCTTGTCTGCCTCATAGTCCAGGACAATGAAATCTGCAAGGAAAATAAATTTGTCAACTTTAACTAGAATATCCTCGATCTTACCTTCTGGATATGCGATGGATCTGTCTGCTAGTTGTAAAGTGACTGTGGTTGGACGTGCTTCTCCCATTCCCAACTGACGGAATAAGGACAGGGGCATGAGATTTATGCTGGCGCCCAGGTCACAAAGCGCTCTGCCCACGTGCTTGCCTCCAAGTTCTACAGGTAAGGTGAAGGAACCAGGATCCTTCTCCTTCTTGGGCAGCTTGTTTTGGAGGATGGCACTGCACTCCTCGGTGAGGTTTACTGTTTCAAACTCACCAATTATTTTTTTGTTAGTAATAATGTCCTTCAAAAACTTTACATAAGAAGGCATAGACTGCAAAACCTCTACAAAAGGAATGTTCACATGCACTTGCTTAAGTATTTCTAAGAATTTATTAAAATGAACTTCCTGTTCCTGCTTCTTCTTAAGCCTTCGAGGATAAGGAGGTGGTGGCACATATGCAGGCACGTCAGGACGCCTTAAGATAGGTGGAGGCCTTGGAATTTCTTCTACGTCCTCAACAATTGGCTCTAGCCTGGCTCCTGATGTGCTAGTTGGTGGTGGACCTTGGCTTGGCAGAGACTCCAGTGGAGCACTAGACTCAGTGTTCTCTACTCTCTTTGGTGTGTCCTTTGTGTTGCTCACCAATGGTCTTCCACTCCTGAGTTCAATTGCTTGAACTTGTTCCTTGCCATCTCTCCTTGGTACCTCGGTATCAGCAGGGAGTCTACCTTGGGGCCTACTTTTAAGTTCATTGGCTAATTGGCCTATTTGGTTTTCCAGGCTCCTAAGAGTAGCTTGCTGGCTCTGAAGAGTAGCATCATTCTTAGCTATATATTCCTTGAGTAGGTTTTCTACAGAAGATCCTACAGGTTGATTATAAGGTTTTTGGTACATTGACTGGTTATGTTGGGGAGTGAAACCAGGTGTTCCACTCGGCCTTGGTTGGTTAGGATTTTGGTTAGTGTTTTGTTGGCCACCCCATGACAGGTTAGGGTGGTTTCTCCAACCAGGATTGTAAGTTTGTGAGTAGGGGTTGTTCCTTGGCTGCTGCTGGCTTCCTACATAGCAGACCGAGGATGGATTCCCAGGGCAATATTCATAAGGGTGCCCTTCCCCACAGAATCCACAGATTGGTGCCTCGCCTTGACTTGGTTGGGTGCCCATTGACATGGCTGTGGCGGTATTGGCACTGGTTTGGAGATTGGCCTGAGCCATTTGCTTGACTAAGTTGGTCAGGGCATTTATTTGGGTGCTCATGGCGCTTAGAGCATCCTTGTCTTGAGCTCTAGTTGGCTCTACTGGATCATCCGACCACCTACAGTGAGATGCTGAGATCTTCTCCAAGATCTCATAAGCTTCGTTGTAACTCTTGGACAACATGGAACCTCCAGCAGATGAATTTAAGACTTGTCTGGTGCTGGGGTTGCATCCTTTAAAGAAAACTTCTATTTGGATACACCATGGAATGCCATGGTGTGGACATTTAATGAGAAGGTCTTTGAATCTAGTCCAAGCTTCGTGAAGAGACTCATTATCAGCTTGTTTAAACTTTATGATATCATCACGAAAGGTTGAATTCCTGTCAGGTGGGAAGTATTTGACTAGGAATTTTTCTGCTAAATCTGTCCAATTGCGGACAGATCCTGAGGGCAATGAATTTAACCATGTTTTGGCTTTGTCCCTCAAAGAGTAAGGGAAAAGATATAGCCTCAGGGCTTCTTGGGAAACTCCAGGGATTAGGAATGTGTCACTAACTCCTAGGAAGTTCCTAAGGTGGTTATGGGGGTCCTCATTTTCTATTCCAAAGAATTGTCCCACAGTAGACAACATTTGGAACATCACTGGTTTTAACTCGAATGAGTGGGCAGTGATTTCAGGACGGATTATGCTGGGGTTCAGCTCCCCAGGCATAGGTACTAGATATGAAAGAATGGCACTATTCTTGTCATTCGCTATTTCGATGGGGTTGCGAATGGCTTGTGCCGGATTTGGAACTATATCGCCCATTTCTTTAGTTTCAGGTGTGGTTTGAGGTACAGGAGGTTGTTTAAAGAGACGTTTCTTTGCCTTATTCCTAGCTCGAAGTGATCTTTCAGGTTCAGGATCGAACTCTAAATTACTATGTGAACGCTCACTCATAAACTACCCTAATAGCACCTGCAAAAGAAATGAAACAGATTAGTTTCACTCAATGATAAACTTGATTTTTCAAACTTAACAACTTCGTTTTCACTTAAAATAAGTCCCCGGCAGCGGCGCCAAAAACTTGTTGCGTGCTCAATGTGTTAATAAAAATGATAAATAAGAGAGAGAGAGCACTTAGAACATGCAAGCATACATGGTCTCACAGCAAGTAGTAAGTATATTTAATTCGTTTTTTCCACAGAGACTCATTTTTAGCTATTCGCGAAGTGTGATTGTTAAGAAAGATGGGATGAATTTGATGGGGTAAAATTGGTTTTTAATTATCTACTTTTTGCTGAATGTATAAAGGGATATAACGTAAACAAATGCAAGTTAAAACTAGACTTAAAAGGCAAGAGATGGAATTAATAAACGAGGAAGAAAACAGCTAAACAGAATGCAATTTAGCAGAATTGCGAGAACCGCAATTAATCCGCAATTAACTCAACAGCAGAAGTGTGTAAATGGGCGAATTAAGGGCTACTAATGACTACCCTATAGGCATTTTCTTACGATTTTCAAGCATTGGATCAACTCTCTATACATCAAACTCACTCTATCTCAAGTATCGTCCGATTCCATGCATTAGAGTCTTAAGTTTACTCGATCTCAAAGTAAGGACTTAAGCATCTTGTTCAAGCAGGAGTGTTTAGTTTGTACTAGGGAAACGCCTATTCCTAGGCCGTTTCCTGATTACCATGAAAGGCTAGCATGATTATATGACTCTGAACTCTTACTCCTTCCAGAGGTTAGGAGTTCTTTGGACAAAATGGATGGCCAATCGAAATTGCCCGTAGGATGAAGCTTACATACAATCAATGTTCGAGTGTTAATCTGCCTACTTGGTTCACGTTTTTAAGCCTATAGTTCTGTCATTAGCATGCCCCTAAGTGATTTAGCTACTCATGGATATATGGAGAACAAAAAGGGTAGATGAAACAGACATGCTTAGAAGGGAAATGTGCTAAAAACAGTAAGTAAAACCCGTAGCAGAAGATGGTGGAAACTGTAAAATGCAGAATTGTACTTCGATTACTTTGAGTGTTTGAATGACAAAGGAAAGCTTTCTAGAAATGAATCCAAGACAGACAACAACGAAATGCAGTAAGTAAAATACTAAACTAAGAACAACAATAATCAGAAATGGAAATAAGGAGAACAGAACAGAAAAGCAGTAAAGGTTTGCTGAAAACTTCGTGGCAGTCGCCTCGAATGAAGGTGATGAAAAGTCAGCCTTGCTTGGATGAATCCAATCGAGAGAGAAGAAGAATCTCCTCTCCTTCCTATCAGATTATCGACTCCAAAAGCTGAGACTCTCACTCCAACAAACGGCAAAGGAAAACAGATGGAAATGGTGGACTGCGAGAAGACTTCTGCGCTTCGAATGATGACTGAACCTCCGACTTTGACCCCCTTTTATAGTAGTTTGCAGGTGCGTTTGGGCCAAGGAGAACCATCAATCTTCAACGTCATATATCAGAATGGATGGAGGAGAAAGAACGAATCCCTGAAAAGTCGGATCTAAACAGAAAAAGATCAGCCAACTTACGGTTTTAACTTGAATAATTGCGGTCACCGCAATGATTTCGCAATTCATTCGCAATGTTTATTTTTTCATTCTTTTCCTTCGGTTTTCAACCCTTTTTCTACCTATTGTGCATAAGTCCTAAATTAGCTACCTTCTTCTAATTCTCATATTAAAGCATAGGTTTAGGCTAAATGCTAACAAAAACACCTAAATGTGTACATCTTCTTAAGCTAAATGGGTCCTAAATAAGTCACTTTCAGAGACTTAACACGTGGTCGTGGAGGCACCCATGGATTCAGGAGATTCGTGGGGAAGTCAGGGAAGATGCATCCAAGTTGGTCAGCAACTTCCTTGTCCCGTGCCTGTGCGTAAGTGGCCCATTGAGCCATCCTCCTTTGCATATCCATCAGGCAAGCCATGGACAGCGACTGATCAGCAGCCAACCTATCCAGCTCGAATTCCATGTTCCCCTTCCTCTTTAGCCTCAAGCCAGCAGGTAGCTCCAAGTGGCCCGTGTAAGCCATCTGCTGCTCCATTCGCTCAATAGGAACCCCTGCAAGCAAACAGAGTTTAGTTATAGTATTAGGGAAAAACAATGGACCCTTACCTTTCTTTGCGCACTCAGCAATGGCAGCCGACATGACCTCACCCACGTTGATCGTGAGACCTCGCATTATTGCATAAACCAGCAGCGATCTGCTCTGGTTGATGGTGGTCTCATGAGTCACTGGGGATAGTTTCCTTCTCACAAAGGAAAACCATACAGCCGCCTTAGCTGTGAGGTTGGCACTCATGAGAGTGTGCCTCCCATTGCGTGACACAGTCCAAGACGCTTCAGGCTGGCCAATGGTCCGAATGGCCTCTTCCAGGACTGCCTCAGTAGGCTCATCAACAATCCGTGCATAGTCAGTATGTTTTTGGCCCTTGAGGCCATAGGCTTTGTTGATGGCTCTTGCTGAGTGTTAAGTCTCTGAAAGTGACTTATTTAGGACCCATTTAGCTTAGGAAGATGTACACTTTTAGGTGTTTTTGATAGCATTTAGCCTAAACCTATGCTTTAATATGAGAATTAGAAGAAGGTAGCTAATTTAGGACTTATGCACAATAGGTAGAAAAAGGGTTGAAAACCGAAGGAAAAGAATGAAAAAATGAACATTGCAAATGAATTGCGAAAACATTGCGGTGACCGCAATTATTCAAGTTAAAACCGTAAGTTGGCTGATCTTTTTCTGTTTAGATCCGACTTTTCAGGGATTCGTTCTTTCTCCTCCATCCATTCTGATATATGACGTTGAAGATTGATGGTTCTCCTTGGCCCAAACGCACCTGCAAACTACTATAAAAGGGGGTCAAAGTCGGAGGTTCAGTCATCACTCGAAGCGCAGAAGTCTTCTCGCAGTCCACCATTTCCATCTGTTTTTCTTTGCCGTTTGTTGGAGTGAGAGTCTCAGCTTTTGGAGTCGATAATCTGATAGGAAGGAGAGGAGATTCTTCTTCTCTCTCGATTGGATTCATCCAAGCAAGGCTGACTTTTCATCACCTTCATTCGAGGCGACTGCCACGAAGTTTTCCAGCAATCTTTTACTGTTTTCCTGTTCTGTTCTTCTTATTTCCATTTCTGATCACTGTTGTTCTTAGTTTAGAGTTTTAATTACTGCATTTCGTTGTTGTCTGTCTTGGATTCATTTCTTTCAAAGCTTTCCTTTGTCATTCAAACAATTTCAGTAATCAAAGTTCATTTCTGCATTTCTCATTTCCCATCTTCTGCTACGGGTTTTGCTTACTGTTTTTAACACATTTCCCTTCTAAGCATGTCTATCTTATCTACCATTTCTGTTCTCTATATATCCATGAGTAGCTAAGTCACTTAGGGGCATGCTAATGACAGAACTATAGGCTAAAAAAAACGTGAATCAAGTAGGCAGATTAACACTCGAACATTGATTGTATGTAAGCTTCATCCTACGGGCAATTTCGATTGGCCATCCATTTTGTCCAAAGAACTCCTAACCTCTGGAAGGAGTAAGAGTTCAGAGTCGTATAATCATGCTAGCCTTTCATGGTAATCAGGAAATGGCCTAGGAATAGGCGTTTCCCTAGTACAAACTAAACACTCCTGCTTAAATAAGATGCTTGAGACCTTACTTTGAAGTCGAGTAAACTTAAGACTCTAATGCATGGAATCGGACGATACTTGAGATAGAGTGAGTTTGATGTATAGAGAATTGATCCAAAGCTTGATAATCGTAATAAACTGCCTATAGGATAGTCATTAGTAGCCCTTAATTCGCCCATTTACACACTTTTGCTGTTGAGTTAATTGCGGATTAATTGCGGTTCTCGCAATTCTGCTGAGTTGCACTCTGTTTAGCTGTTTTCTTCCTCGTTTATTAATTCCATCTCTTGTCCTTTGCATCTAATTTCAACTTGCATTTGTTTATGTTATATCCTTTTATACATTCAGCAAAAATTAGATAATTAAAAACCAATTTTACCCCATCAAATTCATCCCATCTTTCTTAACAAACACACTTCGCGAATAGCTAAAAATGAGTCTCTGTGGAAAAAACGAATGAAATATACTTACTACTTGCTGTGAGACCATGTATGCTTGCATGTTCTAAGTGCTCTCTCTACACTTTTGCATATTTATCTTTACACATTGAGCACGCAACAAGTTTTTGGCGCCGCTGCCGGGGACTTATTTTAAGTGAAAACGAAGTTGTTAAGTTTGAAAAATCAAGTTTATCATTGAGTGAAACTAATCTGTTTCATTTCTTTTGCAGGTGCTATTAAGGTAGTTTATGAGTGAGCGTTCACATAGTAATTTAGAGTTCGATCCTGAACCTGAAAGATCACTTCGAGCTAGGAATAAGGCAAAGAAACGTCTCTTTAAACAACCTCCTGTACCTCAAACCACACCTGAAACTAAAGAAATGGGCGATATAGTTCCAAATCCGGCACAAGCCATTCGCAACCCCATCGAAATAGCGAATGACAAGAATAGTGCCATTCTTTCATATCTAGTACCTATGCCTGGGGAGCTGAACCCCAGCATAATCCGTCCTGAAATCACTGCCCACTCATTCGAGTTAAAACCAGTGATGTTCCAAATGTTGTCCACTGTGGGACAATTCTTTGGAATAGAAAATGAGGACCCCCATAACCACCTTAGGAACTTCCTAGGAGTTAGTGACACATTCCTAATCCCTGGAGTTTCCCAAGAAGCCCTGAGGCTATATCTTTTCCCTTACTCTTTGAGGGACAAAGCCAAAACATGGTTAAATTCATTGCCCTCAGGATCTGTCCGCAATTGGACAGATTTAGCAGAAAAATTCCTAGTCAAATACTTCCCACCTGATAGGAATTCAACCTTTCGTGATGATATCATAAAGTTTAAACAAGCTGATAATGAGTCTCTTCACGAAGCTTGGACTAGATTCAAAGACCTTCTCATTAAATGTCCACACCATGGCATTCCATGGTGTATCCAAATAGAAGTTTTCTTTAAAGGATGCAACCCCAGCACCAGACAAGTCTTAAATTCATCTGCTGGAGGTTCCATGTTGTCCAAGAGTTACAACGAAGCTTATGAGATCTTGGAGAAGATCTCAACATCTCACTGTAGGTGGTCGGATGATCCAGTAGAGCCAACTAGGGCTCAAGACAAGGATGCTCTAAGCGCCATGAGCACCCAAATAAATGCCCTGACCAACTTAGTCAAGCAAATGGCTCAGGCCAATCTCCAAACCAGTGCCAATACCGCCACAGCCATGTCAATGGGCACTCAACCAAATCAAGGCGAGGCACCTATATGTGGATTCTGTGGGGAAGGGCACCCTTATGAATACTGCCCTGGGAATCCATCCTCAGTCTGCTATGTAGGAAGCCAGCAGCAGCCTAGGAATAACCCCTACTCCAACACCTATAACCCTGGTTGGAGAAACCACCCTAACCTGTCATGGGGTGGCCAACAAAACACTAACCAAAATCCTAACCAACCAAGGCCGAGTGGAACACCTGGTTTCACTCCCCAACATAACCAGTCAATGTACCAAAAACCTTATAATCAACCTGTAGGATCGTCTGTAGAAAACCTACTCAAGGAGTATATCGCTAAGAATGATGCTACTCTTCAGAGCCAGCAAGCTACTCTTAGGAGCCTGGAGAACCAAATAGGCCAATTAGCCAATGAACTTAAAAGTAGGCCCCAAGGTAGACTCCCTGCTGATACCGAGGTACCAAGGAGAGATGGCAAGGAACAAGTTCAAGCCATTGAACTTAGGAGTGGAAGACCCTTGGTGAGCAACACAAAAGACACACCAAAGAGAGTAGAGAACACTGAGTCTAGTGCTCCACTGGAGTCTCTGCCAAGCCAAGGTCCACCACCAACTAGCACATCAGGAGCCAGGCTAGAGCCAATAATTGAAGAGGTAGAAGAAATTCCAAGGCCTCCCCCTATCCTAAGGCGCCCTGACGTGCCTGCATATGTGCCACCACCTCCATATCCTCGAAGGCTGAAGAAGAAGCAGGAACAGGAAGTTCATTTTAATAAATTCTTAGAAATACTTAAGCAAGTGCATGTGAACATTCCTTTTGTAGAGGTTTTGCAATCGATGCCTTCTTATGTAAAGTTTTTGAAGGACATTATTACTAACAAAAAAATAATTGGTGAGTTCGAAACAGTAAACCTCACCGAGGAGTGCAGTGCCATCCTCCAAAACAAGCTGCCCAAGAAGGAGAAGGATCCTGGTTCCTTCACCTTACCTGTAGAACTTGGAGGCAAGCACGTGGGCAGAGCGCTTTGTGACCTGGGCGCCAGCATAAATCTCATGCCCCTGTCCCTATTCCGCCAGTTGGGAATGGGAGAAGCACGTCCAACCACAGTCACTTTACAACTAGCAGACAGATCCATCGCATATCCAGAAGGTAAGATCGAGGATATTCTAGTTAAAGTTGACAAATTTATTTTCCTTGCAGATTTCATTGTCCTGGACTATGAGGCAGACAAGGAGGTCCCCATCCTGCTAGGTAGACCATTCCTAGCCACAGGTAGGGCACTAATAGATGTGCAAAAAGGTGAGTTAACTATGAGGGTTCATGATGAAGAGGTAAAATTTAGTGTTTATAAAGCTTTAAGATATCCCTCCGATTCTGAGTCTTGTGCTAGCATTGATGTTGTTGACTCACTAATGGAAGAACAATTAGAGCATGTACTGTTAACCAAGCATGCTAGTGAATATGTACAAGTGGATTTAGCTGACTTGAATGTATCTGACATAATGAATATGCCTGTAGATAAACCTCAGCATGTATGTATGAATATAGATTTAACTGATAGAACTGTAAATCCGTTAAAGCCCTCCATTGAGCATCCACCTGTTTTAGAACTGAAACCACTACCAACTCACCTCAAATATGCATATCTAGGAGATAATGATACGCTGCCTGTAATTATTTCTTCTAAGCTAAGTGAACAGCATGAGGTTGATTTAATTTTACTGCTTAAGCAACATAGGAAGGCTATAGCATGGACTATTGCTGATATTCGAGGCATTAGCCCTTCTTATTGCATGCACAAAATTATACTAGAGGAGGAGCACACACCTAGGGTAGATCACCAGCGTAGGTTAAACCCCTCTATGAAAGAGGTAGTGAAGAAAGAAATAATAAAGTGGTTAGATGCAGGAGTAATTTTCCCCATAGCTAGTAGCCAGTGGGTGAGCCCCATCCAATGTGTACCTAAAAAGGGGGGAATAACTGTGGTAGTCAATGAGAACAACGAACTGATTCCAACAAGGACTGTCACAGGGTGGAGAGTGTGTATGGATTACAGAAAGTTAAATAAAGAAACTAAAAAAGACCATTTCCCTCTACCATTCATTGACCAGATGCTAGACAGAATAGCTGGTAGAGCCTACTATTGTTTTTTAGATGGGTACTCTGGCTATAATCAAATCACTATAGACCCTAAGGATCAAGAGAAGACTACCTTCACTTGCCCTTTTGGAACGTTTGCCTTCCGCAGAATGCCTTTTGGCTTATGCAATGCACCGGCAACTTTCCAAAGGTGCATGATGGCAATCTTCTCTGAGTTGGATGAGTCCATAATAGAAATATTCATGGATGACTTCTCAGTCTTTGGGGACTCATTTAAAACCTGTCTAGAGAACCTAGGACAAGTCCTGGCTAGGTGTGAGGAGACCAACCTAGTCTTAAATTGGGAAAAGTGCCATTTTATGGTAGATGAAGGGATTGTCTTAGGACATAGAGTGTCAAGGGCAGGTGTAGAAGTGGATAGGGCAAAAATAGAGGTCATAGAGAAGTTGGTAGAGCCCCAGAATGTCAAGGCTATTAGGAGTTTCTTAGGACATGCTGGCTTCTACAGAAGGTTCATCAAGGACTTTTCTAAGATAGCCAAGCCTCTCTGTGAGCTACTGGAGCTAGGTAGGCCATTCATCTTCTCTAAAGAATGTGTAATAGCTTGGAAAACCCTTAAGGAAGCACTGGTCACAGCACCAATCATAGTAGGACCAAATTGGGATCTCCCATTTGAGATGCTATGTGATGCCAGTGACTATGCTGTAGGAGTCATGTTAGGACAGAAGATTAACAAGCTCACACATCCTGTCTATTATGCCAGCAAGACCTTGAATGAGGCTCAATGTAATTATACAACTACTGAGAAAGAGATGCTAGCTGTAGTATTTGCTTGTGAAAAATTTAGAAACTATATTGTAGGCACTAGGACCATTGTATATACTGACCATTCTGCTTTAAAATATCTTATGAGGAAGGCTGATGCTAAGCCTAGATTGATTAGATGGGTGTTATTGCTGCAGGAATTCGATTTGGACATTCGGGACAAGAAGGGATGTGAAAACGTGGTTGCAGATCACCTGTCTCGATTGCAGCACAATTGCGAAAAAATTGCGGACCCCGCAATTACTGATGCTTTTATAGATGAACATATCTTTGCTTTGACTCATCGTGATAACGATGAGGAACCTTGGTTTGCTGACATTGCTAACTTCCGTGCATCACAGGTATTACCAGTGTTCAAGGGAGGACAAGAAAAGAAGAGGTTCCTCCATGAAGCAAGGAAATTCATCTGGGATGACCCCATACTTTATAGAACCTGTGCTGATGGGTTGTTGAGGAAGTGTGTTTCAGCTGCTGAAGCAAAGTCTGTGCTGCAGCACTGTCACTCATCTCCTTACGGTGGGCACTTTGGTGGTCAAAGAACAGCTGCTAAAGTATTTCAGAGTGGCTACTACTGGCCAACAATCTTCAAGGACGCCCACAACTATGCCCACAACTGTGACGAATGCCAAAGGACAGGTAACCTCAGTCGCAAGGATGAGATGCCCCTCACCTACATCTTAGAGTTGGAGCTCTTCGATGTGTGGGGCATTGATTTCATGGGACCCTTCCCTCCATCATCAAGTAACCTGTACATCTTAGTAGCAGTAGACTACGTGTCAAAGTGGGTAGAAGCTAAGGCATGTTCTAATAATGATGCTAAAACAGTCACTAACTTCTTGCATAGGCACATTTTCACTAGATTTGGGACTCCTCGTGCTATCATTAGTGATGAGGGGTCACATTTCATTAATAAGGCTATGGAGAAAATATTGGCTAAGTATAACATCAGACATAGGGTAGCTACTCCCTACCACCCACACTCAAATGGTCAAGCTGAAATTTCCAATAGGGAGATAAAGAACATCCTAGAAAAGGTAGTTAAACCTAATAGAAAAGACTGGTCATTTAAGCTTGAGGATGCACTTTGGGCTTATAGAACAGCATATAAGACACCTCTAGGAATGTCTCCCTATAGGTTGGTGTATGGCAAGGCTTGCCACTTGCCACTTGAGTTAGAAAACAAAGCATTTTGGGCCATGAAGGAATTGAATTTTTGTGTAAAGGATGCGGGGACATTGAGATCTTTGCAGCTACATGAACTTGATGAGCTTAGGCATATGGCCTATGAGAATGCCAAAATGTATAAAGAAAAGACAAAAATATGGCACGACAGTAGACTCAGGATCAAAGACTTTAGGAAGGGCCAACTTGTACTATTATTTAACTCACGATTAAAACTGTTTCCAGGCAAACTAAAGTCTAGATGGTCAGGTCCATTTATTATTACTAATGTCTTTGTTCATGGTGCAATAGAGATTAAAAATTTGCAGCAAGGACAGCCATTTATGGTCAATGGTGCCAGGTTGAAGCACTACTATGAGGAAGGAGATGTGAAGACTCTCTCGGCCTTCCTCTTGACTGAAGCATGACAAAGAGAACGAGAGAGAACGAGTGGTTACTGTACTCGTTTAGTCAAGGCCAATGCCTTAGTTTATTTTTACTGTTTTTTTTCGCTTATCGTTTGTATGTTTTGTGATGTGTTTTTAATTGCGTATTTAATGTTTGTTTTATTTGTTTTTGTAGGGAATCGAAAGAGGGGATCAAGGGGAGTAAATCAAGCTTTAAAAATCAAGGAATGGTTGAGCCAAATAAAAGATACGGACGAGCGAAGTTGGAGATTTTTATGAAATAATATCCCTACAATTGCGCAAAAATTGCTGGATCCGCAAAAAGAGCCGTTGGGATTTTTCCGTTGTATTTATAGCCGTTAGACCGCGCTCGTTCGATACGATTCTCCCATTCTTTGATCTCCAAGACTTCAGCGATTCTCTCCATCTTTGATTCTTCTCTCAAGATCTTCAAGATTTAGCTATGGTGTTCACACGATCGGAGAGATCCGCCGCCAAGAAGAAGGCCGACGACGCAGCTGAAGCGGCTGCGAGGGAAGCGCTTCTCGCCCTTGCAGACGATGGTGCCGTTCGCACCGGTCCCCTTCCTAAGCTTCCTATCCGTAGGAAGAAGTGGAGGGTGGTCACTGAGATCCCTGCTGGGCCATCTGAGCCAATGGGCACGCCCAAGAAACGCCGGTGGAGCGTCAAGACGGCCGCCGAACCAAGCACAGCCACGACTCCCTCTGTGGAGAGTCAAGAACCTGATCGTGCATCCCACGAGTCAGCCAAAGAAGGATCGTCGCCGTCTGAATCACCTGCGCGCAGTCCCCTCCCATCTGAACCAGTGCCAAGCGCAGAGTTGTCACCACCTGCACAGAGCGCCGAGTTGTCTCCAGCACCTCAGAGTTCTGATCCGACGCCTGCAGCAGCGCAGAGCCCTGAGCTGCCATCTTCGCCATTGAGTTCTGCGCAGACACCATCAGCAGAGTACAATCCTCCACGGCCTGATCCTGAATTCCCTTATGGGGATTATCAGGAGTCTACACAAGGTAGTGGAGATGCTGGGGAAGAAGAAGTCTTCTCTCCCATGAGAGAAGACAGCCCTGATGTTCCTGCCCAGCAGGATGATTCCATGGAGGAGACGTTGGGGGCTTGCCTCCAGCAGATCAACATTAAGAAAAAGAAGAAGAAGGCCAAGATTGTCAAGGCCAAGAAATCCAAGAAGCTGAAGAAGAAGAAGGCCAAAAGAGTGCCTTCAGCAGACGAAGAAAGCACGGAGCCATCACTCAAACGCCTCAAGGTGGAGGCTGCTGAATCATCCAAACCAGCCGATAAGGGGAAGGCTAAACTCTACCCTGAAGATGAACCTCCATCAGTGAGGTATGTCTCATCGGATGCTGAATCCAGGGGTGTTGAGCTGAGGAAGAGGGACCTATTGCACGAGAAAGGTTTCCTTGATCGACTTGCTGACCTGCCGCAGTTCTTGCGCGCAGGGGTGCTCAACCATGGCTGGGAGGAATTCTGCAGACCTCCCAATCCAGCCTACACGAGCATGGTGTACGATTTCTACGCCAATGTGCTCAGCCCTGAGGATGGCCTATCTGTGGTCAGAGGGGTGGAAGTTGATTTCTCAGCCAAGGCCATCAATGAAGCCTTTGGTCTCAAGGGCCAAGCGCACACAGATTATGCACGGATAGTTGATGAGCCGACTGAGGCCGTGCTAGAAGAGGCCATTCGCACAATTGGCCAGCCTGAAGCCTCCTGGACTGTCTCACGCAATGGGAGGCACACTCTCATGAGTGCCAATCTCACGGCTAAGGCAGCTGTGTGGTTTTCATTCGTCAGAAGAAGGCTCTCCCTAGTAACTCATGAGACTACAATTAACCAGAGCCGCTCGCTGCTGGTTTATGCTATAATGAGAGGTCTCACGATCAACGTGGGAGAAGTCATCACTGCTGCCATCGCTGAGTGTGCCAGAAAAGGTAAGGGGCCATTATTTTTCCCCAACACTATAACAAAATTGTGTTTACTTGCAGGAGTTCCCACCGAGCGCTTGGAGCAGCAGCTGCCTTACACAGGACATTTGGAGCTGCCTGCTAACCTGAGGCTGCGAAGGAAGGGGAATATGGAGTTTGAGTTGGATAGGCTGGCGGCTGAACAGTCCCTATCCATGGCCTGCTTGATGGACATGCAGAGGAGAATGGCTCAATGGGCCAACTATGCGCAGGCAAGGGATAAGGAAGTTGCAGACCAGCTGGGGTGCATCTTCCCGGACTTCCCCACCAACCTCCTAACTCCATGGGTGCCCCCACGACCAAGGCAACCAGATGAGGATGACGAGAATTGAGTGCTGGTTTGAAGTGCACAAAAGGGAGTATTGCTGTTCCCTTAAGAAACAAAAGACAATTTTTCTGCTTTCTGATAGGATCATGTATATTATGCTGTTTTGGGATCAACTTTTGATCTGTTTTTTATGTTTAGTTTTATGTTTTTTCTTTTGCTTAGTCTAGTCTGATGTTAGCTGAATAGGTAGGATAGTTTAGTTTTATTTTTAGGATGCATGAGTAACAGGAAAAAGCATGCTAGGGGCCTGAATCAATGTTATATCTGCCCGGATTGAATTGCGAAATAATTGCGGTTCCCGCAATTTTTGTGACTGATTGCATGTTTTGGACTGTCTGTTTAATTAGGCTGTGATCTGTTAAATTCTATCTTTTGCTGCTAGCATGACTACCTTATATAGCTGATCTTGAAGCATGCTGGATGAGTGTCATAGGACACCCTTTGATAGTTTAAATTTGCCTCTGAATCGTGCTCAGCATGCATAAACCATAAGTCCTTAAGACTTTCTGTTATGTTCAAATTTTCTGCTGCTGGGATAGTTGCTTTTAGAACGTTTTGCCTATGCCTAGGATTTTTAAATTCTCTTTGTTTTACTTTGGACTAGATGCTTCTAGGACAAGTTTGGGGGTGTGCCACCTCAAACACTCATTGGGGACAATGAGTAGTTGAAGTTTGGGGGAGGCTACCCTAGGCCTAGGAACATTCCTCTCTTCCTTAGGACATAAGCATTCTTCTTCTCCTAAAAAAAAAAAAAGTGAAAAAAAAAGAATAAAGAGGGGAGTCTTTCTCAAGTTGCTGAGTAATCAGTGCCAAGTGTGTAAACCACAAGTGGCATTGCATCAAAAGGCAACCCAAGGAGAAGACTCCACCGAAGTAAAAAAGGAAAAAGGGAGAAATAGGGAAGAAGAATGTATGCTTGGGAGTTATAATCTTGTGGCTTAGATGTCCTATTTAAAAAAAAAAAGAACTCTGATCCTCAATGAGCTAAGCACAAGGTTGTAGCTTTTAGGTTTGTCTAGGGAGATGAATGTATATCCAATGTAGTGATGCCAGGGCTTAGGTTGTTCTCTAAAAGTACCACTGTCACCGTTAATACTAAGACTGGCATGACTCTAAGGAATCCTAGACACATTAAAAATAAGCTAGAAGCATGTACTGAGTCTGGAGTAAAGCTTGGTAGAATTTGAAACCTTAGGGATAGTGGCATGATATCATAAAAGTAGTTAGATCAGTAGTAGGGGGTTAACAAAAGCAGTAGGTATGGAGGCAGGTGAAGTCAGAAGAAGCTTGATAAGAGGTTAATTCTAAACTTAGGAGTGTGTCACAGGACAGCACTGCTAGAGATAGGGATATAGGGGAGTCGGTAAGTAGTTAAAGAAGATGAAACAGCAGCCTAAGTAAGTCCTTAGTATGCTTGAGGTCAAGCAAAGCCTTAAGTTTGGGGGTGTGTTAAGTCTCTGAAAGTGACTTATTTAGGACCCATTTAGCTTAGGAAGATGTACACTTTTAGGTGTTTTTGATAGCATTTAGCCTAAACCTATGCTTTAATATGAGAATTAGAAGAAGGTAGCTAATTTAGGACTTATGCACAATAGGTAGAAAAAGGGTTGAAAACCGAAGGAAAAGAATGAAAAAATGAACATTGCAAATGAATTGCGAAAACATTGCGGTGACCGCAATTATTCAAGTTAAAACCGTAAGTTGGCTGATCTTTTTCTGTTTAGATCCGACTTTTCAGGGATTCGTTCTTTCTCCTCCATCCATTCTGATATATGACGTTGAAGATTGATGGTTCTCCTTGGCCCAAACGCACCTGCAAACTACTATAAAAGGGGGTCAAAGTCGGAGGTTCAGTCATCACTCGAAGCGCAGAAGTCTTCTCGCAGTCCACCATTTCCATCTGTTTTCCTTTGCCGTTTGTTGGAGTGAGAGTCTCAGCTTTTGGAGTCGATAATCTGATAGGAAGGAGAGGAGATTCTTCTTCTCTCTCGATTGGATTCATCCAAGCAAGGCTGACTTTTCATCACCTTCATTCGAGGCGACTGCCACGAAGTTTTCCAGCAATCTTTTACTGTTTTCCTGTTCTGTTCTTCTTATTTCCATTTCTGATCACTGTTGTTCTTAGTTTAGAGTTTTAATTACTGCATTTCGTTGTTGTCTGTCTTGGATTCATTTCTTTCAAAGCTTTCCTTTGTCATTCAAACAATTTCAGTAATCAAAGTTCATTTCTGCATTTCTCATTTCCCATCTTCTGCTACGGGTTTTGCTTACTGTTTTTAACACATTTCCCTTCTAAGCATGTCTATCTTATCTACCATTTCTGTTCTCTATATATCCATGAGTAGCTAAGTCACTTAGGGGCATGCTAATGACAGAACTATAGGCTAAAAAAAACGTGAATCAAGTAGGCAGATTAACACTCGAACATTGATTGTATGTAAGCTTCATCCTACGGGCAATTTCGATTGGCCATCCATTTTGTCCAAAGAACTCCTAACCTCTGGAAGGAGTAAGAGTTCAGAGTCGTATAATCATGCTAGCCTTTCATGGTAATCAGGAAATGGCCTAGGAATAGGCGTTTCCCTAGTACAAACTAAACACTCCTGCTTAAATAAGATGCTTGAGACCTTACTTTGAAGTCGAGTAAACTTAAGACTCTAATGCATGGAATCGGACGATACTTGAGATAGAGTGAGTTTGATGTATAGAGAATTGATCCAAAGCTTGATAATCGTAATAAACTGCCTATAGGATAGTCATTAGTAGCCCTTAATTCGCCCATTTACACACTTTTGCTGTTGAGTTAATTGCGGATTAATTGCGGTTCTCGCAATTCTGCTGAGTTGCACTCTGTTTAGCTGTTTTCTTCCTCGTTTATTAATTCCATCTCTTGTCCTTTGCATCTAATTTCAACTTGCATTTGTTTATGTTATATCCTTTTATACATTCAGCAAAAATTAGATAATTAAAAACCAATTTTACCCCATCAAATTCATCCCATCTTTCTTAACAAACACACTTCGCGAATAGCTAAAAATGAGTCTCTGTGGAAAAAACGAATGAAATATACTTACTACTTGCTGTGAGACCATGTATGCTTGCATGTTCTAAGTGCTCTCTCTACACTTTTGCATATTTATCTTTACACATTGAGCACGCAACACTGAGAAGTCCACTTCTACCCCCCTGACCACAGACAACCCCTCCTCAGAATTCCTCAGGTTGGCGTAGAAGTCATACACCATGCTTGTGTAAGCCGGATTGGGTGGTCTGCACAACTCCTCCCATCCATGATTTGTAATTCCTGCGCGCAAGAACTGCGGCAGGTCAGCAGGTCTGTCGAGGAAGCCCTTCTCGTGCATCATCTCCCTCTTCCTCAGCTCAATGCCTCTGGACTCAGCGTCAGAGGACACATACCTCACTGATTGAGGCTCATCTTCAGGGTAAAGCTTGGCCTTCCCTTTGTCTGTTGGTTTGGCTGACTCCGCAGCCTCAACCTTGAGTCTCTTGAGCGATGGCTCAGTGCTTTCCTTCTCTGATGAAAGCGCCCTCTTGGCCTTCTTCTTTTTCAGCTTCTTGGACCGCTTAGCCTTGAGAATCTTGGCCTTCTTCTTCTTCTTGAGCTTTGCCTCGATGGTGATCTGCTGGAGGCACGCCCCCAGTGTCTCCTCCATTGAGTCATCCTTCTGTGCAAGACTCTCCGGGCTAGCTTCCCTCATAGGAGAGAAAACTTCCTCTTCCTCACCTTCCCCACTGCCCTGCGTCGACTCTTGATATTCACCATATGGGAATTCAGGGTCACGTTGTGGGGAAGTGGGTGATGCCTCAGGGCTCTCTTCTGGCGGAGTATGCTCAGAACTCTGTGGTGATGAAGGCAGTTCAGGGCTCTGTGCTGGTGGTGATGGTGAAGAGCTGTGCGCTGGTGGTGCAGATGGCGAAGAACTCTCCTTGGCCGAATCGTGGGACACACGATCAGTTTCTCGACTCTCCACAGAGGGAGTCTTTTCTTTGCTCGGTTCTGCGGCCATCGCTAGACTCCATCTGCGCTTCTTGGGTGTGCCTGCTGGTTCAGAGGGTCCAGCAGGTATCTCTGTGACGACCTTCCACTTCTTCTTGCGAATCGGAAGTTTGGGAAGTCGTTCAGTTCGCGCAGCATCAGCCTCAGCCAAAGCAAGCAGTGCGTCTCTCGCAGCCGTTTCAGCGTCGTCAGCCCTCTTCTTGGCCGCAGATCTTTCAGCCCTCGTGAGCACCATTGTTGAATCGTGGAGGTTTGGAGAGAGGAATCACAGATGAAGAGAATCGCAGCTTTCTTGAAGTTCAGAGAATGGGAGAATCGTACAGATCAACGCGCCTTCTAACGGATATAAAGAAAACGGAAAAATCCCAACGGCTATATTTTTGCGGATCCTGCAAATCCAGCGCAATTTTAGTGACCGTTGGAGATTTTTTTTCATCTAAATGTCAATCTTTGCTCAACCGTATCTTTTATTTGGCCCAATATTTTCTTGATTTTTAAAACTGGATTTACTCTCCTTGATTCCCTCTATCGATTCCCTACAAAAAGAAATAAAATCAACATCAAATTCGCAATTAAAATCATACAAACTTATACACAAATGATAACCGGAAAATTGCAAAAAAAAATAAACTAAGGCATGAGCCTCATGTTGACGAGCACAGCAATCACTCGTCCTCTCTCGTTCTTAATTTCATGCTTCAGTCAAGAGGAAGGCTGAGAGAGTCTTCACATCTCCTTCCTCATAATAGTGCTTCAACCTTGCACCATTAACCATGAATGGTTGTCCTTGCTGCAAGTTCTTTATCTCGATAGCACCATGAACAAACACATTAGTAATCATGAAAGGACCTGACCATCTGGACTTTAGTTTGCCTGGAAATAACCTCAATCGTGAGTTAAATAATAAAACAAGTTGGCCTTTCTTAAAGTCCTTGATCCTAAGTCTACTATCGTGCCAAATCTTGGTCTTTTCCTTATACAATTTGGCATTTTCATAAGACATTTGTCTAAGCTCATCAAGCTCATGCAATTGCAGAGACCGCAACGTTCCCGCATCAGTCACGCAATAATTCAACTCTTTTAGTGCCCAAAATGCCTTAATTTCTAACTCAAATGGAAGATGACAAGCTTTACCATATACAAGTCTGTAAGGAAACATACCTAGGGGTGTCTTATATGCTGTTCTATACGCCCAAAGTGCATCCTCAAGTTTAAAGGACCAGTCTTTCCTATTGGGTTTAACCACTTTTTCTAGGATGTTCTTAATCTCCCTATTTGAAATTTCAGCCTGTCCATTCGAGTGTGGGTGATAGGGAGTGGCTACTCTATGTCTAATGTTATACTTAGCCAACACTCTCTCCATAGCCTTATTAATGAAGTGTGTCCCCTCATCACTAACGACAGCACGAGGTGTCCCAAACCTAGTAAAAATGTGCCTATGCAAGAATTTTATGACTGTTTTAGCATCATTATTAGGACATGCTATGGCCTCTACCCACTTGGATACATAGTCTACTGCCACCAATATGTAAAGGTTACCTGATGATTGGGGAAAGGGTCCCATGAAGTCAATGCCCCACACATCAAAGAGCTCCAACTCTAAGATGTAGGTGAGAGGCATCTCATCCTTTCGACTGAGGTTACCTGTCCTTTGGCATTCATCACAGCTGTGGGCGTAGTTGTGGGCATCCTTGAAGATTGTTGGCCAATAGTAGCCACTCTGAAATACCTTTGCAGCTGTTCTTTGGCCACCAAAGTGTCCACCATAAGGAGCTGTGTGGCAGTGCTGCAGCACAGACTTCGCTTCAGCAGCTGAAACACACTTCCTTAGCAAGCCGTCAGCACATGTTTTGTAAAGTGTGGGATCATCCCATATGAATTTCCTTGCTTCATGAAGAAACCTCTTCTTCTCTTGTCCTCCCTTGAAAGTTGGTAGTACCTGCGATGCAAGGAAGTTAGCAATGTCAGCAAACCAAGGTTCCTCATCGTTATCACGATGAGTCAATACAAAGACATGTTCATCAATAAAAGCATCAGAAATTGCGGGTTCCGCAATTTTTTCGCAATTGTGCTGCAATCGAGAAAGGTGATCCGCAACCACATTCTCACATCCTTTCTTGTCTCGAATGTCCAAATCAAATTCCTGCAGCAATAACACCCACCTAATCAATCTAGGCTTAGCATCAGCCTTCCTCATGAGGTACTTTAAGGCAGAATGGTCAGTGTACACTATTGTCCTAGTGCCTACAATGTAATTTCTAAACTTTTCACAAGCAAATACTACAGCGAGCATCTCCTTCTCAGTAGTTGTATAATTACATTGAGCCTCATTCAGGGTTTTACTAGCATAGTATACAGGGTGTGTTAACTTGTCAATCTTCTGTCCTAACATAACCCCTACAGCATAGTCACTGGCATCACATAACATCTCAAAGGGAAGATCCCAATTAGGCCCTACTATAATAGGTGCTGTGACTAGTGCTTTCTTAAGGGTTTTCCAGGCTACTAAACATTCCTTAGAGAAGATGAATGGCCTATTCAGCTCTAGAAGCTCACACAGAGGCTTGGCTATCTTAGAAAAGTCCTTAATGAACCTTCTGTAGAAGCCAGCATGCCCCAAGAAACTTCTAATGGCCTTGACATTCTGAGGCTCTACCAACTTCTCTATGATCTCAATTTTGGCCCTATCGACCTCTACACCTGCCCTCGACACTCTATGACCTAAGACAATCCCTTCATCCACCATGAAGTGGCACTTTTCCCAATTTAGGACTAGGTTAGTCTCCTCACACCTAGTCAGGACTTGTCCTAAATTCTCTAGACAGTTTGTAAATGAATCCCCAAAGACTGAGAAATCATCCATGAATATCTCTACCATGGACTCATCCAAATCAGAGAAGATTGCCAACATGCACCTTTGGAAAGTTGCCGGTGCATTGCATAAGCCAAAAGGCATTCTGCGAAAGGCAAAAGTTCCAAAAGGGCAAGTGAAGGTGGTCTTCTCTTGATCCTTAGGGTCTATAGTAATCTGGTTATACCCTGAGTAACCGTCTAGGAAACAATAGTAAGCTCTACCAGCTATTCTGTCTAACATTTGGTCAATGAATGGTAGAGGGAAGTGGTCTTTTTTAGTTTCTTTATTTAGTTTCCTGTAATCCATACATACTCTCCATCCTGTGACAGTCCTAGTTGGAATTAGTTCATTGTTCTCATTGACTACCACAGTCATCCCCCCCTTCTTAGGTACACATTGTATAGGGCTCACCCACTGACTACTAGCTATGGGGAAGATCACACCAGCATCTAACCATTTAATTATTTCTTTCTTAACTACCTCTTTCATAGAGGGGTTCAGCCTACGTTGGTGGTCTACTCTAGGTGTATGCTCTTCTTCTAGTATAATCTTATGCATGCAATAAGAAGGGCTAATGCCTCTAATATCAGCAATAGACCATGCAATAGCCTTCCTATGTTGCTTAAGTAGTAATATTAGTTCAACCTCATGCTGTTCACTTAGCTTAGAAGAAATAATTACAGGCAAAGTCTCATTATTTCCTAAGTATGCATACTTGAGGTGTGTGGGCAGTGGCTTTAATTCTAATACAGGTGGATGCTCAATGGATGGTTTTAATGGATTTAAAGATTTTTCAGTTAAGTCAATATTCATACAAACATGCTGAGGATTATTTACAGATATGTCCATTATCTCAGCTATGTTTAAGTCAGTTAAATCTAATCCTACATAGTTATTAGCATGCTTAGTCAATAGTTCATGCTCCAATTGTTCTTCCATTAAAGAATCTACAACGTCCATGCTAGCACAAGATTCATGGTCAGAGGGGTACCTTAAGGCTTTATACACACTGAATTTCACCTCTTCATCATGAACCCTCATGGTAAGCTCACCTTTTTGGACGTCTATCAGTGCCCTACCTGTGGCTAGAAATGGTCTGCCTAACAGGATGGGGACCTCCTTGTCTGCTTCATAATCCAGGATAATGAAATCTGCAAGGAAAATAAACTTGTCAACCTTTACTAAAATATCCTCAATCTTACCTTCAGGGTATGCAATGGATCTGTCTGCTAGTTGTAAAGTGACAGTAGTTGGACGTGCTTCTCCTATTCCTAGCTGGCGGAATAGTGATAGGGGCATGAGGTTTATGCTGGCTCCCAGGTCACAAAGAGCTCTGCCCACGTGCTTGCCTCCTAGTTCTACAGGTAAGGTGAAGGAACCAGGATCCTTTTCCTTCTTGGGTAACTTGTTCTGGAGTATGGCACTGCACTCCTCAGTGAGATTTACTGTTTCAAACTCACCAATTATTTTCTTGTTAGTTATAATATCCTTCAAAAACTTTACATAAGAAGGCATAGACTGTAAAACTTCAACAAAAGGAATGTTAACATGCACTTGCTTAAGAATTTCTAGAAATTTATTAAAGTGCACTTCCTGTTCTTGTTTTTTCTTTAGCCGTCTAGGAAATGGAGGTGGTGGCACATATGCAGGCACTTCAGGTCGCCTTAGGATAGGTGGAGGCCTTGGAATTTCCTCTATCTCCTCTATGATTGGTTCCAGCCTTGCTCCAGATGTGCTTGTTAATGGTGGACCTTGGTTTGGTAGAGACTCCAGTGGAGCACTAGACTCAGTGTTCTCTACTCTCTTTGGTGTGTCCTTGGTGTTGCTCACCAATGGTCTACCACTTCTAAGTTCAATTGCTTGAACTTGCTCTTTACCATCTCTCCTTGGCACTTCAGTATCAGCAGGAAGTCTCCCTTGGGGCCTACTTTTAAGTTCATTGGCTAGTTGCCCTATTTGGTTCTCTAGGCTCCTAAGAGTGGCTTGCTGGCTCTGTAGAGTGGCGTCATTCTTGGCTATGTATTCCTTAAGTAAGTTTTCTACAGAAGATCCCACAGGTTGGTTGTATGGTTTTTGATACATTGACTGGTTATGTTGGGGAGTGAAACCAGGTGTTCCACTCGGTCTAGGTTGGTTAGGAGCTTGGTTAGCATTTTGTTGGCCACCCCATGACAGGTTTGGGTGGTTCCTCCAACCAGGGTTGTAAGTATTGGAATAAGGGTTGTTCCTAGGCTGCTGCTGGTTTCCAATATAGCAGACTGAGGCTGGATTCCCAGGGCAGTATTCATACAGGTGCCCTTCCCCACAGAATCCACATATAAGTGTCTCACCTTGACTTGGTTGGGTGCCCATTGACATGGCGGTGGCGGTGTTGACACTTGTTTGGAGATTGGCTTGAGCCATTTGCTTAACTAGGTTGGTCAGGGCATTTATTTGGCTGCTCATTGCACTTAGAGCATCCTTGTCTTGAGCTCTAGTTGGCTCAACAGGATCATCTGACCACCTACAGTGAGATGCTGAGATCTTCTCCAAGATCTCATAGGCCTCGTTGTAACTCTTGGACAACATGGAACCTCCAGCAGATGAATTTAGGACTTGTCTAGTGCTGGGGTTGCATCCTTTGAAAAAGACCTCTATTTGGATACACCATGGAATGCCATGGTGTGGACATTTAAGAAGTAGATCTTTGAACCTTGTCCACGCTTCGTGAAGAGACTCATTATCAGCTTGCTTGAACTTAACTATGTCATCACGAAAGGTAGAATTCCTATCAGGTGGGAAGTATTTAACTAGGAATTTCTCTGCTAAGTCTGTCCAATTGCGGACTGATCCAGATGGTAATGAGTTTAACCACGTCTTTGCTTTGTCCCTCAATGAGTAAGGGAAAAGGTATAGCCTCAAGGCTTCTTGGGAAACTCCAGGGATGATGAATGTATCACTAACTCCTAAGAAGTTTCTAAGATGGTTGTGGGGGTCCTCATTTTCCACTCCAAAGAATTGTCCCACAGTGGACAACATTTGGAACATCACTGGCTTTAACTCAAATGAGTTGGCAGTGATTTCAGGACGGATTATGCTGGGGTTCAGCTCCCCAGGCATAGGAACTAAATATGAGAGGATGGCACTATTCTTGTCATTCGCTATTTCGATGGGATTGCGAATGACAGGTACCTGATTTGGAACTATCTCTTCCATTTCTTCGGTTTCAGCAATTATTTGGGGTATAGGGGGTTGTTTAAAGAGACGTTTCTTGGCTTTGTTTCTGGCTCTAAATAGTCTCTCGGGCTCAGGATTGAACTCACGATCACTACTTGAAGGCTCACTCATAAACTAACCCAATAGTACCTGCAAAAGAAATGAAACAGATCAGCTTCAATAGACAATAAACTTGGTGTTTCAAACTTAACAAACTTCGTTTTCACTTAAATAAATCCCCGGCAGCGGCGCCAAAAACTTGTTACGTGCTCAATGTGTTAAAATAAGTAAGTAATAAGATAGAAAGAGCACTCAGAACATGCAAGCATACATGATCTTATAGCAAGTAGTAAGTATTTTTTCATTCGTTTTCCCACAGAGATTTATTTTAAGCTACTCGTGAAGTGTAAAGTTAAGAAAGAAAGGGTGGATTTGATGGGGTAGAATTGGTTTTTAATTGTCTATTTCCTACTGAATACGAAGAGGGTAGCAACATAAACAAGTGCAAGTCAAAGTTAAACTCAAAGGAAAAGAGACGAGATTAATAAATGAAGACAAAAACAGCTAGACAGAATTGTAACTTAGCAGAATTGCGGAAACAGCAATTCTACCGCAATTGTAATAACAGCGAAAGTGTGTAAAATGATGAATTAAGGGCTACTAACGACTATCCTATAGGCTTTTTCATACGATTCTCAAGCACTGGGTCAACTCACTATGCATCAAACTATCTCAATCTCATGTATCTTCCGATTTCATGCATTAGATTCTTTAGTTTACTCATGTCCAAGTAAGGTCTTAAGCATCTTGTTAAGGCAGAAGAATATGGTTTGTACTAGGGAAACGCCTATTCCTAGGCCGTTTCCTGGCTACCTTGAAAGGCTAGCATGAGTGTATGATTCTGAACTCTTACTCCTTCCAGAGGTTAGGAGTTCTTTGGACAGAATGGATGGCCAATCGAAATTGCCCGTGGAATGAAGCTTACATACAATCAATGCTTCGAGAGCTATCCTACATGCTTGGTTCACGTTTTTTAGCCTATAGTATTGTCATTAGCATGCCCCTATGTGACTTAGTTACTCATGGCTATGGGGTAAACTGAAATAAAAGATGAAGGAAACATGCTTAGAAGAGAAATATACTTAAAACAGTAAGGAAAAACCGTAGCAGCAGAAGATGGAAAACTTGTGAAATAATAACTATGCTTTGATTACTTGATTGTTTGAACGGACAAAAAGAGGAACTTAAAGTGCATAATAGAAAGACAGAACACAACGAAATGGACTGATCTAGTTACACGAAAGGACACAACAACAAACTTAAGCTGGAAAATGGAAATAAAGACAGAAAGCATAAAAATGAGCGTAAGCGCCTAGTTGCAGATGCCTCGGCTGAAGGAGATGAAAGAATAGCCTTGCTTGGATGAATCCAATCGGGAGAGAAGATGAATCTTCTCTCCTTCCTATCAGATTGTCGATTCCAACAGCTGAGACTCTCACACCAACAGACAGAGAAGAACGACAGGAGAAAAGATGGAGCTGCGAGAAGACTTCTACGCTTTCGGATGATCATTGAACCCTCGACTTTGACCCCCTTTTATAGTAATCTGCAGGTGCGTTTGGGCCAAGGAGAACCATCAATCTTCAACGTCGTACTTCAGAATGGATGGAGGAGAAAGAACGAATCCCTGAAATAACGGAAATTAACAGAAAAAGATCAGTCAACTTACGGTTTTCACTTGAAACATTGCGGTTTCAGCAATGTTTCCGCAATGCTATCGCAATGTTTGTTTTTTATTCTTTTCCTTCGGTTTTCAACCCTTTTCTTTCCTATTGTACATAAGTCCTAATTTAGCTACCTTCTTCTAATTCTCATATTTAAGCATAGGTTTAGGCTAAATGCTATCAAAAACACCTAAGAGTGGACATCTTTCTAAGATAATTAAGTCCTAAAAAGGTCACTTTTGGAGACGTAACAGTTCTCTAAGCAATTATTAAAAGAATCACCAAAGACTGAGAAGTCATCCATAAATATTTCTATCATGGATTCATCTAAGTCAGAGAAAATGGCCAACATGCACCTTTGGAATGTTGCTGGTGCATTGCATAAGCCAAAAGGCATTCTGCGAAAAGCAAATGTTCCAAAGGGACATGTAAAGGTTGTTTTCTCCTGGTCCACAGGGTCTATGGTGATTTGGTTATATCCAGAATAACCATCTAGAAAGCAGTAGTAGGCTCGGCCAGCTATCCTATCTAACATTTGATCTATAAACGGTAAAGGAAAATGATCTTTTTTTATTTCTTTGTTTAATTTTCTATAGTCCATACAGACTCTCCATCCTGTAACAGTTCTAGTTGGAATTAGTTCATTACTCTCATTAACTATTACAGTCATCCCACCCTTCTTAGGCACACATTGAATTGGACTCACCCATTGACTATTGGCTATAGGAAAAATTACACCAGCATCTAACCATTTGATGATTTCTTTTTTCACTACCTCCTTCATGGAGGGGTTCAACCTACGTTGGTGATCTACCCTAGGTGTATGTTCCTCTTCCAATAGTATCTTATGCATGCAATATGATGGACTAATACCTCTTATATCAGCAATCGTCCATGCAATAGCTTTTTTATGTTGCTTAAGCAGCAATATTAGCGCAATTTCATGCTTTTCACTTAATTTGGATGAAATGATAACAGGCAAAGTATCATGCTCTCCTAAATATGCATACTTGAGATGATCAGGCAATGGTTTTAATTCTAATAGGGGTGGGTGCTCAATTGATGGTTTCAATGGATTCGTGGTTCTTTCAGACAAGTCATTAGTCATACAAACATGCTGAGGTTTGTCCACAGATATATCCATTAACTCAGAAATGTTTAAATCAGTTATATCTACTTGTACATAGTCAGTGGCATGCTTAATTAACAGTTCATGCTCAAGTTGTTCTTCCATCAGTGAATCTACTACATCCAGACTAGCACAAGATTCAGAGTCAGAGGGATACCTTAGAGCTTTAAAGACACTAAATTTAACCTCCTCATCATGAACTCTCATGGTGAGCTCACCTTTCTGGACATCGATCAAAGCCCTACCTGTGGCTAGAAATGGTCTGCCCAATAAGATTGGTACCTTCTTGTCTGCCTCATAATCCAGAATGATGAAGTCTGCAAGAAAAATGAATTTGTCAACCTTGACAAGTATATCCTCAATCTTACCCTCAGGGTATGCTATGGATCTGTCTGCAAGCTGCAATTTGACAGTAGTAGGACGTGCTTCCCCTATTCCAAGCTGACGGAATAGTGATAGGGGCATGAGATTGATGTTGGCTCCCAGATCACAAAGAGCTCTGCCCACGTGCTTGCCTCCCAACTCGACTGGTAAGGTGAAGGAACCAGGATCCTTCTCCTTCTTTGGCAGTTTGTTCTGGAGTATGGCACTGCACTCCTCAGTGAGATTCACTGTTTCAAATTCACCAATAATTTTCTTGTTAGTAATAATATCTTTCAAAAACTTAACATAAGAAGGCATAGATTGTAAAACTTCTACAAATGGGATATTCACATGCACTTGTTTTAAAATTTCTAAAAACTTATTAAAGTGCACTTCCTGTTCTTGTTTTTTTCTCAGCCTTCTAGGGAATGGAGGTGGTGGCACATATGTAGGCAATTCAGTTTGCCTAAGGACAGATGGAGGCATTGGAATTTCTTCTGGTTCCTCTATAATAGGTTCCAACCTCGCCCTTGATGTGCTTGGTGGTGGTTGATCATGGTTTGGCAGAGAACCCAGTGGAGCACTAGACTCTTCATTCTCTACTCGCTTTGGTGCTTATCTATTGTTGCTCACCAATGGTCTTCCACTACGAAGTTCAATTGCTTGAACTTGCTCTTTTCCATCCCTTCTAGGTACTTCAATGTCTGCAGGCAACCTACCTTGGGGCCTATTTTTCAGTTCATTTGCTAACTGCCCTATCTGGTTTTCTAGGCTCCTAAGGGTGGCTTGCTGACTTTGTAGGGTAGCATCATTTTTTGCAATGTACTCCTTAAGTAAATTTTCTACTGATGAGCCTATTGGTTGGTTATATGGCTTTTGGTACATGGATTGGTTATTTTGTTGAGTGAAACCAGGTGTTCCACTCGGTCTTGGTTGGTTTTGAGCTTGGTTAGTGTTTTGTTGTCCACCCCAAGAAAGATTTGGGTGGTTCCTCCAACCAGGATTATAGGTGTTAGAATAAGGGTTGTTCCTAGGGTGTTGTTGGCTTCCAACATAGCAGACTGAGGCTGGATTCCCAGGGCAGAAATCATACAAGTGCCCTTCCCCACAGAATCCACAGATTAGTGTCTCACCTTGACTATTTGATGCGCCCATTGAAATGGCTGCTGCGATGTTGACACTAGGTTGAAGATTGGTTTGAGCCATTTGTTTAACTAGATTTGTCAGGGCATTAATTTGGCTACTCATTGCACTAAGTGCATCCTTGTCTTGAGCTCTCCTAGGCTCTACAGGATCGTCTGACCATCTACAATGAGAAGTTGAGATTTTCTCCAAAATCTCGTAGGCTTCATTGTAGCTCTTAGAAAGCATGGAACCACCAGCTGAAGAATTCAACACTTGCCTTGTGCTGGGGTTGCATCCTTTAAAGAACACTTCTATTTGGATACACCATGGAATGCCATGGTGTGGACATTTAAGCAAAAGGTCCTTGAACCTTGTCCAAGCCTCGTGAAGGGATTCGTTTTCGGCTTGTTTGAACTTGATTATATCATCACGAAAGTTGGAATTCCTATCAGGTGGGAAGTATTTGACTAGAAATTTCTCAGCCAGATCTGTCCAATTGACAATCGATCCAGAGGGTAAGGAATTTAACCACGTTTTGGCTTTATCTCTTAATGAGTAGGGAAAGAGGTAAAGCCTCAAAGCTTCTTGGGAAACTCCAGGGATAAGGAAGGTATCACTAACTCCTAGGAAATTTCTCAGATGATTGTGGGGATATTCGTTTTCCACTCCAAAGAATTGTCCCACAGTGGACAGCATTTGGAACATTACTGGCTTTAACTCGAATGAGTTGGCAGTAATCTCAGGGCGTATAATGCTTGGGTTAAGCTCCCCAGGCATGGGAACTAAGTATGAGAGGATGGCACTATCCTTGTCATTCGCTATTTCGATGGGGTTGCGAATGACAGGTGCTTGGTTTGGAGGTGGTCTATCCATTTCGGTTTGATGGGATTGCGACGACTCCGCGGAGTCAGCAATGTTTTGAGTTACATGGGGTTGTTTAAAGAGGCGTTTCTTAGCTTTGTTTCTGGCCCTAAGTAATCTTTCAGGCTCAGGATTGAACTCTAGATCGCTACTTGAATGCTCATTCATAAACTAACCCAATGGTACCTGTAAAAGAAATGAAAGAAGATCAGCTCCAATAGATATTAAGTTTTGTTTCTAACTTAACAAACTTCGTGTTTTCTAAACACAATCCCCGGCAGCGGCGCCAAAAACTTGTTGCGTGCTCAGTGTTTAAATAAAAATGCAATGAGAGAGCACTCAGAACATGCAAGCATACATGGTCTTGTAGCAAGTAATAAGTATTTTTTCATTCGATTTCCCACAGAGATTTATTCTTAGTTACTAACGAAGTGAGATGTTAAATTAGAAAGGATGGTTTAAATGGGGTAGAATTGGGATTAATGTGCCTAACTAATAAAGAACGTGCGAGATATGCAAGCATAAACAAAGACAAGTAAAGAGGTTAACTTGAATGTAGAAGAAAAAGAATTGCGGAGAAAGCAATTATCTAGCAATAAAATCGCAAAACAGAAAACTGAAAAAAATGGCTAAGGCAAAAATAAAACTATGAAAATTGCGCAGACAACAATTTTCTAGCAATTGTACTAACAGTGTTTTAAGGGTGAAGTGTGGAAACAAGGGCAACTAACGACTCCTCTATAGGTTTTTTCATACGATTCTTCAGCAGTAGATCAACTTATCATGCATCAAATTAACTCATTCTCATGTATCTCTCGATTTCATGCATTAGATCCTTTAGTTCACTCATGTCCAAGTAAGACTTAAGCATCTATTTATAAAAGCAAGTTCATGAATTGTGCTAGGAAAACGCCTATTCCTAGGTCGTTTTCTGGCTACCATGAAAGGCTAGCATGAATGGACGACTCTGAACTCTTACTCCTTCCGGAGGTTAGGAGTTCTTTGGACAAAATGGATGGCCAATCGAAATTGCCCGTGGGATGAAGCACACATACATTCAATGCATTTGAAGTTATCCTACATGCTGAGTTCACGCATTTCTACCTATAGATTCATCATTAGCAGACCCTTATGTGGTTTAATTACTCATGGACGATGGTGGAGTGGAAAGACTTGATTTATTAAACATGCTTGGCAGTATTCAAATGGAAACAACAGAAAACAGAAGCAATGGAGAACTTGCGAAGTAGTCAAATAATTCCTCTATTAAGTACGATTCGAAACTCAAAGTGCAACGACTATTAAGCAATAAAGACTAAGCAAATGGAAACGACTTGAAACAATGTAGCTAACAGAACCAATTGGCAGCAAACAGAAACGAAAAGTAAAGACAAAAAGTAGCAGAAAACAGATAAATGTGTGCGTGAACTCCTCGCCGCAAGCGTCTCGGATGAAGGGAGAAGGTGAGCTTTGTTTGGGGATGAATCCAATCAGAAGAGAAGGAGGATCTTCTCTTCTTCCTCTCAGATTATCGATGCCAACAGCTGAATCCTTCACGCCAACAAACGGGAGAAGAAATAGAGAAGAAACTGCGTTGAAATGGGAGTTCTACGCTTCCAAGCCTGTTGTTATCCTTCCCCCTTGACCTCCTTTTATAGTGTTTTGCAGGTATTCTTCAGCCAAGGAGAACCATCCATTCTAAACGACGACCTTCTACGTGGCAGCAGGAGAGAAATTGGGCGGCTGAAAGATCGCAACAAAACGGCGGACGGTTAGACAATGTAGACACCGTATTTGGTCCGAACATTTGTTTATTATTAATGTTTTTTACCTTTTATTTATTTATTTATTTTTATTTATTTTATTTTTTTTATTATTCATATTTGATTGAGTCTTTTTTTTTAATTTGTAAATTCACTTTTATTTGGTGTTTTTTTAATTAATTTCGAAAATTGGAGAAAAATAACAAAAAAAAATAAGGTTAAACTGTTTTGAGAGGTCTTTACCTAATTTGACAATTTAAATTGGAATTTTATGAGTATTAAATTCATAGGTCATTTTATGGCTAAAATTTAATATTAATTTATTAATTTATGAGTATAAATTGATTAAGTCATTTTTTGGGTAAAAAAATCGGATATTCATTTATGAGTATAAAACATTTAATTCATTTTTGGGTTAAAATCAGATATTCATTTATGAGTATAAATTGATTAATTCATTTTTGGGTTAAAATTTTATATTTCATTTATGAGTATAATATATGTGTTCATTTTTGGTTAAAATCAATTTCATTTAAGAATAAAATTTCGAATAATTAATTGTTTGATTTCAGCATTGTTTGACAATCGATCATCTATAAATACCGACCAAAGAGAACCCAAAAGAAGGACAGAAAGAAAGCCGAGACCGATAACTTAGAGTTTTTTTAGAGATTTTGAAAGGAGTGATTTTGAAGTCAAAGTTTATTTTTCTTTGACCCAAAATAAGTTTTCCCTCCAAAATTCCACTTCCTCTCTCTTCCTTTTTCTATTTTTTTCAGGTACGCAAATCGAGGGTCTACTATTCATCATCTTCTCCACTTTCATCCCACCACCACTTTCATCCCACCACCATCTCCGACCACCACAGCGGCACATCACTTCTCACGGCGGACGGAAATCCTCGACGGCGGCGCATCACTTTCTCACGGCGGACGGAAATCCTCGACGGCGGCGCATCACTTTCTCACGGCGGACGGAAATCCTCGCGGCGCACGAAACTCGGCGACGAACTCCTCGGCGGCGGCGAACCTCAGCGCACGAAACTCAGATCTACGCGAACAGCAGTGGCGGGGCTTCTCGCGGCGGACGGAACTCCTCGACAGCGATAACTCGGACATTGAACTCCGGCGAAACTCCATAGCGTACAGTGGCTGAAACTTTACTTTGGGGGTAAGTAAATTGTTTTCTTAGTTTTTTTTTGTTAAAATTACGAAACTGCCATTACATTTAATTTCTAAATATATACCTAGTTTATATGAAATTTCAAATATATACCTGGTTTATATGAAATTTCAAATATATACCTGGTTTATATAAAATTTCAAATATATACTTGGTTTATATTAAGTCTTGTATATACTTTATTTTTTTATTTTTTTGTATCAGTTTAATTACATCTTTGCTCTTGATTTTAATTTATAAATATGCCATTATGTGCCATTTACAAAAATTGTATTTTAAGAGTTTTCCAATTGATTTCCAAACTATTTTAAATCTAAAATTCCAAAGGATTTTACTTTAATTTTCTATTCTTTTCCAAACGAATTGTTAAACTGATTTTCGATTGATTTTAAAACTTTGATTTTCATTTTATTTCTAAATCTATAATTTACCGGGATTTCAAAATTTGTTTTGTTTTAAAATATTTTCAAATGAATTAGTTTTTTTTTTAAAATGTTTTTAAATTAACTTTCAAAATTGTTTCCAAAACATGAAATTTTATTTTTGTTTTAAACTGGTTTGAAATGAATTTCAAATTAGTTTTAAAATCAAAAGTATTTCAAAAACCTTTCAAAAAAATATTTGTTTATTGCGTAATCCCCGTTATGGGATTAGGGCAACTAATGGAAAAAATTGAAGGGTAATTCCATTCACAAATCAAGTTCTTACTTTACTTTAAAGTTAAGGCAAGATTAGTTGAAACATTATATTTTCATATTATTTCTTTTTCTCTTTTTTTTTCAAATTAAGGACATTTTCAAATAAATTTAATTGGATAATAAAGATAAATTTTGGTCACCGTTTTAACGGGTGTTGTAGGGTGCTAACACCTTCCCTACACTCAACCGACCCCCGAACTCGATTTTCTGTTTCTTAGACCAGTTTTTTTGTTTTAAGGTGACCAATCACACCCAAATGGTTGGTGGCGACTCCATTTTTTTTTTTTTTAAAACAAAACCCTATAAAAGAGGACGTCGGCCGCTCCGCGTCGCGATGACGTTGCGACAACATGGCGACTCCACTGGGGACTTTTTTTAGAGGGTCAGGCCATTACATTTTATCTTTTATTATTCAATTTTATTTTCTTTGGTGGTCCTTTGTTTGGTTTGTTTTATTTTTTGTAACTTATTTATCGCAATTCATTTTTTTCATTGTCATGCATTCCACACACAACCACAAGCCTCCTACCCGGGCTATACCTTGTAGGATTAGAATTGAGAATCGAGTAATGTCGACCTTCAAGGGGATATAATTGCCCCTGTATAGGCGCACGAAAGATTCTCGCTCAAGTTAATTCGTTTGTTAATTCTTAGCATTCGAATTAATTTGGGGGCCTTTACCTTTAGTTTTAGAACTTCACCCACACATCATTGTTTATTTATTCATGATTTGCGTTCTTATTTAGTCATGATTTATCTTCCTTTGTGTCTATTACTTTTTATTCGTTTTTTATTTATTTATTTATTTTTAAGAAAAGATTTCTTTCTAAAAAAGGAGTGATATTCGTGTTTGCCAAAATACAATTCTTTCCTTTAATAAAAAGATAAAATATGAGATTTTGAAATAATAAAAAATAAAATAAAAATTTTGTTGATTGCCTTCTTTTTTTTTCCTTATGTTAATTCATTTTTTAGATTTAGTAGTGTCGACCTTCGTTGAGATAGGAAATGTCTCGGACAGGCGCATGAATTTCCTTTTATTTTCAAGATTAAGTAATGTCGACTTTCGAGGGGTATAAAACCCCCGTACCAGCGCATGAAAGATCTTAGTGAATTTTATCATTCCTCACCTTTTCCCTCATGTGTTTATTTTATTTAGGGTCTTTTTTTCTTTTTTTTTTATTATTTTAGATCGAGTAGTGTCGACCCTCGAGGGGATATAAATGCCCCCGTATCGGCGCATGAAAGTCTATTTTCAAAATTGAATGTTAATTTTATTATTTATTTTTTAGGGGAGCAAAATGAATGCCAATGTACCCATTACATCGATACGGTCACCTACATCTCGATATGATGAGTTGAGTAGCGTACTTCACTGGGCCGAGCAGATGCAGTTGAGACAAGGAGATAGCTTATCCTCTACTGATACAGAGCCATTACTTTCCTCCACCCGAGTGCAGTTTATTTCCAATGATTTAGGAAAGCTGAAAGCCATATGGGAGGGTTTGACACCAGAGCAGAGGTTTGAGTTTTCAAAAAAATATGGTAACATAGCTGATCTTATGTACGTACCAGTCAATCGTTTTGCCATACAAGCTTTGCTGGACTTTTGGGATCCTGCCTATAGATGCTTCACGTTTAGAGATATTGATCTGGTGCCTACTATTGAAGAATATCACTCGATGTTGGATGTTCCAGAAAGGGTCGGGGAGTCGGTCTATTGCTTTAATCCACAGCACACCGCAAAGAGGATTTTGGCTGAATTTCTTCAGGTGCGTGTCGTTGAAATATAAAAGCATTTAGAAGTCAAGGGAAGAGAGGAATCCATATCATTAGATTATTTAGTTGAACTAGCCTGCAATCACATCAAGCAAGGAAAAGGTCTGACGTTGCTCGCACTATGCATTTACGGGACAGTCTTGTATCCTAAAACAAAAGGACGCGTCGATGGGCATGTTCTAAAATTATTTTTCAATATAGAGCAAGGATTAAATCCAATCATACCTCTTCTCGCAGAAACCTTCAGGACACTTAACTTTTGTAGAGGTAACAGAGAGGGGAAATTAAGATTTTGTGTTCCATTGCTCTACATATGGATGCATAATCATATTAAATTCCCAAAAGATTTCAGATGCCCGAAGGTCAACTATAGTAGCACTTGGAACATAACGCGGAGCACCATCTCAGAGTTTGGCACAGCCCAGTGGGACGTGAATTATCCAAAGAAAGAGGCGTGGGTATCATTTCTGTCAGAAGTAACAATGGGAAGCATAATATGGAAGGCATCATGGATGCCTTTGAAAACATTAATATACAGGTGCGGTGACTATCATACAGTTCCTCTATTGGGCCCTTGGGGGTGTATCCATTATGCACCATTGATGGTTTTACGACAAATGTGGTTCAGGCAGTTTATACCCGTAACCCATGGACTCAGCAAACTAGAGTTCTCATATGACTGTGAAGATTCCAACAGAAAGAAACGACACGTATTGAACTCCTGGAGAGCAGTAAGACGGATAGAGAGTAGCGGTCATTGTGAGGGGAATACTCCTGAATATTTGTGTTGGCACACCAGGAGGAAGAAGAGCATGATAGGAATCTTGGCTTGCAACATTAGAGAACCTTCCAATAAAATGATGATGGATGAGCCAGATCGAGAAATGACAAAGCATAAAAGATTATGGGAAAGGAATCAAACTCTCGAACTGGAAAATGAGAAACTGCGACAGGAGGTTAACCGATTAATGGAACAGGTAGCCCAAACCAATGAAAGGTTCGAAAGAGCAGAAGGGATGAATAGAAAATAAGCAAAACGACAAAGAGATCATGACTGGCTAGAGGAGGAAAACAAAGGTTTGAGCAAAGAGAATCATGCGCTGGAGAATCATAATGCGACATTGCGAAAAACAGTTCACCTGCAAGAGAGTAAGATAAATGACTTTACTGAAGGAAAAAGCTCTCTTTTAGAATTAGTCTCGGAAATGAAGGATATCATCAGGAATAAAGAAAAACAACTCACTGAATTGGAAAGGGCTAACGTTGATCTTTACGGAGATATTGACAATCATTTAGAAGGGTATAATATCTTGAAAGATTATGCAAGTTGTTGCGTGCTCAATGTGTTAAAATAGATAAGCAATAAGATAGAGAGAGCACTCAGAACATGCAAGCATACATGATCTTATAGCAAGTAGTAAGTATTTTTTCATTCGTTTTCCCACAGAGATTTATTATAAGCTATTCATGAAGTGTAAAGTTAAGAAAGAATGGGTGGATTTGACGGGGGAGAATTGGTTTTAAATTGTCTAAATCCTACGGAATATGTAAAGGATAGCAACATAAACAAGAGCAAGTCAAAGTTAAACTCAAAGGAAAAGAGACGAGATTAATAAACGAAGAAGAAAACAGCTAAACAGAATTGTAAACTTAGCAGAATTGCGGAAACAGCAATTCTACCGCAATTTTCCTAACAGCGAAAGTGTGTAAAATGGAGAAACAAGGGCTACTAACGACTCCTCTATAGGCATTTTCTCACGATTCTCAAGTATTGGATCAACTCTCTATGCATCAAACTCACTCAATCTCATGTATCGTCCGATTCCATGCATTAGATTCTTTAGTTTACTCATGTCCAAGTAAGGTCTTAAGCATCTTGTTAAAGCAGAAAGTTATGGTTTGTACTAGGAAAATGCCTATTCCTAGGTCGTTTTCTGGCTACCTTGAAAGGCTAGCATGAGTGTATGACTCTGAACTCTTACTCCTTCCAGAGGTTAGGAGTTCTTTGGACAAAATGGATGGCCAATCGAAATTGCCCGTGGGATGAAGCTTACATACAATCAATGCTTCGAGAGCTATCCTACATGCTTGGTTCACGTTTTTTAGCCTATAGTATTGTCATTAGCATGCCCCTATGTGACTTAGTTGCTCATGGATGTGGAGAGAACAAAAAGAAGAGATAAAACAGACATGCTTAGAAGAGAAATAAACTGAAAACAGCAAGGTAAGACAGTGAGTTGCAAAGATAGGAAATTGAGAAATGAAGAACTATGCTTTAATTACTTGATTGTTTGAATGAACAGAAGAGAACTTAAAATAAATAACAGAAAGACAGAACACAACGAAATGGACTGATCTAGCTACTAGAAAAGAAACAACAACAACACGAAGCTGGAAAATGGAAATAAAGAGCAGAAAGCAGTAAAACAAGCTCGAACGCCTCGTCGCAACCGCCTCGGCTGAAGGATGAGGAAGATCAGCCTGGTTTGGATGAATCCAATCGAGAGAGAAGACGAATCTTCTCTCCTTCCTATCAGATTATCGACTCCAAGCAGCTAAACTTCGCAAACCAACAGACGGCAAAGAAAAACAGGAGAAAAGATGGAGCTGCGAGAAGACTTCTACGCTTTCGGATGATGATTGAACCCTCGACTTTGACCCCCTTTTATAGCAATCTGCAGGTGCGTTTGGGCCAAGGAGAACCATCAATCTTCAACGTCGTATTTCAAAATGGATGGATGAGAAAGAACGAATCCCTGAAATAACGGAAATTAACAGAAAAAGATCAGTCAACTTACGGTTTTCACTTGAAACATTGCGGTTTCAGCAATGTTTCCGCAATGCTTACTTTTCATTCTTTTACTTCGGTTTTCAATCATTTTCTTTCCTTTTGTACATAAGTCCCAATTTAGCTACCTTCTTCTAATTATCATATATAAGCATAGGTTTAAGCTAAATCCTATCAAAAACACCTAAGAGTGTACATCTTTCTAAGATAAATTAGTCCTAAAAAGGCCACTTTTGGAGACGTAACACAAGTCTATTAGAGCAACAACTTGGAGCATACCAAAAAGCATGTGAGAAATTATCGCAGGAAAAAGAACATTTAGAAAAGGAGTATAGTTCTATAAAACAGGATTATCACTTTGTGAGAGATGATATGCAAATGGTTATTGGAAAAGTGAATAGAACAATGGATACTATCAAGATAATGGCTAGAAGAGCTCGAGGATTTGCAAAATGGGCAAGACATCTACAAGAAAATACTTCACCAATGACAGCTAATGCAGAGGAATTATTTGAGTTCTTAAGGATGATTCGTAGCGATCTTGGGTACTTTGGCCACTTCCATTTATTGTTCCCCGAGACTTTTATTTTTTATTTTTTTTTCTTTTTTTTTCTTCTTTCTTAGGGCTTTCTTTTTCTAGTATTTTATTTGATGTATTTGTTCACCCTTTAAATCGAAATGTTCGTTCCATTTAATTAGTAAAAGCTTTCTTTCATGCATCATATGTTTTGCCTTTCTAATTCTCTTTTATTATATTTTAACCTCTAAAAAAATAATAAAAACAGAATAAAAAATAGCTCAACCACCACCAACTCGTCGCATTCACGACACTAGGCAAGCAACAAGAATTATGGAGGAACAACAGGTGGAAATAGAAAAAACAAGAAAAGAAATGAACGAGCTGCGGGAGAAGGTAGAATCAATCCTCAGTTTGTTAGAAAAGGGGAAAACGGTGGCTGATCTCGCACAGCCCAACAATGTCGCTAGTGACTCCTTTGAAGTCAATCCCTCTATGCACACCCAAGCTGAAAGGTTCATCCCGCCGCCATACACATCGTGTGACCCGATGTACCATTCGTCAGCAGGACAATACCCTTTCCAGTTCTTCAAAGGTGAAGAAGTCTCCATGAATGATCAGGCTGGGTTTGTACACCCTAAGGAAGGACCATCCAGGGTAACTATCACAGTTCCTAATCTGGAAAACCCTGAGATCAAGAAGGATTCGACGGAATGCAAAACCCCTAACAATGGAACACTCGAAATCCTCGAGGAAAGGTTAAGAGCAATTGAAGGGACAGATGTTTTCGGGAATATTGACGCCTCCAAGTTATGCCTTGTTCCTGATGTTGTAATTCCACCAAAGTTCAAGGTGCCGGAATTCGAAAAGTATGAGGGGACATCATGTCCTAGGAGCCGTCTCATCATGTATTGCAGGAAAATGGCTGCACATGTTCAGAATGAAAAATTGTTAATCCACTGTTTCCAAGACTGTTTGACTGGTCCAGCGTCTCGTTGGTACATGCAGTTAGACAATACCCATATCTACTCGTGGAAGAATTTAGCCGATGCTTTCCTAAAGCAATACAAGCATAACATAGACATGACCCCTGATCGAATGGATTTGCAAAGAATGGAAAAGAAGAGCACAGAAAGCTTCAAGGAGTACGCACAAAGGTGGAGAGATATCGCTGCACAAATACAGCCTCCTTTAACTGATAAGGAGTTATCAGCCATGTTCATGAACACTCTCAAATCTCCTTTCTACGATAAAATGATTGGGAGCGCTTCAACCAATTTTTATGACATAATGACAATCGGAGAGAGGATTGAATATGGGATCAAGCATGGCAAGATAACTGACGCATCTGAGTCGTCTGTCACAAAGAAGGGAAGTTTTCCAAAGAAGGGAGAAGTTCAAATGGTGAGCAATGCAAGTCAGCCCAATTGGAGCCAGCAGCCGTACTCCAACTCCAGGATGCCGCAATATCAGTCGAATTATTACGCGACTCATCAACCGTATGTTAACAACGCGACAACGCAATACCCTTCAGCTTTTCCTCAAAACCCACGACCTCAAGGTAATCAAGGCTACCAGCCTAGGAATCAACAAATGCCTGTCTACGCTCAGGGGCAACAAAGCAGTAGAGGAAGTTATAAACAAACTCAGATTGACCCGATACCAATGACATATACTGAGTTGTTACCTCAATTATTTCAAAATAACCAATTGTCACCCGTACCGGCAGTCCCTATGCAACCACCTTACCCAAAGTGGTACGATGTGAACGCCCATTGTGATTTTCATGCGGGAGCAGCTGGACACTCAACAGAAAACTGTATGACGTTGAAATATAGGGTACAAGAGCTGGTAAAAGCAGGATGGTTGAACTTCAAAAAGGGAAATGAGCCCAATGTCAACAACAATCCTCTACCAAATCACCAGAATCCTCGTGTGAACGCAATAGAAGTTCACGAACCAAACATGAAGAAAGATGTCAAAGGAATGAAGATCTCGATGGAAAAACTGTTTGAGATTTTATTCAGCAACGGGTACATTAAGGTAGAATATCTTCGACCTGATTCGGCTCATGATAAATGTGAGGATAATCTGACATGTTCGTACCATGCTGGAGCAAAGGGTCATTCTATTGACCAGTGCCATCATTTTCGCCGAAAGGTCCAAGGGTTGCTAGATTCACATATCTTAACAGTCTTGCAGAAAACAATCTATCAATCATCACAAGAAGGCGAAGTAAATGCGGCGGAAGTGTTTTCTCCCAAAGGAAGTTCAAAGGTTCCGAAGCCTTTAACCATTTTTTACCTAGAGAAGATGAGCACCTCCATTACCAATCCCAGGCCAATTACTATCCAAATACCGTCTCCCTTTGAATACAAAAGTTCTAAAGCAGTGCCCTGGAAATACGGATATGAGGTCATTGTTGGTAATGACTCGCTTCCAGTGGAGAACATCACAGGAGTGGGAAGCCTGACGCGAAGTGGGAGATGTTATACACCCCAAGAATTACTGAAGGACAAAAATAAGGAAAAAGGGAAGACCAAAGTCTACGATGATATCGATAACGAGGCAGGAGAATCCATTATAGTGAAAAACTTAGAGGCTAAGCAGCCAGCAGCTGAGGAGGACATCCAAGAATTCTTAAAGTTGGTCAAACAGAGTGATTACAAGGTGATAGAGCAACTAAGCCGAACGCTTGCAAAAATATCCATATGCCCTCATGTGAAAGTGGTGTTTGAGCTAAAAAAAAAAAAAAAAAAAATGTTAATCATATCATATCATCTCACACCTGCATATAAAAATAAAAAAATCATTTGTTATTGTGCACATGCATACATCACAAAAAAAAAAAAATCAAGTTTCATGATAAACATGTTCATGCATCATTATCTCATCTCTAAAAAAAAATGTTCAGTTTGATTATCTTTGTGTTTACTTTGGTCGTTCTTGTTAGGTGAAGCACATTAACAAGAATTATGGACGATAATGGTGAATCATCGAGGAGAAGTTCAAAAAAAAAAAAAAAAAAAAAAAAAAAAAAAAAAAATTGAGTGTTTTTACTACTATTTGATGGAAAATTGTAAACCACAACCATTTTATGACTTTCTCTCTCAACCTTCATTGTTGGGCTAAGCTCTAAATTGAGAGAACTTTATTTTGACCTTCAAATTTCTCATGTGCTAAACGTACACTCCCGAACAAGGTTCTAATAATCACACTAGGTAAACACCATTTTGTAGTGAGAATCCAAAATTACTCACGGTAAAACCTTGAACTTGCATGCCACATAAACTTTGAGGCAATTTACCCTGATTTTGTGGATCCACCTTTAAATCCATACCAAACTCACCATCTACATTATATGGTGCATCTCTACCCACCTAGCCCTTTTGTTAAACCTGCCACATTTATTTAGATGACAAACATCCCAAATTATTCGAGAGAGCTTCAACTGTAATGAAATAGTATTAAACTCTTATGATTTACTGCTTCATAATTAAGACTTGTAATTTCTCATACATTTCTCGTATTCAACTTCATTTGATCAAAATTCTCATGTCTTTCCATTCCTATCATTTTTCATTTCTCTTTCCTCAATTTGAAAGTGATTCCAAGACTGGAGATAATAGTTTTAAGCACAAATGAGTCGGCAACTTTGGAAATGATCTCAAAATCTCAGCTTCATTCAATGAGTTTTACTTGAAGGATTTTCATCACGATGTCAGGGGTCATGGACAAAGAAACGACATTAGAAGGACTACAAGAGTTGTAAAGGAATAACCTTATATCATCACTCTTTTGTATGTGATTGCGCAATATCTTGCTTTTAAAAAAAAAAAAAAAAAAAAAAAAATTGCGAGGCTTGTGCAATCAGTAGAAAAATGAACTATATCTCGAAATGCTTAAAAAAAAATCTCCTTTGTAAAGCATCCAATTGGGGCAAAGCCTCTATCTTCGCCAAACCGGGACAAAATTTTCATCTTTGTGACACTGGAGCAAAGTTACCATCAACAAACTGGAGCAAAGTCTTCATCTTTGCTACACTGGAGCAAGACCACCATCAACAAATTGGAGCAAAGCCTTCATCTTTGCAAAATTGGAACAAAGTCTTCATCTTTGTCATATTGGAGCAAAGCACCAACAAACCGGGCAAAAGTGTCGCCTTTGCCACATTTAAAAAAAATAATAAAAAAAAAATCATTCATCGTCGTCACACCACCAGACCAAGTCAGGACGAAAATAATTTAACTATCGAGGACTTCGAGATTACCCAAAGAAAGAAGCATATATGAGATGATTTCCTCAGAGGCAGACTTCAGGTTCTCAAAATTATTGTCCAAAGAATTGGAATCACTTCATTCGTTCATTCGTCCTCCATTTTATCATATTCAATCTCTTACTCAAATATTTGAAATATATCATCAATCTCTTATTGTTCAAGAGATTTGAAAACCACATTCTCCGTTGTATTTTTCCTTTCGAAAAAAAAACATGTACTTTTTAACATTTTATACTTACTTCGAAGCTAAATTCATTCAAATCATTGTGTCTATTACAAGACTAAAGTTATGAAGCAGTTAATCGAGTAAATTCTACAAATTATTTTTGATAGTTCTCTAAACTAGCACATGAGATACTACCCAAAGTCCATCACGCCTAATATGGTTGAGTGATCTACGATTGACATACATGATCTCTTTCGGGTAAAAAAAAAAAAAAAAAAAAAAAAAACTTTTTCAATGATGGCATCATTTTCTCTTTGATTCATTGCTAAACATCAGCTAACAAGAACAATGAGAGTAGACAAGGACAATCACTTTGATGTCATAATTTCCACATATTTTACATCATTCACATCATTATTTTTCAACAAAAAAAAAAAATATATATATATATATATATATATATATATATATTCTCGTACATCATGGTTAGATAGCGAAAGTTGGTCATATAAGGATCATGCATACATTCTCATTTACGACTTTTCAATTTACCATTGGCATGCACATGCATATATGTTGCATTCATGACATTTGAAAATCTACCATCAGCATGCACATGCATACATATTGCATTAGTGACTTCCATTTTTCTATCATTGGTCATCATGCTTTCAAAAATCAATTTCATTAATCAAACAAAAACAAATCAAGGCACACGTGGCCATACGTGATAATGAACAGGTTCTACCCATAACGAGCATTGAAATTTATCCACATGATTTTTAATCCATTTGCATTTTGCATTTTTGCATTTGCATGTCAGCACATTCTCCTTAGAGAGTCGTTCATCAATTCGTACTAGTTTTCATGTCCTGTGACAAACTCACGCTTCATAAGTCAAATTTTCATTCCTCCCTCATATTTGTAAGAGGCCTTGATGTTTTCAAAAGAATTTCAAATTTTAGTTGGTTAAATCGAACCCTAATCCAGCATTAGCGGTCGAAGCCCGGGAGATAGCCCAAGTCCGTTTTAAATTCCAGTTGGTTAAATCGAACCCTAATCCAGCATTAGCGGTCGAAGCCCGGGAGATAGCTCAGGTCCGTTTTAAATTCCAGTTGGTTAAATCGAACCCTAATCCAGCATTAGCGGTCGAAGCCCGGGAGATAGCCCAGGTCCGTTTTAAATTCCAGTTGGTTAAATCGAACCCTAATCCAGCATTAGCGGTCGAAGCCCGGGAGATAGCCCAGGTCCGTTTTAAATTCCAGTTGGTTAAATCGAACCCTAATCCAGCATTAGCGGTCGAAGCCCGGGAGATAGCCCAGGTCCGTTTTAAATTCCAGTTGGTTAAATCGAACCCTAATCCAGCATTAGCGGTCGAAGCCCGGGAGATAGCCCAGGTCCGTTTTAAATTCCAGTTGGTTAAATCGAACCCTAATCCAGCATCAGCGGTCGAAGCCCGGGAGATAGCCCACGTCCGTTTTAAATTCCAGTTGGTTAAATCGAACCCTAATCCAGCATTAGCGGTCGAAGCCCGGGAGATAGCCCATGTCCGTTTTAAAGTTCAGTTGGTTAAATCGAACCCTAATCCAGCATTAGCGGTCGAAGCCCGGGAGATAGCCCAGGTCCGTTTTAAATTCCAGTTGGTTAAATCGAACCATAATCTAGCATTAGCGGTCGAAGCCCGGGAGATAGCCCAGGTCCGTTTTAAATTCCAGTTGGTTAAATCGAACCCTAATCCAGCATTAGCGGTCGAAGCCCGGGAGATAGCCCAGGACCGTTTTAAAGTTCAGTTGGTTAAATCGAACCCTGATCCAGCATTAGCGGTCGTAGCCTGCGTGAACCCAAGTCCATCTTATTACTTTGTTGGTCAAATCGAAACCTAATCCAAGATTAGAAGTTGAAGCCTCGGTGGAATCAATTTCGTTTTAGTTTTAATAATAAACAAATTTAAACCTTCCCAATACTCTGTCTTTGTCCTTTGTCTACCCTTTCAATTCTTCAAAGATACACAAAGGGGAGCAAGCTGTAGACACCGTATTTGGTCCGGACATTTGTTTATTATTAATGTTTTTTACCTTTTATTTATTTATTTATTTTTATTTATTTTTATTTTTTTTATTATTCATATTTGATTGAGTCTTTTTTTTTTTAATTTGTAAATTCACTTTTATTTGGTGTTTTTTAATTAATTTCGAAAATTGGAGAAAAATAACAAAAAAAAATAAAGTAAAACTGTTTTGAAAGGTCTTTACCTAATTTGACAATCTAAATTGGAATTTTATGAGTATTAAATTCATAACTCATTTTATGGCTAAAATTTAATATTCATTTATTCATTTATGAGTATAAATTGATTAAGTCATTTTTTGGGTAAAAAAATCGAATATTCATTTATGAGTATAAAACATTTAATTCATTTTTGGGTTAAAATCAGATATTCATTTATGAGTATAAATTGATTAATTCATTTTTGGGTTAAAATTTTATATTTCATTTATGAGTATAATATATGTGTTCATTTTTGGTTAAAATCAATTTCATTTAAGAATAAAATTTCGAATAATTAATTGTTTGATTTCAGCATTGTTTGACAATCGATCGTCTATAAATACCGACCAAAGAGAACCCAAAAGAAGGACAGAAAAAAAGCCGAGACCGATAAATTAGAGTTTTTTTTAGAGATTTTGAAAGGAGTGATTTTGAAGTCAAAGTTTATTTTTCTTTGACCCAAAATAAGTTTTCCCTCCAAAATTCCACTTCCTCTCTCTTCCTTTTTCTATTTTTTTCAGGTACGCAAATCGAGGGTCTACTATTCATCATCTTCTCCACTTTCATCCCACCACCACTTTCATCCCACCACCATCTCCGACCACCACAGCGGCACATCACTTCTCACGGCGGACGGAAATCCTCGACGGCGGCGCATCACTTTCTCACGGCGGACGGAAATCCTCGCGGCGCACGAAACTCGGCGACGAACTCCTCGGCGGCGGCGAACCTCAGCGCACGAAACTCAGATCTACGCGAACAGCAGTGGCGGGGCTTCTCGCGGCGGACGGAACTCCTCGACAGCGATAACTCGGACATTGAACTCCGGCGAAACTCCATAGCATTCAGTGGCTGAAACTTTACTTTGGGGGTAAGTAAATTGTTTTCTTAGTTTTTTTTTGTTAAAATTACGAAACTGCCATTACATTTAATTTCTAAATATATACCTAGTTTATATGAAATTTCAAATATATACCTGGTTTATATGAAATTTCAAATATATACCTGGTTTATATAAAATTTCAAATATATACTTGGTTTATATTAAGTCTTGTATATACTTTATTTTTTTATTTTTTTGTATCGGTTTAATTACATTTTTGCTATTGATTTTAATTTATAAATATGCCATTATGTGCCATTTACAAAAATTGTATTTTAAGAGTTTTCCAATTGATTTCCAAACTATTTTAAATCTAAAATTCCAAAGGATTTTACTTTAATTTTCTATTCTTTTCCAAACGAATTGTTAAACTGATTTTCGATTGATTTTAAAACTTTGATTTTCATTTTATTTCTAAATCTATAATTTACCGGGATTTCAAAATTTGTTTTGTTTTAAAATATTTTCAAATGAATTAGTTTTTTTTTTAAAATGTTTTTAAATTAACTTTCAAAATTGTTTCCAAAACATGAAATTTTATTTTTGTTTTAAACTAGTTTGAAATGAATTTCAAATTAGTTTTAAAATCAAAAGTATTTCAAAAACCTTTCAAAAAAATATTTGTTTATTGCGTAATCTCCGTTATGGGATTAGGGCAACTAATGGCAAAAATTAAAGGGTAATTCCATTCACAAATCAAGTCCTTACTTTACTTTAAAGTTAATGCAAGATTAGTTGAAACATTATATTTTCATATTATTTCTTTTTCTCTTTTTTTTTCAAATTAAGGACATTTTCAAATAAATTTAATTGGATAATAAAGATAAATTTTGGTCACCGTTTTAACGGGTGTTGTAGGGTGCTAACACCTTCCCTACACTCAACCGATCCCCGAACTCGATTTTCTGTTTCTTAGACCAGTTTTTTTGTTTTAAGGTGACCAATCACACCCAAATGGTTGGTGGCGACTCCATTTTTTTTTATTTTAAAACAAAACCCTATAAAAGAGGACGTCGGCCGCTCCGCGTCGCGATGACGTTGCGACAGACAACTTAACAACTTCACTTAAAACATTGCGGAGACAACAATGTTTTCGCAATGTTCCTGCAATACAAAAATTTCAACTCTTTAGCTTTGTTTTTTATTCTTTTTCCTTTCTTTTATACATAAGTCCTGATTTAGCTTCATTCTATAAATTCTCATATATAAGCACATGTTTAGACTAAATTCTATAAAAAAAAACGCTTAAGAGTGTACACCATTCTATAGCAAACAAGTCCCTAAAATATTCACTTTTGGAGACGTAACAGCTACACATGCTATTGGGATACATATCAAGGAAGAGAATGCAAGAAATCATGCAATTCTAAGCTAGAAATTCAAACAAACCCTCACTAAGCATCAAGACAATCCCTAAACTCAAATAGAGCACTTACCTTAGCCAAACGTGTTTTAAATCGATCCAAAATTGCCCCAAAATTGTGGAAATTGATGAAAAACTCACCAAACCCGAGGCCAATTCAAAACTATCGAATTTCCTCTCTCCAAAATGAATAGTGCCGCTAAAACTAGGTTAAAAACGCTTAAAAATGCTTAAAAACTGAAGAAAAAAGATGAGTTTGGGTCGAAACTGGCAGATTGGACCGCGTTGGGGCGGATCTGGGCGTGCGGGTCGATCGGAGACCTGGAGCGCATCTGGGCGTTGGGCTGGAGCTGGCGTTGACCAATCTGGGGTCTGTTGACTTTTACAAAAATTAATTAAATTCCAACACCATTAAGCCACAAACCAGTTTTGAGTTATGATTAGATTAATTAATTATTGTAGTATAATCACTCAAAACGACTAATTAATAATATGTTCTAAAATATTCATTTAAGCTCTTAATTTACACAGATGTCCGATTTACCCTTTAACAATTAAATTATACAAAACATACCAATTAAGCCCAAATAATTACTATAATTCTCAAGACTTAAGATCTAAATATTAGCACTTTTTGAGTGCTATCACTGCCCTAAACCACATAATGGCCCACCGATGAACCTATCCATATTAGGCTGCCTTATTTTGTTTGTTGTTATAACTTTCCACCCTTTGTTCGTCCGTTTGTTTATTAAAGACAAATGAAAATGGGTCTTTTCAAGTTTAGATGGACTTAGCCCAAGCCCCAGCCAATACACTTATTTTTTTTAGAACCTTCAAGTAAAACAACCTTAATCGTTTGCCCCCTTCTTCTTCCTTAACAATCGCGGCCAACTTACTTGTTGCAAGTTCTTTCTCCGCCCCTGAAATCGCCGTTGATAATGGCTCCCTTGGATTTTCCGCTCTGGCACCCGCCACTTCCCCTCGCCATCTTGCCTCTCCGGTCATGCGACCTCCGTCTTCGCTTTCTGGTAGTAGGATTTTTGAATATCCTATAAATTTCGGGGTGTCGAGTCCCGCCAAAATAACATTTATAATTCCGCTACAACTGAGCTTTGCAGCTCGTGGTAGTCGGGTCGATCCACAGGGAACCTAAATTATTTTCTCCTAATTAATTTCTATTTGCTTTTTAATTAACTAAAACAATAAAATAAAACGATAAAGTAAAACATTAAAGTAAAGGGGGATTGCTAACGGAAAATTACAGAAAAGCATAAAAAGTAGCTAACGGTGAATTAAAACTAATTACATGTGCTCCTAATTTTAAGGGTCGGGGTTGACCTTGATGCGACTCGATTCATTGGGATTCAAACATACTTAGCAAAAGCATAATTAAACACATAAACGGTTGCCCGGCAACCCTGAAGCAACCGGCCACATATATATTAATCATAATTTTCAATTCTAATTAAACGATGCTATTAATTAACTCGGATTGATCAGTTCTAAATTAACTAAAGCAGTAACTAGCATTTTATGACGAACATTCAATTAAACATCCTAAATGCTAATTGATTACCGGCAACCCTGAAGTAATCAACATTCACAACGTTTAATATGATACTTCGATTTGTTCTACTCCTATGTGTTACTAAGTCGATTAGGAGAGGCACGTCATCGCTAATCTATAACAATAGAGCATGCTAGAAAACGAGATTGTCCGTCTAGAAATCTAACACAATCATGGATTAAGCAAGAAAGAGTAAATGCCCAATCAGTCATGCTAAGCTCGAAATTAAAGATCTAAAACCCTCATGAATCGCATCAAATTTAACCCCTAACCTCAAATTAGAGCACTTACCTTGCTCGGGATGAAAACCAAGCTAAATCCAACAAGTCTTTGCTTTGATATAGAAGAAAATGGGAGAAAACCCCCAAAATTTGAGAGAGAAATCGTCAAAAACAAGCCAAACCCGAGAGAGAATGACCTAAAAATCGTTAAAATATGGGTTTTATACAGTCGGAGCGTCGAGACCCTACAGGCAGCGCGTCTCGACGCTCGTACGAAAATTTCCAGCGCCTGTTGTCGGGGTAGCGTCGAGACCCTACAGGCAGCGTCTCGACGCTAGGTTCTGTGCTTGAGGAAAAATAACAGAAATTCTGCATTCCCCTAGTCTCAAACTGGCCAGTCGTTCTACCAAGGTTCCCCTGCACCACCAGACCACTAATCACAATTGAGATAATATTTGATTAATTAATCTATATGGTATAAACGCTTAAAACAATTAGTCATTATTATCCACTAAAATATTATTTTAAGCCCTTAATTAATGCAATGGTCTGATTTACCCCTAAGCAATTAATTTCTACAAAATATATCAATTAAGCATACTTAATTACTTAATTCGCAAGACTTAGGAGATAAATATTAGCACTTTTGGAGTGTTATCACTTTCCTCCACCGATGTTTCGTCTCCGATCGAACTAGTCGCCGGACGAGCAACACTCTTTGTTTTTTTTCATTTTTGACCTTGCATCTATGCTTCCTCCTAGGTTTCCTCTCCGATCGAACCAGTCGTCGACCATGGCGTCCTCGGTGCCTTCCCTAAGGCTTCTTCTTTCGGCCACCCCTTCGCTTTTCCGAGCAATTAGTCGTCGGCATTTTCCTCCCTCATTGTTTCCTCGTGTGCACACCATTTCGTCCCTCCGAGCACGGTTTCACCGGTAGGTTCTCCTTTTTTTTTCTTTTTCCTTCTGACTTCTTTCTTTTTCGAGTTTGCTTCCGCTTCTCTCTGATTTCTTTCTTTCGTTGCTTCTCCGTCTTCGCACATGGTCATTTTATTGTTTTCCTTCTCTTGTGCGCCTGATGCTTTCTCTCTCATCGGTTTTTGCTTTTCTTTCCCCCTGTTTTGGGTTATCTTCTTGATTTTGCAAACACTTGATGATTTTCTCTTCTTTTCCGAGTTATGTGCTATTTCCTTCCTCGAATCGGCAAGATTTTGTTCTCGCTCTTCTCTTGAGCGTTTTGATTCTGCAATCTTCGGTTCTCTTTCTTTTCTTTGTTGTTCCCCATCTTCCCACTGGTTTCTTATTTCCCCCATATTTTGTTGTAGTACACTGGCCTCTTGGAGCATTATCTTCATAAGTTTCTGTAACTCGACCCAAGACTCAGTCTCACGATCCATTGATAGCCAGAAACCCCCTCTCCAGGATGAAGATGCTCTAATACCAATTGTTAGGACACCACCTAACGGGATCAAGATCTCCGATATATTGCTATGAAAAGATACATGAATTAAAGGTACTTGCACCCTTCCATCTTGAAAACTATCTCAAGCCTTAATCCACTTAACCATTGACTACTTTCCTTTAATCTCATCCTCTCTATTTATAACCATATACTCTAACTAACTTCCTAAGTATTTACCCTATATACCCTTACTACTAACATACCCATATTGCCCACATACCCCTAACTAGGGTTCTCACATTTTTCACCCATCAACCCCTTTTCAGAGATCTAGAATGTTATCCCTCACCCATTAGCTATCACCCGTTAGCTAGTCAGATGATACAAATGAGAGCGACAATTGCTTGAGAAGAAGATATGCAGAGAAGTATTTGATTCACTCACACCAGAATAATAAACAAGCTAAACATTAGAGGCCTTAAGTCTAGCCTTGAAGAAGAGAGTTTAGTTACTCATTCATGGAATTGAAAGCAAAAACTCACAAATGTTCATAGAAGTAAAATAAATGCAGTAAAGGAAAACGAGTAAAGAAATCTTGTAAAGAAAGACTGTAAATGAAACTAGTAAAATGCGTTGAAGTTTGTGGAGCGGCGACGATGAGTTGTCAGTTCCTCTACCGAGCTCTCAAAGAAGATTGACAATCTACCTATTTACTTCTTCTTTGAACTTGGCTGAACTTATCAGAAAGTTTAAAGTCTAAATCATCCAAGCTCTCATGGTTTAAATAGGCAAGGAAAATCTAGGTTGTAGTCTTCACGCGCTTTAGACATGGCTCTTTTTGGGACAAGCGACAGGCGCGTGAGCGTCGTCGCTTGCTTTTTGGTCAACTCTGAATTGTACAGCGCATGCTTCACGATTTCTGCACCACGATCCTCTGGCAGAGAAAAACGACACATTCTTCGATAAATATTCCCTAACGCGGCGGTAGACCACTACAAATGGTCATTTCCTGAGAAGGGGTCGACCTAGAAAAAATGGTCAATCCCGGAGATGGGTCGACCTAGAAAAGAATGGTCAATCTCTTATGGGATCAGTCTAAGAAGATATAGCCGACCCCGAGAGGTTGTTTCAACAAGATGGATGGCCGATCCCCAGGGGTCAACTTGGTCAAGAGAAAATTGCCCCGCCCCCGTGTTGGGTTTTATGTCCTAAAACTCGTGGTTTGTAATCTGAATGTATATTCTATTTTGCAATAAAGTTGTTATTGAGATTTATTCAGTAGAGTTGTTATTGAATAAAGTGAATTGTGTTTACTTTTAACTTAACTCCAATAAACAAAGAACCCATGACTATAAGTTGTATACTTGAACTTCATGTGTGACATGATTGTGGATCAAGTTCAAGTAATAGCCAAAACGGTCTATAGTATAGGGATAAGGCTGGGTACCTTATCTTGAGAACACTATTGGACGCGACCCGCTTTGCATCGTACAAACGATGTGATCCGAAATCTTTCATGTGGAGACATGCGAGTGGGGGCGTCCTGTGCAATGAGTTTGCATAAGATTGAATCGCAAAACAAGTCACTCTTTCTTTATAACTTCGTTTACTGTAAAGACCGACTTTTTCATATGATGACCTAGGTAACTCGATCTGAATCCTGAGCATGCTATGGACTCTTGTTTATTCGGGCTTATCCTTTGACTTGTATGGGTGAGAGTGGCCCTAGATCGTCGACTCAATAAGCTTATCATCTTTGGGATAAGATCGGGTAAGTAGTTGGGAACATAGTCCTGCGAGATGGAATTCACTCCTACCCGCCTTGAGGGATTAGTAAAGAGGTTGTTCCCTTAAGTGCTGACTCCAGGTCTTGAACTAGGGATCCCACCCTCTCATTGGCCCGAGAGGGACTTGGTATAGTGATGAGATCACATACCGATCGGTTTGGTGGTTGGACCACAAACCAATAGTTCATTAGAGAATCAGTGAGACTTTAGGAACAAGATAATTACGGGGGTAAAACGGTTTTTTTGACCCAACTGTAATTACGAATGACCTGTGAAGGATCGACTTAATGATGATGGTTATATCAAGAGGACATAAATATATCTACGATGAAGAGAGTACAACCTTTGGACTTTAGTGGAGTCTCCGGGGTTAACGAATGTTGGTTAGCTTGGCTAAAGAGTTTGGCCGGTTAATCTCGTATCGTTGTAGCTCATGATCGGTAAGTTCTTTAGGTTCTCCTGGCTAGCTTAGATTATGTGGTAAAACAATAGGAGAGAAAAAGAATTTTAATTTATTCAAATTCGTTTTTGGAAGAATGATGGACATATTTAAATATGAGATCGGTCTAAAACATGAATATGGATTCATGTGTGATGATTCGGTTTAAGAAACTGAGATTAGTCTTATTATTTAATTAATGTTTGATATTGAATTAAATAATAATATTAATTAATTAAAAAGTTTGATTAATTAAAATTTATTTTGTTTATTAAAATTAATTATGAACTAATTTTAAAATGACAACATATTACAAGTGGGATTATCCAAGTTGAGTGGGTTTATCCAAGTTGTGAAGTGGATTGTGAATCACTAACTAGATGCATAAACTCATCAATTGTTGAACACTTGTGTGAAGACTAATTCATCCATTTTTGAGAAGTCATGCTAAGCAAAGAACTTCTTGCATGTGAATGGTCTATAAATTGGATGAAGTTCAAATGGTTTGAGTTTGATGATGCTTGAGTTTTGTTGGAAATTTTCATATCAATTCAAGCATTCAACGATGTAGAAGGTTGAGGTTGAGGTTTTTTTTTTCAAGGTTGAGGGTTTCAAAGTTGAGAATCGATGACTGTTTCAAATCAATTTGGAAGATGACAACTCTTCTAATTCAATGTTGCAGGTAATGATACAATTGATTCAACGTTTTCCTAGGTAAACTCAACATGCATACCAGTTTTAATATTTTTTTGGTATCATTTGTCTAATGCTCACGGATTAATGACTTATGGTGTATATACACGCATATACTTCATATGATATACTTACTTGTACATTGTTATACATGCAACTACGAATATATACCCACACTAGAAGTTATCGAGAGCACTCGTTTTTATAATTTTCTTACAACCGTCTATGAATTTAATTTTTTTAGTATCATTTGTCCAATGCGCACAGAGTAATGGTTTATGGTGTATATACACGCATATACTTCATATGATATACTTGCATTATACGTTGTTATAGTTGTAACTACGAATATATACCCACACTTGAAGTTATCAAGGGCATTTTTATAATTTTCTTACAACCGTTATGAACATTTAGTTTTTACAAACATCAATATGTTGAAAATTTAATTGCTTATAATATTTTCTTATGGCCTATGTTATATTGACATGTACGTTCACTAATTAATGACTTATGTATATACACATATATTCCATGTGATATACTTATATATACATGTAACTTTGAATATATACACACATGAAATTATCGAGAGCACCGTTATTATCATTTTTTCACAAACGTGTATGGAATTTTTAATTAAAAATTAGTTTGAATTAATATTCTAGATTAGATTTTATTGAATTTTGTTTACATGTTTCCATTTAATTGATGGTTGTTATCCTTGTTTTCACCGTATCTTAATTTTTTATTTATTTTTTCCATAATTCTCTCTCTAAATAAATTTTTATTTTTATTATTTTCTCTTGAAATAAATCTTTATTTTTTCTACAAGATTCTTTCCGAATAAATCTTTATTTTAACATCATTCTCTAATAATAAATCTTCATTTTTTGTTGGGAGTTTGAGAGTTTCACCATTTTTGGTTTTTCATTTAATTCTCTCTCATTAAATCTCTCATTTTTTAGGTACTCCACATGCTTGAGAGGTAATTTCGTTTCACTACATTCTAATTTTTTTTAATTATAGAGGTTAGCTATTTTTCAACAAAATAATTAGTTTAGCTATTTTTTAATTGTAGTCCACCCAAAAAAATATTGAATTTTTGGTAGTTAAAAATTAGAAAGCGAAGAAACTTGGGGAAGAAGCCAAACAAAAAGAATAAATATAAAATCCGTCCACGTTCACTACAAAACAAAACCGTCGCCATCCTCTCTCTCTCACACACAGTCTAGTCTCTGTCGTCCCCAAAACCAAAACCCTCGCCATGGCTACTCTGAGCATCTCCGACCGCGAAATCCCCTACAACTCTCACGACTACTACGACATCTCTTTCGACGACGACGACATTCTCACTCTCCTCACCGCCTGCCCTTCCATGGTCGACCTCTGGATCTCTCAAATCCTCCGCATCCACCGTCGCCGCCTCCACCGTCTCGTCGTCGGTCTCGACATCGAGTGGCGTCCTAACTTCAACCGCCATTACCGGAACCCGGTCGCCACTCTGCAGCTCTGCGTCGGCCGTCGCTGCCTCATTTTCCAACTCATCCACGCGCCGGAGATCCCTCAGTCCTTGATCGATTTCCTGGACGATGAATCGTTCGCTTTCGTCGGCGTCGGAGTCGGCCAGGACGCTCAGAGGCTGTACGATGACTACGGTTTGGTCGTGGCGAACACCGTGGATCTTAGGGATTTGACTGACCTGAGGAATGCTGGACTGAAGGATTTGGGAAGAGAGGTGCTCGGAAGGGAGATTAGTAAGCCGAGAAATGTGACGCTGAGTCGGTGGGATAATGAATGGCTTCATCCGGATCAGGTACTCTATGCTACTATTGATGCTTTTATGTCATTTGAGATTGGAAGGTATCTGATGAGTTGAATCTTGATTCTTGAATCTTGAATCCGATCGAATCGACTGTGATTTTGATGGATTTTAGGGTTTGTTGTTTTGATGTGGAAATCATGTTGATAGGGTTTGAACTTCCTGGAAAGAAATTATGTTCATAGGGTTTGTTTGTTTGTTAGTTTGATTGATTGAAAATCTGCTGGATAGGTTGCAATTGTAAGTGAATCTTCATTTCCAGTTTTCTTTTCTCTGTTTAGATTGAGTTTTAATTATGTGTTCTTGTTCTTGTTCACGACGTTTTAACTAGGATTTTGAAATGGCTAAAATGAGTTCTTATTCTTGTTCACGATGTTTTAACTTGGATTTTGAAATGGCTAAAATGAGTTCTTATTCTTGTTCACGATGTTTTTTGGATTTTGAAATGGCTAAAATGAGAAATTTTGAAATGTTCACCAAGTTTTAACTAAGATTTTGAAATGCCTAAAATGAGAAATTTTGAAATATTCACCCGTTTTAACTAAGATTTTGAAATGGCTAAAATGAGTTCTTGTAACTAAAAAAAAAAAAATTGATTAAAATCATTTTTGTAAGTTTCAAAATCGTTTAGATGTTATGAAAATCACACCAAAAGTGAGACAAATATAAATTAATTTTGAAGGATGTGTTTTTAGTTGATTTTGAATGTGACAAAAATGATTTTAGTAGTTTCAAAATCACTCTTAAACATGTACTAATTTTTAGAGCATTAAAACAAAAAATGAGAACGTTGGAGTCGATTTCATTTTTTTTTTTTTTTTTTTTTTTGGTCAAAATGTTGTCTAAAATGGTTTATTCCATCTTAATTTAAATTCTTGAATTTGGACATAGTTTTGCAAATGGGAGGTCTCCAAGATTTTTTTGAGGCAGTACGGGTTATTACTATCTTTTCTTTATTACATTTGGTCTCGAAGAAATCTTTGAAAATACACAAAATTTTAGTTTTGTAATATTATACTGTTTAGAAAGTTATGTTCAATAAGGTTTTATTAGATAATATTACTTAAAAAGGTTTTTATTAGATAATAGTTATATATATTTGGAGGGTTACTAGTTATGATATCATATAACATACTCTTTTTATAGTTGAGGATATATAAATATATAACATTCTAAATAATAGTGTAACATTTGATCATCAAATTTAGTTGTTATTTTCTATTTTTTATTTTGTTAAAACATAGTTGTTATTATTATCCTATTAGTTTTTACTTTTTAGATTCTGAAATATATATATATTTTAATGTAACCGGATTTAAAAATTATATTTAAAATAATAAAAATTTGAATAAATATAATATTTCAAGTTATAAACTAAATTTAATTTTGTTAAATATATATATAAAATCTGAAGAAATTGTACCAAATTGAGTAAAATAATTAAAAATATAACACTTTTTTAAAAGATTTGAAAATATTACAATTTTTATCACACATAAATGAATATTACTAATACCTATTGATATACTTTTGTTTTTTATACAATTTTGTCGGTGACTATCATTGATAGTCATTTATCAATAGATATTAGTGATAACAGTCTATCCTGGTCATATTTGCTAAATATTTTGTATTTTGCTATATTTGTCATTATTTTGAGTGTGATTGCAACCAATCCTATCATCTAATATATTATAAGTTATATGATATTATAAAATAATAATTAATAATTGTTTATACTCAACCTAATATTTAGTAGGTAGTCAACTCGTTTTATGGTTTATAAAAATCTTATCAAACATATTAATTTCAATTTATGAATCTCCTATCAAACACATATATGAAAAATATGAAATACAACTTTATTTTCATTGAATCTCTCGTTTTCAATTTTTATTTTCAGATTATCAACTAAACGGGCTCTAAGAATACGAAGAAGACCTCGTAAGATCCAACAATTTTTTTTTATTGATTTTCAAATTTAATAAAATTGATTGTTTAATAATTAAAATAAAATCATTTTTTTTTTTTTTTTTGAGAAGAAAGAAACTATATTAATGAAAAGAATTGCCCAAAGGGCTACAAGGGAAATCTTCAACTAAAAACTTTAAAAGCCATTCAGGCCCATTTCCAATCCAAACTCTAGAACTCTCATGGGACAAAGCCCAGCCCGCCAAATTGTGAGCAACACGGTTTGTCACTCTGGATTTGAATTGAATGCCACTGAAGTGATGCAAAGCCATCCAACCCCGAACTTCATCTATAATCGCCCCTTGAAGAGCCAAAACAAGGCTACCAGTGTTGACAGCCCTTACCAACTCTTGAGAATCGGACTCGATCGAGATGTTGGAGAGACCATGTCTGACTGCCATCTTCATTCCACACAGCAGAGCCAGTGCTTCGGCTGATAGGGGATCCAAACGGGACGAAATGAACTCGGTACACGCCACCACAAGGACACCAGACGCGTCCCGAATCACCGCTCCCAATCCCGATCGATGCGACTGCGGGTGACAAGCCGCATCAACATTAAGCTTCAATGTGTTGATTACCGGCGGGGACCATTTCGGAGCAGGGAGCACCAGAACCCCACCCTCTGTTCGGCAAACGACTGGGGAAACCTTTGAAAGGTAGGCTTGAATCCATTCAACTTTTGACTGAACCCCGGGAATCGCCTGATTTTGATTTGCTTTGTTACGATCCATTCAGATGGCCCAACAACCAACACTAAAAATCTCCAACTCGCGACGGGTCAGTCTCTTCTTCATCGCAATCAGACAATCTTGGATTGATCGACGGTCGAAACCAGATACCTGCACATTAGGAAAGAGCACCGCCCAGATCGCTTTAGCTCTCTTGCACCCGAACAAGGTATGCTCAACTGACTCTCTCTGCTTCCTACAAATATTGCACCATGGATGTATTGGGATCTTCCTTTGACATAGATTGTTGTTGGTAGGTAGTATATTGTGAAACACTCTCCATATAAATATCTGGATTTTGTTTGGAATTTTCATCCCCCAAATTGATTTCCACCAACCCTCAATCTTCTCCGACTTTGTACTAGATTCCTCAACCTTTGCATTGTAGAATACCTTGTAAGCACTCCTCACTGAAAACACACCGTCCCTGGTGTAATGCCACATCCACCGATCCCTCCCTCTTGTCTTGCATATTGGGATATCTTGCACTAAATGCACATCCTCCTCTCTCAAGACCGAGCGAAGATGAGGAATGTTCCATTGACCACTCTCATTTATAAGGTAGCTGACTCTCATATCTCTCCACATCGAATGCGGATTAGTTAAAACACGAAAAGAGCTCTCCCTAGGAACCCATGGAGTATAAAAAACAAGAGTATCCTCCCCATTACCAATGCATCGTCGTAGGCCCTTTTTAAGCAAGTCTCTACCCCATAATAAACTCCGCCAAATGAAAGAAGGCCTAGCCCCCAACGATGCTTCAAGAACACATGTATCCGGGAAATACTTTCCTTTAAAGAGCCTGGCCATAAGAGATTGCGGACTTTGTAAAATTCTCCATACTTGTTTTGCCACCAGGGATTGATTAAAACCCTCCAAACAGCGGAAGCCTAATCCTCCCTTCTCCTTAGGAATGCATAACTGATCCCATTTCATCCAATGAATCTTAGGCTTTTGGATAGTGGACCCCCACCAAAACTTTGCTATGAACCGTGTAAGATCCTCGCAGAAAGACCTCGGCAATTGAACACAGGACATGACATATGTGGGAACGGCTTGAGCCACAGCCTTTATCAAAATTTCTTTCCCCCCAATAGAAAAGAAGCTCCCTTTCCAACCAGCAATAGTCTTTTGAATCTTTTCTTTCAAATAATCCAGGTCCCTATTCTTATTCCTGGAGAAATGAGATGGGACTCCCAAATACTTCCCCAAATTGCTCACTACATTCATATTCAGGGTGTGACCAAGACAGGCTTTCAGATCAACAGAAACATTAGGACTAAATAGAATAGCAGATTTTGTGAAATTTACACACTGTCCTGAAGCTTCCTCATAAGTACTCAGGACCTTTCTTATCGATTCAAACTCAGACTTGGCTGCTTGACAAAAGAGAAGACTATCATCTGCAAAGAAAAGATGAGAAATAACCGGATAATTCTTTGCAATCTTGCACCCTGTAATATCCCCTCTAATGTGAGCTTGATTAAGAAGGCTAGACAAGCTTTCAGCACACAAGAGAAATAAATAGGGGGAAAGGGGGTCACCTTGACGAAGGCCACGCTGAGGATTAAAACAACCCCTCGGACTCCCATTTAGCAAAACTGAGAAGCTTACTGTAGTAATGCAGTCCATCAATATAGCAACCCAAGATTCATGAAAACCCAACCGAATCATAACTCCACGCAGAAAAGACCATTCAACCCTGTCATAGGCCTTGCTCATATCGAGTTTCATTGCAGCCAGACCCTTACCTCCTGCATATTTGGTCATAACATGTTGGATACACTCATACCCAACCAAAATGGTGTCTGAGATTAATCTGCCTGGGACAAAAGCACTTTGAGATTCTGCTATTATCTCACCAATGATCTGTTTTAGCCTGTTTGCCAAGGTTTTAGCAATAATTTTGTACGATACATTGCAGAGACTTATAGGCCTAAAATCTGCTACCTCCTGGGTTGTTTTTTCTTGGGGATTAGACATATATTTGTGTGATTCAGCTCTTTAACTGACAAACCGTTATTCAAGATGTTAAGACACACCTCCAACGTGGAATCCTTAATCGTATCCCAGTACCTTTGATAGAACAGGGCTGGAAAACCATCAGGACCTGGAGCTTTGGTTGGAAACATCTGAAAAAGAGCTCCTTTAATCTCCTCCTCTGTATACGGGGCCATCAATACATTGTTCATAGCCTCAGTGACTTTAGGCTGAATAACCTCCAGCCCAGCTTCAAGTTGGCTCGCAGTCGGACCCTGAGATTGAAAAATATTAGTGAAATAGTCAATGAAGGTGGATTCCAATTCTGGCTCAGTCATCACCCAATCCCCGACTGAATTACGGATCTTCACAATTTTATTCTTCTCCCTCCTGATTGAGGCTTTTTTATGAAACCAACGAGTATTTCTATCACCCCATTTCAACCAATTCTCGCGAGATCTCTGCTTCCAATATAACTCTTCAGACTCCAAAGCCTCGTTTAGACTATTCTCAATATCTTGAATTTTCTGGAAATTTGGACCTTCAACATCATTATAAGCCTCTTGAAGTAAATCTCTCTGCTTTCTAACCTTTTCAAAAATCATCCGATTTTTTCTCATTCCCCACCTCCTCAACTGTTGTCTACATGTAGAGATAGAAGCTAAGAATGCCCTTACAGCACCATTTTTGTGGTTCAAAGCTTCCCTTTTACTCCCCCAATGCTGCTGGATAATCTCCCCACATCTCTCATCCTTTATCCAAAGCTCGTCAAACCGAAACGAATCGGCCACACGCCTTCCACCAGATATACAGTGAGAGTTGGAAGAACTGAAGTCAAGGGCAATGCATATGGGCCTATGGTCAGATGCATACCACTCCAAATGAGAGACTATATGATGATTAAATAACTTATAAAAGGCGTCATTCCCCAAAAAACGATCTAAACGCTTGCAAATAACAGGACTTTGTTGCCATCTGTTTGTCCATGTAAAGGGACTACCCACAAACCCAACATCACGGAGCTGCAACTCATCCACTGTGTCACGAAATAGAGTCATAGTCTTGGACACCCGTAGCGAACCACCTTTCTTCTCAGACAGACACAAACACTCATTCAAATCGCCACCCACCAGCCAAGGAGAGTCATCATTGTTGGCTAGTCTCCTTAGAAGCTCACATGTAAGCTTTTTCCTATTTGCTTCCGGACACCCATAAATTCCAGAGAAACACCACCATCGCCCCATAACTGACATCGTACTATCAATGTGATTGGGAGAAAAAGACCGAATTTCCACCTTCACTTCATTAGTCTAGAGCAACCCAATGCCACCGCTCTTTCCCCTACTGTCCATTGCTAGACAATTGGCAAACTTCAAATTACACCTCACAATTTCCATCTTCGCTTTGTCACACTTTGTTTCTGTTAAAAAGATCACTGCAGGCCGGTGAAAACGAACCACCTCCTCAAGGTCCTTGAACGTCCTCGGGTTGCCCAAACCCCGGACGTTCCAACACAGTATTTTCATTGTGACCGGTGGGGCTGATCACCAGCCTCCACCGATACAACTTGAGTTTCAGACCCACTATATGACTTCAATTTCTTTGCCAAAAATGCATCTGGTAAATTACCATCCATTTTCCTCTTCCCTCCCACACTACCCATTGGTTTTGAGATGTCCACCACCATTTGACTCACAAGAGTTTTTTTCAGCTGAAAACCTTTGGATTTGTGTTGGCCAGATTTTGAAATTGCGCATGACATACTCCCAACATACATAGGCTCACCCCCCTGGTCATTGTGGTTGTGTACCAGACTCGAATTGGCCAGCAGAGTATCAGGCATGTTCCCACCAGCTCTGTCACAAGGTTGGTCATCCAGCGTGTCTCTCTGAATATCCCTTGTAAAGACAAAATCCATATCCCTCATCATTTCCCTATCCTGATTAGCATCAATCTCCAAGGCCTCTTCTCCCACCTTTGCTTTGCCCTTTGAGACTAAAACGTCCCCATTAACCAGCACAGTCTTGGCCAAATCAACGTCCCCTCCTTTGGATTCAGCTGGCACATCCTCCCTTTGTATAACCATGTCATCCTTCAGTTTAGACTCAGAACTCGACCCTTCCTTTGCATTAGCCAAAGGTGCCAATACCTCATCTGATACCCCCTCCCGCCAATTCGCCCCATCACTGCGACTACGACCACCCCACCTCCCTCCACGCCATCCACGCCCCCTTTCTGCCTCTCTAGAACCTCCATATTTGGATTTGTCTCCAGATATGGATTTATCTCCATCCTCCCATATAAGATTGCGCTTAATATATGAAGCTCGAAGCCAATCTCCATAAGCCGGCTTCCTATCCAGCTGTTGTCCCTCTATGTGGCACTGACATTCTCTCGAGGAGTGGCACTGACATTCTCTCGAGGAGTGGCCTAAAATCCCACACTCGAAGCAAAAATCAGGGAGCTTTTCGTATCGGATCGGGCAACACACATCCTTCCCCTCCTTAGTCTGGACTCTAACCACCCTGCTTAAAGGTAGAGTGATGTCAATTCTCACACGAATGCGCATCACTGGCCCAGTCCAAATATTTTTTCCATCCCATTCTATTTCCTCAACCTCCCCAATTGCAGCACCCAGTACTTTGGCCATCTCACACGTCATACAATTTGTTGGGAGATTATGGATCTGTACCCAAAAGGATGTATGAGTAAAAATTAGATCCCCTAACTGGTCTGATGCATTAGGAGAGACCATTAGCATCAGTGCTTTGTCAAACGTCCAGGGGCCTGAATTTAGAATCCTCACCTTCTCTGATCGTGATTTAAATTGAACAAAAAATATATTCTCGCCCGCCAATTCTATTCGCGTATCCTGATGTACTCTCCAAATTGATTTGATTACCGATCTAAATGCATCAACATTAGTAAAGCGATTGGACATAAGCTTGACAACCAAGCATAACTGAATGTTCTCATCCGAAAAGAAAGCAGTCACATCCAATGCTTGTATGACTTTAGCCTCCCGATCCGTTAACACCATCTCTCGCCAACGGTCTGTTATCTCATCCATTACTCTTAGCAACTCCCAAAAGTGACTACCAGATTTTTGACAAATCACAGCCACTGAAGCCGCCGCCGTGAAGTTCAAGCCGATAATAAACCTAAAACCCAAACTCTCATGTAGAGAGAAAACCCACAAAACGTGGGACCTTTTAAATCATTTTTTTTTAATCACCTTGAATCCTAATTCCTATCTACCACAAAAAAAAAATATATATATATATATATATTATTATTACTCATAATTGATCGCCTCTCATTTTTTTTTTTTCATTTATTATTATTATTATATATTTGTATTTAAACTAAAATTAGATTTTGTCAACATTATTTTTTATAAAGATGGTTTTTGTTATATATTATTAAATTATTTAAATTAAACTAAATATAAGTTATAATTTAAAATTTATAAAATCTTACATAAGTATCTTATAAAAGTTTAGAAGTTAAATATAATACAGCTTCATGTTTATTTGAAATAAATGTATTTTTTGACTTTTCATGTTTTTTTTTTTTATTATTATTATTATTATTGTTATTACATTGGGGGTGGGGGGATTCGAACCACAGACCTCGTGGTCGTCAACTCATACATATGTCAGCTGAGCTATGCTCGCTTTGGCAGACTTTTCATGTTTAAACCTGAAATTTTTAAAACACTAATTTATTTCATATGACATCTGATTTTTTTAATAGCACGATTGTACAACACTCTTAAACTAAATAAATATAAAAGTTTAAAGAGCTTTTAACCAAGTTTAGTTTCTAAACCTTTAAGTTTGGGTCTAATAGAGTCTTGAACTTTCAATTTGCACTTTAAAAATGTTTAATCACTCCCTATTCGATTCATAAATCTTTTCTAATCGTTTAATTATGTGTAATAAGTTCTTGAACTTTTAATTTGTACTTTAAAAAGTGTCTAATAGGTCTTTAAACTTTTAATTTTTTGTTCACTTGATCTTTGAATTTTCAATGTTGTATTTAATATGTCTTTAACCTATTAACATTTGTTTTTTAATTTATGGACCTACTACACACAAAATTGAAAGGTTGAGATCTCATTAAACATAAATTTTAATTTTATATCTAATAAATTAATCCGTTTTTTTTTAATATGCTAGAGACTTAATATACACAAAATTTAAAACTTAGGGAGTGATTACACATCTTAGTTTAGGGACCTATTAGACACAAAATTAAAAGTTCAATTATTAGACATTTTTAAAGTTTAGAGATCTATTAGATACATGATTGAAAGTTCACGAAATAAACACTTTTTAAATTTTATGGGACAAATAGACACAAACTAAAATTTAGTCAATTTAACCTTAAAAATATTATTAATTTTTTTGAGTCAAAAGAATGTTTGAAAGTTTTTGGAACAGATAAAAACTAAGGGTGTGTTTGGACCGACAAAATAGTCGATTTAGGAAAATTATAAACTTGTAGCGATTGGCCACCAATCAAAATAACTTTTCAAAAAATGAGCTTGAGAAAAACATCAATTTGAGAGAAGGTGAGAATTGAAAGTCGAAACGCAGACGACACGCATATACTTCCACCATTCCTAACAAAAATGAGATCGAGAAAAAAGTCATTTTGAGTGAAACACATAAATAGTCACCTTATGCCCATGATATTATATTAATGTCAACACTTCTTATTTTAATTAAAAATGTTCAACTACTTTAATATTTTTCATAAAAGTTGGGTTGCTATTACTTTCAAACTCTTCAACTTTTCTAATATTTTATATTGAATTTTTTCTAACATTTTAATAAAATAAAATAAAAAGTAAAACAATCTCATTTAAAAAAAAAAAAAATTGAAATCATTAAATTTGCATTAATCACGTCTTTCTCTCCTCATTTAAATTATCTTCTCCCTCCTCGTATCAAGACATAAACAATTTTCTTGTCACTATATATTTTCATATATGAAATATATAAGGTGGGTATATATATAAAGAGATACATATATTTTCTTTAAAAAAATACATAATATCTATACGTATATAATCATATATAAATCATATATACCCATTTATACCCATATATGAAGTATATATCAGTATATATGATGGGTATATATAAAAATTACATATATTTTATAAAAAAAAATACATATTATCTATAACTATATATACAGTATATATGAGTATATAGTCATAAATGAAAAATATATGGTGGGTATAATATATATATATATATATATATATATATATGGTGGTTTTATATAAAAAAAAATGATGAATGAATAAAAAAGAAGAGAAAGGAAAATATGGGAATGAAAGAACACTAACGGATGATGAATGCTTATATATACATATTTGAAATGTTATTTTTGTGAAATGAAGAAAATGAAAATGATAAATGAAAATGGAGAGGACAAAAAATCGGAAAAATAAAGGACACTAACGTAAGGAGAATGCTAACATTGGGGAAACAATGTTGGAAGAAATTCCAAAAAATGTATAAAACATTCTTACATAAATGGGGAGAGAAAATTATAATTTATTATAAATTGAAATTTAATACACAAAATGAAGAGAGAATGTTTATATATACATATGTGAAATGTTATTTTTGTGAAATGAAGAAAATGAAAATGATGAATGAAAATGGAGAGGACAAAAAATATGGAAAATAAATAACACTGACGTAAGGAGATGCTAAAATGGGGAAGTAATGTTAGAAGAAATTCCTATAAAACATTCTTACATAAATGGTGAGAGAAAAATAGAATTTATTATAAATTGAAATTTAATACACAAAATGAAGAGAGAATGCTTATATATATATGTGAAATGTTATTTTTGATAAATGAAGAAAATGAAAAGGATGAATGAAAATGGAGAGGATAAAAAATATGGAAAATAAAGAACACTGACGTAAGGAGAATTCTAAAATCAGGGAAACAATATTGGAGGAAATTCTCAAAAAGATATAAAACATTTTTACATAAATGGTGAGAGAAAATTAGAATTTATTATAAATTGAAATTTAATACACAAAATGAAGAGAGAAATTGAATAATATTATGAAGGTGACACATTAATGAGGGTACAATAGTAATCAAAATTAATAAAAATAGAAATGAAAAATTTAAGATTTGAGAACATATTTGAAAATATCCCTTAAAGATGGTCAGAGAGAATTTCTCTTTAAATAAGGGTGTTTTGAGTTTTTAATTAGGATCCTCCATATTTTTCATAAATATATGATAGTTACAAAAATATCCTCAGACAACTCCTCTCAAATCTATATACCTTCACTTCATGGTGATAGCACACAAAGTGTGCTATCTTTATAGCCTTTTTATCGCTAGTTTGTCGCTTAAACAAGTACTTTCACGTTGATTTTCTTTTGTTTTGTAGAAATTGAGCAATTGGAGCTACATAGAGCTCTATGTAGATTTATATTGAAAAGATGAACCAATTGTGTGATTATAAAGAAGCCAAGCCAAGGAAAAAAGAAGTTCAAGCCAAAAATCCCGAGTGCATAGCGTCGAGACGCCACCTTGAGCGTCGAGACGCTCAAATTTCTCCTTCAAGCCAAAGATCCCACAGCAGTAGCGTCGAGACGCTACGAAAAGCTCAAATAGCGTTAATTTCGTCCGTAACGTCGAGACACTGTGCCTAGCGTCTCGACGCTGGCTTTCAAAATCTGAAAGAGTTATTTCGGGACAGCGTCGAGACGCTGTCCCGTAGAGAGGTATAAAACCCACTTTTTTCAGCCGACTTGAGGGATGCAAAAATAGAGAGAAAACCCCAATTTTCGAGATTCATCACACTTTGGAGAGAATAAGACGACCATTGAAGCTGAGAAAGAGATTTTAAAGCTGAAGTTCGTGGATTACGCTACGGGAACGAAGAACTGCACGTGATTAAGTTTTATTCTTCCTCCCTTAGCACTTGTTTAATGAGTTTTTCATTGTTTAAGACTTGTTTATTGTTGAACATGAGTAGCTAAACTTCTTATCTTGGGGATTGATGTAGCCTTTTAGTTTTGATGTTTTGATTAATTGAATGTCTAGATTGATTGTTTATCTTCCATTCGTGCATTTATTTTCTTAATGCTTATAATCTCCTGATCAAAGATTGTATGTTTTCATGGTCTAAATCTATGCTTGTAAAAGGGTAGTTTAGACTAGATCTTGATTGCATGACTAAGGGTAGTTCTAACATGAGAATGATTAGGACTCTTTTAGAGGTTATTTTAAAGAAGAGTTCTTAGCATATCTTTAAAAACTAGATTGATATATTAGTTTTATTACATTGCATGAGACCAATTGTCCTCTTTAGAGTCAATTCTTACTTTTGTCCTTCTAGACTTATGAAAATTTGCATGAATAATCTAGGTTATTTGATTGATTGAAACGTCAATCTAATCGGTGAAATCACGTCCCTAAGATACCATTCTCCTGATTTGTCTCATTCGTTACTTTTATTTTATTGTTGAATTTCTTAGACTTATTACAAACTTCTTTGCGACTTATTTCTCTAGATAAAAACGAGCATTACTATTTGTGATATTAAGTGAACTAGAAATCCAATCCTGAGGACAATACTCGTATTCATTTACATTATTTATTACTTGACTTGTACACTTGCGGTTTTGCACTGCATTAAAAATGCGCAACACATGGCTACTGCCACCGACCACAACCCACCACTGTTAGCTACCAATGCCCACTGACAACTATCGTCGACCACCACCCACTGTCGGCGACTGAAATCAAGGACCGGTGGCTAGTGATCATAATCGAGGATCAATGACCAATGGCAACTCCAACGATGGTTGGTGGTCTTCGAGGACAGACGATTGGGATCGACTACTGGCCACCTAGATTAGGGACCAACGACTAGGACCGGTGACTGATGATCGGGCACCACCGACCACTTACCATTGCTAGAGTGGTCGTTGGTCATCGATCACCGACAACCACAATTCGGGATCGACGATCAGCAATCGGGATCGAGAACTGCGACCACCTACCATCGTTGGTCACCAGTCCCTTATCCTAATCATTGATTACTGAGAAACAGTTCCCAGTTGGGAACCGACGACTAGTGACCGATATCGGAGATTGGTTAACGATGGCTAACGACCAGTGATCGAGGACCGACTATCGGAATCAAGAATCGGGGATCGGCAGTCGGTGGTCGGCAACTCGGACCAACGATGGTTGGTGGCCATCGACCCAGGTCCCGATCGTTGGTTACTGGTCGTCGACCACCACCCAGTGTCGATGATTGGTGGTCGAAGATAATATGATGATGGACCCCATTATAATACCTCAAGGACCAATGATAAGATCGAGGGCCAAATCACTTAGAGAATCCATGAACAAACACATACAAGGCTTAGTGACTTTGGCTCAGGACGAAGGAAAACCAACCGAGAAGAGCTTCAATGTTTGGAAGATTAGCTTGGAGGAGCCAAATGGGAACCTTTGGAAGACACATGTAGGATTGAAGCCTAATTTCGACTGCTTATGTCGTTCTGATGACTTTCTGGAATATAGTCGAACTGGGTATCATTTTAAAGCTCTTCGAATTAGCTTTTCAGCCGTATAAAGAGAAATCTAATCCGAGCCCTGGATAAGACGTTATGGTCAGAATACCAAAGCGTGTTCAGAAATAAAATTTTCCTTTTTTTGTAGGAACTTTAATTTTGCTAGTTTATCTTATTTTGAATTTCCGAAATTTCAACTATTTATCTTTAAGGAAGTCTTAGATTATCTTAATTAGAATAGGTTATCTTATTTTTAATTATTAGAATAGATCTTTATTTTACCTATTTGTTTTGGGAAATCCTACTAGTTTTAGGGTTTTAGATTTTGCTCAAGAAGACAATCTCAAGGCTATATAAAGGCCTTATTGTCAATTGTATTAGATAGTTTATCATAAATATAGAAAAGTGTTTCTTGAAGCCCTGAGCTTGTTCCCTTTGTGTTTTGCACACCTTCGTGGAATCATTCAAGGATGATTGGTCACCAAACTTGTGGAGTGTTTCCCACCTTGGATTGGATTAATCAATAATCAAATTCCTTGGTCTTTCACTAAACAAAAGGTAACCTGGTATTGATTTGCTTTTCTAAACCTTTAAGCATATCGATTGTGAGACAAAAGATTCAGATTTGGTAGATTACTTGAGGATATTTCCCTTTGTGGATTACCTAGGCTCCAAACCTACTTGTCGTCTATATTAGGTGATGAAGACCAACGATGGTAGGTGGTTGTCGGTTGTTGGTCCCTAGTCTTTAGTCTCTATCGTCGACCACCACTCACCGACGACTACTGCTAACCACTACCTACCGTCGGGGTCGGGACCAAGGACCGATGATCAACGACCACTTCGGCGATGGTTGGTGGTTTTCGGTATCCCAAGATCAGGACCACCTACCATTGATGGAGTAGTCGCTGACCACAGGTAACCAATCCTTGATCCTCGTCGCCAGCGACCGAGACTGTGAACTGTGAATCGATGATCGTGACTAGGGACCAACGACTGGTAATCGAGACCTGCGACTAGGACTGGTGACCACCAACCACCGTTGGTGACCAACTCTGACAACCACTCAAATTTGAAGGGGTAAATTACATTTTTGGTCCCTAAGATTTTAAATTCAATAATTTTACTTCTAAGGTTTGCATTTGGAATTTTTTTGGTCCCTCGGTCAAACTTTCTTTTAAGTACTAAGGAAAATTTACTTGGCACCTATTTTTTTTTTAATTAATTTTACCTTTAATTTTTAATTTAGTTATTTATTTATATTTATTTCTTCTTTTTCCCTCTTCCACCTCCCTCCTCTTTTCATCTACCATCTTTTTCTTTCTTCTATAGTTATTGCCATGCCTTCGGCTGCAACAGTAATAAATAAATATATATATATGTGCATGTATGAATACACATATACATATATAATATACATATACATATATATATCTATATATGTATGCATTTACATAGATATGTTATCATATATATATCTATACATGTATGCATATACATAGATATATATGTATATATGTATGTATACATTTTCTCGTTTTGTTCTTCTAATTTATTCTTACTCCCTTCTCTCTCACTGTTTTTAGTTTTTTTAGGTTTTAAAAAAATTGATCCCCCTTCGTTTCCTTTTTTTTAAAAACAAAAAAGAATCTTCTTCGTTTCAGTTTTTTTTAAAAATAAAAAAATAAATAATAGATAGAACTGACTATGAATATATACACGTGTATGTATGTATATATATGTATGCATATACATGGATACATATGTATACATAGATGTGTATATATATATATATATATATATATATATATATATACATCCACATGTATGTATATACACATGTATGCATATGTATATCGATATATGCATATATACATCCACATGTATGTATATACACATGTATGCATATGTATATCGATATATGCATGTGTATATATATATATATATATACATATATACATGTATAATATCTATATCTACACGTATATATGTATATATATACACATATACATCTATGTATATGTATATATTTCCTCGTTTTCTACTCCTCATTTCTTCTCTTACTTCCCATCCTCTCACTTGAAGTTTTAGTTTGGGAAGAGAGGTGCTCGGAAGGGAGAGAGTGGGGCGTGGAAGGAGGGTAGTGGGACATTCCCCACTATCATCCACATTTCAAGGAAACTTCCCACTAACTAGTCCACTACTTCCTATTATTAGAACAATCATCCCCACATATTTAGGATTGCTCCACGTTTTGGTTGACTGCTCCATGGTCATAGTTGGAATCGTTCATCTAGAGAATCATGGTCCATCTCCTTGAATGTAGCTCCACGTGTTGTCAAGCAACTACCCACATCTCGGGTAACCGCCCACTCATCCTTGTGCCACCTAATCCGAAATTCATGCTTCCAAGCGTCCTTGTCTTCATTGATTTGGGCAAGCATGATCATTCATAGTCTTCTATAAATAATCACCTCTCAAAACTTCTTGCCAAGCCATCAAAATTTTATTCAGCCTTCCTCTGAATATTAAGGTGCCCCATCGCCAATCCTTGAACCAAATGGTCCAAGTTCGTACATGCTTCAGCCCTCCAGAGGTTTTTTGCCAAAGGGCGCGCACGCCGTTGCTTTCTGCCATCGGGCGCAACGGCCCGCGCGCGTCTGCCAGCATGGTGCGCGCACTGCCCTACGCCACGCCGCTTGTTGATGTTGCTCGCGCCTGCCACTCGCTTGCACATCCCTGTCGCTCGCTCCGAGTGTTAATGTATCCCGCTGGGCGATCGTGCATGGCGAGCGCACCAAGCGTTCTGCCAGCCCACGAGTGCCGAAGGCACCGCGCGTGCTGGTTTAGTCATGTCGCCTGCCTCTCTTTCCACCAGTGTGCCGCCCACGCACACTTCCACACTTCTGGTTGGTGTCAGGCCCACCCCCAGCCGCGTCAACCCCTCTCAAGGGTCAGGGTCCTGAAACCCCCCCCCCCCCCACTTTAGCTCATCGACGCCCTCGTCGGGTCGGTCCTCTTCCAATATTCCTCGATACTAGATTCGAATGCCATAAAGTCACATCTCTTTCCCAAGAGTTTTCTTCCTCGCCGGCTCCTCTCCACTTCACAAGAAAGTTAGTTCTTTTATTTTTCTTACTCATCCCGAGGGTTCTGTGTTCCATAATCCTATCCACCTGTCTATCGAATTGCTTCTGAATGACGGCTGGAGCCCGCTTCAGCTGTTTACGGTTCGGGTCAAGTAAGTCCTTTGAGAAAGGTTTTAGGAAACTTACGTGAAAGCTCGGATGAATCTTCAACCGCTCTGGCAACTTCAAACGATAGGCCACCTTGCCTATGCGCTTCATGACTTCCAATGGATCATCATATCTGGGCACCAAGCCCTTGTGAACTCCCTTTCCTCTCAGCTTCTTCCACATTTGAGGAGTGAGCTTTAATAATACGAGGTCTCCCACTTCGAATTTCAAAGGCCTTCTACCTTTGTCTGCGTATTTATTCATTCTACGCGCAGCCTTCTCAAGACTGTCTCTGGCAATGTCTATCATCTCTTGCTTGTCTAGAGCGAAACGATAGGCGGCAGGGCACTTCCCTTAGGTTCGCTGCCTCAACACCTCTTGAGGACACAGAGGTTGTTGTCTGGTTGCCAATTCTACCAGACTCTGGCCAGTCGATGAAGACTTATGTACATTGTAACAAAATTGTGCGACATCTAAAAGACTCACCCAAGTTTTCTGACTTGCCGTAGCATAGTGCCTCAAGTACTCTTCCACTAGGGCATTTGTTCGTTCTGTTTTGCCATCAGTTTGGGGATGGTTTGCTGTTGAAAATTTCAATTCTGAGCCTAGCATATTAAAGAGGCTAGTCCAGAATCTTCCGATGAATCTCGCGTCCCGGTCACTGATGACCTCGCTTGGAAGGCCAAAGTATGTTATCGCGTGATTGAAAAAGAGTTTCGCTGCAATCTCAGCAGTGCACGCCTTCAATGCTGGCATAAACACGACATACTTCGAGAACCTGTCAACAAAAACAAATATAGAGGCCAAACCATCTACTCTCGGCAATTCCACAATGAAGTCCATCGACACTGAAACCCATGGTTTCTCAAAAATGGGAAGGGGTTGTAGCAAGCTTGTCGCCTTCTTTTTCTCCGTCTTGTCTAGCTGGGAAACTAGACAGGTTTTGACGTACGCCTCCACGTCTTCGTACATTTTGGGCCAGTAGTAGGAACGTGTTAGAAGGGCCATCATGCGTTCTACTCCCGGGTGTCCTGCCCATTGAGGGTCGTGAGTTTCCCTCAACAGTTCTCTACGTAGTCCCCCTCCGCTGGAAACATACATCATGTTTCCTTTTGCATGTATGATTTCATTCTCAAGCCAATATCTTCTCACTGTCCATTCTTCAATTTCTTTCAGGAGTTTCACGTAGACAATGTCTGTCTTGGCTTGATCTCGTAATCTTTCAAGAAAGTTAGTCTCTACTGAAGTAAGGACAGCAACATACCCACTTACTTCTTTTCGGCTCAAAGCATCTTCTACTAAGTTTTGCTTTCTTGGTTTGTGTATCCACGTGAAATCGAATTTCGCCAGGAACTCTTGCCATCTCGCCCGTTTGGGAGTCAGCTTCTTCTGTGTTTTGAAATAGGTGTTAGCAACATTGTCCGTCATTACAACGAACTTGGTACCAAGGAGATAGTTGATAACTCCATTTTGGAGCTAATTATCACTCCCTAACTCTAGCTAAATGTCATGTTTAATTGTTTAATATGTCTCATTTATAGGAGAATTGCGGCGAAGAGCTTATGACGTCCATTGGACTCGTTTCGTAGCTAAAAGCGGTGTTTTAACGCCACGGGAGTGCATCGGGAAAAGGGTAAGCTAATCCAAGAAGAACCGGACCAAAATTGCCTAGGAGAGGCAATTTTCCAGCCCAAACCCGAGAGCAAGCGTCGAGCAAGCAGCGTCGAGACGCTTGCTCAACGCTGCCTGGCGTCGAGACCCTGTCGCGGCGTCGAGACCCTGTCGCGGCGTCGAGACGCTCTGAGGGGCGCGCGCGTTGGAAATCATCGGGGCAGCGTCGAGACGCTCGCCCAGCGTCTCAACGCCATCGCGAGGCGCGCGCGGATTATTTAGGTCGCAGCGTCGCGGTGCTGTCCTAGCGTCTCGACGCTCCGACGGATTTAAGAGTTGTAATGACGATTTTTGCAAAAAAACCTTGGGAATTCTCTCCCATCTTCTTCTTCCTCTCGGGTTTTCTTCCACTTTTCACTTTTGCTCCGCCATTTGTGGCCTATTTTTGGAGTTTTTCCTTGTATTAATGTTAGAGATTATGGCCAAGACATCCATGGGAGCGATTTTGGCAAATTCTATCATGGTCGGCTAAGGTACTGTGTGCGATTCGGGATAGTTTAGGGGTATTTTGCTAGACTTCTTCATTTTGATAATCCATGCTATGAGTTCTGATTTGGCTTCGTTTTTGTATGTATTTATTGTTCTTTCTTAATCCCATGCATGTGTTAGATTTTGCCGACGGACAATCGAGTTTTCTAGCATGTGTTAGAGTTAAAGAATAACGATGTCTTGCCTCTCATTTTCGCCTAGTAACACAGAACAATGAACAAATCGGAGTATCGAGTTATGCATGATAATTGTTGGGTACTTTAGTGTTGGCGGGTAACCAATTAGAAATAGGAATGCATGCTCGAATGTTCGTTGCGGTTAGCTAGTGACTGTTTAGAGTCAATTTGGGGTTGATCACTCTAAAGAGACTTTAAACAATGTTTAATTAGAACTGTTGATTTAATTAATTAATATGGAGCCGGTTACAAAAGGGCGTCCCAGGTAACCGACCGCGTGCATGACAAATTGATAGCCTTAGATTTGAATTAAATGATGAATGATAGTATGTCTAGCGAAGTCCCGAAACTCCCCGAATCGAATACTTGTTAATCTCTTTCTCTTTAATCTTTCCGTTAGCATTTTAATTTTCTCGCTGCATGATAAAAAAAACCCCAGTTACTAAAACTCAATTAATCAATCAATTGAAATCTCGAACTTTAATTTCAATCTAATCAGTCCTTCTCCGTGGATCGACCTTGTTGCCACTAGCTGCAAAGCTAAGGTTAATAGGCTTATAAATTCATTTTGGTCAGGCCTCGACAGCCTGTGAATTAAGCGGATATTCAAAATTCAGCACCACCAAAATTGGCGTCGTTGCCAGGGAAGGCATAAATTGATTGAAATTATGTTTGATTTTGATTTTGGTTGATTTATTGTGTGCTGAATTTTTTTTTTTCTGTTTGTTTTTGCATGTTTAAATTTTTTGTTGTTGTATGACCCGTTCTTCTGAGTTTAGTGGATTACAGTTTATACCTGAGATTGAACGAGAAGAGCGGAGGTTGAGAAAAGAGGTCCGGGAGGGGCGAAGGTTGTTTGACGAAGAAGGCGTGGATCCCTTCTTGCGTGAGGAGATGGCACAAGGAGAACTGCCAAGGACTTTGAAGCAGCTGACAGCGCCAGATCTGAATTTGCAGTCGCTGTGCATCAATTACCCCGTGGTAGCAGGTAATTTTGAATTAAAATCTGGTTTAATTCACCAATTGCCTTTTTTCCATGGCAATGCAGGCAAGGATGCGAATAAGCACCTGATGGAATTCCACTGCGTTTGTTCGGGGATGAAGCCCCTAGGTGTAACGGAGGAGCAGTTGAATATAAGGGCATTCCCCTTCACACTGAAAGACAAAGCCAATGACTGGCTTTACTATTTGCCCTCTGGTTCGATCACGACGTGGCAAAAGATGAAGAGGGTGTTTTTGGAAAAGTATTTTCCCGCCTCTCTTGCCACAACGCTGAGGAAGAGGATATATGGGATCACCCAGGACGGGGGTGAATCCCTACACGAGTATTGGGAACGCTTCGGGCGCCTGTGCGCGAGCTTTCCGCATCATCAGATAGCCGACCAGCTTCTAATTCAATATTTCTATGAGGGTATGACTCCTCATGATCGGCAGATGATCGACGCAGCGAATGGTGTGGCACTGATTGACAAGACCCCAGTTGAGGCCAAGCAACTGATTGCAAACATGGCAGCAAACTCGCAGCAATTCGGTATTCGTGGAGCGGGTCAAGTTCATAGTGTGACCCAAAATCATGAGATGGCTGAAATGAAGGCCCAGGTGGTCGAGATTGGAAATTTGCTGAAGAAGTTAGTAGGAGGTAACCGAGAGTAGGAGGTCAACGCAATCAGGGGATATGCCTCCAACCCCAGGAAGTATGATCCTTACTCAAACACGTACAACCTCGGTTGGCGTGACCATCCCAACATGAGCTACGGGAATAGAGAAGGACAACAACGCTTTCAAGGTCAGTCCTATGATAGACCTAGCAATTCTACCCAAGCTCAAGCCTCGAGTTCCTCCAGTTCTATGGAAGAGATGGTCAGAACCATCGTGACCACGACAAGCCAGTTTCAGAAGGAAGCTCGAGAAGAGCTAAACTCGCATAAAGCAGAGCTGCAAAATCTGAACAAGCAGCTGACCCAGATGGCGGTGTCGATAAGCAAGAGCTCTGGGAAGCTTCCTTCCCAAACCACTGTGAACTCATGTGAAAACGTGAGCTCAATCCAGTTGAGGAGTGGGAAATCAGTTCCCTCCAGAGCCGTGAAGGAAGCAAAGGACAGTCTGAATGAGTCCTCCCCGGTTGTTCTTGATGATCTGAGTGATGAGAAAAAAGAGAAAACTGTGCAAGAGTGTGTTCCCAAAACACCCTTCCCTAGTAGGCTTGCGAAGCCTACTTTGGTGAGCGATGACGAGGATGTCTTGAGAACCTTCCAAAAGGTGATGGTGAACATACCGCTTCTTGAGGCGGTGAGTCAAGTGCCCAAGTAAGCTAAATTCCTCAAGAACTGGTGCACAAAGAAGCGAAAGTCCAGAGGGACCAAGTGCAACGATCCAGGTACTTTTACTATCTCTTGCACTATAGGTAGTAAAGTAGTTAAAAATGCAATGCTTGATCTTGGTGCTTCTGTGAATGTCATGTCTTATGCTTTATTTATGGAATTGAACTTAAACGAATTGCATGAGTGTGGCGTTGTTGTCCAGTTAGCTAATGGGTCTATCATATTTCCTAGAGGGAAGATTGAGGATGTTTTGGTTAAAGTAGGTGAAATGATGTTTCCTGTTGATTTTCTTGTGCTAGATATGAATAGGAATTCTTTGAATGCATCGTCCTCCATGTTATTAGGACGCCCCTTTTTAAATTGTTACGTCGAGACCACAGGAGCTGAACATGACGATTCGGCGCACCAACAAGGACGGAGTACGTTCCCCAAGCAAACACTTCGATCTCACAAAAGTAAGAATCGAAGCCTCCGCAAAGAAGAAGTAACGCTCTTAAATCAGTATGTCAATTCCTGAATTGGCGGTAAAAAAAGGGCGCACCTACAAAAAAAATAATGTTGCAACACTCACTCATTTGCTTGTTCCAAGTTAAAAATGAAAAAAAGAAAACATTTGAAAATATATATATATATACAATAAAAAGATAATATATATATATATAGTTAAACAAAATCTCAATTCCAAAATTTTACATGATTGAAAATGACATGAAAATTACATTAAAAATTAGGGGTAATTTCAAATTTCTCAATCCCAATTTTACGGTTAATTCCAAATTAAGATTAATCACAAATTGCAAATTCCACAAATAAATTTTTTTTTTTACTAACTTTAAAATTCTAAATTCTAAATTCTCAATTACTTGCGATTTAATTATAAAATTCTAAATTCTAAATTCACAGTTCCAAATCATCACAAATAAAATCTAATTTTCCAAATCATCACACATAAAATCTAATTTACCAAATCATCACACATAAAATCTAATTTACCAATCCAATTACATAAAATCTAATTTACCAATCCAATTACATAAAATCTAATTTACCAATCCAATTACATAAAATCTAATTTACCAATTCAATTACATAAAATCTAATTTACCAATCTCATTACATAAAATCTAATTTACCAATCCCATTACAATCCAAATTAAAGTACATTAAGTTAGAGTCCAACAAATAATACAGTCCAAAATACCAAATGATAATAAAAAAATAATTTACCCAAATCAGGATCTCACGAGATTGGTGTGGTGGCTGTAAAAAAAAAGAGATATATATATATATATTAAGAGTTGTAAAAAACTATATATACACAATATAAAAAAAAAAACGAAAAAAATCCGAAAATAAAAGAACTTCTGTAACAAAATAAACAACAAAGAAAAAAAAAACTTCTGTAAAAAATTGCATTCCAAAAAAATCAGTAAATTACAGTAAAAAAAATTTACAGCCCAAATAGAGGTAGGTTTAAGATTTTCGGAAAAAAAAGACAAACCAGTAAAAAAAAACCCAAAATCAAAAGAAAAAAAAAACACAAAACACAGGAGAAGAAACTTCATCACGTTTTTTACTTTTGAAAAAAAAAAAAAAAAAAACCCTGTGAGTGTGATGCGGCGGCGGCGAGCGGACTTCCTCTGGTGAAGATGGAAGAAAAGTAAAAAAATAAAAAAAGAGGAAGAAAGGATCTGCAGAAACGTGAAGGGGGCAAGAAAAGCGTACTTCTTACGCCTAAAGGAATAAGGAATTAGGGTTTTGTTATGATTATGAAAATACAGAAATACCCTTCATTTAAAAGGTTAAGAAAATCTATCTAAAATATTTTGCAAAGTTGGGTTTCGAATTCAAGACCAAGGAAAGCAATGGTTGTCCAAATTCCACTTTGCCAAACAAGATTCAATATTATCATTTGACTTCAGATTTTAATATTTCGTTCAACCTGGATGAGAAATTTTAATTCATTCGTTGAATTGAAATTTGGGGCGTGTTCTAAATTTCGTTCCATGAGCACCAGTTGAGTTCAAATTTCACCTCAAAATTCAAGCTTCAGATCCGTCAAAGGTCCATCAATTTTTCTTCACGTTCCAGCAAAAAATTTTTGAACGTAAACCAAATTTACTTGGACTTGAAGGAAGGGCATATTCCAAATTCCACTCCCGAGCAAGATTTAGAGTCAAAATTTATCCAAATCCAAGTCTCAAATCGAAATTGGTGGTTTGGGTATACTCCAATTTTATCCCACGTCGAAATTGGGGTAAAAAAATTCAAAATCAAACCTTATTCAAAATTAAATTGGGTAGACACAAAATCTACTCTACATCCAAAAATAGAATTAAAGTAGAACACAAGAATCTACTAAAGTTGAAGTCAAGCTTTTTGCCAAATAAAAAAGATCAAAATTGTAAGCCAAATTCATATTTTTTTTGGTCAATTGGCATAGAAAGATGTATCAATCAAAATAATTGATTTAGCCAAACCGACCATAGCTCAATTGGCATAAGGTTGTGCCCGTGGCTAAAAGGTCATGGGTTCAATCCTCGCATCCAAATTAGAGGTGTCTTACGTTTCGATTTAATTGAATTTTCGAGCATAGCTCAATTGGCATAAGGTTGTGCCCGTGGCTAAGAGGTCATGGATTCAATCCTCGCATTAATTAAAATACCGTTGCAAAAAAAAATAATTGATTTATGAACCAACGGACTCGAAATTAGAGGTGTCCTACGTTTCGATTTAATTGAATTTTGTTCACATGTTTCGATTTAATTGGTGGTTGTTATCCTTCTTTTGACCCTATCTTAATTATTATTATTTTTCCATAATTCTCTCTTGAAATAAATCTTTATTTTTCTACCGATTCTTTCCGAATAAATCCTTATTTTTCCAAATAAATCTCCATTTTTTTTGTAGGGAGTTTGAGTTTGAGTTTCACCATTTTTAGTTTTTCATTTTTCATTTAATTTTTCTTTCCGAATAAATCCTTATTTTTCCAAATAAATCTCCATTTTTTTTTAGGGAGTTTGAGTTTGAGTTTCACCATTTTTAGTTTTTCATTTTTCATTTAATTTTCTTTGATTAAATCTCTTCTTTTTACTTCAACCCTTAAATGCCTAAGGGGTAATTTCGCCTTATTTTTCCAAATAAATCTCCATTTTTTTTTAGGGAGTTTGAGTTTGAGTTTCACCATTTTTAGTTTTTCATTTTTCATTTAATTTTCTTTGATTAAATCTCTTCTTTTTACTTCAACCGTTAAATGCCTAAGGGGTAATTTCGTCCGACTACATTCTAGAGAAGTTTCTAATTATAGATGTTAGCTATTTTTCAACCAAATAATTAGTTTAGCTATTTTCAACTTGGATAGTCTCATTTTAGCTATTCTTGTAGTTGACCCATTTTGTAATTAGGTTGGTGGGATCCATTAATTGTGGGCCCGGTAATCTTGCACTCTTATTACCCATTTTGATTCAATATTATCATGAAATTATGTCTCTCTCCTCTCCCCAATCAACTCCTCCCTCTTCCCTTCTCCAAATTTTACGAATCGAACTCTCCTCCCTCCAACAAATTTCACTAAACAAATTACTTTTTTTTTTACAGATTTAAATCAAATCTTTTTAAATCTGATTTCATCAACAAACAAATTTTTCTTAATCATATATTTAATACCAACAAATCCTCTCGGATCACTTTTTTTATTTAACCATTAAACTAAATTTTTCCGAAAAATCACGATTAAAAAAAATAATAATAAAAAAAAAATCTACAACAGGTAAACAAATCTCACGATAATAAATAAAAAAAAATAGATCGTCTAAACAAATAACGCAGTCGTCTAAAAAATTCTACGATTAAAAAAAAATCAAAACGATCGTGTAACTTTTTCCTTTCCGGTTAACAAAAATAAATCACCCATGTAGCCCAATTTTCGTCATTGTCGTTGAGATGAAAATCATAGCCATTTTTTATGGGTGGAAAAGGAAAGAAGGAAGTTGGAAGAGCTTAAAACAAATTAGACATAAAATGGAGGGAAGGAAAAGTGGAAAAGTTGAAGTTGGGACAGCTTAAAACAAATTAGACATAAAATGGAGAGAAGGGAAAGTTGAAATTTGGTTTTCATTAGTGAGTTTTGTATCGTTGTCGTCGTTGAGAGATGAAAATCATAGAAGGAAAAGTTGAGATTTGATTTTCTTTACTAGGTTTTGAGTCTTCAAATTTCTAAAAAATCAAAAGTCATAAAAGGAAAAGTTGAGATTTGATTTTCTTTACTAGGTTTTGAGTCTTCAGATTTCTAAAAAATCAGTGGTTTTGAGATTTGATTTTCTTTACCGATTTTTGAGTCTCCAGGTTTCTGAAAAATCAGTGATTTTTTTCCTTTTAAAGAAGAGTAACTTTGTTAGGAGGGGCACATACAAAATTTCACAACCCAGTGAAATTGAAAATATGAGACAATGTTCAAAATTAAATCAGAAATGTTAAAATTTCAATTTCAGGTCAATTCTAACAAACTTTTTCAAAATCGGGACAGATTTTGCAATTCCCTACAAGAAACTTGAAATCAAACGAAATTGGGAAAAAGAACATGTAAGTTGCATGGAGCGTGAAAAGCATGACAAAGCAGCGAAAGAAGACAAAGTTGATTCTCCGCCTCAAATTTCGACAAACGAACGAACGTGATTGGCCGCAACATTAGAACAACGACACGTGACAGTGAAAAGAGAACAGAGGAATCGATTGGAGAAAACAAAATTGTACATCGAGTTGTACTGTTCTCTTCCATAGTAATACGACAACTGGAGACCAACGTCGATGACGATCTAAGCACCGCGGAGAAGCGAAGAAGACACCACCGATTAAGGTATCAGATGACGAGGTAGAGAATCACATAAGCAAAAAAATGATAAAAGCAAAGAGGTAGAGAATCACAGAAGCGAAAACGATGAAAGCAAGGATCGTGAGAATGATGAGAAAGCTCGAACTCAAATTCTTTAACAAAAGAGTAAAAGCATACATTTGGATTCTAATTATTGATAATTTTGCTTAAGTCGGTAGTTTATGACAAAACACAACTTGTTCTAAAGTTTTACAAAAAAAAAAATCACAATATTTTCATGATATATCTGTCTATATTTACTGAAATTTGAGTTATCATACCGATATGGCAATCGATATTTGATCGTATTCAAAAGCATTAGAAAATAATTGATGAACAAACAAGATTGAAAGAAAGGGGAAGAGTGATAAGGCAGACAAAGAAAACTCAGACACAAACAAACCCGAATCAAAATATTAACTTCATTTTGGTTTTTGAAAATTAAGCCTATAAACTATACATCCCCGAATTCCTACAATAACTTTTATTTTTGTTAAGTAAATATTACTTAACTATTAACCAAATTCAAAAAATAAAAGCAAATTTTTGAAAGTTTTTTTTTTTTGCAATTTTTGGCTTGAATTTTAGAAACACTTCAAAGATAGATAACACAACCAAAGAATTCATAGGTAAATATATTGTTTATTTACTTAATTTTCAAAAAAAAAAAAAAAAAAATTATCAAACGAACTCAACCAAAACAAAATATCTTTAGTTCTCACATCAAACAAAACAAATGAAAACAGATGCAAATCAAATAACTTTTTGACATTAAAACCACATTCACTCCATAAATGTTCCTGATTAAAACAAAAAAAAACTAAGAATTGATGATCAAAGTCTTCTGTACAAAATCCATAAAACAGCCAAAACAACAACACTCAACTAGAGTAAGAGTGAAATCGAGCATAGCTCAATTGACATACTGATGTCATCGAGATCACGAGGTCTAAACCCTAAAGAAAACAATCCCGAAATTGATGATCAAAGTCTGCTGTACAAAAGCCATAAAACAGCCAAAACAAACCAGAACACTCAACAAGAGTGAAACAAACCAGAACACTCAACAAGAGTGAAACCGAGCGTAACTCAATTGACATACTGATGTCATTCAGGTCTAAACCCTAAAGAAAACAACCCGGAAATTGGGTTCAATTGGATGATAAATGCTTGGCAATCTCAAACGACAAAAACGCATCAACACAAGCATACTTAACCTGATTGAGATTCAGCCATTCTTGATCCCATCTACTCATCGTAACGCTCTTCGGCTTCTGAATCTCCTTCCCCAAAACCTCCTTCGCCAATCTCTTCAATCCCGCATTCTTCAAATCTCCTCTCCCCGTCGCACTCTCCGCCAAATTCCTCAGATCCACCGTCTTCCTCACTTTCAAATCGTAATCGCAGTACAGCTTTTCCACATCCTCGTTGATTCCGACTCCAACGAAGGTGAACGACTCGTTATCCAGAAACTCGAACAGAGATTTAGGGATCTCCGGCGCGTGAATCAGTTGGAAAATCAAGCAGCGGCGGCCGATGCAGAGTTGCAGTGTGGCGACGGGGTTGTCGTGTGAGCGATTGTTGGGGCGCCATTCGACGTCGAGACCGACGAGGAGAGGCGGAGTTTGAATGGTGGTTAGGGTTTCGGAAATCCAATCTTCTACTGCGGATGACGAAGTGGTGAGAAGAGTGAGAATTGGGTCGTCGGAATCGAAAGTGATGTCGTAGAAATTGTGGGAATCGGAGGGAACTTCGTGGTCAACAATGGTGATCGCCATGGCAGAGAGAAGAAAGAAACTCTCTTCTTCAAGCACGGAGAAAAGTAGTCAACGAATGAACTACCAGAGTTTTCTAATATTTATATTTGACCAAAATACCCTTCAGAGTATAAAAACCTTCCTCCCTTCTTTTTGACCTAACTTTCCTGCTCTAATCCAGCCATTGCAGGAGGATCATTTCATTAAGAATGTATTAGATTTTATTTATTTTTTAATTTTTTTAAAAATGTTAAAAAAATTAATTAATTAAATGTAAGAGAATATAAATTAAAATTAGTATTTTTTTTTTTGTTTTTACAATATGTAGGTGAGGAATTAGGTGAGGGATTTGAAACGTTGAGATTTAGGTGAGAGTACATGTTTTATGACAGTTGAGCATGTGCGCAATCGTAGATTTGTAGTGTGCCATTGTAGGGCGTGATTATGCCTCTATCTTTCGAATGCCATATATCCCTCGAAATAAATTCATTTTACCTAAATGACCACTTGTTTAGGGTTTAGGATTTGATTGATTTGGAATTAATGAGTAATAATATAGAAAATATCCAATATTTTATTTTACTTTAAAGCAAAAGTCATATCTACGTTAGAATTTCAAAACCATTTTTCAAGTTATTTTTTTGTATTCAAATCCTCTTTTATAGATTCACCGCTCGCCGACGTCGGTAACCCATGTCATTCGTCGTTGTTAAGGCACCAACGTCGCCGCCAGTACCCATAGGTCATTGTTAAGGCACCAACGTTGCTTTACGCATTCTCTTTTGTGGTTTTGTCGCCGACTCTCCAACTTCATCCACACCGTCGCCGCCAGTAACCATAGGTCGTGGTAGATTTACCGTATTATTTTATTTTTTTTAAGTTTTGGGGTTTTATTTTTATATAACATGACCTATATACACCAGGTATATATCATGAAATTTGTTAATGGTTGGTGTTTTCTGATATAAACAGGGTATACACCAGGGTTTATATATGTATTATGGTGTATATACTACGTTATATATCAAGGTATTATTAATGGGTGTAGTTTATGTGACTGTTTCAGATATATACAGGTTATATATCAATCTAAAATCAGAGTGTATATGTATAACCATGTATATATTAGGGGTATATATCAGGATATTTTCTTTTTCCAGATATACTGAGGTAATTTTGCGGCGACGGAAACGGTTCGGCGGTGGGCGACAGATGGACAACGAAATTTAATTGATGGAGAAAATTATTTTTGATAACAAATGAAAATGGTGGTTAGAGAGAATAAGAGAAATTGAGGGAGAAAATCTTTTTTTTTTTTTTTTTGGTAACAAATAACATACAAAATAAAATTCTATTAATAATAAAATATAATTAAGCATAATTGATAAAATGTTTTGCAAAGGTATTTTTAATTAATGCGAGAATTGTACCTATGATCTTTTGGTCACGAGCACAACCTTATGTCAATTGAGCAATGCTCGATTTTACAGCATAATTGATAATTGTCATAAGTAAAATCACCTAATTAATATTGTAAAACTAAAAAAAAAAAAAAAAAAAAAAAAAACATAATTAAAAACACGTAATTAATATAGTAAAATTAAAAAATAATAAAATATATTTATTTTTGAATTTTAAATGAAGAGTAAAATGGTAATATCGAATTAAAACAAATCCATTAAATGACACCATAAATACTCGAAAAATATAAAAATGATAAAAAAAAAATGATAAATATATATATATATATATAGTAGACAATTTGTGAAAATATGGGTGAAAGAATAGTCAATTTGTGAGAATATATCCTTAAATAATCCAATCATATTTAAAACGATTTGATTAAGCTCAAATAAGCTTAATCCAAAAAATCAACCAAGCTCAAATATTATTCCATCAAACTCTAATATCCTAAATTTTAAGAAGTGGAAACTTGTGAAACAAGTATAGACGTAGACCCTTATTGAATTAAAAAAAAATGTTTAAAAAAATGATTTTGTAAAAAGGTAATAATCGCACCGCGCACCAACAAGAACATAATTCAACGAAACATCACGATACATCGCCATCGCCTAGTGACCATGAAGTAAAAAAAAAAAAAAAAAAAAAAACCTAATTTAGATATGGACTAAATTTAATTAGTAAAAACCTTCCAAATAACCAAGTACTTAAGTCCCTAACCAGACAAATTATTGGCTTAAATGAGACCTTTTGTGCACTGAAAAAATTGTAATTGCTTGATTGACTTTATAATAGAAGTTGAGAACAAAACGGAATGAGATACATTTGCTCATTTCATTCCTCCTTACATAAGAGAAATAATACACAAAAATAATACAAATTCATCTTACCAAAGGCCTGCCACCTCTGTGACTTTGACCTGGAAAAATGCATCTCCCAACTTGCTTCATCTGATATTTACATACATGGAAACAACATATTATATCAACTCTAGCAGGAGCACGACGCCTTTGCGTTGGTCTTCCCATCACAACTCCAATCTGAATGACGAGTCCCGTCGTTACGGATATCCCAAAATATGCATGTAGGTTGTATCTCCTTGGTTATATATACCATACAAGAAGAAATAGCACAAGTGTCCATCGAATTGTATAAAGCCGAACACCTACAGAAGCTGCAAAGAGCGTGTTAGATTACAACACGAACCACCTTACTTCCATGAGTAAGAAAACAAAAATTGTCAATGCCAACAAAATTTAAACTATTAGTTGACACGTCAACCTGAGCATAGCTCAACTGATTAAGGCTTTACATCCTCGACCCAAAAGGTCAAAGGTTCAAATTCATAACCCACATGTTGTCGAACTCAAAACTATTAAAACTATTAGTTGACACCAAATCTCCAAACACACCTTATTTTTTACCCAATATTTGCCTAATCCCCAAATCTCCCAAGTCACACAATTTATAACCTCCTCTGTCTAAACCTCTTCCACAATAGTCCCATCATTACTCCTCCAAACACCTTATTTTCAATGTGTGAGTCAAGTTTTGGCACCTGAGATTCTCAACTTTGAGTTTGAATTTTTGTTCACAATAGAATTGAATTGATGTAACAAAGGTGCGATCTTTTTGGGGTATTTATCTCTTCCAACCTGAAGTATTTTGCCTACACATGCCCCAAGAACTCAAGTTTTAGTTACAAATCAAATGGTCATAGATAAAATAAGTAAATACCAACACCATCAAAAGAAATTAGCTCCGGGGAACAACTGCGATTAAGCACTATTTCCAGGAGCACTACACCTTGAGCATATCCGTGCTCGACACTATGTTACACTTTATATCTGATCTCATTGTTTACCTGCCTCACTTTCCATCAGAAATTCACCAGTTGTAACCTTGTGCCCGGAGTAATCTATATTCTATGTAAGTCAACCCCAAATAGGGAAAATAACAAGTAAACAAGCTGAAAAGTAATGTAAGAATGAGGGATAACATTATATACTCACAAGAAAATTGTGCTGGTAAAACTGAAGGGGCGCTTCTTTCAAAACTTTCTGCATGTCTGCTGCCTTTTTCTGGAGGCTGCACACTAGATAGAACTACCCCTGACAGTGGACTTGAAGCATAAATTGAATCAGAGACAGGTGCTGGCTGGCCTACTCGTAAGTATGGTGACGACGGAGGACTGCTTGGTGAAGGAATAGGGCCTAAATGAGATTGTTTTGTGACTTTTGTTGAAGGCCTTTTACATCCATATTGACAAGCATGCGAAGTTGCTTCGTAGTTTCTTTTCTTTGAAGTCGGACTTTCCACCGGGGTAGATGAACCAGCTTCGGGAGCAGATGAGACCCCATTCTTTGGTGCATGTTTGTGCTCCTCTGTTCCAGGACTCGGTGAATATGCAGCATCTTGGTGGTGGTGGTTGTGGTGGTGGCTGTGATGATGGTGATGGTGGTGGTGGTGGTGATGGTGATGGTGATGGTGATGGTGATGGTGATGAGAATGAGGCAGACGATCAGGTGAAGGTGACTGTGCACTTCCACCACCACTAAGAGAGTGGTTTTGGACTGATGAAAGACGAACTTGCTTGACCTTACCAAATATAGTGTTATTCAGACCAAGGTTTCCTGAATGGGAATTTGTGATGGTTTGAGCCAACTGTTTTAGCCTTTGTTTCGATGAATTAGTCCCAACTGCCAGCAGAACAGATGACTGAACAATAGTGGGTGCATCCATTGTTGAACCTCTTTCGTTTGATAGCCTAACATATAAATTCTGCATCATATAAAACACTGTCAGTTAAATCGACATAGTTAAAAACAATATCCATCAGAATCTTCAACAATCAAGAGAGTGAATATAGTTTCATCATCCATGCATCTAGCTGTGAAGTTTCTTTAAGCATTTAACGCAAAGTCAATGGTTTGTGAAGTTTAATGTTCCTTTCAGCAATATCCCTCTCTGTCATGTATAAAATGGGAAATAAGATAGTAAGGAAGACTGCCGAACCTCATAAAGAGATAGACGTAATCCTGACCTCAGCTGGCTGGTGAGATCATCGAAATTCACTTGAATTTGATAAATAGAATAATTTAACATAAAATTGAAAGAGATTTGTGCCGTCTGCAGAAGAAATGCACTCTGAGGTGGAATAATAGTTATTCCTCCCGGAAATTTCAACACCTCGAATAAGGATGTATTGCCAAATAATGATGCATTCAATCTGAGAGCTGGTTCATTTATAACCAATGTTTCAAAGGTTTCCTTGATTAAAATTTGAGAAGTCGGGGGAATTTTGGAATACTTGGCATCAGGATCGACCGCAAAAACAATTTTTGTTACGTTTGATCCAAGTGATTGTAGTGAGAGGATGGCCACCTGGTTCAAAGAGAGTATTAGATCAAATGACCAAAAATGTGATTTATCAAACCAGAGGAAACAAGAAACTAGAGTGTATACCTTGACAAAAGGTACGGGTATTTCTCCAAAAATATTATCCTCAAGCTCAAAACTATGGTTCTCCAGAAAAGAAACTGGCTTCCAAGCATGAAAACTTGCTACTATTTCATGATCTGGAAGTGTGATAGAATCAAATAATTTCAGTGAAAATAATATATAATATATGTGCAGTATCTTAAATGCTACAAAAGGAGTATAATATGACAGAGATGGTTAGCAATTAGCATGATAAGATACTCGCACAATAATTCAACCAAGACGATCTGATTATGATAAAACTCAAAGAGAATCAAATCCAAAAATAAATTTCACAATTTCTAAGCACTAATTAATTTTATACCAAAGTTCACCACAATCAAACAAATCTAGACACACCTAACAAGCAGATGGAGTACTCATATGAGTTATGGAATACCGCCCAACTACTAAACCCTCTATAATCATATAACCAACACAATAAATTTCAGCTAAGTTAAATGATTTTTATAATTTTATATGTATCGCTCTTTTCAAATTCAAATACATCAAAAGATGAGACTGTTATCACATATACAAATAGATGAGAGAGATCCATTTAAAATCAGAGCACCATAAGCTTTTTGGAGGTACATTTCATTCATCATTGACCATAAACTGGTTGAGTTTGTATGCTAGAAGAAAAATAAACAACCAATCAAACTCATAAGTCTTTAAAATAATCACAAAATCATCCAAAACCACTTTTAAACATAAATTCAGATTTCAGAATAGATAATGCACTAGAATATTCCTTTAATTTATTAAAAGTTGTTCACAAGATAATAGAATTATTTTTCAAAGTCCATGCATAGATGCCACAAAAAGAATGAGACAGTGGGAAGAAGAAGAAAAATAGTCATCATCTTGAGCTAACTAAACAAAAACATATTGTCTTCTTTTGGGGATTGAGGCAATACTAACTGCTAAATGAACAGCCAACAAGGATTTGTCACTATAACAAACCTATCAATCTTATCAAAATGGAAAGCACTAATGCTATTGTTTTCTATCTGGGGTTGACACAATGCTGACAGCTAAATGGATAGCCAACAATGATTCTTCAATATAACACACACCCATCCATATATTATCAAAATGTAAAGTCCTAATGCACATCACCTTCTCTTCAAAATTATCTACCACAGTACAACAACTTGAGTAGATGCACATGATTAACAATACCAATAAGTTGTACCCAGGGCAACTATTGAATCAAAATGTATACATGGCAATGTGAGTCAATTTTCATGCTAAACTTTCAATTTTATCGATCAAATCTGAGACTTTGGTGAGTGTTGCAATTCATTAGAAAATTGATAGAACTTCAAAAAAAGATGACGCCGACGGCTAGATTTGTGTTGAAATTAGTGAGCTTTAAGAGATGTATTCAATGGATATACTTTCGCATTGGTTTGCTAGGGCTTGATTTTAGCATCAATTTGTTAGGGTTGCATATTCATTGAAATAAGTGGGTTTTGGGAGATTTACAATTCTTTCTTTTTAAATTAATGGATGCAATTTGATGAAATTAAAATTTTAGGAACAAATTGCCAAGTTTAGGGGTCGAAATTGAATTTTCTGTCTTCTTAGAACAAAAAACTCAAGTGAGACTATACTTGGTCAGTTGTTATTACAAATTCTTCCCCATATTTTTTTCTTCATGTGTAATCTTTGGCCTATTTTTAGAACAATTGAAGTTAATCTTCCAAACGTTTCTCACGAAGGAGCTAAACATAATTAAGCTTGGTCTCAAATTTCCTTTCCCACACTCTCATCAAATCCAATAAATCACAACTACAATTATCCCACCCACAAGCAACCATCCATACACAAGAACAACAGTTGCAGACATTCAAAAATCCAAAACAGTCTACTCTTCAAAACAATCCAAATTGGTATCCCATTTCTTGGTTATATCTTCAGAATTAGTCACAACAACAAATGGTGGTAATCTAATAACAACAACCAACAGAAATTTAAATCTATCTCTGCCACAAAAGTATACAAGCACTCAAAACCCTAGAAGCCTGAACAGGAAAATCATGAAAGTAAAAAAAAAACTGACGAAGGTTCCCACCTCTATAAGCAGAATCAAGAGCATGATCCGGCCAATCTCCATAGGATAGAAACGGCGGCAGCCAAAAAATAGCAGAAAGAAACACAGCCACCGACAGTAGCAGAAAGAAGACACATCTCACCGCAATCAGTCTACGAATCCCACAGCACCCACCGCCGCCGCATCGGCTGTCCACATTCCGGTCAGAAAGCTCCCTTCCAACCGGCAGTGGCTGTTCTTCCTCACTCTTCCCCATGGTGGCAATGCATGTAAAGTGGGTTAACAGCCTCCATTGTCACATCCCTCAATTGGGTCAGAATTATCTTCACCCATTACAGCTCAAAATCAAAGCAAACTCCAAATCAAAGCAACCCCAGAACGAATTTGAAACAATTTTAGGGTTGGAGAGAGAAAAATGAAGTGGGGTTTGGTTAAATTGAACTGGCGAAGCGCAGCAAGAGCAAATGACAGAGAAATGGGGATTTATAGTGGTGGGTTGGATTCAACTATCAAATCAATCATCAATCTATACGTTTTGTTGAGCAAAATTTGGAAAATGGAAGAAATTGAGAAGACAGTAGAAGAAGAGGCGGCAAAAAAGCAGAGAAAAGTTGGAAGGATGAAATTGAAAAAGGGAGAATTGAATTTGAAGGCACTGATTGCGCACTTAATTGAAGAGCCGTGGAAGATGGGTAATGGCGATCTGTTCTTCTCTTCTCGTCAATTCCACTTTCAATTTTAATTCAAAAACAAAAAACAAAATCACTTCAGTGATTCAGTGTGTTGAAGAAGAAACCGTGTGAGGCGCACAAAAGCACTTCACTTCCTCGACAATAATCATTGGGTTTTTTTTTCATAACAAAAATGTGGAAATCTTTTTTCTCAATTTTTTTTTTAATTTGTTTTATATTATTGCACACGTGGGATCTTCTGTGTCGCTTGGTTGAATATTATTTTATATGTTATTTATTTGTTTATTTTTCTTTATTTGTGATTATTTTTTTTAATCTAGTTTCTATTAGATTGTTTTATTTTAACAAATGGGGTGAATAGAATTAATTTTTGAGCTCAAAGGAAGTAGTATATATCTACTGTTGTTGAGCTATGTTTGAGACAATTTTTATTATTTTTTTTTTTTGCAAAGGTATTTTAATTAATGCGGGAATTGATCCATGGTCTCTTAGTTAAAGACACAAGTCAATTCAGTTATGTTCGGTTTAGCACAATTTCTATTGTTATGATAAAAGTAGGTAGTATGTAAATTTATCATTTTTTTAAAAAACATGGTTGACTTTTTGGTTAGTTTGCAAACGATTTAAATATCGATATCGATGGAAATATCGAAGTCTCAATTTTATGGAAATGTTAATAAAATGTCGATGTCGATAGATATCTCGAGAATATTTTTAAATTATATATTTAAACTAGTAAATAAACATTTTGTACCTTTAAATGAGTTAAAATAGACTTGTAATAATATTATATTCACGTTAGGTTACATTTTGTTGTTTTTTCTAATATTTCATAGATTTTGTAAAGTATGATGAAAATATTGATTCACCCCTCATATCGATATCGAATCTATGAATATGTGAAAATGTCGACATGTCGACGAAAATTTTCGTTTAACTTGAAATTTTTAAACATATTAATATATTATCTATTTTATCGTCAGAAAAATATTTATCTATCTATATTAAGAAAATATTTTCTTATCTTTATTAATCTATAATTTAGGAATTAGAATGAAATTTTGTATTTAGTTTTTTTTTTTTTTGTTCAAATAATTATTATTCGAGTTGTAATAAAATTTAATGATTTTTTATTTAATATGTCGAAATTTGGGAGCCTTGTCATATGAACAAACTTCCAAATAATGCATTTGTACTCCACACACAGCAATGACAAAAAGAAAAACAAAACAAAAAAATATAAATAATGTGGGGTACCCTGGCGACTATACTTTTTTATTGTTTTATTTCTATATTTCTAGAAAAAAAAATGATTTTTTTAAGAACCAATAGTGTTATATTTTGTACATGTCAAAAATAATTTAGCAATCTTATGAGTTTTGAAGGGTACTCATAAATTGGAGGATAAAAATGTGATGAAGTAAAAGATCTAAAAAGAAAAAATATCATGGGACCATTTTTTCTTTTTTCTTTTTTAAATATCATTAACCAACAGAAGTTTACAACATAGCGGAGACAACCCACCCCGAGAAATCATGCCGTCAAAAAATCACCCCTTCTTCGGCCACACAAGAAGAAGGGATAAGCACTAGGGGTGTACATGAGTTGGGTTGGGTTCGAGGATTTTTCAACCCAACCCGAAAATTTCGGGTTGGTGATTTCCCAACCCAATCCAACCCAACATTTCAGTTAACCCAACCCAACCCTCCAATTTTCGGGTTGGATTGGGTTGGGTTGGCGGGTTGGTCTTTTTTTTTTAATTATTTTTTTAATTAATAGATATTGATTTTTTTTAATTAATTTCAAAATCACTAATAATGAAATTTCTTAATTCTTCGTTTTCCTTTTAAATCATCTTTAATAAAATTCCTTAATCCTTATTTTCCTTTCAAAATCATCATTAATTCTTAATTTTTCTTTCAAAGATGATTTTTTTTTAAAAAAAAATATATTGAATTCATTATATATATAATATTTTTTTAATATATTGAATTCGGGTTGGTTCGGGTTGAACCCATCCAAATTTGGTTCAACCCGCGAACCAACCCAAAAATTCGGTTTTTCAAAATAGCAACCCAACCCAACCCATATTAAAGAAAAACCCAACCCAACCCAAAAAGTTGGGTTGGGTTGGGTTGGATTTCGTGGGTTGCGGTTTTTTTGAACACCCCTAATAAGTACTAAAGACTACTCCACCGCCCCTCTAATTAAGGAGTGGATAACAAAATTATAAGCTCTAGAATAGAAATTAAAAGACACCCAACTTAACCGGTTGATTACTGCTATCTAAAATATTTTTAGTTTCGAGTTAGACTTAAAACGAAGTTTGAATTAAATTTCAATAATTAAGAAATTGACTTAATAATTTAATTATTATTATTATACATAAACTGATGTTATATAAATTATATTTACTCTTTTAAAGAGTATGATGTTGGAGGAGTCAACATGGACATAGCTCAACCTGTAAGATACGATTTGTGATTCTTACAGGTGGATTCACTTCTTCTTATATGTTGTCAATAATAATAATAATAATAATAATGTTAGAGGATCTTATCTCAAAAAATTATGAAGATTGACATCTAATCCAATACATCTTGTGTGCGTGGAAGAATTTCTAGTACATCCATGGTACGAAGTTTTTCTATAACATTGCATTTTGAAGGACTGACACGTAACGATTCTTTTAAAATTAAAAAAATATTAATTTTTGTGTGGGTCCACCAATTATGTCTTTGAATGACTCACGTAGCAATTCTTTTAAAATTAAAAAAATATTAATGTTTGTGTGGGGTCCACCAATTTTTTAATTAACAATTTTTCTTCTTATTCATCTTTTTCCTTCTTCTCCTTCACTTTTTCCTTCATTTTTAAAGTTAGTTTAGAACAACAAAATCAAAATCAAATTATCATCACCAATTTTTTAATTGATAAATTTATTTTCTATTTGTTAATATATTTTTTTCATATTCATGTCAATTATCTATATTGGATAATTATTCTCGTACTTAACTTTATTAGTATTTGATATTGAAAACTCATATTATCTCTTGAATTTTAGAAACCAACAACAAAAAAAAAAAAAAAAAAATAGCTTTCTCAACTATTTCTTCAATTGCTTGATTTTTTCTCATATTCATGTGATTTATCTTGGGTAATAATTCTCGTGTTTAACTTAGGGTCCGTTTGGGATTGGGGTGGGACCTCACAAATCAATTTTAACAAAATCTTTAATGTTGTTTGGTAAAATAGTTTTTTTTTAAATTTATATAAAATCATTTTCTAAATTTTTTGATTTTGAGAATCTCTAAATTGCAGCTTTAACTTTTAGCTTATCGATTAATTTGTCACATTTTCTATTAAAATATTTTTCTGACCACTTATATCCTTCCACATCTTTTTTTTTATGCAACTAATTTCTCCTCTCGATTCACGGGTGTTGGACACATTTGAGTTTTATATGAACATGAAGTCAATTACATACATAAGAACATCAAGATTATTCTAATTACACAAGAACATAATTTGAATGGAAAAGTAGAAACATGAGTAGAAGAAAAAATCTTCACTCAAAATTTGTTTTCGATACTATTTGATGTGACAATTTTTTTTCCTAACTTTTTATCATATAAATCTGAAGAAATATCAAAATATTATTTTTAATTTAAACTATAAATAGTTAAATTATAATGATTCATATATTAAATATTAACATATAAATAATTATTCTCTAAAAAAACATATAAATAATTAAAATAACAGGTCTATTTTGGTCTTTATTGTCAAGCCAAAACAATTTTGTTTGAACTTAACAAACGTTGTCATGTGCTTCTAAATTGAAATTTAACAAATACTAATCAACTTCATATAATAATTGATTTGTCTAAAAGCAAAGCTGACAACAATTATTTTAAAAGCTATCGCAATCCCAAATCGAGCCGTAATTAGTACTTGACATTGAAAATCTAGATTATCTCCTAAATTTAGAAACCAAAAAATTTAAAATACTCTTGTACTAATAGCTTTCTCAACTATTTCTTCAATTACTTGATTAGTACTTTGACATTAAAATACCTTTGTGCTAATTGTTGGATTATCTCAATTTAGAAACCAACAAAATTTAAATTTGATTTTGATTTTGTTGTTCTAAACCAACAGGAGAGAGAGGAGGAGAAAAAGAAAAATTGTTAAGTAAAAAATTGGTGGACCCTACATGAAAATTAACATATTTTAAAATTTCAAAGAATCGTGTCAGATATTTTTTCTCATTCATCTTTTGAATGGCTGACACGTGACGATTCTTTTAAAATTAAAAAACATTAATTTGATGTGGGGTCTAACAATTTTTTAATTAACAATTTTTCTTCTCATTCATCTTTTCATTCTCCTCCTTCACTTTTTCCTTCAGTTTTTTTTTCAAATATTTAAAGGCAGCTATATGAAAAAACTTCATAATTCATACCAATGATGTGAATTGAATGTTACGAAATTTAATTATATAGAAATAATTTATGGGGTGTTTGGGGCGCGGGGTGGGTTATTATAGTTGGTGGGTTATTATAGTTGATGGGTTATAATAGTTTGTGTTTGTGGTGGAGAGTTGTATAGTCTGGGTTTAGTAAGTCTGTGTTTGGGGTCCAGAGTTGTTTAGTTGAGTTTAGGAAGTTTGTGTTTAGAATACAATTTTTTTAACACTGAGTTTGAAATATGTGTTTATGGTAGTTTATTTTTTTTCTACAATTTTTTTTGTTGTGTTGTATAGTTAAATGTATATTACATATTAATTTTTTAAAAGTTAAAAAAATAAATATTATTTAGGAAATTACAAATAATCCACCAGAGGCTTCGGCGTTGTCGATGAGAGAGAAATTTTGGAAGAAATAGAAGATAAGGAATCGTGAGGTGATGAAGATAAAGAGAGAGGAAAAATCGGTATATTTGGTTAAAAAAATAAGAAAGAAAAAAAAAACAAGAGAAGAAAAATCGATAAATTCAGTGAAAAAAAAAAAAAAAAAAAAAAAAAACTTCTACAGTAACACTGTAGCAAGTTGAGGATTATAATAACCTCCAACCCGGAACTCGGTGCCCCAAACAACCCCTTAATAATTAGCTAATATAAAATACATTTTTATAATATTAATATAAAATAAATAATAACTTAAATTAATTTATATTATTTATTTGAATTAATTTGATTTAATTATTAATTCATATTTATAATGTAATAAAATTCATATTCTTACCCGTAATCACACAAAATACAGATTCAACATCTATTTTCATAAATATCTTATGTTATTCTCATGCGCAATCAAATACAAACATCTTTTATTTTCAGTAATCTTATTCTCAGACGTATCATTGTCAGACATCTTTTATTCCAGGCATCTGCAAATCATCAAGCCAAACTACATGAGTTTGTAAACTTCAATATATATTGTATCTTTATCTATAATAAAATATTGAAGCATTAGACAATTTGAGTTGACATCAGAGCCTCACAAATGGCCAATGCCTCTCTCTCCGCTTGATTCAAACCTCACAAATGGCCAATGCCTATCTCTCCGCTTGATTGAGGAATTATTTGATATGGAAAACTGAACTCTCGTAGTGCCTATCCTTCAGAGTTATCGATTGGAAGGACACTTGGTTGGTTGTATAATTTCATGACCCCGAAAGTGGTTACTCAGGTCATGAGACATGAAAATGCAAAGGATCTCGAACATTCAAGAACTTTTTCCCACTTGTATGTTTTATAACGTGTGATATATTTAAAAATATGGAGTATATATTATTGTTTTATTCTATGTTATATTTAATAATATTAGGTATATATTTAATAATATGTGGTATATAATTCAAATTGAAAAAATCATGGTATATATGTTGGATTAATATGAAAAAGGGCAAAGTCCGACCACCAGGGGCGGATCCAGGAATTTTAGTGGCACAATTCTAATAGGATTAACGACAAATTTAGTTATTAACATTTTTCGATTTATGTCTATATAGTCCTTGAACTTTAAATTGTGCATAACATAGTCTTAAACTTTCAATTTTGAGTCTAATAGATATGATTTTCAATTTTTTGTCTAATAGATCCTTCAATTTTAATTTTGTGTCTAATACATCCTTAAACTCTCAATTTTGTATATAATAAAGACATATTAAAAAATTTAAAATATTAAACGTTTTGTTAGACATTAAATTAATGGTCTTCAACTTATTCGACATCTTAAAAAAAAATGACGTATCTATTAGATACAAAATTTAAATTTTTAAGTGTAATTGTCAATTGAGTCCTCAACATTTGATTATTTCAGAAAAAAAAAAAAAATTAATATAACTAACACCTATTAGATACAAAATTAAAGTTAACGAATCTAAACCGTTTAAATTTCGCGAATCTATTAAACACAAATTTAAAAAATTGAAAGACTAAATTTGTAATTCTACATTCATATAAATATAATTTAAAACATTTATATATAATATTTTTTTAAAAAAGATATAATATTTATATTAAATAATATTAATTAAAAAATAATAATAAACTATTTTAGAATCCTCGACTTAAATATATATATGATTAAATAATAAAATTTGAAATATTTAACCTATTAGATACAAAATTAAAGTTAACGAATCTAAACCGTTTAAATTTTGCGAATCTATTAAACACAAATTTAAAAATTGAAGGACTAAATTTGTAATTCTACATTCATCTAAATATAATTTAAAACATTTATATATAATATTCTTTATAAACTATTTTAGAATCCTCTGCTTAAATGCTTAAATATATATGATTAAATAATAAAATTTGAAATAATCATCATTTTTTTAAGTTAAATTAATGTTTAGTTTTTAGAATCTAAAATAATTTACTAAAAGATTTAAAATAGGATTATGTTTTTTTAAAATCTAAAATAATTTACCAAACTGAAACAAAATTAAAATTTACTAAAAGATTTAAAATAGGATTATGTTTTTTTAAAATCTAAAATAATTTACCAAACTGAAACAAAATTAACGCTGGGAGAGATTCGAACTCAGGGTACACAAAGGTGTAAACTCGATAATCGTGCCCCCTTACCATCAAACCCAGAAGGTAGTCTTGTTACATTTTCTGATTTTGTTTACACAAATAAATAATATATGGTTATTTTTTCCGAATTATTATATATAAATATATAAAACTAATAATTTGAGGGGCACGTGCCCGGCCCCTGCCGACCACAATAGGAGAAATGAAATTTTAGGTTAAAATACAAAAATAAAAAAATAAAAAGAAATAATTAAATGTCATAAATTAAACCACTAATTTGAAAGATATATATGATTGAGATATGTGATGATAACCGATTTGAGTTATATAATCAATCCCATTAATTGAATAAGTTTTTGTTTTCTTATTTTATTATTATATAGTTGCATCCTAGAAGCAGCATCCTAGAAGGGTATTTTGGACGTTTAGACAAAATGTGTCCATTAGACCCCGACATGAATATAATAAAAAATTATATTTTTATCTTTTGCAAATGTATTTAATTAATGCACGGATTGAACCCATGACCTCATAGTCAAGGTCAAAAAATCAGTGGCTATCACTGATAGACTTTATGACTATTACTGATAGACTTCTATGGCTGATAGACTATTATCACTAACAAAATTCTATAAAAAAAATTAGTATCAGCGATAAATTTCTATCAGTGATAAACCATACTATCAGGAATAAAAATTGTCATATCCGTAATTTTTTAAAAAAAATGCTATATTTTTAATTATTTTACTCTAAATTGACATCTCTTACTATCTCTCTAAACATAAAGTATATAAATTTAAATAGATTACACATCTTAATTATTCAAGTTTATTGTCTAAAATATAGGGTTTAGGGGTTTATGATTTAGGGTTTAGAGTTTAGAGTTTAGTGGTTTATTAGACTTTTCCTTAAATTGGTTTAAAGTCATATTTGCAATATATATATATATAGATATATATATATAGTTTGTTTTATATTTTTATTTTGTTACTCTTAAGTCTGAAGTAGCAGTGAGAAGGGTTTTTAGGGTTTAAGACAACGTCCCTGCAATTGCCATTGCCATTGCCATTTCAACTCCTCTCGCACTCGTTTCCATTGTTGGAGTTCTCTACTGACCATTATCATCTCACCATGTGGGCTCTTCGTAGAGCTTCTACTCCTCTCAGGTATGCTTCTCTTCCTTCATGAGTTTACGCCTGTTCTTCATACTGGACCTCTCTGTTTCTGTACCTTACATCGTTCATTCGCCCAATGCGAAACTAACAAACAAATCTTCAATCCCGTTTTCACTGTAAAATTTTCAATTCATTTCATGGGTATTGGTTTTCATTCACTGTATGTTTCAGTAAGCATCTGATTGAGCTTCCCATGCTCATTTAAGAAGGAAATGAAGTAAAGGGTTATGCTAGATTTGTTCTGTTCTTGTAGTTCCCTTCGTGTCTATTTCTGTTTTTTTTTCTTCGTATATTAGCTGAAATGTGAAGCTTCTCTTCGTTGGGGTTTGTTTTCTATCTTCATAATTTATGATGTTATGTGCACTTTTGGGCTTTTGAGTTTCAAAGATGATGGTTGGGCTATCGTTAAGGGATTGTTTATTTATTTTGGAGATGGTCTAAGTGATGAAATTAGAATCAGTGAAGAATTTAGGCATGGAAATTGCGGTTTAGGAAGCTGTAATATTGAAAAGAGAAGAAGAAATCTATACAATTTGGACATTCTTCTTTTTCCAATGTCCAAAACATGAAATTTTAATGTATATACTTCTGTATTATAATATATGCTTGCATGTGTATATTGTGGTGGGGAAGGTATAATCCCTCCAATTTTCAGATCCTTCTCTGTATTATCTTTTTGTGTTCTCTTTCCAGGAATCAAGGGTATAAAGTAAGAACTTCATATGTCTTTGGAAACCTAGAGATACCATATTCTTGGGAAGGAAATATAGTTGGTTCTGGTACCACCCCTGCTATATCTGATAGATGCATTTCTTTTGAGAGAAATAACCTTGCAACATGGCAGTCCTCTGGGCTTTATATTAGTAGTCATGGTCTATCTTCACAAGCTGGTGCTGAGAACAGTGGAGAGGAAGATGACGTGGAAGATGGATTTTCTGAACTTGAAACACTTCCAAGCACTAGTTCACTTGAAGATAATAAAGCAGCTGATGAAAATGAAGGGGAATTAACCTCTGAATCAGAACTTGATGATGATGATGATGTTGATGATGGGACTCAAAATGAACTTGATTTACCTGAGGTTGAAACTGAACTTGCTGAAAAGATATCTAGAAAAAGGGCTCCTTCAGAGCTGTTCAAGGCTATTTGGAATGCTCAAGGTTCATCTATTTCTAGTGCACTTGATAATTGGGTCAGTGAAGGAAAAGAATTAAGCCGGGCTGATATCTCTCTGGCCATGCTCAATCTTCGTAGACGTCGAATGTTTGGGAAGGCTTTGCAGGTAAATTGACTTGATTTTACATTTTTACTGTACTTTTTCAAGCAATGGAATTCATTCGTGTGGTTTGATGTTTATTATTATTCGCATTTCTCTTGAGATTTGCGGAACTCTATAAAGTTTATGTGAATAGGAACACGATGATTTCAGGATGGTAACATTGATCAATTTTTAAAAAGTACCACAATCAATTGTAATGTGGCCTAACAAACACAAAATGATTTCAAGATGTGTTTGTTAGTTGATCAATATAAATTTAGGCTGGTAATCAGTCAACCCGAGTATGTAGATCAATTCATAAGAAGTACCATTATGAAATGCTTGTATAAAAAATTGTCGAGCTGGCCTATAGCACTCAAGAAAGGGTGCTAGAGCCTCTTATAGAATTTTCAGAAGGTTTGATGTTAGGTTGAGCAGCATGGAACTGCTGGATTTAGTATATATGGATGGACAATTATATAATGTTGGCTGGCCTTATAAAGTCATTTTGCTATGAAAATGGTTAGGCAATTTTTGACGCTGAAGAATTTTCTAGCTACTGTATATGGTAAATATTTTTCCCTATTTGTTAAACATTCTAATTCATCATTTCTTGAACTCATTGCTAGCATTTCTGTATGGGTTTCACAGTTTTCAGAGTGGTTGGAAGCAAGTGGACAACTCGATTTTGTTGACAGAGATTATGCTTCTCGCCTTGACTTGATTTCAAAGGTACGGGGTCTCTATAAGGCAGAGAGTTACATTGCTAAAATCCCAAAATCCTTCCAGGGGGAAGTGATATACCGAACTCTTTTGGCTAACTGTGTGGTCGCCAACAATGTAAAAAAAGCAGAGGAAGTATTTAACAAAATGAAGGACCTTGAATTCCCAATCACAACATTTTCTTGCAATCAGTTGCTTCTTCTTTACAAGAGGCTTGACAAGAAGAAAATAGCCGATGTTTTGTTGTTGATGGAGAAAGAAGATGTCAAGCCTTCTCTGTTTTCTTACAAAATCTTAATAGATGCTAAAGGCCTTTCAAATGACATGATGGGGATGGAACAAGTTGTTGATACAATGAAGGCTGAAGGAATTGAACTTGACGTAAATACACTTGCCATATTAGCTAAGCACTATGCTTCAGGTGGGCTTAAAGACAAAGCCAAGGCCGTTATAAAGGAGATGGAAGATGTAAGCTCCAATGATTCTCGAAGGCCTTGCAGAATGTCACTTCCCCTTTATGGAGAACTACAAATGGAAGATGATGTGAGGAGGGTCTGGAAGATCTGCGAGTCAAATCCTCGTATCGAAGAATGCATGGCTGCCATTGTTGCATGGGGAAAGCTGAAGAACGTCCCGGAAGCGGAGGAAATTTTTGATAAAGTTTTAAAAACATGGAAGAAGCTTTCCTCAAAACAATATTCGACCATGTTGAAGGTTTATGCAGACAATAAGATGCTGATAAAGGGCAAGGATCTAGTCAAGCAGATGGCAGAAAGCGGTTGCCGCATCGGTCCATTAACATGGGATGCAGTTGTGAGGCTGTATGTGGATGCTGGGGAGGTAGAAAAGGCAGACTCTTTCTTGCAGAAGGCTGTTCAGAAAAACCAGATGAAGCCATTGTTTACCTCTTACATGATCATCATGGATCAGTATTCAAGGAGGGGAGATGTCCACAATGCAGAGAAGATGTTTCATAGGATGAGACTATCGGGTTACGTTGCTCGATTCAGCCAATTTCAAGCTCTCATACAGGCTTACGTTAACGCCAAGGCTCCGGCCTATGGTATGAAAGACAGAATGAAGGCAGATAATGTATTTCCAAACAAAGCTTTGGCAGGAAAATTAGCCCAAGTCGATGCATTCAGGAAGACAGCAGTTTCAGATTTGCTTGACTGAGGAATTGAACTTGGTACTTTTGGAATGTATAAACTCCCCAGATTTCAACTTTATTTTATAAATCAAGTATTTGTTATTTCATCTGGTGGCTGCGCTTTGAAACATGAAAGCATACCTGCTAGGGAATGGGATAAAGATCACTACAAAATGGATCGTGCTGCACGTGTTAATATATTTTGTTTGTTCGATTACCTAAATCTCTGATTTTGCAGTAAACTCATTATTGTTATTATAATTAATTTTTAGTACAAACTCAAAATGGTTTGTTATCCACTTTTTTTTTTTTTTCGCTGCTTGCATTCTTTTTTGTGTCTGTCCGTATCGCAAAGCTGGTCGATGCCAGCTGTAATGGTTGAAAATAGGGGGCCAACTAAGACCCCTAATAAAGCTTTGTTCGATAAAGCAAACGATACCCCTAATAAAGCTTTGTTCGATAAAGCAAACGATTCGTTCCGACAACTTCGGACTCGTAAATATATGGGTTTATGATAAACTACATAAGAAGAAGCGTCGAGTGACTCTCAGAGTATCTTCTGATAAGAGAGATCGTAGGAAGACAACAATCTCAACCTTCGTAAACTTCATCCATTAGAGGGATGCCTCTATAGCAATGAAAGTCGTTGAATTAATGCTTGTTCATGGAGCACCCATATACACTGTACACAACAACTTAGGTGCCACGTGGTAGCAAGAGAGGCCAATGACAATTGAGAGGTGCTACGTGGTAGCAAGAGAGGCCAATGACAATTACTAAGCATTCCTAATCACATGAAGAGAGGTCAGGGGTGAGAATTTGAATTTGGGGTGAGAGAGGTTGTCACTAAGCATTCCTAGTCAATGTAACTCGATGCCTTATATATATATATATATATATATATTAGTTTAGTTTAACATTTGGGGTGAGAATTTGAATTTCAAATATCTTAATCGAGGGTATATGTTTTAATCAGTTAAACTCTATTCTCGTCAGCTTGCCATAATTTTCGCTACTTAACATTGATTTTGGAAGGGAAAAGTAAGGGGTTTTGTACGGATGACCCACCCCTTGGGGGTCGAGAGATTTTTTGACCCGATTTTTTAAAATTTATGTTTTTTGAGCTTCTCTCGTGATAAACAAGTGCACAAAGTCTGTAGTACTCTTCATTGGGCACGATCACGAGGATACAACTATGATGTTCTCGTGATAAGCGAAGGATACAAATGACTTTTCACATGGAGAAGACACTTTCTTATCACGAGAGAAGGTCAAAAAAGATAAAAAATTTAAGGGAAGGTCAAAAAAACTTTACGCCCCCGAGGGAGGGTCATATGTACAAATACCCCGGGAAAAGTAGTCGATTAACACACTATTAATAAAATTTATTACTTTCATAAAGATGATTTAACAAGAGCATAGCTCGGCATGATGTATCGCCTAGTGATCTGTTAGGTTCAATCCCTCACCCCAACATGTTGTCAAAAAAAAAAAAAAAACAAATACTTAATGATTTTTTTTCTTTTGCAAAGTAGGGGTGGGGGGATTGAACCTCTGATCTCTTAGTCAATGACACAACTTTATGTCAATTGATCTATGTTCGGTTTGACAAGTACTTAATGATTTGGAAAGAGCAAGGATGAAAATATCAATATCTATATTGATATCGGTATTTCAATTTTACGGATATATTCATAGATACTTTTGTAAATCAATTTTTTTTAAAAAAATATATTTAAATTAATATTTAAGTTCTTTTTACTTTCAAACTAAATTATAAATTTTGTTATTAGTATTTAGATTCATATTCAAATTAATAGATGATATATTTTTTTTTTTTATGTTTTATGAGTATTTATAAAAGATATCGAAATATCCATTAACCCTTAATATTTATATCGAACCTTCCAATTTACGAACATATCGACATATATTTTCATCCTTGGGTAGATTTTTTTTTCATTTGCATTCTATTTGAAAGTTTTGAAGAATTTGGAATTATCAACAGTTTGCAGAATTAAAAGGAACTCTGTTATCTTAAAAACAAGGCAACTTCTTGTCCTATTTTCCATTTATTTTGAGATGATTTGTTTTTAACATTATATCACAAATAAATAAGAAATGAGGGAATCCAACTCACATTATTGTCAACCTAAACATAGCTCAACTCATATAAACCTTCAACCAAGGCACTAAACATAGCTCAACTGATACATATAAACCTTCAACCAAAGCAGAGATTCGTTTTCCCACCTCATATTTTATTTAAAAAAAAACACTTACATTATAGAATATAAAATACCTAACTTATTTATCAATTCTGAAGTTGAAGATTTTGAAATTATTACTCAGAAGAGAGATGCTTATCTAATTACTTCCTGAAGGAATTCCTGAATAGAGATCATGGCATGGTTTACAATTTCAGTCCTGGAAGGAAAATAGTGAAAGAAAAAGAAAATGTATCCTTCCAACTCTGGGACATTTAGATCAACAAAACATACAAAAAGGACACTAAAATTTCATATAAATATGATTTACTGGTGTAGTAAGCTCTGATGTAATACAAATCTAAATTACAGATACAACCTATTTTCCCTTTCAGTTCTATGCAACATCACCTAACTACATGAAAAGATTATTGTAATAAGCATACAACACCACCAACTGACACTAACAACTGCAAATGTGAAAGCTATTTATATATATCAATCACAAACTTCACCCAACACCATTACCCATCTTGATCCATTGTACAATTCCTATGACAGAAGCAGCTTCATCCAATGAAGAGATGCAATTGGCACGGTAGCGCGCTTGAGGCACTTGTTCGATAAATTTGATTTTCAGTCTTCAGATTAACTAGAGAGGTTCCATGGCCCTCTCACTCTCGTGGCCGTGCAAGCCAGAGAGAGCTGAGGGCTCTAAGGCGGGAGAAATAGTCGTTTATTGCAAGAAGTGCACGGGCTGATTGCCGGGTTGTCAATGTGCGATGCATTTGTTGAAGTGTTTGTTGACGAAGATTATCAGCCTGCAAGTTCCAAAAGAGGAGGAAAAAAGAAAGTGAGCCATGGACAAGGATTTCAACTTTACTTGTTTGTTGCAGATTTCGGAGGAAACGTAACATGAAAAAGATATAAGCAATGTAAATATAACAAGATGCACCTGAAATTTTGAATGACAAATAATATCTTACAAAGTGTTGAAACCTAAGACTTCTATTTTATTTGAAATAATCTCTTCCATTTGTTAAGTGATCTCCAGAAATCAATTCCATCTGGAACAGAGTGGCGTAAAATCTAAAACCAGATTACCTGGCGTAGGAAGCCTTCAAGAGTTCCAAGCTTTCCCATTGCCATGGCCATTTGACCCATATAATTTGCCACATTCCCAGATGAACCTGCCGCCGCAGGTGTACCACTGGCCAATGTTTCAGCCAAGGATTGCTGCAATGCATCCATTCCTTGTGAGAGAGCATCTTCTGCCTGTTGTGATAACTGTTGCAGATTGCAGATGTCCATTAGTTGCTGCTCAGTCAAAGGCTCCAATTGGTTTACAAGAAGCTGCATTAACATAGTTGCAGTTTTGGGTGAGGATTGCTATAATAGAAACCATGCTGACATTATGTCTCAATAAAACATGGAACACTGAACCAAAACCCACAAAATTACAAAAGAGGCTAGTGGTTGCCAATATATGCACATGCAAGCTCAAAAAAATGTCATATATAATTGTCCCAAAAATCTAAGAGCCATTTATAAAAAAAATTGGAGTTCTCATCTGAAGCCCAGCGGATGTGTTGATAGGCTTGTTACAACTGATGTTCATTCCCACTATGTGAGAAGAAGTGGAGATTGCTAACAGTTGGTTATTTCAGTAAAGGATAGAGTTACAAAAGAAAATGTTTTAGTTAACATGCTGGAAATTAGGTGGACAGTTAGAAGTATAATGGGAGAAGCAATTGTAAGGAGAATGTTGACAGCAATTTAAGACGTCAGTCGCACCTTTCGAAGACTTGTCACAACTGGCGCTGAAAGAAAATTTCATCTAACAGTTTATTTTTTTGATAACCGTGAGTGTCCGGGTCAACTTACGCGCACCTCGACTAATCTCACGGGACAACCACCTGAGCCTACTACATTTGGTTGTCAGAAAACTCGTAGGATATTAAATCCTAAGTAGGTAGCAACCATGGTTTGAACTCATTCCCTCTAAACCTTAATTTCAACAAAGTTGAAGCTTGAGATTCATACAGAAGAGTTAATATTTGCATCAATAAATGTGCCAGATGGCAGATGCAATCAAAATTTGGGCCAAAGTTCTCATTTTGTGGGGCCCCAACTAACATCCCCAGCAATGGACAAAGTTTTGCCTTCTGGAGTTCATAATGGAACTACCGCACAGAAGCTAGAATTATGAAACAAGAAAGAAAGAGGATTGTGCTTCAAGTGCAAGAGAAAAGGTATACGAACAGAGAGTTTTACTTTTGCTGGAGGAGGAATTGATGCATTATTGAAGAGGAAACAGATGGAAGTCTACCACTTCTCTCTAGTTGATCTTTCTAATCTCTTCAAGATCAGTTAAATCTCCCTTGAGAAATTGATAAAAGGATCTTCTTCTTTGACGAAGAAAGGATTTGATTTGCTAGTATGTTTAGAATTTTCGTAATTTCAAGATAATGTTAGGCCTCCCCTTATTCGCACGTATGTTAGGAGGGGCAAGATGGGGAATAGGCAGCAGACAGGGAACTGAGAGTAAGGACATCCGTACGGGTAGTAAGGAACGTGGGTAGGGGACTCCTTATAGGGTGGTTATGTTTATGCTTTTCATTATGTTGTTTTGTCTTGTAATAGAGCAGTAGACTCTTGGGAGAGTTACCAGCCCTCTCGAATGTGCTGGGAAGTTATCTTTGAATTCCATAATACTCTCTATTGAGTTCTTACTACGTATTGGTGTTATTGTTTTTCTGAGTTATTAGTTAGTAAGGAGGCAATCCTTACAAGTGGTATCAGAGCACGTGAATCCTGGGGAGATTCAGCAAAATGGCACAAAGAAGATTCGAGGAAAAGTTTGAATGTGCTGGGAAGTTATCTTTGAATTCCATAATACTCTCTATTGAGTTCTTACTACGTATTGGTGTTATTGTTTTTCTGAGTTATTAGTTAGTAAGGAGGCAATCCTTACAAGTGGTATCAGAGCACGTGAATCCTGGGGAGATTCAGCAAAATGGCACAAAGAAGATTCGAGGAAAAGTTTGATGAAACAGAGAAAGAGTTGGAAGAAATGCGAGAAGGTTGGAAAAAGATACCTTCGTTAGAGAAAACAATGGAGGAATTAGCTTAGGAGGTCAAGGAACTGCAACTCTCCGTGACAAAGGAGTTGCAGCGCGCGATGATGACGTTCATGGCTGAAGTATCAGGGAACAGAGGGCCGTCTTCATCGGAGATCACCAAAGTATCAAAAGAAAAAGGGAAGCAGAGGGTTGAGGACGACGATCCTGACCCAGCTGATTCAGGGGACTCATCGTTCCAAAAAGGGGAGAATGACCGTAGTAAGTTTAAGAAGGTGGAAATGCCCATCTTCAATGGAGACGATCCCGACTCGTGGTTTTATAGAGCAGAGAGGTATTTCGAAATACATGACCTGACGGAAACGGAAAAACTTACTGTCTCGGTGGTAAGCTTCATGGGACAAGCATTGTCATGGTACCGATGGGCTAAAGCTCAACCGGAGGTCTGGAAGGATTGGGCGGGATTCAAAGAACAGGTGTTGGAGAGGTTCAGACCTTCACAAGAAGGGAGCGTGTTGGCTCAGTTCTTGGCAGTGAAGCAACTAACCACAGTATCGGAGTTTCGGGAACGTTTTGAAGCTTTAGCAGGGCCCTTGCCGCACTTGACGGCCGAAATCTTGGAAAACACCTTCACCAACGGCTTGGATCCGGCGATTCGGGCGGAGGTCTTTTGTTTCGAGCCGATCGGACTCAAACAAAAAATGCGTACGGCCCAACGAGTTGAAGACAGAAATAAGGCCCAAAAGGGCCCGGGGGAAAATTCAAAGGCCCAAGGGGACAAGCCTGCAGTAATCACGGCAACGCGCCCTACGCCCACGTTTAATCGTACGCACGATCAGACAACAACTGTCACCTTGGCAGAACGGATCCCTGCGGCTCGAAAGGATTTCCCCCTCAAACGTCTATCGGATGCAGAGTTTCAAGCAAGGAAAGAGAAAGGCCTCTGTTTTCGGTGTGACGAAAAATTTACCGCCGGCCATCGCTGCAAGAAGAAAGAACTTCGGGTTCTTTTAGTACACGACGAAGACGAAGCCGCGTTGGTCGAAGAACTGATCATGGAAGAGGCAGCGGCCATACAGATGCTTGAGGTTGGTCCAGTCGAGTTATCCCTGAACTCAGTGGTGGGGTTAGCCGCGCCGGGAACGATGAAACTCAGGGGGGTGGTTGGCGAGCGCACGGTCGTAGTCCTGATCGATTGTGGCGCTACCCACAACTTTATTTCCCAACAGTTGGCTCAAGAGCTGAGTCTTCCAGTCTCGGAAACAGCCCACTATGGAGTTGTCCTGGGGTCTGGAGAAGCAGTCAGTGGCAAAGGGATGTGTCGGTCCGTACCATTGACATTTCCTGATCTTTCAATCACGGAGGATTTTTTACCCATCGAGTTGGGTGGTTTAGACATGGTGCTTGGAATGCAGTGGCTCAAGAAATTGGGACCAATGGCAGTGAACTGGAAGCAGCTTCGCATGACTTTCCGGGTAGGGGATGCTAAAGTGGTTCTCCGAGGAGACCCCTCTCTCACCCGTCTCGAAGTATCGCTCAAAATGTTGACAAAGTCATGGGAAGACCAGGATGAGTTCTTCGTGGTCGAATGTAGACCAATGGAAGTGTGTAGTGAGTTGGATCGCATGGCTATCACCATCACTCCCACCCATGAGAATCCGGAGGTTGAAAATTTGTTATGGGAATACAGAAGTGTTTTTCACATGCCAGAGGGCCTACCGCCGTTAAGAACAATCGACCACGCCATACTCCTCACGGAGGGTCAACAGCCAGTCAATGTTCGGCCTTACCGCTATCCCCATGCGCACAAGGCAGAAATTGAGCGATTGATTGAGGAGATGCTCCACACTGGGATCATTCGGCCTAGTACCAGCCCCTACTCGAGTCCGGTGATTTTAGTTCGCAAGAAGGACGGCAGTTGGAGGTTCTGCGTGGACTATCGTGCGTTGAACAATGTCACTATCCCAGATAAGTTTCCCATCCCGGTGATAGATGAACTGTTAGATGAACTTCATGGGGCGAGTTTTTTCTCCAAATTGGATCTCAAATCGGGATACCACCAGATACCTATCCGTGACCGCGATATTGAGAAGACGGCATTCCGAACGCACGAAGGCCACTACGAATTTCTCGTTATGCCTTTTGGTTTGACCAACGCGCCGGCGACCTTCCAAGCGCTCATGAACCAGGTATTCCGACCCTTTCTCCGCAAATTTATCTTAGTGTTCTTCGACGATATTTTGATATACAGCCCGGACTGGAACGCGCACATCCAGCACCTATCAGTGGTACTCAGCTTGCTACACGATAATCAGTTGTACGCCAATCTTAAGAAATGTACATTCGCTCAAGAACGGATTGAATACTTGGGCCATTGGGTATCGAGAAACGGCGTTGAGGCCGATGAGGAAAAGATTCGGGTAATGCGGCAATGGCCTACTCCTCGAACGTTAAAAGAGCTGCGAGGCTTCTTGGGTCTCACGGGTTACTATCGGCGGTTTGTGGCCAATTACAGTCACATTGCGACCCCTTTGACCAAATTGCTCAAGAAGGACAGTTTCCTGTGGTCACCAGACGCCGCCGAAGCATTTGATCAATTGAAAAATGCCATGGTCTCGATTCCGGTCTTAGCCCTTCCTGATTTCCAATTGCCTTTCACGGTGGAAACCGATGCATCCGGGTTTGGTTTGGGTGCTGTCCTGTCACAACAGAATCGACCTCTAGCTTTCTTCAGCCAAGGGCTATCTGCTAGGGCTCAGACGAAATCAGTTTACGAGAGAGAGCTCATGGCCATTGCCTTAGCCGTACAGAAATGGCGCCACTATCTGTTGGGGCATTCCTTCACAGTGTGCACTGATCAAAGGGCGTTGAAATATCTGCTGGATCAGCGGGAGGTGCAACCCGAATTTCAAAAATGGGTTACCAAGCTTCTTGGGTTCCATTTCACCATTCAGTATCGGCCGGGGGTGGAAAATGGGGCGGCAGATGCTCTCTCACGTTTACCTTCTGAGGTGCAACTTACTGCGCTCACAGTAGCAAATGTTCTCGATGTTGAGGTCATCAGGTCCGAGGTAATAGTCGATACAGTCCTTCGGGCCATCATTGATAAACTTCTGGACGATCCTGACTCCGTGCCTAATTACTCCTACCAGCATCGGATCCTTCGGTATAAGGGGCGATTAGTGTTGTCGGATGCTTCGTGCCTCCTCGACGATCTTCTTCACGCCTACCACGATTCGGTTGTCGGAGGCCACTCGGGGTTCTTACGAACTTATAAACGCATCTCGGGTGAACTGTATTGGATTGGAATGAAGGCCGCGGTTAAGAAATATGTGGCGAATTGTTTGATTTGCCAATACAACAAGGTCCAGTCTCTTTCCCCTGCCGGTCTGCTCCAACCGCTACCTATTCCGGAGGCCATTTGGGAGGACCTGTCCATGGATTTTATTGAGGGGTTACCGAAGTCGGAGGGCAACAATGCCATCTTGGTCGTGGTGGATCGTCTGAGTAAGTATGCACACTTCCTTCCTCTCTCGCACCCCTTCTCAGCCAAATCGGTTGCTGCGGTGTTTATCAAGGAAATTGTCCGATTACATGGTTTTCCTCGTTCAATTGTCTCGGATAGGGATAAGATCTTCGTCAGCCATTTCTGGACAGAGCTGTTTAAAATGCACGGCACCCAGTTGAAGCGTAGCACCGCGTACCATCCACAAACAGATGGTCAAACAGAACGGGTTAATCGTTGTGTCGAAACGTACCTCCGCTGTTTTTGTAACGAGAAACCGAAAGCTTGGATCAAATGGTTATCTTGGGCCGAATATTGGTACAACACCACGTTCCACTCCGCGATCAACATGACCCCGTTTGTGGCAGTATACGGTCGTCCGCCTCCTCCTCTGTTTTCTTATGGGAGCCATGCTTCGCCCAACGCGGCGGTAGATCAACAACTGGCCGAGCGAGACGTGATACTAACACGCTTAAAATCCAATTTGAGGTTGGCCCAAGACAGAATGAAGAAGTTTGCTGATGAACGGCGTAGGGACGTCAAGTTTGAAGTCGGGAACATGGTCTTTTTAAAGATACACCCATACCGGCAACAATCTTTGGCCAAACGGTCTTGTGAAAAACTGAGCCCCAAATTCTTCGGGCCTTACAAAATTACAGAACGAGTTGGGTCCGTGGCCTATCGACTTGAGCTGCCGGCAGAAGCCTCAATTCATCCCGTTTTTCATGTGTCTCAACTGAAGTTAGCTTTGGGGGCCAATTCTGTGGTGCAACATCTCCCTCCCACCGTATCGGAAAACTTCGAATGGGTCTGTCAACCACAAGACGTCTTGGGTGTGCGATGGAATGAAGATGCCAAAACCTGGGAATGCATGATAAAATGGAAGGATCAACCGATCGGCAATGCGACCTGGGAGTCATATGAAGCCATGGGGGATCAGTTTCCGGATTTCCAACTTGAGGACAAGTTGTTCTCTAATCCAGGGGGTATTGTTAGGCCTCCCCTTATTCGCACGTATGTTAGGAGGGGCAAGATGGGGAATAGGCAGCAGACAGGGAACTGAGAGTAAGGACATCCGTACGGGTAGTAAGGAACGTGGGTAGGGGACTCCTTATAGGGTGGTTATGTTTATGCTTTTCATTATGTTGTTTTGTCTTGTAATAGAGCAGTAGACTCTTGGGAGAGTTACCAGCCCTCTCGAATGTGCTGGGAAGTTATCTTTGAATTCCATAATACTCTCTATTGAGTTCTTACTACGTATTGGTGTTATTGTTTTTCTGAGTTATTAGTTAGTAAGGAGGCAATCCTTACAGATAACTCCCCCTTTTCTTCGAAGTCTTATGTTACCCAAATGAAGCAATTAATGCAGTAGGATTTCTGAAATGCATCAATAATCCGGACTATGACCACTTGTTCCACAAATAACTCAAGTATTTTTCCTGGTGCCTTCCCAAAACTTGAAAGAACCTACCTTTTCTACAAGAGTCAAAGTCTACAGTAAAACACTTACCCTCCATTCTACACTTCATAGCTCTGAAGACAAATATTATCGCCAACCCAATCTGAAAAGACAAAAATGGAAATGGGCCTACAGTCAGAGGTGTCACCATATGAGGAGAACTGAGTGGAGGTCGAAGGTGACAAAAAAGGGTGAGGTAAAAGGTCGAAGAACGACATTACATGAAGGTAACTGCAATGATACCACAGGAGAAGTCTTTATTGACAAAGCTAGTCACCTTATTAACCACTTCTAACATTGAATCATAGATGTCCATGCCAACTTACGTGTACCATCAACCCGTTACCAATCTAGAGGAAAACTGCCTAATCCTCCAATATTTGGCATTGAAAAACCCTTGGGATATTTAATGTCCTAAAAAAGTGGCAATTGGCCAAAATAAATGGAACCTATGACCTTAAAAGCATCTGATTTTACCGTATATGCTTCTGAGCACTTGGTAACCTATAATGGTTAATAATGACATTGAAAGGTATATAATTAAATAGAGACAAGGAATAAGACAACAGGTGGTGAGAGAGGGAAAACTTGATTTTTGAGCAAGACTTATTACACCTAAAGCCTACACAAATTAAAAGTCAATGAGTACAGTCAAGCAAGGATACAAGTTTTTAAATAACTAGAATCATCAAATGTCAATTATCATAAAAGATGAACAGGACCATGCATTTTACCATACACTGAGGGTTATAAACAACGCCCTAAATCTTCTGCACAGGCTTCTTAACTTCAGTTGTGATTTGTTAATGCTCAGTGCTCACTCCTTCGGTAAGAGCAATTGTACATGTCAACACACTTTTCCATGTAAATTTTCACTTGAGCATGAATCGATACCCAAAAACCAAAGAGAGTGAAAGTGAGGGGGGAGAAGACCTAATGTGTATCCCATAGCTATCACATTTTTAACTAACTAAAATTCACATATTAGAGGTAGCAAACTTTATCATATGGAATACAGAGTTGGGGACCAATTAAATTTATGTTCTTATACTCTTAGACGTACTTGCACCAATCTATAAACATTTTCTTCCTCTACATTGACAGGCAAATATATAGAAATTTCTTACCTTTAGGATTTCGGATGAACGAAAGCCACCAATCCACAGGAAACACCGCTCTGCTGGTGTCTTCCACATTCCTGACAAGATGTGGAACACATCAGCTTTGGCTGCAATGCCTTTCAACCTGAAAATATCATCGAACTGTGCAGTCACATTATCAACAATAGTTCGAAGTTCAGTGTCACCCGCATGTGAATTTACTGCAGCTCTAAGCTCATTTATCAGCCTGTTATGCTCCTCCAACCAACGTGAATATTCTACATCAAATGCTAGGGCCCCTACAAACCAAAAAAGAAAAGATATAACAGAGAATCAAATAAAACATGTACCAAACCAGTTTTAGGATTTTCCTTTATTGTACATGATCTTGTCATTGTCAATAATAAATAGAAACAATGAACAAGGGTTCCACACTATACCTTATGGGGAAAGGTACAGCTAAGCCATATTTTGGTACATTGATAGGAGGTAATTGAAAATACCAAGGAACCCAGGAATGAGTGGGCATCCTTTTGGGCCTAAACCCATTCATATCAAAACCTTATAAATTACAAAAATTCAAGTTCCTTGAAGGAGAAGTTTTTTTTGAAGGAGAAGTTGATATTAGCAAGAACAATAGCCAACATAAGGCATTTGTTTCCACAATGACATTCAACTCATGCTGAATTGAGAACAAACACAGTACACTTGGGCACTTGGCAAGAAAGAAACAGAAGGATTTTCCAAGATAAAGAGCTGCTCTGTCACAGATTTTTTGAAGCTATTTTTAACTTGGTTGTTTCTCGGTGTAAATGTTCCCCCCTTTTCCATCTCTATAGCTTTTCCTCCCTCCTCTCCAATTGGAGAGATCTTTTGAAATCTATCACATGGAGGTCTCCTCCTTTTGTAATTTCATACTATCAATGAAATTGTTTCTTATCTAAAAAAATAAAACAAACAATTTTTTTTATGTGGCAGGTTTTACATGTGCGAGTTAACACTATGGACCGTGTTCAGAGACATTCTTCTTTGGTGTTATCTCCGCATTGGTGCATCCTATGTAGGCGGCCGACAGAGGATCCGCATCATCTTTTGTGGGGCTGTCACGTTCATTCCATTTAGGCTCGGTGGTTGAATTCATTTGGCGTCAGTTTGGCATGGCAGAGTGATTGTTATGGCATGATTGAGGAGGTGCGCCTGAGTTCACCTTTTTCGGGAGACGAGCATGTTCTTGTGGCATGCTAGTTTTTTGCTATCTTGTGGGGGGTTTGGACTAAGAGAAACAATTGGATTATTAGAGAGGTGGAGCAATGGACCGGTCTTGTGATGATGTTTGGGAGTTGACTAGGTTAAATGCCTCTTTGTGGGCGTCAGTCACTAGGCCGTTTTGTAATTATGGTCTTGGTTTGATTTTGTTGGATTGAAGTCTTTTCTTGTAGTTTTTGGGGCTCCTTTTGTTGGGCTTGTTTTTTTGTATGCCTTTCTATTTTTTCATTTTTCTTAACGAAAGTTCGGTATCTTACAAAAAAAAAAAAAATAATAATAATAAATAAATAGAACAAACACAGTAGGATACTCACTAAATGATACATTAGAAAAAAATCAAATGCCATAAAATGCAAAAAGAAAAGCTTAATTACCATTTCCACTCATGGAATGAGTTTGGTCTCCAGAACTTGAAATAAATATACCCTGCATAAATATGATGGAAGATTTAAGTAAGCACGCATCTTAACAAATTGAAAGATGATGTACTAAGATGGCCAAGCACAAAAACATAGACAACTTAACCTGCTGACGGGCCCGCTGGAGTTCTTGCTCAAGCGAAGTAAGCTTCAGCCTGCTACTTTCGAGCTGCTGCACATACGCCTATGAAAGGATGGAAAGCGATAAAGAAATAATTATAGAAATTCAAGGCATAATATTATCAAATTCACTAAACATTTCCAAACAACTAAGTCAATATCAGTTATAAGCAGGACAAGCTGCAACCATCATTGTAGCCAAACTCTCCAGAGAAGGTACAGCTTGTTCAATACCAGACAGTTTACGATTTTAGAGAATTAGTGGAATAAGAGATCAATGATAATGGAAGCTTACTTTTTTCCTTAAACGACTTTTTCTAGCTGCTTCACGATTTTGGGCAAGCCTTCGTAAGGTCTGAAAGGGATGCTAAACAAAAAATTAGTTGCTTGAGCAAGCTGCTAATTATCCATCAACATGTTCAACTAACAATGTAAAAATATTTTATTTTAAAATATAACCTTCTGATCTGCTGTTTTTTCTTTTGATTTGTTGCTAGAATCATATGCCACAAGTGAGTTTCCTTGATCCTTGTCAAGCTGCAGAAGATAAAAGAACATGAGCATGAGCCTACCACCCAAGAATACTAAACAGAAAGATAGACACTATTACTTGAGTTAATGAAAACATCAACCCCAAAATTATCAAATATATTTTAGTAACTAGTTAACGGCCTTCTGGTGTGATGGCATTCACATAACTTTATGAAAAAGGCAGGCATGAATCTAGAAACTTTGTTTTCGATCATTGACTATGTGAAGAATTTTGTGGGTAGAGACAATCCACCCACATATCCCAAGTCCTCCCACACAACTCACAAGGAGGTAGGAGATGGTGAAAATAAGAAAACGAGAGTACACTTGTACTGTCGTCTAGCTGCTCTATTCAATCAAGCCATAAATTATCTTAAACTTCAAATTATAATATTGAGATCAGGAAACTTGTATACAAATGATTAAACAAAATAAACCAGAAGATCTCCAAAATGAATCATGTAAAACTAATCTGATAACATACGCAAGGGACTTTACCCTTTGGCTTTTGTCATCTGTGTCATCTGTGGAGGTATCAGTTCTTGTGCTGGTATCTGCCATGTTAGACTCTCCCCAGTTTTCACGAGGACCACCAGACGTAGAAACAAAATTTGGATTTGATTCTTTCTGTAATGGCAATGTTTGAGACCCCATGATAGCACTTGGCAGGCTTACATCAGTGGATGCAAGTGGCTGAATTCCATTATAGTTATGTCAGGGGGTTGTTACTTTTCATCAAATACAAGTGCAAAAAAGCAAAACCAAATAAACCTTTCTATTAAAAATAAAAAAATGAGAACAGATAAAACAGTACCTTAATTAAAGAACTAAACTGGATGTTGTTGTTCAGAGTCGAACTATTTGACTTCATTTGATTATACAAAGGATCTAGAGCAAGTATATTTGGTAAGAAAATATATTAGTAGAAGTCTAGAAGAGCAACAACAGGAAGAGAAGAAGAACAGAGAAGAGAATTGCAGTCAGACTTTCAGAGGTTTAGATTTTGCAAACCAAGAGAAAATGTAGCTCTGGCTCTTCTATATTAAAATTAATGTATCAATACTTCTACATACAAAATTAGTTATACATAAAAAGTATAGATACATTATTTAGTTACAAATTGGAAAAATAATCTAAGCAACTTTAAGTATCATATAGTAGGGCGAGTCATAATTGCACAATAAAGCTTTAGACATCTTGTCAAATTGAGAAGTAATAGACAGATTGCAGATGGAATAGAAAGAGATGGCAAAGGATTAAGGTTCAACAAAGAAAGCCAGCTATAAAAAGCTGGGAATGTAAAGGAACAAGAATTAGAAGGTGTGTTCTTAGGCATATTTGTTAGGGGTCAGCTAATCAAGACATTTATCAGCCACGCTAGAAACATAGCAGAGGAATTATACAAGATAACTTGGTCAAAATCAAAAGAGGTTGAGTATGCACCGCTTGTGTACTCAATAATGCAACATCAAGAGTGAAAATGAGATAAAAAGATGATCACTGAAACTACTTTGGAAGTGGACAAATAACCAAAATGCCTGAAGCTCCATTACAAAGTAATACATACTTCTAGTAAGGTCTACATCTTCTATGTGAAATCCAAGAGTTTGCTGAAGTGTTCTTAAGTCTGAGATCCGAGATGAAGGAATAGAGCTTCCCTCTGCACCCCTGAAAATCAAAGTGAAAAAGACCATCAGAGTGTGAAAAAAAAAATTCAACGATAATGCAAAAGGTGAACAAAAGATCCTAGCATGGAAGAGGAACTTAAGGGATGCATCAAAAAACATAACAATGCATCCACAAACCTATAACTGGGGTCTGGAAGGGCAAAATAGTTCTTGAACTCAAGGATGTGAATTGACCAAGAAAATCTGTCTGTAAGATATACTTGACATTCAACTAAGGATTTAACTTAGCGGATGAATATGCTAAGACACAGTAAAAGCATTATATCCCCTTCAATGAAGTTTTTGAGATGAAAGTTAGAGATGCTCCAAGTCACATATTCATAGAACAATTAAACCAACTTAAGGCAGATGTACCTCGAAAATGAGAAGAAGTTTTGTAATGTGAATAAAAAGTTTCCATAAAAACTCATCACAAGGATCAAAAACAAAAACATGTGCATACATACATACATACATACATACACCATATGCTCAGCAAGTTTTATTGTTATGTATTAAAAAATTAAATCAAAATAAAAAGACCAACTTATTTGAGTTGGAGTGCATCAACAAGGAAAAAAGAGTTTGGCAAAAACTCCAGTGAAGCATTTATATAATTCTCATACTTCACATATAACAATATTTACCATTAGTAATACTAATACATATCCCATCTTTGCTTGCCAGTCATGCTAAGAATCACATCTTCCTTAGCACTAAGCTCAAATGCACAAAAGAAGTCACTTTACTCTAACTAACTTACATCTGCAGTTTCCATATTACTTCCTTCTCTAGTCCCCAAGCCGGGCGAGTTAGTGGCGACGTGGAAACCGGGTGACACCACTGTGACAGTCTAGTCCCTCCAATTTGGTTCATATTTAGAGAACAAAGATATGAAGTACAAAAACATTAAACTGATAGCTTAAGAACCTAGTATTCCTCTTCCTAGGCTTCTTAAGTGATTGAACAAAGCATAAGCTACGACCAAAGTCTTTTGTAGCCCCTGATGGCAATTAAACAAAGTTCCCCAATTGAAATTAAAGCAGATATTAATGAAGTCTTATGGTCCTATGCCCTCTTTATGAATTAATACGGCACAATTAGTTTAATCAAGTGACAAGTAAGTACAAGCAGAAACACTGACCCATCAAAAAGCAAAGTACGTTTACTGCAAAATTAAATTCAAACAGTGAACTCAACATAGCCCTTCAATAATTCAAATTAAAGAAGATAGAATAGAACAATACATAAGCCAAGAAAGTTACATGGAATTATTAGCTGTGGGCATCGAAGAAACAAAGCTAGGCATCCCGTTCACCGTTTTGTTTACATCATCTACACCAATCTTCACTGTTCTACTACCCATCAATCACCATCATCATATCATCACCACCACTGAACAAGAACAAGCTCTTCAAATTCCAACAAAACAACTCAAACCCAGTTCCCTAAAACTCCTAAATCCCAAAGGCCAGAAATCAACTTCTCAATCCAAAGAGCTCAAAACAAACAAAACCCAGAAAAACTAAAGAATAAGAGGGGGAAATCAGGAGATGGGACTTCACTTTCTTTGAGAAATGAATCGAAATCCAGAACAGCAGCGAAAACAAAACCCTACCCAGAAGGGGTATGAGATAAATAGCGAACCCTTTTTGACTTTTTGATCAAATTCTTAGGTAAAGCATTTAAAATCATGGGAAAATTTTGAAGAGGCCCACATTGAATTTAGAGCTTTTTTATTAGAAATTTAAAACTGGGGGGGCTGTTGTGCTTGTTGGTCAGGTCAGGTGGGGAGAAGAAGAGAGAGAGAGAGAGAAGTAGAAAGAAGCGTGACGTTTAGACCATTCCAAATTCCAACCTCCTCCTTCCTTACGTCCTTTTCTTTGGAAAAAAAACCTTTTTTTTTCTTTAATCATATTTGATTGATGCTACAACTTTTCTTTCTTCTTTCTCCTTTTTTTCTCCTATTTTTCTATTGCTGATTCTTGGGTAGTGGGTACACCGCAGCTTCCTCCTTCTCTCTTTCTTTCTCTTCTTAACTTCACCATAGCCTCTCCACTAACTTTCCCAATTCTTCATAAACCCTCCCCTCTTTCAGGATTCTTTCTTCTAGGGGGCGTTTGGCCCCTGTCTTGTGTTTGGGTGGGTTTGGCTTCAAAAGTCAAACCCATGTTTGGATGGATGTATTGGAAAGCCATGGGTTTAGAACCCAAACCCATGGTTTTGGGTTCTAAACCCCTCACTTCCTCCAATTTTGTTTCTCTCTCTTCGTCAGATCAACAATTTTATCTCTCTCTTAATCCATTTGACATCAACACCAACAATTTTTTTTTTATCTCTTTTTCAATTTTGACATCAATTTATTATATATATATATATATATATATATATATATATATATATATTTTTAGTTAAAATATTTTTTTTTCTATTATGAAAAATGATATTCTTTTGTAATGTTTTTTTTTTACTAATTTCTAATATGAATATATTTTAATATTATTATAAAATTTCCATTAATAATAGGAAATTATTGGAATCTATATTATATCCGAACTAAGTTTTTTTTTCAATTTTTTTTCCTCTTTATTATTTGTTTATTTTATGTATTTTTTCAACCGTATTCTATAAATTAATGATGTGTTTGTAACTTTTTTTTCCTTTTATAATATTTTTTTTTAATTGGAATATACAAAATTTTCATCAATAATGTATTTTTTTTTACTTTCTTCTATTTCTTGTTTTTTGTTTTTGTTGTTTTTGTTAAATGTTTTTTTTTAATATTTTATTAAAATATATCTTTTTCCATAAAAAAAATTTCATCAATAGTAATATAATTTTTTTTTTTTTGTGTCAACAAGAGCGTAGCCCAACGACATGATATATTGCTTAGTGACCATGAGTGTAACCCAACATGTTAAAAACTTTTTTTCCTTTCCTTTTATTTTTTTGTTTATCTTAATGTTTAAAAGGTATATTTTTTCATCCTATTTCATAAACTTTTTTTTGTACGAGTACAAAATATGAAAATTGTTCAATTTATTTTCTTATTCTTAGAATATAACATAAATTAAATGCTTCATTTTTAAGTTACAAAAGAATTTTGCTCATGTTATGTGAGGTCGGGTTTTACAATTCACCACTAGAAAATAAGGGTATAAAAGAGAAACGAAATAGTAAAAGGAAAAAGAAAAAAAAAGAAAAAAACTGTTCAACCCGGGGTTCAGAACACTGCACCCCAAACACTGGTTTCTGATTCCGAGGCTTTCCAACCCTGCACCCCAAACACAGTTTTTAGATTCCCAGGGTTCAGAACCCGCCCTGACAAAACCCCCAGGGTTCTGATTCCAAGACAGGGGGCCAAACGCCCCCCTAAAGTTTTGATTTTTACGTAAAACAAATCGATTTCTTCCAAAGCTGTGAGTGATTATGAGAGAATTTTGATTATTTTTAGTGTTTGGTAGGATGGTTTTGTGTTAATTTAAATAGAAAATGCTTTTCATTTAAATAGATTCTTTTTTGCCGAGCATGACTCAGCTAGCATATCAATCTGTTGACGACCAAGAAGTCTGTGGTTCGAATCCTCACCTAAATGTACTAAAAAAAAATAGAATCACTTTTTAGAATGTGGTAAACTATGGCTTTTAGAGATTAGTTTCTCTGGAAATAAGTGGCACAAACTTTTAAGGAAAATAATTTCATAAAAAAAAAAAATAAGAGAAAATTACATCATCCCAAGGTTTAGTAGTATTTGGGTCTCCGTCAAAATTTCGATTAAATTTTAACTGATGAAACCTATTTTTAATTTTTTTAATTATTAATTTAAAAAAAAAATTAATTAATTAATTTTTATTTTTATTTTTCTTTATCTTTATCTTTCTCTTCTCTTGTTCCTATCTCATCATTCTTATTTTTTTTCATGTTCGTTGACGCGCAATGTCAGCGATTTTTTTTTTCCTCTCATTTTCCTCTCCCTCCCATCTCCACCTCTTCCTTTCTCCCTTCTTCCCCTACTGTTTTTTTTACGGATTTGAGTTTTTCTGTAATTTTGTTTTTTATTTTTTTTAAACGAAGGAAAGAAAGGGAGATGGAGGTGAGAGGGAGGGAAAAGGAGAAGAGGAAAACGAAAAAAAAAAAAAATTACATATCTGGGTAGATTTGTAAAAAAATGTGATTTTTTTTTTGTTTTGTTTTGAAAACGAAGAGAAGAAGAAAAGAATAAAAAAAAATAGTCACCGACATTGGGCCGCCGACGGCCATAGAATGGGAGAGAAGAGAGAAAGAGAAAGAAAAAAGAAATTAAAAAAAAATAATAATTAAAAAAAATTAAAAATATGTGTCACGACAGCATTCTATTAAAATTTAACGAGAAATTTTGATCGGAGGGACAAAAAAACGCACTAAATATAAACTTGAAGAGTATAATTGTTGAGTTTGAAACTTTGAACTTCAACCTAAGAAGAAACCATGAATGTATCTTTTTTTAAAAAAAATAAAGTTTCTATACCTATATACCTATTTCAATTATATTTCTAGATTTTGATATGTTTTATTTAATTCTTGTATTTTTTTAATTGTTTCAAAATAACATCTCATGAGTTCTTTAGTTAAAATGATGGAGTATATATATGACATATATAAAGTGATTTGAATTTCTAATCTAAAAAAAATACATGTCAATTATTGTTGAATTATATTTAATTTAACCTAAATATCAATAATATATTTTGAGCTAATCTTAATCTAAATAAATTTATAAATATGAATGAAAAAAAATCTAATATTTTTATTAGAACCATTTGGAACTTCAAAATTTAAAATGAAATTTTGATATAATTTATGACTTTTGTTCCTTCAAACTACTCGAGGTGACCCACCTCAAGTGGGTGTTTTCTTCTCAATTTTTTATTTTTTTTTATTTTTTTTTTGGTCAATCTTGCCTCCATATTCAACTACATTTTGTACACCAAGAAATTTCCACTTGTTTATTGTTGAACTTTTTTGTTTAAACCACTAATTTTGTTGTCTATGGATTTTTTTCAAATAAAATATTTACGAATTTGATCTTAATTGTCTTTTTTTTTTTCTAGTTTATAATTTTGTTTATGTTCAATTATTTTAACTTTGTAATATTATTAGTTGTTTTTATTTTTTTGGTCTCCTAGGACTCGTATAGTTAGGGTGAATTTTTATAACTTTTTTAATATTAATAGTCAACATTCACTTGTAGTAGTATTTTTATCTAATTTTATAAAAATAATACTAATAATTTTCATAAAAAAAAATGCACAATAAAAATACGTTAACAAAATTTGTAGAGAAAGGAATGTTGATAGAGAGTAATATTTGGGCTAGTTGTACAAATAGCAATCAGACACAAACTAATTGTAATATCAGTGATAGACTATTATCACTGACAAAAATCTATAAAAAGTTGAGGTGGTCAACGATAGACTTTTATCAGCCATAAGATATCAGCGATAGAAATTGCCATATCTGCAAAAAAAATTAAAAACATGCTATATTTTTAATTATCTTATTCTAAATTGACATCGGTTACAATTTCTCTTAATATTTTATTTGAAATTTTTTATTATAAACTAACTTTTTGAAAATAAATTATCACTTGTTATCCACCATTATTATCTAGATCACTAAAGTATCTTTTGACATAAAGGCAATCTTGAAATAGCCACTAATTTTAATATTTGATCTAAATTATGCTAGATTTTTTTTTTTTTTTTTTGAAAGCTAAATTATGCTAGATTTGCATCTATTCTAATAGAGAAGTTCTTACTACTATTACAAACTCTCATGAGTTGTCCTTGGTGCTCATCAATAATTGAAATAGGTATTGAGGTTAATTATAGAATAATATCTAAAAAGAGTCAAAGAAGTCTTTAGAGATTCTATCACAAATTCTTGGAAGTTATAGATGTATTTGTTAGTGCAAAAAGTATTAATACATATTTATGGTGTTCAAAAGAGATTTTAAATGGAGTCTTAGCAATTTCCTTCCTATCTACTACTATTGATATCTATTATTTTTCATAAGAAATTGTTTGGTCAATTCTATGTCACATGTAAATAGAGATGTATATTTCCCCTCCCGAAAATGAGGGGCTGTGTGGGAAAAAAAATCCTCATGAGCTAAACTAGGACGACGATGGAGAATACATTCTATGTCCTCGTCCTCGCCTCGATTTCTTTATTTTTTAATATATATTTATGTATGTATATTATGTTGGGTTCTATGTCCTAAAACTCATAATATGTAAACGTTGTGAATGTAATATTTCTATTTTACGCAATAAAGAGATATTGAGGTTTATTCAGTAAAAGTGTTTATTGAATATAGTGAAACGTGTTTGCATTAACATGTACCAATAACAAACACTCATGGCGAAGGATGAGTACTTAAGCTTCATGTATGACATGATTGTGAATCAAGCTCAAGTAGGCAGTCAAAACGGTCTATAGTATATGGATAAGGCTGAGTACCTTATCCTGGTAACACTATTTGATGCGGCTCACTTTGTATAGTACATAACGATGTGATCTGAATCGTTTCACATGGAGATGTGCGAGCGGGGGCGTCCTGTGCAATAAGTTTGCATAAGACTGAACCGCGGAATCAAGTCGTTCTCTCTTTATAACATCGTTTACTAAAGAGACCGACTTTTTCATATGATGACCTAGGTAACTCGTTCTTAATTCTGAGCTCGCTATGAACTCCTATTTATTCGAGAGTATCCTTTGACTTGCACAGGTGAGAGTGGTCAGATCACCGACTCAATAAGCTTACCATCTTGGGGATAAACTCGAATAGGTGGTTGGGGACATAGTACAACAAGATGAAAATCACTTTTACCCGTTCTTAAGGGCTAATAGAGAGGTGTTCCCTTAATAGTTGACTCCGGGTCTTGATCATGAGGCATCATCCTCTTCTGTGTGAAGAGGGTTAATGATTTGATGATTGGATCACATATCAGATGTTCATTAGAGGTGTCAGTGGTACTTAAGGAACAAGAGATAATACAGGGGTTAAACGGTATAAATGACTCGCTGTGACTACGGACACCTGTGAAGGATCGAGTTACTCATAATGGTTATATCAAGAGGACATAATATATCTACAGTGAGGAGAGTGCAACCCTCGAACTATAGTGGAGTCTCCAGGGGTTAACAAATGTTGATTAGTTCGGTTAAAAGAGTTTTGACCGGATAATCTCCTATCGTTGGAGCTCATGATCTGTACGTCCTTTAGGTTCTCCTGGCTAGCTCGAATAACGCCGTGCAACAATATAAAAGAAAAGAAAAAGAATTTGAATTTCTTCAAATTCGGGTTATGGAAGGATGATGGACATATTTAAATATGATTTAAATATGGAAATGATCTAAAACATGAATATGATTCATATGAAAAAGTCAATTTTTGGAAAACCGGGATTAACCATATTATTTAATTAATATTTGATATTAAATTAAATAATATTAATTAATTTAAAAATTAATATATATATATATATATAGTATGTATTCTAAACTATAATATGGCTAGTGGAAAAATGGGGATTCATAATGTATGAGTTTTTAAAAACTCAAATTTGTGAAGTTTTTATAGTTTTCTTGCTCTGTCTTCGTTGGAGTAGTGGAAATAAAAAAAAAAACTCGGACCATCCATTTTCTCAGACCTTCCTTCTCATCATCTTCTTTTCTCCATTTCTTTTATTTTTTCTTCTAACGGAGTCCCACAACTCCGTTGCTCGGCGCCGAGGATAGCGGGACTATCGGATGTGGTCCTTGAGGCGTTCGTGAGAAGAGGCCCAAAAAGTTCGTGAGGAGGAACGACCGGCGAATCTTGAAGAAATTAGAACTACAAGAGTATGTATTCTAAATTTCTTATTTTCGTCTTCTCGAGCATGTTTTTATTTCGTTAATTTGATGAAATTATAGTATCAACGATCCAAAATCGCTTATGCAGCGTTATACGCTCCATCAATTGGTATCAGAGCGTATTTTGATCAACTCAACTTGCATCAATTTAAGTTCGGTGTGTATTTTAATTTATAAATTGTTTCTGAATGGGAGTCTAAAGTGTATATCGGTTTTGACATCGTTTCTTTTTTAATTTCATTATTTGTAATTACCCGAGAAATGGGCTTTAATGTGTGCTGAAGAGTCTGTATTCTTTTAGAGTCATTAAAGTCCATATATGTTTCTTTGTGAAAGAAGCACGAGTTTTGAGCCCGCCGAAGTGTTCAGTGCAAGTTCAAACTCGTTCTGGGCGGTTCAAAGAGAAGCTCGAAGAGAAATTGACCGAAGCGTTCGGGGGAGCAAGCTTGTCCGAGGCGGTTCGAAGTCCGCTCAAGACTCAACTTGTTGTTCAAGCTTGTAATAAATTAGTTATTGCTTGCTTGATGCCAAAATCGGTCCACTTTAGTGTGTTTAATTAATTATGCATAGCGTATGTATGTTTTAATTAAATCCATGTTTGTATGTGCATAAAGTATGTCATATAGATTTAAAATCCCACCGTAGAAAACATGTTTCATGCATTGAAAATATGTTATAAGTGTTATAATATATAATATGCATGTTTAGAAATTCATGAATATTGATATAAAAGTTATATTAATTAATGAATTAAATGTTGTTTGCTTAATAGAATAATTGATATAAGTGTTATGTTAATTATGAAATTAAACATCAACATTAGTTACCTTAGTTTTATGCATATTGTATGTTATAAGTGTTATAATGTATAAGTTGCATGTTTAATTCATGAGAATTGATATAAGTGTTATATTAATTTATGAATTAGGGGTTGTTTGTTTAAAGTATAATTGATATAAGTGTTATATTGATTATAAAGTTAAACATTCAACTTATCATGCCTTAGCGAATGCGTGTTTGAGAAGCATGTAGATTATTGTTATAGCTAGTATGTCTAAGTGTTTTGCAAAGTGTTGTAAAAATCACATAGACTTTTAAAATCTATAACAAAGACTAAAGCATGTTCATTTAGGGTTAAATGATTCGATCCATTTCATTAGATGAATAGGTCGATATCTTGTAAATGCTAATGTTACAAGAAACTTACCCGGTGAAATCATGTTCGAGATTGGAGGTGTTTAAGCTGACGGTTTACGGAACACCTCCTACCCTGGGGACAATCCGATACTTGAGTAAAGTTAACCCGACTTTATGAGCATGCGTGAGAGGTGTGATGTGAGGTTAATAAAGTCTTTATAACCTATACATCTTAGGTCAAAAGTTTACCTAGACTTTAAGGTTTTATTTACTTAGCCGGATAAAGCCTGAAGTAATTTACCCTAAACCGTCTAAAATACTTAGTAGATGTGTTGATAATGAATATATGATATATCTCTCTCATGCTACGCACTCCCTAAAAGTTCACAACGTGAGAATTTTGCAGGGCCTCATGATGTCATTTGAGGCATCTCCAGTCGGGTGGTGTTTGCAACTTTCAATAGCAAGGTGAATGGAATAAATATTTATAGTAGGTGGGAGAAGGAAGTATGTCAGTACTTCCTGTCCCTCCAATTGAACCGTGAGATTCTCATGTTCCTATATATTTAAATAGAAAATTTCAAAATGAGTTTTTTTTTTTTTTTTTTTTTTTTTTTTTTTTTTTAATTAATATTAATTCATATAAATATTATATTTTTAAAAAAAAATTATATATAAATATTTAAAATTATATTTATATGAATATAGAATTACAAGTTTAATTCTTCCATCTTAAATTTGTGTTTAATACATTTGTGAAGTTTAAATCGTTTAGATTCATTAACTTTAAATTTTGTATCTAATAGCTTTTAAGTATATTCATTTTTTTTCTTTAAAAAACTCAACTAACTGTTGAGGACTCAATTACACTTAAATTTTTTAATTTTGTATCTAATAGATACATATATTTTTTTTAAATGTCGAATAAGTTGAAGACCCATTAATTTTATGTCTAACAAAATATAATATTTTAAAATTTTTAATATGTCTTTATTAGATACAAAATTGAGAGTTTAAGGATCTATTAGACACAAAATTAAAATTTGAAAAATCTATTAGACTCAAAATTGAAAGTTTAAGAGTATATATTTCAAAGTTCAAGAACTGTATAGACATAAATCGAAAATTTTAAAGATTAAACTTGCAATTAACCTTATTGAAATTGTATCCCTCCTGACAAAAAAATTATGGATCCGCTCCTAATAGCCATCGTCATTTTTCCGCTCGTGCTGTTGCAACCTCCCTTCTAGCAGATTTGCACTGATTTTATACTCCCTTAGGGCGTGTTTGGCCCAAGGAGTTGTTTGAGAAATAATTGGGAGAAAAAGTTAACTCCCCGTTTGGCCCACAGACTTGTTGAACTCGGATAAAAAATATCAACTCCCCAGACTTCTACAATAATTACTATTGAACTTCCCAGACTTCTACAATAATTACTATTTTGCCTCATTTTTCGAGGCAACACATTTCTCTCTCTTCTTCTCTCTCCCACAATATTTTTAATTATTAAAAAAAAAAAACGCAATTTAAACAAAATGTGTAAAATGACTAAAAATGCAATCCAACCTATTTTTATTATTTTAAATATAAATTAGGTTGTTCAATCAAAATTGATACTTAAACCAAATTCAAAAGGTAGCATTCTTACCATGAAGATAAATAAAAATATCAGCTTATTTGAACGCTTATTTGAACTCGTTTAAATTAACAAATTAAAACCTTTCAAATTCACATGTAATATTTAACACAATATTGTATGACTTTCTTTTATTTCAAAACTATCCAAATAAAATGAATAATTAATGTGAGTGATATTGAAAAAATAATGCGAAATATTGTTGTGAAAATTATTTTTGTTATCTTGTAAAACTCTTCCTTCACTTATGTTTTTATTATATAGTTTTCAGTCCGAACCGAACCGACTCGGTTAACCGAATTCGACCTAACAACGGGTCATCTGACTTGCGATTTTTCTAATTCTATGCGCGCCTCTTTCGTCCGCAAACTAGGTCATCACTCTCCGCCTGCGTTCGCCTCCTTCATCGTCCCTGTCTCCTCCGACGTCGACTCTCCCAACGCCGCCGGCCGTCAGTGATCGATTGTTGGGTTTTTATTCTAAACTACGACCTTCGGCTTTCACCTGCGTTCTTCAGGTTTTTATTCCCTTCTCTCTCTCACTTTCACTTGCGATCGATTGTTGGGATAAAACCCATGTCTTGTTCTTCCATATTTTTTTTGTTTCGGTTTTGAATGAGTTGAATGTCGAGAATGTTGGGCAGAGTGACGAGAAACTTTTATATCTCAATGTCCAAGATGTATGTGATTTTTTTCTTAATTTGTTTTAGTTATTTATGGGTTTTTATTTGTTGGGTTTTTTTTGTAGGGTGTGAAATTGCTAAGGGCTTCTCTTCCTTCATCCTCTGTCCTCAACGATTTGTTTCTTCACAGGATCAACTTCTCACCATCTTCTGGTATTCCCCCAATTTAATTTCTCTACATTTGGTTAAAGTAAAATCACTAAGTAGAATGATCTATGTTTATTCTTCTTAATCTAGTTTGATTTATGTCTCTGACTTTGTCTTTTACAAATGAGACTTCTAAACCAAGTCATTCTAGTCAAACTCTCCTTTCAGTTGCAAGTGATAATCCTAAACTCCCTCAGATTAACCAACACAATCACCGATGATACATTGAATATTTTCGAAATAAGAACCGTCTACTATATGCTTTATATTTTGGTGTTATATCGTTTTCTTATCACTCTATATCTTCAGATTTTCGTATAAGTAAATGAGATGTCGATCTTCATTTTTTTTTTAACTAATTATAAAAAAAAGAAAAAGAAAAATTAACGCTGGTAACTATTGTGATTCCATTGGAATTAAGTTTCAGTGACTTTACTTGGAGTGGAGTGAAAAGCAAGAGTTTGAGTGAGGTAATAGGAGAATTAGAGAGAGAGGTTCTATCATCTATGGCTTTGGCCTTCCACTTTAAAGTCTATGTTATTGGCAAGCTACTGCATTTGAGTTTTCAGAAAAAAATATGATGGTTTGAAGCCCTGTTGATGGAATTTAGGGATGCATTCATTTCTATGATTGCAACTAACTACTATGTGAAAGGAGTAGGATATATTATTGCAAAAAGTTCTATTACTTGGCTTGCCTAAGCTACTTCATCTCTTAAGAAAAAAAATATGGTGGGTAGTGTGGGTTTTCATTTTTGAATTTCCGTTTTTGATATTCAGGCATACGGAACCTTGTGATGCTAATATCACAAAGGAGTAGGATATCATAAGTTTGATCAGTTTCCTTGTCTAAGCTATTGCAATTTTGCAGAAAAGTAATATGGTGCGTTCCAAAGCTCCTTCAAAGAAGCAGAAAAAAAGTGGAATTGATTTTAAGGTATATCTCCCTCCAACATTATTTCCCCCAAAGAAAAGGTAAAAGAAAAACCTAGTTCAGTGGCATGGTTTTATTTTAATACATTATTTTTATGTTTCAGAAAATCAAGCGAAAGCTAGGCAGAAAATTGCCACCACCAAAGAATTCTACAAACACTGAAATTAAATCAAAAGGTAAGTTTTAAAGAGTGAAAAAAATCTTTAAGCTACATAGGTTGCCTATTATTGTTGTAACCCGAGTTTAATATGCATTATGTCAGCTATTATTTTGCCTGAGCAGAGCGTTGCATCAGAGAAGTCAGGTTTAGCAGTGAACAAAAAAGGGTTGACTTTAAAGGAACTTCTTCAGCAAACATCCCACTACAATTCTAAGACTCGTAAAGGTATACCTCAATTGATGGACTTGTTTTTTTGTATGCTCTTTTATTCTTTCATTTGTTCTCAATGAATGTTTGGTATCTTTTCAAATAAAAAAAAGGTACACCTCAATTGATGGGGTCCCATCCCGTAACACGCCCTGAATAGAGAAAACAGAGTTATTTGTTTCTATTATATAAATATGAAGATGCTTACTTGATTATAGAGAAATATGTATTCATTTAGTAGAAATATATACCTACAATTTATCATCTATCCTTCTCTGTGAGTCAATAGGTGCTTTGCTGGGCATTAGAGATTTATTCAGTAAATACCCTGTGGAATTAACGATACATCGCTATGCTGTTATTGAGAAACTGCGTGAACGCATTGATGATGTTGATAAAGTAGTTCGTGAGACACTATATCAACTTTTGAAGTCAGTTATCTTCCCTGGTTGTAAGGAGGTAATTCTCTCGTTCTTTGTGAGTTAAATTAACTAAGCTAGTATGTGCTTGTGCTTGTAAGAAAGAAATACATGTTATGGACATTTTTTCTATTGGCACTAGTTTGGTTGAGAGAAGCTTATTTGTAAAAAGATAGGGGTGCGCATTGTCAGGGTTTTGTACTTGTTAGATCTTTCCTGTATGATTTTCCTTTTGTCAATCATCGATCCAACCTTCTATCTTAATTTATTCTTTTTTATTGAAATCTCATTATTGTTCTTATAAGAAATGACACTCATACAACCATATGAACTGGTTTTCATTCACTTTATGCGTATGTCCTAATGTAGTTCTTTTGTCATTTTTTTGATTGTTCTTTTGTCATTTGGAACCAGGAAAATCAAGGACTCTTCATTTCCTTACTGATGGGTTATATTTTCAATGCAATGACTAACTTATCCATTGATGTTCGGATGATGGCTTTCAAATTTTTTGAACTTGTTGTGGAGTACTACCCTTCTTCATTTTTCTTGCACGCTGATAAGGTACGTTTAGTAAATCTTAGATAAAGTTTTTTAACTTTTCTATTTTCCTGTTTATTAGTTTTCATTTTGGAAGGAAATAAATCTCGTTGATAAACTAAATTTACACAAAAATCAGTCTTAATTTCACCTAGAGGTGGAAAAAGGATCCCAAATCGGCTACAATCATAGAAAATGGGGGTAATTATAAAATGATTGCATGAAGACACGCAAGAGGAGGCTATGTAAATAAATAATTTAACCCCAAATATAAACCTAAGAATCTCCTCCTCCCGAGGATCAAAAGGAAGAGCTACTCTTCATAATTAAACAACCTTTGTTAGAACAGATTTTGTTCACCTTCCTTCTTAGAAAATGATTGAGAATACATATTGACAACAGTTTCATCCATAAAGCTAGCCCTTAAAGTCAATTTTCTAAAGAATTTCAAAATTTCCCTGCTAATACAACAAATCTGATATTGCATTGAGAATTCACCCCACATTTGCCCGTTCAAGTTTGAACCTATTGAAAATTGAATTATTTTGATCATGACGAGAACCATTGAAAGCTTATACCTCAAATGAATTTAGAGGATTTACTTTGAGCACCCAAAACAAGAAGCATGTTTGAAGTTTTTGAAAGAAAATCTAAACACCATTACTACTTACTCTGGGTGGAGATAGAGCTTGCAATAGAGAACAATTCTTTTTTACCATCGGTAATAAAAGGCAGGATAATTATGGAACTCCCTTAAAATAAGGAATAGGAGTATGTCATTTTTGTCCATGATTTACTTTTTTGGTATCGTTACTATTTATTGTTGGTATTTTTTTTGATGTCTCCATTGTTTTCTTCATCTTCAGATTCTCCAAAACTATGCTGAAATTCTAGCGAAGAATCAATTCTATCTACAAGATAAAGGCAAGCTCAAGAATGCTCTTACTGGGTTGGTCCAATGCTTATCATTATTGCCATGCAACAAAAGAGAAATTGACTCATCTAAAAATGTACTATGTAAAGAAAACTTTTCTCTCTTTTTGTTAGTTTATTCAATTATTCTCTTATTAAGGCATTTTTTTGTTTTTGATTTTTGTAATGTAAGTTGATTATCTGTGAGGCTTCTACATAGAGTCCTTTTATTTTACACAATTTATTTGAATTATAGAATGTTGCGGATGAAGGGATGCTGCATGCTTTTGAGCCTCACGTGCCTACAGAATCTGCTGGTATGTGAAAGGGGAGTCCATTTGTTGAATTTTGTGCCTGTTACATTTTCTCTCTCGCTCATCAATAACCTTTTTTTTTTTTTTTTCTTTTTGATTCAAAACCAAATTTTGTTAAGAAAATACTCTTTTTTATATAAAAGAAAAGAACTTCTAAGATTTGGTTAGATTACAGAACTCTTGTCAATTGGCTTGTAAGATTTGGTTAGTTTTAGCCTTTTAGTTTATTGACTCATTTTGACATCTGAAAGTATTGGAAGGAAAATATTCCATTTCCTTTCTTAGGAATGGTTATAACATGGTTGGCTTGTAAGCAGAATCCTACCTAAGTGGAAGAGGATGACAATAATCCAGCTAGCATAATTTCTAACCTATGGCAAATGCAAATTTGCATGAAAAAAAAATTAGGGTGAGAACACAAGAAACAAATAGGTAATATCTACTTCTCCGTACATGGGCATGTAATTCTGCTTTCTTTGCCAACTAATGTTATGTAGTATGTCATAATGCTACATGATGAAATTACATCTGGAACCCGTGGGCTTTTTTTTTAGGTCATGCCCGCTCTGTTGTTTTTTCATTCTTCTTAATGAAAGTTTGGGTTCTCCTTAAAAAAGAGAGAGGCAGGACTTCATCATGAAAGAACTGCAAAGCATTGGTTGTGTCACATTAAGAAAACCGATTTCTTGTTCAGTTGTTTGTCATTTATTTTTTGTATGATACTGGAAATTCTGTTAATTTCTTTTACTGCTATTTGTCATTAAACCACCAATCTAATTTTTTCTTTGTTTCTTTGTTGTTTTTGTTCAGGGCCTTGCGTCATTATTGACAAATTAGAGAATTTGGTGCTTGTGTTGTTAAATTGCTTCCAAGAGTTTATGCCAGTGGTTCATGATGTAAATCTTCTTAATGCACAAGTTTATGACTGTATTCTATATGTTGTTCGAAGCATACATCTTGCTGTTCAGTACTTACTTTATGGGAGTGAAAAGGGGAAAACGGAAACACATTCTCCTTGCAAAGGATCTGACACACGGTTGGAGGGGACAATTTCGTCAGCATTGTTAAAGAAATTGCTTTATGTGTTCCCCCTTAATCCATTGCATCACATCTCGGAGAAGGTATACCAAGATCCCTTTCTTTGATTCCAAATGATAACGTGTGCCTTTCCTTGTATTCGAATGAACCTTTAACTTCTTCAAAATTTACCACTTTTTCTTCTTAACGATTACTTTTTATGGCGTTTCATTGGTATTTATTTAATAGAAAAAGAAGTTTGACAAAATGGAAATATATTTTCATTGGTATTTATGCTTCTACTTCCTTGGTGGTTCTCAATGAATTGGTTGAATCTTTTTAATTATCTGCCCTCAAAGAACTTTTCATGATTAATATGAATTAAAAATAACACAACTCCCAACCATAGACTGTTACGCGAAGCAAAATAATTGTCCTCACCTCACATCTTAGAAAAAGATTCCTGTAACGTGTTTTAGTTGTAAGGAAAAATTGATGTGATGTTAAAGGATTTTGATTATGCTCCGCAAGTGCTAAGTTTCTTGATGAGCATCCTACATTGTATCAAAGTACCAATGACCTTTCAAATTTTTTCAAAATTTAGTGATTCAATTCTTCTTTTATGTCTGACAGGACAACGACAGATTACTGACACTGAACGTTGCCATTACAGAGATATTTTTGCATTCGTGTATCAAACCTCCAAATGCGACATTGGAGAGATTTCTAGGATTTATAGAAAATGTTATGCTTGGAAAGGTAATAATTCACAAGCCTTATTTTCAAGGATTTTTAGTGGAAGTTGGTTTAGCTGTATAGTATCCATAACTTGTCGATGCATCTTCATCTAAATTTCATGGAGGGTTTATTTCTAGTATCTAGTAAGGTGTGATACTCCAAAGATTTTCGGTGATCCGGTTCCTGCATGTAGATGCATTTATTCACATTGCATTACGTCTGATATGTGATATCTTTTGCATGATTGCATCTAGATGAGGTCATAATGATACTTGTCAATCATAGTATTCACCTTCATGAATTCTACTGTGTTATTTATTTGGTAGTTAAAAGATATTTTTTCAGTGGATCAGAATTGTGTATTTTTGAGTGAATGTTGGTACTTTTGGGTGAGTGGTGGATTGATTCTTTGGGTTCTCTAATGTTTTAACTGGCAGATTGTCAGTGGCACTAAATCTGGTAAAGCGGTTAGAGAGAAGCATATCCTTCCGTTACTTCCTTTTATTCCTGAGCTTATTGCACAAGTAGAAAATACTTGGAAGTTCCGACTACTTCAGGTTTGACCTTCTTAACAAGCGTACCCTACGTTTTTTTTTCGAATTTTTTCAATGTTTTTAAAAATGAACATAGAACCATGAAGACCATATTGATCAGGTAAAGTATTTGCAGGGATTTACTCATGTATTCAAAGATAGCTACCCAGAGTCTTCATTAAAATTGGCTTGCTTGCACGTTGTTGAAGAAATGCTCATTCCTGTAAGTTTGCTCAATATTTTTCTTAAGTAACTACTGAAAGATAAAAACTCACTCCTCTCTTCATTTTATTTTATCAAATCATAGACAGGTGAGTTGTCATGCATAGATGCAAGTTTTCCTGAAATAGTAGATTATCGGGTGGCATGGATTAGAGAGTTGCCTTTGTTGCTGATCCTTCTTGGTGACAAATATCCTTCCTGTTCTGAGGTATTTATCATTGTTCCAGGGCCAGTGTAAAACTCTTACTTCAAACTAAATATGTATCTTGTTGTTTTATCTCATCCTCCCAACCTCATCCTAATGTGTGTTAATTCTGTCCTGTAATTTAGCAAACATTTGTATTGCCTTTAAATTTTATTTCTACTTCTAAGTTGCATCTGTATCGTAGGTTGTATTGCGTCTTTTGCTTCATGTCGGACAATCCTCTTCCTTGAACTCTCCTCTGAAATGGGAATATGACAACACCCAACATCCATTGCAAGAGTTTTACAATACGAATACTGCTAAAGGTAAGTATCGTTTGACGTGGGGGCACGTTTATATTTAGTTGCATTTTTTTTTAATTAAATTATAAACTTCCTCTCCAAAACTTTGATGGTTGTGTTTGTTTATTAATTAAGCTTAAACAAATTTCACTTTTGCATTTGAACTTTCGATTTTGATTCTTATAACACTACTATTATAACCTGGTGTATTGATTAAACTAATATGTGATCATTCCCCGGGACGTGACCAGAGAATTGTTGAACTAGACGAAATAGGTTGGCTGGCCAAAATAAGTTGTGACATTAGGCAGACAAGATACATTTTGAATTGAACGTTTTTGGCTTGCATCTTTAATTTTATTTAGATGGTCAACTCCCTTACGCCATGTTATGGCATATGGAAGAACTTATTAAAAGAAAAAAGCTCAATGATGTAATTGAAACTTTTTAAGGTTTAGAACCAAAATGAAATGATGTATGACATCTGGCTCCAATCTTGGGCATTTCTTGTAGTTTCTTTAATTTCTTGATTTGTAATCTTGTTTTACCTTATGGTAATTTCTTTTAGTGTTTTGACTATCAAGGGTTGACCTAATGGCCATGAAGGGCCTTCAGACTATAGCCCTCCTAGAGGGAATGCGTTCAATCATTGGTGACCACCTACCTAGAAATTAATTTCCTACGGGTTTTCTTAACAACCAAATGTTGTAGGGTTAGGTGGTTGTCCCATGAGATTAGTTGATGGTATGTTGGCCCGAACACTCACGAATATCAATTTTTTTTAGTGTTCAGGTAGTTTTTAAGTTTAGCTGGTTAACTTTAATAAGTAATCACTTTTGATCCTTCTAATAAAATTCCTCTCACTCGTCTACATTATGAAACAACCATCAAAGCACAGACTAAGTTTGTAATTTAAGTTAGTTATTCCCACCGCTATGTCAATGTTGAGATTATATATATATATTTTTTTGAATTAAAATTAAACGCTCTAGCACATAATTGAAAATTTTAAGGTTTAGGACATCATAGACAACTACCAAAGTGCAAGAGAGTAAGATTGTAATTTAACCTATTTTTTCCATCTTAAAATAAGCTCCTTTCATTTATCTTGCTGCAGGAAATAAATGCGACGGTCCTTTTACAAAGCTTCCTAAAGAATGTCAGGAGCTCTCAATTTGTTGTCTTTATTACTTCTCTCATTTGGATCCTCTTCTATTGAAATCATTAGCTTCCTGCTGCCTATGTGAGTAGTTATTTATTATTGTTATTACCAATTATTATGTTTTCAGGCATACATACGTGCTTTAACAATTTGTTTTCTCCTACAATCATCTTACTTCATGTCCATAGGTCCTGAGTTGCAACCAGAAATAGTATTTCGAATTATAGAGGTTCTTCATTCAGCCTATGAAGTTGGGAATATACAGATTGCTGACTACATTAGTTTCTGTGCCACACTGCTCTCTTGTTTCAAAGTCTCCCCAGGTAACACTCCCAAAATCTTAAGAAATACAATAATCATTTATATGTATTTATTTCATGTGATGGTTAATTTAGATATTAGATCAACAATAATTATAGTAGTAGGGTAGGAATGACTGATTGATTAACTTATACTGTCAATTTACTTGTGTTCTCATTTTTATTATATTTTGGTTAAATTACAAATTTGATCCCTATGGTTTGATAAAACCTCGTAAATTCTACCGTTGGAAGCCATTAAGAGATTGACTACGTTGCAGTTACTATCCATGTGCCAATGAGGTGGTGTTTTGTATCTAGCTGACGCTGGCGGTGTGAGTTTAAGTAGTTGAATAGATAAAAAACAGGTTGAACATTGACAATTTAATGCAGTTTCTTTGAAAATTGGCAACATGGTAGCTAATTGCCAAGTTAGTGACTTCTAAAAGTAGAGACTATTTATGGAAAAGTTGTTATCTATTTGTTAGTGTTCCTTTTATTTTCTAACTTTTTGTACATTTACTTCAAAATTCAAAGTGTATGTGTGATAATGATCTGAAGAAGTCTTTAAACTATTTTGACAGAAAATGGATCTGTGGATGCAGAAAGCAATAAGGGGTTGAAGTCAATGAGTAAAGTAATTTGCTCGTGCTTGTCACAAATTGGTGACAGTTCCCTTGTTAAAAGGACACTGGAGAAAGTAATAGTTAATTAGAATTTCGACTTCTCTCCCTTTTTCTTTTCTTTTAGCTGGCTGTGTAATGTGTATTATATTATTTTATTTTATTCAATCAATCAAGTAATAGTTAATTTATTGTTTAATTATGATTACGATTTAGTTTCTTATTTTACTTAGATTAAAAATTTGAATATTAGATTTAGATTATTCCTTGCCCTTTTTGTTGGTTATTCCGGAGTCTTAATGTCAAATGATTCGATTTTTTAAAATGCATGTTTTTCTAACCTTCTCTCGTTATCAGCAAGTCTCCCTTCCCTTTGTGAAAAGTCATTGCTGAGCACGATCGCGAGGGAGATGACTATAGTGCTCTTGTGATCAGCGTAGTGTTGATAATGTTAGTAAAGGGACAAAAAAAAAACATGCATTTTCAAGAGGGTCAAAACATTGTGACCCTAAGGGGGTAATTTGTGTAAATATCCCCTGTTTTGTTAGTGGTGATGATAATATATGTTGATATGTCGATATATCTGTATCTGTAAATTGGAGGATTCAACATCGATCATTAAAGATTAATCGATATTTTTTTATAAATGTTTGTAAATTTTAAAAATATCATCTATTAATTTTAATATAAATTATAAATATTAACAAGATTTGTAGCATAATTCTTAAAGTAAAAATAACTTAATTATTAATTTAAATTAATTTTTTACAAAAAAATGATTATAGAAATATTTGTTGATATATATCTGTGAATATTAATAAATTTTACAATATTAATATTGATATTTTCATTGGTCGTGTATCTGTTTAATCATTTATCTCTATTAATAGTGTTTCTATAATTTGCAAACATATTCACGTGATGTTTTTTTTTAAATGATTATTATTATTATATCATTTATTTTTTTTTTAAAATCAAACTATTTACAGATTTATTGAATACAGAGATTAAATTTAGACATTTGAAAGTATGACTAAAATGGAAGGAGACCTAAATTATATAGACCAAAATAATATTTTTCATCTTAAAAAATAGGTTAAAATACCATTTTGGTCTCCGTACTTTGGTTTCATTACATAGTCCATGTACTTTCAAATTTGCAATTTTAGTTCTTGCACTTTTAATAAAAACTTAATTTGGTCCATATGGTTAGTTTGAAGTTATTATTATTTTTTTTATCGGAATTGGTTAAATAATAATAGTAATTTTCATGCAAAAAAAAAAAAAAAAAAAAAATAAAAAATAATGTAAACATATTTCTAAAATTTATAGATGAAAGACTAAGAGGTCATGAATTCAATTCCCACATTACTTAAAATATCAATGACTAAAATTTTATGATTGAAGTACATTGACTAAAATGGAATGATACCCAAAGTTCAGACTAGCCATATTTTCTATCGAACAAACTTTTTTTTTTTACGATGTGGAGTGGGAGATTCAAATCTCCGACGTTCACTAAACACTTTTTTTTTTCCGGGGGAGTTCATTGGCCGATAATATATGCTTTATGTTAGTTGAGTTATGCTCATGTTAACAAAAAAAAAATTGGACGATAATAATAAAATATTTTAAAATGTTGCACAAGGTGCATGATCAAACTCCCATTTTGGACTAAACTAAACAATGCATTAAGCGTTGCACCAAGAGATTATTTGATACAAATTTGAGCGGTAATAAAACATTTGAAATATCTGTACACAATTGCAGGATCACACCCCCACCATGGATAGGCTAGGCAATGCGCTGAGCCGTTGCATTGTTTGATAAAATTTGAGCGGTAATAAATTACTTTAAATTGATGCACAAGTGTAGGATCGAACTCCCACAAGATTCTTTACGTCGATATCGAATCCATGGACATTAAAATCTGTCTTTAGAAATATCGACATGTTGACGAAAATTTTATACCTTGCTTATACCTTATACAATTGATGCGTGGCTTGAGTTCATGATAGACGCATTATTTGTGGAGTCCAAAGTTTCAAGCTTTTGTAATGATTTTTTTTATTAGATAGAAAACAAGTATATGATGTTAATTAGATGAATAACACAATTAGAAATGAGACAAGTCCGACAAGATATCTATTCTTTTGGTGTCAATATTATAAAAAGTGTGATTCAATGTGGTTTAGAGAAAGACTTTTGTGAAGCAAAATGCCCTCACTAAGACGCAAGCCACCATTTCACTGTTATAACAGTAATGTTGTCAACAAGTTACATCCACCTTTGACATTATTTGTATTTTCTCATTAACTAATCAAACATTTCGGGTAACTAATTATTATTATTATTCCAATATTACATTGGTATAAATCTAAGACTACACTATCATGTATAATCTATTAAAGAAGTATCTATTAGGTGAGAGGTCGGTTGGAATCTCTCACTCCGCACATTAAAATTTTAATGTCAGTTAATGACCGACATTGTAAATTAAGATGTCGGTTATGAACTGCCATCGTACATATATGATGGCCGTTAGTTTTGATCGAGATTGATAACTGATGCATTTAAGATCATTAAAACTCTAATAACTTAGCGAAAACGCTCCAAGCACACAATTTGCTCGCCCAAACCTGTAACAAATAATACAAATAATTAACTAAGATCATGCAATCATAATTAGACTTGACATTTAATCAACTGGACACGATCGTTCCATATCGATTAAATGCAGTGACGAAAAACAGTGAGACGGACTATTCATTTGGATAGCCTAAACAAATAGCAACCCAATTTTATCTTCTAACCCGAAGCCTACCATGCAAACTAAAGCAATCATGGATAACCTATGACACACTTAAACATAATTAGACCCTTGTTACTTGGCGATTAAAACATTGTACTCATGTTTTTAACCTTTAACTATCTAGCTTGCAACAACAACCAAAGCGTCAATCCAATCAAAGTTGCTTGCTAATGTGATATAAATATACTCATGAGAAGAATATACTTGAAATTAAACATGCTAAGTATAAATTAAGTACACATCTCACCTAATACATTAATTACCAATCCCTTTCTCCTAAATTAAACACTTACCTTAGCCTTCCATGGTGGTGGATTGCTCCAAATATTCCATGGAGTGGCAATAGTTCATACAAAATAGCAAAGATAATTTACGTTGAGAGAGAATGGTGGCTAGAATCCCAAAAATGATCATGGAATGACCTAAAATGGAAAAAGTTAGCTTTTATAGTGGCACGAGAGCGTCGAGATGCTACATGCAGCGTCTCGACGCTTCATACGAAAAATAAATGCGCGCGTCTTTTCACGACGAACTTCTTTCGGATCTTCAAGTCGTAGCGTCGCAACGCTACAAGACATCATCGTGACACTGTAGGCTCAGCGTCTCGACGCTTGCTCTCGGGTTGAATTTATAAAATTTAAACAGTGTAGCGTCGAGACGCTCCCTGATGGCGTCGCAACGCTTGCTCTTGTGTTTGAACTTAAAATTCTAAATTGTTGGTCGTCTCGACGCTCCAAACGACGTCTCGACGCTGGAGCCTGGGTGAAAATGCAGAATTGGCTCCCCCACTTCACTTGGTGCATCCACATAGTTCTTTTTATCCTTCTTTAAGCTCCAAATGATGTCTTGAACTTCATTGAGGTTTAAACCGCTCTTCACCTATAAAATGAACATAAAACATGGGTGAACATGATAATTAGCGGGAATTAAGGATGACAATATAACACTTTAAGAGCGCTATCACACATGCACCAAATAGTTCTACGCAAAAAGCTTGATCAAGCATGAAAGAACTCTGGTTTTCAAGTCTACGTGGGTTGCTGTCCAAAAGGACACCTTATCAAAACAACGTGAAGAAACTCACAAAAAGGTCAACCCTAGCTTATTCAAAAAGGGTCCTTAAATAAGATATTACGCTATGATCTTGAAAACGTGGACAAAAAAATAAGCTTAATAAAATTAGCCAAACACACCGGACCAACATAATACTTATTCATGCAAACACATCTATTAGTAGATAAACAAAATGGCTCAATAGAACTTTTTTTCAAACTTCAAAACTAAAATTATTCCTTTTGAAACTTAAATTAATTAGACCTCAAACTCCAAATTTGTTTTGCCTTTTTCTTTTTCTTTTTTTATAACTAGGATATTATATATATATGTTTTTAAGGTAGATGCAAATAACCACCATTGAATTTCTATTATAAAAGTACATAAGCCCAATCTAATAACTAGTAAGTTGGAGCTCTTTTTTTTATAGTTATACCATAATCCAAAGGTTTCGTATACGCAAAGATATTCTTTTTAGGACTTACGATCTATCATTGTATAAGATTGAGCTACAATATATTTATTGTTTTCTTGTAATAGTGGTAAAAAAATACACATTGTCAAACCGAGCAGACCACAATTGGCATAAAGTTGTTCCATGACTAAGAGATCACGGGTTCAACCCTCGCATTAATTAAAATACCGTTGCAAAAAAAAAAAAAAGAAAAAAAAAGAAAATACACATTCATCATTTAATGATGATATCTATTCAGGGGGAGTGAAGTCCATGAAATAAAATTTTAGAAAAAAATGTTTTTGAGTGTTTAATTGAGAATTCTCCCTAATTTTCATAATATATGAGAATTATCAAAATACACTCGCACTACCCCTATGAAGTCTCTCTACCTTCATTTCTACAATGACCACCGCCAGTGACCACCACCTATAAAAAATTACCGCTGACCACCACCCACCGTCGACGACCATTGACCAACGATTGAGACCGAAAAATTGGTTGCCAGCGACCAAAATCAGGGACTGGTGACCAACGATAGCCAGTGGTAGCCAACCACTAGGACTGAGGATAGGCAACCGAGATCGGCCACCGGTCGGTGGCCAACAACCAGGAGCGAGGATCAGTGACCAGGGACCACTGTTACGTCTCCAAAAGTGACCTTTTTAGGACTTAATTATCTTAGAAAGATGTCCACTCTTAGGTGTTTTTGATAGCATTTAGCCTAAACCTATGCTTAAATATGAGATTTAGAAGAAGGTAGCTAAATTAGGACTTATGTACAATAGGAAAGAAAAGGGTTGAAAACCGAAGGAAAAGAATGAAAAACAAGCATTGCGGAAACATTGCTGAAACCGCAATGTTTCAAGTGAAAACCGTAAGTTGACTGATCTTTTTCTGTTAATTTCCGTTATTTCAGGGATTCGTTCTTTCTCCTCCATCCATTCTGAAGTACGACGTTGAAGATTGATGGTTCTCCTTGGCCCAAATGCACCTGCAGACTACTATAAATAGGGGTCAAAGTCGAGGGTTCAGGCATCATCCGAAAGCGTAGAAGTCTTCTCGCAGCTCCATCTTTCTTCCTGTTTTCCTTTGCCGTCTGTTGGTGTGAGAGTCTCAGCTGTTGGAATCGACAATCTGATAGGAAGGAGAGAAGATTCATCTTCTCTCCCGATTGGATTCATCCCAGCAAAGCTATTCTTTCATCCCCTTCAGCCGAGGCGGTTGCAACAAGGCTTTCAAGCATCTTTTACTGTTTTCTGTCTTTATTTCCATTTTCCAGCTTAAGTTTGTTGTTGTTTCCTTTCTTGTAACTAGATCAGTCCATTTCGTTGTGTTCTGTCTTTCTGTTTTGCACTTTAAGTTACTCTTTTTGTTCATTCAACCAATTAAGTAATCCAAGCGCAATTCTTCATTTAACAATTTCTTGTCTTCGCATCTTACTGTTTTACCTTGCTGTTTTTAGTATAGTTCTCTTCTAAGCATGTCTCTTTCATCTCTTATTTCTGTTCTCCCCATATCCATGAGTAACTGAGTCACTTAGGGGCATGCTAATGACAACACTATAGGCTAAAAAAACGTGAACCAAGCATGTAGGATCGCTCTCGAAGCATTGATTGTATGTAAGCTTCATCCCACGGGCAATTTCGATTGGCCATCCATTTTGTCCAAAGAACTCCTAACCTCTGGAAGGAGTAAGAGTTCAGAGTCATACTATCATGCTAGCCTTTCAAGGTAGCCAGGAAACAGCCTAGGAATAGGCGTTTCCCTAGTACAAACCATATCCTTCGGCCTTAACAAGATGCTTAAGACCTTACTTGGACATGAGTAAACTAAAGAATCTAATGCATGAAATCGGAAGATACATGAGAATGAGATAGTTTGATGCATAGTGAGTTGGTCCAGTGCTTGGGAATCGTATGAAAAAGCCTATAGGATAGTCGTTAGTAGCCCTTAATTCATCACTTTACACACTTTCGCTGTTATTTAAATTGCGATAGAATTGCTGTCTCCGCAATTCTGTTTAAGTTACAATTCTGTCTAGCTGTCTTTGCCTTCATTTATTAATTTCGTCTCTTTTCATTTGAGTTTAGCTTTGACTTGTTCTTGTTTATGTTGCTACCCTCTACATATTCAGTAGGAAATAGACAATTTAAAACCAATTCTACCCCATCAAATCCACCCCTTCTTTCTTAACTTTACACTTCATGAATAACTTATAATAAATCTCTGTGGGAAAACGAATGAAAAAATACTTACTACTTGCTATAAGATCATGTATGCTTGCATGTTCTGAGTGCTCTTTCTATCTGATTGCATATTTATTTTAACACATTGAGCACGTAACAAGTTTTTGGCGCCGCTGCCGGGGATTTATTTAAGTGAAAACGAAGTTTGTTAAGTTTGAAACACCAAGTTTGCCATCTATTGTAACTAATCTAGTTCATTTCTTTTACAGGTACAGTCGGGTTAGTTTATGAGTGAGCCTTCAAGTAGTGATCTAGAGTTCAATCCTGAACCTGAGAGGTTACTTAGGGCCAGAAATAGAGCCAAGAAACGTCTCTTTAAACAACCCCCTTTACCTCAAACAATTGCGGGAACCGCAATTCCTCCGCAATTGTCTCAAGAAGAAATGGCTGGAATAATTCCAAATCCGGTACCTATCACTCGCAATCCCATCGAAATAGCGAATGATAAGAATAGTGCCATTCTCTCATACCTAGTTCCTATGCCTGGGGAGCTGAACCCCAACATAATCCGTCCTGAAATCACTGCCAACTCATTCGAGTTAAAGCCAGTGATGTTCCAAATGTTGTCCACTGTGGGACAATTCTTTGGAGTGGAAAATGAGGACCCCCACAACCATCTTAGAAACTTCTTAGGAGTCAGTGATACCTTTATCATCCCTGGAGTTTCCCAAGAAGCCTTGAGGCTATATCTGTTCCCTTACTCTTTGAGGGACAAAGCCAAAACGTGGTTGAACTCATTACCCTCTGGATCTGTCCTTAATTGGACAGACTTAGCAGAAAAATTCCTAGTTAAATACTTCCCACCTGATAGGAATTCTACCTTTCGTGATGACATAGTTAAATTCAAGCAAGCTGATAATGAGTCTCTTCACGAAGCTTGGACAAGGTTCAAAGATCTACTTCTTAAATGTCCACACCATGGCATCCCATGGTGTATCCAAATAGAGGTCTTTTTCAAAGGATGCAATCCCAGCACTAGACAAGTCTTAAATTCATCCGCTGGAGGCTCCATGTTGTCCAAGAGTTACAACGAGGCCTATGAGATCTTGGAGAAGATCTCAGCATCTCACTGTAGGTGGTCAGATGATCCTGTTGAGCCAACTAGAGCTCAAGACAAGGATGCTCTAAGTGCAATGAGCAGCCAAATAAATGCCCTGACCAACCTAGTTAAGCAAATGGCTCAAGCCAATCTCCAAACAAGTGTCAACACCGCTACCGCCATGTCAATGGGCACCCAACCAAGTCAAGGTGAGGCACTTATATGTGGATTCTGTGGGGAAGGGCACCTGTATGAATACTGCCCTGGGAATCCAGCCTCAGTCTGCTATATTGGAAGTCAGCAGCAGCCTAGGAACAACCCCTATTCCAATACTTATAACCCTGGTTGGAGGAACCACCCAAACCTGTCATGGGGTGGCCAACAGAATACTAACCAAAATCCTAACCAACCTAGACCAAGTGGAACACCTGGTTTCACTCCCCAACATAACCAATCAATGTATCAAAAACCTTACAGCCAACCTGTAGGATCTTCTGTAGAAAACTTACTCAAGGAATACATAGCAAAAAATGACGCCACTTTACAGAGTCAGCAAGCCACTCTTAGGAGCCTAGAAAACCAAATAGGCCAATTAGCCAATGAACTCAAGAGTAGGCCCCAAGGTAGACTCCCTGCTGACACCGAGGTGCCAAGGAGAGATGGTAAAGAGCAAGTTCAAGCAATTGAACTTAGAAGTGGTAGACCATTGGTGAGCAACACAAAGGACACACCAAAGAGAGTAGAGAACACTGAGTCTAGTGCTCCACTAGAGTCTCTGCCAAACCAAGGTCCACCATCAACTAGCACATCAGGAGCCAGGCTAGAGCCAATTATTGAGGAGATAGAAGAAATTCCAAGGCCTCCACCTATCCTAAGGCGACCTGAAGTGCCTGCATATGTGCCACCACCTCCATATCCTCGAAGGCTTAAGAAGAAGCAGGAACAGGAAGTGCATTTTAATAAATTCTTAGAAATTCTTAAGCAAGTGCATGTCAACATTCCTTTCGTAGAAGTTTTACAGTCTATGCCTTCCTATGTAAAGTTTTTGAAAGATATTATTACTAACAAAAAAATAATTGGTGAGTTTGAAACAGTAAACCTCACTGAGGAGTGCAGTGCCATACTCCAGAACAAGCTGCCCAAGAAGGAGAAGGATCCTGGTTCCTTCACCTTACCTGTAGAACTTGGAGGCAAGCACGTGGGCAGAGCGCTTTGTGACCTGGGCGCCAGCATAAACCTCATGCCCCTATCACTATTCCGCCAGTTGGGAATAGGAGAAGCACGTCCAACCACTGTCACTTTACAACTAGCAGACAGATCCATCGCATACCCAGAAGGTAAGATTGAGGATATTTTAGTAAAGGTTGACAAGTTTATTTTCCTTGCAGATTTCATTATCCTGGATTATGAAGCAGACAAGGAGGTCCCCATCCTATTAGGCAGACCGTTTCTTGCCACAGGTAGGGCCCTGATCGACGTCCAAAAAGGTGAGCTCACTATGAGGGTTCATGATGAAGAGGTGAAATTTAGTGTGTATAAAGCTTTAAGGTACCCCTCTGACCTTGAATCCTGTGCTAGCATGGACGTTGTAGATTCTTTGATGGAAGAACAATTGGAGCATGTATTATTGACTAAGCATGCTCATGAATATGTAGGATTAGAATTAACTGATTTAAACATAGCTGAGATAATGGACATATCTGTAAATAACCCTCAGCATGTTTGTATGAATATTGACTTAACTGATAGAGCCTTGAATCCTTTAAAGCCATCCATTGAGCATCCACCTGTATTAGAATTAAAACCTCTCCCCACTCACCTCAAGTATGCATATCTAGGAAATAATGAGACTTTGCCTGTAATTATTTCTTCTAAGCTAAGTGAACAGCATGAGGTTGAATTAATATTACTACTTAAGCAACATAGGAAGGCTATTGCATGGACTATTGCTGATATTAGAGGCATTAGCCCTTCTTATTGCATGCATAAGATTATACTAGAGGAAGAGCACACACCTAGAGTAGATCATCAACGTAGGCTGAATCCCTCTATGAAAGAGGTAGTTAAGAAAGAAATAATTAAATGGTTAGATGCTGGTGTGATCTTTCCCATAGCTAGTAGTCAGTGGGTGAGCCCTATACAGTGTGTACCTAAGAAGGGTGGGATGACTGTGGTAGTCAATGAGAACAATGAACTGATTCCAACTAGGACTGTCACAGGATGGAGAGTTTGCATGGATTATAGGAAGCTAAATAAAGAGACCAAGAAAGACCATTTCCCTCTACCATTTATTGACCAAATGTTAGACAGAATAGCTGGTAGAGCCTACTACTGTTTCTTAGACGGTTATTCAGGTTATAACCAGATCACTATAGACCCTAAGGATCAAGAGAAGACCACCTTCACTTGCCCTTTTGGAACTTTTGCCTTTCGCAGAATGCCTTTTGGCTTATGCAATGCACCGACAACTTTCCAAAGGTGCATGTTGGCAATCTTCTCTGATTTGGATGAGTCCATGATAGAGATATTCATGGATGATTTCTCAGTCTTTGGGGATTCATTTACAAACTGTCTAGAGAATTTAGGACAGGTCTTGGCTAGGTGTGAGGAGACCAACCTAGTCCTAAATTGGGAAAAGTGCCATTTCATGGTGGATGAAGGGATTGTCTTAGGTCATAGAGTGTCAAGGGCAGGTGTAGAAGTTGACAGGGCAAAGATAGAAATCATAGAGAAGTTGGTAGAGCCTCAGAATGTCAAGGCCATTAGAAGTTTCTTAGGGCATGCTGGCTTCTACAGAAGGTTCATTAAGGACTTTTCTAAGATAGCCAAGCCTCTGTGTGAGCTTCTAGAGCTAAATAGGCCATTCATCTTCTCTAAGGAATGTTTAGTAGCTTGGAAAACCCTTAAGGAAGCACTAGTCACAGCACCTATTATAGTAGGACCAGATTGAGATCTCCCATTTGAGATGTTATGTGATGCTAGTGACTATGCTGTAGGGGTTATGTTAGGACAGAAGATTGACAAGCTAACACACCCTGTATACTATGCTAGTAAAACCCTGAATGAGGCTCAATGTAATCATACAACTACTGAGAAAGAGATGCTTGCTGTAGTGTTTGCTTGTGAGAAATTTAGAAACTATATTGTAGGCACTAGGACAATTGTGTACACTGACCATTCTGCCTTAAAGTATCTCATGAGGAAGGCTGATGCTAAGCCTAGGTTGATTAGGTGGGTGTTATTGCTGCAGGAATTTGATTTGGACATTCGAGACAAGAAAGGATGTGAAAATGTGGTTGCGGATCACCTTTCTCGATTGCAGCACAATTGCGAAAAAATTGCGGAACCCGCAATTTCTGATGCTTTTATTGATGAACATGTCTTTGTATTGACTCATCGTGATAACGATGAGGAACCTTGGTTTGCTGACATTGCTAACTTCCTTGCATCACAGGTATTACCAGTTTTCAAGGGAGGACAAGAGAAGAAGAGGTTCCTTCATGAAGCAAGGAAATTCATATGGGATGACCCCACACTTTACAAAACATGTGCTGACGGCTTGCTAAGGAAGTGTGTTTCAGCTGCTGAGGCGAAATCTGTGCTGCAGCACTGTCACACAGCTCCTTATGGTGGACACTTTGGTGGCCAAAGAACAGCTGCAAAGGTATTTCAGAGTGGCTACTATTGGCCAACGATCTTCAAGGATGCCTACAACTATGCCCACAGCTGTGATGAATGCCAAAGAACAGGTAACCTCAGTCGAAAGGATGAGATGCCTCTCACCTACATCTTAGAGTTGAAGCTCTTTGATGTATGGGGCATTGACTTCATGGGACCATTTTCCCCATCCTCAGGTAACCTTTACATTTTGGTGGCAGTAGACTATGTATCCAAGTGGGTAGAGGCCATAGCATGTCCTAATAATGATGCTAAAACAGTCATAAAATTCTTGCATAGGCACATTTTTACTAGGTTTGGGACACCTCGTGCTGTCATTAGTGATGAGGGGACACACTTCATTAATAAGGCTATGGAGAGAGTGTTGGCTAAGTATAACATAAGACATAGAGTAGCCACTCCCTATCACCCACACTCGAATGGTCAGGCTGAAATTTCAAATAGGGAGATTAAGAACATCCTAGAAAAAGTGGTTAAACCCAATAGGAAAGATTGGTCCTTTAAACTCGAGGATGCACTTTGGGCATATAGGACTGCATATAAGACACCCCTAGGTATGTCTCCTTACAGACTTGTATATGGTAAAGCTTGTCATCTTCCATTTGAGTTAGAAATTAAGGCATTTTGGGCACTAAAAGAGTTGAATTATTGCGTGACCGATGCGGGAACGTTGCGGTCTCTGCAATTACACGAGCTTGATGAGCTTAGACAAATGTCTTATGAAAATGCCAAAATGTATAAGGAGAAGACCAAGATTTGGCACGATAGTAGACTTAGGATCAAGGACTTTAAGAAAGGCCAACTTGTTTTATTATTTAACTCACGATTGAGGTTATTTCCAGGCAAACTAAAGTCCAGATGGTCAGGTCCTTTCATGATTACTAATGTGTTTGTTCATGGTGCTATTGAGATAAAGAACTTGCAGCAAGGACAACCATTCATGGTTAATGGTGCAAGGTTGAAGCACTACTATGAGGAAGGAGATGTGAAGACTCTCTCGGCCTTCCTCTTGACTGAAGCATGAAATTAAGAACGAGAGAGGACGAGTGATTGCTGTGCTCGTCAACATGAGGCTCATGCCTTAGTTTATTTTTTTACGATTTTCCGGTTATCATTTGTGTATAAGTTTGTGTGATTTTAATTGCGAATTTGATGTTGATTTTATTTCTTTTTGTAGGGAATCGATAGAGGGAATCCAGGAGAGTAAATCCAGCTTTAAAAATCAAGAAAATATTGGGCCAAATAAAAGATACGGATGAGCAAAGATTGACATTTAGATGAAAAAAAATCTCCAAACGGTCACTAAAATTGCGCTGGATTTGCAGGATCCGCAAAAATATAGCCGTTGGGATTTATCCGTTTTCTTTATATCCGTTAGAAGGCGCGTTGATCTGTACGACTCTCCCATTCTCTGAACTTCAAGAAAACTGCGATTCTCTTCATCTGTGATTCTTCTTTCCAAACCTCCACGATTCAACAATGGTGTTCACGAGGGCTGAAAGATCTGCGGCCAAGAAGAAGGCTGACGACGCTGAAACGACTGCGAGAGACGCACTGCTTGCCTTGGCTGAGGCTGACGCCGCGCGAACTGAACGCCTTCCCAAACTTCCGATTCGCAAGAAGAAGTGGAAGGTCGTCACAGAGATACCTGCTGGACCCTCTGAGCCAGCAGGCACACCCAAGAAGCGCAAGTGGAGTATGGCTGTGGCCGAGGAAGAAATCAAGAACAAGACTCCCTCTGTGGAGAGTCAAGAACAAAGCCAGCCATCCCACGAGTCAGCCGAGCGCAGCCCGTCACCATCTCCGCCAGTTCAAAGCCCTGAGCTTTCCTCATCACCACCAGCGCAGAGTCCTGAACTGCCTTCATCACCACAGAGCTCTGCACAGACCCCCACAGCCGCACAAAGCACTACTCCGTCAGCCACTGCCCCACAACATGACCCTGAATTTCCATATGGGGAGTTCCAAGAATCGACGCAGGGCAGTGGGGACGGTGAGGAAGAAGAGGTTTTCTCTCCTGTGAGGGAAGCTAGCCCGATGAGTCTTTCACAAAAGGATGACTCAATGGAGGAGACGCTGGGGGCGTGCCTCCAGCAGATCACCATCGAGGCAAAACTCAAGAAGAAGAAGAAGGCCAAGATTCTCAAGGCCAAGCGGTCCAAGAAGCTGAAAAAGAAGAAGGCCAAGAGGGCGCCTTCATCAGAAAAGGAGAGCACTGAGCCATCGCTCAAGAGACTCAAGGTTGAGGCTGCGGAGTCAGCCAAACCAGCAGACAAAGGGAAGGCCAAGCTTTACCCTGAAGATGAGCCTCAGTCAGTGAGGTATGTGTCCTCTGACGCTGAGTCCAGGGGTATTGAGCTGAGAAAGAGGGAGTTGCTGCACGAGAAGGGCTTCCTCGACAGACCTGCTGACCTGCCGCAATTCTTGCGCACAGGCATTGTGAATCATAGCTGGGAGGAGTTGTGCAGGCCACCCAATCCGGCTTACACGAGTATGGTATATGACTTCTACGCCAACCTGCGAAACTCTGAGGAGGGGCTGTCTGTGGTTAGGGGAGTAGAAGTGGACTACTCAGCAAAAGCCATCAACGAAGCTTATGGCCTCAAGGGCCAAAAACATACTGACTATGCGAGGATCGTTGATGAGCCTACTGAGGCAGTCCTGGAGGAGGCCATTCGAACCATTGGCCAGCCTGAAGCATCGTGGACTGTGTCACGCAATGGGAGGCACACTCTCATGAGTGCCAACCTCACAGCTAAGGCGGCTGTATGGTTTGCCTTTGTAAGGAGGAAGCTGTCCCCCGTGACTCATGAGACCACCATCAACCAGAGCAGATCGCTGCTGGTCTATGCCATCATGCGAGGTCTCACGGTCAACGTAGGTGAAATCATGTCAGCTGCCATTGCTGAGTGCGCGAAGAAAGGTAAGGGTCCATTGTTTTTCCCTAATACTATAACTAAACTATGTTTGCTTGCAGGAGTTCCTATTGAGCGAATGGAGCAGCAAATGGCTTACACAGGCCACTTGGAGCTGCCTGCTGGCTTGAGGCTAAAAAGGAAGGGGAACATGGAATTCGAGCTGGATAGGTTGGCTGCTGATCAGTCACTGTCCATGGCTTGCCTGATGGATATGCAAAGGAGGATGACTCAATGGGCCACTTACGCACAGGCAAGGGACAAGGAGGTTGCTGACCAACTTGGGTGCATCTTCCCTGACTTCCCCACAAATCTCCTGACTCCATGGGTGCCTCCACGACCACGACGGCCTGATGAGGATGAAGACATCTGAGTGCTGGTTTGAATTGCACTCAAGGGAGTACTGCTGTTCCCTTAGAATAATAAAAAAAAATTCTGCCTTCTGATAGACCATGTGAATTATGCTGTTTTTAGTAAAATTTTGATCTGTTTTAGTTGCTTAGTTTTACGTTTTTTAAATTGCCTAGTATAGCCTGCTGCTAGCTGATTAGGTAGGATAGTTTAGGTTTATTTTTGTCGAGCTTGAATGACTGGATACAGCATGCTTAGGGGCCTTAGTGAATGATATATCTGCCCTGACTTGATTGCGAAATAATTGCGGTACCCGCAATTTTTATTAATGAAAGCATGTTTTGGACTATCTGTTTAGCTAGGCTGTGATCTGTTTAAATTCTATCTTTTACTGCTATCATGACTACCTTATATAGCTTATCTAAATGCATGCTGGATGAGTGTCATAGGACACCCTTTAATAGTTTAAATTAACCTCTAAAAAGCTCAGCATGCATAGCCGTAAGTCCTTGCCTGTCTGTTTTTTTTTTCAGTTTTCTGCTGCTGTGATATTTTCTTTTAAAATGTTCTGTCTATGCCTAGGGCTTTTAGATTCTCTTTGTTTTACCTTAGACTAGATGCTTCTAGGACAAGTTTGGGGGTGTTCCACCTCAGACACTCATTGGGGACAATGAGTAGTTGAAGTTTGGGGGAGGCCACCCTAGGCCTAGGAACATTCCTCTCTCCCTTAAAACATAAGCATTCTTCTTCTCCTTTAGAAAAAAAAAATGAGTTGAAAAAGAAAAAGAAGATGAATAAAGGGGGGGAGTCTCTCTTAGGTTGCCGAGTAATCAGTGCCAAGTGTGTAACCCACAAGTGGCATTGCATCAAAAGGCAACCAAAGGAAAGGCTCCACCTTTGAAAGAAAAAAAAAAAGGAAAAAGTAGGGAAGAAGAATGTATACCTAGGAGTTGCAACTTTGTGGCTTAGATGTCCTGTTTAAAAAGAACTCTGATCCTCAATTAGCTAAGAGCAAAGTTGTAGCTTGTAGGGTTGTTTAGGGAGATGAGTGTATATCCAATGTAGTGATGCCAGGGTTTAGGTTGTTCTCTTAAAGCACTACTGTCACTGTTAATACTAAGACTGGCATGACTCTAAGGAATCCTAGGTAGCTCATAAGTATAAACTAGAAGCATGTACTGAGTCTGGGGTAAAGCTAGGTAGAATTTGAAACCTTAGGGATAGTGGCAGGATATGACAAAAGCAGGTAGATCAGTGTAGGGAGTTAATAAAGACAGTAGGAGTATTAGGCATGCGAAATCAGAAGAAGCTAAATGAGAGGGTAGTTTGAAGCTTAGAAGTGTGTCACAGGACAGCACTGCTATAGATAAGAATTTAGGGGAGTTAGTAAGTGGTTAAGGAAGAAGAAACAGCAGCCTAGGAAAGTCCTTAGTTTGCTCGAGGACAAGCAAAACCTTAAGTTTGGGGGTGTGTTACGTCTCCAAAAGTGACCTTTTTAGGACTTAATTATCTTAGAAAGATGTCCACTCTTAGGTGTTTTTGATAGCATTTAGCCTAAACCTATGCTTAAATATGAGATTTAGAAGAAGGTAGCTAAATTAGGACTTATGTACAATAGGAAAGAAAAGGGTTGAAAACCGAAGGAAAAGAATGAAAAACAAGCATTGCGACAGCATTGCGGAAACATTGCTGAAACCGCAATGTTTCAAGTGAAAACCGTAAGTTGACTGATCTTTTTCTGTTAATTTCCGTTATTTCAGGGATTCGTTCTTTCTCCTCCATCCATTCTGAAGTACGACGTTGAAGATTGATGGTTCTCCTTGGCCCAAATGCACCTGCAGACTACTATAAATAGGGGTCAAAGTCGAGGGTTCAGGCATCATCCGAAAGCGTAGAAGTCTTCTCGCAGCTCCATCTTTCTTCCTGTTTTCCTTTGCCGTCTGTTGGTGTGAGAGTCTCAGCTGTTGGAATCGACAATCTGATAGGAAGGAGAGAAGATTCATCTTCTCTCCCGATTGGATTCATCCCAGCAAAGCTATTCTTTCATCCCCTTCAGCCGAGGCGGTTGCAACAAGGCTTTCAAGCATCTTTTACTGTTTTCTGTCTTTATTTCCATTTTCCAGCTTAAGTTTGTTGTTGTTTCCTTTCTTGTAACTAGATCAGTCCATTTCGTTGTGTTCTGTCTTTCTGTTTTGCACTTTAAGTTACTCTTTTTGTTCATTCAACCAATTAAGTAATCCAAGCGCAATTCTTCATTTAACAATTTCTTGTCTTCGCATCTTACTGTTTTACCTTGCTGTTTTTAGTATAGTTCTCTTCTAAGCATGTCTCTTTCATCTCTTATTTCTGTTCTCCCCATATCCATGAGTAACTGAGTCACTTAGGGGCATGCTAATGACAACACTATAGGCTAAAAAAACGTGAACCAAGCATGTAGGATCGCTCTCGAAGCATTGATTGTATGTAAGCTTCATCCCACGGGCAATTTCGATTGGCCATCCATTTTGTCCAAAGAACTCCTAACCTCTGGAAGGAGTAAGAGTTCAGAGTCATACTATCATGCTAGCCTTTCAAGGTAGCCAGGAAACGGCCTAGGAATAGGCGTTTCCCTAGTACAAACCATATCCTTCGGCCTTAACAAGATGCTTAAGACCTTACTTGGACATGAGTAAACTAAAGAATCTAATGCATGAAATCGGAAGATACATGAGAATGAGATAGTTTGATGCATAGTGAGTTGGTCCAGTGCTTGGGAATCGTATGAAAAAGCCTATAGGATAGTCGTTAGTAGCCCTTAATTCATCACTTTACACACTTTCGCTGTTATTTAAATTGCGATAGAATTGCTGTCTCCGCAATTCTGTTTAAGTTACAATTCTGTCTAGCTGTCTTTGCCTTCATTTATTAATTTCGTCTCTTTTCATTTGAGTTTAGCTTTGACTTGTTCTTGTTTATGTTGCTACCCTCTACATATTCAGTAGGAAATAGACAATTTAAAACCAATTCTACCCCATCAAATCCACCCCTTCTTTCTTAACTTTACACTTCATGAATAGCTTATAATAAATCTCTGTGGGAAAACGAATGAAAAAATACTTACTACTTGCTATAAGATCATGTATGCTTGCATGTTCTGAGTGCTCTTTCTATCTGATTGCATATTTATTTTAACACATTGAGCACGTAACAACCACCCACCATTGTTGGAGTGGTCGTTGGTCACCAGTTCCGGTCACTGGTCACTGGCCATTGATCAGTGTCTGGGCACCGGGACTAGTGACTGGGATCGTCGGTCGATGACCAGTGGGTGGCGACTGAGACAAGCGATGGTAGGTGGTCGCTGGTCCAAGTTTCGATCGCTAGTCCCTAATCTCAAGTACCGATCGATGGTCACCGGTCGTCGACCACCAACCACTGTCGACGACCGAGACTAGGGACCAACAATCAGTTAGCGGTGGCCGGCGACTAGGATAAGGTACCATGAATAATGATGGTAGGTGGTCATCGATCCATGTCCCAGCTAGTTGTTGCCTATCGGCAACCGGGATTGAGGACTGGGGACTAGATAGCACTCTGGCGGGTGTCGGTGGTCGCTGGTCATTGGGACCGACGACCCCTACCATTGTTAGAGTCATCGTTGGTCACCGGTCCCTAGTCCCCAATCGGTCGCTGGTCGCCGGCCACTAGTAACCAGTCTTCGTTACCGACGATCGAGACTGTTGACTGGCGATCGTGACTAGGGATCGATACCAGGGACTAACAACCAAGACTAAGGACCAACGATCGGGACTGAGGATCTGGATCGAGACCGCAGACCAACGATCAAGACTGGGGACCACCGACCGGAATCGAGGGCTGGCGGTGGTCAGTGACTGGTGACCGATATCGACGACTGGGACTGGTGACCACCGACCACTATGGGCGACCAACTCTATCAACCACTCAAATTTGAAGTTATTAACTCATAGTGTTTAATAATTGAGTTAATAATCATCATTTTATAGCAATTTGTGACATTAGTAGAAACATTTATGGTGTAGAGCAAACCAAACAAACTTGTGTATAAAAATACTTTTTAAAAAATGTAACCAACATATGAGCATTTTAATTATAAAAACAGTTTTTTTTCAGGCAATTCAAACAAGTTCTTAATTTCTGGATCGAGAGCATTTTATGAATATTCTTATATGTGTGTGCCAACACCAACCTAACTCATCGACAATTATCTTGTACTATGAGATAAAGAAATTCAAATTCTCATACTCCACATTTATTATATTAAAAGAAAAAACAGGCATTCTAATTGCGTCTTAGTGAGGGCATCTTGCTTAAAAAAAAAGTCTTCCTCTAAAACACATTGAATCACAGTTTTTATAATATTGACAAAAGAAATAATGGATATCTTGTTCCATTTGTAACTGTGCTATTCATCTAATTAGCATCATACTTTTTTTTCTTTTTTTTTTAAAAACAAAATCATTACAAAAGCTTTACATTTTGGAATCCGCAAATAATGCATCATGAACTCCAACCAATCATGAATCGTATAGGCGTAGGAAACCATAACTATCTTTGTATTTTAATACATCGATGTTTACTTTTGTTCTTATTTTCCTTCGTGACTCCCTTGATGTCTTGAGAAAAATTCTTTCAATCTTTTGTACTAGACATCATGGGGTTCGATTCTAAAATCAATTGGTGATAGGAGGAATAGTCCATGTGTTATATTATGAGTGAGGTCCCTCCGATGTGGGATCCCAATACCCGTTTGGGGATCCCATTTTTGGATCGAATACCCGTTTGAGTTCGTGGGATACTATATTAGACGTCATGGGATTTCATTCTAAAACCAATTGGTGATAGGAGAAGTAGTCCATGTGTGTTATATTATGAGTGATGTCCCTCCATCTTTTCGATGTGTCTCAACACTTTGGTGTGAGTTTTGCACAATTTGCACTTTTATCTATTAAAAAAATAATTAAATTTATTTTAACTATGGGTAGACAAAGCAAATCGTAAAACTGATCAAACCGATCGAAACCAACGTCGGCCGACCGATTTAGAAGAGAATTCGGTCGGTGTCAGTTTTTTAATTAAAAAAATCGAGCTTCGATGGGAGTGGTCGAAATGCACCATTCCAACCTACCCACCAAACATGTAAATAAATATAGATTTTAAGTCCGATGTGATTTAAAAAAAATAATAAATAACTTCATTTTACGTTTTCCAATGAGTTGATGAGCTGTCATGTGTTGTCCAATCCACCCGTTTTCATTGTACAATCCCTCCATTCCCCATTTTTCCAATAACTTAAAATCATAAATATAATAAATAAATATTTACCTTTTCTCTTTTTCACACTTCATTTTACCAAAATGAAATTTGAAAAACTAAAAATAATAATAAATAATTCAATTTTATTTCTTTCTTCATTTTTTAGTTGTCTACACTGTTTCTTACTCGTCGCCAACCGCTCTCTCCATCTCCAACTTTGCCTCGCAAATAATTGACAATAACCAATTGATGGATCCATCGACCGTCCAAATTTTTCTCCTAAAAAAACCGTCGGTTTTCTCCCAAAATCGACACCGCTTGACCGATATCCACCCCTAATTTTAACTCTAAAATTACTAACATTCAATAAAGCTTATTTTCATGTTCATTGTCACAACCTTTGTTCCAAACAATCGAATTTATAACTCTTAATCATTTTCACCTTTATTGTTATCTTCATTCCATCATTTCCAATACGCTTTATATGTGATTTTTTTGTTGTCATGCAATGTGCTGTGTTCAAGCCAAGGGACGACACTATATTGAACGTATAGCTTACTCTCAAAGAATAGGGTCCCAAACAAAATGGAGGTCGATTTCAATATGCTTTACCTTATCCTCAAGGACACAAGCTCAAACAAAACAAGGTCAATTTCAATATGTTTTTTTTTTTTTTTTTTTGTTAGGAGAGATCCAATGAAATATAAGTGATGACAAATTATCTCTATTGGTATAAGGTTTTTGAGTGAAACTAAAAATAAAGTCATGAGAGCTTATGTCTAAAGTAGACAATATCGTACTACTACGGAGAGTTCATTGTCTCTAACAGGTGGTATCAAAGTTATTATTCAATTTGTATTATCGCCGGTTGGAATTGGCATCGACATTATTTAACACTCACAATGTAGTTTTGTTACTGTTAGATTTACTTTTCATCGGTATAAATAGGTCAAGTTTGTATTTATTCAGATAATTCTATATCCAATGAAACCCTAATCATCTTTGCATTCTCTATTATTTCTTCCCATTTTAACATGGTATCAAAGCCTTAAAAGTATTGGCGTGATTGATAGGTGGGACTTGGGTTATTATCAAGAATAACCCTCCTCCCAAACTGATAGCACACTAAATGGGCTATCTTTAGAGCCGTTATTATGCTAGTTTTGGAGTTTAAATGAACGTTTTAATGATATTATTTATCTAAATTGTAGATTTCGAGCATTTGGAGCAAACCGGAGCTTTTTAGAAGTTATGGCATGAAAAATTAGCTTAAAATATGAACTTTGATGACCAAGAGCCAAGAAAAAGAAGAAATCAAGCCAAAAATGCCGAGGGGATAGCGTCGAGACGCTATGGGAGCGTCGAGACGCTCCAAAATGAGTTTTCAAGCCATTTTTCCCGAGGGGACAGCGTCTCGACGCTCTGCAGAGCGTCTCGACGCTCTAATCCCTCTCAGAAAAAATAAAAATAAATTATGTACAGCCCCAGCCTCGAACCCAGGCGCGCGCGCGCACACAGCTCATCCATGGACCGCCCAGACCACCACGCCACTCAGCTGATATTGTTATCCATTCCGCATTTGGAATACATATACCTGTAGCGTCGAGCTATAGCGTCTCGACTCTATGCTCGACGCTGGCTTTCCATATCAGTTTCACGCGTTTTTAAAGTGCAGCGTCGAGACGCTATGACGATTTTTTTCTATAAATACATATTTTTCTCCATTCGACGGGGGAGCCAATTTTTGGGAGATTTGAACCCTAATTTCGAAATACACTCATTGGAAAGGCGTGAGGGACACTCTAGAGAGCGGAGGAAGAGATTCAGAGGCTCGGGAACGTGCAGATCACATCGGGAACGAGGCTTGGCACGCGACAAGAGTTTTTCTCCCTTTACCTTTGATTTTATTGTTTATTTTATGGATTCTAAACATTGTCTAAGCATGATTTTAGTGATTATGAGTAGCTAGACTTTTACTTAGGGGATTGATGTAATCGTTTTAGTTTTCATGCTTGATTAATCTAATGTTCTTCATATTGCAACAATTGTTCTTGTGTTTGTTTGCTTAATGCTTTTATCTTTTGGCCAAAGTATAAATTGTTGATTGCTTTAATTCTAGCTTGGAAGAGTAGATTTTAGAGTAGAACTCAAACACTTGACTACTTGTAAATTCTTGCATGGAAATGAAGAATTCTCTTAGAGGCCGATAATAGAAGTTGCTTAATGCCTTTCTTTTCTATTAAAACTATACAGGCATGTTGGTTTTATATTAAGGGAAGAGAATTAATAGAGCTCTAGCGAGTCTTTTATGAATTTTGTACTTCTTGGCTTATAATTGTTTGCATGACTATTTTTGGATTAATAGATTAATGAAGCATGAATCTATTCGATGAAATCAATTCCCTAGGTTTTCTCTCCTAAAGGTTTTTCATTATTTTTCAGTCATTTATTTTTCACTCACTTCAAAGTCTTTTTAATCTAAATAGAATTTGTGGTTAGTACCTACGGTACTCAATTGATCTAGAAAACCAATCCTGTGGACGATACTCTTTACTTAAATCACTATATTAAAACTTGACCCATACACTTGCGGTACGCATTAAATCACGCAACAAGTTTTTGGCGCCGTTGCCGGGGATTGGCATATTTAGATCAATTGATATTGTGGAGAATTCCACAAATCTTACTTTAGATTGTTTGTATTTTTTTATTAATTTTCTGTTATTTGTGTTTTTCTTGTCAGGTTCGTGTTTCAGTTTATGCGAAAGGACAAGGGAGTTTCCTTACTCCCCTTCGATCTTGAGATAGAAAAGACCTGCAAGAGAAATCGAAAAATCCATAAAGAGAAGGACAAATCAATGGCACAACCGAATATGGCCGTACAGGAGAACAAGGCCATTATGGACTATTTCCAGCCCACATTTGACATTAATCAATCTGGGATAGTCCTCACACCTATAGATGCCAACAATTTTGAGTTGAAGACAGGACTGATTCAAATGGCCATGAACAATGCATTCAGGGGCCGTCCTACTGAAGATCCCAATTCCCATTTGAAGAAATTCTTAGAAATTTCTAGCACGGTAAAAATTAATGGTGTTTCTACTGATGCAATTCGCTTACGTCTTTTTCCTTTTTCTTTACAGGAAAAAGCAACTGATTGGCTAGAATCATTACAACCAGGAAGCATCACCACTTGGGAGGAGTTGGCACATTCATTTTTAACTAAATTTTTCTCACCTGCTAAGTCTGCCAAGCTTAGAACTGAGATAGGAACCTTCAGACAAAATGAGGGTGAACAATTGTTTGAAGCATGGGAGCGGTACAAGGAACTAATAAGGAAGTGTCCTGAGCATGGGTATCCAGACTGGCTACAAATTCAATTTTTTTACAATGGACTCACAGGACAAACTAAGACAATTGTAGATGCAGCATCAGGAGGAACTATCCTGAAGAAAACTGTACATGGAGCTCGTACACTATTAGAGGAGATGGCAAATACGAGCTATCATTGGCCAAATGAACGCTCCAATTATAAAACAGTAGCTGGCCTCCATGAGGTGGATGAGGTAAGTTCCCTTAAGGCTCAAATTGCATCTCTGACTAATGCAATGAACAAACTTGCAGGAATAGGTGTCACTCAATCTATTGCAGCCTTAGCAGCATCTCATACCCCTCCATCTGGTGAGGAATACAACTTGGAACAGGCCCAATATGTGAACAATAGAAATTTCAACTATGGAGGCCAACAAATGCAAAATAATCTTCCTACTCACTACCATCCAGGTTTGAGAAATCATGAGAATTTTTCCTATGCTAATACTAAGAATATTTTGCAGCCTCCACCAGGTTTTGCATCCACTTCTCAACAGCCTGAAAAGAAGCCATCCCTTGAAGAATTGGTTGGAGCATTCGTTACAGAATCAAGAAATAGAGCCAACCAAATGGAAAGCACAATGACTAGTCAGGGAGCGGCCATAAAGAATTTGGAGGTACAAATGAGTCAGATGGCCACATCTATTAACAGTCTCCATAAAGGTAAATATCCTAGTGACACCGAGGTAAACCCAAGGGAGCAATGCAAAGCTTGCAAGGCTATCACATTAAGAAGTGGAAGGATGGTGGATGAGATTGCAAAAGAACCTGTTGAGAAGTCTACTGAAAAAGAGTTCACTTTAGAGCCATCTACTAATGTGTTTATTCAGGTTGAGGAAGAACAAAAGAAGACTACTGCATCACCTGAAGCTGAACAATCTACTAAGTCTTCTGTTCCTTTTGTTCCTAACTCTATTCCTTATCCTCAGCGGTTTAAAAAGAAAAAGCTTGAATCTCAATTTTCTAAATTTTTAGACATATTTAAAAAACTTCATATTAATATCCCATTTGCAGATGCTCTTGCTCAAATGCCACATTATGCAAAATTCATGAAAGACATCATGTCCAACAAGAAGAAACTGGAGGCCTACGAGACAATCAACCTTAATGAGGAATGCAGTGCCATCATTCAGAGAAAATTGCCTCAGAAATTAAAAGATCCAGGAAGTTTTACTATCCCTTGTGTTATGGGAAATTCTTCTTCTCCTTATAAAGCTTTATGTGATTTAGGAGCTAGCATTAACTTGATGCCTTTATCTGTATACAAGAAACTAGGTTTGGGGGAGGTGCAACCTACCACCATATCTCTTCAGTTAGCTGATCGATCTATCACATATCCTAGAGGTATTGTAGAAGATGTATTGGTTAAGGTTGACAAGTTTATCTTCCCTGTTGATTTTGTAGTGCTAGACATGGAAGAAGACAGTGAAGTCCCAATAATTTTGGGAAGACCTTTCTTAGCCACTGGACGAGCTTTAATCGATGTACAACAGGGTAAACTTTCTCTAAGATTGAACGACGAAGAGGTAACTTTCAATATTTATAACTCTATGAAATTCCATGAAGAAGAAAGTGATTGTTTTCGTGTGGACATGATTGATTCCATTACTAATGAGTTTGAGAAATTTGTGGCAAATTCTGATATTTTAGATAAATTAAATTTAGACAATGAGAATGAGCAGGTGAAACAGGTGGAGGTGAAACACATGGGCAAGCGACCACCATGATACATTTAATGAGCCTCGTCTAGCCAAAGACGTTAAACAAAGCGCTTCTTGGGAGGCAACCCAAGTTTATTTTGAGTTTTTAGTTTGTTTTATTTGTTTTCTTTTGTTTAATTCTTTTGTGGCGTGATGTTGTCCTTATATTCCTTTACTTTCCCCTTAGGAGCCTGATCAACAAATTTTTCTGCACATCTCAGAAGATAGTGGATTCACTTGCATTTCAGGGAAGTTTCCAAATCCCCTATCTATTTTTTTTGTCTTGTCATTTGCATATTATTGACTATACATTGAGGACAATGTATGTTTTAAGTTTGGGGGTGGAACTATGCATGTTTTAGGTGAATTTTATATTTTTCTTAGCATGATCTTCATGGTTGAATCTTTGTTGCATTGCTCGTGATTAGGACAACCTAGGAAGTGTTCTAGAGTTTGATATTCTGCTTTTGTTGGACTATGAGACTATACCGGTTAACAGAGAAAATTTATTTTATTTTAGTCCCTTTTGATATGTTTGAATACCTTAAGCTAAAAATGCATCTTTAGTTTGAGTTTTAATGCATAAAAGAGATAAGCATGATTAGATTTTTCTTTGAAAAGTTTTATGATGGTGTCTCATTTTTTGTTGCTAAATGAAGAATGCATAGGATTGGATACCAAAATATCATGTTTTTCTGTGAGCTTTTGAGCCAATAAGCACCTCTTAACATGGTGCTCTATTTTCTTAAATTGAGTGATTGCCATGCATGATTGATATTTCTAGAACTTGCTTTGTTATGCATGTCTGAAATCTCTGAATTTGACTTGAATGTTTAACTTCACAAAGGGCGTTTAGGTAAAACCACTTTTAGCTTTCTTAAATAGCCTACCTTGGTATAATCCTTAGAAAGCCAAATTTTGAGCCTTAGGCCTTTTCATTGGAACATTACCACATAACAAGCCTTATACCCATTCTCTTGTTGCTTTCCTTTCTTTGAACCATTAATGGAAGGTTTATAAGTGTTTACCACAGGATGTGTCAATCCGTCCAAAGGAGAAAGTTGAATGGTGTTAATAGAATATTCAAAAGGAAGCATTCATTTCATTAGCTTCTTTTAGAGACAAAAGAAAGAAAAAAGAAAGAGAAAAAAAATTGAGAAAAGAAAAAAAAAAAAAGAAAATTTCATGTGGTACAGTCTTATAATTCTTCCAACCTAGTAGCTTAAAATGTTCATCCATCCACCCTTACCTAAGCCCAATTACAACCAAAGCAAGACCCTTGAAGTTTTACATTCAATCTAATTCATCGATGATGAAGATGTGATATATTAGCAAGCATATGGTAAATGTCTCTTATGTTTTGGTTTGAGCGTTTATCTTTCATATACCCTAAACAGTTGAGTGTTTTGAGTGATTCTATGTGAGGGTATCAAGTCTTGTGCATTCGATTTTAGTAATTTTATGAGATGCTTGAGTTTTTTGTTATAAAATTGAAGTCTATGATTGCTTAATCTCTCGATTGTCACTATGACTCAAGTTATTGATGTATGTTTAGTTTGATTGGTATTCATAGATATTAAGGGAAGAAAAGTGAGCACACATGCAAAAGATAAAATGTTTTGATTTTTAAAATTTATTGTTGATAGGTCGTGGTTTAATATGCCTTCTTTTGTGGTTTATTTGTCTTAAGAACATTGAGGTTCGAGTCACGAGCATGCATTCATTAATTCATTTATTGGTTTGTTTTATTTTGCTCGAGGACTAGCAAAAGCTTAAGTTTGGGGGTGTTTGATAGCACACTAAATGGGCTATCTTTAGAGCCGTTATTATGCTAGTTTTGGAGTTTAAATGAACGTTTTAATGATATTATTTATCTAAATTGTAGATTTCGAGCATTTGGAGCAAACCGGAGCTTTTTAGAAGTTATGGCATGAAAAATTAGCTTAAAATATGAACTTTGATGACCAAGAGCCAAGAAAAAGAAGAAATCAAGCCAAAAATGCCGAGGGGATAGCGTCGAGACGCTATGGGAGCGTCGAGACGCTCCAAAATGAGTTTTCAAGCCATTTTTCCCGAGGGGACAGCGTCTCGACGCTCTGCAGAGCGTCTCGACGCTCTAATCCCTCTCAGAAAAAATAAAAATAAATTATGTACAGCCCCAGCCTCGAACCCAGGCGCGCGCGCGCACACAGCTCATCCATGGACCGCCCAGACCACCACGCCACTCAGCTGATATTGTTATCCATTCCGCATTTGGAATACATATACCTGTAGCGTCGAGCTATAGCGTCTCGACTCTATGCTCGACGCTGGCTTTCCATATCAGTTTCACGCGTTTTTAAAGTGCAGCGTCGAGACGCTATGAGTTTAGTGATTAGAGCGTAGTCATTAACATGGTATCAACAAGTTTGTATTTATTCAGATAATTCTATATCCAATGAAACCCTAGTCATCTTTGCATTCTCTATTATTTCTTCCCATTTTAACATGGTATCAAAGCCTTAAAAGTATTGGCGTGATTGATAGGTGGGACTTGGGTTATTATCAAGAATAACCCTCCTCCCAAACTTTTTATCAAGACTAACGTCGTTTTTTGCCACTATCAATTTTAGCATTTTTCGGTGCAATCCTGGCCAGGATCGAGCACCGAGATTTTCATTTACAAAAATAAACTATAGAAAAAAAAAATCTCAATCCTGGTTAGCATTTCTCGGTGCAATCCTGGCCAGGATCCCGCACCGAGATTTACATTTAAAAAAAAAAATTCAGAACTTAGTGGGATTTGACTAAGATTCTTGACTTTTTTTTTTTTTTTTTTTTAATGGACCAAAAATTATAGAGGAGAATTTGAATTAAAAAAATTTGTAAAAATTGGTTGCAATCTTCAGATTTTTTCTCTCTCTCTATTTTGAAATTTTCTTAACAAACCATTCCGGATAGTTTGTAAACCGAAAACTTAGAATGAACGTATTTATATAAATACTTATAAAAAAAACGAGCTTATAAAAATAAGAATGCTAAATTAATTAGTGTGCGTCTTTATTTCAAAATTTATCTAAAATTCATATGCAGTCGTCCTTAAACATTCTCATTGTTCTTTGGAAGAATATTTTATAAGGAAAAACATATGAAACATTATTTTTTTTTGCGGTATTTTAATTAATGCGAAGCCTATAACCTCTTAGTCAAGGACATAACCTTATGCCAATTGAACTATGATCGGTTTGACATATGAAACATTAATGCCAATTGAGCTATGATTGGTTTGACATATGAAACATTATTTATCGATGGTAGATACCCAAATATTTTCGACATTATTTGAAAAAAATATTTAGATTTGAAGTTAAAAAAAAAAAAAAAAATGCAATCATGGCCAATCTTGGGATGATAGTTGCAATCTTGGCCACTTGATTTTCTAAGTTTCTAAGGGTTTATGCCTGACATTGCACCATGACATCAATTTTGACCATATGGTGTTTTAACAAATTTTCAATGGAAGATGTAGAATCTTGATTTTGTATCTTCGGTGGCTGTAAATTTTGTTGAGTTTGCACTGTTGGAAACCAAAAGGTGTAGGAGGTCTTATATGTTGGTAAGAAGGTCCAAAACCTTGATTGTTCCATGAAAGTTTGGATGTTGTCTCCAACCCGGGTTGTATGTGTTCGAGTATGAGTTAAATTCTTATTATACCCCACATAGTTCACTGATGCCGAATTTGACGAACATACCTCAAAACTATGCCTCTCTCCACAATAAACACAAGACATTGCTACTGGAGCCAAAAATTGGCTTCCTGAACTCATATTCAACAATTTCAATGTATTGTTGAACATGACTATTTGAGCTGCTAGAGTTACAGAATTCATATCTTGCACCCCTGCTACCTGTTATGGCGGGTTAAGGCATGAAGTAGGCCACAAATAGTTATTTTTCGAAATTTTCTCTAAAATCTCATAAGCCTCATTGTATGTCTTGGACATCCGTGCTCCTCTTGCTGAAGCATCAATGACCATTCTAGTGATGGAATTCAACCCATTGTAGAAGGTCTGCTTTTGAACACCATAGGAAATACTGTGGTTCAAATAGTTTCGCAATAAGCCTTTGAACCTATCCCAAGCTTCATATACTGATTCATCCTCCAATTTATGAAATGATGTGATTTCACTTCTGTGGGCAATCATAGTGTGTGAGAAATATTTTGTCAAGAAGTACTCCACCAAATCATTCTAGCAGGTGATAGTTCCACGTGGAATTGAATTCAACTATTCAAGTATTTTTCCTCTCAATGAATATGAAAATAACGTCATCCTAAGAGCTTCCTCACTTACCCCCTTGAATTTTGAATGATTGACATACACCCATAAATAACTGGAGGTGAATGTGAGGATTTTCAGTTGGATTTCCATAAATTCTCCTACACGATCAATGATGTGAAACATCACCGGTTTCAACTCGAAATGTTGTGCCTGGATCTCTGGTTGCATAATTCCTGATGTTAATACAGATATAACATACTCTTGTAATATCCAGTCTCTCTCATCTTCAAGTACATCGACTTATTGGTAGATCAATCATGTCTTCAATTTCTGCTAATCCTATTTGTTCACTTCTTCTTTGATGAAAAATTTGTTTAATCTTCAAGATCATGCTCCTTGTTCATATAAGATAATCAACACCTAGCACGATAGAAAAGTAACCAGTTAAATATTTGTTTTGTTTACTAAACCTAACAGTAAGTAAATAGTACTTAATTTCACAACAAAATTGCAAAATAAATTAGTCCCCGGCAACGACGCAAAAAAATTGTTTTTCAAAAAATCGCTATGCAAGCATACGCAATCGTAGGTAGTAATTGGTAGACAAGACCGATCCCACAAAGACTAATTAATGCAATTTCTATAAATTTGAGACCTAATGATAACAAATTGTAAAGTAAAAAATGATCTAAAATTCAAGAAGATGCAAATTTGACACTAGGAAACTAAATCCTAACCATCTTTAAGAAATATGAAACTAAAAATGACAACTTGCAAGATAAAAATCGAATGATTAAAGCCCTCTAATTTATGGAATTTCATTACTAATTTTAGGTCCCCATTGTTATGTAGTACTATAAATTTTTACAGCAATAGGGGACTATGTAGTAACGAAAAATCTCAAAACTAATGACCGAAATTTATTTCTAAATTCCGAATGTTAGTTCTTAACCAAAGTTTAACATATGTCTATGAAAACTTGATAGCTCTCCAAAAGAGATATCTTTAAGACCCCAATTCTCACCATATACTTCACTCATTTGTGTTTAATTGTTCTATTTATTGGTTTAGGGTTTAGGCTATCCAAATTAATAGTCAGTCACGCGGTATTTTCCGTCACTGACAATTAATCGATATGGAACGGTCGTGCCCAATTGGTTAATTGCCAAGTTTAATTATGATTGCATGATCTTAGTTAATTATTTGGGTTGTTTGTTACGAGTTTGGGCAAGCAAACTGTAGGCTTAGAATAGAATAACTAAGTATGTTAGAATGTCTATGATCTAAGTTGCAAGTAAATCCCGATCCTTTAAATTAGGAGTACCGATTACATTTTTAATTTATTGTTCTTTAATTTTCCGTTAGTTTATTTTTCCGCATGTTTCTAGTTAGTTTTACTTTAACCAAGCTCCCCCGTTTTTCTTTATTGTTTTAATTAAGGCAAATATAAGATAATTAGGAGAAGCTAATTTTCGGTTCCTTGAGATCGACCTGGTTACCACTGTTCTACAAGTTAGAATAGATAGCAGTTTATAAATGTAATTTGGTAGGCCTCGACAACCCGTTTACCAAAACCCAAAACTCAACTATTATCAAACACACGATTAGCCCAATTTTCCTAAGTTTACAAGCCAAAAGTATATGTCAATACCTTTGAATTCACCTCTTTTTCAAAACGTGAATCTGCTTATGTTATTTCCACTCATTTCAACCTTTTGAGAATTAAAACAAACTGACGTCCTATCCTAAGTTGATAGACAATGAACACTCATAAGCAAACTACAGTTCTATAACAATTCCATAACAAAAATAACCCTAAAATAATAGTGAGGGTTCCATAAATTCGAACCTAAGAGAATAGTTCATACTTAAAATTGAAAAGAAAAGTATTGAAATTAAACTAAAACAATCCATAAACGTCTTTAAATCTGTTCACAAACTGAAATTGACAAACTAAGAACAAGAGTTGTCATTGATACAACATAAACAAACCATTTAATGCCCGAAATTCATCTCTGCATCCAGGGCGGATCCAGACATTGATGTTTGGGGGGCCAAAAAATTATATAAATATTAAAAAAAGATCGTCAAAAATCCAGAGGTTCGAATTCACTATGTTGACATTAAAAAAAAGTTATCAATGATAAATATATGTGAGTGTATCAAAGACTTACAGACTAAGTTTAAATAAACTTAATACCATCATATAATTTTGCTCATCTTAAAAAAAAAAAAAAATTGAGTCTCTAAACTCTAAAAAGTCTTTAAGCATCCCTATACTTTCAATTTTGTTTCTAATGAATTCCTAGATTTTAAAAAATGTCAAATAAATACAAAGATATATTAGACTTAAACTTGAAAATTTGAGGACCAATTAAATACAAAATTGAAAGTTAAAAAATATATTGAACTCTTTTTGAAGTTGGTGGTCTATTAAACACAAAATTAAAAGTTCAAAGATTTATTAGACATTTTTAAAAAACAAAATTATTAAAAAAGAAACCAATATAACATGAATTTGTTTACAAAATTTATAAAAGAGAGGTTAATATAGTCTAAATTACTTTTGAAAATGTTAATAAATAAATTAATACTAAGAGTTAATAATTTTTTTTTTAAAGTATGAAGAATACTAAATTTAGATATTTGAAATTACACGGACTAAAATAATATAACTCTTCAAAAAAAAAAAAAAAATAGATCTTAATTATTTTTAAGAATGAAATTTATATATTTTTATATATATATAAACAAAACATTAAAAGAGAACAATTTTTTTAAAAAAATATACATATATGAAAGGAAATGTAAAGCAAATAAATTATTGTTATGGTTGAGTTTCAAACTCAGGCACGACAAAATATAAACCATGCACATGACCACTACAGAAGAATAAGATTTTGTTAATTTGGAGGACCAAAATGTATTTAATAACAACAGTATATACTTAAGGCATTAATTTTGCCTACGAGTATGAGAAAATCAAAAATTTTGGGGGGGCCTAGTCCCTTCAGAGGTCCGCCCCTGTCTGCATCTGTCTTTTCTTTTCTTCTTCGTTCAGTTCTGATGTTTGTCTTCGTTCTCTTTTTGGTCAGTTTTCAGACCAACTGAAAAATGCTGTTGTTTTGCCAAAGCGAGCATGGTTCAGCGAGCATATGAATATCTTGACGACCAAGAAGTCCGTCGTTCGAATCCCCTACCTCCAATGTACTCATCAACAACAAACAAACAAACCAAAAAAAAAAAAAAAAAAAAAACTGCTGCTGTTTTTTTCCTTTTTGAACCACCCCAAATACCTCCAACCAAATCCCTACATAAAACAACACGTCGAAAACCCAATTTTTGGTCCTTTATTTGTTTTTTTATTTTAATTTCTTACCCATTATAATGGGATTAAGAGTAGGGGCAGATCCAAAATTTTATGTGAAAATGGCACAAATATATATAAATATACTTTAAGATGCATTAATATTAATATATATATATATATATATATATATATCATACAAATGACCCAATATTAAGGTTAAATCACAAATTTAGTCATTCAATTTTTAAATTTGTGTCTATTTGACCATGAATTTTTAAAGAAAATGTCTAAGTCTTTGGATCTTCAATTTTTTCCAATTGATCCCGATTAGGTCTTTAAACTTTCAATTTCGTGTTTCATATATCACTGAAAAAAAAAATAATTATGTTTCTAATAGAGCATTGTCCGGTTCAACATTTTGTTTTTAAATTCACAAATGGGCTAAACATAAAATTAAATGTTTAAAGGTCCTCATTAAACATATACATAATAGATCAATTAATTTTTTAAATGTTTTTAATACGTCAAAGTTGTATTAGACATAAAATTGAAAGTTTAAAACATATTTGACATTTTTAAAGTCAATGATCTATTAGACATAAAATTGAAAGTTCAAAGATTTATTTAGACATTTTTAAAAATTATAGACCATAGATACAACCTCAAAATTTCAAAACTAAAATTTAACATAATATTAATTACAAAACTATAAGAAACTATGTTACTTGCAAACAAACAAAGAAATAAAAAAAAAAAAAAAAAAAAAATATATATATATATATATATATATTATTATTATTATTATTTATTTTGTATTATTATTATATATATATATATATATATAATATTCGGCGTTGCAAAATTTTATAGTAGGGAAAAGACATGCCCTAAGATCGAACACGAGCAGCATGGAGTTTAGAGTGCCCCTCTTACCATCAAACTACACGGTATTACCTATTGATTAGATGAATCAATATTTATATATGCTAAACCGTACTATCTTATAAATTGAAAATACAAAGAAAAAAAAATCGAGGGGGGCACGTGCCCCTCTGGCCCCTACGTGGATCCGCCCCTGATTAAGAGCCCAAACTTTCGTTTTTAGCCAACTTCATGCTACACAATGCTAAGCCAACTTCATGCTACACAATGCTACAACGACAACACATGGTAAAATTTTCTCTTCAAACTTTAGGCTTCAAAACAAGGGGCAACTTAATTACAATTAAAGGATTAATAGAACAAAAATAATAAGAAAAATACAAGTTAAACAAAAACTCGACTCTTAGTTAGACTTAACCTGAAACTCACTAAAAAAATCAAGATGAAAATGTGCATTTCACTCAATTTTGATTGAGAAAAAGTGGCAGAAGATGCTAAATTAGTCTCATTTCTTGGGATTATCATGTGATCAGAATTTATTTGTTCATTTTACAAAGATCGGTTGTTGTGTGTTCAATTATGATGATTAAGTTGTTATAGAAGGATCTCGGTCATGTGATAATTGCTACAGACTTTTCCCGTAAGGTGTCTAGTGACTAAAAATGATATGAGACAGACATGTGGCATTGAAGATTGAATCACTTCAATTTTCAAAGCATTTGTGAGGCTATTCAGCAGGGGAAAAAAAAAACTAGTTTTGAAAGAACTCTCCAATAGAGTATGTGACCATTGTTTAATTGACAAACAAACGAAAAATGTCACAGAAAATGCTACAACATTTTGGTTGTGTAGGTGTTATTTTTATATGCTAGACCAAATATGATCACAAATTGATGAAAATGTTTGGGGTTATGGATCATTGATGCTTAATGTACTTTTTTTTAAAAAAAAGGAAAAAAAGATGCTTCCAAGTACTTGGTTGTGTCCCATTGAAGTTTAGTGGGTCTTTCATGTTGTGTGAGATTATTTGTTGATGTTCTTCCCTCAATACTTCCTCTTACTCTGTTTTGTTTAAAAGCTTCCACCGTGAAATAAGATAAGTTGTTGTATCAAGTGTGTTCCCTTGTTGAGTTTGACTATGAGCAAGTTTTTCTTGATCGCATTTTGAGGCACGGTGAGATGATTTTTCAGTTTCTTTCGCCCATATATCTTTTTATGATTTATGAGATACTCAAGCAACAAAATGAAGACATCATAACTGACGATGATGTTATGGGGGAATTACCTCATCTTTTTGATTCTGTCAACCGAGTTCTCCAAAGTAAACACTTTCTTGTTTTTCTTTGTGGTGTTTTGATGAGGCTTCAAATCATAGTGAATGAGTGATCATGTAGTATGATTTTTTTTTTCCTACTTTGCCATTTCCAAATTGTGGCAAAATGGGGGAGTTTTTTGGTTGATGTTATTGTGGTGATTGACGGGTAGCTTCTAGCTTCATTGCTTTGTGTTCTAAGGTGCTGAGTTGTTATGTCGTTGTTATGTCGTATCTGGCTTTTGTTGTTTATTTGTTGTTGTTTTGGTTTTGCCGAAAAATTGTCAAACGAGGGAGTTTGTTGGTGCTGGTGTGTTTGACTAATTTTATAGGCTTATTTTTTTGTCCATGTTTTCAAGATTAGAGAGAAATGTCATAGTATCACAAACCTTTGATTATTTATGTCACATGATTTGTCACTGACTTTGGGTATTTTCAGAAATATATTGAAAATTCAGTTGAAGTATCTTTTGGGAAAATTTTCGGAATATTTGGCCAGATGCCCTTGAATTAAGGCCCATTCGAGAGATTGACGCGCGATTTTAAAAATTAGATAAAATGACCTTTTGCTGACATCACTCTCGCTGAGATTTCTCTAGCTCTCGCTCTCGTTCTTTTGCGGGCTCTATTTTATAACTAAAAATTTCCCATTCTCGTGAACGTGAACGAGAGCGAGAGAAATTCCAGCGAGAGTGATGTCAACAAAATGACTAATTTTTAAAATCACGCGACAATCTCTCGAATGGGCCTTAATTTAAGGCCATCTGGCCAAATATCCCAAAATTTCGAGCTGGACTTATTTTATGGATTTCTTTTAATTTAATTTAAGGGGTGAATATTTGGCTGAATATCTTATTTAATGACCCTTTTTGAAGAAGCTATGGTTGACCTTTTTGTAATATTTTTATGTTGTTTTTGTTAAATGTAAATGAAACTAATAGTAGTTAGTTTGTTACTATTCAGTTACTTGAGTTGTTAGAGAGTTAGTTCTCTATTTAAACATCTTGTATGTACTTTGTAAATTAATGAGAATCACTTATCAAAAGTATGATAAGTTTCATGGTATCAGAGCCAAGAAAGTGACACCTACACTTTTTCTTTCCTCTCTCCACGCGTGTGATTAACCAACGGATTCTCTCTCCTCGTAAACTTGAGTGCTTCTTCTTCTTGCGTGCTTCCATGGCTTCCACCAACGTCAGCGCTTCTTCCCCAATTTTTCTTCTGTCCAACATCTGCAACCTAATCACTCTCCGTTTAGATTCAACAAACTTCGTCCTTTGGAAGTATCAGCTACACTCCATCTTGCGAGCACATCGTTTATTTGGGTTCATCGATGGCACTCTGCTCTGCCCCCCAAAGTCCGTCTCGTCTTCATCATCTTCAGATCTGTCCTCTTCCTCAGATCTACCATCGTCCGCTTCGGTTAATCCTCTCTATGAGGACTGGATTGCCAAAGACCATGCGCTTATGACGCTGATCAACGCTACGCTGTCTCCCTCTGCGTTAGCCTATGCCGTTGGTTGCAACACCTCTAAAGAAGTTTGGGATGTTCTTGCAAAGCATTACGCGTCTAGTTCTCGGACCCATATTGTTACACTCAAGACCGATCTTCAGACGATTTCCAAGCAATCCGGTGAGTCTATTGATAGTTATGTGCAACGGATCAAAGAAATCAAGGATAAACTTGCGAATGTCTCTGTAATCGTTGATAAAGAAGATCTGTTGATTTATACCCTCAATGGCCTACCCTCTGATTTCAATATTTTTCGCACTTCAATGCGAACTCGTGCACAGACGGTTACGTTCGAAGAACTTCATGTCTTGCTTAAATCAGAAGAGTCTGCCCTTGCAAAGCAGTCTAAGGGTGCCGATGTTCTTACTCAACCTTCTGCTATGCTTGCTTATAATCCGTCTGCGCCTGCTAAAGGAAGTTTCTCTCCACATTCTAGTCGTGGTAGATCCAGTCGAGGTCGTACTCAGAATCGTGGTCGTGGTTTTTATCCCTCAAATCGTGGACGAGGTCCAATTTCTTCTTCAGCTTCATCCCCTGTACCATCTGATGGGCGTCTATGTCAAATTTGTCAGCGCACTGGTCACTCTGCTATTGATTGTTATGATCGGATGAATTACTACTTTCAAGGTCGTCATCCTCCACAACAGTTGGCTGCTATGGTTGCTTCTCAGAATCTTGAATTTTGCAGCTCTGGTTCTTCACTTCACGGAGGGCTATCTTGCAACAATGCCTCCATGTCTCATAGTGGAACTTCTGATTCTTCTACCCACTGGTTAGCTGATTCAGGATGTAATGCTCATCTCACCTCTAATTTGCAAAATCTATCAACTGCCTCAGAGTATGCCGGAGAAGAACATATATCAGTAGGCAATGGTCAGTCCCTTCCAATCACCCACTTTGGTTCAGGTTCTCTTCGCACCCCTTCTTCTTCCCTTTCTCTCCAAAATCTTCTTTGTGTTCCTCATATTGCCACCAATCTCTTATCTGTTCATCGTCTTTGTGTTGATAATCACTGTTCTATAACTTTTGATTCTCTTAAATTTGTCATTCAGGATCTATCTACGGGCAAAACTCTATTCCAAGGACCTAGCGTCAATGGCCTTTATCCATTGACATCTCCTACTCCCTCTGACACCTCTCCTGCTCATTCCTGCCACATTGCTCGTGTTGCAACAAATAGCTCTTATTCTCTATGGCATAACCGGTTAGGCCATCCCGGTCACTCTACTCTTAATTGTGTCTTACGTTCTTTACACTTACCTGTACATTCGATTACTTCATGTATCTGTCCACATTGTGCAAGTGGTAAAATGTCTCGTTTACCATTTCCTCATTCCTCTACTTCTTCTGTTTCTCCTTTTGAACTTGTTCATAGCGATGTTTGGGGCCCTGCTCCTGAAATATCAATAAATGGTTTCACCTATTATGTTTCCTTTATCGATGATCTTACTAAATTCACTTGGCTATACCCTATTTCTCGAAAATCAGATGTGTCTACTGTTTTTCAGCGTTTCAAACCTCTTGTAGAAAATATTTTTTCTACTAGACTAAAATGTCTTCGAACAGATGGGGGGGGGCGAGTTCTTAAGTCATTCTTTAGCCTCTTATCTTCAAACTCATGGTATTGTTCACCAAAAGTCGTGTGCTTACACTCCTCAACAAAATGGGGTTGCCGAACGTAAACATCGTCACATTGTGCAAGTTGCTATTGCACTCATGTCTAAAGCTTCTATTCCCTTAAAATTCTGGTCCTTTGCCTTTACCACAGCTGTCTACCTAATCAATCGGTTACCATCTCCTACTCTCCATAACAAATCTCCTTTTGAAAGTCTTCATCATATAGCCCCGGATTATACCTTCATCAAAACCTTTGGTTGCGCTTGTTATCCTCTACTTACCCCATACAATTCCCATAAACTTCAACCAAAATCCACTCAATGCGTATTCCTTGGTTATCCATCCGATTATAAGGGTTATCTTTGTTACAACATGAGCAATGGTCGTTTCTATACTTCTCGTCATGTTATTTTCGATGAAACTGCTTTTCCCTTCTCAGTTCCTTCAACTCCACCTTCTCCTTCTCCAACTGTCCCTCCTAGTCCTATTATTCCCTTTCTTTTGTCTTCAGACCTCTTGGCTTCCACTACCCCTGTGCCATCTATCTGCCCTGTCTCCTCCTCTCCCACATACAATCCATTGCCTGAGCCTACTACTGTTGCTTCTCCGGCTATTCCAAGCCATGTTGTCGAGGCACCTGCGGTGGACAATGCTCATCCTATGCAAACACGAGCTAAGTCAGGCATTAGCAAGCGCAAGGTATTTCTTGCTACTACCCATCCTGATCCTTCCACAGTTGAGCCTTCTTCCTATACGTCTGCTTCAAAGCTACCAGTGTGGGTCAGTGCTATGAAGACTGAATTTGATGCTCTTACTCATCAGAATACATGGAAACTTACCCCTCTTCCTCCTGGAAAAAGTGCAGTTGGGTGTAAATGGGTTTATCGAGTTAAGCATCATCCTGATGGCTCTATTGCTCGCCACAAGGCCCGCCTTGTCGCCAAAGGGTATCATCAAAAGGAAGGTATTGATTTTGAGGAAACCTTCAGCCCTGTTGTTAAAAAGACTACCGTTCGTGTTGTCTTGTCTCTTGCTGCTCAACATGGCTGGTCTCTTCGTCAGTTGGATGTTAAGAATGCTTTTCTACATGGGAGTCTCAACGAAGAGGTATATATGCAGCAGCCTCAGGGTTTTGTTGATCCGTCCCAACCCAAACATGTCTGCAAGTTACTCAAATCTCTTTATGGTCTTAAACAGGCCCCTCGAGCATGGTTTGAATGCTTTACTTCCTATTTACTACAACTTGGTTTTCATGCTTCACATGCTTCACATGCTGATTCATCCTTGTTTGTCTTACATTCACATGGACATCTCACATATCTCTTACTTTATGTTGATGATATTATAATCACTGGCACTCATACCTCTACTATTGCTTCTTTAATATCACAACTACAGCTTCGATTTGAAATGACTGATTTGGGTGATTTAAAGTACTTTCTTGGTCTTGAAGTTCACCATACCTCTATTGGGATTCATGTCTCTCAAACAAAGTATGCTCGTGATGTACTTGGCCGTTTTGGCATGCTTGCTGCCAAACCATGTTCTACCCCGATGGCTCTCAAACCTGCTCTTGAGCTTGGGCCTTTGTGTTCGACTTCAGATACTCAAGGTTATCGGGCTCTTATAGGTGCTCTAAATTACCTTACTTTTTCCCGTCCTGACATTGCTTATTCTGTAAGCAAATGTCTCAGTTTATGCAGGCCCCTCATGTTGCTCATCTACTTGCTGCCAAACGTATCTTACGTTACATAGCTGGTACTATCGACTCAGGCATATTATTTCGTCGTTGTTCCTCGTTGCACCTCACAGCTTACTCTGACTCCGATTGGGCTGGAGACAACCTTGATCGTCGATCTACCGGTGGTTTTGTTATTCTTTTGGGCTCCAATCCAATTTCTTGGGGTGCTAAGAAACAAGCTACTGTCTCTCGGAGTTCAACAGAAGCAGAGTATCGTTCTCTTGCTTCCACAGCAGCTGAGCTTTTTTGGATTCGTCAACTACTTTGTGACCTCAAGTTGTTTGGTTCTGCTCCGCCAACACTCCTATGTGATAACCAGTCTGCCATCAAACTTGCTTATAATCCTGTTTTTCATGGCCGAACAAAGCACATAGAGGTGGATTTTCATTTTGTTCGTGAACGGGTTGCTCGAAAAGATTTGGTGCTCCAATTTGTATCCACTACAAATCAATTGGCTGATCTGTTTACTAAATCTCTTCCCAGCCCTCGTCTATGTTTTTTGAAAGCCAACCTCATGACCAATAGGTCATTTGCTTGAGGGGGAATGTTAAATGTAAATGAAACTAATAGTAGTTAGTTTGTTACTATTCAGTTACTTGAGTTGTTAGAGAGTTAGTTCTCTATTTAAACATCTTGTATGTACTTTGTAAATTAATGAGAATCACTTATCAAAAGTATGATAAGTTTCAGTTTTGATAATGTGCCTTTTTGGACAGCAACCCGCGTAGATGGGAAGGTTAGAGCTTTTTCGTGCTTGATCAAACTTTTTGCGCAGAACTATTTGGTGCATGTGTGGGGTTGTGGTTTGTGCTCGTCTGCAAGGAAATTATATGTATGGGTTGTGAGCGAGAACGTTTTGCAGAGGTATAGTTGTTCTTATAATTGAGAAACTTTTATTGACGAAACAGTTGAAGAGATTTTGTGGTGGAACCAAGGGAAAATTGGACTTGATAGTGTGTCGAGTTGCAATTCACTAAGAACAGAAGAAAAATGTGACAATAGGAGAAGTCGAGTTGTGTAAGACTTCATGTAAGCGTTCATTGACATAGTAAAGTTCTTTCTACCGGGTTGTGCCATAGGTATAAACCGAAGTGGGTAACAAATTGTTATGTCTCTATTTCCTTATGCCTTTAGTTATTTTGTGCTTTTATATTTTAAACCTGTCACGAGAATTGTCATAGCATATTCTAAGTTAACTTGCAAAGTGTTGCATTATTAAAAAAAAATCACGACAATGTGGCTGATAATTTTACAATGTGGCTGACAAACCCTAAACGTTCAATTTCAACAAATTGAACTCCAAACTTGCATAAGTGTTGCAATGTAGACTCTAGGTTAACTTTTCGTTTGGATATGTTAAAAGCACGTGATCATCCACATTGTCTCCGAAAAATCGACTCCAATGTCTTCGAAAAAATCCTCTGAATCGTCAGTTGCTCGATTGTCTCCTTTATTGAGAAAAAAAAAATATGTACTAAATTTTAATGAAAGATCCATAGAGAAATTATGATATTTTTTTAAAAATAATCACTGAAAAAAAACTATATAAAAAAAGGTATTTTTTAATGAACTAATGTACTTTGAATAAAAATTAAGTAAAATGATATATATATTACTTAATTTTTATTCAAACAAATTATTTGAATGAAAAAAAACTATATAAAAAATGGTATTTTTTAATCAACTAATGTAATTTGAATAAAAATTAAGCAAAATGATATATATATATATATATATATATATATATATATATATATATATATATATATATATATATATATATATATATATATATATATATATATAGGAAAATTGTAGTAAATGACAATTTAAGACTTATTGTTTGCAAATATAGCATGTTTTTAAAAATTTTGCGGATATAGCAATTTCTATCGCTGATATCTTATGACTGATAGAAGTCTATCGCTGATCACCTCAACTTTTTATAGATTTTTGTCAGTGATAATAGTCTATCAGTGATAATAGTCTATCACTGATAGAAGTCTATCAGTGATATAATAAAGTCTATCAGTGATAGAAACGGGTTTTTTTGCCATATTTGCAAAACATTTTAAAGTTTGCTAAATTTGCAATTAGTTTGGGCCTGATTGCTATTTGTGCAACCAGCCCTATATATATATTTATTTTACTTAATTTTTTATTCAAACAAATTATTTGAATAAAAAATTAATTTTGATAATCAATGGATCGATATTGAAAAATAAAAGTAGGGTAGTGTGACCAAAATTATTTTTGTTGTCTTTATAATTTATTGCAAGAAGTAATTAATAATGAAATCTTGAAAGTTTGTAGGAAAAAAAATTGTACATAAAAAAACAACTAAAATAAACTATGCAGTTAGGATTCTAGGTTCAACAACTCTCTGCCTCAAACACCACATACTTCAGAACTACAGATTAAACAACTCTCTGTCCGCATATTTCAGAATTTACCAAACTAAACAACTCCAACTTCCCCAACTCCTTGGGCGGAACGTCTCCTTCGAAACCAAATAGATACAAACCTGAAAGTTCGAATACTAAACTTTTAATTTAACCTAAATCCAATTATTAGTTTAGGAATTTAACCCCTATAAATTGATTAGTACCCTAAAAGATAAAGGACCAAAAGCAAAGGAGTACAAGAATGAAAAAGAAGATTTCATTAAACTTAAATCAAAATCACTTTTCAAAAAATCCAGAACCTTTCCGTGAAGAAAGAAAGCTGCAATAGTAATATACTACACAGCGCAGTACTAGATTCTCAGCCACAGACAATATTCACAAGTTTTGCCAATATTGGTGGCTGCTTTTAATTATGACGTCATTAAAAAAAGTCGACATGACGTCACGAAAGAGACGGCTTGTCGTTTACCTCCCGGCGGATCAGTGCATTATTGGTGGACACAAATCACACTCTCCACGCGATCAATGGAGCGTGAACAACACGCGCCAACATAGAAGCAGATAATTCCTCTTCATTTCTTCCCACGCGCTCTCCACAAGCTTTGTTTTCCTAAACCAATTTTCCAATTTCCTATGCTTTATCTCATAACATTTGTCTATTTATTTATTTATTTATGTATTTATTATTTATTTATCTATTTATTCTAAACATTTTTCTCCATTTAAATAAACCCCCAAAATTCCCCAAATGGATCTGAGTTTAGTTGCGAGCGATTTTCAAGAGATGATGACAAAGAAGAAAGCAACACCAAAAAGAAAATCATCCGACCAAAAAAAAAACCAACCTCTAAAGGTTGTTTACATATCCAATCCCATGTGGGTTTACACCAGCGCATCTGAATTTAGAGCCTTGGTTCAAGAACTCACGGGTCGAGATGCCGAGTTTCCCGACCCGAGTAAGTTTCCTTCGGCCTCGATCGATATCCGAGAGACTAATGTTCAAAAGAAACAGGAGGTGAATGACGACGACAACGACGACGAATTGTTACTTGATTTGTCGGCAATAGACGATTCGAGTTATGATTTTCTTAGTGGTTCTTATGAGAGTTTGGAGGATATTTTCATGAGGGATATGATGGAGACTTTGGCAGCCACCTCTAGATCTGTTGAAGCATCTGGTTTAGTAATTGGGGTTTGATCCTTTTTGATGTGACTAAAAAGTTTCATCTTTGGTATTGTTGGAAGGTTTTGTGTATTATATTATCAAGTTTATATGCAAATAAATGAAATGAGAATTGTATCTGTGCACTCTCCCGTAATAATAAATCCATCCAAGTGAGTGAAACTTTAAGTTAAATTTACATATTTAGCTTACATCATAATTTATTTCTTTTCAGCTCGCATAATATTTTTTGAGTTAAAATTAATTTATACATTTAAACTTTGGAAGATGTATTAATTAAAATTCTAAGTTAATGATTGGATCAATTTACACATTCTCTTATAAAAATATTAGTTTTCACACGTAAAGATTTATCAATTACACACTTAAACTTTTGTATAATTGATTCATGTAAGTTTAAGGATTTAATTGTTAAAATTATAAGCTTTCAAGGGTTTAAATTAACGATTTTAATTGATGCGAAGGTTAAGGGTGTAAATTTGATTTTTTCTATTTTACTTTTATTAGTAAGGTGTAAAAAATTAAATTATGTGTAGTCGTACCATGATAAAAGTTAACCATAAAATTTCAATCATCGGAACGTTATCCATCCACACTTTGAAACAATATTAACACCGGTTATTATATTATGTTTTTCCACTTTTAAGGGTGTTTTTAAATAATAATGTAATTTTTCACTTTTTATAAAAATACTGTAAGCTTAAAAATATTGTAAGAGTGAAACTATTTTAAAAAATAATGCTCTTTTAAAGGGAGGTCCTCTCTTCAAAATACGATAGATGAAAGTCGTTTTTTGAAAAGACAATCTTGCTAACATGGATATTTACTTTTCTTTTATTAAAAAATTGATATCTTTTTAATCAGATATTCAAAATTTTCAAAAAATGTATGGTTGGAAAGGTGACAGAGAGCGCTTCAATTTGATACTGGTTTCACTATTTTTGGAGTTGTGTATCAAAAGATAAAAAAAGTTTAACTATAATTATGCAAATTTGAAAACTCACGATTCTTTGAGCATTAAAAAATTGATATCTTTTTACACAGATATTCAAAAACTTCGAAAAGGGTACGGTTGGAAAACTAACACAGAGAGCTTCAATTTGATACTTGGTTTCACTATTTTTGAAGTTGTGTATCAAAAGATATATATGGTCAAAGTTATGAAAACTTCACTAAACCCAGAACTGAAGATATGACTAAAAACTTCAAAACTGTAGCTAAACTTCGACGGTATATATATTTTAATACACAACTCTACAAATAGTGAAACTATATATCAACTTGAAGCTCTCTGTGTTAGCTTTTCAACCGTACATTTTTTAAATTTTTTGAATATCTGAGTAAAAAGATATTCATTTTTGAATGCACTTCTCAAAAGATTTTTCAGTTATGAAATTTGCAGAACTATAGTCCAACTTCGATGGTCTTTATATTTTGATACAAACTCCAAAAATAGTGAAACCAAGTATGAAATTTAGCTTTCCAACCATATCTTTTTTGAAAATTTTGAATATCTGGTTAAAAAGATATCAATTTTTTTAATAAAATGAACGTAGATGAATGTCGTCTTTTCCTCCATCCATGTGGAGCAAGATCGTCTTTTCAAAAGACGACCTTTGCTCGCGTGTAAAGACGACCTCTCTTTAAAACAACAATATTTTTAAAAATATCTTAAAATCTAGTTTAAAAAAAAATAAAAAAAATTCTTAAAATCAATGCAAGTTTATGGTTTTCAATTAGTGTTAATTATTACAAAATTTCATATTATCAAACTTATTTTAAAGAATCACAAATATAACTTGTCAGGTTGGATTTCTGAAGGTTGATTATATATATATTTGTTTTTGACAAGGGAATCGAATTTATGACCTCCTAGTCACCAGGTTATACATTATGCCGGTTGAGTTATACTCATGTTAGCCAAAGGTTCATTATATTTAACCCGGAATAGAGATGATAATAGTTTTTTTTTAAAAAAGTATAAGAATCAAATTCAACTTAAATTAATCTAATTATGTAACTTAACCCATTTTTTAATTTTTTAGGATCTTTCACTTCAATCAAACCAGAAATAGTGAGTGCAATATGTGGTGATTCATACTCGTCTAGTTTTAATAGCATTTGCAAGAAATTTGGTATGAAGCTCTTAATTCCTATTAAACTCTTATACACCTACCCCCGTTGAATTAATAGCTTACTCCATAAATTTATTAAACTCGAATCGATATTGAATTTAAATTTAGCATGTGTTTGGTATGTTTTTTAAAATGTTGATAAAAAACTAAAATTGTGTCTCTAATAATTGAATCAATTTTTTTTTTTTTAACATAGCAATCAAATTTACAATCAAAGAAGATCATTCCCCAAAGTATTGGAAAACCACTCCGGTGGGCTTCCTCCCCACTCTGCCGAGATCCCTCATTACTAGCGCGACGAGTCATAACATGAGCAGCTCGATTTTGAGAACGATAAATATGATCGAAAGATAACGTTGCAACAAAAGCAACCTGATTAAGGATTTCGTCAACGAAGAGACCCACTTCAGAGAAGTCTTCTACTTCGCCCTTAATAATTTTGATCACATGCAAGCAATCGGACTCCACATGAATGTGATTAGGGCAGTCCAACGGAATGGACTCAATACCCACACAAATTGCTAGAGCCTCAAGAACACTGACCGACCATTCTTCCTAGACGATCGACAACTAGCCGAGATGAAAACACCTCTCGAGTCTCGAATGATCCATGCAATTGCTCCACGTTGCTTTGATGCATCCCAGGACGCATCACACTTTAGCTTCCATTGACCCCAGGACGAGGGAGTCCAACGTCGATCCACACAACATATGCCACGTCCTCATTTATGTGCTTTCGATTAAGTTCTTCATTAATCCCCATATCTTGGATGCATTTGTCTATTATAACTGTCAAAGTTTGGGAGTGAGCATAACCCCCGTATGGAGGACTTTGTTCTTGTACTCCGAAATTTGTCAGATTATTATAAACAAAATCTTTCTTGATGATTCATTAGCTTGATCCCACAACCACTCCAGATAGTCCATAGAGCTCCACCATTTCCTGTGAACATTAGAGAAACTCAAATGAGAAGGCAAAAATTTAGTCCATAGATGTTTTGTCAGTTTACAAATCCAGAACATATGAGCGATAGTTTCCTCATAAATATTACAAGAACATATCCCTTTGATATTTTCATCCCTTTATCGACAAGATTGGATATGTTGGGGATAATGTCATGGAACACCTTCCAACAACAAATCTTGATTTTGGAAGGAATTTGGACCTTCCAAAAACTTTCCCATCTCGTTTTCAAACGATCCATATTGGATTGAGAAGCCTCATCTTTTGCCATGATATCCATACCTAGCCTATACACACTTTTAACTTTGAAAATACCTTTGGTGTCCAAGGCCAAGATGATCTCATCAGACGGTGCTCGTTTGGACAAATGGATATTCAAAATCAAAGCAGAGACATCTTCAGAAAACAATTATTGTATCAGAGCAACATTCCAGTTGTTATCCATTGCTAGTAGATTTTCCACCGACCCAGCACAAATAGTGTTGGGGATATGAGGTGGGAAGTGTATGCCCTCCCGCGGGAGCCACAAATCTTCCCCAACCACCACACTCAGGCCATTGCCAATCCTCTAGCAATAACCATGTTGGAACAAATCCCTTCCCCACATAATGCTTCGCCACACATAAGAAGATGAATGACCTAGAGTAGCTTTGAGAAAGTTTTCGCTATGATAGTAACGCCCTCTCATAACTTGGCTTAGAAGACTATTCGGGAATTTGACCAATCTCTAACTTTGTTTAGCCAACATAGCTTGGTTGAAAATTGATAAGTCCTGAAAGCCCATTCCACCATTCTCTTTATGGACACACATCTTCTTTCAGCTCCGCCAATGGATCTTTCTTTTGTCTCTTGTAGCTCCTCACCAGAACCCAGCACAAAGAGAATTAATATCATCACAAAAATAATTAGGCAGCCTAAAGCAACTCATGTTATAAGTGGGGATGGCTTGCGCCTCTGCTTTAATTAAAACTTCCCTTCCTCCTTGTGAAAACATTTTTGTTTTTCAGCCTTGAAGAGATTTCCAGACTTCGCCCTTTAGCTTGCTAAATATCTGCTTCTTGCTCCTAGCAGTTTGAGAGGGTAGTCCCAGATATTGGCCCATCAACACTCTGAGGGGGCGTTTGGGGCGCAGGGTGGGTTATTATAGTTGGTGGGTTATTATAGTTGGTGGGTTATAATAATCTGTGGGTTATAATAGTCTGTGTTTGGGGTGCAGAGTTGTATAGTCTGGGTTTAGTAAGTCTGTGTTTGGGGTGCAGAGTTGTATAGTGTGGGTTTAAAATACAGTTTTCTTTATCATGAAGTTTGAAATATATGTTTATGTTAGTTTATTTTTTTTCTACAACTTTTTGTTGTATTTATATAGTTAAATGCATATCACATATTAATTTTTTAAAAATTAAAAAATTAATATTATTTAGGAAATCACAAATAATCGACAACAAGAGGCTCGGTGGAGAGAGAAATAATACAGTTTTCTTTAACATGGAGTTTGAAATATGTGTTTATGTTAGTTTATTTTTTTTTCTACAACATTTTGTTATATTTGTATAGTTAAATGTATATTACATATTAATTTTTTTAAAAATTAAAAAAATAAATATTATTTAGGAAATCACAAAGGTTTGGTGAAGAGAGAAATTTGGGATGAAATGGAAGATAAAAAATCGTGAGGTGAGGAAGACAAAGAGAGAAAAAATTGGTAAATTGAGTGAAAAAAAATAGAAAAAAAAAGAGAGAAGAAAACTCGAAAAAAAACAAAGAGAGAAGAAAACCCGAAAAATTTAATGAAAAAAAAAACTGTAGAACTGCTACAGTAAACACTGTAGCAAACCGGGGGTTATAATAATCCCAGCCCCAACTTATATAATTGGGGCTCCAAACATGGGGTGGGCTATTTAAGCCCACCCCACCCTACCCAACTCGGGGGGCCAAACAGCCCCTGAATGTTTCCATTAGCAACACTCAAACCCAGTTTCTCTTTTCGTTCGTCAATCAAACTATTATCCCCTTTTGTTTCCATTAGGAAAGTCAATTGGGGTTTATGGATGCGCAAGACATTGCGCAGAACTCTGAATGTCTTTGGGTTCTCCAAACCCCGAACATTCCAACATAAGCTTTTTATTGGCTCGGCGGGGCTGTTGCACAACCTCCACCGATGTTGCATAATTTAGAATACCTCCCGCTATGCACTGACGTTTGCCATTTTCCTTTTCAATATCTTCCGAAATTCCACCCCGTTTTCCTAACTCTCGTTTACCAATTTTGGCAACTACAATTGATTTCTTTCTCCCATTATCTCCCTCATTTACCTCATTAAATTCAATTACATGTCCACCACGCTTACAAAACTTCTCAATTAAAACAGATTCCATATTTTCCTCAAAACTTTCAAAATTCTCAATAACATCAGCAGTTGACTTTCCTTTTTTAAACTTCCTTCCTTCCAACTCTATCTCCAGCCCTTTTTCCGGCGCCGCCGCAGTGTGATTTGCAGCCTCCATATTCCAATTCATTTTCCTTAACATGGCCACGAGTCTCACATTCCTTTAGAGTGTGTCCATAAATTGTCACGTACATATCAATTAATTGAAATCATAAGGGTTGAAATTGTCACGTACGTTTCATTCAGAGTTTAACTCTTCCTAATCGTCACACATCTTGAGCACTACCACCATAGGAATGAAACAAGAAATTAAATTTTACTAGTGCTCCCACGGTCACACTCCAATTTCGTTATTACCCATTGAACCTCTTTCGTGGGATCTCCAATCTTTGAGGTTGAGTGTCCATTGTGGTGACTATCTTATGGCCTTTTAGTCTCATTCCCCTCGATGATTCAAAAACTCGCTTGCGCGCTAAGCCATTTGTAAACGGATCTACTAGATTCTCTTCAGACTTGACAAAATCAATGAAATCACACCATGAGATAATAATTATCTAATAGAGTTATTGTTGGGATTTATGCTTTGAAGTCTCGTAATTAATTAATAATTATTTGATAATTATTTTATTATTATTTTTTGTAATTCATAATATTCATTATATATAAAAATTCAAGGTTATTAGTGTAATCTTGAACAATATGTAGTTGACATACGAGAGAATCATGTTCAAGGAATAACCTAAATAGTCTATAGTATATGGATAAAGTTGGGTGCCTTATCCCAGTAACACTATTGATACGACTCACTTTGTAATTGTTACAAATGATTTGATCCAAATCATTCATGTAGAGATATGTGAGTAGGGGTATCCTAAACAATGAGTTTGTATAAGACTGAACCACAAAATATATAATCTCTCTTTATAAATTCGTTATTTGAGAAGATTAATATTTCACAAGATGATCATATGTGACTCGATTTTAATCCTGAGTGAGTTATGAACTCCTGCTTGTGAGGGCTCGTCCTTTGATTTGTATGGGTGAGAATGATCTTTATAGTCGATTCAATAAACCTACCAATTTGGGGACTTGACCAAATAGGGAGCTGAAAACATAAGTTTCAGTTGATAGAATTCACTCTTTCCCATATAGGGAAAGTAGATGAGTAGTTCCCTTAAGTGCTGATTTCGGGACTTGAACAATGAGGCTCCGCCCTCTCATTGGCTCGAGAGGGACTTGATTTATGGTTGGATCATAAACATATGGTTCATTAGAGGATTAGTGGTACTTAAGGTGTAAGATGTAATTACAGGGGTAAAACGGACTTTTGACGAAACTGTAATTGCGAACAACTCGTGAGTGACCGACTTGCATGTAATGGTTATATCCATGGACACAACTTGTCCTACGATGCATAAGAGTGCAACTCTAGACCTATAGTGGAGTGACCTAGAGTTAATGAATGAAAGTTAATTAATTAATTTTGTACCATTAGAGTTTATAAATATGAAGGTACATAAGGTCCTCTTGCTAGCTCATAGTAACACTAAAATGATCAATTTAGTTGAAAGAAAAAATTGAAATATTCAAATTAATATTTTATATATTAAATGTAGAAGAGTAAAATATATATTTATTGTATATGATACATTAAATATTAGAGGAAATAGTTTATGTATTAGATACATTCATATTAAAAACTATATATACATATGCTATTTGAATGAGATTCAAAATGGTAAAATGTATATTATAAAAGATTAATTTTATGATATTTGAATGAGATTTAAATAAATATAAAATACATATTTATATTAGATATTAAAATATATTTTATAAAATAAAATTAATTCTTAAAGTTCCTATAAATAGAACCTTTAGGTTTTGGCCAAAAGGTTGACCAAACACACTACTCAGTTTCCCTATAGAGATAATAATTCTCTCAAAACTACTCATTCTTTCAAGAAGGCTCCCACAAGCCTTGGTCCTGTGTTCGAGTCATAGCGAGGAAGATCTCATGGAGAATGAACACAAGAAGATTATGGTTTTTATATTAGCTTAACATGTATTCTTAGTTTAATTCTAAATAAATCAAAAAGATCGTTTTCAACGCTTCCGCTGCGAGGTTTGAAGTGTTCATTCCCTTCCGTTATGTCTAATTCTGATGTGTCTGTGTTTTTCTCATTGTATATTTTATTTATACCTCTAGCTAAAGTAACTTGACTATCACAATGTAAAAGCACAGTTGGGTTACCAATTAAAAATATAGGAATATCAACAATTAAACTTAACCATTCTGCCTCTTTACTGGCTAAATCTAAGGCAATGAATTCAATTTCCATGATGGATCTAGAAATTAAAGTTTGTTTAGTAGATCTTCATGCTATTGCACCACCACATAAAGTAAAAATATATCCATAATGCAATGAATTAAGTTTCCATGATGGATCTTGAAATTAAAGTTTGTTTAGTAGACTTTCGTGCTATTACACCACCACATAAAGTAAAAATATATTCATTGGTTGCTTTAGTTTCATCTGATTCAGATATCCAATTGGCATCACTAAATCATTTTGTTATTGAAGGAAATCCAGTGTAAGAAGTACCTTTAAGATATATGCACAATCTTTCAATTGCACACCAATGATATTCATTTGGGTTACAAGTATATCTACTTAATCTATTTACAACATACACTATGTCAGACCTAGTGCAATTAGAAAGATACGATAATGAACCAATTATTTGAGAAATAATCTTTCATTTTCTACCATGGTAAATGCATGATTAGAGATTATTTTCCTTGACTATATACGCATTTACCCGTAAGAAATAATCTTTCATTTTTTACCATGGTAAATGCATGCATCAATTGATAATGAACCAATTGATAGTGTGATTATTTCCCTTGACCAAGATGTCATGATTTCAATCCTCACATTAATTAAATAACTTTGCAAAAAAACATATAAGCACAAAATGATGCATGCATTTTTTACCATTTTACTATATACGCATTTACCCGTAAGAAATAATCACACTATCAAATTTTTTATGTCATTTGTTGAGGGTATGTTTTAGTCCATAAAGTGACTTAACTAATTTACAAACTTTATTTTCTTGGCCTGGTTTTATAAACCCCTCAAGTTATTCTATGCTCTTCTTCTAATTCACCATTTAAAAAAGTTGTCTTGACATCCACACTACAAGAATTAATGCATTTCCCTAGGTTTCTTAACGTCAGGAAAAAGGTTAATATGCGTCGGCAAAGGCTTTCCTGACGCAAAATCGAACGTCAGGACAGTCGTTGGGGTAGGCGCGTGGGGAAAGGTGTTGTCGACGCGTAAATTTATGCCCGTCGGCAAACCCTATTTTTGCCAATGCGTGACCGACGCGTTAGCAAAGAAGACAAATGCCGACGCCAAGATTACGCGTCGACAAAAATAGGGTTACCGACGCTACGGTTACGCGTCGGTAATGATGGGTCTTGCCGACGCTTGACCATGGCGTCGACATTGGGCATCGACAAGTCTATGCGTCGCCATTGGGCGTCGACAAGTCTATGCGTCGCCATTTGTGTGTTTTTTGGCGACGTGTGTGCGTGGCGTCGACATTTCCTTTTCACAATTTCAAATAAAATTACAGATTTTTCTAAAATTCTTTTTTTAGACTATCAATACCATTAAAATCTATATATAAAAAATCTTATTTATTTTGCAAGTGAATATATATGAATATAACCAACATTCAGGATAAAATTGAAAACTTTATTCGTACAATATTCTAGTATGATTGATACAAAACATGAAAGAAAAATGAAAATTACAGACTTAAATGTAAAAAAAATTTCATTCAAACGAATTTGAATGAAAATTACAGATTTTCGTTTATAAGTTCTCTTTGGTGTTTAAATTGAAAAGTTTAGAAATCAGCCACAACAACATAAAAAAAAAAAACCTCAAATGAAAAACAAACTTAAACTTTTCAATTTAAACACCAAAGAGAACTTATAAACGAAAATCTAAACACAAATCAGCCTATCCTAAGTCTCCCATGACCCTCCCCATAAACTCACAATCAATCATACTTTTAAACTCCGAACTAATCATTCATATTGCATACAAATGTGAAATGTACTCAACCTAATATATCTCATAGATCAACACCGCAAAGTTTACCTAAATGTACTCAACCTACTAACCACAAACTTTACAAAATCTTATAAAGTGCACAAAAATTCACTTAATCCATACAATCATTTGCTACCATAGCCGCAGGATGGCAAAATCTATTCGGTTTTATTACGAGAGGGAGATAGTTCATACCACGTTTGATGCTTATCGTCTTGGTGTTTGAGTCAATTGTTCGAGCATTTTTTTTCATGGTCTCCATCTCTTCTTGTTGTTTTTGATATTTGTCATCGATTACTTTCTGGCGTTTATCCATCTCTGCTTTCATGGTATCCAAATCTTTTTTGTTCCTTAGTTTCTCCTATTCGAGATCATCTTTTAACCCTCTTATCTCTATTGTATGCTCATATTGCATTTGGGTGACAGATGCACTTGATGAGCTACTCTCATTTCTTGTTGGCTTTAGTCCTAAACCCATTCCCTTAACGTATCCCGATTGAGTGCCCAACACCGTCTTAGTTATCTGTGTATCAAGTAGTGGTTGGGACCCTTCTAGAGTGGGGGCAAATTTCAACTCTTTCATTTGTTTATGCAGTTACAATTACTATAAGTAATAGCGTGACAAATTTACAAATGAAGTATCGAAAGGAGGAAAATACTTATATGCGCGCCCTCTGCGACCTCATTGATCCACTTCCCGTCAATTCTAGATGTGTGTGTCCGCTCAAATAACCCAATTGGTCCAAATTGAGCGTCAATAACTTTCTTTTTCTACAAATCAAAATCATATAAAAAGTATTATTATTAGTTTTAGACTAATAATTAGAGAGAGAGATATTTTAGCAACACGCCTCTTCTTCTAGTATTTGACAAAATGAATTTGAACCAGCTTTATGATTGAAAGGTAATTCAACTCGACTTTTCTTATTCGCCTCCGAAAGTTTCTAATAGAGCGAATGATAATTAGGTAAAGAATATGAATTATATATGTAACATGTTATTTGTAATAAAATTAGTTAGTGTACCAGCCAATCGGGATCCACAAACTTATCGCATATAACTTGCCACTCCTCAATGTTGTCCTTAAGTCGCTTAGGTGGGTTCACACGTGCTACTTCAGGACTGGAAAATTTTAAATAGTGTTTGTGCACGAAGAATGCATTGACAGTTGGATCCGTCGAGTCAAATATGAAATGATCCTACATAGAGATTACTAAGGTATTATATATTATATATTATAAAACTATATATAATAAAAAAAAAATACAATGAATGAACTTACCTTTAGTCGATTTTTTACTAGGGTCGCATATTCCTTCGATACATCTTTAATTTGTGGGTAACATACTGAAAAACACTCCCTCACATAGCTACCAATACTATTACTTAACTTTGTGGCATGCTCACCTACGAACTTGTTCGATATAGGGCCGATGATGATGTGAATTTTCCCCTTCTCAGCCACATACTTCTCCAACTCGATATTACGCGTGAACCCGCGATGATTCCTAGTATTAATAGTTCCATCTGCATAAATATAAAATACTAATTAAATTTATCTAATACCAAAATGTATAACCCTACAAGATGTGTATCCGAATAATAATAACCTGAAGTATCTCCAACTCAAGAATATCCTAACATGTTAGGGTTCTCGGCGGGTTTGTCAAATTCTTCATCTATCTCGTTATTCATAATATCTATCTCTCGGTTCCCTCTACAAACACACAAAAAGAACATTAATATGAAATAATGATCAATACATGAAATAAAATAATGAAATACACATACAGATTTGTAAGCTAAGGTCAACGTCATTCACTATCGTTTATGAAATCATCATCATGTTCAATAATTAGGTCTTCATAAATTGTAGGTTCAATGTCATCTCGACATAATGTGACAACCTCTCTTCGATGACTATCTTCCACTATGATTCCCCGTCCAGGTTCTGATAAATAAACTTATCATTCTCTATATCTTCTACTTCTGGCACGTCCCATAAATGTTTATTTTGGACAACTTGCACCACTTTCCAATTAACACTATAATTTGGGTCGTCGATGTAAAAAACTTGTTGCCCTTGATTGACAAGAATGAAAGGGTCGTCAACACACCAATATCAAGATGTATTAATCGATTTGTTCCCTAAATCTGTGTGTGTTGTATTTTTCTTTGTACTATTTGTGTCGAACCATGTACATTTAAACATAAAAACACGTTTTGTATTAGCATACCGGAATTTCAAACATTCATTCACGACCCAATAGAAATTACTCTCATCATCTCCACTTTGACTTACTCCAGGCACCATGATACCATTGTTTTGTGTTTTTCGACGGTTATCAAGCTTTATACTGTGGATCCGTACTCCATTTGATGGGACTTAAATCCTAACACAACCAGAGGCGCAGCGGAAGATGCCTAAACTGGCTGAGGATCTTCAACAATCAATAAGCAACAAACCGGGAGAGAGAGAAATCATCCAACACTTGGCAATTTTCAAACCCCGAAAGCCACCGGTAAATTCATTTACCGACTGGTAAAAGTCAACCGGTAAAGAACCACCGGTAAGGCACCTCGGTGTGCCACCGGTAAATATCATGTATATTGACCGATAAATGACACACCAGTAAGCCTCGACCGGTAAATGCTTCACAAGCATTCGACTGGTAAGCCACGACTGGTAAAATCGTGTGAATAAATCAGCACCAGTAAATTCACACCGGTAAAACCGAACCGGTAAGTTTACCATCGGTAAATCGGTTCAATGAATTTACACTAAATTCACACCGATAAACTTACACCGGTAAGGATTAGACCGGTAAATAACGACCGGTAAATCCATATCGGTAAGGATTAGACCGATAAATAACGACCGGTAAATCCATACTGGTAAGCTTTGAACCGGTAAACCGGTTGAAAAAATTCACAAGTTTTCCACCGGTAAACCGGTAAAGCACGATCGGTAACAACTTACCGGTCAACTCCTTTGGTAAATTCTCACCGGTATGTTCGACCGATAAATTTTGACCGAAGAGCCACCGAAGAAACGCTTTAAACACCCACCGGTAAGTATCTATCGTTATACCGACCAGTAAATACGGCCGGTAAATTTACCAGAAGGTGCGAAACTGAGGCAAAAAGATACATTTTCTATAGAAGACCTTCTTCTTGTCTCTTCAGCAACTACAACTTTTTCTTCCCTTCAGGTCACGAACACAACAGATCGAGGACCACCCTTAAAGGAGTCCCGACTATCCTCGGGCTTAGTAGCGGAGTTGTGGGACTCCTTGAGCTAAGGGGGTATGTTGAGAGGGAGGAAGAAGAAGAAGAAGAATACAATGGTGATGAGATAGAGGATGAAACTCAGTTTGAGTTTGATGAACAATTCACCATAAACCTTCAAACTTCCATCTCATCTAATCTCATGTGTTTTCAACAAATTGAAAAATAATTACGGAGGGAGATTGAACCTTTTCAATGCTCTAACAAAATCTTCTTAAGATTTTACCTCTATTCAACCATTTCTTCATCTTCAACAATCTCAATTTCTTCACCTTCAACCATTGAAGTGAACGAGAGAGAGTTCTTCAGGAGTGAGATGAAGTTAGATTTTCAAACAATCTCAAATTAGGCAAAAATGAAGTTACCCAACTCAAACCCATCTTCAAACTTAGAAAGTGGGAAAATATAATGGGTTACATGTGTTCAACATGCAAGTTGAACACATTAATCAAAATTATAATAAAAATTATTATAATTAATAATTATAATTAATTAAAATATTTTTTAATTAATTATTTAATTATTTAATTTAATATCAAATATGAATTAAATAATAAAACTAACCCCGGTTTTTCGAAAACCATTTTTCCCAATATGAATCTCTATTCATATTTTCTTCCGGTTTCGTATTTAAATCATATTTAAATACGTCTTCCTCCGGTCACATATTTAAATACGTCCAACCTTGATCAACAGACCCGAATTCAGATTTCTCCAAATTCTTCCCTATAGCACTGCTACACCGCTTTATCCGAGATAACCAGGTGAACCTAAAGAACCTATAGATCATGAGCTCCAATGATACGAGATTATCCTGTCAAAACTCTTTCAACCAGACTAATCAACATTCGTCAAACCCCTGGAGACTCCACTATAGTCTGAGGGTTGCACTCTCCTCACTGTAGATATATTATGTCCTCTTGATATAACCGTCATCGGCAGTCGATCCTTCACAGGTCGTTCGTAATCACAGTTGGGTCATTTAAACCGTTTAACCCCTACATTACTTCTTGTTCTTTAAATACCACTGACACCTCTAATCAACAATTGATCTGTGGTCCAACCAATAGATCAGATCCCTCTCTGATCAGAAGAGGGTGAGCGCTCATTGTTCAAGCCTCAGAGTCAACTATTAAGGAAACAACCTATCTACTAACCCTGAAAGCGGGTTAGAAGTGAATTCAATCTTGCTGTGTACTATGTCCCCAACTACCTATTCGAGTTTATCCCCAAGATGGTAGGCATATTGAGTCGACGATCTGGCCACTCTCACCCGTACAAGTCAAAGGATACTCTCGAATAAACAGGAGTTCATAGCGAGCTCAGGATTGAGATCGAGTTACCTAGACCATCATAAGAAATAGTCGGTCTCTTCAGTAAACGATGTTATAAAGAGAGAGCGACTTAATTTTGCGGTTCAGTCTTATGCAAACTCATTGGATAAGACGCCCTCGCTCGCACAACACCATGTGAAACGATTAGGATCACATCGTTTTGTACAATACAAAGCGAGCCACATCCAATAGTGTTACCAAGATAAGGTACCCAACCTTAACCATATATTATAGACCGTTTTGGCTGCATACTAGAACCTGATCCACATTCATGTCATACATGAGGTCTAATAATCAGACTTCGCCATGGGTGTTTGTTATTGGTACAGGTTAATGCAAACATGTTTCACTTTATTCAATAAAATCTTTTACTGAATAAAACTTAATAACTCTTTATTACTAAATAGAGCGATTACAAACTTAACTGTTTACAAACCACGAGTTTTAGGACATAAAACCCAACACCATTAAGAATGCATCTACTGTAAGAGCGTGCCGCAGGAGCAGGTCCTATCGCTAGTGAATACATATCTTCTTACCCCTTTTCTCACTTAGGCAAAGACAAAACCTTAGATTTGAACCAATTAAGAAAATGTTCTTGATGTATTTTAGCTAAGCCAGACTTCGTTCGTGCTTCATGTCAACGTAATCTCAAATGTCGTATGCAATATTGTTCAATTCCAACACAATTGTTTAAAACAAACCAATGTGCAATACGTTTCTCCTCTTTTGTTAATGCCCTTAAAGTTGAGGCACCCAAGGGTCGTGCACTCTGTCTAAACACTTCGAAATCACCACATATTTCATTCTCGTGAATTGTATCATCATTTCTATCATTTCTAGTGAACCTCGTTTCAATTCCACTTAGGTATAACGAACAAAATGTCACTAATTCGTTAATTACAAAGGCTTCCGCTATAGAACCCTCAGAACGTGCTTTGTTTCGTATGTACTGTTTCAATGTCTTTAAACTTCTCTCGATAGGGTACATCCAACTGTAACTAACTGGACCAACAACTTTGGCTTCATATGGCAAATGAACTGCAAGGTGCACCATTACATCAAAAAATGCCGGTGGAAAAATTCTTTCCAATTTACAAAGTATGATTATATCATCTGCTTGTAATCGATCCAAATCACTGATGCGTAATGTTTTCGCACATATATCACGAAAGAATGAACATAGCTCAACAATAGAAGTAGACACATCATTTCGCAAATCGTACACCAATTGGAAGAATTCTGTGAAGCAATACATGAGAATCATGTGTTTTCAACCCAGTTATTTTTCCATCTTTTTCTTTCACGCAACGTGCTATGTTAGATTCGAACCCATCAGGAAATTTCACAGATTTCAAAAACTTTAAAAATGCAACTCGTTCACTGGAAGTCAATGTATACGCAGCATGAGGCTTGACAACTTTATTATTTTCCAACGTTATCAAGTGTAATTCTTCTCGTATACGCAATTCCTTTAAGTCCTTCCGAGCGTTTATCGTGTCCTTTGTTTTTCCATCGATATTTAAAATTGTGTCAATCAAGTTGTCACAAACGTTCTTCTTAATATGCATTACATCCAATTTATATCGTAACAAAAGTCTTGACCAATATGGAAGTTGAAACAAAAAATTCTTCTTCCAAGTAGGACTACTTCGTTTTCTTTTCTTATCTTCTTTTGTTGGATGCTAACTAAGCACAGGAAATTCGCGCATGCTTAATTCCTGTAAGATTTTTCTCCATTGCTTACAATTGGAGGAGGTCTACGTTCTACATGTCTGTCATGTAGCTTACTCCCACGCCACCGACTATCCAAAGGAAGATAATGTTGATGGCCCATGTAACATCTTTTTCCAATTAAACCACGCAACGACGTATCTTCTTTACAAATGGGACATGCATTGTATCCCTTATTACACCACCCAAATAAGTCCCCGTACGCTGGAAAATCATTTATAGTCCATAACAAACTGGCATGAAGTTGAAAGTACTCACGTTTATCACAATCATATGTTTGCACACCATTATTCCATAACTCTTTCAACTCTTCTATCAATGGTTGCAAATACACATCAATTTCTCTACCAGGAGATTTCGGCCCAGGTATGAGCAAGGACATAAAAAAATTTGTCTCCTTCATGCATTTCCAAGGTGGCAAATTATAAGGAACTAATACTATAGGCCACATACAATATGTGGTACTCATATTGCCGAATGGATTGAACCCATCTGAAGCTAATCCTAAATGAACATTACGTGCATCTGAAGGAAACTGAGGAAATTCACGATCCAAATGTTTCCATCCTTCGACATCTGCAGGATGTCGTAACATATCATATGTGTCAATACGCTTATCTTTATGCCACCTCATTTCAGAAGCACCTTATTTTGATGCAAGTAATCGCTTCAACCTCGGTATCAATGGAAAATGACGTAAAACTTTATGTGGAATATTCTTACATTTTCCATCGTTAACTTTAACTTCATATCGAGACTCCCCACATACAGGGCATTGTTTCCAATCAATAAATTCTTTCCAATATAATACGCAATTGTACTTGCAAGCATCAATAGACTCATAGCCTAACCCTAAGCCACGCAAGTTCTTCTTAGCTTCATAATATGAACTAGGTATAGATGCACCTATTGGAAATGATTCTTTCAACAATTTTAGTAACATACCAAACGACTTGTTACTCTAACCGTTAAGAAGCTTGATATGCATCAATTTCACCAAAAAATCCAACGAAGAAAATTTTGTACAGGCAGGGTACAACTGATTACGTGCTTCAATCATTAAATCCTCAAATACATTCGAAGTATCCATTTAATGGACGTTAGTGGGTATCTCATTCCAAACGTCTTCTCCATCGTCGACTACGTTGTCAATTAGGACTTGTAGACCATTTAGAAGATTCAACATCTCATTTTCTTCAACAACATTACACTCTTCACTATCCAATCCCTATGGCCATTTGATGAATTTCTAATTTAAGTACGGAAGCAATGACTTTTAAAGTTCTAATGGTAGTCATTCTAGCAATAAGAGAATGGGTGTGTGAATTGACTACTAAAAAAATGTTTTTCAAAGAATGCATTTTTTTTAAACATTTTTTTTTAGAAATGTTTCTAATTAAAACTCTCATATGTTTGGTTACATTTTTTCAAAAGTATTTTTATCTACAAGTTTGTTTGGTATTCTCTACACTAAGAGTGTTTCTCCTAATATCAAATTACTATAAACGACAACTATTAATAAACAATATGAATTAATAAGTTTAAAGTTGCATTTTAAAAAATTATGACCGATGTTTACTATTGCCGATGGTCGGTGAGGGGTAAGATTGGTGGTGGTCGTCGTTATTTGCAGAGGTCGGCTGGGTGGTTGTCGTCCCGCCAAAATGAAATTTATAATACCGATACAACTAGCTAACTTGTAGCTAGTGGTAATCGGGTCGATCCGCATGAAACTTAAATTAACTTCTCCTAATTAATTTCTATTTGCTTTTAATTGAAACGATAAATAAAAGGGGGAAAAGGTTACGAAAAGATAGATTGTAACTTGTGCTCCTAATTTGAGAGATCGAGATTTACTTGATGCGACTTAGATCATAGAGATTCTAACATGCTTAGCGATTCTATCTCTTGCACGCGAAATGTTTGCTCGAACCCGTAACAAACATCCCAGTGAAGGCGTAAATTCTAATTAAACATCCTCTTTAATTAATCTAAGGTGATTAGGCCTAAATTGATTAAAGAACAGTGGCGGGTAACATCGCGACGAATTACTCCTAAGACTAATTCGATTTTTCCCTTACCCAAAGTCTATCATGAAAACGATAACCAACTCATACCCCCAACTGTCACATAGGCTCGAGTTACTTAGCCACGATTAGACCCTCGCTACTTGCATTAAAACTAATCAGGAATTAATGCTAACCACACTAACATGCGTAACAATCAAAGACGTCACTCCCAATTAGAAAGGCATGCTATTCGTTCTTAATACATGTAGAAGATGCAAGAGATAATCAATGTTAAGCTAGAAATTATCATAAACCCTCACTAAGCATCAAAGTAAAATCCCAAACCTCAAATTAGAGCACTTACCTTAGGTGCTCGTGATGAAAATCAATACAAATCCACAATAGTTTGAGCTCTCATACAAGAAATTAGAGAGAAAACCCCAAAGTCTAGAGAGAAAATCGTAAACGGGAGAAGGGGGAAGAGGAAAAATGACCTAAAAATTGGAACTTATGGGTTTTATATTCGGCGTAGCGTCGAGACGCTACAAGAAGCGTCGAGACACTACAGGCAAAAATTCCAGCGCGCGCGCGTTCGGAGCGTCGTGACGCTAAGGCCAGCGTCTCGACGCTGATGCTCGACGCTTGCTCTCGAGTTTTTCTTAAATCTGATGGAGTAGCTTCGAGATGCTAGGGACAGCGTCTCGACGCTGGACCAAAAGTGCAACTTTGGTCCTTAGCTCATCTTCTTCGCCCAGTTGCTTCCCGAAGCTTCTAAAACGCCCTTCTTAGCACTGAAACACGTCCTTGGACTTCTCGAGCTCCTAACCGTGAAACACCTACAACGGAGGCAATTAAACATCATTAAGCACGATATTTAGCCAATATTATGAGTAAATAATAACTCTATTTTGAAGCTATCAACGCCGGAGATCGGCGACGGTGGCCGGAGACGGCCGCCGACAACAATCATGGGTGGAGAAAATTTAAAGGAGTAATGTGAAGGTATTTTGATAATTTTAATACATTATGAAAATGAAGTAGGTTTCTCAATTAAACACTAAAAAAACCTTTTTTGTAAAAACTAATATCAAATGTTTCACCCAAAATGATTTATTTCCAAAACTCATTATCAAATAAATCATTTTAGGTGGTTGCTAAACATCTCAATTTATTTTAAAATGATTTTTTTCAAAAATTAAACAAATGGAAACCAAACACACCCAATATGTGTAAAAGAAGTCTACTCCTTCCTTTTGACTAAACTCTTTTGCAACTAATCTAACTTTGAACTTATCTATGAAACCATCAATTCTAAGTTTTTTTTTTCTTCTGAAAATTCACTTACAACCGATTGCTTTGCAACCATGTGGAAGTTCAATTAAAACCCAACTATTGTAAGACAAAATTGAATCCATTTCACTATTAATAGTTTCTTCCCAAAAATGTGAATCAATGGATTCCATTGCTTCTTGAAACGTTTTAAGGTCACTTTCAACTAAATAAACATAGAAATCATCCCAAAAACTTTTACTAACTCTATTTCTTTTACTCCTTAGCTCTAATTGTTCTAAATTTGACGACACTCCTTTAGAGCTCGAACTTTCACTAATTTTCTTATTCAAATTATTTTTCATGGTAAAAATATTTTCAAAGAAACTAGCATCACGAGATTCGATAATAGTATATTTTGTATACCCAGAAACATCTAAATTTAAAACTAAGAATCTATAAGGGGTGATGTTCAAGGAATATCCTACAAATACACAATCAATAGTCTTGGGACCTATTTTTTTTTTATTATTAAAAGAAATATTAAATTTAGCCAGACACCCCCACACTTTAAGAAATTTCAAGTTAGGGATTTTGTTTTTGGGCTCTTTACATAGATAAATGTTTTATAGACTCTAATTACACAAATGCCAATCTTTTAATTAAATTTCAGTTTTGTCATCAACTTCGCTAATGTAGGCCCAACAAATAATTGAAATGACCTAAATGTGGGGTATTTGTACGGATGACCCTACCCTCGGGGGGCGTAAAGTTTTTTGATCTTCCCTTCAAAATTTATGTTTTTTGACCTTCTCTCGTGATAAGCATGTGCCATCCTCCTGTGAAAAGTCATTCGCACCCTTCGCTTAGCACGATGGCACTATAGTTGTCTTTTCGTGATCGTGCTCAGTGAAGGGTACAACCGACTTTGTGTATTTGCTTATCACGATAGAAGGTAAAAAAACATAAGTTTTCAAAAATCGGGTTATAAAACCTCACGACCCCCGAGGGGAGGGTCATCCGTACAAATACCCCGCTTAAATGTCCATATATTAAGTTTAGTTGTAATTATAATTAATTAATTAAAATATTAAAAAATATAATTGATTGTTTTGAAAATTTTATATAAAAAAAGATTTTTTCCCTACTATTTCAAATTTTGATTGAAATTTTCGACAAATGGTGAATAAGATAAATATGAAAAAAGTCAATTAAAACAAAAAAAAATATTAATGAACAATATAAATAATTCAAATTTTATTTAATAAAAAAAAATATACATTAAATGATAATCTAAACACCAAATATAAAATACACAAAAATTTACAAAATTATTTGAAAATTTAAAAAACTGGAGGGCATTAAAGCTTTAAAAAAAGAAAAATTGGAATATGTCAAGATTTGTTGGATTATAATATACGAACATAGTATATATATTGGATTATAATATATACACGATGTATATATGTTAGATGATAGTATATAAATAAAGTATATATATTTGATTATAATATATAAACGAAGTATATATGTTATATTATAGTATATAAACGAAGTATATATGTTGAAAAAGTTGAAATATTTCAAGATATAAAGTTGGGCAGAAAAAACAATATTGACTCACGAGAAAATGTAAAGAAGGAAAAAAATTAGTATACTAAACAGGGAATAGAAAATGTGTCAAAATATTTTAAATTTTGATTGAAATTTTTGAAAAATCGTGAATAAGATAAATATGGAAAAAGTCTAATAAAGCAAAACAAAAAAAATTATTTAATAAAAATAAATATATATTAGATGACAATCTAAACATAAAATATAAAATACACAAAAAATTAAATAAAATATTTGAAAATTTCGAAAAATTAAAGGGCATTTTAGAGATTTAAAAAGAATAAAAGTCAAGTCGTGCTAAAGTCGTAATATTTCAAGCCTAGTGACATTTATGAAATATAGGGTGAAAAAATTAACTTTTACCATAATTTCTCTTTATTCTTTCATATCTCATATAGAGATTTATAAGCTTCACTAAAAAAATTTGTAGGAATGTCACCCGTTGGATTGAGGTGAATAAGGAGGGGTAACTTGATGAATTAATCCACTACAAAATTCATTCAATTCATCTAAACAATACTCACCTCCCCTATCAGACCTTAAACTTTTAATTTTCTTTTCAATTGATTTTCTACCTCAACTTTATAGATTTTAAAAGCATTAAATATTTTGTCTTTAGAGCTAAGTAAATAGACATAACAATATTTAGAGCAGTCATCCACAAAAGTTACAAAATACATTTTTCCTCCACGAGTCAAAGTATTATTGGAATCACAAACACCACTGTTAATTAATTCTAGCAATGATGAATTTCTCTCTACTCATTAAAAATGTTTTCTAGGTTGTTTGATTTGCACACAAACTTCATATTTACCTTTACTATCTAAAACATATTTAGAAATAAAATCCATATTCATCATTCTTTTTATTGAACTAAAATTCACATGCTCAAGTCGACCATGTAATATATCAGAACATTCAACATTTGTCACAATAGAAGAAGAACATGAAAATTCATAAAAATCAGCATTCATGACATTGAGTTATACAAAGCATCAACCAAATAACCTTTACCAATAAAAACACCATGTCTACTAATTACCACCACATTGGACTCAAAGACAACTTTAAAACCATGTTCTACTAACAGGAAAACATTGACTAAAATTTAAAAAACTTCTGGAACATGCAGAACGTTGGTTAGGAGGAGATCTTTGCCAGAAGACAATTTTAATAAAACTTCCCCTTCTCCCTTTACGAGGACCTCATTTCCATTTCTCATCCTTACAAATCTGGTACTTGATTCCCGTTAGATTGGAGAATGAAGTCGGCCTAGCCTGTAGTAACAACATTGACTTGAGGTTTTGCTAGCCTGTTGGTAACAATATCTTGCCAATTATTTGTCTTGCCACAAACTCAACATGGAGGATACCCCATATTATTTTGGTTAACATTTTTATCTTTTGGCTTGTAATTGTTCTGGTGATTTTTGTTTGGGTCATTTTTCTTGAACTTTTTAGGCCTGGATTTATAAGTCTTTTCAATAAACAAGGCTTTTGTTTGACTACTAGAATGAAAAACTTCTTTCAAATTTTCAAGATGCACATACTCAATTCTTCGTGAAACGACCAATTCGTCATACGAGAAATTTTCAGGTTTTTGTTTCATGACTCTTTGAAAATATGACCAGGAAGGAGGTATAAAGAAAGTGACTAATACAACATCATCAAACGTAATTCTCTTCATTTTCAAATTCATGAATTTGGTCACAAACAAACTTTTCATCAACCATTTTGAAATCAATCCATTTTTTTAATAGCATGCCTTTTAAAACTGAACTTTTTCTTTTCTAAGGCTTCCCATAATTCTATGGAATTTTTAGTTGAACAAAAGATTTTATAGATATTGTCACACAAAGCACTCGGAATATTTCCATGACACAAGAATATATTTTTCTTCCAGATTTTTGTCAAAAGTAGACTCAGGGCCCGTTTGGAATTGCGTTTGAACGTATTAAAATCAATTTTAAGAAAAATTTAACTGCTTTCGTTGTTTGGTAAAACAGATCTTTTCATAATTTTTGGAAAATCCGTTTTGAATTCCTTAAGACCGTAGAATCTCATCCATACCAGCTTTCAAAATTGAATTCCCGAATAATCTGCCGTGTATTTTAATTAATTTTTAAAATCCTTATTATAGCCTCCCTTATCCTTTCATCCAAGTTTTATTATCGATTTAACACTTAAGGGCCCGTTTGATAACGTTTCCATTTCATGTTTCCTGTTTCTTGTTCCCTGTTCCCTGTTTCTTGTTTCTAATTTTTTTAGAACTAGAAACAGGAACGTGTTTGATAACTACTCCTGTTTCTTGTTTCTTGAAAAAAAGAAACAGAAACACTAACTTGTTTGATAACGTTTCTTGTTTCTTGTTTCTGGAAAAAAAAAAAACATAAACAGAAACATCTCGTTTGATAATTATTTCTTGTTTCTTTGTTTCTTTTTTTCTCTATATATTTCACTTTTTATATTTTAAATAGAATTTAGTATACATAATATAAAAAAAGATATAATATGCAGTAAAATATATAAAAAAACAATTATCCAAAGTTTACATAATCTAATACAAATAAGTCTCGATGCAAAATTAAAAACAACATAAAATTGTATTTATCCTTCAAATGTTGTCCAAATTCGATCTGCAATGTCATCTCTCACTCGAGTCATTCGTCTTAAATTTTGTTGACTTACATCTAACTTGATTATACTGCTTTGTAAATTGTCCGGCAAACTCAGTATATCTTCAACGATCATTGATTCATTGCTGAAGTCATTGAAGAGGTCATCTTGACGATCATTCAATCTAATCTAATTGTGAATAGTACAACATGCTGTTGGTATATGTTTTTGTGTGTTGACACGGTAATGAGGCATTTGTTTAAGAATAGGAAATCGAGCCTTCAACACGCCAAAACAACGTTCAATGACATTTCGCAGTGAAGAATGTCGATGGTTAAACACTTCTTCCCTACCTCGAGGATGATGCCTCCTTTCTCTAAAATCTCGTAAATGATATCTTTGACCGCGATATGGTGCTAAAAATCCAGGCATATTTGTATATCCAGAATCGACAAGATAATATTGGTCTGCATAATATATAAAACATATAAAAATTTATGAAGTCAAATGTTGAATTAAAATATAAAAACTACATACCTCCTCTAGGCGTAGGAAAATTATTTTCGGGATGTCTGATACATTCAAGAAGTATGCGAGAATCATTGGCCGATCCTTCCGAACCAGACATGACATAGGTGAATAACATATCAAACGAACAAACACACATTATATTCCATGTTGTGTTCGTTTTTCTACCACGAAATGGTATTTGTTCATTCTGGGGAATACATGCATCAATATGAGTGCCGTCAATTGCACCAATACAATCCTGAAAAATAAGCATAAACATAATATATATTAAAAATGTGATGCTTGTGGAAAAAAAAAATATCAAAGCATTACCTTAAAGAAAGGGTAATATTTAGGCTTGGATATGATCTCGAGTGGTACAATGTCTACATTTGGTGGACAAATAATTTCTACTCCAAGCTTGCAAACTTTCTTCAAAACAAGGTTAAAAGCTCGCGAAATAGTTTGACCTGAATGTTGAAACCTTTCTGCAGCTATACGATTCCTTTCATTATGCGATATGATTAACAAAAAAATGACAACTTTCTCTTGAACTGTCAGATACCGAGATGCTTTAAGATTCGTCTTGACTTTTAAATCTTCACAAAATGCTATGAATGTAACTTTTTTCATCCTAAAACAATCAAAACATCTTGTGTCGTTACCATTTAACAACTCGATCACATAATCATGACCTTTTAATGCAGACGTCCTGCATGGTTGTCTGGACGATTGTATCTTCTGAAAGTGATCATACAATATATGGAGAAAAATGTACAGAACATCACCCTCGTCTTCAGAATCACTATTTTCAAAGTCATTATTGTCTTGAATCAAATCCATCTCAATATCCCTGAGTCAAACATGAAAGAAGAAATATAAACTTAAATAGAAGAGATAGATAAATGAATCACATTCAAAATATTGATTTGTGAAAAACATAAAACCACAAAACCAAACCACATCATTCGAAGTTTAAGTTTAATATATGATAAATTAAATGACATAAGACTAGAAAATATAACCACATAATTGATCTTCAAGTTTGGATCAAAACAAAAATACAAAATGACATCTAGATATTATGAATGAAATCTTTCTTCCTCGCATCAGGCATGAGTAAAAATAATTTTCTCCAAGCAACGTCTCCATGCAAAAGTTTTAGTACTCTAGTATAAGCTTCTCCATCAATATCCTCCATTGCATTCAAAATTTTGAAACATTCCATCAACTCTTCATCAACAACATCTTTTTCCTTTGATGATTGACTCTCATCAACTTGACGGACAATAGAATTAAGTGATCTTTTCTCAAGGATGTCATTTCTTCTCTTTGCATTCTCAGCATACACATCTACAAATGAAGAAATATAACTACCGAATTCGTCTTTCTTCCTCCGAACTCGTTTTCCACTTTTTTCATGACCATTATCTTCACCAACAAAATTTGTATTGCTTCCAACATCATTTTCATCTTCAGAATCTGAAGGAAGCTTTGTTGATGGACAAGCATGAACACCTGTAGCGGTAGTATCTCCAAAAATTCTCATAAGCTTTGCATAATGTGGACAACCAGATTTTTGAAACTTCCTAGCTCCCTTATTCACCTATAAAAAATTGCATAACAATATGTAAAATCAACCATAACTCAATACATGATTAGAAATGGAAAAGAAAATCAGTTGCAGTTTATTTATACCTTAAAAAGATCATTCCACTGCTCCTCTTCTAGAGTGATAGTGCCCAATAATGGATCCCAACCATTTCCAGTCATATCACTCAACATCTTCTTGAAGTCTTTGTAAATTTGTCTTAATTTGTTAAACTTATTTTTCAGCTGACCATGAGTATAAGCATATCCAGTACTAGCATTTAGTTTGGTTTTCATATAGTTCCAACTAGATCTTGTAAATGTTGTGGTTGGTTGATTGCCCTTTGCAACCTCTTCATCCATTAAGTCAACAAATATAGCCTCATTCTTGTCCGGCCATGGTCCCTCACTTTTCAATCCATCAATTTCATTAACCTCATCAACACAATGCTTTTCCGATGATTTTTGTGACATCTAAAATGTCATATAACAATAAAAAAAGACAATAATTTAAACACTCTCTTTTGTTCTAAAAGTACAACAATAACCATATAAAAGCATGATTTCACTGCAAGTTCATGAAATAAAGATTTACAATGGATGAATTGAATAAATATGAAGAAATCAACTGCAACAATGACGAATTACATAGACACATTAAACATCAGTGACATTTCAAAAATTGGAATTAGTGCCAATTGAAAAAATAATTAGAGAAGGCACTCATATTGATGCATGTATGAATCTTTCCATTCTTTTGATAGGGATCAGTTCAGCAACATCTGATAGGGACCTTTCAGAAAACTGCAAACCAAGAGAGGATTCCTAAGGAGCAATGTTTGGTAAAAATCAGGTGGAAATTGTGTACTATTCCTCTGAGATCCATAGATAGAGAGGCTAACTTGTACTCATGCTCATAAATGATTCTTAGCCCCTCTTTGTGGCTTCTTCTAGTCATGTCTACCCTTCTTCTAGCTTGCTTTATGTTATGTTATGTCATATCATGTTATGTCATTCAAATTTGTGCTCTTTCTATCTCTTTGGTTGAGCATTGGCATATCTCATGATAGGCCCTTGGATAGATGGATGTTTACAATGCACATGTCCGTAGTAGGTCGGTTCTCGATAAATGCTCTCGGGTAGATAGTGAAATTGATAGGGTCATTTCTTCGACCCGCCATCATATTCTATCTAGATTCTAGTTTAACCATTACGAATAAGTAATGGTTAATTTCCTCCTCATCTGGGTGCAGAAGAACCCCAAATATGTTTAATGGTGTTAACATATAAAAAAAATTATAGTTATCAAACTGTCGTAAAGTTCAAATTTCTGTTTGATAACGTTATCAAGCAACCCCAAACATGTTTCTGTTTTTTAACATTGTTTTTCCTTGCTTTTCCTTTACTTTTTGATGGATAATCTATCTCTATTCTTTACTTTCAAGAACAATTAAATATGGTACCTCTAAGAAAAATTATAGTTTTGTAAACAGTGATTTCAAATCCACAATTACATTAATTTTTACAAGTCATTCTATCACAATTCTTTATAATAATTTAGGAACATGAACAGCCTCCAAATCCTAATTTTTTTTTAAAAAAAACATTTACTTGAACTCTACAACCAAACCAAGGACAAGAATACTATGCAATTAAACTAAAATCATGGCATGTTTAGTGGTATATATGGTTGACATTCAAAAGCTTTAAAAGTTTCCCTTTGATTGAAAGTAATAAACTGGTTTCCTTGAGTTTTAATCAAACAAAACTTTTTTCTTTTGACCATGAAAGCAATGCCTTCTCTAATTATTATATGCTGATGCCTTCCATCAGCCAATTTTGTAATTCATTTTCCAATGGTCTCCATCCTAATCAACCAAACTCTATCATGCTAATTGAGTACCAAAATCCAAAGAAGCACCTAACTCCATGACAGAATTGCTTGGATTTTTAGATGAGCTCATTCTAAAGCATGAACTAGATTCCTTAACCCATAAAGATTCTTTATTTTTCCACAGTTACAGCAAGAATAAACTATCTCCAGCCTCCTCTAAATTCAAAACTATCACCTCATATCATAAGTTCATAACACATCCATATAAATCCAACTTCCTAATCAAAATCAGAACCCAACTACAATCAACAGTCATCAGTTTTCACCACCAAATACTTCCACAATCGAAATTGAAAATTTCTCCTCTGCCTCCCTCCAAACAAAACCCAAAAAAAACGTAACCCCAGATGGATTTAAACAATAAATTTGCGGACAGCAGAATCTCAACAGCAAAACAAAAGAAGAACCTATACCAAATTCGAGTAAACCAATAATCCAGAGAAATACAGAACAAAGAAACACAGAGGAAACAAAACAACACTATAAAATCACATTAAAATCACAGAATAGAAGAAGCCCTAGCCCTACAGCAAACCCCAAAAAAAGAAAACCCCAAAATTGAGAAGTTAGAAGCAAAATAAAAGCCCTAAAAGAGAAGAGAAGAAGCTGAAACTCACTGAATTTGAAAATTTCTCCAACGAATCGAGTATTCGAACAAAAAGTCTTCGGAGTTCTATTGTCTCAACTCTCAGCTCCGTAGACTATTCTTTGAACAGAGGAGAGGAAGATGGAGGAAGCAGAGATGAAGCAAGAGAACAATGGAGGAGAAGATGACCGAAGAAAACGGCAGAACACCAGAGAGAGGACCGATGAAGGAGAAGAACACGTATAAAAATCGGGAACGGGGGAGAGAGGAACGGAACGAAAGAAACCTTATTTTGGAGTTTCTATTTTTCAGCATTAAATTTAGAAACGTTTCTAAAATATTTGGGAACAAGAAACGGGAGTGGTTATCAAACAAGACCGTTTCTTAAAAAAAGAGAATCAAGAACAAGAAACAGGAAACAGGAACGTTATCAAACAGGCCCTAAGAAACTTCACATTATCATTTTTTTTTGTCCATCCCACTGCCACTTCACACTATCAATTTTTTTGCTGCCACTTAACACTATCAATTTTTTTTTTTCTGTCCATCCACTGCGGCTTTAGAAACTTAGGTATTGGTTTTCTTCTTCCCATCATATTTTTGGGAGGACAACAAAAATCAGGTTTTATTCTAATTTTTTTTTTTTTAATTTAGAATCGTTTTCTTTTGCATATTCATCAAACTTTCATTTCTCTATTTCTTAGTGCTACCGCATAATTTTGAGAATTCATAGCTGAATCAGAAAGTTTATTGTGGTTTCTCTCTCTTTATTCTTGCAAGGGCAACAAATCAGGTTTTTTTCATTCTTTTTTTTTTTGCTCAAGTTCTTTTTAAGATCGTAAAATGGTTAACAACAAATGGTTGAGATAAAAAATCAATTAAATTTTTCTTTACAATTTTTTTTGTTTTGTTTCTTAATTATAGTTTTATAGCTCAGTTGGCATATGTAGCTATCCTCTGTAGATATTAATTAAAATACTTTTGGTGTAAAAATAGTTTGTAATTATCTCTCTTATGTGCAATAAGTTGATTGAAATTATGTGATTTTTCTGAACTTTGTGACTATGGAGTTTGAAGGCAACGCTGAAGAAAAATATTCTGAAAGTAAATGAAAGAAAAAAAGAATAATTTTGCTTTGAAGATTTCTAATCCATTTTTTCATCTCTCATTAGTTTGATTAGATTCGTTGCTCAAACTCCGACGTTTCTATGTTCTACACATTCAGGAAAATCAATTCACTAGCTCCATTCCTCCTTTCAACCAAAGAATATAGAAGAAAAGAAGTTGCCCAGGAAACTAAGAAAAACCAAAATATAGTAAGGAAAACCTTCATTTCTTCTGATTTGTTGTGACCACTGAATCTGATCTTTTTAATGGTTAAAAAAATAAATATAGTAAGGGAAAACCCTCATTTTTTCTAATCTGATGTGATCACTGAAACTGATCTGTTTAATGATTAAAAAAAATAAAAAAATAAAAAATATTCTCAGTCTACTATTTTAAGCTTGTAACGATTAAAAAACAATATTGCAGTAAACGAATTTGATTGATTCTCGATGCTCAATTTTATTTAAGCTCAATTTCCTTTTTAGTATTTTACTTGATTACCTAGTTTTATGGCTATTTGGATTCAAGAAGTAAGTTTCACATGACTTGAAACATTTTTCATATGCTAATTGCATTGTTAATTGCATAACCGCATAAGGTTATGAATTAGGCCAAATTACTAATTACTCTTGAAAATTATGGCAAATCATAGTTAATAGCTAATAATGAGTATTTTATTGTTTGATTGTTTTTTAAATTCTTTACCAAACCAAATCTCTAATTGTCAAATTTTATATCAATTCCTTATCAAATCTCTAATTGTCGATTTTTGTACCAAATCTTTAATTGTCAAATTAGATTATTTAACTTTTCATATAATAATAGTAAAAGTGAACCATTACCTTAAATTTATAATTCATTTGTTTTGTTCTAGTAGATATGGAAAAGAATGGTAATTTAACCAACAACTTCGAAAGTACGACTGATTTACGAAATAAGGCTATTTGGAATCGTCACACTATAGGTGTTTTTTGTGATATATGCATCATGAAAATTGATGTAGGACGTCGTCCTGGCACTCATTTCACTAAACTTGGATGGGAGAATTTGGTAGCAAATTTTGGTAAAGCAACCGGAAAACAATATTGTAGACAACAATTGAAGAACAAATGGGATGCACTAAAAAATGAGTGGAAATTATGGAAAGTTTTAATTGGAAATGACAATGGCATTGGATGAAACCCTCAAAAGAAAACTATTGATGCAACCGAAGAATGGTGGCAAAAAAAATTGCAGCTATAATACATTTTAATAATTTTTAAATTTTATTAGATATAGTTCATTCCATAAGAGATAATAATATATATACATATGTCAAAATGCTAATGCTTCCAAATGCATTGAAATTTAGAAAGGAAGGTATAGATCCGGAGTTGGCCGACAAATATGAAAGAATGTTCATGAGTATCATCACGACTGGTGATTATGCTTGGGCGCCTTCATCTGGAACACTCCCTACAAATGATATTGAATTGTATAGGGAGAATGTCATTTCACTTGACAATAGTGATGAATAAGATAGTAAAGAGACTGTGATAGAACTAGGCAATAAAGAAGATGTGGTCAATAAAGTAAAAAAAAGAAAAACTAAATATAAAAGGAAGAAAGAAGGTGGGAGGTGCTATAAAACTCTCACAGCAAATTGATCAACTCATTGAAGTAGTTGAAAGGAAAATAAATCAACTACGGGAAAACAAGATGATTCTTCTAGTTGTAGTATTGCAGAAGTGATGTGTATGGTTAAGGGTTTGCCTGGAATGCAAGTAGGGAGCGACTTATGGTTCTTCACAACAAGATTGTTTTTTTATCAAAGAAAAGAGAGAAATGTTTTGCACTATAGAAAAGTCTGAGTTAAAGCTTGGATGGTTTAATTATGAAAAATCTTTAGGATTATCATAGTAATTTTTTATTTTTCATTTTGAAAATAAATGTTATTAACTTTGTGAGTTGTTTTATTTTATTTAATATTGTTTTGACATTTTTCGTTTATTTGGAGTTTGAGAATGTTTTAAATGGTTTGATTACATTTATAATGGTTAACTTTCTTTAGTTTCTGATTAATCATTTTTCAAATAATCTGTAGGTTCATGTTAAATATGGATGTGCAAGAAGACAATAAAGAATTTGAAAAAACAATTTCCATTTTGGCTCGAGCTATAGAATATTATTATTTGACATTCATTTATAAAAGACCTTGCATGACTTTCGCACAGACAGGTAATATGTGGTTAAACAAAATTTTGCAAGGGAATGAAAGTCGTTGTCATAATATGTTTCGAATGAAAAGAAATATATTTGTCGAATTATGTGATGAGTTGGAAATGAATTATGGCTTAAAAGGTTCTAGAAGATTATGTGCAATTGAGATGTTAGACATGTTTATACACATACTTGGACATGGAATAGGTAATAGATTAGCACAAGAAAGATTTCAACATTCTGGTGAAACTGTTAGCAGATACTTTAGTAAAGTATTAGATATTGTGTGTCTCATGACTATCGATATAATTAAGCCACTAGACATTGAATTTAAAGACACACCAGACGAAATCTCAAGAGATTCAAGATATATGCCTCATTTTAATGTAATTTTTTTTCTTCTAATTATTATTATTTACCTTTGTTTATTTTTTTCCAAGTAAAATAATAAACTAAAACTTAGCTTTGTTTATTTTTGTAGGATTGTATCGGTGCAATTGATGGTGTACATGTTCATGCTTTCATACCAAGTGAAGATCAAGTGCCCTATACTGGAAGAAAATGAATACATACTCAAAACATAATGGCTGCTTGTAATTTTGATATGCAATTTATATTTGTGTATGCTGATTGGGAAGGCACGACTCATGATGCAAGAATTTTTATGTTTGCTTTACGCAATGATGACTTAAATTTTTCAAAGCCACCGGAAGGTAACATTTTTTTCTTTTTATAATTATCATATTTTATTCTTGTTTTTTTTTTTTTGTTTTTTTAACTCCTTATTATACTATTATATCACGTCGAATAGGAAAATATTATTAGTGGATGCGGGGTACCCGCAAATGAAATGATATTTAGGACCATATAAAGGATCGAGATATCACCTTCTCGATTTTCGTCTTGGTAGCCAACCGGTGGGCTATCAAGAGATATTCAACCAAGCACATTCTTCTCTTAGGAGTGTCATTGAACGAACTTTTGGAGTATGGAAGAAGAGGTGGAAGATTTTAAGAGACATGCCTAATTATCCTTTTCAAAAGCAAGTGAAGATAATTATTGCAACTATGACACTACACAACTATATAAGAAGATATGATCGAAGTGATCGTCATTTTGAAAAAGATTGGGAGGTTCAGAATGATGATTCCAATGAACAAATGGAGAATGACATCAATATTCTCGAAGCGAATCATAATAATTGTTGGTCGTCGATCAACCGGAACGAAATCGGAAGGGTAATTGTTGTGCCGTGGTAAACCACTGCCTTGAAAGCAAAATTTGGCACGACCTCGGTGTGAATCGTTTATGCCGGTTGCTCCCCAAGGTTAACACAACATCCAACTTTCACGTACACTCGTGAGAGAAGGATTGAAATCAAGACAAAAGTACGATGCTCGGAATTAGTTTTTGTCAATGAAAAGTGAAATCAAAAGTCCTTTCAAACTCCATTTAAATAGAGAAAAGAATTTGGGAGTTTCAATCAAAATTAATTAAGATTTAATTAAGATATTAAATCAAATTAATTCAAAATTAATTCAAAAAACGTTTTAAAGGAAATTAATTCAAAAAACGTTTTAACAGAAATGAATTCAAAATTAAATGAATTCATAATAATAAAAACGTTTTTGCAATTAATGTAAAACGGTAATAAATTAAAAGATAAGGTTTGTAAAAATATCATCATTTTTCCGCGCATAGGCTGGTCATTCCCAACAATCCCCCACGAATGACTAGCACGATGAAAATATGAAACAAAAACCAAAATCTGAGCAAAGAAGAAATAATTAAGCTTAAACAACAATATCTTACGATTTGAATTGTTGCATAGTGAAGTGGAGCAACAACCTAATTGAAGGGAGTGAGTTTCTGTTACGTCTCCAAAAGTGACCTTTTTAGGACTTAATTAGCTTAGAAAGATGTTCACTCTTAGGTGTTTTTGATAGCATTTAGCCTAAACCTATGCTTAAATATGAGAATTAGAAGAAGGTAGCTAAATTATGACTTATGTACAATAGGAAAGAAAAGGGTTAAAAACCGAAGGAAAAGAATGAAAAAACTGCATTGCGACAGCATTGCGAAAACATTGCTGAAGCCGCAATTATTCAAGTGAAAACCGTAAGTTGACTGATCTTTTTCTGTTAATTTCCGTGATTTCAGGGATTCGTTCTTTCTCCTCCATCCATTCTGATATACGACGTTGAAGATTGATGGTTCTCCTTGGCCCAAACGCACCTGCAAACTACTATAAAGGGGGTCAAAGTCGGAGGTTCAAGCATCATCCGAAAGCGTAGAAGTCTTCTCGCAGTCCATCTTTTCTTCTGTTTTTTCTTTGCCGTCTGTTGGTTTGCGAAGCTCAGCTGTTGGAGTCGATAATCTGATAGGAAGGAGAGGAGATTCTTCTTCTCTCCCGATTGGATTCATCCAAGCAAGGCTGACCTTTTTGATCCTTCATTCGAGGCGACTGCAACGAGGCTTTCAAGCACCATTTACTGCTTTTTGTCTTTCCTTTCTAATTTCCAGCATTGTGTAGTTGTCGCTTCTGGTTTAGTGATTAGTCTACTTCATTTCGTTGCTTTCTGTCTTTGGATTATTTACTTTAAGCTTTCCCGTGTTCGTTCAAACAATCAAAGTAATCAAATCTCAAGTTTTCATCTCACAGTTTCTTGCCTTCGCATTCTACTGCTTTCCTTTACTGTTTTCAGTTCATTCCTCTTCTAAGCATGTTTGTTTTATCTTATAGTTCTGTTCTCTATATATCCATGAGTAGCTAAATCACATAGGGGCATGCTAATGACAAAACTATAGGCTAAAAAACGTGAGCCAAGTATGTAGGATAGCTCTCGAAGCATTGATTGTATGTAAGCTTCATCCCACGGGCAATTTCGATTGGCCATCCATTTTGTCCAAAGAACTCCTAACCTCTGGAAGGAGTAAGAGTTCAGAGTCATATAATCATGCTAGCCTTTCAAGGTAACCAGAAAACGGCTTAGGAATAAGCGTTTTCCTAGTACAAACTAAACACTTCTGCTTTAACAAGATGCTTAAGACCTTACTTTGAGTTGAGTAAACTAAAGAATCTAATGCATGGAATCGGACGATACATGAGATAGAGTGAGTTTGATGCATAGTGAGTTGGTCCAATGCTTGAGAATCGTATTAAGATGCCTATAGGATAGTCGTTAGTAGCCCTTAATTCTCCATTTTACACACTTTCACTGTTTTTACAATTGCGATAACATTGCGGTGTCCGCAATTCTGCTAAGTTACCATTTTGTTTAGCGGTTTTTTTCTTCGTTTATTAATTCCATCTCTTGTCCGTTGAGTCTACTTTCAACTTGCATTTGTTTATGTTCGGTAAGAAGTAGGCAATTAAAAACCAATTTGATCCCATCAAATCCACCCCTTCTTTCTTAACTTTACACTTCTCGAGTAACTTACAATAAGTCTCTGTGGGAAAACGAATGAAAAAATACTCATTACTTGCTATAAGATCATGTATGCTTGCATGTTCTGAGTGCTCTCTCTCTCTTATTTCTTATTCTTATTAACACATTGAGCACGCAACAAGTTTTGGCGCCGCTGCCGGGGATTTATTTAAGTGAAAACGAAGTTAGTTAAGTTTGAAACACCAAGTTTACTGTCAATTGGAACTAATCCAGGTTCATTTCTTTTGCAGGTACTAGTTGGGTTAGTTTATGAGTGAGCATTCAAATAGTGATCTAGAGTTCAATCCTGAGCCCGAGAGACTATTTAAAGCCAGAAATAAAGCCAAGAAACGTCTTTTTAAACAACCCCCTATACCTCAAATCATACCTGAAATTGAAGAAATGGACGAGATAGTTCCAAATCAGGTACCTGTCATTCGCAACCCCATCGAAATAGCGAATGACAAGAATAGTGCCATTCTTTCATATTTAGTACCTATGCCTGGGGAGCTGAACCCCAGCATAATCCGTCCTGAAATCACTGCCAACTCATTCGAGTTAAAGCCAGTGATGTTCCAAATGTTGTCCACTGTGGGACAATTCTTTGGAGTGGAAAATGAGGACCCCCACAACCATCTTAGGAACTTCTTAGGAGTTAGTGATACCTTCATCATCCCTGGAGTGTCCCAAGAAGCTTTGAGGCTATACTTGTTCCCTTATTCTTTAAGGGACAAAGCCAAAACATGGTTAAACTCATTACCCTCTGGATCTGTCCGCAATTGGACAGACTTAGCAGAAAAATTCCTAGTCAAATATTTCCCACCAGATAGGAATTCTACCTTTCGTGATGATATCATCAAATTCAAACAAGCTCCAAGCGAGTCTCTTCACGAAGCTTGGACAAGATTCAAAGATCTTCTCATTAAATGTCCACACCATGGCATCCCATGGTGTATCCAAATAGAGGTCTTTTTCAAAGGATGCAACCCCAGCACCAGACAAGTTCTAAATTCATCTGCTGGTGGTTCCATGTTGTCCAAGAGTTACAACGAAGCTTATGAGATCCTGGAGAAGATCTCAACATCTCACTGTAGGTGGTCAGATGATCCAGTCGAGCCAACTAGAGCTCAAGACAAGGATGCTCTTAGCGCCATGAGCACCCAAATAAACGCCCTGACCAACCTAGTTAAGCAAATGGCTCAGGCCAATCTCCAAACCAGTGCCAATACCGCCACAGCCATGTCAATGGGCACCCAACGAAGTCAAGGCGAGGCACTTATCTGTGGATTCTGTGGGGAAGGGCACCCATATGAATACTGCCCTGGGAATCCATCCTCAGTCTGCTATGTAGGAAGCCAACAGCAGCCTAGGAATAACCCCTACTCACAAACTTACAACCCTGGTTGGAGAAACCACCCAAACCTGTCATGGGGTGGCCAACAGAATGTTAACCAAAATTCTAACCAACCTAGACCGAGTGGAACACCTGGTTTCACTCCCCAACATAACCAATCAATGTATCAAAAACCTTACAACCAACCTGTAGGATCTTCTGTAGAAAACTTACTCAAGGAATACATAGCTAAGAATGATGCTACTCTTCAAAGCCAGCAAGCTACTCTTAGGAGCCTAGAGAACCAAATAGGCCAATTGGCCAATGAACTCAAGAGTAGGCCCCAAGGTAGACTTCCTGCTGACACCGAGGTGCCAAGGAGAGATGGTAAAGAACAAGTTCAAGCAATTGAACTTAGAAGTGGTAGACCCTTGGTGAGCAACACAAAGGACACACCAAAGAGAGTAGAGAACACTGAGTCTAGTGCTCCACTGGAGTCTCTGCCAAACCAAGGTCCACCACCAACTAGCACATCAGGAGCCAGGCTAGAGCCAATTATTGAGGAGATAAAAGAAATTCCAAGGCCTCCTCCAATCCTAAGGCGACCTGACGTGCCTGCATATGTGCCACCACCTCCATATCCTCGAAGGCTTAAGAAGAAACAAGAACAGGAAGTGCACTTTAACAAATTTCTTGAAATTCTTAAACAAGTGCATGTCAACATTCCTTTTTTAGAAGTTTTACAATCTATGCCTTCATATGTAAAGTTTTTGAAGGACATTATTACTAACAAAAAAATAATTGGTGAGTTTGAAACAGTAAACCTCACTGAGGAGTGCAGTGCCATACTCCAAAACAAGTTGCCCAAGAAGGAGAAGGATCCTGGTTCCTTCACCTTACCTGTAGAACTTGGAGGCAAGCATGTGGGCAGAGCGCTTTGTGACCTGGGCGCCAGCATAAACCTCATGCCCCTATCACTATTCCGCCAGCTAGGAATAGGAGAAGCACGTCCAACCACTGTCACTTTACAACTAGCAGACAGATCCATTGCATACCCAGAAGGTAAGATTGAGGATATTTTAGTAAAGGTTGACAAGTTTATTTTCCTTGCAGATTTCATTATCCTGGATTATGAAGCAGACAAGGAGGTCCCCATCCTGCTAGGTAGACCATTTCTAGCCACAGGTAGGGCACTAATAGATGTTCAAAAAGGTGAGCTCACTATGAGGGTTCATGATGAAGAGGTGAAATTTAGTGTTTATAAAGCCTTAAGGTACCCCTCTGATTCTGAGTCTTGTGCTAGCATGGATATTGTTGATTCACTAATGGAAGAACAATTAGAGCATGTACTATTAACTAAGCATGCTAATGAATATGTACAGTTAGATGTAGCTGACTTGAATGTATCTGACATAATGAATATGCCTGTAGATAAACCACAACATGTTTGTATGAATATTGACTTAACTGATAGAGCTTTAAATCCTTTAAAGCCATCCATTGAGCATCCACCTGTATTAGAATTAAAGCCACTCCCCACTCACCTCAAGTATGCATATTTAGGGAGTAATGAAACTCTGCCTGTTATCATTTCTTCGAAATTAAGTGAAAAGCATGAGGTTGAACTGATATTACTGCTTAAGCAACATAGGAAGGCTATTGCATGGACTATTGCTGATATTAGAGGCATTAGCCCTTCTTATTGCATGCATAAGATTATACTAGAGGAAGAGCACACACCTAGAGTAGATCATCAACGTAGGCTGAATCCCTCTATGAAAGAGGTAGTAAAGAAAGAAATAATAAAATGGTTAGATGCTGGTGTGATCTTCCCCATAGCTAGTAGTCAGTGGGTAAGCCCTATACAGTGTGTACCTAAAAAGGGTGGGATGACTGTGGTAGTCAATGAGAACAACGAACTGATTCCAACTAGGACTGTCACGGGGTGGAGAGTATGTATGGATTACAGGAAACTAAATAAAGAAACTAAAAAAGACCATTTCCCTCTACCATTCATTGACCAGATGCTAGACAGAATAGCTGGTAGAGCCTACTATTGTTTCTTAGACGGTTATTCAGGGTATAACCAGATTACTATAGACCCTAAGGACCAAGAGAAGACTACCTTCACATGCCCTTTTGGAACCTTTGCCTTTCGCAGAATGCCTTTTGGCTTATGCAATGCACCGGCAACGTTCCAAAGGTGCATGTTGGCAATCTTCTCTGATTTGGATGAATCTATGATAGAGATATTCATGGATGACTTTTCAGTCTTTGGGGATTCATTCACCAACTGTCTAGAGAACCTAGGACAAGTCCTGGCTAGATGTGAAGAGACTAACTTAGTCCTTAATTGGGAAAAGTGTCACTTCATGGTAGATGAGGGGATTGTCTTAGGTCATAGAGTGTCAAGGGCTGGTGTAGAAGTTGACAGGGCAAAGATAGAGATCATAGAGAAGTTGGTAGAGCCTCAGAATGTCAAGGCCATTAGAAGTTTCTTAGGGCATGCTGGCTTCTATAGAAGGTTCATTAAGGACTTTTCTAAGATAGCCAAGCCTCTGTGTGAGCTTCTATAACTAAACAGGCCATTCATCTTCTCTAAGGAATGTGTAGTAGCTTGGACAACCCTTAAGAAAGCACTAGTCACAGCACCTGTTATAGTAGGGCCAGATTGGGATCTCCCATTTGAGATGTTATGTGATGCTAGTGACTATGCTGTAGGGGTTATGTTAGGACAGAAGATTGACAAACTAACACACCCTGTATATTATGCTAGTAAAACACTTAATGAGGCACAATGTAATTACACAACTACTGAGAAAGAGATGCTTGCTGTAGTGTTTTCTTGTGAGAAATTCAGGAACTATATTGTAGGCACTAGGACAATTGTGTACACTGACCATTCTGCCTTGAAATATCTTATGAGGAAGGCTGATGCTAAGCCTAGGTTGATTAGGTGGGTGTTATTGCTACAGGAATTTGATTTGGACATTCGAGACAAGAAAGGAAGTGAAAATGTGGTTGCGGATCACCTTTCTCGATTGCAGCACAATTGCGAAAAAATTGCGGAACCCGCAATTTCTGATGCTTTTATTGATGAACATGTCTTTGTTTTGGCTCATCGTGATAACGATGAGGAACCTTGGTTTGCTGACATTGCTAACTTCCTTGCATCACAGGTATTACCAGTTTTCAAGGGAGGACAAGAGAAGAAGAGGTTCCTTCATGAAGCAAGGAAATTCATATGGGATGACCCCACACTTTACAGAACCTGTGCTGACGGCTTGCTAAGGAAGTGTGTTTCAGCTGCTGAAGCAAAGTCTGTGCTGCAGCACTGCCACACAGCTCCTTATGGTGGACACTTTGGTGGCCAAAGAACAGCTGCAAAGGTATTTCAGAGTGGCTACTATTGGCCAACAATCTTCAAGGATGCCCACAACTATGCCCACAGCTGTGATGAATGCCAAAGAACAGGTAACCTCAGTCGAAAGGATGAGATGCCCCTCACCTACATCTTAGAGTTGGAGCTCTTTGATGTGTGGGGCATTGACTTCATGGGGCCATTTCCTCCATCATCAGGTAACCTTTACATTTTGGTAGCAGTAGACTACGTTTCCAAGTGGGTAGAGGCCAAAGCATGTCCCAATAATGATGCTAAAACAGTCACCAATTTCTTGCATAGGCACATTTTTACTAGGTTTGGGACACCTCGTGCCATCATTAGTGATGAGGGGTCACATTTCATTAACAAGGCTATGGAGAAAGTATTGGCTAAGTATAACATTAGACATAGAGTAGCCACCCCCTATCACCCACACTCGAATGGACAGGCTGAAATTTCAAATAGGGAGATTAAGAACATCCTAGAAAAAGTGGTCAAACCTAATAGGAAAGACTGGTCCTTTAAGCTTGAGGATGCACTTTGGGCTTATAGGACATCATATAAGACACCCCTAGGTATGTCTCCTTATAGGCTGGTATATGGCAAGACTTGTCACTTACCACTTGAGTTAGAAAACAAAGCATTTTGGGCCATGGAGGAATTGAATTTTTGTGTAAAGGATGCGGGAACATTGCGGTCCTTACAATTGCATGAGCTTGATGAGCATAGACATATGGCCTATGAAAATGCTAAGATGTATAAGGAAAAGACCAAGATTTGGCACGATAGTAGACTTAGAGTTAAGGACTTTAAGAAGGGTCAACTTGTTTTGTTGTTTAACTCACGGTTGAAACTATTTCCAGGGAAACTTAAGTCTAGATGGTCAGGTCCATTTGTGATTACTAATGTGTTTGTTCATGGTGCCATAGAGATAAAGAACTTGCAGCAAGGCCAACCGTTCATGGTTAATGGTGCAAGGTTGAAGCACTACTATGAGGAAGGAGATGTGAAGACTCTCTCGGCCTTCCTCTTGAATGAAGCATGAAATTAAGAACGAGAGAGAACGAGTGGTTACTGTGCTCGTTTAGTCAAGGCTAATGCCTTAGTTTATTTTTTGCACTTTTTCCGGTGATCATTTGTACATATGTTGGTGTGATTTTAATTGAGTATGTAATGTTTGTTTTATTTATTTTTGCAGAGAATCAAGAGAGGGGATAAAGGAGATTAAATCCAGCCAAAGAAATCAAGAAGATGTTGAGCCAAATCGAAGATACGGTTGAGCAAAGATTGCAATTTAAATGAAAAAAAATCTCCAACGGGCCTTAAAGATTGCGCAGGAATTGCGGGATCCGCAAAAATATAGCCGTTGGGATTTTTTTTTCCGTTTTCTTTATATCCGTTGGAAGGCGCGAGGATCTGTACGTCTCTCTCATCATCTGATCTTCGAGCAAGCTGCGATTCTCTTCATCTTTGATTCTTCTTTCCAAATCTCCAAGATCCAACAATGGTACTCACAAGAGCCGAACGATCTGCGGCCAAGAAACGGGCTGACGACGCTGAAACGGCTGCAAGGGAAGCACTTCTTGCCCTCGCAGATGCTGATGCTGCGCGTACCGAACGTCTTCCCAAGCTTCCGGTCCGTAGGAAGAAGTGGAAGGTCGTCACAGAAATCCCTGCTGGACCCTCTGAACCAGCAGGCACACCCAAGAAGCGCCGGTGGAGTGTCGAGGTGGCCGCCGAACCAAGCAAAGCAAAGACTCCCTCTGTGGAGAGTCAAGAAACTGATCGTGCGTCCCACGAGTCGACCAAGACGGGTTCGTCGCCATCTGCATCGCCTGCGCACAGCCCTTCACCATCGGAACCAGTGCAAAGCCCAGAACTCCCTTCATCGCCACCTGCACAGAGCCCTGAGTTGTCTTCATCACCTCAGAGTTCTGCACAGACACCTGCAGCAGCACAGAGCACCACGCCGTCTCACACTTCTCCACGACCTGATCCTGAATTCCCATATGGGGAGTACCAAGAGTCAACGCAGGGCAGTGGAGATGCTGAGGAAGACGAGGTCTTCTCTCCTATGAGGGAAGATAGCCCGGCGAGTCCTGCACAGAAGGATGACTCGATGGAGGAGACATTGGGGGCGTGCCTCCAGCAGATCACCGTCAAGGCCAAGCTCAGGAAGAAGAAGAAGGCCAAGATTCTCAAGGCCAAGCGATCCAAGAAGCTGAAGAAGAAGAAGGTCAAGAGAGCACCTTCATCAGAGAAGGAAAGCACGGAGCCATCGCTCAAGAAACTTAAGGTTGAGGCTGCGGAGTCAGCCAAACCAACAGACAAAGGGAAGGCTAAACTATACCCTGAAGATGAGCCTCAATCGGTGAGGTATGTGTCCTCTGACGCTGAATCCAGAGGCATTGAATTGAGGAAGAGGGAGTTGCTGCACGAGAAGGGCTTCCTCGACCGACCTGCTGACCTGCCGCAGTTCTTGCGCAGGAGTTATAAACCACGGCTGGGAGGAATTTTGCAGACCGCCCAATCCAGCCTACACGAACATGGTGTATGATTTCTACGCCAATGTGCTCAGCCCTGAGGATGGCCTGTCTGTGGTCAGAGGGGTAGAAGTGGATTTCTCAGCCAAGGCCATCAACGAAGCCTATGGTCTTAAGGGCCAAACACATACAGATTATGCACGGATTGTTGATGAGCCTACTGAGGCAGTTCTGGAAGAGGCCATTCGGACCATTGGCCAGCCTGAAGCTTCCTGGACCGTGTCACGCAATGGGAGGCACACTCTGATGAGTGCCAACCTCACGGCTAAGGCGGCTGTTTGGTTTTCGTTCGTGAGAAGGAGATTGTCCCCAGTGACTCACGAGACTACAATCAACCAGAGCCGATCGCTGCTGGTGTATGCGATAATGAGAGGTCTCACGATCAACGTGGGAGAAGTCATCACTGCTGCTATTGCTGAGTGCGCCAAGAAAGGTAAGGGACCATTGTTTTTCCCTAATACTATAACTAAACTCTGTTTGCTTGCAGGAGTTCCCATCGAGCGCATGGAGCAGCAAATGGCTTACACAGGCCACTTGGAGTTACCTGCTGGCTTACGGCTGAAGAGGAAGGGGAACATGGAATTCGAGCTGGATAGGCTGGCTGCTGATCAGTCACTGTCCATGGCTTGCCTGATGGATATACAGAGGAGGATGGCTCAATGGGCCACTTACGCGCAGGCACGGGACAAGGAAGTTGCAGACCAACTTGGTTGTATCTTCCCTGACTTCCCCACAAACCTTCTGACTCCATGGGTGCCCCCACGACCACGACAACCTGATGAGGATGACGACATCTGAGTGCTGGTTTGAATTGCACTCAAGGGAGTATTGCTGTTCCCTTAGAAAAAAAAAAACAATTTTCTGCTTTCAGATAGACTATGTGAATTATGCTGTTTTTCGTACATTTTTTATCTGTTTTAGATGCTTAGTTTTATGTTTTTAATCTTGCTTAGTATAGTCTGATGATAGCTGACTAGGTAGGTTAGTTTTGTTTTATTTTTAGGGAGCTCGAATGACTGGAAAAAGCATGCTTAGGGGCCTTAATCACTGTTATATCTGCCCTGACTTGATTGCGAAATAATTGCGGTACCCGCAATTTTTATTACTGAAAGCATGTTTTGGACTGTCTGTTTAGCTAGGTTGTGATCTGTTTAAAAGCATGCTGGATGAGTGTCATAGGACACCCTTTGCTAGTTTAAATCAACCTCTAAAAAGCTCAGCATGCACAGCTTTAAGCCCTTATCTGTCTGTTTTTTTTTATTATTACTGCTGCTGTGATATTTGCCGTTCGAATGTTTTGTCTATGCCTAGGGCTTTAGATTCTCTTTGTTTTACCTTAGACTAGATGCTTCTAGGATAGTTTGGGGGTGTGCCACCTCAGACACTCATTGGGGACAATGAGTAGTTGAAGTTTGGGGGAGGCCACCCTAGGCCTAGGAACATTCATCTCTCCCTTAGAAACATAAGCATTCTTCTTCTCCTTTACAAAAAATGATGAACTGAAAAAAAAATGAAAAATAGAATAAAGAGGGGGGTCTCTCTTAGGTTGCTAAGTAATCAGTGCCAAGTGTGTGACCCACAAGTGGCATTGCATCAAAAGGCAACCAGAGGAGAGGCCCCACCTAAGTAAGAAAAAGGGAAAAGAATAGGGAAGAAGAATGTATACCTAGGAGTTATAACTTTGTGGCTTAGATGTCCTATTTAAAAAGCACTCTGATCCTCAATTAGCTAAGCACAAAGTTGTAACTTGTAGGGTTGTTTAGGGAGATGAGTGTATATCCAATGTAGTGATGCCAGGGTTTAGGTTGTTCTCTAAAAGTACTACTGTCACCGTTAATACTAAGACTGGCATGACTCTAAGGAATCCTAGGCACATTGAAAATAAAGCTAGAAGCATGTACTGAGTCTGAGGTAAAGCTAGGCAGAATTTGAAACTTTAGGGATAGTGGCATGATATGACAAAAGCAAGAAGATCAGTTGTAGGGAGTTAATGGAAACAGATGGAGTGTTAGGCAGGCGAAGTCAGAAGAAGCTAGATAAGAGGGTAGTTTTAAGCTTAGAAGTGTGTCACAGGACAACAGTGCTATAGATAGGGATATAGGGGAGTCAGTAAGTGGTGAAAGAAGAAGAAACAGCAGCCTAGGGAAGTCCTTAGATTGCTTGAGGACAAGCAAAACCTTAAGTTTGGGGGTGTGTTACGTCTCCAAAAGTGACCTTTTTAGGACTTAATTAGCTTAGAAAGATGTTCACTCTTAGGTGTTTTTGATAGCATTTAGCCTAAACCTATGCTTAAATATGAGAATTAGAAGAAGGTAGCTAAATTAGAACTTATGTACAATAGGAAAGAAAAGGGTTAAAAACCGAAGGAAAAGAATGAAAAAACTGCATTGCGACAGCATTGCGAAAACATTGCTGAAGCCGCAATTATTCAAGTGAAAACCGTAAGTTGACTGATCTTTTTCTGTTAATTTCCGTGATTTCAGGGATTCGTTCTTTCTCCTCCATCCATTCTGATATACGACGTTGAAGATTGATGGTTCTCCTTGGCCCAAACGCACCTGCAAACTACTATAAAAGGGGGTCAAAGTCGGAGGTTCAAGCATCATCCGAAAGCGTAGAAGTCTTCTCGCAGTCCATCTTTTCTTCTGTTTTTTCTTTGCCGTCTGTTGGTTTGCGAAGCTCAGCTGTTGGAGTCGATAATCTGATAGGAAGGAGAGGAGATTCTTCTTCTCTCCCGATTGGATTCATCCAAGCAAGGCTGACCTTTTTGATCCTTCATTCGAGGCGACTGCAACGAGGCTTTCAAGCACCATTTACTGCTTTTTGTCTTTCCTTTCTAATTTCCAGCATTGTGTAGTTGTCGCTTCTGGTTTAGTGATTAGTCTACTTCATTTCGTTGCTTTCTGTCTTTGGATTATTTACTTTAAGCTTTCCCGTGTTCGTTCAAACAATCAAAGTAATCAAATCTCAAGTTTTCATCTCACAGTTTCTTGCCTTCGCATTCTACTGCTTTCCTTTACTGTTTTCAGTTCATTCCTCTTCTAAGCATGTTTGTTTTATCTTATAGTTCTGTTCTCTATATATCCATGAGTAGCTAAATCACATAGGGGCATGCTAATGACAAAACTATAGGCTAAAAAACGTGAGCCAAGTATGTAGGATAGCTCTCGAAGCATTGATTGTATGTAAGCTTCATCCCACGGGCAATTTCGATTGGCCATCCATTTTGTCCAAAGAACTCCTAACCTCTGGAAGGAGTAAGAGTTCAGAGTCATATAATCATGCTAGCCTTTCAAGGTAACCAGAAAACGGCTTAGGAATAAGCGTTTTCCTAGTACAAACTAAACACTTCTGCTTTAACAAGATGCTTAAGACCTTACTTTGAGTTGAGTAAACTAAAGAATCTAATGCATGGAATCGGACGATACATGAGATAGAGTGAGTTTGATGCATAGTGAGTTGGTCCAATGCTTGAGAATCGTATTAAGATGCCTATAGGATAGTCGTTAGTAGCCCTTAATTCTCCATTTTACACACTTTCACTATTTTTACAATTGCGATAACATTGCGGTGTCCGCAATTCTGCTAAGTTACCATTCTGTTTAGCGGTTTTTTTCTTCGTTTATTAATTCCATCTCTTGTCCGTTGAGTCTACTTTCAACTTGCATTTGTTTATGTTGCATTCCTTTATATGTTCGGTAAGAAGTAGGCAATTAAAAACCAATTTGATCCCATCAAATCCACCCCTTCTTTCTTAACTTTACACTTCTCGAGTAACTTACAATAAGTCTCTGTGGGAAAACGAATGAAAAAATACTCATTACTTGCTATAAGATCATGTATGCTTGCATGTTCTGAGTGCTCTCTCTCTCTTATTTCTTATTCTTATTAACACATTGAGCACGCAACAGTTTCCTCTTGAACTTTCATCAATTAAGGTTGAGACCCCCACAACACGCTTCATTCCTTATGTTTTATCTTGAATCCGCGATATTGATACAACATCAAGTGCTTTTTAAGGCCATGCACATCGAACCTCGGGTCACCGTGAAAGCTCTAGAAAGAGACCTTATACTCTTTCATAGAAGGCGACCACACCTTCACAATCACGTTAAATTTCACCAAGTCTATACTCAGACCACTCAACAACTGAGCTATGAAGACTTCTAGGAGTTCCATCTGTTGGGTTTAATGTCCTTAAACTTGTGGTTTGTAAACTATGTTTGTAAATATACTATTTAGAATAATCACATATTAGTTTTATTCGGTAAATGCGTTTACTAGAATAAAGTGAAACGTGTTTTGCATTAATCTATACCAACAAACAAAACCCTTGACATATGACAAATACTGGAGCTTCATGTATGACATGATTGTGGATCAAGCTCTAGCATTTATAGTAAAAAACGGTCTATAGTATATGGATTAGGCTGGGTACCTATTCCTGGTAACACTATTGAATGCGGCGTGCTCTGTGTTACACAGAACGATGTGATCTGAATCGTTTCACATCGAGATGTGCGGGCGGGGGCGTTCTACGCGATGAGTTTGCGTAAGACCGAACCACGAAAAAGTCGCTCTCTCTTTATAACACCGTTTACTGAAGAGACAGACTATTTCACTTTGTGATGGCCTAGGTAACTCGATCTGAATCCTGAGCTTGCTATGAACTCCTGCTTATTCGAGAGTATCCTTAGACTTGTATGGGTGAGACTGGCGGAACGCCCGCTCAATAAGCCTACCAACTTGGGGATAAACTCGAATAATGTAGCAAGAAGAAGTTTACTCCTAATCCTAACCCGCTCTTCGGGGTTAGTAGATAGGTTGTTCCCTTAATAGCTGACATCTAGTCTTGAACAATCTGTGCACACACTCTTCAAGCTTGAGAGAGGATCTGATCTGTTGGTTGGACCGCTGATCAATTGTTCATTAGAGATGTCAGTGGAACTTAATGAACGAAGATGTAACACAGGGGTTAAGCGGTTAATATGACCCAGCTGTGATTACGGACAACCTGTAAAGGGTCGACTTGCCCATGAGGGTTATATCAAGAGGACATAATATATCTACAGTGAGGAGAGTGCAACTCTCGGACTATAGTGGAGTCTCCGGGAGTGAACGAATGTTGATTGTTTCGGGTTAAAAGAGTTTTGACCGAATGATCTTGTATCGTTGGAGCTCATGATCTGTAGGTTCTTTAGGTTCTCCTAGCTAGCTCGGATAAAGCGGTATAGCAGGGCTATAGGGTAGAACTCGGAGAAATCTGAATTCAGTTCTGTTGTTCGAGGGTTTGTGTATTTAAATATGATTTAAATATATAATCGGAAGAAGTCATATTTAAATATGATTTAAATATCGACCAGTGGAAAATATGAATTTTGATTCATATATTGGAATAGTCGATTTTCGGAAACCGGGCTTAGTGGATAGTTTATTATAATATTAATATTTGATATTAATATTAATAATAAATATTATAATTAAAATTGTTTTAATTATAATTAATAATTAATAATATTAATAATTATTTATAATAATTATTATTATTATTATTATTAAGAATCCACTATGGAGCCATGCATTGTGCATGAGCTCCATGTGGATTCCATTAGCCATTATCCATTCTCCATCTTTGGAGAATTTGAATTTTTCCATGATAGAGATTTTTGACTTCTCTCTCAAGCACTTACTCTCTCTTGTTTTTCTCTCAACCGAACATTCATCTTCAAGGGTTGAAGAAGAAGTTCTTGGTTGTTGCTTGAGATTGATAAAGTTTTGAAGCTTTGGACTTTTGAAGATTAGAGGTTTGTTCTTTGGAAGAACTCCAAGTAAGTGTAAAGTTATTTATACTTATTCCTCTAATTTTGAATTTCAATTGTTGAAATTTATGAGTTTGTTGTTTGAGTTCTTCATGTTCTTGATGAATTGTTCATCAAGTTCTTGGTAAACTCATATCCAAACTCATCCAAGCTTCATCACCTTCTTCCTCCCTCTAAACAAACCCCCTTAGCTCAAGAAGTCCCACTACTCCGCTATTAAGCCCGAGAATAGTTGGGACTAGTCTAAGAGTGGTCCTCGTCAGTGCCCGTGCTGAGTTCGTGACCGGAGGAGAGGTAGAGTCCGTGGGGGCAGTAGAGGTGTTGAGGTAGACGAGAAGACGAACGTCAAAATAAGGTATTTTTGTCAATATATACCGGTGTATATATGATATATGCCGGTACTTTTTCAAAGAGTTCTCTTCGCTGGAAAATATACCGGTGGTATATATGGTATTTACCGGTAATAAATACCGGTGATATATACCGGTGGTATATATATTATTTACCGGTGATATATATATTATTTACCGGTGATATATACCGGTGGTATATACCGGTCAGTATTTCCTCGGTACAATATATACCGGTGTATATATGATATATACTGGTGATATATTTACTGGTGATTTATACCGGATGTATTTATCGGTCAACTTTTTTAGTTGACTTTTACCGGTCGGTTTACCGGTGGAGAAGGGTTTTACCGGTGGACTCGAATTCAAGAAATTTTCTAAGTGTTAGAAATGTTTCTTCAATTCTTAGTTCATTCCTTATTGATTGCTTTAGGTACTCAACCAGTTTTAGGCTTTTATTTTAAGTTTTTCTTCCGTTGCGCCTCTGGTCGAGGGTCGAGACCCTCGCAGTTGGTTGAGTGGGGGTTCCAGCACCATCAAGTCTGTATTCAGACCACCCAAATAAAGGGCTATGTATATTTTTCAAGTTTCATCAAGTCTTACTCAGACCTCCCAAATAAAGGGCTATGGATCCACTATAAGGGTTTGAGTCTCATACTTGCTGAAGACTTCTAGAATTACTCTCCTTGTTAGGCCTTTGGTGAGAGGATCCGCTAGATTCCTCTCAGACCTCACATATTTCAAGGATAGAATTTCACTCTTCAGCAATTCTTTCACAGTTCCATGTCAAAGGCGTAAATGCCTTCATTTGCTATTAAAACACTACCTTTGACAATACCTATGGCTGCCTGTGAATCACAATGTATGAAGACCAGCATAGACGACGCCCCCACAATGGTACGTCTCCCAGTAGGCTTCTTATCCATTCTACCTCTTGCCCTGCTAGCTCGAGAGCTATGAACTCGGACTCCATGGTGGACCGTGCTATGCACGTCTGCTTAGCTAATTTCCATGAAATAGCTCCTCCACATAGTATTGAACACATCTCCTAGTAGAGCTCACCTCGTCGTTATATGTCACCGGTTTGCATTACAATATCTTTCTAATACCGTAGGAAATTTGTTAAAATGCAAACATAAATTCATTAACCTTTAAGGTACCTCAATAATCGACGAAGAGCAATTCAATAATCTTTATCAGGATCTTGTGTATATTTACTCAATCTACTCACAACATATGCAATATCAGGTCTAGTATAGTTCATTAAACACATGATACTATCTATAATCTTTGCATATTCAGATTGAGAAACATATCTTCCTTATTATTCTTAAGACTCACACTAGCTTTACAGAAATATCATCAAAGCAATTAAATTACTTTAGCAATTTGCTTTTCAATGTAATCTGCTTAATATACTGAAAAACCATTTTGGTTTTTCCTATCTTAACATCTAGTACCACATCAGAAAAATCAAACGATTTTTTCCATTTCATTTCTTTTGCATTAAATAATGATTTTAATCACTATCTCCCCCACATTTGAGATATTAAAAATATATTTCAATCTCTCAAACATATTTATGCATAAATACATAAATTATAAACATCACAATAAATTGATGTATACTATCACAAAAATTATAAGACAAGAGTGGGAGCATCACAAATTTCTTACTTCGCCAATAATTTATTTAATTTCACATTATTATTTCAATACATTTCATCAATAAGAGATATATTGCTCATGATATCTCTTCATAATGACATAGTATGCATATTTCAAGAAATGATATCCAAAACATTTATTCATTAGTTGTTACATTTCAAAATCACATAACAACATAATCAGAACACAAATGCATCTCTCTATGTAACAATACATGGAACATATCAATCACATGTATTATTCATACTTCACACATTTAAAAAAGCCTGTCAATTGGGCAGAGGCGCATTGTTGAACGTTGTCCTTAGAGAAGACGTTCCCCCACTTGCACTGAGTTATTCGACACTCCACTCTCAGGATACAACTCCCTTCAAGATATCTTGTGTGCAACTAAACTCTCTTACGAATTCCTTTCTGACTTGTATGCTCCCAGATTGACAAATCGTTTTTAGACAGAATTAATTTTGGACCCGAAAAATCTCATACGTATGTCTTTGTTTTTTATTCAAAAAGTCTTTGTGTAAATGATTTTTTTTTCTACACTTGAGGAAGAATAGACTTAAAAATAGAGTCGTGTGACTGAGTTGTCCTGGAAAGAAGGAGGGTTGATTTTGACTCTCTTTTTCTTTCATTTTTTATAAAACAGTTAAGTTTAATTAAATAAACTAATTAATATAAAATAATAAATTTAAAAGACTGAAAAATCATTAAATTTTCCAACACAAGTGACTAATTGTCACTTTTACCGATAATAGTATTCCTTTTAACCAATTAGTGAACATAATCTTGAAGGTGGAACTTGTTGGAAACTCATATTATCAAAATCAATTGTCTTATGTTCTCTACTTTATTTGATTTTGATGAGCGAACATGTATCTGTTCACACGAGAATTCGAACGATGAATGGAAATTCGACACGTGTAAATGAATTTGAATTTGTATTGATGTATTGTATTTATCAGTGCGTAGTGGATTACAATCTCTAATGTTTGATCCTCTGATTCTCTCTCTCAAATGTAAATGTTTCTCGAGGGCTTCGCAGCTTGTTCTCGTTGTTGGATTTGGATCGAGGGCTTCGCAGCTTGTTCTCGATGTTGAATCTTCAGCTTCACGTAGCGGTGAAGTCTTCAGATGTTTGAATTTGGAGTGGCGTTCAGTCTTCAGGATTCAAAGAGTCTTTCGTTGTTTTGGAATTCCCTCTGAGTTCTTAGGAGAAGAAATTTTCTGAACCTTAGAAATGAAAATGAACTCTCTATTTATAGAGTTTTTCATGGGCCTGGATCAAATGGGCTTGGGCTTTGGGCCCAATGGGTTTGGGTTTGGACCCAATGGGTTTGGGTTTGGACCCAATGGGTTTGGGTCTGGACCCAATGGGCTTGGGTTTGGACCCAATGGGCCTTTGGGCTTTGGGCCAAATTGTCATTTAATCTTTCTGGCCCAATTCGATTTCGAGCCCAATTGCAGTTTGGCCGACTTTGCTCGGTCAAGTCTATCTGATCCCCGGTCGTGATGGAGACACGTGGCGACGACTGATTGGCCGAAATTTCTCGGTCAACAAATGCCCCCTTTTTCGAGAGTTATGCACAAGTATGTGTGGGTGAGTCTCGGAAAAGTTGAATAGATAGATCGAAACGTAGGACATCCTAATTTCGACTCCGCTTTGACGTATCAATTTTATCGAAATATGAAGTTCGATTCATAGATCAATTATTTTAATTGACGTCTCTTTCCATGTCAATCGATCAAAAATATGAATTTGGCTCGTAGTTTTGATCTTTCTTATCTGACAGAAATTTGATTTAAACTTCGGTAGAGAGATTTTTTTTCTACCTTAGTTTATCTTGAGATGTAGAGTAAGGACTTGTGTCTGCCCAATTGTATTTTGAATAGGGTTTGACTTTGAATTTTTACTCTAATTTCGACGTGGATAAAATATACCCAAACCGCCAATTTTGATTTGAGACTTGGATTTAGATAACTTTTGACTCTAAATCATGTCTGAAAATAAATTTTGGAATATGCCCAAAAATTTTAATTTTCTCGGTAAAAAGAAATGGTAAGCTTCTAAAGTTTGGCTTGAATTCGGAATAAGAGTGTTGGAATTTTTTTGTTTTGGCATAAATAATTGGCCAGCTGAAATACTAAAATGTGAAGACAAATGATAACCCAGAAGCTTGTTTGGTAGAGCGAAACTTGGACGGCTTTAGTTGTCATTGGTCCTGAGTTCAAGTCTGACTTCGTACATTATTTTTGCAATTTTTTTTAACTTAAATGAAGGACATTTAAGTAATTTTATTCTCCAAACCCTAACCCATTTAGGTTTTCTAACTCATATAAATAGAATGAGATGGAATTTGAAGAGTTAGAATAGGGTTTTAGAGTTTATTTGGAGAGGAAAGGCAAAGTTTGCTTGGAGAGGAAGAAGGAGCTCCAGCCGCCGCCGCACGCCGCCGCCGCGCTTCAGATCTGCAGCCCCGCGCCTGCTCGCCTGCACCGTCGCACCACCGCCGCCGCGTCGCTCCGCTGCACCGTCGCGCCACCGCCGCGCGCTCCAGCCGCTGCTTCAGCCACCGCCGTCTGCATCGCTCCGCCCGCAGCTCCGCCACAGCCGCCCAGATCCGCCCGCAGCACCGCGCCAGCGCCGCCGTCTGCATCGCTCCGCCAGATCTGCGACCGGACCGCCGCAGCTGCATCGCCGCTTCAGCCGTCTGCATCGCTCCGCCCGCAGCACCGCGCCAGCGCCGCCGTCTGCATCGCTCCGCCCGCAGCTCCGCCACAGCCGCCCAGATCCGCCCGCAGCACCGCGCCAGCGCCGCCGTCTGCATCGCCCCGCCAGATCTGCGACCGGACCGCCGCAGCTGCATCGCCGCTTCAGCCGTCTGCATCGCTCCGCCCGCAGCACCGCGCCAGCGCCGCCGTCTGCATCGCTCCGCCTGCACCGCCGCTTCAGCCGCAGCCGAACCGCCGCGACGCCGCAGCCGCACGCCGCCTCTGCCCTAGGCTCCAGCCGCACGCGTAGGTGAGTTTCCACTTTCTTTTTTTTTTTTTTTTTTTTTTATTATTATTATTATTATTATTATTTAGTTTTTTTTATTATACATATATTTTTCTTTTAATGTTTTAGTCTAACTTTATATATATATATATATATATATATATTTTTATACAGGTGCTTATTTTCATTCTACCAGTGTTCTTCGTATCGACCTTAATTTGGTAAATAATCATCTTTTAATATTATTGATACTGTATGTAATTTAATTCATTGTATGCAATTTTAATATATGTGTGTAATTTATGTATGTGATTTATGTATGTAATTTATGTATGTAATTTAATTTATGGGTTGTAATTTACTTACGAGTTGTAATTTGATGTAATTTATTTATGGGCTGTAATTTTGTAATTTATATTATTTGTGATGGCCTGTAATATTTTGCATTTTGTTTGTTGTTGGTTGTGATTGATAAATTACATTTATTTTATGAAGATTGGGCTTTAGGAATCCTTAGTAATTTTTAATTTGGTATTTTGTGATTAAAAAGCCAAATAAGAAATTTGTTAATTTGAAATTAAGGTTTTTTTTTTCAAAATTAGTTAAAGTGATTTGAGATTTTTAAAAAATCCAATAAAAATAAATTTTAATTTGAAATTAAGACTTTTTTTTTTAAAATTAGTTACGTGATTTGGGATTTTGTGATTAAAAACCCAATAAAAATAAATTTTAATTTGAAATGAAGGCTTTTTTAAAATTAGTTACGTGATTTGGGATTTTGTGATTAAAAAGCCAATTTTTTTTTTCTTTTTTAATTTTAAATTAAGGCTTCTTAAAATTAGTTAAGTGATTTGAGATTTTAAAAAAATTTAATTTTTGCTTTTTTTTTTTTAAAATGAAATTAAGAATTAGAATTAGTTATTTTAATTTTGAAATTGAGATTTTATAAATACATTAAAGTAATTTGGGAATTGGGGGTTAGGAAATTTAAAATTAGTTAAATGATTCTGAATTTGGCATTTTATGAATATATTATTTTATTATATATATATACACCTTGATTTGAAATTTATTCACTTTTCGATTTTAATTTGTTTATTCCAAATGGGGAACGTTGCGACTTTTTTTTTGTAGGTGTGCCACTTCTTTTACCGCCAAATCGTCGTGTTCAGCTCCCGTGGCCTCGACGTAACAATCTACGGGCGTTACTTCTCCTATGCAGATGCACGTCTGTTTAGGGAACGTATTCCGTCCTAGGTTGTGCGTCGAGTCGTTCTGTTCTGTTCCCATGGCCTCGACGTAACAATCTACGGGCGTTACTTCTCCTATGCAGATGCACGTCTGTTTAGGGAACGTATTCCGTCCTAGGTTGCGCGTCGAGTTGTTCTGCTCTGTTCTCGTGGCCTCGGCGTAACAATCTACGGGCGTTACTTCTCTTATGCAGATGCACATCTGTTTAGGGAACGTATTCCGTCCTAGGTTGTGCGTCTGTTCTGTTCCCGTGGCCTCGGCGTAACAATCTACGGGCGTTACTTCTCTTATGCAGATGCACGTCTGTTTAGGGAACGTATTCCGTCCTAGGTTGCGCGTCGAGTTGTTCTGCTCTGTTCTCGTGGCCTCGGCGTAACAATCTACGGGCGTTACTTCTCTTATGCAGATGCACGTCTGTTTAGGGAACGTACTCCGTCCTAGGTTGCGCGTCGAGTCGTTCTGTTCTGTTCTCGTGGCCTCGGCGTAACAATCTACGGGCGTTACTTCTCTTATGCAGATGCACGTCTGTTTAGGGAACGTATTCCGTCCTAGGTTGCGCGTCGAGTTGTTCTGCTCTGTTCTTGTGGCCTCGGCGTAACAATCTACGGGCGTTACTTCTCTTATGCAGATGCACATCTGTTTAGGGAACGTACTCCGTCCTAGGTTGCACGTCGAGTCGTTCTGTTCTGTTCTCGTGGCCTCGGCGTAATAATCTACGGGCGTTACTTCTCTTATGCAGATGCACGTCTGTTTAGGGAACGTATTCCGTCCTAGGTTGCGCGTCGAGTTGTTCTGCTCTGTTCTTGTGGCCTCGGCGTAACAATCTACGGGCGTTACTTCTCTTATGCAGATGTACGTCTGCTTAGGGAACGTATTCCGTCCTAGGTTGTGCGTCGAATCGTTCCTATGAGATTAGCGTACCGACTTGAAGGCGTTACTTCTCTTTTGTAGATGCGTCAGTTTGGGCATTTCCACTCTACGTGAAATGAGCGCATCTACTTAGAGAACGTACTCCGTCCTTGTTGGTGCGTCGAATCGCCGCGTTCCGTTCCTATGAGATTAGCGTGCCGACTTGAAGGCGTTACTTCTCTTTTGTAGATGCGTCAGTTTGGGCATTTCCACTCTACGTGAAATGAGCGCATCTACTTAGAGAACGTACTCCGTCTTTGTTGGTACGCCGAATCGCCGCGTTCCGTTCCTATGAGATTAGCGTACCGACTTGAAGGCGTTACTTCTCTTTTGTAGATGCGTCAGTTTGGGCATTTCCATTCTACGTGAAATGAACGCATCTACTTAGAGAACGTACTCCGTCTTTGTTGGTGTGCTTCCCCCATAACACTCTCACTTTTTTTTTTTTTTTTTGCTTTAAGATTTCTCCCCATTTTTTGGAAGGCTATATGTGTTGTCATTTTCTTTTTGTCATTCGGTTTGTTTTGTTTTAAGGGTGTACATAGCTCCCCTTTTTTTTTTTTTTGCGTTTTCTTGGTAGTCGCTTCATGTTTGCATGTTTGTGTAGCTCATTTAATTCCTTCGCCATACTCGTCGCTTTGTTTTGAATTTATTAACTCTTTCGAATTTGTTTTGCAGGAACATGGTGTATTTTGCAGAGCAGATCGTCTCTGAAGAGAAACATCTCATTCTTTTAAAAGATGAACATCAATCCTTAAAACGCGGAGTTAACCTCCTAGTAGAAGAGGCGTAAGCGAAGATAGAAGCTGCGAAGATCGAACTTGAGAGGCTTTCCACTTTTGTCTCCGCCCGGGAGCAAGTCTTGAGTCGCGGGACACTTGAAGTCTCGCGTGTACGCGAAGAGATTCGTGCCCTCGAATGTGCCCCATTATTGACGAGGACGATGCTCGAGCCGTTGCTGCAGTTCGTGAGCTTCTAGAGAGCTCGCGCGCGGAGTTGAAAGAGTTTCAGTGGGCGCCTTGATTTACGCATATATGTGCATACATATTTTTTGTATCTATCTTCTTCTAGATTTCTCTCGTGTAAAAGAACTTTTATGTTTTCTTTATGAACACTTGGCTTGTCTCCCTCATTTTGGAATAATGATTTTCCTTTGTTGCTTTGTTGAACTTAATTTTTTTTGTTGCTTACGTATTTTCGAAATCAAGAGATCACTTGTTTGAACGTAGCTCGAATGGAATGAATGTATAATTTTTTATTGCGCGCGACTGGACTTAAAGTATATATGTATTTTTTTCTTTAAGTTGCCTACGTACCCTTAGATGGAAGGGATCAAGTCATAACGTAGTTCAGATTACAATATTTTTTTTTTACTTGGGTCGTTCACCTTTTAAGCTCGTGCGGGCCAGGAGCAACATGTAGTTTATACTCTTACGTTAAGGAGTATTACATTTGTTTTTTTATGCATAAAATTTCTTAAGGAATTTTCCGTTGATTGGGCCAATCCTTAATCCATCTTGATCCACGATCTTGTATGCCCCATTTGTGTAGACTTCTTTGACAACATAGGGTCCGTCCCATTTAGGAGTGAACTTGCTCCCCGTGTGTCGAGTTGTGATGATGGGTCTTCGAACCGCGAGCACTAGATCACCAACTTGAAATGATCGGGGCTTCAAATTTTTGTTGAAAGCCTTGGTCATTCGCGCTTGGTAACATTCCAATGCTTGCTGAGCATCCAATCTTCTTTCATCGAGCGCTTCCAATTCTTCGAGGCGCAATCTTGCATTGTCTTCGGTAGTTAGCCCTTCTTGCACCGCCATTCTTAAGGAAGGGATTTCTCTTTCCAAAGGGAGCACAGCTTCAACCCCATAGACTAGGGAATAAGGTGTGACCCCTGTAGGAGTGCGGTGGGTAGTTCGGTAAGCCCATAATGCCTCACCAATCTTTTCCTGCCAGTCTCTTTTTGACTTGGAGACTACCTTTTTTAGCAAGTTGCACAATGTCTTGTTGAATGCTTCTGCCAATCCATTTGCCGGAGCGTTGTACATGGATGACTTGCATTGCTTGAACTTGAATTTCTCACACAAGCTGTCCATTAGACTATTGGAGAATTGTCTTCCGTTATCGGTCACGATGCGGTGAGGGATGCCGTAACGGTAAATGATGTGGGTTCGGATGAAATTCACAACAGTTTCCTTCTTTGCCTCCTTTAACGCAATTGCTTCGGCCCACCTTGAAAAATAATCTGTCCCAGCGAGTATATAAGAATGTCCCGCTGAGGACTTAGGTGTTATTGGACCAACGAGATCGAGCCCCCAAGCTTCAAAGGGCCATGAAGCTATGGTTGGGTGAAGTGGTTCTGGCGGTTGATGTATGAAGTTGGCATGAAACTGACAAGCCTCACATTTCTTTGCGTACTCCATCGAGTCTTGAATCATCGTTGGCCAGTGATAACCCATTCTTTTTAACTGAAAATGAAGTTTCGGTCCCGATTGATGAGCACCACAGACTCCTGAGTGTGCTTCCTCTAATGCCTTTATCGATTCTTCTTTTCCTAGGCATCGAAGAAAAAGTCCGTCATAGGAGCGTCGATAAAGGGTTTCCTTGTAGTAGATGAATCGAGCACTTCTTCTTCGTATATCGGCCTTACGTCGGGACTCTGTGGGAAGTTTTCCATGTTGTAGATAATCTACAATCGGTTGTCGCCAATCTTCTTCCTCAATCACATAGACCGATATTACGTTTGCTTCTTGACTTTCAACTTCAGTTGGCGGTATAACCCATTTTTGACAAATCGGGACGTTCAATATTTCACTTTCTGATACAGTCAGGGTTGTGGCCAAGTTTGCTAATGCATCTGCCTTTGCATTTTCAGCTCTTGGAATATGCTCTATCGTCATACTATCAAAGCTTTCTAAGAGTCGTCTTGCATAATTAAAGTAGGGCATTAAATCTGGATGCTTCACCTCGTATTGGAGTGACAACTGATTAATTATCAGTTTTGAATCTCCATAAATCTCAATGTAGGTCACTCCAATTTCTATTGCTATTTGAAGACCCATAATGAGTGCTTGATATTCAGCCACATTATTCGAACATACCTCTTCAAATGTGAAGCTATACGGCAGCATGTGCTTTTCAGGGGTAATGAATACTATACCCGCTCCTGCGCCATATCTTCGAGCTGCACCGTCAAAATACATAATCCACGGGTCAACAATTTCAACGTAGAAGATTTCTTCGTCAGGCAGGTCGTCAGATAATTTCCAGTCTGACGGCACTGGATGATCTGCCAAGAAATCAGCCAAGGCTTGCCCCTTCACCGCCTTTTGTGGAATATAGACAATATCATACTGTTGTAGTAAAATTGCCCACTTTGCCAACCGACCGGAGATAATTGGTCTAGACAGAACATACTTGATTGGGTCAGCCTTAGCCACCAGATGCACTGTGAACGCCTGCATATAATGCCTCAACTTATCGATGGCGAAGAAGAGCGAGAGGCACATCTTCTCAATGGGTGAATAATTCAGCTCTGCCCCATTGAGAGTTCTACTTAAGTAGTAGAGGGCACATTCTTTACCCTTCTTGCTTTCTTGTGCAAGCAATGCCCCAAGCGACCTTTCTTGCGCAGTAATGTAGAGTATCAATGACCTTCCTGCTACGGGTGCGCCCAAAACAGGAGGGTTAAGCAAATATTGCTTTATGTTGTCAAAGGCATTTTGACATGCTTCATCCCACTCAAAGGTCGTGTCTTTCCTCATCAGTCTCTGAAATGGTTGGCATCGGCCTGCTAGATTGGAGATGAACCTCCTGATATAAGCAAGTCGTTCTTGGAGACTTCTTAGTTCATGCAAGTTTCGCGGCTCTGGCATTTTTTGAATGGCGTCGATCTTGGATTGATCAATCTCGATCCCTCGATGTTTTACGACGAAACCAAGGAATTTCCCCGAAGTTACGCCGAATGCACATTTGAGAGGATTCATCCTCAATTGGTACTTTCTCAAACGATCGAAAACCACTTTTAGATCTTTCAAGTGATCCTGTCGCTTTTTGGACTTGACTACAAGATCGTCGACGTAGCACTCGACATGTTTATGCAGCATATCGTCGAAGATCTTTTGCATGGCACGTTGATAAGTCGCGCCGGCGTTCTTTAATCCAAAAGGCATTACCTTGTAACAGTATATTCCTTTTGGAGTCCGGAACGCTGTCATTTCTTCATCTTTGAGGGCCATTCGAATCTGGTTGTATCCTGATGACCCATCCATGAAAGACAAAGCTTCATGCCCTGTGGTAGCATCGACCATTAGTTCAGTGATGGGCAATGGGAAGTCGTCTTTCGGACACGCACTATTCAGATCGCGAAAGTCAACGCATACCCGTAATTGTCCGTTTTTCTTTCTGACGGGGACAATGTTTGCTATCCATGTCGGGTAGTTTACTTCGCGAATGAATCCCGCTTCAATTAGCTTGTTAACTTCATTTTCAATTTGGGGGATGAGCTCTGGCCTGAAACGTCGTTGAGCTTGTTTGACTGGTCGATACCCATGTTCAATAGCGAGATGATGTACTGCGACTTTTGGATCAAGTCCCGGCATCTCTTTATACGACCAAGCAAAGACATCTTTATACGCGATGAGCAAACTCAAGTACTCACACTCCTCTTCATCGGAAAGTGATGCGCTTATAAAGGTTGGACGTGGTTCTTCCGTCGTACCCAGATTAACTTCTTTTAGCTCATCAACTGTTGGTTGACTTCCATCTTCGAGTGGTAGTGGAGCCTCTTCAACATCCTCTTCAGATATCTCGGCTTCCATTTCTTCCTCGGCAGTAATATGATAACAAGAGGCTTCATCCTCATTCTCTGCATGTTTGCTTGCAGGGTTGGTGATGATGACATTACGTCGTTTAACCTTCAATGCACCATCTGTATTCACAGTGACAAAAGTTTTTCTTTTCATCCGTGAGGGGACGATACTGCGGATCTCTTCATCGCTTTTTGTTTCGCTAGACTCTTTATTGTTCAAAGTCTCTCGAGCCTCTTCGTGTAGGAGGCGATCGAAGATGGAAGTGGATGAAAGTTTCTTATCTCTCTTTGTGGTCACGCTTAATCTTTGCAACGCTGACGTTCGTGAGAGAGATTTATCGGGCAACGTATTTTCTTTCTCCTCTGTCGGCTTACTCAACCTTTGAAGCGCTGACTTTCGTGAGAGGGGTTTAGCGGACGCTGTGTTTTCCTTCTCATCTGTTGGCTTACTCAACCTTTGCAATGCTGATTGCCGTGAGAGAGGTTCAGCAGACGACATGATTGAAAGAAATTCGGCATGCATAGCGGAAGCATCGTTGGATCTAAGTACTCTTATTTTGTTAATTTAAAAAGAAAAAGCATGTAATTTGAAAATCAAAGACAATAATTTAGAAGTTACCTTTGAAGTTCAAATTCTTCTTGATTCCAAACTCGATCTTCGAACGTAACAGTCACGAACCACCACGAGAGTCTTCCCGACTATTCTCCGGCCTTAGAACGGGATTGTGGGATCCTTTGAGTGACTAATTTAAAAGAGAATTGAAGATGGAATTGGAGAGAATGGTAGAGAAATTGTCTTTACAATTTCTCAAAGTTCATCAAAATTCCAAGAAGAAGTCAATCTCATTAACCCTTTGTATATATAGAAGACTACATGCAAAAACATGCAAAATTGAGTTAACAATAGGATGCCATGTAGAATCCACTCAATTTAGTGGGATCAGTGGCTTGATGTGGGATGAACACTTAGCAAAAAAGTTTGACTCATAAAACCACCAACAAATGGTTTTTCCCACTAACTCAAGAATTGGATTTTTCCACTAACTTAAGAATTGGATTTTTCCACTCACTTTAGTCATCAAAATGACTCTTGACTTTCAAGGTTTAGTGGAGTCAACATTTGACTTTTGACTTTCAAAGTTGTAGTCAATTGTCTTAAATTTGACTTTTGACTAACTTTGATCAAATTAATTCAATTTAAAAATTAATTCAAATAATTAATTTTAAATCAAATTAAATTAATATTAAATAATTAATTAAACAATTTAATTAATTCAAATTTAATATCCAATAAATCCAACACTAATCCCGATCATTCCCAATATACATGATTATGAATCCATATTCATATTTTCGATAATTAAATCTTATTTAAATATCACCATCTCTCTCTATTGTTCAATTCGCAATTGAACGTTATGTCGTTAAATATATCACATATATTTAACGTTAATTCCCTAATTCGAATTCGAACACTTCGAATTCACTCGTCACACTGTTCTAAGGTTTAGTCCGATATGAGCTAGCAGGGGGACCTCATGGACCTACAGATCATGAGCTCCAACGATCCGAGATTAACTGATTAAACTCTTTAACCTAGTTAATCAACATTCGTTAACTATCAGGACATTCCACTATAGCCTAGTAGTTGCATTCTCCTCACTGTAGATATATTTATGTCCACTCGATATAACCATGATTAGTAAGTTGACCCTTCACAGGTTGTTCGTAATTTACGGTCGGGTCAAATATCTGTTTTACCCCCGTAATTACATCTTGCTCCTTAAGTCCCACTGATCCTCTAATGAACAATTGGTTTGTGATCCAATCACTAAACCAATTGGTATGTGATCTAATCACTATACCGAGTCCCTTTCGGGCCAATGAGAAGGTGGGGCCCCTTGTTCAAGACCTGGAGTCAGCACTTAAGGGAACAACCTATCTACTATCCCTAGAGACGGGTAGGAGTGAATTCCATCTTGCACCCTATGTCCCCAGCTATCTATCCGGTCTTACCCCTGAAATGGGAGGCATATTGAGTCGGCGCTGTTCAGCCACTCTCACCCATGCAGATCTAAGGATAATCCCGAATAAACAGGAGTTCATAGTTAGCTCAGGATTAAGGTCAAGTTACCTAGGTCATCGTTTTGAAATAGTCAGTCTTTAAAACAGTAAACAGCGTTATAAAGTAAGAGTGACTTATTTCGCGGTCCGGTCTAATGCAAACTCTTTGCATAGGACGCCCCCATTCACATGTCTCCACATGAACGATTCAGGATCACATCGTTTGTACTAAATACAAAATGGGCCGCATCCAATAGTGTCCCCAAGATAAGGTATCCAGCCTTATCCGTATACTATAGACCGTTTTGGCTATTTACTCGAACTTGATCCACTTTTATGTCTCCACATAAAGTTCAAGTATTCATGTTATAGCCATGGATCTTAGTTTATTGGATTTAGGGTTTTCTAAAATGAAATAAGCAATTCACATATTCAATAATAACTTTATTGAATAAACCTCAATAACACTTTATTGGTAATCAAATATGTTTATCGTTTACAAACCACGAGTTTTAGGACATAAAACCCAACAAACTCCCACTTGGACTAAAACTCCAGTGGTAATAAATATATATCCATATATATACATAATGTTGAGTTTTTCAAAATGAGAAATAAATACAATAAACTAGGGCATCACATACCCATAGTTTTCTCCCACTTGCCCTAGATTATACATCCTGTAGTCCTAGTCTCACTAGGTGACCCTCAAACACTTTAGCCGTGAGAGCCTTTGTAAATGGATCAGCAATGTTGTCCTCAGAGGCTATTTGTTTCACAATAACGTCTCCTCGTTGGACGATCTCTCGAATGAGATGATATTTTCGCTCAATATGTTTCCCGCGTTTATGGCTCCTTGGCTCTTTTGAATTTGCAACTGCTCCACTGTTATCACAAAAGAGAGTGATAGGCAGATGCATATTTGGAACAACTTCCAAATCGTTCAAAAACTTTCTAAGCCACACAGCTTCTTTTGCTGCTTCACAGACAGCTACGTATTCTGCTTCCATAGTGGAGTCAGCAACACAACTTTGCTTGATACTCCGCCATACTACAGCTCCTCCATTCAGAGTGAACACTGATCCCGATGTTGATTTTCTCGAATCTTTATCCGACTGGAAATCAGAATCAGTGTATCCTGTAAGAATCAGATCCTTTCCTTTATACACGAGCATGTAATCCCTCGTTCTCCTAAGATACTTGAGGATATTCTTAACGGTTGTCCAATGTATAAGTCCAGGATTGGACTGAAACCTGCTGACAACACCTACTGCATAGCATATGTCGGGTCGTGTACACAACATAGCATACATCAGACTTCCAACTGCCGATGCATAGGGAATGCGTCTCATATCCTCAACTTCTTGAGGTGTCTTAGGACATTGTTCCTTCGACAAGTGAATTCCATGCCTGAAGGGTAGCAAACCCCTCTTGGAATTCTGCATTTTATATCTTGACAACATCTTGTCAATATAGGATGCTTGAGACATGGCTAATGTTCTATTCTTGCGGTTCCGAACTATTTGGATCCCAAGAATATATTGAGCTTCTCCCAAATCTTTCATTTGGAATTGAGTTGCTAGCCATTTCTTGACGTCAGTCAGGCATCTTACATCATTCCCAATGAGTAAGATATCATCGACATATAATACGAGGAATGCTACAGATGTTTTGACAATCTTCTTGTAAACACAAGGTTCGTCAATGTTTTGTTCAAAACCATAAGATTTGATCGCAGTATCAAACCTTATATTCCAGCATCTAGATGCTTGTTTCAACCCATAAATGGATCGTTTAAGCTTACAAACTTTTTGTTCTTGATGTTGTATTATAAACCCCTCTGGTTGAGACATATAGATACTCTCTTCAAGATTGCCATTCAGAAAGGTTGTCTTGACATCCATTTGCCAAATCTCATAGTCATAATATGTGGCAATGGACAAGAGTATTCTAATTGATTTTAACATGACAACAGGAGAGAAGGTTTCATCATAGTCTACCCCCTCTCTCTGGGTATAACCCTTTGTCACTAATCGAGCTTTAAAGGTCTGTACCTTACCAGCTTGGTCTCGTTTCCTTTTGTAGATCCATTTACAACCAATAGGTTTTACCCCATCTGGTTGATCTACAAGTTCCCAGACGGAATTGAAGTACATCGACTCCATTTCGAGGTCCATGGCTTTGATCCATTGATCTTTGTCAACATCATTCATTGCCTGTTTATAGGTCAATGGATCCTCTATTCCATCATCTGGTATGATGATTTGAGTTTCTACTAAACCCATGTAACGGTCAGGTTGTTGCACAACTCTCCCACTACGTCGAGGCATTCTCAACTCTTGAGATGGATGTGAGTAATCAGAAGTATTAGCTCCATCAACAACTCTTGTTGAGGGTCCAATCTCATCAACAACTCTTGTTGATCTATCTGTAGCTTCTTTAGAAATTTCACGCAATACTAGTTTACTGCGAGGTTGATGATCTCTCATGTGATCTTCTTCGAGAAAAGTAGCATTTGTCGATACAAATACTTTATTTTCTTCTGGATCAAAGAAGTATCCAGCTTTCGATTCTTTTGGGTAGCCTATGAATAAACATACTTTTGAACGACGTTCCAATTTCTTAGGGTTTTGCACCAACACATGTGTCGGGCATCCCCAGATCCTGAAGTGACGTAAACTAGTTTTACGCCCTCTCCATAACTCATAAGGTGTTCCAGTAACACTTTTAGAGGGAACATTGTTCAAAATGTAGGCAGCAGTCTCTACTGCATATCCCCAAAACGAATCAGGAAAATGAGCATAGCTCATCATCGATCGAACCATGTCTAACAAGGTTCTGTTTCTTCTCTCCGATACACCGTTTTGCTGTGGCGTACTAGGTGCAGAGAGTTGTGACTGGATTCCATGTTCTATCAAATAGTCCTGGAATCTTAGGTCCATGTACTCTCCACCTCGATCTGATCGAAGTGTCTTAATTGTTTTACCTAATAAGTTTTCAACTTCTGCCTTATACTCCTTGAACTTTTCAAGAGCTTCGGACTTATGATGTATTAGGTAAACATAACCGTACCTTGAATAGTCATCTATGAAACTGATGAAATATTCATATCCTCCTCGTGCTTTGACATTCATTGGTCCACAAAGGTCCGAATGCACGAGTTCTAAGGATTCTTTGGCTCTAAGACCTTTTCCAGTAAAAGATCTTTTCGTCATTTTCCCCTCAAGACAAGACTCACATGCTGGTAAAGAATTGTCTTCTAACTGGCTTAGATGACCATTCTTAACCAATCTCTCAATCCTATTGAGATTAATGTGGCCAAGTCTTAAGTGCCAAAGATATGTACTTGAAGAAACTTTTTGCCTTTTGTTTCGCGTCTCAGCCGTTTTAAACATCTCGATATTTAAAATAGCTTTCGCTCTGGTCGGTTTTAACTTATATAAGTTGTTTTCTAGTTTTGCAGAACAAATAAGAATACCTCTTTTGGTAATGAACACTTCATTAATTTCAAAAGATACTTTATACAATTGTTCTAACAAACAAGAGATAGATACAAGATTCCTTTTCATTCCAGGAACAAGATACACATTATCTAATATAATGAATCTATCTCCAAAAAACAACTTTAAATCTCCCACTGATTTTGCTGAGACAACCTCTCCTGTTCCAACCCTGAGAGTTATCTCGCCTTCCGCAAGCGTTCTCCAGGAACTAGTTTCCTGAAAAGAAGAACAAATATGATTAGTGGCCCCTGAATCCAGTATCCAGGAAGAGTCATCACTCTCCACTAAACATGTTTCAACAACTAGTAAATCATATTTACCTTGTTTTGCCTTTTCAGCTTTCTTCTCTGCAAGGTACTTTGGGCAGTTTCTTTTCCAATGCCCATTCTCGTTGCAGTGGAAACATTTTCCTTTATCTGCAACTTGAGCCTTGCTTTTGCGGTCATTAGGAGTTTTAATTTTCCCCTTCCCTTTCTTTTTCATCGAAATACTCTTATTTTTAGAAGAAGAAGGGCCAGACTTCGTCCCAGAGGACGATCCTCTATAGAACTTTTTAGTGGTAGCAACATTTGCCTCCACTTCATGTCCCTTAGTTTTCAGGAGGGACTGATAAGTCTGAAGCTCATTCAGAAGAGTAGTCAAGTTATATTCAATTTTGTTCATCATCGCATTTGTGCGGAACTGTAGGAAGCTCTTCGGAAGAGACTCCAAAATAAAACTGACCTGACTCTTCTCATCTATGACAGCTCCATTTACTTCTGCCACATTGAAATGGACCATCATGTCCAGGATATGTTCTCTAACAGAGGTCCCTTCTCTCATGCGACAGTTATAAACGTACTTGATGGCATCATGCCTAAGGGAGAAGGACGGTTGTCCAAACATCCCCTTCAGAGATTCCATAATCTCTTTGGCAGCACCCATACCATCGTGTTTCTTAGCCAATACATCAGATATGCTGGCCAGAATGTAGACGCGGGCTCTATCATTTGCCCTTGTCCATCTGTCATATGCATCCCGAACATTTCGGTTTGCATTTGTGCCGGGGTTTTGAGGACACTCCTCAGTTAAAACGAACCTTAGATCATCAATTACCAGTATTGTGTTTAAATTTGATTTCCACGTTGCGTAATTATCCCCGTTAAGTTTCTCAGAAGCTAGTAACTGTACTATTGAGTTGGACATGCTGAAAAATATAAACATATCGTATTTAGTGAAATTGCTATTACCCTTTTATCTTATCCAATCAAGTTTTAGCAAAAGTAATAATGTACCCATCATTTATTCTTTATTGCAACGATACTACAAAGGTTTAAAGCAACATCCACCTAGGGGCAGTCTATCACTCCTCCTTTGAATTGAGACAATCTCAGCTAATCACTATTACCAGAATAACTCATATTCCAATAGATCTTTTAGCTATCGTTTACTTTGGTCAAGAAGTTACTAACACTTAGTAATTCTTGTAAGTGTGACCCTCCATTTTCAGACCTCAGAGATCGGAATCAACAAGCTCCCGAAGTTGGAAAGACAATGCTGAAAACGGACCTATGAGACCCTATCCATTTCTGGAGTTCGCGGTGTTCCGAATCCCATGATACAGCCCTCCTAAGGGGTGGTCGCTCCCAGGGCAGACTCGCAGGCGCATCATGGGAATCTCACGGTGCAACCTAATGGAGGAGACCGTAGGATGTGTTGACACACAACCTTCGCCCACTTACTATGAACGACTTCCCCTATTCACCTTGTTATTGACTCATGCAAATACTTTCCTACTGGAGGTCGCTCCCAGGGCGACTCGAAGCCGAGCATGAATCTCACGGTGTGAACTCTTAGGGACGTAGGAGCTGAAAACATTTTTCCTCCCACTGAAGTGTTCTAGACGGTTGGGTATGATTTTACTTAGGCATATATTTTGGCTAACTAAAACATATCCTAAGTCTAGGTAATCTTTCCGAGTATAACGTTTATACTGGATTTTAACCTATGATGTCTAGGTGATAAAACTTTTTAAAACCTCACATCACTCACGCATGCTCATAAAACCGGGTTAGCTAAACTCAAACGCCAGTTCGATGCCCAGGTAGGAGGTGTTCCGTAAACCGTCAACTTAAATACCCCCAAGCTGAGACAGCATCTTACCGGGTGAGTTTTTCTTGTAACCGAAGTTTTACAAGATAACGACCTATTTTAACTATTAAAATAGGAGATTGCTTGGTAGTTAACCCTAAATGAGCATGCATTTATCTTTGTTATAAGTTTTAATGTCTAATTCATTTTATAAGACTTATAAAAAAAAAAACTTATAACATACATCTAACATGCTTTTATATAACAATTATATAAAATCATTCCATGCAAAAATATAACAACTTATATGAAATCTCATGGAATCCTAAACATGCATACTTATATTATAACACTTATAACATACTTTCAATGCATGTTTCATGTTTATCCTATGGTGGGATTTTAAATCTACATGGCATACAATATGCACACAAGATTATGTTTATTTAAACTATACATTCACAATGCATAAATAAATAAACCACACTAAAAATGGATTGGTTTTGGCATCCTAAACAAGCATTTACCTAAATTATTACAATAATAAAATAGGAAAAAGTCTTGAACCGCCCCCGAACACTTCGAATCGGCTCGAACCGCTTGTAAGTTGTGGAATTGCACGAACCGCCGCCGAACCGAACCGAACCGCCACTTGACGCCTCTTCCAATTTTGATAAATTACATCCTAAAATGGACTCTAATGACTCTACAAAAATTACATACTCTTTGTAACACATTAAAGCCCATTACAAGGCAATTACAATAATTATTACAAATTGGAAAAGAAATGGATGCCAAAGACCAAAAATTTCCATTTTAGCACACATACATTCATCACATGAATTACTACCCACCAACTCTAAATTAACCAAAAAAGAGTACTTAAAGCATGCTCTGATACCATTTGAAAGAATTTCGGCATGCATAGCGGAAGCATCGTTGGATCTAAGTACTCTTATTTTGTTAATTTAAAAAGAAAAAGCATGTAATTTGAAAATCAAAGACAATAATTTAGAAGTTACCTTTGAAGTTCAAATTCTTCTTGATTCCAAACTCGATCTTCGAACGTAACAGTCACGAACCACCACGAGAGTCTTCCCGACTATTCTCCGGCCTTAGAACGGGATTGTGGGATCCTTTGAGTGACTAATTTAAAAGAGAATTGAAGATGGAATTGGAGAGAATGGTAGAGAAATTGTCTTTACAATTTCTCAAAGTTCATCAAAATTCCAAGAAGAAGTCAATCTCATTAACCCTTTGTATATATAGAAGACTACATGCAAAAACATGCAAAATTGAGTTAACAATAGGATGCCATGTAGAATCCACTCAATTTAGTGGGATCAGTGGCTTGATGTGGGATGAACACTTAGCAAAAAAGTTTGACTCATAAAACCACCAACAAATGGTTTTTCCCACTAACTCAAGAATTGGATTTTTCCACTAACTTAAGAATTGGATTTTTCCACTCACTTTAGTCATCAAAATGACTCTTGACTTTCAAGGTTTAGTGGAGTCAACATTTGACTTTTGACTTTCAAAGTTGTAGTCAATTGTCTTAAATTTGACTTTTGACTAACTTTGATCAAATTAATTCAATTTAAAAATTAATTCAAATAATTAATTTTAAATCAAATTAAATTAATATTAAATAATTAATTAAACAATTTAATTAATTCAAATTTAATATCCAATAAATCCAACACTAATCCCGATCATTCCCAATATACATGATTATGAATCCATATTCATATTTTCGATAATTAAATCTTATTTAAATATCACCATCTCTCTCTATTGTTCAATTCGCAATTGAACGTTATGTCGTTAAATATATCACATATATTTAACGTTAATTCCCTAATTCGAATTCGAACACTTCGAATTCACTCGTCACACTGTTCTAAGGTTTAGTCCGATATGAGCTAGCAGGGGGACCTCATGGACCTACAGATCATGAGCTCCAACGATCCGAGATTAACTGATTAAACTCTTTAACCTAGTTAATCAACATTCGTTAACTATCAGGACATTCCACTATAGCCTAGTAGTTGCATTCTCCTCACTGTAGATATATTTATGTCCACTCGATATAACCATGATTAGTAAGTTGACCCTTCACAGGTTGTTCGTAATTTACGGTCGGGTCAAATATCTGTTTTACCCCCGTAATTACATCTTGCTCCTTAAGTCCCACTGATCCTCTAATGAACAATTGGTTTGTGATCCAATCACTAAACCAATTGGTATGTGATCTAATCACTATACCGAGTCCCTCTCGGGCCAATGAGAAGGTGGGGCCCCTTGTTCAAGACCTGGAGTCAGCACTTAAGGGAACAACCTATCTACTATCCCTAGAGACGGGTAGGAGTGAATTCCATCTTGCACCCTATGTCCCCAGCTATCTATCCGGTCTTACCCCTGAAATGGGAGGCATATTGAGTCGGCGCTGTTCAGCCACTCTCACCCATGCAGATCTAAGGATAATCCCGAATAAACAGGAGTTCATAGTTAGCTCAGGATTAAGGTCAAGTTACCTAGGTCATCGTTTTGAAATAGTCAGTCTTTAAAACAGTAAATAGCGTTATAAAGTAAGAGTGACTTATTTCGCGGTCCGGTCTAATGCAAACTCTTTGCATAGGACGCCCCCATTCACATGTCTCCACATGAACGATTCAGGATCACATCGTTTGTACTAAATACAAAATGGGCCGCATCCAATAGTGTCCCCAAGATAAGGTATCCAGCCTTATCCGTATACTATAGACCGTTTTGGCTATTTACTCGAACTTGATCCACTTTTATGTCTCCACATAAAGTTCAAGTATTCATGTTATAGCCATGGATCTTAGTTTATTGGATTTAGGGTTTTCTAAAATGAAATAAGCAATTCACATATTCAATAATAACTTTATTGAATAAACCTCAATAACACTTTATTGGTAATCAAATATGTTTATCGTTTACAAACCACGAGTTTTAGGACATAAAACCCAACAATGATTTCTTTGTTATCTGCTGGCTTACTCAACCTTTGAAATGCTGATTGCCGTGAGAGAGGTTCAGCGGACGGCGTGCTTACTTTTTTATCTGCCGACTTACTCAACCTTTGAAAGACGGAAGATCTGGTGGGTTTGGGTGTTGAGTGCGAACTATCCTCTTTTGTCACAGCCGTTTTCAATCGCTGGAAGGCTGAAGCGCGCGTAGCTGGCGGCTTGATGCGCTTAAAGATGGAGATCCTTGGTTTGACAGCTTCCTCTTCTTTTGAATTGTGTGCCTCTTTGGTCGTTATGTTATTACTGTTGACCACTTTCTCTTTCCCTTTTCGGGTTATCCGGACTGGTTCAGGCGACTTATATCCAAGCCCCTTTCTTGATGCCGGTATAGGATATCCCTCTTTTAGGAGCTTCTTTTGTGTCGAAGAAAGCTCTGACCTGCCCTCGAGGATTTTCAGACCCTTGAACTCAGTGTGAGTTGTGAAGTCATATCCTGCTTTTGCTAGCAGTTTATATGCCTTGGGATCGTACCCTTCTTTCGTTCGTTTCTCAGGTAGGACCATCCCTTTCTGAGTCTCTTTGGACTTCGTGACCTCTTGTTTTGTTATCTTCGTAAGAGGGGTGACAAAATTTTCTTTCAGGATCTTAATGTCACCGACTTTCAAACTTTTAGTACATTCTGCGAATGGTGATTCACCTTTCTTACGCCGGGACAAGGGAACGTAGCGCAGAACAGAAGGGTTCGAACTTTTCTCGTCTTTCAAGACCTTAGCCTTCGTAGGGCTGACGGATGTCTTGCTTTCGCAAAACTTGGGAACATTTTCTTCTTTGATGAATTCTTTCCCTGCGCAAGTCTTCTGCTCCCCGTTGATCAAAGGGATTTCGTTTGGCATTATTTCTTCTATGTTGCTGTTATTTATGTAAAACTTGGCATCCGCGAAATGAGACTCGGCCTCTGAAAACGGCTTAGTGTCTGCCTCAACCTTTTTGACGCCGTTTTGATAAAACTTGAAGCACTGATGCAAGGTGGAAGTTATTACCCCATTTCCATGAATCCAAGGGCGACCCAACAATATTTTATAGGTAGTCCTGGAGTCTATGACATGAAATAAGGTATGTGCTTCCAGGTCTCCGATGATGAGTTGTAGGCGAATCATGCCGATCGCTCGTTGTCCTCCCTGATTGAAACCCTGGATTACCAGCTTGCTACTTGATAGCTCTTCCATCAGGATGCCAATCTCCTTCAGGACTGATTTCGGCATTATGTTGACGGCCGATCCATCATCAATGAGGATTCGACCGACCCTCTGTTCTCGAATGTATCCCGAGACGAACAAAGGTCTATTGTGAGGTTTTGACCCCAACATCAAATCATCATCGGTGAAGCTTATGGACATGCAATCAGACGCACCTGCATGTGCTGTAGAGGTTGAAGGTTCTGAAACATTAGAGTCCTTCAATGTGTTGACGTGAGCAGTTTTGTCCATTTGAGGCAAATCTACTAAATTGGGGGAAGGTGTATCGTCCAGCTTTATTGCCAATTCCGTTGAACTTGGAGTGGCGCTGTCATCCTCAATTGCCACAACGACATGGCACGTAGCAACTTCAACTATTTCTTCCGTCTTCTCATTAAAGAATCCCTTGGGGAAAAATTCCCGTAGGGTCATAGGCTGCTGGGGTCGAGGGAGGTCTTTGTTTTCCTCCACGACAAGTTTTGGCCTTCTCATACTCTTTCTTCCTTTTCTCTTTGGAAGTTTACTTTTTCGCCTATACTCTCGAAGTAGGCGGGCTTCTTTCTGAACAGGTCTCTGTCGCCGCATTTTCCGACGAGTTACGACGGTCCATCCTTCATCCTCATCCACAACGGGTTCGGGTTTCACCCGCGAAGTCTCCTGTAGGATTTCATGTTCGTATCGAACGATTACAGGTTCGCAAGTCCCGAACTGGATCAAACTCTCCTCTTGCTTTTTAGGAGAGACAGGAGATAATTGAACGCCGGAGTTCAATGTTACGGCGGCGTGATTTGCTTGAGCTATCTCGTCGAGATCCAGCTCAATCTTCTTTTCACTAGCTAATTTCATGATTAGCTCTTTCAGGACGAAACATTTGCCTACAGGATGGCTGACGACCCGGTGGTATTTGCAGTAGTTAGGATCATTTACCTTTCCTAACTCCTCCGGTCGTTTGCATTCTGGCAGTTGGATGAGTTGCGTTTCCAGCAGTTGCTCTAACATACCGGGAATGTCAGAGTCTGGAAACGGGTAGATCTTTTCTTGTCTTTCTTTCAACGTAAGGCGACGTCTTTCGCCTTTGTCATTTCTTGCTTCCGTTTTGTTTTCCTTTGCTTTGGAGGAAAACCTTAAAGGGGCCGTGTTGACGACCATGGATTCTTTCACGACATTCTTCGTGATCTTCCCAACGCTCTTCATTTCCGTCTTTGTTTTCTTTACATCGGGGATTAAGAGGTCTTTGTTTCCTCTATTGGCAATACTCAACTCCATATCGTGGGCGCGAGTTGCCAGCTCCTCGAATGTTTGGGGTTTTATCCCCTGCAGGATGTAGTGAAGTCCCCAATGCATGCCGCCGATGCACATCTCGACAGCGGACACTTCCGTGAGTCGGTCTTTGCAGTCAAGACTCAACGATCTCCAGCGGTTAATGAAGTCGACGACAGGCTCGCCCATTCTTTGGCTAGCATGCGAGAGTTCGGACATGCTGACTGTTCGCCTCGTGCTGTAGAAGCGATTCAGGAAGTCTTTTTCAAACTGCTCCCAACTGTCGATCGTCTCGGGTTCCAAGTCGGTGTACCAGTCGAAGGCGTTTCCTTTCAGGGTTCGGACGAATTGCCTAACCAGCAAGTCTCCGCGAGTTCCAGCATTCTCGCATGTTTCGACGAAGTGGGCAATGTGTTGTTTCGGATTGCCCTTCCCATCGAATTGTTGAAACTTTGGCGGCTGATACCCAGTGGGCATTCTTAAGCTGTCGATCCTCTTGGAATACGGTTTGGTATACAAGAGGGTGCTTTGGGCTGGTCCGCCGTACTGGACTCGGATGGTGTTGGTAATCATGTCCTGCAGTTGTTGGACAGATAAGGAAGCGACTGACGTCGAGTGTTGCGCTTGGTCTTCCTGGACGACCATTTTTTCTTTGTCATTCTTTCTGGCCGCAGGAGTTAGGCTCGACTCCGCGACCTCACGGCTCTGCATCTGACTCCTCAGGTGGGCAATCTCGAAGTCTTTGTCCTCGACTGCTTTCATCAGGAAGCTGATTTTCTTTTCCATTTCAGCCATTGCTTCGTCGTTAGTACGCGCATCCGCCATCATTACAGATACGCTGGAGTCAGACACCTTCTCCGGCTGATCAGAGGAGGGAACAACCTCATCGAACAAAGGATTGTCCTTGATGATTATCCCAACCCGCTCGGACTCCGTCAGTCGTTTGTATATTTTGCGCACGATTGCAGGAGTGTGTTCGCCCGTCTGCGAGACTTCTTTGATGACGCGGCTGCGGGTGGTAGGTCCCCTGTAAGGGCTGTTGGAACTGACAGCCTGGAACGTTGTCTTCTTTGATGCCATTGTTAAATTTTGTTGAGAGAGAGAGATGAAAGGTAGAGTGGTCCCACTGGGCGTGCCAATCTGTTCACACGAGAATTTGAACGATGAATGGAAATTCGACACGTGTAAATGAATTTGAATTTGTATTGATGTATTTGTATATATCAGTGCGTAGTGGATTACAATCTCTAATGTATGATCCTCTGATTCTCTCTCTTAAATGTAACGTACTCGAGGGCTTCGTAGCTTGTTCTCGAGGTTGAATCTTCAGCTTCGCGTAGCGGTGAAGTCTTCAGGTGTTTGATCTTGAAGTGACGTTCAGTCTTCAGGATTCAAAGAGTATTTCGTTGTTTGGGAATTCTCTCTGAGTTCTTATGAGAAGAAATTTTCTGAACCTTAGAAATGAAAATGAACTCTCTATTTATAGAGTTTTTCATGGGCCTGGATCAAATGGGCTTGGGCTTTGGGCCCAATGGGTTTGGGTTTGGACCCAATGGGTTTGGGTTTGGACCCAATGGGTTTGGGTCTGGACCCAATGGGCTTGGGTTTGGACCCAATGGGCCTTTGGGCTTTGGGCCAAATTGTCATTTAATCTTTCTGGCCCAATTCGACTTCGAGCCCAATTGCAGTTTGGCCGACTTTGCTCGGTCAAGTCTATCTGATCCCCGGTCGTGATGGAGACACGTGGCGACGACTGATTGGCCGAAATTTCTCGGTCAACAAATGCCCCCTTTTTCGAGAGTTATGCACAAGTATGTGTGGGTGAGTCTCGGAAAAGTTGAATAGATAGATCGAAACGTAGGACATCCTAATTTCGACTCCGCTTTGACGTATCAATTTTATCGAAATATGAAGTTCGATTCATAGATCAATTATTTTAATTGACGTCTCTTTCCATGTCAATCGATCAAAAATATGAATTTGGCTCGTAGTTTTGATCTTTCTTATCTGACAGAAATTTGATTTAAACTTCGGTAGAGAGATTTTTTTTCTACCTTAGTTTATCTTGAGATGTAGAGTAAGGACTTGTGTCTGCCCAATTGTATTTTGAATAGGGTTTGACTTTGAATTTTTACTCTAATTTCGACGTGGATAAAATATACCCAAACCGCCAATTTTGATTTGAGACTTGGATTTAGATAACTTTTGACTCTAAATCATGTCTGAAAATAAATTTTGGAATATGCCCAAAAATTTTAATTTTCTCGGTAAAAAGAAATGGTAAGCTTCTAAAGTTTGGCTTGAATTCGGAATAAGAGTGTTGGAATTTTTTTGTTTTGGCATAAATAATTGGCCAGCTGAAATACTAAAATGTGAAGACAAATAATAACCCAGAAGCTTGTTTGGTAGAGCGGAACTTGGACGACTTTAGTTGTCATTGGTCCTGAGTTCAAGCCTGATTTCGTACATTATTTTTGCAATTTTTTTTAACTTAAATGAAGGACATTTAAGTAATTTTATTCTCCAAACCCTAACCCATTTAGGTTTTCTAACTCATATAAATAGAATGAGATGGAATTTGAAGAGTTAGAATAGGGTTTTAGAGTTTATTTGGAGAGGAAAGGCAAAGTTTGCTTGGAGAGGAAGAAGGAGCTCCAGCCGCCGCCGCACGCCGCCGCCGCGCTTCAGATCTGCAGCCCCGCGCCTGCTCGCCAATCTGTTCACACGAGAATTCGAACGATGAATGGAAATTCGACACGTGTAAATGAATTTGAATTTGTATTGATGTATTGTATTTATCAGTGCGTAGTGGATTACAATCTCTAATGTTTGATCCTCTGATTCTCTCTCTCAAATGTAAATGTTTCTCGAGGGCTTCGCAGCTTGTTCTCGTTGTTGGATTTGGATCGAGGGCTTCGCAGCTTGTTCTCGATGTTGAATCTTCAGCTTCACGTAGCGGTGAAGTCTTCAGATGTTTGAATTTGGAGTGGCGTTCAGTCTTCAGGATTCAAAGAGTCTTTCGTTGTTTTGGAATTCCCTCTGAGTTCTTAGGAGAAGAAATTTTCTGAACCTTAGAAATGAAAATGAACTCTCTATTTATAGAGTTTTTCATGGGCCTGGATCAAATGGGCTTGGGCTTTGGGCCCAATGGGTTTGGGTTTGGACCCAATGGGTTTGGGTTTGGACCCAATGGGTTTGGGTCTGGACCCAATGGGCTTGGGTTTGGACCCAATGGGCCTTTGGGCTTTGGGCCAAATTGTCATTTAATCTTTCTGGCCCAATTCGACTTCGAGCCCAATTGCAGTTTGGCCGACTTTGCTCGGTCAAGTCTATCTGATCCCCGGTCGTGATGGAGACACGTGGCGACGACTGATTGGCCGAAATTTCTCGGTCAACAGTATCTTTTTGTTAAGTGTCTTAAAACTCTTTAGATCCAATTAAAAGTTATGAAAATAATTATTTTTTTATTAATGATATGAATACTGAAGCGGTAGCGACTAGACTTTGAGCTTGAAATTCTTCAAATCTTTATTCAAGTGGCTTTAATTTTATTAAAACTATACTTGTCTTCTTTAATGATTTGAATATTTCTTAGTGCATCAAATTTTATGCTAGAAAACTTGAAAGACTTTCTGACATAAACTCTTTTGTGAAATCTCATTGTTACTTTACTTGAGATTGATCTCACAATATCATTTCTCAATTTAAAAGAGATGTTCATACAAGTTTTCATCCTATATAACATAGTCTTATCATGTCATAGACATATTACAGTAGGAAAATAAATTTACTCCCGCTAAATCTATAATTCATATAATTATCAGACTTGTTTACCTTAGACCTGAAATGTGATAATTAATTAATGAAACTTATGAAATTACAGACAAAAAACCGTAATGAGATCATAAAAGAAATTAGACCTTTGAAACTTTGTGTTACTAGATCAAGAGTTTCATAACTATATACAAGCTTTGATTTCATAAATCATAAAGTTATTTCATAAATCATAAAGTTGAGAAATCAATCTTTACATCCATTTGGCACGGGGCGGCGGTGACCATGTATATGGGAGGAAGAAGAAGATGGAAGGAGTAGAGAGAAGAAGAGGGAATAGTGAGAAAGAAGAGAGAAAAAGAAAAAAAAGAATATATCTATATATATATTTAATTTTATTAATTAAAAAAATAGAAAACAATTAGGTGTCATGTCAGCTTTTCGTTAGTAATTAACGGAAAAACTAATGATTGGACCAAAAACGCTACCAAATAAAAACTTTAAGGGTAAAATTGTTGAGTTTGAAAACTCAGAGACCAAAAGTATATTTTTCTCTATTTTATACAATTTTTTTAAAAAATATTATAATATAATTTTGGTTAAATTATTAGTGCAGTCTTTGAACTTTTAGTTTTGTGTGTATTAGGTCATTGAATTGTGAGAAATTCTCGTTGGTGTACTTAAATAATCCCTAATATCCGGAAAATGTCAAAGTTATTCTAAATTTCAATTTGTAATATTTTTTTAAGTTTCAACATTTTTTAAATACTAAAATACCTTTCATTTACCATCATTTTGTTTGAAATTAAAAAAAAAATCCTAAAAGAATTTAATGTTTTAAAAGTTTTGTTATCACCTCAAATTAGAGCAGTTATTAATTTCAAAATTATTACCATTAATGTTATTTAATTCGTTATTTACAATCTTTAATTTCAAATTTTAACATTCAGGTTTTTCCAAATATTTTGACCTTCTCCTTTTTTATTTATTTTAATTTCATACATTTAATGCAATTTTCTTAGTGAAATTTCTCTCTCCACCTCTTTTCATTTCCCTTTTCTTGACTATTTTTATTTTTCGAATATTACTTTCATTTTTCGAATATGAAGCATGACCATTTCGTTCATGAATTATACTATAAATTTAAATATAATATTTCTTCTGTTAATATTTATTTTGTTAACGTTTTCGAACATAATGTATTCATAGTTTCGACTATTTTATTTATTTTCGGATGCATTATGTCCAGATATATACCTAGTATTTATAAGATATACTGACAATTTATATTTTCTCAGATTCTTTTAAATTAAATTAGTACACGAATTTCACTATTTTTATTGTAGACACCGTATTTGGTTCGACCCTTTGTTTATTATTAAATATTTTAATTTGTTTGTTTTTTAAATCAAATTGAGTCTTCTAAATTCACATTTTATCTCTTAATTTCGAAAGTTCAGAAAATAACGGAAAAAATCATTTTAATCACTTTAAAATCGGTTGACTCTCTCAAATGGAGTCATTAACCACTACTAGAAAAATAGGAATAGATGCATGTGGGCTAAGGGAAAAGAAGAGAGAGAGAAAAAAAGTGTCATCTTCAATTTGGGGCGCGTTTTTGGCGAGAAAAAACAGAGTTTTTCATATTTTCGAAACTTAATGACAGTTTTCAAATGTCATCAATCGATGACAGTTTTAAAATGTTCTGAATCGTTTACATTAATTTATCACTAATTTGGTTATATTTTTTTACCCTAGAAACTAAAAGTACTTATAAAAAATTAATTAATAATAAAAAAAAAAAACAAAAAAAAAAAGTGAAAACAAAAGTGAAAACAAAAGAGAGAAAGTGAAGAAAAAAAAGAGGGAAATCGAAAAAATTGAAAAAGAAGAAGAGGGAAATATAATATTATATATATTATTAATATATATATATAACAAATTCCTAAAAAAAATATCAGACTTCTTCTCCTTTGGATTCTCCTCCTCCGTAAGAAACCTATTTGATTCTTCTCCTCCGCCACGCTCAGGTTCGACGTCGTCTCAGATCCGGTTCGCCACCGTCACAGTGCCGGTTCTCCTCTGTCGAAGCTCCGGTCCGACATTCTCCGCCGAAGTCCGGCCACCCTCCCTCCGTTCGCCTCCGTCTTCTCCGCCAAGTTCCGATTCTTCACCGCCGAAGTAAGGCCACGCCTCCTACCGAAGCTCCTGCGTCGTCTGCGGCCAGGTCCGACGGCGTCTCCGCCCCTGCTCCGGCGTCTTCTGCGGCCAGATGGTGTTTTTACTTGCCATTTTCCCCCCAAGTATTACATTTGAGTTTATTTATTGATTTATTTTGCATATATGATAGCTTGTCTATTTCTTTGTTTGGAGTAATTCGTTAGCTATTGCATTTCCTTATCTAGGATTTCTTCTTTATCGAAGTTTTGGAGAACTTAATCTTTATTATATATATTTTTTATCCTCTGCTTGTGTATCTTAGATTGATTTATTGATTTTTTGTGCCATAATTTTGGAGTTTTTTTTTTTTTTTTTTTTTTTTTTTTTTTAAATGTCTTTATCTATCTGATATTTCAGATATTGAGTTTTAGAATTTCCCTTAACAAGAAACAAAACGACTGAACTTAGTCTGGGTATATTGATAGACATTCTAGATGAGGAATGGATGCGAGACACTCCCTCGTGATGGTAATTCTCAGGCTTCATTTCTCTATGGTCACAAAGTAATCTATGTCATTTTCTTATTTTGTATCATTGTTCTATCATTATCATAAATCTACTACTCCCATCGGTGGTGGTTGTTTGGACTGAGGACTCAAGTATGCTTCCTAACTTATAACTGAAATTGAAATTTTAGCATTTAATAGTTTGAATTTAGCAATGATGAGTTGTTAATGTTACTTACATGTATCATGTATTACTTTAATTTTTATATTTGTTGAGTTAATTGTTATGTAAGAACATAATACTATTGATATTTTATTTTGTTTATTTTGTTAGCGGGGTGTGCAACCAATTTTTTTTATTAAACTTTTAATCAAACGATGACGAGCATTTATCCCGACGCATAAGGTGCGTTGTTAATTAGTTGTGCGTTTTATGCATGTTGTGTAGTTAAGTATTAGTTGCTTCTTTTGGCTTGTTTGCTAGTTGTGTGCTAGTCTCGTGCTTGTTGTTCGTTAGTAGGCATAGGATGCTCCCATAGTTCTCAACTCTTAGCTTTTTCTCGCTTTCGTTTGAATTTCATTTTAGTGATGCGATTTTAGTTTTTCCTCGGTTATCAAATTAGAATTGATCTCTATTTAGAAGTAATTTATCTCCATCTTTATATTGAATATTGTGATGCCACAAAAGTATGCATTTCGTTTCCCAAACTCATTATCCTCTATCAGTAGTCAATACTCTCAAGGTTGCAATGATCATATATTTCAGTGAATTCCATCTCAAAATATGTACTTGATTGCATTACAAAAAGAATAGATACATCAAAATCTATAAATTTTAGTTGGAAATAATTAGTACATATTCCTTTGGTGGGTAAGACCAAATATGCTTTGTGGGTATTAAAGATTGTGTCTTCTTCACATTTAGGATTAATTCTCTTTCAATGCTTATAATTTACAACCTTATCATAGCATATAATTTCCCACCTTTGGCTTCATTTCAGGCCGAACACTACTCAAATAATACTCTAAACCACTCTTTTTTAATCCTATAAATCAATCTTCTTTAATTTCTCTCTCTCTATCCCCACCGTTTGAAGGAAGATCTAAATTAGTTTGGTTTGACTGAAACATGTATGTAAAGGAGTCAAAGACGGTTATTACATAATATGAAATGGTGCTTATTGTCGGAACTTGTTTTCCAAGAACTGCCACATATTCTATTCACTTACGCGTGATTTTAACATCGCCGCAGTTATGGATATTGATTCAGTTGCATCTGAACCATGTAGAATGAAGACAAAGATACAACCTAGCTACTTCAAATATTGCACATCTTAGGAGATCTGCTATGTTGTACACAACTTCTATCAGCAATCATGTGGTGAGTAATTCCTTGACATTGACATTTGTGATTGTAGGTTCTTGTATATATATATATTTGTTGCAATATTTTCTCTAGATTTTGGATTCAGAACATCAACATTTCGAAGCTTCAAAATTGTGAATTATATGACATTTTTTACTTCATTTGTTTTGCTCTTCATGAAGTGGAAAATGAGTAAAAAAAATTTGAAGATGCAAAGGGAGATCCCATGAAAGCTTGTTGTTGTGAGTATTATTTTTTTTTCTTTTCTGAACACCTCTCCCTTCAAGTATGTTTATAAATACTGTCATTCAAATGGAGTATTCGTTGTGGAGTCGTGACATTGAAGACAACATAATCCCACTTTGTAGGTGAGAGATGAACAAAGAATAAAGAAGTCAGGGGCTATAACGAGTGAAAAAAATTGTCATCTAAAGTCCTGATGATAGTTTTTATTTGTCATCATAGCCCCGATTTCTAGTGAACCCTAATTAGACAAGAAAAGTCTATTTTAGCCAAATTCATGTCATATGCATATGAATTAGTTTTTTTTTTATTATTATTCTAGGAGCTTTCTTAGGGGAGGTGTCCCAATCAAATGTGGACACCTCACCCCAAAATAACCAACAATGTTCTTTTTCTTTCTATAAAATAAAATATTTTAGGGTAATATTGGGGGCGAGGAAAGAAAGGAGGAAATATGGTCATTTGGAGCATTGTTTTTGGATTCCTAATTCTCATTACATTCTCTCTCCTCCAAACCCCTCACATTCTCTCTCCTTCGTCATACTCATCACCCAAACTTATATCCAACCACCACCTTCCACGGCCCTCCGACGGCGGCGCTACGACAACACGACAGATATTTACGGCGGCACACCACAACCCACGGCGGCGCATACAACAGAGCTCGAACACCGAACGACGATAATTTGAATAACCCACGCACAAACTTCCAGCTCTCTCCTCACGAACGACGACTCCGACGATCCTCACGGTGGCATACAACGAGACCCACGGAGGAGCTCGAGAAATGGCGTTGGCCACCATCACCACGACAACAAACCATTCACAGCCCCGTCCTTGACGAACTACGGTGCAACTTCGAACAACTCCGACGAGACAACAGGCGGAACGCGACACCTCTTTCACGAAGGAAAATGTTGAAGCTTGATAAAGAAAGATGGGGGCGCACCATAGTTTGTACGAAAATGACGAATATACCACGACGACGACGTAACAACGAAATTTCAGCGGTGGCGAACCACGAACTCCATGCGATGAGCTCCGAAATTCCAATCGGTGGAGTTCGAACTTGGTTGCAACGACCAATGACGACGAGGTTCGATCTCAAATTTGTTTGTCACGCTAGGCAATAAGTTGGGGCAAAGCTATCATCTTTGTCACGATAAGAAAAAGTCATCATCATACTACGGAAAAACCTTCATATTTGTCACACTGGGGACAAAGTCTTCACTTTTGCAACACTAGAGTAAAATCTTTGTTGCACTGGAGCAAAATCGTTATCAAACTGAGGCAAAGCCTTAATCTTTGTCACATTGAGGCAAAACCTTCACCTTTGCAACACTAGAGTAAAATCTTTGTTGCACAGAAGCAAAATCGTTATCAAACTGGGGCAAAACTTTCATCTTTGTCACATTGGGGCAAAACCTTCACATTTGCAACACTGGAGCAAAATCTTTGTTGCATGGGAGCAAAACCTTCATCTTTGTCACATTGAGGCAACTTCACCTTTGCAGCACTAGAGTAAAATATTTGTAGCACTGGAGCAAAATTGTCATCAAACTGGGCAAAACCTTCACCTTGGTTCCACTGGGGACAAAGTCTTCACCTTTGCAACACTGGGGCAAAACTTTCACCTTTGCAATACAGAGGGCAAAGCCCTTACCTTTGCAATACAGAGGGCAAAGCCCTTACCTTTGTCACATTTGAGCAGAACCTTCGTCTTTATCACACTAGGGCAAAACTTTTACCTTCGCAACACTAAAACAAAACCCTCATCTTTGCTACATTTGGGTAAAGTCATCATCACTAAACAAGAATAAAGCATTCATCTTTGGCACACCAGACCAAAAGAAGAAGAAGCATTTATCGAAAACCCCGAGCTTACTAAAAAAAAGAAGGATGTATATGTATATGAATATTGATGAACATTACACAATTTTTTCAGCTTGATAGAAGCACCAAATTGAGTTTCAATAAGCTGAAAAAATTGTGGAATAATAGTAAAAGCATCAGACTTGTGTCACATGAGAAAAACCCAAGTATATCGAGAGAAACCATCCACTAAATTGAGAAAATATTGATACCCATCATAAGTCGGGGACTGATAAGGGCCTCAAACATCACAATGAATGAAAGCAAACAATTCTTCAGCTAAATTATTATTAGAATGAAATGACAAATGGCGTTGCTTAGCCAATGGACAAACTAAACAAGGTGACCAACAATCCGGAAGAGTTTTGAATGACAAAAACTTCTTCAAAGTAGTCAAGTGTTTAGTAGATGGATGACCAAGCCTATTATGCCACATATGAAAAAAAAAATACAAAAATTAGAAACAACACTGCAAACGGCCGGTACAGGATGAGTAAAAGATGACACATTCTTGTCAACTCGAAGAAAATACAACCCTTGGGAATTGTCTTCGAAGAGTACTTGTCCTAAATAACACAAGTATCACCAACAAAAGGAATCATTATTGGTAAATTTGTAGTCAATGTACTGATAGAAATGATGTTGAAATGAAATGTTGGTATAAACATCAAATTCTTGAGGAGAAGATCAAGTGTAAGACGTACATCTCCAATAAAATTAACAGGAATTCGAGTGTGATTTGGCAATGAAATAAAGAATCTAGAAACATGCAACAAAGATAAGAAATATTCTCTAGAACAACCATATATGTGCAGAGGCACCAGAATCAATCACCCAAGAGTCATCAATAGGTATAAAGGTGGAATGAGGAGTACCTGCCACATGAAAAGGGCTAGGAGTGGATTCAGAATCAGTTTTAACGTTGCTGAGATGAGATTGCAGCATTGCCAACAGTCCCTGACATTGCTCAACATTCAAAGTTGCCATGGGATCAACTGAAGAACCAATGGTGTTAGAAGAGGATGCACCATTAGATTTGGTAGAGGCATTGTTCTATTTGGTAGAAACCCATTGAATCGTTGGTTCAGGTTCCATGAATAAAAGTTGAGTGCAAATTTGAGAAAATGAGTCATTCAATCCCATAAGAAATTCCATAACGTATTCAGTCTGAAAATAAAGATTCAAATCCTTAACTCCTCCACATGAACATTTTCCACAAGAACACAAAGGGCGATAGGAAGAGAGTTTGTTCCAAAGCGTCTTCAAATTTGCGAAATATGTAGTGACAGGGTGCTGATTCTGGAATAAATTGGAAAGATCGCGGCGAAGGTAAAAATACGAGGTCGATTCTTCCATTGAATATATGTTGAAGATCGAACCATATCTCATGACCAGAATCATAAAAATCGATACTAGCAGAAATTTCTTTCGAAATTGCATTAATGATCCAGGCAGTGACAACACTATTACAAATGATCCAGGAATTCTTCAAATCACCAGTCGAACAAGGAAGCTTGCCATTAATGAAGACTAAATTTTTCTTCACTGTGAGGACCCAATTTTGGGAAACAAAGAAAATTAAAGAAAACAAAAAAAAAAAAAAAAAAAAAAAAGAGGGAAAATAAGAAATGTCAAAAAAAAAAACATGGTTGAGAATGGGTGGGTTTTGTGGTTTATGGATATGTGTAAATGACTGATTTTTTAAGAATAAAAAAAATCAAAAGGGATATGCAACTCAAATATTGTAAAATAATAATAAAAAAAAAGGCTTCAGAGAGAAAGAATTGGAGAAGAGTAGAAATTTTATCTAAAGGAGCAAAATGATGATTTTTCTTAGGTTTTCATTCTTGAGTTATTGTATTTGGTTGTAAGTGGAAGCTTGGAAATAAAGAAGAAGAATGGTAGATTTGTTTTGATCTTCGTAACAAGTTTGAGAAAAAAGTTAGGCAGTTGGATGAATTTTGATGTTGGAAGAGGAAATTAGAGAAAAACAATTATGATTTGTTTGGGGTTATTGTGAAAATCGAAGAGATGAAATAGGTAATCAAGAAAAATGAAATTTAAGAAATGAGAAGTAAAGAAAAACTATAAGAGATCTTGCAAACCTTGCAATTAAAAGAAAATGGGAAGATCTGTCTGAGATGTGTGGGCTGGAAAAAAGGAAAATAAAACTTGTTGGGATGAGGAAGAAAAAGAGGATGAATGAATTAAACAAAAATAAAGTTAAATTTGTTGAGTAATTTTAGGGAAGTTAAATGATGGAGGAAGTTTTTTTTTCTTGCAAAAATATTTAATTAATGCACGGTAGAGGATTAAACCTCTGACCTCTTAGTCAAGGGCATAACTTTATGCCAATTGAGCTATGTTGCGGGAGGAAGTTTGTTGGGAGTATTTAGGTGGGAATTGTAGGTTGGAACAAACGAAATATCATTTTATTAAGGAAATGAAATGATTGATGAGAGAAAGAGAGAAGATGTTCTTGGAGTAATTCTAGCAAAATTTGGTAAAATGGGATTTGGAGCATAGTAGTTGTTACGTCTCCAAAAGTGACTATTTTAGGACTTATTTGTGTTAGGAAGTTGTGCATTTGTAAGTATTTTTGATAGGATTTAGCTTGAACCTATGCTTATATATGAGAATTAGAAGAAGGAAGCTAAATTAGGACTTGTATGCAAAAGGAAAGAAAAGGAATTAAAAATGAAGTTAAAGGAATGAAACTTGTGCATTGCGGAGGCATTGCGGAAACATTGCTAAAACCGCAATGTTTTAAGTGAAATCCGTAAGTTGGCTAACCTTTTTCTGTTGTGATCCGATATTTCAGGGATTCGTTCTTTCTCCTCCAGCCACGTAGAAGTACGACGTTGAGAATGGATGGTTCTCCTTGGCCCAATCGCACCTGCAGAATACTATAAAAGGAGGTCAAAGAGGAGGGTTGAAATATATCCGAAAAGCGTAGACTTCTCAGTTCAACGCAGCTTCTTCCACTCTTATTCTCTCTTCCGTCTGTTGGTTTGAAAGGTTCAGCTATTGGAGTCGACAATCTGATAGGAAGGAGAGAAGATTCATCTTCTCTTCTGATTGGATTCATCCAAGCAAGGCTCGCCTTTCTCTCTATTCAGCCGAGGCGTTCGAAATCGAGAAGACCACGCACAGCTTACTGCTTTCTGTTTTAGTTTTCTACTTTCAGTACTGTTTGTTGTTATTTCCGTTCCATTAGCTACTCTATTTCATTTCGTTATTTTCTGTCTTTGCTTCAGTGTTTCTAAGTCTTCATTTGTTCATTCAAACAATTGGTTAATCAACGTACAATTCATCATTTTGCAATTCCTTTATTCTTCTCTGCCTACTGTTTTTCCTTTCCTGTTTTGTCTTTAATCTTCTTCTAAGCATGTCTTCTTCATCCACTCTTTCTATTCTATCTATATCCATGAGTAACTAAGTCACATAAGGGCATGCTAACGACAATGCTATAGGTTAAAACACGTGAAACAAGCATGTAGGATAGCTCTCGAATGCATTGATTGTATGTAAGCTTCATCCCACGGGCAATTTCGATTGGCCATCCATTTTGTCCAAAGAACTCCTAACCTCTGGAAGGAGTAAGAGTTCAGAGTCATACACTCATGCTAGCCTCTCAAGGTAGCCAGAAAACGACCTAGGAATAGGCGTTTTCCTAGTACAAATCACAACTTACTGTTTTAACAAGATGCTTAAGACCTTACTTGGACATGAGTAAACTAAAGAATCTAATGCATCAAATCGGAAGATACATGAGAATGAGTTAGTTTGATGCATAGTGAGTTGATCTAATGCTTGAGAATCGTGTGAAAAAGCCAATAGAGGAGTCATTAGTAGCCATTGTTTCCACATTTTTACACACTTTCGCTGTTAGTAACATTGCGGTATAATTGTTGTTCCCGCAATTCTTTCGGTTAAAAATTCTGTTTTAGCCATTTTCCTCTTCGTTTATTAATCTCTTCTCTTTACGTTTGAGTTTATCATTGACTTGCACTTGTTTATGTTGCTATCCTTTACTTATTCCTTAGTAATTAGGCAATTTAAAACCAAATCTACCCCATCAAATCCACCCATTCTTGCTTAACAATACACTTCGCGAGTAACTAAGAATAAATCTCTGTGGGAAAACGAATGAAAAAATACTTACTACTTGCTACAAGATCATGTATGCTTGCATGTTCTGAGTGCTCTCTTATTGCATATTCCTTTTAAACATTGAGCACGCAACAAGTTTTTGGCGCCGCTGCCGGGGATTTAGTTTAGTGAAAACGAAAATTGTTAAGTTAGAAAACCAATTCTTACTATCTATTGGAGCTGATCTATTTTCATTTCTTTTGCAGGTACCATTGGGTTAGTTTATGAATGAGCCTTCAAGTAGCGATCTAGAGTTCAATCCTGAGCCTGAGAGATTACTTAGGGCCAGAAATAGAGCTAAGAAACGTCTCTTTAACCAACCCTCTATACCTCAAATAATTGTTGAAACCGCAGAGTCTCCGCAATTCTATCAAGAAGAAATGGACAGACCAGTCCCAAATCCGGTACCTACCACTCGCAATCCCATCGAAATAGGGAATGATAAGGATAGTGCCATCCTCTCTTACCTAGTACCTATGCCTGGGGAGCTAAACCCAAGCATAATCCGCCCTGAAATTACTGCCAACTCATTCGAGTTAAAGCCAGTAATGTTCCAAATGTTGTCCACTGTGGGACAATTCTTTGGAGTGGAAAATGAGGACCCCCACAACCATCTTAGAAACTTCCTAGGAGTTAGTGATACCTTTATCATCCCTGGAGTTTCCCAAGAAGCTTTGAGGCTTTACCTCTTTCCCTACTCATTAAGGGACAAAGCCAAAACGTGGTTAAACTCATTACCTTCCGGATCAGTTCTCAATTGGACAGACTTGGCGGAGAAATTCCTAGTTAAATACTTTCCACCTGATAGGAATTCTACCTTTCGTGATGACATAATCAAGTTCAAACAAGCTGAAAATGAGTCTCTTCACGAAGCTTGGACAAGGTTCAAGGACCTTCTGCTTAAATGTCCACACCATGGCATTCCATGGTGTATCCAAATAGAGGTCTTTTTCAAAGGATGCAACCCCAGCACCAGGCAAGTGCTAAATTCATCTGCTGGTGGTTCCATGCTGTCCAAAAGTTATAACGAAGCCTATGAGATCTTGGAGAAGATCTCAGTATCTCACTGTAGGTGGTCAGATGATCCAATAGAGCCAAGTAGAGCTCAAAATAAGGACGCACTCAATGCCATGAGTAGCCAAATAAGCGCCCTGACCAACCTAGTTAAACAAATGGCTCAAGCCAATCTCCAAACTAGTGTCAACACCGCCACAGCCATGTCAATGGGCACACAACCAAGTCAAGGTGAGACACTAATCTGTGGATTCTGTGGGGAGGGGCACCTGTATGAATACTGCCCTGGGAATCCAGCCTCAGTCTGCTATGTTGGAAGCCAACAGCAGCCTAGGAACAACCCCTACTCTAACACTTACAATCCTGGTTGGAGGAACCACCCAAACCTTTCATGGGGTGGCCAACAGAATACTAACCAAGCTCCTAACCAGCCAAGACCGAGTGGAACACCTGGTTTCACTTCCCAAAATAACCAATCCATGTATCAAAAACCATACAACCAACCAATAGGGTCTTCTGTAGAAAACTTACTTAAGGAGTACATTGCCAAGAATGATGCCACTCTACAAAGTCAGCAAGCTACCCTTAGGAGCCTAGAGAACCAAATAGGGCAACTAGCCAATGAACTAAAAAATAGGCCCCAAGGTAGACTGCCTGCTGACACTGAGGTACCTAGAAGGGATGGTAAAGAACAAGTTCAAGCAATTGAACTTAGAAGTGGTAGACCATTGGTGAGCAACACTAGAGAAACACCAAAGAGAGTAGAGAATGAAGAGTCTAGTGCTCCACTGGATTCTCTGCCTAACCAAGGTCAACCACCAACAAGCACATCAAGGGCAAGGCTGGAACCAATCATAGAAGAGATAGAAGAAATTCCAAGACCTCCACCTATCCTGAGGCGACCTGAAGTGCCTGCATATGTGCCACTGTTGCGTGCTCAATGAGTAAAGATAAATATGCGAAAGGGTAGAGAGAGCACTTAGAACATGCAAGCATACATGGTCTCACAGCAAGTAGTAAGTATATTTAATTCGTTTTTTCCACAGAGACTCATTTTTAGCTATTCGCGAAGTGTGATTGTTAAGAAAGATGGGATGAATTTGATGGGGTAAAATTGGTTTTTAATTATCTACTTTTTGCTGAATGTATAAAGGGATATAACATAAACAAATGCAAGTTGAAATTAGGTGCAAAGGACAAGAGATGGAATTAATAAACGAGGAAGAAAACAGCTAAACAGAATGCAATTTAGCAGAATTGCGAGAACCGCAATTAATCCGCAATTAACTCAACAGCAAAAGTGTGTAAATGGGCGAATTAAGGGCTGCTAATGACTATCCTATAGGCAGTTTATTACGATTATCAAGCTTTGGATCAACTCTCTGTACATCAAACTCACTCTATCTCAAGTATCGTCCGATTCCATGCATTAGAGTCTTAAGTTTACTCGACTTCAAAGTAAGGTCTCAAGCATCTTATTTAAGCAGGAGTGTTTAGTTTGTACTAGGGAAACGCCTATTCCTAGGCCGTTTCCTGATTACCATGAAAGGCTAGCATGATTATATGACTCTGAACTCTTACTCCTTCCAGAGGTTAGGAGTTCTTTGGACAAAATGGATGGCCAATCGAAATTGCCCGTGGGATGAAGCTTACATACAATCAATGTTTGAGTGTTAATCTGCCTACTTGATTCACGTTTTTTAGCCTATAGTTCTGTCATTAGCATGCCCCTAAGTGACTTAGCTACTCATGGATATATAAAGAACAGAAATGGTAGATAAGATAGACATGCTTAGAAAGGAAATGTGCTTAAAACAGTAAGCTAAACCCGTAGCAGAAGATGGGGAATGAGAAATGCAGAAATGAACTTTGATTACTGAAATTGTTTGTTGAACAGATAAAAGCTGTAAAGTAAATAGCAACAAGACAGAAAGCAACGAAATAAACTACTCTAGCTACTTAGGAAAAGAACAGCACAAAACAGAATGTAAAACAGAAGAGAAAGACAGAAAAACAGTAAAGAGTTGCTGGAAAGCTTCGTGGCAGTCGCCTCGAATGAAGGGGATGAAAGATCAGCCTTGCTTGGATGAATCCAATCGAGAGAGAAGAAGAATCTTCTCTCCTTCCTATCAGATTATCGATTCCAACAGCTGAGACTCTCACTCCAACAGACGGCAAAGGAAAACAGATGGAAATGGTGGACTGCGAGAAGACTTCTGCGCTTCGAGTGATGACTGAACCTCCGACTTTGACCCCCTTTTATAGTAGTTTGCAGGTGCGTTTGGGCCAAGGAGAACCATCAATCTTCAACGTCATATATCAGAATGGATGGAGGAGAAAGAACGAATCCCTGAAAAGTCGGATCTAAACAGAAAAAGATCAGCCAACTTACGGTTTTAACTTGAATAATTGCGGTCACCGCAATGTTTTCGCAATTCATTTGCAATGCTCATTTTTTCATTCTTTTCCTTCGGTTTTCAACCCTTTTTCTACCTATTGTGCATAAGTCCTAAATTAGCTACCTTCTTCTAATTCTCATATTAAAGCATAGGTTTAGGCTAAATGCTATCAAAAACACCTAAAAGTGTACATCTTCCTAAGCTAAATGGGTCCTAAATAAGTCACTTTCAGAGACTTAACACACCCCCAAACTTAAGGCTTTGCTTGTCCTCAAGCATACTAAGGACTTACTTAGGCTGCTGTTTTATCTTCTTTAACTACTTACCGACTCCCCTATATCCCTATCTCTAGCAGTGCTGTCCTGTGACACACTTCTAAGTTTAGAATTAACCTCTTATCAAGCTTCTTCTGACTTCACCTGCCTACTATACCTGCTGGTTTTGTTAACCCCCTACTACTGATCTAGCTACTTTTATGATGTCATGCCACTATCCCTCGGGTTTCAAATTCTACCAAGCTTTACTCCAGACTCAGTACATGCTTCTAGCTTATTTTTACTGTGTCTAGGATTCCTTAGAGTCATGCCAGTCTTAGTATAAACAGTGACAGTGGTACTTTTAGAGAACAACCTAAGCCCTGGCATCACTACATTGGATATACATTCATCTCCCTAGACAAACCTAAAAGCTACAACCTTGTGCTTAGCTCATTAAGGATCAGAGTTCTTTTTACATAGGACATCTAAGCCACAAGATTATAACTCCCAAGCATACATTCTTCTTCCCTATTTCTCCCTTTTTCCTTTTTTACTTAGGTGGAGTCTCCCCTTGGTTTGCCTTCTGATGCAATGCCACTTGTGGTTTACACACTTGGCACTGATTACTCAGCAACTTGAGAAAGACTCCCCTCTTTACTCTATTTTTCAATTTTTCTATTTATCACAAAATTTTTTTTTTTTTAGGAGAAGAAGAATGCTTATGTCCTAAGGAAGAGAGGAATGTTCCTAGGCCTAGGATGGCCTCCCCCAAACTTCAACTACTCATTGTCCCCAATGAGTGTTTGAGGTGGCACACCCCCAAACTTGTCCTAGAAGCATCTAGTCTAAAGTAAAACAAAGAGAATCTAAAAATCCTAGGCATAGGCAAAACATTCTAAAAGCAACTATCCCAGCAGCAGAAAATTTGAACATAACAGAAAGTCTTAAGGACTTATGGTTTATGCATGCTGAGCACTATTCAGAGGCAAATTTAAACTATCAAAGGGTGTCCTATGAAACTCATCCAGCATGCTTCAAGATCAGCTATATAAGGTAGTCATGCTAGCAGCAAAAGATAGAATTTAACAGATCACAGCCTAACTAAACAGACAGTCCAAAACATGCAATCAGTCACAAAAATTGCGGGAACCGCAATTATTTCGCAATTCAATCCGGGCAGATTTAACATTGATTCAGGCCCCTAGCATGCTTTTTCCTGTAACTCATGCATCCTAAAAATAAAACTAAACTATCCTACCTATTCAGCTAACATCAGACTAAACTAAGCAAAAGAAAAATCATAAAACTAAACATTAAAAACAGATCAAAAGTTGATCCCAAAACAGCATAATATACATGATCCTATCAGAAAACAGAAAAATTGTTTTTTGTTCTAAGGGAACACCAATACTCCCTTCAGTGCACTTCAAACCAGCACTCAATTCTCATCATCCTCATCTGGTTGCCTTGGTCGTGGGGGCACCCATGGAGTTAGGAGGTTGGTGGGGAAGTCCGGGAAGATGCATCCCAACTGGTCTGCAACTTCTTTGTCCCTTGCCTGCGCATAGTTGGCCCATTGAGCCATTCTCCTCTGCATGTCCATTAAGCAGGCCATGGATAGGGACTGTTCAGCAGCCAGCCTATCCAACTCAAACTCCATATTCCCCTTTCTTCTCAGCCTCAGGTTCGCAGGCAGCTCCAAATGGCCTGTGTACGGCATCTGCTGCTCCAAGCGCTCGGTGGGGACTCCTGCAAGCAAACACAATTTTGTTATAGTGTTGGGGAAAAATAATGGCCCCTTACCTTTTCTGGCGCATTCAGCAATGGCAGCTGACATGATCTCCCCTACACTGACCGTGAGACCGCGCATGATGGCATAAACCAGCAGTGATCTACTCTGGTTGATTGTTGTCTCGTGGGTCACAGGGGACAACTTCCTCCTCACAAAGGCAAACCAAACAGCTGCCTTTGCTGTCAGATTGGCACTCATTAAGGTGTGCCGACCATTGCGTGAGACAGTCCACGCTGCTTCAGGCTGGCCAATTGTGCGAATGGCCTCTTCCAGCACGGCCTCAGTCGGCTCATCAACTATCCGTGCATAATCTGTGTGCGCTTGGCCCTTGAGACCAAAGGCTTCATTGATGGCCTTGGATGAGAAATCAACTTCCACCCCTCTGACCACAGATAGGCCATCCTCAGGGCTGAGCACATTGGCGTAGAAATCGTACACCATGCTCGTGTAGGCTGGATTAGGCGGTCTGCAGAATTCTTCCCATCCGTGGTTGATCACCCCTGCGCGCAAGAACTGCGGCAGGTCAGCAAGTCGATCGAGGAAACCTTTCTCGTGCAACAGGTCCCTCTTCCTTAGCTCAGCACCCCTGGATTCAGCATCAGATGAGACATACCTCACTGACGGAGGTTCGTCTTCAGGGTAGAATTTAGCCTTCCCCTTGTCTGCTGGTTTGGATGATTCGGCAGCCTCCACCTTGAGGCGTTTGAGCGAAGGCTCAGCACTCTCCTTGTCCGTCGATGGCACCTTCTGGGCCTTTTTCTTCAACTTCTTGGCCTTAACAATCTTGGCCTTCTTCTTCTTCTTGAGCCTAGCCTTGACATTGATCTGTTGGAGGCATGCCCCCAACGTTTCTTCCATAGAATCGTCCTGCTGTGCAGGCTCGGCAGGGCTATCTTCCCTCATAGGAGAGAAGACTTCGTCTTCCCCAGCATCTCCACTGCCTTGCGTGGACTCCTGATAATCCCCATAAGGGAATTCAGGATCAGGCCGTGGAGAATTGTGCTCTGCTGATGGTGTCTGCGCAGAACTCAGTGGCGAAGATTGCAGCTCAGGGCTCTGCGCTGCTGCAGGTGTCGGATCAGAACTCTGAGGTGCTGGAGACAACTCAGGGCTCTGTGCAGGCGGTGACGACTCTGCGCTTGGCACTGGTTCAGATGGGAGAGGGCTGCGCGCAGGTGACGCAGACGACGACGATCCTTCTTTGGCTGACTCGTGGGATGCACGATCAGGTTCTTGACTCTCCACAGAGGGAGTCTTTGCTGTGCTTGGTTCGGCGGCCGTCTTGAACCTCCATCGGCGTTTCTTGGGCGTGCCCACTGGCTCAGATGGTCCAGCAGGGATCTCAGTGACCACCCTCCACTTCTTCCTACGAATAGGAAGCTTGGGAAGAGGACCGGTGCGAACGGCACCATCGTCTGCAAGGGCGAGAAGCGCTTCCCTCGCAGCCGCTTCAGCTGCGTCATCAGCCTTCTTCTTGGCTGCGGATCTTTCAGCACGTGTGGCCACCATTGCTGAGTCTTGAAGATCTTGAGAGAAGAATCAAAGATGGAGAGAATCGCTGAATTCTTGGAGAGCAAAGAGAGAGATAATCGTAACGATCGAGCGGCTTCCAACGGATATAAAGGCAACGGAAAAATCCCAACGGCTCTTTTTTGCGGATCCAGCAATTTTAGCGCAATTCTAGGGATATTATTTCATCAAAATCTCAATCTTTGATCGCCCGTATCTTTTATTTGGCTCAACCGTTTCTTGATTTTTAAAGTGGGATTTACTCTCCTTGATCCCCTCTTTCGAATCCTTGCAAAAACAAACAAAACAAACATTAAATACGCAATTAAAATTACACCACAAAACATACAAACGACAATCGGAAAAACAGAAAAAATAAACTAAGGCATTGGCCTTGACTAAACGAGCACAGTAACCACTCGTTCTCTCTCGTTCTTTTTGTCATGCTTCAGTCAAGAGGAAGGCCGAGAGAGTCTTCACATCTCCTTCCTCATAGTAGTGCTTCAACCTAGCACCATTGACCATAAATGGCTGGCCTTGCTGCAAGTTCTTTATCTCTATTGCACCATGAACAAAGACATTAGTAATAACAAATGGACCCGACCATCTAGACTTTAGTTTGCCTGGGAACAACTTTAATCGTGAGTTAAATAAGAGTACAAGTTGGCCTTTCCTAAAGTCTTTGACCCTAAGTCTACTGTCGTGCCATATTTTGGTCTTTTCTTTATACATTTTGGCATTCTCATAGGCCATATGCCTAAGCTCATCAAGTTCATGTAGCTGCAAAGATCTCAATGTCCCCGCATCCTTTACACAAAAATTCAATTCTTTCATGGCCCAAAATGCTTTGTTTTCTAACTCGAGTGGCAAGTGGCAAGCCTTGCCATACACCAACCTATAGGGAGACATACCTAGAGGTGTCTTTTATGCTGTTCTATAAGCCCAAAGTGCATCCTCAAGCTTAAATGACCAGTCTTTCCTATTAGCACTACAACAAATTCCACTTACGATGACAGTTTTAAAATTGGAGAGACCCTAAGATGGCGGTTTTCCGAAAACGCGCTCATTTTGAAGTTTTTTTTTTTTTTTTCGGAAATTTAAGATATAAGGGCGGTTATGCACCGCCATTATAAATACCACATTTAATGACGGTTTAAACCCGTCATAAAAAAAATGAAAATGACAAACCGCCATTAAAAGTCTGAATCAAAACGACGTCGTTTTGAATTAACCGCCATGAAAAGTCTTAACCAAAACGTCGTCGTTTTGATTCAACCCTAAACCTCTACCTTCAAAGATGGAACTTCATTTTTCATCTCTACCTCAAACTTCCTTCCTTTCAGCGTCGATTGACGACGAACCCTCCTGCGCGACGACGACCATTGACGGTGGGGATGAAAGTGTTTGAAGTCGTTGACGGCGATTCTAGAGCTCCGTTCATCGTTCTATTCATCCCAAATTTCTTTCTCCGCCAACAACGCCTCTTCCTCTTCCCCAGATTCGGCGTCTCGTCGGAAACATCCTCCACAAAACTCACTTGGAATGATAACCCATCATTTGCAATAACTGTTTTGGAGAAGAAAGTTGATTGTGGAGCAAGAAAACTTCAAACGGTTGGAACATCTGTACAGATTTTGAGAAGATTATTTTCAATAAGATGATTTTTCTCTTTTATTTTGCAGATATCCAGGAAGCAAAAACAAGTAAAAAAAGATTGGAGAGATAGAAATGTCTTTGTTGCAGGGATGCAAAGCAACCTCTCTTATTTAATGTTTGTCCAAAACAAACAGAGTGGTTGGCTGAAGAACTGGTCAACTTACATAATTGATGAAAATTCAATTCCTTCTGTGATAGGTAATTTTTGTTATAAATTTTTAATATGCCCTTGCTTGTTGATGGAGATCCTCCCTTATTTACCTTTTGATATGTTTCTAGGATTGGTAGGATTTTTCTTTAAATGTTATTGACCATATCAGGTTGGCCTACATAAGAAAATTAAAAAAATATATACAAAAAAAAGTTTTAGCTGTAAGTTTTGTGGTCTACCATGACGTGCTGCCCATGTGATTGACAAATGAGAAACCCCAAGTCAGTAATCCACAATTCAATCCAATTCCTCTTTTTTTTTTTTTTTTTTTAAGTGAAATTTGTTCATAAAAAGGTGACGTGAAGAACTTCAACAGCCTTTGATGATTCTGAACTTCCTATCACAAGAAATTTCAAGGCCATCATTTTATTATTATTTTTTAAATACGGCCTATTTATATTGACCATGTTTAAAAAAGAACATTTCTTACGTAGCTTGCTCTTTTTTAACTCATTTTTATTGGATGTGTTAACATTGTTTCTGATGTCAAATATGGAGATCTTAGCTGATGCCTTATTCCCCTCACATTTTTTCTCATAGGAATGAGTTTTGAGGTTTCCTTTATAGAAGCCACCAGTTTATAGGATCATTCGTAACTATAGTTTGTTCCAGTTCAGTTTCAAAAGAAGAATGTCAATAATGGTGTTAATTTGGTGGAGTAAGAGATCTACAAATAAGCTTTTGGTTGTATTTTCCCAATTTCAAATTTCATTTGCTTTGAAACACAGTTGTTCGATTTGAATTCTTGTAGAAACTCTTTATGAATTTACATCCTCCATCCCATTTAAGGATGGGATTTTCTTCTTCTTCTTAACCAAGGACTCAGTTTAACATCAGAAATAAAAAATAATGTGTACATAAAATTAAACAACTCGAGACCAGAACTTTTTGATTTACACTTCTGGTTCGATCAACAGAGGAGTGCAGAAATGGCCTGTTCGGGGCGATCGCCCAACCACTCGTGGCTGATCATTTGCGGGATATCATCTGTCATTTTCACCCCTTCACCCAGTGGAATGATAGCTGCATACAATCCCAGGCAAATTCATGCCAGTCAATTCACTAAATTTCTAGTACTGCTCTACATATAAAAAAAGATAGGACAATGAGATTACCAGTTTCTTCTTTTTCTTCCTCTTCTCAATATAAGCAAAAATATATGTTTGTCTAGCCAGTGTTTCCTCCATAACCTATATGTACAAACCGTTTTTCACCCCTTCACCCAGTGGAATGATAGGTGCTTCCACTTTCGCAACAAGTAATGGAAAATGAAGAGTGAAAGGAATAGTGTTGCCATGGATATTGGGTTGAAAGAAGCGAATGAGAACTCCATTCTAGATTATGCGGGAGGAATGAGGTGTTCATGGATACTCATAATTTGAATCACTTTATGCTTTTATAATTGTTTGGTAAGCCCAACAATTTGGAATTCATCGCGGCTCACTTTTTTAGATTTCAACTTCAGACATCTTGTTCATAATTCATATTCATACATTATCTTGGTTGACCTATACTCATATTTTCACTTACCAAATTACTCTATATTTAATTATTTGAATTTTGTATTAAAAATTAGGTTGTCATGTTATTAACATTTTAATAAATTGTTTAAGAAAGACTTGATATAGATAACCTTTTCTTTGTTCATTAATATAAGAATTATATGACATTTCAAAAAGAAATAATAAATATATGTCTATAATGACATGTATTTGTTTTTTTAGTGCAACAGAGTATGAGAATTAGAATCTACGACATCAAAAGGAGTACCTACCAATTATCGCTAAGATGTGTTTACTGAGTATGAGAATTAGGATCATTCGTAACTATAGTTTGTCAATCATGTCTTATACTGAGTTACTTTTCTATACTAATATCATCTAATCTTGTTTTTTGTATTCTTGTATATTCTTTCATTTATCTCACTAAAGGCGTAGTTTCTTACCAAAGTACTTGTAGAGTACTTTTGACTCAAATAATTGACGAGAAGCAGTTCTAAAGTACTTTAAGAGTAGAGAATCAAGCATCAAAATGCTTTGTCATTTAGAAAAAGAATACTTCAAATCGAAGGTACTTTCTGTTAAAAGCACACCCTAAAATAGTTTCTCTTTCACTTTGTGCAGGCATTCTATTCTGAGGGTAAAGCAATTATGTCAAATGAGGAATTTGATAATCTAAGGAAGAATTAATGTGGGAAGGCAGCAGTGTCGTAATGCTAAGTAATTATTGATTAAACAATCAATTAATCTCTGCGTTTATACCTAATCCGATTGAAGATTAGTCAGATACTTACAATTTTGTGATACAGGTTCTGATGAACAAAAGTTTCTGGAAGCTTCAATGGCATATGTGTACAAGGGGAAGAAGATGCTCAGAAGGATAGGAGGAATCAAGAGAAAGATTAGAAAGCTCAAGATTGTAAAGATTGATGACGATCTTAATGGTGTGATGATCAAAGGCGTCATCTCAGGTAAGCTAGGAAGCCTTCTTCGAATAGCTCCTGCAAAGATAGTAGGAAAGAACATTCATATGTTTGATAAATTAAAATGTTGTTCTTATTAAGGTTTTTCATTGTTGAATCCATAACATCATTCTTTCTTTGTTAGGCAATTAGAATTTTCTTTTTGGAAGAGAAAATATTAAACTAGCTGGAATTTATTAGCCAAAATGTCTCAATTCCACATAGTAAGCCTTCCTAGAAGTGATGCTTTGGATTGTCTTACATCTTAATGAATTTTTTAATCAACTTAAATAAGTCAAAATTTTCTGCAGCTCTTATACGTTAAGTTCTGTTTATTAATCACTAATTATGGCTCCTAACGTATGTGAACAAACTAGTTAGTTATATTTTTACATATACATTGTATTTTTTCATTTAGTCATAATATTTATCTTTTGTTTTCGTGTAGTTTAATAGTAAGAAGTCATTTACACGAGAAGAACTCGACGCAGTACAACAGAATGGGTAAATCATGTTGCAAGCTTCGCATTTGGGTAAAGTAGTGTACTTTGTAAATTTTGTGTCAATTTTGGATGTAAATATGAAATATGGGTACTGTACTTTGTATTTAGACTCTTTTGAGGAACTGTGATAGTTTTTGTAGCAATTTTGGATGTAAATAGGAAATATTTTGTTGTTCTGAATGAAATGACTAGAATTCTAGTTTATTCCATATTTAACATTGTATTCATCGAATTAGCAGAATGTCAGTTATGCAACGTCACTGAAACAACACGGCATTATATTGTTTGATTTTTTGGCCGTCATCAAAAGTACTTTCAGTGACGGTTTTAGCCCGTCATTAATGGCGGTTTAAAACTGCCATCGTATCCTTACAATGGCGGTTTGTAACCGCCATCTTATCCCTACGATGGCGGTTTGTAACTGCCATCTTAACCCTAAGATGGCGGTTACAAACCGCCATCGTAGAGATAAGATGACGGTTAAAAACTGCCATCTTAGGGTTAAGATGGCGGTTACACACCGCCATCGTAGGGATAAGATGACGGTTAAAAACCGCCATCTTAGGTTTAAGATGACGGTTACAAACCGCCATCGTAGGGATAAGATGACGGTTAAAAACCGCCATCTTAGGGTTAAGATGGCGGTTACAAACCGCCATCGTAGGGATAAGATGACGGTTAAAAACCGCCATCTTAGGGTTAAGATGGCGGTTACCTAAGATGGCGGTTTGTAACCGCCATTAAAAGATAACCGCCATCATACCCCTAAGATGGCACCACTTTAGAGGGCGGTCGTAAAACCGCCATTATATACCTAAGATGGCAGTTCAGAACTGCCATCGTAGGTCAAATTTGTTGTAGTGTAGGTTTGACTACCTTCTCTAAGATGTTCTTTATCTCCCTATTGGAAATTTCAGCTTGTCCATTTGAGTGTGGGTGATAGGGAGTAGCTACTCTATGTCTAATGTTATATTTAGCCAATATCTTCTCCATAGCCTTATTAATGAAATGTGACCCCTCATCACTAATGATAGCACGAGGAGTCCCAAATCTAGTGAAAATGTGCCTATGCAAGAAGTTAGTGACTGTTTTAGCATCATTATTAGGACATGCTTTGGCTTCTACCCACTTGGACACGTAGTCTACTGCTACTACTATATAGAGGTTACCTGATGATGGAGGGAATGGTCCCATGAAATCAATGCCCCACACATCAAAGAGCTCCAACTCTAAGATGTAGGTGAGGGGCATCTCATCCTTGCGACTGAGATTACCTGTCCTTTGGCACTCATCACAGCTGTGGGCATAGTCGTGTGCGTCCTTGAAGATTGTTGGCCAGTAGTAGCCACTCTGAAATACCTTCGCAGCTGTCCTTTGGCCACCAAAGTGTCCACCATAAGGAGATGAGTGACAGTGCTGCAGCACAGACTTCGCTTCAGCAGCTGAAACACATTTCCTCAGTAAGCCATCAGCACAGGTTCTGTAAAGTGTGGGGTCATCCCAGATGAATTTCCTTGCTTCATGAAGGAACCTTTTCTTCTCTTGTCCTCCCTTGAACACTGGTAATACCTGTGAAGCACGGAAGTTAGCAATGTCAGCAAACCAAGGTTCCTCATCGTTATCACGATGAGCCAAAGCAAAAACATGTTCATCTATAAAAGCATCAGAAATTGCGGTCTCCGCAATTTTTTCGCAATTGTGCTGCAATCGAGACAGGTGATCTGCAACCACATTTTCACATCCCTTCTTGTCCCGAATGTCCAAATCAAATTCCTGCAGCAATAACACCCATCTAATCAGTCTAGGCTTAGCATCAGCCTTTCTCATAAGATATTTTAAAGCAGAATGGTCAGTATATACAATGGTCCTAGTTCCTACAATATAGTTTCTAAATTTTTCACAAGAAAATACTACCGCAAGCATCTCTTTCTCTGTAGTTGTATAATTACATTGAGCCTCATTCAAGGTCTTACTAGCATAATAGACAGGATGTGTGAGCTTGTCAATCTTCTGTCCTAACATGACTCCTACAGCATAGTCACTGGCATCACATAGCATCTCAAATGGGAGATCCCAATTTGGTCCTACTATGATTGGTGCTGTGACCAGTGCTTCCTTAAGGGTTTTCCAAGCTACTACACATTCCTTAGAGAAGATGAATGGTCTATTTAGCTCTAGAAGCTCGCACAGAGGCTTGGCTATCTTAGAAAAGTCCTTAATGAACCTTCTGTAGAAACCAGCATGCCCTAAGAAGCTCCTAATAGCCTTGACATTCTGGGGCTCTACCAACTTCTCTATGATCTCTATTTTTGCCCTATCCACTTCTACACCTGCCCTTGACACTCTATGTCCTAAGACAATCCCTTCATCTACCATAAAATGGCACTTTTCCCAATTCAGGACTAGGTTGGTCTCTTCACACCTAGCCAGGACTTGTCCTAGGTTTTCTAGACAGGTTTTAAATGAGTCCCCAAAGACTGAGAAGTCATCCATGAATATTTCTATCATGGACTCATCCAACTCAGAGAAGATTGCCATCATGCACCTTTGGAAAGTTGCCGGTGCATTGCATAAGCCAAAAGGCATTCTGCGGAAAGCAAACGTTCCAAAAGGGCAAGTGAAGGTAGTCTTCTCCTGGTCCTTAGGGTCTATAGTAATTTGATTATAGCCTGAATAGCCATCTAAGAAACAATAGTAGGCTCTACCAGCTATTCTGTCTAGCATCTGGTCAATGAACGGTATAGGGAAATGGTCTTTTTTAGTTTCTTTATTTAATTTTCTGTAATCCATACATACCCTCCACCCTGTGACAGTCCTTGTTGGAATTAGTTCGTTATTCTCATTGACTACCACAGTTATTCCCCCCTTTTTAGGTACACATTGAATGGGGCTAACCCACTGGCTACTAGCTATGGGGAAAATTACTCCTGCATCTAACCACTTGATTATTTCCTTCTTCACTACCTCTTTCATAGAGGGGTTCAACCTACGCTGGTGATCTACCTTAGGTGTGTGCTCTTCCTCTAATATAATTTTGTGCATGCAATAAGAAGGGCTAATGCCTCGAATATCAGCAATAGTCCATGCTATAGCCTTCCTATGTTGCTTAAGCAGTAAAATTAAGTCAACCTCATGCTGTTCACTTAGCTTAGAAGAAATAATTACAGGCAGCGTATCATTATCTCCTAGATATGCATACTTGAGGTGAGTAGGTAGTGGTTTCAGTTCTAAAATGGGTGGATGCTCAATGGAGGGCTTCAACGGATTTATAGTTCTATCAGTTAAATCTATATTCATACATACATGTTGAGGGTTATTTACAGGCATATTCATTATGTCAGATACATTTAAGTCAGCTACATCTATTTGTACATATTCACTAGCATGCTTGGTTAACAGTACATGCTCTAATTGTTCTTCCATTAGTGAGTCAACAACATCCATGCTAGCACAAGACTCAGAATCAGAGGGATACCTTAAAGCTTTGTAAACACTAAATTTTACCTCTTCATCATGAACCCTCATAGTTAACTCACCTTTCTGAACATCTATTAGTGCCCTACCTGTGGCTAGAAATGGTCTACCTAGCAGGATGGGGACCTCCTTGTCTGCCTCATAGTCCAGGACAATGAAATCTGCAAGGAAAATGAACTTGTCAACTTTAACTAGAATATCCTCGATCTTACCTTCTGGATATGCGATGGATCTGTCTGCTAGTTGTAAAGTGACAGTAGTTGGACGTGCTTCTCCCATTCCCAACTGGCGGAATAGGGACAGGGGCATGAGATTTATGCTGGCGCCCAGGTCACAAAGCGCTCTGCCCACGTGCTTGCCTCCAAGTTCTACAGGTAAGGTGAAGGAACCAGGATCCTTCTCCTTCTTGGGCAGCTTGTTCTGGAGGATGGCACTGCACTCCTCGGTGAGGTTTACTGTTTCAAACTCACCAATTATTTTTTTGTTAGTAATAATGTCCTTCAAAAACTTTACATATGAAGGCATAGACTGTAAAACCTCTACAAAAGGAATGTTAACATGCACTTGCTTAAGTATTTCTAAAAATTTATTAAAATGAACTTCCTGTTCCTGCTTCTTCTTAAGCCTTCGAGGGTATGGAGGTGGTGGCACATATGCAGGCACGTCAGGACGCCTTAAGATAGGTGGCGGCCTTGGAATTTCTTCTACGTCCTCAACAATTGGCTCTAGCCTGGCTCCTGATGTGCTAGTTGGTGGTGGACCTTGGCTTGGCAGAGACTCCAGTGGAGCACTAGACTCAGTGTTCTCTACTCTCTTTGGTGTGTCCTTTGTGTTGTTCACCAAGGGTCTACCACTTCTAAGTTCAATTGCTTGAACTTGTTCTTTGCCATCTCTCCTTGGTACCTCGGTGTCAGCAGGGAGTCTACCTTGGGGCCTACTTTTAAGTTCATTGGCTAATTGGCCTATTTGGTTTTCCAGGCTCCTAAGAGTAGCTTGCTGGCTCTGAAGAGTAGCATCATTCTTAGCTATATATTCCTTGAGTAGGTTTTCTACAGAAGATCCTACAGGTTGATTGTAAGGTTTTTGGTACATTGACTGGTTATGTTGGGGAGTGAAACCAGGTGTTCCACTCGGCCTTGGTTGGTTAGGATTTTGGTTAGTGTTTTGTTGGCCACCCCATGACAGGTTAGGGTGGTTTCTCCAACCAGGATTGTAAGTTTGTGAGTAGGGGTTGTTCCTTGGCTGCTGCTGGCTTCCAACATAGCAGACCGAGGATGGATTCCCAGGGCAGTATTCATATGGGTGCCCTTCCCCACAGAATCCACAGATAGGTGCCTCGCCTTGATTTGGTTGGGTGCCCATTGACATGGCTGTGGCGGTATTGGCACTGGTTTGGAGATTGGCCTGAGCCATTTGCTTAACTAGGTTGGTCAGGGCATTTATTTGGGTGCTCATGGCGCTTAGAGCATCCTTGTCTTGAGCTCTAGTTGGCTCTACAGGATCGTCTGACCACCTACAATGAGATGTTGAGATCTTCTCCAAGATCTCATAAGCTTCGTTGTAACTCTTGGACAACATGGAACCTCCAGCAGATGAATTTAAAACTTGTCTGGTGCTGGGGTTGCATCCTTTAAAGAAGACTTCTATTTGGATACACCATGGAATGCCATGGTGTGGACATTTAATGAGAAGGTCTTTGAATCTTGTCCAAGCTTCGTGAAGAGACTCACTTGGAGCTTGTTTGAACTTTATGATATCATCACGAAAGGTCGAATTCCTATCAGGTGGGAAGTATTTGACTAGGAATTTTTCTGCTAAATCTGTCCAATTGCGGACAGATCCTGAGGGTAAAGAATTTAACCATGTTTTGGCTTTGTCCCTCAAAGAGTAAGGGAAAAGATATAGCCTCAGGGCTTCTTGGGAAACTCCAGGGATTAGGAAGGTGTCACTAACTCCTAGGAAGTTCCTAAGGTGGTTATGGGGGTCCTCATTTTCTATTCCAAAGAATTGCCCCACAGTGGACAACATTTGGAACATCACTGGCTTTAACTCGAATGAGTTGGCAGTGATTTCAGGACGGATTATGCTGGGGTTCAGCTCCCCAGGCATAGGTACTAAATATGAAAGGATGGCGCTATCCTTGTCATTCGCTATTTCAATGGGATTGCGAGTGACAGGCACCAGGTTTTGATTTACTCCAGCCATTTCTTCTTGAGGTAATTGCGGAGGAATTGTAGTCTCTGCAATGATTGGAGGTAAAAGGGTTTGTTTAAAGAGACGTTTCTTGGCTCTATTCCTAGCTCTAAGTAATCTCTCGGGCTCAGGGTTGAACTCTAGATCACTACTTGGAGTCTCATTCATAAACTACCCTAAATGGTACCTGAAAAAGAAATGAAGATGGATCAAATTCAATGGAAAATACTTTGATGTTTCAGACTTAACAACTTCGTTTTCACTTAAAATAAGTCCCCGGCAGCGGCGCCAAAAACTTGTTGCGTGCTCAATGAGTAAAGATAAATATGCGAAAGGGTAGAGAGAGCACTTAGAACATGCAAGCATACATGGTCTCACAGCAAGTAGTAAGTATATTTAATTCGTTTTTTCCACAGAGACTCATTTTTAGCTATTCGCGAAGTGTGATTGTTAAGAAAGATGGGATGAATTTGATGGGGTAAAATTGGTTTTTAATTATCTACTTTTTGCTGAATGTATAAAGGGATATAACATAAACAAATGCAAGTTGAAATTAGGTGCAAAGGACAAGAGATGGAATTAATAAACGAGGAAGAAAACAGCTAAACAGAATGCAATTTAGCAGAATTGCGAGAACCGCAATTAATCCGCAATTAACTCAACAGCAAAAGTGTGTAAATGGGCGAATTAAGGGCTGCTAATGACTATCCTATAGGCAGTTTATTACGATTATCAAGCTTTGGATCAACTCTCTGTACATCAAACTCACTCTATCTCAAGTATCGTCCGATTCCATGCATTAGAGTCTTAAGTTTACTCGACTTCAAAGTAAGGTCTCAAGCATCTTATTTAAGCAGGAGTGTTTAGTTTGTACTAGGGAAACGCCTATTCCTAGGCCGTTTCCTGATTACCATGAAAGGCTAGCATGATTATATGACTCTGAACTCTTACTCCTTCCAGAGGTTAGGAGTTCTTTGGACAAAATGGATGGCCAATCGAAATTGCCCGTGGGATGAAGCTTACATACAATCAATGTTTGAGTGTTAATCTGCCTACTTGATTCACGTTTTTTAGCCTATAGTTCTGTCATTAGCATGCCCCTAAGTGACTTAGCTACTCATGGATATATAAAGAACAGAAATGGTAGATAAGATAGACATGCTTAGAAAGGAAATGTGCTTAAAACAGTAAGCTAAACCCGTAGCAGAAGATGGGGAATGAGAAATGCAGAAATGAACTTTGATTACTGAAATTGTTTGTTGAACAGATAAAAGCTGTAAAGTAAATAGCAACAAGACAGAAAGCAACGAAATAAACTACTCTAGCTACTTAGGAAAAGAACAGCACAAAACAGAATGTAAAACAGAAGAGAAAGACAGAAAAACAGTAAAGAGTTGCTGGAAAGCTTCGTGGCAGTCGCCTCGAATGAAGGGGATGAAAGATCAGCCTTGCTTGGATGAATCCAATCGAGAGAGAAGAAGAATCTTCTCTCCTTCCTATCAGATTATCGATTCCAACAGCTGAGACTCTCACTCCAACAGACGGCAAAGGAAAACAGATGGAAATGGTGGACTGCGAGAAGACTTCTGCGCTTCGAGTGATGACTGAACCTCCGACTTTGACCCCCTTTTATAGTAGTTTGCAGGTGCGTTTGGGCCAAGGAGAACCATCAATCTTCAACGTCATATATCAGAATGGATGGAGGAGAAAGAACGAATCCCTGAAAAGTCGGATCTAAACAGAAAAAGATCAGCCAACTTACGGTTTTAACTTGAATAATTGCGGTCACCGCAATGTTTTCGCAATTCATTTGCAATGCTCATTTTTTCATTCTTTTCCTTCGGTTTTCAACCCTTTTTCTACCTATTGTGCATAAGTCCTAAATTAGCTACCTTCTTCTAATTCTCATATTAAAGCATAGGTTTAGGCTAAATGCTATCAAAAACACCTAAAAGTGTACATCTTCCTAAGCTAAATGGGTCCTAAATAAGTCACTTTCAGAGACTTAACAGCCACCACCTCCATTTCCTCGAAGGCTAAAGAAAAAACAAGAACATGAAGTGCACTTTAACAAATTTTTAGAAATTCTTAAACAAGTGCATGTGAATATTCCTTTTGTAGAAGTTCTACAATCTATGCCTTCTTATGTTAAATTTCTGAAGGATATAATCACTAACAAGAAAATCATTGGTGAATTTGAAACAGTGAATCTCATTGAGGAGTGCAGTGCTATACTCCAGAACAAGCTACCCAAGAAGGAGAAGGATCCTGGTTCCTTCACCCTACCAGTGGAGTTAGGAGGCAAGCACGTGGGCAGAGCTCTTTGTGACCTGGGAGCCAGCATAAATCTCATGCCTCTATCACTATTCCGCCAGTTGGGAATAGGAGAAGCACGTCCTACCACTGTCACCTTACAGCTTGCAGACAGATCCATAGCATACCCTGAGGGTAAGATTGAGGATATTCTTGTAAAGGTTGACAAGTTTATTTTCCTTGCAGATTTCATCATCCTGGATTATGAAGCAGACAAAGAGGTCCCCATCCTATTAGGCAGACCATTTCTAGCCACAGGTAGGGCCCTGATTGATGTCCAGAAAGGTGAGCTCACCATGAGGGTTCATGATGAGGAGGTTAAGTTTAGTGTTTTTAAAGCCCTAAGGTACCCTTCTAACTCTGAATCTTGTGCAAGCATGGACATAGTAGATTCACTGATGGAAGAACAGCTTGAGCATGAATTGTCAACTAAGCATGCCAATGATTATGTGCAATTAGATTTAACTGACTTAAACATAGCTGAAATAATGGACATACCTGTGAATAATCCTCAGCATGTTTGTATGACTACTGATTTGACTGAAAGATCCATGAATCCATTAAAACCATCCATTGAGCATCCACCTATCTTAGAATTAAAACCACTGCCTGAACATCTTAAGTATGCATATTTAGGAAGTAATGATACTCTGCCTGTTATTATTTCATCTAAATTGAGTGCTAAGCATGAAATTGAGTTGATCTTATTACTCAAGCAACATAGAAAGGCTATTGCATGGACAATTGCTGACATTAGAGGCATTAGCCCTTCTTACTGCATGCATAAGATAATATTGGAAGAAGAGCATACACCCCGAGTAGATCACCAACGTAGGTTGAACCCCTCTATGAAAGAGGTAGTTAAAAAATAAATCATAAAGTGGTTAGACGCAGGTGTAATCTTCCCTATAGCTAGTAGTCAGTGGGTGAGTCCAATACAATGTGTACCTAAGAAGGGGGGGATGACTGTAGTAGTGAATGAGAGCAATGAACTAATTCCAACTAGAACTATTACAGGATGGAGAGTTTGCATGGACTATAGGAAATTAAATAAGGAAACAAAAAAAGATCACTTTCCTTTACCATTTATTGACCAAATGTTAGATAGGATAGCTGGTAGAGCTTATTACTGCTTCTTAGATGGTTATTCTGGATATAACCAAATCACCATAGACCCTGTGGACCAGGAGAAGACAACCTTCACCTGTCCTTTTGGAACATTTGCTTTTCGCAGAATGCCTTTTGGCTTATGCAATGCACCAGCAACGTTCCAAAGGTGCATGTTGGCAATCTTTTCTGACTTAGATGAATCCATGATAGAGATATTTATGGATGACTTCTCAGTCTTTGGTGATTCATTTACAAACTGTTTAGAGAACTTAGGACAAGTCCTGGCTAGGTGTGAGGAGACCAACCTAGTCCTTAATTGGGAGAAATGCCACTTCATGGTGGAAGAAGGGATAGTCCTAGGTCATAGAGTGTCTAGAGCAGGAGTATAGGTCGATAGGGCCAAGATTGAAATAATAGAGAAGTTGGTAGAACCTCAGAATGTGAAAGCCATTAGAAGTTTCTTAGGACACGCAGGTTTCTATAGAAGGTTCATTAAGAACTTTTCAAAGATCTCCAAACCTTTGTGTGAGCTTCTAGAGCTGAATAAACCATTCATCTTCTCAAAAGAATGTTTCTTAGCCTGGACAACCCTTAAGGAAGCATTAGTCAAAGCACCTATTATAGTAGGACCAAATTGGGACCTCCCATTTGAGATGTTGTGTGATGCGAGTGACTATGCAGTAGGGGTTATGCTAGGACAAAAGATTGACAAGCTAACACACCCTGTATACTATGCTAGTAAGACACTTAATGAGGCACAATGTAATTACACAACCACGAAAAAGGAAATGCTAGCTGTAGTGTTTGCCTGCGAGAAGTTTAGGAATTACATTGTAGGCACTAGAACAATCGTGTATACAGATCACTCTGCACTAAAATACCTTATGAGGAAGGCTGATGCGAAGCCTAGGTTGATTAGGTGGGTATTGTTGCTGCAAGAGTTTGATCTGGACATTAGAGATAAGAAAGGATGCGAAAATGTGGTTGCGGATCATCTTTCGAGATTGCAGCATAATTGCGGAAAAATTGCGGAAACCGCAATTTCAGATGCCTTTATTGATGAGCATGTCTTTGTATTAGCACATCGTGATAACGATGAGGAACCTTGGTTTGCTGATATTGCTAACTTCCTTGCCTCACAGGTACTACCAACTTTCAAGGGTAGCCAAGAGAAGAAGAGGTTCCTGCATGAAGCTAGGAAGTTCATATGGGACGATCCTACACTCTACAAGACATGTGCAGACGGTTTGCTAAGGAAGTGTGTGTCAGCTGCTGAGGCGAAGTCTGTGCTGCAACACTGCCATACAGCCCCCTATGGTGGACATTTTGGTGGCCAAAGAACAGCTGCAAAGGTGTTCCAGAGTGGCTACTATTGGCCCACGATCTTCAAAGATGCCCACGAATACGCACACAGCTGTGATGAATGTCAGAGAACAGGTAACCTTAGTCGGAAGGATGAGATGCCTCTCACTTACATCTTAGAGTTGGAGCTCTTTGATGTGTGGGGCATTGACTTCATGGGACCATTTCCCCCATCAGCAGGTAACCTTTACATACTTGTAGCTGTAGACTATGTATCTAAATGGGTAGAAGCCATAGCATGTCCAAATAATGATGCCAAAACAGTCATTAAATTCCTTAATAGACATATTTTTACTAGGTTTGGTACACCTCGTGCTATAATTAGTGATGAAGGGACACACTTTATTAATAAAGCTATGGAAAAAGTGTTGGCTAAATACAATGTTAGACATAGAGTAGCCACCCCTTATCACCCACATTCGAATGGACAAGCTGAAATATCAAATAGGGAGATTAAAAACATACTCGAAAAAGTGGTCAAACCGAATAGGAAAGATTGGTCGTTTAAACTCGAGGATGCACTTTGGGCATATAGGACTGCATATAAGACACCCCTAGGTATGTCTCCTTATAGACTTGTGTATGGCAAAGCATGTCACTTACCATTCGAATTGGAAATTAAAGCATTTTGGGCCTTGAAAGAACTGAATTATTGCGTGACCGATGCGGGAACATTGCGGTCTCTGCAATTACATGAGCTTGATGAGCTTAGACATATGTCTTATGAAAATGCTAAAATGTATAAGGAAAAGACCAAGATTTGGCATGACAGTAGACTTAGGATTAAGGACTTTAAGAAAGGCCAGCTTGTCTTGTTATTTAACTCAAGGTTGAGGTTATTTCCAGGCAAACTTAAGTCCAGATGGTCAGTTCCTTTTGTGATAACTAACGTGTTTGTTCATGGTGCAATCGAGATTAGGAACCTGCAGCAAGGGCAACCGTTCATGGTTAATGGTGCACGATTGAAGCATTATTATGAGGAAGGAGATGTGAAGACTCTTTCGGCCTTCCTCTTGGCTGAAACTTGAAAATAAAACCGAGAGAGGACGAGTGATCACTGTGCTCGTCCATGCGAGGCTATGCCTTAGTTTATTTTTTGCTATTCTTTCGGTTATTATTTGTGTATGTTTGTGTGTAATTTTTATTACGCATTTCATGTTGATTTTATTTCTTTTAATAGGGGATCGAAAGAGGGAATCAATGAGATGAATCCAGGATAAAAAATCGGTGAAGATATAGGGCCAAATCAAAGATTACGTTGAGGAAATATTGGCATTTGAAACGAGGAAATCTCCAACGGCCACTTAATTGCGATGGATTTGCTGAATCCGCAACAGAAATAGCCGTTGGATTTTCATCATTACAAATAGCCGTTGGAATAGCGGTGGCCCATACGCTTCCTTCATTCACTGAACTTCAAGAAATCTCTCTCCTTCTTCCTCTGCAATTCCTCTTTCCAGATTTCTACGATTCCACCATGGTGCTAACAAGGGCTGAGAGATCTGCTTCCAAGAAAAAGGCCGTTGAAGCAGAGGTAGCTGCGAGAGAGGCACTCCTTGCCTTGGCAGATGCCGAAGCCGCGCGAACCGAACGCCTTCCCAAACTCCTTGTCCGCAAGAAGAAGTGGAAGGTGGTGACGGAAATCCCTGCTGGGCCATCTGAACCAGCAGGAACGCCCAAGAAGAGGAAGTGGAGTATGGCTGTCGACGACGCAGCGATCAAGAAGAAGACTCCCACTGTGGAGAGTCAAGAAAGTGGTCGTCCATCCTACGAGACGGCCAGACAAAGCCACTCTCCCTCTCCACCAGCACGAAGCCCCGAGCCTTCCCCATCTCCACTAAGCTCTGACCAATCTCCACCGCCGCAGAGCCCTGAGGCATCACCGTCATCGCGAACGCCTGAGCCTGAAATTCCAAGCAAAGAACATCAAGAATCGGCACCAGACGAAGACACAGCTGAAGAGGATGAGGTCTTCTCTCCTTTGAGGGAAGTCTGCCCCGATAGCCCAGCAAAGGGGGAAGATTCAATGGATGAAACGTTGGGGGATTGCCTCCAACAGATCACCACCAGGGCACGATTGAGAAAGAAGGTGCCTAAGGCTGTCAAGGCCAAACGGCCAAAAGCTTCAAAGAAATCCAAAAAGAAGAAGGCTAGTAGTGAGCCCTCTCTGAAGAAGCTAAAGATCGAGGCTGCTGAATCAGCCAAGGCGAAAGATAAGGGGAAAGCCAAGCTGTACCCCGAAGATGAACCTCAAACTGTGACTTCTGATGCTGAGTCAAGAGGCACTGAATTGAGGAAACGGGACCTGCTCCATGAGAAGGGGTTCCTTGACGCGTTGGCAGACCTGCCGCAATTCTTGCGCGCAGGGATCACCAATCATGGCTGGGAAGAGCTGTGCAGACCGCCCATCCCCGCCTACTCCAGCATGGTGTACGATTTCTACGCCAACCTGATGAACCCTGAGGATGGCTTGTCTGTGGTCAGGGGAATCGAGGTGGACTTCTCAGCTAAGGCGATCAATGAAGCCTATGGCCTCAAGGGGCAGAAGCACACTGATTATGCAAGGATCATTGATGCGCCAACTGAGGATGTCCTGGAGGAAGCGCTGAGGATCATCGGCCAACCTGAGGCAGCGTGGACGATTTCGCGCAATGGGAAGCACACTCTGATGAGTGCAACTCTGACGGCAAAGGCAGCTGTATGGTTTTATTTCGTGCGCAGAAGGCTGTCCCCAGTGACCCACGAGACCACCATCAACCAAGGAAGATCGCTGCTGGTTTATGCGATCATGAGGGGCCTCACAATCAATGTTGGTGAGGTCATTGCAGCCTCAATCGCAGACTGTGCCAAAAAAGGTAAGGGTCCACTTTTCTTCCCCAACACAATCACTAAGCTTTGCTTACGTGCAGGTGTACGAATTGAGAGGATGAAGAGGCAGCTGGCCTACACGGGGCACCTGGAGCTGCCTACAGGCCTGCGAATGCAACGAAAGGGGAACATGGAGTTTGAGTTAGACGGCCTGGCTGCTGCTCAGTCTCTATCGATGGCCTGCCTGATGGACCTGCAGAAGAAGATGGCGCAATGGGCTGAGTACGCTCAAGCAAGGGATAAGGATGTGGCGGATCAGTTGGGCTGCATCTTTCCAGAGTTCCCCACTGACTTGCTGACGCCATGGGCACCTCCACGAGCACGGAGAGATGATGATGAGGACGTCTGAGTGCTAGTCTGAAGAGCACTCAAGGGAGTATTTCTGTTCCCTACAACAAAAAAAAATACTTTGGTTTTCGTTAAACTGCGTGAATTCTGTTATTTTGAGTTAATATTTGATCTGTCTTTAGTTCTTTATTTTTGTTGTTTAGATTTGTTTAGTATAGTCTGATGGTATCTGAATAGGTAGGTTGTTTTAGTTTCCTTTTTTGTATAGCTGGAATGACTAGAAAGAGCATGCATAGGGGCCTTGATCACTGATATATCTGCCCTGTTATCCATTGCGAAATTATTGCGGAATCCGCAATTTTTGTTAGTAATTGCATGTTTTTGACTGACTGATTAGCTAGGCTGGTTCTATTTTAATTTTGTTCTTTTGCTGCTGTCTTGACTACCTTATATAGCCTATCTATAAGCATGCTGGATGAGTGTCTTAAGGCACCTTTGATAGTTTAAATTAGTCTCTTAAAATGCTCAGCATGCGTAGCTTTAAGTCCTTCCTTACTGTTTTTTTTCAAATTTCTGCTGCTGAGATATTTGCTTTGAGAATGTTCTGTCTATCCCTAGGACTTTTAGATTCTCTTTGTTTTGCCCTAGACTAGATGCTTCTAGGACAAGTTTGGGGGTGTGCCACCTCAGACACTCATTGGGGACAATGAGTAGTTTAAGTTTGGGGGAGGCCACCCTAGGCCTAGGAACATTCCTCTCTCCCTTTAAGCATAAGCATTCTTCTTCTCCTTTACAAAAAAAAAATGATGAACTGAAAAAAATGATGAAAAATAGAATAAAGAGGGGTGTCTCTCTTAAAGTTGCTGAGTAATCATTGCCAAGTGTGTAACCCACAAGTGGCATTGCATCAAAAGGCAACCAAAGGAGAGGCTCCACCTAAGTAAGAAAGAAAAAAGGAAGAAATAGGGAAGAAGAATGTATACCTAGGAGTTGCAACTTTGTGGCTTGGGTGTCCTGAATAAAAAGAACTATGATCCTCAATTAGCTAAGCACAAAGTTGTAGCTTGTAGGGTTGTTTAGGGAGATGAATGTATGTCCAATGTAGTGATGCCAGGGTTTAGGTTGTTCTCTAAAAAGTACTACTGTCACTGTTTAATACTAAGACTGGCATGACTCTAAGGAATCCTAGGTAGCTCAAAAGTAAAAATTAGAAGCATGTACTGAGTCTGGGGTAAAGCTAGGTAGAATTTGAAACCTTAGGGATAGTTGCACGATATGACAGAAGCAAGTAGATCAATCGTAGGGAGTTAATGAGACAGTAGGAGCATTAGGCATGCTAAGTCAGAAGAAGCAAAGGAAGAGGGTAGTTGTAAACTTAGAAGTGTGTCACAGGACAGCACTGCCATAGATAGGAGCTTAGGGGAGTCAGCAAGTGGTTAGAGAGGATAAAACAGCAGCCCAAGTAAGTCCTTAGATTGCTCGAGGACGAGCAAAACCTTAAGTTTGGGGGTGTGTTACGTCTCCAAAAGTGACTATTTTAGGACTTATTTGTGTTAGGAAGTTGTGCATTTGTAAGTATTTTTGATAGGATTTAGCTAAAACCTATGCTTATATATGAGAATTAGAAGAAGGAAGCTAAATTAGGACTTATATGCAAAAGGAAAGAAAAGGAATTAAAAATGAAGTTAAAGGAATGAAACTTGTGCATTGCGGAGGCATTGCGGAAACATTGCTAAAACCGCAATGTTTTAAGTGAAATCCGTAAGTTGGCTAACCTTTTTCTGTTGTGATCCGATATTTCAGGGATTCGTTCTTTCTCCTCCAGCCACGTAGAAGTACGACGTTGAGAATGGATGGTTCTCCTTGGCCCAATCGCACCTGCAGAATACTATAAAAGGAGGTCAAAGAGGAGGGTTGAAATATATCCGAAAAGCGTAGACTTCTCAGTTCAACGCAGCTTCTTCCACTCTTATTCTCTCTTCCGTCTGTTGGTTTGAAAGGTTCAACTATTGGAGTCGACAATCTGATAGGAAGGAGAGAAGATTCATCTTCTCTTCTGATTGGATTCATCCAAGCAAGGCTCTCCTTTCTCTCTATTCAGCCGAGGCGTTCGAAATCGAGAAGACCACGCACAGCTTACTGCTTTCTGTTTAGTTTTCTACTTTCAGTACTGTTTGTTGTTATTTCCACTCTATTTCATTTCGTTGTTTTCTGTCTTTGCTTCAGTGTTTCTAAGTATTCATTTGTTCATTCAAACAATTGGTTAATCAACGTACAATTCATCATTTTGCAATTCCTTTATTCTTCTCTGCCTATTGTTTTTCCTTTCCTGTTTTGTCTTTAATCTTCTTCTAAGCATGTCTTCTTCATCCACTTTTTCTATTCTATCTATATCCATGAGTAACTAAGTCACATAAGGGCATGCTAACGACAATGCTATAGGTTAAAACACGTGAAACAAGCATGTAGGATAGCTCTCGAATGCATTGATTGTATGTAAGCTTCATCCCACGGGCAATTTCGATTGGCCATCCATTTTGTCCAAAGAACTCCTAACCTCTGGAAGGAGTAAGAGTTCAGAGTCATACACTCATGCTAGCCTCTCAAGGTAGCCAGAAAACGACCTAGGAATAGGCGTTTTCCTAGTACAAATCACAACTTACTGTTTTAACAAGATGCTTAAGACCTTACTTGGACATGAGTAAACTAAAGAATCTAATGCATGAAATCGGAAGATACATGAGAATGAGTTAGTTTGATGCATAGTGAGTTGATCTAATGCTTGAGAATCGTGTGAAAAAACCAATAGAGGAGTCATTAGTAGCCCTTGTTTCCACATTTTTACACACTTTCGCTGTTAGTAACATTGCGGTATAATTGCTGTTCCCGCAATTCTTTCGGTTAAAAATTCTGTTTTAGCCATTTCCCTCTTCGTTTATTAATCTCTTCTCTTTACGTTTGAGTTTATCATTGACTTGCACTTGTTTATGTTGCTATCCTTTACTTATTCCTTAGTAATTAGGCAATTTAAAACCAAATCTACCCCATCAAATCCACTCATTCTTGCTTAACAATACACTTCGCGAGTAACTAAGAATAAATCTCTGTGGGAAAACGAATGAAAAAAATACTTACTACTTGCTACAAGATCATGTATGCTTGCATGTTCTGAGTGCTCTCTTATTGCATATTCCTTTTAAACATTGAGCACGCAACAGTAGTATAATGTTTAAATGAAGAGAGAATAATGTTGTTCTTGAGAGTTGTAATTTAGGAGAATAAATATTATTTTATTGTGATAAAGTATGATCTACAAGGAGAAAGAATATAACAATATTGAATCGAGAATAATGACCAATTGTATTTTGGTTATGAATGGATGAGAGAGAAAGGAGGAATATTTAATTTGGAATTTAAAATAAGAGAAATAGATTGTAAATTGGTTTAATTGTTACTTTGGTTTTCTAACTACATGGTTTGGATAATGATACTGATATGATTTATTGGAATTTCAGGTTGGACTGAAATTGGAATAGTTGGCGAACTCAATTATATCTACAATGGGTTTTGTGAGTGGTTTATTTTATGAAATGATTATGTTATTTAATTATTAATATCGAATTTCAGGAAAATTATAAGTATGTATGATTTTAGAGCATCTCTTATGAGATTTTAGAGAAATTAATTTGAGATTCCCTGAAATCGTAAAGAGTTTCCAGTGATTTTATGTTTTCAACTGAAATTATTTAATTGAGAAATATTGGATGAATACTTGAAAATTTATAAATGTTATTTTTATTAGTTGAGAAATCAGAGGTGTTATGTGTTATTTGGGAAATCTCTCAGATTTATGAATTGTTGTTTAATAAAGAGAATGATTTTAGTGTGATTTGAGAATTTAAGAGTTTTAATATAGATAGTGACTTTCAAACCACTAGATTTATATACCCATGGTGATTACCCGTATGTTATGTGGATGTGTTTCAATAGCATACAGAGATAGAGAGATTTGTGAGACCCACTCTAGCATACCAAAGATAGAGAGTTATGCGTGGACGTATGACAGAGGCTTTGCTATGTACCTAGAGATAACTTAGTGCATAGTATGGCAGAGATTGCTCTACTGTGCGTATTAAGAGTACTCTACGCCAGTATGACCAGAGATTGGGTACATATTTGTGATGGAGCGCATGTAGCGCAGCGGAAGCAAGTCAGATCAATTGACACTCTAATTTTATCAATTTAGCTAAATAAGAAACATGTTCAAGGCTTTGAAATAAAAGGAAAAGAAAACAAACCTCTTGTAGTTCGAAATTCTTCTATTCCAATGCTCGAATCTCCTCACGAACCCTTCGAAGCTTCCCTCTAACTCTTCGAGAACCACCTCTGGTAGTCTCGTTATCCTCGGGCCGAGCAACAGAGTGGTGGGACTCCTTTACAAGAGAAAAACTTTGGAAGATGAAGATGGGAAGGTGAAAGAGATGAGATTTTGTGAGAAATATCTAGCACTTAGCTTTCTAATTTCTCAAGTAACATGAACTCTTCATGCTCATCCAAATATTCAAACTCTTTGAAAATTCATCAACCTCAAACCATTTGAACTTCATCCAATTTATAGCCAATTTACATGCAACAAACTCTTTGCTTAGCATGACACCTCAAATTGGATGGATTAATCTTCAACCAAGTGTTCCAAAATTGATGAGTTTATGCATGTTGTTGGTGATTCACAATCCACTTCACAACTTGGATAAATCCACTTGACTTGGATAATCTCACTTGTAATATTTTGTCATTTTAAAATTAATTCATAATTAATTTTAATAAACAAAATAAATTTTAATTAATTAAATTTTTTAATTAATTAATATTATTATTTAATTCAATATCAAATATTAATTAAATAATAAGACTAATCCCGGTTTCTTAAACCCGAATCATCACACATGAATCTCTATTCGTGTTTTAGACCGATCCAATATTTAAATCATATTTAAATATGTCCAACATTCTTCCAAAAATGAATTTGAATAAATTCAAATTCTTTTTCTCTCATATTGTTACACGGCTTAATCCGAGCTAGCCAGGAGAACCTAAAGAACCTACAGATTATGAGCTCAAACGATACGAGATTAACCGACGAAACTCTTTAGCCAAGCTAACCAACATTCGTTAACCCCCGAAGACTCCACTAAAGTCCAAGGGTTGCACTCTCATCACCGTAGATATATTTCTGTCCTCTTGATATAACCATCATCAGTAAGTCGATCCTTCACAGGTCGTTCGTAATTACAGCTGGGTCGAAATAACCGTTTTACCCCCGTAATTACATCTTGTTCCTTAAGTCCCACTAATCCTCTAATAAACTATTGGTTTGTGGTCCAACCACCAAACCGATTGGTATGTGATTTCATCACTATACCAAGTCCTTCTCGGGCCAATGAGAAGGTGGGATCCCTAGTTCAAGACCCGGAGTCAGCACTTAAGGGAACAACCTCTCTACTAATCCCTCAAGGCGGGTAGCAGTGAATTCCATATCGCAGGATTATGTTCCCAGCTACCTACCCGGTCTTATCCTCAAGATGGTAGGCTTATTGAGTCGGCAATCTCGGGCCACTCTCACCCATACAAGTCAAAGGATAAGCCCGAATAAACAGGAGTTCATAGCGTGCTCAGGATTCAGATCGAGTTACCTAGGTCATCATATGAAAACGTCAGTCTTTACAGTAAACGAAGTTGTAAAGAAAGAGCGACTTGTTTCGCGGTTCAGTCTTATGCAAACTCATTGCATAGGACGCCCCCACTCGCATGTCTCCAGATGAACGATTTCAGATCACATCGTTTGTACTATACAAAGTGGGTCGCGTCCAATAGTGTCCCCAGGATAAGGTACCCAACCTTATCCCTATACTATAGACCGTTCTGGCTATTACTTGAACTTGATCCACAATCATGTCACACATGAAGTTCAAGTATACAACCTATAGCCATGAGTTCTTTGTTTATTGGAGTTAGGTTAAAAGTAAACACAATTCACTTTATTCAATAACAACTTTACTGAATAAAACTCAATAACAACTTTATTGCAAAATAGAATATATATTCAATTTACAAACCACGAGTTTTAGGACATTAAACCCAACAATTTGGTGATGTATTTTACAAACTTGTGCTTACATTTTAAAGAGTTGTTGGTAATCTAAAGATTCTTTGATGTTCTATTAATCCAAAGTTTAATTCATTATTCATGATTTACGTTGGTTTTACAGAGTTTTGAATTATTGTTGCTTGTGAAAAGAGTTTTTCAGAAAGTTATTTTATTATTGTGGTACCCCTCACTAGGCTTTTTACCTCATTCTTTTATATTTATTCTTTCTACCTGGGTTATTCTTGAGTTTCAACCAAAGATAGATGGGATCAACATCTGCTACCAGCCTCATCAAGTCAATGCATATCATCTACTGTATGTAAAGAGCGTAATTTTTTTTGTTGCGAGATTTTTATTTGGATGGAGTTTAAGTTATAAACTAGAGAGAGACTTGACAATAGAATCCATTGCACTCTCGTGGTCTGTTGTCATCACAACTCGTCCTAGGTTCGTTAGGGTAATCTGAGACGGGATGTCACATTCACAGTAAGGCCAAGAATCATGGCGCGACTCCAAGAAGTGTAATTTGTTCCCATCAACAAATCAGAAACAAGAACAAGGCTCGTACTATCGGAGTGGTGAAGAAAATATGGATTGGCATATTGCTCAACCACCAAATGATTTGTAGGTTGAGGCGTTGAAGAAAAGATCAGAAAAGAATTTGGATCGAAATTTCATCTCATACCATGTTGAAAATGAAAAAGTAAATAAAACTTTGCTTATTTTATTCAACAAGTGTCCGACTATATATATATATATATATATAGGTGACGAGTTGTAAAGCAATAAGGTGAAACTAAATAAAAAAAAACTCACTTACTAACAAACTTTAGTTACAAATAACTTGAAACTAAATAAAAAAAAACTAAGTTACTTAAAAACTTTACATACGGTATATTCTAATACTTTCAAATGAATTTGTTTTCAAAATTATATTTTTCAAAAGCATTCAAAATGAATTTTTACTTCTTTTAAATTTTATTTGTAAATCCTATGACGGAATTGAGGTAATTCCTCAAATTTTCTTGAAGTTACATTTAAACTTCAAATTATTGAGGTAAAATTTAAATTTGATTATCTAATCTTATGATGGAATTTAGGTAATTCCTCAAATTCTTGAGGTTAAATTTAAATTTGATTATGTAATCCTATGATGAAATTGAGGTAATTTCTCAAATTCTTGAGAATTAGTTTTAATTTGATTATGTAATACTATGATACAATTAAGGTAATTTCTAAAATTCTTGAAGTTAAATTTTAATTTGATTATGTAATCCTAGAATTGAGGTAATTCCTGAAATTCTTGAGGTTAATTTTAAATTTGATTATGTAATACTATGATAGAATTGAGGTAATTTCTCAAATTATTGAGGTTAAGTTTAATTTTGGTTATGTAATTCCTATGACGAAATTGAGATAATGTCTCAAATTCTCGAGGTACAAGATTTCCTTTTAAACAAAGGAAATTTAATATGATGGTAAATTATTGGGTAATCTCACTCAATATATTTAATTCTTACTTTACTTTAAAAGTTGATTAGATTAAATTGAGACATTTGTTTTAATCAGGTTATTTATTTTTTTTCTCAAATTAATGACCCTTTTGAAATTAGTAGGATAACAAAAGGAAAAAATGGCTACCATTTTTAAATGACAGTTATATGGTGCTAACACCTTTCCTACACTCAAACGACCTCCGAACTAAATTTATGAAATCACAAACTGGTTTTGTTTTTAAGGTGACCAATCACACCCGATATGATTGATGGAGACTCCAAACCCTTTTATTTTGTTATCAAGTCCTTCTAAAAGAGGATGTCGGTCGCTTCGCGTCGCGATAACTTTGCAACATTTATTTTGTATTCTGTTAAGATATATACATGGTATTAATATAATGTACTATAATTCTAATTTTAACTTCCTTGTATTTACATTTATTAATTTCAAAATTCTTACCAATAATGTTATTTAATTTCTTATTTACAATATTTCATTTCAAATTTTAACATCCAGATTTTTGCACGTTTTTTTGACCTTCCCCTTTTTTATTTGTTTTTTTATTTATTTATTTTAATTTCATACATTTAATGCAATTTTATTACTAAAAGTTCTATCTCCACCTCTTATCATTAATGTTATTTAATTCTTTATTTATAATATTTAATTTCAAATTTTAACATCCATATTTCTCCACGTTTTTTTACCTCCCCTTTTTTATTTGTATATATTGTAATTTCATACATTTAATGCAATTTCTTTAGTGAAATTTATCTCTTCATCTCTTTTCATTTCCCTCTTCTTGACTATTTTCATTTTCCGAAAATTACTTTTATTTTTCGAATATGAAGCATGATTATTCCATTAATGAAATATATTATAAATTTAAATATAACATTGCTTCTTTTAATATTGATTTCGTCAACCTCTCCGAATATTATGTATTCATAGTTTGTGCTATTTTATTTATTTTCAGATGCATTTTATCAGGATATATACCTAGTATTTATAAGATATACTTGAAATTTATATTTGCACATGTTCTTTTAAATTAAATTAATACACGAATTTAACTATTTTTATTATGTATTTTGTTTATATAAATACATGGTATTAATATAATGTACTACAATTCTAATTTAAATTTTCTTGTATTTACATTTTAGTTATTTTTTCCGGATGCTTTTTTAGATATATACCCTATATATATACGATATACTCTAAATTTATATTTTTCTACACTATTAAATTAGATTAGTACACAAATAGAAGTCGTTGACTCTTTCTTCGTTCACTATTTGAAATAGAATTTCCTTGACCCTATATTCAGGGGAGTCTGAAGACTCAGAGAATTTCCCTAGGGTAGGAGGTTGAGTTGGTCTGGCTTCGAGACACTTGGTTGGTGCGGTTTTGGGCGGTCGCGTGGGATGACACGTGGCACGAGCTCCTTGTTTTCGAGTGTGACGGGTCAGCTCAAGTGACTTGTCGATTTGCTGCACCGTTTAATGGAGTTGCTTGAGTTTCTGAGGCCTCTTCGATTTCCTAGGCGTTTGTTGAGTCGTCGGATTACTGGCGGATCGAACAGTTGGGGTTGTTGCCATGCGGGTATAAAATCCTCGACTTTTCTTTATTGTCGTCACATCATCTCATGGCACTTCTTCTTATTGAAGGCCTTCTTTATCTCAATCCTGTTGCATGGGATTCAGGTGCACTTCTAGTGCTCGGATATTTTCATGACTCCGTATGAATAACATTGACTAAGGTCGGGTCGCCAGATGTGCCGAAACCACTCCGTAGGAATACTGTGTATGGACTCTTCGGTTGTACTGACCTTAACTTTGTTTCTCCCGTAATCGAAAGTTGAGGACGCTTAGGGGGTAGGGGAAGGTGGTGCGTGTTTACAAGCTTGCAACATCCCCCATTCCTGCGATTTTTGACTTCGACTTCGGGGAGGTGCTGCCTGCGATGCTTTTGGTCGCCCATCATCTTAAATCCCTCGTACTCCTCGGCATGCTCCCTCCTGTTCTGCAACCTTACACGGAGGTAGGGTTGGCAATGGGGCTGGGCGGGGCCGGGAGGTGGGGACGAGGGCGGGGATTCCCCGTTTGGGGAACGGGTCCCCACGGGGATCCGTCCCCGATGTCCCCCGTTATTCTCCGCGAGATTCCCCTATTAAATTATTAATTCTTAATTTTATTTTACTCTTTCTTTAAATCTATTTTCTCTTTCTTTAAATTGACTTTATTTTGCAATGTTAGAAAAGAAAAGAAAAACTACAAATGTATACAATTTAAAACAAATATAGTTCATAAAGTTATATTGTGAGTCGTAACAACTCATTTACATAGAATTACAATAAATGTTCATAACAAAATATCTCATGACAATTCATTTGCATAGAATTACAAAAAAAGTTCATAACAAAATAAAATTCAAATGATACAATAGTTAATAACAATTCAATTTGTTCATAGAGTTATAAATAAAAATTTTGTCTCTCTTCTCCTTGATGGTCGTCTCCAAAATTCTTGTAGTAAAAATAAATAATATATATATATTAGTACAATAAAATATTAAATTGCAATAACATAATCAATATAAACTAATCATACATCGTCATCATCTTTATCTTTTAATTAGTATATTTTCATCACGTTCTTCCCCTTCATGTAGAAAAAATAATAGTATCACAAAATATGAGTAGACAATAAAAACTAAATATGATTTTCATGATTATAAATGTGCATAAAATGCATATCTTCTCATCAACATCGTCTAAAAAAGTAGCCAAACGTTTAACTAATTCTTTTCCAGTGTTAGAACCTTCAATTTTTACACATTGATCATATAAGATAATATTGATTAATATGTTAAATAAAAAAGACAATATTTAAATAACATAAACATATTTGTCATAACTTTCGTTATAATCCAATTTTGAGCGCACATCAAAGCTTCTAATATTTTTGGATGAAGTTTATTACGATGTGGGCTAACAATTCTACCACATGTATTGAATGCAGACTCTGATGCAACACTAGATAATGATATGGGTAATATATCTCTAGCAATTGCTTGTAAAATTGGATATTTTACCCCATTCAGCTTCCACTAACTTAGAATTTCAAAATCATATGATCGAGGCAAAACAGGTTCCTCTAAATACACATCAAATTGCAGCTTCTAATTAATTGTATTAGAAGTTGATACAAACAAATCGTAATCATTAAAATCATCTGCAATCTCTTTCATACTTCCTTTACCCAATTTTTTGGAATGACCGAGCTTATGAGGAGTACCAACTCTATCACTATACTTCATTTTTTATTCCTTCTCCAAATCCGAACAAAGTTGTTTTACCCTCTCCACCTCAAGAAAAGAACTATCTCCATAAATCTGAAGGTAGTAAAACTCAATCAATTTCATCTTGTATCGTGGATCTAAGACTGCTGCAATGGCCATTACCCCATCAATTTTCTTCCAATACTTATCAAATTTCATAATCATTTTTGAAGCCATAACTTTTATCCCCTCAAATGTAGATTCAGTCCATTTAGAAACAACCAAATACATTTCACAATTTTTTTGGAAAAAATAGATTTGCAGTAGGATATTTGGTTCCAGAAAATGTTTCAGTCACATTATGAAATAATTTCAATTTTTCACATACCTCTTTTGCCAATATTCAATCTTTATCCAATGACAAACATGTGTATTTTGGCTCTCATTGTTTTAATCGGGGGAAAACAACCTAATATTCTAAAGTAGTGTCTAACATGAAATATGTGAAATTCCATCTAGTACAACAATCAAGTGATAACTTTTGTCCAATAGGAACATTCAACTGACGAGCAGTTTCCTCAAACTTTTCTATTTTCTTGGGTGTATTTGTCCAAAAAGAAACACTAGCACAGACTCTTTCAATCCCATCTCCTATTACAGGTAATCCATCTTTCACAACCAAATTCAAAATACGAGCACAACACCTCATATGAAATAAACTCCCATTCAACATTAAATTTTCAGAAAACCTGTCTAAAAACATATGGATCATGGAGTCATTAGTAGAACAATTATCTACGGTCATAGAAGACAACTTCCGATCAATATTTCAATCTAACAAGCTTTCAACTAACTCTTCACAAAGTGTCTCAAAATTGTGTGGAGTAAGGACATATATAAACCTATCACATGAATGAAAAACTAAAATGAATGCATGTACGAGTAATTCTAATAGTAAAACATTTTAAAAAATCAAAAGAGTTACCTGATTATTTTGTTCTGCAAAATCCAACTAACATCGATAAAATGTGCAGTGACAACAATATATCCTTTTGTTTGATGGTTTGAAGTCTACGTCTGTTGTAAGTGCAATTCTACCGTTGATCTCTTCCAACAAATTTATGGTTTTGACCTTCTCAATCTCATAAATGTTTAAGATTTCCTTCTTTATTGTGTTTCTGGACATCATCTTAAATAATGGTTGGATGATGTTACAAAAATCTCTAAAAGCTTCATGTTTAACTATTGAGAGAGGATATTCATGTTTGATAATCATCGTAGCTAATGCTCGTTTTGCAGCATCCAAATAAAAAATATACATCCCTAATGTTGTATTCTCTCTGTTAGGATTCAATAGGGATTGTCTTATGTCCTTTTATCTTATATGGGAAAAAATATTGATATGGTCATTCAAATGTTTTGTCCCATTTTTACTTTCACCTCCTAATTTGTTTTATTATTTCTATTAGGATTCAATAGGGATTGTCTTATGTCCTTTTATCTTCTATGAGGAAAAATCTTGATATGGTAATGCAAATGTTTTGTCCCATTTTTACTTTCACCTCATAATTTGTTTTATTTTCTCTGTTAGGATTCAATAGGGATTGTCTTATGTCCTTTTATCTTCTATGAGGAAAAATCTTGATATGGTCATGCAAATGTTTTGTCCCATTTTTACTTTCACCTCTTAATTTTCGATTACAGTAATTACACACCGAATTATCTACACCGTCGATGTTTTTCGTCTTAAAATTAGTCCAAACAACAGATGTCAACCTCATCTTTAAACTTCCGCACACTCCATCATCAATAATGACACAATCATCAACATTATTGACATTCGAAGAGGTTGGAATCTCAGGTGAACTAGGAATACCTGAACAAGTTGGGGTTGAAGTTGAAATTGGAGTTAAATTTGGACTCGGGATATCCAATTCTTTACACCATCCCCATCTGTACACGACATTGTTTTGTTCCTATCAAATAAACAAATATAAATAATTAACCTACAACTCAACTCAAGAATAGAGAAATAAATATATCAACAAATACACACTTTACAATATGAAATTAAAAAAAAAAAAAAAAACACTACTTCTGACCTAATTTTGTTGGCGGGCCCACCTTTTCAATTTTACAGGGTTGTGAAATTCTGTATGTACCCCTCCTTACAAAAATAGTGATCATCTCTCCTCTCTCCTCAATTTTTCTCTCTGCTTTCTCTTCTTCTCTCGCACCATTCTCAAATTCGCCCATTCTTCTGTGCGTCTTCTCCTTCTCTCTCACCGTTTTCAAATACCAAAAGTTTTCTCGAATAGAATGAATTTGACTAAAACACTGGATGTAGACTATGAGGGGAAGGATTAAGCTGAGAATCCAATCCTTGTGCTGCATCATTTGATTGGAGTTGCAGTAGCATTTGCAAATCAATGGAAATAATTGAAGATTTACCAGAGAAAAAATTTGTGATCCCGCTCGTGGCAAAGGGAGACAGACCACGATCGTGCACAAAAAAATAATTCGGTTGGGATCGTGGCTGTGATCTGAATTTTTTTGTGCATGATTCAATTTTTTTTTTACGATCTCAAAATTTTCTTTTTTGCATAATTTGTTTTTTTTGCACGATTCGAATTTTTTTGACATGATCGTGGATTTTTTTGCGCGATCACGTTTTTTTCACCCAAACATTTTTTTTTTTTGCACGATCCTAGATCTCAAATCTAATCTTTTTTAACACGATTTGAATCTTTTCTGCGCGATCAATTTTTTTTGCAAATCAATGGTGAGAAATTTGAGTTATAAGAGGAGACTCCATATTCAAATTATACATGATCTCAATTTTTTTTACATCCACAGTTCCTATATATTACTCAATTTAAACCACTCAAGCAACCAAAAAAAGAATCAAAGCAAGCCTATATCATGCAATCTAAGATATTCAATTAATTAAAACAAAAATTGAAATGCAGAAAATAAAAGTAAGGAAGAGAGGACACCGAGAATTTATATTGGTTCGGCAAATTGCCTACTCCACTCCCCAAGGCCCCTTCTTGGGTATTTCACTAAGAGATCCTCTTGCGGGTGAGAACCAAACCGACAACGACCCTTCTTTTTTTTCACCTAGGCTAAAGAGAAACCTGTGATCCTTTTTACTAGTTTAGGATCCAACCAATTTCTTTTTCACACAACCCAAAGTGTACCCACACCTTAATACAAAACCCAATAAAATCGAGAAAACAAAACTTACAACAAATTACCTCTAAATAGATAAAATATTACAGATGAACACACTAGAAAAACGCTCCAAAATTTCTCACAAATGTAGGATGACCAAGTTTAGGAGTATGTGAGAGATTTGCAAGTTGAATACAATTTTGAGAGCAAAAAGATCAAGAATGATTTTGCTAGGAATTTTTTTTGGAAATTGCTTTAGACAAATATGAGAATAGCTACCATTTTAAAAGGAAAGGGTTCAAAACTAGCCATTAGATTTAGGGTAAGATGAATGTAGGGTGGAAATTGAAAGATAGGAAATGAATGAATTTTTGAATTAAGAAATTGAAAGATGGAAAATGAATGGATTTTTTAATTAAGAAATTGAGAGAGAAAAAAAATCTTCCCCAAAATTTAATTTAATTTATTTTTTCTTAATTTCGAAAATTCAGTCCGCCTCTGCCATGTGTCCACTTTTGGTTGGTCCACGTTTGTCAGGATCACTCAATCCTTCTTTTGTCAATATCTTTCTCGTTTGAGCTCCGATTCGAACCATTCAAGATGCATTGAAATCGTCTTTCCGAACTCTACATAATAGACACTTTGAAATACTAAAAATGTCAGTACAATAAATGAGTTTGTTATCATCAAAATATATAGTTTGATTGATGCCCTAAATCTAACAATCTCCCCATTTTTTATGATGACAAACAACGCAATAACACATATAATCTCACAAATATTCTCCCCTTTTTGTTATCAACAAAAAGATCAAGTAGATAATTTAGTTCTCCCTTAATCATAAAAAATACATATTAGAAAAAAAAAAATGCTCCCCTCAAATAAACCATAAAACAATTTGCTCCCCCTATCAAACATAATTATGCAATTAAATGCGAATAATGTCAAGTGCAAGTCTATTCTTACAAAAAGTTTCTTCATTTAAGGCTTTAGTAAGAATATCTGCTACTTGTTTTCTGTATGGACATAATTAAGTACAATATTTTCATTTTGTACATGTTCTCTCAGAAAATGATGTTTGTTGGCGCAATATTTTGGGCCTTCGAGTTCCTCTACGCGCTCTGCCGCCAGCGGTGGATGGCGACGGGAGGGGGTACCTGCAGGAGGAGAGAAAGCATCATCTTGCACTGGTGGGCTAGGCCCACGGGCCTCCGATGGTTAAGTCAGAAAGATCTGAGCATAAGTAGGAGTAGTAGAGAGAGAGTTTAGGGTAGAGTTACTCGTTCCCTTTTTTTTGTCTTCCCCTTCCTTTTGAACAGGGAGGGTATTTATAGCTGGCGGTGAGGGAAGGTTCCCTGAGTGACCTGGTCCCTGGGTCCTTCGGATGAACGCTTGGACTGGGGTGCAGACCAACCGGGGTTGGACCCACGCGCTTTGTCATGATGGCGACAATTGTTGTTCCCCTATTTCTCAGAGAATTGGGGGCGTTGTTGTGCCGCCTCTTTGTCAGTCGTGGCAGGCTGTCTTGTCGGTCACATCTCGTGCTGATCGAGGGGCGGTATGATGACAGCATGCCCTCGTCAGCTGTAGCAAGCTTCATCTACCGAAGTCCCGGGATCGGCTTCTAGTGATAGGTTCGTCTGAGGCTTGGTGCGGTGGCCCCCACTCCTTTGGGAGTGGGTGTGACGTCAGCAGGTGACGTGGACCTGAAGTAGCCCGTAACAATGTCTAATGTCTATATGCTTTGTCCTAGAATGCTGAATAGGATTTTTGGTTAAATTAATTGAACTAGTATTATCACAAAAAATAGGAACTTGTTCAAAATTCAAACCAAAATCATGCAAAGTTTGTTTCATCCATAAAACTTGAGCACAACAACTGGCAACAACAATATATTTTCGCCTCAGTAGTAGATAATGCAACAGAGTTTTACTTTTTACTATACCAAGAGACTAAAGAGCTTCCCAAAAATTGGCAAGTTCCACTAGTACTCTTCCTATAAGTTAAACTACCAGCAAAATCAACATCAGAATAAACAATTAAATCTAATGATGCATTCTTAGGATACCATAAACCCAAGTCAACAGTACCAAGCAAATATTTAAAAATTCTTTTTACACCATGCAGGTGTGATTCTTTAGGACAAGATTAAAATCTAGCACACATGCATACACTAAACATAATATCTGGCCTACTCGCAATTAAGTAAAGCAAGGATCCGATCATACCTCTATAAGCTTTAATATCTACGTTTTTACTTTTTTGTCCTTATCAAGCTTTGTAGTAGTACACATCGGTGTCTTTGAAATTTTTGCATTGTCGAACTTAAACCTTTTGAGTAGATCTCTTGTGTACTTTTCTTGATTAATGAAAATTCCCTCTTCAACTTGTTTGATTTGAAGCCCAAGAAAGAACTTAAGTTCTCCCATCATGCTCATTTCAAACTCACTGTGCATACACTTAGAGAATTCTTCACATAGAGAAGGGTTAATGGCACCAAATAAAATATCATCAACATAAATTTGCACTAACAAAATATCATTTTCTTTGGTTTTAATAAAAAGAGTAGTGTCAATAAATCCCAATTCAAAACCATTATCAAGCAAAAATTTACTCAAACGATCATACCAAGCTCTAGGAGCTTGTTTAAGACCATAAAGAGCTTTATTTAATTTAAAAATATGATTTGTATTTTCGAAGCTTTCAAAACCAGAAGGTTGTTCAACATAAACTTCCTCCAATATAAAATCATTTTAAAAAATACTTTTCACATTCATTTGAAATAAAGTAATTTTTTTATGAGATGCAAATGCAAGCAACATTCTAATTGATTCAAGTCTAGCAACATGAGCAAAAGTTTCCTCATAATCTATTCCTTCTTCCTGACTATATCCTTGTGCAACTAACCTAGCTTTATTTCTAACAATATTACTAGACTCATCCATTTTATTTCTAAATATTCATTTAGTACCTATAACAGGATGATCACAAGGACGAGGGACTAATTCCAATACACTATTTCTTTGGAACTGATTTAACTCATCTTGCATAACAATTAACCAAAACTCATCAGATTCGGCATCTTTAAAAGACTTTGGTTCAATTTGAGACACAAAAGCAACATTATTTATTGCATTTAAAGAAGAGCGAGTTCTTACCCCTTTGGATACATCACCTATAATTAACTCTTGAGGATGGTAAGTGGAAAATCTCCAATCCTGAGGGAGGGTTTCCTTTGGCTCTTTCTGAGTCTCACTTGCTACTACTTCTGAGTTCTTATCTTTAGTGATTATATCTTCAAAAGGCTTTCTAATTCATCACTAACAAAAGTTTTATTAAAGGGGAAATCAGAAGAATGTCTACAATAAATAACGTTTAATGAAAAATGTTTAAATATGTGTTTTCTTTACAAGGTATGTCTAGAGATTTTTTAGGAGCAAATTTGTTTGAGTTGGTTCCCTATTATACCCTTTTAAGATTTCCTATTTTAAAAATTATTAGTTTTGAAATTAGTTTATTTTATTTTAAAATTTAATTAGTTTTAAGAGTTTATTTGGTGAGGTGGATATTTTCCGTACAAAGAAACCGAATTTGTTTTTTTCCCGTTAAGTAATTTCTGGCGTATCTCTATGGGTTCCTCTGAGTAGAGTCGCCGCACACACCATCTGTCAGAGTATACGTTTGGGCACACCCGTGGAGATATACTTCGAGTGGGGCCGCACACACACACCTCTGGTAGAGGTATTTATATGGACACACCACAAGGACATTCTCCAACCCGTGTAATCCCGATGTAATTGTAATTGTATTTGAAATCTAATTTGAGTGAATTAGATTCAAGAGGTCTCATATAAGATAATTAAATTTGTGAATTTGGAAGAGAATTTTAAAGTCTCAAATTAATTTGGAGTTTTATTTAAAGTTCAAAAATTAGTTTGAAATCTAATTTGAGTGAATTAGATTCAAGCGGTCTCATATAAAATAATTAAATTTGTGAATTTGGAAGAGAATTTTAAAGTCTCAAAATAATTTGGAGTTTTATTTAAACTTAAAAAATTAGACGTGAAGATATACTACGAGTGGGGCCGCGCACACACAACCTCTAGTAGAGGTATATATATGGACACACCACAAGAACATTCTCCAACCCGTGTAATCCCAATGTAATTTTAATTGTATTTGAAATCTAATTTGAGTGAATTAGATTCAAGCGGTCTCATATAAGATAATTAAATTTGTGAATTTGGAAAAGAATTTTAAAGTCTCAACTTAATTTGGAGTTTTATTTAAAGTTCAAAAATTAAATTGAAATCTAATTTGAGTGAATTAGATTCAAGCGATCTCATATAAAATAATTAAATTTGTGAATTTGGAAGAGAATTTTAAAGTCTCAAAATAATTTAGAGTTTTATTTATTCAAAAATTAGAAAGAAGAAGAGAAGATAGACAGTTACAAACCTACTTTTTAGGTAATTTGAAAATAAAAGAAATTAGAAATAAAAAAAAAAAAAAAAAATGAACCCTAATTTTGTCTTTCTCTCTCCCTCTTTATCGATGTGCCCATCTCCCTTTGTTTTCAGCCATCACCCAACGCCTCCCCTCATCTTCTCAATTCGGCAACCTCCCTCTTTATCGATGTGTCCATCTCCCTTTGTTTTCAGCCGTCACCCAACGCCTCCCCTCATCTTCTCAATCTGGCAATTGTTATTCTCTAACGACCACACATTTGACCTCAATATTTCGACAAACGCCGACGAGTTCAAGAAATCGGAGAAGAAATGCGAGAGAGGAAAATGCTTACCAAGTAGGTTATAGAGAAACGACTTTGCGATAGAGGAATTGCGAGTCTAGGTCGGCATACCCGTCTAATGCGTCGGTGATTCAATTTGAAGGATTTCGAAGTAGGTTATGGAGAAACGGAAGAACAACTCCGTTTTGGTTGCTTTTAGGGTGAACGTAGGCGCCTTTCGATTTTCCTTCGCTTCTGATTTTTGAAGAATGGAGTTCCAGATTTGAAGTTGGCGATTTTTGAAGAATGCGTCGGTGGTTCAGTTCTGCTTTTAGGGTCGAACGTAAGCGTGTTTTGGTTGCCGATTGAAGGTAGCGTGTTCATAAATTTCCATCTACCCCATAAAACACATTATACCCATTCCTTTGGAAGCAATACCTTATTTTAAAAAAAAAAAAATTCTCTCTTCTTAAGTTGTTGGCGTCCTTTATTATTCAGTAATACACAGAACTTTCAAACTCATTTCCATCTCATTATTATTATGTGTGCACGGATGCACACACCCCACTGTTAATGCTAATTTGTACTGTCTGCAGCTGCACAAACGGCACAGCCCGCCCCAGTATTAGTTTGTGTGCAGTCATACACACACCTTCATTGGGTGGCTAGAACACTTCCTATAGGTATACACAGCCCCTTGTGGGTATTCTTTTTACTTTGTATGCAGACATACACACACCGCCACTGATGGATGCAATCTGCCTGTATTACTTACTCAAGTATATAGACTCATTGATCATTTTTAACGTTATCTACACTATTGGGGGTGGGGTATAACCATGTATGGAAATTTGGATAAGTGTCATCCCTCTGATTTTTAATTTTTAACGGCTTCTCTCTACTTAATTAATCATCTCTGTTAAATCCACGTCAAACTCTGTTTTCTCTCTCTTCTTAAACTTTGATATTTTAAAATATTCTATTTTTAATTCTCAAAATTAGGAGAAATTGACGAAGGGTAAACAAGTCCATTTGGTTCTAAAATCTCATACTAAATTTAGGTTTTGGACATAATTCAATAAAAAAGTGATTAGCCATTTTTCATTTTGGGTGGTTTAATTGTAGACATTCCTCTGGTTTTCCCTTTATTAAAAGCAACATGTGTTTCATCAAAAACAACATTCATGGATTCTTCAACTACAAGAGTTCTTTTATTAAAAACTCTATATGCTTTACTACATGTCGAATATCCTAAAAATATGTCAATGTCAATTTTTTATTCAAACTTTCCAAGTTTCTCTTTGTCTTTCAAAATGAAACATTTGCAACCAAAAACCTTGAGATAAATGATATTTGGGGTAGTATTATTAAAAATCTCATAAGAGAGTTTTATTCAAAATAGGTCTTATTAAAATTTGATTCATCACATAGGAGGCAGTATTAACGGCTTCAGCCCAAAAGTATTTTGGTAAATTATATTCATTTAACATGGAGGTAGCTAACTCTTGTAAAGACCGATTTTTTCTTTCTACAACACCATTTTGTTGAGGTGTTATGGGAGAGGAAAAATCATGTGAAATACCATTTTCATCACAAAAAATTTCAAAAGAAGCATTTTCAAAATCTCCTCCATGATCACTTCTAATTTTTGAAATCATAAAACATTTTTCATTTTGAATTCTTTTTTGAAAAAGTAATAAAAGATTTTATGGCTTCATCCTTGTGAGATAAATGTATTTCTTTAGTGTTTTGCCACAGTTCGTATGTTGACAAATTTGAAGAACTCCTCCTGTTTTTCTTGTAATTTCAACACCTAAGATTCTTTTAGATTCACCTAGATCCTTCATGTCAAACTCCTTTTTAAAAGATTGCGTTATTTTCTCCATAACTTGCTTTGATTTACTTGCAAGTAGCATGTCATCTATATATAATAGCATAAACACAATAGTGGAGTATGTCTTGCTATTTATGTATACACAACTGTCATATGAGCTTCTTTTAAAACCTATTTTTGAAATATAGTCATCGAATTTCTGATACCAGCATCTAGGTCATTGCTTCAAACCATAGATTGACTTGTTTAGTAAACAAACATAGTCTTCCATGCCTTGTTGTTCATACCCTTGAGGTTGCTTCATATATATGGTTCCAGCTAGCTCACCGTGTAGAAAGGTTGTTTTAACATCTAATTGATCCAATTCTAGATCAAATTGAACCACCAGTGCGAGTAACATTCGAATTGATGTTTGTTTAACAACTGGTGAAAAACCTCAGTGTAACCAATTTCATGTTGAAGCTATGTATGAAGGATAATCTTTCCTTATGTTTTATTGAATAAAAGAGGTGTATTTATACAAGAGGGGCTCAACAAGCTATGCATAAAAATAGCTAACAACCTAAACCGATAGGGAAGGAAATAGTTGTAACCAAATAAGAGAATAGCTTTCAGCACATTTCAAGGAGTCAATCCCAACTATTAAGCTCTAATTTTATAGCTTGATTTTCTATACTCCCCCTCAAGCTGGATGATATATGCTTGTTATGTCGAGCTTGGAAATCAAACTATAAAGACTAGTTCGATGTAATGCCTTAGTCAATATATCTGCAACTTGTTGTTTGGAAGGTACATATCTCAGTCTAATAGTGCCCGTCTCTATTTTTTCGCTGATGAAGTGACGATCTATCTCGACATGCTTCATTCGATCATGATGTATCGAATTCTTTGCAATAGCTATGGCAGATTGATTGTCACAAAGTAATTATATGGTACCTTCTATTTTGACCTTGAGTTCAGTGAGAAGACGTTGTAACCAAATTCCTTCGCAAATCCCATGGGCTAGTGATCGAAACTCGGCTTCAGCACTACTTCGGGCCACAACTTGTTGTTTCTTGCTACGCCAGGTAACTAAGTTTCCCCATACATAAGAACAATATCCTGAGGTTGCACTACAAGAAAACAGGGTATTGCAGAGGTTTTTTTGAGCTATAACAACGGTTTTAAACTGTTGCAACACTTTTTGCAACGCTTGAGAAACCTCTAGCTAAACCAGTGTTGTAAGGGATCTAGCAACACTTTTTAAAGTGCTGGAATGACTTCTCACAACCATTGCAATAACACCCATCCTATTGCAACATTTTTGAAATAAATAGCAACACTTTCTTATTTGTTTGGGCTTTAAATTTTTTAAAGAATTTTTTTTTATTTGGGCTTCGCCAATTGTCCAAAAAAAATGAACACCCTATTACAACACATTTTAAAATCGCAGCAAGAAAATCGTTGCAATACATATATTTTGCAACAGTTTTTTATTTGTTTCCAGAAATTGTTGCGATTTTATTAAATTTTGCAGCACTTTCTAAACCGTTGTAAAAAAATTGTCGCAATAGACTAATTTTCTTGTAGTGTTGACTTACGGTCGACAAGTGAGCCAGCCCAATCTGCATCAGTGTAAACTTCTAAAGATCGATTTGTAGTCTTCATGAACATAAGGCCCTTTCCAGGATCATGTTTGAGATATCTCAATATTCTATACACAGCTTCCATATGTTGTTTAGAAGGTTTGTTCAGAAATTGACTCACCACACTAACAGCGAAGCTAATGTCTGGTCTAGTATGGGTTAAGTATATTAACTTTCCAACTAGTCGTTGATACCTGCCTCGATCGACTACTTCATGTTCAGGGTTAACCCCAAGTTTTGTATTTGCATCCATAGGTGTGTCAACTGGTTTGCAGCCACTCATCCCAGACTCTTTTAAGAGATCTAAAGTGTATTTCCGTTGAGTAACAGAAATCCCTTTGTTGGACCTTGCAACTTCCATTCCTAGAAAATATCTCAGACGACCCAAGTCTTTTATTTCAAATTCTTTCGAGAGAAGTTGCTTGAGTCGAACTATTTCTTCAGAAACATTTCCTGTGAGAATAATATCATCGACAAATACTATTAACACAGTAATATTACTTGGTGAAAAATGTTTGATGAACAAAGTGTGATCTGATTGACACTGAGTGTAGCCATCTTGCTTCAACACATTTGTAAATTTTTCAAACCAAGCCCGAGGTGACTGTTTTAGCCCATAAAGTGATTTCTTGAGTTTACATACCTTTCCTATAATATATCGGTCTTCAAATCCAGGGGGTATGTCCATATATACTTGCTCAACTAGATCACCATTAAGAAATGTGGTTTTTACATCCAGTTGAAACAATGGCCAATCTAAATTGGTTGCAATAGATAGAAGTACCCGGATAGTATTCAACTTGGCGACTGAAGCAAATGTTTCCTGATAGTCAATCCCATAGGTTTGGGTGAATCACTTAGCCACAAGACGAGCTTTGAATCGTTCTATACTCCCGTCTGGTTTGTGCTTGGTAGAAAAAATCCATCTACATCCAACTGTCCGCTTGCCTGGAGGCAAATTTGTAAGAATCCATGTCCCATTTTTTTCAAGTGCTCGCAATTCCTCTAGAGTGGCTATTTTTCATTCAGGTCTCTGTAAGGCTTCATGTATTGTGTTGGGAGTTTGTATCTGATCTAGCTAAGACACAAATGCTCTAAATATTGGTGACAAGTTAGTGTAAGATAAGTGGTATTGTATAGGGTGTTGAGTACATGAGCGGACATCTTTTCTTATTGTAATGGGTTTGTCCATGTCATCTTCTGTTGTCTCGTGTACTTCAAGGACATTAGGATTCTGGGTCAGATCTCGACTTTGCTGAACATGTGAAGGTTGCACTTCATGTTGTCCTGTTCTTCGTGAATAAACTTGCAATTCAGCCTCAGGGATAGATTGGGGCGTTGGCTCAGAGGAAGCTTCAAATGGGTTAGGAGGAAAGGGAGGTATGTAATCCAAATTTTGTGGTTCAAGGCCATCGTGCTCCCCTTGAAGTGCAGAATTTGAAAAATATGGTTGATTTTCAAAGAAAGTTACATCCATAGTATGAAAGAATTGACGAGTTTGAGGATAATAACATTTATATCCTTTCTTATTTGGGGAGTAGCCTAGAAAAATACATTTCATGGATCGAGCATCAAGTTTACTACGGTGTGGAGGGTATATGTGAACGAATGCAGTACATCCAAATAATTTTAGAGGTAACTGAGACACAAGGTGGGATGTAGGATATAGAGTAAGTAAACTTTGTAAAGGTGTTTTGAATTTGAGAATGCGCGATGGCATGTGATTTATGAGATAAGCAGCAGCTAGATTAGCTTCACCCCAAAAATATTTTGGAACATGAGAAGTGAGCATAAGGGATCGGGCTACATCAAGCAAATGACAATTTTTGCATTCAACTACACCATTTTGTTGGTGTGTGTCAACACAAGAACTTTGGTGAACAATGCCATGAGATTGAAGATAAGATCCAAGACTAGAGTTGAAGAAGTCACGAGCATTATCAGTTTTAAGAACTTTGATATTGACTTGAAACTAATTTTGGATCATTTTATGAAATATTTGGAATAAATTGCTAGTTTTAGACTTCTTTTTCATAAGAAATGTCCAACTCAAACAAGTGTGATCGTCAACTAATAGAAGAAACCAACGTGCCCCATTTACATTTTTTATTCTTGACGGCCCCCAAATGTCCCCATGGATAAGAGAGAAAGATTGAGGTGGAATATGAGAATGTGGTGAAAAATGAGCACGAGTGTGTTTGGAAAGTTGACAAATTTCACACTGGAAGAATTGACTCTTTTTATTGATAAATAAGGAAAGGAACAGACGCTCAAGATATGAAAAATTTGGATGACCAAGGCGATAATTGCATAGCATGACACGACTATCTTTATTGGAATAATCTAAAAAATTTGAAACATAAGTTGATTCACAGCTGGACTGAACTACAAGTTTATTGCATCCCTTTGTTATTGGAGGATTTTCTACTTTGAGAAGGTACAACCCTGCACACATTTCAGCATTGCCAATCGTCTTCCCCGATCCCAAGTCCTGAAAAATACAAAAGTTCCCAAGAAATATAGTTTCACAATTGATGTCTTTATTCAGCTTACTCACAGACAATAGATTGTATTCCAATTTTGGCACAAACAATACAGATTGAAGAGTTAAGGAGCTTGATATCTCAATACTTCCAGTTCCAATTACTCTAGTAGGTGTCCGTCAGCAATTCGAACAAACAGGTCACCCTTATAAAGGGAAAAAGACGAAAATAAAGATTTATCACCTGTCATATGATCGGAGGCTCCAGAGTCCACTATCCATTCAGATGGACGAGTTTGAGTATGAAGAGCAAGGGAATGTTGGTTACCTTGTTGTTGCATATTCCCAAAACCACTTCCAGTTGTTGGATTTGTTTTGTTCAACAATTGTTGTAGCATATCCAAAATATCTTTATTGGGTGGTGACTGGTTAGAGGTCTCAGAAGTAGCAACATTACCTCTAGTTCCTCGATCAGATATGGCACTATTTGGCTTCCAATTTGCTAGTTTTCCATTTAATTTCCAACAAGTTTCTCTGTCATGTCCATGTTTACGGCAATAATCACACCATCGTCTCCATCTGTGTGATCTGACATCTCCATGCACTTGAGAACTTCCACGGGCTGCAAGAGCTAGTGGATCATTAGGATGATCTTGGTGGGCAATGAAAGCAGGACCACTAAGAGTAGAAGAATTGTCAATTGGCCCCAACATCACTTGTTTTCGACTTTCTTCCCTTCGAACCTCAGAAAACACTTCACGAAGACTAGGTAAAGGTTTAATACCAAGAATTCGACCACGGACCTCATCAAGGGAATTATTGAGACCCATAAGGAATTTGTAAATCCTCTTTTTCTCCACAAATTTGCGAAATAGAGAGCCAGCATCAGAACATTTCAAATCATGAGTCTCGAACAAGTCCAATTGTTGCCAATAACGGGATAAAGTGTTGAAATAAGTTGTGACAGGTAATTCACCTTGTTTGAGATCTTGGAGAGTAGTTTCTATTTGAAAAAGTTCAATAGTGTTTTCTTGACTGGAGAATGAATCACGAACAACCTCCCAAATTTCTCTGGCGGTTGTATAAAGAAGAAAATTCTCTCCAATTTCAGTAGTCATGGAACTGATCAACCAACTCATGACTTGATTGTTTTCAGCCCTCCATTTGCGAAATTTTGGATCCTCCGATTTGGGTGGATCGTTTTTACCAATGACATAATCTTCCCGTCCACGACCATACATAAGCATCATCACAGATTGAGACCACTGAAAATAGTTGTGGCCTTTGAGTTTGTGACAAAGAAATTGAGAGATGTTGCTGTCATTAGAGGATGAAATGGTAATTTGCAAGTCTAACCCTGACATTTTGGGGATAGGAGAGCAAAAAAAAAAATATTAGTGAAACAAAAAATTGCACTTCAGCTGGTGGTCGGGTTGTCGAAACCCTTCTAAATAATTACTGGTTCACTCAATCTAACTTGTAGAAATAGTGGAGTCAGGTCGAATCCCAAGGAAACTAATCGAATTAATTCTCAAAGTTAACAAGAAAAATAAAATAAGGGGGGTTTTGATTTGTTGGACCAATATTGGAATCAAATAATAAGTTAAGAAACTAAAAATAAACGAATTTAAAATCAATCAAATCAAACTTCCAATTCAAAGGCATACATTCATTCTAGAGGTAACATTGATCATAGGCTAAAAAAAATAATATAAATTTCTCAATTCAAGAATTCAACCAATTTATTCGGAAAGACCGCAATAAATATAAATTTCCCTAATTGAAATGATTTTAACCAAGCATCAAAATCAAAATTTATCATTGAATCAATTGGGCACGATAGCGTTCCATATTGATTAAATGATAACACTAAGAATAATGGTAAAGGCGAGAATCAAAACTAACTAATTGAGATAACTACAACTTAATTAATTTTGTTTATTTACTTTCTTAGAGTCTATTATGCAAGCTATGTAAAATGAAAAGAATCATAAATACACACATAAGCCAACTCCTTGCTACACATTTTAATCATTCATGACAATTACGGATCATAAAATCATAGATAGCAATAGAACAATCAATATTAAATTAAAGCGTCAATTTAATTAATATCAATCAATCATAAAAATAACATCGAGAAACAAATAACTCTTGAATAAAATAAAATAAAATTTATAATTAACTCAAAGCATCACAAAATTACAATTAGAAATGAACAATAACCTCTGAATTAGAAATTAAAACTTAGCCACACATCGTGTAAAATTAATAAAAATTGTAAAGGAAATAAAACATTAAAAGAAAATAAACTTAGAAGAACTAAACAAAAAAAAACTCGAAAGAAAAGAAACTCACACTTAGGAATGAACTAAAAACTCATAAAATTAAGAACATAAGAAGAAGGAAGAAAATAAGTGTGTGAATTGATGTTTCACCTGCACTCCTTTTATAATAAAGAATTTGCTAAAAATAAAGAAAAATAAAAAATAAAAAATAAAAACCAAAAATAAACTTGTGGCAGTAGATGTTGAAGGAAACTTGTGGATGTTCAAGGAGGCACGTTCTTGTGGCAGTAGATGTTGAAGGTGGAGGTGACACGTTTGGTAAGTAAAAAACAATATAATAAACAATTACATTCTTCTAAATTCGAACTCAAGCTCAAAGATTAACATAATAAATCCTTCACCACCAAACCAAACTACCAATTTTGAATAATAAACAATTTTATTTTTATAGTATTATCCGTTTGCTTGGTTTGTTGATATTATACCCTAAAACTCTTCTTTTAAGCTCTTATATAATATAATTGTGTTGTTCACCTTTGAACGCTTGATTCCTGCAAAACATATGATTGAACACATTAATTTCAATCAACTAACAAGAATTAAAGATAATAAAATAGCACTTTTGGAGTCCTATCAAATTACCCCACACCTAAATCTTGCTAGTCCTCAAGCATGTTTGAACTCAACATACAAACCTTTTTTTTATACTCCCTTTTCATCTTTAAATATCAAAGAATACAATTAAAGCTAACCACGAGTCAATGAGTTGAATTTTAGTGACAATCAAGAGATTGAGCACTCATAGTAGGGATACATTTTATATACAAAAACTCAAGTATTTCATCAATTCACCAAAATCAAATGCAACAAGACTCAACGCCCTCACTTGGTTTCACTCAATACACTCAAAGTATTTTAGGTGCATTTACTCTCAAAATCAAATCATAGCATGTTATTACCATATGCTTTCAAATGAATCAAATCTACACCACTATAGATGAATTGAATCCAAAAATATTGAAGGGACTTAACAAGGGTTGTAATGGGGCTTAGGTAGGGTAGGGAAGGAGGAAAATTTTAGGTGTTTCACAATCAAGACAAAGAGTTATTTATTTGCATGATATTTCTACCATCTAAGAACACAAAACATATCCCCAAGACTTCGAATTTTATTTTCGTGTCTCATTCAAGCTCTAAGGACTTTTGGAGAAGTAACTTTATAATTCGGTTGCTTTTTGCAAACTTTTCAATCTTTTTTTTTTTTTTTTTTTTTTTTTTTTTTTTGTGTGTTCCCATTTTTTTTTCGTGGAAGAAAAAAACTACCATGCAATAATTTTCTTCCTTGTCTTGACAAAGGTAAAAATATCTAGAATAAAAAATATATGGTCTTTAGGCTGAATATAATGTGTTTAGAAACCAAGAGAACAATATGGGAAGTAGGCTCGAAGTGGCTGACTAAAGGAAAAAACATAGAGGTGAGTATTTTAAGAGGGTTTAAGAATTGGCTAATCCTAATTTGCCCTTATAATATTAAAGCGTCAATAAAAAATGTGGTCTCAAAATGCATTAACAAGAAAGTTCTAGAATAAGCACACTAAGTTTGATAACACTCAACAAGAATAAATGGAGCAAAATTTAATGAATTGCTCATAGGCTCAAAAACTCACTAGGATGTGTAATTTGCATAAACTCTTTTGCATTTTTCAATCAACAAATCAATAAAGCACCCTCAAATATTTTTTTTTTAAAAGAAAACACTAATTATGCTCATCCCCTACATGCACTAAAATTCAAATCAAATATGCGTCTGTAACTTACAAGGCATTCTAGGATATCAATAAAAACTCAAGGTTTCAAAAGAAAAATCAATGCATATGAATCAAAGCATGCTAAATTTAGTAAACAACAACACATATAACAGAAATCTCCCCCATACTTAAACTATACAGTGTCCTCAATGTATAATTAAGTAGATTGCTCCAAAAAGAATTAAGAAAGACTTTTTTTTTTAGTTTTTTTAGAATAGGACAAAAATCTCCCTTATACCTAAATTTCCCATGGAAGTTCCCAGTTAGAGGTGTTCCCTTTCGGTCAACTTAAGTACCTCAGTCTAGACAGAACTATTCATAGGTAGACTAATCCTTAATGGATAACTAAGTAGAGTATTCACAAAAGAAACAATAAAGAGAGGAAAAACTCCCTTTATTTGCAAACAACTTGGACTAGTCTGTGGTGTTGAGAGAGGTGGTGGTTACGATTTTTGTTGTTAATTATCTGCAAGAAAGAGGGAAATAAATAAATAAATGAATTTAGTAAACAAAATAAACCAAGAGGAGTGAAATAAAAAGTAGGAACGTGAGGAAAGAAAACATTTGGGTTGCCTCCCAGTAGCGCATTTATTTAACGTCGTTTTGCTCGACGGAGACGATAAAGATATCATTCATCCAAATAGGTGGGATGATCCAACTGGAAACTAACAAGACATGGAACAACTTCACTGTCATGGTAGAGTTTCAATCTATGACCATTCACCTTGAAAATCTTGCCTGAATCTAAACTTGTGATTTCCACTGCACCATAAGGAAATACATGAGTAACAACAAATGGACCAATCCATCGAGAACGAAACTTACCAGGCATAAGCTTCAATCGAGAATTATATAACAACACTTGTTGGCCAATCTCAAATTGTTTACGGACAATCATATTATCATGAAAAAGCTTGGACTTTTCTTTGTAAATTCTCGAATTCTCATAAGCGTTTAATCGTAACTCTTCCAGTTCTGTCAATTGTAGTAATCGTGACTCCCCAGCTTTGTCTAAGTTCATATTGCATCGTCGACCAGCCCAATAGGCTTTATGCTCAATTTCTACTGGCAAATGACATGCTTTACCAAAGACTAATCTGTAAGGGGACATTCCTATAGGAGTTTTGTATGATGTTCGGTAAGCCCAAAGAGCATCGTCTAAACGAAAACTCCAATCTTTTCTTCCTGGATTCACCGTCTTCTCTAATATGGTTTTAACTTCTTTGTTGGAAACTTCGGCTTGTCCATTGGTTTGAGGGTGATAGGCGGTGGCTACTCGGTGATTCACTCCATACTTTTTCATCAACGCTTCGACCGATCTATTGCAAAAGTGAGTTCCTTGATCACTGATAATTGCTCTTGGAATTCCAAACCTGTTAAAGATGTTCGTTTTGATAAAACCTACAACAACTTGAGAATCATTAGTTTTTGTGGCTTTTGCTTCCACCCATTTCGATACATAATCCACAGCCAAAAGTATATAAGAATAACCACTAGAAGAGGGTAAGGGGCCCATAAAATCAATGCCCCATACATCAAATATTTCACAAATAAGAATCGGAATTTGAGGCATTTCATTCCTACGTGTTATTCCACCTATTTTATGGCATTTCTCACAACTCTTGCAAAATTGATATGCATCTTTAAATAAAGACTCCCAATAAAAACCACTATCTAAGATTTTTCTAGCAGTTCGTCTAGGCCCGAAGTGTCCCCCACATGCATAATCATGACAAAAAGCTAAAATAGATTGGAATTCATTCTCAGGCACACATCTTCTAATGACTTGATCAGAGCAAAATTTCCATAGGTAAGGCTCATCCCAGACATAATACTTTGACTCGCTTTTTATTTTTGATTTCCTAGACTTACTAAGACAATGAGGTAGAATACTTGTAACTAAATAATTAACCATGTCAGCATACCAAGGAATCATACCTTTTACTTGGAACAAATGTTCATCTAGAAAATCGTCATTGAGTGGTAGATCGTCTTCTTCTCTTATCAATCTACTCAAGTGGTCAGCGACATAATTTTCCACTCCTTTTCGATCTTTGATTTTCATGTTGAACTCTTGAAGAAGTAAAATCCACCGAAGCAGTCTTGGTTTTGATTCTTTCTTTGCCAAAAGGTACTTCAAGGCTGCATGGTCGGAAAACACAACAACTTCAGAACCAAGCACATAAGATCGAAATTTATCTAAAGCAAAAACTATTGACAAAAGCTCTTTTTCCGTTGTTGAATAATTCATCTAAGCGGGATTTAAGGTTCTGGAAGCATAATATATGACATGACTTTTCTTCTCGATTCGTTGGCCTAGAACCGCTCCCACTGCATAGTTGCTTGCATCACACATGATTTCAAAGGGTAAGTCCCATTGAGGTGGTTGAATAATGGGTGCGCTAGTCAACAACTCCTTCAGCTTATCAAACGCATCTTTGCATTCCTTCCCAAACTCGAATTGGACTTCTTTTTGCAATAAATTGGTCATGGGCAAAACAACTTTGGAGAAATCCTTGATAAACCTGCGATAAAATCCTACATGTCCAAGAAAGGAACGCACTCCCCGAACATTAATAGGATAGGGTAAATTTGCAATAATATCAATTTTTGCTTTATCGACCTCTATACCCTTAGAAGATACAACATGCCCTAATACAATACCTCGGGTGGCCATAAAATGACATTTTTCATAATTTAAAACTAAGTTAGTTTCAATGCATCTTTTTAAAACTTTAATCAAATTATCTAAGCATTCATCAAAAGATTCTCCATACACAGTAAAATCGTCCATAAATACTTCAATGCAGTTCTCAATATATTCAGAAAAAATACTCATCATGCATCTTTAAAAAGTACCTGGAGCATTACAAAGACCAAAAGGCATTCTTCTAAAAGCATAAGTTCCAAAAGGACAAGTGAATGTCGTCTTTTCCTGATCCTCTTGTGCAATAGGAATTTGATAGAAACCAAAAAAACCATCAAGAAAACAAAAATATGATTTTCCAGCTAATCTTTCTATCATTTGGTCAATGAAAGGTAAAGGAAAATGATCTTTTCTAGTTACTTGGTTAAGCTTCCTAAAATCAACACACATTCTCCAACCATTTTGCACACGCATAGGTACTAGTTCATTGTTTTGATTCTTTACCGCTGTTATTCCAGTTTTCTTTGGGACAACATGAATTGGACTTACCCATTCACTATCTGAGATTGGATAGATAATACCTGCATCTATCAATTTGAGAATTTCTTTCATCACCACTTCCTTCAAAGTTGGATTCAACCTTCTTTGTGGTTCTCTTGATGGTTTAACATCATCTTCAAGTAGAATCCTGTGCATGCACATTGATGGACTAATACCTTTTATGTCACCCAAGGTCCACCCAATTGCAAGCTTGTGCTCCTTCAAAATTCTAACCAACTTCTCTTCTTGTTCTTCAGTGAGCTCATTTGAGATGATGACTGACAATGTCTCAATTTCCCCCAAAAACACATATTTTAGGTGCTTTGGCAAATCTTTCAACTCCAATTTTGGTGTCTGTACGACAGAAGGTAACATTTTATCAGTTGAAACATAAAATTCAGCATTGGAATTTATTGGTTCTAATGATGCCAAAATTGGTAATTCTATACTAATTCTGCCATCTGAGTTAGAATTTTCATTTAGATCATGTTCATGCTCAATATTTTTCTGTGTAAATACATCTTGCACAAGTGAACCAACCATATCAATTGTACAAACAGAGTGTTCATCATTAGGATATTTCATGGCATCAAATATATTAAATTTAACAATATCTCCATCAAATTCTACTGAGAGAGTACCATCATCGACATCAATCTTTGTTTTAGCCGTTTTCATGAATGGCCTCCCTAACAGAATTGAAGCAGATTTTGATGTGGAATCACTATCCATTTCCAAAATATAAAAGTCAACAGAAAATATTAGTTCATTAACTTGCACTAAGACATCTTCAATAACTCCTAGAGGATGAATATAAGAACGATCAGCTAGCTGAATTATTACACCAGTCTCTTGCAAGTCTTTTAATTTCATTTCTTGATAAATAGAAAAAGGCATGACATTAATGGAAGCCCCTAAGTCTAACATGGCACGCTCAATTTTCTTATTACCAATAACACAGGGTAATGTGAACATACCTGGGTCCTTGCATTTTTCTGGCATATTCTTTTTGCAAAATAGCTGACACATTCTTACTTACCACCACTTTTTCATTTTCCTTCATCTTCCTCTTCTTTGTACATAGTTCCTTCAAGAACTTTGCATACCTGGGAATTTGCTTAACAGCGTCCAACAAAGGGATGTTAATCTCTACCTTTCTGAATGTATCTAGAATCTCCTTTTCATTTTCATCATCCTTCGATTTGGATAACCTGCTAGGAAAAGGGGGTAGTGAATTATGTAATGGAAGAGAAGAAGGAGGAACATATTTTACCTCGTGTGATGCTGTAGAAGAAGTATCTTCTTTTTCCTTCTGAAACTGACTTTTCGTAGGTGAACTCTCCCTCGAAGGAATCTCTTTGCCACTCCTTAGCATGATTGCACTAACGTTCTCCCTTGGATTCACCTCTGATTGTGATGGTAATCTCCCAGATCTTTGAGCTTCCAATTTACTAATAGACGTAGCCAATTGAGTAATTTGAGTGCTTAAATTAGTAAATTGGTTGCCTAAATGTTGCATCCCTGCTTTTGTTTCCTGTTGGAAGTGAAGAGAATTGTTAGCTAGATTTTTAACAATGTCTTCTAGAGACATACCTGAGTTTGAAGGTTGGGTCTGCATAGGAGCTTGAGATGGTCTCGTGAAGTTCTGAAAATGTTGTCTTTGTTGTCCTCCTTGATTTCCATAACTAAGGTTTGGATGATCTCTCCATCCAGGATTGTAATGGCTAGAGTAGGGATCAAACTTCCTTTGAGGTTGACTAGGAAATCCTCCAATAGCATTGGCTTCTTGCATGAAATCTTAATGTAATTCAGGGAATGCATCGGTAGAATGACCTGGAAGCGTACATATTCCACAGACCTTTGTTGTCTGCAATTTTCCTACAGCCATTTGACGAACCAATGCAGTTAAATCAGAAATTTGATTTTTAATTTCACTTACCTCTTTATCTTGTTGAACAGCTCCACCAACCCTCGTTCTAAATTGTTGGGAATTTTCTGCCATGCTTGAAATCAGTTGCTTAGCTTCTTCAGGTGTCTTGTTCACTAAAGCTCCGCCACTCGCTGCATCAACCATACCTCTATCCACCGGCAATAGTCCCTCGTAAAAGTATTGGATTAAGAGTTGATCAGAAATTTGATGGTGGAGGAAACTAGCACATAGTCTTTTGAATCTCTCCCAGTATTCATGCAGCGTCTCCCCAGTAATCTGTGTTATGCCATATATCTCTTTCCTAAGGTTCGCAGCACGTGATGCAGGAAAAAATTTCTCCAAGAACAGTCTTTTCATTTCATGCCATATTGTGATTGATCCGGAAGGTAGATAGTAGAGCCAATCTTTTGCGTCATCCTTCAAAGAAAGTGGAAAAGCTCTAAGATTGATTTGTTCTTCAGTCACTCCATGTGGTTTCATTCTGGAACATACGATGTGAAATTCCTTCAAGTGCTTATGAGAATCTTCACCTGCACATCCACGAAAAGAAGGAAGTAAGTGAATTAAGCCAGATTTAAGTTCAAAATCACCAGCAATATTAGGAAATGTAATGCATAAAGGTTGCTGGTTCAAATCAGGTGTCGCTAGCTGTTTGAGAGTTCGTTGTGTCCCATTGTCTGCCATATTCTCCTCTCTAAGACGACGATTTCTTTCTTTAATCTTCTTCCTCAATCTACGCGCTGTCTTCTCGATTTCAGGATCGTACTGCAATTCAATATTCTGAGAAGAACGACTCATAAACTGTAAAACAAACAAATAAGTTAAACAAATGAGAAATTAAAATAGTTCCCCGGCAACGGCGCCAATTTGGTCGGGTTGTCGAAACCCTTCTAAATAATTATTGATTCACTCAATCTAACTTGTAGAAATAGTGGAGTCAGGTCGAATCCCAAGGAAACTAATCGAATTAATTCTCAAAGTTAACAAGAAAAATAAAATAAGGGGGGTTTTGATTTGTTGGACCAATATTGGAATCAAATAATAAGTTAAGAAACTAAAAATAAACGAATTTAAAATCAATCAAATCAAACTTCCAATTCAAAGGCATACATTCATTCTAGAGGTAACATTGATCATAGGCTAAAAAAAATAATATAAATTTCTCAATCCAAGAATTCAACCAATTTATTCGGAAAGACCGCAATAAATATAAATTTCCCTAATTGAAATGATTTTAACCAAGCATCAAAATCAAAATTTATCATTGAATCAATTGGGCACGATAGATTTCCATATTGATTAAATGATAACACTAAGAATAATGGAAAAGACGAGAATCAAAACTAACTAATTGAGATAACTACAACTTAATTAATTTTGTTTATTTACTTCCTTAGAGTCTATTATGCAAGCTATGTAAAATGAAAAGAATCATAAATACACACACATAAGCCAACTCCTTGCTACACATTTTAATCATTCATGACAATTACGGATCATAAAATCATAGATAGCAATAGAACAATAAATATTAAATTAAAGCGTCAATTTAATTAATATCAATCAATCATAAAAATAACATCGAGAAACAAATAACTCTTGAATAAAATAAAATTAAATTTATAATTAACTCAAAGCATCACAAAATTACAATTAGAAATGAACAATAACCTCTGAATTAGAAATTAAAACTTAGCCACACATTGTAAAATTAATAAAAATTGTAAAGGAAATAAAACATTAAAAGAAAATAAACTTAGAAGAACTAAACAAAAAAAAAACTCGAAAGAAAAGAAACTCACACTTAGCAATGAACTAAAAACTCATAAAATTAAGAACATAAGAAGAAGGAAGAAAAAAAGTGTGTGAATTGATGTTTCACCTGCACTCCTTTTATAATAAAGAATTTGCTAAAAATAAAGAAAAATAAAAATAAAAAATAAAAACCAAAAATAAACTTGTAGCAGTAGATGTTGAAGGAAACTTGTGGATGTTCAAGGAGACACGTTCTTGTGGCAGTAGATGTTGAAGGTGGAGGTGACACGTTTGGTTTGAATGGTGATGATCAATCCGGAGCCGCCAGGTGTTGTGAGTTGATGGCTGAAGTAAAAAAAAATATAATAAACAATTACATTCTTCTAGATTCAAACTCAAGCTCAAAGATTAACATAATAAATCCTTCACCACCAAACCAAACTACCAATTTTGAATAATAAACAATTTTTATTTTTATAGTATTATCCGTTCGCTTGGTTTGTTGATATTATACCCTAAAACTCTTCTTTTAAGCTCTTATATAATATAATTGTGTTGTTCACCTTTGAACGCTTGATTCCTGCAAAACATATGATTGAACACATTAATTTCAATCAACTAACAAGAATTAAAGATAATAAAATAGCACTTTTGGAGTCCTATCAGTTGGCAGATCAGATCAAATCAGATCTGAATGTGGCAGCAGTGGCGACGTCCGGACGTGACGACGACACTATCTGTATTTGAGGACAATGTCGTCTGGAAGCTCGGCTAGCGGAGGCGACTGAGTGCTAGGTTAGCAGCGGCGGCGACTGGAAGTTAGGGCAGCAGCGACGGCTAGAGTTCGGCGCAACGACTAGGGTTTGAATAGTTTAAAGGCTCTGATACCATGAAGCTATGTATGAAGGATAATCTTTCCTTGTGTTTTATTGAACGAAAAGAGGTGTATTTATACAAGAGGGGCTCAACCAACTATGCATAAAAATAGCTAACAACCTAAACCTATAGGGAAGGAAATAGTTGTAACCAAATACAAGAGAATAGCTTTCAGCACATTTCAAGGAGTCAATCCCAACTATTAAGCCCTAATTTTATAGCTTGATGTTCTATACTTTTGTGTATAGATTTTAGCTACTAACCTTGCTTTAAAACATGGTTGATGTACTCGTCCTTGTATGCATTCTTTATATTTATAGATCCATTTGCATGATATAGGCTTGAACCCTTTAGGTAAAGGTTTGAGAATCCATGTATTGTTCTGTTTTAGGAAGCTCATTTCTTCATTAATGGCTTTTATCCATCTATTAGCATTAGATCCAGTAGTAGCTTCACTAAAAGTGTTAGGCTCTAAATCATTTAGGAATCCACTCACATTATGAGTCATGTTTATGCAGGCAGTCTCAACAAATCTTGTTGGAGGTGTGATGACTCTTTTTTGCCTGTCTCTTGCAAATTTATAGCTTTCTAGACTAGGATCTTTTGGTATAGATTTATAACCTTCTGGTTTCACTAGGGATTCCTCTAGTTTCACATGAGAACCTTCTGTTTCATCTTCAGAATCTGACAGATGATGAATGTCACTTGACAAGCTAGGTTGCTCCACCTCAATTTCTAGTCTAGAGGTCCGAGCAGCACTTGTTGTCTTAGTCTCCCTTTCCATGAACATATATTCTTCTTTAAATGTTACATCTCGGTTGTGTATGCATCTCCTTTATGTGGGATGCCAAAGCCTAAAACCTTTAACACCTTCTGTAAAGTCAACAAACATACAGCTAGTTGCTCTTGGCTTTTGTGAACGAAGCCCACACAACCAAAGACTCTTAGGTTGTCTAGGTTTGGGGGGTGTTTAGTCCACTTCTCTTCTGATGCATGTAAGGAGTCGTAGAAACATACATCTAGTTGCTCTTGACTTTGGTGAACTAAGCCCACACAACCAAAGACTCTTAGGTTGTCTAGGTTTGGGGGGTGTATAGTCCACTTATCTTCTGGTGTAACGAGTTGTAGGGAGTTGTGTAGACACCTATTTAAGGTATACATAGTGTATGATGTTGCTTCAACCCAAAATTTCTTAGGTAACATAACATCTGACAACAAACACCTAACTCTCTCCAAAATAGTTTTATTTAGCCTCTCAGCTACCCCATTATGTTGGGGTGTGTACCTCATTGTCCTGTGTCTTAGAATTCCTTGTTCTTCGCAAAAATTATCAAAATATTCATTGCAAAATTCAAGACCATTATTTGTCCTTAAGCATTTCACATGCCTAGAGGTCTGTTTTTCAACAAGGGCTTTCCATTCCTTGAATTTACTTAAGGCTTGATCTTTAGTTTTAAGGAAATAGACTCAATTCTTTCTAAAATAGTCATTAGTGAGTGAGAAAAAAAATACATGGATCCACTTAGAGAAGGTGTAGATGTTGGACCCCATAAATCTAAATGGATATAGTTTAGGATTCCTTTATTTGTCTGTTGAGATTTGATGAAGCTATGTCTTATAGCCTTTCCCAAAATACAGTGATCACAAGCTTTGACTTCAATGCTTATCTTTTGAGGTAGTATGTCTTGCTTAGATAAAGTTTCAAGTCATTTGTTGCTAATGTGTGAGAGTCTTTTATGCCATAAGACCCCTTAAAATTCATGTTGTCATTTATGACAACTAGAGCTGATTGTACCATTTGCACATCCTTTATTACATATTGTTCATTCATCTTTACACCTATTAACACCATTTTTTAGTCCTTCTTGACTTCAAATGTTCCCCTAAACCTCCATATTCACAACCAATAGAATTCAACATTCCTAAAGAAATTAGACTTCTTTTAAGTTTAGCGACATGTCTTATATTTCTAGGTAGATTCACTGAACCATCTTAGAACTTCATAGAAACATAAACAATTCCATCAACCTTGCAAACATGGTTATCTCCCATATACAGTTCTCCTCCATCCCATTCTCTATAGGTCTTAAACCAAACTTTTGAAGGACTCATATGGAATGAACAACCACTATCAAGAACCCAATCTTGTATTTGGACTGTTTCATTCTATTTGGAGGAGTGATCTAAGGTTGCTAATGCATCAGAATAAGTAAATAAGCTATCTCCAACCGAGGCTTCAGCTGGTTTATTTCATTTTTGCTTATTTTGATTTTGCTGTCTCTTTAAGGCATACCAATCGCTTGCTAAATGTCCTGGTTTATGAAGGAAGTTGCATTTCAATTTAGACTTACCTTGATTGTCTCCTTGGTCCTTGTTGTCTTTCCAATTCTTCTTGGTTTTTCCTTTTGTGAATAGATCTTCTGCATTTGATGATTCTTTCCTTTGAGCTTGTAGTTCCATTTCTTTTGTTCTAACATCAGAAATGATGATATCCATTGTTAGCTTATCTCTTCCATACTTTAGTGTTGTTGTTACTTCTTTGTAACTTTCTGGTAGAGAATTTAGAAGTATAAAGACCTCATTTTCATCTCCAACTTTATCTCTCATGTGTTTGAACTCAGAATTTATTCTTTTGAAATCATTTAGATTATCAATCATTGACTTGTTGGCATCCATCTTGTATGTAAAAAATATTTCCCTAAGATAGGTTTTGTTAGGTAGATCGATCTTTAGAGATATGCAACTCATCAAGTTTTGTCCACATATACCATAGGTTGTTTCTTGGTCAATAATAACTTGACTTAAAACACAATCATGTAGGTTGAGAACAAGAGTTCCATGGGCAGTCACTTTCATTAGTTGGATCTTGTATGACCTTTAATTCTTTCTGTTGTCCAAGGACAACTTTGATATTTGCTTTCCAAAGTTCAAAATTTGTTTTTCCATCAAACTTTTCGATATCATATCTTGCTATTGACATCTCTTTTTGAATCTTGATACTTCTTTACTTTCTTGATTTTCATGAATCTTGATCTTGCTTCTTCTTTGCAGGCTCTGATACTAATTTGTTGGGCTGGAATTGGGCTTCAGATGAATTAAAGCCCAATGATACCTTAATAGAACACCTCAGATGTTGGGGGTGTGTGAAGCAAATAGTGTCACTTGTTGTCTCATGCAACAAAACAACAAACCCTAACTTCTCTACATTCAGATTCAAAGATATGAGAAAACAGAAGAGGGAGTGAAGCTCTGCCGAACCTCTCTGCGGAAACGTGAAGAAGGAGATGGCGAAGAAAAAAAGGAAGAAGGTGAGGGAGAAGAAGAACACAAGTCTTACGTGGTTCAACTAAAGATTTAGCATACATCCACAGTACAAGAAGCAACTTTTATTTAAGGTATCAACTGAAGAATCATCAAATTTTACAGAAGGTTTTTGCTTATGACTAAAACAGATAAGTCCTTGTATTTTTCACTCTCTGTCTAACTCTCCCTTAGTTTTTGTACGTATTGAATTTTTATAGAGAATGTTTGTAAAGTAAACTTTATTTCTGTTTCAAAGTAATAACCGTATTTGGTTATTTCTACATTTAGATTTAATGCATAATCTAATAATGGAAAAAATCAAACCCAATAAGCACATTAATTAATATAAAAATATCAGATAAATCAAGGGTTAAAATTGGAATAAGAAAGCTACAAATTTTGAGCCAATCTAAACCTGATTTTTTTCTTATTAATTTACCTTTGTGAAATATAGGTTTGGAAATAAATTATTTATTAAAATTTCTGAAAAAACTTAAATGATGGATAATTTTGGGAGAAATTGTCCCAAATGACCACATTTAAGTAACATATTTTCAAATATGTCGTCTTGCAATTTTTATTTTTGTTTCTGATTATTTTTGTTTATCATTATGCCCCTCATTAACGCACTCTCTTATAATAATATTTATTTTCTCTCTCCATTTACGTAACAATATTTTATACGATTTTTTACTTTTTAATTTTATTTACATCATTTTTGGGACTTCTTCCCACAAAAAATATATGTATTTTTTTTATATACATCATATACTCATATATACTCATATATACTTATAGATAATATGTATTTATTTTTTAGAAAATATGCATTTTTATATATACTCACCAGATATACTTATATATACTTTCGATGTGAGTATATACTCATATATATTGTTTATATACTTATAGATAATATGTATTTATTTTTTAGAAAATATATGTATTTTTTATATATACCCACCATATATATTGATATATACTTCATATGAGTATATATGGTTTTATATTTCATGTGTACTTACTTAAAAATACTGTGTATTTTTTTTTTTAAAGAAACAATATATATTTTTTTATATATACCCACCTTATATATTTCATATATGAATATATATTACGGAGAGAGAATTTTTTAGGTTTGATTATGAGTAGAGAGAGGACAATTTTAATTAGGAGAAAGAAAACGATTTTAAATTGTGATTAATGAGAGGAAGGCAGAAGGAAAGAGAATATGATCTCATTAATATTCCCCTAATTTTTTTCTTTTTGAATTCTAATGTTTCCTTAAATTGGGAGATATTGTTTTATTTCATTACTTTAAAACGTTAGAGAGGTTGAAGTGTTTGAAAGTAATTGCAACCCAACTTTTATGAAAAATCTTAAAGTAATTGGACATTTGTTTTTTTATAAAAATATATGAACTGTAGACATTAATATAAAATCATAGGCATAAGGTGACTATTTGTGTATTTATCTCTAATTTTGGTAATAGTTAAAAAAGTAAGGTTAACATTGTTCAAAAAAGTTTCTTCCATACTTTTTATAGACCCAATAAGCTCATTAATTATTAATTAATATAAAAATATCAGATAGTTCCAAAAAAGTTACCGAATTTTGAGCCAATCTAAAGTTGTTTTTTAAAAAAAAAAAAAAAATTGACATTTGTAAAATAGAGATTTAGAAATATATATATATATATATATATATATATATATATATATATATATATATATTTTCTTTTTACAACATGTTAGGATGGGGGATTGAATCTAGGACCTCATGGTTACTAGGTGTCATGCTTTATATTCTGGTTGGCTTAGAAATAGATTATTTATTATAATTTATGAAAAGACTTAAATGATGGATAATTTGGGTAATAATTAAAAAAGCAAGGTTAACATTGTCCAAAAAAAAAAAAGTGTCTTCCACATCCATATTTTTTTTATATAGTATGTATATATTATAGATATAGGTAGTAAAATAATTATTAATTATTACTAAAAAAAACTATTAACTAAATCTATTGAAAATTTAAGGTGCATCAACTTTTAGTGAGTTAATTAAGTATTATTTATTATTATTATTATTTATTTTTATTATTTTTTGGCAAAAATCAATTTATTCTCTCAAACTTTGAAGTTTGTATGAATTAAAACTCTAACTAACAATTGTATCCATTAAAATTATGAATTCATAGAAGTGTATCAATTTACACCTTATGTTAGATTTTATTTTAAAAAAACGTTAATTTAACGTGTGAAGATTTATAATTTTAATAATTAACCCCTAACCTTTCATAAGTGAATCAATTGTATAAAAGTTCAGTGGTTTAATTGATCAATTATAAGTCTCCACACATTTGGAAATTAACATTTTTCTAATAGATGATGTAAATTGATACAATTATGATAGTCACGGTTTTATTGATATAATTATTAGTTTATGATTTTAATTGATACAACTTCAATGTTTAAGGCTATAGACAGAGTTGTCACCTCCCTTAAACACCAAATTAAGGAGCCAGGGGACACTAAAAAAAGAAATTGTGAGCAGCCAACGAATGACCAAGTTTATCCCTTATCTGTGAACATGTCAGAAGGTGACATATCCCCGAAACGATTGAAAATTGATGGTGTTATTTGATAAAGACAATGAACCCTCTACATATCTTCATACTAATATTATCTAGTTTTTGGTTTCACTCAAAATGTCTCGTAGCAATAAAAAACGAAAATCCTATCATTCCACAAAGACCGATAAATCACACGTGCTAATTCTAGATCCTTTGCGGATAAATAATTAAACATTGTTGAACTATTCTTTAGGAAACATAAGATTTAGTTTTATGTTTATTCAAATCTTTTTGTTGTATTTGTTTATGCGTAATATTTGTATATTTCTTTTTTCCTATATATTGTATGAGTATTCAATCTGAAAGATACACGGAGAAAATAGATTCAAATCTTCTATGATTCTTATCGCTTTATTGTCTCTAGATTCTAAACAAGTGAGATTTTACATGGTATTAGAGTAGTGACTCGTCACTTTTTTTTCTTTTTTTTTAAAGATTGAAGTTGTCTCCTGTCATGTTTTTTTTTTTGTTTTGTTTTTACGATTTAAAGTCTTTGTGTGAATGTTTTTTTTCCCTCGCTCTCTCCCTTCTTCACGTCTTCTTCTCTCGGTCTCTCCTTGCTTCAAGCAGTTTTTCATATCAGTTTTCATCATGTCAAGCACTGACGTAAATACTTATTCTCAATCAAGTCTAATGTGTACTCTATCTATCATTCTGACAGTCCATCCATGATTCTTGTTACGCCCCTTCTTACTAGTGATAATTATGGTTTATGGAGTCGAGTCATCGCCATGGTGCTTCAAGCTAAGAGCAAATATGGTTTTGTTGATAAATCTTTGTCGAAGCCCAAGGAAATGGAAGATATCGCCAATTAGAAACGTTGTAAAGATCTTGTTAGCAGTTGCATTCTCAACTCAGTTTGTCCAAATATTCGGCCGAGCATTCTCTATACTGATAGTGCCCTCCAAATTTGGATAGGCCTGAAGGATCGCTTCTCCCAATCGAATACGCAGAAGATATATAAACTAAAACATTATATTTCAACTTTAAAACAAGAAAGTATGATTGTTTCTTTATATTTCACTCAACTCAAATTTCTTTGGGGTGAATTAGGCAGTATCGCCTCAGCTTCTGCATGCATATGTGACAATGCAAAAAGGTTCATTGAACAACAAAGTTAAGATCGTGCCATGAAATTTTGCAAGGACTCCATGATAGTTTTTCGGCGGTACATAGTCAAATTCTCTCAATGGACCATTTTCCTTATATTCAATTCATTTATAATTTAGTGCAACAAGCAGAGAAACAACAGGAGCTATATTGAATATGTTTCCCATAAATTCTCTAAAAATACATCATCACAAGTCAATCATTCTTCAAGCAATCGACAACAACCCTTTTGCGATTACTGTAATCGACATGGGCATACTCGAGCAACCTGTTATAAGTTAATTGATTTTCCACCAAAGTCAAACAAAAGAACACACCCAACTTCATCTTCCACAATTGGATCAACTTCCTTAACTGCACCAATCAATTGACACTTGATCAAAATAACAAATTGCTTACACTTCTTGCCAATGAAGATTCCAGTGGACATTTTGTTCACCTTGTGAGTATTGTGCTTTCTTGTGTGTTGTCACACCCCGTTCCAAATTACCCATACCGAAAATAGGACGAACTATGACGACAATAGACTCCTCATATACATCGTAACAATAATTAAACTTTTTACAAACATGATTAGATGATGAATTTTTTTCGTAAATTAAACAACTCACAGAATTATTGTCGATAACGCTTTGGCTTATTCCAATTCATGTTCAATCTGAAATTCCAATAACCTTATCGATAATCACAAATTATGAACTATTTCCAAAAATGAAATAAGCATAAACTTCACCTAAATTAATTAATCCAATTTCTTTATCCTATTAATAATAATAAGTACAATTTTGTTATATTCTCTAAATTTATTCAACTTTCCTCCAACAATTCCTCTTTTTACGTTCTCTCCCTTTGTTAACTTATACTTTCCAACAATTTCTTTATTTTATTAATTTTACTCTTTCTTTAATCCATTTCTTTTTCCTTCTATCTCTCTCCATATTTATTCTTCTTCCTCCATAGCCAAAACCTTGAGTTCTTCCTCTTTAGACATTTTTCTTTGTGTTATTTCAGCCCAAGCCCCAAACTACAATCATACAAACTTACAAACTAGTTTCTTTTCTTTTCTTATTTTCTCATTCTTTTTATACATACCAACATCAAAACTCATCTAAACCTCCCTAATTTTTCATCTAACTTGTTAGTTCTTTACTGCATCGGTTTTTCAACCAAACCCAATATATTCTCATTTAAGTAGAAACACCCACAAACAAAACTCAACCCATTATTGGATCCTCCTGCTTTTCCTGATTCAAACTATTGATAGTGCGACCAAAGTTACACATTAGTTAGGAAAGGAGAAGATCATGGAGTATATAAATAAGGGACAACATCTCCATTAGTATAAGATCTTTTGGGTGAAACCAAAAGCAAAGTCAAAATGGCTTATGCCTAAAGTGAACAATATCATATCAATGTGGAGATATGTAGATGTACGTTGTCCCTAACAAGTGGAATCAAAGTTATGCCCCTTATTTAGTCATGTCGGTGTGCCACAATGACAGTCATAATTGATTTGTGGTTGAGCTTATCAGACAAGGATATGCTTTGATGAAGAGTTGCCGGGTTAAAAATGATAATGCTCGCGAGTCTAAACACGGATAAATGACTGTTTGAAAGGAGACTTTGTGATCCTTTGTTCGAAGGGAGGATTGTTGAGAGTGCAACCAAAGTTTCACATTGGTTAGGAAAGGGAAAAGATCATGGGTATATATGTAAGGGACAACATCTCCATTGGAATGAGGCCTTTTAGGTGAAACCAAAAGCAAAGTCATGAGGACTTACTCCCAAATTGGAGATATGTGGATGTTCGTTGTCCCTAACACAAATTTATAATACTTACCAAATTAAAATCCTGTTTGAGTTTTCTTCAAACTTGTAATCCTCACATCAATGTGCAATCCTCGTCTTCTTCTTCCAAAACTCGTCATTCCACCTCCTTTTAATCTCTTTTTTTTAAAAAAAAAAAACAAACAACTTGGCCACTTGTCCATCAACCACAACACCCAACAAAAGCACACGTGGAAGCCCACAAAAAATTTAAGCTATAATTTTTTTTTCCTTATTTTCCTCTCCGGCAACTACGGGTGAGTATCGATTGGAGTCGGTTTTTGGCTCAAACCGCCGCCAACCACCGACAAGTCGGTTTACGTCAGTCGGTTTGAATCGGTTTTGGGATGATTGGTGACGTCGACCGACCGACGGTCGGTCGGTCGGTCGGTTTTGATCAATTTTTGGCCGAAATCAACCTGATGAGAGAACTCCGGCGGGTTGTGGAAAAAAAACGTGAAAAAAATAGAGAAAAAGAAGAGAAAGAGAGGAAGAGAATGCCAACGACGACGATGAAAGAAAGCAACGATGGAGGCGTGAGAGAGGCGACGGTGATGGAGAGTCGGAGACCAACGGAGTGAGGAAGAAGATGATTAAAAAAATTGAAGATTGAGAGAAAGTGAAGAACATAAAAAATGAAAGAAAGGAGAAAGATAGTTGGGAAGAAGATGAAAATCTGGAAAAATAAAAGCAATGAAGAAAAAAAAAATATTTTTTATTATTAAATATATTATTTCTTGGGAAGAGGTGACATTGGGAAGAGAACTTCTCTTCCCAAGGTGGTGTGATGTGCACGCCACGCATGGCAATTTTTTTTTTTTTTTTTTTTAAGTTGGTCGGTCGGTTCGGTCAATTCTAGCATTTTGGGCTAGCCGACCGACCGAATGGTCGGTTTTTTATTGATAAAAACCGACCCCGACCGAATATTGACAAAAACCGACCGGACTGAGTCGGTTCGGTCGGTTCGGGTTTTCGGTCTGTTTTACTCACCCCTACCGGCAACCACCCACCTTCGGCCTTCGTCTTGTCGCACAACTTCGTCGACAATAGCGTCGTTATTCCCTTTTCTTCAGCCCTCAGGCGCGACGACAACAAGGCAAATTAATGGGTTTCTCTTCCTCCTTATCTGATGCCATTCTCAGCCACGATAGTGACTGCAGACCCGCGTAAGACCGACGACGCAAATCCCTCTTTCCAGCGGCTCATTTTCTTCATTTTGTAGCTTTAGATTACTTTCATCTCATGACCCACCCTTCGATTGGTCTCAAATTCAAGCACCCATGAACCAACGACTCCTAATCTGCAAAATCGAACCAATTTGAAGCCAAATCAACAACCGTTCGAGTCTATATGCGTAAGGATCAACGGGTAAAACGCGATTAAACATTTTTCAATTCCATTTAAGTGTTGTATGTTAGATTCTAAGCTATGAAACTCTTTCATGTGTAGTTTAGATTGGCGAATTAGAGGTTTAAGGTTGACGTTGGGTACGAATAATGTTTGGGCATTTCTCGGAGTAAGCTATCAACCTTAAAAGATTAAAAAATTTCAGTTTGGTTGTTTATGTTGTTGAATGTTGCTACTAATTGTTCAGGTTAAGCAATGACTTTTGCAGACGAAGCCATTAATGCTTAATGGTCGCTCCTAAGGTAAGTGGCCTAACTCTCAGCTTAGAACACCTCGGGGATTCGTTATATGTCTCAGTTGAACTAAATGTACAACACATGCTCTTGATGTGCAAGGTTCTGATTAGTATATTGTTTTAGTGTTTTGTTTAGCATGTTATCCAGTTAGAACTGTATGTATAACATATGCCATTGATGGGCATTGTTCTTATTAGTATATTGATTTAGTTAAAATTATAAGTATAACATATGCTTTTGATGGACAGTGTTAGAGAAAATCCCAGATATATATATATATGTTAATTCAGTTGCTTTGTATTTGTGGCATATGCTCTCGATGATCACTGTTCTGTTTAGTATGCTGATTTAGTTAGAATTCTATGTATAACATATGCTCTTAATTTGCAGAGCTCTATTCAGAGGACTCTCATTCAGGCATGTTCACGTTAATTCAGTTAGAATTGCATGTATGGCGTGTGCTCTTTATGGGTAGTGTGTTGTGTAGAGAGATCTTAGTTAGACACGATTATGTTGATTCAGTTAAGTTGTATGTAAGACAAATTCTCTAGATGGACAATGTACTGTTTAGAGGGGTCTCAGTTAGGCATGATTATGCTTATTGTACAGTGTTTATTTAGTGACAATTACTTTCCCTCAGTATGATGTGTACACAGATAAGCGTGATACTTTATATATCAGCTTCAGGTACACTACTCACCATTAAGATATGGTGCAGTACAACGGTCGTTATGTTGGGCGAGATCTAACATCACTAGTGGACCGCCAACTATCTTCTAGTGTGTTCCGTCTCCCAGTTCAGGCCCATATAGACACCTTTCAAAGTTGGCATAATTTTGGGATAGGTTAATTGTCACTCAGTCAGAACATATTCTAGATAGAACTGTTAGAACCCCTCTTGTTTTTCAGTTGCATGAGTTATACTTGTGAGTGCAATCCAATAAGGCTACTTACTGATTTTATTGTTTCCTTTTCAGGCGATAACTTAGGCATATGAGGCGGGAGACGAAAGTGTTCTTGCTAGCCAGGCCATGGTGATAGTGTAGTTCAGAAGTCTCAGGGTTTAGCTCATGTACATAGGTTTAGTGTTTGTAGGCTTGAAACTTTGTTTTCAACTTGTAACTTAAGATTTGTAAAGTGTATTGGTCTTTTAAAAAAAAACTTTTAATCATATTTGTTGTCTTTATGAAAAATGTGATGGAGCGCATGTAGCGCAGCGGAAGCGAGTCAAATCATTGACACTCTAATTTCATCAATTTAGCTAAATAAGAAGCATGCTCAAAGCTTTGAAATAAAAGAAATTAGAACACTTACCTCTTGTAGTTCTAAAAACTTCTATTCTGATGCTCGAATCTTTTCACGAACACCTCGAACCTTCTCTTGAACACTTCGAGGACCACCTACGGTAGTCCCGCTATCCTCGGGCCTAGCAACGGAGTGATGGGACTCCTTTACAAAAGAAAAACTTTGGAAGATGAAGATGAGAAGGTGAAAGAGATGAGATTTTGTGAGAAATATCTAACACTTGGCTTTCTAATTTCTCAAGTAACATGAACTCTTCATGCTCATCCAAATATTTAAACTCTTTGAAAATTCATCAACCTCAAACCATTTGAACTTCATCCAATTTATAGGCAATTCACATGCAACAAACTCTTTGCTTAGCATGACACCTCAAATTGGATGGATTAGTCTTCAACCAAGTGCTCCAAAATTGATGAGTTTATGCATGTGGTTGATGATTCACAATCCACTTCACAACTTGAATAAACCCACTCAACTTGAATAAATCTACTCAATTTGGATAAATCCACTTGACTTGGATAATCTCACTTGTAATATATTGTCATTTTAAAATTAATTCATAATTAATTTTAATAAACAAAATAAATTTTAATTAATTAATATTATTATTTAATTCAATATCAAATATTAATTAAATAATAAGACTAATCTCGAATTCTTAAACCGAATCATCACACATGAATCCCTATTCATGTTTTAGACCGATCCCATATTTAAATCATAATGTCCATCATTCTTCCAAAAATTAATTTGAATAAATTCAAATTCTTTTTCTCTCATATTATTACACGGCTTAATCCGAGCTAGCCAGGAGAACCTAAAGGACCTACAGATCATGAGCTCCAACGATACGAGATTAACCGGTCAAACTCTTTACCAAGCTAACCAACATTCGTTAATCCTCAGAGACTCCACTAAAGTCCAAGGGTTGCACTCTCCTCACCATAGATATATTTTTGTCCTCTTGATATAACCATCATCAGTAAGTCGATCCTTCACAGGTCGTTCAAAATTACAGCTGGGTCAAAATAATCGTTTTACCCCCGTAATTACATCTTGTTCCTTAAGTCCCACTGATCCTCTAAAGAACTATTGGTTTGTGGTCCAACCACCAAACCGATTGGTATGTGATCTCATCATTATACCAAGTCCCTCTCGGGCCAATGAGAGGGTGGGATCCCTAGTTCAAGACCCGAAGTCAGCACTTAAGGGAACGACATATCTACTAATCCCTCAAGGCGGGTAGGAGTGAATTCCATCTCGCAGGACTATGTTCCTAGCTACCTATCCGGTCTTATCCCCAAGATGGTAGGCTTATTAAGTCGGCGATCTCGGGCCACTCTCACCCATACAAGTCAAAGGATAAGCCCGAATAATTAGGAGTTCATAGCGTGCTTAGGATTCAGATCGAGTTACCTAGGTCATCATATGAAAAAGTCGGTCTTTACAGTAAACAAAGTTATAAAGAAAGAGCGACTTGTTTCGCGGTTCAGTCTTATGCAAACTCATTGCATAGGACGCCCCCACTCGCATGTCTCCACATGAACGATTTCGGATCACATCGTTTGTACTATACAAAGTGGGTCGCGTCCAATAGTGTCCCCAAGATAAGGTACCCAACCTTATCCCTATACTATAGACCGTTCTGGCTATTACTTGAACTTGATCCACAATCATGTCACACATGAAGTTCAAGTATACAACCTATAACTATGGGTTCTTTGTTTATTGGAGTTAGGTTAAAAGTAAACACAATTCACTTTATTCAATAACAAATTTACTGAATAAAACTCAATAACAACTTTATTGCAAAATAGAATATACATTCAGTTTACAAACCACGAGTTTTAGGACATAAAACCCAACAAAATGTTGATTTTTGACAACCAGAGGTCTTAATGAGTCTTTTTGCATGTTTTTAGTAGCGTATCTGAGTGGTCCAAATCTAGGTAAAGATTTGGGGCGTGTAGTGAAACATTGCATATTCCAAACAATTAGGTCTATTTAGTCCTTGTATTTTACAAGTTTTGAATACGACCATGAATTTTTTGGCTTATGATTTTTTTTTAGTTTGACTTATGGATATTCAATCATATATATATATATATATATATATATATATATATATATATATATATATATATATTTAAATGTTGAATATGTCAGAGACCTTTTTGACACAAAATAAAAAGTTTAATCTATTTGATATTTTTAAAACTTAATTAAGAACCTATTAGACATAAAATTGAAAGTTTATAAATTTATTAGACACTATTCAACAATAACCTATTGACCACAAACATGAAAGAAAAGTTTAAAATGTCGAAATGTTGACGAAAATTTAATACATTAAGGGGCGTTTGGTCGAAGGAGTTGAGGTTGTTTAGTCTGAAATTGTTTAGTTTGGGGAGTTCTAAAGTAGGTGTGTTTGAGGCAGGGAGTTGTTTAGTCTGGAGTTCTGAAGTTTGTGGTGTGTTTGGGGCAATGAGTTGTTGAACCTCCAGTTCTGAAATGAGTTTATTTTAGCTGCTTTCTTCTGCACAATTGTTTTTTACAAACTTTCAAAATTTCATTATTAAGGACTTATTCCAATTCCAATAAAATCTAAAAATGAATTTTTATTTTTATTTTATCTATCATTTACAAATTTATTTGAAGACAACACAAATAGTTTTGAGCATAATACCTAATATTATTTTTTAACATTGATTATCAAATATATATATATATAATATCTATTTTTGTTAGGACTCATCTTTAATTTTATGAATTCTAAGATTGAGATATTTTTTGTTTTTATTAATGTAGATATATTTTACAAACTTATTTAAAGAAAAAAAGAACAACACATAGGTATAGTCTTAACTTGACCCAAGTGTTAAACACATCTTTCTCCGCCTCCATCCTCCTAAACACGTCATTCCATCACAATCCACCGCACCCGGAAACCAGCATCTTAGCAATGACGATTTATTTTAGCTTTTTTTTTGTACAATTGTTTTTCTACAATTTTTCATATTTTCATTGTTAAGGACTTCTTCCAATAAATTTTAAGAATGCGATTTTTGTTTTTTATTTTATGTATCCTTCACAAATTTCTTTGAAGATAAGAAAAATAATTTTGACCACAATACTTTACATTCTTTTTTCAATATCACTCACATTAATTGAAAGATTTTAATCCATTAATTTAAACGGATCCAAATAAGCTAATGTTTTTATATCTCTCCTCCATAAAAAATACTACATTTTGAATTTGGTTTAAGTACCAATTTTGATTTAACAACCTCATTTATATTTAAAATAATAAAAATAGAATTGAATTGCATTTTTAGTCATTCTACACATTTTGTTTAAATTACGTTTTTTTTTAAATAATTAAAAATATTGTGGGAGGAAGGGAGAGGGAGAGGGAGGGGGAGAAATGTGTTCCTTAAAAAAAATGAGACAAACTTGACTGTAAAAGTATGATAAGTTGAAGAGTAATTACGGTTGAAGTCTGAAGAGTTGATATTTTTTACCCGAATTCAAAAGTCCGTGGACCAAACTCGGACTTAACTTCTCTCCCAACTCCTTCTCTAACCACTCGTTGGGCAAACATTCCCTCATAAATTGCAATGGCATAAAGAAGTAGACATATAAAAAATTCAAAGAAAGAGTACAAAAGAGATATGATAATGATTGTCAGGTTTTCCCACGTTTCCATGGTGAAAAAAGGGAGTAAGGCTCGAGTGTAGCTCGCTTTTCGCCACCCACTCCAATCAGATCACACAACAAAACAAAGAGAGAAAAATTTGGTGCAGCCGGACGGACTATCGAATCAATATACAGCCCTCGCTCATCCTTCCCACACAAAAATCTCCATTGTACGCTGCTACGCTCTCATCTTCTTCTCTGTTTCCGCCATGGCCGAGAAGATGAACGATGCCGACTCTGAGTACTTTCTCGACCACGTTCACGATGCCGAAGACGACCTTGAGGTTACCAAAAGCATGGAAGATTGCTGTGGCGACTACAGCGACGCTGACGACGCTCCCAACGCCCTCGGCGCTCGGACCTCCACTTTCACTTCTCAGCAATGGCCTCAGAGTTACAGGTTCACTTCTCCCTCTACCTATTCCCTCTTCTGCGTTTTTTGTTTTTGTTCTATACATTGTTCAACACACTCTTTTGGTTTTGGCTATCTGAAATGTAGACACAATCTTGGGTTGTTTGACTTGTTCTTTATTTGCTTTTCATTTATATCGTACATCTACAGTTTTTTGAATTCTGGGTTGTTTTTATTTTCATTGATTTCTTTCTGTGAAGTTCAGTTAGAGTCTGTTTTTTGTTAAATATCATTGATTCACTCCCAACTCATCATTTATGGAAGAGGATCAAATGATTGAGCATATTTTTTACTATTTTATTAATGTCAAGTATGGAAGGATTTCTCTATGTAATATATGGATTACTCTGGGCTTGGGTGGCACTGATTTCGTTTGTTAACATATTTTTTAAAGTGAAATTGCGTTGTAAATTGCTCATAAGTTTGAACTTTTGAGCAGTTGGTACTTGGGTGCTGCTGTTTATCTTGCATTTTCCTCCCTTTGGCAGAGAGACAACGGATTCTTATACAATCATGGCTTCACCAAATTTCGGAATGTTCCGTGTTCCAAGTATATTGCAAACAAGCTTGCAGAATCTTAGTAGAAGTAGTTTAGACATAGATGCAAAAGCTCCTTTGTTATCTGATCATGGTGATGAGGATGTGGATAAAATCTCAAGAATGCAATCGTTAAGGTCAGAGAGGGCCTCATTTCCAAAGCAATTGACTGGTGAATTACCTATTGGTCATGGGTGCAGCTTCACACAGACCATCTTCAATGGTAACCTATGTTGTTTTCTGTTGTTTTGTACTTTTTCACCTATATGTTTTCTCTGAGAAAGTCCTCCTGTGATTTGTCCTTATGATGAAAGTGCTAATAATTGTGCAAAGCAATGCAGCTCGCCGCTCGGTGATTTTTCAAATTACTATTTAATGTATAATGATATATATTGATTCATGTGCACTCTCTGAGACAGGAATCAATGTATTGGCTGGAGTAGGACTTCTCTCCACACCTTATACCGTAAAAGAAGCTGGCTGGGCCAGTTTGGGAGTGCTGGTTCTTTTTGCCATTGTTTGTTGTTACACAGGCACACTTATGAAGTACTGCTTCGAGAAGAAAGAGGGAGTCATAACATACCCAGATTTAGGAGAAGCTGCCTATGGGAAATTTGGACGTCTTTTTGTCTCTGTGAGTTTACTTTCTCATTATGCATATTTCTCACATATATGCTATTGCTTTTTTGCTTCCCAAGTGCACATTAGTGTCCAAATTTGTTACTCTGTTGTTAGGTGCATATGAAATGTCAATGTTGGTAACATGCATCTGCATTGAACTGGTTGCTTTTTTCTCCCTTCACTACAAAATTTGTGAGATCGATTCATATTATTTTCAAAAATATTTTTGTTCTACTAGTGATGTAATTATATATTTCTTATGCATGCATAATTGATGATTTTTTCCAGGAGAATTGCTAATATTATGTTTCTCGAATTTTGATGCAGATCATTTTATATTTGGAATTATATGTAAGTGAATCTCTAACCTATCTTCAACATTTTCTTTTCTCATACAACGATATTTCATTTTGCTAAACTTTGATGTTCTCTACACGTACAGTGTTATTGTGTTGAATTTATAATCTTGGAAGGAGACAATCTAACCAGTCTTTTTCCTGGAGCATCGTTGAGTTTGGGAAGCATTCAGTTAAAGTCTATGCATCTTTTTGGAATTTTAACTGCACTGATTGTTTTGCCCACTGTTTGGCTGAGAGATCTCCGTGTGATCTCATACCTGTCAGGTAATGTATCATATATTAGACTAATATTTCTAATCTATGCTGGCCTTGGTAATTTGGGTATTTAGATGAAACCATCTACTTAATGTCGATTTCAGCTGGCGGGGTCATTGCAACCATCTTAATAGTACTGTGCTTAATTTCTCTTGGTACAATTGGAAGCATTGGGTTTCATGAAACTGGTGAAGTGGTGAAGTGGAAGCGTATTCCTTTTGCAATTGGTGTTTATGGATTTTGTTTTGCTGGCCATTCCGTGTTTCCAAATATTTATCAATCCATGGCAGATAAAACAAAGTTCACCAAGGCGCTAATAATATGGTACATGTCAAGACTTGGAATGCTCTTTACTTGCCATTCAACTTGATGCTTCTAATTTTTTATTTTGTGCAGCTTTATTTTGTGTATTCTAATTTATGGAGGCGTTGCTGTCATCGGATTTCTCATGTTTGGCCAAAATACATTATCCCAGATAACTTTGAATATGCCAAAACATGCAGTTACCTCTAAAGTTGCAGTGTGGACAACAGTAAGTGTTATGTTCTTTTATTTGCCACCTAAACTTATAAGCAGTGTGAGGTTTGCAATATTTCTGAGCAATCTTTATTCTTTTACAGGTTATCAATCCATTCACTAAATATCCTTTTTAGATAGGAGCATCATTTTAGAAAACCAAGTGGCATAATATTTTATCTTTGGACCAATGATTAAATTTGCTTCCTTGACATTGCTCAAATTTGCGCTGTTGATGAATCCATTGGCAAGAAGTATAGAGGAGCTACTACCACCTAGAATTTCAAATAGCTACGGGTGTTTCATTCTTCTAAGAACAGCACTTGTTGCTTCTTCTGTTTGCGTGGCTTTCCTTCTGCCCTTTTTCGGTAATTATGTCTTCTTCAAGTTCTCTGTAATTGGTTTACTTTCATTTTTGAAGTCATCTCAACATAATGGATTGTAATGTCATAGATGATAATAACCTTTCCACTAATGTAATAGATGATGATTACCCTTCCAAAACTAATTTTCATCTAGTACCCCCAAATTGTTAGCTCATATATATTTTCATGATAGGAGCTCATTGATTAAGCATCTAACTGAACTACTGTATACGTGGAGTTAGATGCTTATTGATTAAGCATCTATCTGTAAAGCCAAATTCTTAACTTTCCATGAGCAGTTTTATCTAAACATGACAGATGAATTGATCGTAATTAGAAGTAAATTACCATTTCTATTGATTGTAGGTCTTGTGATGGCTTTGATTGGCTCCCTTCTCAGCATGCTTGTGGTAAGTGCATTCGGTTGATTCTTTTTCTTGATGAGATTGTATTCTTGTTTCTCCATTGCTCTTCGTTTTAGCTCAGCTAGTTGCACCTAATGATTGTTAATAAGTTAGATTTTAAATGGTCAACCAGTGGCCTGTTGGCCGTTAAATTGTAGGTTAGCTTTCGTTGCGTAACTGTCAGTAACAATTGGGAATTAGCAATTTGCTTGTGGACATCAGAAACAGGGAGCTGGACATTTCTCAGTTAGCAATTTCTAGACTAAGAAAGATTTTTTTTTTCTCGGGTGTGTTTGTTAACGTCCTTAGTATTAGGGGTGAGATCAAGATCCTCAATTTCTCACAATAGCACATTGAAAAGAAACAGCAGATACAGATCCACCTCTTTCAAAGTTGCAGCTGTTCTCTCTCTTGAACAATACATCCATCCGTAGGTAGAGCCACCTATGTGATTTGTTGCACATGACAATTCATTCCCTATTGAAAATGAAACCTTTACTTTGTGGCATAAAGAAACATAACCTTCCATTTATACACCCCTGATTTCTTTAAGTACTCAATAATTCCATTCGAAATTTAATTTTTCATCTGAACGTTAAGATCCACCTCCACCCCATCCGATCTCGGAAGCTTGGTCTTTAAGGGATAGGCGAGTTGATTTAGGTCTGCTTCCACTGTTTTACTTTGATTGAGATTTTTTCCATCGCTTAATTACCTCCGATTATTAATATGTATCCGAAAGATTTGCTTGAACAAAGATGTATATTATTATAAGTTATATATTCTTTAAATGTGGTACATTCAATTGGAATTGCAATCCTATTTCACTTGAGCCGTAGGTGAAAAGGTTGATGGAAAATTAAAACTTATAATCTGTTTATGTTATTGTCCATTAATTTTCCTCAATAACTGAGCTTTTTGTGAATTGTCCTAAAATCTACCAATTACTAAGAGTTGGACTGTGATTTATTTATTTGTCTTATGGATATGGATGTGTTTTTAACTGTATGATATTTGATTCAGTCGGTAATAGTGCCAACCATATGTTATTTGAAAATCATGGGAAGCGAAACTACAAAGATGCAGGTAACCATATTTTTAACTTATTAACATTTTGCTATTTCGTGAACAACTTGAATCTCTGTTTGAACATTTTTTTTTCATAGGGAAAGAGAATATTAAGATGGAGAAGAGAGATAAATCTTTTAATAAAAGATAAACGAACTCTAGACTAAGTGGATTGTGTGGCTGTGTAAAATCAGTATGATTGCACAATAATATTCATAGAAAATTATGAAGAAAATTACCTCCTGAACATTAGAAAATTAAAAACCAGAAGCAGAACTTCTGACTATGATAAAGAATAGAACATTTGCATGAAATTGTCTTTGATTCATTATAATGTTCCATCAGAATATGATAAATTAAATATTAGTACTTGCCTTTTCATTTGTATGCTTATTCTCCTTTTCCCTGCAATCAGACTGCTACGAGCGTCTTTGTCGTTGGACTCGGTATCGTTGGCGCAATCTTTGGAACATATTCTTCTTTGTCACAGATTGCAGAGAGCTACTGAAACATATATATGGTCAGAATAATTTTACTGTAGGCTTCAGTCTGCAGTCCTTTGAGATCATAGTTTTAGTTATCCATAGCTTCAAGTTATAAATTAGGCAGTTTTAACTTCTAAATAATTGTATTATCTGTTATTAGTTTCATTATTTGTATGCTTAATTGTTCTGTTGTCTCTTTTTAATGGTTGAAGATGTTGATTTCTTGTTGCCTCTTTTTGATTGGTGCCTTATCAATTTAGCTATGCTCAGTTGGCGGACATTTTGAAAACTTTGAATTCTTCTAATATGGTTGATGATTTTTCAAATTTTACCTCATTAGATTTGTGAAAGTTGTCAAGAAGGAAAGATGCAAGCATAGACTACCTTTTCCAAAAGGTTGCACTTTTAGAGCCAAAGACAAGCTTGAATTTTTTTTTTTTTTTAGTCAAAAGAAATTTATTAGAACTCAAGAGTCTCAAAACATAAATTAACAACATCATCATTTAAAGGAGAGACCAACCAACACGGTAAAACAGAGTCCCTAAAAAACTTATCGACTTCCCGAATGGAATGAATGCCTTGATTCTTTCCAGATGCCTCTCGAGCTAGACGATGTGCCACACCATTGCACTCACGACGACAATGCGAAAAAGAAGAAATTTCCATCTTCAGCGCAAACTCTTCAATTTTAGCAACAATATTCTTGATCTCTGAGAGATCAACCGAATCCTTGGTGAGGATTTTGACCACCTCCAAGGCATCTGATGGAGATTAGGAAAATGAAGATCAATTCTCTTCAACCCTTTGAGGATGGCTTTTGCTTCCAGAAAGCTTGAATTGGTGCATATTTTTGGGTAGAACTTGTATGTACTGTTATTTACATGCTGAATATACTACCTACAAGGACAATTCTTTTTTTGTAAATGTATTTTAATTAATGTGGGGATTGAACTCATGACCTCTGAGTCAAGGACACAACCTTATGCCAATTGAGCTATGCTCGGTTTGGCACAAGGAGAGTTGAGGGCAAGACTCGTTATGAAGCTTGGTCAAGTAGAAAACCTTCTGCTAAGAACTTGAAGATTTTTGGATTTGTATGTTACTCTTTTGTTCCATCTATTAAAAAAACTAAAACTTGATGAGAATGCAATTAAATGAGTAATTTATTGGTTATGTTGTTGATTCAAAAGAGTGCATTTTTTTATTTGAACACTAAAAATGTTATCTTGAGTCGTGATGCATTATTGATGAAGATTCTTATTGGAATTTTGAGGATCAAACAATTGTGAGAGACATCCATCAACTTTGAAAATTTAGAACAAATTTGTAAAATGAATCTTCTTTTGATTCAAATGATTCTAATCATCAAGATAGCCAAGATCCTTATTCAAATGATGATGATCGTGTTGATGCAACTGATGATGATCTTGTTGATGCAACTGATGATGATCCAAATTACAAGGAAAGATCGATTGCTGAATATGAAAATTGTAATCTTGTTATTGTGGAAGCAAATAGCTATTATGAAGCTTAACAATCTGTTGAGTGGATTGCTGCTATGAAAGAAGAACTGGAGAATGATTTAAAACCTGTACTTGTGCAACAAATCACGCACGGGGCATGAATTTAAATGCATTATTACCTACCACCCAAATTGGACCCAATTTTAAGGAACAACCACTTGGTGCAGTGGGTGAGTGCTCCGCCTAAGGTAGCAGTAATACCATTATTACCATGGTTAAATCGATACATTTGCTCCAGTTGCACGACACGACACAATACGATTGGTTAGGGTGCAAGGAAAAATCAAATATTTACCGAACCGATCACCCGACAGTTTTATCGGTTCGGTTTCAGTTTTCAATTATTGTTTAAATAATAACTGGTCCAGTTTCGGTTCAACCCTAAATTCAAGCCGAACCGAACCGATTACACCCCTAACGATTGGTTATTGCTTTAGCTGCACATTTGGGGTGGAAAATATTCCATCTAGATGTCAAAACAACTTTTTTGAATAGTGATCTTGTGGAGGAGATTAATATGCACCAACCTGAATGGTTCGTAGATAAAAGCCAAGAAGGCAAAGTGTATCGTCTCAAGAAAGATCTCTATTAGATTGAAACAGGCACCTCGTGCTTGATATAGTAAGATTGATTCATACTTGCTTCTTCAAGGTTTAAGGTTGGTGACGACTCTAATCAATTCATTCTTTCTCTTTATGTTGATGATATGTTTGTAACTGGAAATGATTATCAAATGCTACAAGATTTTAAACTTGAGATGGAAAAGATTTTTGAGATGTTAGATCTTGGTTACATGCATTATTTTCTTGGTATGAAAATTCAAAGAAGGCAAATGCATTTTTATTGCAAAAAAAAAAAAAAAAAATACACAAAATTTTGAAGAAATTTCAAATGGAAACACGTGTAAAGCTATTTCTACTCCTTTAGCGATAAACTTGAAAGTCTTACAGAATGATGGCGAGAAAGCTTTCTAACCCTAAAAATTACTAGTAGGATTTTTTTTTTTTTTTTTATTTATTTTTTTTTTTTTTAATTATTTGATAACATCTAAGCCACACTTGATGCTTGTTGCAAGTTTGCTCTCAAGATATATGAACTCACCTAGTGAAGTTTATTTTGGTGTTGCTAAAAGAGTCCTTAGATACTTAAAGGTACTCTTGATTTTAGAATTTGGTTCGAATTTATAGGTGATTTGAAATTGACGAGATATTTTGATACTGATTGGGTTCGGTTGCATCGATGATTCTAAGAGTACTTTGTGTTATGTTTTTATTCTCTTGGCACTAAGATTTTCTCTTGGAATTCAAGAAAGCAAGAAGTTGTGACTCAATCTACTGGTGAAGTTGAATACCATGTGTTTAGAGGATCGGTTGTTCTCGCTGAAGCTTTAGCTCTAAAGAGGGCATTTATTTGGCTATTGAAGCGGGTCTTGCACCCCTTTGAACGGAAGTTGGCTCACAAATTCTCTGGAGACTTTTCACTGGTCATGACAAGTTCAAAAGCGAGATTCAACCATTTGTGGATGACTTACGTGAGAAGGAGCGACAAAGAATAATGATATGAATTCCCTAGACAATCAAATTCATATTAAAGATGAAGCTCAAGGAGATCAAACCATTGTGATGAAGCAAAGACCAATCACAAGAGATCAGAGGCTAAGAAGCTTCAAGAAGCTTTAATTACCTATACCCAAAACTACAACAGTCAAAGCCAACGAAGAAGAGAAGGGCATGAACTTCAATTTCTCACAAGTCCATTTTGTGGATGACTAATGGATAATGTTAAACACCAAGTTTAATCTCCATATTTGGTTGTACTCATTAAAAAGTGTAACCAAGTCTTAGATGATCTTTCATATTTCAAGATGAGTTTTTGTTTTTCAAGGTGTATTTTAGAATATCTAGGCACATTTTAGTATTTCAAGGTAACTTTTCATATTAGCATTTATGTTAGGGAGTTAGGACTCTCTTGGCTGATGTTCTTGTCTATAAAAGGGATTAACCTTCTCGAATGTAAAACACAACTTTGATATTTGAATTGGAAACTCCATTGGGGCATTTCCATAGCCGAGAGAGCTATTTGTTACCTTTGCATTTCTTGTTTAACTTGCATGTTTGAGAAACATTATAGGGAAAATTACCCTAATGGCCCCTTAGGTTTGAGTTTGGTAGCACTTGGGTCTCTAAGGTTTCAGTTCCAACAATTATACCCCTGAGGTTTGAATTTAGTTCGTTTTTGGTCCCTCCGTCAAAATTTCTGTTAAGTCCTAATAAAATTCTCACGTGACACCTATTTTTAATTTTTTTTTTCTAATTATTAAAAATATTTTAAAAAAAGTTTTTTTTTCTTCAAAAAAGAAAATAGAAAAGAGAAAAAAGAAAAAGAAAAAGAAAAGAGAAAGAAAAAATAAAAAAGAAAAAATATTTTTTTTAAAATAATTTAATAATTAAAAAAATATTTTTAATTAAAAATAGGTGCCACGTCAGCATTCCGTTAGGACTTAACAAAAACTTTTACGGAGGGACCAAAAGCGAACAAAATTCAAACCTCAGGAGTATAATTGTTGGATTTGAAACCTTAGGGACTCAAGTGCTACCAAACTCAAACCTCCTGGACCATTAGGGCAATTTTCCCTATAATGTTTCTCAAACATGCAAGTTAAACAAGAAATGCAAAGGTAAGAAATAGCTAATATTAAGAAGTAAATAATAGCTCTAATTGAGACGTATCAGGAGACAATTCAAAAATTACAAAGATTAAGACAAGACATCCAAAAGGTAGAAGACTATTTCAAGGAGATGGATATGCTCTTATCAAGAGTAGGACAAGCAGAAGATATGGAGACTACCATGACTAAGTTTTTGGATGGTCTTAACAAAGAAATTGCAGATCGGGTCGATCTTCAATACTATGAAGATTTGGAGGGAATGGTACACCTTGCCATTAAAATTGAGAAATAACTCCGAAAGAGGACTTCAAGGTACTCTAACTCAAAACCTTTTTCTACTTCTGATACTTGGAAAAAATGATTATAAGCATACTGAATTTATGCCTAAGGAAATAGTTATGCACGATAAAAGTGAGGAGAAAGTAGATTATTCCTTTAAGGAAAATGGCATACTCGAGGATCCTAAGGTGAAAAATAGAGATACAAAATGTTGGAAATTCCAAGGAAGTGGTCATATAAGTAGAGATTGTTCCAATAAAAGAGTCATGATCATTAGAGAAGGTGAAATGGTCACTAATGATGAAAAAGAAGAGAGGGAGGAAGGTGAAGTCAATAATGGAAACGAAAGTGATGATGGAAGCATTGAGGATGTTCATCAACTAGCGTTTGTTACTAGGAGAGTCCTTAATGCCCAAGTTAAGGAAGATGACTTAGGTAATCAAAGGGATAATGTATTTCACACAAGATGCTTAGTGCAAGGGGTGACCTGTAGTGTTGTGATCGATAGTTGAAGTTGCACAAATGTTGTAAGTTAAATTTTGGTTTCTAGGTTTAAACTTGGTCACTAAACCACACCCTAAGCCATATAAGTTGCAATGATTAAGTAATTGTGGTGAGATGAAAGTAAGTAAGCAAGTTGAGATTGATTTTTTCATTGGTAAGTATCATGATAAAGCATTGAGTGATGTTGTCCCTATGCAAGCAGGAGATATTCTATTGGGAAGACTGTGGAAATTTGATAGAAGGGTTATGTTTGATGGCTACTTAAATAGGTACATTTTTACTAAGGATGAGAGAAAGACCATCTTGGTTCCTTTATCTCCAAAAGAGATATACATTGATCAATGTAAGCTTGAGAAGAGAAGGCAAGAGACCGAGACAAAAGAAAGAGTGATGAGTACCTAAAATGGAGAGAAAAGTGAGAAAAAGAAAGAAAAGAATAAGAAAATGAGTGGTAAAAAAGAGATGAGTGAAATATGAGTGGAACTCGGCCTAGAGAAAAAGATGAGAGAAAAGTCAAGAAAGAAAGCTTGATTGTGAGGTCTAGTGAGGTGAGGCAAGCTTTATTACTAAAGCAAAATGTCCTAGTACTTATGTACAAAGGACCGTGCTTTATTTCTACTAACATTGACAATTTGCTTCCTAGTGTTTTTCATGAACTTTTGTCGGAATTCAAGGATCTATTTCCAGAAGAGATGTCAAGTGGATTACCACCACTTAGAGGAATAGAACACAAGATTGACTTTGTTATAGGGGCTGCAATCCCGAATAGGCCAGCTTATAGAACTAATCCAACAAAGGCAAAAAAGATACAAAGAAAAGTGGATGAACTCCTTGTCCACGGATATGTAAGAGAAAGCCTTAGTCCTTAGTGTTCCTATTATTTTGGTGCCTAAAAAGGATGGTACTTGGAGAATGCGTGTAGATTGTAGGGCCATTAATAATATAATTATTAAGTATAGGCATCCAATTCCTAGATGCCTGATGAGTTGCATGGTTGTAGTCTATTCACTAAAATTTATTTAAAATCTGGATATCATCAAATTAGGATGAATGTTGGAGATGAATGAAAAACTTCTTTTAAAACTAAGTTTGGTTTGTATGAGTGGTTAGTCATGCCTTTTGGTTTAACTAATGCTCGTAGTACATTCATGAGACTTATGAATCATGTTTTAAGAGATTTTTTTAGGTAAATTTGTTGTTGTTTACTTTGATGACATCCTTATTTACTCTAAAACTCTTGATGACCATGTTCAACATGTTAGGAAAGTTTCGATTACATTGAGACAAGAGAACGTGTATGCTAATATAACAAAGTGTACTTTTTGCATGGAAATGGTGAACTTTCTTGGTTTTGTTGTGTCTACTAAAGGAGCTGAAGTAGATGAAGAAAAGGTGAAAGTTATTAGAGAATGACCCACTCCTAAGAATGTTAGTGAAATTCGAAGCTTTCATGGGCTTGCTGGTTTTATAGGAGGTTTATTAAGGACTTTAGTACCCTTGCTGCACCTTTGAATGAATTGGTTAAGAAAAATGTTGCTTTTGTGTGGGGTACTGCCCAAGAAAAAGCTTTTCAGAGTTTAAAAGATAAACTAAGTTCGACACCTTTGCTTGATCGGCCTAATTTTGATATAACCTTTGAAATTGAGTGTGATGCAAGTGGAGTAGGTATAAGGGTTGTCCTTATGCAAAATCAGAGGCCAATCATGTTCTTTAGTGATAAATTAAGTGGAGCGTCTTTGAAGTATCCAACATATGATAAAGAGTTGTATGCATTGATAATGACTTTGCAAACTTGACAATATTATCTAAGCCAAAGGAGTTTGTCATACATACTGATCATGAGACCTTGAAGCATCTCAAAGGGCAAGATAAGTTGAATAGACGACATGCCAAATGAGTGGAGTTCATCGAATCTTTTCCATATGTCATCAAGTACAAAAGGGGTAAGGAAAATATTGTAGTCGACGCCTTATCAAGAAGGTACACCTTACTTACTGCCTTTAATGTTAAATTGTTAGGATTTGATCATTTTAAGTCCTTATACTCTCTTGATGATGATTTTAGTGTTGTTTTTATGTCTTTTGAGAAAGAACATGTTGTTGGTGAATATTTCTTGCATGATGAATTTCTATTTAAAAAGAACAAACTTTGCAAATCTAATGATCATCCACAAACTGATGGTCAAACTAAGGTTGTGAATAGGACTGTGGGGACTTTGCTAACAACTATAATAAATAAGAATCTTAAGACTTGGGAAGATTGTTTACCTTTTATTGAGTTTGCATATAATAGGGCTATACATAACACTACTCATTGCTCTCCATTTGAGATTGTTTATGGCTTTAATCCTATTACACCTATTGATTTGTTGCCTATTTCACCTACTGATTTTGTGAGTTGTGATGCTAATATTAAGGTTGATATGGGGCATAAGCTACATAAAAGGTGAAAGAAAGAATTGAGAAGCAAAACTCAAAAATTGTTTTTGGAGTCAATAAGGGCCGAAGGTCATTGGTGTTCAAACCAGGAGATTGAGTTTGGGTACACATTAGGAAAGAAAGGTTTCCCTTGGAAAGGAAATCCAAGATTAGTCCAAGAGGAAATGAACCTTTTCAAGTGCTTGAAAGAATCAATGACAATGCTTATTAAATTGGTTTGTTAGGTGAGTATGGTGTTAGTGCTACTTTCAATGTTTCTGACTTAAGATGTAGATGATGGTGATGATTCGAGGACAAATCCTTTTGAAGAAGGGAATGATGATATGAATTCCATAGACAATCAAATTCATATCAAAGATGGAGCTCAGGGAGATCAAACCATTGTGATGCAGCAAAGACCAATCACAAGATCAAAGGCTAAGAAGCTTTAATTACCTATGCCAATAACTACATCGCAACAATCAAAGTCAACGAAGAAGAGAAGCGCATGGACTTCAATTTCTCACAAGTCCATTTCGTGGATGACTACCGGATAATGTTAAACACCAAGTTTAATTTCCATATTTGGTCACTTAATGTACTTAATAAAAAGTGTAACCAAGTCTTAGATGATCGTTCATATTTCAAGATGAGTTTTTGTTTTTCAAGGTTTCTTTTAGAATATCAAGACACCTTTTGGTATTTCAAGGTAAGTTTTCATATTAGCATTTATGTTAAGGAATTAAGGAGTCTCTTGGCTGATTTCCTTGTCTATAAAAAAGATTAGCCTTGTCTAATGTAAAACACAACTTTGATATTTGAATTGAAAACTCCATTGAAACATTTTCATAGCCGAGAGCTATTTGTTTCCTTTGCATTTCTTGTTTGACTTGCATGTTTGAGAAACATTCTATTAAATTTGATCAATTTAATAGTGGAGTGTTTTGGTTCAAGATTAGGGATGTTTGAGAAACATTCTATTAGATTTGATTAACTAATAATGGAGTATTTCAGTTCAAGGTTAGGGACAAGTTCCTCATCCTATTTCTATTATTCTTTTTTTATCTTAGGGTGAAACTAAGTTGACTAAGAGATTTTAGTGTTTGTGATTCAAAGGTTCGTATAACCAAGGGGTTCTTGATCCAATGCACAAGGGTTTCGTATCAAATAATCATTGGATTTCTTTTCGTGCCTCAAAGAGGCAATTTCGTGGCTCACAATCTCGCGGTGCATGCTAAAAAAACTTGTGGTTCGTCAATCTTGACGGAGGAAGTTCCACCTTGGGCGGAAAACGCCGTCACCACCGACTGTTTAGCCTTTTTCTTCCAATTTTCTTCCTAGATAAATTCTCCCCATGCTTTTATGTTCTTGTTTTTGTATGTTTCCCTCGTACTATTATATATATATATATATATATATATATTAATATTAATGACAATATAAAAGTTTTCTAAAAGTAAGAGGGCATTATAATGTACAAAAACTACCAACACATAAGTATAGTTGAACAAGTCAAGACATCTACTTCTTTCTATGAGCTTGTCGAAGATTCAAATCCTCAATTCCACCTTGTTGTACTATTTCTAAAAGTTAAAGAATACATATCATCACATAAATTAATTGGAAGAAAAAAAATAAGGAAATAGAATGCTAAACGATATAATTCTCTCATTTTTCTTTATTCAAAATGGATCAATCTTATCCTTATTTATACCGCCCTAGCTCCACTTAAATAAATAATAAATACTAACTTTCTGAAAATGCATAAGATAAGAGAAACAAATTTATCATACGTTAAAATCCTAAATTTGATAGATAATATCCTAACATAAAAACAGTATGAGGGACAGTTTATAGCACTCGAACTAAAAAACAAAACCATACAAAGGCTTTATATGGTATAAGAAAATGAATTGAGAATGATTTTCTATGTTTCACCATGACTAATGTTTGATTTATGCGCTATCTGTGAAAATGAAGAGTATGTTCCAAGAATTGCTCCAATGATGCCCAACACAATTACCACCTTACATGAAATGATCTGTGATTTATATATATATATATATATCAGCAAATACACATCCATTAAAAAAGTTAAATTTAATTATAGATTAAATTACAGTCTTAAACAATGAATTTTTAGGCTTGTGAGCTAATAGATATATGTACTATCATATCAAAGCATTAATAGATATTTAACTTTCAATTTTTATTGTGTCGAATAGGTTATTGATTTTGTTGGGCTGATAATTTTGGGCTGATAATTTTGGGCTTGAGAAGATTGAGGCCTAAGTTTTCACAGATCAACACCTCAGCCTTGGGTGTGTGAAGGACAACTTGCCCAAAATCGAAAAGATGGCTTGTTTCTATGTCAGAATTGAATATGAGAAGAGATGAGAGAGAGAGGGCGATGCTCTGGCGAAATTGCCTCCGGCTAAAGACGATCGATGAAGAAGAAAAAGAAAAAGAAGAAGAAGAAGAAATATATCACATAGCTTCAAACCACTGTTCACTCAACAATCATTTTATTCCCAGTTTTCTCAAAGGAGCTTTTTTTTACAGAGGATTCCTTCTAGTTTACACTTTAAGATAAGTTCTTCCTCTTTGTGTATTATCTTGACACTTATAGTTAATACAAATGTTGTATTTATAAGGACTATCTCCTAAAAACAATGTTTCTGTTTTAGAATATAACCATATTTGGTTATTTTTACAAATTTCCACCTTAAAACATACAAATTTGTTCTTTGATTTAGCTGCTTCTAACGCCTCTTGTCTAACCATTTTCAGGTAAGTCAAAACCAACAAGCTCGAGACAGTGGTTGAACTTCAGCGGAGGGAGTGGCTTTGTTAGCATGTCTGCGACATTCTCCGAGGTATGAACTTTCAACACAACAACTTCTCATTTTTTATTTGATCCCATACAAAGTGATATTTAATATCAATATGCTTTGTACGGTTGTGAAATTGTTGATTCTTAGATAGATGAATTGTGCTCTCATTGTCACAATATATGCTTATTGTTTTTTGTATGATTCCATAGTCTTTTAGTAAACCTTTGAGCAATATGGCTTCTTTTATTGCTTCTAAAAATGCTATGAACTCAGCTTCTGTAGAGGAGATAGCTACAACCGATTGAAATGTAGCTCTCCAACTTAGGAGATTTTCCCAATAGATACCCTGTTAAGGATCTTCTCCTATCCAATTCTCCAACATAGTCTGAGTCAACACATCCAAATAACTCGATAGGTTGATCATTGCAGCTTGTGTAGGTTAGTTTAACTTTTGAGGATCTCCTTAGGTATCTCAATACTCACTTAGTTGTTTCTCAATGCCTTCTACCTGGATTAGTCATATATCTGCTAATTAGACTTGTAGCATAGGATATGTTTGGCCTTGTTGATACCATAAGGTACGTTAGACTTCCCACTACTTGTGAATAAGGCACCTTGGACATATATTTTGAGTGTTATTCTTCATTTGGCTTAGGAGAATTAGAAGGAGAAAGCTTGAAATGTTGAGCTAAGGGTGTTGGGACAACCTTAACCTTTTTCATACTATATTTCTCCTGAGTTTTATCACAGTAGATGTGTTGACTTATTTGAAGAACTCTCTCTGATCGTCTTCTTATAATTTAGGATCTCATTTGATTCACCTAGATCCTTCATGTCAAACTTTCTTTTAAGATATTGTTTTACTTTCTCCATTACTTGTTTTGATTTTCATGCAAGCAACATGTCACCCACATATAAAAACAAATAGACACTTATTGTTGAATATGTCTCGTTATTTATGTATACACAACTATCATATGAGCTTCTCTGAAATCCAATCTTTGTCATATAATCATCAAACTTCTGATACCAACATCTAGGAGATTGTTTTAAACCATATATTGACTTGTTTAACAAACAAAAACATAGTTCTCCATGCTCTGTTTTTCATACCCTTGAGGTTGCTTCATGTATATGGTTTCTTCTACTTCACCATGTGGGAAGGCTGTTTTTACATCTAATTGATCTAATTCTAGATCAAATTGAACCACTAATGCAAGTAACATGCAAATTGATGTTTGTTTAACAACTGGTGAAAATATCTCAGTGTAGTCAATTCCATGTTTTTGTATATAGCCTTTAGCTACTAACCTTTCTTTGAATCGTGGTTGCTGAACTCCTTGTATGTACTTTTTGTATTTATAGACCCACATGCATGATATAAGCTTGAACCCTTTAAGTAGTGGTTTGAGAGTCCATGTCTTGTTCTGTTTTAAATAACTTATTTCTTCATTCATGGCTTCTATCCATTTCTTTGCATTAGATCCACTTGTAGCTTCATCAAAGGTATTAGACTCTATTTCATTTAGAAAACCACATACATTTAGTGCCATATTAACACAATCAGCTTCATCAAACCTTGTTGGAGGTGTGATGACCCTTCTTTGTCTATCTCTTGCAAGTTGATAACTTTCTAGATTAGGATTTTCTAGCATAGATTCATGGCCTTCTGGTTTCACTAGGGATTCTTCTAGCTTCACTTGAGAACTCTCTTCTTCATCTTCAGAATCTGATAGATTAGGGATGAGACTTGTCAAGATTAGGTTGCTCCACCTCAATTTCAAGTTTAGAGGTCTGAGTTGTGACTATTCTCTTAGTCTCCCTTTCCATGAACATTTCTTTTTCTCTAAATGTTACATCTCGGCTGTTAATGCATCTCCTTTCAGTGGGATGCCAAAACCTAAAACTTTTAACACATTCTGTAAAGTCAACAAACATGCATCTTGTTGCTCTTGACTTCAACTTGCCTTATCTTTGATGAACAAAACTGACACAACCAAAGACTCTTAGATTGTCTAGGTTTGAAGGGTGTTTGGTTCATTTTTCTTCTGGTGTAAGGAGCTGTAGAGAGCTATGTGGACACCTATTTAAGGTGTACATTGTGTAGGATGTTGCTTCAACCCAAAATTTCTCAGGTAGCATTGCATCAGACAATAGACACCTAACTCTCTCCATAATAGTTTTATGGAGTCTTTCAGCTACCCCATTTTGTTGGGGTGTATACCTCTCTGTTCGGTGTCCAATAATCCCATGTTCTTTGCAAAAACTATCAAAGTCTTCATTATAAAACTCTAGGTCATTATCTATCCTCAAACATTTCACATGCCTAGAGGTCTGATTTTCAACAAGAGTTTTCCATTCCTTAAACTTCCTAAAGGCTTGATCTTTAGTCTTAAGAAAATAGATCCAAATTTTTCTAGAGTAGTCATCAGTGAGTGAGAGAAAATACCTTGATCCACTGATTGAGGGTGTAGGTGCTGGCCCCCATAGGTTTGAATGTATATAATCTAGGATTCTCTTAGTTGTATGTTGAACTTTTATAAAGCTATGTCTTGTAGACTTCCCCAATATACAATGATCACAAGCTTTGACTCCAATGTTTATCTTTTGAGGCAATATGCCTTGTTTAGATAGAGCTTCAAGTTCTTTGTTGCTTATGTGTGAGAGTCTTTTATGCCAAAGAAGTCCTTCATCCATGTTGTCATTGTTAACAACTAGGTTAGATTCTACCATTTGTGCATCCTTTATAACATATAAACCATTCATTTTAACACCTACCAACATTGTTTTAGAGTCCTTCTTGACTTCAAATGTTCCCCCGAGCCTCCATACTCACATCCAATAGAATCCAACATTCCTAGGGAAATCAGATTTCTTGTGAGTTTAGGAACATGTCTCACATTCCTTAGGAGCTTCACTGGACCATCTTGGAACTTCATAGAAACAGAACCAATTCCAACAACCTTGCACACATGGTTATCTCTCATGTACACTTCTCCTCCATCCCATTCTTTATATGTTGTAAACCAACCTTTTGGAGGAGTCGTATGAAATGAGCATCCATTGTCAAGAACTCAATCTTGTATTTGGAGTATCTCATTATGTTTAAAGGAGTGATCTGAGGTTGCTAATGCATCAGAATAAGTAAAGAAACTATCTCCAACTGAGGCTTCAACTGATGTCTTTCTCTTTTGCTTATTTTGGCTTTGTTGTCTCTTTAGGGCACAACAATCTATTTGGATTGTCTCTTTGGTTCTTGTTGTTTTTCCAACTTTTCTTGGTTTTTCCTTTTGAGAATAAACCTTATGCATTTGATGAATAATTTCTTTTTCATTGTAGTTCCATTTCTTTTTATCTAACTGTAGAAATAATAATATCAGTAGTTAGCTTATCTCTACCATATTTCAGTGCTGCTTTTACCTCTTTATAACTTTATGGTAGAGAATTTAAGAGTATAAAGGCTTCAATCTCATCTCCCACTTTATCTCTCATGTGCTTGAATTCTGAAGTTATTCTTTTAAACTCATTTAGATTATCCATCATAGACTTGTTTGTATCCATCTTGTATGTAAATAACCTTTCCCTAAGATAGGTCTTGTTAGGTAGGACTTTTGAGAGATATAACTCATCAAGCTTTGTCCACATTCCATAGGTTTCTTTTTGATCAATAACTTGTCTTAAAACACAGTCATGTAGGTTTAAGACTAGAGTTCCATGGGCTGTAACTTCCATTGTATCCCTATCTTCTTCCGTGGTTGATTTATGAAGCTTAGTGGGGTCTTGAATTGCCTTTAATGCCTTATGTTGTCCAAGAACAACCTTGATCTTTGCTTTCCAAAGTTCAAAATCTGATTTTCCATCAAACTTTTCAATATCATATCTTGCGATTGACATTTCTTTTGGAATTTTGATTCTTCTGGACCTTCTTGGTTTTTAATAAACTAATTCTTTATTCTTCTTGCATGCTCTGATACCAAATTTGTTGGGCTGATAATTTTGGGCTCGAGAAGATTGAGGCCCAAGTTCTCACCGATCAACACCTCGACTTGGGTGTGTGAAGGACAGCTTGCCACGTTCCTTTCACATGCGACAAAATCGAAGAGATGACTTGTTTATAGGTCATAATTGAATATTAGAAGAGATGAGAGGGAGAGGGCGAAGCTCTGACGAAATTGCCTCCTGCTGAAGACGATCGATGAAGAAGAAGAACAACTATATCACATAGCCTCAAAGCACTGTTCACTCAGCATGCATTTTATTCAAGGTTTTCTCAAATGAGCTTTTTTACAGATGATTCATTTCTTGTTTACACTTTAAGATAAATTCTTCCTCTTTGTGTATTTTCTCTGACCTTTCTAGTTAATATAAATGTATTATTTATAAGGTATCTTCTAAGAACAATGTTTCTGTTTTAGAATATAACCATATTTGGTTATTTTTACAAAAATGTCCAATAAGTTAGGACATATTAGATACAAAATTGAAAATACAATCATAGTGTAATCTAACCTAATTATATATCTACTTTATTATTTGTTTCAGCAAGGTTCATGTATTCTCTTAAACTCTTCTACTTTAGTTTTTTTTGTTTTTTTTTTTTTTTTTTTTACAATATGTAAAGATTGCTGATAAGTCATACATTATGTCGGTTGAGCTATGCTCATGTTGGCGACAATAATGTAATTATGTAACCTATATTAGTTCTACTCCTTAGAAAATTGACAAGGACTAACTGATTTTATTCTTAAAATTATTATTAACATTAAAATTTTCATTTAAATTGAATCCCTTCATTAATGACATGAACCATTTTAATTGACAAATTTTAATTACAAAAATGAAAGGAAATATAATAGGTTCAACATGAGTATAGTTGAGCGGACATAAAGTTTGTAACTTCAACCAAGAGGTGAGAGGATCAAATACTTCTCCCCACTTGTAAAAAAATAAAATAAATAATAATTCATATTTTTCATATTTTTTAAAAGAATAACTAGATATTCATATATAATCATTAAATTTTTTATAAATATAATTAAATTTAAATTATAAAAATCAAGATGAATATAGTTCAACCAACTTGTATGATCTAGGCTTTCAAAAAAAAAAAAAAAAAAAACTTGTATGATCTAGTGATCAAGAGGTTCAATGTTCGAATCCTCTACCCAACATATTTAAAAAAAAAACATATTTCAAATATTTTTTTCTAAAATAAAAAAGACTATACTCTCTAGTCTCTAATGTTTTTATTTTATACATCAAATTTTCATAAAAGTAAATGAGAGAGAGAGAATTTTTTTTATATACATACCTGTAAATTGGAAGCTTCCTTCCCCATAATTTTCAAAAAGCAAGAGGCTGGTATTATTATTGCCTGAACCAAATGTGATACTTTATTAGGAAATGTAGGGAGTTATTTTGGTAATTAAAATCACTTTTACAATGTACTAATTTATATATACACTTTTTGCCACAACTATTAAGCAATGTTCAAAGAAGTCAGAAGTTCCAGAAGTACTTTACCACTATCAAATGCTTTCCACACATGAATTGGATTAAAATAAATTTTGAAATATTAGAACTAATCTTTCAAACCAAAATAATTATTTATTAAGCATATTTTTATAAAAAAAGGCTTTTAATAATAATAAAAAAAAATACTTCTTTTAAAAGCATCCTCAAATACAAGATTGGGAAGTGAAAAAATCACACTTTTATGCAAACAAAGACTAAAAAGAGTGATTAAGATCCTATTTTCATGGGGATTGCAACTAGTAAAATAATTAAAAATATAATATTTTTGGAAAAAAAAATAGTAAATATGGTCATTTTTATTCGTGATAACGACCAATAGAATTATACTCGTGATAGTCACTAATAGCAGAAGAATGATTAACCTTGATAACTACTAATATACTTCTATTTTTTTTTATAGATTTTGTCCATGAGTCATAGCAATAGATCATATTTATAAAATATTTTATATTTTACCATATTTGTCATTATTTGAGGCCTAATTGCTATTTATACAACCCGCCTTTAGTTTTAGTATATGTTTTTGTTTCAAAAGAAATAAATGAATTGTGAATACACTTACAATGAGTATGCAGAGAAGGGAACCAATTAAAGCCATCACAAGACCTGCAATTCATACAAGAGAGAAATTGAGAGTTCTTTTGTCAAACATTTAGTTGGACAAACTATTTATAATATATGATTCAAATATAATCCATGAATTAAGAACCATGTCTTTTTTAACTTAAAATGGTAATTAAGAGGTCCTAAGTTCAATCATCTACCCTTAGATGTCGTAAAATATTGTTAGTCTCTAAGCTTTAATTTTTTTTTAATTATGTTTATAAATTATTTAAGTTATTATTTTTTTTTTAATGACAAAAATGTGGATATGAAATTCTTTATCTATATATATTTCAACCTATTGTTAGTCTCTAAGCTTTATTTTTTTTTTTAATAATGTTTATAAATTATTTAAGTTATTATCTTTTTTCTTAATGACAAAAATGTGGATTTGAAATTCCTCATAGATAAAATTTGGATAACATGAGATTCGACGCATTAAATCCAAGATTTTTTTTTTTTTTTTTTTTTTTTTTTATATTTGTGAGTGTTTGGGCAAGCTTACGCGCACCTCGACTAATCTTACGGACAACCATCTGACCTTACAACATTTGATTGTCAAGGAAATCGGTAGGAAATTAATTCTTAGGTAGGTGACTACCAATGATTGAACCCATTCCTTCTAAGAGGGTTTTAACCGTCTCAAGGTCTTTCATGACCACTAGGTCAACTCTGGATGGTTAGTCGTCTATATACTCCATCAAATCGACTGTCCAATCACGCCACCTCATCCAATTTTATGTAATGAAATGCATGCTACACATTGCATTCTATCATAAGAAACTAAATAAATATAAGGTGAAAGCTTTAATTCAACCCAAGAAAAGACAAAATTAAAAGGAAAAACATACCAAAAAATGGGAGAAGGAGAGCAACACAAAGAGAAGAGATAACAAGTGAAGTTCTTATAAGAATGGAACACCAGTAGCTGTTTGAAAATCTGGCTGGTAGTCTCTCCTCTATACTCTTTGCCAATGGAGTCATCAACAATGCATATTTGAGAAAATGTTAAGGAATCCAAATTCACCAATTGATTATCCAAACTCCAAAACTTCAATAAAAAAATTGTTTTTCAAAAGATCATCTTGTATGTGAAAAGGATATTTAGTCAATGGAACAATAACCTGTCAAGAAAAAGAAACAAGAAAAAAACCTAATTAAGAAAATGCAAAACACTAGTAACACTATCCACACAACTTTAAATTTCATATTCAACTTTCATTTTTATAGATTTAAAAGTGATTTAACATCGTATCAAAACAAGATCATACATATCATTAAGTCCATGTTGCTAGTTTGTTATTTCCTTTGTCTCAATCGATTCGATCGAAAACAACGTAAAAAGACTCAGATTCTTTTCTTTTGATAGTTAAATGTACCCTAAGATCAAGAAATTCTCTTAAGTTCAAATTCTTGTAAAAATAATTATATTTACTTTAACCTAAGTGCTTAGAAAAAGGGTAAATGTGAAACTTACTGTGGTCCACTTTGCAACATTGGAGGCAACAGCATGCTGTGGCATGTTCAAAGTTATTTGGGATGATATACTTTGACCAAACATGAGAAATCCCATGACAGCAACACCCCCATATATTAAAACACAAAATACAAAACTGCCAAAATATAAACAAATTTTGAAGTATATTAGGTAAGATGATAGGTAAATAAATGTAGAGCTTTCAAATTGAGCATTTTAAGCACATTGAACTTAACATAATTTAAATAAAATTTTAGAAAAGAAATAGATAAAAGATGATTAGATAATTAATTGGATCTCTTTGATTTGTGATTATTTTCAATTTGATTCCTTCTCATTTTTAACTTTTTTAACATCATAAATTGTCCCATAAACTATTTTAGTATTTTTAAAAATACTTTGAGGAAAGTAGGAAAATAAGAAAACAGACCAACCAAAGGAGAGGGAAATTCCTTTTTTGTATTATGTATTGTCTTAATCAATGAATGAAGGCACAACCTAGCTAGCTTCTATTATATACACTTACAAAATAATATAAAGAATAATCAGGTAAAGGTAAAGGAAAAATTCCTAGAAACATGTTGCAATCCTATTGGTGGAGTAATAGCAAACTATGAAATACAACCTTCTTCCACCTCAGGTGACACATCACGTGACGAGTCATGAAATATTTGCTCAATATCCCCCTCAAGCGAGAGGGTAGATCAATTAGTCCGAGTTTGATCCGAACATAAGAGAATTGAGAGTGCGTTAGCGGTTTGGTGAGGCAGTCGGAAAGTTGTTCATTTGTTGGAACATATTGAATATCCAAGCGCCTACTAAGGACTAGTCTCGAACAAAATGAACGTCTATTTCCATGTGTTTCGTGTGGGCATGAAATACAGGGTTCGTAGCCAAAACACCGACATTAGTGTTGTCACACCAAAGTAAAGGGGTGCTTGTTAATGAGAGGCCAAGTTCTTCAATCAGCTGGCGAATCCAAGTTATCTCAGCAGAAGCATGAACAAGAGCTCGATATTCGAATTTAGTGCTTGATTGGGCAACGACAATTTGCTTTTTGGAGGACCAAGAGATTAAGGTCGTTCCAAGAAACACACAATAAGCAGCACTTGGCTTTCGATCATCTATATTAGTCGCTCAGTCGGCATCGAAAAAGGCAGTAATGGTGAGTTTATCACTAGGCTAAATGAGCAGTCCATAAGAAGCAATACCCTTAAGATAGCAAAGAACTCGCTTCACAGCTTGCCAATGAACATCAGCAGGGGCACGAAGAAATTGGCTTAATTTATTGACGATGAAAAAGCGATGTACAATCGAGTATTAGTGAGGTACTAGAGAGCACCCATTATGCGTCTGTAAATAAAAGGATCGGGAAGCAAAACACCATCACTGATAAAAAGTTGTTTACCCGTGACCGCGGGAGAAGGAAATGGCTTAGTGTGCTTAAGTTAGAGTTTTTCTAGCAGATCATGAATGTACTTTGATTGATTCAAGTGAAGGCCAGAAGCCACACAAGTAACTTGAATACCTAGAAAATAGTTGAGGGGACAAAGGTCTTTTAGGGAAAATTTAGAGTTAAGCAAGTTGATAAGATGATCGATCACACCTATATTATTTCTAGTAAGGATAACATCATCAACATAAATGAGGAGGAGACAGTAATAGACCACTTACGATAAAAATAAAGTGAAGTATCACACCTGCTCATGGTGAAGCCACAACTTAGTAGGAACGTCTTGAACTCATCGTTTATTTATTAGTTATCTAGATTAATCATAATTTTCTTTTTTTAATGAATGAAAAGCGTGTGAAGCCTGTTTTAAACCATAGAGGGCTTTATGAAGCTTACATACATAATGGGGATGCAAAAGATCTTCATAACCAGGAGGTTGAGTCATAAACACAACATCTTTCAAAGTGTGATTCAAGAAAACATGGTTGAAATCTAACTCTAGAAGACACCATCCATTGGAGACAACAAGAAATAAAATAATTTGAATGGTTGATGACTTCACAACTGGGCTGTACGTTTCAAAGAAATCAACCCTGGCATGTTGATGAAACGCCCTGGCAACAAGACGAACTTTATGACGTTGAATAGACTCATCCGCATTATCCTTCAATCGAAACCTTCATCTCTTCTCTTCTTCCCTCTTTTTATACTGCAGCTTAGCTTAAGTGTTGTAATGAATTTTTCTACTGTTTTATTTATCGTTGTTAGCATGTTGAACTAACTTCCCAAAGGGAAGACTAAGAGTAAGGGTTAATGAATGAGAAGAATGTTTTGGCATGAGTTTAGCATAATACTTTCAAAGCATGTGTGCTGTTATTCTAATAATGCATTTTATTCCGGCCATCCATTATGTATTACTGATTTATGATCGTCCGAGCGGAGTAGGGAGTCTGATTTCACATATTTCTGCTAGCCTTTCATGGTAACCGACGATGAGGCTAGACATAGTCGTTCGCCTAGTACACAAGAATAACATGTTTGTATGAATAGGATGAGAGCGAAAGTTAATTCCTAATGACGAAAATCGAGAGATTTCGTGAGGTTATATTATGTGGTATGTGTGTATGCTAAATCTGTGTTGAAATATCTAATTCATGAGTTAACTCGTCATTATTCCTAGTTTGACATGTTCTGTTTTAGATCGTGAACTCTCGCATTTTATTTTTGTTGTTATCTTGTTGTTTATGCATTATTTTAGTAGTCTTGTTTGTAGTAGTGTTTGAGTTGTTGCTAAATAACATTTTTTGCGCATTTCTACTTTGAGGTTCTGTTTTAAGTAGTTGTTATTTTGTTGATTGTTATTTTTAATTCTGAAGATTCCTCCTAACATTTTGTCACTGATTACTTTGTCTCCAAGTTATTCCAAACTAACGATTGCATGCACCAAATCTCTGTGGAAATCGACATAAATATACTTATCACTTGCTGCATTAGATCATGTGCACTTGCATGTTCTGAGTGTTTACTTAAATTTTTCCCACGCAGTAGAAACGCAACATAGACCATGGTGGCCTTTTGAATAGGACAATGAAGTTATAGAAGAAGGTTTCGAAGCCAACAAGACTCAGAATCGACGTTGGAAACCCCGCGAAATTCGACATTCGTACTAGATCGAAAGAGAGTGGCTTGTCGTTTTGAAAACCATGAGATCAAATTGTCTCCAAGAAAGACACAATAACCAGATGTCAGGCGTCTTGTATCCGGACACCTACCCCAATCGAAGTCGGTGTAAGAGACGAGAGTGTTCGTCAATGAAGGATACAAGTGTAAGATGTATTACTTAATGCCCCGAATGTAACACACAATGCACTTGAGAGCATGCATGTGTTCCTACGTTGGCTTATGCATGAAGAGACAAATATGTTGTACAACGTAAGATATGTCATGTCATGAAAAAGTTTGATATTGCAAGCCGCCTGCCAAGCTACGATATCCTGAGGGATCATCATATGGTGTGCTAGAAGTTGCACGTAACTTTGATTTAGTGTCAGCTTGTGTGGAACTGAGTTTGCATGATGGCATGCTAGTTCGTTCAATGATATCTTCAGCATATTTCTTTTCAGACAGAAATAAACTATATGCATGACGAGTTACAACGATCCCCAAGAAATAACTCAATGGACCCAAGTTTTTCATAGCAAATTAAGAGTTGAGAAGAGTCATAAATGACTTGCGAAGATTATCAAATGAAGCAATCAATATAATATCATCCGCATACCAAAAGATGTAAGCCATGTTCGTACATTAACGATAGATGAAGCAAAATTGATCAGACTTGTTGAGAGAGAATCTAATAATGAAAACATAGTCTGTAAATTGTTTGTACTAGGCGCGACGGGTTTGCTTAAACACATACGAAGATTCTGCAGGAAACAAACATAGTCTGTATGTGTTAGGTCCCGAAAATCCAGGGGCAGATGCATGTATACAATTTTCTTGAGTTCACCATGTAAGAACACATTCTTTACATCAAGTTGGTGAATAGACCATGCTTTAGAGAGAGCCAAACTTAGAACAGTGCGAATAGTTGCTAGTTTGACCACTAGGCTAAAAGTGTCACCACAATCCATTGCAACATGTTGAGTTTTGTCATCACCTACAAGACGCGCTTTATGCCTCTCAAAAGAACCGTCATAATGTTCTTTATGTCTAAAAATCCACATAGAACGAATGACATTAAGATTAGGTGGACGAGGTACCAAATCCCACGTCTTATTTTTAAGAAGAGCGTTATATTCATTGTCCATAGCCAATTTCCAATTCGGGTCATTAAGGAAAAACACAAGGTTACGAGGTAGGGGTGATTTTGTAAAATGAATTAGGATGTTGTATTTAGTGTTTGGTTTAAAAATCCCATGTTGACTTTGAGTAATTGGTCTGTGGCCTTAAAAATGAGAGGGTTGGACGAGATAGTGGGTCACGATTGGTGGGCTTGAGGTGTTTGACTCGGGCGATGTTGAGTCGTCGATATGATGGTCAAGGGGAGTGGGAGAGGGAGGTTAGGTAGATGTTGGCAAACTGTGGTTATTTGGGGAGACCAAATGATGTAGTATATGAGGAGATACAACACCATCCAAAAAATTGTATGTGTGAGGAGATAGATTATGCATTTTAGCAAAAAGAAATTGAGTTTCATAAAAAATAGCGTGGCGACTTAGTATGATTTTCTTTGACGATAAGTCATTGCAGTTGTAGCCACGATGATGAGATGAATATCCCAAAAATACACATGGTGTGGAGTGGAGTTGTAATTTGTGAATGGTAGTAGATGGGGAAAAAGGGTCACATAAGCAACCGAACACTCTAAGAAGAGAGTAGGATGAGTCTTTGTGATAGAGATTTGTGAGAGGAGATTGATAGGCCAATTGTTTATTTGGAAGGATGTTGAGGAGGTAGGTTGTCATTTGTAATGGATGATGCCAAAAAGAATTTGGTAAAGAAACATGAGCAAGTAAAGTGCAAACAATGTTAATGATACAAATTTTTCTTTTGGCATTTCCATTTTGTGATGAAGTATGAGGAAAAAATAGACAAAAAGAAAAACCATGAGTTTTACAAAAAAATTCAAAATAACCCATTAGCAAACTCTCTACCATTATCACATTAAATGTTTTTAATTTTCCTTTCAAATTGAGTGCGAATAGATAAGGGAAAAGTCCACAAAAAAATAGAGTAATCATCTAGCAAAAGAATATAATATTTGTGGCCTGAAGAACTCAAAACATAAGGTGTTCAAAGATCAGTATGGATAATATTGAAAAACATAAAAGTGCAAGAAGAAGATGCAACAAACGGTAATTTAATATGCTTTCAAAGTACGCAAGAATGACAAATATGAGAACTACGAGTTCTAGTACATTCAATAAATTTATTTAGCCTAAGAGAATAAAAAACAGGGCTCTTGGATGACCCAAACGCTCATGCCATAGGGACGGTGCTAAAGCGACAAAATTTGAAAGTGAGATGACTAATTTTTTTGTGGTGGTGATGATGAAAAAAATTTCGCTCTGACTATTACAACTCATTAGATGCATTCCCGTCTGAAAGTTCTTTACAGAAATCCCAAAAGGATCAAATTCAACCGAAACTGAGTTATCAGTAATAAGTTTTCTAACTGAAACTAAGTTTTTAAGAAGTTGGGGAGCATGAAGAATTTTTTTTTTAAAGATAATGGTGGATTTGGGGGAGACAAGTGTGTATGACCATAACCATGAATTGGAATTGAATTACCATTTCCGACAATTATGCCATGATTCTTGCTCAAATTAAATTAAGACGAGAGATTACCTTGTGTGGATGTCCTTTGAGAGGTAACGCCAGTATCCATGTACCAGTTTCCATCTGGAGGATTAATTCCAAGAGTGTGCATTGTAGCCTCAATGTCGATTGGAGTGGGTTGGTTAGTGGCAGAATATGTCTGTTGTGGGTGTGGGCCTAGGACCCCATTTTTTCGTTGTGGATTGTTGGGTCGAGTCCAAGAAGTCATTGGGTAAGGGTAAGGAGGAACCACCAAAGAGGAGAAGACCACGACCATTGTTGGTGCCCACTGCCCGTCCATGATTTCTATTGCTGCTAATCGAAGCCTTGTTGTCTGTCGTTGCGACCGCTGTTGTCTTTTCCTCCACTGCGGCCACCCCCGTGGTTCTTATTGTCATTGTGACGATTTTGACTTCTATTGTCATGATTGTCGATGCAGTTTGGTGGGGCCGAATTTGATGAAGAAATATCATCGACTGTTCGAGCGATCATGGCGACATTTGAACTCGCGACGACCTATTTTGCGAAGCCCGCCTCTTAAAGAGTGAGCATGGAACAAGCTTTATAGAAAAGTGGAAAGGGATCACTTTGACGAATGAGTGTGTCCACTCCTCTATAAGATTCAATTAGACTGGCAACCAATTGAAGAACGAGGCGGTTGTTCAAGACCAGAGTACCAACGTTCTTGAGTTGATCGGACAGAATCTCGAGTCGTTGACAATACGCGGAGGTGTTAAGAGAATTCTTGCTGAAGTGCTATTGCACGAGAATTTTTGTTGTCTTAGAATATATCACACAATCGACTCCAAGCTTCCATTTTTGTTGAGTCGGGTTTGAAAATTGTATGCAACAAACCATTCGAAATGGTTACATAAATCCATGGTAGAACTGTAGCATCAAGAGTTGTTGATGTGGGTAGGATTAGGGATAACATAGTGGTTATTTTATGTTTAATCTTTAGTTAATCTTTTTAGTTTCCTTTTAGAATTTAATTTGTTTTTAATTCTCTATAAATAGAGAATCCTTAATTTGTATTCAATAACTTTTGATAACTTTCATTTGAATAATACTTTGGAGTATTGATTTCTTAGAGTGAATTATCTTGTGCCAAATCATGCTACATCAAATTGGTATCAGAGCGACCACCGTCTGGGCTAACCTTGACTGCCGCCAGTGGAAGTCCTGAAAACTCTTGTTGACGTCGATCGCAAGAGGGAGCTTTGTGAGTTGTGCTCGTTGTCAAACATCATACATCTAATTCCAAGGGGAACCTTAAAAGAAGATTCACAAGAATTTTCAAGAATGGAATTCTACAATACAAGAAACATGCCCACGAAGAGATATATCAATCGAGTTAAGTAAGAAAACAACAAATACATTCGAGAACAGTGCTGGAATTTCAAATCTAACGATTCAGAAGATGAATTTGAAGATAGCGATTCCACCTATGAACAAATTTTTAGAAGATACCAAGAACTAACTCGACGATCAACTAATCAAACCAATTTTTTAAGAAAACAACATATGAATTATAATCATATTCAGAGAACTACAAACACTTATGGGTATTCAAATGTAAACTGGTATGGACAAAGAATTGAGAAAATCAGTCAAGAAAATCCAAATTTTTTACAGAGAAAAGAGCTTGCATATGTTACAAAGAAATTTAAAAAAAATACAAAAATATTCCAGAGACGAGAAGATGTGAACTGGGTGTGTGAAAAAACAACAAGCAAAGAAATCGGAGAAGTAGGAGACGTCCAACCCACTAAAAAGGAAGAAAAAAAAACAGAAATTAATCATACCGTTTTTTCAAGAAATCAATCTAAAAACAGTGAAATCGGAGCCATGGAGAATTCGAGCCTCTCTGATTCTCAGGTTCTGCATTCTTCGTCTTTGCATTCGCCATCTTCTGAGTCGCCTGATATCCGGAACTGGTTTTCGAGCTATGTATACGAATCTCCCAAACTTGATTCGAATGAAAATTTTGGAGATTCAATTTCAAGAGAAAGAGAATTTGAAGTCGAGGAAGATGAGTAGACTGCGGGTGAGGAAAGATTTGGTGAATTTAGGGATGTTATTAAGATTGACGAAGAAAAAGCTGCTGAGAATTTGAAATGCACTCCACTAGAAGATCATCGCGAAAGCCAGCCTTCAGGCATGAATCAAGATTCTTGGTGCTCACAATCCCTTTTGTCAGAGCCTCATGATGTTGGGAACTGGTTTCAAGTTATGTATATGAATCCCCTACATTGAATCCAAGCCAGGAAATTGGATCTTGCGAAAGCGAGAAAACTGGGTTGGGCCATGAAAAGGAAGAAGATGAAGAAATCAGTAAAAAAAAAAGAGAAATCGGAGAAGAAGAGGTAAATTAAAAAATCGAAGATGAAGAAGAAGCAATCGGAGATAAAGAGGACCTCGAACCCAAAAATGAAGAAGACGAAATCGCCAGGAAAGAAGAAAATATCGGAGAAGAGTTTGTCGTCGGTGGTAATGGAGTCGTGGACCCGTTGGGAAATTTTGCCGTCGACGGTGGGTTCTATTTTTCCGCGAGGTTGGTTGTTGAAGATGTGTAGAGTGGGAAAGATTTGGTTGTTGAAGATGTGTCGAGTGGAGAAGATTTGGATGTTGAAGATGTGTGATTGATGAAGGTTGAAGAAGAAGTAGTTTGGGTGGAGTCTTACGAAGAAAGAAAAATAAGGGTGGGGCACTTTTGGAATTTTTTTTCCCAACCCTAATTACAAATCACATGGGTCAAGTTCATTTAGTGGGTCAACTTCAATTCATGGGTCATCCATCAGAATTTTCAAATCCATTAATGAATCATTCAAAGCCACAATTCATTTTCCACATATTATCATGGAGTTAGCATTAGTTTAATCCTATTATGGATTTTGGAAAATTTTACACCGAGAATTTTCTATTGGAGTATTTTGCAATCATCGAAAGAAGCGTCGTTGGCGCAACTATTTTCATTCAGACACTGTTTTTTTTTAATTCGAGGACGAATTTTTTCTTGGACGGATAGAATGATGCGGGTAGGATTAGGGATAACTTAGTGGTAATTTCATGTTTAATCTTTAGTTAATCTTTTTAGTTTCTTTTATGATTTAGTTTGTTTTTAATTCTCTATAAATAGAGAATCTCTCATTTGTATTCAATAACTTTGGATAACTTTCATTTGAATAATACTTTGGAGTATTAATTTCTTAGAGTGGATTCTCTTGTGCCAAATCAGGCTAACATCAGTTGTCTACATTTCTTTATCTCATCTATTGTTGACTCAACGACGCCATCTTTCGATGGAATGATGTGATTGATGACCCCATGAGACCGTGCATGAGTTTTGAAGAGTTTTGACCATGTCGCATATTGGACATTTTCCATTTGAAGAGTGATGGAGACATGATTCTTAATGTTAGATACAACAAGAGTCGGGTGGAAGGAAGATTTGTTGGTTGTTGTTGAGGTAGACATGATGGCTGACAAAAAAGGGAGGAGAGGAAAAAAAAGAAGAATTTTTCCCTGAGACACTTATACCCTGAAATAATATGAATTCCCTTGACAAAACATCACTTATATACTAGTTACAAGTCCATAATTAGGGTAACAATATACTAAGTCTAGACTATAATTGTGGTCTTGTCAACCAAGTATGTTGTTTCCATCATTTACACATATTCTATCAAGACACCATCCGGACATTGCAAACCACCCTGCGACTTCGAGGTGACACTCAACTTTTGTGAACACGTGGAAACTCAATAATACTGATGTCACATGGAGTTTGTCTAGACAGATTGGAGGTTTGGGGTGGGTGACCACCTTGGATGTATTCTTCAGGCAGGAGTGAAGTGGATCACACACCAGCATAAGGTTGAAATCCTTCAAACCATGGCCATTGTTGAAGGGCTTTCCAATGCTCCTTCACTAATGCAATGTCATATTATTGTGGAATCTTATTGTTTAGAAGTCATGAAACTGCTAAAAAATGAGGCGGTGGACCATACGACACTTGAGTTCGTCATTAATGAAGTCAAAGCTCTGACATTTGATCCTGTGAATGTCTCTTTCATTCACGTTAATCGTCGATAATACAATTTTCTGGCGCACTCTCTTGTGCTTAGGCTTTGGAAGAGCAATTTTTACTATTCTTCAAATCTCCTATGTGAGTGTGGTTTGGTACTTTAGTTTCTCAAAAATTATTGTTGTAGTTATTTGTTATTTTATCATAAGAACAAAATAAAACTCAAAATAGTTATCAAAACAATGCCTTATAAGAAAAGTGTGGTATTTGTAATTGCTTTTAAAAAAAATAGATTTACAAACATTTAAAAAAATGAAGCTACAACAAAGTGGTTGGAAACACGTACCATACTAGGAGGGCCTTAGTAAACTTGGTTTTATCAGCCATGGAATGGTAAAGATTTGGAAAGAGAGTATGACCAGAGAAGCAAAATCCATAAGCCCCAATGGCAAATGGAATGCCTTTCCAATTCACTATTTCACCAGCTTCAACTTCATGAAACCCTACTCCTCCAATTGTTCCCAAATAAGCTATGGTTAGGATTACCACTGTTGTTGCTAGCACTCCACCAGCTGAAATTGGATACTTCAAAACTCAATATCATTCCAAATCGAGCTTGATTATTAGAAATTTAGTCTCGAATTTTTTTCGTTTTAACTTTGGTAAGGGTGTCTGGTAAAATATAATCAAAGAATGAGATCAAGGACCGTGAAACTTGTGAAACTTTTGAAAGTATAAGGACTAAACTTATAAAACTAAAGTAAAAAATAAATTGGACCAAAAATTTGTAATTTAACCTTTTATAAATATGTAATTTAACCCTTGAAATTTGATAGTTGTCAACTTTAGCACTTTTGTCCACTAAATAATAGCATGACATGAATATTTTGAACACTTAAGTAAGCTTATTTAATTAGCATGTTGTGACAAACAAATGATAGAAAGAAGTGAGCAATAGTATGAATTGCTCTAGAAAATGAATTTGGTAGTATATCCTTTTAAGAAATAGAGTATGTTATTGCATGTGACATTTTATTTTTATCACTAGATATGTATTATATGAAAATATCTATCTGTTTTAAGAGAATTTGTTCACATATTTTTTATTCTCTATTTAATTTAGAAAGGAGGTTTAGTTAGGGCGGTATAAATATTGATCATAGTGATCTATATTCTAAAAAGAGAAATACACCGTTTAACACTACTTCATATCATGCCAACTAAATCAACATTTTGTTCTATTACGATAGAATTGAATAACAAATAACAAAAGCACAAAAGAAAGTCGACACAGATTTACGTAGTTCACTAACGTCGTGATGTCCACAAACAAAAGAAAGAGAACAATATTATTACGAATAGAAGAGAATTACAAATGACTGACTAGAAGACGGCTGAAGTCATTAAAAAAGTTATATATGACACTCGGACCTAATATAAAATGGGTCAAAGCCTAAACCAAATAGTAAAACTTCATATCGAACCAATCGTAGAAGGTCATAACAGATTCAAGACATTTCGAACATGTTCAAAGTCGGGTGATTATTAACTTAAGAGTGATTCAAAATATAGAAACTAATTAAATAGAGCAAACAATAAAAATTAAAAAATAAATTTGTAAGTAAAGTGTGGAAAATATAAAAATACCTGAGAGATATGAGATCCAACGCAGATCTCTGAGGCAAACAGTGGGCAAAAGAAGAAGAGCAGTAATAATTCCAAAGAGATGCATAGAATCCAAATGAAGGCCACCCAAATTCAACCACGCATTCGGAAATAGACTGCTCAGATTCTCCTCTTCCAATATTATAAATTCAACGCAGCAACACTGTCAAGTTTTTTTTATTTTTTCAATAACTAAGTATAACAAAATAATCCATTTACGTTTAAAAAAAACGTATAGAGGATGTTTTTCCTTATTCAACCCTAATTTCTTCTAAAGGCTCGTAAAGTAAACAATATTGAACATTTTTTAAATTGTCACATCGAAAAAAATCATTTCATACTCACGCGTGAGTCACATGTGTGAATCCATGAAATCTAATTCAACTGTAATTTAACAGCAAAGAAGTTGATTGCAACACTTAACAAAGTATATAAGGGATGTGATTAATCAAATTAAAAGTTTAAGGTTGTGATTGTCACAAACGTCGTAGTTCACTCAAGAGTCATTTGTACAAATTTTCCTTAATTTAATATCTAAGAGAACATGAAAGAATTTGAGAGGTATTGAGATATGAAGTTTAGATATATACGAGGGCTATAGTTAGATATTTAAAGAGATTTAAGGAGAAAGATTTATTGTTCTAAGATTCCACATCAAAAAGATGGAGGGACCGGTCGAGAGAGGATACTCTCCCGACGGTTTAGTTGAACCGTCGAGAGAACCAGGATTCGTCGAGAGAACTATCTATCTCGACGGTTTACTTAAACCGTCGAGAGAACATATTCTCTCGACGGGTTGACCAAACCGTCGAGAGAGATGGTTCTCTCGACGGTCGCAAAAAACCGTCGAGATAGGCTCTCCCGACGGTCTTCTCTCGACGATTCACCTCGACGGTTTTTTTTCCGTCGAGAAAGCCTATCTCGACGGTTTAGTGGCTTCTCTCCACGATTTTTTTGCGTCGAGAAAAACTAAAATTCTTGTAGTGACCTCACTCACAATATAATACATGGGTTACTTCTCCTATAACCAATTGGTTTTAGAATGGAAGTCTATGATGTCTAATATGGTATCAGAGCCCACGAAGTCCAAACGGATATTCGATCCAAAAATGGGATGAATTCGACCTAAGATGGTGAACCCAAAGAGGCATCATCTTGAAGGGGCACGTTAATATAACATATGGACTACTCCTCGTATGTAGTGAGTTTTATTTTTGAATAGGAAATTATAACAAAGAGAGAGATTGAGACTTACATATAATTCCAAATATAAAAGGATCTGCAAGAAGAAGAAGAAGCAAAATAAATTAAGTTTGAAGAGCAATGGTGTTGGAAGAAGAAGAAGAAAAAGAAGACTTACAGATACAAAAAGACGTCCAAAAGTTCCAAAAGCAGCTTCACCCAAATCTGGGAATGTTATAATTTTGATTTGTCCTCTTTTTTCAAAGCACGATTTCATAAGCATAGCTGTGAAATAGCAAACAAAGGCAAACACAAGCAGCACTCCCAAGCTTCCCCATCCACCTTCTTTTACTGTGTAAGGTGTTGATAACAACCCTACCCCAGCCATGAAGTTCATTCCTGTGTTAATTACAAAAATATCACAGAATTGATAGAATGTACAGAGACTACATTGTATTAGAATAACTTGATAAAAAAAACATACCTCAGGAGAGACCTATTTATACTAAAATAAATAATAATGAAAAAGATTAGTCTACCTTTACGCAAGTAAACCCTAAAACGCCTATTTATACTAAAATAAATAATAATGAAAAAGATTAGTCTACCTTTACGCAAGTAAACCCTAAAACGCCTATTTATACTAAAATAAATAATAATGAAAAAGATTAGTCTACCTTTACGCAAGTAAACCCTAAAACGCCAAAGCGAGCATGACTCAGCGGACATATGTATGTGTTGACGACCAAGAGATCTGTGGTTCGAATCCCCCCACCCCCAATGTACTCAAAAAAAAAAAAAAAAAAAAAGTAAACCCTAAAACATTAACCACTAAACTAACATAACTTCTCATTTTCTTCTCTATATACATATATTTCCTGTACTGGCCATGAAGATCTTGAGACTATTAATACATTCTTAGAGAGAATGAGTTATGTTTGAGACTATTAATACATTCTTAGAGAGAATGAGTTATGTCAAATATTGTAGGGTCAAACAGTTTGTTCATGAGATTAGTCTGAGGTGCCCATAAGTTGGCCGCCAAATTCAATATGATTTCGCGTGTGAAATATATTATTTTATTTTTATTTTTATTTTATTTTTGTCATTTTTGTCATTTTTTAAAAAGAGGGTGTAAATGTGGCTATTTGTTCCAATTCCCCTCAATACATCCATAGCTAATTAGGTAATAGGTTTCAAAATGTATCTAACTTACGTATTAAAACACCATTTGATTTTTGGTTTTTAGTTTTTAAGGTTAAGTTTATAATATTTTTTTTTTTAATTTGCTATCTACTTTTTAAAAGTATTTTTAAAATCAAACCAAAATTTGAAATTTCAAAAAAAAAAATAGTATTTGTTTTTTTGCAATTTATTAAGAATTTAAATTTTTTTTTAAGAAGGATTCAATTAAGAACTGACCACAATTATAAAAGGTTAAATTATCAAAAATACCTCTGAACTATGGGTTGAGTTTCAAAAATACTCCTGAACTTTGAAAAACGTTTAAAAAATGTCATCACCGTTAACAACACATGGAATTCTGATGTAGACGGTCAAATTTTAACTTGTAATCGTGTGACATGAAAAAAAAAAATGAAAATGTGGACGTCTGAAGGCTTAAAAAAAAGCATGAAAAATCTTATTTTATCGATTTAAGAGATTAGTAAAAAAAAAATTGTTAATGGCGACGACATTTTTGAAACGTTTTTTTGTAGTTGAAGAGTATTTTTTTTTAAACCGATATCATAGTATTTTTGAAACTTGACTCATTTGATAATTTAACCATTATAAAAAAGAGGAAACTAAAAAACAAAATCATAATATAATGAAGCCTTCAAAATTGAGAAACAAAATCAAAATAAAAGAAGGGAGAAAGAATATCAAAACTGAAAACCAAACTAATTTTAAAAAATAGAATTGTGTTAATCTTACCATTGAAAATGGTCTGTGTGAAGGTGCAGCCATGAGGGGCAGCAGGCAATGATTGTGCAGATGAAATCTTATAATCCAAATTGTGTCCCTCATGCCCATAATAATTGGTCAATAACGGAGCCTTCTCATCCACGTCAGCATCGGACTCCAACAAATTCTCAATTCCACTTTGGAAACTTGATTTTATTATATTTGGAATCCGTAGAATCCCAAATGATGGTGATGTTGTAATCGCGTATGAATCACTTGCTTCTCTGCAATTGTTTAAATCACGTATTAGCTATATCTACGGAAAGATGAGAGAACAATCTTATTGCAAATATTAGAGAATTACAAAATGATAAATAAGAGGCGGTCGAAGTCATTAAGGTTCATACATAACACGTACTCTTCTAATAATGACCTAATACAAAATGAGCTAAAACTCAAAACATATATATGACACTCGTACCGAATCAGTCGTAAATGGTACCATAACATATTCAAGGCATTCTAACAATTTTATTTATTTTTATAGGTTGAAGGTTCAAATTTCTAAGCTCGTTAATTGAAAAAAACAGAAAAAAAAAAAAATTATTGGTGTAAATTAGCCGTTAAGGCATTTGTGTACACTATCCAAAGCTTCTACGCAAAAACATCAACATAACTTATAATTAAGGCATAAAATATTGATGTCGACGAAAATGTTAAAGTCTCAATTTTCTGAAAATGTCGATGAAAATATCGATAAAATGTTAATGTCCAATTAGCGGGGATAGCTCAGTTGGGAGAGCGTCAGACTGAAGATCTGAAGGTCACGTGTTCGATCAATTATCGCATTTGAAATGGATATCAATTATTGGATACCTTTTGCCAAACCGAGCATAGCTCAATTGGCATAAAGTTGTGCCTATGACTACGAGGTCGTTCAATCCTCGCATTAATTAAACTACAATGGATATTTCTGAAAAAAATTTAAAAAATATTTAAATCAATAAGTAAGTTGCTAATTTTGTTAATATGTCGTCAAATGTTTACGATATAATAGAAATGAAAATGTTGACATGTCGAAGAAAATTAAATACCCTACTTATAATATAAATTTTACCAATATTATTATTTTGCCAAAGTATGAGTTATTTAAACAATGTGTTTACTCGTTGCCAAGTGGTTGTTTGATCCATTTTATGTTTAGTGAAGCAAGTTAAAATATTCCATCTTTTTTAAAAAAAGAATATTTAAATATTCTTTTTTTTTTATCCAGTAATTTAAATGCATTAATATCGTCAATATTTTTAACAAAATAACACCAGTGGTCCACTGGTACAATATTTTTTTTTTTTTTTTTTTGAAGTAACCACTGGTACAATATTAACTTTACCAATAATTGAGATAAAATAAATCAAAATTCATGCTTGTGTAATAATTTAATTTTAAGACTGCTAAAAGATGGGTGAAAAATAAAGTGCGTCTCTTTATTGGATCAAAATTCATGCAGGTATAATAATTTAATTCAATGACTGGCAAAAGTAAAAGATGGGTGAAATAAAGTGCCACTTTTTCAATAAAATAAAATAAAAGTGCTTCTGGAAAATAATAAATAAATTAAAAGGTGAAATAAAATACCACACCTAACCTCGGGTCCACATTTTTAGATAAAATAATACTATCAACTTTACTCTTTGAAGATTCCATTTATGTGGCTACCCGTAAATATTAGAAATAAAAAATATAAATTGTAACCGAGGTCAATTTAAAGTAAAATAATTAAAAAATATAGCATTTTTTTTAAAAAAAAATGTAGATATAACAATTTCTAATCAGTATGGTTTATCGCTGATAGTAGTCTATCACTTCAGTTTTTTTATAGAATTTTAGTCTATCAGTAATAGTAGTCTGGATAGTCATATATCAACGATAGCTTGTATCGGTGATAGTCAGTGATTTTTTGTCATATTTGCAAAATGTTTTAAATTTTGCTAAATTTGTAATTATTTTGAGTCTGATTGCTGTTTGTGCAACTAGCTATTAAAAAAATGCAATTAAATACATTTGGAAAAAAAATGGTGTCCTTCACTTAAGAGGTCACGAGTTCAATTCCCTTACCCTACATTAATTAAAAACATTTGCAAAAAAAAAAAAAAAAAAAAAAAAAAAAAAAAAAAAAAAAAAAAAAAAAAAAAACCGACTATCATATCAAATTCTAAAAAGTATCTAATAGATTCTTAAAATTTCAATGGGATATCTATTATATTCTCGATCAAAATGTCAAAAATTCAAATTTTCACTCTAACATGTTGAACTCAAAAGAAAAGAAAAATGATGTAACGATGGAGATTTGAATATTTAAATTTATAATTGATGGTATAATATAATATTTTAATGAGTTAAACTATGTTGAGGTAATTTACTCACAAATTTATAAATGCATTTGAGCTACACAAAACCTAATTTAAATAAATCCAGCTTTATATAAATAATTATTTACCTTTTGATTTTAATTTTTATAAATCATAAATCTCTTGATCCCACAAATATTACACAATTTTTTTTTAATGCAAGCTAAATACAAATGCTATAAACTTAGTACACAAAAATGTGTATTTTAGACGCATTTATCATAATTGGAATTTTGAGACAAAGATTATAGAATGAATATTATAAAATTTGGAATTATAATGTAGTTATCAAACTATTAATTTCATCCATTCCACTTTTATATTTTATTGATAAAAAGAAAATCCAATTTTAAATTTTAAAAAGTGCTGCAATATCAACCTTTCGACTAAATCTATTAACTTTTTTTCGTTAATTAATTATAATTTGTATCATTTATAAAATAAAAAAATATTAATGACTAAAATAGTTTTTTTTTTTTTTTTTTTTTTTTTTTTTTTTTTTTTTTTTTTTTGCTGCAAAGGGTGACTAAAATAGTTAGTGGAAGAACTAAATTATATATGTCACGTTAAATAATTTATAAAAAAAAAAAATAGTTATTACTAAAATATTTTTGTACAAAAAAAAAATATATATTTTAAACTTTAAAAATCAAAATAGAATAAACCAAAATTTTAAAAACTAAAATGTGATTTAAATCTTTTAGTGGAGTTTGGGGCACAAGATTATTATAGTTGGTGGGTTATAATAGTTTGTGTTTGGGGTACAGAGATGTAAATTTAGTAAGTCTGTGTTTGGAGTGCAGAGTTGTTTAATGTGTGTTTAAAATACAGTTTTCTTTAACATGAAGTTTGAAATATGTGTTTATGTTAGTTTATTTTTTTTTCTACAACTTTTTGTTGTATTTGTATAGTTAAATGTATATTACATATTAATTTTTTAAAAGTTAAAAAAATAAATATTATTTAGAAAATCACAAATAATAGACAACAAGAGGCTCGGTGGAGAGATAAATAATACGATTTTCTTTAACACGGTGTTTGAAATATGTGTTTATGTTAGTTTATTTTTTTTTCTACAACTTTTGGTTGTATTTGTATAGTTAAATGTATATTGCATATTAATTTTTTAAAAGTTAAAAAAATAAATATTATTTAGGAAATCACAAATAATCGACAACAAGAGGCTCGGTGGAGAGAAAAATTTGGGATGGAAGATAAAGAATCGGTAAATTGGATGAAAAAAATATAAAAAAAACAAAGAGAGAAAAAAATTTAATGAAAAAAAAAATAATAATAATAAAAAAAAAATTACGCTAGACTGCTACAGTGAACACTGTAGCAAACTATAATAACCCCAGCTCCAGTTGGGGTTCCAAACATGGGGTGGGCAATTATAGCCCACCCCACCCCACCCCATTTGGGACCAAACAACCTCTAATTTATTGTGCGTACTACAATTAACTATGACGTAAATATAATTTTTTTTTTTTTTTTTTTGAAAAAACCTAAATAACACTTTTTTTTTATTTTTTTTTATAGAACCTAAATAACACTTTATCATTAAAGTTATGTAGAAATTAATTGAATCTCTCCTCAATTTAATTATTTTTTCTTTCAAGGGTCAATATGTTGAACTCGTGCTCAACTTAAGTGTATATAAACCATTGACAATGTTAGAGTTTCGAATTCCCAACTTGCATGTTGTAAAAAAATGTTCGCCAACCCATATGAAAAAAAAAAAAAAAAAAAAAAAAAAAACTAGATTTCAACAAATCAAGATTAAAAGGCTAAAGATTCAATCTCCACACACATTAATAAAAAGGAAAATTAACAAAAATAACATTTTTTTTTTTTTAGTTTATCAATTTCTCTATCACATTAAAAAAAATAATAATAAATAAAAGAAAAATATCAAATGTTGAAATTTCTATTCTACCTATGGTTCAAACCAACCAAAAGAAGTCAAAGCACAAACATATGTATGTGTTAACGACTACTCAGAAGTGTGTGGTTCGAATCCTTCCACTCCAATATATTAAAAAAAAAAAAAAATCTAAACGAAGGATAACAATAAACAAAACTCCAATTATAGATTTTGTAAAAAAAAAAAAAAAAAAAAAAAAAAGAGAAAAAAAATCACTGTCCACAAACAAACAAAGAGACGAATCAAACAGGGAAGATTAACAAAAACAGTAAACAAACGCACCTGAAACTCTGCGGCCACTGTTGAGAAGCGGAGGCCGAGTTACAACCTTTCACGGCGGCGGAGTCATAATCGTCTTCGTCTCCGTCTCCGCCTCCGTCGCTAAAACTGCCACAACTACTAGCACTTTCCCTTCCCTTATTCTTGTTCATCTCCATATCGTCGTCTTCTTCTCCGTCGACGTTGTAACGAGGCTCCAAGAAAGGCTCTGAACCTTGGGCCATGGAAATTATTTGGAGCCTTATTAATTATTTGCCTGTAGGTTATTTATTTGAAGGCCAACCATGGCAGGTTATTTATTATATATCAACTTCTCTTTCTGTAAATTCCCAATTCTTTTAGATTATGTTTGGGACATCAATATTATCTTTTATGGTACACTGTTTGATAACGTTGGATGCAAATTTAAAATTTATATATATATTTTTTTAATAATTGATGCTGCTTTCAATTATAATTTTAATTATTTTTCATTCAAATCACCCAATATTATCTTTTATGGAACACTGTTTGATAACGTTGGATGCAAATTTAAAATTTATATATTTTTTTAATAATTCATGCTGCTTTCAATTATAATTTTAATTATTTTTCATTCAAATGACGTGTAAGATGGCCAACCGTAGAATTGCTCAAGCACTTGATGAATTTCTTGATTTTGTATGCTAGTTCTTAAAGAAAAAAAAAATAATACTAGCTTGATTTTGTAGGCCACTTTTTCAAAGAATTTTTTTTTAATTAATACTAGCTTTTTTTTATTTTTTTTTAAGTGTGTTATTGTATATTGTAAGAGTAAAACTTAAACCAACAATGACATAGTTCAACTGTATTAACTAGTGATTAAGAGGTCTTATGTTCAATTTTCACCCATTGTAAAAGAAAAAAAAAAAGACTTTTTTTTTTTTTTTTTTTTTTTTAGTTTTTCTTTTATCTTCATTCATATTCTTAATTTATGAAATTAGTCCATAAATATTTTTAAATCGATTGTACACCTAATTGCACATAATTATAAGTCTCTATCGATATTTTTCTTCATGAATTCTATTCATAGTATTTATACACCTAATTATATATAACTATATATTTTTAATGTCAAATCTCACAACAATTATTCAAAATCAAATTTTTAGGGTGTGAAAAAAATTATTAGTTATGAAAGGTCTTGTAATTTAGGGTGTGTGGGATTCAAACCTTTAATTTTTGTAGGGTGAATTGGTCATGACGTTAGATTTTGAATAATAATTGTTTTTCAATTTTCCTAGCTGTCAATCGAAAATAGAATGCTTAAAATAATAATGTAACAAAAAAGAATAGACAACATAAATGTTGTTGGTGTGGATTCAAACTTTTGAATTATTTAAATTATTTACAGTGAGTTGACCTGACAATAGAATGTTTAAAATAAATGTAACAAAAAAAAATAGACACATAAATATTGTTGGTGTGGATTCAAACTTTTGAATTTTTTTTTTTTTTTTTTTTTTTTTTTTTTTTTTTTTTTTTGTTGACATATCAAACTTTTGAATTATTTAAAGTGAGTTGACCGTCTGATATTAGATTTTGAATATTACATTTGACGCGTAAAATTATATAATTATATACATTTAAATGTACAAATACATTGGAAGGAAACCGATTTCACAAAATATAAAAAATAATTTTGGACTGGTTTTATAAATTGAAAATATTTTTTTTTTTTAGGAGAGCTAAAGCTCAAAAGGAAATATAGTCCCTAAGACTACCAGGCTCACAAAATGATAAAAAAACTCGAGGGAACAAGATCCTCCCACTGAGCCGTTAGTAAAGTCATAGAAGCATTAGAGGCAATCTGATGTGCCAATATATTATCCAACCTGTGCACATGAGCAAAAGAAATAACACCAGCGGCCTCTTTCAAATCCAATGCATCTCGGATTAAACAGATTGTTGGTGTGATGTCTACTCCTATCCCATTGATGAGGTTACTAACTTCCAGAGAATCGGTCTCCGCTTCAATCGGGTACTTGTCAGGAATCGAGAAGGAAAAAAACGCTTTTAAACCTTCTACCATTGTCATCGCTTCTAAATATTTTATATCGAACTGGCCATTAAAAGCACGACAACCTGCCAACTTAACAGAGCCTTGGTGGTCTCGGACGACCCACCCAATACCCACTCGTCTGGAATCCACTCTATACGATGCATCAACATTAAGCTTCCATCGATCGAGGGGAGGAGGCTTCCATCCCCCGTGGGCGTCCCTGATTTGTGCTTCTCTATCTGCATGAGCTTTCCTCTTGCCTCCACTTTTCGTGAGGGCTTAATAATATTTTGTTTAAAAATAATATAAAATTTAATGACTTAAAATGTGTCATGTGACTCGAAAATGATAGTTGTAACCTATCTACATCTTAAGTTTTCATATTGAAAATTTCGTTTTTTAAAATCGAAGAAAAATAGATTTAAAATGACTTTGTTTAAAAAAAAAAATTGAAATCTATATTTATTTTAAATTTGTTTTAATATGATTAAGATTTTAAAATTGTACTTACTAAAAAAAAATAATTGTTTTTTGAAATAAAATAACTAAATAAAGGAAAACATGTGTAAATATATCCATAAGTATAAATAGTTTTCATAAATCTAATTTAGAGGTGATAGATTATTTTTCATATTCTCTGTTTTGGCAGTGACGTCTAGACAATTCTTTTTCAAAAAAACAAATTGTACAAAATCAAGGAAGATAGATTTTAATACTTATCTCTTAAAAGCTCCGTTTTCTTTATTTCTTCCTCCTTTTTCTAGTCTATCTTAAAGTTTACTTTTTCAAATGTATATTATATATTAGGTATATACTTATCTTTTAAAAGTTACTTTTCCTTGTTTTTAGTACATGGCTTTTTTCAATATCGAAACTCCATATAAGATACTTATTTTAAAGTTCTTTTTCTTCTTCCTTCTTTTTGTTGGTCTATCCAAAACTGGTCCGCTTAAGGTATAGACAAGTGGGGAGATCGTCTAAGGTCCTCAATTCTATAAGACATTTTTTTATGCCAAAATTTGAACGTTGATTGCACCTGACCTTCACGTGCTTCAACGATAAATTTATTGATCTAAAGACGAGATCACCTGCAACAAAGAAGAGATGAACACCAGTGTGGTGTTAGTACACACGACCGGATGCCTAAGTCAATTACGGACTTATAGTATAGCTAGTATTTTCAGTGCAAAGTTTGAGTTACCTTTTATGAGGTCACTTATGGTCTATTGGCCTTGACTTTTCCTTTCCCTCTCGGATTTCCTCAAGGAATAACTAGGTCGAACTTTTTTCCAGGTTTTCCTAAGTCATGGGCCTGCAATATGCAAGACCATGTGACCTTTTGGTAGGCTCGGGTTTGGCCTTCTCTGGATCAGTTTGAACCTGGCTTCTTCCCCAGTCTCTTTATCCCTCGGTATTCCTTTTGTCCATTTTTACTCATAACACATTAAGCCCCCACTCCCGAATTGGGAGTCGTTGTTTAGATTTCTTTCGAATTTGAAGATTAGGAGCCCGACTTGGGAGTATGATATGTGTGTTTAACCTTACTGACTTGTATGAGTCTTTTCCCTTCTCGAGGACATCCTATGGGTTGTGGGTTTTTTCGTGATGAATATTAGTGTTCGTGATTGGCCTTACGTGACCAACTTCTGCACATATTTATTTTGACCCATTGCGAGATCCATCTCAAATTTTTGGGTTGTCGTAGTCGGTTGATCAAGCCCTTTTGGGGCTCAACCAACTTCCTGACTTCTTTCTCCACACCTAAGCGGAGTTTTGAGTTTTCATGCTTCTGCTAGTCCTTTAATTATGAATTGTACCTACACAGGTAAGGGCGTTATCTGAGGTATGCCTCTGGTTTTTGGCATACATTTTAACCTATAACGAGTCTTGTTGTGTGTGATTTATTGCGCAAGTGTACATGTCAAGTTTTAATATAGTGATTTAAGTAAGAGTATCGTAGGTACTAACAACAAATTTTATTTACACTAAAAATGCTTTGAGATTGAGTGAAAATTAAATGTCTGAAAATTAATGAGAATTCTTTTGGAGAGAATAACCTAGGAAATTGATTTCATCGAATGGATTCATGCTTAATTAATCTACAAGTCCAAGAATAGTCGTTTATAGGCCAAGAAGAATAAAATCATAATTGACTTGCTAGAGCCCAATTAATTCTCTTCCTTTTTAATAAAACTAAAATGTTTGTCTAGTTTTTAATAGAATTAATGAGAATTCTTTTGGAGAGAATAACCTAGGAAATTGATTTCATCGAATGGATTCATGCTTAATTAATCTACGAGTCCAAGAATAGTCATTTATAGGCCAAGAAGAATAAAATCATAATTGACTTGCTAGAGCCCAATTAATTCTCTTCCTTTTTAATAAAACTAAAATGTTTGTCTAGTTTTTAATAGAAAAGAAAGATACGCAACTTCTATTAACGACCTCTAAGATAATTCTTCAAGTTCATGCAAGAATTTACAAGTAGTCATGTGTCAAGTTCTACTCTAAACTCTACTTTTTCAAGCTATAATTTAAACAAGCAACAATTTATACTTTGGCCAGAAGGATAAAAACATTAAACAAACAAACACATGAATAATCGTTGCAATATGAAGAACTTAGATTGATCAAACATGAAAACTAAAACGATTACACCAATCCCCTAAGTAAGAGTCTAACTACTCATAATCACTAAAACAATGCTTAGACAAAGTTTGGAATCTATAAAATAATGCAATAAAATCAAAGGTAAAAGAGAAAAACTCGTGTAGCGTGCCAAGCCTCGTTCCCGATGTGATATGCACGTTCCCAAGCTTTAAAATCTCTTCTTCAACTCTCTCGAGTGTCCCTTAGCCTCTCAAATGAATGTATTTCGAAAATAGGGTTCAAATCTCCCAAAATTGGCTCCCCTCGTTCGTATGAGAATAAGATGATCGGGATAGCGTCGCGATGCTAGGAACGGCGTCTCGACACTGCCTCAAAAAACGTGTGAAAACGTCGAGACACTATAACTCGACGCTACAAGTCAGCCTCATCATCGGGCCGGGCCGGGCCAGCCCGGCCCAAATAATCAAAGGCCCAAGCTTTACGAGCCTCCACTACTGTTTGGGCCGGGCTTGGGCCGACCCAACCTCTAAAACAAAGGTCCATAGCCCAATCCATGGGCCTAACTCAATGAGCCAAAATTGGATCGGACTTAAATTGGCCCTTTAGATCAGACATGGATTGACCCAATGAATAAAAATTATTTTTAAATATAAAGTTAAAATTGAATGAAAATTTTATTTATAGAGGAGAAATTTTTCTCATCCTCAAAACTTACGATGTGGGATAATAAAATGAAATTAACACTATAGAGGATGAACCTTTCCCCATCCTCCAAACTTCCGATGTGGGACAATAAAATAAAAGGATGAAACTTTTCTACTCCAATTCTCTCATAATTTTTCTCTATCATACACTATATATATAATATATATAATATTATTATATTGGATCGGACCTTTGGGCCGACCAAACGAGTCGATCCAAATACGGCTCGAACGGGCTGGCCCATGGGCCGATCCAATTTAAAAAAAACATATCCATATCCAATCCAATGCATGAAAGGGCTGGGCTGGGTCGGGCCGGTCAACGGTTGACCATGGACCGGGCTTGGATCGAGCTTGGACTGGGCTTGGGCCAGCCTTTGGGCTTCAAGCCCGATGATGAGGCTGAGCTACAGGTATAAATCTTATCGATGTGGAATAAGCATCAAATTTGGTTGAATGACGTGGTGGAGGAACTCTTCTTGGTTGATGCGCATGCGATGGGTGGCTTGGATTCAAGGTCGAACTTGTGCAATTATTTTATTTATTTTTCTTTTGATGAATTACAGCGTCGAGACGCTGTCTCCTCATACTTTTTTCCTCATATTTTTTTGGCTTGTTGGCTTCATTTTGGAGCGTCTCGACGCTCTCCCCTCGGCATTTTTAGGCTTGGATTCTTCTTCTTTTGGCTCTAGGTCATCAAAATACATCTTTTAAGCTTATTTTTCATGGCATAACTTTTAAAGAGCTTCAGTTTGCTCCAAAGGCTAGAAATCTACAATTTAGACAAATAATATCATTAAAACATTCATTTAAACTCCAAAAGTAGCATAATAAATGCTCAAAAGATAGCCTATTTAGTGTGCTATTTTCCCTCGAGTTTGGGGTTGTCGAAGTCGGCCAATCAAACCTTTTTAGGACTCAACCAAATTCCTTACTTTGTTTCCTCCGCATCTAAGCGGAGTTTGTCATTTTTCATGCTTCTGTTCGTCCTGTTGGACTGCCTTTATGACCAATATCTTTATCCGGGGTATACCCCGAATTTTTGGCTTATTCTCTCCGTCATTCAAGCGAAGTTTGAGATTGTTGCTTCTAAGTGTGAAATAGTGTTTCCCTTTTATTTTGTTTCATAGAACTACCTGTAGCACAAGAAACAATAATAAACCTTGGAAAGACTAAAACTATATTTTTTTCATACTAGATAATTTTAATAACAAATATGTAGCTTATCATGCCTAATAAATGACAGAAAACAAAAGCTAGCTACTAGTAGTATATCTTCAAGTACCCAACGTTCCATGGGTGTGGGAGGATTTTCTCTCTGTGATCTTCTAGCGTGTAAGTGTCTGATCTAACTATTCGGACGACTCGATACAGTCCTTCTCATATTGGACTGAGTGCCCCTATGCTTGGTTTTCGAGTGTTTTGTCTGACCTCTACCCCGCGGAAAAGATCCAATGAGGTCTATCCCCCATTGTGCGAAAGGTCAGGGACTTATGACATTGGTTAATGGTTCAAGAGGTTGACATGTAACATGGGCGAATTGTTGACATCTTTGCATAATCTATTCCGAAGTTTTGTCCAACTTTTATCCATATATATTTTACCCTAGGAAACATAAAAGGACAATCTATCATGAATCTAATTAAACAAAAAGGAAGGGTATCATGTGTATATAACTAATTTTCAGCATTCCATAATGATTAGGATAATCAATAAACATGTGAGATCATAAACATCTATATATAACTAAGAAAACTAATAAAATAATATGCATGTTGTTTTGGAATAGGAAAGCTCACACAAGTACATGAAAATCCAAAAGACAAATAAAGAAAGTATAAGTTTAGGGGAACAATTTATAAATTCATATATACCCTACATAGACTCCGTCAAAGCTTCACCATTCAACCAAAAATGGAGTTCAACCAAACATATTCACATGAAAAAGTTGATAACTAAAAAAGTCATATAACCCCTACACATATACCGTAAGCCCCTACAAGTGATATATATATATTTTAGTCAAAATCAGTTTTCCTACATATTCAGTACGTCGAAGCTTCCATTCAGCCAAAATAGAACTACAACCAAACATATTCACATGAAAAAGTCAAATACGAAAACATTAATCCAAAATTAATTCTCTTACCTTGAAAAAAACAGTAGTTGGTTGATCGGAGCAGAGCAAATTGGAAGCAAGACCGCCGAGTTCGTAACAAACTAGAAATCTGGTTGGTGACAACGAATTGAAAATTAAAAATTGTAAAGAAGAGAAAAAAGCACGGAAATATAAATATACCCTACATACGGTGGCGTGGCAAGGCGGTGGCAGTGGAACGGAGCAGTGGAGTTGGAGAGACGGGTCGGAGCGGCAGAGCGGCGGAGCGAGGCGGAAAGAGGCGGAGAGAGGCGGAGCGGCAGATCGAGGCAGAGCGGCGGAGGCGGAGGCGGAGCGGCGAGGCAGAACGGCAGATCGAGGCAGAGCGGCGGAGGTGGAGCGAGGCTGAGCGAGGCGGAGCGGCGGAGGCGGAGAGGAACGGAGGCGGAGTTGGAATCGGCGGAGGCAGAGCGGCGGAGAGGCACACTCAAATCCCTAAATGTGCGAAGATGAAATGCGAAGCCGGTGTTTTTAATTTCGGTCTTGCGACGAACCATAAATTCGTTGCAAGATTATGCGACGAACTAATAAAGTGTCGCACGCTCGTGCGACGATTTAAAAATTTCGTCGCAAGGTCGTGCGACGATCTACAATTTTGTCGCAAGACCGTGCGACGATTTTACTTTTCGTCGCAAGGTCATGCGACGATTTTATGTTTCGTCGCAAGTACATGCGACGATTATAATTTTCGTCGCAAGGTCGTGCGACGATCTACATTTTCGTCGCGTGGCCTTGCGACGAATTATTAATTCGTCGCATGTACTTGCGACGAAATCATAAAGCGCCGCAACCGAGGCGACGATTTATTAATTCGTCGCATGACTTTGCGACGACATATTCGTTCGTCGCTTTCCCGAGCGACGATTTTACATTTCGTCGCAAACCGTGCGACGGTTCGTTTTTCGTCGCTATAATTTCGTCGCTAAAACTGTCTTTTCTTGTAGTGATTGAAGCATGGATGCCCAATAGTATCCTTGTCTGACAATCTTTTGGTACACGAACATCGCGCCTGAATGATTTCCACGAATTTCTTCATGGATCTCCTCTCATTATATATTCTTCTTGAAAGAAATGAACGCTTCAAACCCCCAGCAGAAGCGTTGGAATCGTTCATTTGAATTTATTTAGAATTAAACTAAAATAACAAGATTAAGCATACTACCTTTTAAGAAGTACAATCTTTATGTATTCCTTCTCCATCCATGAGATCTTCCTCGCTATGACTCGAACATAGGACCAAGGCTTGTGGGAGCTTTCTTGGAAGAATGAGAGAACAATTATTTAAGAGATGGTGAGTAGTGTGTTTGGCCAACCTTTCGCCTAAATCTAAAGGTTCTATTTATATGTTTTTAGGAATTAATTTTATTTAATAAAATGCATTTTAATATCTATTATATTAAAATATGTATTTTATATTTATTTGAATCTCATTCAAATATCATAAAATTAATCTAGATATACATTTATCCAATTTGAATCTTATTTAAATTTTATATGTATATATATAGGTTTTCAATATTAATGTATCTAATACATAAACTATTTTCTTTAATATTTAATGTATCAAATACAATAAATATATTTTTCTCTTCTACCTTTAATATATCAAATATAATAAATATTAATTTGAATATTTCAAATTTTTCTTTCAACTAAATTGATTCTTTTAGTATTACTATTAGCTAGCAAGGGGACCTTATGGACCTACAGGTTTATAAGCTCCAATGATACAAAATTAATTAATAAACTTTCATTCATTAACTCTAGGTCACTCCACTATAGGCCTAGAGTTTAACTTTTATGCACTGTAGAACAAGTTGTGTCCATAGATATAATCATTACATGCAAGTCGATTCTTCACGAGTTGTTCGTAATTACAGCTGGGTCAAAAAATCCGTTTTACCCCTGTAATTACATCTTACACCTTAAGTACCACTGATTCTCTAATGAACAACATGTTTATGATCCAACCATAAACCAAGTCTCTCTCGAGCTAGTGAGAGGGTGGGGCCCCATTGTTCAAGTCCTGAAATCAGCACTTAAGTGAACTACTCATCTATTTTCCCTATATGGGAAGGAGTGAATTTGATCTTGTGAAACTTATGTTCTCAGCTCCTTATTTGGTCAAGTCCCAAAATGGTAGGCTTATTGAATCGACTATAAAGGTCATTCTCACTCATACAAATTAAAGGACGAGCCCTCACACGCAGGAGTTCATAACTCACTCAAGACTAAGATCGAGTCACATATGATCATCCTGTTAAATATTAATCTTCTCAAATAACGGATTTATAAAGAGAGATTATATATTTTGTGGTTCAGTCTTATACAAACTCATTGTATAAGATACCCCACTCACATGTCTTTACATGAATGATTTGGAGCAAATCATTTGTAACAATTACGAAGTGAGCCGTATCAATAGTGTTACCAGGATAAGGCACCCAACCTTATCCATATACTATGGACTGTTTGAGTTATTCTTTGAACATGATCCTCCCGTATGTCAACTACCGTATGTCAACTACTGTTCAAGATTACACTAATAACCTTGGATTTTTATATATAATGAATATCATAAATTGTAAATAATAATTATTAATTAATTACGAGGCTTTAGGGCAAAAATCCAACACTTTTGCTAAGTGTGACATTTTAATAGCGACATCGAGTAACCCCATTTGTAAAGCTTGTCTTCTCTCAAAATATAATGAGATGTTTGCCTCTGCAGTCGTTTGGCTTCTGTTGTATTCAAGGGTAAGTCACCCTCTTTCAAATATTTGACTATAGGATCAAATAAAACTTCTAAACAAATTGTTCTTCTTAGATCGGTCTGGTATATTACTGTTAACCTTGGCTAGAGAATCGACATTGGAATTTTGAGATCTCGGGATTTGCTTGACTTCATTCATACTTTAGGAATGATGTAAGTTATTCCTTGACTTTAGATAGATAAACCACAATTCTTTGTTCCTTAACTTGATACTCAACTACTATTTTCTTTACAATTAACTGTGAATCACTCATGATTAGTGTTGGAGGCAATAACGGAAAAATTGAGACAAAATCAAAATGAAGAGATAATATGGAGAATTTTCTTGTATTGAGTGCTATGGCACTTTGCTCAATTGGAGCTTACTCTCAAGGGGTGGAGAACACCTCTATTTATAGGTGTTGAAAAGAGACTCTATAAATTCCTAAATTTAACTCTTAGGAAGTTACATGACCTTTCATATTAGAGAGTTACATGACCTTTCATATTGTTAGGAGACTATAGAGATTCCTAGAACTAACTCTCTAGGAAGTTACATGACCTTTCATATTGTTAGACCCCTTACATATTCCAAGGAGTTACAATCAAGAACTCAAAGGACTAATTATTGAGGTTACAAATTATTCATTTAACACCCCCTCTTAATTTGTAATTTTCAAAAACTTCTTGAACTTCTCGAACTTCTCTAACGTAACAGCTTTGGTGAACATATCAGCAGGTTGATCATTGGTGTTGATGAACTCCAAGTAGATTTCTTCTTTGTTTACCAAATCTCTAATGTAATGATGACGTAGTTCAATATGCTTTGATCGAGCATGAAAGACAGGATTCTTGGTCATTGCAATTGTTGACATATTATCACAAAATATTTTTGTTGGCATGACCTGCTTTATTTGAAGATCTTTGAGAATTCTCCTTAACCAAACAGCTTCACAAGAGGCTTCAGTTGCAGCTGTATATTCTGCTTCAGATGAGGATAAGGCAACAGTTTGTTACTTTCTTGAACTCCAAGATATTGCATTAGATCCCAAACAGAACACATAACCTGAAGTACTTTTTCGATCGTCAAGGGAACCAGCCCAATCACTGTCAGTGTAGCCAACCAACTGACAATCCTTCTCATGGACATATTTTAGTCCATGTTTTCTGGTACCCTGCAAATATCTCAAAACTCTTTTAGCAGCAGTATAATGATTTTTGCTTGGTTCATTCATGTACCTGGAAATGACGCTAACAGGATACATAATATCTGGCCTGGTATTAGTAAGATAGATCAACGAACCCACCAGACTTCGAAAACTTTTTGGATCTGCTTTACCAGGATTATCATCACAACATAACTTCTCATTTAAGTCTTGAATTTTCCACGTCTTATTTCTTTCGACGCTAGCTATTTCTTCATCCATAGCTTTGTTCCAAACGTCTTCTTTTGCGGCATCATCAAAACTTTGTGGCTCACAAGCAAACATAGCAAAGTGTTCACTTGAAGCATATATATCTTGCAAAGACCGCATTCTTCTTGGAGGAGATTCTGAGTTATCTTGATTTGAAGTAGCTTCAATTGGAGATCTTGCCGGAGTTGACGGACAACTTCTTGGTGTTCCCAAATTCTGAGAAACTGGTTGCCAATCAGGCTCTTGAATAATTTCATCATGTTGAGAAGGTTGAGAATTATAATTCTCAAAATCCCATGTGGCCATTTCATCGAATATTACGTCTCTTGATATCAATAATTTCTCCGTCTTTGGATTTAGAAGTCGGTATCCTTTTGATTCATCACTATATCCGATGAATAAGTATTTAGCTCCCTTTTTATCAAACTTCTCTCTTTCCCGTGAAGGAACAAGAGAATAAGCTAGACAACCAAAAACTTTCAAGTGATCAATAACTGGTTTCTTTTTATTCCATGCTTCGAAGGGAGTTTTGTCTTCGACTGCTTTAGTAGGACATCGATTGAGGATATAAACAGCTGTATTAACAGCTTCTGCCCACAAATTATTTGGAAGATCTTTGGCCTTCAACATGCTCCTTGCCATTTCCACAATGGTCCGATTCTTTCTTTCAGCAACGCCATTTTGCTGAGGGCTATGTCGAACCGTGAGTTGTCTCATTATGCCATTCTCCTTGCAATAGTCCATGAATGGTTTATAAATGAACTCGCCTCCACGATCTGTTCTCAATGTCTTGATCTTTTTGCCACTTTGATTTTCTGCAAGAGCCTTGAACTGAAGAAAACTAGCAAAAGCTTCTGATTTTTCATTAAGAAAATAAATCCACATCATTCGGGTAAAATCATCAACGAATAATATGTAATATCTCTTGTTAGTGAGTGATGAAGTTCTTGTGGGGCCACATATATCTGAATGTACCAACTCTAATGGAGATTTAACCCTCCATGAAGTTTTAGGGAAAGGAAGTCTATGAATTTTCCCATAAATGCAACCTTCACATATTTTACCATCATCTTCAATAGTTGGAAGTCCAATCACCATATTTTTCTGTTTTAAAGTACGAAGACTTTTGCTGTAAAGATGACCATACCTTAAATGCCACAAGTGAGAAATATCTGGACTTTCACTTTTGAGAGCAAAATTCTCTTCTAATGGCATAAGAAGCGGGAAGACTTTGGTTACTGACATATCAACCTTTGCAACTATCTGGTCATTTTTCTTGTCTAGAATAATGCATTTGCCATCATCAAAGTTAACTGCATATCCATTTTGGAGCAATTGACCTACACTCAACAAATTTTGAGTTATGCCAGGAACATAAAGAACATCTGAAATATACCTCGTATCTCCTTTCTTGGTGTGTACAACAATGACACCCTTTCCTTCTGCTTTCTGCATTTTGCCATCGCCAAGCTGCACTTGAGAGCTAAAACTGCGATCAATCTTGACAAAGAAGTCTTTATTTCTTGTCATATGATTACTGCAACCACTATCCAGGTACCATTTACTTTGAGATTGACTTTGGTCAATTGTACAACAAAATAATTTCTCCCCTTCATCTTCTTTTGTAAAATTTGCTTCATCTTTTTCCTTTTTATTTTGAAACCAACAATCTTTTTGGGAATGATTTGGAATCCGACATTTAGTGCATCTAAAGTAACAATCTTTAGACTCATGATTTGACTTTTTGCAAATAATGCAGTGAGAGTCGGAATTACCAGATTTGCTCTGCCATTTTCCCTTGTCTCTTTGACCTTGTTCTTTCTTTTGCGTTGGATTCCACCGTTTTTTGGAGTTGGACTTGTAAGTCTTCTTTTCTGCAAAATCAAGCTTGGTATGAAAAGCTTGCTCCACTGATTGAGTTGGAGACTTGTTCAACCTTTCTTCGTGAGCTTGAAGTGAACCCATTAGTTCAAAAATTGTCAACTTAGACACATCTTTGGATTCTTCTATGGCAGCAACAATATGATTGAATTTTGGAGGAAGACTCCGGAGAACTTTTTCATTGATTCTCTTTTCTGGAATTGTTTCCCCATAACACTTCATCTGGTTGATTATCTGTGAAACTCGAGAAAAATAATCTCGAACGTTTTCACTTTCCTTCATCGCCAAGTTGTCAAAATCTCTCCACAAGGATTGCAACTTGATGGAAATAACTTTTTCAGTTCCTTTAAATTCTTTCTGCAAAATCTCCCAAGCATCTTTAGCTTTTTTAATACAAAAAATTCGAGGAAAAATTGACTTACTAACACTTTGCTGAATGAGACGAAGCGCTAAAGCATTTCGCTTTTTGTTCTTCTTAAACTCCTTCTCTTGATCTGCTGACCGCTCTGAAGTGGCTTCATCTTCTTCTACGGCAGGTACTTCATAATCTTCTTCAATGATTTCCCAAAGATCTTGAGAAATAAAAATCGTCTCCATCTGACTTTGCCAATATTCATAATGCTCTCCATCAAAAACCGGAACTTGGTTTATTGAGATTGAAAACAAGTTTGGAACACAATTGGTGTTCATTTTAGGATAGCTCTGATACCAAATTTGTTGGAGGCAATAACGGAAAAATTGAGACAAAATCAAAATGAAGAGATAATATGGAGAATTTTCTTGTATTGAGTGTTATGGCACTTTGCTCAATTGGAGCTTACTCTCAAGGGGTGGAGAACACCTCTATTTATAGGTGTTGAAAAGAGACTCTATAAATTCCTAAATTTAACTCTTAGGAAGTTACATGACCTTTCATATTAGAGAGTTACATGACCTTTCATATTGTTAGGAGACTATAGAGATTCCTAGAACTAACTCTCTACGAAGTTACATGACCTTTCATATTGTTAGACCCCTTACATATTCCAAGGAGTTACAATCAAGAACTCAAAGGACTAATTATTGAGGTTACAAATTATTCATTTAACAATTAGAAGATTTGAAATACCTATTTCCTTGGTGATCTTCAATCCTGCTATAAGTGCTTCATACTCAGCTTCATTATTTGAGGGCTAAAAAATTGAACTTTAGTGCATTTCTCTTCTTCATGAGACACTAGTTCAAAGATCCGTGGTTGAGAATGGTTGAGAATGCGCACTCTAACCAGTTAAAAATAGTTAGACACGTGGCCCAATCGTATGACGCCACGTGTCACCTCAAAAATTGAATTTTTGATGCTATTCTATTCTTTTCTTTTTTTTTTTTTTTTTTCTCTCTTTTCCTTTTTCTAGTTTTAATTTCTTTATTTTAATTTTTTTTTTAATTATGACTATCATCATGTACAGAATATTATCATTTATTTACAACTAATCAATTAAAATTTGAAGATTTAAAATAACAATAATAGAAATAAAAAAATCAAAACTAAATTATAAATAAATTTTTAACAATGTTTATAACTTTATATTTAATTATTTCACTTAAAATACTTCAAAATAAACTTAAACAAAATAAACTAATGTTCTAATTATCAATCATCATATTGTTGATTGAATTTTGTTACCAAATGGTAACTATATATATATGATTTTTAATGTTATTTGAATCCATAAGAAATCGACGATTTTAAGAATAAAAATAAAAAATAAAAACTAAGAATAAGTGAACATATTTTTAAAAAATAAAATAAACTACCATATTAAAACAATAAATTAACGAAACAGAAAAAAATTGATTTTTCTAATATTTTTAGATTTAAAGAATATGTGATTTATATTTGTCTATATCATTTAATCTACCCATAAATAATTTTTTTTTTGTTTGTCTACAAAATCTTTGATAATATTAATTTATTTTAAACTAATCAATTAAAATTTGATAGTTTACAGTAACAACGTGATAAATATTTTTCATAATTACTTATAGGAAACGACGTCTAACATATGAAGAAAGTGAGTTCAATTTTTTTTAGTTTCGTTAATTTATTGTTTTAATGTTGTGGTTTATTTTTTTCATTTTTTCTTTCTTAAATATGTTAATTTATTCTTAATTTTTCTTTTTTTCTTCTTTTTAAAATCACCATTTTTTTACATATTGAAATGAAGACCATTAGAAAATATATATATATATATATATATATAATAAAAAAAACTTTAGCATTTGGTAACAAAATTCAACCAACACAATATGAGCATTAATTTGTTTTGTTTAAGTTTATTTTTTAAAAAAACAAAGTGAGATAATTAGATATAAAGTATTTTTTTTATAGCAATTAGATATAAAGTTATAAATATGGTTTTTTTTTAATAGAATTATAAATATGGTTAGAAGTTTATTTGTAATTTAGTTTTGATTTATTTATTTATATAATTGTTATTTTGAATCTTCAAATTTTAATTGATTGGTTGAAAATGATGATAATACTGAGTTAATGAAAAAAAAATTAAAATAAATAAATCAAAACTAAAAAAAAAAAAAAAAAAAAAAAAAAAAAAATTAAAAAAAAAAATTAGGGAAGGCAACCAAAAACACGTGGCGCCATACGATTGGTCCACATGTCAAGTTGTTGTTTACTCCATTTGTGACTTGTCAGAGTGGGCCTTCTCAACGTGCCCACTCTAATAAAAATAAAAAAAAAACAACTCTATTTTTTGAATTTTTTTCAAAACAATTCTATTTTTCTAATTTATTTCAAAATCAACCTCTTCCTCCTAAATTACCCTTCAAACTATGAACTTTTCTTAATATTTTAAAGAAAGGAAAAGACTTGTCTGAACCTGTTAAATGCCACTACCCTTCCATTGAGTCTTGGAAGTTGCTTAAGGTTGGTTGAAGAGTACATTTCAGGCTTTAATTTTGTCGGATTAGTTTCTATCCCTCTCTGATGAACCATGAATCTTAGGAATTTACCTGAAGTTACTTCAAAAGCACATTTGGTAGGATTTAACTTCATCTTGTACTTACAAAGTGTATGAAATTCTTGGATGAGGTTGGGCTCGTGCTTATTGGCTCTAACACTCTTTACCAACATGTCATCTACGTATACCTCCAAGTTCTTTCCTATAAAAAGAGAAAACATATGATTTACCATTCTTTGATAAGTGGCTCCTTCATTCTTGAGTCCAAAAGGCACGACGGGTATAACAGTAGAGACCTCTATCCGGGATGAAAAAACTATTTCCTTTGTCGAGTCCATGCATCATGATCTGATTGTATCCATAATATGCATCCACGAAGCTTAGAATTTCGTGGCTAACCGTTGCATCCACTAATTTATCAATCACACGAGGGGAAAAACTATCTTTAGGGCAAACTTTGTTTAAGTTGGTGAAATCGATGTCCTTGACCTGTCCATGATTTTAACCGTTTAATTTTTAATGATACAAGTTTCTTTCGATCTAGTCAATTTTCACAAATTTTTTTTTTTTTTTTTTTTTTACAATATAAAAACTTTTGATCTTTTGGTAAAAAATTGGTCAAAGATATAAATATGTATTAGCCTCCACTACTAGAAAAATGAGAATAAATGACAGGTGGGACAAAGCAATATTAAGGAAGGGAAGAATAAAACTGTCAACTTCAGTTTGAGCGCGTTTTTGGCAATAAATAATTAATAATGTCAGTTTTCGAAGTAAAGACGACAACGACTATAACGACTAAAAAACTATCATCGAATGTGTTGATGATAGTTTTTATTTGTCGTTATATCCCAAATCTATAATAGTGCTATTGTATCCAGGAAGACATAGACACAAATTCATATGGAGACCAAATTGAACATAATATATACGAAACCAAAATTTTAAAATCAAAACTAAACCTTACATACCAAAATTGTATTTTTCTTATTCTTCTTTTTAATTTAATAATAAGTCGGACAAATTGTTACATTTTCTCTTTTTTAATTAAGTGGGTCAAAACCCGCCGCGCAAAGATCTCTTCAAATAATTTCTTCAAAGGAATAAATATGAAAATTCAAACTTCTAAACTCTTAATCACAAACTTCTAAACTCTGAATCATATGCTCACTTATATCATGTCTATTAAAAATTTTAAACTCTTAATCATAAACTTCTGAACTCTTAATCATCACAAAAATATACATCTTTGATAAGATAACGGTACAATAGTGCCTTCCAATCCGCCTAGGATCGAGGGATCGAAGATCCTCATCATGAGGATAGGTACGAACTGACACTGATCGTCCACGTCACCCCGCCGGAGATCTAAGGATCTCAGATCCTCCTGATGAGAGAGGTACGGGACCCGCCCGATACGTTCTCCCCACCGCCTATAAACATACCCCTAAAGGTATGTTACACGTATGCAATGCAATTCTACGCAACCCTAACACATTAACACTCCTGCTTACGCTCAGAGCACTATCTGACTTAAGCATCGAAGCCTCGTGGGGTCAGCCCCACACCGGGGCAAGATCATCTTCTTTCCCTTGTGCAGGTTCGTCTTAATCCCAGAGACGGCGAAGCACGCCGAAACGCGACGGAGAAGGGAAGGTCCAAAATCTTGCGCCAACAAAGTTGATAAGTTTCACATTTCTTTGCATACTCCATTGAGTCTTGAACTATTGTTGGCCATGTTGGGTTTTATGTCCTAAAACTCGTGGTTTGTAAACTGTTTTGTTTGTAAATATTCTATTTAGAATAAAGAGTTATTAGTTTTATTCAGTAAAAGAGTTTACTGGAATAAAGTGAAACGTGTTTAGGTTAACCTATACCAATGATCAACACCCATAGCTGAATATGAGTACTTGAGCCTCATGTATGACATGATTGTGGATCAGGCTCAAGTAGTCAGTCAAAACGGTCCATAGTATACGGATGAGGCTGGGTACCTTATCCTGGTAACACTATTGGATGTGGCCCACTTTGTATTGTACAAAACGATGTGATCCGAATCGTTTCACATGGAGATGTGAGAATGAGGGCGTCCTGTGCAAAGAGTTTGCATAAGACCGAACCGCGTATTAAGTCGCTCTCTCTTTATAACTCCGTTTACTAATGAGACCGACTTATACATATTGATGGCCTAGGTAACTCGAGCTTAATCTTGAGCTCGCTATGAACTTCTGCTTGTTCGGAAGTATCTTTTGACTTGTACGGGTGAGAGTGGCCCATTAGCGCCGACTCAATAACCTACCATCTTGGGGATAAAGCCGAATAGGTAGCTGGGGACATAGTACAGCAAGATGGAATTCACTCATAATCCGTTTCAAGGTTAGTAGATAGGTTGTTCCCTTAATAGCTGACTCTAGGGCTTAAACAATCCGCGCACATCTCCTCTCTTGAAGAGATGATGTTTGATCTGATGGTAGGACCACTGATCAATTGTTCATTAGAGGTGTCAGTGGTACTTAAGGAACAAGATGTAATGCAGGGGTTAAAAGGTTTAAATGACCCAGCTGTGATTACGAATAACATGTGAACGATCGACTTACCAATGATGGTTATATCAAGAGGACACAATATATCTACAGTGAGGAGAGTGCAACCCCTGGACTTTAGTGGAGTCTCCAGGGGTTAACGAATGTTGATTAGTTCGGTTAAAAGAGTTTTGACTGGAAAATCTCATATCGTTGGAGCTCATAATCTGTAGGTCCTTTAGGTTCTCTTGGCTAGCTCGGATAACGCCGTGCAACAGTATGAGAGAAAAGGAAAAGAAAAAGAATTTGAAATCTTCAAATTCAGTTTGTGGAAGAATGATGAACATATTTAAATATGATTTAAATATGAGAATTGTCTAAAACATGAATATGATTCATGTGCAAAAAAGTCGATTTTCGGAAAATCGGATTTAGCCATATTATTTAATTAATATTTGATATTGAATTAAAAAATAATTATTAATTAAAAAGTTTAATTAATAATTATATATATATATATATATATATCTATATTTTATTTATTTATTAAAAAGTTTAATAAATAAAAAAATTTATTATTATTTTTAATAATAATAATAATTAATATATATATATATATATATATATATATATATATATAAAGTTTGACATTTTGAGGGTAGTGCTCTTCGGGGTTCACGAATGAACTTCGAAATAAAAACTTCATTTTTTGAAGTTTTCATTTGGTTTAGTTTCTGTGTTCTTCACAGCCCTCATTCTCCTCCATCTTTCTCATTTGTTTTTCTTTCTTTTCTTTTCTCTTACTACACGACGTCGAAGATAGCGGGACTACCTTAGGTGGTCCTCGGGGCGTTCGTGAGAAGAGGCCGGAAGAGTTCGTGACGAGGAACGAGCGACGGAGCTGAAGAAATTTGGAACTACAAGGGTATGTTTTCTAATTTTTCTTATTTCCGCTGTTTGAGCATGTTTTCTATTTGTTAAATTGATGAAATTAGAGTATCTTCGATCCAAAATCGCTTCCGCAGCGTAAAACGCTTCATCAATTGGTATCAGAGCGTATTTTGATCAACTCAATTTGCATCAATTTAAGTTGGTGGGTATTTTAATTTAGAAATTGTTTATAAATGGACGTCTAAAGTGAATATCGGTTTTGACATTGTTTCTTTTTTAATTTCATTATTTGTAATTGCCCGAGAATGTATGGGCTGAAGAGTTTGTACTCTTTAGAGTCATTAAAGTCCATATAGGTTTCTTTGTGAAAGAAGCTCGAGTTTTGAGCTCGTCGAAATGTTCGGTGCAAGTTCAAACTCGTTCTAGGCAATACAAAGAGAAGATCGAAGAGAAATTTGACCGAAGCGTTCGGGGAGCAAGCTTGTCCAAGGCGGTACGAAGAGTTCGAAGTCCGCCCAAGTTTTAGCTTGTAATAAATTAGTTATTGCTTGCTTGATGCCAAAACCGGTCCACTTTAGTGTGTTTAATTAATTATGCATTGCAAATGTATGTTTTAATTAAATTTCATGTTTGTATGTGCATATTGTATGCCATATAGATTTAAAATCTCACCGTAGGAAGCATGCTCCATGCATTAAAAATATGTTATAAGTGTTATAATATATAGTATGCATATTTGGGAATTCATGAGTATTAATATAAGAGTTATATTAATTTATGAATTAGATGTTGTTTAGTTTAATAGAATAATTGATATAAGTGTTATATTAATTATGAAATTAAACAACAACATAGGTTGCCCTGGTTTTATGCATATTGTAGGTTATAAGTGTTATAATGTATAGGACGCATGTTTTATTCATGAGTATTAATATAAGAGTTATATTAATTCATGAATTGTTTGTTGTTTGCTTAATAGAATAATTGATACAAGTGTTATATTAATTATGAAATTAAACATCCAACTTTAGATGCATATTGTATGTTATAATTGTTATAATGTTTAGGATGCATGCTTAATTCATGAGATTCAATATAAGTGTTATATTGGTTCTGAATTAGGAGTTGTATGTTTAAGAGCATAATTGATATAAGTGTTATATTGATTATGAAGTTAAATATTCAACTTGTCATGCCTTAGTGTTGCATGTTTGAGAAGCATGTAAATGTTTGTTGTAGTAAGTCTAATTTTTGCAAGAGTTGTAAAAATGATTTAGACTTTTAAAATCTATTACAAAAATTAAAGCATGTTCATTTAGGGTTAAATGATTCGATCTGGTTCATTAGATGAATAGGTCGATATCTCGTAAATGCTAAGGTTATGAGAAACTCACCCGGTGAACTCCTGTCTAAGGTTGGAGGTTTTGAATTGACGGATCACCTCTTACCTGAGGACTACCCGGTACTTGAGTAAAGTTAACCAGACTTTATGAGCATGCGTGAGAGGTGTGAGGTTAGTAAAGTGTGTATAACCTAAACATCTCAGGTACATTTGTTTGCCTAAACTTGAGAGACGACTATAGTATATAGTAACTAATATGGGAATAACTCACATTCTTTATCTAGGGTAAATAAAGGGGCGTGAAAGAGAGATAAATGGTTGAATGTGGAAAATATGGTGAAAAATCCATAGAACTTTGAGAAATCAGAGTGTGTCATGGGCATCATTTCGTCAAAAAGTGATGGGTCCCACGTAATAATCAATTGCAATGAGATTGAACACTTAAAATGAGATCAATCAAACGGCATAATCGAATTGCACGATTACGGGTGGACCCGACAGTTCATTACGATTGCAGATTTTGGTAAACAACATCAAACACGGAGCTTTATGTATAATCAAACAAATTACAGGCAGCGGATTGCAATTACGAAGAAGTAAAATCGGACCTGAGTTCGACTCCCCGGCGCCGCCCATGATCAAAATTTTGTCGGAGAAATGGAACGAAATGAAATGGGCAAAGGGGGGAATTCTTACGACTGTCTCGTCGGAAATCAAAAAGATTGTTTGAGACGAAAGTGGAGGGAAGAAGAACGAGTTTCAACTTTGATATGAAATGGCTCTTCAATTCAAGCTTTTCTTTTCCACAACACAATTTTACCCCTCCATACACACGTGTCAGTCTCCCAATTTTAATTTAACATTTATCAAAGTTTAGGGATGGTATTTGGTGATTAATCAAATTAAAAGTTGAGGGAGGTAATGGTTACAAACACCATAGTTCAGGAGTGCTTTGTGCAATTAACCCTTTTTTTTTTTACAACACGACGGAGTGAGAGATTGAACCACTAATTTCTTGGTCACTAGTAAGGATGCAAAAATTGGCAATTTCTCGCTATTCATCTCAATTTTTGAGGTGACATAAAGATTTTGATAGATAAGGTCATTTTTACTCATTTATCGGTCGTATATTGCTAAAATCAGCCATATTACATGGATATACCGAATCGACGAAACGAATCGACGAAAATGGAAACGCACATATATTTTCGATTTCACATATATTTATCGCGATAAAATGACAACATGTCCCCGATTTATTTCTGATCTTGGGTGAAACGCATCCATGCTTAACTAATGTTGTGGGTTCTTGGGTGAGTCAAATTTTAGTTCTTTTTCCCCTTTTTTTTTCTTTCCTCTGTTTCTCTCTCCCATCTCCAGTACCCCACATTTTTTTTTTTATTTTGTGTGGCATGTTTAAGATATAAAATACACTTTTTGAAATCAGAAATTATGGTAAAAGACATTATTTCAAATATTACGGCTTTAGCACGATTTGAATTTTGTTTTTTTTTTTTAATTTCGTATTTGTCTTCTTATTTTCGAAAATCAGAAGAAAATAATTATATATTTTTTATTCCATACATGTTTTCTTAAAAATAATTAAATAAATTTAGATTTTATAACATTATTGAAACATAATTCCTTAAATAAATAGGAATTTCATATCACAATTTTAGTCGTTCCTTCCCGTAGACGAAATTAGGGCTATTACGATTTTGAAAAATAAAGGAGATGAATGAATAAGGGATTCGAGAAAATTGTTTTGATTTGTTTTTTTAATAATATTAAGGTTGATTTTTTTTTTTTTTTTTTTGAGTACATTGGGGTTGGGGGATTTGAACCACAAACCTCTTGGTCATCAAGTCATACATATATGACAGCTGAGCTATGCTCGCTTTGGCATATTAAGGTTGATTTGATATAATAGGATAATATATTTTCAACCGAAAATTTTCTAAACAATACATTAATTTCAAATATTTTTAAATAAATTAATGGCTTGTGACAAAACCGTAATATTTGAAACCTAGTAAACATTTGTGTAATTAAGAACATTAAATTGCCTATTTATGCAAACAACCCTTTTGAAATATTATATATAATTAATAACTTAAAATGTAGTACAATAAACTATCATCATCATTCATATTTTTTCTATTTTTTATTTTTTTTATTAATAAATTATTCAAGTTCATTTTTATTTTTAGCCTTCACTATTATCTATTATTATATTAATGCATATATTTGACTTTTTACTATTGATTTATGATGTGTTTTAGTTTGTGGTAAAGTTTCACAAAAAAAAAAAAAAAAAAAAATCATAATAATTTTTATAGATTTATGTGATATCCATAATTTTTCTCGAAATATCCATCAATATATTCATAAATCTGAGTTACCAATATTGCTAACGATATCGATACTTTCGTCTTTGATCACTAGTTCATATATTATATCGATTGAGTTATGCTCATGTTGGCACATTACAGTATTATTATTATGTGAAATTGAGAGAAGAACCATATAGATATTAGATATATACAAAAGCTCTAATGGATACATCCCTAGGTGTTTTCCTATATTTGTAAAATGGTAAAATCGAAATACCAAAAAAAAAAAATGTAAACTAAAATTTGAAAATTTTGTTATCTTTACAAATCTCAAAAACCCTAGTTAGATTTGCAAATACTCTAGTATATATATATATATATATATTTTTTTTTGTTACTTATTGCAATTCCCATTTTTATTTCTTATTTTCGGAAGTTGACTATGATTTCAAGACGTATTTTTGAAACAGAAATCGACATCTTTGAATAGTTTTTGACAACCTTAATTTTTAAAAACATAGAACCAAAAATAAGATTGTAATCACTAATCATAATCATAATTTACAGTGTTTTCAGTTCTTTTCGAGTTACAAGATACTTTATGCACAAATAGAATGTTTGTTAAGATAAAACCACGAAGTAAATATCTAATCTAAGCATAGAAATCAACATCTTCAACCATTAAAAAGAGGCAACAGAACAATTAAGTATACAAACAATGAGGGGGTATTTTCACAGATGAGCCCAGCGTTCCATAATGTTTTCGACCCCAGCCTCGAAAATAATGTTTTTTTTGCCCTTTTGCTGACGTCATCAGCATTTTCCTTTGTTGAGCACGAGCACCATCGCGAGGAAAAAGTCTGTAATACCCTTTACTAAGCACGAAGATACTATAGTCGCTCCCTCGCGGTCGTGCTCAGCGAAAGGTATTAGCAGACTTTTTCATCACGATCGTTCTCAGTAAATGCGTGCTCGTGCTCAGTAAGGGTAAAAAAAACATGCGTTTTCAAAAATTGGGTCAATTGACATGACGACATCCAAGGAAGGGGTCATATGTGAAAATACCCCCAACGAAGGGGTCATCTGTGAAAATACCCCAAACAATGAGACTAATAACAGATAATACAACTATTTAGAAGTTAAAACTGCCCAATTTATGACTTGAAGCTATGGATAACTAAAACTATGATCTCAAAGGACTGCAGACATGAAGCCTTACAGTAAAATTATTCTGACCATATATATGTTTCAGTAACTCTCTGCAATCTGTGACAAAGAAGAATATGTTCCAAAGATTGCGCCAACGATACCGAGTCCAACGACAAAGACGCTCGTAGTGATCTGATTGCATGGAAAAGGAGAATAAAGCATACAAATGAAAAAGCAAGTACTAATATTTCATTAATCATATTCTGATGGAACATTATAATGAATCAAAGACAATTTTATGCAAATGTTCTTTTCTTTAACATATCAGAAGTTCTGCTTCTGGTTTTGAATTTTCTAATGTTCAGGAGGTAATTTTCTTCATAATTTTCTATGAATATTATTGTGCAATCATACTGATTTTACACAGCCACCCAATCCACCTAGTCTAGAGTTCGTTTATCTTTTATTAAAAGATTTATCTCTCTTCTCCATCTTAATATTCTCTTTCCCTATGAAAAAGAAAATGTTCAAACAGAGATTCAAGTTGTTCACGAAATAGCAAAATGTGTAATAAGTTAAAAATATGGTTACCTGCATCTTTGTAGTTTCGCTTCCCATGATTTTCAAATAACATATGGTTGGCACTATTACCGACTGAATCAAATATCATACAGTTAAAAACACATCCATATCCATAAGACAAATAAATAAATCACAGTCCAACTCTTAGTAATTGGTAGATTTTAGGACAATTCACAAAAGTTCAGCTATTGAGGAAAATTAATAGACAATGACATGAACAGATTATAAGTTTTCATTTTCCATCAACCTTTTCATCTACTGCTCAAGTGGAATAGGATTGCACTTCCAAATGAATGTATCTCATTTAAAGAATATACAAGTTTGTATTCTCCTTCTTGTTGATTTCGTTTTTATCTACCGCTTTATTTTCACTCCTTTGTGGAGTTTGTATCCCCTAAGCATTAGTCTATTTTCATTATATCCATGAAAATCCTTGTTTCTTGTTCAAAAAACAAAAAATAAATATAGTCCATCTTTCGGAAACATATTAATAGTCGGAGGTAATTAGCAATAGAAAAAATCTCAGTCAAAGTAAAACAGTGGAAGCAGACCTAAATGAACTCGCCTATCCCTTAAAGACCAACCTTCCGAGTTCGGATGGACTGGCACCTCTTAACGTTCAGATGAAAAATTAAACTTCGAGTGGAATTATTGAGTACTTAAAGAAATCAGGGGTGTATAAATGGAGGATTATGTTTCTTTATCCCAAAAAGTAAAGGTTGCATTTTCACAGGGAATTGTCATTTGTAACAATTACAAATCACATAGGTGGCTCTACCTAAGGATGGATGCATTGTTCAAGAGAGAGAACAGCTGCAACTTTGAAAGAGGTGGATCTGTATCTGCTGTTTCTTTTCAATGTGCTATTGTGAGAAATTGAGGATCTTGATCTCACCCCTAATACTAAGGACGTTAACAAACACACCCGAGAAACAAAAAAAATCTTTCTTAGTCTAGAAATTGCTAACTGAGAGATGTCCAGCTCCCTGTTTCTGATGTCCACAAGCAAATTGCTAATTCCCAATTGTTACTGGCAGTTATGTAACGAAAGCTAACCTACAATTTAATGGCTAACAGGCCACTGGTTGACCATTTAAAATCTAACTTATGAACAATCGTTAGGTGCAACTAGCTATGAGCTAAAACGAAGAGCAATGGAGAAACAAGAATACAATCTCATCAAGAAAAAGAATCAACCAAATGTACTTACCACAAGTATGCTGAGAAGGGAGCCAATCAAAGCCATCACAAGACCTACAATCAAGAGAAATAATAATTTACTTCGAATTATACTCAATTCATCTGCCATGTTTAGACAAAACTGCTCATGGAAAGTTAATAATTTGGCTTTGCAGTTAGATGCTCAATAACTGCATCTATACAGTTGTACAGTTAGGTGCTTAATCAATGAGCTACTATCATGAGAATATATACATTAGTGGAAAGGTTATTATCATCTATTACATTAGTGGAAAGGTTATTATCATCTATTACATTACAATCCATTATGTCAAGATGACGTCAAAAATGAAAGTAAACCAATTACAGAGAACTTGAAGAAAACATAATTACCAAAAAAGGGCAGAAGGAAAGCCACGCACACAGAAGAAGCAACAAGTGCTGTTCTTAGAAGAATGAAACACCCGTGGCTATTTGAAATTCTAGGTGGTAGTAGCTCCTCTATACTTCTTGCCAATGGATTCATCAACAGTGCAAATTTGAGCAATGTCAAGGAAGAAAATTTAATCATTGGTCCAAAGATAAAATAGTATGCCACTTGGTTTTCTAAAATGATGCTCTGGTCTAAAAAGGATATTTGGTGAATGGATTGATAACCTGTAAAAGAATAAAGATTGCTCAGAAATATTGCAAACCTCACACTGCTTATAAGTTTAGGTGGAAAATTAAAGAACAACATAACACTTACTGTTGTCCACACTGCAACTTTAGAGGTAATAGCATGTTTTGGCATATTCAAAGTTATCTGGGATAATGTACTTTGGCCAAACATGAGAAACCCGATGACGGCAACCCCTCCATAAATTAGAACACACAAAATAAAGCTGCACAAGATAAAAAATTAGAAACATCAAGCTAAATGGCAAGTAAAGAGCATTCCAAGCCTTGACATGTACCATATTATTAGCGCCTTGGTGAACTTTGTTTTATCTGCCATGGATTGATAAATATTTGGAAACACGGAATGGCCAGCATAACAAAATCCATACACACCAATTGAAAAAGGAATACCCTTCCACTTCACTATTTCACCAGTTTGATGGAACCCAATGCTTCCAATTGTACCAAGAAAAATTAAGCACAATACTATTGAGATGGTTGCAATGACCCCACCAGCTGACATCGACATTAAGTAGATGGTTTCATCTAAATACCCAAATTATCAAGGCCAGCATAATTAGAAATAGTAGTCTAATATATGATACATTACCTGACAGGTATGAGATCACACGGAGATCTCTCAGCCAAACAGTGGGCAAAACAATCAGTGCAGTTAAAATTCCAAAAAGATGCATAGAGTCTAACTGAATACTTCCCAAACTCAACGATGCTCCAGGAAATAGACTGGTTAGATTGTCTCCTTCCAAGATAATAAATTCAACACAATAACACTGTACGTGTAGAGAACATCAAAGTTTAGCAAAATGAAATATCATTGTATGAGAAAAGAAAATGTTGAAGATAGGTTAGAGATTCACTTACATATAATTCCAAATATAAAATGATCTGCATCAAAATTCGAGAAACATAATATTAGCAATTCTCCTGGAAAAAATCATCAATTATGCATGCATAAGAAATATATAATTACATCCCTAGTAGAACAAAAATATTTTTGAAAATAATATGAATTGAACTCACAAATTTTGTAGTCAAGGGAGGAAAAAGCAACCAGTTCAATGCAGATGCATGTTACCAACATTGACATTTCATATGCACCTAACAACAGAGTAACAAATTTGGACACTAATGTGCACTTCGGAAGCAAAAAAGCAATAGCATATATGTGAGAAATATGCATAATGAGAAAGTAAACTCACAGAGACAAAAAGACGTCCAAATTTCCCATAGGCAGCTTCTCCTAAATCTGGGTATGTTATGACTCCCTCTTTCTTCTCGAAGCAGTACTTCATAAGTGTGCCTGTGTAACAACAAACAATGGCAAAAAGAACCAGCACTCCCAAACTGGCCCAGCCAGCTTCATTTACGGTATAAGGTGTGGAGAGAAGTCCTACTCCAGCCATTACATTGATTCCTGTCTCAGAGAGTGCACATGAATCAATATATATATATATATATATATATATATCATTATACATTAAATAGTAATTTGAAAAATCACCGAGCGGCGAGCTGCATTGCTTTGCACAATTATTAGCACTTTCATCATAAGGACAAATCACAGGAGGACTTTCTCAGAGAAAACGTATAGGTGAAAAAGTACAAAACAACAGAAAACAACATAGGCTACCATTGAAGATGGTCTGTGTGAAGCTGCACCCATGACCAATAGGTAATTCACCAGTCAATTGCTTTGGAAATGAGGCCCTCTCTGACCTTAACGATTGCATTCTTGAGAATTGATCCACATCCTCATCACCATGATCAGATAACAAAGGAGCTTTTGCATCTATGTCTAAACTACTTCTACTAAGATTCTGCAAGCTTGTTTGCAATATACTTGGAACGCGGAACATTCCAAAATTTGGTGAAGCCATGATTGTATAAGAATCCGTTGTCTCTCTGTCAAAGGGGAAAAAATGCAAGATAAACAGCAGCACCCAAGTACCAACTGCTCAAAAGTTCAAACTTATGAGGAATTTACAACGCAATTTCATTTTAAAAAATATGTTAATAAACGAAATCAGTGCCACCCAACCCCAGAGTAATCCATATATTACATAGAGAAATCCTTCCATACTCGACATTAATAAAATAGTAAAAAATATGCTCAATCATTTGATCCTCTTCCATAAATGATGAGCTGGGAGTGAATCAATGATATTTAACAAAAAGCAGACTCTACTAGTCAGTATTAGCTTGATTATGAACAGACAACAGACATTTTAGATTGGCTAACAACTCCATTTGAATATTTCAGAGACTAAAATTGATGAATGAACTCCAAAATTAAGGCATTACCAGCCAAACCAACCTGTTCGTGGTGAGTGAAACTGAACTTCACAAAAAGAAATCAATGAAAATAAAAACAACCCAGAATTCAAAAAACTCTAGATGTACAATAGAAATGAAAAGCAAATATAGAACAACTCAAACAACCCAAGATTGTGTTTAGATTTCAGATAGCCAAAACCAAAAGAGTCTGTTGAACAATGTATAGAACAAAAACAAAATCCGCAGAAGAGGGAATAGGTAGAGGGAGAAGTGAACCTGTAACTCCGAGGCCATTGGTGAGAAGTGAAAGTGGAGCTCCGAGCTCCGAGGGCGTTGGGAGCGTCGTCAGCGTCGCTGTAGTCGCCAAAGCAATCTTCCATGCTTTTGGTAACCTCAAGGCCGTCTTCGGCATCGTCAACGTGGTCGAGAAAGTAGTCGGAGTCGGCATCGTTCATCTTCTCGGCCATGGCGGGAAGAGAGAAGAAGGTGAGCGTAGCGTAGAATGGGAAATTTTGTTGTTTGGTTATGGCGTTTTGGCGTATAGCGTTGGCCGTTGGACTCGAATTGTACGGATCTCTTTTCTTTTTTAAAACCTGCCCACGTGTCGGACAACTTCCAAATGATAAATGACATTTATTTTTTTATTTTTTATTTTTGGCTCTTCAATCGTAACCGCTATCCTATTCCCCACTTTTTCATGTGGGGAGGGGATTCGAATTTGAAACTTTTTGCTTCATACATCATGTCGGCCCTTAATGAGAAGTTTCTAATACATTATAATGTTTGGCCATGATGTTGAACATAAAAAGTCTTTCATATCATGTTTAATTCTCTATCCACTGAGGATCTAGAATTAACATGTGCGGTTAATTTGTTGGTCTTTGTGGAATGATAGAATTTCACTAGTAAAACTCAGGAAATCCCTCTCTCTAACTCCTAAATCAATTCATATCTCATTTGCGACAGTATGACCCACATTCCGGCAACCTTAACACTTACCGAGATATTGGTGATGCTGGCGAGGGGTTGACTCTGACTGAGGAGGTTGAGAGGATGACCCCAATCGATGTGTCAAGGGGCGACGTTGACTACCAGGTTGTGTTGAGGTAATAGTCGCTGTGATTGGGTGTAAATAGGATGTCGGTTTTGACTGCTGAAGAAACAGTTCTCGATTGATAAGTTTCTCATGGAGCTCATCAAATGAGATAGATGTGTCTCTACCTTCAACAATGTCAACGATATGGCGATATGGCGATAGTCATCATCGAGACCCTCAAGTATTTTTTCAATAAGATCTTTATGATCTAGAGGTTTTCCTAGAGCAGCGAGTTGATCGGATCGACACTTAATGAATTGCATGTATTCAGAAATTGTCTTGGAGCCTTTGGTGGCTCGTTTGAGCTGATCCTTTATTTGGTTAATGTGGCCACGATTCGGGCGAGCATATGTGTTGGCAAGAATTTTCCATGCTTCACAGGAGGTGGCAGTTTGTTGGATCGGGGGTACAAGGGGAGCGGAGATGGAACCGACAAGGGCACCAAACAAAAGTTTGTCTTGTCGAAACCATGGAAGAAAAGCTGGGTTTGGAGATGAGGTGTCTGCAATGGAAATGGTTTTGGGTGGGCATTGATGAGATTCATCAATATATTTGTGGAGGTCATAACCGATTAGGATGGCTTCAATTTGAAGTTTCCAGGCAAGATAATTTGTGGAGGTAAGTTTTAAGATGTTTTGATGGGGGATGTTGATGAGTTGGAGCGGAAGGGTGAGATTTTCTGTGTTGGGGGTGATGACTCCTTGAGGGGTAGTGGCATTATCCATGGTCATAGTTGATCGTTGCACTTCTTGAGGAAGAAAAGAGATTAGGAGCAAAGCTCTGATACCATATAAAGGTATGAAAAATGATGAAATGATCACTTGACATTTCCATTGATAAATGAAGATACTGACATTTCCATTGATAAATGAAGGTATTTATAGGTTACAAAATATCTATTTATGAACTATAATAAGTTACAACAACAACCAAATATAAGGGAAAATTTAATACTTCTACAACTTAGGAGAATAATGTGTTGACTTCTCTACAATTTAGAAGGTAGATTCCTTATTCTCCAATAGTAATATGATTTTCATTCCTTGATTACGTGGACCGCACCATAGTTTTTGCTCATTTTACCTCATTTTTTATTGGAAAATCATAGTAAATGTTTATTTTTGGAACCCGTTTCAATTGATGTCCTCTTTTTTTTTTTTTAAAATTAGATTTTGTGTTCATTTTGTTGTTTCATTTTCTCTCCTCTTCTTTTTCATTCATTTTTTTACCCTTCAACTCCTTTTACCATTTGTTTATTTTAAAAGATCTTCTCCCTCTCTCCCCTCCCCAAATATTCTCTTTTGACATCTCCGAAATAAAATCTAAACTACCTCTCTCTCCTCCCAAAACATCAATAAAATCCAAACCTATAAAATCTTCTTCTTTGTAAGCTCCAAACTCATCTTTCCCCTCTTTCTACCTTGTAATACATCCGTCACCGAACCTCCACAATCCATCCACGGCGTGTACGGATTTGCCCCTTCCTCACTCACACATTCCACTTCTCAACAAAAAAATGAGGAAGCTAAGAGTTTTTAATGACATGTAGTTTTCAATGGTTATGATTTGAAAATTTTGAAGAACCCATTTTTTCAAGAGTTCGGTAGCGTGAATTACAGTTTTTCGGTAGCAGAATAAGCGTGTCTTTTTGCGTGAAGTGGTCTTCTTGCGTGAGTCCGACGACATCAGGCAGTGGGTGGGCTTTGAATTTTCTTTTTTGAGATAAAAAACTAAGTAGGCGTGATTCGATTTTCTAGGCATAGGCATGACACTTGAGGTTTTTTCTCCGAGATTCTTTTGTGTGTCTGGGAGTTTGGTGCAGAGACGTGAGACTAGAGGTTTTGTTCGTCAGATCAGGCGCTGATCTCGAATGAAAGGTATGTGATCGCAATTACACTGTAATTGTTTGCAAGAATCATGTAATTGTGTACCCTCTAATTGACATTTTTTTAAGTTATTATATTTTTTTGTTTTTTAGTTTACAACCTAAGTACTTGGTAATTTTGATGTTGCAAGTATGTAATTTTGTACCCTATAAATGCAAGTGCATTTTTTTTTTTTTTTTTTATAGGTTATTAGATTGTTTTAATGTTTTTAGTTTACACTTTTTTTTTATAGATTTGGCAAGTATCTTCTAGTGCATTGTAAATGCACTCTAATTGCAATTTGCAAGTACCACACAATTGCAAGTACGGTGTAGTTTCAATTTACAAACTTATAATTTTTTCTACATGTTATGTTATATACAGTGTAATTTCACAACATTTGTAATTTGTAATTTGCAAGTACCGTACAATTGCAAGTACAGTGTAATTTCAATTTGCAAACTTATAATTTTTTTACATGTTATGTTATATACACTGTAATTCCACAACATATTTTCCTCCAATTTTTTGTCATTATTAATATGTTATATTTTTTTATTTTATTTTATTATAATTGAAAGTAGTAATTCCATGCAAATTGCAAATACACTTGTAATTACAATTTGCACAATTGCAAACACATTTTGCAAGTATGGTGTAATTCCAATTTGCAAAATTGCAAATACGTGTAATTTTGGGTTCTGATCTTTTTTCTCTTTATTCTTTATATTTTGATTTTTTAGAAAGTGTGTGTTTATTATTATAAACCAGTCAAAAAGAGCAAGTTTAAGTAAAAAAATAAGTGTGTTTTCATCCAACAATTTGTTAAAAATAAAGAGAATTAGATGTAAAATAAGTCAAATTTTGGTAATTTGAATGTGTTCTTGTGTTTTTGTGAAAGATTCATTTTTCTGCCCTAGATGTGTTCACAAAGTAACTTGATAGTAAATATTGCAGCAACCGGTAGCCACAAACATTGATGGAATAACAATAATATATTATCCAATTGCATTTGGTAATGCAAACGGGAAACAAACGACTCTTGGACTTGGTTTATCAGGAACCAAGAAAATACAATTGGCAGTAATATTATAAATTTGGTGTTATTGTCTGATCACAATACTTGCATAAGGAAGATAGTTTCAATTGTATTTCCCAGTACATTTTATGGTTTTTTCTTGCATCACATCGGTAATAACTTGGTGACAAATTTTAAGAATAAAGTTGTTGTTCCGATATTTTATCTTGCGATGAAGGCATATCGAATGTCTAATTTTAGAGGGTTAAACTTCAATAGTTCGAAGATGACAAGGTACTTGGAGGGACATTGGGATAGAAAGTTGGACACGAGTTTACCAAGTCCATAGTAGGTATGATAAAATGACTAACTACCAACATAGTCGAGTGTCTGAACAATGTCTTGAAAGATGCTCGAGAATTGTCGGTTACTAAACTATTCGAGCATATAAGAGCATGGTTGCATGGATGGTTATATATTCGCCGAATGTATGCATCCACATGTAACTCAATGGTTTCTAGTTATGCACCATAATTACTGGCAAATGAGGAAGTTAAGTCTCGAACATATCAGGTTTCACCAATAGACATGAATCAATTCAACGGGGACGACGGTTACTTAGGTGGGGTGGTTGACCTACACACTCGTACACATGCAATTGCAATAAGTTTACTTTTCTAGGGCTCTCATGCTCACATGCAATCGTTGTAGCGAATTTCGCAACACAAACGTGTAGAGTCTATGCGCCGAGTTTTTCACAGTTAAATGTGTGATTTCCTCGTATGTGGAACTCATTAACCCCGTCAACGACGTCAAACTATTAGAATACAAAGAGTTGGACTGCGTCAAAATATTAAAATTCAACAATATGGGAGCACTACTAGAAATTGAGGCTATGATGACAAATAAAAATTGTCATCTGGACTTTAGATGACAAATTTTTTCAGTCGTTATAGCCCCTGCCTTCTTTACTCGAGGAGCGTCAAATGCACAAGTGTACACGATGTGACAACATTGAGCATGCCATAAGTTGGGATTTATGCCCTAAAGCCTCATAACTAAAGTTTTATTATTTGATAATTACTTGATTATTTATGTGTTATAAAAAGAGAATAAGAACACCAAAGAGAAGATGAGAATGAGAGAGCAAAGTAGAGAGAAATCAAATTGTATTCAATTGATTTGAGGTGTGTTTGAAAGGCTTCACACAAGCTCTATTTATACAAGTATTTGATGGCTAAACTTAGGTCATTGATGACTAACTTTGAGAGTCTCAATGTTATTCATAAGGAGAGTGAGTCATGGGGAAGACTAGCTAAAATGAGGGAGTTGAATGATTATGGATATCAATATATACCATAGGTATACATATATATTATATATATCATGGGTATATATATAACACTCCCCATTAAATATCTATTGTATGTAAAATATATGTCTTATTAAAACCTTACTAGAAAAAACCCAATGGGAAAAATCCTAGTGAAAGAAAAAAAGTATATTATATTCATATGTTTTAACAACTGCCTCATTAAAAACTTTGCTAGGAAAACTCAGTGGAAAAATCATAGTAAAGGGAAAATGAGTGGAATGATTTTACTCCCCCTCATAGAAACATCACTTGAGATCTCTGAGTCGTCGCATTCCAATTAGAGATGTCCATGGAGCGGGGTGGGGCCGGGTAATGCCTTCCTCGTCCCCCATTTCATTACCGTCCCCGTGAAATTCCCCATTTAATTTCGCGGGGTCGGGGCGGAGATTCCCCGCGGGTAATTTTACCAGACTAATTTCTTTTTAAATTTATTTTCAGCCATTTTTTTAAATGCTCTAGGTAGTAGGTACGGTACATACTACATAACCTCAAAAATAAAATAAAAACATTACAAATTACATCATAGATTTATAATCTTACAATCAACCATAGTCTCAATAAAAATGTCTCAATTTTAAATGCTAACAAAACCACATAGTCTAACTTAAATTATTCAAGTTAAATATTACAATCAATCCTTAAAAGTTAAAAAGTCTTCAATTCTAGCATTACAAATTACAACATCATAGATTCATAGTCTTCTGAATTCCTTCTTTAGTCTTCATCAATAATATTCGTAACACATGATTCCTGAAGAAAAAAAACATATTGAAAAATGTAATTATAAATTAATAGTTATAAAATTAATAAGAATACACAAACTAATTACTTACCTCATCATCTGGATCTCGATCTTGAAGAACATTCTCCAAAACTTTAGCATCTATTGTAGTATTTGTATCTATTCAAGACAATTAAAAATTAAACTTAAGCAGTAATAGCAAATTTATTTAAAGAAATCAAGTAGTAATATTCATATGGACATACCTTCAGCCCATAGCCAATCTTGAGCACACATCAAAGCTTCCATTAAGGTAGCATGAATTTGACTACGATGTGGACCTACATGTCTACCACCAATACTGAAGGCAGACTCGAAAGCAACAGTAGTGACAAGAACGACTAAAATATCTTTGGAAATTTGATACAAAATAGGATACTTAACTCCATTTAACTTCCACCAACTCAAAATGTCAAAGTCATCAAATCGTGGTAAAAGACTTTCCTCTAAATAAATATCTAGTTCTGATTTGACGTTATCAACAGTGGCAACATTACTAACAAACTCATCAAACTTCAGAAATTGATCTTTCTTCTGAACAAGAGTACTAGAACTATTCAGATCTTGCCTTAAAATTGAAGAACCAATTGTAGAACATGAAGATTCTCCTTCTATACTTGAACTTGAAATGTAATACTTCAACAAATCATTGCACACGTCTCGAACACGTTTAATTTCAACAATATATTGAGATCCATAGATTTGAGGAAAGTAAAACTCGATCAATCTCATCTTAAATCTAGGATCTAATAGTGTAGTTATTGCCAAGACACCATGAATCACCTTCCAATACTTTTCAAACTTAGCAATCATTCTTGATGCCATGACTTTTATTTCCTCAATACTAGAACCAAGCCACTTGGAAAGTTCCAACCTAATTTCGCAAATTTCTGGAAAAAATACATTGGTAATTGGATAACTTGACCCATAAAATAATTCAGTCGTAGTATTGTAGAATGATTCCAATCTATTACACATTTCTCTTGTGAAAGTCCAATCAATTTCTGAAGGGAGACATGTGTATTGTGGTTCACGTTGTTTTAAACGAGGAAAGACATTTTTGTATTCCAAAGCAGTTTTGAGCATAAAAAATGTTGAATTCCATCTTGTCATACAATCAAGACCAAGCTTCTTAGTGCATGGAATTTGCAATTGACGAACAACCTCTTCAAATTTTTCCTTTCTTTTAGGAGACGAAGTCCAAAAATGAACTGTACCCCTAACTTTCTCTATACAATCAGCAATTACCGTCAATCCATCCTTCACTATCAAATTTAAAATATGTGCACAACAACGCATGTGAAACAAACTTCATACAACAACAATGTCCCCGACTCTAACTTATCTAGCAAAATGGAAATCATCGCATCATTTGTCGAACAATTATCTACCGTTAAAGTGGATAATTTGCGATCTATGTTCCAATCCAATAAGCACTCTAACAATGCATCAGAAAGTAATTCTCCACGATGTGGATGTGGCACATATACAAACCTAGTATTAAGTGATAACATGCTAAAATTAAACCTATATGTTAAACAAATTATAATAAAAGAAATACATAAAACATATAAATTATCTCAAAAGCCTACTGTGTAGGACCCAAAATTCATCAATGAAATGTGCGGTGATTGTCATGTATCCCTTCTTCTAGCTACTAGCAGTCCACATGTCAGTTGTAAGAGCAATTCTACTTTGATTGTTTTCCAAAAATTTCATTGTTTTAATTCTCTATTCTTCATAAACTTTTATAATATCTCTCCTCATTGTGCTTCTTGAAACCATCTTGAACAAAGGTTGAACACCACTCATAAACTTTTGAAACCCTTTGTGTTCAACCATCTTAATGGGATATTCATGTAAAATTATCATACAAGCAAGGTCTCTTTTAGAAGTGTTATAATCAAAATTATATATTTTTTGCACAACTTTCTCATCATTAGTTTTGCTTGGTTTCAAAATGGATTGCCTAATGTCTCTTTGTTTCTTTCTAGGACATCTTTTGTAATGTTCATGTAAATGTTTCGTCTCATTTTTGGGTTCTCCTCCTAACTTTTTCCCACAGTAGTTACATATTGCTTTTATGGAATCGTTTATTTTTTGTCTTTTGTAATGATTCCATACCACTAATGTTAACCTACGTTTTCCTTGTTCATTATTGTCATCGCTATTTAATGCAATAGGGGAAGTTAGATCATTTTGACTTGAACAAGTATTAAGTGGCGGTGATTCACTCATGTCATAGGTATTTGGAATTGAACAACTTTGTTGTAAATTCATTTTAATTTCACCTACAATAATAAACAAATTATGGAATACAATTAGACCAATAAAATATACTACCACATTACAAACTCATTATTAGCTTCTACTAATATGTGCAAAGAGTTGAAGTTTAAAGAGAGATCAGAATCATTATACTAATTTGTGCTAATCGAATCAAAGATGACACAAAGAAAATTCATGTCTAATAGATTCAAAGAAGGTTGTTTATACATCAACCAATAGCTCGGAGATGTATTTTTTTATGTCTAATCTAATAGATTCATCAAATGGTTGCAAAAACAAACTTAAATAACATTCAAAAGGAAAGAGCATGGAGGACGAATCAAACTTAAATGGCAGCAAAAACCAACTCAAATAACAACAATGAACTAAACATGCATATTTACAAGTTATGAAATTAAATCAACCATCTATCAGACTGCTTTTCCATCAAAGACCCTCAAGAGATAGGATAAAAAAAACTTCAAAAGAGAACAATACAGATTCAGGAGGGTAAAATGTAAGATCTAACAGACTAATACAAATTTTTGAAATGTATTTAACCAAACCACTGCTGAAAATGCAAACGCAAAGATTAAACAAAAACAAAACTGAGAAAATGATTAATGATTTCCCAAATGCGAAATCAAAGTAAATCAAGTTAAGATTTACAAGAATTAACAAAAACCTTAATCCCAAAACTCCAACATTTCCTGGTAAACAAAATCCAACGAAATGCAAGGAAGAAAAGAAAATAAACCCTAATGACTTATGAAAAACATGAGAAAATTAAATCTTAATATTAGGAAGAAGAAAAAGAAAATTCAAAGAAAAAATGAAATATATTCATTTTATTTATGAAAATTGAAGGAGAGATGGAAACAAAAGGAAAATTACCACTTGATGTCTCTAAGAACAATTAAGATGCATATTTATAAGTTATGAAGTTGCATACCTGTAGGGAAGAAGGAGGCGGTCAGAGGCGGCAGTCGGCGAGCGTATGTGAATAAGAAGATTGGGCAAAGACGATGTCTGGCAGCGAATGGTGCAGACTTCAAGCGAAGGAGAAGATTGATTTGGTGATGGTCTTGCGACAAAACTCAAAAGGGGCTGGCTTGAGATTTGGAGTCTGGGATTGCGATTTGGCGATGCGGCAGAAGGTGCTGAGAGTGAGAGTCTGAGAGTTGAGACAGAGGGATAAAAAATATAAAAGGAAAGTTAAGTTAGGGTTATGTTAGAGTTTTTATTTTTTAAGTTAATAAATATATATAATATAAACGGGGCGGGGCGGGTACGGGTATGTTATTACCCGCCCCCGCCCCGTTTACCAAACGGGGCAAAAAAATCCCCGTTCCCTGCCCCATTCCCCGTGTAATCGGGGATTCCCGTCCCATTCGGGGCGGGGGCGAGGGCAGGGGCGGGGCAGGGTAAATGAACATCTCTAATTCCAATGTGGTGCACCAACTTCTCGAATGTTGCGGTTGGTAACGCCTTCGTAAATAAGTCTGTCGAGTTCTCCTTTGAAGAAATTTGTTGAACGGTGATGTCGCCATTTTCTTCAAGATCATGAGTATAAAAGAGCTTTGGTGATATATTTTTTGTTTTATCTCCTTTAATGAATCCTCATTTTATTTGTGTTATACATGTTGTATTGTCTTCGTATAATATTGTTGTAAGATTTTTGTTATAAGACAAGTCGCATGTTCCACGAATGTGTCGAGTCATTGATCTCAACCATACACATTCTCGACTAGCCTCATGAATTGCAAGAACTTCAGCATGATTTGAAGAAGTGATTGTAATAGTATGTTTTACAGACCGTCGTGATATATAACAGTTCCTTCACATGTAAACATATAACATGTTTGGGATTTAGTTTTGTGTGGATCCGATAAATATCTCGCATCTGCATAACCTACTAGATCAAAATTTGATTTGTTTGAATAAAATAAACTCATATCAATGGTTAGTCAAAGATAACGGAGTACATTGCTTAACTTCGTCCAATGTCTTTTTGTTGGAGAAGAATTATATCTAGCTAATAAATTGACTGAAAATGTTATATCACGTCTGTATTATTGGCAAGATACATAAATGCACCTATTGCACTAGGATATGGTACTTCAGGACCAAATAGTTCTTCATTATCTTATCGAGGTCGAAATATGTACTTTTTCACACATTCAGTGATAGAACTACCATTGGAATGTTCAATGGGTGCGCTTTATCCATGTAAAACATTTTAAAAACTTTTTCTATATAAGTTGACTGATGAATCAATATCCCATCTGTTAAATGCTCAATTTGCAGACGAAGGCAAAACTTTATTTTTCGGAGATCTTTCATCTCAAATTCTTTCTTAAGATATTTTATTGCCTTTGAAAGCTCTTCAGGAGTTCCAATTATATTCAAATCATCAACATATACAGCAATAATAGAAAATCTCAATTGTGATTTCTTTATAAAAACACATGGACAAGTATGGTTATTTTTATACCATTCTGTCAACAAATATTCACTAAGACGATTATACCACATTCGTCTGAATTGTTTTAATCCATATAAGGATCTCTGTAATTTGATCGAATATAATTCTCTAGCACTTGAATTATATGAATTTGGTATCTTTTATCATTAAGAGATTTTCATATAGATATTGATAGCTCTAAAATAAAGCTATTATTATGTCTTTAATACTGGCTGAAAACCGTGCTTAATTATGATAATTTACCTTGATTTAGGTGTTTCACGGTTAGAGAGCTCGAGAAGTCCATTCATGAGTTTCGGGGCTAAATCGGGAATTTTAGGAGCTTCGAGAAATGTTCGGGTCAAAGAATAGTGAAAAGGAGGTGAAAAAGATGAAGTGTTGAAGAGAAGATGGCCAAAACCCGAGCGCTCAGCCCTGGCGCGCGGCGCCTAGGCGCCCAACGGATGCACCAGGGCAGAAGACCAAACTCCCCGACGCTGGCCCGCAGCGCCCCTACGCTGAGACAACCTCCCAGACCCAGCGCACAGCGCCTTGGCGCTGCCCCGCAGCGCCTAGGCGCCCGACATTATCCCAGACCCGAGAGGTTAGCGCCTAGGCGCCCGTCATTGTAAAATTCCAGAGAGGTTAACGCCCAGGCGCTGTCCCGATGCGCGCGCGTCCCTGTGTGCAGCGCCTAGGCGCTTGTCTGACGCGGAAATGGGTATAAATATATATAATATAAACGGGGCGGGGCGGGTACGGGTATGTTATTACCCGCCCCCGCCCCGTTTACCAAACGGGGCAAAAAAATCCCCGTTCCCTGCCCCATTCCCCGTGTAATCGGGGATTCCCGTCCCATTCGGGGCGGGGGCGAGGGCAGGGGCGGGGCAGGGTAAATGAACATCTCTAATTCCAATGTGGTGCACCAACTTCTCGAATGTTGCGGTTGGTAACGCCTTCGTAAATAAGTCTGTCGAGTTCTCCTTTGAAGAAATTTGTTGAACGGTGATGTCGCCATTTTCTTCAAGATCATGAGTATAAAAGAGCTTTGGTGATATATTTTTTGTTTTATCTCCTTTAATGAATCCTCATTTTATTTGTGTTATACATGTTGTATTGTCTTCGTATAATATTGTTGTAAGATTTTTGTTATAAGACAAGTCGCATGTTCCACGAATGTGTCGAGTCATTGATCTCAACCATACACATTCTCGACTAGCCTCATGAATTGCAAGAACTTCAGCATGATTTGAAGAAGTGATTGTAATAGTATGTTTTACAGACCGTCGTGATATATAACAGTTCCTTCACATGTAAACATATAACATGTTTGGGATTTAGTTTTGTGTGGATCCGATAAATATCTCGCATCTGCATAACCTACTAGATCAAAATTTGATTTGTTTGAATAAAATAAACTCATATCAATGGTTAGTCAAAGATAACGGAGTACATTGCTTAACTTCGTCCAATGTCTTTTTGTTGGAGAAGAATTATATCTAGCTAATAAATTGACTGAAAATGTTATATCACGTCTGTATTATTGGCAAGATACATAAATGCACCTATTGCACTAGGATATGGTACTTCAGGACCAAATAGTTCTTCATTATCTTATCGAGGTCGAAATATGTACTTTTTCACACATTCAGTGATAGAACTACCATTGGAATGTTCAATGGGTGCGCTTTATCCATGTAAAACATTTTAAAAACTTTTTCTATATAAGTTGACTGATGAATCAATATCCCATCTGTTAAATGCTCAATTTGCAGACGAAGGCAAAACTTTATTTTTCGGAGATCTTTCATCTCAAATTCTTTCTTAAGATATTTTATTGCCTTTGAAAGCTCTTCAGGAGTTCCAATTATATTCAAATCATCAACATATACAGCAATAATAGAAAATCTCAATTGTGATTTCTTTATAAAAACACATGGACAAGTATGGTTATTTTTATACCATTCTGTCAACAAATATTCACTAAGACGATTATACCACATTCGTCTGAATTGTTTTAATCCATATAAGGATCTCTGTAATTTGATCGAATATAATTCTCTAGCACTTGAATTATATGAATTTGGTATCTTTTATCATTAAGAGATTTTCATATAGATATTGATAGCTCTAAAATAAAGCTATTATTATGTCTTTAATACTGGCTGAAAACCGTGCTTAATTATGATAATTTACCTTGATTTAGGTGTTTCACGGTTAGAGAGCTCGAGAAGTCCATTCATGAGTTTCGGGGCTAAATCGGGAATTTTAGGAGCTTCGAGAAATGTTCGGGTCAAAGAATAGTGAAAAGGAGGTGAAAAAGATGAAGTGTTGAAGAGAAGATGGCCAAAACCCGAGCGCTCAGCCCTGGCGCGCGGCGCCTAGGCGCCCAACGGATGCACCAGGGCAGAAGACCAAACTCCCCGACGCTGGCCCGCAGCGCCCCTACGCTGAGACAACCTCCCAGACCCAGCGCACAGCGCCTTGGCGCTGCCCCGCAGCGCCTAGGCGCCCGACATTATCCCAGACCCGAGAGGTTAGCGCCTAGGCGCCCGTCATTGTAAAATTCCAGAGAGGTTAACGCCCAGGCGCTGTCCCGATGCGCGCGCGTCCCTGTGTGCAGCGCCTAGGCGCTTGTCTGACGCGGAAATGGGTATAAATACCCATTTTCCGAATTTAGGTCATATTCTATTCTTTCCCCCCTCGGGATTGCCGCTTTTCTCTCTCTTTTTCTGGTTTTTCCCCATTTTTGGGTTGTATGAAGGAGACAACCTCCATGGATGATTGGGGAAACTTCTTCTCCATGGATAGCTAGAGGTTTGTGATTGGTTAGTTAAGTTTAGGGATTGATTATCTTTTGTATTAGGTGAGATTTGTGCTTAATTGAAATGTTTAGCATGTTTGTATGAATCTCTTGCAACTCTTGGTCTTTATTAAGAACGAATGACTTGCCTTTCCGATTAGGAGTGACGTCTTAATTAGTTACGCATGATTAGTCGGCTAGTGTTAATTCTTGACAAGCCTTAATACTTAGTAGCGAAAGTCTAGCTCGTGGCTAATCAATTCGTGCCCAAGTGACAGTTGAGGGTAGGAGTTGATTAACGTTCTCACGGCGGGCTTAAGATTAAGAGACAAATCAGATTAGTTTTAGGATTAATCCGTCTCAATGGTAACCATTACTGTTTGTTAATTAATTTAAGACTCATGAACTTAGATTAATTAGCGGGCATGTTTAATTAGAATTTTCTTTTTCTAATTAAGTCTTTGGGATGTTTTGGACCCGAGAGGGACAAAGCATTTTGTGTGCATGAAGCGTCTTGACTATTTCCTTTGTTAATCAATGAACCGAAGTACATTAGATCAATCCCGACACTTACTAATCAAGCATATTTTTCAATTTTATACTTCCCATTTTATTGTCCGTTAGCTTAAATTCAGTTATTGTTAGTGTTTTCCAAAGCAAAACCCCCATGTTTTTATCATTGCAAATTCAATTCAATTAAACTAAGATTATAGGTAGCTCCCTGTGGTTCGACCCGATTATCACTAACTACAAGTTAGTCGGTGTAATCGGCTTATAAATATTATTTTGGCGGGCTTCGACAACCCGAAATTTGTGAACGTACAAAAGTTCACTACCAAAATTGGCGTCGTTGCTGGGGAGCAACAAATAATCCTACTTGATTGAATTTTATTTGTTTTGTGTTTTATTTTATTTCTTATTTTTCTTTTGTAAATAGTTTTATTTTATTTTTATTATTTCTCTTTGGTACTGTTTATTTTTATCCTTCTTGTACAGTGTTACCCGTTTCTTTTAAGTTTTTGTGTACAATTTTTTTTTTTTTTTTTAATTTTTGAGAAAAGTGGAAGAGATGGAGGCTATGGCTAATGTTGAGGATCAAAAGACTATGAGGCAGTTGGCATCACCTGACTTGGACCGCCAACCACTGTGTATATCGTATCCGGTAGTACCAGATAATTTTGAGCTTAATGCTGGTTTAATTAACTTACTGCCTTCCTTTTATGGTAATGCCGATGAGGACCCTATCAAACACCTGAAGAAGTTTCAAATAGTGTGTTCGACGATGAAGAAAAGTGAAGCAACTGACGATCAGTTGAGCCTGAGTGCCTTCCCTTTCACATTAAAGGGAAAAGCAAGAGGCTGGATGTATTACCTTCAGTCAGGATCCATTGCTACATGGAGCGGGTTGAAAGGGCTATTTTTGGAAAAATATTTTCCCGCTTCCAAGGCCACTTTGATTAGGAAAAAGATTTATGCTATTGCGCAAGAGGAAGGCGAGACCCTCCACGAGTGCTGGGAGAAGTTCGGTCAACTATGTGAAAGCTTTCCCCATCATAAGATAGCAGACGGAGAACTGATCCGGTATTTTTACGGAGGCTTGCTACCACGAGACCGACTAATGCTAGATGCTGCTAGTGGAGGATCTCTCCTGGATAAGACTCCCGTGGAGGCTAGAATTCTGATCTCTAATATGGCCGGGAACCTTCCGCAGTATGGTGGTGGAGGAGTGGAGCAAGCCCGTCTCTCAAAGGATGTGAACGAGCTCAAAGCCCAAGTACTCGAGGTAAGTAACTCACTTCTCATATTAGCTCAATGCTTACAAAAATCTCAATCTTTTGTTTCAGATCGAAATGTCGAGGAGATGGTGAGTTCTTACTTGATGAAATTTTCGGCCATGTTTGAGAGTAGTGGAGTTCAAGTGCGAAGTTTGGCCGATATAATGAAGAGGCTCGACGAAAGGCTTAGTAAGGTGGAGGATCAGTGCTCACAGAGACCACCGCAACAACCGATGGCGAGCACCTGTGAACAAGTGTGCCATGACCTTGAGAAGCGGGAAGGAAATCTCTTCAAATTCTACATCAGTGGAGGAGACTCCTGAACCAAGGTGGAAAAGGGTAAACTTCGATCCCACTTGTACTAGGGTGTTGATGGAGCGACATGCGCAGCAGAAAGCGATTTTGGACCGATGATACTCTAATTTCATCAATTTAACAAATAGAAAACATGCTCAAACAGCGGAAATAAGAAATTAGAAATACATACCCTTGTAGTTTCGAAATTCTTCAAGTCCGTCGGCCGTTCTTCGTCACGAACTTTTCCGATCTCTTCTCACTAACGCCCCGAGGACCACTCCAGGTAGTCTCGCTATCCTCGACACCGCGCAACGAAGTTGTGGGACTCCAAAAGAAGAGAAAAGAAAGGAAAAGAAAAGAAGAAGGAAGAGAGATGGAGAGGCAGGGAGGGTCTGAGCTTTAAAAAGAAAAGAGATAAATTTATTTTCTCTCACTTTCGTATACCCCCTACACTTCCTTTTAAATTCCTCTGCCCTTCTCCACTTTTCTTTGGCCACCCCTTTTCATATATATATACATATATATATATATATATATATATATATTTATTATTATTATTTTATTATATAATAATTTTATTTATTAAACTTTTTTTAATAAATAAAAAATATATATAATTATTAATTAAATTATTTAATTAATAATTATTATTTAATTCAATATCAAATATTAATTAAATAATATGACTAAACCCGGTTTTCCGAAAATCGACTTTTTTACACATGAATCCTATTCATGTTTTAGGCCAATCCCATATTTAAATCATATTTAAATATGTTCATATTTAAATCATATTTAAATATGTTCATATTTAAATCATATTTAAATATGTTCATATTTAAATCATATTTAAATATGTCCATCCTCCTTCCAAAAACCGAATTTGAACAATTCAAATTCTTTTTCTTTTTCTTTTCTCTTAAACTGTTGCACGGCGTTATCCGAGCTAGCCAGGAGAACCTAAAGGACCTACAGATCATGAGCTTCAACGATACGAGATTATCCGGTCAAAACTCTTTCAACCGAACTAACCAACATTCGTTAACCACCGGAGACTCCACTATAGTTCGAGGGTTGCACTCTTCACACTGTAGATATATTATGTCCTCTCATATAACCTTCATGGGCAAGTCGACCCTTCACAGGTTGTTCGTAATCACAGTTGGGTCATTTTATACCGTTTAACCCCTGCATTACGTCTTGTTCCTTAAGTACCACTGACACCTCTAATGAACAATAGATCTGTGGTCCAACCAACAGATCAATTAACCCTCTCATGTCATGAGAGTGTGCGCGCTAATTGTTCAAGTCCCGGAGTCAACTATTAAGGGAACAACCTATCTACTAACCCTGAAGAGCGGGTTAAGAGTGAACTCCATCTTACTACACTATGTCCCCAACTACCTATTGGACTTTATCCCTGAGATGATAAGTTATTGAGTCGGCGTTAATGGGCCACTCTCACCCATACAAGTCTAAGGATACTGTCTAATAAGCAGGAGTTCATAGTAAGCTCAGGATTAAGATCGAGTTACCTAGGCCATCAAATGAAAATGTCGGTCTCATCAGTAAACGGTGTTATAAAGAGAGAGCGACATATTTCGCGGTTCAGTCTTATACAAACTCTTTGCACAGGACGCCCTCACTCGCACATCTCCATGTGAAACGATTCAGATCACATTGTTTTGTACAATACAAAGTGAGTCGCATCCAATAGTGTTACCAGGATAAGGTACTCAGCCTTATCCGTATACTATAGACAATTTTGACTGACTACTTGAGCCTGATCCACAATCATGTCATACATGAGGCTCAAGTACTCATATTCAGCCAAGGGTGTTGGTCATTGGTATAAGATAAATCAAACACGTTTCACTTTATTCTAGTAAACTCTTTTACTGAATAAAACTAATAACTCTTTATTCTAAATAGATATTTACAAACATAACAGTTTACAAACCATGAGTTTTAGGACATAAAACCCAACAGGTGTATGTGCCTAAAGCTCCCTTCCCGAGTAGATTGATGGAACCTGCGGCCGAGTTGGAGAGCGAAAAGAAGAAAATTCCTTCAGTTGTTCAAAAGTATGTGCCCAAGCCTCCTAATCCAAGAAAACAGCTGAGTCCCAAGATCATCGAAGAGGAGGACCAAGATGAGGAACCTCCTGTGCCTAAGCAAAAATGTGTTCTGGTTACACCATTTTCAAGTAGGCTGGCTAAGCCAAAGCCTAAGGTGGATAAGGTAGATAAAGAAGTCTTGGAGACTTTCAAGAGGGTTGTGGTGAACATTCCCCTTTTGGAAGCCATCAAGCAAATCCCCAAGTATTCAAAATTCTTGAAGAATTGGTGCACCTCGAAAAGAAGGTCGAAGCGTGGAGAAAGAGTGATGAATGAGAACGTCTCAGCCATATTCCCAAGTACCTTACCAAAGAAGTGCGGAGATCCAGGTATGTTCACATTGCCTTGTGCTATAGGATTTAAATCTCTACAGCATGCAATGATAGACTTAGGTGCATCAATTAATGTTATGTCCCTTGCCATGTTTGTTGAGCTTAATTTGAATCTTACGCATGAGACTAGCATTGTTGTGAAATTTGCTGATAGATCTAAAGTGCGTCCTTTTGGGAAGGTTGAGAATGTTCTAATAAAAGTGAATGATTTGTTCTTTCCTGCTGATTTCTATGTGCTTCCTATGCATGATTATAAACTCGATGGCTTCTGAAGCTTCCATATTATTAGGGCGTCCCTTCATGAAGACCTCTAAGGTCAAAATTGATGTTGATAAGGGAACTCTTTCTGTAGAATTTGATGGAGTAACAAATGAATTTTCTATTGATGCTCAGAAATCTAGTTTGTCTGCAGAAAATGAGAATTTAAACTTGAATGAGAATGTAGCCCCTGTTTATTTTTTATCTTCTATTGATGATGTCTGTGTGCAGGAGGCACAAAAGAAAAGTTTGTCTGTGGATTTTTGCAGGAATGACGGATATAGGAAGATGGATTGAGTATCTTCCAAGATGTTGGACTATGGATGAGTGGAGTTCGAGAATACAGTCGAGCAATCGACTTTAAAAATTTGCGCTTCTCGGAGGCACCCAAGTTTGAACTGTTAATTCTGTTGGTTTTAGTTTATTACTTTAAGTAGCTTAGTTTTTAATGTTTGCTTGCTTGTTTTGTTTCGTTTGTTTTAGGAGAATAAGGAGATTGCCCGGCTTATGGCCCTTAAATTGGGAAGAAAAGATAGCGCTCTCTCTTCGCCAACCTTGCAAAGATCAGGGAAGTTTTTGTGTTCCCTTACTTTGCTCGTTTATTGCTTTATCTGATGGTTGATGCATTGAGGACAATGCATCTTTCTAAGGTTGGGGGTGGTTTGTCTGTGGACTTCTGTTTAGTTGTCGAGCATGGGTTTTCTCTGAATTTGAAGTGTCGTAGTCTGAATTTGCATGTTGTTCGATGAGGACAATCTAAGATATGCTTTTAAAATCTTCGTAGTTGCATAATAGGAAAAGCATGTGATTGTATGCGTTAATTGAGCATTTTTCGAAAATATTTAAAATTTTGTCTTTGCTCCCTTGCATCTATCGAGCACGTAGCATCTTATTCTGGACTCTGTAGGCTTAGAATTGCTTTATGTAGCTTGAATCTTTGTTGTCACCTCGAAAAGCACCCCTAGGGAAAGACTTGATGCATGATAGGTTGTAATGATTTAATAGAGTTGTAGCAAAACTATCGCCTAGTAAAAAAAACAAGCATGAAAATAAAAGCTCCTGAGGTGCTCCTCCTTCTTAGAATCGCGACTAAGAAGCGAGCATTAGTCCTTAAAAATGTGAAGTTTGCCCGTAGTCAGATACAGTGTGTAGTGAAACTGCAGGTAAGCTGAAACGAAGGCAAGCTTGACATGTTAAGCTCTCTTGGAGAAGCAAAAGAAAGAAAAGTAAAAAAAATAACGGTTCAAAAGAAATAAAGAGTACAAAGTACTCAAGAAAAAGAAAATTTAGGCCTTTTAATTTGTTACTCTCTTGATTGTTGAAAAGTCGTTAGACTATTCTGTATTACTAGAAGTAGGGGGAAAACGAGATGTAAGGTTGCATAAAGTTTTTCCGGGTCTATGTGAGCTAGAATATGTTTGCTAAACACACACGCACGTAGGGGAGTAACAGTTAGATTTTTTAAATGGTCTTAATCAGTGCATGCAATTAATTGCTTTCTTGTTAAGTAAATGCCTTGATCTTTGAAGCATTGAGGTTAGAGTCGATAGCATGCAAATTTTGTTCTGTGGTGATAGTTTAAGAGTAGCCTTGCTCGAGGACTAGCAAGATTTAGGTTGGGGGTATTTTGATAGCTCTAAAATAGAGCTATTATTATGTCTTTAATACTGGCTGAAAATCGTGCTTAATTATGATAATTTACCTTGATTTAGGTGTTTCACGGTTAGAGAGCTCGAGAAGTCCATTCATGAGTTTCGGGGCTAAATCGGGCATTTTAGGAGATTCGAGAAGTGTTTGGGTCAAAAAAGAGTGCAAAGGAGGTGAAAAAGATGAAGTGTTGAAGAAAACATGGCCAAAACCCGAGCGCCCAGCGCCTTGGTGCCCAACGGATGCACCAGGGCAGAAGGCCCAGCGCCCCTACGCCGAGACAACCTCCCAGACCCAGCGCACAGCGCCTAAGCGCTCGTCATTGTCCCAGACCCGAGAGGTTAGCGCCTAGGCGCCCGTCATTGTAAAATTCCAGAGAGGTTAGCGCCCAGGCGCTGTCTCGATGCGCGCGCGTCCCTGTGTGCAGCGCCTAGGCGCTTGTCTGACACGGAAATGGGTATAAATACCCATTTTCCGAATTTAGGTCGTATTCTATTCTTTCCCCCCTCGGGATTGCCACTTTTCTCTCTTTTTTTTCTGGTTTTTCCCCATTTTTGGGCTGTATGAAGGAGACAACCTCCATGGATGCTTGAGGAAACTTCTTTTCCATGGATAGCTAGAGGTTTGTGATTGGTTAGTTAAGTTTAGGGATTGATTATCTTTTGTATTAGGTGAGATTTGTGCTTAATTGAAATGTTTAACATGTTTGTATGAATATTTTGTATCTCTTTGTCTGTATTAAGAACGAATGACTTGACTTTCCGATTAGGAGTGATGTCTTAATTAGTTACGCATGATTAGTCGGCTAGTGTTAATTGTTGACAAGCCTTAATACTTAGTAGCGAAAGTCTAGCTCGTGGCTAATCAATTCGAGCCCAAGTGATAGTTGGGGGTAGAAGTTGATTAACGTTCTCACGGCGGGCTTAAGATTAAGAGACAAATCGGATTAGTTTTAGGATTAATCCGTCTCAATGGTACCCGTTACTGTTTGTTAATTAATTTAAGACTCGTGAACTTAGATTAATTAGCGGGCATGTTTAATTAGGATTTTCTGTTTCTAATTAAGTCTTTGGCATGTTTTGGACCCGAGAGGGACAAAGCATTTTGTGTGCATGAAGCGTCTTGGCTATTTCCTTTGTTAATCAATAAACCGAAGTACATTAGATCAATCCCGACACTTACTAATCAAGCATATTTGTCAATTTTATACTTCCCATTTTAATTCTCTGTTAGCTTAAATTCAGTTCTTGTTAGTGTTTTCCAAAGCAACCCCCCCCCCTATTTTTATCATTGCAAATTCAATTCAATTAAACTAAGATTATAGGTAGCTCCATGTGGTTCGACCCGGTTATCACTAACTACAAGTTAGTCGGTGTAATCGGCTTATAAATATTATTTTGGCAGGCTTCGATAACCGAAATTTGTGAACGTACAAAAGTTCACTACCAGATATCATTATCGAGAGATTCATATAAATATTTTGTGACTACATCCATAAGATGCATGTCAAGCTTTTCATACACACTCATGCTAATTAAATATCTCAATGTTATGGCATCCACCATAGGAGAATATGTCTCGTCATAATCAATATCAGGTCTTTGCGAGAATCCTTGTGCAACAAGTCTCACTTTATATTTTGTGACCTCATTCTTTTCATTCATTTTACATACAAATACTTGTTTGTATCCCATAGGTTTTACACCTTCCGGTGTACAGACTACGAGTCCAAAAACTTCACGTTTTGAAATTGAGTTTAATTCTGCTTGGATTGCTTCTTTCCATTTAAGTCAATCATTTCTATGCCGACATTCTTCGACAGATCTAGGTTCAGAATCCTCATTTTCATGAATAATGTTGTGAGCAATATTGTAAGCAAAAATGTTGTCAACAACTATATCATCCCGGTTCCATCTTTTTTTTGTCATGACATAATTTATCTAAATCTCATTATTACCCTCGGGTACTTGACCTTCTTCGATATCATCACGATTAGTTATGTTTAGGATTTCTTCTGGAATATCTGCATCCTCAATTGAGTCATTTTGATTGTTGACTATTCTTCTTTTTCGAGGATTTTTATCTTTAGAACCTACTGGTCTACCACGCTTCAGGCTTGCTGCAGACTCATTAGCTGAAACAACTTGTTGTGTTGGGATTTTAATTTGGGATGGAGGATTTGCAGCTGGTATATACGACATGGTCACTTTCTTAGCATCGGTAAATGCATCTGCATTTGATTTGCTATATTTTGTAAATGATATATCTTTTGAACTTCTAGTTCACATTGATTTGTACGAGAATCCAAATGGGACAATAACATTGCATTCCATGTAATTTCTTTTTCCAACTTTTTTCTTAACTTCTCCCTCTAATGTTGAAAAATTTGTCTCATTAATGACAATTAGCAAATATGCAGTAAATATATCATCCGGTAGAGATTCAAGATATTAATAATTGAACATTTACTGCACATTTTAACCCCCTTTGAGGACCCATCTTTGTACGTTGTGGTGGAGCAATTTGAATATGTACTGCACATTCTAAAATTTGCAGATGTAATATATTTGGCTTCTGGGCCATAAACTAATTATAACAAGCTACTGGCTTAAAGCGTATAAGTGACGTTGCATGCAAATATGATGATTTCATATAAATACTATAAGTTTTGCCCTCATAAATGATTTCATTAAAACATTTTGTGCATGAACCTGAACTATATGATGTTCAACACTTATCTCAATAATCATTAAACACTTTAGATGTAAATTCACCAACATTATCAAAACGAATTTTCTTAATTTCATAATAAAAAAAATTATGCTCTTAATTTAATTAATTGAGCAAACGACCATCTACTGGATGCGCCAACTAAGACCGTAAAATATCTAAATGTTCCACTTTGTGGATTAATAAGTCTGCATATACGCCATAAATTCGTTCTTAAACATGTGAGGGAACCAATCCCACTTTTGGTTGGTGAGAGACTAATATTTAATTTCTTAGAGAGCAAACAACCCATGATAATTTATTAGGTTGAAAAATATTTCAGTTTTTCATTGGATGTCTATTTGCATTCTCAATAATTATTCTCACATCAATATTATTAACCCATGATGACCCAATCGATCATTCCAAATAGTAAATATTGTTGGATCGATGAACTTCAGGTTCATTGGTGCAAAAAATTCAATTACACAAATATGTGTGCAATATTATCCATAAGAAAATGACATGCAACTCTTTTGATATACATTTTTCATACGAGACAATATTTATAAGATATAAATACTCTATATTATTCTTACTATTAGTCTTTATATGATAACCATTACAATGTATATATTTAAAACTTAGTAGAATTTTCTTTGATTTGTCAAAGAATATAGTATATCAACTATAAATTTTGCTCTTCTAAGCAAATAATATTTTCCTTTTCAAATTCTCCAATGAACGTCTACAGAACTTTGCATTAAATTGACTTTTGCTTCAAATATTGTCAATTTTGAAAAATACTTTATACTTTTAAGTATAGTGTGTGTAGTTGCACTATTGTCAAGATTAAACATTTATCATTCATATTCTCTTCGGGAGATTCAGAAACGTTTGCAACATCCAAATATGTTATACTTAATCGGGTAAAAAATAATAATCATCTCTTCAGGAGATTCAAAGAAACTTATAAAATCCAAATATGTCATATTTAGGGGGCTAAAAAAGATCAACTATCTCTCCAGTAGATTCAAACAAATTTACAAAGTTTGCTTTCACACATTGTTCTCATTTTCATTTATTAAGACATTTTAAAATTCATAAAGAAGTAAAATGTACGACAGGTACAAACTAATGTCTCTTTATGTATCACATTTAAATTGTGAAACTTTCCTTTTTATCATAATGTGTGGTTTTCTTGAAATTGAATGATGTATAACCACAATAAAATGAGTAATTACTTCTTCCTCTTTTATGATCATGATCTCGATTTCAACAACAATTGTTGAATATATTATAACATTCACTTCAGGGAATGATATTGAAATTGTTGACCAAGACTCATAAATTTATACACTTTCAAGAAATGTTTATTTGTTTTATTCAATTTCAAGAAGACATAATTTTTGCTCATCGCAATATTTCATAATTTATTTCTTAAATTGCTACTGCATGAGCATAATCTAAATATGAGAAGAATGAAATGTCTTCTTTGACACGTGTTTGTTATATTAAATCACTTATTGATTTAAATACATGCAACTACAAGTGCATCTAATCAAACAACTTTAGGTGCATCTAATTAAAGTGAACAATTCTTGATTTAAAATTATGCAACTTCGGGTGCATCCCAAATGAGCACTTATTGATGATTTATGCAACTTCAAGTACATCTAATCAACATAAGTTGTAGGAAGAATAATGAATTACTACACATATCATTCAAATTTTATCATAACATATATTAAAGTGTATTTAACACACTCTATATATATGAATATGTAAAAAAAATTGATTAACATTGTATTGTACATATGTTATACAAACAATATATATATGATACTTAAAAAAACATGAACATAAATATACATAACACAAAATATCTATATATAAAAGAAAAAAAAGATTTTTTTTTCTTTTTTTGTTTTTTGAAAGAAGACATGTCTATTAATAAGAGTAAATGCCCATTGGGCTACATAAGTTAGCATCAAAAGCAAGAAAATCCCACCACCAAAGAGGAGGATGGTTAGCCCATTCCCCCTTAACCCTATGAGACAAAGCCCAACTTGCTAGATTGTGGGCCACTTTATTTCCAGATCTTGCGACATCCAGCCCTGATTTGTCTGTTGTTCCCACAAAAATCAACAATCTTGAGTTCACCAAATGGGTCATTGTTGACCAGCTTCTTCTTGGGTGGCTCTACAATTCCATGGCTCCTGAAATTGCCATGCAGGTTATGGGTTTCTACACCTCCAAAGCATTGTGGGAAGTTGTTAATGACTTGTTTGAGATTCACTCTAAAGTTGAAATTGACTATCTCAAAAGCATCTTCCAACAAACTCGGAAAGGTGCATTGAAAATGAGTGAGTATCTAATTACTATATGAAGAAATTTTTTGATGGGCTTACTCTTGCTGGGAGCCTTGCTTCTGTTAGTGATCTCATTTCTCAGGTCATCTCTGGTCTTGATGAAGACTATAACCCTGTTGTGGTTATGCTTCAAGGAAAAACTGTCATTGGTTGGTCTGAAATGCAGGCAAGTATTCTCTCTTATGAGAAGAGGTTGGAATATCAACTTGCTCTCAAATCAAGTGTCTCTGGTCTGATGCTGACTGGAGATCCATCCTCCTCTGTTAATATGGTGCAAAACCGAAATCAAGAGAGATCTAATTTCTCCCACACTCGATCTCAAAATACTTATCCACACTCGAACAATGTGTCTAACTCTAGACAGCGTGGTGGTCATGGACGTTGGAATAATGGGTCCAACCATCGCCAAACTTAGTGCCAAGTATGTGGTAAGTATGGACACAGTGCTACTGTTTGTTTCTCTCGGTTTCTTCCTGATGTTAACAACCCTCATAATACACATCAACGAGAGAATCAATTTTCTCAAGGACAAAGTCACTTCACACTCCCATCTACTCAGAATTTTCGCCCCAATCCCTCTGCTATGGTCACAAATTCAGCCACTGCTTCTCCGAAAATTGTGGCTGATTCAAATTGGTATGCTGACAGTGGAGCATCGAGCCATGTGACTACTAATCCGGGATTTCTGATCAACAAAACTGATTACATAGTCACTGAGTCTGTTGTTGTTGGAAATGGTAATAAATTACTTATATCCCAATTGGGAAATTCTCTTATTACCTCTCATTTTGGCTCCCTAAAGTTGAATAATGTGTTATATGTTCCTTCAATTACAAAAAATATAGTTAGTGTTTTTAAGTTGGCTACAGATAACAATGTTTATGTCGAATTCCACTCTGACTTTTGTGTGGTTTAAGGACAAGTCTACGGGGGTGGAGCTGCTGAGGGGAACGTTTAGGGATGGTCTCTACCAGATTACTTCTCCCGGATCATCCATAAATAATGGAGGGGTTGTTTCTCACTTAACAGAGTGTGTTGCTGCTTAATCGTCTGGATCGTCATCTTTTATTTATTCTATTTACTCTTCTACTACTCATACTCCTCGGATCAATGTAACGGTGACCAAGTCGTTGCTTCATAAACGCCTTGGTCATCCTTCTGTTAAAGTTTTAGGCAATGTTATTACCAGTTGTAACTTGAACTTATTCGAGAATGGTGAACTACATTTTTGTGAAGCTTGTCAATTTGGCAAAATGCACAGTCTTCCTTTTCCTAAGTCTCAGTCTCATGCCACTGCTAAATTTGATCTTATACATACTGATTTGTGGGGGCCGACGCCCGTTTTATCTTCCGATGGCTATCGATACTACGTTCTATTTGTTGATGATTTTAGTCGTTTTACTTGGCTCTTCCCTTTTACGCCATAAAAGTGATGCTCTCACGGCTTTCAAAGTCTTTTAGTCCTTTGTGCACAATCAATTTCAAACTACTATCAAAATGGTTCAAATGGATGTGGGTGGTGAGTACAAATCTATTGCTCAAATTTGCAATAATCTTGGTATTCTAACTAAATTTTCTTGTCCTTATACTTCAGCGCAAAATGGTCGGATCGAACGCAAACACCGTCGTGTTGTTGAAATTGGGCTTACATTACTTTCTCGAGCATCGATGCCCTTGAATTTTTGGTGGTTTGCCTTCCAAACCGTTGTGTTGCTTATTAATGGGCTTTCGTCCCCGGTTCTTCAAAATCAGTCTCCTATGGATTTATTAGTACATCGCCAATTGGATCTCTCTCTACTCCGTGTTTTCGGTGTGCTTGCTACCCAAATCTTATGCCCTATCAGAAGCACAAATTTGACTATCCTTTTGAGTAGTGTGTCTATCTTGGCCAATCTCCACTTCACAAGGGGTATCTCTATTTAACAACAACTGGGCGAATTCTGATCACTAGGCATGTTAAATTTAATGAAGATCATTTTCCCTTTCAGACCGATTTTGGGGCCAACCTTACGCTAGCCCAAGTACCAACTTCTTCTCCCTCTATTATAAGTGGGTTTGGTCCAAATCCTCAACATGCCTTATCTCAGACCCCAACTCCTCCCTCCATACTTGGCCCATATAAACATCCAAGCCCAACACCACATCTCGTTAGTCACACTCCCCACTCAACTGACCCAAAGTCCAATACCAACTCACCATTGCCTAGACCAACTTCTCTTTCTCCCCACTTGCCACATATTCCTATACTCCCTCTAGAAAAGTAGATGAATAGTTCTCTTAAGTGTTAAGTTCAGGATTTGAACAATGAAACCCCACCCTCTCACTAGCCCAAGAGAGTCTTCAACTCGTGAAAGATCGACTTGCATGTAATGATTATATCCATGGACACAACTTGTCATATAATGCAAGAGTGCAACTCTAGGTCTATAGTGGAGTGAGATAGAGTTAATGAATAAATATTAATTTATTAATGATTAATTAAATAATTTTATATTATTGAAGCTAATAATCGGTCGGTCCATAAGGTCCCTTTACTAGCTCATAGTAACACTAAAATGATTAATTTAATTGAAAGAAAACCTTGAAATATTAAAATTAATATTTAATATAGAAGAGGAAAATACATTTATTGTATTTGATACGTTAAATATTAGATAAAATAATATTAGATACATTAAAGAAAAAAGAAAAAAGAAATATATATATATATATATATATCATTTGAATGTGTTTTTTAGAAGCTTTGAATGAGATTCAAATATACTAAATAAATATTTTTTTAATATGTTATATATTAAAATATATTATTTGATTTTGGGAAAGAATCCACCATAGTCCCTACACCCTTGAGTTGAGCCAAATGTTGGATTTTTGGGCCCTTAATCTTAAATTAATTAATTAATTAATTAATGTTTTGATGATAACAAACCTAATTTTGTTTACTAATCATTTTAGTGTTTTGAAGTGTCCAAAGTGTAGAGCTCAGAACGATTCCAACGTCTTTCGAATCACTTGAATTGGATATCAAACGAATAAATTATGAGCAAAACAAAATTGACGAGAATGCTGGTACTGAGATGTCAGATGACGAGGCATCCAAACAATATGATGACGTGGCAAATGAGGTAGATCGTGATGTGGCGACACGTGGACTAATCACAATCCAACACGTAGCGGCTTGGATTTATTTAAATCAAATAAAATAAAATAAATTTAATAATATTAAATTTGATTCAACCGTCCAAATTTTAAATGGTTTATATTCATTTTTCAAGCTAATGAAATGGTGACACGTAGTGAGTCTGATTTTTTTATTAATAAAAAAAATAAAACGGTCAAATTTTGAATTATTTATTAATATTTTATTATGATTTTTTTTAGCCAATAAGCTGACACGTGGCAGCCACGACTAGATTGTTCATTTCTCCCTTATTTGAAGCTAGAAAAAAAATTGGAAAAAATGGAGAAAAACTCTACAAAAAATTATACCATCTCTTGAGAGCTTATTCCTAATTTTTTAGCATTTTGAGCTTAAATTTTCTTATTTTTCATAGCCATTGGAAGACTTTATTTGTAAGATTTTTACTTAAAAATTGTGTGAACTTGATTTTCAAATCTACTATTTGAGAGTGTTTCTCTATTGTTCTTCATTTTCAAATCTTGTAAGGGGTTGCTCTTGAACCCGTAAAAAGAGTGTTGTAGCGGTTTGATCCTGAATTGTGGAAAGGATCGAGCTTGTTTTTGCACCCGAAAAAAGAACATTGTAGCGGTTGGACTCCGAGCCGTGGAAAGAGTCATTTTGGGGAGTGGAGTAGGTCTAGTTAGACCGAACCACTATAAATTCACGGTGTCAAATTTCTCTAATTCTTTTCTCTTTAATATTAGCAATTAGTTTGCAATTAATTTGTTATTATAATTATTGCTAAAATTTGTTGTAGATCAATTGCTCTTTTATGATATTTTAGGTGGGTAGAATTTAACTTTTCACATTCTTTATCATTCCCGTTTTTAGAATTAAATTGGATGCTTGAAATTGTTTGTATGAATTTGTTGTTTAAACTAATTGTTTGCGAACAATTGTATTACTTTTTTTAATTGGGCCCACTTACGAAAAAGTTTTATAAACTTTCAATAAACCTTATTCACCCCTATAGGGTTGTCATACCGATCCAACACCAAAGAAGACACATATTCCGACAGAGAAAAATTATGGATTCTCTTTGAACTTCTCCTCTCTTAATCTCTCAAGGATTTTCTTTCAAGAGGCTCTCACAAACAAGCATTGGTTATGTGTTCGAGTCATAGCAAGGAAGATCTTGTGGTGTAGATTCGACCTCAATGGAGTTGGTTGGAGTACAAGAAATCTAAAGACCTGCCAGAACTTTCCCTATATTTACATCGATGCAAGTTTGTTTAACCTTTAATTTTTTTAATTCTAAATAAATCAAAGTCAATCTCAAAGTTGGTTTCTAAATCGTTTAGTCTTCCGTGGGGTAAAATGTTCATTCCCTTCGAGGAAAACATGTAGGCAATTGTTGCCAACCACAACCCCGGGGGCATCATCATCTCAAACAAACGTGAGATGCGGGTTTTATTTTTTACAATTGAATGTATTGATGGAGCGATATACGCAGCGGAAAGCGATTTTGGACCGTTGATACTCTAATTTCATCAATTTAACAAATAGAAAACATGCTCAAACGACGAAAATAAGAAATTTATAATACATACCCTTGTAGTTCCAATTTCTTCAAGATTCGTCGGTCGTTCCTCGTCACGAACACCTCGAACTTCTTCTACTTCGGTCACGAACTCAACAAGGTGAGGACCACCCTTAGAGGAGTCCCAGCTATCCTCAGGCTTAGTAGCGGAGTTGTGGGACTCCTTGAACTAAGGGGTATGAAGAGAGGGAAGAAGGAAGAAGAAGATGAAGTTTGGGATTAGAGTATGGAGTTGATTTAACAAGAAATTGATGAACTCTTCATCAATATCATCAAACCAACCTCAACATAACTCTAGCAATTCAACACTTGAAATGCAAATTTGAGTAAAGAAAATTGAACACCTTCAAGTCTTCTTCAATTCTTTCTAAAAGAATTAACTTCAATTATGGCCCAAAACCTCAATCTTCAAGCTGCAAATAAAAACTCAACCATGGAAGTTCTTCAACTCTTGATGAACCGAGAGAGAAAATGCAATTCGAGAGAGAGAGAATGAGTTGGAATAAAATTGGCAGAAAAAGAAAAACCAAACTCATCCTTTACTTTGCCAAACATAATGGGTTACTGTTGCATGCTCAGTGTGTAAATAAAATGTAATGCGAGAGCACTTAGAACATGCAAGCATACATGGTCTGCAGCAAGTGATAAGTATTTTTTCATTCGTTTTCCCACAGAGATTGAGTTTAGTTACTAATGAAGTGAGGTGTTAAATTAGAGAGGGTCACTTAAATGGGGTAGATTTGAGGTTGATGTGCCAAACTAACAAAGAATGTACGAAGTATGCAAGCATAAACGAAATCAAGTAAAGAGATTAACTTCAATGTAGAGAAGAAAGAATTGCGGAACTAGCAATGTTCTAGCAATAAACGATTTGAAGGTGAGATAAGGAAACAAGGTCGACTTAAGACTCCTCTATAGGCTTTTACATACGATCATTCAGCAGTAGATTAACTTATCATGCGTCGATTTAGCTCAGTCTCATGCATCTCTCGATTACATGCATTAGATCTTTTAGTTCACTCATATCCAAGTAAGGCATAAACATCTATTTATACAAGCAAGCTAATGAACCGTGCTAGGAAAACGCCTATTCCTAGGTCGTTTTCTGGCTACCATGAAAGGCTAGCATGAATGGACGACTCTGAACTCTTACTCCTTCCGGAGGTTAGGAGTTCTTTAGACAAAATGGATGGCCGATCGAAATTGCCCATGGGTTGAAGTACACATACATTCAATGCATTCGAAGCTATCCTACATGTTGAACTCTCGTATCTCTAACCTATAGATTCATCTTTAGCAGACCCTTGTGTGATTAGTTACTCATGTTTGATGGAGGATTGGAAAGACAAGATTGACTAAACATGATTTAAAGTACTCAATGAAAGCAATGGAAAAACAGATAACGAGATAAAGATTTGCAAAGACTTAAACGATTACTTTATAAATTAAGATTCAAAGCTCATAAAACAGTAAAGAACTGAACAAATGAAGACGAATTGAAAGCAGTGTAACAAATGGAGATGGAAGACAGAAAGCAGTAAGAAAGCTTCTTAAAGTGTGCGCGGATCTCCTCGTCGCAAGCGCCTCGGATGAAGGGGAAGATTAGCGGTTCTTGGGGATGAATTCAATCAGAAGAGAAGAAGGATCTTCTCTTCTTCCTCTCGAATTATCGGCGCCAAGGGCTGATTTCTTCGCTCCAACAAACGGGATAAGGAAATGGATATGTGGATTGCGTTGAGACGGGGAACTCTACGCTTCCGAGCTGTGTTTCTCCTTCACCCTTCACCTCCTTTTATAGCTTTTTGCAGGTACCTTTAGTCATGGAGAACCATCCATTCTAAACAACAATCCTCCACGTGGCAGCAGGGGAAAGCTTAGGCGGCTGAAAGATCGCAACTGTGACGACTGACGGTTGGGAAAAACTTAGCAGCAGCAGCTTGGCATTGCGAATTCCTTGCTGTGACCGCAATATCCATTGCGGAGACAGCAATGTTTCAGCAATTCTCCTGCAATGTACATTTTAACTCTTTTAGCATCATTTTCTATTCTTTTTCGTTCATTTTCCAAATAAGTCCTATTTTAGCTTCATTCCTTGAATTCTCATATTTAAGCACGTATGAAACTAAATTCTAACAAAAACGCTTAAGAGATTACACGATTTCATGGTAAATAAGTCCCTAAATGATGTACTTTTGGAGAGGTAACAGTTACACATGTCACCATGTATGTGTAATCCATTATGTATAATTATAATTTATAATTAATATTAATTAAAACTTTTTTAATTAATTAATTTATTATTTAATATAATATCAAATATTAATTAAATAATAAACCTGGCAACACGGTTTACCAAAAACCGAATTTTCCAATATGAATCATTATTCATATTTTTCTCCGGTCGTTGTATTTAAATCATATTTAAATACGTCTTCCTCCGTTACATATTTAAATCACATTTAAATATGATTAACCTCGATCAACAGACCCGAATTTGGATTTCTCCAAGTTCTTCCCTATAGCACTGCTACACCGCTTTATCCGAGCTAACCAGCAGAACCTAAAGGATCTACAAATCATGAGCTCCAACGATACAAGATCATCCGGTCAAAACTCTTTTAACCAAACTAATCAACATTCGTTAACACCCGGAGACTCCACTATAGTCCGAGGGTTGCACTCTCCTCACTGTAGATATATTATCTCCTCTGATATAACCGTCACGGGCAAGTCGACCCTTCGCAGGTTGTTCGTAATCACAGCTTGGTCATTTAAACCGTTTAACCTCTGCATTACGTCTTGTTCCTTAAGTACCATTGGCACCTCTAATGAACAATAGATCTGTGGTCCAACCAACAGATCAATTAACTCTCTCATCACATGAGAGTGTGAGCGCTCATTGTTCAAGCCCCGATGTCAGCTATTAAGGGAACAACCTATCTACTAACCCTGAAAAGTGGGTTAGGAGTGAACTTCATCTTACTACACTATGTCCCCGGCTACCTATTGGACTTTATCCCTGAGATGATAAGTTATTGAGTCGGCGCTAATAGGCCACTCTCACCCGTACAAGTCTAAGGATACTGTCTAATAAGCAGGAGTTCATAGTAAGTTCAGGATTAAGATCGAGTTACCTAGGTCATCAAATGAAAATGTTGGTATCATCAGTAAACAATGTTATAAAGAGAGAGCGACATATTTCTCGGTTCGGTCTTATACAAACTCTTTGCACAGGACGCCCTCACTCACACATCTCCATGTGAAACGATTCGAATCACATCGTTTTGTACAATACAAAGTGAGCCGCATCCAATAGTGTTACCAGGATAAGGTACCCAACCTTATCCGTATACTATAGACCGTTTTGACTAACTACTTGAGCTTGATCCACAATCATGTCATACATGAGGCTCAAGTACTCATATTCAGCCAAGGGTGTTGGTCATTGTTATAGGTTAACTTAAACACGTTTCACTTTATTCCAATAAACTCTTTTACTGAATAAAACTAATAACTTTTTATTCTAAATAGAGTATTTACAAACCACGAGTATTAGGACATAAAACCCAACATGTATTTGACTATTTTTCAACTTTATACTTAACATGACATGATCAATGTACTGAAAGAAACCTTAGAAACAAAGAAAATGGGGGAAAACCTTAGAAACAAAGGAAATTGGGGAAAGTCGGGAAGAAATATTGTGTTCTAACTATTTTGTTTTGTTTTGAACTCCATCGCATATCATGAAGAGCACTACGATCGTGATCTTAGTTTCAGGAATGAGATTGTAATGGAACATGCATATGGATCTTTACAAACACCTATTTAGACAAATTCAGTTCAATTTTGTTGCTTAGACAATGACGTAAACCATTTCACAACGCTATAAAGAAACATTTAACAAAAACTTCTTTAACTATAAAACAACAAATTTTAGCGACAACACCATGTTCGTGTTTGTTCGGTATACAACTCTGATTTTCTAAACCCTAAGGCTAAATTTCAAAAATGGAAAGGAATACCATATTTTGAATCGAAGTTCAAGAAGCTTGCTCAGTGAGGAAGATGTTGAGGATCCCACATCGAAAATATGAAGGGACCTCACTCACAATATAAGATACATGGACTACTCCTTCTATTACCAATTGGTTTTAAGATAGAACCACCGACCCAAGATCTTGAACCCAAAAGAGGCACCATCTTAAGAGGGCATGTTGAAGATCCCACATCGGAAAGATGAAGGGACGTCACTCACAATATAATATGCATGGGCTACTCCTCCTATTATCAATTGGTTTTAAGATGGAACCACATGATGTTTAATAGAAGAATGGTAGAATATGGTATCAACGCCTTGGTTTTAAGATGGAACCACATGATGTTTAATAGAAGAATGGTAGAATATGGTATCAACGCCGAACTGATTTAATGTCTATAAAGTTGAACTATTTTAATTTAAACTTTAAAATATCATAACTTTGAGCTCATTTGACCAAATTGAAAGATTTTTTTATTTCATGTAAATTTTCGAGTTCTATGTGTTAAAAGATAGGTCGTTTGACCCTTCCACCAAATTAATGTCTATAAAGTTGAACTAGTTTAATTTAAACTTTAAAATATCATAACTTTGAGCTCATTTGACCAAATTGAAAGATTTTTTTATTTCATGTAAATTTTCGAGTTCTATGTGTTAAAAGATAGGTCGTTTGACCCTTCCACCAAAAGATGGTCGTAACTAATTGTAGATGAACGACGGTGACGGCGTTGAAGATCGATGATGATTGCTCAAACTATGTTGGGATGATAGAGAATAAGGAGAATAAAAAGAACACGGAGAGGAGAAAGAGAAAAAAAAATGGGTCCAGGGTAAAGAGAGAACTTCACACCCCAAACAAGTCAAAACATTAAAATTTTCATAAACGAGTCTGTTTTGACAAAGTTTTTTAATATTTGTCACTTATTGCAATTTCCCTTCATTCATCTGTTGGGTTTTATGTCCTAAAACTCGTGGTTTGTAAACGATAAACATATTTTATTACTAATAAAGTGTTATTGAGGTTTATTCAAGTTGTTATTGAATATGTGAATTTCTTATTTTATTTTAGAAAACCCTAAATCCAATAAAATAAGATCCATGGTTATAACATGAGTACTTGAACTTTATGTGGAGACATGAAAGTGGATCAAGTTCGAGTAAATAGCCAAAACGGTCTATAGTATACGAATAAGGTTGGATACCTTATCCTGGGGACACTATTGGATGCGACCCATTTTGTTTTTATTACAAACGATGTGATCCTGAATCGTTCATGTGGAGACATGCGAATGAGGGCGTCCTATGCAAAACGTTTGCCTTAGACCCGACCAAGAAATATATTCACTCTTGCTTTATAACGTTGTTTACTGTTTTAAAGACTGGCTATTTAAAAACGATGACCTAGGTAACTTGACCTTAATCTTGAGCTAACTATGAAATCCTGTTTATTCGGGATTATCCTTAGATCTGCATGGGTGAGAGTGGCTCAACAGCGCCGACTCAATAAGCCTCTCATTTCAGGGGTAAGACCGGATAGATAACTAAGGACATAGAGTGCAAGATGGAATTCACTCTTACCCGTCTCTAGGGATAATAGATAGGTTGTTCCCTTAAGTGCTGACTCCAGGTCTTGAACAAGAGCCACACCCTCTCATTGGCCCGAGAGGGACTCGGTATAGTGATTGGATCACAAACTAATTATTCATTAGAGGATCAGTGGGACTTAAGAAGCAAGATGTAATTATGGGGGTAAAACAAATATTTTACCCAGCCATAAATTACAAACAACTTGTGAAGGGTCAACTTAATAATGATGGTTATATCGAGTGGACAGAAATATATCTATAGTGAGGATAGTGCAACTACTAGGCTATAGTGGAATCTCCTGGTAGTTAACGAATGTTGATTAACTGGGTTAAAGAGTTTAATCAGTTAATCTCGGATCGTTGGAGCTCATGATCTGTAGGTCCATGAGGTCCCCCTGCTAGCTCATATCGGACTAAACCTTAGAACAGTGTGACGAGTGAATTCGAAGTGTTCGAATTCGGATTAGGGAATAAGCGTTAAATATATGTGATATATTTAACAGCATAACGTTCAATTGTGAATTGAACAATAGAGAGAGATGAAGATATTTAAATAAGATTTAAATATCGAAAAATATGATAGAGATTCATAATCAAGTATATCGAGAATAATCGGGATTAGTGTTGGATATTAAATTTGAATTAATTAAATTGTTTAATTATTTATTTAATATTAATTTAATTTAATTTAAAATTAATTATTTGAATTAATTTTTAAATTGAATTAATTTGGTCCAAGTTAGTCAAAAGTCAAAATGTTGACAATTGACTAAAACTTTGAAAGTCAAAGGTCAAATGTTGACTCCACTAAACCTTGAAAGTCAAGAGTCAATATGTTGATTAAAGTTAGTGGAAAAATCCAATTCTTGAGTTAGTGGGAAAAACCATTTTTTGGTGTTTTTATGACTCAAACAATTTTGCTAGGTGTTAATCTCATATCAAACCACTAATCCCACTAAATTGAGTGGATTCTAGGTGTCATCCTAATGTTAACTCAATTTTGCATGATTTTGCATGTGGTCTTCTATACATTCAAAGGGTTCATTAGATTAACCTCTTATTGGCAATTTGATTAATTGTGAGAATTGTAAAACAATTTCTCTTCTATTCTCTCCAAAACCATCTTCATTTCCCTTTCAAATTAGTCACTCAAAGGATCTCACAATCCCTTTCTAAGGCCGGAGAATAGTCGGGAAGACTCTCGTGGTGGTTCGTGACCATTACGTTCGAAGATCAGGCTTGGAATCGAGAAGAATTTGAGCCTCAAAGGTAATTTCTAAATTATTGTCTTTGATTTTCAAATTACATGCTTTTTCCTTTGAAATTAACAAAATTAGAGTACTTAGATCCAAAATTGTTTCTGCTATGCATGCCGAAACTCTATCAAATGGTATCAGAGCATGCTTTAAGTACTCAATTTTGGTTAATTTTGAGTCGGTGGGTAGTAATTCATGTGATGAATGCATGTGTGCTAAAATGGAAATTTTTGGTCTTTGGCATCCAAATTCTCTTCCAATTTGTAATAATTATTGTAATTTCCTTATGATAAATGGGCTTTAATGTGTTACAAAGAGCCTGTATTTTTTCTAGAGTCATTAGAGTCTATTTTAGGGTGTATTTTATCAAAATTGGAAGAGACGTTGAGCTGAAAACCGAGGAGAAGAGAAGAAATTTTTTGTTGCCCAAACCCACAACCCGCACATTTGTTCGTCCAGGCGGTGGCAGTCTGGTTCGGTTCGGCGACGGTTCGTGCAATCTAGTAGCTTTCAGGCGGTTTTCAGCGATTTTTTGGCCAGTTCAGCCTATTTTGAGCTGGTTTAAGCGTTTTACAAGCGGTTCGAGCCGATTCGAAGTATTCGGGGGCGGTTCGAGGCCTTTTCCTAAATTATTAATGTAATAATTTAGTTAATTGCTTGTTTAGGATGCCAAAACCAATCCATTTTAGTGTGGTTTATTTATTTATGCATTGTGAATGTATAGTTTAAATAAATATAATCTGGTGTGCATATTGTATGCCATGTAGATTTAAAATCCTACCATAGGATAAGCATGAAGCATGCATTGAAAGTATGTTATAAGTGTCATAATATATAGTATGCATGTTTAGGATTTCATGAGATATGATATAAGTTGTTATATTATTGCATGGAATGATTTTATATAATTGTTATATAAAAGCATGTTACATGTATGTTATAGGGTTTGTCTAAATTATAAGTGTTATAAAATGGATTAGACGTTAAAACCTATAACAAAGATAAATGCATGTTCATTTAGGGTTAACTACCAAGCAATCTCTTGTTTTAATAGTTAAAATAGGTCGATATCTTGTAAAACTTCGATTACAAGGAAAATTCACCTGGGCACACATGCATTCATCACATGAATTACTACCTAGGCATCGAACTAGCGTTTGAGTTTAGTTAACCTGATTTTATGAGCATGCGTGAGTGATGTGAGGTTTTAAAAGGTTTATCACCTAGACATCATAGGTTAAAATCCAGTATAAACGTTATACTCTGAAAGATTACCTAGACTTAGGATATGTTTTAGTTAGCCAAAATATATGCCTAAGTAAAATAATACCCAACCGTCTAGAACACTTCAGTGGGAGGAAAAATGTTTTCAGCTCCTACGTCCCTAAGAGTTCACACCGTGAGATTCATGCTCGGCTTCGAGTCGCCCTGGGAGCGACCTCCAGTAGGAAAGTATTTGCATGAGTCAATAACAAGGTGAATAGGGGAAGTCGTTCAGTAAGTGGGCGAATGCTGTGTGCCAACACATCCTACGGTCTCCTCCATTAGGTTGCACCGTGAGATTCCCATGATGCGCCTGCGAGTCTGCCCTGGGAGCGACCACCCCTTAGGAGGGTTGTATCATGGGATTCAGAACACCGCGAACTCCAGAAATGGATAGGGTCTCATAGGTCCGTTTTCAACAGTCTTTCCAACTTCGGGAGCTTGTTGATTCCGATTTCTGAGGTCTTAAAATTTAGAGTTGATTTAGATTTATGATTTGGGTACCCTAAACCACCATAAATATAAACCCTAAATACTAGGAGAATTGTGATACGTAGCTACATTAAAAAAAAACTGAAATGAAATATAGCTAACTACGTTTCTTATTTGCAGCCAATAACTAACTAGATTTTAGGGGTGAGAGAGAACACTTACTACACCGATTATGCCCCTTGTATACAACAATATTTACTTAACTGACACCCAACCAAATTTGTTATCCATTCAACCGATTTTTTGTTTTTTTTTTTGTTGACATGTAGGGGTGGGGGATCGAACCTAGGATTTTTTTGTCACTAGTGCATACATCATGCCAGCTGAGCTATGCTCTTGTTGACCCATTCAACCGAATTCGTGTTCTCATTTGTGAGATCTCTCCTGCATATTATATTATTTGATCAAATAACAAATCCCTACAAATATGTGATTGTATATTATATATTATATAATCAAATACAAATCTCTTCAAATATCCTTTCTCTCGCTTAAAATACGATCACTCCTCATCTTTTTCCCTTGATTTTTCAGTCGCTGATGGGCCGCTTTGACACCGTGGCCGGAGCAATTTTTGACGGCGTAAGAGATGAGGTAGGCCAAGACCTCTCGATTATGATCCTTGATATTGAGTTTAGTGAACAACTATGAAAATATGGGAGGCAAAAAATAGTATGTGGAGTGGGTGAGAAGCCAATCCATTTCTTCTAAGAATTGTTATTTTCTATTTTTTTTTTCAATCTTTTGTTTCTGTAATTGGGTTATTGACGTTTTTGAAAAGCGGGTTGTGAATATTTAACCTATGCACTGAGCTTTGTGAAGGGTCGGTGGAAAGGTGGAAAGTGTTAAATGAATAATTTGTAACCTCCAATAACTAGTCCTTTGAGTTCTTGATTGTAACTCCTTGGAATATGTAAGAGGTCTAGCAATATGAAAGATCATGTAACTTCCTAGAGAGTTAATTCTAGGAATCTCTAGAGTCTCCTTTTAACACCTATAAATAGAGGTGTTCCCACCCCTTGTAAGCAAGCTCCAATTGAGCAAAGTGTCATAGCACTCAATGGAAGAAAATTCTCCATATTTTCTCTTCATTCGAAATTTTGTTTCTTTTTTTTTCATTGCCTCCAACAAATTTTGGTATCAGAGCTATTCTAAAATGAACATCAATTGTGTTCCAAACTTGTTTTCAATCACAACAAACCAAGTTCCGATTTTTTATGGAGAGCATTATGAATATTGGCAAAGTCAGATGGAGACCATTTTTATTTCTCAAGATCCTTGAGAAATCATTGAAGAAGATTATGAAGTAACTATTGTAGAAGAAGATGAAGCCACTTCTGAGCGGTCAGCAGATCAAGAGAAGGAGTTTTAGAAGAACAAAAAGTGAAATGCTTTAGCGCTTCGTCTCATTCAGCAAGGTGTTAGTAAGTCAATTTTCCCTCGAAATTTTTGTATTAAAAAGCTAAAGATGCTTGAGAGATTTTGCATAAAAAATTTAAAAGAACTTAAAAAGTTATTTCCATCAAGTTGCAATCCTTGTGGAGATATTTTGACAACTTGACGATGAAGGAAAGTGAAAACATTCGAGAATATTTTTCTCGAGTTTCACAGATAATCAACCAGATGAAGTGTTTTGGAGAAACAATTCCAGAAAAGAGAATCAATGAAAAAGTTCTCCGGAGTTTTCCTCCAAAATTCAATCATGTTGTTGCTGCCATAGAAGAGTCTAAAGATGTGTCTAAGTTGACAATCTTTGAACTAATGAGTTCACTTCAAGCTCACGAAGAAAGGTTGAACAAGTCTCCAAGTCAATCTGTGGAGCAAGCTTTTCATACCAAGCTCGATTTTGCAGAGAATAATAATTTCAAGTCCAACTCTAAAAAACGGTGGAATCCAACACAAAAGAAAGAACAGGGTCAAAGAGACAAGGGAAAATGGCAAAGCAAATCTGGTAATTTTGACTCTCACTGCATTATTTGTAAAAAGTCAAATCATGAGTCTAAAAATTGTTACTTTAGATGCACTAAATGTTGGATTCCAAATCATTCCAAAAAAGACTGTTGGTTTCAAAATAAAAAAGAAAAAGATGAAGCAAATTTTACAAAAGAAGATGAATGGGAGAAATTGTTTTGTTGCACAATTGACCAAAGTCAATCTCAAAGTAAATGGTACCTAGATAATGGTTGCACTAATCATATGACAGGAAATAAATACTTTTTTTTTCAAGATTGATCGAAGTTTTAACTCTCAAGTGAAGCTTGGCGATGGCAAGATGCAGAAAGCAGAAGGAAAATGTGTCATTGTTGTACACACCAAGAAAGGAGATACGAGGTATATTTCAGATGTTCTTTATGTTCCTGACATAACTCAAAATTTGTTGAGTGTTGGTCAATCGCTCCAAAATGGATATGCAGCTAACTTTGATGATGACAAACGCATTATTCTAGACAAGAAAAATGACCAGATAGTTGCAAAGGTTGATATGTCAGTAACCAAAATCTTCCCGATCTTTATGCCATTAGAAGAGAATTTTGCTCTCAAAAGCGAAAGTCCAAATATTTCTCACTTGTGGCATTTAAGGTATGGTCATCTTTACAGCAAAAGTCTTCGTACTTTAAAACAGAAAAATATGGTGATTGGACTTCCAAATATTGAACATAATGGAAAATTATGTGAAGGTTGCATTTATGGAAAAATCCATAGACTTCATTTTCCTAAAACTTCATGGAGGGCTAAATCTCCATTAGAGTTGGTACATTCGGATATATGTGGCCCCACAAGAACTTCATCACTCACTAACAAAAGATATTACATATTATTCGTTGATGATTTTACCCGAATGATGTGGATTTATTTTCTTAATGAAAAATCAGAAGCTTTTGCTAGTTTTGTTCAGTTCAAGGCTCTTGCAGAAAATCAAAGTGGCAAAAAGATCAAGACATTGAGAACGGATCGTGGAGGCAAGTTCATTTATAAACCATTCATGGACCATTGCAAGGAGAATGGCATAATGAGACAACTCACGGTTCGACATAGCCCTCATCAAATGTCGTTGCTGAAAGAAAGAATCAGACCATTGTGGAAATGGCAAGGAGCATGTTGAAGGCAACAGATCTTCCAAATAATTTGTGGGCATAAGTTGTTAATACAACTGTTTATATCCTCAATCGATGTTCTATTATGTGAAGGTTGCATTTATGGAAAAATCCAGACTTCATTTTCCTAAAACTTCATGGAGGGCTAAATCTCCATTAGAGTTGGTACATTCGGATATATGTGGCCCCACAAGAACTTCATCACTCACTAACAAAAGATATTACATATTATTCGTTGATGATTTTACCCGAATGATGTGGATTTATTTTCTTAATGAAAAATCAGAAGTTTTTGCTAGTTTTGTTCAGTTCAAGGCTCTTGCAGAAAATCAAAGTGGCAAAAAGATCAAGACATTGAGAACGGATCGTGGAGGCAAGTTCATTTATAAACCATTCATGGACCATTGCAAGGAGAATGGCATAATGAGACAACTCACGGTTCGACATAGCCCTCATCAAATGGCGTTGCTGAAAGAAAGAATCAGACCATTGTGGAAATGGCAAGGAGCATGTTGAAGGCAACAGATCTTCCAAATAATTTGTGGGCATAAGCTGTTAATACAACTGTTTATATCCTCAATCGATGTTCTACTAAAGCAGTCAAAGACAAAACTCCTTTCGAAGCATGGAATAAGAAGAAACCAGTTATTGATCACTTGAAAGTTTTTGGTTGTCCAACTTATTCTCTTATTCCTTCACGGGAAAGAGAGAATTTCGATAAAAAAAAAAGAGCTAAAGACTTATTCATCAGATATAGTGATGAATCAAAAGGATACTGACTTCTAAATCCAGAGACGGAGAAATTATTGATACCAAGAGACGTAATATTCGATGAAATGGCCACATGAGATTTCGAGGATTATGATTCTCAACCTAATCTACATGATGAAATTATTCCAGAGCCTGATTGGCAACCAGTCTCTCAGAATTTGAGATCACCAAGGAGTTCTTCGTCAACTCCAGCAAGATCTCCAGTTGAAGCTACTTCAAATCAAGATAACTCAGAATCTCCTCCAAGAAGAATGCGGTTTTTGCAAGATATATATGCTTCAAGTGAACACTTTGCCATGTTTGCTTGTGAGCCACAAAGTTTTGATGATGCCACAAAAGAAGACGTTTGGAACAAAGCTATGGATGAAGAAATAGCTAGCATCGAAAGAAATAAGACGTGAGAGCTTCAAGACTTACCTCCAGGGAAATATGCTATTGGCTTAAAATGGGTCTTCAAGACTAAATTCAACGAAGATGGTTCCATTAAGAAGCATAAAGCTCGCCTAGTAGCGAAAGGATATTCTCAACAACCCGGTGTTGACTTTAATCAGACTTTTGCACCAGTAGCTCGCATGGAGACAATAATGATTGTTCTTGCTTTAGCAGCCCAGTTACAGTTGAAGATATTTCAACTTGACGTCAAATCTGCTTTCTTGAATAGTTGGAAGAAGAAGTATATGTAGAACAACCTCAAGGGTATATTGTTCATGAAAAAGAAGAGAAGGTTTATCGACTCCATAAAGCCTTATATGGATTAAAGAAAGTGCCTCGTGCATGGAATAGCAAAATTGACGGATACTTTTGTCTTAATGGTTTTCAGAAAAGTCTCAGTGAACTATCTCTCTGTATGAAAAATGAAGGAACAAATTTCCTTGTGGTTTGCTTATATGTTGACGGTCCGATCTTTTTTGCAAGTAACTCAGAAATGCTTGAGGAATTTAAACAGAGCATGATGAAGAAATTTGAAATGACTGATTTAGGTCTCATCAAATATTTTCTTGGAATTCAAGTCAAACAACATCAAGGTGAGATTTTTTTTTCTCAAGAAAAATATGTTGACGATTTACTCAAGAAGTTTCACATGAGCAAGTGCAAGCAAATTGAAACTCTTATGGCATCAAATGAGAAGTTATGTTGTGATGATAATGTTGGTAAAGCAGATCCAAAAAGTTTTCGAAGTTTGGTGGGTTCGTTGATCTATCTTACTAATACCAGGCCAGATATTATGTATCATGTTAACGTCATTTCCAGGTACATGAATGAACCAAGCAAAAAACATTATGCTCATGTTAAAAGAGTTTTGAGATATTTGCAGGGTACCAAAAAGCATGGACTCAAATATGTCAAGGAGAAGGATTGTCAGTTGGTTAGCTACACTGACAGTGATTGGGCTGGTTCCCTCGACGATCGAAAAAACACTTCAAGTTATGTGTTATGTTTGGTTAAGGAGAACTCTCAATGATCTTCAAATAGAGTTGGTCATGCTGTCTTTCATGCTCGGTCAAAGCATATTGAGTTAGGTCATCATTATATTAGAGATTTGGTAAACAAAGAAGAAATTTACTTGGAGTATCAACACCAATGATCAATCGGCTGATATGTTCACCAAAGCTGTTACGTTAGAGAAGTTCGAGAAGTTTTTGAAAATTACAAATTAAGAGGGGGTGTTAAATGAATAATTTGTAACCTCGAATAACTAGTCTTTTGAGTTCTTGATTGTAACTCCTTGAAATATGTAAGGGGTCTGGCAATATAAAAGGCCATGTAACTTCCTTAATTCTAGGAATCTCGTAGAGTCACCTTTTAACACCTATAAATAGAGGTGTTCTCCATCCCTTGTAAGCAAGCTCCAATTGAGAAAAGTGTCATAACACTCGACAAAAGAAAATTCTCCGTATTCTCTCCTCATTCTAAATTTTGTTTCTTTTTCTTTCATTGCCTCTAACAAAAGGTGAGATGAGTGGTTGAGAATTAGAACATGTCGCATTTACATGGAGACTAATTGTGAAAAATTATTTTCTTACATTTTAATTTTTTTTTTTTTTTTTTTTTTTTGAAGATTGTATTTCTCGATCGTCCTGCGAGAGCATAGGGTGAAGATGGTGGCAAGGAGAAACGAGAGGGGTCAGAGTGTAGGATTTCTTTATTCCTATGTTCATGATTCTAACTTGTTAGATTTCTTTTAGGCTTTAATCTATAATCCTATAGATTGATAATATCTAACATGCATGAATCACAAACCTAATACATGAATCTCTATGTTCATGAGTTGATTAAATAAGCGGAAGCGTACCTGGATTCATGATGAAGAAGATCTTTGAATTGGGTTTGCTCTTCCAATTCTACAAGCGGTTTTCACCCTTCTCTCTCTAACGATGGAGGTTAATGAGAAAATGAAAACTAATTGCTTATGAATCGGGGAACCACAACCCTTTAAATTTTTGTTATTTATTTATTATTTAACAATCATAAATAATAAATAAATTTGACGGTTTCTACACATAACTTCCATACCATTAATTATATTAATTATGTAACTTACTCAATAAAAATAATAAATACTTAATGATCACCTTATTTTTATTGAGTTCCAAATAAACAAATAGCCCAAACACATTTTATATATATATTTGTCCAATAAATCTAACAATCTCCCACTTGGACAATATATATAATTACATGTGTTCATCTTTATGCGCAAATAATGTGGCTATCATAATTTAAAGTTACTCCAAATCAATCTCGTCCATTAATCATATCAACATTGAACCAAAGCGGTTTAATTACATTAGTTCGTAATTCAACCCATCAATGATCACGAATATCAATATAATTAAATGACATAGATCATAGTACGGATGTGTAGCATAGAAATGACATCCAATGTGATCCATCATGTCAACTTCTAACTGGTCCCTAATGAGATCAAAATTTTCCATAAACAGAGTGTAACAAAATTCTTTATTATCCATAAACTGCAGTAATCAATAAGTCTGTATAACATTCATATATATAGAAACAAACTCCCACTAAATCTGAATATCTTCAAATAACATAACACCCATTTGAGCAGTATGCTCCAAAAAAAAACCTTGGGTGGTAGTCCCTTAGTTAACGGATCCGCAATCATAGAGTTTGTACCAATATGTTCTATATATAAATGACCACTCTGAACTCTTTCTTTAACAACTAGGAACTTGATGTCAATGTGCTTTGACTTAGTTGAACTCCTATTGTTGTTCGAATACATGACTGCTGATTTATTGTCACAGAATAACTTTAGTGGTCTTTCAATTCCTTTCACAATCTTTAGCCCAGTGACAAAATTTCGCAGCCACATTCCATGATTGGATGCCTCATGACATGCTATAAATTCAGCGGCCATAGTGGAAGCAATGAGTGTTTGTTTAACACTTTTCCATGAGATTGCTCCTCCAGCAAGCATAAAGATATAACCTGAAGTGGATCTCCGACTGTCTTGGCATCCAGCAAAATCTGAATCCGAATATCCAACGATCTCCAGTTGGTCCGATTTCTTATATGTGAGCATGTAGTCTTTAGTTCTTTTCAAATAACGCATAACCCGCTTGACAGCTACCCAATGATCCATACCAGGGTTACTCAGATATCTGCCCAACATTCCGACAATGTATGCCAAATCTGGTCGAGTACATACTTGTGCATACATCAAACTTCCTACTGCAGATGCATAAGGAATTTTCTGCATTTCTTTAACTTCAAGATCATTCTTAGGACATTGTTGAAGACAAAATTTGTCTCCTTTAACAACGGGGGTATTTCCTGATTTACAATCCTGCATGCCATATCTTTTTAGTACATTTTCAATGTAACTCTTTTGTGATAATCCAAGTATACCTCGAGAACGATCTCGATGTATCTGAAGTCCTAATACAAAAGAGGCCTCACCAAGATCTTTCATTTCAAACTTAGTTGAAAGAAATCTTTTAGTTTCATGCAGTAAGCATGTATCATTGCTAGCGAGCAATATATCATCAACATATAAAATCAGAAAAATATGTCTGCTCCCACTGAATTTGTGGTATACACAATCATCAATTAAATTACTCTCAAAACCAAATGAGATAATAATTTCATGAAATTTGTGATACCATTGACGAGAAGCTTGCTTGAGACCATATATGGATTTCTTTAGTTTACAAACCATTTTGTTTGGATCTCCCACCACAAAATTTTCTGGTTGATTCATAAAAATTGTTTCATCAATGTTGCCATTTAGAAACGCAGTCTTAACATCCATTTGGTGTAGCTCAAGATCAAAATGCGCCACTAATGCCATGATCGTCCTAAAAGAGTCCTTTGTCGAAACAGGGGAAAAGGTTTCTGTAAAATCAATACCTTCCCTCTGAGTGAAACCCTTTGCAACAAGACGTGCCTTATATCTTTCTACATCACCCTTTGAATCCCTTTTGGTTTTAAATATCCATTTACAACCAATAGGTTTCGCACCTTCAGGTAATGAGACTAGATCCCAAACGTCATTGTCTTCCATAGACTTAATTTCTTCATTCATGGCAATAATCCATTTATGAGAATTAGAACTATGCATTGCTTGATGTAAGTTGATAGGATCATCTTCCATCATTTCAACGCTATCCTCATGTTCTTGGAGAAATACAATATAGTCATCCGAAATAGCATTTCTCCTTTCTCTCGTGGATCTCCGTAATGGCATTTGTTCTTGAGGTTGTTGAGTTTGTTCTTCAGGAATGTTTACCTCATTTTCAATGGGAAGATTTGTATTATTGTCTTGAAGTTCTGGAATTTCTTCTTGATTAATATCATAAATAAATTCATGATTATCATCAGTAGCAATTGTAGGAATTTGAACAAATTCCTCTTCAAATACAATTTCCTTAGTATTTCTCCCCTCAAACTCAATATCCTCAAAGAACACCGCATTTCCCGTCTCAAAAATAGTTCTGTTCGTGGGAACAAAAACTTATAACCCCTTGATTTCTCAGAATATCCAATAAAGTAACAACTAACTGTTTTGGAGTCCAATTTCTTTTCATTAGGCTTATAAGGTCTTGCCTCTGCTGGACATCCCCAAATATGAAAATGCTTTAGGACTGGCTTTTTACCGGTCCAAAGCTCATAAGGAGTTTTAGTTGTTGCTTTAGTTGGAACTCTATTAAGAATATATGCTGCAGTCTTTATTGCTTCTCCCCAGAGAGATTCCGGTAAAGTAGAATGAGAAATCATGCTTCTTACCATATCTTTAAGAGTTCTGTTTCGTCTCTCAGATACATCATTCATGCGAGGAGAACCTGGCATAGTGTATTGAGGTACAATTCCACATTCCTCTAGGAATTTAGCAAATGGTCCTGGACGTTGTTCTCCTGATCCATCATATCGACCATAGTAGTCACCACCACGGTCAGATCTGACAGCTTTAATTCTTTTACCAAGCTGATTTTCTACTTCAGCTTTGTGTGCCTTAAACACGTCCAGTGCTTGGGACTTCTCACTAATGAGATAAAGGTAGCCATATCTTGAATAATCGTCTATGAACAAAATAAAATATCGTTGACCATTCCAAGAAGCCGTAGGGAATGACCCACAAATATCAGTATGAATGAGTTCTAAGACGCCTGTAGTTCTGTTGGCACCCAATTTCTTTACATTTGTTTGCTTTCCCTTAATACATCCAATACAAACCTCAAAATTGGAAAAAATCAAGAGAATCAAGAATTCCATCACTTACAAGCCTTTCAATTCTGTGTTTAGATATATGACCTAAACGCTTGTGCCAAATTGATGCAGAATTTTCATTTGTTAATTTTCTTTTAGTACCGCGAGTACTTGTATGCAAGGTTTCATTATATGAGGAAATTGTATCAAGTAAATATAGATTATCATAAACCGACAAAGAACCAGTTGCAATAATACTTGAATTTAAAGAAAGACTAAACTGACAATTTCCAAATGAACAACAATAACCAAATTTGTCCAAAACAGAAATAAAAACCAAATTCCGTCTAAAAGACGGTACAACAAAAGTGTCTTTCAAATCCAAATAAAAACCAGTTCTTAATAATAATCTAAAATTCCCAATAGCCTCGACTTCAACTGATTTGCCATCGCCCACAAAAATGAATCTTTCATCATCACTTGGCTTTCGGCAGCTCAGGCAACCCTGCATAGAAACACTAATGTGAGTAGTAGCACCAGAATCTACCCACCAAGTGTGACTCGGTACTGAAGTTAAATTAACCTCAGAGCAAACTAAAGTAAGAGATTCACCTTTCTTTGCACGCCATGCGTGATATTTGGTACAGTTCCTCTTCAAGTGTGTGGATTGCCGACAAAAGAAACAACTAAATTCCTCATTTTCTTTAGTTTGTTGTTTCTTTTGCACGGGACCACCTGCAGCTTCTTTAGGGTTCTTCCTTTTATTCCTTTTATCTCTGAAATTACTTCCTGAAGCCAAATGAGCACTTTCAGTCCGATCTTGCTTCAATCTCTCTTCTTCTTGCACACAGTATGAAATGAGCTCATTAAGAGTCCATTTCTCCTTCTGACAGTTATAGCTGACCTTAAACTGATTAAATTGTGCAGGAAGAGAGATCAAAACCAAATGCACGAGCAGTTCATCAGAAAGCTCTAACTTTAGTGCTTTTAGTTTTTTAAGCAAGGTGAGACATTTCCATTATGTACTCCCTTATGTTTCCTTTTCCCTTATACTTCATTGAGGTCAAGCTTGCAAGAAGCGTGCTTGTTTCAGCCTTATCATTTTTTGCAAAACGTTTCTCAATTTCCTCAATGAATTCCTTAACATTAGTGACTTCAGAGATATCACCCCTAAACGCTTCTGAAATTCCTCGCTTAATGATCATTAGACACATGCGATTTGATCTTTCCCATTTTTCAAGGTCCTGTTTTTCAACAAGGGTACCTTGATCCGTAATAGTGGGTCGATCAATCCGAAGCGCAAGGTCTAGATCCATACACCCGAGGATAATCAAAACATTTTCTTTCCAATCTTTAAAGTTATTTCCATTCAGTATAGGAATAGAATTGACATTGGCAGATATTGTAGATGCGGAAGCATTAACTTAAATTAAAACAAAAGAATACTATGAACACATTTTTACATCTTGATTAATAAATTCACATTGAGATTTTTCCATCATAAAAAAAAATATCTAGCACAACATTAATATTTAGTCTTTGGACAGAAATATTAACTTGTAAGTGATATTTTTGTGCCATGATCAAATACTGACAATAAATCCTGTCAAACAATAATTCTATCTTTGGATTGAATTATTGTTCACATGGAACCGAATAATCGTCACATATTTATCATCACAAGTACTTCTGTAATTCGGGCCGACAATATTAATCTTTCTTTGGACCGATATAATATCCGCATGAATTACAGACGTACTTATCATTTAAAATCCATACCGAATCAACATTCCCAAGATAAATTACTTTGGTAATTAATATGTTGTTTCAATTGATTGGTTTAAAATAATAAACTCCTTAAATCTAAAAAAAAAACTTTATTGAATTTATTAATTAAATTCTTAATTCCTTAAGTTCTTAATTATTTTATTTACGATAATTATCTAGAAAAAACTCAAGCAAACCCTAAAACTTTTAATATTTTTCTGTAAATCTTAATCTCAATATCATGAAAATCTTATACGATTATAAAAATCTTAATCTTAATCATAATCTTATATCATGAAAATCTTAATCTTAATATCAACATATTAACATAGAGATCGGCTCTGATACCAATTGTAGGATTTCTTTATTCCTAAGTTCATGATTCTAACTTGTTAGATTTCTTTTAGGCTTTAATCTATAATCCTATAGATTGATAATATCTAACATGCATGAATCACAAACCTAATACATGAATCTCTATGTTCATGAGTTGATTAAATAAGCGGAAGCGTACCTGGATTCATGATGAAGAAGTTCTTTGAATTGGGTTTGCTCTTCCAATTCTACAAGCGGTTTTCACCCTTCTCTCTCTAACGATGGAGGTTAATGAGAAAATGAAAACTAATTGCTTATGAATCGGGGAACCACAACCCTTTATATTTTTGTTATTTATTTATTATTTAACCATCATAAATAATAAATAAATTTGACGGTTTCTACACATAACTTCCATACCATTAATTATATTAATTATGTAACTTACTCAATAAAAATAATAAATACTTAATGATCACCTTATTTTTATTGAGTTCCAAATAAAAAAATAGCCCAAACACATTTTATATATATATTTGTCCAATAAATCTAACACAGAGATGATCGACGAAGATGGTGAACCGTTCCTCTTCTTCGATAGAGCTTGTTCATCGGGGACAAAAAAAAAATCAGGTCAGACGACGCAAATTAGTCAGGTGTGTAATTAATGTTATTTATTATTCTTCCTTGTTTTTGAACCTATTAATATTTATTTTTTCTCTTTTGCTTTTCAATATATACTATTTGTCTAGGTGTAATTCTCAATATACTATTTAGCTAGAGTTAATGTATTTCCCAATATGTACGTGTATTTCTCAATTTATACTACTTATCTTAGGTCATTGGTTAATCACAATGTTACTTACCAGGTGTATTGTTCTAGTATATACTACTTATTCTAGGTCATTGTTTTAATTAATATTAGTATCTATAAGCAATTTTTGTGTTTGAAGTTTGCCAAATTGTATTTTCCGATATATACTAAATACTAGGTGTATTTCTCAATTTATACCACTGATCTTAGGTCATCGGTTAACCAATGTTACTTATCCAAGTGTATTTTTCAGTATATACTACTTATTCTAGGTCATTGTTTTAATCAATATTAGTATCTATATGCAATTTCTGTGTTTTAAGTTTGCCAATCCACAACGTGATTCATGATTTTTACTTAACTAGTATTTTATTTTTTAAAAAATTGGAAACAAGCTTTAAGTTTTAGAGTTCTCTCTAGGGCGTTACCTTTGTTGAATGCACAAATTATGGTTTGTTTTTTAGTTGCTTATAATTTTATTTGAAATTACGATGTTGCAAAATATATAGTAATTATAAATGAGTTTTAATTGTCGTGATCTTAATGATAATGTATACTAGCTCCTTTGAATTTTGAACACCATTTCTCCTTCATTAAATAAATTTTGTTTTTTTTTTTTTGGTTGTAGGAGATTGAATTTTTCAAAGGGTTAATTCTAGTGAGTACTTTAGTGTGAAAACATTTTAAAGATTATACTAAATACAATAATTAACTATTTTTCATTACTTGATTAGCTCTGCTTTCCCCTAAATACTAAACTTTAACTTAACTCAATCATAAAAACTAAAATCTAAAATCTAAATCTAAATCTAAATACACCGCTCGTTGGCCGATCCTCCATCCATCAGCAGCGACGTTCTCAAGGCACCACCAAAATCAGCTCCCTCTTGCAATTCGGAACTTCGAAAGCCCTAGGATTTGATCCAAATCTTCCATCTGGGTAGGTCACTAAATGCTCTGTGATTTGCATTTACGAATTATGTACATGGGATCGCTGATTTACTTCTGGGTTTTTTCTGCTTCTTTCTAAATTCTACTTGTTTTCTCTCTTTGTGGATGCTTCCTTTCATGGTTCCATTGCTCCACCTTAGTTTATTCCAGAAACCATGCAGTTCTTTGGTGGGTCAGAGATTAGCCCTTCGCCTCCAGCACCGACAGCAACGGGAAACAATGTGCATATGATTTATATTTTCAATAGAAATGGAGTTTGCTTGTTCTACAGGGAGTGGATTCGGCCTCTCCGGACATTGAATCCCCACCAAGACTACAAACTTATGTTTGGTTTGCTCTTCTCGCTCAAATCCTTTACTGCCAAGATGGACCCAACCAGGTTTGTTTTTCTTCCTTCACTGGGAAACTACTTTGCTTTAATGCCATACCTGAATGATCCAACAAGATAGGATGTTTTTTATGTCTTCATAATTTGACCATCGCATTGCTCTTTTATGATTGGTGGCATTGGCAATAACTAATAAGATGAGTAATTTGATTGTAGATTTTGATAGCTTTCTTTTTCCTTTCCTTTTTGTTATAGTGTCGATAAAGGCAATCTTGGGGTGCCTCAGTTACCTGGCCAAGGTTGTTCGTTTCACAGTTTTCGTACAAATACCTACAAGCTCAGTTTTACTGAAACTCCATCAGGGATGAAGGTTAGTTTAACCTTCCTTCTTCTGTTCTTTTCTATATTTTCCACTGTAGTTTCATGCATGTCATATTGAATTGTTAAGTTAAATATCTTGATGTATGATCTCCTTTTCTTTTTAAAGAGGATGACCAATCAGCAAAAGAGGTAAAAAGACCCCAATTTCAAGAGGAAAGACAATCTGCCACCCAAACTCCTTCAATAAGAAATCCCAAAAACTGAAAAACCTCTAGCCTGTTTGCACCAAATCTTCCCCACATTTGATGTATGGCATGGCATGATATACCCAGAACTAATGTCGTCTACATTTGATGTAGAGGCTTAAACACTCAGTAGAAGCTCCAAAAGATGTCCTAAATGGACTCTCTCTCCCTCTGGTTGTCATTTGTGCCTTGGTGATGCTGAATCCCTTGATCACCTCTTCCTTCACTGCCCGTGGTGATGCTGAATCCCTTGATCACCTCTTCCTTCACTGCCCGTTTGCTCAGAGAGCTTGGTTTTGGATTTTTAAGGAGTTTGATTTGCTTCTCTGTCTCCCTCTGAGGGTCGATGATGGGATGGTGAAATTGCTTCGTGGGGGGATGTTCAAAAATAGAAAGCAAGTGCTTTGGTCTTTGGTTGGTAGGGCCACCATGTGGAGCATATAGTTAGAGAGAAACCAAAGAATTTTTTAAGATAGACTACTCCTTTTCAGTCCTTTTGTAGTAATGTCCAGCTTTTAGCTTCTTGGTGGTGTTTGAAACACAAGAACTTTTTTTGTAATTATAGCTTGTCCATGATTCAACACAATTGGAAATCTTTGTTTTAGCTTTCTAGGAGGGGGTCTTTTTCTCCCCCTGCCCTAGGCTGTCTTCTTTCGTTGTTTATAATACATACGTGTGTTTCTTAAAAAAAAAAAGTCTTTATTTTTCTATTTATTGTTATTTTCATCACATCAGGTATTTGACAAGGTAGATGGGAGTTTTAAAGGTTTGGGTTCTCTCTTCTCTGAACTTGTGTTACATGGATAACTTAAGTTTTGATTCGTAACCTTGTGAAATGTTCTTGCTTTTCTATCTTGTTCTTATAAAGTTCAGTTTCTTAGGTAATAATTGGTACTTCAAAGTTCAAATGGACCTTTTTGTTTCTTGTTTTATCCTTGAAGACTTAAAGTTGGATTTTTTGAAGAAGCCCTGTGAAGCTGCTGTTTTAACTTTTAAAATTGTTACTGTGTTGAAAAATAATTAACCGGTGTTGCAAGGGGATCCTTGCCATGAATTATAGTGTCGCATTGCTCAAGATTGATAAATCAGTTTAAAGTTCAGTTTTGTGTGCATTGATGGATTATTTCTTCGTTTTCAGATTATTCTGGTTACCCATCCTAGAACTGGTGATCTAAGGGACTCGTTAAAGTACATCTACAACTTGTATGTTGAATATGTAGTGAAAAATCCACTCTTCAGTCCTGGAACCCCAATCAGGTAAATTGTTAGCTTTGGTTGATGAATAATCCTATATACCAACTGTAGTAATTTAATTCAAAGAAACTCAATTTGAACTTTGTAATGCATGCATCCTTTTGTTTCAGTTTAAAAATGTTCAAATGCCGTCTCGTCTGGCATAAGGAAACTTATTATTTGTGCTTGCAAGTTGCACCTTAACTACAACTACTTTAAGTCTTTCTTAGAGGCCTTTTGAGGGATCTTGTAGTCTTTACTAGATTCTCCCTCTAGGCTAATTACCACTTTAGCACTTGGGGTTTGAGCTTTGTTTTGAACTTTTAATTTGGTTCGTATGGTTTTACAAATTTCATAGTATTAGTCCCTGTGGTTTGGGCAATTTGGTTCCTATGGTTTTGTTAAAAAATTTAGGGATTGTGTAGGTTTGATTACCATATGTTAGCAATTTTATTACTTGACATGCTCTTTTATCTTTTACGTTCTTTACCTTTTTATATTGCAATACACTGGTTTTTTTTTGGTTCCTATCAAGACATTTTTGGCAGATAGAGCTATTGGAATCATAATGAATTTGTAAAACCTTATAGACCGAATTGAAACCAATCTCAAATCGTATGGACTAAAATGTTAACCCGTGTTTTACGAGACAATTTAACATTGGAGAATACATTTCCTTCCATTCGTTAACTTTTCCTGTTTACCCTTTTTAACAAAAGATTTGAAACGTTACAAAATCTTTTTTACGGATTATCCCACCCCCTTAAACAAATCCCTGCTTACTATGATATAGCTTTTATGATGAAAACAAAATTATTCTTGTTTGTTCTGGCAACACAATATACTCCCTCGATTAATCATTTGATTTTGCATTCTGCAGGTGTGAGCTATTCAATACAAGTCTTGACCAATATGTAAGGAGCGTATCATAGAAATCTAAGGTAGTGACTACTCTGTCATTTTAGTTTTATCCAAGTCGTATGCTTTGTCTGTCTTTTGTTGATGAATGAATGCGTTTCATTGAATAACTGTGCAGTTGCAGGCGATTAAAACCTCATTGTCGAAAAATGCCTACCTGGGAGTTTCCTTCTCTTATTCCATTGGTATGCCTACCTGGGAGTTTCCCTTTCTTATTCCATTGGTTGGACTGTAGAGTGCAGAGTGGTATATGAATTATTCAAGTTTATTTTTTTTCCTTTTCCTTATTTTTTCTCCCAGCATTTTTGTGGTAAATTCTGGTGATGTGATAGTGGTGGAAATGAAAAAAGATAAAAGAAGGAATTCTAGTACAAATGTTTGCTGCTCATGTATGATTTGTAGCACTGCAGCTATATTTCTTGTTTCATCTACACACCTACCATACATTAGGAGTCCTTTGTGTAAAAAATGTTAAACGTTTCCACCCTTTCATTGTTGTTATTTGTTTCAACCCTAGTTATTTATTATTATTATTTTTTATTTGTGAGTGTCTGAGGTAGCTTGCACACCTCAACTATTCTCACAGGACAACGGCTTAATCCTACTACATTTCATTGTAAAGGAAGCTCGTTGAATATTAAATCCTAGGTAGATAGATGGCCACCATGGCATGAATCCATTTTCTACAAGGCCTTTACTATTTACGTTGGCCCTTAATGATCACCAAGCTAATCTATAGTTGTTTCATAAGATTGTCATACCATAACTCTTCCTTGGGTTCCTAAGTCATCCAGAATGGATCTTGGTTCTTTAAGGTTTATAGCTCTCAACTCGTAAAGAGAAATATGTTTGTAATAATGGCTAGCTCCGAAAAGGGAAATTTACCTGGTTTTTCTTGCAATGGAGGCTTATATCATGAAAAATATTAGACAAACTCCATGTCTACCCTACTTTGATTCCTGATGTCTAGCCAATTAAGTCTCTTGTTGGTTGGCGAGCACACAATCACATTGTTCTTTTTTCTTGGATGTTGTCGAGCTCTTTCTCAAATCTCTCTTTGCTTTCTCTGATCGACTTAGCTCAAACTTACAACTTACTTTCCATAGTGGAAGGATGAAAACAAGAACGAATGAACTCATAATGGTTAGGCCACGTTTACTCCGACGCTCAAGTCAACAATGTTTCAATCAAATAAATTTCTCGAATCTTTTTTAGCATATCCTTTAAAAGAACATTGTACCTCGTTTATATACTTATCTGTTTGTAACCGCCAATTAGTTCTTCCGTCAAGTCATTAATTGGCCAATGATTAATCTGAGTCGTTATACTCTTTCCCTCATCATGGGTAATGATGAGGTGGGCCTTGCTCCATCTGTTGAAGATATCAACTGTTGGTCTTCTAACGACTTGACTGATTGACTCTCATTAAGGCAGTTGATCTAACTGAGATGTAACGGTTCAGGATCTCGATTGGTTGTCCATGACGTGTGCGAACCTTCCTCGAGCTATACTTTCTGACGCAATAATTAACTCATACCCCCAACTGTCACTTAGACTAGAGTTAATTAGCCACGCTTAGACCCTTGTTACCTGGCGATTGAGGCAATTATACGTATTAATCTTTAACGGTAAAACATGCATAAGGACTCGGGTGTCACTCCTAATCAGTTACACATGCTACTTTGATACAAACAAAGGAAGGAGATGCAACAAATAATCAATGTTAAGCTAAGAAATCAAGACAAACCCTCACTAATGCATAAAGGTAAAATCCCTAAACCTAAAATTAGAGCACTTACCTTAGTTGCCCGTTGTAAGAATCAAGCTAAATCAACAAGATTTGAACTTCTATACAGTAGAATAGGGAGAAAAATGGAGTTAGGAGAAGATGAGTTTTTATACTTATCGTAGGCAAGCGTCTTGACGCTCCGGACGGACTTTTCCAGCGCATTACAACGTCTCGACGCTTGGGGCTGGGCTTGCAAAAATAAATCAATATTTTGTCCTCCCATGGACTCAATCTCAAGCTGATCACTCTGTCAAAGTTCTCCTGCACCACCAAACCACTCATCACATTTGAAATAATATTTGATTAATTAATTTACACAATATAAACATTCAGAACGATTAATCAATATTATCCTCTAAAACATTCTTTTAAGCTCTAAATTAACGCAATCGCCTGATTTAACCCTAAACAATTAAATTCAACATAATATAACAATTAAGCACAATTAATTCTTTAATTCGCAAGACTTAAGAGCTATAAAATAACACTATTTAACCCTAAACAATTAAATTCAACATAATATAACAATTAAGCACAATTAATTCTTTAATTCGCAAGACTTAAGAGCTATAAAATAACACTTTCAGAGTGCTATCACATTTCATCAACAATTTGTATGTCTGCCATAAAGCAGATTCCTTTTTAGTGCGCGTTGATCCTGTCACCGTCATAAAAAGCATAAAGCATAATCATTTGCGCACATGAGATATAGAGGGGATTCACGCCTATAAATAGAACTCTTTCCTTGAAGAAAAGTGTGCTAATTTTGGGGCTCGTTCTATTATCGGTTTTTGTGCGATTTTTGGAGAGAGGTGTGAGAGTTCCTTAGAGAGTTTTGTGAGAAAACTTTCAGGAGAAGAATTTGAAGAAGGGAGTCGCTAGAGAAGGAGATTCTTCTCATCAACCTTCGTTGGAGCTTTCGCACATCCTCTTCACTTTTTTTCTATCTCTGCCTTAAGCTTTTTTCTTTAAGTGTTCATAGTTTAAGTCATTTGCTTAACTTACTTGCATTTGTTATCTACCTTTGCTTTAGACCTTGTTTATTGCTTATTTAAGTATGTTAATGAAGATGTATTCTTTTCACATCTTTTCTTTATGCACGAGCTAATTTACGTTGTGAAGGTTTGTTCATTTGAAGTTTGGAAAAGCGCATGGTATAAAACCTTTGTTGTATGAGCCATATTCAATTGCTTAAGTCTGCTTGATCACTTGATTTAAGTAGCAGCATGCGTACCATATAACTTATGAGCATTGACATTGTGTCAAAACTCCTTAGAGATATTGCGTCCACTCATAGGCTAATAGAACTTTGTTCCTAGCACTTTCGCATGTAATATTATAGTAATGCTTCACTCATAGGCTAATAGAACTTTGTTCCTAGCACTTTCGCATGTAATATTATAGTAATGCTTCTATATGCGCATGTAGATCATTAATGTTATTCCAACTCATTGAAGAGAAATGCTCTCTCCTCTCTCCAAACCCCTCACCATGCCACCATCCTTAACTCGCCGGAAATACCCACACCACCGGAATGGATCGAAATCACCCTAGCCGCCAAGCTACATCCTTCTCCATCGACAAAAAAACTTTCTCCATAAAAATTGGAGGAGGTTTGCGCATCATAGAGGAAGCAAAAGACAAGTCTTATACTCTAGCTTTGAAAAAAGACTCTCTGCAATGGTTGATCAATTCATTCTCTACTCTTATGGAAGCCCCACTCACTATGAGATTCTTTGTAGAAGATAGATTGGATGATTATGTACTATGGGTGGAAAAGATATCCACCAGAAAAGGCTATTGTGCTGAGATAGCCAGATTAGGAACAAAGGGTGGACTAAACAAAATTATTATACCCATTGGTAATAATAAATATGGGTGGAAGAAATTCCTCTCTCTTCTTAACTCCCACAACAACCTCTCAAAGAAAGAAGTATCATCAATGGTTTATAATCCCACATATACAAGAAGTCATTTATCATACAAGGAGGCCTTAAAGATGGAAAAGAGTGTGAACATATATGTTACTTCATCAACCACTTTGAAGCAAGCTATCCAACAGGTGTCAACAGAAAGAACCAAGCCTACTCCTGAAATGGTTAAATTCTTTCCAGACGAGCCTATCATTGTCTCCAGACAAAATTTTCATGATAGTTGGGCAGAGATTATCAAAGTCATTCAGTTGGATGTCACAAATGTTGGCTCCATAAGCCCTATTCAACCTGATAGAGCTCTATTGAAGGTTCAAGACAAATAACAGGGGATCACTTTATGTAAAAGAAAGGGATGAACTTTGGCAGGACGCTTCAAGATCCGATTTGAACCTTGAAATGAAGACGCATACCTTGAAAATCCTGTGGTACCATCATATGGAGGATGGATTAAAGTTAGGAACGTGTCTTTTGATAGATGGTCCATTGATTTGTTTAAGAACATTGGTGATATCTGTGGAGGACATTTGGAGACAGCCACCAAAACACTATCTAGGCTGGATATGATGGAAATCAGCGTCAAGGTAAAGGAGAATATTCATGGCTTCATCCCAGTCGAAATCATCCTCACTACACAAGGTAAAAAACCCATCACTGTGCAGGTTGATCCCTTTTACAAGTCGGAGCTCGCCTTGAACTTCATTGCCGGAATCCATGGCAAATTGGCACCTAGAATCGCCGGAGAAGAGAACACATGCGCGAAGATCAATACAGCTCCAATGGGACGCGCAGATATTAAAGAAAAAGTACATATTGACCACGTGAAGCAAGCTCCAAAGTACAAAAAAGTCTTACAAAAAGCAACTGCTACTGTTCATGATGTTGATAGGTCATAAAATCGTACCCTTTCTGCTGCTCTTGATGTGTTTGCAAACCCCCACTCAACTCTTTTGACCTCTCACACTCATATCGAAGTTGTACCAGACATCCCATCCCATCCACCCCTTTTGTCCTCTCCCACCCATACCGAAGTTATACCAGACACCCCATCCCATCCACCTAATCCCACAAAAAAGGCAATACCTACCAAAGTTAACATCGGGAATAACATCCCTTCCTCATTCGTCCAAGCTCCAACTAAACCAACCATTAAAATCACACAACCCATACTAAGGCCAGTCTTGATCAACCAGAAATATACCCACTTAGTCACGGGAACTAAATACTCCACCACCTCACCAGACCTTACCATATATGAATCAGATAACGTACTATCCTCCCCTGACTCTACTACCAACACCTCAGTTGAAAAAGCCTTTTCTCCTCAACATCTATCCCTCACTTCCCTCTTTGACTTCACGGATGACAATGAAAATAACCTCCCCTTAATGGCCACACCCATAGCCACCGAAAATACCTACCAACCACCTATAGACCAAAACGCACAAGAGCAGCAAGAAGGCCCAATTGAAGAAGAAGAGGATTATCAAGAAGGTTCAGAGCCAATGGACCCTTCCTCTTTCCTTCCCTATTTATTCCACTGGCTAACTGATTATGGGATGTGTATCATGCCCATGCCACATGAATTTATATTCAGGCATCAATTACAACAATGGCAGCAAGTGCAGAAGCCAAAACAAGGTAGGGTCGTTCAATCCTATATTATAGTTTTCTCATGGAATGTTAGAGGATTGGGTTCGAAAAAGAAAAGAGCTTTGATTAAGGATGATTTGAAAAGTAAGAATCCTTCTATTGTCATTCTTCAAGAAACCAAATCCATGAACATTGATAATAAATTCGTTAAGTCTATCTGGAGCTCAAGATATGTGGGTTGGTCTTCTCTTGATGCCAAGGGTACTGCGGGTGATATTCTTATCATGTGGAATGAAATGAACATAGAAACCTCTAATGTGATGAAAGGTACGTACTCCCTCTCCATCAAAGTTTTATTATCTGATAGCTACTCATTATGGATAACAGGCACATATGGCCCCAATTCACCTTTTGACCAAGATAATCTTTGGTTGGAGTTATACGCCTTGGTACCAAAATGTTATCTCTCATGGATTCTCGGAGGAGACTTCAACATCACTAGATGGTCTTGGGAAAAGTCAAACCATGGCTCTCCAACCCGAGGAATGAAGAATTTCAACACTTTCATTGAGACTTCAAATCTGGTTGATTTGCCCCCTCACAAATGGGAGCTTCACTTGGTCTCATAATAGAGTTCGGACACTAATAGACAGATTTTTGATAACTGATGACATTATTCAGAAGTATGATTTTGCCAAAGTCAACCACCTCTCTCGAATCAGACCATTTCCCTATCATTTTGATCCTTGGGAAAGAAAAATGGGGTCCCTCCCCATTCAAGTTCATCAATAGTTGGCTTGAGCATGGCACCTTCGAAAGGATGCTAACTGATTGGTGGGCGACATACACCAGTTATTTCGTCGGGACATGGCCTTATCCAGAAATTGAAGTGCCTAAAGTTGGCCTTTAAAGAATGGAGTACATCTACTTTTGGCCATACCAATGACCAAAAACGGCTCTTTTGAACGATTTGGATGCTCTCGATGCATTGGAAGACACCAAACAGTTGAATGATGACTTAGCAAATACTAGAATTGTTATCAAGCTTGATTTGCTCACCATTGCTTCCCGTGAGGAAGCTTTATGGAAACAAAAATGTAAGGCAAAGTGGTTGGTGGATGGGGACGAAAATACTAGCTTCTTCCATAGATGGGCAACAGCAAACAAGAGAAGGAACTCGATCTCTGAAATTATTTCTTCCACCGGTGCTAGTTTGAACAATATGGAAGAGATAGAGGCTGGATTTATTGGCTTTTACAGTAAGCTATACTTGAAAAATTCTGGAAACAGAACCCTTCCTCATGTATCCAATTGGAGTCCGATAACCAATCAACAAAGCAAACAATTGGAAGAACCCTTCACGGAAGAGGAAATTTACAAGGCAATACATGATCTTGGCACAAACAAAGCCTCGGGACCGAATGGATACTCGGCAGAATTCTATAAAAAGTCATGGAACATTCTCAAATCCGATATAAAGAGGGTGTTCCAAGACTTTTTTAGGAATGGCCTCATTAATGATAGCACCAATGAAACTTATATTTGTCTCATCCCTAAGAAAAATGGGATAAAAAGTGTAGGGGACTATAGGCCAATTAGTCTCACCACAGGAATATACAAGATTATAGCTCGGGTATTATCAGAATGGCTCAAAAGGGTTCTCCCCTCCACCATCACTGACTACCAATCTGCTTTCGTGGAAAATAGACAAATTTTGGATGCTTCTTTGATTGCCAATAAGGTCATTAATGAGTACAAAAGAAAAAAAGAAGAAAGGGGTTGTTATAAAACTGGATATTGAAAAGGCCTTTGACATGGTGGATTGGACTTTTCTGGAAGACATCCTTAAGGCAAAGGGATTCGACATCAAATGGAAGAGATGGATTCAAGGTTGCATATCATCAGCAAACTACTCCATTATGATTAATGGCAAACCTCGAGGTAAAATATGGGCTACTAGAGGGTTGAGACAAGGCGACCCTCTTTCCCCTTCCTTTTTATTTTGGTTGTTGATTGCCTTAGTAGAATGTTGATTAAGGCCGAAAAGGAAGGAGAAATAAAGGGATTTGAGTTAAATAGGGAATACCCGATTTCCATAACTCATCTCCAATTTGCTGATGACACTCTATTATTCTCATCGTTCGAGGAACAACATATCAAGAACCTTTTTCACACCATTGAGTTGTTTGAACGTGCATCGGGATTAAATATAAATAGCAAAAAATCAGAATTCATGGGCCTTAATATTGGGGTTGAACAGATTGACAGACTTGCTACCACAGTCAGCTGCAAAATTGGTGAATGGCCGAATACATACCTCGGTTTGCCCTTACATGGCAAGCCAAGCTCAAAGGTGTTTTGGGCTCCTATCATTGAGAAAATAGAGAAAAGACTATCATCATGGGGAGCCAACTTATCAAAAGGGGGGAGATTGACTCTTATTCAAGCCACTTTAGCGAACTTGCCAATATACTACCTCTTCTTATATAAGGCTCCAAAAGCAGTGACTGAGGAGATTGAAAGGCTTTTTAGGAATTACCTATGGAGAGGAAGCCTGAAGTACAAAGGCATGCACTTAATCAAATGGGATAAAGTCAAAGCTCCCATAGAAGAAGGTGGTTTAGGCATTCTTGATATGCAAACAAGGAACAAATCCTTGTTAATAAAATGGATCAGGAGATTTCGTAATGAAAAAGAAGCTATATGGAGACAAATTATTGTGGCCAAATATGGCTCAACTCATTTTGATACTAGGCCAAACACCATATCCATGCACTCGGCAAAAGGACCATGGAAGGTAATTGAATCCCTCAAGAATTTGATCTACGAGCATGTAACTATTAAAATCGGCAATGGTGAGAAGACTTGCTTCTGGAAAGACATATGGTGTGGCCCAAATAGTCTACAAGAATTATACCCGAGATTATATCATCTATCTACGAAAAAGGATGCCTCCTTAGCTGATTTATGGTGCCCCCAATCAAGAATGTGGCTGCTTTATCTCAGAAGGAATCTTCATGAAAATGAGATATCAGAATGGTCTTCTTTTAATAGCACAATCTCTTCTTTTAACTCCATTGAAAGAGAGGACTCGTGGCTTTGGAATTTGGAGAAAAATAACATTTTTACCTCTAAATCAATGGCTTTGGCACTTGCAACCATGGGCATAAATGATCATGCTGCCCTTTACAAGTCTCTATGGTTTTGGAAATTCCCAAAGAAGGTTAAATTTTTCTTATGGGAAATGAGTGACTCTTGCATCAACACTCATGATAAGCTTCAAAAAAGACTTCCAAAGCATCTTATCTCCCCAAATTGTTGCCACATGTGCTATTCTAATGAGGAGACACAAATTCACTTATTTAGTGAATGCCCCTTTGCGGTAAAATGTTGGAACTACATTCTTGAAGCTTTCAATTGGTATATGCCGCGTCCGAGTAATATCTTATCTTTACTCTACATTATTCTCATGGGTCATCCCTTCAAGAAAGAAAAAAGAACTTTATGGTTGTGTTTTATACGTGCATTCTTTTGGAATCTTTGGAATGAGAGGAACATGCGTATTTTTAGAGACATCGAAAAGGACACCCGACATTTCATAGAGTCACTCTTGCATCAACATTATGGGAAATGAGTGACTCTTGCATCAACACTCATGATAAGCTTCAAAAAAGACTTCCAAAGCATCTTATCTCTCCAAATTGTTGCCACATGTGCTATTCTAATGAGGAGACACAAATTCACTTATTTAGTGAATGCCCCTTTGCGGTAAAATGTTGGAACTACATTCTTGAAGCTTTCAATTGGTCTATGCCGCGTCCGGATAATATCTTATCTTTACTCTACATTATTCTCATGGGTCATCCCTTCAAGAAAGAAAAAAGAACTTTATGGTTGTGTTTTATACGTGCATTCTTTTGGAATCTTTGGAATGAGAGGAACATGCGTATTTTTAGAGACATCGAAAAGGACACCCGACATTTCATAGAGTCACTCTTGCATCAACATTATGGGAAATGAGTCACTCTTGCATCAACACTCATGATAAGCTTCAAAAAAGACTTCCAAAGCATCTTATCTCCCCAAATTGTTGCCACATGTGCTATTCTAATGAGGAGACACAAATTCACTTATTTAGTGAATGCCCCTTTGCTGTAAAATGTTGGAACTACATTCTTGAAGCTTTCAATTGGTCTATGCCGCGTCCGGGTAATATCTTATCTTTACTCTACATTATTCTCATGGGTCATCCCTTCAAGAAAGAAAAAAGAACTTTATGGTTGTGTTTTATACGTGCATTCTTTTGGAATATTTGGAATGAGAGGAACATGCGTATTTTTAGAGACATCGAAAAGGACACCCGACATTTCATAGACTCTACGACTCTTCTAGCCATTACTTGGAGCAAGTTATCTTCTCTTTTTTGTAATTAGGATTTTACCACCCTCTATAATCAATGGAGGTGTTTTATGTAATCTTATATTTTTGTGGAGAGGACTTCTTGTGTAACACTTTTTCATTTTATCAATGAAATTGTCTCTTTTTCCTTTTCAAAAAAAAAAAATATATATATGCACATGTAGATTATTAATATATTTTCATCGAAAGAGCATAATTGTTGAATGTTCTGGTCTAGGTTTCATTCCATTTGCGTGTGCTTACATACTTTACGCATTGCATAGTGACTTCAAGTGGACCCTGAACCAACCCTCACTCCTCATTTATTACATATCTCGTTACTCTTCCTCATAATTGCATACTTCGCACTTTACACATATCAAACTCCAACCAACATCATTATTATTCACGGTTACAAATCAAGCATAGTAGTTGTGCATGCTCTAGCTTGTCTAAAGTTATAATTTTGCATCTCCTCTCCGTGTTTGATCTTGGAAAATACTTATTCCACTTTATTACTCTTTTGTATGTGCATACTCAAGTTACACATACTCCACCTTCACATTACCCACAATTCTAACACATGAAACATTCATATTGCTTGTATAACGTTCTTAGCAACACTGTGGGGGATAAGCATACGCAAAACATTAAGTTAAGGGAAATCAACCCCCTTGAGAGGAGCCTAAAAGATTAGTCACCTAAGAAGGAGGCCAAAATGCTAACTATCTCGAGAGAAGGTTAAAAGCCTGACCCCCTCAAGAAGAGGCTAAAAGGTTGATCCTTTTGGAGGAAGCTAAAAGATTAATCCCCTCGCGAGAATGCAAAATGTCCAACCCCCTCGAAAGAAAGAACCGAATATTTTTAATAAAATTTTATTGCTACAAAGACTAGGAATGAAGGAGAACTTCAGAAAGGCACGAGAATCAAGATAATAGTGCCTAGGCCAAAATGAGAGTCTAGGCCTGAGCGAACACCTAGAGCTTCAGCAAGCGCTTGAGGCCTAAGTAGGTGTTTAGGGCTCGAGGAGATGCCTAGTGTCTGAGTGAGCACTTAGCCATAACAAGCGCCCTGGCGCCAAAACCTAGCACCAAAGAGTCGACATGTCACCACGAATGAGTCTCGAGCCTGACAAGCGACATAAGTTTCACCACGGATGAACTTTTGACCCAAGACCATGTAGGCGTGGTTAGACAAAGAGTACGCCACCAAACCGACAAGACCTAACTCAAAACTGGGGGTAATTGTTGGGGTGAAATTATCTACCAGACCAGGCTTGGAGACCAAAGAAGCTTAAAGCTCGTTAGCAAAGTTAATAGGCCAGAAAAAGGGATCGGGATTAGGTCAATGAGGTTGACCCCTTCAGGGGTCGGCCAATGGCCAATGAGGTCGACCCCTTAAAGCGTCATCCAATAATTGATTTAGCTGACCCTCTAAGGGGAAAGTCGTGGGTCACGAGATCGATCCCTTGAGAAGTGACGACAAGGCCAAAGAAGCCCATTTGCTAGGAAGACAACTTGGAGTTGATAGTTCTCTAAAATGGCTATTTTATATGTATTATTTGTTGTCATTTTCGTTGTTCATTTGCGTAATTTCTATTTTGTAGGAATTTAGCAACTTGTAGCAAATTAGAGTTCAAGGATAAAATATGGTGAAAAATGGGTCAAAGGAGTGCGTATTGAAGAAACCAAATTAAAAGAAGAATAGAAAAATTGCCCAAAACCTGAGAGCCTAGTGCTTGGAAATTGAAATTCATGGAGAAAAATCGCGCTAAACCACCATCAAATCGCTCTGAACTGGCAAGACGTTGAACCAGAAGTTGGACCGCTCAAACCACATTTTGTTGGGAAGTCGATCACCCGCACGGAGATGTTCCATGCACGTGCATCTACCAGTTCATCTCAACCGTCCACATGGCAGCTCTCAGATCCAACACCTCCTGAACGTGCGCTTGTACTGTATCTCTCATGCGCGTGCCACACTGAATCTCAGCTCCCCAGATTTTCTTGTTTTTGATATTTCATCCGATTTTAAATTATTTTTCCATATATATACATCTTTATAGTTCCAATTGAAGGACGTTTCCCCTAATTACGAAATACACATTATTTTAGAGGTTTTTGCCTCTTTTTGTTCATGGGAGGCTAACTAGTTTCTAATCCAAGGGTGATTCAATTACAATTGTAAGACCGTGGGACTTCGAGCATCTACTGTAATTATTTTTATTCAAGCACTCTTTATTTCTTGTTGTTATTTTATGAACAATTCTCATTGATTAAATTGACGTCTTAATTCAATATTAATTGTTTGACTGTTATTTATGATTTTGTGATAAGTTAGTGTCGTGATTGATTAATTTTAGTAACAAAGAGTTGATTTAGTAACAAAGAGTTGATTCATGCATACGTATGATTCTAGTTTTTTTGTTACATGGCTAAATACCTATGATTCTTGAACGTGTTAGATAGCTTGCATGATAAGCTCTAGGGAAACAAATAGACAAAATTAATTAGTTTAAGTTATTTTAATTATTTGATTTTGGTTTAGTCTTCCTATTATGTTTAATGCTATTTTTTAATTAATATGGAACGATCGTGTCCAGTTAACTTATTGATAAGTTTTGATTGTGTCATTTGGTTAGAATCAATTAACGTAGGAAAATTTAAACTTGATGTGGGATTCCGATCAATTAGACTAAGTTCTTGAAATTGAGAAATTGTTTTATTTAAGTATGTTTGTGATGGAAATTATAATTGGATGAGATTTACATCTTTGGATTGGAAATTTGGTAAGATTTATTTTCATACCTTGTTTTTTTTCTTTATTTTATGTCAATTTTAGTTTTAATTACTCAAGATTCCACTTTTTTATTGTTTACATTACTTTCAACTTTGAGAAATTAATTCCATTGGTTCTCTTGAGATTCGACATGGTTTCACTACTTCTACAAGCTAGCTAGAATAGAAGAGTTAGTAAAATATAAATTTATTTTGGCGGGCTTCGACAACCTGACCAAGAGTCCAACAGGCTAGTTTTGGAGGTAAGGATTGAGGCCCAAGTGGAACGGTCTACACAACCCTTTCATGATCAACAATTTTGTAATGATAGAGTCTCGCAAATTCAATTTTGTAATGATAGAGTCCCGCAAATTCGGGTGAGATCCTCGGCAGGCTGTCGGCGAGCCCAACCGTACGTTACGAAACCTCCTTATAAAAACACGAAAGCGACAATAGGGGTACGTCCAAAATATTCACATTATTCTCTCTAAGCTTCTTACAAACTCAATTACTCACTTGAGCGTTAGAGTGTAGGTGGCTTAGCACCACATCAGTGTACATTTTCTCTTGCATTAGTTCGTTTTCTCCACTTTGATACAAATTTACTATTGAATTAGATTTCGATATCAACAAATAGTTCATATTCACAATGACGTTGATTGGGCTTTATATATAAAAAATTTCAAATCAACTCATTGGTATGTATTAACACGGGAGAAGTCTATGTATGGATATTATAATACTATTAGTACTAAAAAAACTCAAGAAATATTTTGATTAAACTTAAACTTAAACTTTGATTATTGTGATTAAAAATCTAAACTAATGATTGTATCAATTTAAATTTTTATAAATATATTAATTTATACCCTTGGTAAAAAAAAAAAAAAAAGTTAGTTTTGACAATCTGTAAACTTATAATTTATCAATTAAACCTCTAAATTTTTATACAATTGATTCACTTATTAAAATTTAGCGATTTACTTGTTAAAATTATAAGTTTTCACGCATTTAAATTAACGTTTTTAAAATAAAATATAACGAAATGTGTAATTTGATACACTTATGAAATTTGAGTGTTTTAATTAATACAACCACTAGTTTATAATTTTAATTGATACACTCTCCCTAATTTAGGTGTATGAATTTAGTTTACTTTTAAATTATCACACTTTAATATATATATATATATATATATATATATATATATATATATATATATATAACTTATTGGCTCAATTTAGTAGTGATATAATATATTTTTTCTTTCTTATGTGTATCAAGGAGAGCTAGTGGTGTGATTAATTTTGAGATATTTTGATAAAATTGTTTTTGAGTGAAGCACTTTTTTTAGAGCATTTTTTAAGGATACAAATTATTTATCTTAAAGCATTACAAGAGATTTGTTCTATATTTTATTTTTTTAATGATCAAAATCACTTTAATTAGCTAACCAAACACTATAATAACTTTGAAATATAATTGTAATTACTAAAAGTAATTTCCAGCCTTCTAAAAGTGATCCTAAACACACATTTAATCTATGGATCGAAAATTAGCATGAGAAATATGAATTGAGAAAATAAAATAATGTTAAAATATATTTTATCTTTAAATAAGGTTGATAAGAAAATTGGGAAGAATTTGAGAAGAGAGGCCTTTCATGTGTCCAAAAGGCCAATGAAACCCTTCAAAAGATTTGGCTCTATATAAGATAATTTGGAATTTAATTGGATCCAAAATTTATATGGTCTATGTTTGTTGATTCTTGGGGCCTCATCTAATATCTCATCTACCACCAACATCCTCCACACACATATGATATTATAACATATTATCTTCAAAAAAAAATACTTGCCACAATTTTTCAAAAATAAATAAATAATTAAGGGAAAATATATATTTTTAAATCGTTTAAATCTTATTTTTATGGGGCTGGATGCACAAACAGTAATCATACCCAAAATAATGATAAATTTAGCAAAATTTAAAATATTTTGCAAATATGCCAAAAAATCAGTGGCTATCACGGATAGACTGCTATCGTTGATATATAACTATCACTGATAGACTACTATAAGTGATAGTCACTGACAAAATTCTATAAAAAAACTGAGGTGATATAGACTACTATCAGCGATAGACCATACTGAATTGTCATCTCGGTAAAAAAATTAAAAAAAAAATAATAATAATAATAATAAAAAAAAAATAATAATAATAATAATAATGATGCTATATTTTTTATTATTTTACTCTAAAATCACTGTTACAATTTTTCTATTTTCATAGCTAATAAAAGATTTAATGTATTTTGAAATTTGACACTACATATGGCTTTAAATACTTCTTGGTGTAAACATCTATCTAGTCTGATAGATGAACAAAAGATTGTCTTTATCAAATTTCTATTAAATTATTTGTATTAAAATTAATCGCAATGATTAAAATGATTTTTTATGCAAACTTTAGATATTAAAGAGTGAAATAATTAATAGTCATTTTTTAGTAATATGAGTATAGCTGGCATAAAGTAATGATAAGAGGTTCAATTTAATACTTTCCATTAATTAAATATTTTTGCTAAAAGAAATCATATACATATTTGTCCACATTTAAAATAAAAATCTCTACCAGTATTATATATGTTAAAAGCTAAATATATCAAATGGTATCTAATTTTTTAAGTAATTTTTAATTTAATCCTAATCTTTTAAGATTCTCAAAGTTACCTTTAACTCCATAATAAAAAAAAATAGTTTTTGTTAATATAAAGTTGATGTGTCATTAAATCAATATTTTATTAACATATTTAAATACGTGCACGTGCCATTAAGAAAAAAAATGAATTTTGTATATGTGGAGTCAAATTGTGTTAATGGATTTACGTGAAAGTTAGCATGTCTATATATATATATCTAAATATGTCAACAAAATAATCTTTTATGTCTAATTTGATAACTATATATATATTTTTTTTTTCACAATTTATCGTTTTCAATTCTTTTTAATATTTGATTTCTTAGGTAAATTCTAAAACAAAAACTATGTTTTTATTTATTTTCAAAACATGGTTTGAATTTTAAACACTTATAAAAAGTAGATAATAATGAAAAAAAAAAAAATCATAAGTGGATATAATGTTTATAAGTTAATTTTCAAAAATAAAAATCGGTCTAAGTTGTTGGCGCATGATTGTGGACCTCTCTTTTTCGTCGCGTTCCGGCGTGCTCTGCCTTCTTCGGAGCTGGGACGACCCTGCACAGGCAGGGAGGGGCAGTTCCAGACATTCATGTTTTAAAAAATCTTTAATGGATCCCTAAACTTTCATTTTTTTATCTTACAAGTTTCTAAACTTTAAATAATAAGTTTCTAATCAATCCCTAAATTTTAAAAAATGTTTAATATAAATTAAATTACATTTGGAAAAATTAATAAATAAAGTACAAAAAATTATGTATCCCATAGGTGTTGAACCTATATATTTTTTAATAGAAGACTTGTCCTCCAACCACTAAAACGCAATGCAATTTTATTTGATTTGAGGGGCCAATATAAATAATATCAAAACAAATTATTTTAAGGTAATATTTTTCCTCATATATATAAAAAAAATTTAAAAACTTTGGGGGGGCCATGGCCCCCCTAGAACCTTGTACGGTCTGCCCCTGTGCACAGGAAAAGTAGATGAATTTGCACCGGTGTGGGGCTGACCCCACAAGGCTCCGATGCCTAAGTGTGTTCTGAGCATAAGTAGGAGCGGTAGCGTGTTAAAGTTGCGTAGAATCACGCAGTCTCACGTACCTCTCCTGTTCCAGAAAGGGAGGGGCATTTATAGGCGATGTGGTGCGGATGCCCATCGACGGTTCTGCTCTGCTGGTCATCATGAGGATCCTCGAACTGGGCGAGGAGGTGTGGACGGTCTAGGCCTGTCCGTACTCTTTCTCATTATGACAACCGTGGTCCCCTTAATTTCGGATGGAGTTGGGGGCGTTGTTGTACCGTCATCTGGACAGGTGAGTCAGGAGCGTTTTGTCAGGTGCTCTTCACACTGATCGAGAGGCAGCCTAACAACAGCGAGTCATCGGATGGTCGAGTAGGATCGGATCTGCGGAGACCTGGGATCGGCCTCAGGTTATTGAAGTGTCTTGTGCCGATGTCGTGGCCTCAACTTCTTGAAAAAGTGGGTCGTGACGTCAGTGACTGACCTCATGCAGAGGTAGCCCGTAACATAAGTTATACATCTTTTAACCATTTTTGTTTTCCTTAGAAGAATTGATTTGAGATCATTGTGATTGATTAACCATTTTTGTTTTTCGAAAAAGCAAATAAGGTCTCAAATCGGTTTTTTTTCTTCAATACTACGAGAGTATATAAATATTACTTCCATTAGTGGATAATCACGTCATCATTATTTAAAATTGATATGATTGTAATTAATGTCTTATTAGAGATGTCCATCGGATCGTCGAGACGGGTAGAGTTGGTGATGGCTTCCCTGTCTCCGTCCAACAAAATTCTCCATTTAATTTCGCAGAGATCAAACTGAAAATTCTATGCGGGATCAGATTCCCTACCGAAAATTATTTCTCATTTATATTTTCTTTTTTAAAAAATTGAATTAAATAAAAGAACTTTTTAGAAAATTTTACATTTAAAGTGGTTTTCTTTTAATTTCGAAAAAAAAAAATATTTTATAAAAGTTTAAATTTAGGATTTACTATATATAAAATATATATATATTAAAAAAAAAAACAGGGATCGGGGACCAACCATTTAACTCAGGGCAAATTTTGTCCCCCACTCCCTCCTCCATTCTCGACTTCATTAGGGGCAGGTCTTCCGAGAAAAAAAAATAGACATCTTTACCCTTTAATTTGAAAAATAAAAAATAAAATAAAAAAAAAAAAAAAAAAATAATAATGTCGATTTGAAAGTTATAGTATGAACAAAAAAAAAAAAAAAAATTATAGTTTGAACATAGAATTCCACCAAATCGAGCATAGCTCAATTGGTATAAAGTTGTATATGATTAAGAAGTCGAGAGTTTAATCTTCACCCACATTAATTAAATATTTTATTTTTTTTTTAAAAAAAAAACATTAGAATTTTATTCAATGTTGAATGTATTAGGGCAAATCATGAAAAGGTCCTATTAAATGGGACATGGAAGTTGGACAAGGAATCCCTCATATCACGTGTCGTTGAATACTACATGATGAAGACATGATTAATGTTTGATTTCAACAACAAAAAAAAACAATATGGTTAATGTTGTGTGAAAATCTTGAACCACTTGTGCAAAAAATGTGCCCACTATGCCAAACAACCCTATATATATATAGTTAAACTTTGTAGTTGTAAAAAGTAAAACATTCAACTAATAATTGTCTATTTAAATTGTACACTTTCAAAAGTGATTTAATTTTGACCTACATTAATTATTTCACTTAATTTTATTTAAAATCAACTCAAAATTACTTAAATAAAATTATTCTTCTCTCAAAATTTTATCAAAAGTAATAAAAATAATTATCAAAATTATTCTTCTCTCAAAATTTTATCAAAAGTAATAAAAATAATTATCACGTAATTCTTCCTGAATGAATAGAGAAAAATAGAAAAATTAGACGAAACGATAAAAAATCACCTATATTAATAAACTTATATTGTACATTTGATTCAGTGGTTCTTGTAATTTTTACATTTAAAAAATTGTTAAATTATGAAAGTTTAAATTTTTTATTGATACAATTACTAATTAGAAATTTTGAGTGATATACCCCCAAGTTCACGAGAATAAGTTGGATTTTTCCTTAATTCTTTTAGTAAATATATTTTATTGAATTATATTTTATTGAATTCATTTATGGTATGGCATAGAATAATGATTTCAAATTGATTTGAACCAATTTATATATGCTCCAACTTGCATCAACATAACTTAACGATAAACATACATAATTCTTTCTTTAATATCAAAGATTCAAGTCAAACCAAACATAACTCAATTGACAAAAAAATTGTGTTATCTATCGGTCTGAGGTTCGAATCTTTCCGATTTTGTACTTAAAATAAAAAAATTAATGGTTCAAATCTTCAACCCTATATTTTTGTGCTAACAAAAATTCTTATGCTCCCACAATGAAATACAAATTACCATGTTAAATTGATTATTTTTTCTTCCCGAGTCTAAACTCGGTTCTTGAGCTTGTGGACATTGTAAATCAAGAGTTGCTTGTACTTTATAGTTTTGGTTAGTTAGGAGTTGTTTTGTAACGTTTTTGTTTCTTGCTTTATGTTCTTTGTTAGATGTTTTTTTAGAAACAAAAATGTTTGGTAACGGGTCTTGTTTCTTATTTGTAGATTTTTTCAGTTTTGTTTTTTTTCAAAATATAAATAAAAGATCATTTTTTTTTAGTAAATTGAGAATAAAGGGATTCGAACCACAGACTTCTTAGTTGTCAACACATACGTATGTCAAGTGAGATACTGAGTCATGCTCGCTTTAACATCATTTTATCATTCTTGACTATACATAATAAATATCATAATTTTTTTGGATATTTAACTTTAAAAACTAATTTTTATATTAAAAAAAAATCATTTTTAATTTAAATTTTAAAGAACAAGAAATAAGCTAGAAATTATTACCAAATATGTTTCGATTCTTGGATGAAAAAAAATAGCTATCAAGTCTATGTATATATTTTTCTTTAGGAAAATCCTTATAAATATTCATTTTAAGGAGTAACGTTTTGAAAAAAATGCCAAAAATAATTGTAAGATTTATGGTCACACCACATGCACCTAAAACAAAATTACACCAACTTTTCATCTTTGCCCTCTCTTTGATACACGCCCAACACACTCTCATATATAAGGATGATGTATTTTAAATCTCCTTAAATCACTCGAATTCAAATCTCATTCAATCAATTATCCCCTTAAACCTATTTCCATTTATTTAAAATCTCTCGTCAAGTTTATCTATTTCCCATTGTCGCGTAGCTTGAATTTCTCTAAATCCACAGCAATATCGAAGCTCAAGACAGACAACTCGTACGGTAAAATTAGCTAAATCCACAAACAGACAGCGGTAAAATTAGTTACCGCTTGATGCAGTTTATCAGAGACGGTTACATGATTGATTTTAAAGTTATTTAATATTTTGATTGATTTTTTCATGTAATGTGAGTAGGAATCAATGCTTTTGATTCATCCTCTTCCCTTTCATGGGAACAATCGTTCAATCCCACATCGTTTTATTCTTCTTTTTTTGTTTTTCTCTTTTTATTTTCTCATGTTTTTAGACATGGATTGTGATAAAGTGGTGATTAAAGGCTCCAATCGATAATAGAAAAATTGGTTCAAAACTGAGAGAAGAGCGCAAAAGAGAAGACCTAGAGTCCACATTCGGAACGTCTAGACTGGGAGCATCGGGTTATCGGAGTTCGTCACTACTAGTCGAACTTGTTCGATCAGAGAGATTTTGTCGTTTGCGTCGGCGACGATGCTAGATGAGGCTCCATTGGTTGTTGCTGCAAAAGCAACGACGACCAGCAAGAGATATAGAAGAATGTGATCGAAGTGCACAAATCAAAGTTATACGAGCTAGGAAGCACGAACACTCCATTGTCGTTTGGTGGAGTGTTCGTTTTGGACACGTGTCTGACACTTCAAAATTAGTGTCCTATTATTTAATTATTATTTTTGGGACAGACACCTCTCGGACACTTCTAAGACAATTCAAAGATTTTTTTTTTCTTTCTTAAATTTATAACTAAAGCCCAATAGCACCCCTAAGTTTTTACTTTTGAGTTCTCTTGTCTAAGACTCTCCCCCCAAATTTCACCATTCAAGCAACCATATCCCCATTTCCTTTCTTTTTAATTTTTGCCATGAACAACCCTAAACTAAATGGAGGGTTTTATTGGAACAATATATACACATGTATTATCTAAAAATAATATATAAAATATAACGTATCCGTATCCTGCATTTTTTGAAATTGGCATATCGCCGTGTGAGTGTCGTGTCCGTATCCGTGTCTGTGTCTGATAGAACTCCAAAAGTGCTATTTTATAACCTTTAATTCTTGTTAGTTGATTCAAATTAATGTGTTTAATCATATTTTTTTTTGTAGGAATCGAGCATTCAGAGGTGAATGAGACACTTATATTAAATAAGAACTCAAAAGAGGAGTTTTAGAGTATAATATCAACAAACCGAGCCGCAGATGATACTATGAAAATAAAAATCATTTAATGTTCAAAGTTGAAAGTTTGGTCGGGTGGTGAAAGGTTTATTATGTTATTCTTTGAGCCAAAGTTTCATCTTTAAGAATGTAATTATTCCTTATATTTTTACTTCAACATCTCACCTCCTCAACCACAAGTTTTTAACCTTTTTCTTAGAGTTTTTTTATTTATTTTTATGTTCGGTTAAGCATGTGAGGCTGATTTAGAGGTTTGTCAGGCTTAACGTTTTTGTGAGATTTTTGGTATTAAATTGCAATCTAATTTCTTGATTAATTGTTTTCTATTCTTTGTTTATTTCATGTGCATTTAGTATTGGTTAATGTGACAACTTAATCAATTAAATATTAATTGTTCATGTATGCTATGTTTGTAATTTGTGATCCGTAATTGTCAGGAATTGCATGCTTAATTGTAGTAGCAAGATGGGTCAGGTTATGACTAGTGTTAATATTATGGTTTTTTCATAGTTAACATGGTGCGTATAATAGACCTTAGGAATAGAAAAATGTTTAATTGAATCTGATCAATTTAATTAACGTTCTAATCAATCTATGTGCTTAGAGCTGCTAGGTAGTTAGCATGGAACGCTATCGTGCCCAACTAATTGACTAGTTTAGAGTTAATTACGATGCTTTGTCGGATTAATTGCATGATAGGATCTTAGAAACTTTTCATGGTTGTTCCAGTTAAGTCGATTAGGCTTTTAATTAAGAAATTGTATTTTTATTCGAGTAATCGATGAGCAAAATTCATTAAGTCCCAACAATCTCTGAATCAGCAAGGTAATTTCTTGTTTATTTCTTTAATTCTTTAATTCTTTAAACTTTATCTTTAATTGTTATTTTAATTCATTACATTAACATGCAATCCAAAAACCCCTCATTTATTGTTTTTACATCAAGTTTAATTTAGAGAATTTAAATTTCGGTTCCCTGAGTTCGACCCGGTCTGCTGTAGTTTACTACAAACTGTTGATCGGTAATTATAAATTGTATTTGACGGGCCTTGACAAGCTCGCATCAGTGTCCGTGTAAGTGCTTCTTACTATACGAGTCTCTAAGGTTGAGTTGAATTTTTTCTTTTAGTAAACTTTTAAAAAGTACTTGATTACTTAATTTACATGAATGTGGTTTTTAGAGTGCGCAAATGAAAGTTACGTACCCTTCTCTTTTCATCTCTGTCAACCCCACCACCTTCACCATTGCCATCACAACCGTAGAGCCCTCCGAGAAGCAACCACCAAAGAGAACCTCCACCAAAAAGTACACTGGATTTTCCTTCTACTTTTTCAAAAATTCCTTCTACCTTTTTCGAAAATAGTGTATTCCAGTATATTTTTATGAATACATGGTATTTCTAGTATCTGTTGTTTGTTTTAATCCATCATATTTTGGAAGCAAAAAATATTGCTCTTGGAATTAAAGTCTGATATGAATCTTGTAGTGTAGCTTTTAGTTTCTTTTGGAGCAGAGATTATGTCAGCATTTGATTACAAGATCTGGAAAGGTCCATATTCGACCAGACACTCTGCATACCAGGTATTTTATACTTTAACCACTGTATTTCTGGTTCTCCCACGTATTAAAATCTCGCATCCAGTCTTAGGATGAAAGAAAAGGTTCATCTTCGCCCTCAGGACATTATTGACTACATGAGGAGGAGACACGACGTCAACATCAACTATGTCAAAGCTTGGAGGGGTCGTGAACCTGCTCTGAATTCCATTAGAGGGTCCCCTGAAGATTCATACTCCCTCATTCCTGCGTTAATGCAGAATAATCCAGGGGAGCATTTTACCTTGTATTTAAATACTCTGTCTATGGTACATATACACTGTAAAGTGTAATTTTCTTATTTTTCTCCTAATTACAACACACTTACAGTTTTGCAGGTACATATACATCCCAACAACGATGGTAGGTGATAACTATTAAGGAAAGTCAACATGAAGCTGACAAGGACAATGACCAAGCAGCCAACCTAGAGGAGAGATGACTCTCTGCCTTGCTGGATTTCGGTTTACTCTCCACTAATAGAAGAGAGACACACAACTCTAGAGTTTGTTACACCAGCTGTATCATTTTGTCCTATTTGCTCATTCCTTCATTCTTTGTATATTTAAGGGAGGCTAGGGTTGCTAGCCTTCATATAGTGTATAACAATCTTTACTGATATTGATATCCATAGAAGGATTTATCATTCATTGTGCTTGTCTTCTTTGCATCTATGTTTTATTTTTGACTTGGTATCAGAGCAGGAATGACCAACATCAATCATTTTTTGCAGCCCTCATCTTCTTCTTCCAGCGCCATTGCAGGCAGCTTCTCAGGCCCACCCCTCAACCAGCTCCTCAAGCAGATCACGTCGATCAAATTAGATCGGACAAACTTCCTACTGTGGCAAAACCTTGCCTGGCCCATCCTCCGGAGCTATCAACTGGAAGGCCACCTCACTGGCACTGATCTTTGTCCAGCTACTCACATCACGGTTCCATCTGAGACAGTCCCTGAAGAAACAGATGAGAGCTCGAGTACTCCAACAGCTCCTGAACCCCTAAAACTTCCTAATCCGGAATACACCAAGTTGGTCACTGTTGATCAGTTGCTACTTGGATGGTTGTACAACTCAATGACCCCGGAGATAGCAATGCAGGTGATGGGATTTTACACGGCTAAAAGCCTATGGGATGCTATTCAAGACCTATTCAGAATCCACTCTAGAGCTGAGATTGACTACTTGAAGAGAATGTTCCAACAAACAAGGAGAGGTTCCCTCAAAATGAGTGAGTACCTGCTAACCATGGAAAATTATGCTGATGGATTGATGCTTGCTGGTAGTTCCTTGTCTACAGGTGATTTGATATCTCAGGTGCTGTCAGGGCTTGATGAGGATTACAATCCGATTGTGATCATGATTCAAGGTAAACTAGGGGTCAGCTGGTCTGAAATGCAGGCTGGCCTCCTTTCTTATGAGAAACGTCTCGAATATCAAACTGCTTTGAAGGCTGGCATGTCTGGTTTGTCCTTGAATAATGCTACTTTTGCTGTCAATATGGTGCAACAAAGGTCCAACCCAACTTTTAATCCAAACTCCACTCGTCCATCTGGGAACAATTCTCCAAACTCGGGTGGCTCATCCAACTCTTGGTCCAGAGGCAGAGGCAGAGGTCGTGGTAACAGTGGCCCTGACTTTAGACAGATGCAGTGTCAAGTATGTGTCAAGACAGGTCACAGTGCAGCAGTCTGCTACTCACGTTTTCTTCCTGATATCAACAATCCCAGAAACATCCATCAAAGGGAAAATCAGCATCCCTACAATCAGTCACAAGGAGCTGAAATTTCCTCTTCAGCTCTAAACCAGCAGCAACCTCGTGGTTTTCAGTCAGCCCTTATGGCCAATTCGACAGTGGCTAATCCATAAACATTCATTGATCCTCACTGGTATGTAGACAGTGGTGCTTCAAATCATGTCACTGCCAACCCTGGCTTCTTGACCAACAAGGTTGATTACACAGGTAATGAGTCCGTTGTGGTAGGCAATGGTACAAAACTCCCCATCTCTCACTTGGGAGACACTTCTCTTACCACTACTCTTGGATCTTTAAAACTCAATAGTGTACTCTGTGTGCCATTGATTGCTAAGAATCTTGTGAGTGTTTCCAAGTTAGCAAATGACAATAACATATTTATTGAATTCTACTCTGATTTCTGCTTGATTAAGGACAAGGTTACGGGGGAGGAACTCCTGAGGGGCACACTTAAGGATGGACTATATCAGATTGAATCTCCGAGGATGTCGATAAATAATGTTCAAGCTACAGGTTCAGATTCAACAAAGTCTGTTGTAGTTGGCCTATCATCCTCTCGCATGCCTTCAGTATCAGTTTTAGCTGCTAGTTTCCCTTCTGTGATTACTTCTTCTATCAATGTTGTACTCACCAAATCCTTATTACATAATAGATTGGGACACCCCTCTGTTAGAACCTTGGGCAATGTTATTAGAGCATGTAAACTGAAATTTCAAGTTAATGATGAGTTCAAATTTTGTGAGTCATGTCAGTTTGGGAAAATGCATGCACTACCCTTTACTCACTCTCAATCTCATGGCTCAGCTCCATTTGATTTAGTCCATACAGATCTGTGGGGTCCTGCACCAGTGCTTTCCTCTGATGGCTCCCGCTATTACATTTTATTTGTTAATGACTACAGCAGGTTTACGTGGCTCTTTCCTCTACAATAGAAGAGTGATGCACACATAACATTCACTGAGTTCCAATCATTTGTTAACACACAATTTCAGAAGAGCATTAAGGCACTTCAAATGGACAATGGTGGTGAGTTCCAACCAATAGTCCAAGTCTGTCGCAAGTTGGGCATTATAACTCGCTTCTTCTGCCCTTACACCTCTGTGCAAAATGGCCGAGCTGGGAGAAAACATCGGCATCTAGTTGAGACCGGACTCACACTCCTTGCGCAAGCATCACTACCACTCAAGTTTTGGTGGTTTGCTTTCCGGACAGCAGTGTTCCTGATTAATGGTCTTCCATCTCCTGTTCTTCGAAATTACTCACCCATGGAGACACTACTATAGAAGACATTGGACTACTCCACACTCAGAGTCTTCGGATGTGCCTGCTATCCGAACATGAGGCCATACCAATAACACAAGTTTGCTTACCACTCTGAACAATGCGTGTATCTTGGGCCTGCACCTCAACACAAGGGATATGTATGTCTACTCTCCAGTGGCAAGATAATTATCACCAGACATGTACGGTTTAATGAGGCAAACTTTCTCTATCAAACTGGCTTTGGCCTACATCCTCAGTCCACACTTACAACCACACCTGCTCCCTCAATTTTACACTGGTTTGGCCCATCTAACATATCACAGCCAAACCAACCTGCTCCATCTATTTCACATAGACCAAGCTTTCCACTCCACCCTCAGTCTCGTCTTACAGAAGCATCCCCGTCCATCCAACCTGTCACAAGTACATTTGTTTCAAGCCCTGGCACAACATCATCTCCACCCCCAAAGTCTCACTTACACCCCTCATCCCCATCCTCTGCAGCTTCATCACAGACATCCCCTCATCTAGTGCCCCTGGTGACCAATGCACATCCCATGACCACCCGAGCCAAAGCAAGAGTCTATCGACCCAAGGCCTGGACAATCTCGTGCCCAACTGATTGGTCTCTCAAAGAACCATCAAAAGTATCCATTGCCCTCAACACACCACAATGGAGAAGGGCCATGGAAGAGGAGATTGTTGCTCTTCACAAATCTCATACTTGGACGTTGGTGCCACCCTCCAGTAGGTACAATGTTGTTGGCTGCAAGTGGATCTTTCGGCTGAAACAAAATGCAGATGGGTCAATACAGAGGTACAAGGCTCGCCTAGTTGCAAAAGGATTCCACCAACATCCGGGAGTTGATTACATTGAAACCTATAGTCCAGTAGTCAAGTCATCCACTATCCAGATTGTCTTGTTTCTGGCTCTGTCCAACAATTGGAAAATCAGACAGTTTGATTTCAACAACGCCTTTCTCAATGGCACCCTGCAGGAGACAATCTACATGACTCATTGTTGCGTGCTCAATGTGTTAAAATAAATAAGCAATAAGATAGAGAGAGCACTCAGAACATGCAAGCATACATGATCTTATAGCAAGTAGTAAGTATTTTTTCATTCGTTTTCCCACAGAGATTTATTATGAGCTACTCGTGAAGTGTAAAGTTAAGAAAGAATGGGGGAATTTGATGGGATAAAATTGGTTTTAAATTGTCTAATTCCTAAGGGATATGTAAAGGATAGCAACATAAATAAGTGCAAGTCAAAGTTAAACTCAAAGGAAAAGAGACGAGATTAATAAACGAAGAGGAACTTAGCTAAACAGAATTTTAAACTTAGTAGAATTGCGGAAACAGCAATTCTACCACAATTTTACTAACAGCGAAAGTGTGTAAAATGGAGAAACAAGGGCTACTAACGACTCCTCTATAGGCATTTTCTCACGATTCTCAAGCATTGGATCAACTCTCTATGCATCAAACTTACTCAATCTCATGTATCGTCCGATTCCATGCATTAGATTCTTTAGTTTACTCATGTCCAAGTAAGGTCTTAAGCATCTTGTTAAAGCAGAAAGTTATGGTTTGTACTAGGAAAACGCCTATTCCTAGGTCGTTTTCTGGCTACCTTGAAAGGCTAGCATGAGTGTATGACTCTAACTCTTACTCCTTCCAGAGGTTAGGAGTTCTTTGGACAAAATGGATGGCCAATCAAAATTGCCCGTGGGATGAAGCTTACATACAATCAATGCTTCGAGAGCTATCCTACATGCTTGGTTCACGTTTTTTAGCCTATAGTATTGTCATTAGCATGCCCCTATGTGACTTAGTTACTCATGGATATAGGGAGAACAGAAAGAAGAGATAAAACAGACATGCTTAGAAGGAATTTAAAGACAAAACAGTAAAGAAAAACAGTAGATCGCAAAGGCAAGAAACTGTGAAATGCTGAATTTTGCTTTGATTACTTGATTGTTTGAATGAACAAAGGAAAGCTTAAAATGAATAACATAAAGACAGAAAACAACGTAATAAAATGAACTAGTCACTAGAACAGAAACAACAACTAAACAATGCTGGAAATTAGAAAGGAAAGACAGAAAGCAGGTAAATGAGCTCGAACGCCTCGTTGCAACCGCCTCGGCTGAAGGATGAGGAAGATCAGCCTTGCTTGGATGAATCCAATCGAGAGAGAAGATGAATCTTCTCTCCTTCCTATCAGATTATCGACTCCAAACAGCTAAACTTCGCAAACCAACAGACGGCAAAGAAAAACAGGAGAAAAGATGGAGCTGCGAGAAGACTTCTACGCTTTCGGATGATGATTGAACCCTCTACTTTGACCCCCTTTTATAGTAATCTGCAGGTACGTTTGGGCCAAGGAGAACCATCCATCCTCAACGTCGTACTTCAAAATGGATGGAGGAGAAAGAACGAATCCCTGAAATAACGGAAATTAACAGAAACAGATCAGTCAACTTACGGTTTTCACTTGAAACATTGCTGTTTTAGCAATGTTTCCGCAATGCTATCGCAATGTGCATTTTTCACTCTTTTCCTTCGGTTTTCATTCCTTTTCTTTCCTTTTGCACACAAGTCCTAATTTAGCTACCTTCTTCTAAATCTCATATATAAGCATAGGTTTAAGCTAAATCCTATCAAAAACACCTAAGAGTGTACCTCTTTCTAAGCTAAATAAGTCCTAAAAAGGTCACTTTTGGAGACGTAACACACCCCCAAACTTATGGTTTTGCTCGTCCTCGAGCAGTCTAAGGACTTGCCTAGGCTGCTGTTTCATCTTCTTTAACCACTTACTGACTCCCCTACATTCCTATCTATAACAGTGTTGTCCTGTGACACACTTCTAAGTTTACAACTAACCTTTTATATTGCTTCTTCTGACTTTGCACGCCTAATACTCCTGCTGTTTCATTAACTCCCTACAACTGATCCACTTGCTTTTGTCATATCATGCCACTATCCCTAAGGTTTCAAATTCTACCTAGCTTTACCCCAGACTCAGTACATGCTTCTAGTTTTTACTTTTGAGCTACCTAGGATTCCTTAGAGTCATGCCAGTCTTAGTATTAACAGTGACAGTAGTACTTTAAGAGAACAACCTAAACCCTGGCATCACTACATTGGACATACATTCATCTCCCTAAACAACCCTACAAGCTACAACTTTGTGCTCAGCTAATTGAGGATCAGAGTTCTTTTTAATCAGGACATCTAAGCCACAAAGTTGCAACTCCTAGGTATACATTCTTCTTCCCTACTTTTTCCTTTTTTCTTTCTTAGGAGGAGCCTTTCCTTTGGTTGCCTTTTGATGCAATGCCACTTGTGGGTTACACACTTGGCACTGATTACTCAGCAACCTAAGAGAGACACCCCTCCTTATTCTATTTTTCATCATTTTTTTTTTCAGCTTATCATTTGTTTTATAAAGGAGAAGAAGAATGCTTATGCTTAAAGGGAGAGAGGAATGTTCCTAGGCCTAGGGTGGCCTCCCCCAAACTTAAACTACTCATTGTCCCCAATGAGTGTCTGAGGTGGCACACCCCCAAACTTGTCCTAGAAGCATCTAGTCTAAGGTAAAACAAAGAGAATCTAAAAGTCCTAGGCATAGGCAGAACATTCTAAAAGTAAATATCACAGCAGCAGAAATTTGAAAAAAACAGACAGGTAAGGACTTAAAGCTATGCATGCTGAGCTTTTTAGAGGTTAATTTAAACTATCAAAGGGTGTCCTATAACACTCATCCAGCATGCTTTGAGATAAGCTATATAGGGTAGTCATGATAGCAGCAAAAGATAGAATTGTAAACAGGACCAACCTAACTAAACAGACAGTCAAAAACATGCATTCAGTAATAAAAATTGCGGTTTCCGCAATTATTTGGCAATAAAGACTGGGCAGATATATCAGTGACTAAGACCCCTATGCATGCTTTTTCCCGTCATCCAAGCTATACAAAAAGGAAACTAACCTAATCTACCTATGCAACTATCATCAGACTACACTAAACAAATTTAAAAGTTAAAACTAAAAAACTAAAACAGATCAAAAGATTAACTCAAAACAGCATAGTTCACATGGTTCAACAAAAAGCAGTTTTTTTTTCTAAGGGAACAGCAATACTCCCTTCAGTGCTTCTCAAACCAGCACTCAGATGTCTTCCTCATCATCATTTCGTCGTGGTCGTGGAGGCGCCCATGGAGTCATTAGGTTCGTAGGGAAGTCAGGAAAAATGCATCCCAATTGGTCAGCAACTTCCTTGTCCCTTGCCTGCGCATATGTGGCCCATTGAGCCATCCTCTTCTGCAGATCCGTCAGGCAGGCTATGGTCAAAGACTGAGCAGCAGCCAAGCCATCAAGCTCGAACTCCATGTTCCCCTTCCTGCGCAACCTCAAGGCAGTAGGCAATTCCAGGTAGCCCGTGTAGGCCAGCTGCCTCTCCATTCGCTCGATTGGGACCCCTGCACGTAAGCACAGCTTAGTAATTGTGTTAGGAAAGAAGAGAGGTCCCTTACCCTTTTTGGTGCAGTCAGCAATTGAAGCTGCAATGACCTCGCCCACGTTGATCGTGAGACCTCGCATGATTGTGTAGACTAGCAGCGATCTGCTCTGGTTGATGGTGGTCTCATGAGTCACTGGGGACAACTTCCTTCTAACGAAGGAAAACCAGACAGCCGCCTTGGCTGTGAGGGTGGCACTCATCAGGGTGTGCCTCCCATTGCGCGAGACTGTCCAGGATGCCTCTGGCTGGCCAATTATCCGTATTGCCTCTTCCAAGACAGCTTCTGTTGGCTCATCAACAATCCTCGCATAGTCAGTGTGTTTTTGGCCTTTGAGGCCATAGGCTTCGTTGATCGCCTTTGCTGAGAAGTCTACCTCAACCCCTCTGACCACAGATAGGCCATCCTCCGGATTCATCAGATTGGCGTAGAAGTCATACACCATGCTGGAGTAGGCTGGATTGGGTGGTCTGCATAGCTCCTCCCAACCGTGATTCGTGATTCCTGCGCGCAAGAATTGCGGCAGGTCAGCAGGTGCGTCTAGGAATCCCTTCTCGTGCAGCAACTCCCTCTTCCTCAGCTCAGTGCCTCTGGACTCAGCATCAGAGGACACATACCTCACTGATTGAGGCTCATCTTCAGGGTAAAGCTTGGCTTTCCCTTTGTCTTTCGATTTGGCTGACTCAGCAGCCTCAATCTTGAGCTTTTTCAGCGATGGCTCATCACTCTCCTTCTGCGAGGAAGGCGCAGCCCTCTTGGTTTTCTTTTTCTTTGACTTCTTGGGCCGTTTGGCCTTAACAGCCTTGGCGGCCTTCTTCTTCTTCAACCTCGCCTTGGTTGTCAATTGCTGGAGGCAATCCCCCAGTATTTCGTCCATCGAATCAGTCCTCTGCACAGGGCTCTCAGGGTTGGCTTCCCTCAAAGGAGAGAAGACCTCTTCTTCCTCAGCTTCCCCACTGCCCTGCTTTGATTCTTGGTACTCCCCATATGGGAATTCAGGGTCAGGTTGTGGGGAAGTGGGTGATGCTGCAGGGCTCTCTTCTAGTGGAGATATGTGTTCAGAACTCTGCGGCGATGGAGGAAGCTCAGGGCTTTGCGCTGGCGGGATCGGCAGTTTGGGAAGTCGTTCAGTTCGCGCAGCATCAGCGTCTGCAAGGGCAAGAAGTGCTTCCCTCGCAGCAGTTTCAGCGTCGTCAGCCTTCTTCTTGGCTGCAGATCTTTCAGCTCTTGTTAGCACCATTGTCGAACTGTGGAGATTTGGAAAGAGGAATCACAGATGAAGAGAAAAGCAGATTTCTTGGAGTTCAGATAATGGGAGAGTCGTACGGATCATCGCGCCTCTAACGGATATAAATAAAACAAAAAAAAAAATCCCAACGGCTATATTTGTTGCGGATTCTGCAATTCTAGCGCAATTCTAGTGACCGTTGGAGATTTTTTTGCGTTTAAATGCCAATCTTTCCTCAACCGTATCTTTGATTTGGCTTGATATCTCCTCGATTTTTTTATCTTGATTTCATCTCCTTGATTCCCTCTATCGATTCCCTGCAAAAATAAATAAAATCAACATCAAATACTTAATTAAAATCACACAAAAATATACACAAACAGTAACCGGAAAATCGCAAAAAATAAACTAAGGCATGAGCCTCATATTGACGAGCACAGCAATCACTCGTCCTCTCTCGCTCTCGTTTTTATGTTTCAGACAAAAGGAAGGCCGAGAGAGTCTTCACATCTCCTTCCTCATAGTAGTGCTTCAATCTTGCACCATTAACCATGAATGGTTGTCCTTGTTGTAGGTTCTTTATCTCGATGGCACCATGAACAAACACATTAGTAATTACAAATGGACCTGACCATCTAGACTTAAGTTTGCCTGGAAATAATTTCAATCGTGAGTTAAATAATAAGACAAGCTGGCCTTTCTTGAAGTCCTTAATCCTAAGTCTACTGTCGTGCAAAATCTTGGTCTTTTCCTTATACATTTTAGCATTTTCATAAGACATATGCCTAAGCTCATCAAGCTCGTGTAATTGCAAAGACCGCAGTGTTCCCGCATCGGTCACGCAGTAATTCAACTCTTTTAGGGCCCAAAATGCTTTAATTTCTAACTCGAATGGCAAGTGACAAGCTTTGCCATACACCAGTCTATAAGGAGACATACCTAGGGGTGTCTTATATGCAGTTCTATACGCCCAAAGTGCATCCTCGAGTTTAAACGCCCAATCCTTTCTATTGGGTTTGACCACTTTTTCAAGTATGTTCTTAATCTCCCTATTTGAAATTTCAGCTTGGCCATTCGAGTGTGGGTGATAAGGAGTGGCTACTCTATGTCTAATATTATACTTAGCCAACACTCTCTCCATAGCTTTGTTAATGAAATGTGTCCCCTCATCACTGATTATAGCCCGAGGTGTCCCAAATCTAGTAAAAATATGTCTATGTAAGAATCTTATGACTGTTTTTGCATCATTATTTGGACATGCTATAGCCTCTACCCACTTAGATACGTAGTCTACTGCTACAAGGATGTAAAGGTTACCTGAGGATGGGGGAAATGGTCCCATGAAGTCAATGCCCCACACATCAAAGAGCTCCAACTCTAAGATGTAAGTGAGAGGCATCTCATCCTTCCGACTAAGGTTACCTGTTCTCTGGCATTCATCACAGCTGTGTGCATAGTTGTGGGCATCCTTGAAGATTGTTGGCCAATAGTAGCCACTCTGGAACACCTTTGCAGCTGTCCTTTGGCCACCAAAATGTCCACCATAGGGTGCTGTATGGCAGTGCTGCAGCACAGACTTCGCCTCAGCAGCTGAAACACACTTCCTGAGCAGACCATCAGCACATGTCTTGTAAAGTGTGGGATCATCCCATATGAATTTCCTTGCTTCATGAAGGAACCTCTTCTTCTCTTGGCCTCCCTTGAAAGTTGGTAGTACCTGTGATGCAAGGAAGTTAGCAATGTCAGCAAACCAAGGTTCCTCATCGTTATCACGATGAGTCAATACAAAGACATGTTCATCAATAAAAGCAAGAAATTGCGGTTTCCGCAATTTTTTCGCAATTATGCTGCAATCTAGAAAGATGATCTGCAACTACATTTTCACATCCTTTCTTATCTCTAATGTCTAGATCAAACTCTTGCAGCAATAACACCCATCTAATCAACCTAGGCTTAGCATCAGCCTTTCTCATAAGGTACTTCAAAGCAGAATGGTCAGTGTACACAATCGTCCTAGTGCCTACAATGTAATTCCTAAACTTCTCACAAGCAAATACTACAGCTAGCATCTCCTTCTCAGTAGTTGTGTAATTACATTGTGCCTCATTAAGTGTCTTATTAGCATATTATACAGGGTGTGTTAACTTGTCAATCTTCTGTCCTAACATAACCCCTACAGCATAGTCACTGGCATCACATAACATCTCAAAGGGAAGATCCCAATTAGGCCCTACTATAATAGGTGCTGTGACTAGTGCTTCCTTAAGGGTTTTCCAAGCCAGGAAACATTCTTTAGAGAAAATGAATGGTTTGTTTAGCTCTAGAAGCTCACATAAAGGCTTGGAGATCTTAGAAAAGTCCTTAATGAACCTCCTATAGAAACCAGCATGCCCTAAGAAACTTCTAATGGCTTTTACATTTTGAGGTTCTACCAATTTCTCTATTATTTCAATTTTTGCCCTGTCAACTTCTACACCTGCCCTGGACACTCTATGACCTAAGACAATCCCTTCATCCACCATGAAGTGGCACTTTTCCCAATTTAAGACTAGGTTGGTCTCCTCACACCTAGCCAGGACTTGTCCTAAGTTCTCTAGACAGTTTGTAAATGAATCCCCAAAGACTGAGAAATCATCCATGAATATCTCTATCATGGACTCATCCAAATCAGAGAAGATTGCCAACATGCACCTTTGGAAAGTTGCCGGTGCATTGCATAAGCCAAAAGGCATTCTGCGAAAGGCAAAAGTTCCAAAAGGGCAAGTGAAGGTAGTCTTCTCTTGGTCCTTAGGGTCTATAGTAATCTGGTTATATCCTGAATAACCGTCTAAGAAACAGTAGTAGGCTCTACCAGCTATCCTATCTAGCATCTGGTCAATGAATGGTAGAGGGAAATGGTCTTTTTTGGTTTCCTTGTTTAGTTTCCTATAATCCATGCAAACTCTCCATCCTGTGATAGTCCTAGTTGGAATCAGTTCATTGTTCTCATTGACTACCACAGTCATCCCCCCCTTCTTAGGTACACATTGTATAGGGCTCACCCACTGGCTACTAGCTATGGGGAAGATCACACCAGCATCTAACCATTTTATTATTTCCTTTTTAACTACCTCTTTCATAGAGGGGTTCAACCTACGTTGGTGATCTACTCTAGGTGTATGCTCTTCTTCTAGTATAATCTTATGCATGCAATAGGAAGGGCTAATGCCTCTAATGTCAGCAATAGTCCATGCAATAGCCTTCCTATGTTGCTTAAGTAGTAAAATCAGTTCAACCTCATGCTTTTCACTTAATTTAGAAGAAATAATCACAGGCAAAGTATCATTACTTCCTAGATATGCATACTTGAGGTGAGTGGGGAGAGGTTTCAATTCTAAGACAGGTGGATGCTCAATGGATGGTTTTAATGGATTCAAAGATTTTTCAGTTAAGTCAATATTCATACAAACATGCTGAGGGTTATTTACAGGTATGTCCATTATCTCAGCTATGTTTAAGTCAGTTAATTCTAATCCTACATATTCATGAGCATGCTTAGTCAACAATTCATGCTCCATTTGTTCTTCCATTAATGAATCTACAATGTCCATGCTAGCACAAGATTCAGAGTCAGAAGGATACCTCAGTGCTTTAAAAACACTAAACTTAACCTCCTCGTCATGAACCCTCATAGTGAGCTCACCTTTTTGGACATCTATCAGGGCCCTACCTGTGGCTAGAAATGGTCTACCTAACAGGATGGGGACCTCCTTGTCTGCTTCATAATCCAGGATAATGAAATCTGCAAGGAAAATAAACTTGTCAACCTTTACAAGAATATCCTCAATCTTACCTTCAGGGTATGCTATGGATCTGTCTGCTAGTTGTAAAGTGACAGTGGTTGGACGTGCTTCTCCTATTCCTAGCTGGCGGAATAGTGATAGGGGCATGAGGTTTATGCTGGCTCCCAGGTCACAAAGAGCTCTGCCCACGTGCTTGCCTCCTAGCTCTACAGGTAAGGTGAAGGAACCAGGATCCTTCTCCTTCTTGGGTAGCTTGTTCTGGAGTATGGCACTGCACTCCTCAGTGAGATTGACTGTTTCAAACTCACCAATTATTTTCTTGTTAGTTATAATATCCTTTAAAAACTTTACATAAGAAGGCATAGACTGTAAAACTTCTACAAAAGGAATATTAACATGCACTTGCTTAAGAATTTCTAAAAATTTATTAAAGTGCACTTCTTGTTCTTGTTTTTTCTTTAGGCTTCTAGGAAATGGAGGTGGTGGCACATATGCAGGCACTTCAGGTCGCCTTAGGATAGGTGGAGGCCTTGGAATTTCTTCTATCTCCTCTATGATTGGCTCCAGCCTTGGTCCTGATGTGCTTGTTGGTGGTGGACCTTGGTTTGGCAGAGACTCCAGTGGAGCACTAGACTCAGTGTTCTCTACTCTCTTTGGTGTGTCCTTGGTGTTGCTCACCAATGGTCTCCCACTTCTAAGTTCAATTGCTTGAACTTGCTCTTTACCATCTCTCCTTGGCACTTCCGTGTCAGCAGGAAGTCTACCTTGGGGCCTACTTTTGAGTTCGTTGGCTAGTTGCCCTAATTGGTTCTCTAGGCTCCTAAGAGTAGCTTGCTGACTCTGTAGAGTGGCATCATTCTTGGCTATGTATTCCTTGAGTAAGTTTTCTACAGAAGACCCTACAGGTTGGTTGTATGGTTTTTGATACATGGATTGGTTATGTTGGGGAGTGAAACCAGGTGTTCCACTCGGTCTTGGTTGGTTAGGAGCTTGGTTAGCATTCTGTTGGCCACCCCATGACAGGTTTGGGTGGTTCCTCCAACCAGGATTGTAAGTATTGGAATAGGGGTTGTTCCTAGGCTGCTGCTGGCTTCCAACATAGCAGACTGAGGCTGGATTCCCAGGGCAGTATTCATACAGGTGCCCTTCCCCACAGAATCAACAGATAAGTGTCTCACCTTGACTTGGTTGGGTGCCCATTGACATGGCTGTGGCGGTGTTGACACTTGTTTGGAGATTGGCTTGAGCCATTTGCTTGACTAGGTTGGTCAGGGCGCTTATTTGGCTACTCATGGCATTGAGTGCATCCTTGTCTTGAGCTCTAGTTGGCTCAACTGGATCATCTGACCACCTACAGTGAGATGCTGAGATCTTCTCCAAGATCTCATAGGCTTCGTTGTAACTCTTGGACAACATGGAACCTCCAGCAGATGAATTTAGAACTTGTCTGGTGCTGGGGTTGCATCCTTTGAAAAAGACCTCTATTTGGATACACCATGGGATGCCATGATGTGGACATTTGAGAAGAAGGTCCTTGAACCTTGTCCAAGCTTCGTGAAGAGACTCAGTGTCAGCTTGTTTAAACTTGATTATATCATCACGAAAAGTAGAATTCCTATCAGGTGGGAAGTATTTGACTAGGAATTTCTCTGCTAAGTCTGTCCAGTTAAGGACTGATCTAGAGGGTAATGAGTTTAACCACGTTTTGGCTTTGTCCCTCAAAGAGTAAGGGAACAGATAGAGCCTCAAGGCTTCTTGGGAAACTCCAGGGATGATAAAGGTATCACTGACTCCTAAGAAGTTTCTAAGATGGTTGTGGGGGTCCTCATTTTCCACTCCAAAGAATTGTCCCACAGTGGACAACATTTGGAACATCACTGGTTTTAACTCGAATGAGTTGGCAGTGATTTCAGGGCGGATTATGCTGGGGTTCAGCTCCCCAGGCATAGGTACTAGGTAAGAGAGTATAGCGCTATCCTTATCATTCGCTATTTCGATGGGATTGCGAGTGACAGGCACCGGATTTGGAACTATTCCATCCATTTCTTCTTGAGACAATTGCGGAGGAATTGCGGTTCCCGCAATTGTTGGAGGTATAGAGGGTTGGTTAAAGAGACGTTTCTTGGCTCTATTTCTGGCCCTAAGTAATCTCTCAGGCTCAGGATTGAACTCTAGATCACTACTTGAAGGCTCACTCATAAACTAACCCAACTAGTACCTGCAAAAGGAATGAAACAGATCAGCTTCAATAGACAATAAACTTGGTGTTTCAAACTTAACAAACTTCGTTTTCACTTAAATAAATCCCCGGCAGCGGCGCCAAAAACTTGTTGCGTGCTCAATGTGTTAAAATAAATAAGCAATAAGATAGAGAGAGCACTCAGAACATGCAAGCATACATGATCTTATAGCAAGTAGTAAGTATTTTTTCATTCGTTTTCCCACAGAGATTTATTATGAGCTACTCGTGAAGTGTAAAGTTAAGAAAGAATGGGGGAATTTGATGGGGTAAAATTGGTTTTAAATTGTCTAATTCCTAAGGGATATGTAAAGGATAGCAACATAAATAAGTGCAAGTCAAAGTTAAACTCAAAGGAAAAGAGACGAGATTAATAAACGAAGAGGAACTTAGCTAAACAGAATTTTAAACTTAGTAGAATTGCGGAAACAGCAATTCTACCGCAATTTTACTAACAGCGAAAGTGTGTAAAATGGAGAAACAAGGGCTACTAACGACTCCTCTATAGGCATTTTCTCACGATTCTCAAGCATTGGATCAACTCTCTATGCATCAAACTTACTCAATCTCATGTATCGTCCGATTCCATGCATTAGATTCTTTAGTTTACTCATGTCCAAGTAAGGTCTTAAGCATCTTGTTAAAGCAGAAAGTTATGGTTTGTACTAGGAAAACGCCTATTCCTAGGTCGTTTTCTGGCTACCTTGAAAGGCTAGCATGAGTGTATGACTCTGAACTCTTACTCCTTCCAGAGGTTAGGAGTTCTTTGGACAAAATGGATGGCCAATCGAAATTGCTCGTGGGATGAAGCTTACATACAATCAATGCTTCGAGAGCTATCCTACATGCTTGGTTCACGTTTTTTAGCCTATAGTATTGTCATTAGCATGCCCCTATGTGACTTAGTTACTCATGGATATAGGGAGAACAGAAAGAAGAGATAAAACAGACATGCTTAGAAGGAATTTAAAGACAAAACAGTAAAGAAAAACAGTAGATCGCAAAGGCAAGAAACTGTGAAATGCTGAATTTTGCTTTGATTACTTGATTGTTTGAATGAACAAAGGAAAGCTTAAAATGAATAACATAAAGACAGAAAACAACGTAATAAAATGAACTAGTCACTAGAACAGAAACAACAACTAAACAATGCTGGAAATTAGAAAGGAAAGACAGAAAGCAGGTAAATGAGCTCGAACGCCTCGTTGCAACCGCCTCGGCTGAAGGATGAGGAAGATCAGCCTTGCTTGGATGAATCCAATCGAGAGAGAAGATGAATCTTCTCTCCTTCCTATCAGATTATCGACTCCAAACAGCTAAACTTCGCAAACCAACAGACGGCAAAGAAAAACAGGAGAAAAGATGGAGCTGCGAGAAGACTTCTACGCTTTCGGATGATGATTGAACCCTCTACTTTGACCCCCTTTTATAGTAATCTGCAGGTACGTTTGGGCCAAGGAGAACCATCCATCCTCAACGTCGTACTTCAAAATGGATGGAGGAGAAAGAACGAATCCCTGAAATAACGGAAATTAACATAAACAGATCAGTCAACTTACGGTTTTCACTTGAAACATTGCTGTTTTAGCAATGTTTCCGCAATGCTATCGCAATGTGCATTTTTCACTCTTTTCCTTCGGTTTTCATTCCTTTTCTTTCCTTTTGCACACAAGTTCTAATTTAGCTACCTTCTTCTAAATCTCATATATAAGCATAGGTTTAAGCTAAATCCTATCAAAAACACCTAAGAGTGTACCTCTTTCTAAGCTAAATAAGTCCTAAAAATGTCACTTTTGGAGACGTAACACTCATCCACCTGGGTTTGAATGTACCTCACATCTCTCATATCTGCAAGCTCCACAAAGCAATCTATGGCCTGAAACAGGCACCCAGAGCGTGGAATGATGAATTTAAAAATGTTTTGGTTAGCTATGGTTTCTCTGTGAGTCGATCTGATGCATCCCTATTTTTGTATCAACAAGGAGCTATTTTCATACTCCTCCTCCTATATGTTGACGATGTAATACTTACAGGAAACTCTCCATCCTTCATCACTCACCTTGTTAGTATGCTACACAACAAGTTTGCCCTGAAAGATCTTGGCCAACTCAACTACTTCTTGGGAATTCAAGTCTCATATCTTCCATCAGGTCTTCACCTCAGTCAGTCAAAGTACATCCATGATCTGCTGAACAAGGTACAACTTCAACACACCAAACCTTGTCCTACCCCTGCAGTCACTGGCAAACACTTGTCCATCTGTGATGGGACTCTGCTGGTTGATCCTCTTCAATACAGAAGCACAATCGGTGCTCTACAATATCTCACCAACACCAGACCAGACATAGCATTCATAGTCAACAAGCTCAGCCAATTTCTCAAAGCACCAACAGACGCTCACTGGATGGCAGTTAAAAGGGTCCTCCGGTACTTAAAAGGTACTCCCTCGTATGGCCTCCTCATTCAACCTAGCTCTCACATCTCCATCACAGCCTTCTCTGATGCTGACTGGGTAGCAAACATTGATGATCGAAGATCAGTAGGTGCCTATTGTGTGTTCTTAGGCCCCACATTGGTCTCATGGTCTTCAAAGAAACAAGTTGTTGTTGCAAGGTCCACCACTGAATCAGAATATCGTGCTCTTGCACATGCCACAGCTGAAATCACGTGGATCAGACAATTACTTGGTGAACTTGGCATCTCATTATCCTCGACCCCTCGCATCTGGTGTGACAATGTCAGCGCAGCTGCTCTAGCAGCCAATCCTGTCTTCCACGCTAGGACCAAACACATCGAAATCGATGTTCATTATGTCCGTGATCAGGTTCTGAGCAAACGCCTAGACATTCAATATGTACCCTCTAAGAACAACTGGCCGACAACTTAACTAAGTCCCTCTCTCATTCTCAATTTTCATACTTAAGATCCAAACTCGGGCTCGTTAACCCCCCTCACCCCCTCTCTCTCGTTTGAGGGGGAATATTAAGGAAAGTCAACATGAAGCTGACAAGGACAATGACCAAACAGCCAACCTAGAGGAGAGATGACTCCCTGCCTTGCTGGATTTCAGTTACTCTCCACCAATTGAAGATTAACACACAGCTCTAGAGTTTGTTACACCAGTTGTATCATTTTGTCCTATTTGCTCATTCCTTCATTCTTTGTATATTTAAGGGAGTCTAGGGTTGCTAGCCTCCATATAGTGTATAACAATCTTTACTGATATTGATATCCATAGAAGGATTTATCATTCATTGTGCTTGTCTTCTTTGCATCTCTGTTTTATTTCTGACTATAACTCTCCAAATGAGAGTTAATTAGGGTCTATAAAGGATAAAATTAGCCCTTGTTTTGAGTAATTGCTTATGGTATTGCATGTTTAAGCCCATGTTTGTTATAAATTCCCTAAGTAGATTGTTGATTAAGCCTTTGCGTGAATTATTAGATATTACGCCTAAATGAGTTTGAATTTACACACTTTTGGAATATTCAGGTGTTTTGTGAGAATAAGGCTTCAGCAAAGTCCCAGCAAAGCAGAGACCTTTGAAATGCGAAAATATTGAACTAGCATTTATTTAGCATTTGTTGTTCCCGATCACGTGGGTTTGCCAGACAGACTGTTGTTAAGTCTCTGAAAGTGACTTATTTAGGACCCATTTAGCTTAGGAAGATGTACACTTTTAGGTGTTTTTGATAGCATTTAGCCTAAACCTATGCTTTAATATGAGAATTAGAAGAAGGTAGCTAATTTAGGACTTATGCACAATAGGTAGAAAAAGGGTTAAAAACCGAAGGAAAAGAATGAAAAAATGAGCATTGCGAATGAATTGCGAAAACATTGCGGTGACCGCAATTATTCAAGTTAAAACCGTAAGTTGGCTGATCTTTTTCTGTTTAGATCCGACTTTTCAGGGATTCGTTCTTTCTCCTCCATCCATTCTGATATATGACGTTGAAGATTGATGGTTCTCCTTGGCCCAAACGCACCTGCAAACTACTATAAAAGGGGGTCAAAGTCGGAGGTTCAGTCATCACTCGAAGCGCAGAAGTCTTCTCGCAGTCCACCATTTCCATCTGTTTTCCTTTGCCGTCTGTTGGAGTGAGAGTCTCAGCTCTTGGAGTCGATAATCTGATAGGAAGGAGAGAAGATTCTTCTTCTCTCTCGATTAGATTCATCCAAGCAAGGCTGACTTTTCATCACCTTCATTCGAGGCGACTGCCACGAAGTTTTCAGCAACCCTTTACTGCTTTTCTGTTCTGTTCTTCTTATTTCCATTTCTGATTATTGTTGTTCTTAGTTTAGTGTTTTACTTACTGCATTTCGTTGTTGTCTGTCTTGGATTCATTTCTAGAAAGCTTTCCTTTGTCATTCAAACACTCAAAGTAATCGAAGTACAATTCTGCATTTTACAGTTTCCACCATCTTCTGCTACGGGTTTTGCTTGCTGTTTTAAGTACATTTCCCTTCTAAGCATGTCTATCTTATCTGCCATGTCTGTTCTCTATATATCCATGAGTAGCTAAGTCACTTAGGGGCATGCTAATGACAGAACTATAGGCTAAAAAGACGTGAATCAAGTAGGCAGATTAACACTCGAACATTGATTGTATGTAAGCTTCATCCCACGGGCAATTTCGATTGGCCATCCATTTTGTCCAAAGAACTCCTAACCTCTGGAAGGAGTAAGAGTTCAGAGTCATATAATCATGCTAGCCTTTCATGGTAATCAGGAAACGGCCTAGGAATAGGAGTTTCCCTAGTACAAACTAAACACTCCTGTTTTAACAAGATGCTTAAGACCTTACTTTGAAGTCGAGTAAACTTAAGTCTCTAATGCATGGAATCGGACGATACTTGAGATAGAGTGAGTTTGATGTATAGAGAGTTGATCCAAAGCTTGAGAATCGTAATAAACTGCCTATAGGATAGTCATTAGTAGCCCTTAATTCGCCCATTTGCACACTTTTTCTGTTGAGTTAATTGCGGATTAATTGCGGTTCTCGCAATTCTGCTAAATTGCATTCTGTTTAGCTGTTTCCTTCCTCGTTTATTAATTCCATCTCTTGCCTTTTAAGTCTAGTTTTAACTTGCATTTGTTCATGTTATATCCCTTTATACATTCAGCAAAAAGTAGATAATTAAAAACCAATTTTACCCCATCAAATTCATCCCATCTTTCTTAACAATCACACTTCGCGAATAGCTAAAAAATGAGTCTCTGTGGAAAAAACGAATTAAATATACTTACTACTTGCTGTGAGACCATGTATGCTTGCATGTTCTAAGTGCTCTCTCTCTTATTTATCATTTTTATTAACACATTGAGCACGCAACAAGTTTTTGGCGCCGCTGCCGGGGACTTATTTTAAGTGAAAACGAAGTTTGTTAAGTCTGAAACATCAAAGTATTTTCCATTGAATTTGATCCATCTTCATTTCTTTTTCAGGTACCATTTAGGGTAGTTTATGAATGAGACTCCAAGTAGTGATCTAGAGTTCAACCCTGAGCCCGAGAGATTACTTAGAGCTAGGAATAGAGCCAAGAAACGTCTTTTTAAACAAACCCTTTTACCTCCAATCATTGCAGAGACTACAATTCCTCCGCAACTACCTCAAGAAGAAATGGCTGGAGTAAATCAAAACCTGGTGCCTGTCACTCGCAATCCCATTGAAATAGCGAATGACAAGGATAGCGCCATCCTTTCATATTTAGTACCTATGCCTGGGGAGCTGAACCCCAGCATAATCCGTCCTGAAATCACTGCCAACTCATTCGAGTTAAAGCCAGTGATGTTCCAAATGTTGTCCACTGTGGGACAATTCTTTGGAATAGAAAATGAGGACCCCCATAATCACCTTAGGAACTTCCTAGGAGTTAGTGACACCTTCCTAATCCCTGGAGTTTCCCAAGAAGCCCTGAGGCTATATCTTTTCCCTTACTCTTTGAGGGACAAAGCCAAAACATGGTTAAATTCTTTACCCTCAGGATCTGTCCGCAATTGGACAGATTTAGCAGAAAAATTCCTAGTCAAATACTTCCCACCTGATAGGAATTCGACCTTTCGTGATGATATCATAAAGTTCAAACAAGCTCCAAGTGAGTCTCTTCACGAAGCTTGGACCAGATTCAAAGACCTTCTCATTAAATGTCCACACCATGGCATTCCATGGTGTATCCAAATAGAAGTCTTCTTTAAAGGATGCAACCCCAGCACCAGACAAGTTCTAAATTCATCTGCTGGTGGTTCCATGTTGTCCAAGAGTTACAACGAAGCTTATGAGATCTTGGAGAAGATCTCAACGTCTCATTGTAGGTGGTCAGACGATCCAGTAGAGCCAACTAGGGCTCAAGACAAGGATGCTCTAAGCGCCATGAGCACCCAAATAAATGCCCTGACCAACTTAGTCAAGCAAATGGCTCAGGCCAATCTCCAAACCAGTGCCAATACCGCCACAGCCATGTCAATGGGCACCCAACCAAGTCAAGGCGAGGCACCAATCTGTGGATTCTGTGGGGAAGGGCACCCTTATGAATATTGCCCTGGGAATCCATCCTCGGTCTGCTATGTAGGAAGCCAGCAGCAGCCAAGGAATAACCCCTACTCCAACACCTATAACCCTGGTTGGAGAAACCACCCTAACCTGTCATGGGGTGGCCAACAGAACACTAACCAAAATCCTAACCAACCAAGGCCGAGTGGAACACCTGGTTTCACTCCCCAACATAACCAGTCAATGTACCAAAAGCCTTACAATCAATCTGTAGGATCTTCTGTAGAAAACCTACTCAAGGAATATATAGCTAAGAATGATGCTACTCTTCAGAGCCAGCAAGCTACTCTTAGGAGCCTGGAAAACCAAGTAGGCCAATTAGCCAATGAACTTAAAAGTAGACCCCAAGGTAGACTCCCTGCTGATACCGAGGTACCAAGGAGAGATGGCAAGGAACAAGTTCAAGCAATTGAACTTAGGAGTGGAAGACCCTTGGTGAACAACACAAAGGACACACCAAAGAGAGTAGAGAACACTGAGTCTAGTGCTCCACTGGAGTCTCTGCCAAGCCAAGGTCCACCACCAACTAGCACATCAGGAGCCAGGCTAGAGCCAATTGTTGAGGACGTAGAAGAAATTCCAAGGCCTCCACCTATCCTAAGGCGTCCTGACGTGCCTGTATATGTGCCACCACCTCCATACCCTCGAAGGCTTAAGAAGAAGCAGGAACAGGAAGTTCATTTTAACAAATTTTTAGAAATACTTAAGCAAGTGCATGTGAACATTCCTTTTGTAGAGGTTTTACAGTCTATGCCTTCATATGTAAAGTTTTTGAAGGACATTATTACTAACAAAAAAATAATTGGTGAGTTTGAAACAGTAAACCTCACCGAGGAGTGCAGTGCCATCCTCCAGAACAAGCTGCCCAAGAAGGAGAAGGATCCTGGTTCCTTCACCTTACCTGTAGAACTTGGAGGCAAGCACGTGGGCAGAGCGCTTTGTGACCTGGGCGCCAGCATAAACCTCATGCCCCTGTCCCTATTCCGCCAGTTGGGAATGGGAGAAGCACGTCCAACCACAGTCACTTTACAACTAGCAGACAGATCCATCGCATATCCAGAAGGTAAGATTGAGGATATTCTAGTTAAAGTTGACAAATTCATTTTCCTTGCAGATTTCATTGTCCTGGACTATGAGGCAGACAAGGAGGTTCCCATCCTGCTAGGTAGACCATTTCTAGCCACAGGTAGGGCACTAATAGATGTGCAAAAAGGTGAGTTAACTATGAGGGTTCATGATGAAGAGGTAAAATTTAGTGTTTATAAAGCTTTAAAGTATCCCTCTGACCTTGAATCCTGTGCTAGCATGGATGTTGTTGACTCACTAATGGAAGAACAATTAGAGCATGTACTGTTAACCAAGCATGCTAGTGAATATGTACAAGTAGACATAGCTGACTTAAATGTATCTGACATAATGGATATGCCTGTAAATAAACCACAGCATGTATGTATGAATATAGATTTAACTGATAGAACTATAAACCCGTTAAAACCCTCCATTGAGCATCCACCTATTTTAGAACTGAAACCACTACCTACTCACCTCAAATATGCATATTTAGGAGATAATGACACACTGCCTGTAATTATTTCTTCTAAGCTAAGTGAACAGCATGAGGTTGATTTAATTTTACTGCTTAAGCAACATAGGAAGGCTATAGCATGGTCTATTGCTGATATTCGAGGCATTAGCCCTTCTTATTGCATGCACAAAATTATACTAGAGGAAGAGCACACACCTAGGGTAGATCACCAGCGTAGGTTAAACCCCTCTATGAAAGAGGTAGTGAAGAAAGAAATAATAAAGTGGTTAGATGCAGGAGTGATTTTCCCCATAGCTAGTAGCCAGTGGGTTAGCCCCATCCAATGTGTACCTAAAAAGGGGGGAATAACTGTGGTAGTCAATGAGAACAACGAACTGATTCCAACAAGGACTGTCACAGGGTGGAGGGTATGTATGGATTACAGAAAACTAAATAAAGAAACAAAAAAAGACCATTTCCCTATACCGTTTATTGACCAGATGCTAGACAGAATAGCTGGTAGAGCCTACTATTGTTTCTTAGATGGGTACTCTGGCTATAATCAAATTACTATAGACCCTAAGGATCAAGAGAAGACTACCTTCACTTGCCCTTTTGGAACGTTTGCTTTCCGCAGAATGCCTTTTGGCTTATGCAATGCACCGGCAACTTTCCAAAGGTGCATGATGGCAATCTTCTCTGAGTTGGATGAGTCCATGATAGAAATATTCATGGATGACTTCTCAGTCTTTGGGGACTCATTTAAAACCTGTCTAGAGAACCTAGGACAAGTCCTGGCTAGGTGTGAGGAGACCAACCTAGTCCTAAATTGGGAAAAATGCCATTTTATGGTAGACGAAGGGATTGTCTTAGGACATAGAGTGTCAAAGGCAGGTGTAGAAGTGGATAGGGCAAAAATAGAGATCATAGAGAAGTTGGTAGAGCCCCAGAATGTCAAGGCTATTAGGAGCTTCTTAGGGCATGCTGGCTTCTACAGAAGGTTCATTAAGGACTTTTCTAAGATAGCCAAGCCTCTGTGCGAGCTTCTAGAGCTAAATAGACCATTCATCTTCTCTAAGGAATGTGTAGTAGCTTGGAAAACCCTTAAGGAAGCACTGGTCACAGCACCAATCATAGTCGGACCAAATTGGGATCTCCCATTTGAGATGCTATGTGATGCCAGTGACTATGCTGTAGGAGTCATGTTAGGACAGAAGATTGACAAGCTCACACACCCTGTCTATTATGCTAGTAAGACCTTGAATGAGGCCCAATGTAATTATACAACTACAGAGAAAGAGATGCTTGCTGTAGTATTTGCTTGTGAAAAATTTAGAAACTATATTGTAGGAACTAGGACCGTTGTATATACTGACCATTCTGCTTTAAAATATCTTATGAGAAAGGCTGATGCTAAGCCTAGATTGATTAGATGGGTGTTATTGCTGCAAGAATTTGATTTGGACATTCGGGACAAGAAAGGTTGTGAAAATGTGGTTGCAGATCACCTGTCTCGTTTGCAGCATAATTGCGAAAAAATTGCGGAGACCGCAATTTCTGATGCTTTTATAGATGAACATGTATTTGCTCTGGCTCATCGTGATAACGATGAGGAACCGTGGTTTGCTGATATTGCTAACTTCCGTGCATCACAGGTATTACCAGTGTTCAAGGGAGGACAAGAAAAGAAGCGGTTCCTGCATGAAGCAAGGAAATTCATCTGGGATGACCCCACACTTTACAGAACTTGTGCTGATGGGTTGTTGAGGAAGTGTGTTTCAGCTGCTGAAGCGAAGTCTGTGCTGCAGCACTGTCACTCATCTCCTTACGGTGGGCACTTTGGTGGTCAAAGAACAGCTGCTAAAGTATTTCAGAGTGGCTACTACTGGCCAACAATCTTCAAGGACGCCCACAACTATGCCCACAACTGTGACGAATGCCAAAGGACAGGTAACCTCAGTCGCAAGGATGAGATGCCCCTCACGTACATCTTAGAGTTGGAGCTCTTCGATGTGTGGGGCATTGATTTCATGGGACCCTTCCCTCCATCTTCAGGTAACCTGTACATCTTAGTAGCAGTAGACTACGTGTCCAAGTGGGTAGAAGCCAAAGCATGTCCTAATAATGATGCTAAAACAGTCACTAGCTTCTTGCATAGGCACATTTTCACTAGATTTGGGACTCCTCGTGCTATCATTAGTGATGAGGGGTCACATTTCATTAATAAGGCTATGGAGAAAGTATTGGCTAAATATAACATTAGACATAGGGTAGCTACTCCCTATCACCCACACTCGAATGGCCAAGCTGAAATTTCCAATAGGGAGATAAAGAACATCCTAGAAAAGGTAGTCAAACCAAATAGGAAAGACTGGTCATTTAAGCTTGAGGATGCACTTTGGGCTTATAGGACAGCATATAAGACACCTCTAGGTATGTCGCCCTATAGGTTGGTGTATGGCAAGGCCTGCCACTTGCCACTTGAGTTGGAAAACAAGGCATTTTGGGCCATGAAAGAATTAAATTTTTGTGTGAAGGATGCGGGGACACTAAGGTCTTTGCAGCTACATGAACTTGATGAGCTTAGGCATATGGCCTATGAGAATGCCAAAATGTATAAAGAAAAGACAAAAATATGGCACGACAGTAGACTCAGGATCAAAGACTTTAGGAAGGGCCAACTTGTACTATTATTTAACTCGCGATTAAAACTGTTTCCAGGCAAACTAAAGTCTAGATGGTCAGGTCCATTTATTATTACTAATGTCTTTGTTCATGGTGCAATAGAGATTAAAAATTTGCAGCAAGGACAGCCATTTATGGTCAATGGTGCCAGGTTGAAGCACTACTATGAGGAAGGAGATGTGAAGACTCTCTCGGCCTTCCTCTTGACTGAAGCATGACAAAGAGAACGAGAGAGAACGAGTGGTTACTGTGCTCGTTTAGTCAAGGCCAATGCCTTAGTTTATTTTTACTGTTTTTTTTCGCTTATCGTTTGTATGTTTTGTGATGTGTTTTTAATTGCGTATTTAATGTTTGTTTTATTTATTTTTGTAGGGAATCGAAAGAGGGGATCAAGGGGAGTAAATCAAGCTTTAAAAATCAAGGAATGGTTGAGCCAAATAAAAGATACGGGCGAGCGAAGTTGGAGATTTTTATGAAATAATATCCCTACAATTGCGCAAATATTGCTGGATCCGCAAAAAGAGCCGTTGGGATTTTTTTTTTTTTTTCCGTTGTATTTATAGCCGTTAGACCGCGCTCGTTCGATACGATTCTCCCATTCTTTGATCTCCAAGACTTCAGCGATTCTCTCCATCTTTGATTCTTCTCTCAAGATCTTCAAGATTTAGCTATGGTGTTCACACGATCGGAGAGATCCGCCGCCAAGAAGAAGGCCGACGACGCAGCTGAGGCAGCTGCGAGGGAAGCGCTTCTCGCCCTTGCAGACGATGGTGCCGTTCGCACCGGTCCCCTTCCTAAGCTTCCTATCCGTAGGAAGAAGTGGAGGGTGGTCACTGAGATCCCCGCTGGGCCATCTGAGCCAATGGGCACGCCCAAGAAACGCCGGTGGAGTGTCAAGACGGCCGCCGAACCAAGCACAGCCACGACTCCCTCTGTGGAGAGTCAAGAACCTGATCGTGCATCCCACGAGTCAGCCAAAGGAGGATCGTCGCCGTCTGAATCACCTGCGCGCAGTCCCCTCCCATCGGAACCACCTGCACAGAGCGCCGAGTTGTCTCCAGCACCTCAGAGTTCTGATCCGACGCCTGCAGCAGCGCAGAGCCCTGAGCTGCCATCTTCGCCATTGAGTTCTGCGCAGACACCATCAGCAGAGTACAATCCTCCACGGCCTGATCCTGAATTCCCTTATGGGGATTATCAGGAGTCTACGCAAGGTAGTGGAGATGCTGGGGAAGAAGAAGTCTTCTCTCCCATGAGAGAAGACAGCCCTGATATTCCTGCCCAGCAGGATGATTCCATGGAGGAGACGTTGGGGGCTTGCCTCCAGCAGATCAACATTAAGAAAAAGAAGAAGAAGGCCAAGATTGTCAAGGCCAAGAAATCCAAGAAGCTGAAGAAGAAGAAGGCCAAAAGAGTGCCTTCAGCAGACGAAGAAAGCGCGGAGCCATCACTCAAACGCCTCAAGGTGGAGGCTGCTGAATCATCCAAACCAGCCGATAAGGGGAAGGCTAAACTCTACCCTGAAGATGAACCTCCATCAGTGAGGTATGTCTCATCTGATGCTGAATCCAGGGGTGTTGAGCTGAGGAAGAGGGACCTATTGCACGAGAAAGGTTTCCTTAATCGACTTGCTGACCTGCCGCAGTTCTTGCGCGCAGGGGTGCTCAACCATGGCTGGGAGGAATTCTGCAGACCTCCCAATCCAGCCTACACGAGCATGGTGTACGATTTCTACGCCAATGTGCTCAGCCCTGAGGATGGCCTATCTGTGGTCAGAGGGGTGGAAGTTGATTTCTCAGCCAAGGCCATCAATGAAGCCTTTGGTCTCAAGGGCCAAGCGCACACAGATTATGCACGGATAGTTGATGAGCCGACTGAGGCCGTGCTAGAAGAGGCCATTCGCACAATTGGCCAGCCTGAAGCTTCCTGGACTGTCTCACGCAATGGGAGGCACACTCTCATGAGTGCCAATCTCACGGCTAAGGCAGCTGTGTGGTTTTCATTCGTCAGAAGAAGACTTTCCCCAGTAACTCATGAGACTACAATTAACCAGAGCCGCTCGCTGCTGGTTTATGCTATAATGAGAGGTCTCACGATCAACGTGGGAGAAGTCATCACTGCTGCCATTGCTGAATGCGCCAGAAAAGGTAAGGGGCCATTATTTTTCCCCAACACTATAACAAAATTGTGTTTGCTGGCAGGAGTTCCCACCGAGCGCTTGGAGCAGCAGCTGCCTTACACAGGCCATTTGAAGCTGCCTGCTAACCTGAGGCTGAGAAGAAAGGGGAATATGGAGTTTGAGTTGGATAGGCTGGCGGCTGAACAGTCCTTATCCATGGCCTGCTTGATGGACATGCAGAGAAGAATGGCTCAATGGGCCAACTATGCGCAGGCGAGGGACAAAGAAGTTGCAGACCAGTTGGGATGCATCTTCCCGGACTTCCCCACCAACCTCCTAACTCCATGGGTGCCCCCACGACCAAGGCAACCAGATGAGGATGATGAGAATTGAGTGCTGGTTTGAAGAGCACTAAAAGGGAGTATTGCTGTTCCCTTAAGAAACAAAAAACAATTTTTCTGCTTTCTGATAGGATATTGTGAATTATGCTGTTTGTGTTCAATTTTTGATCTGTTTTTAATGTTTAGTTTTATGTTTTTTTCTTTTGCTTAGTCTAGTCTGATGTTAGCTGAATAGGTAGGATAGTTTAGTTTTATTTTTAGGATGCATGAGTAACAGGAAAAAGCATGCTAGGGGCCTGCATCAATGTTAAATCTGCCCGGATTGAATTGCGAAATAATTGCGGTTCCCGCAATTTTTGTGACTGATTGCATGCTTTGGACTGTAAGTTTAGTTAGGCAGATGTACACTTTTAGGACCCATTTAGCTTAGGAAGATGTACACTTTTAGGTGTTTTTGATAGCATTTAGCCTAAACCTATGCTTTAATATGAGAATTAGAAGAAGGTAGCTAATTTAGGACTTATGCACAATAGGTAGAAAAAGGGTTAAAAACCGAAGGAAAAGAATGAAAAAATGAGCATTGCGAATGAATTGCGAAAACATTGCGGTGACCGCAATTATTCAAGTTAAAACCGTAAGTTGGCTGATCTTTTTCTGTTTAGATCCGACTTTTCAGGGATTCGTTCTTTCTCCTCCATCCATTCTGATATATGACGTTGAAGATTGATGGTTCTCCTTGGCCCAAACGCACCTGCAAACTACTATAAAAGGGGGTCAAAGTCGGAGGTTCAGTCATCACTCGAAGCGCAGAAGTCTTCTCGCAGTCCACCATTTCCATCTGTTTTCCTTTGCCGTCTGTTGGAGTGAGAGTCTCAGCTCTTGGAGTCGATAATCTGATAGGAAGGAGAGAAGATTCTTCTTCTCTCTCGATTAGATTCATCCAAGCAAGGCTGACTTTTCATCACCTTCATTCGAGGCGACTGCCACGAAGTTTTCAGCAACCCTTTACTGCTTTTCTGTTCTGTTCTTCTTATTTCCATTTCTGATTATTGTTGTTCTTAGTTTAGTGTTTTACTTACTGCATTTCGTTGTTGTCTGTCTTGGATTCATTTCTAGAAAGCTTTCCTTTGTCATTCAAACACTCAAAGTAATCGAAGTACAATTCTGCATTTTACAGTTTCCACCATCTTCTGCTACGGGTTTTGCTTGCTGTTTTAAGTACATTTCCCTTCTAAGCATGTCTATCTTATCTGCCATGTCTGTTCTCTATATATCCATGAGTAGCTAAGTCACTTAGGGGCATGCTAATGACAGAACTATAGGCTAAAAAGACGTGAATCAAGTAGGCAGATTAACACTCGAACATTGATTGTATGTAAGCTTCATCCCACGGGCAATTTCGATTGGCCATCCATTTTGTCCAAAGAACTCCTAACCTCTGGAAGGAGTAAGAGTTCAGAGTCATATAATCATGCTAGCCTTTCATGGTAATCAGGAAACGGCCTAGGAATAGGAGTTTCCCTAGTACAAACTAAACACTCCTGTTTTAACAAGATGCTTAAGACCTTACTTTGAAGTCGAGTAAACTTAAGTCTCTAATGCATGGAATCGGACGATACTTGAGATAGAGTGAGTTTGATGTATAGAGAGTTGATCCAAAGCTTGAGAATCGTAATAAACTGCCTATAGGATAGTCATTAGTAGCCCTTAATTCGCCCATTTGCACACTTTTTCTGTTGAGTTAATTGCGGATTAATTGCGGTTCTCGCAATTCTGCTAAATTGCATTCTGTTTAGCTGTTTCCTTCCTCGTTTATTAATTCCATCTCTTGCCTTTTAAGTCTAGTTTTAACTTGCATTTGTTCATGTTATATCCCTTTATACATTCAGCAAAAAGTAGATAATTAAAAACCAATTTTACCCCATCAAATTCATCCCATCTTTCTTAACAATCACACTTCGCGAATAGCTAAAAAATGAGTCTCTGTGGAAAAAACGAATTAAATATACTTACTACTTGCTGTGAGACCATGTATGCTTGCATGTTCTAAGTGCTCTCTCTCTTATTTATCATTTTTATTAACACATTGAGCACGCAACAACTGTCCCCTTCCGTACGAGCAGAAAAAGCAAATATTCTTCTCTCAACTAATGACAGAGCTCCACCTATTTTAGGGAAACCTTTATGCAATCCCATGGTCCTTATTATTGGAGGCTAGCCTCTTTTGGGGGATATACCATTTTAGAGAGCAAGAAAAAGTGTGGGTTTTTTTTATAGAGCTATTGGTTTTCCTTGAAGAAGAATTCGTCGGAGAAGACAAAGTTGTCGGAGAAGGCGAAGTTGTCAGAGAAGAAGAGTTGAGTTGGCCCCTTGGCGAAAAGACCTTCTCCCTCATTGAACTTGTTGCGACATCATCTTCTTCACCACTCATGTTTTCCTTCTTTATTTTGTTTCGTCGAATTTATGAGTACTGTTTTACATGTTTTCATTGAGCTTTTGTTTTCAACTCGTATCTCACAGCATGAGTAGCTAAGTTCTGAAGGGAAGGATTATGAGTATGGAATAGTTTGTAATCTGTTTGTTTTAGCAAAAACCTTTATTGAATTCATCTGAATATGTTTGAGCTTCATCTTATTGTGTGATTTCGACCGACCATCTATTTTGCATAGTGAATGTTTCAACTTTGACAAGAGACGAGCATTTTGAATACTCATATTCATGCTAGCCTTTAGTTAGGGTAGTTTTATCTAAGTGAGGAGATTAGACATAATCATTCACCTAGCACGCATAACAACAACATGTTCATCATACTAGTAGTAGGACGAAAGTAAGCTACTAATTTTGGAAATGCCGACAGGGTTTCCGAGTTAATGTTGTGCGGTTGTTTCGTTAATAGTTTTGTTAAGGCATAATAAGCTGAATTTGTTCTTAACACTTCTAATTCAACCCCGTTTCCTCAAGTTTGATCTCAGTTTGTTGTTATTGTTTTCTCAGTTTTGCGTATATTTTATCCCAGCATTTGTCTTTAGCAATTCTTTTGTTTACTTTGTTGTAATGTTATTTCGTTATTCTTTTGTTTAAGTGTTTGTTTTGTTTTTGCGTATTTTTATGTTTGTTTGTATTTTAGCAAAATCTCTAACAATTATTTGGTTGTTGTGCACTTTGTCTACAATAATCAAATTCTAAACAAAATCTTCTTCAAATCTCTGTGAAATTGATATAAAAATATTTATTACTTGTTGCATTAGACGGTTGCACTTGCATATCTTAGGCGCTCCACACACACTTATTTTAATTCACAACTGGAGCGCGCAACAAGTTTTTAGGGTCGTTGTCAGGGATTTGTATATATGAATTTTGTGTTTCGTTTAATTGATTGTAAGATTATGCTGAAAAGAGATCTTGCTTTGTTTGCTGATATTTTTCAGGTGTTGAACGTTGGTTTATGAGCGAATTTCCCAGTTTCGAATATGAGTTTGAGTTAGATCTGGAGCCTGAGAGATCTTTTAAGCGTAGGTTGTGCGAGCAAAAAGAACTAGACGATAGGATGGACAACCTTCTTAGAGCTCCTGTGTTTGTAGTCCCTAGAAATCTGAATCCAAACCAACCTTTAAATCTTGTTAATGTGCAACAAATGGGCGAGCTAAATCGAGCAAATGTCGCTAGAAATCCCATAGATATTACTAACGACAAGGATAGTGTCATCATGAGTTACTTAGTGCCCATGCCTGAGGAACTAAGCCATGCATCATTAGACCCAAAATCACAGCCAACCAGTTTGAGCTTAAACCAGTCATGTTCCAAATGTTGTCAACTGTGAGGCAATTCTATGGTGTAGAGAATGAGGACCCTCATAATCATCTGAAAAGCTTTTTAGGTGTAGGTGGCATGTTCATTATGCAGGGGTAACTCAGGAATCCTTACGTTTATACCTATTTTCATACTATCTTAGAGACAAGACCAAGGCATGACTTAACTTTCTACCTTCTAGATACATAGCTAATTTGACTGACTTAGTTGAAAAAACTTGGTTAAATATTTTGCCCCCACCCAAAATGCTGAGTTTAGGGACGGTATAAACAAGTTTAGGCAAATAGATAATGAATCCATACATGATGCTTGGACAAGATTCAAGGACCTACTTATAAAGTGCCCTCATCATGATATTCCGTGGTGCATCCAAATTGAGGTATTCTATAAAAGGTCTTAATCCCATGTTGTCCAAACGTTATAATGAGGCTTATGAGATATTGGAAAAAAATTCCTCCACAAATTTTCGATGGGTTGATGATGGGGTAGAGCCAAGTAGGAAAAATGGAATGTATGACATTGATGCTCTAAATGTAATGAATAATCAAATTGTTGCCCTAACAAGCATGATGAAAAACATGGTTGTAGCAAATAGCTATCAAAATGTCCATCTTAGCCTAGTTGCAGCGCCACTGCCCACATTTGTCAATCAGATTGAATATGTGGTATGTTCCTTATACGGTGATGGTCATACATATGAGTATTATCCTTCGAACCCAACCTCAATCTGTTACATTCAAAATCATGTGTCCCCAAGGAACAATTCTTACTCAAATACTTTGATCCCGGAATGGAGAAATCATCTGGATTTTTCTTGGGGAGGACAAAATAGTAGCACCCATGTAGCAGATACCCAACCCTTCACCAAGATATGGTCAGAATAGTCAATCCAATGTTCCTCAGTACCAAAAGTCCGTGAATACTAAGCATGTAGGATCTTCCTTGAAGAGTCTCATGAAGGACTACATGGCTCGTAATGATGCAATGATACAGAGTTAGCATGCATCCTTGGGGAATTTAGAAAATCAAATAGGACAGTTTGCCAATGAACTTAAAGCTAGACCCTTAGGAAAATTGTCTTCGGATATCGAAAACCCAAAGAGAGAAGGAAATGAGCAGATTCAAGCCATCCAGTTGAGAAGTGGTAAACCATTAGCTGAGAAATTCAAACCTCCCCTACTACGAGTAGAGAGTTAGAAACCTAGTGCTCAAATGGGAGAGACTAATATCAATGGTCCGAGCAAACCTAATGCGGGAACGAAACTTCACATAGAAGAATTAAATGAAGAAATAGAGAAAATATCAAGAGTTACATCGATAGTGCTCAGTCCTAAGGTGTCGGTAAGCCCACCAAGCTTTAAACCTGTCTCACCACTCTTCTCTCGTCGGATGAAAAAACAGAACCAAGAACTTTATTTCCAAAAATTCCTTGAAGTTCTCAATCAATAACATGTCAATATACCTTTTGTAGATGCCCTCCAACAAATGTCTTCCTATGTCAAGTTCCTGAAAGCCATCATTACCAATAAACGAGTCATAGGAGAGTATGAGACTGTGTCTTTAACTGAGGAGTGTAGTGCCATTTTGAAAAACACATTGTCTCCAAAAGAGAAAGACCTCGACTCATTTACTCTCCCTGTAGACATAGGTGGTAAACATGTCAGAAGAGCTTTGTGTGCTCTTGGCGCAAATATAAATATCATGCCATTTTCCCTATACAAAAAGCTCGACATTGGAAAGGCTAAACCAACCATAGTGACACTTCGGCTCGCGGATCGCTCCATCACTTATCCTGAAGGTAAGATTGATGTTCAAAAGGTGAGCTGACTATGCGGGTCCATGATGATGAGGTAAAATGTAATGTGTTTAAGGCCATGAAATACCCGAATGAATATGCATGATGATTGTTACGTCTTTGATACTGTCGATTAATTGGCAGCTAAAACTTATGCGTTAAAGCTGCTAGAGCAACATATTCGCAATTATGGACACATTGATTTCAGTGATTTAGGTGTTCATTATTTACAACATGATGATGCATGTGAATTAATTATGCCTTAAAGAACATTTCAATCAACCCTTCATTTTGCATGCATACAAATAATTAGAAAAAGGGTCATCTATCCAAAATTGAGCATCAACGTAACCTTAACTCCTCCATGAAAGAGGTCGTTAAGAAGGATATCATTAAGTGATTAGATGCTGAGATTATTTTCCCTATCTCGGATAGCAAGTGGGTGAGTCCAGTTTAATGTGTGCCCAAAAATGGAGGCATGATTGTTGTAGTTGATGATTCCAATGAGTTGATACCTATTAGGATTGTGTCTGGGTGGAGAGTATGCATCGATTATGGGAAGCTAACCAAAGTGACCAAAAATGACCACTTTTCATTGTCATTCATTGATCAAATGTTAGATCGGTTAGTGGGTCAATCCTATTATTGCTTCTTAGATGATTATTCTGGTTATAACCAAATCACCATAGACGCTCAAGACCAAGAGAAAAACATTCTCACTTGTTCTTATGTGTTAAGAAGCTCCCAAAGTTGGATCTAACAACCTTGCTGAAGAACAAAATATTTAGATCTCAAACTTGAAAACCTCAGTAGCCAATTTGGTCTCAACCCCTAAGATAGGTTAAGAATACAAATTACTTAGATGATCAAACAATCCAAGGATCGGACAAAGCTTTTGGCTCCCATCAACCCTCGATTTTCAAAGCGCTCCACAAACAAGATAGACCAATCCTCACTTGAATGCTCCAAATATACATGCATTATATCACAAGAACACACACGAAACAAAGCTTAAACGCTTTCAAGGTTTAAACCCAAAATTCTATATCTTTTTTCATTTCTTTTTCTCTACAAAGAAAACTTTTTCATATAAGAGAGGAATTGTGGGACATTCCCCACAATCCTCCACAATTCGAGGCTAACTTTCCATTACATGGCAACCGCCCACTAAGTTGGAGATAACTTCCCACCTTCGACAACCGCCCACTATGTCAAAGGTAACTTCCCACGTTTGCAAATAACTGTTACGTCTCCAAAAGTGACCTTTTTAGGACTTAATTATCTTAGAAAGATGTTCACTCTTAGGTGTTTTTGATAGCATTTAGCCTAAACCTATGCTTAAATATGAGAATTAGAAGAAGGTAGCTAAATTAGGACTTACGTACAATAGGAAAGAAAAGGGTTGAAAACCGAAGGAAAAGAATGAAAAAACAAGCACTGCGACAGAATTGCGGAAACATTGCGGAGACCGCAATGTTTCAAGTGAAAACCGTAAGTTGACTGATCTTTTTCTGTTAATTTCCGTTATTTCAGGGATTCGTTCTTTCTCCTCCATCCATTCTGAAGTACGACGTTGAAGATTGATGGTTCTCCTTGGCCCAAATGCACCTGCAGATTGCTATAAAAGGGGGTCAAAGTCGAGGGTTCAATCATCATCCGAAAGCGTAGAAGCCTCTTCGCAGCTCCATCTTGTCTCCTGTTTTTCTCATCCGTCTGTTGGTTTGAGAGGTTTAGCTGTTGGAGTCGACAATCTGATAGGAAGGAGAGAAGATTCCTCTTCTCTCCCGATTGGATTCATCCAAGCAAGGCTGATCTTTCTCTCCCTTCAGTCGAGACATTCGCAACGAGGCGTCCAAGCTTAATTACTGTTTTCTGTCTTTCATTTCTAATTTCCAGCTCTGTTTGAGTGTTGTTTCGCTTCTGATAGTTAGTTCATTTCATTTCGTTGCTGTCTGTCTTTACATTGTTTACTTTAAGCTTCCCTTTGTTCATTCAAACAATCAAGTAATCAAAGCACAGTTTGTTATTTCACAGTTTCTTAACTTTTGCTGCTACTGTCTTACTTTGTTGTTTGCAGTCTACTTCTCTTTTAAGCATGTCTCTTTCATCTCTTATTTCTATTCTCCCCACATCCATGAGTAACTAAGTCACATAGGGACATGCTAATGACAATACTATAGGCTAAAAAACGTGAACCAAGCATGTAGGACAGCTCTCGAAGCATTGATTGTATGTAAGCTTCATCCCACGGGCAATTTCGATTGGCCATCCATTTTGTCCAAAGAACTCCTAACCTCTGGAAGGAGTAAGAGTTCAGAGTCATACACTCATGCTAGCCTTTCAAGGTAGCCAGAAAACGACCTAGGAATAGGCGTTTTCCTAGTACAAACCATAACTTTCTGCTTTAACAAGATGCTTAAGACCTTACTTGGACATGAGTAAACTAAAGAATCTAATGCATGGAATCAGACGATACATGAGATTGAGTGAGTTTGATGCATAGAGAGTTGATCCAACGCTTGAGAATCGTGAGAAAAAGCCTATAGAGGAGTCGTTAGTAGCCCTTGTTTCTCCATTTCACACACTTTCGCTGTTGTTAAAATTGCGGTAGAATTGCTGTTTCCGCAATTCTGCTTAAGTTGCAATTCTGTCTAGCTGTTTTTGTCTTCATTTATTAATCTCGTTTCTTTTCATTTGAGTTTAGATTTGACTTGCACTTGTTTATGTTGCTACCCTCTACGTATTCAGTAGGAAATAGACAATTTAAAACCAATTTGACCCCATCAAATCCACCCATTCTTTCTTAACTTTACGCTTCTCTAGTAACTTATAATAAATCTCTGTGGGAAAACGAATGAAAAATACTTACTACTTGCTATAGGACCATGTATGCTTGCATGTTCTGAGTGCTCTCTCTATCTTATTGCTTACTTATTTTAACACATTGAGCACGTAACAAGTTTTTGGCGCCGCTGCCGGGGATTTATTAAAGTGAAAACGAAGTTTGTTAAGTTTGAAACACCGAGTTTATTGTCTATTGTAACTAATCTAGCTTCATTTCTTTTTCAGGTACCATTGGGTTAGTTTATGAGTGAGCCTTCAAGTAGTGATCTAGAGTTCAATCCTGAGCCTGAGAGATTACTTAGGGCCAGAAATAGAGCCAAGAAACGTCTCTTTAAACAACCTCCTTTACCTCAAGTAATTGCGGGAACCGCAATTCCTCCGCAATTGTCTCAAGAAGAAATGGCTGGAATAATTCCAAATCCGGTGCCTGTCACTCGCAATCCCATCGAAATAGCGAATGACAAGGATAGCGCCATACTCTCTTACTTAGTACCTATGCCTGGGGAGCTGAACCCCAGCATAATCCGTCCTGAAATCACTGCCCACTCATTCGAGTTAAAGCCAGTGATGTTCCAAATGTTGTCCACTGTGGGACAATTCTTTGGAGTGGAAAATGAGGACCCCCACAACCATCTTAGAAACTTCTTAGGAGTCAGTGATACATTCATCATCCCTGGAGTTTCCCAAGAAGCCTTGAGGCTATACCTTTTCCCTTACTCTTTGAGGGACAAAGCCAAAACATGGTTGAACTCATTACCCTCAGGATCAGTCCTTAATTGGACAGACTTAGCAGAGAAATTCCTAGTCAAGTACTTCCCACCTGATAGGAATTCTACCTTTCGTGATGACATAATCAAGTTCAAACAAGCTGACACTGAGTCTCTTCACGAAGCTTGGACAAGGTTTAAAGATCTTCTTCTTAAATGTCCACACCATGGCATCCCATGGTGTATCCAAATAGAGGTCTTTTTCAAAGGATGCAACCCCAACACTAGACAAGTCTTAAACTCATCTGCTGGAGGTTCCATGTTGTCCAAGAGTTACAACGAAGCCTATGAGATCTTGGAGAAGATCTCAGCATCTCACTGTAGGTGGTCAGATGATCCAGTTGAGCCAACTAGAGCTCAAGACAAGGATGCTCTAAGTGCAATGAGCAGCCAAATAAATGCCCTGACCAACCTAGTTAAGCAAATGGCTCAGGCCAATCTCCAAACAAGTGTCAACACCGCCACAGCCATGTCAATGGGCACCCAACCAAGTCAAGGTGAGACACTTATCTGTGGATTCTGTGGGGAAGGGCACCCGTATGAATACTGCCCTGGGAATCCAACCTCAGTCTGCTATGTTGGAAGCCAGCAGCAGCCTAGGAACAACCCCTACTCTAATACTTACAACCCTGGTTGGAGGAACCACCCAAACCTGTCATGGGGTGGCCAACAGAATGCTAACCAAAATCCTAACCAACCAAGGCCGAGTGGAACACCTGGTTTCACTCCCCAACATAATCAATCCATGTATCAAAAACCGTACAACCAACCTGTAGGATCTTCTGTAGAGAACTTACTTAAGGAATACATAGCCAAGAATGATGCCACTCTACAGAGCCAGCAAGCTACTCTTAGGAGCCTAGAAAACCAAATAGGGCAACTAGCCAATGAAATCAAAAGTAGGCCCCAAGGTAGACTTCCTGCTGACACTGAAGTGCCAAGGAGAGATGGTAAAGAACAAGTTCAAGCAATTGAACTCAGAAGTGGTAGACCATTGGTGAGCAGCACCAAGGACACACCAAAGAGAGTAGAGAACACTGAGTCTAGTGCTCCACTGGAGTCTCTGCCAAACCAAGGTCCACCACCAACAAGCACATCAGGAGCAAGGCTGGAGCCAATTATAGAGGAGATAGAAGAAATTCCAAGGCCTCCACCTATCCTAAGGCGCCCTGAAGTGCCTGCATATGTGCCACCACCTCCATTTCCTAGAAGGCTAAAGAAAAAACAAGAACAGGAAGTGCACTTTAATAAATTCCTAGAAATTCTTAAGCAAGTGCATGTTAATATTCCTTTTGTTGAAGTTTTACAGTCCATGCCTTCTTATGTAAAGTTTTTGAAAGATATTATTACTAACAAGAGAATAATTGGTGAGTTTGAAACAGTCAATCTCACTGAGGAGTGCAGTGCCATACTCCAGAACAAGCTACCCAAGAAGGAGAAGGATCCTGGTTCCTTCACCTTACCTGTAGAGCTAGGAGGCAAGCACGTGGGCAGAGCTCTTTGTGACCTGGGAGCCAGCATAAACCTCATGCCCCTATCACTATTCCGCCAGCTTGGAATAGGAGAAGCACGTCCAACCACTGTCACTTTACAACTAGCAGACAGATCCATTGCATACCCTGAAGGTAAGATTGAGGATATTCTTGTAAAGGTTGACAAGTTTATTTTCCTTGCAGATTTCATTATCCTGGATTATGAAGCAGACAAGGAGGTCCCCATCCTGTTAGGCAGACCATTTCTAGCCACAGGTAGGGCACTAATAGATGTCCAAAAAGGTGAGCTCACTATGAGGGTTCATGATGAAGAGGTGAAATTTAGTGTTTATAAAGCCTTAAGGTACCCCTCTGACTCTGAATCTTGTGCTAGCATGGACATTGTTGATTCACTAATGGAAGAACAATTGGAGCATGAATTGTTGACTAAGCATGCTAATAACTATGTAGGATTAGAATTAACTGACTTAAACATAGCTGAGATAATGGACATACCTGTAAATAACCCTCAGCATGTTTGTATGAATATTGACTTAACTGAAAAGTCTTTGAATCCATTAAAACCATCCATTGAGCATCCACCTGTCTTAGAATTAAAACCTCTCCCCACTCACCTCAAGTATGCATATCTAGGAAGTAATGATACTTTGCCTGTGATTATTTCTTCTAAATTAAGTGAAAAGCATGAGGTTGAACTGATTTTACTACTTAAGCAACATAGGAAGGCTATTGCATGGACTATTGCTGATATTAGAGGCATTAGCCCTTCTTATTGCATGCATAAGATTATACTAGAGGAAGAACATACACCTAGAGTAGATCACCAACGTAGGTTGAATCCCTCTATGAAAGAGGTAGTTAAGAAGAAAATAATAAAATGGTTAGATGCTGGTGTGATCTTCCCCATAGCTAGTAGTCAGTGGGTGAGCCCTATACAATGTGTACCTAAGAAGGGGGGGATGACTGTGGTAGTCAATGAGAACAATGAACTGATTCCAACTAGGACTATCACAGGGTGGAGAGTTTGCATGGATTATAGGAAACTAAATAAAGAGACCAAAAAAGATCATTTCCCTCTACCATTCATTGACCAAATGTTAGACAGAATAGCTGGTAGAGCCTACTACTGTTTCTTAGACGGTTACTCAGGGTATAATCAGATCACTATAGACCCTAAGGACCAAGAGAAGACTACCTTCACTTGCCCTTTTGGAACTTTTGCCTTTCGCAGAATGCCTTTTGGCTTATGCAATGCACCGGCAACTTTCCAAAGGTGCATGTTGGCAATCTTCTCTGATTTGGATGAATCCATGATAGAGATATTCATGGATGATTTCTCAGTCTTTGGGGATTCCTTTACCAACTGTCTAGAGAACCTAGGACAAGTCCTGGCTAGGTGTGAGGAGACCAACCTAGTCCTAAATTGGGAAAAGTGCCATTTCATGGTGGATGAGGGGATTGTCTTAGGTCATAGAGTGTCAAGGGCAGGTGTAGAAGTTGACAGAGCAAAAATTGAAATAATAGAGAAATTGGTAGAACCCCAAAATGTCAAGGCCATTAGAAGTTTCTTAGGGCATGCTGGTTTCTATAGAAGGTTCATTAAGGACTTTTCTAAGATCTCCAAGCCTCTATGTGAGCTTCTAGAGCTAAACAAGCCATTCATTTTCTCTAAAGAGTGTGTCCTAGCTTGGAAAACCCTTAAGAAGGCACTAGTCACAGCACCTATTATAGTAGGGCCTAATTGGGATCTTCCCTTTGAGATGTTATGTGACGCCAGTGACTATGCTGTAGGGGTTATGTTAGGACAGAAGATTGACAAGTTAACACACCCTGTCTATTACGCTAGTAAGACACTTAATGAGGCACAATGCAACTATACAACCACTGAGAAGGAGATGCTAGCTGTAGTGTTTGCTTGTGAGAAATTTAGGAACTATATTGTAGGCACTAAGACAATCGTGTACACTGACCATTCTGCTTTAAAGTACCTTATGAGGAAGGCTGATGCTAAGCCTAGGTTGATTAGGTGGGTACTTCTGCTGCAAGAGTTTGATCTAGACATTAGAGATAAGAAAGGAAGTGAAAATGTGGTTGCGGATCATCTTTCTAGATTGCAGCATAATTGCGAAAAAATTGCGGAACCCGCAATTTCTGATGCTTTTATTGATGAACATGTCTTTATATTGACTCATCGTGATAACGATGAGGAACCTTGGTTTGCTGACATTGCTAACTTCCTTGCAGCACAGGTACTACCAACTTTCAAGGGAAGCCAAGAGAAGAAGAGGTTCCTTCATGAGGCAAGGAAATTCATATGGGATGACCCCACCCTTTACAAAACATGTGCTGACGGCTTGCTAAGGAAGTGTGTTTCAGCTGCTGAGGCGAAGTCTGTGCTGCAGCACTGCCACACAGCTCCTTATGGTGGACACTTTGGTGGCCAAATAACAGCTGCAAAGGTATTTCAGAGTGGCTACTATTGGCCAACGATCTTCAAGGATGCCCACAACTATGCCCACAGCTGTGATGAATGCCAAAGAACAGGTAACCTTAGTCGCAAGGATGAAATGCCTCTCACTTACATCTTAGAGTTGGAGCTCTTTGATGTGTGGGGCATTGACTTCATGGGACCATTTCCCCCATCATCAGGTAACCTTTACATATTAGTGGCAGTAGACTATGTATCCAAGTGGGTAGAGGCCATAGCATGTCCCAATAATGATGCCAAAACAGTAATAAAATTCTTGCATAGGCACATTTTTACTAGGTTTGGAACACCACGTGCTATCATTAGTGATGAGGGGACACATTTCATTAATAAAGCTATGGAGAGAGTGTTGGCTAAGTATAACATTAGACATAGAGTAGCCACTCCCTATCACCCACACTCGAATGGTCAGGCTGAAATTTCTAATAGGGAGATTAAGAACATCCTAGAAAAAGTGGTCAAACCTAATAGAAAAGACTGGTCATTTAAACTCGAGGATGCACTTTGGGCATATAGGACTGCATATAAGGCACCCCTAGGTATGTCTCCTTACAGACTCGTGTATGGTAAAGCTTGTCATCTTCCATTCGAGTTAGAGATTAAGGCATTTTGGGCACTAAAAGAGTTGGATTATTGCGTGACCGATGCGGGAACGTTGCGGTCTCTGCAATTACATGAGCTTGATGAGCTTAGACATATGTCTTATGAAAATGCCAAAATGTATAAGGAAAAGACCAAGATTTGGCACGATAGTAGACTTAGGATCAAGGACTTTAAGAAAGGCCAACTTGTTTTATTATTTAACTCACTATTGAAATTATTTCCAGGCAAGCTTAAGTCTAGATGGTCAGGTCCGTTTGTAATTACTAATGTATTTGTTCATGGTGCCATTGAGATAAAGAACCTGCAGCAAGGACAACCATTCATGGTTAATGGTGCAAGATTGAAGCACTACTATGTGGAAGGGGATGTGAAAACTCTCTCGGCCTTCCTCTTGACTGAAGCATGAAATTAAGAACGAGAGAGGACGAGTGATTGCTGTGCTCGTCAATATGAGGCTCATGCCTTAGTTTATTTTTTGCGATTTTCCGGTTATCGTTTGTGTATCTTTTTGTATGATTTTAATTACGAATTTGATGTTGATTTTATTTCTTTTTGTAGGGAATCAATAGAGGGAATCAAGGAGATTAAATCCAGCTAAAAAAATCAAGAAGATATTGGGCCAAATCAAAGATACGGTTGAGCAAAGATTGACATTTAAATGAAAATATCTCCAACGGTCACTAGGATTGCGCTGGATTTGCAGAGTCCGCAAAAAAAATAGCCGTTGGGATTTTTCCGTTTTCTTTATATCCGTTGAGACGCGCGTTGATCTATACGATTTCCCAAGTATCTGAACTCCAAGAAAGCTGCGATTCTCTTCATCTGTGATTCTTCTCTCCAAACTTCCACGATTCAACAATGGTGCTCACGAGGGCTGAAAGATCTGCGGCCAAGAAAAGGGCTGATGACGCTGAATCTGCTGCGAAGGAAGCACAGCTTGCCTTGGCTGACGCTGAGGCTGCGCGCACCGAACGCCTGCCGAAACTACCTGTCCGCAAGAAGAAGTGGAAGGTCGTCACTGAAATACCTGCTGGACCCTCTGAACCAGCAGGCACACCCAAGAAGCGCAAGTGGAGTCTGGCTGTGGCCGAGGGAGGAATCAAGAACAAGACTCCCTCTGTGGAGAGTCAAGAACGAGGCCAGCCATCCCAAGAGACAGTCGAGCGCAGCCCTTCACCATCCCCACCGGTTCAGAGCCCTGAACCCTCTTCATCACCGCCAGCACAGAGCCCTGAGCTGCCGTCATCACCGCAGAGTTCTGCACAGACCCCTACAGCAGCACAAAGCACCACTCCTTCGCACACTTCCCCCCGGCCTGACCCTGAATTCCCATATGGGGAGTACCAAGAATCAACGCAGGGCAGTGGGGAAGCTGAGGAAGAAGAAGTCTTCTCTCCATTGAGGGAGGCCAGCCCTGAGAGTCCTGCACAGAAGGATGACTCGATGGACGAGACACTGGGGGCTTGCCTCCAGCAGATCACCACCAAGGCAAAGCTGAAGAAGAAGAAGGCTGCCAAGATTATTAAGGCCAAGCGGTCCAAGAAGTCAAAGAAGAAGAAGGCCAAAAGGGCGCCTGCATCAGAGAAAGAGAGCGCTGAGCCGTCGCTCAAGAAGCTCAAGATTGAGGCTGCGGAGTCAGCCAAACCAAAGAACAAAGGGAAGGCCAAGCTTTACCCTGAAGATGAGCCTCAATCAGTGAGGTACGTGTCCTCTGACGCTGAATCCAGAGGCATTGAGCTTAGGAAGAGGGAGTTGCTGCACGAGAAGGGCTTCCTCGACAGACCTGCTGACCTGCCGCAGTTCTTGCGCGCAGGAATTACAAATCATGGATGGGAGGACTTGTGCAGACCACCCACTCCAGCTTACACAAGCATGGTGTATGACTTTTACGCCAATGTGCTTAATCCTGAGGATGGCCTGTCTGTGGTCAGAGGGGTGGAAGTGGACTTCTCAGCAAAGGCGATCAACGAGGCCTATGGCCTCAAAGGCCAAAAACATACGGACTACGCAAGGATTGTTGATGAGCCTACTGATGCTGTCCTGGAAGAGGCCATTCGGACCATAGGCCAGCCTGAAGCATCCTGGACTGTGTCACGCAATGGGAGGCACACTCTCATGAGTGCCAACCTCACAGCTAAGGCGGCTGTATGGTTTTCCTTCGTGAGAAGGAAACTATCCCCAGTGACTCATGAGACCACCATCAACCAGAGCAGATCGCTACTGGTCTACGCAATCATGCGAGGTCTCACGATCAACGTGGGTGAAGTCATGTCAGCTGCCATTGCTGAGTGCGCAAAGAAAGGTAAGGGTCCATTGTTTTTCCCTAATACTATAACTAAACTCTGTTTACTTGCAGGGGTTCCCATTGAGCGAATGGAGCAGCAGATGGCTTACACAGGCCATTTGGAGCTACCTGCTGGCTTGAGGCTAAAAAGGAAGGGGAACATGGAATTCGAGCTGGATAGGTTGGCTGCTGATCAGTCGCTGTCCATGGCTTGCCTGATGGATATGCAGAAGAGGATGGCTCATTGGGCCACTTACGCGCAGGCACGGGACAAGGAAGTTGCTGACCAACTTGGATGCATCTTTCCTGATTTTCCCACGAATCTCCTGAATCCATGGGTGCCTCCACGACCACGACGGCCTGATGAGGATGAAGACGTCTGAGTGCTGGTTTGAATTGCACTCAAGGGAGTATTGCTGTTCCCTTAGAAAAATAAAAAAAATCTGCTTTCTGTTAGACCATGCGAATTATGCTGTTTTTAGTTAATATTTTGATCTGTTTTAGTTGCTTAGTTTTAAGTTTTTAAATTGTTTAGTGTACTCTGATGATAGCTGAGTAGGTGGGTTAGTTTAGTTTTATTTTTGTAGAGCTTGAGTGACGGGAAAAAAGCATGCTTAGGGGCCTTAATCACTGTTATATCAGCCCTGTCTCTATTGCGAAATAATTGCGGAACCCGCAATTATTATTACTGAATGCATGTTTTGGACTGTCTGTTTAGCTAGGTTGGTTCTGTTTAAATTCTATCTTTTGCTGCTATCATGACTACCTTATATAGCTTATCTTAAAGCATGCTGGATGAGTGTCATTGGACACCCTTTGATAGTTTAAATTAACCTCTCAAAAGCTCAGCATGCATAGCTTTAAGTCCTTACATGTCTGTTTTTTTCAAATGTCTGCTGCTGTGATATTTACTTTTGGAATGTTCTGCCTATGCCTAGGACTTTTAGATTCTCTTTGTTTTACCTTAGACTAGATGCTTCTAGGAAAGTTTGGGGGTGTGCCACCTCAGACACTCATTGGGGACAATGAGTAGTTTAAGTTTGGGGGAGGCCACCCTAGGCCTAGGAACATTCCTCTCTCCCTTAAAAGCATAAGCATTCTTCTTCTCCTTGACAAAAATGATGAACTGAAAAAAAAAAAAAAAAAAAAAAATGAAAAATAGAATAAAGAGGGGAGTCTTTCTTAGGTTGCTAAGTAATCAGTGCCAAGTGTGTAACCCACAAGTGGGATTGCATCAAAAGGCAACCAAAGGATAGGCACCACCTAAGTAAGAAAAAAGGAAAAGAATAGGGAAGAAGAATGTATACCTACGAGTTACCGCTTTGTGGCTTAGATGTCCTGATAAAAAGAACTCTGATCCTCAATTAGCTGGGCACAAAGTTGTAGCTTGTAGGGTTGTTTAGGGAGATGAATGTATGTCCAATATAGTGATGTCAGGGTTTAGTTTGTTCTCTTAAAGCACTACTGTCACTGTTAATACTAAGACTGGCATGACTCTAAGGAATCCTAGGTAGCTCATAAGTAAAAACTAGAAGCATGTACTGAGTCTAGGGTAAAGCTAGGTAGAATTTGAAACCTTAGGGATAGTGGCATGATATGACAAAAGCAGGTAGATCAGTTGTAGGGAGTTAATAAAAACAGTAGGAGTATTAGGCATGCGAAATCAGAAGAAGCTAGATGAGAGGGTAGTTTTAAGCCTAGAAGTGTGTCACAGGACAGCACTGCTATAGATAAGAATATAGGGGAGTTAGTAAGTGGTTAAAGAAGAAGAAACAGCAGCCTAGGAAAGTCCTTAGATTGCTCGAGGACAAGCAAAACCTTAAGTTTGGGGGTGTGTTACGTCTCCAAAAGTGACCTTTTTAGGACTTAATTATCTTAGAAAGATGTTCACTCTTAGGTGTTTTTGATAGCATTTAGCCTAAACCTATGCTTAAATATGAGAATTAGAAGAAGGTAGCTAAATTAGGACTTACGTACAATAGGAAAGAAAAGGGTTGAAAACCGAAGGAAAAGAATGAAAAAACAAGCACTGCGACAGAATTGCGGAAACATTGCGGAGACCGCAATGTTTCAAGTGAAAACCGTAAGTTGACTGATCTTTTTCTGTTAATTTCCGTTATTTCAGGGATTCGTTCTTTCTCCTCCATCCATTCTGAAGTACGACGTTGAAGATTGATGGTTCTCCTTGGCCCAAATGCACCTGCAGATTGCTATAAAATGGGGTCAAAGTCGAGGGTTCAATCATCATCCGAAAGCGTAGAAGCCTCTTCGCAGCTCCATCTTGTCTCCTGTTTTTCTCATCCGTCTGTTGGTTTGAGAGGTTTAGCTGTTGGAGTCGACAATCTGATAGGAAGGAGAGAAGATTCCTCTTCTCTCCCGATTGGATTCATCCAAGCAAGGCTGATCTTTCTCTCCCTTCAGTCGAGACATTCGCAACGAGGCGTCCAAGCTTAATTACTGTTTTCTGTCTTTCATTTCTAATTTCCAGCTCTGTTTGAGTGTTGTTTCGCTTCTGATAGTTAGTTCATTTCATTTCGTTGCTGTCTGTCTTTACATTGTTTACTTTAAGCTTCCCTTTGTTCATTCAAACAATCAAGTAATCAAAGCACAGTTTGTTATTTCACAGTTTCTTAACTTTTGCTGCTACTGTCTTACTTTGTTGTTTGCAATCTACTTCTCTTTTAAGCATGTCTCTTTCATCTCTTATTTCTATTCTCCCCACATCCATGAGTAACTAAGTCACATAGGGGCATGCTAATGACAATACTATAGGCTAAAAAACGTGAACCAAGCATGTAGGACAGCTCTCGAAGCATTGATTGTATGTAAGCTTCATCCCACGGGCAATTTCGATTGGCCATCCATTTTGTCCAAAGAACTCCTAACCTCTGGAAGGAGTAAGAGTTCAGAGTCATACACTCATGCTAGCCTTTCAAGGTAGCCAGAAAACGACCTAGGAATAGGCGTTTTCCTAGTACAAACCATAACTTTCTGCTTTAACAAGATGCTTAAGACCTTACTTGGACATGAGTAAACTAAAGAATCTAATGCATGGAATCGGACGATACATGAGATTGAGTGAGTTTGATGCATAGAGAGTTGATCCAACGCTTGAGAATCGTGAGAAAAAGCCTATAGAGGAGTCGTTAGTAGCCCTTGTTTCTCCATTTCACACACTTTCGCTGTTGTTAAAATTGCGGTAGAATTGTTGTTTCCGCAATTCTGCTTAAGTTGCAATTCTGTCTAGCTATTTTTGTCTTCATTTATTAATCTCTTTTCTTTTCATTTGAGTTTAGCTTTGACTTGCACTTGTTTATGTTGCTACCCTCTACGTATTCAGTAGGAAATAGACAATTTAAAACCAATTTGACCCCATCAAATCCACCCATTCTTTCTTAACTTTACACTTCTCTAGTAACTTATAATAAATCTCTGTGGGAAAACGAATGAAAAATACTTACTACTTGCTATAGGACCATGTATGCTTGCATGTTCTGAGTGCTCTCTCTATCTTATTGCTTACTTATTTTAACACATTGAGCACGTAACAATAACCAACCATGATCTTCGAGTAACTTCCCACTAAGGTGAAACTCGCCCATGTTCATGGGCGTAATCGCGCCCACTAAGGAATAACCGTCTACTTTCTCAATTTTAGCTTCCATGCCTATCAAGCAAAATCATCATCTTCTTGAGGTGATTAGACGAGGACCAATAATATTCATATCATTGCACATTTGCTTTTCGCAAAATGTCATTTGGCCTATGTAATGCGCCAACAACATTTCAGCGTTATATAATGATTATTTTCTCTAACTTAGTTGAGACCATTATGGAGGTATTCATGGACGATTTTTCTGTCTTTGGGGATAGTTTCCAGTCATGTCTAGACAACCTAGGAAGAGTCTTGAAAAGATGTGAGGAGACCCATCTTGTGCTCAATTGGGGAAAATGTCACTTATGGTACGGGAAGGTATTGTGCTTGGGCACAAAATTTTACAAAATGATGTTGAGGTAGAACGCCAAGATAGAAATCATTGAGAAATTAGACTCACCCACCATTGTCAAGGGCATTAGGAGTTTCCTAGGTCATGCTGGTTTTTACAGACGTTTCATTAAAGATTTCTCTAAGATAGCCAAGTCTTTGTGTACTCTACTTGAGTTGAACAAGCCCTTCATTTTTTTCACATGAATGTATGCATGCTTTTCTTGCATTGAAAAATGCTCTCACAACTGCCTCTATCATTGTGGCCCCCAATTAGGAATTATCTTTCGGATCTGTCCTTTTCATTTTAGCTCGTCTCTTTGTTGGAGTCGGATCGACTAATCTTCTCCTCTGGTATCCTTCTCGAGCGAAGTAATTCTCCAACACTCATATACTTTTGCGCCCTTCAAAGAAGCTTCATATGGGTGGTTGGTGCTTTCTTCCCCAATGACCAAAGGAAGTTTTCGTCTTTCAGCGAGACTATGATGGCGATGATGGTTGTTCTATCAATGTAGTTTTTTTTTTATCTAAAGTGCTTCACTATTGAAATGGGACACGTACTCTCTCAATGTTTCATTTCTCTTATGCCTGATCATGAGAAGGTGGGTCGGCGGTTTTTGCTGAACTCGTCCGCCTAGGAATTGAGTGACAAATGCTCGTGTCAACTCGCGGAAAGAAGAAATTGACTTTCTTTTCAACTGTCGGAATCACTTCCTTGTGTTGGGTTTTATGTCCTAAAACTCGTAGTTTGTAAACTGTTTGAATGTAAATATATATTATATTTCAATAAAGTTGTTATTGATTTTTTAGTGAATTGTGTTTGTATTAACCTATACCAATAACTAACACCCATGGCTGTAGTGTGAGTACTTGAACTTCATGTGTGACATGAATGTGAATCAAGTTCAAGTAGACAGCCAAAATGGTCTATAGTATAGGGATAAGGCTGGGTACCTTATCCTGGGGACACTATTGGACGCGGCTCACTTTGTATAGTACAAAACGATGTGATTCGAATCGTTTCATGTAGAGACATGTGAGTGAGGGCGTCATGTGCAATGAGTTTGCACAAGACCGAACCAAGAATTAAAATCGCTCTTTCTTTATAACACCGTTTACTGTAAAGACTGATTTTTTCATTTGATGACTTAGGTAACTCGATCTCAATCCTGAGCTTACTATGGACTCCTGTTTATTTGACCTTATCCTTTGATTTGTACGGGTGAGAGTGGCCAGATTGCCGACTCAATATGCCTACCATCTTGGGGATAAGATTGAATAAGTGGCTGGGGACATAGTTGTAGCAAGATTGAAGTTCACTCCTACCCGCTTTCAGGGTTAGTAGAAAGGTTGTTCCCTTTAGTGCTGACTCCAGGTCTTGAACAATGGGCCCATCCTCTCCTGATCAGGGAGGAATCTGATTTGATGGTTGGACCACAAATCAATTGTTCATTAGAGGTGTCAGTGGTACTTAAGGAACAAGATATAATACAAGGGTTAAACGGTATAAATGACCCGTTGTGATTATGAACGACCTGTGAAGGATCGACTTACTGATGATAGTTATATCAACAGGACACAATATATCTACAGTGAGGAGAGTGCAGCCCTTGGACTTTAGTGGAGTCTCCGGGGGTTAACGAATGTTGGTTAGTTCGGTTGAAAGAGTTTTGACCGGATAATCTCGTATCGTTGGAGCTCATGATCTGTAGGTCCTTACGGTTCTCCTTGCTAGCTCGGATAAAGCCGTGAAACAATATAAAAGAAAAGAAAAGAATTTGAATCGTTCAAATTCGGGTTTGTGGAAGAAGGATAGACATATTTAAATATGATTTAAATATGGACATATTTAAATATGATTTAAATATGAGATTGGTCTGAAAACATGAATATGATTCATGTGCAAAAAGTCGGTTTTCGGAAAACCGGGTTTAATTATATTATTTAATTAATATTTGATATTGAATTAAATAATATTAATTAAAATATATATATATTTTTTATTAATTAAAAAGTTTAATTAATAAAATAATTATTATTATTTTTAATAATAATAATTTATAAATATATATATATACATGTGTCTTACATGCAAGCATGTAAGACACATGTAATGTTTATATATATACAGAGTATATATAACATTGACTCATCAGACTAATTAAAAAAAAAAAAAAAAAAAAAGAAATGAAATGGCTTAGTGCTGTTGTGGGTTTTCAATTGAATTTGAGAAATTCAATTGCTCTCTCTCTCTATCTCTTCCGTCTGCTCTCTGCCTCTGTTGAAAAATTGTTTTTCTTCAGTGAAGCTTCTTCCCTCTTTTCTTGAATTAAAGGAGTCCCACCACTCCGTTTCTCGGCCTGAGGATAGCGGGACTACCGTGGGTGGTCCACGAAGGTTTCGTGAGAAGGCTCGGTGAGCTCGTGAGGAGCTTCTGGCGGTGAATTTGGAGAATTACGAACGACAAGGGTATGTGTTCTAACTTCTCTTTTTCATCGCTTTTGCATGTTTCCGTTTTGTTTAAATTGATGAAATTAGAGTGTCTATGATCCAAATCGCTTCCGCTGCGTGCCATGAGCGCTCCATCAATTGGTATCAGAGCGTTTTTGGCCACTCAATTTCTATCAATTTAAGTTATGGTGGGTTTTATTTAGAAATTGTTTCTGAATGGAATTCTAAAGTGAATATCGATTTTGGCATAGTTTCTTTTGAATTTCTTTATTTGTAATTGCCCGAGATTGTATGGGCTTTAATGCATGCTAAAGAGTCTGTATTTTTAGAGTCATTAGAGTCCTTATAGGGTTCTTTGTGAAAGAATTTTGAGTTTGAAACTCGCCGAAATGTTCGGCGTAAGTTCAAACTTGTTCTGGGCAATACGAGGAGAAATTCGAAGAGTTTTTGGCCGAAGCGTTCGGAGGAAGCAAGTTGGTCAAAGGCGGTGCGAAGAGTTCGAAGTCCGCTCAAGGCGTGGCTTGTTGAACAAGCTTGTAATAAATTAGTTATTGCTTGCTAAATGCCAAAATCGATCCACTTTAGTGTGTTTAATTAATTATGCATTGCGAATGTATGTTTTAATTAAATTCCATGTTTGTATGTGCATAACGTATGCCATATAGATTTAAAATCCCACCGTAGGAAGCATGCTTCATGCATTGAAAATATGTTATAAGTGTTATAATATATCGTATGCATATTTGGCAATTCATGAATTTTGATATAAAAGTTATATTAATTCATGAATTAGTTGTTGTTAATTTAATAGAATAATTGATATAAGTGTTATATTAATTATGAAATTAAATATACAACATAGGTTGTCCTAATTTTATGCACATGGTATGTTATAAGTGTTATAATGTATAGGATGCATGCTTAATTCATGAGAATTGATATAAGTGTTATATTAATTTATGAATTAGGAGTTGTATATTTAAAACATAATTGATATAATTGTTATATTAATTATGAAATTAAATATTCAATTTGTCATGCCTTAGTGATGCATGTTTGAGAAGCATGTAGAAGTTTGTTGTAGTAAGTCTTAGTTTTGCAAAGCGTTGTAAAATTGGCATAGACTTTTAAAATCTATAACAAAGACAAAGTCATGCTCACTTAGGGTTGAATGTATCGTTCCATTTCATTAGATGAATAGGTCGATATCTTGTAAATGCTAAGGTTACAAGAAACTCACCCGGGGACATCCTGTTCGAGGTTGGAGGTATTTAAGCTGACGGTTTACGGAACACCTCCTACCTGGGGACCATCCGGTTCTTGAGTAAAGTTAACCCGGCTTTATGAGCATGCGTGAGTGGTGTGAGGTAATAAAGTGTTTATCACCTAGACATCATAGGTAAAAGTTTGTTTTACCTAGACTTAGGCCTTATTGTCTTAGCCGGATAATGCCTGAGTAATTTACCCATTCCGTCTTAAAATACTTAGTAGAGGTGTTGAGAAGGTATATATGATATGTCCCTCTCCTCCTACGTTCTCTGTAAAGTTCACACCGTGAGAATTATGCTCGGCCTCGTGATGTCAATAGGGCATCCCCATTCGGATGGTATTTGCATAATTCAAAAGCAAGGTGAATGGAGAAAGTATTTATAGTAAGTGGGAGAAGGAAGTATGTCAATACATCCTGCGGTCTCCTCCATTGGATTGAACCGTGAGATTCCTATGTTCTGCCTGCTAGGTGCCCACAAGTGGTACCGATCCATTCGGAGGGCCGTTTCATAGGAATCGGAACATCTCAATCACCATTTATGGATAAAGAAACATAGAGTCATTCCCAACTTTGACATTTCCATTCGGTTGCATCGTTGGGGCCGCCCTATGAATTCTAAAAATGGAGGGTCACACTTACGAGATTTGCTAAGGAGTTAGTAAATCTTGACCAAACAGCGATAACTAAGATGCTATAGGAATATGAGATATTCTGGTATTAGCATTTAGTCAAGAATGTCTTGATTCAGTGAAGGAATGCTTGACTGCCCCTCGGTAGCAACCATTCTGACCCACTGAAGTATCGTTGCAGTTTAATAATGAGTTTTGGGTACATTATTATTCTTTGCTAAATTCTGGATTGGTGTGTAAATTAGGTTAAAACCTTTTCACTAATATTTATTCATTCTCTTTTCAGCATGACTAGCTCTTTTATTCACTTACTAGCTTCCGATAAGTTAACCGGCGATAACTACGCGACCTGGAAATCGAACTTGAATACGATTCTCGTTCTAGATGATCTCAGGTTCGTCTTATCAGAGGATTGTCCTCCCCCTCCTAGCTCGGATGCGACTCGAACTGTTCGAGAAGCATATGATAGATGGACAAGGGCTAATGATAAAGCCCGAGTCTATATCTTAGCCAGCATATCTGATGTGTTAGCTAAGAAGCACGAGGATATGGTTTCTGCTAAAGAAATCATGTCTTCATTACAGGAGATGTTTGGACTTCCGTCCTCATCGGTCTGTCATGAAGCCCTCAAATTCGTTTACAACTCTCGCATGAAGGAGGGAACCTCTGTTAGGGAGCATGTCCTTAACATGATGGTCCACTTCAATGTGGCGGAAGTAAACGGAGCTATTATAAATGAGTCAAGTCAAGTAAGCTTTATCTTGGAATCTCTTCCGAAGAGTTTCCTTCAGTTCAGAACCAATTTGGTAATGAACAAGATAAAGTATAATTTGACTTCTCTCCTCAGCGAGCTACAGACCTATCAGTCCCTTCACACTTCTAAAGGAAAAGAGAAGGAGGCAAACGTTGTCACTTCTAGGAAATTTCAAAAGGGTTCGTCTTCAGGGAGTAAGTCTGAACTTTCTTCTATTAAGAATAAGAGTATTCAAAAGAAGAAGAAAGATAAAAGGAAGGGAAAAGCACCTGCTACTGCTAAGAGCAAGAGTAAATCTACAGACAAAGGAAAATGTTTCCATTGTGGTGTAGATGGGCACTGGAAACGCAATTGCCCAAAGTATCTTGCAGAGAAAAAGGCTGAGAAAGAAAGACAAGGTAAATATGATTTACTTGTTGTTGAAACATGTTTAGTAGAACATGATTGTCATACCTGGATACTTGATTCAGGAGCTACTAACCATGTTTGTTCTTCTTTTCAGGAAACTAGTTCTTGGCAGCCACTTTCTCGCGGTGAGATAACTCTCAGAGTTGGAACTGGAGAGGTTGTCTCAGCTAAAGCAGTGGGAGCTGTAAAGTTGTTGTATAGAGATAGTTTCATTTTATTAGAAAATGTACTCCTGGTTCCTACCTTCCAGAGGAATCTTGTATCTATATCTTGTTTGTTAGAACAGTTGTATAAAGTATCTTTTGTTCATAATGAAGCGTTCATTAGCAAAAGAGGTGTACGTATTTGTTCTGCGAAACTTGAAAACAACTTGTATGTGTTAAGACCAACCGAAGCCAAAGCTATTTTGAACACTGAAATGTTTAAAACAGCTGAGACTCAAACTAAAAGGCAGAAACTTTCTCCAAGTACTTATCTTTGGCACTTAAGACTAGGTCACATTAATCTCAATAGGATTGGGAGATTGGTTAAGAGTGGTCTGCTAAATCGTTTAGAGGACAACTCTTTACCGCCATGTGAGTCTTGTCTTGAGGGCAAAATGACCAAACGATCTTTTTCTGAAAAAGGTCATAGGTCCAAAGAACCTCTAGAAATCGTGCATTCGGATCTCTGCGGTCCTTTGAATGTCAAAGCACGAGGAGGGTATGAATATTTCATCAGTTTCATTGATGATTATTCTAGGTACGGTTATCTTTATCTAATGCATCATAAGTCCGAAGCTCTTGAAAAGTTCAAAGAGTATAAGGCAGAGGTTGAGAACACATTAGGTAAATCGATAAAAACACTCCGATCAGATCGAGGTGGAGAGTATATGGATTTAAGATTCCAGGACTATATGATAGAACATGGAATAGTATCTCAACTCTCAGCGCCAGGAACACCACAGCAGAATGGTGTGTCCGAGAGGAGAAATAGAACCCTGTTAGACATGGTTCGATCTATGATGAGTTATGCTCATTTGCCTAGTTCGTTTTGGGGATATGCAGTAGAGACTGCAGTATATATTTTGAACATGGTTCCCTCTAAGAGTGTTTCTGAAACACCTTATGAGTTATGGAGAGGGCGTAAAGGTAGTTTACGTCACTTCAGGATTTGGGGGTGTCCGGCACATGTGCTAGTACCCAATCCAAAGAAGTTGGAACATCGTTCAAAATTGTGCCTATTTGTAGGTTACCCCAAGGAAACGAAAGGTGGTCTATTTTATGATCCTCATGAGAACAAGGTACTAGTATCGACTAATGTCACGTTCTTAGAGGAAGACCACATGAGAGATCATCAACCGTCGAGCAAAATTGTTTTGTCCGAATTTTCCAGGAAAGCTACAGACAGATCAACAAAGGTTGTTGATCAGGCTGGTCCTTCTCAAGAGTTGAGAAAGCCTCGACGCAGTGGGAGGGATGTAAGACAGCCCGACCGCTACATCGGCTTGTCTGAAACTCAAGTCGTCATACCTGATGATGGCGTTGAGGATCCATTGACCTTTAAACAGGCAATGAATGACATAGACAAGGACCAGTGGCTTAAAGCCATGGATCTCGAAATGGAGTCTATGTACTTCAATTCGGTCTGGGATCTTGTAGACCAACCAGATAGTGAAAGACCTATCGGTTGCAAGTGGATCTACAAGAGAAAACGAGACCAAGCCGGTAAGGTGCAAACCTTTAAGGCTCGACTTGTGGCAAAAGGTTATTCCCAAAGAGAAGGGGTGGACTATGAAGAAACTTTTTCTCCTGTTGCCATGTTAAAGTCGATTAGAATACTCTTATCCATTGCTACATTTTATGATTATGAAATCTGGCAAATGGATGTCAAGACTGCCTTTCTGAATGGTAATCTTGAGGAGAGTATCTATATGGCTCAACCAGAGGGATTCATACTTCAGGGTCAAGAGCAAAAGGTTTGCAAGCTTAATCGATCCATTTATGGGTTGAAGCAAGCATCTAGATCCTGGAATATAAGGTTTGATACGGCGATCAAATCTTATGGCTTTAAACAAAATATTGACGAACCTTGTGTTTACAAGAAAGTAGTCAATACTGTTGTAGCTTTCTTAGTCTTGTACGTAGACGATATACTACTCATTGGGAATGATGTAGGGTTCCTAACTGACGTTAAGAATTGGCTAGCGACCCAATTCCAAATGAAAGATTTGGGAGAGGCTCAGTTTGTTCTAGGGATTCAGATCATAAGGGATCGTAAGAACAAAGTGCTAGCGCTGTCTCAAGCATCTTATATTGACAAGGTGTTGTCAAGATATTCGATGCAGAATTCCAAGAAAGGTTCGCTGCCTTTTAGGCATGGAATTCACTTGTCTAAGGAACAGTCTCCTAAGACACCTCAAGAGGTTGAGGATATGAGACGAATTCCCTATGCATCTGCAGTTGGTAGTCTCATGTACGCTATGTTGTGTACACGACCCGACATCTGCTATGCAGTAGGAATTGTCAGTAGGTTCCAGTCCAATCCAGGATATGATCACTGGACAGCCGTTAAACATGTCCTCAAGTATCTTAGGAGAACGAGAGACTATGTGCTTGTGTATGGCGCGAAGGATTTGATCCTTGCAGGATACACTGACTCTGATTTTCAGACTGATATAGATTCTAGGAAATCTACATCAGGATCAGTGTTCACTCTTAACGGAGGAGCAATAGTATGGAGGAGTATAAAGCAAGGTTGTATTGCTGACTCCACCATGGAAGCTGAGTATGTCGCAGCTTGCGAAGCAGCGAAGGAAGCTGTATGGCTTAGGAAGTTCTTGACAGATTTGGAAGTTGTTCCAAATATGAACTTGCCAATCACGCTTTATTGTGATAACAGCGGTGCAGTGGCAAATTCTAAAGAACCTAGAAGCCATAAGCGTGGAAAGCATATTGAGCGGAAGTATCATCTCATCAGGGAGATAGTGTAACGAGGAGATGTGATCGTCACACAGGTAGCCTCGGAGCACAACATTGCTGATCCGTTTACTAAGTCTCTCACGGCTAAAGTGTTTGAGAGACACCTACAAAGTATAGGGCTGCGAGCTGCTCAGTAGGACAGTGGGAGAAACTTTAGATATTTGATATTCTAGTTCTCTCGACCAGCATGTACTCCACTGACGTTTTAGTCCAAGTGGGAGTTTGTTGGGTTTTATGTCCTAAAACTCGTAGTTTGTAAACTGTTTGAATGTAAATATATATTATATTTCAATAAAGTTGTTATTGATTTTTTAGTGAATTGTGTTTGTATTAACCTATACCAATAACTAACACCCATGGCTGTAGTGTGAGTACTTGAACTTCATGTGTGACATGAATGTGAATCAAGTTCAAGTAGACAGCCAAAATGGTCTATAGTATAGGGATAAGGCTGGGTACCTTATCCTGGGGACACTATTGGACGCGGCTCACTTTGTATAGTACAAAACGATGTGATTCGAATCGTTTCATGTAGAGACATGTGAGTGAGGGCGTCCTGTGCAATGAGTTTGCACAAGACCGAACCAAGAATTAAAATCGCTCTTTCTTTATAACACCGTTTACTGTAAAGACCGATTTTTTCATTTGATGACTTAGGTAACTCGATCTCAATCCTGAGCTTACTATGGACTCCTGTTTATTTGACCTTATCCTTTGATTTGTACGGGTGAGAGTGACCAGATTGCCGACTCAATATGCCTACCATCTTGGGGATAAGATTGAATAAGTGGCTGGGGACATAGTTGTAGCAAGATTGGAGTTCACTCCTACCCGCTTTCAGGGTTAGTAGAAAGGTTGTTCCCTTTAGTGCTGACTCCAGGTCTTGAACAATGGGCCCATCCTCTCCTGATCAGGGAGGAATCTGATTTGATGGTTGGACCACAAATCAATTGTTCATTAGAGGTGTCAGTGGTACTTAAGGAACAAGATATAATACAAGGGTTAAACGGTATAAATGACCCGTTGTGATTATGAACGACCTGTGAAGGATCGACTTACTGATGATAGTTATATCAACAGGACACAATATATCTACAGTGAGGAGAGTGCAGCCCTTGGACTTTAGTGGAGTCTCCGGGGGTTAACGAATGTTGGTTAGTTCGGTTGAAAGAGTTTTGACCGGATAATCTCGTATCGTTGGAGCTCATGATCTGTAGGTCCTTACGGTTCTCCTGGCTAGCTCGGATAAAGCCGTGAAACAATATAAAAGAAAAGAAAAGAATTTGAATCGTTCAAATTCGGGTTTGTGGAAGAAGGATAGACATATTTAAATATGATTTAAATATGAGATTGGTCTGAAAACATGAATATGATTCATGTGCAAAAAGTCGGTTTTCGGAAAACCGGGTTTAATTATATTATTTAATTAATATTTGATATTGAATTAAATAATATTAATTAAAATATATATATATTTTTTATTAATTAAAAAGTTTAATTAATAAAATAATTATTATTATTTTTAATAATAATAATTTATAAATATATATATAATATATATATATATATATATATATATATATATATATATATATATACATGTGTCTTACATGCAAGCATGTAAGACACATGTAATGTTTATATATATACAGAGTATATATAACATTGACTCATCAGACTAATTAAAAAAAAAAAAAAAAAAAGAAATGAAATGGCTTAGTGCTGTTGTGGGTGTTCAATTGAATTTGAGAAATTCAATTGCTCTCTCTCTCTATCTCTTCCGTCTGCTCTCTGCCTCTGTTGAAAAATTGTTTTTCTTCAGTGAAGCTTCTTCCCTCTTTTCTTGAATTAAAGGAGTCCCACCACTCCGTTTCTCGGCCTGAGGATAGCGGGACTACCGTGGGTGGTCCACGAAGGTTTCGTGAGAAGGCTCGGTGAGCTCGTGAGGAGCTTCTGGCGGTGAATTTGGAGAATTACGAACGACAAGGGTATGTGTTCTAACTTCTCTTTTTCATCGCTTTTGCATGTTTCCGTTTTGTTTAAATTGATGAAATTAGAGTGTCTATGATCCAAATCGCTTCCGCTGCGTGCCATGAGCGCTCCATCACCTTGTCGGTCATGTGAGGATATACGAGAATGGCCTACAGTCGATGGCATATCGGACTCTGCAGAGCTTCATCCATAATCTGAATGTGTTAAGGTGTTTGGTAGTGTGTTGTTGCGTGCTCAATGTGTTAAAATAAATAAGCAATAAGATAGAGAGAGCACTTAGAACATGCAAGCATACATGATCTTATAGCAAGTAGTAAGTATTTTTTCATTCGTTTTCCCACAGAGATTTATTATAAGCTACTCGTGAAGTGTAAAGTTAAGAAAGAAAGGGTGGATTTGAGGGGGTAGAATTGGTTTTAGATTGTCTATTTCCTACTGAATACGTAGAGGGTAGCAACATAAACAAGTGCAAGTCAAAGTTAAACTCAAATGAAAAGAGACGAGATTAATAAATGAAGAAGAAAACAGCTAAACAGAATTGTAAACGTAGTAGAATTGCGGAAACAGCAATTCTACCACAATTTTAATAACAGCGAAAGTGAGTAAAATGGAGAAACAAGGGCTACTAACGACTCCTCTATAGGCATTTTCTCACAATTCCCAAGCATTGGATCAACTCTCTATGCATCAAACTCACTCAATCTCATGTATCGTCCGATTCCATGCATTAGATTCTTTAGTTTACTCATGTCCAAGTAAGGTCTTAAGCATCTTGTTAAAGCAGAAAGTTAAGGTTTGTACTAGGAAAACGCCTATTCCTAGGTCGTTTTCTGGCTACCTTGAAAGGCTAGCATGAGTGTATGACTCTGAACTCTTACTCCTTCCAGAAGTTAGGAGTTCTTTGGACAAAATGGATGGCCAATCGAAATTGCCCGTGGGATGAAGCTTACATACAATCAATGCTTCGAGAGCTATCCTACATGCTTGGTTCACGTTTCTTTAGCCTATAGACTTGTCATTAGCATGCCCCTATGTGACTTAGCTACTCATGGATATAGACAGAACAGCAGTAAGAGAAGAAGTAGACATGCTTAGAAGTAATTTAAAGACCAACAACAAGGGAAAAACCGTAGCAGTAAAGAGAAGAAACTGTGAAATGAAGAATTGTGCTTTGATTACTTGAATGTTTGAATGAACAAAGGGACGTTTAAAGTAAATAACATAAAGGTAGAAAGCAACGAAATGCATTAACCTAGCTACTAGAAGGGAAACAACAACAAAACAGAAATGAAAGACAGAAAACAGGAAATTGAGCTTGAACGCCTCGTCGCAACCGCCTCGGCTGAAGGATGAGAAAGATCAGCCTTGCTTGGATGAATCCAATCGAGAGAGAAGATCCTTCCTATCAGATTATCGACTCCAAACAGCTAAACTTCGCAAACCAACAGACGGCAAAGAAAAACAGGAGAAAAGATGGAGCTGCGAGAAGACTTCTACGCTTTCGGATGATGATTGAACCCTTGACTTTGACCCCCTTTTATAGTAATCTGCAGGTGCGTTTGGGCCAAGGAGAACCATCAATCTTCAACGTCGTACTTCAAAATGGATGGAGGAGAAAGAACGAATCCCTGAAATAACGGAAAGTAATAGAAAAATATCAGTCAACTTACGGTTTTCACTTGAAACATTGCGGTTTCAGCAATGTTTCCGCAATGCTGTCGCAATGTAGCTTTTTCATTCTTTTACTTCGGTTTTCAATCCTTTTCTTTCCTTTTGCACACAAGTCCTAATTTAGCTACCTTCTTTTAATTCTCACAAATAAGCATAGGTTTAAGCTAAATCCTATCAAAAACACCTAAGAGTGTGCATCTTTCTAAGCTAAATAAGTCCTAAATAAGTCACTTTTGGAGACATAACATGTGCCTTTTTATGGCTACTCTCAGGGTGTCGAATCCTGCCAAATTAAAATTTATAATATTGATTGTTACCTCTCCAAAAGTACATATTTTAGGGACTTATTTACTATAGAATTGTGTAAACTCTTAAGCGTTTTTGTTAGAATTTAGCTTAATACATGCTTAAATATGAGAATTCAAGGAATGAGGCTAAATTAGGACTTATTTGTAAAAGGAACAAAAAAGAATAAAAAACGAAGTTAAAAGAGTGAAATTTGCATTGCAGGAGAATTGCTGAAACATTGCTGTCTCCGCAATGTTTATTGCGGTCACAACGAGGAAATCGCAAAGTTTAAAGTTGCTGCTGCTAAGTTGTTCCAACCGTCCGCCGTCACAGTTGCGATCTTTCAGCCGCCTAAGCTCTCTCCTGCTGCCACGTGGAGGGTCGTCGTTTAGAATGGATGGTCCTCCATGGCTGAAGATACCTGCAAAACACTATAAAAGGAGGTCAAGGGGGAAGGAGAACATCAAGCTCGGAAGCGTAGAATTCCCATCTCAACGCAGTTTCTCTCCATTTTCTTATTCCGTTTGTTGGAGTGAAGGAATCAGCTCTTGGCACCGATAATTCGATAGGAAGAAGAGAAGATCCTTCTTCTCTTCTGATTGAATTTATCCCCAAGAAACACTAACCTTCCCCTTCATCCGAGGCGCTTGCGGCGAGGAGTTTACGCACACTTTTACATTGCTTTCTGTCTTTAGTTTCTCTACTGTTTGCTGTCATTTGTTTCTGTTTGCTACATTACTTCAATTCGTCTTCGTCTATTTAGTTCTTTGCTGTTTACAGTCAGTTGCACATTGAGTTTTTGAATCTTATTTCAATAGAGAAATCATTTACATCTTCGCAAGTTTCATATTACTTTTTGTCTTTCCTTTGCTTTCATTTAAGTACTGTTAATCATGCTTAATCAACCTAGTATTTCCACTTCCACATCATCCATGAGTAACTAATCACACAAAGGTCTGCTAATGATGAATCTATAGGTAGAAATACGTGAATCCAGCATGTAGGATAACTTCGAATGCATTGAATGTATGTGTACTTCATCCCACGGGCAATTTCGATTGGCCATCCATTTTGTCTAAAGAACTCCTAACCTCCGGAAGGAGTAAGAGTTCAGAGTCGTCCATTCATGCTAGCCTTTCATGGTAGCCAGAAAACGACCTAGGAATAGGCGTTTTCCTAGCATAATTCATTAGCTTGCTTACATAAATAGATGCTTAAGCCTTACTTGGATATGAGTGAACTAAAGGATCTAATGCATGTAATCGAGAGATGCATGAGATTGAGTTAAATTGATGCATGATAAGTTGAGCTACTGCTGAATGATCGTATGAAAAAGCCTATAGAGGAGTCTTTAGTTGGCCTTGTTTCCTTATCTCACCCTCAATTCGTCGTTAACTTAATTGCTAGAAAATTGCTTTCTCCGCAATTCTTTTTCCTCTACATTCGAGTTGATCTTTTTACTTGCTTTTGTCTATGCTTGCATATCTCGTACATTCTTCATTAGTTTGGCACATCACCCTCAATTCTACCCCATTTAAGTCACCCTTTCTAATTTAGCATCTCACTTCGTTAGTAACTAAGAATAAATCTCTGTGGGAAATCGAATGAAACAATACTTATCACTTGCTGCAAGACCATGTATGCTTGCATGATCTAAGTGCTCTCGCATCACATTTTATTTACACATTGAGCACGCAACAAGTTTTTGGCGCCGCTGCCAGGGATTTTGTTTAGTAAACACGAAGTGTGTTATTTTAGAAAACATAAACTTAATATCTATTGGAGCTAATCTTCTTCATTTTCTTTACAGGTATCATCGGGCTAGTTTATGAATGAGCATTCAAGTAGCAACCTAGAGTTCAATCCTGAGCCTGAAAGACTTCTAAGGGCCAGAAACAAAGCTAAGAAACGTCTTTTTAAACAGCCACCTGTAACTCAAAACATTGCTGACTCCGCAGAGTCATCGCAATCCCAACCACCCGAAATGGATAGAGAAGCCCCAAACCAAGCACCTACCATTCGCAACCCCATCGAAATTGCGAATGATAAGGATAGTGCCATCCTCTCGTACTTAGTACCCATGCCTGAGGAGCTTAATCTGAGCATTATACGCCCTGAGATTACAGCTAACTCATTCGAGTTAAAGCCCGTCATGTTCCAAATGTTGTCCACTGTTGGACAATTATTTAGAGTGGAAAACGAAGATCCCCACAATCATTTGAGAAACTTCTTAGGAGTAAGCGATACCTTCGTAATCCCAGGAGTTTCCCAAGAAGCCTTAAGACTATACCTCTTTCCATATTCATTAAGAGATAAGGCCAAAACGTGGTTAAATTCCATACCCTCTGGATCGATTGTCAATTGGACAGATCTAGCCGAAAAATTCCTAGTTAAATACTTTCCACCTGATAGGAATTCCAACTTCCGTGATGATATTATTAAGTTCAAACAAGCCGAAAACGAGTCATTACACGAAGCTTGGACAAGGTTCAAGGATCTTTTGCTTAAATGTCCACACCATGACATTCCATGGTGTATCCAAATAGAAGTGTTCTTTAAAGGATGCAACCCCAGCACAAGGAAAGTGTTGAATTCTTCAGCTGGTGGTTCCATGCTTTCAAAGAGCTACAATGAAGCCTATGAGATTTTGGAGAAAATCTCAAATTCCCATTGTAGATGGTCAGACGATCCTGTAGAGCCAAGGAGAGCTCAAGACAAGGACGCACTTAGTGCAATGAGTAGCCAAATCAATGCCCTGACCAATCTCGTAAAACAAATGGCTCAAACCAATCTCCAACAAAGTGTCAACACCGCAGCAGCCGTTTCAACGAGCACAACAACTAATCAAGGTGAGGCACTAATCTGTGGATTCTGTGGGGAAGGGCACATGTATGATTTCTGCCCTGGGAATCCATCATCGGTGTGCTATGTTGGGAGTCAACAGCAACCAAGGAACAACCCCTACTCTAACACCTATAATCCTGGTTGGAGGAACCACCCAAATCTTTTGTGGGGTGGACAACAAAATACTAACCAAGCACAAAACCAACCAAGACCGAGTGGAACGCCTGGTTTCACTCAACAAAATAACCAATCTATGTACCAAAAGCCATATAACCAACCCATAGGATCATCAGTAGAGAATTTACTTAAAGAGTACATTGCAAAAAATGATGCAACCCTGCAAAGTCAGCAAGCAACCCTGAGGAGCTTAGAGAACCAAATAGGGCAGTTAGCCAACGAACTGAAAAATGGGCCCCAAGGTAGATTGCCTGCAGACACTGAAGTGCCAAGAAGGGATGGAAAAGAACAAGTTCAAGCCATTGAACTTCGTAGTGGACGACCGTTGGTGATCAACAACAGAGAAGCACCAAAGCGAGTAGAGAATGAAGAGTCTAGTGCTCCACTGGATTCTCTGCCAAACCGTGATCAATCACCACCAAGCACAACAAGGGTGAGGCTAGAACCTATCGTTGAGGAACCAGAAGAAATCCCAAGGCCTCCACCTGTCATTAGGCGAACTGAATTGCCTACATATGTGCCACCACCTCCATTCCCTAGAAGGCTGAAAAAGAAACAAGAACAGGAAGTGCACTTTCATAAGTTTTTTAGAAATTTTAAAACAAGTGCATGTTAATATCCCATTTGTGGAAGTTTTGCAATCTATGTCTTCTTATGTTAAATTCTTGAAGGATATAATTACTAACAAGAAAATTATTGGTGAATTTGAAACAGTGAATCTCACCGAGGAGTGCAGTGCTATACTCCAAAACAAACTACCAAAGAAGGAGAAGGATCCTGGTTCCTTCACCTTACCAGTCGAGTTGGGAGGCAAGCACGTGGGCAGAGCTCTATGTGATCTGGGAGCCAGCATCAATCTCATGCCCTTGTCACTATTCCGTCAGCTTGGAATAGGAGGCACGACCTACTACTGTCACCTTGCAGCTTGCAGACAGATCCATAGCATACCCTGAGGGTAAAATTGAGGATATACTTGTCAAGGTTGACAAATTCATCTTTCTTGCAGACTTTATAATTCTGGATTATGAGGCAGACAAGGAGGTACAATCTTATTGGGCAGACCATTTCTAGCCACAGGTAGGGCTTTAATCGATGTCCAGAAAGGTGAGCTCACCATGAGAGTTCATGATGAGGAGGTTAAATTTAGTGTATTTAAAGCTCTAAGGTATCCCTCTGACTCTGAGTCCTGTGCAAATGTAGATGTAGTAGATGTAGTAGATTCCCTTATGGAAGAACAACTTGAGCATGAACTGTTAATTAAGCATGCCACTAACTATGTACAAATAGATATAGATGACTTAAATATCTATGAATTGATGGATATATCTGTGGACAACCCTCAACATGTTTGTATGACTAATAAACTGTCTGAGAGAACCTCCAATCCTTTGAAACCATCAATTGAACATCCACCTCTATTAGAATTAAAACCATTGCCTGATCATCTTAAGTATGCATATCTAGGAGAGGAAGATACTTTACCTGTTATTATTTCGTCCAAACTGAGTAAACAGCATGAAATTGCGCTAATATTGCTGCTTAAGCAACATAAAAAAGCTATTGCATGGACGATTGCTGATATAAGAGGTATTAGTCCTTCCTATTGCATGCATAAAATATTGTTGAAAGAGGAACATACACCTAGGGTAGATCACCAACGTAGGTTGAACCCCTCCATGAAGGAGGTAGTTAAAAAAGAAATTATCAAATGGTTAGATGCAGGTGTAATTTTTCTCATAGCCAATAGTCAATGGGTGAATCCGATCCAATGTGTGCCTAAGAAGGGTGGGATGACTGTAATAGTTAATGAGAATAACGAACTAATTCCAACTAGAACTGTTACAGGATGGAGAGTTTGTATGGACTACAGAAAACTTAACAAAGAAACCAAAAAAGATCACTTTCCTTTACCGTTTATAGATCAGATGTTAGATAGAATAGCTGGCCGAGCCTATTACTGCTTTTTAGATGGTTATTCTGGATATAACCAAATTACCATAGACCTTGTGGACCAGGAGAAAACAACCTTCACATGTCCCTTTGGAATATTTGCTTTTCGCAGAATGCCATTTGGCTTATGCAAATGCACCAGCAACATTCCAAAGGTGCATGTTGGCCATTTTCTCTGACTTAGATGAGTCCATGATAGAAATATTTATGGATGACTTCTCAGTCTTTGGTGATTCTTTTAATAATTGCTTAGAGAACTTAGGACAAGTCCTAACTAGATGTGAGGAGACCAACCTAGTCTTAAATTGGGAAAAATGCCACTTCATGGTGGAAGAAGGAATAGTCCTAGGACATAGAGTATATAGAGCAGGAGTAGAGGTCGATAGGGCCAAAATAGAAATAATAGAGAAGCTAGTGGAACCTCAAAACGTCAAAGCTATTAGGAGTTTCCTAGGTCATGCAGGTTTTTATAGGAGATTCATAAAAAACTTCTCAAAAATCTCTAAACCCTTGTGTGAGCTTCTAGAGCTTAATAAACCATTTATCTTCTCAAAAGAATGTTTCCTAGCATGGACAACACTTAAAGAAGCCTTAGTCAAAGCACCAATTATAGTAGGGCCAAACTGGGATTTACCGTTTGAAATGATGTGTGATGCTAGTGACTATGCAGTAGGGGTTATGCTAGGACAAAAAATAGATAAACTAACACATCCTGTATATTATGCAAGTAAGACTTTAAATGAAGCACAATGTAATTACACTACCACAGAGAATGAAATGCTAGCTATAGTGTTTGCCTGTGAAAAGTTTAGGAATTACATTGTAGGCACTAAAACTATTGTGTACACTGACCACTCGGCAATAAAATATTTAATGAGGAAGGTTGATGCTAAGCCAAGGTTGATTAGATGGGTATTATTATTGCAAGAGTTTGACTTAGACATTAGAGATAAAAAAGGATGCGAAAATGTAGTTGCTGACCATTTATCTAGATTGCGAAGTAATTGCGAAAAAATTGCTGAGCCAGCAATTTCTGATGCCTTTGTTGATGAGCATGTCTTTGTATTGGCACATCGTGATAACGATGAGGAACCCTGGTTTGCGGACATTGCTAACTTCCTTGTCTCGCAGGTACTACCAACTTTCAAAGGGGGGCAAGAAAAGAAGAGGTTCCTACACGAAACTAGGAAGTTCATCTGAGACGATCCTACACTTTACAAGACTTGTGCAGATGGTTTGCTGAGGAAGTGTGTATCAGCTGCTGAGGCAAAGTCAGTGTTGCAGCACTGTCATACATCTCCTTACGGTGGACATTTTGGTGGCCAAAGAACGGCTGCAAAGGTGTTCCAAAGTGGCTACTATTGGCCCACGATCTTCAAGGATGCCCACGACCATGCACACAGCTGCAATGAGTGTCAGCGGACAGGTAACCTCAGTAGGAAGGATGAGATGCCTCTCACATATATCTTAGAGTTGGACCTCTTCGATGTATGGGGCATTGATTTCATGGGACCATTCCCTCCATCTGCAGGTAATCTCTATATATTAGTAGCTATAGATTACGTATCAAAATGGGTAGAAGCCATTGCATGTCCCTCGAATGATGCCAAGACAGTCATTAAGTTTCTAAATAGACATATTTTTACAAGATTTGGTACACCACGTGCAATAATTAGTGATGAGGGAACCCACTTTATAAATAAAGCTATGGAAAAGGTACTAGCTAAATACAATGTTAGACATAGAGTAGCAACCCCTTATCACCCGCACTCGAATGGACAAGCTGAAATATCCAATAGGGAGATCAAGAACATACTTGAAAAAGTGGTTAAACCTAATAGAAATGACTGGTCCTTTAAGTTAGACGATGCACTGTGGGCGTATAGGACTGCATATAAAACACCCTTAGGTATGTCTCCTTATAGGCTAGTTTATGGAAAAGCATGTCATCTTCCCTTCGAATTAGAAATCAAAGCCTTTTGGGCCTTAAAAGAGCTGAATTATTGCGTGACCGATGCTGGAACATTGCGGTCTCTGCAATTACACGAGTTAGATGAACTAAGACATATGTCCTACGAAAATGCTAAAATGTATAAAGAAAAAACTAAGATTTGGCATGATAGTAGACTTAGGTTCAAGGACTTTAAAAAGGGGCAGCATGTCTTATTATTCAACTCACGCTTAAGGTTATTTCCAGGTAAACTTAAGTCTAGATGGTCAGGTCCTTTTGTGATTACTAACGTTTTTGTTCATGGTGCTATTGAGATTCGAAACCTACACCAAGGGAAACCGTTCATGGTAAATGGTGCAAGGTTGAAGCATTACTATGAGGAAGGAGATGTGCAGACACTCTCGACCTTCCTCCTATCTGAAGCCTAAGAAGCAAATCGAGAGGGGATGAGTGATCACTGTGCTCATCCATCAGAAGGCTATGCCTTAGTTGTTTTTCTTTAAGTATTTTAGATTCCGTATCGTTTGTTTATTTGTTGTTTTAATTCAGTATTTTTATTGTGATTAGGAGTATAATAATGGGAGATTTGTACGCAGCAATGAGGGGGATGAATCAAGAGGAGAAGATCCACGAAAAGATCTGAAGAAATCGGAGATTTGGTTGCTCAAATCCTGCAATTTAAAACAAGAAAATCCCAACGGTAATGCGAATCAATTGCTGAAAAATTGCGGAGACCGCAACAAAGAGAGCCGTTGGAGAATACTTGAGTACAAATAGCCATCGTTGGGGGTCTCTGCCCTCTACGATTTCTCAACCGTTGGAACTCCATAATTCAGCCTTCTCCTTCCTCTGCATCTCCCACATTCAGATCCTCAAAGAACGACAATGGTGACCACGCGAGCAGATCGATCCACGCCCAAGAAAGCGTCGCCTGACGCAGAGGAGACTGTGAGGGAAGCATTGCTTTCTTTGGCAGATGCTGATGTTGTGCAACCTTCACGACCTCCGAAGTTGCCTGTGCGAAGGAAGAAGTGGAAGGTGGCGACAGAGGTAGCTACTGATCTCTCTGATCCAGTCGGTACTCCGAAGAAGAGGAAGTGGAAGATTGCGGTGGAGGATTCCCCGATCAAAGGAAAGGAAACCCCGAGCGAGGAGAGCCTCGAAAGTGGTCGTCCATCATTTAAGACAGCCAGGCAGAGCCCTGAATCTTCTCAGCACGCGCCGGAGGCTGCAGCTCCATCTGAAGAGCGCCAAGAATCGGTGCCAATCGCCGACCCAGCTGAGGAAGATGAGGTGTTTTCCCCCTTAAGGGATGTCAATCTTGACAGCCCTGTGGAGGGGGAAAGCAAGGACTCCATGGACGAGACACTGGGGGATTGTCTCCAGCAAATGACCACCAAGGCACGACTCAAGAAGAAGGCCCCTGTGATTGTAAAGGGCAAGCGGCCAAAGGCCTCCAAACGAGCCAAGAAGAAGAAGGTTGGAGCTGAACCTTCTTTAAAGAAGATGAAGATTGAGGCCTCTGAGTCGGCCAAAACAAAAGAAAAGGGGAAGAGGAAGATGTATCCAGAAGAATAAATCTCTGTGGGAAATCGAATAAAAAAATACTTATCACTTGCTGCAAGACCATGTATGCTTGCATGATCTAAGTGCTCTCGCATCACATTTTATTTACACATTGAGCACGCAACACTGATCCTGCTAAACTAACTTGTAGTTAGCGGCAACCGGGTCGATCCGCAGGGAGCTACCTCTAATCCGTAATTAATTGAATTGAATTTGTAATTTTAAATAAAATACTGAGGGTGTTGAAACATGAAAGGAAAGTAATTACTAACGGAATAAATTAAACAATTAAACGAACGTGCAAGACTTGGGAAGTCGGGATTGCCAATTAATGTAAATCAGATCATCGATTCTCTATAAACTTAGTTAGAACCATTCAAACACACAAATTGTTTACTTGGAACTGTCGTAGCAAACAATCCCAGTTAATTAGCTAGAGGGGTACAATTCTAACTAAACTTGGCAATAAATTAACTTAAGATGATCAGTCCTAAATTAACCCAAGCCAGTGACAGATGTTTGACTTGGATAGCCTAAGTCAATATTCAAATTTCTCTACTTCTTCAAGGTTAGCTGAATGCTCTCAAAGGTAAATATGCAATGCTACCTAAGGCTCGACTCAACCTCTTGTTACCTAGGCAATTAGGAAAGGCACGACATCACTAATCTAGTTAACGATTTAACATGCATACACGATTCAAGCGTCAATCAAACCAAATAAACATGCTAATAAGAGTATGCTTAGAAGAAATAGATGTTGAACATTAATAACTAAGTAGAATTGAAAGTTACAAGTCTCTCATCAAAACATCAAAAGACAAATCCCTAAAATCCCCAAATCTTAGCACTTACCTCTAGCCTTCCATGGGAGTTGGAGCAATTCAAGCTTCCATGGGAGTTCTAGTGCTCATACAACACAAGGGAGAGAAGAAAAGCTTTAAAAATGTCTGAAAGTCGCAATCCCGAGGCCAAAAATTAAATATAATATGACCTAAAATCGGAGAAGATGGGTATTTAAACCCGTCGTAGCGTCGAGACGCTATAGGCAACGTCTCGACACGAGACCTCTAGTGTCAATAGACATTTTTGCTTCTTTTCTTCGCCCAGTTCACTCCTGAAGCCATAAAACGAACTTCTAAGCTCCAAAATGCACTCTTGGACTTCACGAGCTCTTTTCCGCGAAACACCTACAACAGAGGCAATTAATCAACATTAAGCACAGTAATTTAGCTATAAATAAAAAGAAAATAATACCTCTAAATGAGAGCTATCAGTGTTCTTCTAGATCCTTTGAATCTCCGTACGCCCTCATAGTTGGTAACTTGAATTTTGGCGGAACATATTCTTGCATGATTTCATCTGTGAATGGAGGATCGCTTTGTTCGAGAAGGTTCTCTAGGTTCTAGATATCATTGCCTTGAGCTTTTCCCATGTGGTTGATCTGACTTTGTATTCTCTGTAGATCGAGTGTCCATGGTCGGGTCTCTATTTTCCCCTTCTCTAGTGCTTTCCGCTTTCGCTTCATGGGGTATCGCGAATCTAAACCGAGGTTAGTCTCTTCAATTCTGCCAACTTTTTTGGTTATAGGCAGGGTACGATGAGTGTTTCTATTTTGAGTTGAACTTCTGACCTTGTTGTAATGTGCAATTTGTGTATAGGACCGATGATTGTTCTCTTAAGGTAGTTCCCTCATATCTAAACGACTTGGTCTCTTATCGTGTGCTCCTAGGCAAAACCTTTTTACTTAGTGCGGGTTCCTGGCTTGCGACTCTCCTTCTCCCTCTCCTGCCTTTGGCCCGATCTCGAGCAAAGGGCGGTAACTCACGTGCTACAAACTGTTGAGCATATTTCTACCCTTCTTCAGGTCTACCGCCAGTTTTTCAGTCTTAGTGGTATTTAGGCAGAACTTCCATGATCGGATTCGGGCAGCGCAAAATTTATAGGATTCCGGCTACGCTTTGGTCCATTCTTTGGATTTTCTCTTCCATGTTGCGTACTTGTCTTTCAATTTTGCCTTCTCGGTGACAGATCGTTTGAACTTCATCATTGGGTTGACATCAATTGTCGGTTGGTTGATATCATCATTTTGGATACTTTTTTCCTGAATCACCACATGCCCAGGGTGTTGGTCTTGATTGAGATCTTCAACCTCTATCACTTGGTTAACTTCATTTGTTGTCTGTAATGTAGATTTCGTCGGGATGTCTTCATCAATGTTTTGAACAATTAGTTTTTGGGTTGATACACGCCTTGGATGTGGTTCACGGTCAGAATATTCACCTTCTGTCATTCGCCTTGCTTCACCCATATTATTATTCATGTTTTCAGATGGATGATTTCCAGTAGAACACAAATTCTTTCGTTCCCACAAACAGCCCTAACTGTTGATACCGAAAAATGGCATCAACGATGAATTTTTATTGGGAAAACGAGAAGAACCTGCAAGACAAAATCAAGTGAAATAATAAACACTGGTATGGTGTTGAGCCACCAACACTTCGAAGATCACGTTAGAATCGAACTTGAGAGAATTTTGATAGAGTTTAAGCATAGTTTTTGACGTACCTCTCCTTTTCGATCTTCTTCGCTACTTATAGTCTCTCAGAGCGTAACGGTAGTCGGCATATTAAATGAGTCGCATTGATGATGATCACGACGTTTCACCTGAAGATAGTGGTTATGCCTTGGCCGACTCTAAAACAACTCGAGATCAACACCATTGAGCTGAAGTTGATCCCATGGGGGATCGATCCTTGTAAGTCGAGGCCAACCCCAAGGGGGGATTCGATCCTTCTGGGTCGTGGCCGACCTGATGGGGTCGACCTTTGCTAGGTCGTGGTCGACCCGAGGGGGTCGACCCTTGCTAATTCGTTGGAGTAGATAATTGTTGTAGCTTTTAAAATAATTGTTGGTAACTATGCGTTTAGAAAAATTAGCGATAATAAGAAGTAATTTAGTGTTGGGTAAATTTCAACTTTAAACTTCAAAAAGCAGGTTGGAGCGTTTGGTAATTAATACTAAATTGCTATGATTTTGCTATAATAACTAAGTGCACATATTATTTCAATTATATTTATATTGATGTTTAATGTCTAAATTTATTATAAGATAATTATTTTTAGATTTTATATGATTTAAATTGCAAGTAACTTTGTTTAATCTTAATTATTTGTTAAAAATTTAGAAAAAAAAAATTGTTAAAAAAAATTGAATCAATCTTAATTTCGTTTATGTTTGTGATAAAAGCAAAACAAAACAGAAAAAACAAAAAATGATAGATTTAAAATTTTAAAAATATAATCACAGAATATGACATATTTCTAGAGAAGCAGAAAAAACAAAAAATGATAGATTTAAAATTTTAAAAATATAATCACAGAATATGACATATTTCTAGAGAAGCAGAATTCAAAAGTTGTCAACCTGTTTTGAACGTAAGAGTAAATAATCAGATTTTAGATCAATTATTAAATAATCAAATTTATCAAACAACCTACACGTTAAGATTCTCTCCTAATCGTTTTTTACTTCATCAACACAATACCAAAAATGGATAACAAGAAGAATGTCTAAAAAGAGAGAGGACAACATGAAAAATGTCTAACCCACTATTTTTTTTTGGAATAATGTCTAAAATTTAAATTTAGTAATTCTATCTACACAACCACAAAACTAGGGGTTTTTGTACGGATGACCCACCCCTCGAGGGCCGCGAGGTTTTTTAACTTTCATCGCGAAAGCTTATGTTTTTTGACCTTCTCTCGTGATAAGGAAGTGCACAAAGTCATTCGTACCCTTCGCTTATCACGATCACGAGGAGACAATTGTGATCTCCTCGTGATAAGCGAAGGGTACGAATGACTTTGTGCACTTCCTTATCACGAGAGAAGGTCAAAAAACATAAGTTTTCAAAAACTGGGTTAAAAAGCCTCGCGGCCCCCGAGGGGTGGGTTATCCGTACAAAAACCCCCCACAAAACTACCCTACTTCCATTTTCCACAATTTAGCAATAGAATGAAATTGTGCTATACAATAGAAAACTGTTGGGAGGAGAGAGAAAAGTAATGGATGACAAGATAACAAAAATGTTAAATTAAAGAAATTGACAACTACACTTAATATGAAACAATAGAAAATTGCATTTGACGGGTATTGTATACCTGCGAACATACTACCCGAAGTGTAGGTCTCGAGGTTGTATATAGAGTTGTATACTGTCTTTAGCCAAGCGATTCAAGTCCTCGCGAAAAATCACGCCTTCTCCGGTAAGTTGCTCCCTTCCTCCATTGAAGTGTTCACCAGATTGACCGATCCAAGTCGCATGTGCTCCCATCATCCATTGAAGTGTATACAGTGCAATAATAACCCTCACAACTTTTGAATCGGACAAATCGTAATAAATCGGAAACGTACGATTCAAAAAATTCAATAAATAAAAATCAGCCAAGCGATTCAAGTCCTCGCGAAAAATCACGCCTTCTCCGGTAAGTTGCTCCCTTCCTCCATTGAAGTGTTCACCAGATTGACCGATCCAAGTCGCATGTGCTCCCATCATCCATTGAAGCCATGACCTTTTGGTCACCGGCACAACCCTATGTCAATTGAGTTATGCTCGGTTTGGCTACAAGTCATTCTTACATTTAAACATTTTTTATTTTCATTAATTAAAATTAGACATTCTTCTTAATATCCCTACCAAAAATATCAAACTGGCCCTAATCAATCGTGATGAGTCGAACGCGACTATTAGGGAAGTTAATTTAGTACTAGTAATTGCACAACGAATCAATCCAATTGTTCACATGGAAATGCAGTTATAGGGTTAATGGGATACAAATGATCATGGTTGGACCATTCTAGATTTACAAAACAAACTCAACAACTATTCTCACCAACTACTTATAAATTAGTCATCTCAAATCAAAACGACAAAAAAGATTCTATAAGTTTGACATTACTCTCTTGTCATCCATATTTTAAAGTGGGGAGAATATAACCCTAATTTTGACATAATTTAGATGGGGGAGAATATAACCCTAACTTTGACATAATTTAACTGGCTAAGATATGTATCACATATCAAAAAGTCAAATATTCAAATTTTCAAATTTTTCTACATTATATGTTGTTGAACTAAAAAAAACATTATATATAATAGAAGTAAAATAAAAATAAAAACAAAATTCATATTCTTTTATTAAACAAGATAGGGAAATTAAGAAAAGAGGAATATGCATACCATAAAATATATTTTTCGTGGTTGTTTGAAATTTTGTTGCAAAGAAAATGTTAAATGAAGCTATCAATAACATCGTTAACTTTTCTTCTCAAAACAATCCGAAATTATTTGAAGCTTTAAATGAATTATTATGTGAATAGTAGATATTATTGAAGTCGTTGCAGTTATTTTATTTACCCTAAACTTAAAGGAAAATTGTAACATATGTCAATTTAGAATAAGATAATTAAAAATATAGCATGTTTTTAAAAATTTTGCGGATATGGCAATTTCTATCGCTGATATCTTATGACTGATAGAAGTTTATTGCTGATCACCTCAACTTTTTATAGATTTTTGTCAGTGATAATAGTCTATATCACTGATAGAAATCTATCAGTGATAGAAACAGATTTTTTTGCCATATTTGCAAAACAATTTAAAATTTGCTAAATTTGCAATTAGTTTGAGCCTGATTGCTATTTGTGAAACCAGCCCATACTTAAATAATTGGTGGAAACGCATGCTGAGTTATAATAATTTAACTCACTCAGCTTCGAGTTGGTATCTAAAACACCTCTCAATTGAATAATTTTAATATATAATAAAATTGCATTTGAATAAGTTATGATTGGAAGGTTTGTGCAAATATTTTAGGGTATAGAAAATGACAACCAAACAGTTGAAATAAATAAATAAATAAATCCATCTTTTCTAATGAAATGGTCCATTAAACAATGAACTCTTTCCAAACAAGTTGATTAAATAATGTATCGTCCCCTTTAAATATTACAAATTGGGATGAGAAATACGTAATCCATGATTGTACAGTAATATAATGGTTAAATTATAAAATAAAGTTATTAAAATTTGGATAGTTGTGTTTATTTACTCCAAAATTTTAAAACATAATTGTACTTTAAAAAATAAAAATCAAACAAACGAATTACATTTATTTTATTATTATTATTATTATTATTATTAAAAAAAAATTAAGTAGAATGTCAATTACATCTAAATTATAAAATGTGGGTTTACATAAGCTTCAGGCACCGTTTGATAACCATTTCAATTTTTTTATCATTGATTTCGTTTTCTATTTTTTAAAAACAAAAAAGGTTTGATAATTGTTTTTTATTTTCAATTTTTTTTTTCTAAACAAAAATAAATAATAAAAATAATGTTATTTTTATTTTATTTTATATTTTCTATAAAATGAATAACAAACTATTTTATAATATTATTTCATCTAATATATGTACGGGTTAAAATCAACTCAAATTGTTTCGAATTTTGAACAATATTGACCGATAAATGTTATATATATATATTTTTTAAGGATAATTTTTAAACAACGAATTTTAAATTAAAAGGTTAAAATGAAAAATTTCAAAATCTAAAGAGCATAATTGAAACTTTCCTCAAAGTTCATACTTTATATAATATCCTTCAAAAAGTGAGGTATCTTAAAAAAAAAAAAAACAGAAAACAAAAACGTTCTAAAGAATTTAAAAAATAATTTTTAAATTTTAAAAAACCAAAACTTGAATTGGTTATCAAACACATCCGTTTAAAAAAAACAAAAAAACAAATTAGTTACACCCTTTAACCTATTTGATTTTTGGTTTTTGATTTTTAAAAAGCCTATAAATACTACTTCAGCCTCTGAGTTCTTTTACTTTGTTATCTATATTTTTCAAGTATTTCCAAAGTAAAGGGTCGGTTTGATAATCATTTCATTTTCTATATTCTGTTTTTGGTTTTTAAAAATGGGTATTTATTTTTATAAAAATAAATTATTTTTTGGTTTTTGAATTTTTAAAAACGTTTTTCTAGACTTTTAAAGAAAAACGGGAGACGAAAAAAATTAAGTTAGTTGGAGTATATATATATATATATATATATATATATATATATATATATATATTTATTTATTTTAATTTAATGTACTTCTAAAATAGGTTAAATTATATAAAGTATCCATGAACTATGAAAAAAAGTTTCAATTATACTCTTTAGGCTTTGAAAATTTTCATTTCAACTTTTTTTTTTTTTTTTTGAAAGGATTTTCATTTCAACCTTTGAACTTTGAATTAATTGCTAAAAAAATAATCTTTAAAAAAGATTTGCCGTTCATGATGTTCAACGATCGAAATAACGATTTTAACTCGTATATATTTTAAATAAAATAATATTATAAAATTAATTTTCTATTTATTTTATAGAAAGCATAAAATAAAAATATCAAACAATTGTTTATTTTATATATATTTTTTTAAAAAAAAATCTTAAACTAAAAATAATTATCAAGTTGTAATTTTTTGTTTTTTAAAAATAGAAAACGAAATTAGTTATCTAACCTAGATTTTTATTTTTAAAAAACATAAAACATAAAATCAAAAAACAAAAAAGTGAAATGGTCAAAATGAAATCTCAATCATAGACAATTATTCCACTATATTTTTATCCAATTGTCCACTTTCTTCTACTCTTTCTCCCTCAATCATGTTAAATTAATTAATATATATTTATATAATAATTAAACATCATTCATCATTTAAAACTACGAAAAGAAATTTATCATAAAATATTGCCACACTTTACTAGATCATTCTCAGAAGCGTGTTTGACCTCTTGCAAACTACCCAATAATAATAGAGTTAAGCCTTATGTCAATTGAGCTATGTTCGATTTGACATGATAAGAGATTTTGATACAATGCTTAACTAAGAAATCGTTCTACCAACATGAACATAACTTAACTGACATAATATATGAACTAGTGATCAAAAGACAAAAAGAGTTGACCCGTGATCTACGATCATCCTCTCCCCACCCGAGAGTGAAAACACTACCAAGATTCAATCTCCCACCTTTTCATGTTGTAAAAAAAAACTAAATAATAACTTAATTTAAAATTTACTAGACATCTTTAACGTTAATAAAAAATAATTATAATGTAATAAGTTACACGTGGTTGCAAAATATAAAATAGTTACACACAAAAATATAATTAGCTATTTTCTACGTAACTGATACCAGGTATGAATTAATGACAAAAACATAATTCAACTGACATGATATATGGACTACTCCCACATGTTATCAAAAAAGTGCACGATCATTATCATCAAATTTCTAGCATTTCACGAAAAAGAAAAAAAAATAATTAGCACAAATTTTGTACTATATTACTATTCTGCCATTTTTGTTTAGCAATTTGATTTAGCTGCATTATATCGATGTTTTAGATCATTTTCATTTTATGCAACAACTTATTCCACATTATCAACATGGCCTTCCAAGCCATTCTTTTGATGTTATACTTTTCTTAAAAAAACATAATACATTAGATGTTAGGAATCTATTGCCAATGCTTAGCGATTTATAATATAGAAAATGATCGATTCATATCGATGCAATGTTTGTCAATGCTTCTAACAACAAAATTAAGACGTTGCATTGACAAATGAAAGATCATCAATTCAAGATCATAAATACAAAACCCCGCTATTGAAAGCTTGGGTGCAACCAAGTGAGTTCATGTTGTTTGAGGCAATCTGTTGTCGGGAAAAAAAAGAATCATAAGGGCTTCACTTCCACGGAGAGAAAGTAAGTTATTGGTAATTTAAGTGACTTTTTGGTTTACTAATAGCATGTTGTAGCTCTGTCAGCGTGAGTTTTGCTTCAACCGTTTTTTAGCACACATGACCGTGAATGAAGGGACCGTGAACGAAAGGAATACCGAGGGAGCAAAATTTGGTTATTCCTCTCATTTGAATGAATCAAGGGAACACTAAGAGCGAAAATTGTTTTTTCCTCTCCTTCGAATGAATGAAGGGAACACTGAGGGTGAAAATTGACTCGTCCTCTCCTTCTTATATGATGATCAACCATGAAATTTAATCTACCATGAGAAGCACCAACCAGCGTTCGGATGCTCACAAAAAATATATTGCGTGGTTAAGAGTAATGTTGTTCTCATTGAAGACTTGCAAAAACTTGGGTTTGTAGACAAAATGTTCTTCAAACCAGAAGACAAGAAAAAAATGTGCTATGAGGAACATCGACCTAAAGATTAGAGCATCGACCAACGTTCAGAGGCTCACAGAAACTTATATTGCGTGGTCAAGAGCAATGACGTGAAGACCCGCATGAAATTAAAGATGCTACGAGACATCGACTTGAAGAAATTGCACCTCCGACCAGCGTCCAGGAGGCTCGCAGAAAAACCTGAAGTTTGCAACACCGACTTTTTTACCATAATAATATAGACAATTATCTACCTTAGAAAAATATTTATTCTATCTTATTCCATATGTGAGAATTAGACTTGAGTTAATGTTGTATATATATTCATCCTATTCTAAATGAAAAGACAAAGAAATAGTTCCTTGGCAATACCAATTGCCATGTTTAGGTAAACAAATTTTTGACACTTACCTCTCACTAATTATATGATTTTGACAATGGGAAAAGATGGACACACTCAGAGAGATTTGTTTTCTATTTTAATTAATGCAGAGATTGAACCCATCACAGACACAACCTTATGCCAATTGAGCTATGCTCGATTTTACAATGGTGAACATGTTGAGAAACCTATTAAACACTTTTAGTGTTAATTGAAAATTTAGATACCTTTAGACACAAAATTGAAACTTGAAAGTTACTTAAACTTATAATTCATACCCATTTTAATGTGAAAGTGAACATAACTTAGTGGTAATTGATGTGGACTAATTACAACTCTCTTGAGATCAAATGTTCAAATCTGGGTACTTGCACAAAACAATATCTTTCTGTTTCCACGTTTCATAAATAGCGGTTTTAACGAAAAATCATTTTCAACCCTTCTCGGTGCAAATCCCGTCGGGACCGAGACAGGAAAATAGTTTTTTACCAAAAAAAATAAAATATTTTTTGGCCTTTCCTAGTGTCAATCCGGGATTGAGACCAATATTTTTTTTCCTTACATCTTCCTCTCTGGTGCGGTCGGTCAACCGGGAATCGACAAAGATCAAAGGATGAGTAGAAGAATCAGAGCTGACAGGTCTTGATGCCTCTATTGACGACGTCGATGGGGACGAAGCCAAAACGCCTTTGCCTTTACCTTTTTAGGAAGAGAAGACAATCCAAAGGTTCCAAACTGCGATGCCAATGGTGCAGGTGGAGGAGTTGTCGGAGATGGGGTCGTTAGTGGCGGAGAAGCTGGAGGAAGATTTGCAAGAGATGGGGAAGGGAAAATATATTTTTTTTGGTCTCAACCCCAACCGAGATTAACATCGAAAAAGGTAAAAAAAAAATTGATTTAGAGATTTGAACCACAAACCTCGTAATCGAGAAAAAACCTTTATAACAATTGAGGGTATGTTGATTTTTTATTTTTGTTTTGTTTGTAGAATAAAAAAGTAATATTAGGAAGGGGTAGCCAAAACGAACGGTGATAAAGGCAAGTAGTGGAGAGAGCAAAAAAAGGAATAGAAATTTGCAGAGTGGAAAGCAGCGATTGAGATGAGGCTTCGAGAGAAAGTACAACAACAACAACTATAAACATCAACTTCATAGAAGAAGACGAACTTGATAGACCAAGAAAACCGCACTACTTCTACTTCTACTAACAGCTGAGGCTCGGGTGGCTCCCAACATTTCTCCTCTTCTTCTTCTTATCCCCATCATTTCTCCTCTTCTTCCTCCACATCCACAATCCCCAATCCCCCGATCTTCTTCTCCCTTCTCCCATGGCGCTTCCCTCTGTTTCCTCCTCCATTTCCCACCTCCGCCCTTCTCCTTCTCCTTCTCCCCACTCCCCTCTTCTCTCCCCCAATCACTCTCTTTCCCTTCTCGATTTCGTTGCTTTCCATGGCAGGTCCAAGAGAACCAGAAAGAAATCCCCCCTCTCCTCTTCCTCGCTTCCTAATCGGAGTTTTTCCCACTTGGGTTCTTCAAGAAACTCTTCCTCCTCCATTCAGTCTCTTCTCGATCTTCGTCATGGTGCTGCTTCTGCTCTGGATAACTCCGATCGTCCTCCCCAACCCCAACCCAAGGTTTGACGCTTCTCTCATTTTGTTTATCCCTTTTGTTTTGTTTCTTCAAAGCATATTTAATGTCTAACTCGGTGGTTGAGGTTCAACTCTGTGGACAACGCTTAATTGGGTCTTCTCATATGACTTCCTTGTACATAGTTAAGGAGTTTGAAATAACAATCATTTGCAAATCGTGTTTTGTTTTACTGGTAAGAATTGTGGCGATACAATTGGGATGATGATGATTAATGCATTTATCTTGGACTATTGGGAATAGTGGTTAGGAAGCCTACATTGGCCTCCATACTTGCCTAGATTGGCGCTTTGATGAAGAGAGACCCTTTGAGGAAAAAGAGAAGAGATTACATGTGTATGATCCGGAAGGGTGAAAATCCTTAGGTCAGGATAACACTGAGGTGGTCTTTGACAATTACATTGGTATGTAATCATAGATGATGTCATAAAATTTTGATGTAGAGTTTGAGAACCATATGATAATCAATTCAATTCTATCTACTAATTTCATGGAAAAACCACCTGGATGTCAAGAAATTTGTAGGATTTTAATATCTTACGCAGGTATCCTCCATGGGGTACAAACCCATTTTCTCAAAGTCTCTTTACCCTTTTCACATCTTCCAATGTCACTAGGCTCCAACCTTACCCATGGTGCTTCATGTGGTCAATAGTTTTATCGTTTATATTTATCTTACTTCTTGAAACAAAAATTCAACCCAAGTGGCCGATTTCAGTCTAGTTTTTTTTTGGTTATCTGTCAGAAAAGTTTTAGGAGTGGTTGGGTTCCAAGGAAGAATTGTTTTTTCGGAGACTTCTCAATGCCAAGAAGTGTTTGTGGAGGTAGACTCTTGTTAGAAATTGGTGAACTGGTAGGAAGATTTTCGTCGGCAGCTTATAGGAAGATCGGTACTAATGGAAGGTGTGCAAAAAAAAAAAATGTCCCTACAACTAGCAATGTGTTTCTTCTAAGCAAGTACAAAAACTTCTCGATCATCTTTAATTCTTTGTACTTGGACTTGCAATCCAAGGGGAAAGTAGTTCAAAGTGTTTGGCTTAGCTTTGGGATTTGAGGCATGTGAGAGGTTTGCTTGTATTGAGTTTTAGTAGTAGGTCGTGTTTCTTAAAGTGCAATAATTCATTGAGGCTTTAAAGTGCAATAATTCATTGAGGCTTTAAAGTGCAAAGCGGAAAAAAAGCCAGGGCTATTTTTTTGAAGCACAAAATAGGGAAGTATAAATAAATATGTTATATATGAAATGAAAAATGGAAATACAATTTCTTTCTGGCATGATTCTTGGCTTGATTGTGGGGTTCTTGCGACTGTTTATCCTTGTCTTTTTCGTCTTACTACTTGACCCAACATATCAGTTAATGAAGCTTGGGTGGTTTCATCTAATGCGTGGAATTTGCAACTTCGCCGTAATCTGAATCACTTGTAAACAGATGAATGGTCTTCCCTTTCTTATCTCTTAACCTCGGTTACTCTTCGCCAATGTAATGATTTGTGGATTTGGCCTTTGGATTCCTCCAATTCCTTCACACTCAAGTATCTTATCGAAAATTTGGTGGTTGTTTCTGATACTACGAGATCTGGTCTTTGTAAGGCAATTTGGACTGATTTTTATCCAAAGAAGATTAAGGTTTTTCTATGGGAGCTGAGTCTCGGTGCTATTAATATGGCTGATAAATTACAATGACGTATGCGTGGTGTGTTATGTGTTTTGCGCATTCGTAATGTGCGACTCATCTTTCTTCCATTGCTCCTTTGCTTCTAAGTATTGGGCCATGATTCTTAAAGCTTTTGATTGGTCTTTGGTCATGCCAAATAGTATGGTCGATTTTTTGCTCACCATCTTTGTTCATCATCCTTTCCGTTGCGATGTGAAGACTTTATGGTTAACCTTTAATAGAGTGTTCATTTGGTTTCTTTGGAGCGAGAGCAACGCCCGTATCTTTCGGGATTCTTTCTCTTCTTTTGATTGATTTTTGGATTTAATCATTTTCAATGTTTTGTACTGGTGTAAATGTCGAAAATGTCGAATAGGATGATCAATGTAATTGTTTCTCTTAAAAAAAATATGAAATGGAAAATGTATTAACATGAATAATAAAATTTACAAAGAATTTAAGAAATTAGAGCCTTTGCAAGGGATTCTTTAGAGGAATGAGGGTATTTGGACATATGTTTAATTATTTAAAAAAAAAAAAAAAAAAAAACTAAAGCATGGGTGCCTTTTGCCTAGCATGCCTTTTAAATTCACGGATAGCAGGGATAGACTAAAAATCATTTGAACATTCTCATTTGTAGCTATTATGTGGAAATTATGAAGAGGAGTGAAAAGGAGGATTTTTGAAGAGAAAAGTAGTGATCTTGCAAAGATTTGGAATAGAATTCACTTCCTGATTTTTCTGTTTTGTTTTTTTTTATTAGAAAATAATTTGTAATTTTTGGTCATTTTTGATCTATGACAAGTTGGTGAACTTTGTCCTTATCTCTGATAGAGTTTAGAGCAAAGATTCTTAAAGCGTGAAGCACAATAGTCCTTTAGGCTGAAGCATGAAGCACCGTTTATTTTTTTTTTCTGAAGTGCACAATAGAAAAATGATGATAAATTTTAAAGATATGAAAATGTATAGCATCGTGAATGATAGGATAATAAAAAATTAAAGTAATCCTGGCAATTTTAAGAGCTATCTTCAAATCACTTGTTTGAATAAAGTTCTCCTTCCCCCCTTTGTCTTTTTAATTTGTTTAAATTTTTCTTTATGTCATTGTAGTTGTTTCGAATAAAAATGTAGAAAAGGTGCGAGATCAAGAACTTTGAGATTTCATTACCTAGTTAGCCTTTGGCCTACAAGACAAAGATAAAGCTATTTGGATCAATTTCATTTGGAAAGAGTGAAATAAAAAAATATTAAACATAGGAAAACTGAGGCTTGGGAAATCTAGGACTTGGTATGTCTCAATGTTTTTCTAAAGTTTTGTAACTACTCTTTTATGTTGAATCTTGCACACGGAGAGCTTTTTGTACTCTTCGTAGGTGTTTGGGACTTGGGAAGATATTTAATCCTTCACTCTAATTTCGCCCAATGCTTCTTTATGGGCGCTGTTATTTGAACTTTTTTTAATTATCAACTCGGTCTTGTTCTTTTGGATTGGAGTCCACTCTTGTAGTTCCTTGAGGTCTCCTTTTGCGGGTTTATTTTTTTGTATGCCCTTGTATTTTCTTTCATTTTCTCAATGAAAGCTCGATTTCTTACCTAAAAAAAAAATTAACTCTAATTTCGCCCAATGCTTCTTTATGGGTTACTTTTATAATTATCAACTTGGTGTTATTCTTTTGGATTGGAGTCCGTTCTTGTAGTTAGTTGAGGTCTCCTTTTGTGGGCTTTTCTTTTATGCCTTTGTATTTTTTTTTTTTTTTTTTTTTTGAGAAGAGAAACAATTTCATTGATGAATAAAAAGAGAGGAGTAAAAAGTCCATACACCTATAGGTGAGTTACATAAAAACTTTCAAATTCGAAATAAAAAAGAAAAGACTATAATCAAAGAAAGGGATGAGGGAAAGAGACGAGGGAAAACCGATGCAAGAATTCCACAACTTAACCAAGAATCATGCCAGAAAGAACATGTTTTTGAGGCAGGCGTCGAGCGCACCCAGGCGAGGCGTTTTCAGCATCTTGCGTCTCCGGCATGGCCTGGGCGACGGTTTTCAATCGGGCGCTCGCCTTGTCGCGCCCGTCGTCGCCTTTGCCTTTGAAGTTGGCGCGCACCTGGTTGAATTTCGTCTTCTGTTTTTTTTTAATTAAATGTTAACTTAAAGGGAATTTAAGCCCACAAACTCTATGCATTAAATGTTAACTTAAAGGAAATTTAAGCCCACAAACTCTATGCAGAGGCCAGACGGAGAAGAAGTATAGAAAAAAAAAAGAATAAAAAGAAAGAACAGAAGAGTTGGAAGATGGAGAAGAAAAGAAGGAAGAGAAGAAGTATAGAGAAAACAAAAGAATAAAAAGAAAGAAGAAGAAAAGACAGGGTAGAAGAAGAGTCTCATCTGTGTTGGTTGCATGAAACTGCCAGATGACAATATATTCTTACTTAGAAGACAGTTTCTAGAAGAATTAAATAGGAATGGTTGCATGAAACTGCCACCTGGCAATTTCCTCCCATAAAAACAAGGTTTTATATTAAAATTTTTCATGTTTAATAGTTAATACTCAGTGAGACTACTTTTTTTATCATATAAAATAAAATCTATCTCTATATCTCTACTTTTTTCTAAACTATTTTAGTTATTTTTTTATAATTTTTAATGGTTTTGTAATATTTTTATGCTTTTAGAATTGAGAATTTATTATAATTTTTCTCTATAAGTGTTATAGATAATATTTATTAATTATTTTATTCAGTGCACCTTGCTTAAGTCCGGCGACGTCTTTTTATCGCCTCTCGCCTTGAGGCAATTAGAAGACATCGCCTTAGAGTACACCTTGCGCTTTGAAAACACTGAGAGAAAGAAGTAGAAGAGCCATTACCCAAACATCGTTGAACTCTGTTTTGGAGACAAGATCGATTGTAGAGCAAACAGCAAATAAAACGTTAAGGGGATTTATAAGTACCTTGTTGGATAATCTGAGGCCAAAGACATTAGAATAATAATATTTAGCAACAATAAGTTTGTGCCAAAGTGCGTTTTCCTCGTGAAGGAATCTCCAAATCCATTTTGCTAAAAATGTCAAATTTCGACACTGAAAGTTGCCAATACCAATACCATACCACCCAACCGTTTAGGAAGTTGCGTTGGTGTACCAATTTACATTGTGCATACCACCACCACCTTTAGATCCTTCCCAAAAGAAGTCACTAATGAGTTTATCTAAAGACCAAGAAGCACGTGACACGTGACACGTGACACGAAACGAAACGACAGGGCGACACGCCAACTTCCAAAAAAGTAGGACACGACACGTTAATTTTTAATATATATATATATATATATATATATATATATATATATATATCTATCAGTGTTGTTGAGGCGCGCGCCTCAGGCGCCGGGTGCACCCAGGCGAGCCGAGGCGAATTCGAGGAGGAGCGCCTCTGCTGTGCGCCTTTTTGCGCCCGTCGTCGCCCGACGGCGCCTTCGCTTGAGAGGGAGGCGTGCGCCCGATAGTTCTCTTTCATATTCTGTTTTTTTTTTTTAATTTTTTTTATTTGGATGACTTAAATAGACGTAACCCTAAAACACATTAAAAAAAACTGAAGTTTTAAACTTAAAAGCCCATTAAGTTAAAAGCCCATAAAAAAAATTAAACTTTCCAATTCTAACTTTCCTATTCCTTAAAAAAAACGGATTGTTTTTCATTTTTCCTTTTTTCTAAATTCAAATTTCTAACTTTCCAAATTCTAATTTCTAAACTTTCTAAATTCCATGACAAATTCTAATTTCTAACTTTCCAAATTCCAAATTCTAATTTCTAACTTTTCAAATTCTAATTTCCAACTTTCCAACTTCTAATTTCTAACATTCCAACTTCTAATTCTAATTTCTAAACTTTCCAAATTCCATGACAATGATGATGATTTTGACATTTGATGTTTTACCATTTAGTGTTTTGGAACTACTAGAACTTGATTATTATTGGATGTGTTTGACATTTTTACTATATAAATTTATAAATTTATGCTCTCTATATATATTATGTGTTTATTTATTCATTGCGCCTCGCTTCGCTCGGGCCTCGCCTCGCTCGGGCCTCGCCTTTTTGTCGCCTCTCGCCTTCGGGCTATCAAGGGACATGTCGCCTTGCGGTGCGCCTTGCGCTTTGAAAACACTGATATATATGTATGTATATTTTGATTTGTCATATGGTTAAGTTTGGGTGGGAGGGAAATCGTAAGAAAGTTTTGGGTGGGAGGGAAATCAGAAGAAAATTTGGGTGGGAAGGGAAATCGTAGGAAAAGTTGGAGTTGGAGAAAAAAAAGTGACTTTTGCTGCCCCTGCCCTAATAATTTCATTAAAAGTAAATGGGCTTCAAAATGGACCTTGAGGGTTATGTTTTTAAAGACCGAAAACAAATCAGCCATCCTAACAAATCAACCATTCGTGTCCCCAAAAGTGTCGCAAAAGTGTCGGAAAATAAAAAAAATAATTTTAAAATAGACACGCCAGACACATGTCGGAGGCGTGTCGTGTCGGACACGCGTATGACACTGACACTTTTCCATTTTTAAGGTGTCGGTGCTTCTTAGTCTAAAGATTTGGCTATCTTCACCGACAACTTAAAAGTGGATAAAAAGTAAGTAAGGCCGTAGTACTAGAGAGCAAAAAGTAGCTTGAATGAGAGTATGCCCTTGTATTTTCTTTCATTGTTTTCAATGAAAGCTTGGTTTCTTTAAAAAAAAAAAAAAAAAAATCAAATTTCTTATGGACTTGTTTAAGCTTTCTTAGAATGTCATACTTTTGAAAATCACTGTACTTTATGTCTGTAATCAAAGCATTTGGTTATACATACATGATGTAATTTGATGCTGAACAGGTTGCAAATTTGGAGGACATAATATCAGAAAGAGGAGCATGTGGAGTTGGATTCGTTGCCAACTTGGAAAACAAAGCATCCCATAAGATTATCCAGGATGCTCTTACAGCACTAGGCTGTATGGAACACCGTGGTGGATGCGGAGCTGATAATGATTCTGGTGATGGTTCAGGATTAATGACTTCCATTCCATGGGATCTTTTTGATAATTGGGCCAACGGGCAGGGGATTCCTTCATTTGATAAGTTGCATGTTGGTGTTGGCATGGTTTTTCTTCCCAAGGATGATGGTCAGAATAAAGAGGCAAAAGAAGGTGATTGTTCAATTATAATTGATCCAGTTGAACCAGATTAATTGTTTCTTTCTGTTTATTATTGTAACTATTTTTACTCAAATCTCTTTATTTATTTTTTGACCATTAACAAAAAATTTCGTTGAGATTTGAAAAGTTACAATCGGTCAACTTTTGTTTGAACTCATGAATTCGGTGTTATTATTTTGTTTGAACTTTACGTCAGAAAATGTTTTGTATTTGTATCACTTTTGATTCCAACATTTATAGTTCAAAAAACAATATTTTATTTTTTCCTTTGATAACCCATGTACAGATGTAGTTGGAAGCCCTAAAGGATGACGAAATGATTATTGATATGAATCATATGATTAGCGGACTTTAGCCTTTTCCTTTTCACGATCTATCTGTCCCTTCATGAGGTTCCATTCGTGAAGAACTATAATGTGACGTTTTCTACCAAAATTTTGCCCTTGATTTTTACTTTTTGTATGTTCATGGATTTTTGAAAGTTACATTGACATGGATTTTTTTATTATGTGCTTGTCTTGTACATTTCACATGTAATGGTATCGTCTGCATTTTTTAAAGCTCGAGGTGCACTAAAACACTAGAGCCTTGGAGCTTAAGAGCAAGGAGCAAAAAAAAGGCAAAAGCCAGAATGTTTTTCATGAGGCGTGACAAATGTATTTAAATTCTTTAAATATGGTAAAATATAGTATTAAGAATAATAAAATAATATATTTTTTAAGAATATACAGTGTTTGTGAAAAATTAGGGACAAAAAAAGAGATTTTCTAATAGTATTTAAGAGAATCTTCATAAAAAAATTATAAAAAGAATTAGAGAAGGAAAATAAGTGGGGGCTTTTAAAGCACACTGAAGCACAGTGCGCTTTAGTGAGGGGGCCTCGCTTCTTTGAAGCGCACACCTCTTGCTTTTTTTGGGGCCCAGGCCTGCTTTCAAAACACTGTAGCATATTGAAAGAATTTATTTATCCAACTTTACTTTATGTGTGCATGATTTTTATTGCACGTGTAATTAGGTGAAACTATTAATCCTTGTTTTGTAGTTATTGCAAGTATCTTTAAACAAGAAGGTCTTAAGGTGCTTGGTTGGAGGCCTGTTCCTGTGAAAGCTTCTGTGGTTGGTATAAATGCAAAGAAGACCATGCCTAACATTGAGCAGGTATTCGTCCAAGTAGTTAAAGAAGAGAATGTGGACGACATTGAACGAGAACTTTACATTTGTAGGAAATTGATTGAAAGAGAAGCAAACTCTAAGAGTTGGGGAAGTGAGCTATATTTCTGTTCTTTGTCGAATCAAACTATAGTTTACAAGGGAATGCTTCGCTCAGAGGTTCTTGGATTATTTTATGATGATCTTCAGAATGATCTCTATAAATCCCCCTTTGCAATTTATCATCGAAGATATAGTACCAATACTAGTCCTCGATGGCCTCTTGCCCAACCAATGAGGTTACTGGGTCATAATGGAGAGATCAATACAATACAGGTAATTGTATTCTTTTTTTGTTTTGGTTTCTACTGGGTCATAATGGAGAGATCAATACACTACAGGTAATTGTATTCTTTTTTTGTTTTGGTTTCTACTGATTGTCTCTAATCTTATGCTGTTATGAGTTTATGGCATAAGTTCAGTAAACACCTTTAAGCTAATTATTAACTGTTAATCAGGGGAACTTAAATTGGATGCAATCTCGAGAAGCCACCTTAAAGTCATCTGTATGGCGGGGTCGTGAAAATGAAATTCGTCCATATGGCAACCCAAAGGCATCGGATTCAGCAAATCTTGATAGTGCAGCTGAAGTAAGATCTATATACATTATTAGAGTAAATGCATATCCATGGAGATGGACAATATTTATTGTCTTATTTAATTTGGTTATTTGTATATTTTGAACTGAAGTAAGATCTATATACATTATTAGAGAAAATGCATATCCATGGAGATGGACAATATTTATTGTCTTATGTTTAATTTGGTTATTTGCATATTTTGAACGCACATTACTTGTAAGTTTGCATGTGTATAACTATATAGATGCTTCAATAACTATACTTAGATAAGTTTGCATGTGTATAACTATATAGATGCTTCAATAACTACTATACTTAGATAAGTTTGCATGTGTATACTTGATAAAAAACCATTAAGGTAACCTCCTTTGAGAACCTTAATGGTTTTTTATCCTTCTTTGAAGAGAAACGGTTGTCTTCTTGGAGAAAGACTTTCTTCTCTAAAGGAAAAAGACTCACTCTTATTCAATCCGATTTTGAGTGAGATTCCCATTTATTTTTGAAACAAGAAACACAACTTTTCACTGATGAGATGAAAAAAAAAAGACTAATGCTTAAAAAGTACAAGCTCCATAGAGGAGCGAAAAGAAAAACAATAGTAAATAATACAAGCTCCACAGAGGAACGAACAACTATAATGCAAATACAAGCCCTACAGAGGAACAAAAGAACAATAATAAAGGAAAAATAAAATTACGGAGCAAAGATAAGAGCATTCCAATTCAGACTTAGTTGTTGAAAAGAACAATCTGAGAATAGCTTGGAGAGAGTGCACCAGGAAGAAGCCTTGAGACGAATGAGTCAAAACGATTAGACCATGAGAGGTTCTTATCTTGGAAGAGGCGTTGGTTCCTTTCAAACCAAAGTTCAGAGAGTAGAGCTTTCACCGCGTTAGACCACAATAATTTAACTTTTGGAGCTAAAGAGGGCCCTATGATAACTTGGAGAGCATTATCTTTGAACGAGTTGGAGAAAAGCCATTGGATATTAAAAATCGAGAATAGTTTGAGCTGAGCCAACATTGCTGAGAATATGGGCAATCAAAGAAAATATGTTGCATAGTAGTGGGATTCCCATTTATTTCTTATCCCTTTTCAGAATTTCAGTTTCAGAGTGAGAGTATTGAGAGAGTGATCAAGCATTTATTGTGGGAAGGGGTGGATGAGGGGGAGGGTCCCATCTGGTCAAGTGGGAGGTGGTGGTCAAGCCGGTGGAGTTAGGAGACTTAGGGAATGGCAACTTATATTATATTAATATATTAATGGGCTGATTGCATAGATAGCAATCAGGCCCAAAATATTCACAAATGTAGCAACATTTAAAAAGAATTGTAAAAATAGCAAAAAAAAGAAGTTAGTCCATCTAAATTACAAAAAAGCCCAACCATTTAAAACCCTCAAATCAGACCCCTCGCCGCTCTGCTTTGATTTCTGGATCTCTGTGAAATGCTATGGCTGTGCATTTCATCGACCGTACTGATCTCGGGAAGAACAAGGCTCGCTCTCTGCAGCTCCGTCTCAGGGACCGCTTCCGTGTCGCCTTCGCAACCACCGCCACAAGTCGGCTATATTCTCCGATGGCTACTCCATTGTCTATCACTGATAGACTCCATTTTCTATCAGTGATAGACTTCTACTACTGAACGAGCGTGTTTTGTTGGAGAATCGCTGATTTTTTACTCTGTTCTTCTGTTTTCTGACTTACTCAGTTCTTCTGTCTTCTGAAGGCTAATATGGGAATAAAAAAGTTCATTTTAAAAATTTGCTATATTTGCAAAACTTTTTAAAACTTGCTATATCTACAAAAAAAAAATAAAAATAAATAAAAAACCCCTAAATTACCATTTACTACAATTTCCCTATATTAATATATATTTATTATACCACTTTGGGAATACCAACAGCAGGCATCAATCAGTCTGATCATGCAAGGGCGCGTCAGTGGATGGGCACGAAAGACAAAGCGTCTTTTTATATATATATATATATATATATTTGGATAATTCTTTGAAATTGGGATTTCCTCGTCTCTTCATTTTATCTTCTCTCCCCAACGGATCAGTTTCAGAATTTTGGGATTCTCTCCACGGAGTTTGGAATATTACCTTCCGAAGACATCTTAAAGAAGTTGAAATATCAGATTTTACATGTCTTCTTGAAGCACTCATGGTCGTGCAAATAGGCCCCACATTAGACACTCGAAGCTGGATTTTAGAAGTTTCTGGTTCTTTCTCAGTAAAGTCTCTCTCGAGCAAGCTTAACGATTCTTGTCCTTTAATAAAGGACTTATATTCAGCTTTATGGAAGACAAAATGTCCTAAACGAATCAGCATTCTTCCATGGATCTTACTCAATAGCAGCCTCAATACAACCGATGTTCTTCAGAAAAAATCACCCAAATCCAATTTGCAGCCGTCGATTTGTTTCCTATGCCGAAATAGTGGGGAATCACTCCTTCATCTTTTTTTTGGGTGTTCGTATTCGCAAGCTTGTTGGTTTAGATTGTTGAGCCTTTTTAATATGAAATGGGTGTTTTCCTCAAATATAAAGTATAACATTACTCAACTTCTTTCGGGTCCTCTCCTTCCCCCTCGATCTCTCTTACTTTGGATCAATGGGGTTAAGGCCATTCTCTCGGAAATTTGGATGGAAAGGAACAAGAGGATTTTTGAAGACTCTCAAAGTTCTTGGCATGCTCGTTTTGACTCGGCTCACCTCAAAGCCTCTCTTTGGTGCTCTCTTTCTAGTTCTTTTGAAGATTATTCTTTGCAAGAAATTTCTTTAAATTGGAATGCTTTTATATTTCCCTTGTAATAGTTATATTTTTTCAGTATTGTTTTTTGCTTTATTATGCTTTATTTCACTCCTCTGTGGAGTTTGTTTCCCTTGAGCAATAGTCTCCATTCATTTTATCAATGAAGTGGTTTGTTTCTTGTTCAAAAAAAAAAAAACAATGCAGTTGGCCGGTTCGGTCGGAAAATGAGTTTTGATGTTGCTGACCGACCGACCCTTCGGTTTTGCAATGTGCAAAACCGACACCGACCGAACCGTCGGTTATACCGACGACGGTTCGGTCGGTCGGGTCGGTTTTTCGGTGTTGTTTGCTCACTCCTAGTGGGGTTCCCTTTTGGGGCTTGTTTTTTTTGTATGCCCTTCTATTCTTTCATTTATTTTTAATGGAAGCTTGATACCTTTTCAATAAATCTTTAGATGAAGTTACATTCTTGCCCTTCCTTGCATAAATATGTACTATAGGGGGGTCTCACATGCTACTTATAATGTAAATTGTATCTCTATGCAAGTGGGTGCCTTGTCCTGTTATACCTTATAGTCATTTTATTGTTATAGATATTTGTGTGCTTCCTAAAAATTTGGTATGTTTCTGTTGAAGCCTAAAAGATAGATGAATTCTACTAGTGTCTGTATTTACTGAATTTCTGCTTAATCTGATTCTACATCCTCCTCCTCCTATATTTTACTAGCTGTTATCTTCTACTTGTTTAGTTATTAATAAGAAGTGGCCGTGCTCCTGAGGAGTCTCTCATGATCCTTGTTCCTGAGGCTTACAAGAACCATCCTACATTGATGATCAAATATCCTGAGGTACCATAGCTTTTGACCTAATCACGTTGTCATTCCATCTCTTTATCTCTTCTTCCCTGTAATGTACCATTTGCACACATTCCATGCATCAAATTGAATTCGCAGGATGCACTATCCATAAAATTATGTTGATAGTACATGTTAGATTCCATGAGGGTTAGGCTACTTTGGTTCTTTTCTTAGGGATGGATTTCTATTTCATGGACTGCATTCTTCCCTTATGTTTCTGTGTGCTTCTGTAAGAATGGATTCCTAATAGGTAGATTTTTTTTTTCCGTTGCCTTTTTGTATAAATTTAACTTAATCTCTTAACTATCTTTTTCACCAATGTTAATTAGCTGTGTAATCAAAATTACACTGGATATGATTTTTTGTTGCGTTTTGAACGTTCTCTTAGGTTGTTGACTTTTATGACTATTACAAAGGTCAAATGGAGGCTTGGGATGGACCTGCTTTATTGTTGTTCAGGTAATATCTAAAAATGGTTTCCATTAGGATATGAAGAAGCGAGTGAATGAATTAAGTCTCACCTTGTAGTCTTAAGTTTTTATGTTAATGCTAATTCAGCATAGGAGTAGAATATGAGTTTTGAGTTTAAATTGTTGCATTCTTTTCATCGCTTTTAAAGCAGATAGTCTCCAATCTCCATGTTAGGCTTTATCAACTGAAGTGTGAAGAAAATCATCTTTTAAGCTTAGTTCTCACCTGTATTTGTTTCCTCATTTGGCACTCTTCCCCCCTTTTTTTTGTATACAAATTTTAGGATAAGGAACAAAAACTATTTCATTAAGAGAATGAAATATACAAACGTGACCAGAGGTTACTAAAAGATCTCGAATTGATTATGGAGGCATGGGAATAATTAAAAACTCTTTGCAGTTTGAGGGTTAAAAGCGAAGCCATCTTGGCTTCTTGGTGGAGCTCAAATCACAAAGATTTCTTTTGTAATTATAGTCTTTTCCATGATGGTTACAAATTAGAAAGCCTTTTTGTGATAGTTTATTTAGGGGAGGGGGTTTCTTCTACCCCTGCCCCTAGGCTGTCCTCTTTTGTGTTTATGATATATCATCAATAAGTTTCATACCAAGGAAAAAAACAAGGTCAAATGCAAAGCCAACTTGTTTTGGGTAAATTCTGTCAAAGCTATCATTTGGGAGGTTTGTCCTGACTGGAATCAAATAACTTTTTGTAGAAAATCGTTTTGGATTGGAATGAGAGGGTGGATATTGTCGAACTTCATGCTTCTTGGTGTGCTTTATTGAGTTTCTTTTACAATTACCCTTGTAACATGATTAACTATAGTCGGGAGGCTTTCTTGTAATTTCTTTTGATAGGTTGAAGGTATTATTTTCTTATTTTTTTTTAAAAAACTTATGTTTTGAAAGGTGAGGTTTACTGTGTATCGTATAGAGTTTTCCCTTTGAGGTTTTAACTTTATACATATCAATGGAAAGACTTGTTACATTTTCTGAAAAAATATAGGATCATGCTGATGTCTGATCGTTGTTATTGTAATTGATATTGTGCAGTGATGGAAAAACAGTTGGTGCCTGTCTTGACCGTAATGGACTACGCCCAGCTCGGTATTGGCGGACATCAGATAATTTTGTTTATGTTGCATCTGAGGTGTGTTCTCCCCATCTTCTATTTTTTTTTAGTTGCACAACTTTTAGATGTCAGGTTTGAATAGTTAAAACCAATTTCAGTATGAGTTCAGTTGATTAGATATCCTTCTTGTTACCTGGCCTTGATGACACCAAAATAATTTAGTTGTTTGGTAGTTGCTTGCTTCGATGTTTTGATAGGATCTCAATTGAAGTTCATGTTGTTTCATGTATTTATTCATTTTTTAATTTGTTCCATTGTGCTTGTTCATCTAAATTATGGAATCCAAACACTTTTCGTATTCTATGAGGCGTTTTCCTTGTGAAATAGTGAGAAGAACATGTTCTTACAAATTTTTGGAGGCACTATTGCTATTTAAACTTTGTATTGACTGCCGTCTTCTTTATCAGGTTGGCGTCTTACCAATGGATGAATCTAAAGTTACAATGAAAGGCCGTCTTGGTCCAGGAATGATGATTACTGCTGATTTGCAGACTGGACAGGTTTGTTTTGAGGTTTTTTGCTGGTTTTAATTTTTGCATTCAGAGCATAGTTACGTGGTTTTGTTTGTGAGTTGTGGGCCATTATTTGTTCAGTGGTGCAGGATAAGAACTGCCAGAAATTAACATGTTTAATCTGTTGCTTTCTTAAATTATGATTATTATTATTTTTGTAACAAGAAACACGCTTCTTAAAAATGTTCAAAGGAAACAAGCTCCCATAGAGAGTGAGCGAGAAAGGAAAAATACAAGAAATACAAAAGAATACAAACTAATGAGAGAAAATGAAAGCCTTCCAATTCATACAAATATAGCTAGGAGAATAAAGAGGCAACAAATTAGAAAGAGAGTGCCATTGGGAGGCTTTGAAGATGGCGAAGACAAAGCACTTCAACCAAATTCTGGATCTGGACTTGTCTTAAAAAATTCTTTGGTTCTTTTCAATCCAAATTTCTGATATTATGGACTGAACAGCAATTAACCCATAATAGTGGCACAAGCACAATGAGATAGAATCAGACCGGCTAGCAATTGAGAAACATTCTCACTTGCTTCTTTATCAAAAACCCACTGAATAGTAAAGAACTTGAATAGAGAGAACCAACAATTGAGCACATATGACAAGACCTGAATATTAAAGATCATGAAGGAGGAATGTAGACACAAGACAAGAATTCTGAATACCAAACTGTGAACAACGGAAGCTTCAGAACTGCGAAGCTTCCAAACATCAAAAAACTTGTAAATTTTGAGATACTGTAGCCTTCTTGACTTCTGAACATCATTTTCTTCAAAACTGGGATCTTCACGTTATTCATATCAGCAGTATCTTTGACAGCAACAAAGTACAGATTGACCACCAAGATTTGAGAACCCAACAGCTATAAACCATAGTAAAACAACAAAAACTAACTTTGGTTCAGTAAGGAACAAACCAAGCACCTTTGCTTTAAAACCAAAACAGCTTCTTCCTCTTGAGATGTGAATAAAAAAAACCGTCCTTCAAAATTCTCTAATACTTTCATCATTCACATTTTTTTCCTTTTTATTTATTTTTCTCCCCCCTCCCCCTCTTTTCATCCTCAAATCTTATTTCCCCTCTTTTTTTTGACAACTTTTTCAAGCTTCGCATACCTTACTTTTCAGAAGTAATAGCTTCACCACCACTAGATAGCAAGTTCAGAGATTTTTCTACTAAAGTATAACTAATGGCCATCCTCTTTATTTTTTCTTTTCTTCCAGTAACCAACTTAATCAAGCATCTAAAATCTCTCTTCTTATCAAAGAATACACTTTTTCACCACTGACTGAACACCAATGAAAATGAGATTCTACTACAGAACACCTTCTAATCTCCCTCCTTCTCCACCCTTCCTCCTCCCCCCTCCAATTTCAGCCCCTAACTAAATCTGTCTCCCAGATCTGCCGACCCCTTAAATGCCAACCCTGAAATCTTTTTTTCTTTTTCTTTTTCCCACATGATCTTCAAAGTTCTCTCTCTCTCTCTCTTAGACATTTCTGTTTTTTTTTTAAAAAGCTCTTTTTTTCCCCCATTCTTCAAAAACATCTTATACCTGATGAGCATGGAAGATCCAGCTAAGTTCGCAGCTTCACTTCTCCTCTTAAAACTCTGTTCTCCCTTCCCGCTTCCCTAAAAAGCTCCGTGCTAAGGAAACCCCACGGAAAATAATACCAATTGAAATCAAGTCAAAGCACCAATCCAACAAACAAATTAAGAGTCCAAGTTGCACACAAAGGAATTCCACCCCAAGTAAATAACTGATGAAGAATAGTTTTTAAACTCCTTTGAAAGACTACATGAAGAACCAACAATACATTTTATCAAATCATATCTATCTTCTCAGGAAGAGTATTTTTCATTAAAAATTCTATTGTTTCTTTCTCCCAAAACCCCCAAAGTAATGCTTTTATTGAATCGGTATCGATCTGCAGGTCTTTGAGAATACAGAAGTTAAAAAACGCGTAGCTTTGTCATATCCATATGGAAAGTGGATCAAGGAAAATATGCGCTCATTGAAGCCGGAGAATTTTCTTGCATCAACAGTATTGGATACTGATAAATTGCTGAGAAGCCAGCAGTAAGTTTCTTTTCAACGTCTCTTTTAAGATGTCTGAGACAGATTATATAGCATGTCTTGTTCATAACATCAGTAGATAATTTTTTTTATTTACTAATCCTTGTACTGGAATCTAGATGAACTATATGGTTTTTTAATAATCCTCCAAAAGTTCAACTTTGGGGATTTATGTGGAAATGTACTGGTTGTTAAGCATACCTCTCTACAGGGCATAGTTTGGGCAATTGGCCACTGTAAGATCTTGGCCTTCCTCTTGGGATAATCCTTTTTCTCTGTGTTATTGGTGCTTGTCATTGATAAGATTTGCTAGGTTAGATGGGGTTTGTTTAGGATTTGATTTGGCTTCTCTGGTTGGGCTATCTTTTTCTAGGCCCTTAAGCATTCTTTCATTTTTCTTATAGAAAAAAGCTAGGTTAGATGGGTCAGGGTGGAAGAAAAGGATGCTGCCAAGCATCAGTGAGAATCGAGATCAAGATTACACAAATCCAAAGTTTATTAATCATATTTTTTTTAAATCATGTTTACTCTTCACAGACCATGAACTCCCATTGTATAGTGTGGAATTAGAGCCTTATCAACTCACTAACAATAATTAGTTGAGTTTCCTATCCAAAAAAAAAAAAACAGTTGACTAACTAATGCAAATATTATCTAGGAGTTGTTACTAATGGGATGAATAACCAAGTACAAAATGACTCATAGATTGGGTACAAAAATGGGGTAAAGAATGTATAGACTAAACTATAAATAGGATTTTCAAGTGGTAGGAACTTCTGTTTCTATGTTTTACAAAAGCTTCCTCTTTACTCCTTTAAAAGTTCAAAAAGAAAAATAATTGCAATTTCTTCTGAACAATCTTTCTTTGGTCCCTTACCTTAGGTTCGGGCTTAACACTAATGACAAAGCCAAGAAAATAAATCCCCAACTTCTCTAATGTCAAACAAGATTCTTTTGAAAGGGACAGATGAAAGTATGGAGGGTGCACGGTTCATTTGGTCTATTGGAAAATATGTTCACAATATTATTTTTTGGTTATTTAGCCATTGAATACTTTAGTTTAGTGAAATGGAGTACTTGTGGGAAAGTGATTCACTGATTCTGGATATTTTCTAATATCTCTTTTTCCTTTAAAGTTTCTAATATTAAGTGTGATTTTTGAGTTTGTAGAAATAGTTTGAGTTCTAAAGCTGTTAAGATTGCTTTTCATTGTATGACTTTATCCCTCTGAGGTTCTAGTTCTTCTATGTATCAACTTGGTTTCAATTTTCGCTTTGGTAAGAACTTGACATACATGTGCTGTGCTTTGTTGCATAAAATGACAATTTATTTACTATAGTTGGGTTAAACATACTATTTCAAGACTTTTGCCTTCACTTATCGAGATACTTTGCTATCTCTATTCGTTCTAATTAATTCAAATTGTTGCATCAGGGCATTTGGCTACTCCAGTGAGGATGTCCAAATGATTATAGAGAGTATGGCTGCTCAAGGGAAGGAACCTACATTCTGCATGGGAGATGATATTCCGTTGGCAATATTGTCTCAGAAGCCACACATGCTCTCTGATTATTTTAAGCAACGGTTTGCACAGGTTCACTGGAAGTTTCCTTTTCCTGATTATAGAAATACTTGTGGATATCCTTCAATCTGTTGTGGGCTGTACCTTAGTACAACATGTTTTGTTGTTATGCTTGTCATGTCGAAACATTATTATACGGCAGCTTGCAGCTGATGGCTTGGCCAACAACAAAATTACTGACCCATGAAAACTGGAGATATTATTGTCATGCTTTCAGGCTGGTCAATGCTCTCTATTGAAAGAAATCGAGTCTAAACAGGATGGACGCTAACATAACTTACATGAGCACAGCTCCATTTCATTTTTTCTGTTTTTTAAAATAAGACCCAGGCATGTTAGCTAAATTGCAGTTCTTTGTTTTAGCAATCTTCATGCTTTTATGCTAATTTATATCCAAAAATCTAGATATGCGTCTATTCTTGTTGGAATATTTAAGTTTATGCAATGAATAACATCAGAGGAAATTTTAATTTCTCAAGGATGCAACATTCTCCAACAAATATTTCAAAACTGAGTCAAATATTGCATAAATTAAATAAACATGGTTTCTACAACTACATCTGAGTTATGTTTTTTCTCTCTCAATATAATTTTATGTGGTGTTTACTTTTTCTGTTTACTTGCTTGTTCTTTCACATGTATTTTTTTTTTCTTCTTTTTGTTAATTTAGTTTTATGCAATGCAGTTTTATAACTAACTTATTCTTTTGTACATCTTTACTTCTTAACAAATTTGAAACCTTAATTATTTACATGTACTCGATGTGGTTCCTAGACATGGCCTTATTCTGAAATCCGAAAACAAAAGGCATGCGCACGCTCTAGATTATGAGTCCAATACATATCCGATGTGTGTTTGAGCATGTTTGTGTTCTGTGCATGTGTACAATGACATTTATCTTAATATAGTGTTACTTGTCCTAGACATGTTTGTGTTCTGAGCATGTTTGTGTTCTGTGCATGTTTACAATGACATTTATCTTAATTGTGTTACTTGTCCTAGAACAACGTTGTTGAGAGGAAAGCTGAAAAGGGCCTCTCTAGTAGTTTTATATATCATTGACGTGATAAAATTTGCAGTTTTGTCACCTGGCATCATCATTCCCTTCTCCTCCCAACTCGTAACAGATGCATATTTAAACCATCCGTTCTGATTTATGTTTTCTGTAGGTTGCTTGACTTCATTTTATTTAAAGCTATGCAATAGTTTATAATGACATTTTAGCACCTGCCTGTTTCTCTTAAGTTTTTGTGCTTATGGTTTTACTAATTATTAGTACTTCTCTATGCAATAAATTCACTATGTTGTACTTTTAGGTGACCAATCCAGCAATTGACCCTCTTAGAGAAGGACTAGTCATGTCTCTTGAAGTCAATATTGGAAAGCGACGAAATATATTAGACGTAGGACCTGAGAATGCTTCACAGGTTGTCAAGCCTTCTTTTTTCATTCTTCATAGTAATTTTATATTGTATAGATATCAGACAGTTCTTCTTTCACAGTTAATTTTCCAGTGTTTTCTAATAGCCTACTGAATATCGACCAGGTAACTTTGTCTAGTCCTGTTTTGAATGAAGGAGAACTTGAATCATTGCTAAAGGATCCATACTTGAAGGCTCAAGTATTGCCAACATTTTTCGACATACGTAAGGGTGTTGATGGTTCTCTGGAAAAAATTCTAAACAGACTTTGTGAAGCTGCTGATGAGGCTGTTCGTAATGGTTCTCAACTGCTTGTTCTATCTGATCGTTTGGAAGAGCTTGTAAGCACCATTCTGGTTTTTATTTGTATCTGGAGGACTTCTTGTCTATATAGTTTCCGACCTATAAAATAAAAATAAAAATAATGCACTTGAACTACATATAACTTTTTTTTTGAGAAGGAACTGAAATTTTATTGATAAAATGAAATATACAAAAGGGAGGGGCCTTCCAACCACCGAAGGTGGATTGCAAAAAACTATAATGCACTTGAGCTATTGAAACTAACGTTTTCAATTTTTCTGTGATTCTTGTTTCTCTGTGTATTTGATATACACAAATTTAATATGCGTTGCTAATGTTGTGCTTAATTGTTTTTACACGTTTGATATGTTTATTTTTCTTGATCATTTAGTACTACATTTTTTCTGTACTAGATCCTTTTCCCGCTTATTTATTTATTATTATTTTTTTATTAACGAAGGATTTTTCCTTATTTTATGCTGTACCCTGTCTTCTAGGAAGCAACTCGCCCAGCAATTCCAATTCTTCTTGCTGTTGGTGCTGTTCATCAGCATCTTATTCAAAGTGGCTTGCGAATGTCAGCTACAATAGTTGCAGATACTGCTCAGTGCTTTAGTACTCATCAGTTTGCTTGTTTAATTGGATATGGTGCGAGGTAATTTTCACTCGCTTGATATTTTTAGATCCATTATTATATTCTTTTTCCTGTTAAGGTGATGGAAATCTATTGGATTTAGGATTGAATTATGTGTATGACGCAGACTAAATGGTTTTCAAAGATAATGTGCATCAGTCAAATGAGAACAAACTGCTTTTGGTTTTAATTGCTAATCAGATCATTGACGAATACTCAAGTATAACGAAAAGGATATTTAACTTTGAATAACCCCATGGTCAAGTAAAAAAAAGAAAATATCAGACAGTGGAGAGAAAAAAAGAGTTAGAAAAAGTTAGAAGAAACATGTTGAATGGTATTGGTAGGAATAGAGAGAGAACATAAGACAGAAGAAGAGTAGAGAGGTAAACTGTAGAATTAAGGAACAAAAAGAGAAGAAGAATTTTTTTTAGAAGAAGAGGTATAAAAGAGGGAAAAAAACGAAGAGTAGAGATGTAAACTGTAGAATGACGGAACAAAAAGAGAAAAAGAACAATTGTAGAAGAAGAGGTATAAAAGAGGGGAAAACGAAGAGAGAAAAAGAGAAGATGAAGTAGAGAATTTCTGGAGGAAAAGTCCATGGTCAACTGGGTTTTTACATTCCTAGACCATATATCAAGTTGTGATTGTAAAGGATGCGTTAATTGGATTTTGATGGGATACTGGATGTTACATTTTCTTTATTTATGGATGTTACATTTTCTTTATTTATCTCACTTTTATTTTTATTTAATGATAGGATTGAGGGTAGACTATTGCAGGATTTTACTTGCGTATTGTTACATTTATTTTGGTAATGTGTTTTTGGCAATTTGATACGTAGATAAAATTTTGTTTCTCGTAAAAAAAAGAAAAAAAGGGAAAAAAAAGGGAAAACAACATCGTCGATAAACTTCCAAATTGGTGTTTGGTGGTTTGTCCACTGGAAAGGGGAGTGGGTGGTTTCTCATCTTCAATTTGTTGATGTTAAAGTTTTCTTCCTCTGGAGGGAGTAACTAAGAACGACGAGCAAAAACTGTTAGAGAAACTGTTAGGATACTTCCTAACGTGCTATAATATATTGAAATATAAATGTAACCGAGCTACAAGATAAACAAGTATTCGAGGTACTTGCATTGCACCCTCCCTCTTGAGAACACTCTCTCAAGCCCTAATTCACCATACAATAGCCCCCTCCTCAAGAGCCTCTCCTTCTATTTATAACCCCATACCCTAACCCATTTCCTATCTATTTACCAATATATCTTTCTAATACCCTTACATTACCCGCTTCTAAAAAATACACCTTTTTGTTGCTCTCATCATAATTTCTAGTTTATAAGTACCTTGCCCAAGCCCACACAGGTTAGTCTCCCCCATTTTGTTTAGTGTCTCACTTTTCCGCACTCGGCCGTTGGATCCTTTTAGTAATGACCAAAGGTAATCGGCCGTTGGATCCTTTTACTAACAACCTTCATGTAATATAACCTTGCTTTAGTGATGGGTCCCATTTCCTGACATTTCACATGAAAATCCCTAACCAACTTCACGTCCATCGACTTCCCTTCACGAAATTGACATTGGCGTTTCAGGGCCTTCGTCTCTTCGCTGCCGGCCATGGTTTCCGACGAGTATTTTCCTCTTCTTTTCTTCCTGGCCATCCACGTCTGATTCCTCCCCCACTGCTTCACACAACTTGCGTGTGCGTTTCCACCAAGTCTTGATCTCTGTCCGCACCAACCTTCGCCGCCGACCATGGTTTCCTTGGCGTTTTCGTAGTTCAACTTCGTTCTCACCCGCAATCGACGACGGCTGAGGCTCCTCCTCCAAGTTTTCATTTCAAGTCGTAGAGGCAACAACCGACAACGACCGCTTCCTTCTTGCTGATTATCCTTCCTCCGAGATTTTGCCTTCTTCGTCTGCTCGTTGGTGTGTATCAGCACTTCCAATGTCTTCTTCATCCTCCCGTTAGTTTCTGTTGGTAAGTGTTTCCTTCTTTGTTTTTTCCTTTTCCTGTCACCACGCCTTTTGCCTTTTCTCCTTCGTCGCATTTTCTTCCCTTCCCCATTTTTTGCCATTTTCAGCGTTCATCCCTCCGATTCTTTTTTTTTTTTAACGACTTCTCAATCTCTCCATCTTTGTTCTTCATTCGAGGATTCATATGCTTCTTACTCTTACATCTTTGCTTCTGTTTTCCTTTCACCGCCACCCGTTTCGGCTTCATTTCCCCCCTGTTTTTGCTAAATACTTGATCTCGTTGTTTCAGAGGTACCTTCACATACAATCAAAGCCTTCTAGCCATTTTTTGGCTGCTCTTACGAGTTGATGGTTTCTGGGTGCCTCTGCTGCTCATTTTTTATCCTGACTGGTTTTCCTCACTCATTTTCTTCTCCACTGTTTCTTTGTTTTCTCCAACTTGACTATCATCTTCCTTCCTAGGTTCCTGTTACCTTTCCATCTTTTGTTGATTCACATCTTCAGACCCTTTTCTTATTCCTCTCACAAATTGTCGTAGTATCTCGAACTCCTGTTCGCCTCCAAGAGTCCTTGTATCTTACTCGAGAGAAGCGATGCTCTAGGACGAACGAGCTCTGATACCATTTGTTAGGATACTTCCTAACGTGCTATAATATGTTGAAATATAAATGTAACCGAGCTACAAGATAAACAAGTATTCGAGGTACTTGCACCCTCCCTCTTGAGAACACTCTCTCAAGCCCTAATTCACCATACAATAGCCCCCCTCCTCAAGAGCCTCTCCTTCTATTTATAACCCCATATCCTAACCCACTTCATATCTATTTACCAATATACCCTTCTAATACCCTAACAGAAACCTGTAGTTACAAAACTGGAACAAAAATACCACCTGAAAGCTATACAAAACAGCAAGAAGCTATACAAAGGCTTCAAACATTGGTTCCCAATAGTTAGCAATAAAAAATTAAGGCATTTCACAAGTCTCCTATAGTTGTGGCCCAGAGCAAAGCTTGGTAATTTTATTTATAGCCATCTCTTATCTGAAACTTAAAATATTTAAAATGTTTGGTTCTATCATTAACGTGGGAAAGGAGAAACTACTTATATTTCATTCTAGCATTGGGGTGTTGTGACTGATATAGTGTCTACGGAGCTGAGATTTTCTTTCAATCAAAATTGTGCATGTGTTGGGTATCTGGTGCTGGATGCTAGATATTGATTAAAATGCTAACAATACTATTAGGGCATGTTATTAGGATGCTAGGGGCATACTAGTCAAAGCGTTCTAGTTATTAATGCACCAGGTTGAGGTTTTAAAGACAAAACAAATGGTGGGATTGATTTTGGGAGAAACGTAACCCTCTCAAATGGCTTTTACTGGTGTATTTTATCTTTGATATTACAAAAGATATCTGGAAGTTTTTGGTTTTGCTTCTGAAAGATTTGTACGTGGAACATAGATAGTTAAGGAGACTACGAGGACTAGTTTGAAGGTCATATGATAGTCTGGACCAGGCGGACATTGTTGGTTTACATCTTGGCTAGAAATCTTGAGTAGTTTCATTCCATTTGTTTATGCTTACTTCTAGTAATTCAAATATAAATCTTTTTGAAGCCTATATTTCTTATTTTGTAAATAATTAGTTTGAGTAGAATTATTTCTTAAATAGTTATGGCATAAAATGATTCATGAGTAAGTATGCAGCATATTACAGCCTAAAATCATCTTTTCAGTGCTATATGCCCATACTTGGCTCTGGAAACCTGTCGGCATTGGCGTCTTAGTAACAAGACTGTAAATATGATGCGGAATGGAAAGATGCCTACTGTAACAATGGAACAGGCTCAAAAGAACTTTGGCAAGGTTTGGGCCCTTGTATTACAAGGCATATTTGAATGAGTTGACGTATTATGTTTTAATTCATTCCTAGACTTAGTTTAGTTTTGATGACTCTTTGTTGAAATGCCGTCTTTGGATGCATATCCAACTCAATTGTTATATCATTCAGGCAGTGAAGTCTGGTCTTCTCAAAATTCTTTCCAAAATGGGTATTTCTTTACTATCAAGGTATACTAGTTAGCCTAAGAAATTGTTTCCTTCTTTTTCCAGGTGACCCTATTAAGTTTTTGACAACTTTTCTTGTTTTATGTGCTTAGCTATTGCGGGGCACAAATATTTGAGATCTATGGATTAGGAAATGAGGTTGTAGATTTTGCATTTCGTGGGAGCATATCAAAAATTGGTGGCTTGACGTTTGATGAGGTAAGTAGTATTATTATCTGAGGTGAACCTGAAATTTTCTTATGCATATGAGGAAAGGATTCATCAGGGTAGGGTAGCCATCAAAATGCTGTTCTACTATCCAGAACTTATTTTTTTTACACATTTATATTATATACACATTCGCAGCGAGTGTCTATGTATGCTACTCATGCATGAGGTCATGACTCATGAGTTTTGAGCTATGTGCATTGTTGATCCTATATCTTTACTATTTTGTTGTATTAGAAACACAATAAAAATTGACAATTTTTTTTTTTTTTTTTTGAAAAAGTATCGAGCTTTCATTGAGAAAAAATGAAAGAATACAAGGGCATACAAAAAAACAAGCCCAGAGGAAGGAACCCCTATTAGAGTTAGGGGCTCCAATCAAGTAGAATAATGTTCAAAGAATAATTACAAAACAACCGCGTCACCGACGCCCACAAAGAAACATGGAATCTAGCAAGGGACCAAACAAGCACAATGATCAGTCTCAGTCCCTTTTAAAGTCCTATTGTTTCTTTCCCCCATAACCCTCACAAAACAACACACACTCCTTACCAAAGAAACTTTCCTTTCTCTTGAAACGACGGATGGAGAAGGAACTCCTCGATCATATTCCTAAGATCTCTAACACTCCATAAAGACTTGATGAACAATCTATAAGGAGGTGTTTGGGCCACCAACTTGGAGTTGGGTGAATTGAGTTATTATAATGCAGTCGACGTTTGTCCCACCAACTTGGAGTTGGGTGGACTAAGTTATTCACTTTACTGACTTCAATTATTAACAATTTTTTTTTGAAACAGGACACAAAACTTTTCATTAATAATATGAAAAGAGACTAATGCTCAAAATACAAAGAAACTCCAAGAAGGAGGAAAGAAAGCGGAAAATAAAAGCAAACATAAAAGAATTTATAAAGGATGAACAATAGTTAACCAATTAAGATAAAAATCTTGAAAAGATAAAAAGGCAAAAGATTTAGAAAGAGAACACCAGGAGGAAGCTTTTAGGCGAGCTGCTTCATAACAATCTAGCCAATGACGACTTTTGTTCTGGAACACCCGTTGATTTCTTTCGAGGTTTGGGGTTTGGGGTTCTGCTTCATAACAATAGTATTGACAATTGTTTCCCTAATCCGGCGGATGGTGTTGAAGTCTCCTCCCTAGAGCCATACAATTTGCATCTTTTTAAATATGTTTGATTTTAAACAATATTAATAGGCTTTTGATTCTGATTCCATACAATTTGCAGTAAATAACATCAAATGAATAACATTCATATTTCCATTGATTTCATTTCAATTGCTTATTATTCTTATTCCTGGTATGTAAACGAGGCCTGTGAAAAACTCCTAAAAATGACACTTCCGTCTAGTGAGTGATTATCTTGATACAGATGAATTAAAAAGGTGACCACTAAGATTTACCTTGTGAGTATCATTTGTTGTTGTGTTTATCATATGGTAGTCATTTTGCTGTTCAGACTACTTAAGCTGCCATATATTGTTTGTATTGGTTACATTTTTGGATAAGTTCTATTTTTTTTATAAGCAAATTATGTGCTACTATTCTTAAGTTGCGCTTGACTAGCATGAAATTGGTTGTTGGAACACTTATAGCTTGACCCGGTGTGACTGGCATTATCTATGAAGCACGGATACAAATATGGATACGACATGATACGACGATACGTCAATTTCTAAAAACATAGAATACAAATACGTTATTTTTTTATATATTTTTTTTAGGATATATGTACATAAAATACTAAATATATTCCAATAAAAATCAAGAGGCTGAGAGGGAGCTTCGTGAAGTCAGAAATGGCAGAGGAATGAGGAGTGCATGCAAAGAGGAGGAGGAAGAGGAAGGATTACGAATTTACGATTAGGTTTTTGTTTTTAATTTTTTAATTCTTAAGTTTTTACTGATTTAGTGTGTGATTTAGTGGGTTTAAGTTTTGGGCTTTAAAAAATCCAAAACGTATCGGAAAAAAAAAAAAAAAGGGATACGCAAATAAGCGTATCAGATACATATCAGGAGCGTATCCGTATCCGATTCTCTGCCCTCTTTAGAGTATCCGTGCTTCATAGGGCATTATAAAATGCTTAATTTAGAAATTAGAGTTTAAAGTTTTCAGTCATTTTGTGTCTCTCTCTTTCTACTAAAATATTTTTCAATGCCCTGCTGCAGTTGGCCAGGGAGACTCTGTCTTTCTGGGTGAAGGCATTTTCTGAGGATACAGCTAAGAGACTAGAAAATTTTGGATTTATACAATTCAGACCAGGAGGTATGTGCTAAATGTTAAATTTAACAAAATTTCATTCACGATTTGCATATTGAGTGCAGATTAATTACGTGTGATTAATGCCTTGTACTTTCTTCTTATGATAATGATACCTAGTCGATAGACAACTTAAATACTTGTTGGAAGGAGAGGCGGAGTGCTTTTTATCATTTTGATTAAAAGTTAATTCCAAGTTCAACACTTATTCCCTTTCTTTTCTTGTGTGTTGGCACATGGTATTCTTTATTTTTTTTTTTTGAGAAGGGAAACAATTTTTGTGTTTCTTATAAAAAAAAAAGAGAAGGGAAACAATTTCATTGATAAATGAAATGACACATGGTTATAGTCTTTATGGTTTCGAAAACGAAAAAAAAAAAAAAAAAAGGTTCTTAAGAATCGTCTTTTTGTGTGATAAAGGGGAGTATCATGGAAACAACCCTGAGATGTCAAAGTTGCTCCATAAAGCTGTGCGTCAAAAAAATGAAAGTGCTTATGCAGTATATCAGCAACATTTGGCTAATCGGCCCGTCAATGTAAGTGCTAAAGACATATTTTAGCCATTCCCTTCAAGATTTTAACAGAAATTTCTGAGATTAAAGCGGCTCTATTTTGAAGTTAACTGGCATCTAAATTTCCTTCTCCTTAAATCATACAGGTTCTTCGGGATCTTCTGGAGTTCAAAAGTGATCGTGCTCCAATTCCTGTGGGAAAGGTTGAACCTGCAGTATCTATCGTTCAGCGCTTTTGCACTGGTGGAATGTCACTTGGAGCTATTTCAAGGGAAACTCATGAAGCGATTGCTATTGCAATGAACAGAATTGGTGGTAAATCCAATTCGGGAGAAGGTGGTGAGGTAGTTTATTATATATGCTTTTACAGCAGTGTTTCATAATAGTTTCTGTGTTATTATCTACTCTTTTAGCAGCATTAGAACTATAGGAAAAGTACTTCCACTCATAATGACTTGCCCAATATTATTATTATTATCCAGGATCCCATTCGTTGGAGACCTCTAGCAGATGTTGTTGATGGGTATTCCCCGACACTCCCACATCTTAAAGGCCTTCAGAATGGTGATACTGCTACTAGTGCCATTAAACAGGTAACACCTTTAAACTTCTCATTTATCATACTATAATTTGTATCAAAACCCTGGTCGTATAATATTTTTCTCACCATATTAATACTAGTTTTCACTCATTCAATTATTTGCACCATGACCTAATCTTGTAGCGCTCTAGTAAAGAATATGAATGTACATTTTTATCCTATGTAGAGGTACATAACCAATGTATGGTCGAAAATTGATGGGTTGTCGTTGTCGATAAGGAAAATTTAGCTGCACTTTCTTTATAAAATGTTGTTTATTTTATCTTCTTCAGGTTGCTTCTGGACGTTTTGGTGTCACTCCAACATTCTTGGTCAATGCTGATCAGTTAGAAATCAAAATTGCACAAGGTGCAAAGCCTGGAGAAGGTGGCCAATTACCTGGAAAGAAAGTTAGTGCTTACATTGCAAGGTTGAGAAATTCAAAACCTGGTGTTCCACTTATATCTCCACCTCCACATCATGACATTTATTCTATTGAGGATCTTGCACAGTTGATCTTTGACCTTCATCAGGTAGTTCTTTGTGGCTTGCTGAATGTACTCATTTTATAGTAGTTAGTGGTGAGATGCTTCTGGAATTCTGATGAAAACCATTGTCCATTTCATCTAATAAATAGGTGAACCCAAAGGCTAAGGTTTCAGTAAAGCTTGTTGCTGAAGCTGGAATTGGAACGGTGGCTTCTGGGGTTGCTAAGGGTAATGCTGATATTATACAGGTATCTATATTTCAAATTTCCATCAATTTATGGAGCAGTCCTGTAATTTCTATACAAGTTGTCTGGTCTCAATCTCTCTACATTTGGTAATGTTATAGTTTTTGCTTCTGGAATTAAAAGATTAGTATAAATCATTTTGTTATATAATTCAGAACTTTGATGACTTGTGCATGCTAGACTTGAAGCATTAATTATGTTGAGGACTAAATTGAATCCGATTAGGATTTTGCTGTGTTTTGTCTACTACAGCATACATTCTTTATCTTTTTCTTTAGCAAGCTTAACCCCCTTCCCTCGGGTTGCATTGCAATAGAAAACATAAGATGAAAAGTTTACTCTCATGTCGTCAAGCTGCAAGCAGGAAAAAATAAATAAATTGTAGAATAAGAAAATAAGCCTTCCCTCGGGTTGCATTGCAATAGAAAACATAAGATGAAAAGTTTACTCTCATGTCGTCAAGCTGCAAGCAGGAAAAAAATAAATAATTTATAGAATAAGAAAATAAGAATGTTAGTTGATAAATTCTCCTCTTAGTTTTGAATATTTAAATAATCGTTATGCCCTGCAATACCATAAAACATATTGTCAAATTAACATATCTTTTCAAATGAGCATATGTAGTTTTATCATCTTCCAACTCCTTTTAATTTAAAGCTGCAAGCATTAAATTAATAATCTGCATAATAGGGAAAGATGAACGTGGATGATATTGAGGCCTAAATTCTCTTATTAGTTCTTGTAAATGCTAAGGATTTGAGAGAATCAGAATAATCTATTCCATTCACTTTAGAGATAAATATATACCAGTGTACAAGGTTAACCTAATTAGGAGAAGGGGAAAAGACGATAAAGGACATTATGAATAATATATTTACAACACTAGAATAACCATTCAAACACTCCCTCTCAAGTTGGAGCATATATGTTTATCACGCCCAACTTGTTATAGAGATAATCTATGCGTGCTCCATTTAATGCTTTCGTGAAGATATCTCCTAACTGCTCTCTAGTCTTCACTTTATCTTGTGGATACCAGGCCTTGCTGTATTTTCTCACGTACAAAATGACAGTCTACTTCGATGTGTTTAGTTCGCTCATGAAATACTGGATTAAAAGCGATGTGAAGAGCTCCTTGATTATCGCACCATAATTTAGTCGGTGTTGTGATATCAAATCCCATTTCAATGAGAAGTTGATATATCCACACTAATTCACATACAGACTGTGCCATTGCTCTATACTCTGACTCAACACTAGAACGTGACACCACATTTTGTTTCTTACTCTTCCAAGAAACCAAATTACCACCAACAAATACACAATAGCCTGAAGTAGATCTTCTATCTTTCTTAGATCTTGCCCAATCAGCATCTATGAAACATTCAATGTTAGTATGACCATAATCTTTATATAATAAACCACGTCTAGGGGCAACTTTCAAATAACATAGAATTTGTTCTAATGCAGCCCAATGGTCAACTGTAGGGGAAGACATATATTGACTCACGATACTCACTGAATAGGCTATGTCTGGTCGAGTTACTGTAAGGTAATTAAGTTTTCCCACCAACCTCCTATATCTTTCAGGATCTTTCAGCAATTCACCCTCTCTTGTGAGTTGTGAATTGGGCATCATTGGAGTACTGCATGACTTAACCCCTAATTTTCCTGTTTCAGCCAACAAGTCAAGTACATATTTTCTCTGTGATAACATAATTCCCTTCTTGCTTCTTATTACCTCAATTCCTAGAAAGTATTTCAACATTCCCAAATCTTTTGTATGGAATTGACTGTGGAGAAAAGTCTTGAGAGATTGAATACCCAATGTGTCATCACCAGTAATAACAATATCATCAACGTATACGACTAACAAGATGAAACCACTCTCAGATCGTTTATAAAAGACTGAATGATCTGACTTGCTTTTCCTCATTCCAAAGTTTTCAATCACCGTACTGAATTTTCCAAACCACGCTCGTGGACTCTACTTTAAACCGTACCAGGCTTTTCGAAGGCGACATACCTTTCCATTCTCCCCCTGAGCAACAAATCCTGGCGGTTGCTCCATATACACCTCCTCTTGAAGATCACCATGAAGAAATGCATTTTTAATATCAAGTTGATGCAAGAGCCAATGATGGGTTGATGCTAACGCAATGAATAACTTGACAGAAGCCATTTTAGCAACTGGAGAAAAAGTATCAGAGTAGTCAACTCCATAAGTTTGTGCGTAGCCTTTAGCCACAAGACGAGCTTTCAACCGAGCTACAGACCCATCGGGGTTGACTTTAACTGCAAATACCCATTTACAACCAATAGGCCTCTTTCCTGCAGGAAGAGACACTAAATCCCAAGTACAATTGTCATCTGAGGCATTCATCTCCTCTACCATTGCAGCACGCCAACCAGAATGAGACAAAGCTTCACGAACAGATTTAGGACTAGATAAAGACTCTAGAGATGCAATGAAAGAGCATGTAGGAGAAGACAAATGGTTATATGACACAAAAGAGCAGATAGGGTAAGTGCACTCACGTGTACCTTTACGAAGAGCAATAGGACGATCATCTCTTGCCCCTGAATCCAATGACGAAGAAGCCTCTGATAGAGGGCGTGTAAATGAACCTGGTTTTCGACGAGAGTAAACCTGAGTAACAGGTGAGTGAGTAGAGACAGGGACAAAGGAAGATGATTCGTTAAGTGTCTCACAAGAGGACACAACTGTATAGATAAAAAACTCATCATCATCCGTTGTATGTTCCCCCTGACTATTATTGGAAGGTAAAGGGAAGAAAGAAGAATCTTCAACAAACGTGACATCAGGAGAAACCAAATATGAAATACCTATCAAGACTAGGACAATAACACCGATACCCTTTTTGAACACAAGAATATCCAAGAAATATACATTTTAATGACTTTGGATCCAATTTGGTGAGTTGAGGGCGAACATCCCGAACAAAACAAGTACAACCAAATATTTTCGGTGTAAGAGAAAATGATGGTTGTTTAGAGCACAAAGTACGACAAGGTATCTCACCCTTAAGAACAGAAGAGGGCATGCGATTTATTAAGAAACAAGCCATTATGATTCTCTCAAACCCTTAGCATTCTGATTCACTTTAGAGATAATTAGGAGAAGGGGAAAAGACGATAAAGGTCATTATGAATAATATATTTACAACACTAGAATAACCATTCTAACCGTTTTTATTATTTAATATTTCGGTCTATTCATTTGGTTGATTCATGTATCTGATATGCCTTGCAGATATCAGGACATGATGGTGGAACAGGAGCTAGTCCTATAAGTTCCATTAAGCATGCGGGTGGCCCTTGGGAACTTGGACTGACAGAAACACACCAGGTTCTCATATACATTATCTTATTCGTAATCATTACTTTGTTCTTTTTGAAGATATGGTTTGTGATCATTGAATGATAATATACAGACCCTTATTGAAAATGGACTTAGAGAAAGGGTCATTCTTAGAGTTGATGGTGGCTTTAAAAGTGGAGTTGATGTCTTAATGGCCGCAGCAATGGGTGCGGATGAATATGGTTTTGGTTCAGTTGCCATGATTGCTACTGGTTGTGTAATGGCCCGCATATGCCACACTAACAACTGCCCAGTTGGTGTTGCCAGTCAGGTAATGAGGAGTTACGAAACTTAGAGGCTGTTTTGAAAATTGTTTCGAAGGAAACTTTTTATTTTTGTTTGAAAACCGTGTGGAATGACTCGTAAGAGTTACTGTTATTGTGGACGTTGAAATCATTCAGACATTAGTGATTCAACCTCTTGTTCATATTTGTATGGAGTTTGATATGTGACTGACTACTACTATTTATATCTTTTTTCAGAGAGAGGAGCTACGTGCACGTTTTCCTGGTGTACCTGGCGATCTTGTCAACTATTTTCTTTATGTTGCTGAGGAGGTTATTTCTCTTTCTGCCACTTTAGTCTTTCATTTGGCAATCTTTATGATTCTTAATCTTAGAAGTTTCCTCTTTGCATTTTGGTGATTTTATCCTGATCAGTTTTTGATTCTATGGTGTGTGAATAAATTTTATTGTTGTCTTTGTTTCAGGTGAGGGGTACATTGGCCCAGCTGGGATATGAGAGGTTGGATGATATAATTGGAAGGACAGAATTATTAAGACCTCGGGATATCTCTTTGATGAAGACACAACATCTCGATCTCTATTACATTCTTTCTGTATGTATTTAGATGGAACCATTTTAAATTTTGTTTTCGCATACTGGGTGTTATTATAGGATTACATCACCATGCAATTATGTTCTATTAGTGTTCTTATATAACCATCTTAAACTTTTTTCTAGAATGTGGGATTACCAAAATGGAGCAGTACTGAAATCCGCAAGCAAGATGTTCACACAAATGGTCCTATTCTGGATGATATCCTACTTTCAGACAGTCAGGTATGAATGAAGATGATAAACGCTCCTCAGTTCAACGAGAATGATGCAATATTTTTCACTCACTTTCACTAACTGTTATATGAATATCCCATTGATCATACGGTAAAGATTTAAGCTACGTACCTTCATTTTCTTTAGTTAGCCTTCTGTATTTGTTTGAAGTAGGTCTAAACTCTTCTCTTGCTCTATGGATAAAAACACATCAGGTTGACTTTGGAAGATGTATTTTCACGTTAAGTAGTTACTTATATAGTTATCCATTGATGGAGCTAGTTAAAAAAATGGGTTTTCTTCTTCCCTGAATGCTGATTTTCATAGAACTTAATACATTTGAACTTGGTGGATTGAAGATAAAAATCGAGAAAATTAAATGTCACTGTAATAAATATTTGGTGCTTGCACCACTTTGGAGTAACATATTTGCCAATATGAACATAGCTCAGGCAGTTAAGACGCTTACTCCTTTCCTTGAGGTCGGAGGTTCAAATTTCTACCCCTACATTGTTATACTTCCTATTGATTAACGTAGTTATGATTATTAAAATTAGGTTCTATTTACGTGTCTGATTCTCATTTCTAGCATAGTTATGATTTCGATTAAACCAATCATCATTAATAGGTACATATGATTGCACATTTAATTTACTGAGGGTGCTGGGTGCATAGTAGTTCAGAGACTCATTGCAGATTTTTCTTGTTCATGAAGTGTGCCAGTTTCCTTGTTTTATGTTTTCTCTCTCTCTTCTTACCTCTGCAAAGGCCTCTCTATGTTAGATAATAGTTTAATGGCTAATCTTTGACCACTTATCTAGTTCTATGTTGAGGCCAAGTAACTAAGAATTTGAACGCACTGTCTTTTGACTCTTTCCACAATTTTCTTGTATGTCATTGCATCTGTAATGTCCTTATTATAATTCTTACACACTCCCAATTATGTAGTGCACTCTGTCTTTCCAGAAATCCCTTGGTAAGTGCCTTGGTTAGTCGACTCTTAGGGGATGTGGGGTTATATGTTTGTATTTCATATACGACCACTATCAAGTATCAAGGATCTTACTTATGAAATTTATTTTTTGAAAAATAAAATAATAAGAAACAATTGTGTCCTTGAGTTCTAAGGAGTAATGTGGATTGAATCTCCAACCCTTGTTACTAAGCATAGTTTCTTTATTCACTAAAATGTTGTAAGAACTAAAATGTAAATTCTGGTTATTAAACTTACATTTTATAGGCAGAAAAAGCTTGTGGAAGGTTTTTTTTTAGAGTTTTATGAATATGTAACAGTAAAAATGTAGTAGTCTGAGTTTTGTTCACCATTTGTACTATTAGCAACCACTTTTACTTCTAAAGAACATGTGACGAGAAAATATATTAGCTGGATTTATCTGACCGTGTCCTAATATTTATTTTTTTAATTTATGTATTCAGATATTAGATGCAATTGAGAATGAGAAAGTAGTACAAAAGACAGTAAAGATATTCAATGTTGATCGTGCTGTTTGTGGGCGTGTAGCAGGGGTGATTGCAAAGAAATATGGCGACACTGGTTTTGCTGGCCAACTGAACATCACGTATGATGCAAATTTTAAAGAACTATTACTAATGTCATGAGAAGTAAATCGGAAGGCATAGTCATATGTTGGTGAACACTGTATAAGTTTTCTTTCATGTATTCAGGTTCACAGGTAGCGCTGGACAATCATTTGCATGCTTTCTTACACCTGGAATGAACATTCGGCTTATAGGAGAGGCCAATGATTATGTGGGAAAGGTACTTTAAATATTATTTTACCGGAAGAGTTGATGTCTGAAGTAGAGATGAAGCAACTTGATTCACCACCCCATATTTGTCATGTAATGTTTTGAATTTTTGGATCAACGGCATACTATTACCTTTACAATAAGCAGTCAAAAGCCTCTGCCTTTTAGATTGTGCATAGGTCATATGATAGTTTTAATGACATTCAAAGTTCTCAAAGGGTGAAAATATCTTGCTTGTTTTCATATTTAAAAATGTCTAAGTTGGATACCCAGTTCGGACATTACAAGCAATATTATTGTTTTTATAGTATGCAGATAATTTCTCATTGTCCATCTTTGTGTTGTGATTTTATGCATAAATATTATATAAGTTCTTACTCTAATTATTTATATATACAAGGGTATGGCGGGAGGTGAATTAGTTGTAACTCCAACTGAAAATACCGGGTTTGTTCCGGAGGACGCAGCCATCGTGGGGAATACATGTCTGTATGGAGCAACTGGCGGTCAAGTTTTTGTTAGAGGAAAAGCTGGGGAGAGGTTTGCTGTCAGAAATTCACTTGCTCAGGCAGTGGTTGAAGGAACTGGTGACCATTGCTGTGAGTACATGACTGGTGGTTGTGTTGTTGTAATTGGCAAGTATGTAATTTCTCTTTATCCAAGTTATGCGACATTATTTTGGTTGGTATTACAGAGGACTATATTGACCAGTTTTTGCGTCCAACTTATTCAGAGTGGGAAGAAATGTAGCTGCTGGAATGACCGGAGGCTTGGCATATATTCTTGACGAGGATGATACACTTATTCCCAAGGTTTTTGCTCCTCATTCTAGCCAATCTTCATTTCTAATTGCCAACCTCGTGTTTTTTCCTATACTTTTTATATGAAGTTATAAGCATGAATTATGTTAGAGTCTGGATTGTTGCTATATTGATATTCTAAGATAATAACCATACTTGCCATGACAATTTGATTTACAGTATGTTTCCTGTAGTTTCATTTCTCACTTGGACTTTGTAAATTAGGTTAGCAATGATGATATAATTTGAATCAACAAATAGTGTAAATAAACAGTGACTGCTAGCCAGCTATATGGGTTTCATGAACTATGTTTGGACAAATAATGGTGCTTCTTAGATTTTATGAGTCTAGATTCAATGGAACATTAATACTCATTATAATAAAAATTGGAGTATTAAATCCATCATATCATTGTGCAAGAAGATATGAATTGTGCAAAAATAGCATCATAATTCTTCTGATTATATATAGATAATACAACAAGAGTGAATAAACTTTCATCTTTATGATGACAATAATAAGCATCCACGTGGGCACAAGAATAGAAGCCAAAAGAAAACAAAACTAGATGTAGATTTATTAACATTTCGTTGCTATCTCAACCTGCAGAAGTAATTTCTATTATAATGCATCTCCCGGACATTAGCTGACTAACACGATTGATATTTATTTTATTTCAAATTTTGGTTTCTTCTTGTCCTTGAGCCGTGACTTCGAAACACTTTGCTAGTTTTTTTTTTTTTTAAGATTCCTCCCTATTCTCACATCAGAATCATTCCTGTGAATTATGAGCAGGTTAACAAAGAAATTGTAAAAATCCAGAGAGTAACTGCTCCTGTGGGGCAGACGCAGCTGAAGAGCCTTATTGAAGCCCATGTTGTAAGTATTTTCCAATTCACAACTCCAAACATTTGAAGATGTAACCGTTGATTCCATTTTTATCACTATGGAGAACGAACTGAGATCTATCTACTTCTTCTGACAAATAGGAAAAAACTGGTAGCACCAAGGGCTCTGCCATCCTGAGCGAGTGGGAAACTTATTTTCCGCTCTTCTGGCAACTGGTTCCACCTAGTGAGGAAGATACCCCAGAGGCTAGCGCCGAGTATGAGAGAACAGCTACTGGAGAAGTGACTTTTCTGTCAGCCTAAAGGATCAAAGCAACAATTGCTGTGATCTTATGATTAAATTGCAAAAGCTGCAACTCTACGACTTACGGAATAGGAATGGGAATTCTTGATATGAAAAATGCTTGCATAACTCGGCGGTGCAGTCTATGACTTGGTGGTGAAGGGGAGAGCTCTGATCTACCATTGCAAGCGCCAAGCAGTAAGCCTTTTCTTGTATCGATCCCTCTGTAAATATCGATTGCAGCAGAAAAAAGAATATGTAGATTTCATGTAGTCTAGATTTCCCAATTCTTGTCCAAGCACAGCATCTGTTAATTCTGTGCTTAAGAATAAATTTAGCCTTGGCTTGTTTTGTTGGCCATTGCTTTCTTTCTACTAGCTAATCTGCTTCCTTGCATTTCAGGTTTTAAAATAAAATTCTCTGATTATTTTGTACTCACCTTATGGAAACATGAATGAACAATGTCTATTCTTATAGACTACTACTGAATGCTTTTATTTTGAAATAAAATTATTTGTATGAAGTGTGAGTTTCCTTGATTTTGGAAATAGGGGTGGAAGTTTTTCACTGTTTAATGCTTATACTGGTGTTTATGATCTTTTATTTATTTTCCTACTAATTTAAATTAGTTGATGTAAACTTCTACCAAGTATTGTCCATGCCTTGTCATATGTTGTATCTTCGAAAATATGTTCTATAAATTTTGTGTGTAGTCAGAAAGAACAAATCGTTGGATAAATAAAACGAACTAAATGAATTTGGGATATTCATCATTACCTTAAAGGGAAGAGGCCTGCATTTGACAGGACAATTCTAAAACTTGGGAGAAGCCCTTTTAGTTCAAATTAGCTACTTTTGCCATTTGAAATCTGCAAATGAACCAATTTAGATACATGTTTTGCTTGGTGCTTGTTTTTTTTGTTTTTTTTTTGTTTGATAACCATTTCTTTCCTCAAAATTTCAAGAACCTTTGCGTACTCAAATCATTCTTCCACTGCCACTATGTTTATAGTTATCAGTATATTCAAAGAGAAGGTGCGCTCTAAGGTGACAAGTTGGTTTAATGTGAGTGGCAAAAAAAAAAAAAAAAAAAGTTGATTGAGTAGAGAAAATCGCAGTTGATGAAATATAAAATAAATATTATTTATTACTATTTTATAGATGAAAATAATAAATATTTCATTTTTAAAACAGGGAAATAAGAACGTAACTATTTGATATTTAAATAAAGTTAGGAAAAAGTAGAGATCTTTCTTGACTCGTCCATCTTTTCTTTCTTTTCCAATGTTGTCAAATAATTCTAGTTAGAGGATCTGATCCCTCGAACCTAGATTCGTCGAGCTCGAGCTTTTTGGACCCCTTGGGTTTTTCCTTGCTCGTAACATTTATCTAGGCGTTCCCTTTGAGAGGGACAATTGTGACCAATCCTTTGGTTTAGGTCGGAGGAAGGCTCGAGGTCAACCCCCTGTGCGGGGCGGGCACTTCCTTTCGGAGGAAGGCCCGAGGTTGCGGGGTGGGCACTTCCTTTTGGAGGAAGGCCCGAGGTCGATCCCCTGTAGGCTTTTCCTAGGAGGAGAGCCCACGCTGGGTCCTCTAGTCGAAGCGATCTTTCTTTAAGAGGGAAATCCAGGGTTGGTCCCTCTAGGCGAGGCAAACTTTCCTTTAGAGGGAAGTCCGTGGTCGATCTTCTAGATGAAGCAAACTTTCCTTCAGTGGAAAATCCATGGTCGATCCTCTAGGCGAGACATACTATCCTTAAGATAAAAATTCATGATCGACCCTAGGCAAGACAAAATTTCCTTGAGAGAAAAACCCGTGGTCGGTCCTCTCGATGAGGCAGACTTTCCTTAAGAGGAAAATTCATGGTCGGTTCTCTAGGCGAGGTAGACTTTTCTTAAGAGAAAAATCCATGGTCGGTCCTCTTGGCGAGGTAGACTTTCCTTAAGAGGAAAATCCATGGTTGGTTCTCTAGGCGAGGCAGACTTTCCTTAAGAAGAAAGTCCATGACCGGTCCTCTGATTGTAGCCCGAATAGGTGTCCATGAACGACAAGAGCTCGTGGCCGATAGTGGCGTCGACCAGCTGGTCGATCGGCATGGGAAAGTTGTCTTTCGGGCAAGCTTTGTTGAGGTTGGTGAAGTCTACACACATTCTCCACCTCCGATTCGACTTCTTGACCATAACAATGTTGGAGAGCTACTCTAGGTAATGAGCTTCCTAGATGAGCCCAACTTTGAGAAGCTTGCTCAATTCCTCAACTGCGGCTGCGATACGCACTAGGTCCATTGATCGACGCTTTTGGCGGATGGGCTTTGCCGTGGGATCGACATTCAGGCGGTGTACGACTACTAATGGGTTGATCTCTGACATGTCCTCTTGAGAGATGTGCATCGATACCTACCACTCTGCCCGGGGTGAGCTCGAGTTGGTCGACCTCATATATGGTAAGTGGTCTTCTTCTACCGGGTCTCTGGTCCGTCTACATCCATGGCGTATGTGGTCGCTCCCACGTTCTTTCTGTCGGTGTTTTGGTTGCTTTCCACTGATTCAACCATTGTGTTAACAGAGGTGGCCTTGATCATCGTGGTGTAACACTCGCGGGAGGTTTGCTAATGCCCGTGAGCGATTCCTACACCTTCATTGTTGAGGAACTTCATCACCTGGTGGTACCCTCTTAGCTCGTGGATGCTTGGTCGACCTAGGATGGCATTGTATGCCGAGGTGGTTTCGATGACTACAAACTCAACCAACCTCGTAGCCTGAACTGCCTCATCTCCTACCCAGATCGACAACTCGATGGTCCCTTTTGGGACCACCCTTTCTCCCGAAAATTCGACTAAGGGGGTTGAGCATTTCTTCAGTTTACTCCGAGGCCATCCCAGCTGGTTGTAGGCAGTGAGAGAAAAAACGTCGTTCGAACTCCCTTCGTCAATGAGCACCCACCTGACGCAGGTGTTGTCGATGTGGACGGTGATGACTAGGGCGTCATTGTGCGGTTGATGGAGGTGCTGCGCCTCGGCCTTAGTGAAGGTAAGTTTGGCCTCTTCGTTCACCACGTGGGCAAGATTCACTTTGAGCGATCACTGGGGTCGACTCTGACCGCTCTTGCGAGCAACTTCCGATTGCGGTGCGAATCCCTGTTGCGTGCTCTGGGTGTGAATAAGAATGCAAGTGTGGAATGCTAGTTTATGCAAGTGCACATAGCCTATGCAACAAGTAATAAGTATATTTTATATCGATTTCCACATGAATTTGGAGAATTTTCGTGTTTAACTTTGATTGATTGTAGACAAGGGATCGGTAACCAGATATAGTTTGTGGGGTTGTTGCGAAAATAAAGACAAAACATAAAACAAGCGAAAACAGCGTAAATGCTGGAACAAAAGCACAAAAAAAATAGAGTAAACAGAGAACTAAATAGAAGACAAGGAAGATGCGATAAAAATGGCTAGATAAAAAGAACGCAAAATGAAACGAACAACAACTGAAGACGACGCTTGGTGATTCAGGGAAAACATGGTCAGATTAGAAGCAATTTGAAGTAATCAGCACACTAATACTTTAGCCAAAAAAATATACATCATTAACAGAAAAACCCTCTTAGTATTTCCAACATTAATATCTAACTCTCATTAAACTATTATTCATATGAACATGTTGTTTCCATGCGTGTTAGGCGAGTGATTATGTCTAAACTCACCGTTTAGTGGAAACCTAACCTAATAAGGGCTAACATGATCATGAGTATTTGAAGATTCATTCTTCTTTCAACGTTCTTGATCTCACTATGCAAAATGGATATCTAGTCGAAATACACACTAAACTTGTAAAAAAAAACATACTCAGCTAGATTACACAAACGTTTGCTAAAGCATCAATGAATCAACTACTTCATACTCCTAATCTTCCCCTTGAAAGGGTTAGTTCAACATGCTACAAGATAGGAGCCCAAAATAGTGGCTCAAGAAAAACATACTGACAACAAAGGAAATACTAAAATGGAGTTCGGAGAAGAGAGAAGAAAAAAGAAATGCTAAAAGAGATCACAACCGATGAGGGAGAAGTCTTCAACAAGGATCTTCTCAGCTCAGCTAGCTCCTTTTTCCGACGATTGGAATCAATAGTGGATTTTCTCTCCCGCAGCTCCTATCCAAAGGAAAACGAAAAAGCTCTCTAAAACTCTCTAAGGAAAATGGTCTCACTAAAAACGACTCCCCGTTCTCTTTGCGGCTACTCCATCATACATCCCCCTTTGGGATCACCCAAAATGTTTCCCTAAAAACAGATGGAATGCTTTCATTGTCTTGAGAAAATAATCTTCGCTTTTTCTGCTCGTACGACAGGGGACAACTTTCCCTAGGATTTTACTTGCTCAACATTCTTGCATTCCCCCAATTCTATTCATTTGAACCCTTTTTCTCAAGAGCAACCTATATCCAAACCAATTGTGTCACTTGTTCAGCACTTAAAGGTATTTCATCAAATAATCCCTTCACAAGCTAAAAAGAAAGATCACTTAAGAATTTCACAAACAAAGGCATATTTAAATGTTTCCCACAAACAATTTCTCATAATAAGGGTGAAATTTATCTAATAAAGACACTAAATAAGTCTCATTTGGAGAGTTATCAAACCACATTTACATGGAATGAAATATAACAGAACAAAAAAAAAACAATCGGACTCGAGAATACCAGGCTGATGAGCTGAACAATTAGTAACTTTGACACTCCAATTGGGCTTGGACTTCAAACGATTAAACCCAACAACTGACAAATGTTTCGTGAGAATATCGACAATTTGTGTTCAGTAGCAGGAAGATGACAAACTAGAAGCTTCTTATGAAGAACTAAATTTCAAACAAAGTAAATATCAAGCTCCACATGTTTTTTCTTAGATATGACAAAATCAAACGAATGAAGAAACAAAATGAGACGATCATATCAAGCTCGGGGTGCCTGTTTAAAACAATAAAGAGCTTTTCAGAGATGACAAACAAGTTCAAGAGAACACAATCCAAAAACTTCAAAACCTGTAAGTTTCTCCATTAACGCAAACTTAGTTAATAATAACCCATGTAGAAAAGCATTATTAATGTTCATTTGCCTGATAGTCCACCCATAAGTCATAGTCAATATCAGAAGAACTCGAATAGTAATCTTCTTATTAACAGGACTAAAAGTTTCAGAATAATCTAGATCAACACTCTGATGAAACACTTTAGCAACCAACCTTACCTTATACTGAGCAATAGATCCATCAGAGTTGCATTTAATCTTAAAACTTCATTTACACCCAACAATTTTCTTATTAGAAGGCATATGAACCAACTCCCATGTGTTATTTTTCAAGAGAGCATCATATTTCTCTTTCATTGTTTGCTCATTAACACTTTGTTGTTTAGTTTAAGTATAATCAACCAAAAAAGCCTCTAGTTTAAAAATACATATCATCTTTTCGACGAGTAATCATAGCATGAGAATTAAGAGGAACACTCGTTTGAGGAGCTGAAACAATGAAAGTGGGGGCATGCAGGTTCGGTGGAAGAACAACTGGAAATTTGTGAGGTAGAATTTGGAGCATAAAGAAGGATAGAGTTTTGTAAGTTTAGAGAGCTTAGATCATGTGGGCGAGAAGGTTGTGAGGTACTACTGGTAGGGAAAGTATGTGGCTGTGGACAGATCTAGAGATGGAGGACCAACTTGTTCTTATGGCAAAAAATTAGAACCAAGAATCCTTAAAACAGTAGGAGGAGATAAAAGGGACAAAACAGAGGGACAAACATTTATAACCTTTGTGTGTAAAAATATACCCTTAAGAACGTAGAAGGACTAGACCGATAAGATATTTTATGAGTGTTATAGGGTCGTAAACAAGGGAACCACTTACAACCAAAGGTGCATAAAAGATAATAGTTAGGTTTAGTACGAAAGAGTTTCTCCGAGGGACTAACATCATGAAGAATTGGTATCGGTAGCCTATTATATAAGTAAACAACTGTAGCAAATGCTTCATCCCAAAAACCTAGAGGCATAGATGATTGAGAGAGAAGGGTAAGACCAATGTCAAACAATGCGACGATGCTTACGTTCTACCAGACCATTCTGTTGTGGTGTATAGGGACAAGTAACTCTATGTTCAATGTCATTCATTTAAGATAAGGAATAAAAGTTGGAAACTCACCACCTCTATCAATTTGGAGGCATACAATAGAGGTACCTAAAAGTTTTTCCACTAACGTTGACTAGTGTTAATATTATGATTTTTTCATAGTTAACATGGTGTGTGTAATACACCTTAGAAATAGAGAAGCGTTAAATTGAATCTGGTCAATTTAATTGACGTTCTAATCAATCCATGTGCTTAGAGCTGTCAGCCGGTTAGCATGGAACGTTGTCGTGCCCAACTAGTTGGGTAGTTTAGTAACCATGCCTATTTAAAGTGCCATTGTTCTGAAGGAATGAGAGCTTGAACGTATAGAGACTTTATTCTTTCTAAGAAATTCAACCAAGTTCCAAGAAGTAAGTGAAGAGGTAGATTGTTAATCTCCTTTGAGAGCTCGACGAAGGAAGTGACAACCCACTGTTACCGCCGAGAGCGAACGCCGCCTTCACAAGCTTCAACGCACTTTACCGCATTCATTTACAATTTTCTTTACAAACTTTCTTCTACTGTATTTCTTTTACTTTCATGAACACTTATTAGTTTTATTTTCAATTCCAAGAATGTGTAACTAACTCTCTTCTTCAAGGCTAGATTTAAGACCTCTGATGTTGTAGCTTGTTTATTATTCTGGTGTGAATGAATCAAATATTTATCTGCATATCTTCTTCTTAAGTAGTTATCTTTATTATTTCTTTCATCTGAGTAGCTAACGAGTGAGGGATAACATTCTAGATCTCTGAAAAAGGGTCGATGTGTGGAAAACCTTGAAGAAGTGTGATGATGGGTTGTACGATATCTATGCTTTTAGCACTTCTTACAAACGTGCATAGGAAATAGAGAAACGTGGAGTGTAGATGTAGAGAAAGGTGGAGTGTAGATGCCTGAATGCAGTGAGATTGAATGCTTACTGCACACCTACATACGTTACTGCACCATAGAGAAGTATCTAAAGGACCTTTCTCGTCTAGATATGGCTAGAGTTGAATGAGGAGTTTACACCATGAATAGTAACTTGGCGCAACATTAGAGTGTCGTGATAGTCAAAACCTTTGAGACTTTCTTTATTGCACTTTTCTACCACTTATTTACTTTGCAGCATGAACAATCAAACCAACCATTTTTATTTGTTTTGTTACCTTGTCTAACGCATGCTAGTAACTTCTGATGTAATTGGGCCTAATCATACGTATTCCCTGTGGATTGACTCTGGAATATTTCCAGATACTACACGATAGCGCTTTGATATATACTTGTGTCATTGCGGTAGGAGACTTCCACTTGTTGTGTTTATTTTCACCCATTCTATTATCCATTGCATGCACTATCATATTCACCACCACATGCCAAAAAAACAAAAGAATGCACCGAGTCTTAGCGAATTAACCCCCATGGGGTCGATTGGGCATAGGCGAAGTTGGCTCCTAAGGGCCAGCCCCGCTCTATGGAGTTCGATCATACCTAAACCAAGATACCAATTCTTTAAAATGATGGTTCTACACTTAAGGTGACTATCCCAAAACGGGTCATAAGGAAGAAAAAACATATCCTAAAACTACCCTCAGGGAGACCGCCCAAGAAATAAAATCTCATAAAAAGAATATTCACGTACCAATAGGAACGGGGAGAGTACCAACTGTGAAGCGATGCTCCACTAGAAGGTCTTGCTGCACCAGTTAGGGGTGTAAGCGGTTCGGTTCGATTTTGGGCGTCAAACCGAAATCAAACCGACAATTATTTAAAGATTAATAGAATATCGAAATCAAACTGCTAAAGCTATATAACCGAACCGACAATTTTATCGGTTCGGTCCGGCGGTTAACCGTTTGGTGTAGGGTTTGAAAATATAAATAGGTGAAATTTGGCATCCCCAGGTTTCGAATTGGTGCACCCGCGATGATAGGTGGACATCAATGGCAAATCATCCATCAACCTGTTATTGAAATATCTATTATTTTTTTTATAATATTAGTACTATCGGTCGGTTTAAGGTTTTTTTTCGGTTCATGCTAAAAACTTCAAACCGACCAAAAAGAATCAGTTTTTAATATCTTAAACACGAAACCAAAACCCGAACGACTTCGGTTTTGGTCTGTTTGACCATTTTTTTAGAGCTTTGGAGATGCATCGGGATTGAGAGAGCTCAAGAAAAGAAGAGATTGCCAAAAGTGCCAAAAATTGGCAAGGATTTTAGCTCAAACTCGAGAGCTAGCGTTGAGCAGTCAGCGTCTCGACGCTCCGAAGAGGCGCGCGCTGGAAATTCCGCTTGCAGCGTCGGGACGCTCTGACGGGTTATAAAACCCATTTTATCGATTTTAGGTCATCTCTCTCTCGGTTTTCTCTCGTTTTTCCGCCATTGTAGCTAGTTTTTTTAGCTTTTCTTCCCCTATAGTTGCTGTATGAACTCCAAGGCCTCCATGGGAGCTTGAATTCATCTAATCTCCATGGAAGGCTAAGGTAAAGTGTGAGATTTGGGGAATTTTAGTAGGGAGTTCGTAGTTGGCTATAATGACTTGAGAATTTATGTTGAATGTCTATCTTGAACTGTTTTTACTTGAGTATTCTATTTCTTCTTTGCATATTCCATGAGTAGGTTTGATTTTTAGGATTAGACGACCTCACTTTCAAGCATGCTCTATTGTTAATAGATTAGTGAAGTGATTGCCTCTCCTAATCGTCAAGGTAACAAGGGATTCGTCCCGGAGAAGTAGATTAATCGATGTATCGGTTTAGGCTATCCAAGTCGAATGATCGTCATAATATGCTAGTTACTGTTTTGGTTAATTTAGACTTGATCTCTCTAGATTAATTAATAGCATCGTTTGGCTAGAATTGACGTCTCTAACCAATTTCCATGTGGCTGGTTGCTTCGGGATGACCGAGTAACTGTTTATGTACTTAATTAAATTCTGTCCATGTATGAGAAATTTCATGATTGTGTTTACAATTACCTACGAATCCCGAACTCCCCAAATCTAGCACGTTTGACTCTCGATTTATTTTTCCGTTAGCGAACTTTACTCTCAATTTGCATGAACAAAACCCTCCTAATTTGTGACATTAAATCATTCAATCAATTTCCAATTCAAGCATTTAAATTCATCTTGACACACTCTTTGTGGACCGACTCCGTTGCCGCTAGCAGCAAAGCTAAGCAAATTCAGACTTATAAATTTCAATTTGGCAAGCCTCGACAGCTTGAGAAATTGGGGCACACCATAAAGTGTACCTGCCAAAATTGGCGTCGTTGCCAGGGAGCAACTAAGATGAAATTTATGTTTGTTTTGGATTTATGTTGATAGATTGTTTTCTAAAACCTTTATGAATTGATTGTGATTGTGTTGAACTATTTTTTGTTGTATTACCCGTTCTTCCGAGTTGAGTGGATTGCAGTACATTCCAGAGATTTACAGGGAAGAACGTAGGATGAGAAGAAAAGGTCGCGAGGGCCAAAGACTGTTTGACGAAGAAGGACTCGGTTCTTTCTTGCGCGAAAAGATGGCACAAGGAGAGGTGCCAAGGACATTGAAGCAGCTGGCAGCGCCAGATCTGAACCAGCAGCCGCTCTGCATTACGTACCCCATAGTAGCAGGTAACTTCGAATTAAAGTCAAGTTTAATTCACCAGTTACCTTCCTTTCATGGTAATGCAGGCGAGGACGCGAACAAGCATTTGATGGAGTTTCACCGCGTGTGCGCGGGGATGAAGCCCCTAGGCGTAACGAAGGAACAGTTGAATTTAAGGGCATTCTTATTCACTTTGAAAGACAAGGCCAAAGACTGGCTTTATTATTTGCCCTCCGGATCAATCACGACCTGGCAGAAGATGAAGAGGTTATTCTTAGAAAAATATTTTTCTGCATCTCTCGCAACCACGCTAAGGAAGATGATATACGGTATCACCCAGGATGTGGGTGAGTCTCTACACGAGTACTGGGAACGCTTTGGGCACCTGTGCGCGAGCTTCCCACATCATCAGATCGCCGACCAGTTATTGATCCATTACTTCTACGAGGGGATGACACCCCACGATCGGCAGATGATCGATGCAGCGAGCGGAGGGGCACTGATTGACAAGACCTCAGTTGAGGCCAAACAGTTAATAGCAAACATGGCAGCTAACTCACAGTAGTTCGGAGTTCGTGGTGGAGCAGGAGAAGTGCATCAGGTGAATCAGGTCAGTGAAATGAATGAAATGAAGACCCAGGTGGTCGAGATAGGAAATATGTTGAAGAAATTCGTTGGAGGAAGTGGTCGAGATATGGAAGAGGTAAATGCCATCGGGGGATATGCTTCCAACCCGAGGAAGTATGATCCATACTCCAACACGTACAACCTCGGATGGAGAGACCATCCCAATTTGTGCTATGGCAACAGGGAAGGCCAAAGGTATCAGGGTCAATCTTTTGACAGACCTCAGAACCCCAACCAAGCTCAAGCCTCCAGTTCAACGAAGTCGATGGAAGAGATGGTGAGAACCATCGTAAACTCGACAAGCCAGTTTCAGAAAGAAGCTCGTGATGAGCTTAATTCGCATAAGGCGGAGTTGCAGAATTTGAATAAGCAGCTCACTCAAATGGCGGTGTCGATCAGCAGAATTGAAAGTAAGAGGTCTGGGAAGTTTCCTGCCCAAACCACAGCTAACTCATGTGAAAACGTGAGTTCAATTCAGTTGAGAAGTGGGAAATCAATTCCCTCTAGAATTGAGAAGGAAGTTCAGAAGGACAGCCTGAATGTGTCCTCCCCGAGCCATCTTGAGAATGAAAAGTTTGATAAAAAAGAAGAATTAAAGAAAAGTGTGCCGGCGAATGTCCCCACAACACCTTTCCCAAACAGGCTTGCGAAGCCTAGGGAAATTGATGAAGATGAGGAGGTCCTAAAAACCTTCCAAAATGTGATGGTGAACATTCCATTATTGGAGGCAGTGCGTCAAATCCTCAAATACGCAAAGTTCCTAAAGAGTTGGTGCACAGGAAAAAGGAAGTCAAGAAAAACTGATGAGAAAAAGAAGGAAAATGTCTCAGCGATACTTCCAGGTTGGTTGCCAGCCAAGTGCAAGGATCCAGGTACATTTACTCTCTCTTGCTTGATAGGTAGCAAAGTAATGAAAAGTGCCATGCTAGACCTAGGTGCTTCTGTGAATGTAATGTCTTATGCACTGTTTCAAGAGCTTAATTTGAATGATATGCATGAAACTGGTGTGATGGTGCAATTAGTTGATGGGTCTTGCATTTATCCCCAGGGAAAAGTCGAAGACATCCTTGTTAACGTTGGCAGTATGATGTTTCCTGCAGATTTCTTTATATTAGATATGAATGGGAACTTATCGAATGTTTCTTCTTCTATGTTGTTAGGACGTCCCTTTTTAAAGACCGCTAGGGTCAAAATAGATGTTTATAAGGGCGTCATATCTGTGGAATTTGACGAGACTGTTCATGAATTTTCCATGTTTGATTTGAAATCTGCTGATTGTATGAAAAATATGAATTTGACTTCGAGCTTGAGGGAGAGTTCTTATGTTTCTGAGAATGATAATTTGAATTTATCTGTTGATGGTTCTGCTTTTTATCTGACTATTAATGATGATATTCACATGCCCGAGGCACGGAGAGAGAAAATATGTTTGATGAATGTTTGCAGGTCCAGCACAGACGAGGAGATGATTGGAACGTCCCCCGCGCTATCGAACTATGGTTGACTTTGAGAGGAGAATTCAGTCGAGCAAACGACTTAAAAAAAATTTGCGCTTCTCGGAGCCACCCGAGTGTTGAACTGTTTTTCTGTCTTTAGTTTTATTGTTTTTGTTAAGTTTCGTAGTTTAATTTAATTTGTTTTGCTTGCTGTTTTTTAGGAGTTAAAGAGAGAAGTTGAGGAAGTTGATCTTAAATGGGAAAGCGTCGGCTCTCGTCCCTCGCTCACCTCGCAAAGATCAGGGAAGTTTCGTTTTCCCTCTTTTTATTTTGCACATTTGATGGTAGAAGCATTGGGGACAATGCTATCTTCTGAGGTTGGGGGTGGACTTTGTGGAGTGTTGAATGGATATTCATGTGCAGTTGTTGAGGAGGAGTAGATTTAGAATTTGAAGTGCTTGAGACTCTGTTTACATGCTTTCTGATTGTGATAATCTAGGAAATGTTTTTAGAATCTAGACATTTGCATATCTAGATTGACATGATATCTAGATTGACATGAGGTAATTTGCACTTATTAGGTCCATGTCAAAAAAATTTAAAAAAATTATGTTGCTCCCTTGCATTCATCGAGCACTTAGCAACCTCTTCTTAAACTCCGTAGGCTTAGGTTAAACGCATGTTGCATGAATTCTTGTTGTCACCCCAAAAGGCACCCCTAGGGAAGCTTGTTGCATGAGAGTTAGTAATTGGTTAATCGAGTTAGCAAACGCTATTAAGCCTAAAATAAAAAAAAAATAAAAAAGCAAAAAGCATGTTGTTTAGAAAATCCTCCCGAGGTGCTCCTCCTTCTTAAGTGCGCGCTAAAGAAGTGAGCGTTAGTCCTTAAAAATGTGAAACTTAGGCCTAAGCTTGACATGTTAGGCTTCTCGGAGAAGAAAAATAAAATAAAAGGTTGGGTTCAAAGAATCGAAATAAAAAGTACAAAGTACTAAAAAAAAAAAGAGAAAGAGAAATTATTTTAAGGCCTCTTAATTTGTTGCTCTATCTGATGTGATTAAGCTTTAGTCTATTCTTAAACGCTAGAAGAAGGGGAAAAACGGGATGAAGTGTAGCATGTGGTTTTTCTGAGCTTGCGTAGTGTTACGTCTCCAAAAGTGACTATTTTAGGGACTTATTTGCTATAGAAAGATGTACACTCTTAGGTGTTTTTGGTAGAATTTAGCCTAAACATGTGCTTATATATGAGAATTTGTAGAATGAAGCTAAATTAGGACTTATGTGTAAAAGGAAGGAAAAAGAACAAAAAACAAAGCTAAAGAGTTGAAATTTGCATATTACGGAAACATTGCGAAAACATTGCTGTCTCAGCAATGTTTTAAGTGAAATTTGTTAAGTTGTCTAACCGATTGCCATTTTGTTACGATCTTTCAGCGGCCCATTCTTTCTCCTGCTGCCACGTGGAAGGTCGACGTTCAGAATGGATGGTTCTCCTTGGCTGAAGACTACCTTCAAAACCCTATAAAAGGAGGTCAAGGTGGAAGGACAAACATAAGCTGGAAGCGTAGAACTCCCATCTCAACGCAGTCTTTCCTCCCTGTTTTCTCTCTTTCGTTTGTTGGTTTGAAGGTCTCAGCTGTTGGAGTCGATAATCTGAGAGGAAGAAGAGAAGATCTCTCTTCTCTTCTGATTGGATTCATCCAAACAAAGCTCTCTTTCTTCCTCCATCTGAGGCGCTTGCGGCGAGGGTTCACGCACACGTTTACTGCTTTCTGCCATTTATTTGTCGTCTGTTTTCACTACTGCTTTCTGTTATTTGTTTAAGTTTGCTACCTTAGTTCATTTCGTCTTCTTCTGTTTAGTTTTCATCAGTTTAGAGTTGTTGCTTTGTAAGTTTTGAACCTCGGTAAATCGAAGAAGTGTTTTGATTAGTTCACGAATTCCTTGTTGCTTTTATCGTTTCTGTTTTCTTTTATTTCCACTTCATTACTGCTAAGCATGTCTACACCATCTATTCTTTCCATTCCATCTTCATCCATGAGTAACTAAACCGCATAAGGGTATGCTAATGACAAGTCTATAGGTAGAAATACGTGAATCAAGCATGTAGATTAGCTCCAAATGCATTGAATGTATGTGTGCTTCATCCCACGGACAATTTCGATTGGCCATCCATTTTGTCTAAAGAACTCCTAACCTCTGGAAGGAGTAAGAGTTCAGAGTCGTCCATTCATGCTAGCCTTTCATGGTAACTAGAAAACGACCTAGGAATAGGCGTTTTCCTAGTACAAATCATTAACTTGCTTATATAAATAGATGCTTCAGCCTTACTTGGACATGAGTAAACTAAAGGATCTAATGCATGAAATCGAGAGATACATGAGAATGAGTTAATTTGATGCATGGTGAGTTGATCTACTGCTGAAGAATCGTATGAAAAAGCCTATAGAGGAGTCGTTAGTAGCCCTTGTTTCCCCACTTTACCCTTAAATCGCTGTTAGTAAAATTACTAGAAAATTGCTGTCTGCGCAATTTTCTTAGTTTAATTTTTGCCTTAGTCATTTTTCTTAGTTTTCTGTTTTGCGATTTTGTTGCTAGATAATTGCTTTCTCCGCAATTCTTTTCTCCTATATTCGAGTTAACCTCTTCCTTTGTCTTTGTTTATGCTTGCATATTTCGCATGTTCTTTAATAGTTAGGCACTTTACTCCTAATTCTACCCCATTTAAACCACCATTTCTAACTTAAACATCTCACTTCGCTAGTAACTAAGAATAAATCTCTGTGGGAAATCGAATGAAAAAATACTTATTACTTGCTACAAGACCATGTATGCTTGCATGTTCTGAGTGCTCTACCATTGCATTTTAATTTACACATTGAGCACGCAACACGTAGGTTTAAGATAGGTTGGCTAGTACACACACGTTAGGGAGCAATAGTTAATTTTTGATGTGTTCTTAATTAAGTGCATGCGCCGATTGCTTTCTTGAGCATGTTAATCTTTTGATCTTTAAAAGCATCGAGGTTTGAATTAGAAGCATGCATGTATAGTCCTTAGAGTAGAATTCTAAGTTTTCCTTGCTCGAGAACTAGCAAGATTTAGGTTGGGGGTGTTGATAGCTCTATTTTGGAGCTATATTTCACTCCCTAATTCTAGCTAAAAGCCGTATTTTAATGTGTTAAATTGCCTTGTTTATAGGTGATTCGCGACAAAGAGCTCGTGGAGTCCGTTGGACGTGTTTCGGGGCTAAAGAAGTCCTTTTAGAGCTTCGGGGACGCATCGAGATTGAAAGAGCTCAAGAAAAGAAGAAATTGCCAAAAGTGCCAAAAATTGGCAAGAATTTTAGCTCAAACCCGAGAGCTAGCATTGAGCAGTCAGCGTCCCGACGCTAGCCCGAAGCGTCACGACGCTCCGAAGAGGCGCGCGCTGAAAATTCCGCTCGCAGCGTCGCAACGCTGTCCCAGCGTCTCGACGCTCCGACGGGTTATAAAACTCATTTTTATCGATTTTAGGTCATCTCTCTCTTGGTTTTCTCTCGTTTTTCCGCCATTGTAGCTAGTTTTTTGAGCTTTTCTTCCCCTCTAGTTGCTGTATGAACTCCAAGGCCTCCATGGGAGCTTGGATTCATCTAATCTCCATGGAAGGCTAAGGTAAAGTGTGAGATTTGGAGAATTTTAGTAGGGAGTTCGTAGTTGGCTGTAATGACTTGAGAATTTATGTTGAATGTCTATCTTGGACTGTTTTTTACTTGAGTATTCTATTTATTCTTTGCATATTCCATGAGTAGGTTTGATTTTTAGGAGTAGACAACCTCACTTTCAAGCATGCTCTATTGTTAATAGATTAGTGAAGCGGTTGCCTCTTCTAATCGCCAAGGTAACAAGGGATTCGTCCCAGAGAAGTAGATTAATCGATGTATCGGTTTAGGCTATCCAAGTGGAATGATCGTCATAATATGCTAGTTACTGTTTTGGTTAATTTAGACTTGATCTGTCTAGATTAATTAATAACATCGTTTGGGTAGGATTGACGCCTCTAACCAATTTCCATGTGGCCGGTTGCTTCGGGATGACCGAGTAACTGTTTATGTACTTGATTAAATTTTGTCCATGTATGAGAAATTTCATGATTGTGTTTACAATTAACTACGAATCCCGAACTCCCCAAATCTAGCACGTTTGAGTTTTGATTTATTTTTCCGTTAGCGAACTTTACTCTCAATTTGCATGAACAAAACCCCCCCAATTTGCGACATTAAATCATTCAAGCATTTAAATTCATCTTGACACGCTCTTTGTGGATCGACTCCGTTGCCGCTAGCTGCAAAGCTAAGCAAATTCAGACTTATAAATTTCATTTTGGCAAGCCTCGACAACTTGAGAAATTGGGGCACACCATAAAGTGTGTCTGCCAACATGCATAAAATCAGTAACACCCATTTGATGAGCGCTCCCTTCCTAAAGCTACAAGATGTAGCATCCCAATAGTTAACATCATCCATTGGGCATGAGCTAGACAGGGGCAATACCCACTGGAGACAAAAAATTATGAGCAAAAGGGGGAAGAGGAAGTCGAACACCGTTCTCGAACATAGCTGGGTAGAACGCCACTTCTCCCGGATGAGGAAGCTTTGTGCGCTCACCCGAAGCTCAAGGTCTCATTCGCACATCCGCGGGAACGTTATAGGTAACCTTGAGGTTATCTAAAACTTCCTAAGCTAAAGGTCCTAAAGAGCGAACTCGAAGAGTGGTATTGCGAGATCGAGAAGAAGACGACGTTTGGTTCGTCAATCTAAAGAAAGTTCGATGAAAATAGAGGCAAGGCGCTCTCTTCAAGACTCGCAGAGAAGATAGAATGAGGATTGTGGGCAACTGTTATGGGTAATATCACTTGACCCTAGATAAAGGCCCAACCCACTGAGAGTAACCAAGAGGAATGTCGTTTATAAGAGAGCTAAAAGTCTATCCCATATAGGGATCGACCTAGCCGTAAGTGGAGCCGAGCCCAAGGGATCAACCCCATGAAAAATCACTGATCCCATAAAGGGACCAGTTCGCCGACGAGAAGAGCCGACTCTTGAAGGGTTGGCTCGACGACAAGACGTCGACCCCAAGGGGTCGACCTAAAGAGGAGTGGTTGATCCCACAAAGGTATCGGCTGAAGACAAGAGCCACCGACCCACAACGAGTCGGTTCGCGACGACGGATCGTCGACCTCGAGAAGAATGGCCGAGAAGATATAGCCAACTCCTTTGGGGTCGGTTCGCCAAGATGGATGGTCGACCCTTCGGGGTCGGCCTGGTCAAAAGAAAATTGCCCCACCCCCAGGCAGTTACATGGTCATTAAACGCCCAGAAGTTATTTCTCTCATCAATGCCTCCTTAATGTTAGAACGATCAGTAACAACTAGGAGGAGGGCCTATAAAAGGGAAAATGAAATGAGGGAACAGTAAGTAATTTTCTGTCATTCTAATATGATTTTTTTCATATTCTACAACATTTCTCTCTCAAACTAACCTGAGTGTCAGAGCCCCCTATGGTTAGTACCGCACATGTGCAAGACCTCTCATCTCTTTTATCTTGCAGGATACCGCTCGTTTCTCCAAATTTCAAATTCACGGTTGATACCAAATTTCGGCATCAACAACAATTGTAATTAAAAAAAATAGAGAATATGGCAGATTTTTATGAAAATTAATTTTAAGAGCTTATATGTTGGTCATTTTTCACGTAAGAAGAAATTGAAAATTGAATTTAGATAAATTAAGGAACAATCTAATTTACCAAACTTGTAAGGCTGCTTAAAATTCTCCTACAACTGATTTTTATTCTTTCAAAAGCAATCCCAAATGAACAAATATTTTTTTTTTTTTGACAACATGTGGGGAGGGGATTCGAACTTGAGACCTCTTGCTCATAGTAAATGAACCAATGTTAAAATAACAAATCATTAACCTATTAATTAGATACTTAATTGCAACTCAACTACATTTACTCCTTTCTAGATAAAATTAAAAGTTGAAATCTCCATACTCAATATTTATTTATTGTAAAATAAAAATAAAAAATCACATTTAATTAAAAACACAACTCTTCCAAGACCAAACTTGCTACCCTAACCATAAAATAGAAATGAAAGTTAGATAAGTTAAAAGAAAAAAAGAAAAAAAGAAAAAAGAAAAGTAGGGTGGAGGAGGAGTGGGTATGCATTGAATAATGAGGAATAACAAAGAAAAGATAGTGATAAAAATTCCAAGTAGAACTTAGAACACATTATTATTTTTTTAAAGTTGGCTGAATCAAGACACACTCTGCACCCTCAGTGGGCCCATATACCATGAGACCAACAAATGTCTCCAAGTCCCACAGCTTACACATATATATATATATATACATATGCATACATAAATCTCTCAGCTCCAACCCCATCATATTATTCCATTTCATTTTTCCCACCGATGCGGCGGCGCGTGTATGGAAGAGGCGGAGCTACATACCTATAATGATCCGGTTGCGGCGGTGTCGGTGTAGGTCTTGATGGTAAAGTTTTACAGCGTCTTCTCCTGCGTGGTTCTGGCTCTGTGCACGGCGGCGCTGGTGGTGCTGCCGGTGGTTCTTCCACCGCTTCCTCCGCCGCCATTTCCGGTTCTTCTTGTGCCGGTTTTCATTCTGGGAGTTCTTGTTCTTTGTGCTCTCTCCACTTCTCAGCTGCCTGAAACAGCCATCATCCTTTCCACTACTTAAATTATATTATTATTATTATTATTCATATCGCTACAAACCCTAGTTTTTTTTTTTTTTTTTTTTTTTTCTGTATATACCAATTTTCCAGTTTCATTTCTGGGTTTTTATTTTTAGATTGAGTTTTGGTAAATTAGGTGTAACCACTAATTAGATGAAAATTATAGCGTACTATTTTTTTTTTTAATGATTTGACCCATTTTTTTTTATAACAAGAATCTAACTTTTAACCTTTAATTTCTCAGTCAATAATTAATATATTTGAGTCTATTGTGATTTGTGAATACACTATCTTCATTTAATGTATTTCTGACCCTTGTTCGAGAGGGAAAAGTTTATTCATTCAATGGAGCTTTATTTGTTTGATCTAGTAAGGGGTGTTAGAAATAAGCCACCGTCCGACGAAACAACAGTTTACAACAGAGCGATCCGAGACATCGAGCGAAGAGCTCCAATGCGCGTATTCGGAGCTACGTGGATGCCGTAGTCGCAGAAGCCGGATCAACATCATGACAACGACATTCTGAAAATTGTTGGGCCAGCCACAATTGGTGTAATGTCTGGGTACATAACATAGATGTCTTCTCTTGCAATAGCCAATCTGTATTTCAAAACTTGACTTGGATTTTTTTTAAACAATTTTAAAATTTAGATAACAAAATAAAGAAACTAGGGTGTGAAAATAGTGTTTACAAATAGTTATCAAATCAGACATAATTTTTTGTTTTGTGTTTAGTGGGTCTCTAAACATTAAAATGTGACTATCGTTTTTTTTAGTACTATAAATATGGGGTAAAGATTGGAACCTCCAACCTTAAAGAAAGAAATAGATGTCTTTAACTACAAAACTATAATTTTATTGGCGATCTCTAAACTACAAAACTATAACGTATCTAATAGATCTATAAACTTTCAGACGTTTAATGAATTTAAAAAATAAGTAGTGATTTTGATTTCTGACTTTAGTACATGTCAATTATCAATGAGATATGCTTACTTTGACAATTTATATCTAATAACGTTTTGACTTAGAAAACATTTTTAGTTTAGCTAGTATAAATGCCATTTAATATTACTGTTTTTATTGAACTTTAATATTTAATTATAATAAAGGTTTAATTAAAAAATAAATATATAAAATTTGGAATTAACCTTTAGTAAACACAACAATATAATATAAAAATTAGTGATAAAAATATGAACAAGATTTAAAATGTCGCAAGGTATTATTTTTGTCCCCTTCTTTGAGACTTGGGGGTGTGATTGAGATTGATGTTCCCGAAGTTAAAAATGACTATGATGGATTTTTAATCGTTTTTGGTATTTTGAGTTAATTTTTCAAAAAATCTCATACTTCTTTTAACTAATTTTTAAAAATTTCGATTATATATATAGGAAAATTGTAACCGATGTCAATTTAGAGTAAAATAATTTCCATGATAGAAGTCTATCAATGATATTTTTTTTTTTTTTTTTTTTTTTTGACAACATGTTGGGGTGGGGGATTGAACCTAAGACCTCATGGTCATTAGGCGATACATCATGTCAGTTGAGCTATGCTCTTGTTGGCAGTCTATCAATGATAGTCATATATCAACGATAGAGTCTATCGGCACTGATTTTTTGCCATATTTGCAAAATATTTCAAATTTTGTTAAATTTGTAATTATTTTGGGTCGGATTACTGTTTGTGCAGCCAACCCTATATATATATACTATTCTATCATATTTTTCAAGTTTAAACTATAAATTTATCTTTAATAAAAAGAAAAAGTTACAAATTGATCCAACACTTATTTACTTTATATTATAACTTATTTGTTAGAAGCGCAACTGCCATCAATTATTTTTAACGGCCCTTAGTTTGATTGCGGTAGTTTGTAAAATAATTGTTGACAACAATGCTTTTAGAAAATTCAGCTGTTTTTTGAAACAAATTAGTATTTAGTAAATTTTAACTTAAAACTTCAACAAATAAGTTATCATGTTTGATAAATGTATATTGAATTGGTGTGATTTAGTTATGATAGACAAAAATATGCCTAATTCTTATTTGTTGATAATTTAAATTGTTTAAATGTTATACCATTTTATAAAAAATTGCATAATTCTTATTTGTTGATAATTTAAATTGTTTAAATGTTATACCATTTTAATTTAAGTTTATATTTTGTTTGACCATTATTTGTTAAGTATTAAAGAAAATAAATGTAACTAAAAAGAAAAATAGAATATTATATATTATCTTTGATTTTTTTTTTATTTACTTGTTTTTTTTTAAGAAGCAGTTCATTCAATTTATTAATTTAAAAAACAATAAGAGAAAAAATATGATTCAATTTATTATTATTTATTGATTTCAATAAAAAAAAAAATAACTTCAAACCAATAGGTAAGATTTATTGAAAGTAACTTAACGAAATTTGGATATTTAAAAGAAAAATAACAAAAAGGTTATATTATTCAAAATACCCAAAATTTTGGGATAAGTTTCAATTATGTCCTTAAACTTTGAAAAGTTTCATTTTTACACTTAAACTTTAAAAATTATTTTAAAAAATATCTTTAAATTTTGAATTGTTCCATAAAATTTATTTTCTATCAAAATCAAAAATGGAAATTGATGTGTTTCAACTAATGTATAACAGAAACAACCTAATATGATTTATAACTATATAGAAAATTAAGATTCACTATTTATTTCATCTCAAAAGGTATTTAAAATCATTTTCATAATAACTTTTAACACCTGATTTGTCAAGTCAATTGTTGTAAATGATAAAACGACTTTCTCAAGTTTTACACATTAGTTGTTACGTCAATTTTATTCTCATTTAACGAAAAAGGGTTTAGAAATGGTCGAGAGTGAGAGAAAAGTATTGGAAAATATTGTATATTTTAAATATAAAAAGAAAAGAGATAGTTGCATTATATAAGCAACTTTACATAATTAAGGCTAAAATTAAACACATTAATCTATTAATTAACATCAACTAATGCATACCAATATGAACATATGTATGACATAGTGACTAAAGAGGTCACGAATTCAACATCAACTAATGCATAACATAATGGTTAATATATTTATTTAAAATGCACACACTGAAAAATTTAGAGTTGGACTTTTGAAAGAGTCGAATGTAATTGATATTTGTTCTATTGGTCTTTACAAACTGTCTAGTTCTTAAACTTCTAAAAAATAGTCATTTTGATTTTCAACTTTTAAAATATCCTAATTTTTAATTATCAATTTTTAAAAAATAAGCATTTTAGTTTTTCCAATTCTGTCCTAGACAACATAAAATCCACCATTCAATACTTCCTTAAAAATTAGGGACTAAAATAAACCATTTGAATATTCATAGACCTAAAAGAAAATAAATTTTAAATTTAGATACCCATACAATAGATATTTTGAATCATCATGAACTTTAATGAAATAATCCTAAAGTTGTGATCTAAAATTAGGACTTAAACTTATTTAATTATTATAAAATAAAATAAAATTATTAGATAAAAAAAAAATAGAAATTAAAAAAGTATTTTTTTTAATCAATGTGTTATTGGTGAAAATTTGAACTTTTATTTTTTATTAATTGAGTTACATGGTCATGTTTGCACAAATTAAAAGAAGAGTTAAAATAAAAAAAATAAAAAAAGTTGCAAAAAAAAAAAAAGTTGCAAAAAAAAAAATCAAAATGTGAGGGCTATGACTCCCCTAGTCATAATTGTAATGTGCTCTTACGTACCTATCATCTTTTCGAGCGTCACATGTCTATTAGATTTTGCCTTGAATCATTTTTTAATTACATCTTATTATGAAAGGTGTTGATTGGTGTACTAACGCCTCACGGTCAAGAATTCTTAAATCTAGGATATTATAGATCATAATCTGCTCTTATGTACCTATCATCGTCACATGTCTATTAGATTTTGTCTTGAATCGTTTTTTAACCACATCTTATTATGAAAGGTGTTGATTGGTGTACTAACGCCTCACGGTCCAAAATTCTTAAATCTAGGATATTATAGATCATAATCTACTCTTATGTACCTATCATCTTTTCGAGCGTCACATGTCTATTATATTTTGTCTTGAATCGTTTTTTAACCACATCTTATTATGAAAGGTGTTGATTGGTGTACTAACGCCTCAGGGTCCAAAATTCTTAAATCTAGGATATTAGAGATCATGTAGCGTTAGAGTACAAAAGGGTTCAATTATGTGACCCTCTTGATTAATAGTTCATTTCATTTTTTTTTTTTTTTTTTTGACAACATATTAGAGTGAAGAATTGAACTTAAAATCTCATGGTCACTAAGCGATACATCATGTCTATGCTCTTGTTGGCATACTTTATAGAGGTTAATTATGTTTATGAGTTAATATAATAATTATTTAATTAAAAATAAAATACTTTATAATTTTATACATTCAATGTAGACATTTATTATATTCCTCGAAAACAAAAATTACTAATAAAAGAAACAACTTATTCACGACATCATAAATGTTAACGACTTTCTTGAAAACCCAAAAGATTTAGACTGCTTTTGTTTTTTTTAACAAAAAGATTTATACTACTTTGGACAATAAAGCCATTTGAATACATATATAATATATATTAATGTAATACCTTACTTAAAAAAAAGAAGACAATATTTAATTTGAAATAAAATAAAATAAGAAGAATATAAAAATATAAAAAATGAAAATATTATGTGCTAACTTTGCGAGGAGCTCTATGTTGTGTGTTGGGGTCTCCCTTCTTCAGGTTACAAGTTTGGCTGGTTTGATGAGTTTTTCTCTTGGTTCTTTGTCAGTCCGCTATTTTGGTATTTTTCTCGTTTCGGGTCGACTTTCTTATGCGGACTGTAAGCCCCTCTTGGAGAAAATCACCGAGCGGGTCTAGAGTTGGTCAGCGCGAGCTCTTTCTCTTATGATGGTCGGTTGCAACTTCTGGTCTGTTTTGCAAAGCTTTCAGGTTTACTGGGCGAGCGTGTTTGTGATGCCTGCTCATGTAGCAGATGAGGTTGATCGTATTCTCCGGGCTTATTTGTGGCGAGGGAGCTCTTCTGGTAGAGGTAGAGCAAAGGCGTCTTGGGATGACGTTTTTGTGCCTAGAAGCGACAGAGGCCTGAGCATTCGTCATGTTCGGTCTTCGAATGTGACAGCTATCATGAAGCTTCTCTGGCTTCTTTTTATGCGTTTTGGCTCCTTGTGGGTTGCCTTGGTTGATGTTGATGTCCTTCGTGGCCACTTTTTTTGGTCTGTTTGGGTGTTGGCTAGTTGGTCGTGGTGTACTTGGGCCATTTTTCATCTCCGAGAGCAAATTCGTTCGCTTGTCCGGATTGCCATCGGGGATGATCGACGTTGTCATGTTTGGGCGGACTCCTAGCTACCTGGGGGGCCCATTATTCAGCGGTTTGAGGAGGGGTTGGCTGGTATTGTGGGAAGCGCGTATGCCCTTGTGTCGTATTTTCTCCTCCTAGATGGGTCTTGGCACTAACCTTGTGTGACTTGGGAGATGAAGTTTCCTCTGGTTCATGTAGTAGTTCTCAAGCTGCAACCGTCTGTTCGAGTTATTTGGGACCCTGGTAGGTCTGATGTCTTCTCGGTGGCTAGTGCTTGGGAGGTCATGCGGCCTCGACGAGATTGTGTGAGTTGGGCGAGTTTATTGTGGTTTGAAGGTAAATATACCCCGTCACTCCTTTATTGTGTGGTTGGCGATTCGAGATTGGTTATATACTAGGGTCCGACTCCATGCCTGGAATCCCTCGATTTCTTCGGGTTGTGTGATGTGTTAAGATGCCTTGGAGACGAGGGATCATCTTTTTGTGAGTGTCCGTTCAGTAAGCAAGTGTGGACGAGGCTTTTACCGTGGGGGCGTTCTTCTCATTGTATTATTGTATGGTCTAGTGAGTTGACTTGAATTTGTGGCATGTGGCAGGGTGACCGTCGCAGACTTCATGTTTGGAGGCTTGCTTGGTGTGCAACTATCTATCATATCTGGAGAGAACAGAACTCTCGTGTTCATGGGGCTAGTCCCCGTTCTCCTCATCTGTTCTTATTAGTGCTCAGGTTGATATGACTTATAGATGTGTCTCCTGGTTGAGGGTGTTGCTGGCCTTTACGTCTATTTTTTTTTTTTTGAAGAGCACCTCTACGTCTATTAGTGTTCCTTCTGGGGACTTGTTTTCTTAAGGTATTTTCGTGTTCTATTATTGTGTTCTTGAGTGTCTTGGCCCCGAACTGTGGGGTCGCTCTTGCTCGCTTTTCATAATATATTACCTTAGATATATTTATATATTTATGAAAATAGTATTGAATAGTATTGAGAATGGTTTTACAAAATAAAATTTATCTACTAATTTTTTTTTTCCACATCAGACATACTTCAAAATCCCAATTAAAGAGTAAAAAATCTATTGGAACTTTGAACTATACAAATGTTTAAGAATACGAGTATTATTTTTCTTACAATATGTGCTATCAGGAATTAGAACTTCTAATGTTTGATGGAAAACACATATTTTATGTCAATTGAACTTTTACTCATGCTAAGATAATATCAACAGTTGAGTTTTATTCAATAGTAGTAATATTTTTAATTTTTAAAATTTAGCTAAAAATTTTGATTTTATTTTTAAAATAGTAGACAAAATATTAGAAAAATAGTTTGTTTAGAATATTATATACAAATATAAAGGTCGAGATTTAAACCTACCTCTCCTCATCGAAGGTAAAAATATATTAACCATTATGTTATGCATTAGTTGAAAACCTAAGGAATAGCTCACAGTTGATTGGTAACTAATTCATTTTTTTTTTTTCCTTAAAAACTAAAAAACGGATGTGTTTATAACCAATTCAGTTTTTGATTTTATTTTTTTTAAAATTATTTAGAAAAATTAAAAAAAAAAAAAAATTTTAAAAAATACGTTTCCGTCATCTTAGACTTTGAACCTAAAATCTCTCCTCTTCAAAACATTTTCCTCTCTATAATGTTCAACGTTGAAAACAACTTTTTTTTTTTCTTTTGTTTTTTTTTTTGAGTACATTGGAGGTGGGGGGATTCGAACCACAGACCTCGTAGTTTGTCTGAGCCATGCTCGCTTTGGTACGTTGAAAACAACTTGATCAAATATATATATTTATTATTATTATTTTTTTTTTAGAAAAAAAAACTTATCAAACTTTTTGTTTTTAAAAAACATAAAACATAAAAACCAAACATTCAAATGGTTACCACCGTAAGTGATTTTTTTTTTTTTTTTTTTTATTAAAAAGATACACAATTTTTTTTTTTTTGAAACAAAAAAGATACACAATTAAAAGTAAAATAGTTTAACAATTTTAATGTTTACAATTAATAATCGTTTTCTTTGTAAAATTATTACATTTATATAATAAGGTTAGTGGATCTGAATTACTGTTCATAATGAAAAATGTTAATATCTTACCATTCAAGCAATTTTATCCAACTATTTGAGGCTTAAATCTGATAAGAAATACATGTTATTTCATTAAAATTTCATGCAATCGAATCGAAAGAATATTGACATAAACTTTAATATATTAAATATGTATAAAATAATTATTATTTAAATTAAAATATCAAAATAAAAATTAGATTATAAAGTATTTTTTGTCCCTAATTTTTTATGAAAATAATAATTTAGTTTCTTGAACTTTAGATTGTTACAATTTAATTTTCGTATTTAATTTTTAAATTTGTTAAAATTTAAACCAATCTAAGTTTCATCTTAGAAAAATTCGTCAAAATAAAGTATAAATGTTTATTACATGACGAACTAATCTTTTTATTTTATAAATACATTTGATCTCTAATCAATTTATCAATTTACATATAGGTAAGAAATTACATTAAATTTTAACAATAATTTTTTATTATAAAAGATTAAATTATTACAAAATTTCAGATGTAATTAAATTGTTACACAATTTAAAATACGAAACTAAATTATTAGCAATTAAAGATTATAAACTAAATTGTTACTCATGAAATTTAGGAATTAAATATTTTTTTAAGCTAAAAAGTAAATATGTAAAGAAATGATTATTTATGATTATGAATATAGTCCAAGTTGGTGGAGCAGAAGGGTAGAAAGAAAAGGAATAAATATTAAGAAAAATAATTATCCACTTGCCCTTTAAATACCCAACAGCTAGCACATTGACTTTAGATCCACATTTTTATAAGTGTTTTCAGAATCTAATACAAAACTACAGATTACACTTGGCTCCCTTGAATTTTATATAATGTTTATGAGATATACATCAAGATTAAATTATATTTGTTTTTAGTTTCAATAAAACAAGTCGTATTTCGTTGCCAACAAGAACATAGCTCAATGGCATGATGTATCGCCTAGCGACTATGAGGTCCTAGGTTTAATCCCCCACTCTAACATGTTGTCAAAAAAAAAAAAAAAATAATTAATTCTTCAAAAAAATATATTTAATAAATTTTTTATAAATCATAAGACTAGTTAGTTTTTTTTTTTTTTTTTTTTATTATTATTATTATTATTATTATTATTATTATTATTATTATTATTACAAGACTAGTTGTAATTTTAACTAATATTAGGTTTAATATAAATTATTATTATTTTATAATATATGATAAATTTAACAAAAAATAATTGAGTTTATATATAACATGAAATATTATATTTAAATTTATCATTTTAAATATAATTCTGCATTTTAAAATTTAAAATTTAAAATTTTATACACTAAAAACAAAAAAAAATGTTAGTTTTAGAATTTACAAGGTTTAAATTACAGAATTTGAAAATAGTTTTCAAAATCAGAATCTTGTATACCAATTACCAAACATATATATTCGTCAGTGAATCTTAAAACATAAAATATAGAATCTGAATTGGCTACCAAATAAGTCCTAAATAATGCCTAAAAAATAATAATCTTTTAAAAAAAATGAAGGCTTAACTAATTAATGTTTTGTTTTCACTCTTTGTTGAAGTTTCATTCCATAAATAAGTACTTAAGTTTCGTTTGATAACCATTTGGTTTTTAGTGGTTGATTTTTGAAAATTAAATCTATAAACAATACTATCCACTTATGAGTTTCTACAATGATTTTCATTTTTGTTAAGAAAATATTAGAAATCTTAGTCAAATTTAAAAAACAAAACTAAGTAATTGAAAACTATTTTTTTTTTTTTTTCAAAATTTAACTTGTATTTTGAAAACACTTTTTTTTTTTTTGAGTACATTGGGGGATGGGAGGTTCGAACCACAGACCTCTTGGTCATCAAAACATACATATGCCCAAACTATTGTTTCCATACCCTAATGTGAAAACAGTTAGTACAAGATATATAAATTCATAAATAAATATATTATTTAAAAATTTAATTTTTAAAAATAAAAAATTAACTTCAATAATATCTACTATTCCCAAACTATTATAACTCCCCTATTATCTTAAACTTCGATTATTTTAACTCACATTTCAAATACCTTGGAGGGTTTTAAAGTTGATTATTATTATTATTATTTTTTGATAAATCCCATTTGAAATTTATAACTTTATTTCTTCTCTATTAAAGTAAAGTAAATTAATTTAATCTGTTTTTTTAATTGAAAAGAGATAGAGATGAAGAAATATAGGAAAAGTGCATGAATCAACCTGATAACACTGCTGTTCCAAACATCAACTTGCATTTGTTTCAGTAACTCAAAGCTGCTGAAAAGTGATTCAGAGAGCAGCATGAGCTGTCGAACTAGGACAAACAATTTTGCTGTAAGCCTTTGCAATTTGCTCACACACACATGCATGCAAATATTATATATATTCACACTAACTTCAACAATTCTCCAACTAAATGACAGATTCTTCAACTTGTACAACTTGGAATAACCATTTTAGTTATCCTCATCATTATCATTATTTTAATAAATTAGTTAGCTGGATTTTAGTATCACCTACGTCTATTCATTTTGTTTTTTTAAGTGCATTCGATTCGAAGTAGGAGATTCGAACCACAGACTTTTGGATCATTAATACATGCATTTGTCAATTGAGTCATGTTCGTTTTAGCACATATTTCTATTCATTTACTTCATTAAATGATATATATTTGCCAAACCGAGCATAGCTCAATTGACATAAGGTTGTGCCCGTGACTAAGAGGTCATGGGTTCAATCCTCGCATTAATTACAATATCGTTTCAAAAAAAAAAAAATATATATATTTACAAAAATAAATAATTAAAAGGTTGAACGATAATTAACATGCAGTCCCTTTCATGAAGTCGGAGGTTTGATCTCCCATTCTCGTAATTGTAAGTTATATATGTGAATATGAACCTAATTAAACGGATAATTAAGATATATTATATCCTTACTGGAAAGTTAAATGTTCAAAATTTTTACTCCAAACATAAGCATTGGTTTCAAAGGAAAGATATGATTTTTTTTACTTTTTTTTTAGAATAAGGATGTGAATTTTTTTGTTGAATAATTAGTGAAAAGTTAAATGGCAAGTTGGAAATGATGTTTTTTTAATATAAAGTGTATAATCTAGAATACAACCTTTAAAACTCGAATTAAAATAAAACATTGAAATTTTTTTGTTTAGATAAAATAGGAAAACTTTACTCATCAAAACAAAACATGTATAACAAAATTCGGAACTAAAATATGATTTAAATGAAATATAATATATGTTGTGTAGTTAATAGATGCGTGAACTTTAAAAAGTATCTATTAAGTCCAGAAATTTTTAATTTTGTGTCTACTATGTTTTTTTTTATAGCATGTGAGGGTGGGGGATCGAATCTGTGACCTCTTGGTCACTAGTCTATACAATATGTCAGTTAAACTATACTCATGTTGACTTTGTTTCTACTATGTTATCAAACTTTTAATTTTGTCTGTAATAGAATTTTGATATATTCAATATTTTGAAAATTTATTGACCAATAAGATACAAAATTGAAAGTTTAAGATTTTATTAGGCACAAAATTCAATTTTATGTGTCTAATGAATTTATTAACTCAAAACAATGTTAAATGGGTCAAAAACAACTTATTAAATTCGAAATTAAAAATTTAAGAATCTATTAAAAATAAAATTGAAAGTTAATAATTTATCAAACACTTCGTAAGGTTCAAGAACTTATTAGACATAAACTTAAAAGTTCGAGAACTAAACTTGTAATATTTGGAGCTCCGGTAATAGTCCATACAGCCAGGGGCGGATCCAGAAATATATGTCAGAGGGGGCACAATTCAAATAAGGTTAAATTACAAGTTTAGTCTTAAATTTCTTATTTGTGTCTATATGGTCCATAAACTTTAAAACGTACCTAATAGGTGTATCTAACAAATCCATAAAGTTTTAAATTTTTATCCAATAGAAACATATTCTAAATTTCAAAAAAAATTAATTGTTCTATTAAACATAAATTTTTATTTTGTGTCTAATAGAAGACAATTTTTTTTAAAAAAAAAAAAAAAAATTCACATATATATTAGATAAAAATTAAAACTTTACGGTTCAATTAGAGATAAAATTAAATCTCGCTCTAATAGAACAACTATTTTTTTAAAAAAATAATAACAAAATTGAAAGCTGATAAATCTATTAGACATCGTCGTTTAAGAATTTATTGAAACACAAAATTAAAACATTAAGAATAATTATTCATCCAAATAGATAAGTAAATAATGAAATTTAAAATAAGTAACTAAATAATGAAATTTGAAATATTTATAATTTTTTTAAATAAAATTCTAAATTTTCCTTAAAAATAGAAGCCATATATATATATATATATATGGAATTAACGAAATCCTAAATCCTAATTATCAAGGAAAGGGCGTGATTTAAAAAAAAGTGAAAAAGACCCAAAGAAATAACGAAATCAAAACCACAGGCTGGGATCGAACCCAAGCCCAAAGAAAGATGAGGGTTATAGGCGTGCCTAACGACCATTGTTCCATCAACATTTAACAGTTAACTTATGCATTTTGTAATACAAATATACAAACCAATTCAATTTAATTATGCATATTTATATACAAATATCCAAACCGAATAATTCGAGGGGGGGCACGTGCCCCCCCTGGCCCCTACGTGCATCCGCCCCTGCATACAGCACCTATTTTAGTTAAAGATAGTTGTCACGAGACAAAAGACATGTTAATGTTCAAAGTAGGTTTTGATCCAAGTCAAAAAAAGGTTAAAAGTCAGGCCTTTCAAGAGTTTTCCTATCCATTTCCAAACCATGATGATGGCGTCTCGAGCTAATGGGGTGTGATGATTCTAATGTAGGTATGATAAATGATGCTACTAGTATGTCAACCCCACACAATCACATTATTATGTGTAGTGAAATTTTATATGATGAACAAGAGATTTCAAATGATGAGGAGATCTATAAAATCCAAAGGGTAAATAGTCAAATTGTTGGGTTTGGTTGTAGGTTTTTTTTTGGTTGGTATTTTCAAAAAAACTTCATTTATTCTTTAGTGTGTATGACATGCAAACTTATATTTTTTGGTTTTAATAGAATTTCTTACTAGGGTTGTTTTGAAAAGTCAGTTATTTAGCCTTAATTCTAACTGCAATCAATTATACGGATTGTAGTTTCATGCTTTAGTAAAACGAACATACAAACAAATTAAGTTGTAAATTTAGAAGCAATGAACTAAATAAGGACTTAACAAATCTCACAAAAACTACATAATTTGACTCGACTTATCTCCAAATTGACGTTATGAGTCTAGCCAAGTAACGATTCCCGACGCAATATGTTTGATTAAAAATCCAAATCTCATAAAAATACACTCTCCAAATCGTTATTCTCACTCTTTGAAAATTATTGACGACAATTAGGGTAAAAACAAGACTTAATTCTGCAAATCTAAGTTTAGGTGTGTAAATAAGGAATCTGATGGGTTAGGCTTGCAATTGTAAGTTGAAGGATCGGAGGGCTTCGCTGAGCCACACAAATGGAAGCTGGGCCGCGTGAAGAACGAAGAGGACGCAGACAAAGAGACATCAATGACGATGATTCGATGGACGCGCACGCAGGGCGTATGCCTGTTGGCGCACAAATGAAGGCTAGGATGAACTGGGCTTGCGATTGGGTCGGGTCGGGTCGCGTGAGTGTTGATCTGAAGAAGAAGCGGGTCAATACTACGAAATGGTTGTTGACTTGCAAGTGGGTTGTGCACTTGGGTGTGTTGGCTAAACGTGTTAGAAGTACAAACAATATCTCACATTGGCTAGACAAGGAAAAAATCATGGGTATATAAGGGAGGACAATTATCTTCAATGATATGAGGCATTTTGGGTGAAACCAAAAGTAAAGTCATGATGATTAATTAAGTTTCTTGTATTGAATATAAAAACGGTTAGAATTTCTAGTATTTATAATTATGTAGATATTAATTATTAATATTTAGTCTTTATTGACTTTATTTTATTTTTTTCTTATTGTATTAGGTCTTTCTCCTATATAAGAAGACCTAGAGATTATTATTCTCCTAAATTTACGATGGTATCAGAGCAGGAAACCCTAACTCTTTAAAATCCTAGCCGCCACTTTCACCACGGTCGGAACCCTAGCCGACGTTGTCGCAAGCACACTTCTACAACCAATTTTTTGTTCACGCGATGAAGATTTGGGTTTGTGAACTGATCCAATTATGTTTGGTTTACTATAATATTCGGTCAGGTTCAGTGGTTATTTGCTTGGTCTGGTTCAATTTTGGTTTATATTTATTATTTCCCATTAACTCACGATTTGAAACCATGACAAATGAGCAAATTCTTCAAATCTTTAAATTGCTACCAACTAATTTATCATCTAATAATTCTTGTGTTTCATTGGCACAATCAGGAAGTTATCCTCAAGTCTTCTCTAGTCACACTTCTTCTTTGTGGATTATCGATTCCGGAGCTTCGGATCATATGACTAGTTCTTCTCATTTTTTTTACTCATACTCTCTTTCGTATTCTAATGAAAGGATTCAAATTGTAGATGACAATTTTTCTTCTAAATGAACTATTAAATTGACTGAAAATATCTCCCTACAGTCTGTCCTCCATGTTCCAAAATTAGCCTGTAACCTTTTATCTCTCTCTAAACTTTCTAGAGACTCTAACTGTCGTGTTATATTCTTTGAATCTCACTATGTTTTTGTGGATCAGGAATCAGAGAAGATGATTGGCACTGCTAGGATGTTTGATGACCTCTACTACTTTGATGAAGGTTCTTTTAGCAATAAAATAACTCAGGGTCTCAATAGTATTAGTTCTCTTCTTGTTAATGAACAAATTATGCTTTGACATCTTAGACTAGGACATCCAAGTTTTTCTTACCTCAAACATTTATTTCCAAACTTATTTAAGGGTATTGATTGTTCCTCTTTTAATTGTGAAAGTTGCATTTTTACAAAAAAATCACCGTTCCACATATTTACCAAAACCTTACAAAGCCTCCAAACCTTTTTATTTAATTCATAGTGATGTTTGGGGTGCTTCTAAAATTAGGACTCGGAGTGAAAAAAGGTGGTTTGTGACTTTTATTGATGATCATACTCGTATATCTTGGGTTTTTTTAATGGAAAAAAAATCTGAGGTGAAAGATATTTTTAAAAGTTTTTACAATATGATTGAAACTCAATTTCAAACCAAAATTTGTATTTTACACTCTGATAATGGAACTGAGTACTTTAATGAAGTTTTTGGTGATGCTTTGAAAGATGTATTGTTCATCAGTCTACTTGTCGGGATACTCCTCAGCAGAATGAGATTGCTGAAAGAAAAAATAGGCATTTACTTGAAGTAGCTCGTGCTATAATGTGTTCCATGCATGTTCCAAAATATTTATGAGGTGAAGCAGTTATCACGGCTACTTATCTAATAAATAGGATGCCTAGTAAGATCTTGAATTTTAAAACTCCAATTGACTGTTTTAAACATATTTTTCCAAAATCTCGCATATATTCTGATTTACCTAAAAATGTTTTTGGGTGTACAACTTATGTTCATATACCTAGTCACTTTCGGTCAAAACTTGATCATAGAGCTGTTAAATGTATTTTCTTGGGTTACTTTTCAAGTCAAAAAGGTTATAGGTGTTTTGATCCCGATACAAAAAAACTTTTTGTGAGCATGGATGTGTCTTTTTTAGAAAATCAACCATATTTTACCCAAAGTTCTCTTCAGGGGAGAAACCAATTTTGGAAGATAACTTCTGGGATGTTTCTACTTGTCTTCCCAGTCTTATTTTTGCTGATGTTACTAGTCCTTCGATGCCAAGTATAGAAACTTCTCAATCAGGGGGAGAAATACTACAAAATGATCATATTGATCAAGTTCCCGAGTTACAGTTTTATTCTAGAAGAAAATTCAATCAGAGGAACCAAGACCAGATAGTTGATCCTTCGCAGAGCCAATCTGAGACTCCGACGAATGAAACTGAAAAATCTTGGCAATCCTTCCTTCGTTCCTACTTCTTCAATTATTCAAAATACTTTGCCAGTTGTGTCTTGTCTTGATGTTCACATAGCCATTAGAAAAGGTACTCGAACTTGTACCAAATATCCTATTGCAAATTACATGTCATATCAATTTTTTTTCAAATAGTCATAAAGTTTTCACTTCTAGGATAGATGACTTGTTTGTTCCAAGGAATATACATGAGGCCTTAGAAGATCCAAATTGGAAAGTAGCAGTTATGGAGGAGATGAATGCTCTAAAACAAAATGGGACTTGAAAAATAGTAAAATTGCCAAAAAATAAGAAATCAGTGGGCTGTAAATGAGTGTTCACCATAAAATGTAATGCAGATGGTAGTATTGAGAGATATAAGGCCAGGCTGGTAGCTAAAGGTTTCACTCAAACATATGAGATTTATTATGAGGAAACGTTTGCCCCTGTGGCTAAAATCAACTCTATTAGAGTTCTTTTGTCTCTTGCAGTAAATTCAGATTGGCCGCTTTATCAACTTGACGTGAAAAAATGCCTTTCTGAATGGCGATCTTGAGGATGAGGTTTTTATGAGCTTACCACCAGGTTTTGAAAAAGAACGTGGGTGGAGTAAAATTTGCAAATTAAAAAAAAATCCTTTATGGTCTTAAACAGTCTCCGAGAGCTTGGTTTGAGTGTTTTGGAAAAGTTGTGTCTAGCTATGGATTTATTCAGAGTCAAGCAGATCATACTATGTTTTATAAACACTCTAAGAATAATAAAATCTCAATTTTGATTGTCTATGTCGATGATATTATTCTCACAGGTGATGACGAAGTTGGTCTAGTTGATCTCAAGAAAAATCTTGCAAGTGAGTTTCAGATCAAGGACCTGGGACCGCTGAAATATTTTTTAGGGATGAAATTTTCAAGATCGAGGAAATGTATCTTTGTTAATCAAAGAAAGTATGTCCTCGACTTACTCAAAGATACCGGATTACTTGGTTGCAAGGTAGCAGAAACTCCGGTTGAACCTAATCTAAGGCTACAAGTAGCAAAAGTAGAAGAAATAAAGAACAAGGAATGGTACCAGAGACTTGTTGGAAGATTAATTTATCTATCTCATACGCGCCCTGATATTGCATATGTCGTAAGCATGGTAAGTCAGTTTATGCATGCACCAGGACCGACTCACTTTGATGCTGTTTACAGAATTTTGAGGTATCTAAAAGGGACTCCTGAAAAAGGTGTTTTATTTCAAAAACATAATCACTCCCAAGTAGAAGTTTATACTGATGCAGATTGGGCAGAAAGTATTACAGATAAAAGATCTACCTCTTGTTATTGTTCCTTTGTTGATGGAACCTGGTTACTTGGAGAAGTAAAAAATAAAATGTAGTGGCCAAGAGTAGTGCTGAAGCAGAGTTTAGAGCTTTAGCGCATGAAATTTGTGAAGGCATATGGATCAAAAGGATACTAGAAGAACTGAAGTTTTCTCAGACTAAACCTATACAGATTTTTTGTGATAATAAGGCTGCCATATCTATAGCGCATAATCCAATTCTACATGATAGAACTAAATATATTGAGGTTGACAAACATTTTATTAAAGAAAAAATTGATGCAGGTGCAATATGTATTCCTTATCTTCCGACGACAGAGCAAATTGCTGATGTACTAACTAAGGGGCTTCCGAAGAAGAAATTCGATAAACTGATTGACAAGATGGCTATGGAAGACATCTTTAAACCAACTTGAGGGGGGTGTTAGAATTTCTAGTATTTATGATTATGTAGATATTATTTATTAATATTTAGTCTTTATTGACTTTATTTTATTTTTCCTTATTGTATTAGGTCTTTGACTTTCCTTATTGTATTAGGTCTTTGACTTTCCTTATTGTATTAGGTCTTTGACTTTCCTTATTGTATTAGGTCTTTGACTTTCCTTATTGTATTAGGTCTTTTACTTTCCTTATTGTATTAGGTCTTTCTCCTATATAAGAAGTCCTAGGATTCCACATGTCAAATAAGAGATTATTATTCTCCTAAATTTGAGAGAAACTCTTACAAGTAAGATGATAACTTTGAATGACATATATGTGAAAGATTTGTATCATCCTGTTTTTTTACTTGTGAAGCCTAAAGATAAAACTAATTCAGAATAAGAAATTTGTCATAGGAAAGTGTGTGGCACAATTAGACTTTGGGTAGATGAAAATTTCCTGAATCATATTGGTGAAGAAACTCATGCACGGACGATGTGGAACAAGTTTGAATCGTTATGTGCCCCAAAAACTAGTAACAATCAATTGTTTCTGATTAAGCAGTTGATGACTTTGAAGTATCGAGAGGGAACACTTATGTTAAATCACTTGAATTCATTTCAAGGTATCCTTAATCAGCTAGCTGGAATGAATATCAAGTTTGACGAGGAGGTACATGGGTTAGTAAAAAGCAGTGTTTTGAACGAATAGATGAGAAGAAAGTCACATGGCTCTTGTTCACAGTCAGAAGTTCTTATTAGGAAGGGGAGGAGTAAAAGCAAAACTGTGAATGATAGTGACAAAAGAAAAAGCAAAAGTGGTCGGTTTGCCAATATTTGAATGTTACTATTGTGTTTGAAAGGGCATATAAAGAAGCATTGTCGAGAGTTAAAGAGAGAGAAAAAAAAATAAAATAAAGGTAAGCAGAACAAGAATTCTGATGATAATGATGCAAACACAGTTTCTACCGCCACCGAAGAGTTCCATATTTTATTTTACGGTGATGTTATTAATATCGCTACACAACAGAGCAGTTGGGTGATTGACAGTTGTGTCTCAATTCATGCTACACCCAGGAGGTATTTCTTTGCATTCTACACATCTGGTGATTTTGGTTGTGTGTTAGGATGGGTAATGGATGGATCGGCAAAAGCAGTTGACATTGGAGATATGCACTTGGAGACCAATAATGGTTTTATGCTGATGTTGAAGAATGTAAAACACATCCCTGATTTACGCATGAATTTAATCTCCATAAGTAAGCTTAATGATGAAGGTTATTACAATATCTTCTTACTAAAGGCTCTATGGTGGTAACTAAGGGAGAAAAGTATTCGTCATTGTATTTTATGCAGGCAAAGATTACTGATTGCGACATAAATATAGTGAACAATGAAGAAACTGTTGAGCTTTGGTATAAGAGATCCAGTCACATTAGTGAGAAGGGTTTGATGATTTCAGCCAAGAAAAATCATCTTCATGATATAAATAATGCACCTCTAAAAAGATGTGTTCATTGTTTGGTAGGAATGCAAAGTAGAGTTTCTTTTAAAGCGTCACAACCTCCTTCAAGGAAGCCAAATGTACTTGACTTAGTACATTCTGATTTTTGTGGTCCTATGAAAACTAAGATACTTGGAGGTTCGTCATATTTTGTGACGTTTATAGATGATCATTCGAAGAAAACGTGGGTTTATATCTTAGACTAAAGATCAGGTGTTGCAAGTGTTTAAATAGTTTCATGCCCTTCTTGAAAGAGAAACTGGTGAAAAGTTGAAGTGTGCCAGGACCGATATTGGACCTTTTGATGAGTATTGTAGAAGTCATGGCATCCGACATCAAAAGACACCTTCTAAGACTCCTCAGTTAAATAGGACGACTGAGAGAATGAACAGAACACTGGTTGAAAGAATCAGGTGTTTGCTTTCACATTCACAGTTACTGCAAACATTCTGGGGTGAAGCATTATGTACATGTTTTGAATCTCACTCCATGTATTTCATTGTATAATGACGTACCGAACATAATTTGGTCGAAAAATGATATATCTTATAATCACCTGCGCGTTTTTAGTTGTAAGCTTTCGTTCATGTTCCTAAAGATGAGAGAACGAAGCTTGATGAAAAAAGTAGACCATGTGTGTTCCTTGGCTATGGTCAAGATGAATTCAGTTACATACTATACGATCCAGTGCAGAAGAAAATTGTAAGAAGTCGAGATGTTTTGTTCGTAGAAGATCAAACTATACAAGACATTGAGAAGACAGATGAAACAAAGTCTGAATACAGTGATGATCTGATTGACTTAGATTTAGTTCCTTTGACACAACCTTCTACACAGATTGAAAATTTGGTTCAAAATGATCAGCTTAATGATACCGATGAGGTAGATGATTCTGAACAAATTGAGGCAGATGATGATGTTCATGAACAGTTGCTAGAAACTGAAGTTCCTACAGATGTTTCCCTCGTTAGAGATCAACGTCCGTCAACAAGATTTTCTGTTGACGAATATGTGTTATTGACTGACGGGGGAGAACCCAAGAGTTATGAAGAGGCCATAGAAGATGAGCACAAAAGAGAGTGGATTGATGCAATGAAAGACGAGTTGAAGTCTTTGCATGAAAACCACACTTTTGAGCTTGTAAGATTGCCTAAAGGAAAAACTGCACTGAAAAATAAGTGAGTTTATCGAGTGAAAAAAGAAGAACACACCTCAAAGTCACGTTACAAAGCGAGACTAGTTGTCAAAGGGTTCAATCACAAGAAATGTGTTGACTTTGATGAAATTTTTGTTCCTGTTGTTAAGATGTCTTTTATACGTGTAGTTATGGGTTTGACAGCAAGCCTTAACTTAAAAGTTGAGCAGATGAATGTTAAAACTGCATTTCTTCATGGTGATTTAGATAAAGAAATTTATATGGAACAGCTAAAATGTTTTGAGGAGAAAGACAAGGAGAAACTTGTGTGCAAATTGAAGAAAAGTCTTTATGGGTTGAAACAGACACCAAGACAGTGATACAAGAAGTTTGAGTCAGTTATGAGGGAGCAAGGCTTCAAGAAGACTACTTCTGATAATTGTGTCTTTTTGCAAAAATTTTCTTATGATGATTTTATCATATTATTGCTTTATGTTGATGACATTTTGATTGTTGGCAGGAATGTTTCAGGAATTGACATGTTGGAGAAACAGTTGAACAAATCCTTTTCCATGAAGTGTTTGGGGCCAACAAAGAAGATTCTTGGAATTCAAATAGTACGAGATAGAGCATCCAAGAAATTATATATGTCACAGGAGCAATACTTGGAGAAGGTCTTGAAAGATTCAACATGAGTAAAGTTAAAGTTGTCAGTTCTCCTTTATCCAGTCACTTTAAACTGAGTAGCAACCGTAGCCCTTTTATAGACAAAGAGAAGAAAGACATGAGAAGAGTTTCATATGCTTCAGTAGTTGGGAGCTTGATGTATGTCATGGTATGTACTAGACCAGATATTACTCATGTTGTTGGTGTTGTTAGTCGTTTTATGTCTAATCCAGGAAAACAACATTGGGAGACAGTCAAGTGGATATTGAGATATTTGCGAGGTACTTCTAGTTTGAAGCTAACTTTTGGAAGTGGAAAGCCCGTGCTTGTCGGTTACACTGTTTCAAATATGGCAGGAGATCTAGATTACTGAAAGTTTACTTCCGGCTACTTGATGACTTTTGCAGGTGGTGCAGTGTCTTGGCAGTCAAGACTACAGAAGTGTGTTGAACTTTCTACGACTGAAGCAAAATATGTTGTAGCTGCGAAAGCGTGCAAAGAAATGTAGTGGATGAAGCGCTTTATATAGGAGCTTGACTTCAAGCAACAACGATATGTGATATTCTACGATAATCAGAGTGTTATTCATCTTGGTAAGAACTCTTCATTTAATTCAAGAACCAAACATATAAATAATGTAAGGTATCATTGGATGAAAGATGCATTGAATGATGGTTTGTTTGAGCTTGAGAAGATACATACTGATCATAATGGATCTGATATGTTGACTAAGAATCTACTAAGAGAAAAACCTGAGTTTTGTCGTTCCGCTGTTGAAATGACAAGTTCCCCCAAACAGTAAAAATTGAGAGATTTGTTGAGTATTTTTCACATTAGTGGTGGAAAACTCAAAAGTAAAAGTCCAATAGGGAATTTAGGTTTCTCTTATTTAAAGGTAAAAAAGTCAGTCGGATGTGTTGTTGCACACAAAGCGAGGAGAGAGAGAAAGAAAAAGGGAAGAATTCTACATTCGTACAATTTTCGTATTTCAGTTCGTTGGGGGTCAATTTGTGGCCCGATAGCTGAAATATTGACAGCGTGTTCTTGACACAAGGGTCTTTGGTAAACGGGTTGTCGAGTTCAGCCAAATTAATATTTATACTGGCTTGCTAATCTAGCTTGTAGATAGCGGTAGTCAGGTCGATCCATAGGGAACCATGAATTAACCTCTCTTAATTAATTTCTATTTGCCTAAATTAAAACTCAAAAGTAAACGGGGGATATAGAGGGATCTTTGGGAGCACAAAGAAGAGAATTATATGCTCGGGATCGTGAAGATTGCAGCGAGAACGTGAAATCAACACTAGTTTTTATTTCTTCTTTCCATTTTAATTTGTAGTTTTGTTATGAGTTTATTATTGAGTTTAAATTTTAGAATATTGAACATGTTTGGCTAAACTCTCTTATTTTAGGGATTGATATAGCCATTAAACATTATATTTTGATTAATTTAAATAGTTTTGATTGATTGCTTTAATTTCATTCATGATTTTATATGTTTAATGGTTTTAATCTCTTGATCACAGATTAATTGTTTAAATCTAGTCTAAATCATATTTTCTCAAGCAAACAATTTAGACAAATCAAACAATTAATCCGTGATCAAGAGATTAAAAGCATAAGTCAACTCCTTGCTACAAATTTTAAGATAATTACGGATCATAAAATCATAGAGTGCAATAAAACAAAAAATATTAAATTAAAACGTCAATTTAATTAATATCAATCAATCATAAAAATAACATCAAGAAACAAATAATTCTTGAATAAAAAAACTAAAATTTATAATGAACTCAAAGCCTCACAAAGTTACAATTATAAATGAACAATAACATTTGAATTAGAAAAAAAAAACACCTATTGTTTGTTGGTTGAAGAAAAAACTCAATAAATAATCACATTCTTGACAATTTGAACTCGAGTTCAAAGGTTAATATAATAAATGTTTCAATCAGACCAAATTTCCAACTTTATACATTAAATGATTTTTATCTCTATAGTATTATCTGTCGGCTCAGTTTGTTGATATTATATTCCAAAACTTCTATTTTAAGCTCTTATTTAATATAATTGTCTCGTTCACCTCTGAACGCTCGATTTCTGCAAAACATGTGATTAAACACATTAATTTCAATCAACTAACAAGAATTAAATATTATAAAATAACACTTTTGGAGTGCTATCAGCGACTATGTTCAAACAAAAGGAAGGGGGGCATGGGCTTTTGGGACCTTACTATCTTCAATCAAGCTATGTTTGCAAAACAAAGTTGGAGACTAATCAAGGACCCCGATAGTCTATTGGCTAAAGTGCTCCGTGGTAGATACTTTAAAATAAGGCATTTCCTTAAAGCAGAGCTAGGGACTAATCCTTTCTACATTTGGAGAAGCATTTTGTGGGGACGTGAACTCTTTAAAAAAGGCTACCATTGGAAAATTAGCAATGGACTTCGAGTGGATGTGGCCACATATCCTTGGATACCAAGGGAAGGGAACTGCAGACCTCTCTACTGTCCTCCTCATATTACACAACTCACGGTAGCTCACTTTCTCTCGGCGCATGGTGCGTGGAAAGAAGCAATGGTTCGTGATTCTTTTATTGAACAGGATGCCAAAGCAATTCTCAATATCCCGGTTGAGTCTTATAGAAGAGAGGACAAGATCATGTGGCACCTTGACAAAAGAGGGAGTTTCAAGGTTCATAGCGCATACAGGTTGGGAGTTCTATCTCAAGACATGGAGGAGGTCTCACCATCGAACTTATCCTACCAAGAGGCTATGTGAAAACGTTTATGGAAAGCTAAGGTTCCGAACAAAGTCAAAATTTGTGGATGGAGAATTTTAAATAATATCCTACCAACCATGGACAACCTATGTAAAAAAGGGATGAATCGTATCCCTACTTGTTACTTGTGTAGGAAAAAATGTTGAGTCGGTTGTTCATCTTTTTTGGGAATGTAAATTCACAAAAAGACTATGGCCAAAGTTTCTCTCCAACACTGATGATCTTTTTGTTTTAAACAGGGAGCTTTGGCAGGCAGCGGACTACTGTGACTGGCTTTGGAAGGATGCAACCTCAGACCATGGGGAGGAGGGTTATACTGAACGAAGTCTAATCTTATGCTGGCAAATTTGGACTTACCGAAACGAAATAAAGCATAACAAAAGGCAGATCAATGTAGAGAACATGCATACAGAAACAAATTGCGAAGTATTTTGCAGAATTTATAGGTTCATCGTAGTTGGAGGCACATGAAGGAGATCTCACTTACCGTGGGGATGTGGTAATAAACACCCAAATTTTGGAGGAAAGGTGCAGATGGAAGCGGTCGGTCGTCGAAGGGCATATGGAAACTGTCCTATGACGCGAGCTGGAACCCGAAGCTTCAAAGGGGTGGCATAGGATGGGTTCTTCGACACTGGAATGAGACGACAATCCCAGCTAGGCAGAGGTGTATTTCACGGACATGGAATATTGAGTGGCTAGAAGCGTTGGCTATCACTGAAGGTCTGAAAACTCTACCAGGAAATGGATCTCAAAAAATCATTGTTGAGTCGGATGCCCTCACAATCGTGAATCTTCTCAATTCAAAAATTTCGGATTACATAGAACTTTCTAACTTCATTGATGAAGCCCTTGCAATGGTGGATGGAAAAAACGTGGATTCCTTCATACATGTGAACCATAAGCAAAATGAAATAGTCCATTATTTGGCAACTTTAGCGTGTGAATAAAGAGTTTCAAATTTCTAGAGTGACTCTTTCCCTCCCTCTTTAATTCATCTAAATGATGTAGATGTTTTGGCTTCTTTTCATCTATGTGGGTCCTGTCCCACTATTTGTTTCTTAAGGAGTTTTTCTGATGTATTAGTTTTTTCCATTTAAAAAAAAAAAAAGTTTACCAAAAAAAAAAACATTTATGGAAGATTCTATGCATATATAATTTTAACCAACACAGAAATCTCAAGCAAAACAAAGTCATCAACAACAATTAATGGACTTTTGCAACAGTTAACTACTTTCACCAAAGATAAGAACAAAACATCTTTAAATCTCTGTCCAAAAGATAATTTAGTTGTCTCCTAATAACCATTTGAAAAATTCAATTTTAAAATTGTTTCTCGTACATCCAAACGAGCTATATAAAATTACCAGCTACATTGTTCTAATCTCCGAAATAATTTCTCACATATATAATATATACATAACAACTAACAATGGTATTATTGATACAATCAATATCAAGTTTATCTGACATAATCAGATACTATACTCGAAAACGAAGCTACTCATCCAAATTTTCGAAATTTATAATCGAAACACAAACATATTAAAAAGAGAGAGAAAAAGAAACTTTTCATGATACGTACACTAGTTCTTCTCTCTGCATGGTTAATATCAACGTTGTGTATTCAAAATTTACAGATTGCATCATCTCAACAGAAAATCATGGCAGTGTTAAGGATCTGATGAGAAGAAGAGAAAGCCAAGAACATTAGAACCACCAGTATCAACACCGGCAGGCCAAGAACCACCAACGGCGGCGGAGGTAGCGGCGGCACCACCAGTGGCAACAGAAGCAGGGAAGCTGTCCACAAAAGTAAAATCATCACTGAACTCCGGCTGCAATAATTGACCATAAAAAATATATGGTTATCTTGCTTCCTATGTCAGCCGTCGTCGAAAGATCCGGCCAAAGAAGGCGATACCGAAATTTTGCAGAAGAAATAATACGGTTCTTTCTACAATTTAATCTTATGTTACGAAAGAAAAATCTTGAACGAAATTTCTTTGCTGCAAGGACAAGAGTGGAAACGTCGGAAAGAGCGTTTCACACTCGGTCGCCTCCGCTGTCACGGCTCACCGAAATCCGCCATTCTTGCAGCCATTCAAAGCTGCCTCCATTTTTTTTTAGAAGGAAACATGAACTTGAAGGGTGAAAGCAAAGGAATCAATTGATTAGGTAGGTGGGGTTGGAGGTTTGGAAATATATAAATATTTTGTCTTCATTTTTCTACAAAGGCGAACGAGTCATATTCAGAACCCACTATGCCTCTCAAAATGTCTTGATTCACTTAATTGAACTTAATCTCATCTCTATTTGAAATTGATAATATTAATTAGTAATGATTCAATGTGTGCAATCTCAACTTTATATCCTATTTTTTTTTTCTCTTTTTTTTTATTTATTTTTTTTTATTTAAAAGTCCTTCTAATCTTTAGGGATTAAATGTCATTTAATAAAAATAAATAAATATGTTTCAATACCTAACATTTAACCTACTAGATGTAGTTTTCAAAGTTTAATTGTCTGTGTAGACATTTGATCATCTAATAAATAAATAAAATATGCGTTTGTATGTTATAATTCAATATAAATCAATTTTCTAAAGTGTAACATCAGGATTTGAAAGAGGCTCCATGGTCTAGTGGTAAGAACATTAAACTCTAAATCTAGTAAATCAGAGTTCAAATCTGGGTAGGACCTTATTTTTTCATTATTTCTACATGAATCAATTTTCTAAAGTTTAACATCAAAATTTGAAAGAGGTCTCATGGTTTAGTGGTTAGGACATTAAACTATGAATCTAGTAACCTGAGTTCAAATCTCGGTGGGATCTTATTTTTCAGACTTTGAATCTAGCAACCCGAGTTCAAATGGGACCTTTATCAACTTTCTTAAAAGGTAAATAAAATATGCATTTGTATGTTATATTTCTATATGAATCAATTTTCTAAAGTTTAACATCAAAATTTGAAAGAGGTCCCATGGTCTAGTGGTTAGGACATTAGACTCTGAATCTAGTAACCCGAATTCAAATCTCGGTGGGACCTTATTTTTCATTATATTTCTAAATTTGTTTATTTATCAATTTTCTTAAAAGGTAAATAAAATATGCATTTGTATGTTATATTTCTATATAAATCAATTTTCTAAAGTTTAACATCAAAATTTGAAAGAGGTCCCATGGTCTAGTGGTTAGGACATTAGACTTTGAATCTAGTAACCTGAGTTCAAATCTCGGTGGGACCTTATTTTTCATTATAGTTCTAAATTTGTTTATTTATCAACTTTCTTAAAAGGTAAATAAAATATGCATTTGTATGTTATATTTCTATATGAATCAATTTTCTAAAGTTTAACATCAAAATTTGAAAGAGGTCCCATGGTCTAGTGGTTAGGACATTAGACTTTGAATCTAGTAACCCGAGTTCAAATCTCGGTGGGACCTTATATTTCTAAATTTGTTTATTTATCAACTTTCTTAAAAGGCAAATAAAATATGCATTTGTATGTTATATTTCTATACGAATCAAATTTCTAAAGTTTAACATCAAAATTTGAAAGAGGTTCCATGGTCTAGTGGTTAGGATATTAGACTCTGAATCTAGTAACCCGAGTTCAAATCTCGGTGGGACCTTATTTTTCATTATAGTTCTAAATTTGTTTATTTATCAACTTTCTTAAAAGGTAAATAAAATATGCATTTGTATGTTATATTTCTATATGAATCAATTTTCTAAAGTTTAACATCAAAATTTGAAAGAGGTCCCATGGTCTAGTGGTTAGGACATTAGACTCTGATCTAGCATCCCGAGTTCAAATCTCGGTGGGACCTTATTAATCATTATATTTCTAAATTTGTTTATTTATCAACTTTCTTAAAAGGTAAATAAAATATGCATTTGTATGTTATATTTCTATATGAATCAATTTTCTGAAGTTTAACATCAAAATTTGAAAGAGGTCTCATGGTCTAGTGGTTAGGACATTAGACTCTGAATCTAGTAACCCGAGTTCAAATCTCGGTGGGACCTTATTTTTCATTATAGTTCTAAATTTGTTTATTTATCAACTTTCTTAAAAGGTAAATAAAATATGCATTTGTATGTTATATTTCTATATGAATCAATTTTCTAAAGTTTAACATCAAAATTTGAAAGAGGTCTCATGGTCTAGTGGTTAGGACATTAGACTCTGAATCTAGTAACCCGAGTTCAAATCTCGGTGGGACCTTATTTTTCATTATAGTTTTAAATTTGTTTATTTATCAACTTTCTTAAAAGGTAAATAAAATATGCATTTGTATGTTATATTTCTATATGAATCAATTTTCTAAAGTTTAACATCAAAATTTGAAAGAGGTCCCATGGTCTAGTGGTTAGGACATTACACTTTGAATCTAGTAACCCGAGTTCAAATCTCGGTGGACCTTATATTTCTAAATTTGTTTATTTATCAACTTTCATAAAAGGTAAATAAAATATGCATTTGTATGTTATATTTCTATATGAATCAATTTTCTAAAGTTTAACATCAAAATTTGAAAGAGGTCTATGCATTTGTATGTTATATTTCTATATGAATCAATTTTCTAAAGTTTAACATCAAAATTTGAAAGAGGTCCCAAGGTCTAGTGGTTAGGACATTAGACTCTGATCTAGCAAGCGGAGTTCAAATCTCGGTGGGACCTTATTTTTCATTATATTTCTAAATTTGTTTATTTATCAACTTTCTTAAAAGGTAAATAAAATATGCATTTGTATGTTATATTTATATATGAATCAATTTTCTAAAGTTTAACATCAAAATTTGAAAGAGGTCCCATGGTCTAGTGGTTAGGACATTAGACTCTGAATCTAGAATCTTGGGACCTTATTTTTCATTATATTTCTAAATTTGTTTATTTATCAACTTTCTTAAAAGGTAAATAAAATATGCATTTGTATGTTATATTTCTATATGAATCAATTTTCTAAAGTTTAACATCAAAATTTGAAAGAGGTCCCATGGTCTAGTGGTTAGGACATTAGACTTTGAATCTAGTAACCCGAGTTCAAATCTCGGTGGGACCTTATATTTCTAAATTTGTTTATTTATCAACTTTCTTAAAAGACAAATAAAATATGCATTTGTATGTTATATTTCTATACGAATCAATTTTCTAAAGTTTAACATCAAAATTTGAAAGAGGTTCCATGGTCTAGTGGTTAGGATATTAGACTCTGAATCTAGTAACATGAGTTCAAATCTCGGTGGGACCTTATTTTTCATTATAGTTCTAAATTTGTTTATTTATCAACTTTCTTAAAAGGTAAATAAAATATGCATTTGTATGTTATATTTCTATATGAATCATTTTTCTAAAGTTTAACATCAAAATTTGAAAGAGGTCCCATGGTCTAGTGGTTAGGACATTAGACTCTGATCTAGCATCCCGAGTTCAAATCTCGGTGGGACTTTATTAATCATTATATTTCTAAATTTGTTTATTTATCAACTTTCTTAAAAGGTAAATAAAATATGCATTTGTATGTTATATTTCTATATGAATCAATTTTCTGAAGTTTAACATCAAAATTTGAAAGAGGTCCCATGGTCTAGTGGTTAGGACATTAGACTCTGAATCTAGTAACCCGAGTTCAAATCTCGGTGGGACCTTATTTTTCATTATAGTTCTAAATTTGTTTATTTATCAACTTTCTTAAAAGGTAAATAAAATATGCATTTGTATGTTATATTTCTATATGAATCAATTTTCTAAAGTTTAACATCAAAATTTGAAAGAGGTCTCATGGTCTAGTGGTTAGGACATTAGACTCTGAATCTAGTAACCCGAGTTCAAATCTCGGTGGGACCTTATTTTTCATTATAGTTCTAAATTTGCTTATTTATCAACTTTCTTAAAAGGTAAATAAAATATGCATTTGTATGTTATATTTCTATATGAATCAATTTTCTAAAGTTTAACATCAAAATTTGAAAGAGGTCCCATGGTTAGGACATTACACTTTGGATCTAGTAACCCGAGTTCAAATCTCGGTGGGACCTTATATTTCTAAATTTGTTTATTTATCAACTTTCTTAAAAGGTAAATAAAATATGCATTTGTATGTTATATTTCTACATGAATCAATTTTCTAAAGTTTAACATCAAAATTTGAAAGAGGTCCCAAGGTCTGATCTAGCCGAGTTCAAATCTCGGTGGGACCTTATTTTTCATTATATTTCTAAATAAAATATGCATTTGTATGTTATATTTCTATATGAATCAATTTTCTAAAGTTTAACAACAAAATTTCAAAGAGGTCCCATGGTCTAGTGGTTAGGACATTAGACTTTGAATCTAGTAACCCGAGTTCAAATCTCGGTGGGATCTTATATTTCTAAATTTGTTTATTTATCAACTTTCTTAAAAGGTAAATAAAATATGCATTTGTATGTTATATTTCTATATGTATCAATTTTCTAAAGTTTCAACTTTCTTCAAAGGTAAATAAAATATGCATTTGTATGTTATATTTCTATATGAATCAATTTTCTAAAGTTTAACATCAAAATTTGAAAGAAGTCCCATGGTCTAGTGGTTAGGACATTAGACTCTGATCTAGCAAGCCGAGTTCAAATCTCGGTGGGACCTTATTTTTCATTATATTTCTAAATTTGTTTATTTATCAACTTTCTTAAAAGGTAAATAAAATATGCATTTGTATGTTATATTTATATATGAATCAATTTTCTAAAGTTTAACATCAAAATTTGAAAGAGGTCCCATGGTCTAGTGGTTAGGACATTAGACTCTGAATCTAGAATCTCGGTGGGACCTTATTTTTCATTATATTTCTAAATTTGTTTATTTATCAACTTTCTTAAAAGGTAAATAAAATATGTATTTGTATGTTATATTTCTATATGAATTAATTTTCTAAAGTTTAACATCAAAATTTGAAAGAGGTTCCATGGTCTAGTGGTTAGGACATTAGACTCTGAATCTAGTAACCCGAGTTCAAATCTCGGTGGGACCTTATTTTTCATTATATTTCTAAATTTGTTTATTTATCAACTTTCTTAAAAGGTAAATAAAAAATGCATTTGTATGTTATATTTCTATATGAATCAATTTTCTAAAGTTTAACATCAAAATTTGAAAGAGGTCCCATGGTCTAGTGGTTAAGACATTAGACTTTGAATCTAGTAACCCGAGTTCAAATCTTGGTGGGACCTTATATTTCTAAATTTGTTTATTTATCAACTTTCTTAAAAGGTAAATAAAATATGCATTTGTATGTTATATTTCTATATGAATCAATTTTCTAAAGTTTAACATCAAAATTTGAGAGAGGTCCCATGGTCTAGGGGTTAGGACATTAGACTCTGAATCTAGCAACCTGAGTTCAAATCTCGGTGGGACCTTATTTTTCATTATATTTCTAAATTTGTTTATTTATCAACTTTCTTAAAAGGTAAATGAAATATGCATTTGTATGTTATATTTCTATATGTTTCAATTTTTATATTTCTATATGATTCAATTTTCTAAAGTTTAACATCAAAATTTGAAAGAGGTCCCATGGTCTAGTGGAATATGAAAGAGGTCCCATGGTCTAGTGGTTAAGACATTAGACTCTGAATATAGAATCTCGAGGTCCCATGGTCTAGTGGTTAGGACATTAGACTCTGAATCTAGAATCTTGGGACCTTATTTTTCATTATATTTCTAAATTTGTTTATTTATCAACTTTCTTAAAAGGTAAATAAAATATGCATTTGTATGTTATATTTCTATATGAATCATTTTTCTAAAGTTTAACATCAAAATTTGGAAAAAGTAAAAAAGCGTGCTTCTAGGGCTGGTTCAGCGTGCTTCTCTCTCAGCGCCGCCAGGGGGTGTTTCTTCTTCGCGTGGTTTGGCTGGGCAGCAGCGTCGCCGGCGGTGGGGGGGGTGTCTTCTAGGGCTGGTTCAGGTGGGTCGTAGGTGAGGGTGGAGTCAGGTCTGATGGGGAAGAAGGGTAGGTCCAAGGATAGGCCGTTGGAGGGGACTCATGAAGCTATTTCGGGTGGGCTATCGAAGAAGGTTGTCCCCGGTAAACGGCTGACGGAAGTGAAGAACCATCTGAGGGCTCGGGGTGGCGCTGATCTGGGGTTGGATGGTTTCCCGGAGCTCGGCGGTAGGCGGGGGGTGCAGACGGCGGGGTGGGGCTTGGTCTCGGAGAGAGGTGGGTCTGTTGAGGAGGTGCAGATAATAGCCGCTCGGGGTGGCGACGGGGGGGGTTATGTTGCTGCGGATGTTGGGTCTGTTGAGGAGGTGCAGCCGGAGGTGTGGGGGGTGGGTTCGGAGGGAGGGGGCGGGAGTGTTGGATTCGCCGGTGGTGGTGGAGGAGGGGGGGGCACGGTGGTGCTAGCTGGGATGGATGGTGGGGATTTTGTTGCCAGTCAGTGGAGGACTGGGCCATCTGTTGAGAGATCACTTCAGGCCGATATTGGGGCAATCCGAGCTGACCAATTGTGTGTTATAGATGGGCGGACTGAATGTACTATTCTGCCTGACTCGGGTATTGGGATGTCTAATCCTTCGAGAACTGATAATATGCTTCTTGGTGTTGGCCAGTCTCGTGGTAGTGTGTTGGGGCCCATTGGACCCAACGGGTCTGCGGGTGGTGGAGATGGTACAGTAAGAGGGTCGGGCAATCCCTCGTGGGTGTCGCTTTTTGGCTCTACAAAGGCTTCTGAGGAACCTATGGTCTACACTCCCCTGCAGGTTATTGATGGGGTGCGTGTTGTCGTTCCCCCAGCTGGTGTCTGTGAAGAAGGCATTGCGTTCTGGCAGTATTCGATAGTGGGGCAGTTTGTGGAAGGGCGTATGCCGTATGCTGTTCTCTCTCGGTTAGTTAGCCGCATTTGGGGTCGAATTGAGGAACCGACCATTTCTATGCTGGATAATGGTCTTATTATGTTTCGGTTTCGTTCTGCGGCGTCCCGCGACTGGGTGTTGTCTAACGGGCCGTGGCATATAGGTGGTCGACCCATTTTGCTTCGTCAATGGTCACCAGGTATTGCTCCTGAAAATTTTGTGTTCGATTCTGTTCCTGTTTGGGTTAAGCTTTTTAATGTGCCGTTTGAGTTATGGTCCCGTAAAGGGTTGGGCACTATTGCTTCAGCTGCTGGCAAACCTGTTTGTTTGGATCGGGCTACTGCAGAATGCTCCCGTCTTTCCTTTGCCAGAGTACTGGTGGAGGTCGGAGTGAATAATGAGTTGCCTTCGTCGGTTCCTGTTAAGTTGGATGAGGGGGTTGTTGTGGTTAGATTGGAGTACGCCTGGAAGCCGAAGCGGTGTGTTCATTGCCAAGTTTTTGGTCATTCTAGTTCTAATTGTAGTAGCCAAGTGGTTCAAAAGGTGTGTGAGCTCCCACCTGTGGTCCTAGATGGTGTCCCTTGTGGTTCCCTTGGCGGCAATTCTGTTGTCTCCCCGTCTATGCCTGAGGCGGGTATGGCTCGAGATCCGGTGAATCGGGGTGTGTTTTCGAGAGTTGCTAAAAACTGCAGAGTGGGTCGGGTTGCGGCCTCGTCGAGTTCCCCTCGAATGTCTGCTCCTCGTCTAGTGCTTCCCTCCGTAAGGAACCCGTTAGTATCTAATTCTTTTGCTGTTATTGCGCCTAGCGATACAGATGCGATGGTGGAGTCGGGTATGGTTCTTCCGTTGCCTTTGCGTGGGGAGCACAGAGTGGGTAATGTGGCTATTGTGCAGGATGGTCTGAATGGTATGCTCTCGAACGTTTCAGCTGTTGTGGCGAATGAGGAGTGTGGTGATCCCCTAATGGATCAGGGTATTGGCTTGTCTTCTAACCCTGTGGTTTATGAATAGGTGGTGTTCTTGGAACGTGCGGGGTTTGGGGAGTCCTGTAAAGGGTCGTGTTGTGCGATCCTTCCTTAAGTCGGCTAAAGTGGGCTTCTGTGGTCTTTTGGAAACTAAGGTTAAAGCGCCTCAGTTTCAGTCAGTTTTTCGTAGATTTGGTGAAGACTGGCAGTGTGTTTGTGGTTATGGAGTTAATGGGTTGGGTCGTATTTGGGTGATGTGGCGATCTTCTCAGTTCTCCTTTATCCCTACTGTTATTGGTTCCCAGATGATCTGGGGTACTCTGGTGGAGCGCTCTTCTCAGCAGTCTTTCCATGTTGCGTGTGTGTATGCAGCTAATTCTGAGGTTGAGAGAAGATTGGTGTGGAATGAGATTATCTCTATGTGCCAGTCTTGGACTCTCCCTGGGGTAGTGATGGGTGATTTCAACGCGATTCGGGCTTCTTCTGAGAGCTTTGGGGGTACATTGGTTGATTCGGAAATGAATGCTTTTGATGGTATGATTGCCCAAGCGGATCTGGTTGAGCTTCCCGTTACGGGCAGTTGGTACACTTGGACTAATTCGCCTCAGGGGCCGACTGACATTATGAAGCGTTTGGATAGGGTGTTAGTCAATTCTGAGTGGATGTCCTCTCAGCCGGTTGGTGAGGTGCGCGCCCATAGCTGGGGTATTTCAGATCATTCACCGTTGGTGTTTTATGTTGGGTTGCACGTCCCTCGACGGCCGCCCCCTTTTCGGTTCTTTTGTCATTGGGCGGAGGATCCCCGTTTCTTGGACATTGTTGCTGGCAGTTGGGTTAAGTATTCGGGGGTTTCTCCTTTGGTTAGCTTAACGAGGAACCTTAAGGCTCTTAAGCTTGCCCTTCGTCAACCGTTTGGATGCTCCTTGTCGTCTCTTAGTATGCAGGTTTCTATGGCTCGTGTTCGTATGGAGGAAGCCCAGTTAGCTTATGCCGAGAATCCTCTTTCCCCTACTCTTCAGGCCCGAGTAAGTAGCGCGTCTCAGGATTTCTGGGCTAGCGCTCGAAAGGAGGAGTCTTCTCTCAGGCAGAAATCCAGGGTGCAATGGCTGGCTCTTGGGGACCGAAATTCTACTTTCTTCCATCGTAGTGTCAAGGCCCGTCTTTTCTGTAATGGCATTCATTCTCTGACTAGTAGGGATGGGCGTAACCTTTCTTCTCAGGCTGATATTGCTCAGGAAGTGGTAGGCTATTTTCGCAATATCTTTGGCACCCAGTCGATTGGTTATCGGGACCTTACTAACCAGTTGGCTTCGATTGTTGATTTTCGCTGGCCGGTGGAAAGTGGAATGGATATGGTTAGGCCTATCTCGCGTGAGGAGGTCAAGGGAGCTTTGTTTGCCATGAGTAGTAGTAAGGCCCCTGGTCCTGATGGCTTCTCGGTTGGGTTCTTCAAATCTGCTTGGAGTGTTATTGGAGATGACTTTTGTGCTGCGGTCCTGCACTTCTTTGACTCTTGCTACCTTCCTCCTGGTGTGAATGATACAACGATTACTCTGGTGAAGAAAAAGGAGCTCCCTACGGGGCCTGGTGATTTTCGCCCCATCTCGTGTTGTAATGTGGTGTACAAGTGCATCTCGAAGATTCTTGCCAATCGCTTAGGTACCTTTCTACCTGCTTTTGTAAGCCCTAATCAGTCTGCTTTTGTTAAAGGTCGGAGTATTGTGGATAATATCCTCTTATGCCAAGAGTTGGTAGGTGGGTACCACCTTAATAAGGGGCCTCCGCGGTGTGTTTTGAAGGTCGATCTCCAGAAGGCTTATGACTCTGTCCATTGGGATTTCTTGTTCAGCCTTTTGTTGGCCGTTGGGACCCCTCTCCAGTTCGTGAGTTGGATTCGGGCCTGTATTACGTCCCCTACGTTCTCTTTCCTTATAAATGGTTCTCTAGAAGGGTTTTTCCCGGGCCGGCGTGGTCTTCGCCAAGGTGACCCCTTGTCTCCTTACTTGTTTGTGATGGCTATGGAGGTGTTGTCCCGACTGTTGAATACTCCGCCTAGAGAGTTCTCGTTTCATCATCGGTGTGCTAAGATTCGCCTTACTCACCTCTGTTTTGCTGATGACTTGATGATTTTTTGCGGAGGTGATTGTGCCTCCCTTGCTTTTGTTCAGTCTACTCTTCTTGAGTTTCAGGGGTTATCTGGTCTTTGTGCTAATTCAGCTAAGAGCTCGTTGTTTTGTGCTGGGGTCTCCCCTCCGGAGGCAGTGGTGTTGGCTGGTTTGATGAACTTTTCCCTTGGGACCTTGCCAGTTCGTTATTTAGGTCTCCCGCTCATGTCGGGTCGGCTAACTTATGCGGATTGTAAGCCTCTCTTGGAAAAAATGTTGGAGCGAGTCAAGAGTTGGTCTGCACGTGCTCTCTCTTATGCTGGTCGTCTGCAGCTTATTCGGTCTGTGCTGCAGAGCTTCCAGGTTTACTGGGCGAGTGTGTTTATTCTACCAGCTCGTGTAGCGAATGAGATCGATCGCATTCTCCGAGCTTATTTATGGCGGGGCAGCTCTTCTGGTGGTGGTGGAGCTAAGGTGGCCTGGGAGGATGTCTGTGTCCCTAGAAGTGAGGGTGGTCTGGGTATTCGCCATGTTCGTTCTTGGAATGTGGCAGCTGTCATGAAGCTGCTTTGGCTTCTCTTTACTCGCTCTGGATCATTATGGGTTGCCTGGATTGATGCTTATGTCCTTCGTGGTGGCTCTCTTTGGTCCGTTCGAGTGTCAGCTAGGTGGTCGTGGTGTACTCGGGCCATCTTACGTCTCCGTGAGCAGTTCCGTCCTCTTGTACGGATGGCCATCGGGGATGGACGGCGTTGTCATGTTTGGGATGACTCATGGCTTCCAGGGGGCCCTATTGCGTTACGGTTTGAGGAGGGGTTGGCTAGTGTTGCAGGGAGCACTAATGCTGCTCTGGTGTCTGACTTCCTCCTCCCCGATGGGTCTTGGCAGTGGCCTTGTATGACTTGGGAAATGGAAGAACTGCTTCCTTTGGTACTTGCAGTTGTCCCCAATGTGGATCAGCCTGATCGAGTTATTTGGGACCCTGGTAGGTCTGACGTCTTCTCTGTGGCTAGTGCCTGGGAGACCCTTCGTCCCCGTCGGGATGTGGTGAGGTGGGCGTATTTGTTATGGTTCGAAGGTAACGTTCCGCGCCATTCTTTTATTGCATGGTTGGCGGTCAAGGACCGGTTATATACTAGGGTCCGGCTCCATTCCTGGGATTCTTCGATTCCAGCTGGTTGCGTTTTGTGCGCTGATGCCGTAGAGACGAGAGATCATCTTTTCTTCGATTGTCCTTTCAGTAAGCAGCTTTGGTCGGGGCTTCTTCGGTGGGGGCGCTCCTCACATCGTGTAGCCGTTTGGTCTACGGAGTTGTCCTGGATTTGTTGCATGGGTCGGGGAGTCTCTCGTAGGCGTCATGTTTGGAGGCTTGCTTGGTGTGCTGCTATCTACCATATCTGGAGAGAGCGTAACTGTCGTGTTCATGGTGCTAATCCTAGGTCTTCTCAGGCTGTGCTTATTAGTGCCCAAGTTGATTTGGCTTATAGGTGTGCCTCTTGGTTAAGGGTGCCAATGGCCCCGGTGTCTATTAGTGTTCCTCCTTGGGATTTGTTTCCTTGATGTGATCTCTTGGTTTTCTTTTTCGTGTTCTTGTGTGCCTTGTCCCCGGGCTGTGGGGTCCCCTGCTTGCTTTTAGTTTATATACCTATTCAAAAAAAAAAAAAAACATCAAAATTTGAAAGAGGTCCCATGGTCTAGTGGTTAAGACATTAGACTCTAAATCTAGTAACCCGAGTTCAAATCTCGGTGGGACCTTATTTTTCATTATATTTCTAAATTTGTTTATTTATCAACTTTCTTAAAAGGTAAATAAAATATGCATTTGTATGTTATATTTCTATATGAATCAATTTTCTAAAGTTTAACATCAAAATTTGAAAGAGGTCCCATGGTCTAGTGGTTAGGACATTACACTTTGAATCTAGTAACCCGAGTTCAAATCTCGGTGGGACCTTATATTTCTAAATTTGTTTATTTATCAACTTTCTTAAAAGGTAAATAAAATATGCATTTGTATGTTATATTTCTATATGAATCAATTTTCTAAAGTTTAACATCAAAATTTGAAAGAGGTCCCAAGGTCTAGTGGTTAGGACATTAGACTCTGATCTAGCCAGCGGAGTTCAAATCTCGGTGGGACCTTATTTTTCATTATATTTCTAAATTTGTTTATTTATCAACTTTCTTAAAAGGTAAATAAAATATGCATTTGTATGTTATATTTCTATATGAATCAATTTTCTAAAGTTTAACAACAAAATTTCAAAGAGGTCCCATGGTCTAGTGGTTAGGACATTAGACTTTGAATCTAGTAACCCGAGTTCAAATCTCGGTGGGATCTTATATTTCTAAATTTGTTTATTTATCAACTTTCTTAAAAGGTAAATAAAATATGCATTTGTATGTTATAATTCTATATGTATCAATTTTCTAAAGTTTCAACTTTCTTCAAAGGTAAATAAAATATGCATTTGTATGTTATATTTCTATATGAATCAATTTTCTAAAGTTTAACATCAAAATTTGAAAGAAGTCCCATGGTCTAGTGGTTAGGACATTAGACTCTGATCTAGCAAGTCGAGTTCAAATCTCGGTGGGACCTTATTTTTCATTATATTTCTAAATTTGTTTATTTATCAACTTTCTTAAAAGGTAAATAAAATATGCATTTGTATGTTATATTTATATATGAATCAATTTTCTAAAGTTTAACATCAAAATTTGAAAGAGGTCCCATGGTCTAGTGGTTAGGACATTAGACTCTGAATCTAGAATCTCCACCTTATTTTTCATTATATTTCTAAATTTGTTTATTTATCAACTTTCTTAAAAGGTAAATAAAATATGTATTTGTATGTTATATTTCTATATGAATCAATTTTCTAAAGTTTAACATCAAAATTTGAAAGAGGTTCCATGGTCTAGTGGTTAGGACATTAGACTCTGAATCTAGTAACCCGAGTTCAAATCTCGGTGGGACCTTATTTTTCATTATATTTCTAAATTTGTTTATTTATCAACTTTCTTAAAAGGTAAATAAAAAATGCATTTGTATGTTATATTTCTATATGAATCAATTTTCTAAAGTTTAACATCAAAATTTGAAAGAGGTCCCATGGTCTAGTGGTTAGGACATTAGACTTTGAATCTAGTAACCCGAGTTCAAATCTTGGTGGGACCTTATATTTCTAAATTTGTTTATTTATCAACTTTCTTAAAAGGTAAATAAAATATGCATTTGTATGTTATATTTCTATATGAATCAATTTTCTAAAGTTTAACATCTAGCAACCCGAGTTCAAATCTCGGTGGGACCTTATTTTTCATTATATTTCTAAATTTGTTTATTTATCAACTTTCTTAAAAGGTAAATGAAATATGCATTTGTATGTTATATTTCTATATGTTTCAATTTTTATATTTCTATATGATTCAATTTTCTAAAGTTTAACATCAAAATTTGAAAGAGGTCCCATGGTCTAGTGGAATATGAAAGAGGTCCCATGGTCTAGTGGTTAAGACATTAGACTCTGAATATAGAATCTCGAGGTCCCATGGTCTAGTGGTTAGGACATTAGACTCTGAATCTAGAATCTTGGGACCTTATTTTTCATTCTATTTCTAAATTTGTTTATTTATCAACTTTCTTAAAAGGTAAATAAAATATGCATTTGTATGTTATATTTCTATATGAATCATTTTTCTAAAGTTTAACATCAAAATTTGAAAGAGGTCCCATGGTCTATTGGTTAAGACATTAGACTCTAAATCTAGTAACCCGAGTTCAAATCTCGGTGGGACCTTATTTTTCATTATATTTCTAAATTTGTTTATTTATCAACTTTCTTAAAAGGTAAATAAAATATGCATTTGTATGTTATATTTCTATATGAATAAATTTTCTAAAGTTTAATATCAAAATTTGAAAGAGGTTCCATGGTCTAGTGGTTAGGACATTAGACTTTGAATCTAGTTACCCGAGTTCAAATCTCGGTGGGACCTTATATTTCTAAATTTGTTTATTTATCAACTTTCTTAAAAGGTAAATAAAATATGCATTTGTATGTTATATTTCTATATGAATCAATTTTCTAAAGTTTAACATCAAAATTTGAAAGAGGTTCCATGGTCTAGTGGTTAGGACATTAGACTCTGAATTAGTAACCCGAGTTCAAATTTCGGTGGGATCTTTTTTTTCATTATATTTCTAAATTTGTTTATTTATCAAGTTTCTTAAAAGGTAAAGAAAATATGCATTTGTATGTTATATTTCTATATGAATCAATTTTCTAAAGTTTAACATCAAAATTTGAAAGATGTTTTTTTTCATTATATTTCTAAATTTGTTTATTTATCAACTTTCTTAAAAGGTAAAGAAAATATGCATTTGTATGTTATATTTCTATATGAATCAATTTTCTAAAGTTTAACATCAAAATTTGAAAGAGGTCCCATGTCTAGTGGTTAGGACATTAGACTCTAAATCTAGTAACCCGAGTTCAAATCTGACCTTATTTTTCATTATATTTCTAAATTTGTTTATTTATAACTTTCTTAAAAGGTAAATAAATTATGCATTTGTTTGTTATATTTCTATATGAATCATTTTTTTAAAGTTTAACATCAAAATTTGAAAGAGGTCCCATGGTCTAGTGGTTAGGACATTAGACTCTGAATCTAGTAACCCGAGTTCAAAGACATTAGACTCTGAAGGTTCAAAGACATTAGACTCTGAATCTAGTAACCCGAGTTCAAAGACATTAGACTCTGAAGGTTCAAAGACATTAGACTCTGAATCTAGTAACCCGAGTTTAAAACTCGGTGGAGGAGGTGGTTGCTCGAGGATAGATCCTAAAATTAATTACAAAAATCCTCACAATTGACAATTCTAGAGATGAAGTGAGATGAAACGAGACCTCAAATTAATTACAAAAATCCTCAGAATTTACAATTCTAGAGATGAAGTGAAATGAAACGAGACCTCAAATTAATTACACAAATCCTCACAATTGACAATTCGAAAGAAGAAGTGAGACGAAACGAGATCCTCATAATTGACAATTCAAGAGAGGGAAGAAGATGAAGTGAAACGAGTTGGTCGTTTGCGAGGGTGAGATGGGGTAAGAAGGAGGATTAATTTTAAGATGCGAGAGAGAAGAAGATGAAGTAAGAAAACTAAATTTAAAGTGAAGTATTTAAAATGAAATTATTTGTACTTATCACATCATAATAAACGATTATCTTGCCAAAAAAAACAAAAGATTAGTGTTTATGTTTCATCTTCAAAAAACTAAAGGGAAAATTGAAATTGTGTGAAAAGAAGAAACGAAAGCATACTTGTAATTATTTGGAATACTCATCGCGAACCTTGGGATTAGCTTTACAAAGTTTATCGAGGAAAAGAAATCGAGTCAATCGGAAGAGACGGGGCCAAAAGAGAGGCTGACGAAAGAGAGCCTAGTAGCGGCTGAGAGAGAGAGTCGAACGCTGACAACTAAAAGAGGAGATGAATGAAAAAACAAAAACAAAAAAGATAATAGTAGAATGACTTGAAGGAAAGGAGAAGATGAAGTAAAATCTTTGTAAAATTCCAATTTTAAAGGAGTCTCAAATCAATCTTATATTTGTAAGGATTTGTATTTGATTCTGAAAAATATTATATATATATATATATATATATATATATATATATATATTTCAAAATATCATAAATACTCCTATAGATTATGTGGGCGAACCGTAAATAACGTTATCTACCAGGGGTATAATCGAAAAAGAAATTATTCATTATCTCCTCTCACGAATTAGGTAGCTATTGAATGTAAATATGAAACTTTCTTAGCTATTTTTCAAGTAGACTTTTTATTCCTAGTTATTTCTCTCAATTCCTTAGTCTACAAAACCTGCTTGGGCTTCGTTATTTGGAATTTCCAATTCTTTTAAGGATCCATTGGTCTATACCCCCTGCAAGTTATAGATGGGGTCTCGGTTGAAGTGTCGTCGAATGATGTCATTGATGAGGGTATCACTTTATGCAACACTCACTTCTTGGACAGTTTGTGGAGGGACGAATGTCGTATATTGTTATACTGTCTAGTTAGCCATATTTGGGACAAAGTGGAAGTGTAGATCATTTCTATCTTGGATAATGTGTTAACTATGTTCTAGTTCCACCTAGTTGTTTCTCGGGATTGGGTGTTGGCGAATGGTTCTTGACATATCGATGGTCAACCCATTCTGCTACGTCATTGGACCTCAGACATTGCTACTGAAACTTTTGTTTTTTACTTTGTTCCTGTCTGGGTCAAACTTTTTAATGTTTTGTTTGAGATGTGGACCCGACAAGGGCTTGAGGCTATTGCGTGTGCAGTTGGGACTCTCATATGTCTGGAGAAGTCTACTAAGGATAGGTATCGTCTTTCCTATGCTAGGTTTGTGTGGATGTTGGGGTGAATGATGAGTTACCTTCTTCAATTCTTCTACGGTTGAGGTGTATGGAAATTATGATTAGATTTGAGTATGAACGGAAGTCGGAGCGTTGTGTGCACTAGAATATGGTTGGGCATTCTAGTAGTGCTTGTAGTAAGTAGATGGCTCTGACGCTTTGTGCTCCTTCTGTTGTTCCCCCTACCATTTATCTTGTGAATACCCTGGTATTCCCTCTTCCCTTCGGTCGTTAGTGGCTTCCACTCAACCCTTTATGGTATATGTCAATCCTCTTAGGAGGGTTGTGCCTCATAACGTGGGAGTTGCAGGGTTCGTGTTAATCCCCTTAGGGCTAATGTGCCTCGTAAGTGGGTCCTTCTATTGGTGGCCTAGTGATGTCTAATGTCTTTGTTGTTCTAGGGGATGATGAAGTTTTTTCGGTATTAGATCGTGTTGACCAGGTTCCTTTTCCGTAGTTGGGGGATGTTAGTATGGTTGTGGTTGACCCTCTGTTTCCTATTCGGACTATTGTGGATCTTGATGATATGGTCTCTCGTCGATTGAGGCTCGTGTTGATCCCTTTTTGGATCGGGGTTTAGTTATCTCTACTAACCCTATTTTTTATGTGTAGTTGGTGTTCCTGGAATGTGTGGGGCTTAGGCGACCCCACAAAGGGTTTTGTTGTACGATCCACTGAGTTGAAGTCATTCGTCTCACAGGATTGCCTCCTGGTCCACTAAGTTGGAGTGGGTTTGTTATATGGGGTAGGGTTAGCGGCGTAGCCATTAGGTTTGAAGACTTGCTTGGTGTGCGACCATTTACTATATTTGGAGGACGCGAATCAAAACTTTTGAGTTCAAGGGACATGTCTCCATTCCCCTCAGTCGGTAAAATTCTCTCTCTTTGGTGCCAGTGGAGCAAAGGAAGTGAGAGACGAACTCCTCGAGATACCCTAAAAATGGGTTGGATCTATTGAATGAGATCCTGGAGACAGGGCACAACTCTCAGCTTTTGAGCAGGAGTTTCCTTTTACTGAGATAACAATTAATGCTAGCCTCATTGTTTTCGCGCATTAAGCTCAAGAATACGTTTATTTGCTAATATGATGGTCGATCATAGTTCAGTAAAGATTTTAAGTGGGTCTGCTTGGACTATGCTATGTATGAATAATCTTTTCTATTTCATACGAGATCCTGGTCCTTTATTTATAGTTCTTACATTAACCGATTTGGAATTAGGTGTAGCTATATCACAAGCTCATGTTTCTACGATCTCAATCTGTATTTGCGGGCGGGGGGCTCACACAAGTAAGTGAAGGACCCCTGTAGGGCCTTGAAGAAGTGTGGCTCACACGGTAGCCGGAATCGCGACAATGAAATCTCGATACTGTAAGACTGAAAAGGAAAAAACTCCAACTCAATTACATCCATTCCCTTTGGCTATAGTTTCACTAACGAAAAGAAAGGCAGAGCTTTTTATGTCTACCCTATTTGGTTTCTTGATTCCGAGACGAACTCCACCGACCTTTTTATTTATTTTGACGATTGAATTTCTCTATGAATGAAAAATGGGTGCTTCGGACCGGGAGTAATCACTAGTGAGAGGGCAAAAAGAGGAGGGAAGGACAAAGGAAAGAGCGATGCCTAAATTAAATCAATTGATTAGTCATGGTAGAGAAGAAAAACGACGCACAGACCGTACTCGAGCTTCCAAAAACGCCGGGACGCAGGCCCCCGAAGAGGGAAGCCCAACGAATGTCAGATGCAAAGCCCTGCACCTCATTAAGATCATATTGGTGTCCAAGTCAATATGGCTTATAATTGTGTTTCTTGGTTGTGAATGTTGTTTGCTCCTTCCTCCCTATTAGTGTTCCGCCATAAGACCTTTTTGCTTGAGTTGTAATACTTGTTCTTTGTGGTTTATTTTTTAATCCCTTGGCTCCAAGTTTTGGGGTCATTTTGTTTTGCTCTAGTAATATATTATCGTTGCAAAAAAAGAAGCGTCAAAGTTTGAAAGGAGTTTTATATATATATTATATATATAGAGAGAAAAAATTTAGATTAAAAAATATATTTTTTAAAGTTTATAGGTCAATTAAACTAAGTATGAAGGTAAAATATGAGCATAACATAACTGACAAAATGTATGAACTATTGACTAATAGGTCAAAGTTTCGAATCTCTCACCTCCCATGTTGTCAAAAGAAAAAAAAAATAGTAAAATAGGATTTAATTTAATTTTCCTTTTTTAGTACTCTAACAAGAAAGAGAAAAGGAGATCAAAACTAAGTAGTTGGAAAGTCTTGAAGGGAAGTAATGACACCTAGAGCAACTGGTCTTCAATCCATATTTTAGAATGTTTGAAAATTCGTGCATGACGTGTCAAGTCGTTGATCGCAACATTTTTCATTCGGGGAGTGAGGAGGAGGCCTTAAACTACACCACTTCGATGTTTTGAGATGATCGTGTCCACAAAAGCTTGCACTTCCTTCATGTAGAAATCTTGACTCGTCAACAATTTCCAAAGGATCAAAGAATTGATTTTCACTCAAAGAGAGTGCAAACTAGCATCAATGGTCTTGGAAAGGTCATCCAAGAACGACATAGTCTCTGCTAGTTCAGCTGAAACTTTCATAGGGTGAAAAACTTTAGAAATTAGCGGAGGCTGACCTAAGGAGTTTCTAACAATAGCACCTAATCTCACATTGAAATCCAGCATAGCAGCATCTGAGTTCAATTTATTTATTTTTATTTCTCTTTTTAAGGCATCTTAGTTAAGTTGTAACTTCATGGTTGTTGTGGTTGTGGTCGTTCGTGGTAGCATGTCGTCTAAGAGTGCATTATTTGAGCTCCTCTATCATATCTAACGCCTATGGGACCAAATCTTTGTCTCGGGTGCTATTTTCACTGTGAACGAATAACTTCTTTCGTTTCTACACTGTCAAGACAATAAAAACGAATATGTAAAATTTAGGGAAATTATAACCGATGTCAATTTAGAATAAGATAACTAGAAATATAGCATATTTTTTTAAAAAATTGCGGATATGGCAATTTCTATCGCTGATATCTTATGGCTGTAGAAGTCTATCGCTGATCACCTCAACTTTTTATAGATTTTTGTCAGTGATAATAGTCTATCACTGGTAGAAGTCTATCAGTGATATAATAAAGTCTATCAGTGATAGAAACATATTTTTTTGCCATATTTGTAAAACATTTTAAAGTTTGATAAATTTGCAATTAGTTTGAGCCTGATTGCTATTTGTACAACCAACCCTAAAATTTAACTATGTCAAACATTTGAGAGAACTAGAAAAAAGGAAACGAGAAAAATAAAAGAAAAGTAAAATAGGATTTAAATCTGTTTAGTTAAAAATAGCCCATGGAAAGGGCACAAAATCATAAATCAATAAATGTATTAAAAGCTGAGGTTGATGTTGCATGACATATTGAAAAGAGCCCACATTCCATCATATAAGATAAATTAATATTATTTTTTTTTATAAAAAATATTTAATTAATGCGATGACTTAGTGGATAACACTATTTTATGTCAATTAAACTATTTTCGATTCGACCAAATTAACATTATTAATGAATCAAAATCGAGTTAATCCTACAAATTATTTGAAAGAACTAAAGTTTTTTTTAAGCATAAATTAAAGAAATTTGGATGGTATCTAGATTCTTTAAAATATTAGTAACTGTGTATATTTATTTTAAAAATCATTACAAGTTGTAAATTTTTAGAAAAGTAGAATTACAAATATTATTTTTTCCCTAGATTAATTTTCATCGCGGAAATAAATATATTTTTATTTCATACCAAAAACTACTGGCTTACATAATTTATGATTAACCTAAATATTAGTTGACTAAAATCCTATAGATCATTAAAGACATGAAAGTCATTTTTGAATAATTAATTTTAAATAAACAAATTTAATTATAATTAATTTTATAAAAATGATTCCGAATAACCACTTTAAACTACATTGAATTGATTTAGAAATTATTTTAAATTATTAATATTTAAGTTACTTCAAAAATAATTTTTTAATCACTAAAGTTAAATTATATTTGAGAAATTATTTAACTACATACTAAAAAAATTATATAAGATAGAAAAACTATATATATAACTAAAGGTATTTAATAATAAATATAAAAAAAAAATTCAAAAATCATAGATCTCAATCAAATTAGAAACGTTAAAAATAATTTACTAAAAATTTACTAAAGACTTAAAAGTATTTGTATATATCATATAGGTATAAGCAATTTAACACAAAATAATAACACATCTAATACAATCTAAAAATATTTACAAATATGACTTTATTTTATTAGCGACAGAAGTCTATCTGGTATGGTGATAGATGTCTATCGTTAATAGACTAAAAATAGTTTCTGCGATAGAGATATATCATTGATAGAAGTCTCCTATCAAACTCTACAAAATTGTCATATTTGCAAGTCTTTTCTAGATATACTATATTTACACATACTTTACCAGGATTTGAAATCAGGTATGCGCTACAATGGGGGCGCACACGGTTAATGTGATCCCTTTGACCAACGATCCAAGAAACAAAACTATAAAATTAATGTACATAAATATTTAAAGAGATTTTTTAATTTAAAATAATAGATTTTTTAAAATAAATTTCTCATAATCATTTGCCAAAAATTACTTGTAGATCATCTCCCAAGTGATTGATCATTGACCGAGAATCATTTAGGGTGATTTTGGATTATTCAAAAATCACTTATTTACTATTGCCAAACATCACTTTTTAAAATGGAAGTGATTTTGAGGATGAAAAAATGATTTTGGTCATTTTAAAATCACTTGGAAACATGCTCTAATTAACCTAAATATTGGTTAACTATACATATAATAATTATGTATTAACTTTTAACATGTACATAATTGAACACTATTTAGCATTTATTATTTTTTTTTTAGGGTGAAGGTACTTCAAATTCTTCCATACTCTACATTTATTATACTAAAAAATAATAATTATTATTAGGGTTGATTGCACAAACAGCAATCAGACCCAAAATAATTGCAAATATGACAAAAAATCAGTGGCTATCACCGATAGACTCTATCGTTGATAAATGACTATCCCTGATAGACTTCTATCACTGATAGACTACTATCACTGACAAAATTCTATAAAAAACTGAGTCTATCAACGATAACCTTCTATCAGTGATAGAAATTGTCATATCCGCAATTTTTTTAAAAAAAATTCTATATTTTAAATTATTTTACTCTAAATTGAAATCGGTTACAATTTTCCTTATTATTAAGCATTAATTTAAATATTTTTTTTTTCTATTTATAATTAATTGTTAAATGTTAATTTATGATATTTTATCTCAATTATTTTAAATATTAAAAATAATTATTTATTAATTTAAAATATTTTTTGATTATATTTATAATTAATTGTTGAATTTTAATTTATGATATTTTATCTCAATTATGTTTTAAATAATAATAATTATTATTTATGAATTTAAATATTGTTTGATTATATTTATAATTAAATGTTAATTTTTAAATATTAAAAATAATTATTTATTAATTTAAAATATTGTTTGATTATATTTATAATTAATTGTTAAATTTTAATTTATGATATTTTATCTCAATTATGTTTTAAATAATAATAATTATTATTTATGAATTTAAATATTGTTTGATTATATTTATAATTAAATGTTAATTTATGATATTTTATCTAGATTAATTATGTTTTAATCATCACTATTTCATAATTATGAAACTATTGATCGCTATCAACTGATAAAATATAGACATCGTTTTTTTAGTTCAACAAATTTAAAACTAGAGGATTGAACCATTGAGCTTTAGGGCATGTTTGAGAGTGATTGTTGAGTTATTGATTTTAGGAGAAGAGATTTAATTACAATTGATTTTATAAAATTGATTTTCATATAATCATTTTAATGTTTGGATTGAAGTGATTTTTATAGAATTAAAAGTGATTTTAAATTATTAATGTTTGGTTTGCTTCGAAAGTGATTTTAAAATTACTAAATTCTTAAAATTATAATTTGAAATGTATTGATATATATAAGATTTATATTAATTTATAAAATTATTAACTACCTACATATAATGTTTAAAAAAAACTACCCAAATATATAATCAAAAGTATGAAATTTTAAAATATTTATCAAATTATTTTTATATAATTTACCAAAGATTTAAAAGTATATATATATATAGAAAATTTGAAAAACCAATCTTTCATTCCAACTTGGGTTTGAGGGTTTTTAAAAAATAAATTACTAAAAGTTTAAAAGTTGCAAAATTGGAAGAAAAAAAACAAAAAAACAAACTCTTAGAATCGAACTCAGGCTCGAGAGAATGCAGCCTGACATAACTACCAACCAAGCAAATAATACAATTTGTACAAAATGAACATAAATTTATATATATAAGAAATTTTTGTATTTTTAATTTAAATTAATAACCATTTCAAAAATAAATTTCTCACAATCACTCACCAAAAATCACTAAAAATCACCTCCCATGTGATTGACCGGGAATCAATCAAAGTGATTTTGAATTATTCAAAAATCACTAATTACATTTTGCCAAACATAACAATTTTGAAATAAAAGTGATTTTGGGCATGGAAAAGTGATTTTGGTCCTTCCAAAATCACTCCCAAACATGCCCTTAAATTGGTAATAAGTGTTTTATTTACCAACTAATGCTCGCATTAGCTTTAAAAGACTGTTTTTTGCTATGTTTGCAATTGTTGCGCCAAAAAATGGCCACAACGGTGAATTTATTTCTCGAAGGAAATTTCGTAAATTTCCTGAAAGCAGAAGAAAGAAAAACTGAGTTCGTCATGATGTTGCCACGTGCAGTCTGACGCTCAAGTTAGATTCCTCGATAACTTAGGCTAGTAGTAATATTTTCTTAGTCAAATGTGCATACCTTGAGCTAGAGGCCACTGAGGCTTTCTATGTGACCTTCACATCTCCTCGTAGCACTAACCAAAGCTCAACTTATAAACTTTTGCCGCTCCGTAAGCTGCAACAAATTTAGCTTCTACAGAGAAATCAGCAATACAACTTTTGTATTCTATTCCTCCATACTAGGACAAAACTTTAACCATAGTCCAATGATCAAATCCAATTGGACTTTTAACTACTGACAACTCTCACTGCATAGCACATATCGGGTCGTGTATATAAGAAGGCATACATCAGACTACCGATATGTAAAAGCACAGGGAATGCATCTCATATCATCAACATTTGAGGTATACTACATCGAATATTGACAACACCTTGTTAATATTAACAACACTTTGCCAATATTAACAACACTTTGTTAATATAAGATGATTGAGACAATACTATTTGTTCTTACGATTCAGACAATCTGAATCCACATAACAAACTAAACCTTTACCAAATCTAATATTTGGAATTGAGTCTCAAGTATATGAATATTTGTCAGAAGAGAATCCTACATCCTACACAATGATTAGGACATAAACTACAAAAACAAACTGAGAAAGCTACATTTAATGACTAAACACTTGTAGAAACAAGGTTTATCAATCTCTTGTTCAACGCCATAAGATTTGATCACATATCAAACCTTATAATTCATGATATAGATGCTAGCTTCAATTCATAAATGGATTGAATAAGCACGCAAACCTTTTGCTCTTTACCCTGAATAATGAATCTCTCTGGTTGAGACTTATAGATACTCTACTCAAGATAGCGATTCAGAAGAAAAACAGTCTTGACATCCATTAGCCTAATTTTATCACGATAAAACGTGGTAATGGATAAGAGTAGTATATTTAATTTCATGTGGCAAAAAGGGAAAGAATTGATACACAATCATCCCCTTCCCTTTGGGAATGACCCCTTTGCCACAAAATGGAGCCATAAAAGTTTGCACCTTATTGGCTAGGTCTCATAACATCTTGTAGATACACAAGCAACCAATAGGTCTTTCACTATCTGGTTGGACTACAAGATCCCAGACAGAAATAAAGTACAATACTCCATTTCGAGATTCATGGGTTTGAGCCACTAGTCATTCTCAATGTCATCATCAGATATGAAGACTTTGAGTTTGAAACTGATGGAGCGCATGTAGCGCAGCGGAATCGAGTCAGATCATTGGCACTCTAATTTCATCAATTTAGCTAAACTAGAAACATTCTCAAAACTAGAAATAAAAGAAATTAGAACACTTACCACTTGTAGTTGTAAAAACTTCTATTCTGATGCTCGAATCTCCTCACGAACCCTTCGAAGCTTCCCTCGAATTCCTCGAGAACCACCTTCGGTAGTCCCGCTATCCTCGGGCCGAGCAACGGAGTGGTGGGACTCCTTTATGAAAGAAAAAGTTTGGAAGATGAAAGTGATGAGGATTTTGTGAGAAATATCTAACACTTAGCTTTCTAATTTCTCAAGTAACATGAACTCTTCATGCTCATCCAAATATTCAAACTCTTTGAAAATTCATCAACCTCAAACCATTTGAACTTCATCCAATTTATAGGCAATTCACATGCAACCACTACAAGAAAAGACAGTTTTAGCGACGAAATAATAGCGACGAAATACGAAGCGTCGCACGGATTGCGACGAAATGTAAAATCGTCGCTCGGGAAAGCGACGAACGAATATGTCGTCGCAAGGTCGTGCGACGAATTAATAAATCGTCGCCTCGCTTGCGGCGCTTTATGATTTCGTCGCAAGTACATGCGACGAATTAATAATTCGTCGCAAAGCCACGCGACGAAAATGTAGATCGTCGCACGGCCTTGCGACGAAAATTATAATCGTCGCATGTACTTGCGACGAAATCATAAAGCGCCGCAAGACCTTGCGACGATTTATTAATTCGTCGCACGGTCTCGCGACTAAATTGTAGATCGTCGCACGGTGACCTTGCGACGAAACATAAAATCGTCGCATGACCGTGCGACGAAAAGTAAAATCGTCGCACGGTCTTGCGACAAAATTGTAGATCGTCGCACGGCCTTGCGACGAAATTTTAAATCGTCGCACGATCGTGCGACGCTTTATAAGTTCGTCGCATAATCTTGCGACGAATTTATGGTTCGTCGCAAGACCGAAATTAAAAACACAGTCGGCTTCGCATTTCATCTTCGCTCATTTAGGGATTTGAGTGTGCCTCTCCGCCTCGCTCCTCTCCGCCGCTCCGCCTCCGCCGATTCCAACTCCGCCTCCGTTCCATCTCCGCTCCTCTCCGCCTCGCTCCGCCTCCGCCTCGATCTGCCGTTCTGCCTCGCCGCTTCGCCTCGCCGCCTCGCTCCGCCTCCGCCTCCGCCGCTCTGCCTCGATCCGCGCCGCTCTGCCGCTCCGCCTCGCCGCCTCGCTCCGCCTCTTTCCGCCTCGCTCCGCCGCTCTGCCGCTCCGACCCGTCTCTCCAACTCCACCGATGTCGCGAAGAACTCCACCGCTCCGTTCCACTGCCACCGCCTTGCCACGCCACCGTATGTAGGGTATATTTATATTTCCGTGCTTTTTTCTCTTCTTTTCAATTTTTAATTTTCAATTCGTTGTCACCAACCAGATTTCTAGTTTGTTATGAACTCGGCGGTCTTGCTTCCAATCTGCTCTGCTCCGATCAACCAACTACTGTTTTTTTCAAGGTAAGAGAATTAATTTTGGATTAATGTTTTCGTATTTGACTTTTTCATGTGAATATGTTTGCTTGTAGTTCTATTTTGGCTGAATGGAAGCTTCGACGTACTGTATATGTAGGAAAAAAAGTGACTGACTGATTTTGACTAAAATATATATATCACTTGTAGGGGCTTACGGTATATGTCCGACAACATGCATATTATTTTATTAGTTTTCTTAGTTATATATAGATGTTTATGATCTCACATGTTTATTGATTATCCTAATCATTATGGAATGCTGAAAATTAGTTATATACACATTATACCCTTCCTTTTTGTTTAATTAGATTCATGATAGATTGTCCTTTTATGTTTCCTAGGGTAAAATATCTATGGATAAAAGTTGGACAAAACTTCGGAATAGATTATGCAAAGAATTTTCTGATGGAGTAAAATCATTTATCACCTTGGCAAAGGAACATGTCGATGCGAGAGGGTTTACACATTGTCCATGTAAACGTTGTCAAAATGCCATAATGAAACCAATTGGTCATGTCGAAGGTGATTTATACCAATATGGAATGGCTTTCACTTATGATAGATGGATATTTCATGGAGAAACCCCTGATTTGTCAGCTTTTTTGAAACCCAAAGAGACCGTTGAAAAACATAAGGAACCCGCAAAGACTTCTCCAAATATCGATCCGGAAAATGAAATGCTTGAATTCTTGAATGATTTGACAGGAGTGAGAGACACTGGAAATCGCGGTGAAGATAACTCAATTGAGGTTGAAACAAGTGATAATTTGAGAGGTAGAAATAATAAGTTTGAATCAATGTTTGATGAAGTCAACGAAGAATTATACATTGGATGTACTAAGATTTCATCTTTTACTTTTTTGGTAAAATTAATGCATATCAAAGTACTTAATCATTGGAGCAATAAGTCATTTGATATGTTATTGAAATTGCTTAAAGAAGCCTTACCTGATGGTACCAAAATTCTAGAATCATATTATGCTGCAAAAAGGAAATTGCGTGACTTGGGTTTAAGTTATGAATCCATACATGCTTGTAAGAATGATTGTATGTTATTTTGGAAAGAAAATGAGAAAGCAGAAGTTTGTCCACAATGTAATGAATCTCGTTACAAAATAGACAACAAGAAAGGAAAAAAGGTACCACACAAAATTTTAAGGCATTTTCCCTTGAAACCAAGACTGGAAAGATTATTTCATTCAAAACATACTGCTAGTGACATGAGATGGCATAAGGAAAAAAGAATGAACATCGATGGGGTATTAAGTCATCCGGCAGATGGTGAGGCATGGAAACACTTTGATAGACAATATTCCTGGTTTGCAAAAGATCCAAGAAATGTAAGATTAACATTAGCTACCGATGGTTTCAATCCATTTGGAAACTTGAGTTCAATATACAGTACGTGGCCAGTAATATTAATTCCATATAATTTGCCACCATGGAAATGCATGAAAGAATCACTTTTCTTCATGGCGTTGCTTATACCGGGACCAAAATCTCCAGGAAATGACATAGATATTTATTTACAACCACTAATAGACGAATTGAAAGATTTATGGAGTCATGGCAGTGAGACTTATGATGCTTATAGTGGTCAAAACTTTCGTCTTCATGCAGCTTTGATGTGGACAATTAATGACTTTCCAGCATATGCCAATTTGTCAGGATGGAGTACTAAGGGATATAAGGCGTGTCCAGTTTGTAATAAAGACATCACATCTGAGGGATTGCACAGTAAGATATGCTACATGAGACATCGTCGTTATTTACCTTTGAAACATCATTGGCGCAAAAGCAAACAGTTTAATGGTCAATCAGAAAAAAGAGCTGCACCACGATCTTTTTCTGGATTAGATGTTGTTCAGCAGTTAGAAGCAATAAATTTTCCACCACTTGGAAAAACTACAGATATATCGGGATGGAAAAGGAAGAGACTTAATGATGAAGTGAATTGGTTGAAGAAAAGTATATTTTTTGAGTTACCATATTGGTCAAGTCTTAAGATTCGACACAAACTCGATGTCATGCATATTGAGAAAAATATTTGTGACAATGTCTTGGGTACAGTATTGAATATTGAAGGAAAAACAAAGGACACTACTAAGGCACGTGAGGATTTACAGAAATTAGGAATCCGAGAAGAACTGTATCTTATAGATCTTGGAAACAAAAAGTTCTTGAAGCCACATGCTAGTTACACGTTAACAACTGATGAAAGAAAACAATTTTGTGCTTTCTTAAAAACAGTCAAGTTCCCTGATAGTTTTGCATCAAACATATCAAGATGTGTTAAAGATGGAAAGATACATGGACTAAAAAGTCACGACTCACATGTGTTACTCCAAAGACTTTTACCATTGGGAGTCCGTCCTTTTTTACCGAATGATGTCACTAGTGCAATTGCTGAATTGTCGAATTTTTTCAAAGAATTGACTGCGAAGACATTAAAAGTTGAGACTTTGAATAAACTACAAGATTCGATTGTGATAATCCTTTGTAAGTTTGAAAGAATATTCCCTCCGGCATTCTTTGATGTTATAGTTCATTTAGCTGTTCATTTATCAGAAGAAGCCAAACTTGTTGGACCTGTCAATTATAGTTGGATGTATCCAATTGAGAGGTACATTTCTTTTTTAGACTCTTATTTTAAAATTAGACGCATTTTTCTAAGACATGCAATGTATAGGAATTTGAGAACACTGAAGCAATATGTAAGAAATAAAGCTCGCCCCGAGGGTTCAATAGCAGAAGCATACATAGCAAACGAAGCACTGTCATTTTGTTCAATGTACTTGCATGGAATTGAAACGAAGTTCAATAGGACAATTCGGAATGATGATTCAACAAACTTGAGTACCTCGAACAACGATAGTCATCTACCTATATTTTCACAAAAAGCACGTCCAACTGGTTGTTCAACAACGAAATTGTTATCAAATGTCGAGTTACAAAAAGCTCATTGGTATGTACTAAACAATTGTGAAGCAGTAGATCCATATAGAAGGTATGAAAAATTATCTACATTAACGCAAAAGTTTACTAAAAATCATTATTTACTAATGATTTTAATTGTAGAGAACACGAGATTGAGCTAGAAAATAGTGGTGAAGCTAATATTGTCCGAGTGCAGGAAACTAAATTTCCAGAATGGTTTAAAAAGAAAGTGAGTCTTTAGCATTTTATCGCATTCATTGTCACTATTGTATAATGATTGTTAATTTGTTAATTTTTTGTTTTAGATTCGATCACAAATTCAATCAACGTCTAATGAGGTTATGCGTGAGTTGTATGCACTTTCAACAGGCCCTGATATGCGAGTTAGTTCGTATAGTGGGTGTAATATCAATGGTGTTAAATTTACGTCAAAAGATCGAGATGATCGCTGCACAACTCAAAATAGTGGAGTTTGTGTTTTCGGAGGACATGATAGTGATGGGGTCGACTTCTATGGTGTTCTCAAAGAAGTGATTGAATTGAAGTATGTTCATATGAAACGGTTTGTTTTATTCCAATGTGATTGGTATAATACAAATTCTAAAAAGAATGGAGTTCGCGAGGATCATCATTTTACAAGTATAGATACTCGAAAGTTTTGGTACCAGACCGAACCATTTATTCTTGCCTCCCAAGCACAACAAGTATTTTATGTTGATGATATTCGGTTAGGTAATGGGTGGAGAATAGTTCAAAAAATTCACCATAGACATTTATGGGATGTGCCTGAAATAGAAGAAAATGATCTACACGAGGTAGATATACATCAATATTCAGTTGAAGATCTGGATGTTGAAAGACAAACATTTCATAGAGTTGATGTCAATCCAAGTATAGTTTGTGAAAGTAGTGGGCATGGCGAAAAAATAAATGAGGAATACGATGAAGATGAGGAAGACAGTGAAGATGAGGAAGACGATGAAGATGAGGAAGACGATGAAGATGAGGAAGACAATGAAGATGAGGATGACGATGAAGATGACGAAGAATAGGATGAAAAGGAAGATGCGGAACGAAATCTTAACTAAAGTGGACGTAGACACGTGTAGTTAGTATAATATGTTTATTCTTTATGTTTATATTTGAAATAGAATTTATAATCTTAATTGAAGTGGACGATGACTTTTTTTTTGTTTTTTGTTTGTTTTACAGGAAACAATGTTTCGTAATCATGATGAAGACCACGATGTAGAAATGAATGATGCACCCCCAAATATCGGGGTTCGTGGTGCTTCACGCGGGCTGGGCGTTGATTGGGTGATTGAGGCAACGGGACAAAGACTCCCAGTTAATTGGGATTTACAATACAAAACACCGATTGAGGTTAATGCATCTAGCTTTTGTAGTGAGATTGGAACTTTGGTGAGGATGTATGTTCCCTTGCAATATTCCACTAAAAAAAAACTTCCAAATGAAGTATTTACAGGCATAGCGGAACGATTACTGGTAAGTGAAAGAAAGTGTTTGTTTTTTATTATAGTTTTCTCAATGATTTAGACTGTTATCTTACTAAATGATATTTTATTGATTTTTTAGAATAAATTTGATGTGGACTACTCAGACGATCATGTCAAGGGATTCATTTATCACGAGATTGGCAATCGATATAAGGATTACAGATCGAGGCTGTACAAACACTACCAAAAAATGGGTGGTTCAAGAGGAGGTTCTGAACACCCATATAAAAATGTTTTTCTTGAAGATTGGAAGATTTTGTGTGAAAGATGGGAAACACCAGAATGGCAGGTAAATATTAATTGAATTTTAAATTAGAATTGAATGTTTTTATAATGATACATTATTCTAATGTAGGAAAAGTCCGAAAAAACTAAGAAAAGTAGAAGTATGCTCCCTTATAACCATTGTGCTGGAACAAAATCATTTTTGTGTCATCGAGAAGAGAAGGTAATATGTACTTTATTTGTAGTTTTTATATTAATTTATTAATCATATTATTTAACAAAGTTGTAAATTATATTGTACCAGAAACTCGAAGATGGAACTTATTTAAGCAATATTGACATCTTCAAGCACACTCATTGGTCCGTTGAAAATGGTTGGGTAGATCCTTTAGCAAGTGAACAACATGTAAGTATTTTATTTTTAATTTTTAATGGGTAATAGTAGTTTATAATGTTTTCTATATTTAATTTATTGTGTATAGGAAAAAATGGTAGCCTTAAAAGAAGAGCAAGTTGACTCCAGTACACCAATGAGTGATGATGAAATTATGGCTGCTATTCTTGGAGAAAGAAAAAATCAGCTTACTCACATGACTATGTCCAATCTTTAGAGTCTCAACTTGCAAATATGAAAGAGCAAATGGAAACGCAACGCTCGACTATGGAGATGCGAGACCAAGAGAATGAAAGGAGGTTTACACAATTGAATGAAGAGAATGAAAGAAGGTTTACACAAGTGAATGAAGAGAATGAAAGGAGGTTTACACAACTGAATGATGTTTTAGCAAGACTTGGTGCGAAAAATTCATCCCAAACTAAGGTATTACATATTTTATAACTTTGAAATTATGTTCATATTGGCTATAAAAAAAATAAAAAAGTTATGTTCATATTGGATAATAAAATGAATTTTGAGAATTAGTTGTGTGCATGCTCGGTAAAAACTAGTTGAGATTGAGATTCTGACTGTGGTCTGTTTTCGGAATGCCTTAAATATTGAAGTGTGATGCATAATGTCTATGTATTATGTTTATTATGAAGAAATTTCTGGAGTTTGGAAATGTTACTTTGAAGTGTGTGTCTGTATTTCAGGTGTGGTATATCTAATTTTTAGGGGAAACTCTGCCCAAATTTTCTAAAACATGTATGAAAATGAATTGTGAATGTCATGAAAGGATTGTTTTATGTAACATTATAGAATAATTTTTTTTTTTGGATATGGTTGGTTAGGAGTCGCTTTAGTTATCGTCTGTAGTGATTTAGAATTGATATATTGATGAGTCCATATGTAGTTATTTTGCTAGTCTTCTAGTTGAGGTTGTCTTGTTACCTATTTCTATTTGGAAGGATTGTGAATGAAATAGTTGGTTGAATGATAAACATAATTGTTTTATGTCATTTGTGACTTTATTTAGGTTATTTTGTTAAAGTGTAAGATATCATATAAATACTTATATTTAACGATTAATATTTTGATATTTGATATGCAGGATTAAACGATATTTGCTGACTACAGAAGAAGTGAATGATCGACGTCTTTCTGAAAAGTATTTTTGTAATCTATTATCTTTCTGATAATAGATTTTGTAATTTTGTTCAAGATATTGTATAACAACTTTCATGAATATATATGTTAATTTATAGATTTTGCGACGAACTTTGAAAACGTCTCTACATTTTTCAAATCTAGTGTATTATTTAGAGTTTTGTGAAATTATTACAATTTGTGTGGAATTGCAAAACGTGATGTTTTGCGACCAAAAAAACACGAACGTCGCATTTAGCGACGTTATGGAGGTTCGTCGCATCAAGCGACGTTACACGGGTTCGTCGCATCATGCGACGTTACACGGGTTCGTCGCATCATGCGACGTTACACGGGTTCGTCGCATCATGCGACGTTACACGGGTTCGTCGCATCCTGCGACGTTACACGGGTTCGTCGCATCCTGCGACGTTACCCAAGTTCGTCGCATCCTGCGACGTTACACGGGTTCGTCGCAGGATGCGACGTTACCCAAGTTCGTCGCATCCTGCGACGTTACAAAGTTCGTCGCATTCTGCGACGTTTTTCCCTCCGTCGTATATTTCGACGTTATTTTCTATCCGCCGCATATCGTGCGACGCCTTAACAAAAACGTCGGTAATTGTCAAGTGCGACGAAGCATTAGCGACGAAATTTGCGACGTTTAAATTTCGTCGCTAAAGATTATTAGCGACGAATTAATCTTGTTAGCGACGTATTTTTTTCGTCGCTAAATGTATCATTTCTGGTAGTGAACAAACTCTTTGCTTAGCATGACACCTCAAATTGGATGGATTAGTCTTCAACCAAGTGTTCCAAAATTGATGAGTTTATGCATGTGGTTGGTGATTCACAATCCACTTCACAACTTGGATAAACCCACCCAACTTGGATAAATCCACTCAACTTGGATAAATCCACTTGACTTGGATAATCCCACTTGTAATATTTTGTAATTTTAAAATTAATTCATAATTAATTTTAATAAACAAAATAAATTTTAATTAATTAAAATTTTTAATTAATTAATATTATTATTTAATTCAATATCAAATATTATATAAATAATAAGACTAATCCCGATTTCTTAAACCGAATCATCACACATGAATCCCTATTCATGTTTTAGACCGATCCCATATTTAAATCATATTTAAATATGTCCATCATTCTTCAAAAAATGAATTTGAATAAATTCAAATTCTTTTTCTCTCATATTGTTACACAGCTTAATCCGAGCTAGCCAGGAGAACCTAAAAGACCTACATATCATGAGCTCCAACGATACGAGATTAACCGGCCAAACTCTTTAGCCAAGCTAACCAACATTCGTTAACCCCCGGAGACTCCACTAAAGTCCAAGGGTCGCACTCTCCTCACCGTAGATATATTTCTGTCCACTTGATATAACCATCATCAGTAAGTCGATCCTTCACAGGTCGTTCGTAATTACAGCTGGGTCAAAATAACCGTTTTACCCCCGTAATTACATCTTGTTCCTTAAGTCTCACTGATCCTCTAATGAACTATTGGTTTGTGGTCCAACCTCCAAACCGATTGCTATGTGATCTCATCACTATACCAAGTCCCCCTCGGGCCAATGAGAGGGTAGGATCCCTAGTTCAAGACCCCGAGTCAGCACTTAAGGGAACAACCTCTCTACTAATCCCTCATGGCGGGTAAGAGTGAATTCCATCTCGCAGGACTATGTTCCCAGCTACCTACCCGGTCTTATCCCCAAGATGGTAGGATTATTGAGTCGGCGATCTCGGGCCACTTTCACCCATACAAGTCAAAGGATAAACCCGAATAAACAGGAGTTCATAGTGTGCTCAGGATTCAGATCGAGTTACCTAGGTCATCGTATGAAAAAGTCGGTCTTTACAGTAAACAAAGTTATAAAGAAAGAGCGACTTGTTTCACGGTTCAGTCTTATGCAAACTCATTGCATAGGACGCCCCCACTCGCATGTCTCCACATGAACGATTTCGGATCACATCGTTTGTACTATACAAAGTGGGCTGCGTCCAATAATGTCCCCATGATAAGGTACCCAACCTTATCCCTATACTATAGACCGTTCTGGCTATTACTTAAACTTGATCCACAATCATGTCACACATGAAGTTCAAGTATACAACCTATAGCCATGGATTATTTGTTTATTGGAGTTAGGTTAAAAGTAAACACAATTCACTTTATTCAATAACAACTTTACTGAATAAAAATCAATAACAACTTTATTGCAAAATAGAATATACATTCAGTTTACAAACCATGAGTTTTAGGACATTAAACCCAACAGACACAAGCCAATGTAGCAGACAGGTTGTCTCACATCCCTCCCACTGCATTAAGGCTTTCTTAACTTTTGAGAAGAACCAGCCTGATCAACAATCTTTTTTGATCTAATTATAGCTTTCCTTTATTCTGTTAGTCTTAACACATTCAAGTTGTTATCTAGTTTAGTAGAACAAATAAGTATACATCTTTTGTCAAATAATCGTTCATTATAAAAACAAAAGATACTATATTCAATTGTTCAGATTAAACAAGAAGTATAGACAATAATTACATTTTACAAGTAAAACGAAATTATTTCTATATAACAACTTCAAATAGCTCCCACTGGTTCAACTGTGACAATGTCTTCATAAGTCATCTCACGTCGAGAAAACGGCTGTCACGAACTGGTTTCCTGAAAACCAAATAAATATGGTTAGTGGTTCCTCAATCAAGTATTCAGGTATGACAATCATATTCCACTAATCTTGTTTTGACAAATAAATCATATTTACCTTGGCTTTCTTCTCAGCATGTTTCCCAGCAAGGTATTTCAGGCAGTTGTGCTTCCAATGTCCATCTTCACCACAATGGAAACATTTTTCTTTGTCTAAAGATCTAGCTTTGCCAACAGCAGGGGCTTTACCCTTCCTTTGACCTCTCTTCTTCTTTTGAATACTCTTATTAAGGGAAGAAGTAGGTACAAACTTATTCCCAGAAGACGACCCTCTTTGGAATTTCTTAGAAGTGACAACATTTGGCTCCTTCTCTTTTCCTTTAGAGGTGTGTAGAGACTGATAAGTTTGTAGCTCATTGAGGAGAGATGTCAAGTTATATTCTATCTTGTTCATCACCATATTGGTTCTGAACTGAAGGAAACTCTTCGAAAGAGATTTCAAGATAAAACTAACTTGGCTTTTCTCATCTATAGTGGCTTCGTTTACTTCCGCCACATTGAAGTGGACCATCATGTTAAGGACATGCTCCCTAACAGAGGTTCCCTCCTTCATGCGAGAGTTGTAAACGAAATTGAGGGCTTCATGACGAACTGATGAGGACGGCAGTTGTTGCGTGCTCAGTGTGTATGTAAAATTAAATGCGAAGAGCACTCAGATCATGCAAGTATACATGGTCTGCAACAAGTGATAAGTATAATTTAATTCGTTTTCCCACAGAGATTAAGTTTAGTGACTAGCGATTTGGTGTATTAGAATAGATAAGGTAACTTAAATTGGATAGATTTTGGGTTGAGGTACGGGAATTTAGAAGATGCACGAAGAATGTAAGCATAAATGCAAAACTAGCAAAGAGGTAGAGTTATAATGTGGAAAAGTAGAATTGCGATTCTCGCAATTTTCTCGCAATAAATTCGCAAAGGATAAAAACCTACGGAAAAGACTAAGGTAAAAGGTAGAAATGGTTATTGCGGTTCTCGCAATAATCTCGCAATAAAATAACAATGATTTAAAATCTAAAGTAGGAACGCAAGGTCGGCTTAAGAGTTCTCTATAGGCATTTGACTATGATCATTCAACAGCAATTTAACATTTCATGCATCGTTTTAGCTAGGCCTCATGCATCTTTCGATTACATGCATTAGATCTTTAAGTTACTCATATCCAAGTAAGGCTTAAGCACCTATTTATACACTTAAGCTAACGAACGTGCTAGGAGAATGCCTATTCCTAGGCCATTCTCTGGTTACCATAAAAGGCTAACATGAATGGATGACTCTGAATTCTTACTCCTTCCGGAGGTTAGGAATTCTTTAGACAAAATGGATGGCCAGTCGAAATTGCCCATGGGATGAAGATCACATTCATTCAATGCATTCATGCTACTTTACATGCCGAATTCACATACTTCTAGCCTATAGATTCATCTCTAGCAGACCCCTATTAGATTAGTTACTCATGGTTTTCAAAGAATTAAAGGAGATGAATTGATAAAACATGAATTGAAGAACTCAGTAAAATTAATTGATGAAGAAATGATAAGATGAAGAACTCAACAAAACTAATTGATTACTCTTCTTTAAAAAGCAAAGTACAAAACTCTTCGTAAGACAAACGTGCGATGGTTCGAAAGCAATACAGAACGAGTGCAGTAGATAATTCAGAACAACATCTCAAATAGACAACAAGTAGTTAGAAAGCAGTAAAGAAAGCTGTAAAGACGTGAAGATCTTTCAAGTCGTGAATCGCCTCGGATGTAGGGGAAGATTAGCTGATCTTGGGGACAATTTCAATCAGAAGAGAAGAAGGATCTTCTCTTCTTCCTCTCGAATTATCAACGCCAAGGGCTTGTTTCTTCGATCCAACAAACGGGGGAAAGGTTTTGTCTGCAGGTTTCTTCACAATCGGGATCTCCTCGCACTCCGATTGATTGTGTTTTCCATCGCCATTCAGCTCTTTTTATAGCTTCTACAGGTACCTTTAGCAGCGGATCTCCATCCATTCTGGAGTAACAGCCTCCCACGTGGCAGCAGTAGAAAGGTTGGGCGGCTGGACAATCGCAACAATGAAGACTGACGGCTGGAAAAGTGCAGCAGCAACGACTGGCGTTGCGGTATTATTGCGAGAGCCGCAATGCTCTGTTTTAATGCGAGCTCGCAATATTTCCGCAATGCACCTGCAATGTACAATTTAGCTCTTTTTTCACCATTTTGCATCTTTTTTCGTTCTTTTTCCAAATAAGCCTTAAATTAGCATCATTTCTCAATTCTCACTTTTAAGCACACATTAAGGTAACTTCTAACAAAAACACTCAAGAATTTACATGATTTTTAGGTAATTAAAGCCCTAAATAATGCACTTTTGGAGAGGTAACACACCCCCAAACTTGAGTTATTGCTAGTCCTCGAGCAATATAAAGGCTTACTTTCTCTCTAATTAGTTGCTAACTCTTGTCTTTTAAACTCCACCTAACTGATTTGCTGACTTCCCTAGGTTCAGTGCAAAAGGCATTGTTGTCATGTGACACTCTCCTAGGCTAACACTAACTTCATATTCTGTCTATTCTGATTTCCCTTGCCTTTAAAACCTTTTAATTTTACTAACTTCCTATCTTTTGGTTTATCTGCCTACATCATTGAGCTCATTGTGCAATCATCCCTAGGTTTTCAAACTCTCCCTAGTTTTAACTCAGACTCAGTACATGCTTCTAATGTTTTTTTTTTTTGAATTACCTAGGAACCCTTAGAGTCATGCCAGACTTAGATCACACAAGTATCAGAGTTCAGTATCCATAGAACAGACTAAGACTTGACACCACTATGTTGGATAGACACTCATCTCCCTCGACAAGCCTTCTAGCTACAGCCCTGTGCTTAGCTACTTAGGATCAGAGTTCAGTTTCACAGGACATTTAAGCACCTAGGCTGCAGCTTTCTGGCACACATTCTTCTTCTTTTTATTTTACTTCTTTTCTTTTTCTTTTGGCAAAGTCTTCTCTTTGCATTGCCTTTTGATGCAGTGCCACTTGTGGGTTACACAAATGGCCCTGATTACTCAGCATCCTTAGAGGAAGACAATGCCCATTTTCTTTTCCTTTGCTTTCTTTTTTTCTTTTTCAGCAAATTTTTTTTTTTTTAAGAAGAACCGTGTCTTTTTTCAAGGGAGAGAGGAGTGTTCCTAGGACTAGAGGCTGCTGTTAAGTCTCTGAAAGTGACTTATTTAGGACCCATTTAGCTTAAGAAGATGTACACTTTTAGGTGTTTTTGATAGCATTTAGCCTAAACCTATGCTTTAATATGAGAATTAGAAGAAGGTAGCTAATTTAGGACTTATGCACAATAGGTAGAAAAAGGGTTGAAAACCGAAGGAAAGAATGAAAAAATGAGCATTGCGAATGAATTGCGAAAACATTGCGGTGACCGCAATTATTCAAGTGAAAACCGTAAGTTGACTGATCCTTTTCTGTTAATTTCCGTAATTTCAGGGATTCATTCTTTCTCCTCCATCCATTCTGATATACGACGTTGAAGATTGATGGTTCTCCTTGGCCCAAACGCACCTGCAAACTACTATAAAAGGGGGTCAAAGTCGGAGGTTCAGTCATCATTCGAAGCGCAGAAGTCTTCTCGCAGTCCATCATTTCTCTCTGTTTTCCTTTACCGTCTGTTGGAGTGGGAGTCCCAGCTGCTGGAATCGATAATCTGATAGGAAGGAGAGGAGATTCTTCTTCTCTCTCGATTGGATTCATCCAAGCAAGGCTGACCTCTCATCCCTTCCATTCGAGGCGACAACAACGAAGCTTTCAAAGCAACCTTTACTGCTTTTCTGTCTTTTTCTTCTCATTTCCAGCTTTGATTAGTTGTTGTTCTAGTTTAGTGTTTTACTTACTGCATTTCGTTGTTGTCTGTCTCTGAATTACTGCCTTCAAGTTTCCTTTGTTCGTTCAAACATTAAAAGTAATCAAAGTACAATTCTGCATTTCACAGTTTCCACCTTTCTCTGCTACGGTTTTGTTTTGCTGTTTTAAGCACATTTCTCTTCTAAGCATGTCTGTTTTATCTACCCTTTCTGTTCTCTATATATCCATGAGTAGCTAAGTCACTTAGGGGCATGCTAATGACAGAACTATAGGCTAAAAAAACGTGAACCAAGCATGTAGGATCGCCTTCGAATCATTGATTGTATGTAAGCTTCATCCTACGGGCAATTTCGATTGGCCATCCATTTTGTCCAAAGAACTCCTAACCTCTGGAAGGAGTAAGAGTTCAGAGTCATATAATCATGCTAGCCTTTCATGGTAATCAGGAAACGGCCTAGGAATAGGCGTTTCCCTAGTACAAACTAAACACTCCTATTTTAACAAGATGCTTAAGACCTTACTTTGAAGTCGAGTAAACTTAAGACTCTAATGCATGGAATCGGACGATACTTGAGATAGAGTGAGTTTGATGTATAGAGAGTTGATCCAAAGCTTGAGAATCGTAATAAAGTGCCTATAGGATAGTCATTAGTAGCCCTTAATTCACCCATTTACACACTTTCGCTGTTATTTAATTGCGGTAACATTGCGGTCCTCGCAATTCTGTTGTTTTATCATTCTGTTTAGCTGTTTTCTTCTTCGTTTATTAATTCCATCTCTTGTCTTTTGCGTCTAATTTCAACTTGCATTTGTTTATGTTATATTCCTTTACACATTCAGCAAAACTTAGATAATTAAAAACCAATTTTACCCCATCAAATCCACCCCATCTTTCTTAACAAATACACTTCGCGAATAGCTAAAAATGAGTCTCTGTGGAAAAAACGAATGAAATATACTTACTACTTGCTGTGAGACCATGTATGCTTGCATGTTCTAAGTGCTCTCTCTACCCTTTTGCATATTTATCTTTACACATTGAGCACGCAACAAGTTTTTGGCGCCGCTGCCGGGGAACTATTTTAAGTGAAAACGAAGTTTGTTAAGTTTGAAAAACCAAGCTTATTATCTATTGAAACTAATCTACTTTCCATTTCTCTTGCAGGTACTATTGGGTTAGTTTATGAGTGAGCGTTCAAGTAGTGATCTAGAGTTCAATCCTGAGCCTGAGAGACTACTTAGAGCTAGGAACAAAGCAAAGAAACGACTCTTTAAACAACCTCCTATACCTCAAATCATACCTGAAATCGAAGAAATGGACGATATAGTTCCAAATCCGGTACCTGTCATTCGCAACCCCATCGAAATAGCGAATGACAAGAACAGTGCCATTCTTTCATACCTAGTACCTATGCCTGGGGAGCTGAACCCCAGCATAATCCGTCCTGAAATCACTGCCAACTCATTCGAGTTAAAGCCAGTGATGTTCCAAATGTTGTCCACTGTGGGACAATTCTTTGGAATAGAAAATGAGGACCCCCACAACCATCTTAGGAACTTCTTAGGAGTCAGTGACACCTTTATCATCCCTGGAGTGTCCCAAGAAGCTTTAAGACTATACTTGTTCCCTTACTCTTTGAGGGACAAAGCCAAAACATGGTTGAACTCATTACCCTCTGGATCTGTCCGCAATTGGACAGATTTAGCAGAAAAATTCCTAGTCAAATACTTCCCACCTGATAGGAATTCTACCTTTCGTGATGACATAGTTAAGTTTAAACAAGCTGATAATGAGTCTCTTCACGAAGCTTGGACTAGATTCAAAGATCTTCTTCTTAAATGTCCACATCATGGCATCCCATGGTGTATCCAAATAGAGGTCTTTTTCAAAGGATGCAACCCCAGCACTAGGCAAGTCTTAAATTCAACTGCTGGTGGTTCCATGTTATCCAAGAGTTACAACGAGGCCTATGAGATCTTGGAGAAGATCTCAGCATCTCACTGTAGGTGGTCAGATGATCCTGTTGAGCCAACCAGAGCTCAAGACAAGGATGCTCTAAGTGCAATGAGCACCCAAATAAATGCCCTGACCAACCTAGTTAAGCAAATGGCTCAGGCCAATCTCCAAACAAGTGCCAACACCGCTACTGCCATGTCAATGGGCACCCAACCAAGTCAAGGTGAGGCACTTATATGTGGATTCTGTGGGGAAGGGCACTTGTATGAATACTGCCCTGGGAATCCAGCCTCAGTCTGCTACATTGGAAGTCAGCAGCAGCCTAGGAATAACCCCTACTCCAATACCTATAACCCTGGTTGGAGAAACCACCCTAACCTGTCATGGGGTGGCCAACAAAACACTAACCAAAATCCTAACCAACCAAGGCCGAGTGGAACACCTGGTTTCACTCCCCAACATAACCAATCAATGTATCAAAAACCTTATAACCAACCTGTAGGATCTTCTGTAGAAAACCTACTCAAGGAATACATAGCTAAGAATGATGCTACTCTTCAAAGCCAACAAGCTACTCTTAGGAGCCTAGAGAACCAAATAGGCCAATTGGCCAATGAACTCAAGAGTAGGCCCCAAGGTAGACTCCCTGCTGACACCGAGGTGCCAAGGAGAGATGGTAAAGAGCAAGTTCAAGCAATTGAACTTAGAAGTGGTAGACCCTTGGTGAGCAACGCAAAGGACACACCAAAGAGAGTAGAGAACACTGAGTCTAGTGCTCCACTGGAGTCTCTGCCAAACCAAGGTCCACCACCAACTAGCACATCAGGAGCCAGGCTAGAGCCAATTATTGAGGAGATAGAAGAAATTCCAAGGCCTCCACCTATCATAAGGCGACCTGACGTACCTGCATATGTGCCACCACCTCCATACCCTCGAAGGCTTAAGAAGAAGCAAGAACAGGAAGTGCATTTTAATAAATTCTTAGAAATACTTAAGCAAGTGCATGTCAACATTCCTTTTGTAGAAGTTTTACAGTCTATGCCTTCTTATGTAAAATTTTTGAAGGACATCATTACTAACAAAAAAATAATTGGTGAGTTTGAAACAGTAAACCTCACCGAGGAGTGCAGTGCCATCCTCCAGAACAAGCTGCCCAAGAAGGAGAAGGATCCTGGTTCCTTCACCTTACCTGTAGAACTTGGAGGCAAGCACGTGGGCAGAGCGCTTTGTGACCTTGTGTTAAGTCTCTGAAAGTGACTTATTTAGGACCCATTTAGCTTAAGAAGATGTACACATTTAGGTGTTTTTGTTAGCATTTAGCTTAAACCTATGCTTTAATATGAGAATTAGAAGAAGGTAGCTAATATAGGACTTATGTACAATAGGTAGAAAAAGGGTTGAAAACCGAAGAAAAGAATGAAAAAGTTAGCATTGCAAATGAATTGCGGAATAATTGCGGTGACCGCAATTATTCAAGTTAAAACCGTAAGTTGGCTGATCATTTTCTGTTTAGATCCGACTTTTCAGGGATTCGTTCTTTCTCCTCCATCCATTCTGATATATGGCGTTGAAGATTGATGGTTCTCCTTGGCCCAAACGCACCTGCAAACTACTATAAAAGGGGGTCAAAGTCGGAGGTTCAGCAAGCAATTCGAAGTGCAGAGTCTTCTCGCAGTCCACCATTTCTCTCTAAATTCCTTTGCCGTCTGTTGGAGTGAGGTTCTTAGCTTTTGGAGTCGATAATCTGATAGGAAGGAGAGAAGATTCTTCTTCTCTCTCGATTGGATTCATCCAAGCACGGCTGAATTCCCATCACCATCATTCGAGGCGACTGCCACGAAGATTTCCAGCAAACCTTTACTGTTTTCTGTTCTTTTCTTCTCATTTCCATTACTGATCATTGTTGCTCTTAGTTTAGTCATTTCAATTACTGTATTTCGTTGTTGTCTGTCTTGGATTTAGTTCTTTTAAAGCTTTCCCTTGTCATTCAAACACTTAAAGTAATCAAAGTAAGTTTCTGCATTTCACAGTTCTACCTTGTTCTGCTACGAGTTTGGCTTGCTGTTTTACACACATTTCTCTTCTAAGCATGTCTACTTTATCTACCATTTCTGCTCTTTACATATCCATGAGTAACTAAAATCATTTAGGGGCATGCTAATGACAGAACTATAGGCTAAAAAACGTGAGTCAAGTAGGTAGATTAACACTCGAACATTGATTGTATGTAAGCTTCATCCCACGGGCAATTTCGATTGGCCATCCATTTTGTCCAAAGAACTCCTAACCTCTGGAAGGAGTAAGAGTTCAGAGTCATATAATCATGCTAGCCTTTCATGGTAATCAGGAAACGGCCTAGGAATAGGCGTTTCCCTAGTACAAACTGCACACTCCTGCTTTAACAAGATGCTTAAGACCTTACTTTGAAGTCGAGTAAACTTGAGTCTCTCATGCATGGAATCGGACGATACTTGAGATAGAGTGAGTTTGATGTATAGAGAGTTGATCCAAAGCTTGATAATCGTAATAAAATGCCTATAGGATAGTCATTAGTAGCCCTTAATTCCCCGTTTTAATCAGATTCGCTGCCATTTAATTGCGGAAACATTGCGGTCCTCGCAATTCTGCCTTTTTATCATTCTGTTTAGCTGTTTTCTTCCTCGATTATTAATTCCATCTCTGGTCCTTTAGGTCTAGTTTTAACTTTAATTTGTTTATGTTATATCCCTCTACACATTCAGCAAAAAGTAGTTAATTAAAAACCAATTTTAACCCATCAAATTCATCCCATCTTTCTTAACATTCACACTTCGCGAATAGCTAAAAACAAGTCTCTGTGGAAAAAACGAATTAAATATACTCACTACTTGCTGTAAGACCATGTATGCTTGCATGTTCTAAGTGCTCTCTCTACCCTTTTGCATATTTATCCTTACCCATTGAGCACGCAACAAGTTTTTGGCGCCGCTGCCGGGGACTTATTTTAAGTGAAAACGAAGTTGTTAAGTTTAAGAAACCAAGTTATCATTGAGTGAAACTAATCTGTTTCATTTCTTTTGCAGGTACTATTGAGGTAGTTTATGAGTGAGCGTTCACATAGTAATTTAGAGTTCGATCCTGAACCTGAAAGATCACTTCGAGCTAGAAATAAAGCAAAGAAACGCCTCTTTAAACAACCTCCTATACCTCAAATCATACCTGAAATCAAAGAAATGGGCGATTTAGTTCCAAATCCGGCACCTGCCGTTCGCAACCCCATCGAAATAGCGAATGACAAGAATAGTGCCATTCTTTCATATCTAGTACCTATGCCTGGGGAGCTGAACCCCAGCATAATCCGTCCTGAAATCACTGCCCACTCATTCGAGTTAAAGCCAGTGATGTTCCAAATGTTGTCCACTGTGGGACAATTCTTTGGAATAGAAAACGAGGACCCCCACAACCATCTTAGGAACTTTTTAGGAGTTAGTGACACCTTCCTAATCCCTGGAGTTTCCCAAGAGGCCCTTAGGCTATATCTTTTCCCTTACTCTTTGAGGGACAAAGCCAAAACATGGTTGAACTCGTTACCCTCAGGATCTGTCCGCAATTGGACAGATCTAGCAGAAAAATTCCTAGTCAAATACTTCCCACCTGATAGGAATTCTACCTTTCGTGATGACATAGTCAAGTTTAAACAAGCTCCAAGTGAGTCTCTTCACGAAGCTTGGACAAGATTCAAAGACCTTCTCGTTAAATGTCCACACCATGGCATTCCATGGTGTATCCAAATAGAAGTTTTCTTTAAAGGATGTAACCCCAGCACCAGACAAGTCTTAAATTCATCTGCTGGAGGTTCCATGTTGTCCAAGAGTTACAACGAAGCTTATGAGATCTTGGAGAAGATCTCAGCATCTCACTGTAGATGGTCAGACGATCCAGTAGAGCCAACTAGGGCTCAAGACAAGGATGCTCTAAGCGCCATGAGCACCCAAATAAATGCCCTGACCAACTTAGTTAAGCAAATGGCTCAGGCCAATCTCCAAACCAGTGCCAACACCGCCACAGCCATGTCAATGGGCGTACAACCAAATCAAGGCGAGGCACCAATCTGTGGATTCTGTGGGGAAGGGCACCCTTATGAATACTGCCCTGGGAATCCATCCTCAGTCTGCTATGTAGGTAGTCAGCAGCAGCCTAGGAATAACCCCTACTCCAACACCTATAACCCTGGTTGGAGAAACCACCCTAACCTGTCATGGGGTGGCCAACAAAACACTAACCAAAATCCTAACCAACCAAGGCCGAGTGGAACACCTGGTTTCACTCCCCAACATAACCAGTCAATGTACCAAAAACCTTATAACCAACCTGTAGGATCTTCTGTAGAAAACCTACTCAAGGAATATATAGCTAAGAATGATGCTACTCTTCAGAGCCAGCAAGCTACCCTCAGGAGCCTGGAAAACCAAATAGGTCAGTTAGCCAATGAACTTAAAAGTAGGCCCCAAGGTAGACTCCCTGCTGATACCGAGGTACCAAGGAGAGATGGCAAGGAACAAGTTCAAGCAATTGAACTTAGGAGTGGAAGACCATTGGTGAGCATTACAAAAGACACACCAAAGAGAGTAGAGAACACTGAGTCTAGTGCTCCACTGGAGTCTCTGCCAAGCCAAGGTCCACCACCAACTAGCACATCAGGAGCCAGGCTAGAGCCAATTGTAGAGGACGTAGAAGAAATTCCAAGGCCTCCACCTATCTTAAGGCGTCCTGACGTGCCTGCATATGTGCCACCACCTCCATATCCTCGAAGGCTGAAGAAAAAGCAGGAACAGGAAGTTCATTTTAATAAATTCTTAGAAATACTTAAGCAAGTGCATGTGAACATTCCTTTTGTAGAAGTTTTACAGTCTATGCCTTCATATGTAAAGTTTTTGAAGGACATTATTACTAACAAAAGAATAATTGGTGAGTTTGAAACAGTAAACCTCACCGAGGAGTGCAGTGCCATCCTCCAAAACAAGCTGCCCAAGAAGGAGAAGGATCCTGGTTCCTTCACCCTACCTGTAGAACTTGGAGGCAAGCATGTGGGCAGAGCGCTTTGTGACCTGGGCGCCAGCATAAATCTCATGCCCCTATCCCTATTCCGCCAGTTGGGAATGGGAGAAGCACGTCCAACTACTGTCACTTTACAACTAGCAGACAGATCCATCGCATATCCAGAAGGTAAGATTGAGGATATTCTAGTTAAAGTTGACAAATTTATTTTCCTTGCAGATTTCATTGTCCTGGACTATGAGGCAGACAAGGAGGTTCCCATCCTGCTAGGTAGACCATTTCTAGCCACAGGTAGGGCACTAATAGACGTGCAAAAAGGTGAGTTAACTATGAGGGTTCATGATGAAGAGGTAAAATTTAGTGTTTACAAAGCTTTAAGGTATCCCTCTGATTCTGAGTCTTGTGCTAGCATTGATGTTGTTGACTCACTAATGGAAGAACAATTAGAGCATGTATTATTAACCAAGCATGCTAACGAATATGTAGGATTAGATGTAGATGATTTAAATGTATCTGACATAATGAATTTGCCTGTAGATAAACTTCAGCATGTATGTATGAATATAGATTTAACTGATAGAACTGTAAATCCGTTAAAGCCCTCCATTGAGCATCCGCCTGTTTTAGAACTGAAACCACTACCAACTCACCTCAAATATGCATATCTAGGAGATAATGAGACGCTGCCTGTAATTATTTCTTCTAAACTTAGTGAACAGCATGAGGTTGATTTAATTTTACTGCTTAAGCAACATAGGAAGGCTATAGCATGGACTATTGCTGATATTCGAGGCATTAGCCCTTCTTATTGTATGCACAAAATAATTCTAGAGGAAGAGCACACACCTAGGGTAGATCACCAGCGTAGGTTAAACCCCTCTATGAAAGAGGTAGTGAAAAAGGAAATAATAAAGTGGTTAGATGCAGGAGTAATTTTCCCCATAGCTAGTAGCCAGTGGGTGAGCCCCATCCAATGTGTACCTAAAAAGGGGGGAATAACTGTGGTAGTCAATGAGAACAACGAACTGATTCCAACTAGGACTGTCACAGGGTGGAGAGTATGTATGGATTACAGAAAACTGAATAAAGAAACTAAAAAAGACCATTTCCCCCTACCATTTATTGACCAGATGCTAGACAGAATAGCTGGTAGAGCCTACTATTGTTTTTTAGATGGGTACTCTGGCTATAATCAAATCACTATAGACCCTAAGGATCAAGAGAAGACTACCTTCACTTGCCCTTTTGGAACGTTTGCCTTCCGCAGAATGCCTTTTGGCTTATGCAATGCACCGGCAACTTTCCAAAGGTGCATGATGGCAATCTTCTCTGAGTTGGATGAGTCCATAATAGAAATATTCATGGATGACTTCTCAGTCTTTGGGGACTCATTTAAAACCTGTCTAGAGAACCTAGGACAAGTCCTGGCTAGGTGTGAAGAGACCAACCTAGTCCTAAATTGGGAAAAGTGCCATTTTATGGTAGATGAAGGGATTGTCTTAGGACATAGAGTGTCAAGGGCAGGTGTAGAAGTGGATAGGGCAAAAATAGAGGTCATAGAGAAGTTGGTAGAGCCCCAGAATGTCAAGGCTATTAGGAGTTTCTTAGGGCATGCTGGGTTCTATAGAAGGTTCATCAAGGACTTTTCTAAGATAGCCAAGCCTTTATGTGAGCTACTAGAGCTAGGTAGGCCATTCATCTTCTCTAAGGAATGTGTAGTAGCTTGGAAAACCCTTAAGGAAGCACTGGTCACAGCACCAATCATAGTAGGACCAAATTGGGATCTCCCATTTGAGATGCTATGTGATGCCAGTGACTATGCTGTAGGAGTCATGTTAGGACAGAAGATTGACAAGCTCACACATCCTGTCTATTATGCTAGCAAGACCTTGAATGAGGCCCAATGTAACTATACAACTACAGAGAAAGAGATGCTTGCTGTAGTATTTGCTTGTGAAAAATTTAGGAACTATATTGTAGGAACTAGGACCATTGTATATACTGACCATTCTGCTTTAAAATATCTGATGAGGAAGGCTGATGCTAAGCCTAGATTGATTAGATGGGTGTTATTGCTGCAGGAATTCGATTTGGACATTCGGGACAAGAAGGGATGTGAAAACGTGGTTGCAGATCACCTGTCTCGATTGCAGCACAATTGCGAAAAAATTGCGGACCCCGCAATTTCTGATGCTTTTATAGATGAACATATCTTTGCTTTAACTCATCGTGATAACGATGAGGAACCTTGGTTCGCTGACATTGCTAACTTCCGTGCAGCACAGGTATTACCAGTGTTCAAGGGAGGACAAGAGAAGAAGAGGTTCCTCCATGAAGCAAGGAAATTCATCTGGGATGACCCCATACTTTACAGGACCTGTGCTGATGGGTTGTTGAGGAAGTGTGTTACAGCTGCTGAAGCGAAGTCTGTGCTGCAGCACTGTCACTCATCTCCTTACGGTGGACACTTTGGTGGACAAAGGACAGCTGCCAAGGTATTTCAGAGTGGCTACTACTGGCCAACAATCTTTAAGGACGCCCACAACTATGCCCACAACTGTGACGAGTGCCAAAGGACAGGTAACCTCAGTCGTAAGGATGAGATGCCCCTCACCTACATCTTAGAGTTGGAGCTCTTTGATGTGTGGGGCATTGATTTCATGGGACCATTCCCTCCATCATCAGGTAACCTGTACATTTTAGTAGCAGTAGACTACGTGTCAAAGTGGGTAGAAGCTAAGGCATGTCCTAATAATGATGCTAAAACAGTCACTAACTTCTTGCATAGACACATTTTCACTAGATTTGGGACTCCTCGTGCTATCATTAGTGATGAGGGGTCACATTTCATTAATAAGGCTATGGAGAAATTATTGGCTAAATATAACATTAGACATAGGGTAGCTACTCCCTACCACCCACACTCAAATGGCCAAGCTGAGATTTCCAATAGGGAGATAAAGAACATCCTAGAAAAGGTAGTCAAACCTAATAGGAAAGACTGGTCTTTCAAGCTTGAGGATGCACTTTGGGCTTACAGAACAGCATATAAGACACCTCTAGGAATGTCTCCCTATAGGTTGGTGTATGGCAAGGCTTGCCACTTGCCACTTGAGTTGGAAAACAAGGCATTTTGGGCCATGAAAGAATTAAATTTTTGTGTGAAGGATGCAGGGACATTAAGATCTTTACAGCTACATGAACTTGATGAGCTTAGGCACATGGCCTATGAGAATGCCAAGATGTACAAAGAAAAGACAAAAATATGGCATGACAGTAGACTCAGGATCAAAGATTTTAAGAAAGGCCAACTTGTATTATTATTTAACTCACGATTAAAGCTATTCCCAGGCAAATTAAAGTCTAGATGGTCAGGTCCATTTATTATTACTAATGTCTTTGTTCATGGTGCCATAGAGATTAAAAACTTGCAGCAAGGACAGCCATTTATGGTCAATGGTGCGAGGTTGAAGCACTACTATGAGGAGGGGGATGTGAAGACTCTCTCGGCCTTCCTCTTGAATGAAGCATGAAATTAGAAACGAGAGAGAACGAGTGGTTACTGTGCTCGTTTAGTCAAGGCCAATGCCTTAGTTTATTTTTTCTGTTTTTATCGATGATCGTTTGTATGTTTTGTAGCGTGATTTTAATTGCGTATTTAATGTTTGTTTTATTTGTTTTTGTAGGGAATCGAAAGAGGGGATCAAGGGGAGTAAATCCCACTTTAAAAATCAAGAAACGGTTGAGCCAAATGAAAGATACGGGCGATCAAAGTTTGGAATTTTTATGAAATATTATCCCTGGAATTGCGCAGAAATTGCTGGATTCGCAAAAAGAGCCGTTGGGATTTTTTCCGTTGCTTTTATAGCCGTTAGAAGGCGCCCGATTGATACGATCCTCTCATTCTTTGCTCTCCAAGATTTCTGCGATTCTCTCCACCTTTGATCTCTCTCTCCAAACCTCCAAGATTCGACAATGGTTTCCACTAGGGCTGAGAGATCCGCCGCCAAGAAGAAGGCCGACGACGCAGCTGAAGCGGCTGCAAGGGAAGCGCTTCTCGCCCTTGCTGATGAGGGTGCTGTACGCACTGGCCGTCTCTCCAAGCTTCCTATTCGTAGGAAGAAGTGGAGGGTGGTCACTGAGATCCCTGCTGGGCCATCTGAGCCAGTGGGCACGCCAAAGAAGCGCCGGTGGACTGTCAAGACTGCCGCCGAACGAACCATCGCCAAGACTCCCTCTGTGGAGAGTCAAGAACCTGATCGTGCATCTCACGAGTCAGCAAAGGAAGGTTCGTCGCCGTCTGTGTCACCTGTGCGCAGCCCTCTCCCATCTGAACCGGTGCAAAGCACAGAATCATCACCGCCTGCGCAGCGCGCCGAGTCATCTCCAGCGCTTCAGAGTTCTGATCTACCACCTGCGGCTGTGCAGAGTCCTGAATTGCCGTCTTCGCCATGGAGTTCTGCACATACACCATCAGCAGAGCACAACTCTCCACGGCCTGATCCTGAATTCCCTTATGGGGATTATCAGGAGTCCACGCAAGGCAGTGGAGATGCTGGCGAAGAAGAAGTCTTCTCTCCCATGAGAGAAGACATCCCTGATGAGCCTGCACAGCAGGATGATTCCATGGAGGAGACGTTGGGGGCCTGCCTACAACAGATCCACATTAAGAGGGAGAAGAAGGAGGCCAAGAAGAAGGCCAAGAAATCCAAGAAACTGAAGAAGAAGAAGGCCAAGCGAGTGCCTTCAGCAGACAAAGACAGTACTGAGCCTTCGCTCAAACGCCTCAAGGGGGAGGCTGCTGAATCTTCCAAGCCAGCCGATAAGGGGAAGGCTAAACTCTATCCTGAAGATGAACCTCCGTCGGTGAGGTATGTCTCGTCTGATGCTGAATCCAGGGGCGTGGAGCTGAGGAAAAGGGACCTGTTGCACGAGAAGGGGTTCCTGGATCGACTTGCTGACCTGCCGCAGTTCTTGCGCGCAGGGGTGATCAACCATGGCTGGGAGGAATTCTGCCGACCTCCCAATCCAGCATACACGAGCATGGTGTATGACTTTTATGCTAACGTGCTCAGCCCTGAGGATGGCCTATCTGTGGTCAGAGGGGTGGAAGTTGATTTCTCTGCCAAGGCCATCAATGAAGCATTTGGTCTAAGGGGCCAGCCTCACACAGATTATGCACGGACAGTTGATGAGCCGACTGAGGCGGTGCTAGAAGAAGCCATCCGCACCATTGGCCAGCCTGAGGCCTCCTGGACAGTCTCACGCAATGGGCGGCACACACTCATGAGTGCCAACCTCACGGCTAAGGCAGCTGTGTGGTTTTCATTCGTCAGAAGAAGACTCTCCCCGGTGACTCATGAGACTACAATCAACCAGAGCCGTTCGCTGCTGGTTTATGCTATAATGAGAGGTCTCACGATCAACGTGGGAGAAGTCATCACTGCTGCCATAGCTGAGTGTGCGAAAAAGGGTAAGGGGCCGTTATTTTTCCCCAACATCATAACGAAGTTATGCTTGCTTGCAGGAGTTCCTACCGAGCGTTTGGAGCAGCAGCTGCCCTACACAGGCCATCTGGAGTTGCCTGCACACCTAAGGCTGAGAAGAAAGGGCAACATGGAGTTTGAGTTGGATAGGCTGGCGGCTGAACAGTCCCTATCCATGGCCTGCTTGATGGACATGCAGAGGAGAATGGCTCAATGGGCCAGCTATGCGCAGGCGAGGGACAAAGAAGTTGCAGACCAGTTGGGGTGCATCTTCCCGGACTTCCCCACCAACCTCCTAACTCCATGGGTGCCCCCACGACCAAGGCAACCAGATGAGGATGATGAGAATTGAGTGCTGGTTTGAAGAGCACTAGAGGGAGTATTACTGATCCCTCAAGAAACAAAAGACAATTTTCCTGCTTTTTGATAGAGTAATGTATATTATGCTGTTTTGTGGTTAAATTTTGATCTGTTTTGATGTTTAGTTTTATGTTTTTCCTTTTGCTTAGGATAGTCTGATGTTAGTTGATTAGGTAAGATAGTTTAGTTTTATTTTTAGATTGCATGAGTACCGGGAAAAAGCATGCTAGGGGCCTGAGTTAATGTTATATCTGCCCGGATTGGATTGCGAAATAATTGCGGTTCCCGCAATTTTTGTGACTGATAGCATGTGTTGGACTGTCTGTTTAGTTAGGCTGTGATCTGTTAAATTCTATCTTTTGCTACTAGCATGACTACCTTATATAGCTAATCTTGAAGCATGCTGGATGAGTGTCATAGGACACCCTTTGATAGTTTAAATTTGCTTCTGAATAGTGCTCAGCATGCATAAACCATCAGTCCTTAAACCTGTCTGTTATGTTCAAATTTTCTGCTGCTGGGATAGTTGCTTCTAGAATGTTGTGCCTATGCCTAGGATGTTTAGATTCTCTTTGCTTTGCTTTAGACTAGATGCTTCTAGGACAAGTTTGGGGGTGTGCCACCTCAAACACTCATTGGGGACAATGAGTAGTTGAAGTTTGGGGGAGGCCACCTTAGGCCTAGGAACATTCCTCTCTTCCTTAGGACATAAGCATTCTTCTTCTCCTAAAAAAAAAAAAAGAAAATTTTTTTGTGATAAATAGAAAAAGTGAAAAATAGAATAAAGAGGGGAGTCTTTCTCAAGTTGCTGAGTAATCAGTGCCAAGTGTGTAAACCACAAGTGGCATTGCATCAAAAGGCAAACCAAGGGGAGACTCCACCTAAGTAAAAAAAGAAAGAAAAAGGAGAAATAGGGGAAGAAGAATGTATGCTTGGGAGTTATAATCTTGTGGCTTAGATGTCCTATGAAAAAAAGAACTCTGATCCTTAATGAGCTAAGCACAAGGTTGTAGCTTTTAGGTTTGTCTAGGGAGATGAATGTATGTCCAATGTAGTGATGCCAGGGTTTAGGTTGTTCTCTAAAAGTACCACTGTCACTGTTAATACTAAGACTGGCATGACTCTAAGGAATCCTAGACACATTAAAAATAAGCTAGAAGCATGTACTGAGTCTGGAGTAAAGCTTGGTAGAATTTGAAACCTTAGGGATAATAACATGATATCATAGAAGTAGTTAGATCAGTAGTAGGGGGTTAACAAAAGCAGCGGGTATGGTAGGCAGGTGAAGTCAGAAGAGCTTGATAAAGAGGTTAGTTCTAAACTTAGGAGTGTGTCACAGGACAGCATTGCTATAGACAAAATATAAGGGAGTCGGTGGGTAGTTAAAGAAGTAGAAACAGCAGCCTAAGTAAGTCCTTAGTATGCTTGAGGACAAGCAAAGCCTTAAGTTTGGGGGTGTGTTAAGTCTCTGAAAGTGACTTATTTAGGACCCATTTAGCTTAAGAAGATGTACACATTTAGGTGTTTTTGTTAGCATTTAGCTTAAACCTATGCTTTAATATGAGAATTAGAAGAAGGTAGCTAATATAGGACTTATGTACAATAGGTAGAAAAAGGGTTGAAAACCGAAGAAAAGAATGAAAAAGTTAGCATTGCAAATGAATGGCGGAATAATTGCGGTGACCGCAATTATTCAAGTTAAAACCGTAAGTTGGCTGATCATTTTCTGTTTAGATCCGACTTTTCAGGGATTCGTTCTTTCTCCTCCATCCATTCTGATATATGGCGTTGAAGATTGATGGTTCTCCTTGGCCCAAACGCACCTGCAAACTACTATAAAAGGGGGTCAAAGTCGGAGGTTCAGCAAGCAATTCGAAGTGCAGAGTCTTCTCGCAGTCCACCATTTCTCTCTAAATTCCTTTGCCGTCTGTTGGAGTGAGGTTCTCAGCTTTTGGAGTCGATAATCTGATAGGAAGGAGAGAAGATTCTTCTTCTCTCTCGATTGGATTCATCCAAGCACGGCTGAATTCCCATCACCATCATTCGAGGCGACTGCCACGAAGATTTCCAGCAAACCTTTACTGTTTTCTGTTCTTTTCTTCTCATTTCCATTACTGATCATTGTTGCTCTTAGTTTAGTCATTTCAATTACTGTATTTCGTTGTTGTCTGTCTTGGATTTAGTTCTTTTAAAGCTTTCCCTTGTCATTCAAACACTTAAAGTAATCAAAGTAAGTTTCTGCATTTCACAGTTCTACCTTGTTCTGCTACGAGTTTGGCTTGCTGTTTTACACACATTTCTCTTCTAAGCATGTCTACTTTATCTACCATTTCTGCTCTTTACATATCCATGAGTAACTAAAATCATTTAGGGGCATGCTAATGACAGAACTATAGGCTAAAAAACGTGAGTCAAGTAGGTAGATTAACACTCGAACATTGATTGTATGTAAGCTTCATCCCACGGGCAATTTCGATTGGCCATCCATTTTGTCCAAAGAACTCCTAACCTCTGGAAGGAGTAAGAGTTCAGAGTCATATAATCATGCTAGCCTTTCATGGTAATCAGGAAACGGCCTAGGAATAGGCGTTTCCCTAGTACAAACTGCACACTCCTGCTTTAACAAGATGCTTAAGACCTTACTTTGAAGTCGAGTAAACTTGAGTCTCTCATGCATGGAATCGGACGATACTTGAGATAGAGTGAGTTTGATGTATAGAGAGTTGATCCAAAGCTTGATAATCGTAATAAAATGCCTATAGGATAGTCATTAGTAGCCCTTAATTCCCCGTTTTAATCAGATTCGCTGCCATTTAATTGCGGAAACATTGCGGTCCTCGCAATTCTGCCTTTTTATCATTCTGTTTAGCTGTTTTCTTCCTCGATTATTAATTCCATCTCTGGTCCTTTAGGTCTAGTTTTAACTTTAATTTGTTTATGTTATATCCCTCTACACATTCAGCAAAAAGTAGTTAATTAAAAACCAATTTTAACCCATCAAATTCATCCCATCTTTCTTAACATTCACACTTCGCGAATAGCTAAAAACAAGTCTCTGTGGAAAAAACGAATTAAATATACTCACTACTTGCTGTAAGACCATGTATGCTTGCATGTTCTAAGTGCTCTCTCTACCCTTTTGCATATTTATCCTTACCCATTGAGCACGCAACACCTGGGCGCCAGCATAAATCTCATGCCCCTGTCCCTATTCCGTCAGTTGGGAATAGGAGAAGCACGTCCAACCACAGTCACTTTACAACTAGCAGACAGATCCATCGCATATCCAGAAGGTAAGATTGAGGATATTCTAGTTAAAGTTGACAAATTTATTTTCCTTGCAGATTTCATTATCCTGGACTATGAGGCAGACAAGGAGGTCCCCATCCTGCTAGGTAGACCATTTCTAGCCACAGGTAGGGCACTAATAGATGTTCAAAAAGGTGAGCTTACTATGAGGGTTCATGATGAAGAGGTAAAGTTTAGTGTATATAAAGCTTTAAGGTATCCCTCTGACCTTGAATCCTGTGCTAGCATGGATATTGTTGACTCACTGATGGAAGAACAATTAGAGCATGTATTATTAACCAAGCATGCTAATGAATATGTAGGATTAGATGTAGCTGATTTAAATGTATCTGACATAATGGATACGCCTGTAGATAAACCACAGCATGTATGTATGAATATAGATCTAACTGATAGAACTGTAAATCCTTTGAAGCCCTCCATTGAGCATCCACCTGTTTTAGAACTAAAACCACTACCCACTCACCTCAAATATGCATATTTAGGAAATAATGATACACTGCCTGTAATTATTTCTTCTAAACTAAGTGAACAGCATGAGGGTGAATTAATTTTACTGCTTAAGCGACATAGGAAGGCTATAGCATGGACTATTGCTGATATTCGAGGCATTAGCCCTTCTTATTGCATGCACAAAATTATACTAGAGGAAGAGCACACACCTAGGGTAGATCACCAGCGTAGGTTAAACCCCTCTATGAAAGAGGTAGTGAAAAAGGAAATAATCAAATGGTTAGATGCAGGAGTGATTTTCCCCATAGCTAGTAGCCAATGGGTGAGCCCCATCCAATGTGTGCCTAAAAAGGGGGGAATAACTGTGGTAGTCAATGAGAATAACGAACTGATTCCAACAAGGACTGTCACAGGGTGGAGAGTGTGTATGGATTACAGAAAGTTAAATAAAGAAACTAAAAAAGACCATTTCCCTATACCGTTTATTGACCAGATGCTAGACAGAATAGCTGGTAGAGCCTACTATTGTTTTTTAGATGGGTACTCTGGCTATAATCAAATAACTATAGACCCTAAGGATCAAGAGAAGACCACCTTCACTTGCCCTTTTGGAACGTTTGCCTTCCGCAGAATGCCTTTTGGCTTATGCAATGCACCAGCAACTTTCCAAAGGTGCATGATGGCAATCTTCTCTGAGTTGGATGAGTCCATGATAGAAATATTCATGGATGACTTCTCAGTCTTTGGGGATTCATTTAAAACCTGTCTAGAAAACCTAGGACAAGTCCTGGCTAGGTGTGAAGAGACCAACCTAGTCCTAAATTGGGAAAAATGCCATTTTATGGTAGATGAGGGGATTGTCTTAGGACATAGAGTGTCAAGGGCAGGTGTAGAAGTCGATAGGGCAAAGATTGAGATCATAGAGAAGTTGGTAGAGCCACAAAATGTCAAAGCCATTAGAAGCTTCTTAGGGCATGCTGGTTTTTACAGAAGGTTCATCAAGGACTTTTCTAAGATAGCCAAGCCTCTGTGCGAGCTTCTAGAGCTAAATAGGCCATTTATCTTCTCTAAGGAATGTGTAGTAGCTTGGAAAACCCTTAAAGAGGCACTAGTCACAGCACCTATCATAGTCGGACCAAATTGGGATCTCCCATTTGAGATGCTATGTGATGCCAGTGACTATGCTGTAGGAGTCATGTTAGGACAGAAGATTGACAAGCTGACACACCCTGTCTATTATGCTAGTAAGACCTTGAATGAGGCTCAATGTAATTATACAACTACAGAGAAAGAGATGCTTGCTGTAGTATTTGCTTGTGAAAAATTTAGAAACTATATTGTAGGCACTAGGACAATTGTATACACTGACCATTCTGCCTTGAAATATCTTATGAGGAAGGCTGATGCTAAGCCTAGATTGATTAGATGGGTGTTATTGCTGCAGGAATTTGATTTGGACATTCGGGACAAGAAAGGATGTGAAAATGTGGTTGCAGATCACCTGTCCCGATTGCAGCACAATTGCGAAAAAATTGCGGAGACCGCAATTTCTGATGCTTTTATTGATGAACATGTCTTTGCTTTGGCTCATCGTGATAACGATGAGGAACCTTGGTTTGCTGACATTGCTAACTTCCGTGCATCACAGGTATTGCCAGTGTTCAAGGGAGGACAAGAGAAGAAGAGGTTCCTTCATGAAGCAAGGAAATTCATCTGGGATGACCCCACACTTTACAGAACCTGTGCTGATGGCTTGCTAAGGAAATGTGTTTCAGCTGCTGAAGCGAAGTCTGTGCTGCAGCACTGTCACTCATCTCCTTATGGTGGACACTTTGGTGGCCAAAGAACAGCTGCAAAGGTATTTCAGAGTGGCTACTACTGGCCAACGATCTTCAAAGATGCCCACAACTATGCCCACAGCTGTGATGAATGCCAAAGAACAGGTAACCTCAGTCGAAAGGATGAGATGCCCCTCACCTACATCTTAGAGTTGGAGCTCTTTGATGTGTGGGGCATTGACTTCATGGGACCATTCCCTCCATCATCAGGTAACCTGTACATATTAGTGGCAGTGGATTATGTGTCCAAGTGGGTAGAGGCCAAAGCATGTCCTAATAATGATGCTAAAACAGTCACTAACTTCTTGCATAGGCACATTTTCACTAGATTTGGGACTCCTCGTGCTATCATTAGTGATGAGGGGTCACATTTCATTAATAAGGCTATGGAGAAAGTATTGGCTAAATATAACATTAGACATAGAATAGCCACTCCCTACCACCCACACTCAAATGGTCAGGCTGAAATTTCAAATAGGGAAATTAAGAACATCCTAGAAAAGGTAGTCAAACCTAATAGAAAAGACTGGTCATTTAAGCTTGAGGATGCACTTTGGGCTTATAGGACAGCATATAAGACACCTCTAGGTATGTCTCCTTATAGGCTGGTATATGGCAAGGCTTGTCACTTACCACTTGAGTTAGAGAACAAAGCATTTTGGGCCATGAAGGAATTGAATTTTTGTGTAAAGGATGCGGGGACACTGAGGTCTTTGCAGCTACATGAACTTGATGAGCTTAGGCATATGGCCTATGAGAATGCCAAAATGTATAAAGAAAAGACCAAAATATGGCACGACAGTAGACTTAGGATCAAAGACTTTAGGAAAGGCCAACTTGTCCTATTATTTAACTCACGTTTAAAGATATTTCCAGGCAAACTAAAGTCCAGATGGTCGGGTCCATTTGTTATTACTAATGTCTTTGTTCATGGTGCGATAGAGATAAAAAACTTGCAGCAAGGACAGCCTTTTATGGTAAATGGTGCTAGATTGAAGCACTATTATGAGGAAGGAGATGTGAAGACTCTCTCGGCCTTCCTCTTGCATGAAGCATGAAGTTACAAACGAGAGAGAACGAGTGGTTACTGTGCTCGTTTAGTCAAGGCCAATGCCTTAGTTTATTTTTTCTGTTTTTCCGATTATCGTTTGTATGTTTTGTGGTGTGATTTTAATTGCGTATTTAATGTTTTTTTTATTTGTTTTTGCAGGGATTCGAAAGAGGGGATCAAGGAGAGTAAATCCAGCTTTTAAAATCAAGAAACGGTTGAGCCAAATAAAAGATACGGACGAGCAAAGTTTGAGATTTTGATGAAAAAAATATCCCTGGAATTGCGCTGGAATTGCTGGATTCGCAAAAAAAGAGCCGTTGGGATTTTTCCGTTGCCTTTATATCCGTTGGAAAACGCTCGATCGATACGATTCTCTCATTCTCTGATTTCCAAGAACTCTGCGATTCTTTTCATCTTTGATTCTACTCTCAAGATCACCAAGATTCGACGATGGTGTCCACGCGGGCTGAAAGATCCACAGCCAAGAAGAAGGCTGATGACGCAGCTGAAGCGGCTGCGAGGGAAGCACTGCTCACCCTTGCAGATGATGGTGCCGTTCGCACCGGACCTCTTCCTAAGCTTCCTATCCGTAGGAAGAAGTGGAGGGTTGTCACTGAGATCCCTGCTGGACCATCTGAGCCAGCGGGCACGCCCAAGAAACGCCGGTGGAGTATCACGACGGCCGCCGAACCAAGCACAGCAAAGACTCCCTCTGTGGAGAGTCAAGAAACTGATCGTGCATCCCACGGGTCAGCCAAAGAGGGTTCGTCGCCATCCGCATCACCTGCGCACAGCCCTTCACCATCTGAACCCGTGCCAAGCGCAGAGTCGTCACCGCCTGCACAGAGCCCCGAGTTGTCTCCAGCACCTCAGAGTTCTGATCCGACACCTGCAGCAGCGCAGAGTCCTGAACTGCCATCTTCGCCACTGAGTTCTGCGCAGACACCATCAGCAGAGCACCATTCTCCACGGCCTGATCCTGAATTCCCATATGGGGATTATCAAGAGTCCACGCAGGGCAGTGGAGATGCTGGGGAAGACGAAGTCTTCTCCCCTACGAGGGAAGATAGCCCTGTTGATCCTGCACAGCAGGATGATTCCATGGAGGAGACGTTGGGGGCATGCCTCCAGCAGATCAACATTAAGATCAAGAAGAAGAAGAAGGCCAAGACTGTCAAGGCCAAGAGATCCAAGAAGCTGAAGAAGAAGAAGGCCAAGAGAGTGCCTTCAGCAGACAAAGAAAGCACGGAGCCATCACTCAAAAGGCTCAAGGTTGAGGCTGCCGAGTCAGCCAAGCCAGCAGATAAGGGGAAGGCCAAGCTCTACCCTGAAGACGAGCCTCAGTCAGTGAGGTATGTCTCATCTGATGCTGAATCCAGGGGTGCTGAGTTAAGGAAGAGGGAGTTGCTGCACGAGAAAGGCTTCCTCGACCGACCTGTTGACCTGCCGCAGTTCTTGCGCGCAGGGGTGATCAACCACGGCTGGGAGGAGTTCTGCAGACCGCCTAATCCAGCATACACGAGCATGGTGTATGATTTCTACGCCAATGTGCTCAGCCCTGAGGATGGCCTGTCTGTGGTCAGAGGGGTAGAAGTAGATTTCTCAGCCAAGGCCATCAATGAAGCCTTTGGTCTCAAGGGCCAAACTCATACAGATTATGCACGGATCGTTGATGAGCCTACTGAGGCAGTGCTGGAAGAGGCCATTCGCACCATTGGCCAGCCTGAAGCCTCCTGGACCGTGTCACGCAATGGGAGGCACACCCTCATGAGTGCCAACCTCACGGCTAAGGCAGCGGTTTGGTTTTCGTTCGTGCGAAGGAGATTGTCCCCTGTGACTCACGAGACTACAATCAACCAGAGCCGATCGCTGCTGGTGTATGCGATAATGAGAGGTCTCACGATCAATGTGGGAGAAGTCATCACTGCGGCCATTGCTGAATGCGCCAAGAAAGGTAAGGGACCACTGTTTTTCCCTAATACCATAACCAAGCTATGTTTGCTTGCAGGAGTCCCCACCGAGCGCCTGGAGCAGCAGATGGCCTACACGGGCCACTTGGAGCTGCCTGCTAACCTGAGGCTGAGAAGGAAGGGGAATATGGAGTTTGAATTGGATAGGCTGGCTGCCGAACAGTCCCTATCCATGGCCTGCCTGATGGATATGCAGAGGAGAATGGCTCAATGGGCCGCTTATGCGCAGGCAAGGGACAAGGAAGTTGCAGACCAGCTGGGGTGCATCTTCCCTGACTTCCCTACCAATCTTCTAAATCCATGGGTGCCCCCACGACCAAGACAACCAGATGAGGATGAAGAAGTTTAAGTGCTGGTTTGAAGTGCACTAAAGGGAGTATTGCTGTTCCCTTAGTAAAAAAGACAATTTTCTGCTTTCTGATAGGACCATGTGAATTATGCTGTTTTTGGTTCAATTTTGATCTGTTTTAGATGTTTAGTTTTATGTTTTTCCTTTTGCTTAGTATAGTCTGATGTTAGATGACTAGGTAGGATAGTTTAGTTTTATTTTTAGGATGCTTGAGTTACTGGAAAAAGCATGCTTAGGGGCCTTAGTCAATGTTATATCTGCCCTGATCTAATTGCGAAATAATTGCGGTACCCGCAATTTTCATGACTACAAGCATGTTTTGGACTGTCTGTTTAGCTAGGCTGTGATTTGTTTCAAATCTTTCTTTTGCTGCTTTCATGACTACCTTTTATAGCTTATCTAAATGCATGCTGGATGAGTGTCATAGGACACCCTTTGATAGTTTAAATTAACCTCTAAATAGCTCAGTATGCACAGCTGTAAGGCCTTATCTGCCTGTTTTTTGTAATTTTCTGCTGCTGTGATATTTGTTATTCGAATGTTTTGTCTATGCCTAGGGTTTTAGACTCTCTTTGTTTTACGTTAGACTAGAGGCTTCTAGGATAGTTTGGGGGTATGCCACCTCAAACACTCATTGGGGACAATGAGTAGTTGAAGTTTGGGGGAGGCGCCACCCTAGGCCTAGGAACATTCCTCTCTCCCTTAGAAACATAAGCATTCTTCTTCTCCTTTACAAAAAAAAAAAATGATGAACTGAAAAAATTGGAAAAAGAATAAAGGGGGGGAGTTTCTCTTAGGTTGCTGAGTAATCAGTGCCAAGTGTATAACCCACAAGTGGCGTTGCATCAAAAGGCAACCAAAGGAGAGGCTCCACCTAAGTAAGAAAAAGGGAAAGGAATAGGGAAGAAGAATGTACACCTAGGAGTTACAACTTTGTGGCTTAGATGTCCTATTTAAAAAGAACTCTGATCCTCAATTAGCTAAGGGCAAAGTTGTAACTTGTAGGGTTGTTTAGGGAGATGAGTGTTTATCCAATGTAGTGATGCCAGGGTTTAGGTTGTTCTTTAAAAGTACTACTGTCACCGTTAATACTAAGACTGGCATGACTCTAAGGAATCCTAGACACGTTAAAAATAAAGCTAGAAGCATGTACTGAGTCTGAGGTAAAGTTAGGCAGAATTTGAAACCTTAGGGATAGTGGCATGATATGACAAAAGCAAATAGATCAGTTGTAGGGAGTTAATGAAAACAGATAAGTGTTAGGCAGGCAAGTTCAGAAGAAGCTAGATGAGAGGGTAGTTTTAAGCTTGGAGGTGTGTCACAGGACAGCAGTGTTATAGATAGGGGTATAAGGGAGTCAGTAGGTGGTTAAAGAAGGTGAAACAGCAGCCTAGGTGAGTCCTTAGTATGCTTGAGGACAAGCAAAACCTTAAGTTTGGGGGTGTGTTAAGTCTCTGAAAGTGACTTATTTAGGACCCATTTAGCTTAAGAAGATGTACACTTTTAGGTGTTTTTGATAGCATTTAGCCTAAACCTATGCTTTAATATGAGAATTAGAAGAAGGTAGCTAATTTAGGACTTATGCACAATAGGTAGAAAAAGGGTTGAAAACCGAAGGAAAAGAATGAAAAAATGAGCATTGCGAATGAATTGCGAAAACATTGCGGTGACCGCAATTATTCAAGTGAAAACCGTAAGTTGACTGATCCTTTTCTGTTAATTTCCGTAATTTCAGGGATTCATTCTTTCTCCTCCATCCATTCTGATATACGACGTTGAAGATTGATGGTTCTCCTTGGCCCAAACGCACCTGCAAACTACTATAAAAGGGGGTCAAAGTCGGAGGTTCAGTCATCATTCGAAGCGCAGAAGTCTTCTCGCAGTCCATCATTTCTCTCTGTTTTCCTTTACCGTCTGTTGGAGTGGGAGTCCCAGCTGCTGGAATCGATAATCTGATAGGAAGGAGAGGAGATTCTTCTTCTCTCTCGATTGGATTCATCCAAGCAAGGCTGACCTCTCATCCCTTCCATTCGAGGCGACAGCAACGAAGCTTTCAAAGCAACCTTTACTGCTTTTCTGTCTTTTTCTTCTCATTTCCAGCTTTGATTAGTTGTTGTTCTAGTTTAGTGTTTTACTTACTGCATTTCTTTGTTGTCTGTCTCTGAATTACTGCCTTCAAGTTTCCTTTGTTCGTTCAAACATTAAAAGTAATCAAAGTACAATTCTGCATTTCACAGTTTCCACCTTTCTCTGCTACGGTTTTGTTTTGCTGTTTTAAGCACATTTCTCTTCTAAGCATGTCTGTTTTATCTACCCTTTCTGTTCTCTATATATCCATGAGTAGCTAAGTCACTTAGGGGCATGCTAATGACAGAACTATAGGCTAAAAAAACGTGAACCAAGCATGTAGGATCGCCTTCGAATCATTGATTGTATGTAAGCTTCATCCTACGGGCAATTTCGATTGGCCATCCATTTTGTCCAAAGAACTCCTAACCTCTGGAAGGAGTAAGAGTTCAGAGTCATATAATCATGCTAGCCTTTCATGGTAATCAGGAAACGGCCTAGGAATAGGCGTTTCCCTAGTACAAACTAAACACTCCTATTTTAACAAGATCCTTAAGACCTTACTTTGAAGTCGAGTAAACTTAAGACTCTAATGCATGGAATCGGACGATACTTGAGATAGAGTGAGTTTGATGTATAGAGAGTTGATCCAAAGCTTGAGAATCGTAATAAAGTGCCTATAGGATAGTCATTAGTAGCCCTTAATTCACCCATTTACACACTTTCGCTGTTATTTAATTGCGGTAACATTGCGGTCCTCGCAATTCTGTTGTTTTATCATTCTGTTTAGCTGTTTTCTTCTTCGTTTATTAATTCCATCTCTTGTCTTTTGCGTCTAATTTCAACTTGCATTTGTTTATGTTATATTCCTTTACACATTCAGCAAAACTTAGATAATTAAAAACCAATTTTACCCCATCAAATCCACCCCATCTTTCTTAACAAATACACTTCGCGAATAGCTAAAAATGAGTCTCTGTGGAAAAAATGAATGAAATATACTTACTACTTGCTGTGAGACCATGTATGCTTGCATGTTCTAAGTGCTCTCTCTACCCTTTTGCATATTTATCTTTACACATTGAGCACGCAACAGCTGCCTCCCCCAAACTTAAACTTCTCATTGTCCCCAATGAGAGTCTGAGGTGACACACCCCCAAACTTATCTTAGAAGCATCTAGTCTAAATAAAAACCAGACATATTTTAAAACTCGTAGGGATAGAATGACCCTCACAGTTCAGATAACTCATCAACAAAAATTTACTAAAATCAAAATGGTAAGGTCTAACAGAGGCACATGCTTAGCATTTTATGAAGCTAATTAAACTTAACAAGAGTGTACTCGACACTCATCCAGCATGCTCAATCGATAGACTACCTATGGACATCAGTAATGCAGTCAAATAGTGAGAATTAAAGACAGACAGACCAACAGAACGTCATATAACAACATGCTTAAATTAACAAAATATTGTGGTGACCGCAAAGAAATCGCAATGATACTAGCAGAGCAGATTTAACCGTGATCAAGGCTCCTAACATGCAATATTCCATTTGTGAACAACTACAGGCAACAAAAGAAAGCTATCTAAGCTAACTAATCATACGAAGTTAAACTAAACTAAGCTATTCTAACTCAAGCTAATTTAAGGAAATCAAAACATAACAACAATTGATATGGGGGGGGGTAACTGGTTACAGAAAAGCAGGTTTTTGAGAGGGATAAGAAATACTCCCTCGAATGTCGTCAGTCTGTGGCATTCCTTCATTCGTCCTTGTCCTCTTCATCACTCCTCTCGCTCGGAGGCATCCAGGGGCTCACCAATCCAGCTGGAAAAGTAGGGAATTTGCACCGTAGGTGTTCAGCTAGTTCCTAGTCTCTTGCTTGGGAGTACTCAGCCCATTGGGCTAATTTCCTTTGTAAGTCCATCAAGCAGGCCATGGACAATGATTGTGCAGCCGCAAGTCTATCCAGCTCGAACTCCATATTGCCTCTCCTTCTCATCCTCAGGTTGCTGGGCAGCTCAAGGTGGCCAGCATAGGCCAATTGCTTCTCCTCTATCGTCACAGGCACCCCTGCGCGCAAGCATAACTTAGTAATAGTGTTAGGGAAAAAGAGTCGGCCTTTACCTTTCTTAGAGCATTCGACGATCGAGGCTGCTATGATCTCACCCACGTCAATAGTGAGTCCCTTCATGATCGCATAAACCAGCAGCGATCTCCCTTGGTTGATGGTCGTCTCGTGCGTGACAGGGGATATTCTTCTCCGAATTAGGGAGAACCAAATGGTCGCCTTGTCTTTGAGGGCTGCACGCATCAGTGTGTGCTTCCCATGCTTTGAGACTGCCCATGCTGCCTCTGGTTTGCCTATCATATTCAGCGCCTCCTCCAAGATCGCTTCTGAGGGTGAAGCCACGATCTTTGAATATTCAGAGCTCTTATGCTCTTTGAGAGCATACACCTTGTTGATCGTTTCAGCAGAGAAGTCCACATCCACACCCCTCACCACCGATTGACAGCCTTCGGGGTGAGTGAGGTTTGCGTAGAAGTCATAAACCATGTCCGAGTAGGCCTGAATTGGAGGCCTACACAACTCTTCCCAGCTGTGGTTTGTGATTCCTGCGCGCAAGAATTGCGGCAGGTCCGAAGGGGAGTCTAGAAATTCTCTCTCGTGGAGGAGTTCCCTTTTCATTAGTTCCACGCCCCTGGCTTCTGCATCCTTGGATACATACCTCTCAGTTGGAGGCTCATCTTCTTGGAACATTTTTCTCTTCCCCTTATCCTTTGCCTTGGCTGCTTCAACAGCCTTAGTCTTCATCTTCTTACGAGAGGTTTCGGCTTCAGCCCTCTTCTTTTTAGCTTTCTTGGAAGGCTTTGGCCGTTTTGCCTTCACAATTACAGGGGCCCTCTTCTTGAGCCTCGCTTTGGCAGCCAATTGCTGGATGCATTCATCCAGCGTGTCATCCATTGAATCTCTGCTCTCCTTCTCCACATGACTGTCAAGATTGACATCCCTGAAGGGAGAGACTACCTCCTCTTCTTCATCCGCAGCACCGATTGATGTAGAATCTGGTTGTCCTACAGGGGGGACTTCAGGTTCCGATGGTTGTTGAGTGGGATCAGGGCTTTGCATGGCCGTCTCCATCGATGGTTCGCCACTGGTAAAGCTTCCCTCACTCGTGGATTTCCGAATTCTGGTCTTTGGAACTTCCAGGGCAACCTTCCACTTCTTTCTAGGGGACTGCGTTGGATCAGAGCTGTTTGCAGCCTCAATTGTTGCAACCTTCCACTTCCTCTTCACAGGGAGCTTCGGAGGTCTGAAGGGTTTTACAGCCTCAACGTTTGCTAAAGACAGTAACGCATCTCGTACCAAGGCAACATCCTCTGTGATTGGGGATGTCTTTTTGGGAGTGGATCTTTCAGCTCGCGTTGACACCATGGTTGTTTCTTGAAGGTGCAGCTTTGAGAATTTCTGAAGAAGGAGAGATCTGATTTGTGAATTCGAGGGTTTGAGAATCGTAAATGGGAGATGATCAACATCCCTTCCTATTTATAATGGATTGCGCATTAACGGCTATATTATTGCGGACTTCGCAATATTTCCGCAACGCTTCGAATTGATGGAGCGCTCAAGGCACGCAGCGGAAGCGATTTGGATCATAGACACTCTAATTTCATCAATTTAAACAAATGGAAACATGCAAAAGCAATGAAAAAGAGAAATTAGAACACATACCCTTGTAGTTCGTATTTCTCCAAATTCACCGCCAGAAGCTCCTCACGAGCTCACCGAGCCTTCTCACGAAACGTTCGTGGACCACCCACGATAGTCCCGCTATCCTCAGGCCGAGAAACGGAGTGGTGGGACTCCTTTAATTCAAGAAAAGAGGGAAGAAGCTTCAACTGAAAAACTATTTTTCAGTAAGCTGTGAAGAAGACGGAGAAAAACAGAAGAAGAATTCAAAATTGAGTTTCAATTCATAATTGAACACCCAAAAAGGCACTGAGATTTGAATTTCTTTTTTTTTTTTTTTTTTTTTTTTTTTAATTAATCTGATGATTCATCTGATGAATCACATAAATATATACTCTGTATATATTTACATGTGTCTTACATTGCATGTAAGACACATGTAAATATATATATATATATATATATATATATATATATATATATATATATATATATTTATAAATTATTATTATTAAAAATAATAATAATTATTTTATTAATTAAACTTTTTAATTAATAAAAAATATATATTTTTTAATTAATATTATTTAAATCAATATCAAATATTAATTAAATAATATAATTAAACCCGGTTTTCCGAAAACCGACTTTTTGCACATGAATCCTATTCATGTTTTCAGACCAATCTCATATTTAAATCATATTTAAATATGTCTATTCTTCTTCCACAAACCCGAATTTGAACGATTCAAATTCTTTTCTTTTCTTTTATATTGTTTCACGGCTTTATCCGAGCTAGCCAGGAGAACCGTAAGGACCTACAGATCATGAGCTCCAACGATACGAGATTATCCGGTCAAAACTCTTTCAACCGAAGTAACCAACATTCGTTAACCCCCGGAGACTCCACTAAAGTCCAAGGGCTGCACTCTCCTCACTGTAGGTATATTGTGTCCTCTTGATATAACTATCATCAGTAAGTCGATCCTTCACAGGTCGTTCATAATCACAACGGGTCATTTAAACCGTTTAACCCTTGTATTATATCTTGTTCCTTAAGTATCACTGACACCTCTAATGAACAATTGATTTGTGGTCCAACCATCAAATCAGATTCCTCCCTGATCAGGAGAGGATGGGCCCACTGTTCAAGACCTGGAGTCAGCACTAAAGGGAACAACCTCTACTAACCCTTAAAGTGGGTAGGAGTGAATTCCAATCTTGCTACAACTATGTCCCCAGCCACTTATTCAATCTTATCCCCAAGATGGTAGGCATATTGAGTCGGCGAACTGGCCACTCTCACCCATACAAATCAAAGGATAAGGTTGAATAAACAGGAGTTCATAGTAAGCTCAGGATTGAGATCGAGTTACCTAAGTCATCAAATGAAAAAATCGGTCTTTACAGTAAACGGTGTTATAAAGAAAGAGCGATTTTATTTCTTGGTTCGGTCTTGTGCAAACTCATTGCACAGGACGCCCTCACTCACATGTCTCTACATGAAACGATTCGAATCACATCGTTTTGTACTATACAAAGTGAGCCGCGCCCAATAGTGTCCCCAGGATAAGGTACCCAGCCTTATCCCTATACTATAGACCATTTTTGGCTGTCTACTTGAACTTGATTCACATTCATGTCACACATGAAGTTCAAGTACTCACAATACTGCCATGGGTGTTAGTTATTGGTATAGGTTAATACAAACACAATTCACTAAAAATTCAATAACAACTTTATTGAAATATAATATATACATTCATTCAGTTTACAAACTACGAGTTTTAGGACATAAAACCCAACAAACTCCCACTTGGACTAAAACGTCAGTGGAGTATATGCTGGTCGAGAGAACTAGAATATCAAATATCTAAAGTTTCTCCCACTGTCCTACTGAGCAGCTCGCAGCCCTATACTTTGTAGGTGTCTCTCAAACACTTTAGCCGTGAGAGACTTAGTAAACGGATCAACAATGTTGTGCTCCGAGGCTACCTGTGTGACGATCACATCTCCTCGTTGCACTATCTCCCTGATGAGATGATACTTTCGCTCAATATGCTTTCCACGCTTATGGCTTCTAGGTTCTTTAGAATTTGCCACTGCACCGCTGTTATCACAATAAAGGGTGATTGGCAAGTTCATATTTGGAACAACTTCCAAATCTGTCAAGAACTTCCTAAGCCATACAGCTTCTTTCGCTGCTTCGCAAGCTGCGACATACTCAGCTTCCATGGTGGAGTCAGCAATACAACCTTGCTTTATACTCCTCCATACTATTGCTCCTCCGTTAAGAGTGAACACTGATCCTGATGTAGATTTCCTGGAATCTATATCAGTCTGAAAATCAGAGTCAGTGTATCCTGCAAGGATCAAATCCTTTGCGCCATACACAATCACATAGTCTCTCGTTTTCCTAAGATACTTGAGGACGTGTTTAACGGCTGTCCAGTGATCATATCCTGGATTGGACTGGAACCTACTGACAATTCCTACTGCATAGCAGATGTCGGGTCGTGTACACAACATAGCGTACATGAGACTACCAACTGCAGATGCATAGGGAATTTGTCTCATATCCTCAACCTCTTGAGGTGTCTTAGGAGACTGTTCCTTAGACAAGTGAATTCCATGCCTAAAAGGCAGCGAACCTTTCTTGGAATTCTGCATCGAATATCTTGACAACACCTTGTCAATATAAGATGCTTGAGACAGCGCTAGCACTTTGTTCTTACGATTCCTTATGATCTAAATCCCTAGAACAAACTGAGCCTCTCCCAAATCTTTCATTTGGAATTGGGTCGCTAGCCAATTCTTAACGTCAGTTAGGAACCCTACATCATTCCCAATGAGTAGTATATCGTCTACGTACAAGACTAAGAAAGCTACAACAGTATTGACTACTTTCTTGTAAACACAAGGTTCGTCAATATTTTGTTCAAAGCCATAAGATTTGATCGCCGTATCAAACCTTATATTCCAGGATCTAGATGCTTGCTTCAACCCATAAATGGATCGATTAAGCTTGCAAACCTTTTGCTCTTGACCCTGAAGTATGAATCCCTCTGGTTGAGCCATATAGATACTCTCCTCAAGATTACCATTCAGAAAGGCAGTCTTGACATCCATTTGCCAGATTTCATAATCATAAAATGTAGCAATGGATAAGAGTATTCTAATCGACTTTAACATGGCAACAGGAGAAAAGGTTTCTTCATAGTCCACCCCTTCTCTTTGGGAATAACCTTTTGCCACAAGTCGAGCCTTAAAGGTTTGCACCTTACCGGCTTGGTCTCGTTTTCTCTTGTAGATCCACTTGCAACCGATAGGTCTTTCACTATCTGGTTGGTCTACAAGATCCCAGACCGAATTGAAGTACATAGACTCCATTTCGAAATCCATGGCTTTAAGCCACTGGTCCTTGTCTATGTCATTCATTGCCTGTTTAAAGGTCAATGGATCCTCAACGCCATCATCAGGTATGACGACTTGAGTTTCAGACAATCCGATGTAGCGGTCAGGCTGTCTTACATCCCTCCCACTGCGTCGAGGCTTTCTCAACTCTTGAGAAGGACCAGCCTGATCAACAACCTTTGTTGATCCGTTTGTAGCTTTCCTGGAAAATTCGGACAAAACAATTTTGCTCGACGGTTGATGATCTCTCATGTGGTCTTCCTCTAAGAACGTGGCATTAGTCGATACTAGTACCTTGTTCTCACGAGGATCGTAAAATAGACCACCTTTCGTTTCCTTGGGGTAACCTACAAATAGGCACAATTTTGAACGATGTTCCAACTTCTTTGGATTGGGTACTAGCACATGTGCCGGACACCCCCAAATCCTGAAGTGACGTAAACTACCTTTACGCCCTCTCCATAACTCATAAGGTGTTTCAGAAACACTCTTAGAGGGAACCATGTTCAAAATCTATACTGCAGTCTCTACTGCATATCCCCAAAACGAACTAGGCAAATGAGCATAACTCATCATAGATCGAACCATGTCTAACAGGGTTCTATTTCTCCTCTCGGACACACCATTCTGCTGTGGTGTTCCTGGCGCTGAGAGTTGAGATACTATTCCATGTTCTATCATATAGTCCTGGAATCTTAAATCCATATACTCTCCACCTCGATCTGATCGGAGTGTTTTTATCGATTTACCTAATGTGTTCTCAACCTCTGCCTTATACTCTTTGAACTTTTCAAGAGCTTCGGACTTATGATGCATTAGATAAAGATAACCGTACCTAGAATAATCATCAATGAAACTGATGAAATATTCATACCCTCCTCGTGCTTTGACATTCAAAGGACCGCAGAGATCCGAATGCACGATTTCTAGAGGTTCTTTGGACCTATGACCTTTTTCAGAAAAAGATCGTTTGGTCATTTTGCCCTCAAGACAAGACTCACATGGCGGTAAAGAGTTGTCCTCTAAACGATTTAGCAGACCACTCTTAACCAATCTCCCAATCCTATTGAGATTAATGTGACCTAGTCTTAAGTGCCAAAGATAAGTACTTGGAGAAAGTTTCTGCCTTTTTGTTTGAGTCTCAGCTGTTTTAAACATTTCAGTGTTCAAAATAGCTTTGGCTTCGGTTGGTCTTAACACATACAAGTTGTTTTCAAGTTTCGCAGAACAAATACGTACACCTCTTTTGCTAATGAACGCTTCATTATGAACAAAAGATACTTTATACAACTGTTCTAACAAACAAGATATAGATACAAGATTCCTCTGGAAGGTAGGAACCAGGAGTACATTTTCTAGTAAAATGAAACTATCTCTATACAACAACTTTACAGCTCCCACTGCTTCAGCTGAGACAACCTCTCCAGTTCCAACTCTGAGAGTTATCTCTCCGCGAGAAAGTGGCTGCCAAGAACTAGTTTCCTGAAAAGAAGAACAAACATGGTTAGTAGCTCCTGAATCAAGTATCCAGGTATGACAATCATGTTCTACTAAACATGTTTCGACAACAAGTAAATCATATTTACTTTGTCTTTCTTTCTCAGCCTTTTTCTCTGCAAGATACTTTGGGCAATTGCGTTTCCAGTGCCCATCTACACCACAATGGAAACATTTTCCTTTGTCTGCAGATCTACTCTTGCTCTTAGCAGTAGCAGGTGCTTTTCTCTTCCTTTTATCTTTCTTCTTCTTTTGAATACTCTTATTCTTAATAGAAGAAAGTTCAGACTTACTCCCAGAAGACGACCCCTTTTGGAATTTCCTAGAAGTGACAACATTTGCCTCCTTCTCTTTTCCTTTAGAAGTGTGAAGGGACTGATAGGTCTGTAGCTCGCTGAGGAGAGAAGTCAAATTATACTTTATCTTGTTCATTACCAAATTGGTTCTGAACTGAAGGAAACTCTTCGGAAGAGATTCCAAGATAAAGCTTACTTGACTTGACTCATTTATAATAGCTCCGTTTACTTCCGCCACATTGAAGTGGACCATCATGTTAAGGACATGCTCCCTAACAGAGGTTCCCTCCTTCATGCGAGAGTTGTAAACGAATTTGAGGGCTTCATGACAGACCGATGAGGACGGAAGTCCAAACATCTCCTGTAATGAAGACATGATTTCTTTAGCAGAAACCATATCCTCGTGCTTCTTGGCTAACACATCAGATATGCTGGCTAAGATATAGACTCGGGCTTTATCATTAGCCCTTGTCCATCTATCATATGCTTCTCGAACAGTTCGAGTCGCATCCGAGCTAGGAGGGGGAGGACAATCCTCTGATAAGACGAACCTGAGATCATCTAGAACGAGAATCGTATTCAAGTTCGATTTCCAGGTCGCGTAGTTATCGCCGGTTAACTTATCGGAAGCTAGTAAGTGAATAAATGAGCTAGACATGCTGAAAAGAGAATGAATAAATATTAGTGAAAAGGTTTTAACCTAATTTACACACCAATCAAGAATTTAGCAAAGAATAATAATGTACCCAAAACTCATTATTAAACTGCAACGATACTTCAGTGGGTCAGAATGGTCGCTACCGAGGGGCAGTCAAGCATTCCTTCACTGAATCAAGACATTCTTGACTAAATGCTAATACCAGAATATCTCATATTCCTATAGCATCTTAGTTATCGCTGTTTGGTCAAGATTTACTAACTCCTTAGCAAATCTCGTAAGTGTGACCCTCCATTTTTAGAATTCATAGGGCGGCCCCAACGATGCAACCGAATGGAAATGTCAAAGTTGGGAATGGCTCTATGTTTCTTTATCCATAAATGGTGATTGAGATGTTCCGATTCCTATGAAACGGCCCTCCGAATGGATCGGTACCACTTGTGGGCACCTAGCAGGCGGAACATAGGAATCTCACGGTTCAATCCAATGGAGGAGACCACAGGATGTATTGACATACTTCCTTCTCCCACTTACTATAAATACTTTCTCCATTCACCTTGCTCTTGAATTATGCAAATACCATCCGAATGGGGATGCCCTATTGACATCACGAGGCCGAGCATAATTCTCACGGTGTGAACTTGACAGAGAACGTAGGAGGAGAGGGACATATCATATATACCTTCTCAACACCTCTACTAAGTATTTTAAGACGGAATGGGTAAATTACTCAGGCATTATCCGGCTAAGACAATAAGGCCTAAGTCTAGGTAAAACAAACTTTTACCTATGATGTCTAGGTGATAAACACTTTATTACCTCACACCACTCACGCATGCTCATAAAGCCGGGTTAACTTTACTCAAGAACCGGATGGTCCCCAGGTAGGAGGTGTTCCGTAAACCGTCAGCTTAAATACCTCCAACCTCGAACAGGATGTCCCCGGGTGAGTTTCTTGTAACCTTAGCATTTACAAGATATCGACCTATTCATCTAATGAAACGGAACGATACATTCAACCCTAAGTGAGCATGCCTTTGTCTTTGTTATAGATTTTAAAAGTCTATGCCAATTTTACAACGCTTTGCAAAACTAAGACTTACTACAACAAACTTCTACATGCTTCTCAAACATGCATCACTAAGGCATGACAAGTTGAATATTTAATTTCATAATTAATATAACAATTATATCGATTATGTTTTTAAATATACAACTCCTAATTCATAAATTAATATAACACTTATATCAATTCTCATGAATTAAGCATGCATCCTATACATTATAACACTTATAACAAACAAAATGCATCTTATGTTGGATGTTTAATTTCATAATTAATATAACACTTATATCAATTATTCTATTAAGCAAACAACATCTAATTCATGAATTAATATAACTCTTATATTAATACTCATGAATTAACATGCATCCTATACATTATAACACTTATAATATACCATGTGCATAAAATTAGGGCAACCTATGTTGTTGATTCAATTTCATAATTAATATAACACTTATATCAATTATTCTATTGAACTAACAACAATTAATTCATGAATTAATATAACTTTTATATCAAAACTCATGAATTGCCAAATATGCATATGATATATTATAACACTTATAACATATTTTTAATGCATGAAGCATGCTTCCTACGGTGAGATTTTAAATCTATATGGCATACGTTATGCACATACAAACATGGAATTTAATTAAAACATACATTCGCAATGCATAATTAATTAAACATACTAAAGTGGATCGATTTTGGCATTTAGCAAGCAATAACTAATTTATTACAAGCTTGATCAACAAGCCACGTCTTGAGCGGACTTCGAACTCTTCGCACCGCCTTTGACCAACTTGCTTCCTCCGAACGCTTCGGCCAAATTTTCTTCGAATTTCTCCTCGTAATGCCCAGAACGAGTTTGAACTTACACCGAACATTTCGGCGAGTTTCAAACTCTAACTTCTTTCACAAAGAACCCTATATGGACTCTAATGACTCTAAAAAAAATACAGACTCTTTAGCATACATTAAAGCCCATACATTCTCGGGCAATTACAAATAAAGAAATTCAAAAGAAACTATGCCAAAATCGATATTCACTTTAGAAATCCATTCAGAAACAATTTCTAAATAAAACCCACCATAACTTAAATTGATAGAAATTGAGTCGCCAAAAACGCTCTGATACCAATTGATGGAGCGCTCATGGCACGCAGCGGAAGCGAATTTGGATCATAGACACTCTAATTTCATCAATTTAAACAAATGGAAACATGCAAAAGCAATGAAAAAGAGAAATTAGAACACATACCCTTGTAGTTCGTATTTCTCCAAATTCACCGCCAGAAGCTCCTCACGAGCTCACCGAGCCTTCTCACGAAACGTTCGTGGACCACCCACGGTAGTCCCGCTATCCTCAGGCCGAGAAACGGAGTGGTGGGACTCCTTTAATTCAAGAAAAGAGGGAAGAAGCTTCAACTGAAAAACTATTTTTCAGTAAGCTGTGAAGAAGACGGAGAAAAACAGAAGAAGAATTCAAAATTGAGTTTCAATTCATAATTGAACACCCAAAAAGGCACTGAGATTTGAATTTCTTTTTCCTTTTTTTTTTTTTTTTTTTTTTAATTAATCTGATGATTCATCTGATGAATCACATAAATATATACTCTGTATATATTTACATGTGTCTTACATTGCATGTAAGACACATGTAAATATATATATATATATATATATATATATATATATTTATAAATTATTATTATTAAAAATAATAATAATTATTTTATTAATTAAACTTTTTAATTAATAAAAAATATATATTTTTTAATTAATATTATTTAAATCAATATCAAATATTAATTAAATAATATAATTAAACCCGGTTTTCCGAAAACCGACTTTTTGCACATGAATCCTATTCATGTTTTCAGACCAATCTCATATTTAAATCATATTTAAATATGTCCATATTTAAATCATATTTAAATATGTCTATTCTTCTTCCACAAACCCGAATTTGAACGATTCAAATTCTTTTCTTTTCTTTTATATTGTTTCACGGCTTTATCCGAGCTAGCCAGGAGAACCGTAAGGACCTACAGATCATGAGCTCCAACGATACGAGATTATCCGGTCAAAACTCTTTCAACCGAAGTAACCAACATTCGTTAACCCCCGGAGACTCCACTAAAGTCCACAGGCTGCACTCTCCTCACTGTAGATATATTGTGTCCTCTTGATATAACTATTATCAGTAAGTCGATCCTTCACAGGTCGTTCATAATCACAACGGGTCATTTAAACCGTTTAACCCTTGTATTATATCTTGTTCCTTAAGTACCACTGACACCTCTAATGAACAATTGATTTGTGGTCCAACCATCAAATCAGATTCCTCCCTGATCAGGAGAGGATGGGCCCACTGTTCAAGACCTGGAGTCAGCACTAAAGGGAACAACCTCTACTAACCCTTAAAGTGGGTAGGAGTGAATTCCAATCTTGCTACAACTATGTCCCCAGCCACTTATTCAATCTTATCCCCAAGATGGTAGGCATATTGAGTCGGCGAACTGGCCACTCTCACCCATACAAATCAAAGGATAAGGTTGAATAAACAGGAGTTCATAGTAAGCTCAGGATTGAGATCGAGTTACCTAAGTCATCAAATGAAAAAATCGGTCTTTACAGTAAACGGTGTTATAAAGAAAGAGCGATTTTATTTCTTGGTTCGGTCTTGTGCAAACTCATTGCACAGGACGCCCTCACTCACATGTCTCTACATGAAACGATTCGAATCACATCGTTTTGTACTATACAAAGTGAGCCGCGCCCAATAGTGTCCCCAGGATAAGGTACCCAGCCTTATCCCTATACTATAGACCATTTTTGGCTGTCTACTTGAACTTGATTCACATTCATGTCACACATGAAGTTCAAGTACTCACAATACTGCCATGGGTGTTAGTTATTGGTATAGGTTAATACAAACACAATTCACTAAAAATTCAATAACAACTTTATTGAAATATAATATATACATTCATTCAGTTTACAAACTACGAGTTTTAGGACATAAAACCCAACACGAATCTCATCAAATCTTTTGGAAATGTAACCGTTGGGATTTTTATCTTTGATTGCTGTTTGTTTGCAAGATTCTAACAAACTAAATCTTTGATTTGCCAAGATTTCTCCCTTCATCTTCTCCTTGCCTCTTGATTGTTCACCCTTATTGTGGTTAAGATCTCCAATTACCACGCTTCTAATCACATTAAAAACAAACTTAATTTATACTATGAAATTAAAAATACTCTAAACAAAATAAAAAAAAACAGTAACTAAAGATATCTATTCCATAATCCTTTGATGGTTGAGCATGAAGATAATTCCATTAAGTGCCCTTGCTCATCGTCCTTTGCTTGACTTTTAAGCTTCGGATAAGAGGAAAGCCGAGAGTGTTTTCACATCTCCTTCCTCATAGTAGTGTTTTAATCTAGCACCATTCACCATGAACGGCTGACCTTGATTCAAATTTTTACTTTCAATTGCCCCATGAACAAACACATTAGTAATCACAAAAGAACCTGACCAACGAGACTTAAGTTTGCCAGGAAATAATCTCAATCCTGAATTGAATAGTAAAACATGCTGGCCCTTTTTAAAATCCTTTATCCTAAGTCTACTATCATGCCAAATTTTAGTTCTTTCCTTATACATTTTAGCATTCTCGTATGACATGCGTCTTAGTTCATCTAGTTCATGTAATTGCAGAGACCGCAATGTTCCCGCATCAGTTACGCAATAATTTAACTCTTTTAAAGCCCAAAAGGCTTTGATCTCTAATTCAAAGGGTAAGTGGCATGCTTTTCCATAAACTAACCTATAAGGAGACATTCCTAATGGCGTTTTATATGCAGTCCTATACGCCCATAGTGCATCATCTAACTTAAAAGACCAATCATTTCTATTCGGTTTTACAACTTTTTCAAGTATACTTTTGATCTCTCTATTAGAAATTTCAGCTTGTCCATTTGAGTGGGGGTGATAGGGTGTTGCTACCCTATGCCTAACATTATATTTAGCTAACACTTTCTCCAAAGCTTTGTTTATAAAATGTGTTCCTTCATCACTTATGATGGCACGTGGTGTGCCAAATCGTGTGAAAATATGCCTATTTAGAAATCTAACAACTGTTTTAGCATCATTTAAGGGACATGCAATTGCCTCCACCCATTTTGAGACATAATCTACCGCTACTAATATGTAAAGATTACCAGCAGATGGTGGGAATGGACCCATGAAGTCAATACCCCATACATCAAAGAGTTCTAACTCTAGGATATATGTTAGGGGCATCTCATCCTTCCTACTAAGGTTACCTGTACGTTGACATTCATTGCAATTGTGTGCATAGTCATGTGCATCCTTGAAGATCGTAGGCCAGAAGTAACCACTTTGGAACACCTTTGCAGCAGTCCTCTGACCACCAAAATGTCCTCCATACGGGGCTATATGGCAATGCTGCAAGATTGACCTTGCTTCAGCAGCTGACACACATTTTCTTAGCAATCCATCCGCACAACTTTTGTAAAGGGTTGGATCGTCCCAAATGTACTTCCTAGCCTCGTTTAAGAACCTCTTCTTGTCTTGCTCCCCTCTGAAAGTTGATAACACCTGCGAGACAAGAAAGTTTGCAATATCAGCAAACCATGGTTCATCATTGTTATCAGTGTACTACTAACACAAAAACATGTTCATCAATAAAGGAATCAGTCATTGCGGGCTCCGCAATTTTTCCGCAATGACTCTGCAATCTTGATAAATGATCAGCAACTACGTTTTCACATCCTTTTTTTTATCTCTAATCTCTAGATCAAACTCTTGCAAAAGTAACACCCATCTAATTAGTCGAGGCTTAGCATCAGCCTTCCTCATTAAGTACTTTATTGCAGAATGATCAGTATAAACAATCGTTTTATTTCCTACAATATAAGGCCTGAATTTCTCACATGCAAACACTACTGCTAACATTTCTTTCTCTGTGGTAGTGTAGTTACATTGTGCTTCATTTAAAGTTTTACTCGCATAATATACAGGGTGTGTTAATTTTTCTCTTTTTTGGCCAAGCATAGCCCCAATTGCATAGTCACTCGCATCACACATTAGTTCAAAGGGCATATCCCAATTTGGCCCGACTATGATTGGTGCTTTGACTAAGGCATCTTTAAGCTTGGTCCATGCTATTAAACACTCATTTGAGAAGACAAATGTTCTATTCAGCTCTAGAAGCTCACATAGGGGTTTAGAGATTTTTGAAAAGTCTTTTATAAATCTCCTATAAAATCCTGCATGACCTAAGAAACTCCTTATAGCTTTGACATTTTTAGGTTCAACTAACTTCTCAATGACTTCTATTTTGGCCCTATCGACCTCTACTCCTACTTTGGACACTTTATGTCCTAATACTATTCCTTCTTCCACCATGAAGTGGCATTTTTCCAAATTTAAGACTAGGTTGGTTTCTTCACACCTAGTTAGGACTTGTCCTAGGTTGGCTAGACAGTGATTAAAGGAATCACCAAATACTGAGAAGTCATCCATAAATATTTCTATTATAGACTCATCTAGATCAGAGAAAATTGCCAACATACATCTTTGGAACGTTGTTGGTGCATTGCATAGGCCAAATGACATTCTGCGAAAAGCAAATGTGCCAAAGGGACATGTAAATCTTGTTTTCTCTTGATCCTCAGGGTCTATGGTGATTTGGTTATATCCTGAGTAGCCATCTAAAAAGCAGTAAAAGGCTCGGCCAGCTATTTTATCTAGCATTTGGTCTATAAAGGGTAAAGGAAAATGGTCTTTTTTAGTTTCTTTATTAAGTTTTCTATAATCCATACATACTCTCCATCCTGTGACAGTTCGAGTTGGTATTAGTTCATTGTTTTCATTAATTACTACAGTCATACCACCCTTCTTTGGTACACATTGGATAGGACTGACCTACTGACTATTGGCTATTGGGAAGATTACTCCTGCATCTAACCATTTAATGATTTCTTTTTTAACTACCTCTTTTATGGAAGGGTTCAACCTACGTTGATGATCTACTCTAGGTGTATGTTCCTCTTCCAACAATATTTTATGCATGCAATAGGAAGGACTTATACCCCTGATGTCAGCAATCGTCCAAGCAATTGCCCTTTTATGTTGCTTAAGCAGCAATATTAACGCAATTTCATGCTGTTTACTTAGTTTAGACGAAATAATGACAGGCAAGGTATCTTCACGAAGCTTCTAAAACAATATGAATTTCTTTCTTCTCTTCTTGGTCTGGTTCCTTCACGAAGCTTCTAAAACACTCTTCTTAGCACCAAAACACGTCTTCGAACTCCTTTAGCTCCCGATCGTGAGTTTACCTATAACAAAGCCATTTAATCAACATTAATCACGGTCCTAGCCGATATTAAGGAGTAAATAATAGCTCTATGTTAGAGCTATCAGGAAATCTGCCTTTAGTTTAACTGGCCACTTCAATACATCTTTGTCTTGGATTTCCATAAGGATACTAAGAAGTGGCTCGCTCTTTGGTCCTTCTTTTCTTTGCCTCAGAATAACTTTCATCTCCTCGGCCTCTGATGATTCTGTTTTCATGATTACCCCTTCATTGGTGCAACTCTCTTGCACTCATATATTTCTGAGCTCGGGAGAGAAATTCAACATAAGTGTGGGTCGATCTGTTACCTAATGACCAGAGGAACTTCTCGTCACGGAGCCCGACCACCACTGCAGTGAGTGCTGCGCCATCAGTGTATCCCTCGACCTATAAGGCCTCACCGTTTGAACCTCGAAACATCATATTCCCGCAAGGTCTCGCTGCTCCCTTGTCTAATGGTGAGTAAGTGAGTGGGTGACTTTTGTATATCTCGACCTCCTAGGAATTGAGTGATGAATGCCCGAGCCAATTCTCGAAAAGATGCTATAGACTTCCTTTTCAGCTGTCGAAACCACTTCTGCCCTAACCCTGCAAGAGGAAACGAAAAATGCTCTGCATTTGATAGCATCTCGGACTTCGTGGAACTCCATCCACGACCGAAAAGTATCCAAATGTTCCACCGGGTCTCTTGATCCATCATGGGCTTTCAGCGTAGGTAGTTTAAACTGGGGGGATACCTCTTCGAGCATGATGTCGCCGGTAAATGAAGGATCAACTTGATCAAGTAGTTCCTGTTCATCCCCTCGTCATCTTGTGCCTTCTGCATGTCTCCAAGTTGGTTATGAATCTTTTGCAATTCCTCTGCCCATGGCCGACTTTCAACTTAATGCCATCCACCGCATGCCTCTTATTTTTTTGGTTGATAAGGTTGCGTAGATCAGTGTCTAGGTCTGACATCTCAGATCTCGTGGCTTGTCGAACCCCTGCGGGCTTAAGGAAAATGAGTGAAATTCGAGTCTGACTGCTGTCATGCGCAGTTCGTGTGGGTGATCGTCGGCCGATATTCGGCTGTCTTCTCAAGTCCGAACGAGTTGCCCTCATTTTGCGTTCTCTTAGTCCCATGTGGGACTCTCCCACTTCTTCCTCTGTCGGACCCTTTCCTTTGACTGGGTCTCGAATAAGGGGAGCTGTGTGAACTGATAGGCGAGCTGGTCGCGATGCCTTCTCTCTTCTTACTGCTCTCGGGTTTGTCCGAAAAGTTTTTTCCTCGTGCCTTCATGATCTTGTTGGGCCGACGCAACATTTTCATGATGTCTAATAGGCCCTGGTCCAATTTCCCGACCTTCCCTGCCAATTTAACGTGTTTCAATAATGCTTGCTGATCTCCCACCGTTCTGTCTTGCGGTTGTGTCTCAATGACCAGACTGTCCTACTCCCGCATCCGTCTTGGATGTCATTCTCGATCCGACTCATTATCATCCTCGATCGGGTTGGCACGATTCGTGTCGTTCTTCATTCTTTCAGATGTAATTTGCTTAGATAGAGCACAAATTTTTCAGGTTCCCACAGGCGCCAACTGTTGTTGCCAAAAAATGGTCGCAACGGTGAATTTGTTTCTTGAAGGAAATCCCATAAATACCCTGAAAACAGAAGAAAGAAAAGTTGAGCTCGCCGTGGTGTTGCCACATGCACAACAACGCTCAAGTTAGATTCCTCGATAACTTAGCTAGTAGTAATATTTTCTTAGTCAAATATGCATACCTTGAGCTATAGGCCACTATCGCTTATATAACCACGTCTAACAAAAAAAAAAGAAAAAATATATATTTTGATAATCAATTTGAAAAAAATAATGTGAGGTCAATGTGAAAAAAATAATGTGAGGTATTGTGTTCAAAATTATTTTTGTTTTCTCAAATAATTTGTCAAAGATAGATAAAATAAAAATAAAAAATTCATTTTTAGAATTTTTTGGAATTGGAAGAAGTCTTTAATAATGAAATTTTGAAAGTTTGTAGAAAAAAATTGTACAAAAGAAAGTAGTTAAAATAAACTCAGACTTCAGAATTCCAGATTCAATAGCTCTCTGCCAGAATCACACCACAAATTTCATAACTCCAGACTAAATAACTCTCTGCCTCTAACACACATACTTCAGAACTCCAAAAACTAAACAACTCTTCAAACTAAACACCTCCAGACTAAACAACTCCAACGCTCCCAACTCCTTGGGCCAAACGCCCTTAAAGAGGTGAAGTCCATCAAAGTCAACACAATCATGACTCTCAAGCAAAAAGTAGCAAGCCCGCTTGAGGGCGAAGGCGGGACCATTAGAACTCTAATAATAGAGAGAGAATTTGAAAAATGGAGTAATAATTTTTGCTTCTGTTTGATAATATGTGGGGATCGAACCTGTGACCTCTTGATCACTAGTCTATACAATATGGGTGAAGGCGAGTCCATTAGAACTCAAATAAGAGAGAGAAAATTTGAAAAATGAAGTAATATATATATATATATATATTTTTTTTTATAACATGTGGGGATGAAACATGTGGCCTCTTGATCACTAGTCTATACAATATGCCAGTTGAGTTATGCTCATGCTAAAAATTTGGGCGGTAATAACGCATTTAAATTCCTGCATCGTGCAGAGTTGTTTGCACAGTTGCAAAATCAATCAACCCCCAACTCTAGGGATGAAAATCTGGCTTAAGGAAGAAGGGAGGAAAATCTGGCCTAAAGCAGAATCGAACTTCCACTCTATGCTATCTGAAGTGGAGCTGCTCACTCACTCCATCCAGTGGTTATTCCAAAAATTTAAACGATAATAACACATTTAAAAAAGTATTAAAACATTTGGTATCAACCCAAGATGTTTATTTTTTTGCTGTTAGGAATCAACAAAGGATTTAATTATGCTAAGTTTCTATGGGATATTTAAAAAATCTATGGCTTAATGACTAGTGTGCATTTAATATAATTAATGGCATTTATTTGAAAAATGTGAAATTAATAAATAGTTGATTTAATTGGTGTGCATTCAATGCTATTAATGGAATTTGCTCAGGGAAGGTAAAATTTTAAAATGTTGTATCAAGTCTGTCCACAAGTTTCAATTTTCTCTTCTTCATTTGTAATTAATATAATATTTGTATAAAAGAAATTAAGCAAAATATCTTATTTTGTAACGATTTTACTTTTATTTTTCTATTTTTTTTTAATTCAAGCTATGCAAATCATTCATACATATGATTCCTTTGTTTGATTTTGAACTTGGTTGAAAACATGAAACTTTAATCAAACTAAATTTTATATTGCAATTTTTACATCATTCAATTTCAGCTAAATTTCACCTACTAATTTTACTAAAAAAACAAATAAAGGTTTAGAAAATTCACTATTTTTTTTTTTTTAAAAAAAGTCTCAATTAATTCACAAGAGAGAACCCTAGAACATATCTTTCAAAACTAAACAATTCGACAAAAATGAAATTATTAGCTTTGTTTTTTTTTTTTTCCAAATCGGGTCAATTTTGTATTAGAAATATATTTTTATCGACATCTACATTAGTTAAATTTGCAACCGAAATTTGATAATCGCATTGACAATTGAATCTGCATTGATATCGACATCGTTTAGTAAATTGAGAGGAGATGTTAAATTAAATTATATTTGATTTAATTTGGGTTTATCTTGTCACCCTAGATTAATTTTTTTTTACTTATTATTCTCTCTAGTATAAATAGGTCTTATAAGTTTGTATCTCACTATGTAATTGGATAATAAATCTTAGCTCATTTTTATATTCTTTCACTTTTCCCTCCTAACTTTATCATGTAATATTTACTCAAATTTAAAGTAAAAAGTTCCAGCACTTATCAAAGTCTTAATGAAATTGAAAATTTAGAGTAAAATTTGATACACTTCACCCAATCTAGATATATAAATATATAGAGGGGTGAATTTTTACACCAAAAAAGAAGTGAAAACCCATTTTCTTACTTTATGGTAGTTGTGTTTGGAGTGTCTCCTCCGCTTGCAAACTATTGAAAAATAATTTTTAAAGAAATTATGTGTCAACAATGCAATGTAGTAGTTCCTTTGGAGGGTTTTTGTACGGATGACCCACTCTTCGGGGTGAGTAAGATTTTTTTAATCTAATTTTTGAAAAACTTATGTTTTTTGACCTTCTCTCGTGATAAGCAAGTGCACAAAGTCATATGTACCCTTCCCTGAGCACGATCACAAGGAGACAACTGTGATGCCTTCGTGATAAGCGAAGTCATCTGTATCCTTCTCTGAGCATGATCACAAGGAGACAATTGTGATGTCTTCGTGATAAACGAAGGGTACGGATGATTTGTGCACTTGTTTATCACGAAAGAAGATAAAAAAACAGAAGTTTTCAAAAATTGAATTAAAAAATCTCACGCACCTCGAAGGATGGATCATCCGTACAAAAATCCTAGTTTGTTTTGGATTCACAAGGTCTTGAGAGTTGAGGAGATTCCTATTAATTTCTGTGTTAAAGTACTCTGAAAAAGTGAGACTTCAAATCCAAGAGTCAAGTTTGTTAGGAAAAGATGGCAGATGTGATGCAAAATAAATAAAGCTGATGGCTGGTTCATTCTAGTCTGCTCAAACAATTACTTTTGAAGGCTTGATTGTTGTTTCATAATTTTATCAATGAATATTATATGGTTTGAATTTGAATGTTTTTTATTCCACACAAATTTTGATAGGTTTTGAAAGATGACAAGATTACTAACTTCCAATTTTTTTTTGGCGTGAAAAATAAAGGCATATTTAGGTATAACTTTTGTCCAAAATTGCTTTTCAATTTAACATGGTGGGGTGTTTTGGGGTTATTATAGCCCACCCTATGTTTGGGACACCCATTTAGGAAGAGGGCGTTTGGGGTTATTATAACTCCCGAACAATGTAGCACTCTGTACTCTTTTTTTTTTTTTTTTTTTTTTAATTTTTTCACTCAATTTGTCTATTTTTCCTCTATTTTTTTTTTAACTTTAAAAAAATTAATATGTAATACACATTTAATTATACAAATACAACAAAAAAGTGGTAGAAAAAAATAAACTAACATAAACACATATTTCAAACTTCATGTTAAAAAAAACTATATTACTTCTCTCTCCACTGAGCCTCTTGTTGTCGATTATTTGTGATTTCCTAAATAATATTTATTTTTCTAACTTTTAAAAAATTAATATCGTAATATACATTTAACTATATAAATACAACAAAAAGTTGAAAAAAAAAATAAACTAACATAAACACATATTTCAAACTCCATGTTAAAGAAAACTTTATTTTAAACCCACACTATACAACTCTGCACCCCAAACACAGACTTACTAAACCCACACTATACAACTCTGCACCAGAAACACAGACTTACTAAACCCACAAACTATTATAATCCACCGACTATAATAACCCACCCTGCGCCCCAAACGCCCCCGTAATGTATTACATCTAGGGCATGTTTGAGAGTGATTGTTTAATTATTGATTTTAGGAGAAGAGATTTAATTACAATTGATTTTATAAAATTGATTTTCATATAATCATTTTAATGTTTGGATTGAAGTGATTTTTATATGATTAGAAGTGATTTTAAATTATTAATGTTTGGTTTACTTCCAAAGTGATTTTAAAATTACTAAATTTCTAAAATTATAATTTGAAATGTATTGATATATATAAGATCTATATTAATTTATAAAATTATTAACTATCTAAATATAATGTTTAAAAAAACTACCAAAATATATAATTAAAAGAATGAAATTTTAAAATATTTATATATTGCAAAATTGGGAAAAAAAACCAATGCCCTATCTCGGAAACGAACTGGGACTTAAGGGAAGGTAGCTTGATACATTTATCAACAAAGCAAACAATATATTTTTGCACAAAAAGTACATAAGTATACATATATATAATACGTTTTGTATTTTTAATTTAAATTAATAACAATTTAAAAACAAATTTCTCACCATCACTCACAAAAAATCACTAAAAATCACCTCCCATGTGATTGACCGGGAATCAATCAAAGTGATTTTGAATTATTCAAAAATCACTAATTAATTTTTGCCAAACATAACAATTTTGAAATAGAAGTGATTGTGGGCATGAAAAAGTAATTTTAGACCTTCCAAAATCACTCCCAAACATGCCCCTAATACATTAGACTTAGATAAATTCGTTGGAATTGACTATTTAAAGAGGAAGCTCATTTGTAATAGATTAATTTGAATTTTACATAGTTGAATAAAACTCTCTTTTGCTATGAATACTTACACGTATTATGGTATCATGGTATCAGAGTTACTTTCTTGCATGTCATTTTGAGAACATTCGCAAAAGCGTTTCTCTTTCGAAAGACAATTCCTCCGCCATGGTCGACTATTTTTCCAAACGAATGGCCCAAGGTTCGTTGTCAATCGATGCTTACTATACTAAAATGAAGACTCTATGGCAAGATCTCATTACTTATCGTCCAACAAATGAAAGTTCGTGTGGAGGAATTCAATCTCTTCTCACATATCTTGAATTTGAGTATGTGATGATTTTTCTCAATCGTATGCAACCATCCACGCTCAAATCCTCCTGATGAATCTACTGCCGCCAATTAATAAGGTATTTTTCTTAGTTCTACAGGAAGAACATCAACATAATGTTGAAGATTCGATTAAAGTTGCAAATGCTATCATTCTTCTAGCGCCAACAGATAAGGGGAAGAAACTTGTGAATGATCGTTATGAGTGATTTGGTTCTCGGAGAAAGAATAACCAACATGTCTCTGTTTTTATTGCAATTTTAGGGGACATACGGTTGATCGATGTTATCAACTCTATGGATATCCCTCAAGGCATCGATTTGCCAATCAGCAGCAATCTCAACCTCCGATTACTATACGACAGTTTGCATCACCAATTGTTCCACATGCTAGTTTCTTTGTTGAAACTTCTAAAGGGAATCACTCAGCCTTTTTTGTCAGCTCAATGGTGATTAGTATACAGTTGATGAGAATGATTCACACTCACTTTCCGATGTAAATCATGGTGGTCAATCTTCTAATAGTACCAATGTTACTACTCACGTCGCAGGTACATGTTTTCATGGTAATTCTGATGGAGCGCATGTAGCGCAGCGGAAGCGAGTCAGATCATTGACACTCTAATTTCATCAATTTAGCTAAACTAGAAACATGTTCAAAACATCGAAATTAAAGAAATTAGAACACATACCTCTTGTAGTTCTAAAATCTTCTAATCTCGATGCTCGAATCTTCTCACGAACACCTCGAACACTTCGAGGACCACCTCCGGTAGTCCTGCTATCCTCGGGCCGAGCAACGGAGTGGTGGGACTTCTTTATGAAAGAAAAAAGGAAGAAGAGATGGATAGAGAAGAGATCTTTGTGATGAGAGTTTTGAAGGAGAATGTCACACATCCAAAAAAAATTCCAACAAAACTCAAGCATCATCAAACTCAAACCATTTGAACTCCATCCTATTTATATTCCATTTACATGCAACAAACTCAAAAATGGATGAATTAGTCTTCACACAAGTGTTCAACAATTGATGAGTTTATGCATGTAGTAATTAGTGATTCACAATCCACTTACTAAACTTGGATAAACCCACTCAACTTGGATAATCTCACTTGTTTTATTTTGTCATTTTAAAATTAATTCATAATTAATTTTAATAGACAAAATAAATTTTAATTAATAAATTTTTTTAATTAATTAATAATATTAATTAAATAATAAGACTAATCCCGGTTTCTTCAACCGAATCATCACACATGAATCCCTATTCATGTTTTAGACCAATCCCATATTTAAATCATATTTAAATATGTCCATCATTCTTCCAAAAACGAATTTGAATTGAATTAAAATTCTTTTTCTCTCATATTGTTACACGACTTAATCCGAGCTAGCCAGGAGAACCTAAAGGACATACAGATCATGAGCTCCAACGATACGAGATTAACCGGCCAAACTCTTTAGCCAAGCTAACCAACATTCGTTAACCCCCAGAGACTCCACTAAAGTCCAAGGTTTGCCCTCTCCTCACCGTAGATATATTTCTTTCCTCTTGATATAACCATCATCAGTAAGTCGTCATCAGTAAGTCGATCTTTCACAGGTCGTTCGTAATTACAGCTGGGTCAAAATTACCGTTTTACCTCCGTAATTACATCTTGTTCCTTAAGTCCCACTAATCCTCTAATGAACTATTGGTTTGTAGTCCAACCACAAAACCGAATGGTATGTGATCTAATCACTGTACTGAGTCCCTCTCGGGCCAATGAGAGGGTGAGATCCCTAGTTCAAGACCCGAAGTCAGCACTTAAGGGAACAACCTCTCTACTAATCCCTCAAGGCGGGTAGAAGTGAATTTCATCTCGCAGGACTATGTTCCCAGCTACCTACCCGGTCTTATCCCCAAGATGGTAGGCTTATTGAGTCGGCGATCTCGGGTCACTCTCACACATACAAGTCAAAGGATAAGCCCGAATAAACAGGAGTTCCCGTGCTCAGGATTCAGATCGAGTTACCTAGGTCATTATATGAAAAAGTCGGTCTTTACTGTAAACGAAGTTATAAAGAAAGAGCGACTTGTTTAGCAGTTCAGTCTTATACAAACTCATTGCACAGAACGCCCCCACTCGCATGTCTCCATATGAACGATTTCGGATCACATCGTTTGTACTATGCAAAGCGGGTTGCGTCCAATAGTGTCCCCAGGATAAGGTACCCAGTCTTATCCCTATACTATAGACTGTTCTGGCTATTACTTGAACTTGATCCATAATCATGTCACACATGAAGTTCAAGTATACAACATATAGCCATGGGTTCTTTGTTTATTGGAGTTTGGGTATAAGAAAACGCATTTCACTTTATTCAATAACAATTTTGTTGCAAAAAAGAATATACATTCAGTTTACAAACCACGAGTTTTAGGACATAAAACCCAACAAATTCTTCTACCCATGCCCCTTTTAGGCCCTGTAGCTTAGGTTTTAGATTATGCTTTTATGATTTTCTTTACTTCCTCTACTTGCCTATTTGCTTGCGAATGAGTAGAGGATGAACACTAGTGCTTGATATTTAAGTTGGAGCAAAACTTTCTAAATACTGCATTATCGAATTGTCTTATGGTATCTAATATGATTGTATTTCGAACTCTGAACCGACACATGATGTTTGTCCATATGGAATAATTACCTTCTTCTCGGTTATGGTTGCCAATGCTTTAGCCTCGACCAACTTAATGAAGTAATCTACTGACACTACTGCAAATTTTGTTTGTCATTTTCCTTGTGGGAACGGTCCAATGAGGTTTATCCCCCATTGTGCAAAAGGCCATTGACTTATCATTTTTGTTAGTGGTTCTGGAGGTTGAAAGTTTAGAATGTAGTACGATGCTTGTTTCTACAATATTTTTTCTTCTACCCTATCTGTGGCAATTCTGCCCGAGGCTCAAATACTGGATGATTGGATCCATCCAGCAAGGTTTCTTCCCTGCCTCGGCCTCGACCTTACCCATGTCCTTCGGTCTTGTCCTCAACTTCATTTTGGTTCTCACTAGGTACTGGATTATTAATCTCCATTACTTTCTCCTTTTGGACACTTGGTTGGGTTAGTATTTCAACTGGGTCCGTTCTTTTTTATCTCAGCCTTGAATGTTGTTGCTAACCTTTCTAAAGAGTATGCATTAGCATTCTGGGACCTCGGAATTTGCTTAATTTCAACCTTTTGGAAGGTGTTGAGTGGTTTCTTTACTTTAGATAGATAAGTTTACATCTTTTGCTCCTTGAGCTGATATTCATTGTTCAGTTTTTTCACAATTAGGTGTGAATCAGTTAGAACTAATACATGAGTATCCTCATCTCCTTGGCTATCTTTAGTTTTGTTACGAGTGCTTCATACTCCGCTTCATTGTTTGAAGTTTGAAAGTTGAATCGTAGTGCATATTCATACCTTTATTTATCTAGAGATTCTAATAGGATCCTTGCACCACATCTCTTTATGTTTGAAGATCCATCAACAAATAGGGTCCATGAGCGATCCCGATCTATAAAATGAAGAGGTTTTCCCTCGACCTCACCCTTCCTTGGATTGGCCTCGGCCTCGACTGAGGTTAGCTCTGCTATAAAATTTGTCATTGCTTGCCCTTTCACTACTATCGTCAGTTTGTAGTGTAGGTCATATTCACTTAATTCTACGACCCATTTCATGAGGCGTACCGATTCTTCTACCTTCTGTAATACTTGCTTTAGAGAAAAAAAATTGTTAACATTGTCACCTTGTGTGCTTGGAAATATGGGTGCAACCTTCTAGCCGCGGTTACCAAAGATAGGGCGAGTTTTTCTACCTGTGGGTATTGTGTTTCGGCTTCTATCATGGCTCGACTGGTGTAATAGATTGGTCTTTGATTAGGGTTGAAGTTACTGTTGTGACGGAGGTTGCTAGATAAATGAGAAGTTCATCCCCAGACATTGGTTTGGCAAGGGCGAAGTTAAGCTCATATATACTTTTAACTCTTGGAAAGCTTTTTCATATTCCTCTATCCATTCGATCTGGGTTTCTTTTCTCAGGACCTTGAAGAAATGTCAGCATTTGTCAGTTGACCTGCTGACAAACTTGTTCAATGTCGCTACTCTTCCATTCAAACTTTGCAACTGTTTGATGTTAGCAGGTGAGGTCATCTCGAGGATTGCTCGACTTTTTTCAAGGTTTGATTTTATCCCTTTTTGGTGGACCATGAAACCTAGAAATTTCTCTAATGTTACCTCGAAGGCAATTTTTGCAAGGTTTATCTTCATTTTATATTTTTTGAGGGTCTGGAAGGCTTCGCTGAGGTTGGCCTCATGCCTTCGGGCTCTTTATTAGCATGCCATTTACATATACCTCCATGTTCTTTCCAAAAAATGGGGCGAACATTTGGTTTACCATTCTTTGATAAGTTTCTCCTGCATTCTTAATCCCGAAGTGCATGACAGTAGCAATAGGTACCCCGACTTGTGATTAAAGAAGTCTAATCTTGATCAGGTTCGTGCATCTTGATTTGGTTATAGCCAAAATAAACATCCATGAAACTCAACATTTCATGTTTTGTTGTTGCATCCACCAATGGATCGATCTTGGCAAAGAAAGGTTGTCCTAAGGGAAAGCCTTGTTTAGATCAGTAAAGTTAATGCATATTTTCCACTTTCCATTTGTCTTTTTCACTAAAACAACATTTGACAACCATTATGGGTAATGTACTTCCTTTATGAATTTTGATTTGAGCAGATCTTCAACTTGACTAGCGATAATGTCATTTCTTTCTTGGTTGAATGATCTTCACTTTTGTTTTACTTGCTTGTCGCTCTTGTCCAAATTTAGTCGATGCACCATTATGCTAGGGTCTTTACAGTAAACGGAGTTATAAAGAAAGAGCGACTTCAACTTGTTTCGCGGTTCAGTCTTATGCAAACTCATTGTACAAGACGCCCCCACTTGCATGTCTCCACATGAATGATTTCGGATCACATCGTTTGTAATATGCAAAGCGGGCCGCGTCCAATAGTGTCCCCAGGATAAGGTACCCAGCCTTATCCCTATACTATAAATCGTTCTGGTTATTACTTGAACTTGATCCACAATCATGTCACACATTAAGTTCAAGTATACAACCTATAGCCATGGGTTCTTTGTTTATTGGAGTTAGGTTAAAAGTAAACATAATTCACTTTATTCAATAACAACTTTACTGAATAAATCTCAATAACAACTTTATTGGAAAATGGAATATACATTCAGTTTACAAACCACGAGTTTTAGGACATAAAACCCAACACTTGGATTCCTTGAGCTCCTTAATTGTGAAACACCTACAATAGAGGCAATTAAACAATATTAAGCACGGTATTTAGCTAATATTATCGAGTAAATAATAGCTCTATTTTGGATCTATCAAAATACCCTCAACCTAAATCTTGCTAGTCCTCGAGCAAGGCAAATTCCGAATTATCTCTAAAGAATGAAATTGCATGCAATCGACTCTAACCTCGACACTTTTAAAAGCAAGGCATTTACAACAAAGAGAACAATCAATTGCATGCACAAATTGAGAACATTTAAAAAATTAAACTGTTACTCCCCTACGTGCGTGTGTGCGTAGCCAACCTATTCTAGCTCTTATAGACCCGGAAAACCTTATGCAACCCTACATCTCGTTTTCTCCCCACTTCTAGCAATTAAGAAGAGTCTATGACTTTTCAACATTCAAGAGAGTAACAAATCAAAAGGCCTAAATTTTCTTCTTTTTTTCTTTTGAGTACTTTGTACTCTTCACTTTTATTTGAACTACCACTTTATTTTTTTACTTTTGCTTCTCCAAGAGAGCCTAACATGTCAAGCTTGCCTTCGTTCCAGCTTACCCGCAGATCCACTGCACAAGTATCTAACTACGGGCAAGCTTCACACATACAGGACTAGTGCCCACTTCTATTAGCTACCCTTTCATGCAGTGACAGCCGTGGGTTACACGATCGCCCCTGGTTACTTAGGCAACACAAGAAGGAGGAGCATCTCAGGAGTTTTTATTTACACACTTAGTCTCTTTATTTTAGGCAATAGCTATGCTATAACACGATTAACTTATTACAACATATAAATGCATCAAGTCTTCCCTAGGGGTGCCTTTCGGGGGTGACAACATGATTTCAGGCTACATAAGACAATTCTAAGCCTACAAAACTAAGAATAAGATGTTATGTACTCAATAGATGCAGAGTAACAATAAATGTTTTTCAATTTTTTTTAAATAAGCTCAACCGATGCATACAATCTCATGCTTTTCTAAATATGTAAATACAGAGAATTTAAAATCATTTCCTAGATTGTCCTCATCGAACAACATGCAACAGCAGACTAAAGCACTTCAAATTAAGAATCTCCACAACTCAACAACTACAGAAATCCAATCCAATAGACAAGTCCACCCCCAACCTAAAAAGATACATAGTCATCTATGTATCACACATCAGACTAAGCAGTTAAATGAACAAAATTCTAAAGGAACAAAAAATATCCCCTGAATTTTGCGAGGTCGGTGGTTGGAGCAGCGCAGTCTTTGCCCACTGTCTCGTTCCTTCGGTAAAAAACCTCTACAATAGAAACCAAGATTTGCCATAGTCTTTTCCATCCATCTTGAAGAAGTCTCAGCTCCACTTCTCAGCTCGTTTGCATCATCAGTATTTTCAAGATGCTCCTCGAGGCTAACTTCAGCCTTCTCCTTAGTCTCACTAATCTTGTTGATTTGGGTATTTGACTCAAGTCATATCTAACAAATAGTTATAAGAAGTTTTGGGCTGAAATTATTGTTTGAAGAAAGCCTAAATGAATGGGTCTCAAAGCCCATGTGAAAGACTCCACATCACCATCCATTTGTCGTGAAGTTAGAAACTTAATCTTCTTCTCCAATCGTGAAAAAAACCGTACAGAGAATACAGAGGGTATTGAAGCCATCTTTGTCGTGCTTGAAGAAGTTTCACGAGAAATTATTTTTCTCTTTGTTGAGTATTTTTCTTCTTCAATGGTGTATGGTGATTCTTTGTGAGAGAGAGTCTTGAGCTTTGTTGGAATTTATCCCTCTTCCGTCTTTCGATTTCGATTTCGATCGATTGTATGTTCTTGACGTTGAAGCAATAAAATTGATATCGCCTTGCACAGTGGATGTAGACCTCCTTGGTTGAACCACTATAAATTCCAGTGTTTCTTCTCTAATTTTTCCTTGAATTGTTTAGTGTTTTATCCCAATTGGTTTGCTGGAATTTAGTTAAAGCAGTGGGTTTTGTGTGATATTTCACAACAAATGGTATCAGAGCTATGGCAAATTGATCAGTAGCAATGATTTTCCAGTTTTGAATTTGTAAGTCTTTCGTCTCTGTTTCTTTTGTCTTGGTTGATTGATCTGAAATTTTATCAGTTGGCAGATTTGTATTACTGGTTGAGCTGACCTGGAATTTTGTTTGTCTGGTTTGAAGTTGTTTTGGGTTGATCTAAAGTTACTGTGAAGTTGGCAGTATTTTTTGTTTGGCCGTTAAATTCCCAAAAAATGTCTGCAAAATTCGACCTAAATATGTTTGATGGAAAAGGGGATTTTTGTATTTGGAGAAAAAAGTTGAAAGCTCTTTTGGTACAACAGAAACTGGGTAAAGTATTAGATAAACCAGAAGTATGGCCTGCAGAAATAACCAAAGAAAAACAACTTGAAATGGAGGAAATAACTTATAGCACAATGATTCTTCATCTTTCCGATAATGTACTTCGACAGGTTAATGATGTTGATAAACCAGTAGAATTGTGGACCCAATTGGAATCACTTTATTTAAGTAAATCTCTGCCAAATAAGATTTACTTGAAGGAAAGGTTTTTTGGATTTAAAATGCAATCCTCAAAATCCTTAGAAGAAAACTTAGATGATTTCAACAAGATTTGTGTGGATTTATCAAATACAAGAGAGAAATTAGATGATGAAAATCAAGTTGTTATACTCCTAAATTCATTACCTGAAAGCTATAAGGAAGTTAAGGTTGCAATAAAATATGGTAGAGATTCGCTGACTTTGGTTACTGTTTTAGATGCTTTGAGATCCAAAGATTTTGAAATTAAAACTGAGAAAAAGGAAAGGATGCTGAAGCACTAATTATCAGAGGAAGATCTTGTTGGGTTTTATGTCCTAACACTCGTGGTTTGTAAACTTTGTAAATGTAATATGTCTATTAATGCAATAAAGAGTTATTGAGGTTTATTCAGTAAAGGTGTTTATTGAATATAGTGAAACGTGTTTGCATTAACCTGTACCAATAACAACACCCTTGGCTGAATATGAGTACGTGAGCTTCATGTATGACATGATTGTGGGTCAAGCTCAAGTAGTCAGTCAAAACGGTCTATAGTATACGGATAAGGCCGGGTACCTTATTCTGGTAACACTATTGGATGCGGCTCGCTTTGTATTGTACAAAACGATGTGATCCGAATCGTTTCACATGGAGATGTGCGAGCGGGGGCGTCCTATGCAAAGAGTTTGCATTAGACAGAACCACGATAAAGTCGCTTTCTCTTTATAACACCGTTTACTAGTGAGACCGACTTTATCACTTTTGATGACCTAAGGTAACTCGTTCTTAATCCTGAGCATACTATGAACTCCTGCTTATTCGAGAGTATCCTTAGACTTGTATGGGTGAGAGTGGTAGGTCGCCCGCTCAATAAGCCAACCAACTTGGGGATAAACTCGAATAGGTAGCTGGGGACATAGTGTAGCAAGATGGAATTCACTCCTACCCTCTTTAGGGTCTAGTAGATAGGTGTTCCCTTAATAGCTGACTCTAGGGCTTGAACATGAGGCCTCATCCTCTTCTGTGTGAAGAGGATTCTAATTTGATGATTGGATCACAGATCAAATGTTCATTAGAGGTGTCAGTGGTACTTAAGGAACAAGAGGTATCACAGAGGTTAAACGGTTTAAAAGACCTAACTGTGATAACGGACACCTGTGAAGGATCGACTTACCCATGACGGTTATATCAGAGGACATAATATATCTACAGTGAGGAGAGTGCAACCCTCGGGCTATAGTGGAGTCTCCGGGGGTTAAAGAATGTTGATTAGTTCGGTTAAAAGAGTTTTGACCGGATAATCTCGTATCGTTGGAGCTCATGATCTGTAGGTCCTTTAGGTTCTCCTGGGTAGCTCGGATAACGTCCTGCAACAATTTAAGAGAAAAGAAAAAGAAACAGAATTTGAAGTTGTTCAAATTCCGTTTATGGAAGGTTGATGGACATATTTAAATATGATTTAAATATGAGAATGGTCTAAAACATGAATAGGATTCATGTGCTGAAAGTCGGTTTTCGGAAAATCGGGTTTAGCCATATTATTTAATTAATATTTGATATTGAATTAAATAATGTTTATTAATTAAAAAGTTTAATTAATATATATATATATATATATATATTTTTTATTTATTAAAATGTTTAATAAATAAAAATTTTATTATTTAAATTTTTAAATAATAATAATTTTTATATATATAAAACTGTCTTAGATGCATTATGCATGTAAGACACTTGGTTTTATATATATAATTTATATATATATTTTTGGCAAAACATATTAAAGAGATAATGCTCTTTGGGGTTCATATAGATTGCTTCAATTTGGAAAAACGTGGGTTTTGGTTTTTTCAAGAACTTCATTTTTGAAGTTCCAAAAGGTTGCTTTTTGTGTTCTCCTCAGCTGAAGACCCTTCTTCCTTTTGGTTTTCTTCTTTTCTTTTCTCTTTGCTTCGGGGTCCCACAACTCCGTTGCGCGACGCCGAGGATAGCGGGACTACCTGGGGTGGTTCTCGGGGCGTTCGTGAGAAGAGGTCGGAAGAGTTCGTGACGAGGAACGACCGGCGGATCTTGAAGAAATTGGAACTACAAGGGTATGTATTCTAAATTTCTTATTTCCGTCGTTTAACATGTTTTCTATTTGTTAAATTGATGAAATTAGAGTATCATCGGTCCAAAATCGCTTTCCGCTGCGCATGTCGCTCCATCAGATCTGAATCTAAAGGAAAATCACAGGTGAAGAACACTAAGCATAGATCTAAATCAAGAGGGAAAGAGAAGAGAAAATGTTATTATTGTCATAAGGAAGGGCATTTGATTAAAGATTGTTTTTTGTTAAAAAAAACAAGAACAAAAGGGAGGATAAGAATGATGAACAAACCGCTGCAAATGTAATTGAAGGTTATGAATCAGCAGGAGTGTTAACTGTTTCTGAAAATACAGTTGATGAGTGGATACTTGATTCTGGATGTTCCTATCATATGACACCTCATAGACATTACTTTGAAGTTTTTTAGGAACTTGAAGGTAGCAAGGTTTTGATGGGCAATGATCAACATTGTCTCGTAAAGGGTATAGGATCAGTCAAGTTGAATCTCGATGGTGGAATGGAGAAGGTATTGTATGATGTTCGGTTTGTTCCAGATTTAAAGAGAAATTTGATTTCTCTTGGACAACTTGATAAAGGAGGTTTTCATGGCAAGTTAGAGGGAGGTGTACTTCGAATTTACAAAGGTTCACTTCTAGAAATGAAAGGTACTCTCAGAAATGGCTTGTATGTTTTAATGGAACCTCAGTTGTAGGTCATTGTGCAAATGTTGTTTTAGAAAAAGGTGATAAAGAAACTATCATTTGGCACAAAAGATCAGCTCATGTCTCTCAAAGAGGCTTAAATGAATTACACAAACAAGGTTTGTTTGGTAAATTCAAGCCTTCAGATTTACCTTTTTGTGAATATTGTACTCTTGGAAAATCAACGAGGGTGAAATTTTCTAAGAGCACAAAGTTATCTATAGGGATTTTAGATTATGTCCATTCGGACTTATGGGGACCAGCGAGGGTTACAACCCTTGGAGGAGCAAAATACTTTTATGAGTATTGTTGATGATTTCTCAAGGAAATTGTGGGTGTTTACTTTGAAGAACAAGAGTGATGCATTTGAAACCTTTAGACATTGGAAAATCCTAGTTGAAAATCAAACTAGGAAAAGAATTAAGGTTTTGAGAACAGATAATGGTCTGGAGTATTGATAGCTCCATTTTGGAGCTATATTTATGTCCCTAATTCATGCTAATTATGTGCTTAATCTTGTTTATCTGTGTTAATTATAGGTGTTCTCGGTAATTTGTTCTCGGGCACGGTTGACGTTGTTCGAGGCTTAATATCACGTTTTAAGGTCCTAAGAACACCTCGGGGAAAGAACCATGCAAAAATATGAAGAATTGGCGTTTTGGGAAGTTCAAAGGCAAAATTCCATGCAAAAACCCGAGAGCAAGCATTGAGTAGGGAGCGTCCCGACGCTGGCTCAACACTGCCTAGCGTCGAGACGCTGGCTCAACACTGTCTAGCGTCTCGACGCTCCGAAGTCTGAAGCGTCATTTGGAAATCCCACCCGAGAGCAAGCGTCGACTGCACAGCATCGAGACGCCCGCTCAACGCTGCACAGCGTCTCGACGCCACCCAGACTCAGCGCGCTGGAACTTTAGGGCGCAGCGTCGAGACGCTGCCCAAGCGTCTCGACGCTTCGACGGAATATATATTATTTTGTCCGATTTCCAGCGCCGAACTTCATCTCCTACCTCGGGCTCCGCACCATTTTTGACGTTTTTTAAGCCATTTCCACCATGGGAGAAGCCATGGAGCTTGGTTGGGAGCTAATTCAAGTCACCTTCATCATGAGTGAGTAGATTATAGCGTTTTGGCTCGGGATTGTAAGGGATTAATGTAATTAGCATTTTTGGTGAGGTTTATGCTTTCGATTTCTGATTTGGCTAGAACATTTGGTTGAGTTAGTTTCTCCTTCTATGCATATTACATGAATGTGTTTGATTGATAAGATTAGACAACTTAGATTTCAAGCATGATTCGTTAGTTAAAGATTTGGATGTCGTGCCTCTCTAAATCGCCAAGTAACATGGATTAACGATGCCATAGAGCGCATAGGCTTCCTTGCGTTCTTGGTGTTCGTTCTTCTCGAGGTAGAAATTAAAATCGATACACTAATTTGGCTTCCACGTTAGATAATCGCCGTAGTTAGCTCGTCGCTATCGAATTGTCTTGGGAGAGCGTTGGCCCCCAATGTCCAATCGATATGCTTAATTAGCATAATTTGTTGTGTCTAATTATTATCCATGGGGCGTGTTTGAATTGATTAATCGATTGAGACGAACTGCGTATTCTTTTGTATGTTTAGCTAAAATTTTCCGTTAACCTGTGATCCATTAATTCGCTAATTCTTAGTCCCGAACGTCCCGAGTCGAACGCTCCGTTAGTCAGTTTTTCCCTCTTTGCGTAATTTTTTCCGTTAGCATATTTCAACCCAAAAATTCCCCCAATTCGTTAAATTTTCTAGTTTGCAAATTTAATTAGAATTTAGTTGGATTAGCACAATTCCCTATGGACCGACCCCGTTATCGCTAGGCTACTAATCGCTCGGTGAATTCGGGTAATTACAAATTTATTTTGGCGGGTCTCGACAACCCGATATTTGGCGATCGTTCAAAAATATCGCTACCAAGTATATAAATGACAGCTTTGCAACTTTGTGTAAAGAAGCTGGAATTAAGCGGCATAGTACAGTTCCGTACACACCACAACAGAACGGTCTTGCAGAACGGTTCAATATGACTTTGCTTGAAAGGGTGAGATGTATGCTAGCAAATTCAAAGCTTCCTAAGATGTTTTGGGGTGAAGCAGTTTCGACAGCAGCGTATCTCATAAATAGGAGTCCTTCGGTTGCCTTGAATATGAAAACTCCTCAAGAAGTTTGGTCAGGAAAGCCTCCAAATCTCAGTCACTTGAAGGTGTTCGGTTGTGCAGCATATGCACATGCTAGACAAGACAAGCTAGAGCCACATGCAAGAAAGTGTATCTTTCTTGGTTATCCTTCTGAGTCGAAGGGATATAAGTTATGGCTTCTTCAACCAGGTGAGGGACGTTGTATTATCAGTAGAGATGTAAAATTTGATGAATGTGACATGCCTTGGGATTTGTCTGGTAGTGTGAGTTTTAATAAATCTGTTGACAATGTGTTTTCAAACTCTTTTGAGATTGAATTAGAAAACACATACACTGCCGAATCTTTAGGGGTGCAATCTGTGTCTAATCAGGAAGCTGAAAGGGTTGATGATCAGTTGACTGGTGAATTACCTGGGGAACAACCTGAGTCTGCAGTTACAGGAAATGATCAATCAGAATCTCGCTTGTCTGATTATCAATTAACTAGAGATAGACAGAAAAAACTTGTTGCACAATTTAATGCAGTGCAAAACCGCAAGTGTACGGGTCAAGTAATAAATAGTGTATGTAAATACGAGTATCGTCCTCAGGATTGGTTTTCTAGTTCACTTAAGTACCGCGAATACAATCACCCAATTTTATTTAGAGAAATAAAACGATAAATGATATGATTGAAATAAAATAAAATAAAAACATAAAATAAAAGATGGAGAACAACAAGGAGATAGATATCTTAGGGAGTTTATTTCGCCAATTAGACCAATGAATCAATTAATTAACGACTAAGAATCATGCAATAAATTATAAGTCAGGAAGTCATAGATAAAAACTGCATCTTTCGAATACAATTAAATCTCATGCAATGAAATAAAACCAATATATCCATCTAGTTTTTAAAAACATGCATGACATTACGACTCTTCATTTAGCAACCTCTAAAGGAGTACCTATCAATTTCTTGTCATAACCCCTTCAGTCATGCAATTAAGTTCTAGTCTAAATTACAACTTATCAGAGTAAATTCAGACCAATTAAACAAATAATCTGTGATCGAGAGATTATAAGCATTAAGCACATAAAAGCATGAACGAAAATAAAAGCAATCAATCAAAGACATTTAAATTTATCAAAAGATCAGTCTAATGGTTACATCAATCCTTAAGATAAATGAGTTTAGTTAATCATGTTCGACGTTACAAAATATAAACTCAAAATTAAACCCATAAGGAAACTACAAATTAAAAGGGAAGAAGAAATAAAACTAGTGTTGATTCCACGTTCCCGCTGCAATCGCCACGATCCCGAGCATGTAATTGGCTTCTTTTTGCTCCCAAAAATCTCCTCTAACTCTTAAAATTATGTATTTCGAAATTGGGAATAACTCTCCAAATTGGCTCCCCTTACACTCTTCAAAAAGATGTATTTATAATATAAAATAGGGAAAAAATCGTGTATAAAGCAAACATGGCAAGCCTGGGGGCTGCGATCCAATGTGGCACGCACTTGAGGCTTCATAGAGATGCAGAGGTTCATATGAAGGAATGACCTCTGACGTATAAGATTTACACGCTGGAAATAGATAATACATTTGTGGCTTGGCTGTGTTGATTAAACCTAGTTGAAAGTATGGCGTACGCGCCTTTGGTCTTGAGTTTGAGCCCCGCTCGTGTTATTTTTACTATTTATTTTTTATTGTAGCGTCTAGACGCTACCCTCTAGGGTTTTTGGCTTGTTTCTCCTCTACTCTTCACTTGGGGCCTCATATTTGCATCCAACTAGCTTATTTTTCATCATATATCTTCTAAAAGTTCCGGTTTTGCTCCAAATGCTCAATATCTATAAAATAATCAAATATAAACATGAAATTAATCGTGTAAGTCTCTAAACTAGCATAAAATAGGTCATAAATATAGCTTATTTTATGAGCTATCAAATACCCCCAAACTTTAGCTTTTGGTAGTCCTCGAGCAAAATAGAACAAGACCACTAAATGAATCAATGAAAGCATGCACGTGACTCAAACCTCAGTGCTCTTAAGACATATAATCCACAATTGAAGAACATATTAAACCATAAATCATCGTCAAGACTATTAAAAATTCAAAACTTTTGTATCTCTTGCATGAGTGTGTGCAATTTAACTTCTCTTGATATCTAAGAATGCAAGTACAACTAAACAAACATCAATGACTTGAGTCATAGTAGCTGTCGCAACGTCATCGCGACGCGGAGCGGCCGACGTCCTCTTTTAAGGGTTTTGTTTTAAAAATAAAGAGATGGAGTCGCCACCAACCATTTTGGGTGTGATTGGTCACCTTAAAACAAAAACTGGTCTAAGAAAACAGAAATCAGGTTCGGGAGTCGATTGAGTGTAGGGAAGGTATTAGCACCCTACAACACCCGTTAAAAACGGTAGCCATATTTTATCTCATATTATCCGGTTAATTTTAAAATGTCCTTATTTTGAAAAAAAATAAATAATAGTTTATAAAAACAATGTCTCATTTAATCAAACCTTAACTTTAAAAATAAAGTAAGAGTTTTGATGTATTGAGGGAAAAATATCCTTAGTTAATTATCATATTAAATTTTCTTTTATTTAAAGAAAATTGTTTACCTCAAGAATTTGAGAAATTTATCCCAACTCCGTCATAGGATTTATATGATAATATTTTATTTTAAAACATGTTGATTTGCCCTTTTTTTAAAAAAGTGATTGGAAGAATTTTCGTATGCTTGCACGAGAGTCGGAACTCTACGAAGTCACACTACTCAGCCCTCAAATAAAATACAATATTTTTTAAAAAGACATTACTTAAAAAAAAATATTATTAACTATGAACTATAAGGCTACATTGAAGTTTATTTGGAAACTTTTAAATTTAGGGCAAATCTAAAATTTATTTGGAATAAGTAATTAAGAATCAACAATTGAAATTTATTTACAAACTTAAATTAAGGTAAAGTTGAAAAATACCTAAAAATCTTAAATTTGAAAAGGAAAATATATCATAACTTAATAGAAAAATAAGATGTCAAACATTAAATTGTAAATCAAATGTCAAAATTGTAAACAAACATTAAATTGTAAACAAATAATTAACAAACATTAAATTGTAAAACAATTCAAAACTTAAAAAATCAGACCTTCTTCTTCTCTATTCGAGCGCGTTGTTTGTGTCTTCCATCACCATGAGGGAGCTGTCGTTCGTTCAAGCTTGTGGTTCGCCGTCGTCGTGCTCGTGGTTGCCGATTTCAGATGATAGTTGGATGAAGATGGTGATTATTGGTTTTTTTTGCAGGATATAGGAATGGAGAAAAGAAGAAGTTATTTTTAATTAGTCAAATAAGAGTTTTGACTATTAAAACTAACTTTTCTCTCCAACTGGCTAGCCTTTCGCTCTAATATTTTTTTTGTCGTTTTCGAAGCCTTCGCCCTAATCTTCTTCTCTTTTGAATGATTCTTTACTCAATATTTATAGACGACGAGAACGTCAAACAAGGTTAAAATCAAACAATTAATGACTCAAAATTTTATTCTTAATTGAAACGGATTTTGACCAAAATTAACAAATATATTATACTCATAAATGAATATCAAATATTTAATCCAAAAATGAATTAAATAATTTACACTCATAAATGAATATCAAATATTTAATCCAAAAATGAATTAAATAATTTATACTCATAAATGAATATCAAATATTTAATCCAAAAATGAATTAAATAATTTATACTCATAAATAGAAATAAATGAATATTAAATTTTAGTCATAAAATGACTTATAAATTTTATACTCATAAAATGTTATTCTTATTTGTCAACTTAGGTAAAAATCCTTCTCAAACAATTAAAACATTATTTTTGTTATTTTTCTCAAATTTTCGAAATTAAATAAATACATAATAAAAAAAGTGAATTTACAACTTAAAAAGACTCAATCAAATATGATAAAAAAAAATAAATAAATAAGGTAAAAACATTAATAATAAACAAATGCCCGGACCAAATACGGTGTCTACAGCTTGCTCCCCTTTGTGTATCTTTGAAGAATTGAAAGGGTAGACAAAGGACGAAGACAACGTATTGGGAAGGTGAAAATTTGTTTATTATTAAAACGAAGATGGACTTGAGTTTACACAGGCTACGACCTCTAATCTTGGATTAGGGTTCGATTTAACCAACAAGGAAATGAAACGGACCTGGGTTATGTCCACAGGCTTCTACCGCTGATCTTGGATCAGGGATCGATTTAACCAACAAGGAAATGAAACGGACCTGGGTTATGTCCACAAGCTTCGACCGCTAATCTTGGATCAGGGTTCGATTTAACCAACAAGGAAATGAAACGGACCTGGGTTATGTCCACAGGCTTCGACCGCTGATCTTGGATCAGGGTTCGATTTAACCAACAAGGAAATGAAACGGACCTGGGTTATGTCCACAGGCTTCGACCGCTAATCTTGGATCAGGGTTCGATTTAACCAACAAGGAAATGAAACGGACCTGGGTTATGTCCACAGGCTTCGACCGCTAATCTTGGACCAGGGTTCGATTTAACCAACAAGAAAATGAAACGGACCTGGGTTATGTCCACAGGCTTCGACCGCTAATCTTGGATCAGGGTTCGATTTAACCAACAAGGAAATGAAACGGACCTGGGTTATGTCCACAGGCTTCGACCGCTAATCTTGGATCAGGGTTCGATTTAACCAACAAGGAAATGAAACGGACCTGGGTTATGTCCACAGGCTTCGACCGCTAATCTTGGATCAGGGTTCGATTTAACCAACAAGAAAATGAAACGGACCTGGGTTATGTCCACAGGCTTCGACCGCTAATCTTGGATCAGGGTTCGATTTAACCAACAAGGAAATGAAACGGACCTGGGTTATGTCCACAGGCTTCGACCGCTGATCTTGGATCAGGGTTCGATTTAACCAACAAGGAAATGAAACGGACCTGGGTTATGTCCACGGGCTTCGACCGCTAATCTTGGATCAGGGTTCGATTTAACCAACAAGGAAATGAAACGGACCTGGGTTATGTCCACAGGCTTCGACCGCTAATCTTGGATCAGGGTTCGATTTAACCAACAAGGAAATGAAACGGACCTGGGTTATGTCCACAGGCTTCGACCGCTAATCTTGGATCAGGGTTCGATTTAACCAACAAGGAAATGAAACGGACCTGGGTTATGTCCACAGGCTTCGACCGCTAATCTTGGATCAGGGTTCGATTTAACCAACAAGGAAATGAAACGGACCTGGGTTATGTCCACAGGCTTCGACCGCTAATCTTGGATCAGGGTTCGATTTAACCAACAAGGAAATGAAACGGACCTGGGTTATGTCCACAGGCTTCGACCGCTGATCTTGGATCAGGGTTCGATTTAACCAACAAGGAAATGAAACGGACCTGGGTTATGTCCACAGGCTTCGACCGCTAATCTTGGATCAGGGTTCGATTTAACCAACAAGGAAATGAAACGGACCTGGGTTATGTCCACAGGCTTCGACCGCTAATCTTGGATCAGGGTTCGATTTAACCAACAAGAAAATGAAACGGACCTGGGTTATGTCCACAGGCTTCGACCGCTGATCTTGGATCAGGGTTCGATTTAACCAACAAGGAAATGAAACGGACCTGGGTTATGTCCACAGGCTTCGACCGCTAATCTTGGATCAGGGTTCGATTTAACCAACAAGGAAATGAAACGGACCTGGGTTATGTCCACAGGCTTCGACCGCTAATCTTGGATCAGGGTTCGATTTAACCAACAAGGAAATGAAACGGACTTGGATTATGTCCACAGGCTTCGACCGCTGATCTTGGATCAGGGTTCGATTTAACCAACAAGGAAATGAAACGGACCTGGGTTATGTCCACAGGCTTCGACCGCTAATCTTGGATCAGGGTTCGATTTAACCAACAAGGAAATGTAAAAGTTTGAGTGATTGATTTTGATTTTGATTTTGATTTTGATTTTTTTTTTTTTTTTTTTTTTTGAATTTAAATGGGACAACGGTTTTTATTTCAAAACTTAGTTGTCAAAATGAAAAACACTTTTAAAATAGGGACTTCGTATTTCAGAAATTTGTTTTAAAAGGGACAACGGTTTTTATTTCAAAACTTAGTCGTCAACACAAAAGACACTTTTAAAACAGAGACTTCGTTTTTCAGAAATTTGCTTTAAAAGGGACAACGATTTTTATTTCAAAACTTAGTTGTCAAAAATGAAACTCTTTTTTTTAGAGATTTTTTTAAATGTTTCTTTCGAAAACATTAAGACTTCATGAATATGAAGAAAACTGAAATGTATGAGTTATGAGATATGAGTTGGTCAAATGATGTGAAAACTAGAATGAATTGATGACTGACTCTCAACAGAAAATGTGATGACATGCCAATGTAAAAATGCCAAATGCCAATGGATTAGTTTCGCCCAGCGTCGCGGCGAGTTTGCTCATCAATAATGCATGACAACGTGTGTCTTAATTTGTTTTGGTTTGACCAATGAAATTTATTTTGAAGGCATGATGCATTGATGCATTGATGCATATGCACGCCAATAGTAGAAAAATGAATGTCATGAATGCAGTATGTATGCATGTGCATGCTAATGGTGTATTAAAAATGTCATGAATGCAACATGTATGCATGTACATGCCAATGGTAGATAAATGCAACATGGTATGCCTGATCTGTATCTAACCATGATATATGAGAAGGATTTTTGTTTTTTTTTTTTTTTTTGTTTTTTTTTTTTTTTTAGAAATAATGATGTAAATGATCTTAAATCGATTAACGAAATGTAAGATATGTGGAAATTATGACATCAAAATTATTTTCATGTTTAAGGAAAATGATTATCCTTGTCTACTCTCCTTGTTGTTGTTAGCTGATATTTAACAAAGAATTAAAAGAGAAAATGTTATCATCATCAGATAGTTTTTTTTTTTTTTTTTTTTTTTTTTTTTTTTGAATGCTTTCACTCGAACGGGATTATGTATGTCAATCATAGAGTACTCAACCATATTAGGCATGGTAAATATTTTGGAAGTGTCTCATGTGCTAGGTTAGAGAACTATCAAAAGTAAGTTGTAGAATTGAATATCTTACTTGATTAACTGCTTCATAATTTAGTTTTGTAATGGACACAATAATGTGAATGCAAGAAAATGAGTTTGAATTCGAATTAAGTATGAAATGGTAAACAATACATGTTTTCTTCATAAGGAAGAAAAACAGAGGAGAATGTGGTCTTCAAATCTCCTGAACAATAAGAGATTGATTATAATTTTTTAATGTTCGAGTAAGAGATTGGAATATGATCCAATGGAAGACGAATAAAGTGATTTCAATTCTGTTGACAATAATTTTGAGAACATGAAGCAGCTCCTTAGGAAATCATCTCATGTATATATTCTCTTTCTTTGAGTAAGCTCGGAGTCATCGATTATCTCCACCTTGACATGGTCTGGTGTGACGAATATGAACGATTTTGCCCAAATGCGGCAAAGGTGAAAGCTTTGCCCAGTGTTGTAAGTGGTAGCTTCTTGATCTATTGATTGCACCAATCTCGTTTTTTTTTTTTTTTTTTTTTTTTTTTTTTTTTTTTTTATCAGTGAAATGGTGCAATCTATTACTCCAGCTTGTTGATATCGACTTTACCCCAGTATTACAAAGATGAAGTCCTTGCTCCAGTTTGCAAAGATGAAGACTTTGCTCTAGTCTTTTTGTGGTAGCGTTGTTCCGGTGTGGCAAAGACAAAAGCTTCGCTTCAATTTGATGATAACTTTGCTCCAATGTGGCAAAGGCATAAGTTTTGCTCCAGTTTTGTTGATGATGACTTTGCTCCAGTGTGTAAAGTTGAAAGAATTGTCTTAGTTTAGCGAAGATGGAGGCTTTGCCCCAATTGGTTGCTTTGCAGAGGAGATTTTTCAAGCCTTCTGAATGTAATTCTTTGATCTATTGATTGCACCAATCTCGTTTTTTTTTTTTTTTTTTTTTTTTTTTTTTTTTTTTTTTTTTTTTCTTCTTCTTCAGTGAATGGCGCAATCAAATACTTCAGCTTGTTGATTTTTTTCTGTGTGGATGATGACCTTGCTCTAGTTTGTCGATAGTGGCTCTACTCTAGTGTGGCAAAAATGAAGGTTTTGCTCCAGTTTAGAGATGATGACCTTGTTCAGTGTGACAAAAGCGAAGACTTTGCTCCAGTTTAGAGACGATGACCTTGCTCCAGTGTGACAAAAGCGAAGACTTTGCTCCAGTTTAGAGATAATGGTCTTGCTCCAGTGTGGCAAAGATGAAGACTTCGCTCCAGTTTAGATATGATGACCTTGCTCCAGTGTGGCAAAGATGAAGACTTCACTTCAGTTTACATATGATGACCTTGCTCCAGTGTGGCAAAGATGAAAGCTTTACTCCTGTGTGGCAATGATGACTTTGCTCTAGTGTGGCAAAGATGAAAGCTTTGCTCCTGTGTGGCAAAGTTGAAATTTTTGTCCTAGATTGGCGAAGATGGAGGCTTTGCCCCAATTGGTTGCTTTGCAGAGGAGATTTTCCAAGCATTCCGGATCTAGTTCCTTGATCTACTGATTGCCCAAATCTTGCAGCATTTTTTTATATTTTATTTTATTTTATTTAGCAAGAATTTGTGCAATCGTATAGAAAAAAACTGATAATCTATTCTCTTCTTTGAAAACTCCAATTGTCTTCTCAGATTGTTTCTTCGTCCATAATCCTTGACGTCGTGATGAAGATGTCCCGCGAGCAAAACTCATTGAAAGAAATTGAGACTTCGAGATGATTTTCACAGTTACCGACTCATTAGTTCTCAAAACTATTATCTTAGAAATTTGAATCACTTTCTAATCGAGAAAGAGAAATGACAAATGATAAGAATGGAAAGCAATGAGAATTTGGATCAAATGAAATCGAATATGAGAAATATATGAGAAATTACAAGTCTTAATTATGAAGCAGTAGATCACAAGAGTTCAATACTATTTCATTACATTTGGAGTTCTCTCGAATAATTTGGGATGTTTGCCATCTAGTTAAATATGGCAGGTTTAGCAAAAGGCTAGGTGGGTAGATAAATGTAGAGGTGCACCATGTAGATGGTGAGTTTCGCCCGGGATTTTATGGTGGATCAACAAAATCAGGGTAAATTGCCTCAAAGCTTATGTGGCATGCAGGTTCAAGGTCTTACAATGAATAATTTTGGACTCTCGCTGCAAAAGGGTGTTTGCCCAGTATGAAGATTAAAATCTTGTTCAACTGTTGTGTGGTGACAAAGTGTTTAGCACATGAGGGATATATAGGTCGAAATAAGGTCGTCTTCAACTACGAATTCGTCTCAATTATGAAATTTGAGAGAAGTATTTTCCAAAGAAGACATAAAATGGTTGAGATTTGACAATTTCTTTTATAAGAGTAGTGAAAGCACTCATTCCCTTTTTTTTTTTTTTTTTTTCTATTTTTTCATTCTCTCCAAATGATGATTCAACATTTTTGCTCAAAATTCTTGTTAAGTTTTCAACTAACAAGAACGACCAAAGTAAACACAAGGGTAATCAAAGTGAAAAAAATGTTTTATTTTTTTTATTTTTAAATGATGTGATGAAGAATATGATAAAAAATGATAATGTTTTGTGAAAAAACATGTGTGAGATGATATTATGAAATTGATGAATAACAAATGATTTTTTTATGTGAAATGAGATAATGATGCATGAACATTTTTATCATGTGTGAGATAGAAGTGAAACTTGATTTTTGTGATGTATGCATGTCCATGATAACAAATGATTTTTTTTTGTTTTGTTTTTTTACATATATGCATATGATGCAATGATTTGACATGCAAAAGGATGTATCAAATTTTTTTTATTATTTTTTTTTTTATGATGGGATAACAAATGATTTTTTTGTTTTTATTTTTTTATCTTTTGATGTATGCATGTCATGTGAGATAGAAGTGAAACTTAATTTTTGTGGTGTATGCATGTGCATGATAACAAATGATTTTTTTGTTTTGTTTTTTACATATATGCATATGATGCAATGATTTGACATGCAAAATGAATGCATCAAATTTATTTTTATTATTATTTTTTTTATGATGGGATAACAAATGATTTTTTGTTTTTATTTTTTTATCTTTTGATGTATGCATGTGTGAGATGATTTTATGCAACTAACAAATAATTTTTTTTTTTAATTGTTATGACTTGACATGGGAAATGATAGAATGCATGATTTTTTTATTTTTTTATGATGCATATATGAGATGACTTTATGCAACTATCAAATAATTTTTTTTTAAAATGTTATGACTCGACATGCGAAATTAGATAATGATGCATGAATATTTTTTTATTTTTTTATGATGCATATATGAGATGACTTTATGCAATTAACAAATACTTATTTTTTTTAAAAAAAAAAAAAATGTTAATGCCTTGACATGCAAAATGAGACAATGCAATGAAATTTTCTTTTTATATGCATGTAAATATGCCTAGACCTAGATGTATTTAGAAAGAGAAAAAAAAGTATTCACGAGAGAGAAATTTTGTACTTGCATGAGAGCCCAAAGACTCACAAATTTATGAACGTGAAAAATGCACGATGCTTATATCCTAGAGTATGCTAAAACTTAATGGACTCTTTGGATTTCATGTGATGATTGAACCAAAATGAGAAAATGATCTTATGGAAGTGTATGAAGGTGTCTAAAAATGTCCTACTCCTAGATGAAATGTGTATGAATGATGTGTTACATTTTTTTAATTTTTTTATTTTTAAAAATGAAATAATATAAAAAACTAAAATGTTAGAAGACAGACCAACACTTAATTTCAATGTTATAAAATAACAAATGAAATAACTTAAGTAAAAACATTTCATGTGCCTATACGGGCATTTACATTCCCTCGACGGTCGACACTACTCAATCTTAAAGATTTTTCCATTCGCTTATACAGAGCATTTACATCCCTCGATGATCGACACTACTCAATCTTGAATTTTTTTATTTTTTAATTATTAATTTTAAATGACGTATGTGAAAGAAAAAATATGCAAATAGCAAATCTAACCAGATTTTTCATGTGCTTATACGAGGCATTTATATCCCTCGAGGGTTGACACTACTCAATCTTGATTTTTTATTTTTTATTTATTAATTTTAAATGACGTATGTGAAAGAAAAAAAAAATATTTTTTAAAAATGAAAATAGCAAATTCACTCAGATTTTTTCATGCGTCTATACGAGGAATTTATATCTCTCGAGGATCGACACTAATAAATCTAAAAATGCAATTAAAATAAATGAAAATTGTTTTGAAATAAAATTTAAGAAATAACACAATCATGGAAAATGAAATAAGACTTTTCATGTGCCTATCATTAACAATCTTTTTACGGTCAACACTACTAAGTTTTAAAATAATTATAAAAAGATCAACGTTATTTTGAAATAAGAAGGAATGATAATGAGATAAGATTTTTCATGTGCCAACACAAAGGTAATTCTTTTGAAAGTCAACATTACTAAATCTAAAAATGAAATTAAAATGATGGAAGTTGTTTTGAATTTAAAAATGAACAATAGAATAATAATCGAAAATGAAACAAGACCTTTCATATGCCTATTATTCACAATTATTTTGATGGTCAACACTACTTAGTCTTAAAACAAAGTAAAAAAAAACAATACTACTAAATCTTGAAATGGAATTAAAATGAAAAAAAAAATTGATGAAAAAAAATATGTTTTTTTTTTTAAAATTTGTTTTAAAAATGAAATGAACGAAACAAATATAAACTCAAGACTATACAAATGCCACGATAATTATAAAAAACAAAATGACCTAAAACATTATTTCAACCACAAAGTAAATAAATTGAACAATAATAAAAATGGTGTGATGGTAAAATTCTAAACCTAAAGGACAAAGGTCCCCAAATTAATTTCAATGTTATAAAATAACAAATGAATTAACTTGAGCGAAAATTTTTCATGCGCCTATGCGGGGGCAATTAAATCCCCTCGAAAGTCGACACTACTAAATTCTCAATTCTAATCCTAAAAGGTATAGCTCGGGTATAGAGCCGTGATTGTGTGTGAAATGCATGATTATGCAAATTGAGATGCGATAAATAATAACACTAAATAAGACAAGCTAAATAAAATAATACAAAAATAAATAGACAAAAACAAAAACAAAAACAAACAAAGGACCAACAAAAAATGAAAACGGGATAATAAAAGATAAATACAATGGCCTTGACCCTCTAAAAAAAAGGTCCCCAGTGGAGTCGCCATGCTGTCGCAACGTCATCGCGACGCGGAGCGGCCGACGTCCTCTTTTAAGGGTTTTGTTTTAAAAATAAAGAGATGGAGTCGCCACCAACCATTTTGGGTGTGATTGGTCACCTTAAAACAAAAACTGGTCTAAGAAAACAGAAATCAGGTTCGGGAGTCGATTGAGTGTAGGGAAGGTATTAGCACCCTACAACACCCGTTAAAAACGGTAGCCATATTTTATCTCATATTATCCGGTTAATTTTAAAATGTCCTTATTTTGAAAAAAAATAAATAATAGTTTATAAAAACAATGTCTCATTTAATCAAACCTTAACTTTAAAAATAAAGTAAGAGTTTTGATGTATTGAGGGAAAAATATCATTAGTTAATTATCATATTAAATTTTCTTTTATTTAAAGAAAATTGTTTACCTCAAGAATTTGAGAAATTTATCCCAACTCCGTCATAGGATTTATATGATAATATTTTATTTTAAAACATGTTGATTTGCCCTTTTTTTTTAAAAGTGATTGGAAGAATTTTCGTATGCTTGCACGAGAGTCGGAACTCTACGAAGTCACACTACTCAGCCCTCAAATAAAATACAATATTTTTTAAAAAGACATTACTTAAAAAAAAATATTATTAACTATGAACTATAAGGCTACATTGAAGTTTATTTGGAAACTTTTAAATTTAGGGAAAATCTAAAATTTATTTGGATTAAGTAATTAAGAATCAACAATTGAAATTTATTTACAAACTTAAATTAAGGTAAAGTTGAAAAATACCTAAAAATCTTAAATTTGAAAAGGAAAATATATCATAACTTAATAGAAAAATAAGATGTCAAACATTAAATTGTAAATCAAATGTCAAAATTGTAAACAAACATTAAATTGTAAACAAATAATTAACAAACATTAAATTGTAAAACAATTCAAAACTTAAAAAATCAGACCTTCTTCTTCTCTATTCGAGCGCGTTGTTTGTGTCTTCCATCACCATGAGGGAGCTGTCGTTCGTTCAAGCTTGTGGTTCGCCGTCGTCGTGCTCGTGGTTGCCGATTTCAGATGATAGTTGGATGAAGATGGTGATTATTGGTTTTTTTTGCAGGATATAGGAATGGAGAAAAGAAGAAGTTATTTTTAATTAGTCAAATAAGAGTTTTGACTATTAAAACTAACTTTTCTCTCCAACTGGCTAGCCTTTCGCTCTAATATTTTTTTTGTCGTTTTCGAAGCCTTCGCCCTAATCTTCTTCTCTTTTGAATGATTCTTTACTCAATATTTATAGACGACGAGAACGTCAAACAAGGTTAAAATCAAACAATTAATGACTCAAAATTTTATTCTTAATTGAAACGGATTTTGACCAAAATTAACAAATATATTATACTCATAAATGAATATCAAATATTTAATCCAAAAATGAATTAAATAATTTACACTCATAAATGAATATCAAATATTTAATCCAAAAATGAATTAAATAATTTATACTCATAAATGAATATCAAATATTTAATCCAAAAATGAATTAAATAATTTATACTCATAAATAGAAATAAATGAATATTAAATTTTAGTCATAAAATGACTTATAAATTTTATACTCATAAAATGTTATTCTTATTTGTCAACTTAGGTAAAAATCCTTCTCAAACAATTAAAACATTATTTTTGTTATTTTTCTCAAATTTTCGAAATTAAATAAATACATAATAAAAAAAGTGAATTTACAACTTAAAAAGACTCAATCAAATATGATAAAAAAAAATAAATAAATAAGGTAAAAACATTAATAATAAACAAATGCCCGGACCAAATACGGTGTCTACAGTAGCAATCAAAAGATTAAGCATTAATAGACTACAATTTTATAACAAAAACTCAAGCATATCTTTAAGCTACCAAAATTGAATGCACAAGACTTGATACCCTCACAAAGTGTCACTCAAAACGCTCCTGTTTATGAAAAATATATGATAAACGCTCAAACCAAAGCATAAAAGATTTTTAACCATAAGCTTGCTAATATATCACATCTTCATCATCAATGAATAGAATGAATGCAAAATTTCAAGGCTTGCTTTGGTTGTAGTTGGGCTTAGGTAAAGGTAGATGAATGAAAATTTTAAGCTACTAGATTGGAAGAAGTATAAATATTTACCACATGAATCTCAATTTTTCAGTTGATTCTTGATGAATGGGTCCCTTTATCATCTTTGTTGAAACATTAACTTTCCTCACATAGTGTGCTATTTTGCTCTTTTTTTTTTCAATATATAATTTTTTTTTCTCTTTTTCTCTTTTTTCTCTAAAAGAAACATTAAAAGAAGCTAAGGAAAGGAATGGTTCTTTTTTTTAATACTTTGTTGACACAGTTCAACTCTCTTCTTTTGATGAATGGAAACATCGTGTGGTAAACACTTATAATTCTTCAATTCATGGTTCAAAGAAAGGAAAATAATAAGAGAATGAATATAAGGCTTGTAATGTGACAATTTTCCAATGAAAATGGTCTAAGGCTCAAAATTTGGCTTTCTAAAGGATTATGTCAAGGTAGGCTGTTTGAGAAAGCTAGAAGTGGTTTTTCCTAATTGCCCTTGTGAAATTAAAGCATTCAAGTCAAATTCAGAGATTCTAGACATGCATAACAAATCAAGTTCTAGAAAAATCAATCATGCATGATAATCACTCAATTTAAGAGAATATAGCACTTTGTAATGAATGTGCTCATTGGCTAAAAAACTCACAGAAAAGCAGGGTATTTTGGTATCAAACCTTATGCACTCTTCATTTAATAAAACAATGAGATACCATCATATAAATTTTCAAATACAATACCAATCATGCTTATCTCTCTCATGCATTAAAACACAAAACAAAGATGTACTCTCTTAGCTTACAAAGTAATCAAAGATATCAAGAGGGATTCAAAAAATTAAATTTAACTCAAATTTCAGATATGGTCTCATAGTCCAACAAATGCAAATTATCAAAAACTAGAACACTTCCTAGGTTGTCATAATCACGAGCGATGCAACAAATATTCAACCATGAAGATCATGCTCGAAATTTTCAGGGACAGAGCTGCTAGAAAACTCATAGTTACACAACAGAGTTACTTAGACAGTGTAGTTAAGAGATTTAATCTTGAGGCTGCAAAGTCAGTAACAGTCCCTTTATCCTCTCATTTCAAATTGTCAAAGCATCAGTCTCCGAAGACCGACACAGAACTTGCAGTTATGGCCAAGGTACCTTACTATAATGCAGTAGGATGTTTAATGTATGGAATGACATGTACTAGTCCAGATTTAGCTTATGCAATGAGTGTTGTTAGTCGTTTCATGAGTTGTCCAGGTAAACATCATTGGGAAGCTGTAAAATGGGTTATCAGGTATGTAAAAGGTACTAAGACCTATGGTTTAACTTACACAGCTGTTGATTCTGATGTTCAGTGTTTAGAAGGTTTTGTTGATGCTGATTTTGCTTCTGAAATAGATAAAAGAAGATCTACTACTGGTTTTGTATTTAAGGTGTTTGGTAACACAATTAATTGGAGATCTTCCCTCCAATCTGTAGTAGCTTTATCTACCACTAAGTCAGAGTATATAGCATTATCTGAGTCGGTTAAGGAAGCAATTTGGTTGAGAGGACTAATTTCAGACATGCTAGGAGATATAACAGAACCTTTATACACTGTGATAGTCAAAGTGCTCTTGCACTTTCGAACAATCCTCTATACCATGATCGAACCAAACATGTAGATGTTAAGTTTCACTTCTTAAAAGATGAAGTGAACAAGAAGAGAGTGAAGCTGGAAAAGATTGCAACTGAGAAAAATCTTGCTGATATGTTTACAAAGTCTTTGTCAGGAGTAAAATTTAAATGCTTATGTGACCTACTTAAGGTAGGTGTTGGCTAATGTTGCATGTTTGTGCTTAAAGTGCATGGTGATTTGAAGTTTGTATGCTGCTTGTTTATTTGAAGATATACTTGATTCAAGGGGGTGATTTGTTGATTTGGGTATTTGACTCAAGTCATATCTAACAAATAGTTATTAGAAGTTTTGGGCTGAAATTATTGTTTGAAGAAAGCCCATGTGAAAGACTCCACATCACCATCCATTTGTCGTGAAGTTAGAAATTGAATCTTCTTTTCCAATCGTGAAAAAAACCGTACAGAGAATACAGAGGGTCTTGGAGCCACCTTTGTCGTGCTTGAAGAAGTTTCACGAGAAATTATTTTTCTCTTTGTTGAGTATTTTTCTTCTTCAATGGTGTATGGTGATTCTTTGTGAGAGAGAGTTTTGAGCTTTGTTGGAATTTATCCCTCTTTCGTCTTTCGATTTCGATTTCGATCGATCGTATGTTCTTGACGTTGAAGCAATAAAATTGATATCGCCTTGCATAGTGGATGTAGACCTCCTTGGTTGAACCACTATAAATTCCAGTGTTTCTTCTCTAATTTTTCCTTGAATTTTTTAGTGTTTTATCACAATTGGTTTGCTAGGATTTAGTTAAAGCAGTGGGTTTTGTGTGATATTTCACAACAAATCTTGTCTTCGCATGTCAGAAATTCTTCAATTCCTTCCTCAAAATCGGGATACATTACGATAACGACCCGCTTGAAAATTGTTAATTTTATTTGTCAAATTAGGTAAAAAAATATTTCAAAACAATTCAAACATTCTTTTTTATTATTTTTCTTCAATTTTCGGAATTAATTAAATACATAAATAAAAAAGTGAATTTAAAAGTTAAAAATGACTAAATAAAATGTGACAAAAAAATAATAAAAATAAGGTAAAAAATCATTAATAATAAACAAAAGGTCGGACCAAATACGGTGTCTACCGCTTGTCCCCTTTTGTGTATCCTTAAAGAATTGAAAGGGTAGACAAATGACGAAGACAAAGTATTGGGAAGGCGAAAATGTTTATTATTAAAATTAAGACTGACCTGAGTGTACGCAGGCTTCGACCGCTACTAAATAGTAGGGTTACATTTAACCCACAGAAAATTAAAACCGACTTGGGTTTATGCAGTCTACGGCCGCTACTGAATAGTAGGGTTCGATTTAACCAACCAGAGAATTAAAACAGACATGGGCTATCTCCCGAGCTTCGACCGCTAATCTTGGATTAGGGTTCGATTTAACCAACAAAGATAAATGTAAAAGGCTGAGTGATAAATTTTGATTTTTTTTTTTTTTTTTTTGTGAATTTAAAGAATGACAATGATTTTTATTTCAAAGTTTAGTTGTCAAAATGAAAGATATTTTTTAAAACCGGGACTTCGTATTTCATAAATTTGTTTTAAAAAAACAACGGTTTTTATTTCAAAACTTAGTTGTAAAAAATAAAATATACTTTTAAAACAGGGACTATAAAGGTATGAAAATGATGAAATGATCACTTGACATTTCCATTGATAAATGAAGGTATTTATAGGTTACAAAGTTGATGGAGCGACATGCGCAGCGAAAAGCGATTTCGGACCGATGATACTCTAATTTCATCAATTTAACAAATAGTAAACATGCTCAAAAGACGGAATTAAGAAATTAGAAATATATACCCTTGTAGCTCCAATTTCTTCAAGTCCGTCGGCCGTTCCTCGTCACGAACTCTTCCGGCCTCTTCTCACGAACGCCTCGAGGACCACCCCAGGTAGTCCCGCTATCCTCGGCGCCGAGCAACGGAGTTGTGGGACTCCGAAACCAAGAGAAAAGAAAAGGAAATGAAGAAGGAAAACAGAAAAAATATAAACTTCAAAAGTTTATTCATGAATCTTCATAGCCCGAAGGCAGTGGACCAAAGAAGAAGAAGCAAAAACTCAAATCTCATCTCATCTTATTTGAGTACCCCTCCTCCTTCTTTTATTGAATGGCCAAAAAATATATATATTTACTTAACATATATATATATATATATATATAATTATTAAACTTTTTAATAAATAATATATATATAATTATTAATTAAACTTTTATTTAATTCAATATCAAATATTAATTAAATAATATGATTAAACCCGGTTTTCCGAAAACCGACTATCTTACACATGAATCCTATTCATGTTTTAGGCCAATCTCATATTTAAATCATATTTAAATATGTCCATCCTCCTTCCATAAACCGAATTTGAACAATTCAAATTATTTTTCTTTTTCTTTTCTTTTATATTGTTGCACGGCGTTATCCGAGCTAGCTAGGAGAACCTAAAGGACCTACAGATCATGAGCTCCAACGATACGAGATTATCCGGTCAAAACTCTTTTAACCGAACTAATCAACATTCGTTAACTCCCGGAGACTCCACTATAGTCCGAGGGTTGCACTCTCCTCACTGTAGATATATTATGTCCTCTGATATAACCGTCACAGGCAAGTCGACCCTTCACAAGTTGTTCGTAATCACAGCTGGGTCATTTTAAACCGTTTAACCCCTGCATTACATCTTGTTCCTTAAGTACCACAGACACCTCTAATGAACAATAGATCTGTGGTTCAACCAACAGATCAGTTAACCCTCTCATCACATGAGAGTGTGAGCATTCATTGTTCAAGCCCCGGAGTCAGCTATTAAGGGAACAACCTATCCACTAACCCTGAAGAACGGGTTAGGAGTGAACTCCAATCTTGTTGTACTATGTCCCCAGCTACCTATTCGACTTTATCCCCAAGATGGTAGATTGAGTCGGCGCTTATGAGCCACTCTCACCCGTGCAAGTCAAAGGATACTATCGAATAAGCAGGAGTTCATAGCGAGCTCAGGATTGAGATCGAGTTACCTAGGCCATCAATATGTATAAGTCGGTCTCATCAGTAAACGGAGTTATAAAGAGAGAGCGACTTAATACGCGGTTCGGTCTTATGCAAACTCTTTGCACAGGACGCCCTCACTCGCAAATCTCCATGTGAAACGATTCGGATCACATCGTTTTGTACAATACAAAGTGAGCCGCATCCAATAGTGTTACCAGGATAAGGTACCCAGCCTTATCCGTATACTATAGACCGTTTTGACTGACTACTTGAGCCTGATCCACAATCATGTCATACATGAAGCTCAAGTACTCATATTCAGCCAAGGGTGTTGGTCATTGGTATAGGATAAACCAAACACGTTTCACTTTATTCCAGTAAACTCCTTTACTGAATAAAACTAATAACTCTTTATTCCAAATAGAGTATTTACAAACATAACAGTTTACAAACCACGAGTTTTAGGACATAAAACCCGACAAACTCCCACTTGAACTTAAACGTCCGTGGTGTACATGTTAGGTGGAGAAAACTAATATATCATATATCAGAAGCTTTCTCCCACTGTCCTCTCCAGCAACTCGGAGCCCTAGACTCTTCTAGGTGTCTCTCAAACACTTTAGCCATGAGAGACTTAGTAAACTAATCAGCATGAAGTACTACAAGGCTTTCCATGTGACCATCACATCTTCTCATAGCACTAACTATGAGCTCAACTTATAAACCTATTGCTGTTTCACAACCTACAAATAGACTTAGCAACTACCAAGGAATTAGCAATACAACTCTTGTATTCTACTCCTATAAGTACAAAGACAAAACTTTAACCGGAATCCAATCCAATTGAACTAATATTACTGATAGCTCCCACTGCATAGCACATATCGGGTCATGTATCTCAAAAGATACACCTAACCTCCAATATGTAAATGCACTTGGGTGCATCTCGTATCCTGAACACTTGAGGTGTCTGAGGAAACCATTTCCATAGACCATTGAATATTGACAACAACTTGTCAATAAAAGATTTTACAGACAACACTATCGATTTGTTCTTAGGACTCAGATCAACCTGAATCCTTAGAACAAACTAAGCCTACCTCCAGATCAACTATTTGGGAGCGGGTCGCTAGTTTATGCTAAAAGTCAGAAATGAATCCTACATCATTCTCAATGATTAGGACAAAAAATACGGGAATATATTATGAAAGCTTTAACATTGATTAAACACTTGTCCAACAAGTTTTATCAATGTAATGTTCAAAACCATAAGATTTGAAAAACAAACCTTATAAATCAGAATATAGATGCTTATTTCAATTCATAAATGGATTGAAGAAGCTCGCAAACGATTTGCTCTTAATCCTTAATAATGTATCTCCCTGGTTAAGACTAATAGATACTCTATCAAGATAGCTAGTCTTGATATCCATTTACCTTATCCTATCAAATAGAACAGGAAAATGGATACGAGTATTCTATATAACTTACATCTGACAACAAGAGACAAAGTTAATACACAATTAACCCTTTCTCTTCGGGACAGTCCCTTTGTCAGAAAGTCAAGCCTTAGAGGTTTTCACCTCATAGACTAGGTCTGTAAACCTCTTGAAGATCCATGGCTTTGAGCCACTGGTTCTTGTTTATGTACTCACTGTCATCATCAAGTATGATAACTAGAGTCATACAACATACTAATACAACAGGCCGAATTATCTCATAATTCTCTCACTGCATTAAAACTTTCTCAACACTTGAGAAGAACCAGCAAAACTAACAACCATTGTTAATTTATAGCTTCCAATAAAACAAGATAAGTCTTAACACTTTAGTTGTTACCAAGTTTAATAGAACAGATCAGTATACATGTTTTGTGAAATGAACCATTCATTTATAAAAACAAAAGATACTATATACATAAAGTGTTCAACAAAAACTTGAGTTTATAGACAATAATTACAACACTTGAAATTATTTCTATACAAAAAACTACAAACAAGCAAGCTCCCACTGTATAAACTGCGAAGACGTCTTCATAAGGCATCTTAGTCAAGAAACAGGCATACAAGAACTAGTTTCCTGAAATAGAATAACAAACATGATTAGTGGTTCCCGAATCAACATTCAGGTATGACAATCATAATCCACAAAACATGTTTAGACAGAAGATAAATCATATTTACCTTGTCGTTCATTCTGTGTCTTTTTCTCCGCAAGGTATTTAGGGCAATTTCGCTTCCAGTGCCCTTCTTCACCACAATGAAAACACTTTCCACTGTGTGTAGCTTTAACCTTGCCTACAGCTGGGGTTTTGCCCTTCCTGGCACTTCTCTTCTTCTTGTGAATAATCTTATTACTCACAGTAAGAGGTTCAGATTTAGTCCCAGACCCAGACCCTTTCTGGAACTTCACAGAAGTGGTAACATTTACCTCCTTCTCCTTTCCTTTCGAGGTATGCAGGGACTGATAAATCTGAAGCTCGTTCAGAAGAGACGTCATATTGTATTCTATCTTATTCATGACCATATTGGTCCTGAAATGCAGGAAACTCTTCGGAAGAGATTCCAAGATAAATCCAACCTGACCTTGTTCATCGACGGTTGCTCCATTTACTTCTGCAGTATTGAAGTACACCATCATGTTAAGGACATGTTCCCTAACAGAGGTTCCTTCAGCCATATGACAGTTGTAAATGTGCTTGAGGGCTTCATACCTAAGAGATGATGAAGGCTTTCCAAACATCTCTTGTAGTGAAGCCATGATTTCCTTAGCGGAAACCATCCCCTCATGCTTCCTTGACAAAACATCAGATATGCTTGCCAGGATGTAAACTCGAGCTTTATCATTATCCCGAATCCAACCGCCATATGCTTCACGAACAGTTCGTGAGCCGTTTGAACCAGGAACCGGAGGACACTCCTCCGTTAAGACAAATCTTAGGTTGTCGAGAACCAAAACTGCATTAAGGTTCGACTTCCACGTCCCAAAATTTTCACCGGTTAATTTGTCGTGAGCTAACAACTGTATAAAAGAGTTGGACATGCTGAAAACAGAATGTAAAACTATTAGTGAAACGGTTTTAACCTATTTAACCAATTAAGAGGTTTAGCAGCAAATAAAGTATCCAAACTCTTTATTTACATGCAACGATATTTTAGTGAGTTAGAATGGTTGCTACCTAAGGGTAAACGAGCACTCCTTCACTAAACCAAGACATTCTTGACTAAATGCTAGCTCCAGAATAACTCATATTCCACTAGCATCTTAGTTATCGTTTTCGGTCAAGATTTACTAACTCCTTAGCAAATCTCGTAAGTGTGACCCTCCATTTTTAGAACGCACAGGACAGCCCCAACAGTGCAACCTAAGGGAATGTCAGAGTTGGGAATGGCCCTATGTTTCTTTATCCATAAATGGTGACTGACTTGTTCAACTCCCATGAAACGGCCCTCCTAAGGGATTGGTGCCACCTAGGGCACCTTGCAGGCGGAACATGGGAATCTCACGGTTCAATCCAATGGAGGAGACCATAGGAAGCACCGACGCGCTTCCTTCACCCACTTACTATAGACACTTACTCCATTCACCTTGCTATTGAAAGTTGCAAATACCATCCTAAGGGGGTTGCCACATTAGTAACACGAGGCCGAGCAAAATTCTCACGTTGTGAACTATACGGAGTGCATAGCAGGAGAGGGATATATCATATATTCCTTCTCAACACATCTACTAAGCATCATAGACGATTTTTAGGGTAAACTACTCAGGTTTTATCCGGCTAAGAAAATAAACCCTTAAGTCTAGGCAAACTATTTAACTGAGATGTCTAGGTTATAACAAATTATTAACCTCACATCTCTAATGCATGCTCATAAAGTCGGGTTAACTTTACTCAAGTACCGGATCGTCCCCAGGTAGGAGGTGTTCCGTCAATTCATTTACCTCCAACCTTAGACAAGATTTCACCGGGTGAGTTTCTCATAACCTTAGCATTTACGAGATTTCGACCTATTCATCTAATGAACCAGATCGACTCATTTAACCCTAAATGAACATGCTTTTCTTTGTTATAGATTTTAAAAGTCTAAGTCATTTTTACAACACTTGCAAAAACTAGACTTACTACAACAAACTTCTATATGCTTCTCAAACATACAATCTGCCAGTTGATCTGTTGATGAGACATGAGTGACACGAAGAATGCCACCCTGAACTTGTTCACGGATAAAGTGGTAATCAAGTGTCACATGTTTCATACGAGAGTGAAAGACTGGGTTGGAACATAGATTGGTTGCTCCCACGTTGTCACAGTAGATAACTGGCATTTGTGTGGAACTTAGACCAAGATCGCCGAGAAGATAAGTGATCCAATGAACCTCAGCGACGGTAGAGGCAACATAGCGATATTCGGCTTCAGTGGATGACCGAGCCACTGTACGTTGCTTCTTCGAGCACCAAGAGATTGGATTCCTACCCAAATATATGATATACGCACTAGTGGAGGTGAAGTCATCTTTGTTGCCTGCTCAGTCTGCATCCGAGTATGCATGGAGAATAAGGGGTGATTTGCGATGAAAGAGAACACCAAGATCAAGTGTGCCACATAGGTATTGAAGAAGTCGTTTGACAGCATTCCAATGATCAGTAATCGGGCGATGCATGAACTGTGACAACTTATTGACTGCATAAGCGATGTCGAGACGAGTAAGAGTGAGATATTGAAGACTGTCAACAACGGTCTGAAATTCGGTTGGGTCAGATAGTGTTGAGCCAGACTAAAGAGTAAGGGCTGGTGAAGTAGCTAGAGGTGTGGTGATAGGGCGAGCATCAATCATCTTTGTTCAAGCAAGTAAGTCAATGGTGTGGTGTCGCAACGTTTTTGCGACGCGGAGCGACCGACAACCTTCTGTTAAACAGGGGTTTTCACAAAAAATGGAGTCGCCACCAATCATTTCGGGTGTGATTGGTCACCTTAAAAATACGGTCTACGAAGTAAAAAAGACGAGGTTCGGGGGTCGGTTGAGTGTAGGGAAGGTGCTAGCACCCTACAACATCCCGTTTAAAAACGGTAGCCAAAACATTTTATCCTAATTATCTAGCTAATTTCAAATGGTCCCTAACGAATAAAATAAACAATTAAAAATAATACAATGTCTCAACTAATCATATCCTAACTTTAAAGAAAGTAGGAATTTGATTTTTGTGAGCAAGATTGTTAATTTTGTCATTAGTTGCCTTAATCCCATTTACCGGGATCGTACAACAAAAAAAAAGAAGAATTTTGAAATCAATTAAAAAAAATCCTTTTTGTTTTGAAATCAAAATAATTTCTAAAATTAATTTAAAACCCCAATTTTAAATCAACAATTCTTTTTGTTTCGAAATCAAAGCAATTTTGGGATTTAATTTAAAAACTCATTTTGAAATCAACCATTCTTTTATTTACAAATCAAAACAAATTTTGAAATTTCAATTTAAAACTTGGTTTGAAAATCAAATTCTTTTTGCTTGAAATTCGATTTAAAACTCAATTTGGAATTTAAAACTCTTTTGATTTGAAATCGAAAACAAACAGGTGGTGGAAGAGGCACGGGGTCGGTAGGGGCAAGAGATGGGATGAAAGGAGTTTGTTGTGCGATCAGGTCCAGTTGTGTGGCAGGTTCGATTGACGAGGGGCTGGGGGAGCAACTTGTAGATGGTGTGTAGGTGGTTGGAAGAAGGACATGTTGTGGTAACCAAGTGTTGTTGGTGGACTCAGTTGGTCGTGCGAGACTTGGTTCGAAAGTTAACATGGGAAACTCAGACTAAATAAAACGAACATGACGAGGTGAGTAGAGTTTCGGAGTGTGGGGATCGTAACACAAGTAAGCACTTTGAGTGGACGAGTAGCCTAAAAAGACACACGAAATGGATCTACTAGCAAGTTTGTGCGGTGAGTAAGAGCGGAGCCAAGGATAACAGAGACAGCCAAACGCGCGTAGTTTTGAGTAATTTGGTGGAAAGTCAAATAGTTTATGATAAGGAGAGACTGACTCGAGTGTGGGAGTGGGAAGGCGATTAATGAGGAAAGTGGCAGTGAGAAACGCGTATGACCAAAAAGTGAGAGGTAAGGAAGCACGAGACAAGAGTAAAAGACCAGTTTCAACTATGTGACGATGACAGCGTTCAGAAAAGTCATTATGTTCTGGGGTATGTGGAGGGGACGTGAGGTGCGAGATTCCATTTGTAGATAAATTGGTCGCAAGTCCAATATATCCACCCCCCCCCCCCCCCCCCCCCCCCCCCCCTCTCCATTATCTGAGTAGAGAGTCACAATTTTCTTATGAAACAAGTTTTCAACAAGTACTTTATAACGGGGGGAAATTGTTGCAACCTCATATTTGCGTTTGATAGGTTAAAGCCAAATATAGTGTGTGAAGTGATCAACAAAAATGACATAATATTTGAACCCATCAATGGAATAAATAGGAGAAGTCCACAGGTCAGAGAATATTATTTGGAGAGGGGAGTGAGACACAAGAGATGATTGAGAGAAAGGTAATTTATGACTTTTATTGCTAAGGCAGTCATTACAATAAGAGGTATTTTGACTGGAGGAATGTACCTCTAGGTGGAATGTAGAAAGAATGTGGCGTAGAATTGACCCGGATGGATGACCCAAGCGATGATGTCAGTCATTGTGAGACACTTTGACACTAGTGAAAGTAGATGGACGAGGTGATGAGGGGGAGGTAGGCAATTCATACACACCATCTTTAGGTTGTTCTTCCAGCAATACTGCCCCCGTCAATAGATCCTTCACACGAAACAAAGAGGGTAAGAACTCAACAGAAGTGTTATTGGACTTGCAAAATTGAGATATGGAAATAATGTTTCTTTTCATGTTAGAAACACATAAAACATCATGCAATTGAAATTATTTTGTAGAAGTTGAGAGAGAAGTAGAGGCAGTGTGTGATATATGTAATCCAGTACCATCACCGATGACAATGTGGTCAGGACCATCATAAGGAGTGTGAAGGGATAGATTGCTGAGGTCAACAGTTACATGGTGAGATGCACCACTATCAAGAAGCCAATTAGGCGTTGTAGAGGTAGTGGCGATGGCTACATGTGCCTTTGGTTGCCATAGAGAGGTTACTGCCTTGTTGTTGGGTGGGGGCATTCGTCTAGGGGTGGAAGATGGAATCAATTTGTAGATCGGACAATTTGCGACAGTATGACCCACATTCTGACAACCTTGACACTTACCGAGATATGGGCGATGCTGACGAGGGGTTGACTCTGACTGAGGAGGTCGAAAGGATGACCCCAATCGATGTGTCAAGGGGCGACGTTGACCACCAGGTTGTGTTCAGGTAACATTTGCTGTGATTGGGTGTAGAGAGGATGTCGGTTTTGACTGCTGAAGAAACAGTTCTCGATTGATAAGTTTCTCATGAAGCTCATCAAATGAGATAGGTGTGTCTCTACCTTCAACAATGTCAACGATATGGTGATAGTCATCATCGAGACCCTCAAGTTTTTTTTCAATAAGATCTTCATGATCTAGAGGTTTTCCTAGAGCAGGGAGTTGATTGGATCGACACTTAATGAATTGCATGTATTCAGAAATTGTCTTAGAGCCTTTGGTGGCTCGTTTGAGCTGATCCTTTATTTGCTTAATGTGGCCACGAGTCGGGCGAGCATATGTGTTGGCAAGAATTTTTCATGCTTCACAGGAGGTGGCAGCTTGTTGGATCAGGGGTACAAGGGAAGCGGAGATGGAACCGACAAAGGCACCAAACAAAAGTTTGTCTTGTCGAAATCATGGAAGAAAAGTTGGGTTTGGAGATGAGGTGTCTGCAATGGAGATGGTTTTGGGTGGGCATTGATGAGATTCATCAATATATTTGTGGAGGTCATAACCGATTAGGATGACTTCAATTTGAAGTTTCCAGGCAAGATAGTTTGTGGAGGTCAGTTATAAGATGTTTTGATGAGGGATGTTGATGAGTTGGAGCGGAAGGGTGGGATTTTCTGTGTTGGGGGTGATGACTCCTTGAAGGGTAGTGGTATTATCCATGGCCATAGTTGATCGTTGCACTTGAGGAAGAAAAGAGATTAGGAGCAAAGCTCTGATACCATATAAAGGTATGAAAATGATGAAATGATCACTTGACATTTCCATTGATAAATGAAGGTATTTATAGGTTACAAAGTATCTATTTATGAACTATAATAAGTTACAACAACAACCAAATATAATGGAAAGTTTAATAGTTCTATAGGAGAATAATGTGTTGACTTTTCTACAACTTAGGAGGTAGGTTCATTATTCTCCAATAGGGACTTCGTATTTCAAAAATCTGCCTAACAGGAACAACGGTTTTTATTTCAAAACTTAGTTGTCAAAATGAAAGATATTTTTAAAACAGAGACTTCGTATTTCTGAAATTTGTATTAAAATGGACAACGATTTTTATTTCAAAAACTTAGTTGTCGAAATTAAGGATCTTTTTTTAAAACAGGGACTTCGTATTTCAGAAATTTTCTTTAAAAGGGACAACAATTTTTATTTCAAAACTTAGTTGTAAAAATGAAAGATGTTTTTAAAACAAGGACTTCGTATTTCAGAAATTTGTTTTAAAAGAGAACGATTTTTATTTCAAAACTTAGTTGTCAAAATGAAAGACTCCTTTGAAACAGGGACTTCGTATTTCAGAAATTTGTTTTAAAAGGGACAACCGTTTTTATTTCAAAACTTAGTTGTGGACACAAAAGACTCCTTTAAACAGGGACTTCGTATTTCATAAATTTGCTTTAAAAGGACAACGATGTTTATTTAAAAACTTAGTCGTCAAAATTAAAAACCCTTTTAAAAAAGGGATTTCGTATTTCAGAAATTTGCTGGACAACGGTTTTTATTTCAAAACTTAGTTGTCGGCACAAAAGACTCATTTAAAACAAGGACTTCGTATTACAGAAATTTGCTTTAAATGGACAACAATTTTTATTTCAAAACTTAGTTGTCAACACAAAAGACTCCTTTAAAACAGGGACTTCGTATTTTAGAAATTTGCTTTAAAGGGATAACGATTTTTATTTCAAAACTTAGTTGTCAAAACCAAATATTTCTTTAAAACAGGGACTTCGTATTTTAGAAATTTGCTTTAAAGACACAACAGTTTTTATTTTAAAACTTAGTTGTCAAGATATGAAGCCGAATGAGCTTCTCAGAACCCTCCTTAGCGTCACTAAAGTTTTAGAGAATTTTAAAGAATGGTTTTTGAAGTCAAAATTCTTATTTGACCAAAAACAAACTTTCTCTCTCCAAGGCCCCACACCTCTTTCTTCCTTTTCCCATCTCCCGCACGCAAATCGACATTTGGCCTAGCCCTTTTGCTTTGGTCTCTGTGTCCTGCTTGTAGCCTCTCGGGTCGCTCGACTCCTTCGTCTAGCGACTCAGAATGAGGCGGTTTTTCGAAGTTTACTAACAAGATTTGATTGCAACCTTGCGTTCTTCTCGCTGTCGCCTGACGTTGGGGGGTGGTTGCGTTGGGAAAGTGCATTTGGAGAAGAGGGAGAACGTGAGTTTTGATTGATTGAGTCGATTGGTAAGGAAGTCGAGAGGGTATGAAATTTGATGGATACAGAAAATATCACACTAAATTTTTTCGTAGTTATAAAATAACTTAATGAGAAAATATGTAAATTCAATGATAGTTTATGCTTCAAATGGTTGACTCATTGACAAAGCTGAAAATTTTGATAAATATGGTCAATTGTGTAAATTCGGGCTTCAAATTATCTATTCATGTAGTTAACCCTTAAAACATCGGTAAAAATTCACATGTTCTCAACTTAACTCTGATATCACATGTAAACTTTATTTTACATGATCATACGATCATACAATAAAACGCTAACGGTATAATAATTCATAATAAATGTCAAGATTTTTGAAATAGATAATTTTCACAAGATAAATTAAAATAACATACACTTAGTCAAATAAAAAACATTAGTTCATTGTTAAGTAAAGAAGTCTCAATATGGTAACACTAGCTAGAGGAACAATTAACTTATAAGAATTACCTAAACCATAAAATCTAAATTGAAACTTTTAATATCATAATAACTAAGTTCAAGTTAAGCCCAAACAATAGAGGCTAAATTGAAAGGTTTAAAATTATTGAGAGCAAAATTAAATTATATCCAAAAGATAGGGTTGGTTGCATAAATAATAATTAGGCCCAAAATAATGATAAATATAATAAAATTTAAAACATTTTGCAAATATGACCGGTGATAGTCACTAATAGTCATTCATCTCGAATAAATAAATGAGTAAATTTGAAATAAATGGTTTGAGGGAGTAAATTTTGTTCTTTTTTAATAATCAATTTTCTTTTATTTGGTAATCAAATCTTAAACAAGTACAATAAGAAAACATATTTGATCACCGAATGGGTTCGTGGCTTGTTGGTGTGCTTGGGTTTCTACAAGTCCTGGGTTCGAATCCTTAAAAAATCGGTATAAATTGTCCCCTCTTTGGTTAGGGGTTTGTTTCCCTCCTTGTGTGAGGGTGTGGTCCCCTCTATGTAGGGGTTGTTTCCCTCCTTTGTGAGGGTTTGGTCCCCTCTCTGTAGGGGTTGTTTGTTTCCCTCCTTTGGTGAGAGGGTGTTGATATAATTGAGGTATTCTAAAATACCTTTTTTCACTTGTTTATTTTTTTTTTATTTCAAACACTTTCTTCTCAATACTTATAAATTTTAAATTTTACTTTCAACGTAGGGGTCATTACCTTTTTTCACTTGTTTATTTTTTTTTTATTTCAAACACTTTCTTCTCAATACTTATAAATTTTAAATTTTACTTTCAACGTAGGGGTCATTAACGACTATTTGTAAGGCATGCTGAATATATAAGATTTATGGAATACTGAAATATTTATCTCCAAGTTTTTTTTTTTTTTTTTTTTTTTACATCTAAATTTAATTTTTATTTCAAAGGTATTTTAATTAGTCCGGACACAACCTTATACCAATTGAGCAATGCTCGGTTTGGCATCTAAATTTAATTTACAAATTGTGGGCGCAAGATTCTAGACTTCCCTTTTTCTCCACCGCGCTCCGTCATCAGTAGTCGTCGCAGGAGCGGAGAGGTACCTGCACAAGGGAAGAAGGTGATCTTGCACCGGTGTGGGGCTTGGCCCACAAGGCTCCGATGCTTAAGTCTGATAGTGCACTGAGCATAAGTAAGAGTGGTAGTGTGTAGAGTTTGCGTAGAGTTACGCCTTTGTTACGTTACCTTCCGTCTCGCATAAAGGGAGGGGTATTTATAGGTAGTGTGAAGAGGGTTTCCCCTGTTGGTTTCATTCGTCCGCCATCACGAAGATCCTTGAACCAGGGTGGGGAGGTGTGGACCGACTGGGGTCTGTCTGTACTCCTCATCATGATGGCAGCCATCGTCCCCCACTTCTCGAGAGAGTTGAGGGCGTTGTTGTACCGTCGTCTTGTTAGGTGAGTCAGAGATGTCTCATCAACTATCATGCACACTGATCGAGAGGCAGCCTGGCAACAACGGATCCTCGGGCGGCCGGATAGGCTCGGACACTTGGAGCCCTAGGGTCGGCCCCAGGTTGTTGGAGTGTCTGATGCTGGTGTTGTGGCCTCGACTTCCTGGGGAAGCGGGTCATGACGTCAGCGGCTGACCTTAGGCTGAGGTAGCTCGTAACATTGGCCCCACCAGAGGGTAGGTCCGCCGACTGTGGGCCTTCTCGCTGGTTTGATTCGGTGCGAGATACTGAGGCAATTCGGGGGAAGTCGACACGTCGTCTGCGTGAGCAGAGAAGCCGTTCAATGGAGGCCACGCGTCGCCTTCGTGTTGAGGGATCAAGGCGGTTCTGACGACGTGTCGCCTATCCCGAGGTGTGATCTTTCGCCTGCCCTAGGTGAGGTTAGAGCCGTTGATTTTGATCGTCCGACCAGGATCGGTGTTGCGCTAGGGTTTAAAGTTGGCGGTGGTGGGGAAGGGTCTCCCAAGCTTCCTCTCTGACTGTCTTCTTCATTTGTCTTTATCCGCTCTGCCTTTACCGATGGCTCGAGGTGGATCTACTCGGATCGGCGCCTGTGGCGACGTTGTGGGTACTCCTACGTCTGTGAGTTCGCGGGGCCTGACGGTTGAGGACCTGAACCGGGAGAGACGATAGAGGTATCGCCGCCTGGGTGTGTTGGCCTCTATCAGAACATGTTTCCGCGTGGATTTCGTCTTCCCCTTGCTCCGATGGCGCAACTCTTCCTGAAGGAGGTGGGCCTTGCGCTAGCACAGTTGGCGCCGAACGGATGGTTCTATCTGTTTGCCTTCTGCGTTCTATGGCAGAGGTATGGGGATGGGTCTGAGGTGACGGTGGGGTAGCTGCTACATGTCCACACGTTGCAACCTGTGCCGCAACACCCATCTCTCTTCTTTATGGCGGCGAGGTCGGCGTGGAGGAAGTTCGTGGAGAATCCTTCGTCCGTGAACAGATGGCGGGAACAATGGGTTTATGCCTCCGGAGAGTGGCTTGCTACGGGTCCTGAGGAGATCCCGATATGCGAGGTCCCGACTGAGTTTAGGGACCTAGGTGAGTTCTTCCTTTGCTCTGTATCCTTTGTTTGTGGGGCTCACCATTACTAATTTTGTCGGTTTGCAGTTGTGCCTCCTTCTCCTACTCTTGACGTGGAGCTGCTGACTCTAGTGTCCCAGTGTATCCAGAGGGTGCCTCTGTCCCGGTGGACGTTTGCCCGTGTCTGCCGTGAGGAGAATCTAGTTCGTGCAGGGCTGATGTACCGGTTCTCTCTTTCACTGCCAGAAAATGAGCTGGAGTGCTACGTCGTCCGGCCCCCGGCTGGCCCTGATCCCGAAATTGCTTTGGACGAGGCGAAAATCTGGAAGGTCGGGAGAGACAGTTTCTCCCCTGGAGACACTGGATCCGATGGGGCTGCGCATGGGCAGCGAGCAGAAGGAGTCGGGAGTCTGACTGTGTCTGCTCTTGGAGGGTCTCCGTCAAGCCACACACGCTGGAAGACAGAGAGGGTTAACCAGCTGGCGGAGAAGGTAGAGCGGGGGGTTGAGCTCTCGACCGCATCTACATCCTGGAGGCGTTCAGCGGACCGCTCTCCCCAAGAGGTAGAGGGGGGCGTTCGCTTACCGGGAGAAATGGTGCGGAGGGATGGGATCCCCTTTCGCCTTCTCATGTAATAATCAAATTTTAAACAAGTACAATAAGAAAACATATTTGATCATTGAATGGATTTGTGGCTTGTTGGTTTGCTTTGGTAGTTAAAATTCTGCTCTTCTTACAAGTCTCCCGAGTGTTCCAATCCTTAGAAAAACGGTAATTGTCCCTTCTTTGGTTAGGGGTTGTTTCCCTCCTTTGTGAGGGTGTGATGGATCCCCTCTCGTAGGGGTTTGGTTCCTCCTTTGTGGGAGGAGAATTTCTAGGACATTGTTTATTTTTTTATTTTAAAAATTAGAATTCTCTATTTTCTTCTCAATACTTCAAAAAGTTTTACTTTTAACGTACGGTCAATTAACGACTATTTGTAAGGGGGTTTAGGGTAAATATTAGAAAATTCACTTTTCTAATTCACTTTTTCTACGTTAAAAGCAGGCTAAATATAAAGATTTAATTTATGAAATATTAACCTTTATGGTTTATGTTGATACCGAAATTTGTAATCAACGATAAACTTGATTTGATTGGTGGAACGTGCGGGACCTTTGCAATATCCAAAACGTATAAAAGTATGTTAGGATCGATAGAGAGCTTTCTACACCGACTCTGACACACAAGTTAATCCTTGAATAAGGAAAGGAGAGACGGACTAAAGCGGAATATGGAAAGTAGGAAGTTTGTATGGAATTTGAATAATCAAAATTCTCTTGCCAAATATGATATTAGTATTTTCCTTACATAGGAATTTGTATATGGTCCGTTACGAGAATCTTTATGACTCTTATAACTTTGGTCGTTACAAAAGTCGTGTAACGACCTTTGAGGAGACGTTTGACCTTCAACTGTTGATGTCGAGTTGACCCCGGAGAGGGGTCGGTATTTTTCTCCATCTCGGATGAAAATATTTTTTAATAAAAATTAATTGTCATGCCAGCTTTCCATTATTATGTTTTATCTTTTAACATAACAATTGGCAGAATGACCAAAAACGCACCAAATGCAAAGTTCAGGGTTAAAAATGTTGAATTTGAAACTTGAGGGACCCAAACGCTACCAAACTCAAACATCGAAGACCAAAAATGTAATTTACCCTAAAGATTATTGTCATGTGACTTAATCATCATATGATGTGTCAAATGTGTTGAATAGTTATCTCGTCATTGTAAGATTCTCATTAGAACTCGTCCTAAATATGAAAATCAATCTTGATTAAATCATTAATAAATGGCCATTAACTAATACATTTAGTTATTCTCAAAAAAAAAAAACACTTATATAATTAGTGAAATAGAAGACATTGACTTATTGTCATGTGTGAAAAAAATGTCAATATAGCAACCAATATGTTATAAAATTTGACTAAACCATAAAAACTTAATTGTAATTTTTAGAATCATACAAACTAAATTGAAACTCACTCGAAAGAATGAGTCAACTTATATCTCTTAAAACTATAAAAACCATGTTTAAGGGACATATTTTTTCAAATGTCTATATAAAAATCTAGCACAAAAATTATAATTTAATCAATTTATTTATAAATTATCTGAACCACCATGGATAATCTTATATTTCTCAAATAAAAAATAATAATTATCATAGGAAAAAAATGAATAAAAAAAAAAAAAAAAAAACTGAAAATAAAGTTGATTTCGACCACACTAACTAAAAGTTAGTAAAGAATCAACTAACTGAAACCTAAAACTTGCTACTACTAAATTATGATATCGACTTAAACAATGGAGTCGTTGTGACCGACGTCACACCAATATTTTGTCACTCTTTATTTTGTAGGTCACTTTGTTCCTAAATCTATCGTTGAAATCATGTGAAGGTCAGACGACATTCTTCGGTCTTGGCACCAACAATAATGAATATCATTTATAATCATATCAATAACTCTTAAAAACAATAATCTTATCCATGACTAATTGATATATATATATATATATATTTTTTTAGGAAGCGTATTTGAGATGTGGTTCAACTGTTAAAAAGTTATATTTTAACATAAATAATTCGCAATAAAATCTATATTGCATGATTAAAATACAAGTTATTTTGAAAGACTGATAACAATTCAACAAAATTTGAAACTTTCATGAAGAACTTGAAAATAAAAGGTGAGATCGTGAATACCGAATGGTCTCGTAGCATGTTGGCCTTGAGGATTGACTAAGTCTCATTTTGACCCTTGGTTATATAGGGGCTGTTTGGCCCTGAGTTGGGTAGGGTGGGGTGGGCTTAAATAGCCCACCCCATGTTTGGAGCCCCAACTAAATAAGTTGGGGCTGGAGGTTATTATAACCCCGGTTTGCTACCGTGTTTACTGTAGCAGTGCTACAGTAACACTGTAGCAGTTCTACAGTTTTTTTTTTTTTTTTTTTTTTTTTTTTTTTTTTTTTTTTTTTTTTTTTTTTTTTTTTTTTTTTTCATTAAATTTTTCGAGTTTTCTTCCCTCTTTATTTTTTTTTCTTCTATTTTTTTCACTCAATTTATCGATTTTTTTTCTCTCTTTGTCTTCCTCACCTCACGATTTTTTATCTTCCATTTCATCCCAAATTTCTCTCTTCACCGAACCTGTCGATTGTTTGTGATTTCTTAAATAATATTTATTTTTTTAACTTTTAAAAAATTAATATGTAATATACATTTAACTATACAAATATAACAAAATGGTGTAGAAAAAAAATAAACTAACATAAACACATATTTCAAACTCCATGTTAAAGAAAATTGTATTATTTCTCTCTCAACCGAGCCTCTTGTTGTCGATTATTTGTGATTTCCTAAATAATATTTATTTTTTTAATTTTTTAAAAATTAATATGTAATATACATTTAACTATATAAATACAACAAAAAGTTGTAGAAAAAAAAATAAACTAACATAAACACATATTTCAAACTTCATGTTAAAGAAAACTGTATTTTAAACCCACACTATACAACTCTGCACCCCAAACACAGACTTACTAAACCCAGACTATACAACTCTGCACCCCAAACACAGACTATTATAACCTACAGATTATTATAACCCACCAACTAGAATAACCCACCAACTAGAATAACCTACCCTGTGTCCCAAACGCCCTCATAGGTTCGATTCCCAATAGGCAGAGAAAAAGAGTATTTGAGAAAGGATTTTTAGGTTACAATCCAACATAGATTTATTTTATTTTGATTCCTAACCTCAAATATCTAATGAGATTCTTATATTCATTATGGTTTTAGGTTACAATGGAACATAAAAGACCAAACCCATGAGAAAGCTTTGTGGTTGGAAGAAATCCACCGTTCACCTCAAGTCTCAACTAGCTTGCCAAAGCCTAGGGCCCAAACCAAAGGCCCGAGACTCCCGTGGGCCAAAAGCCCACAAGTCAAGGGTCGGCTATGTCAAAGTCGACCAACCTAAACAAAGCAAAATGAGCCCTCCTAGGTTAAACCTAGGAGGACAAGGAAAAACCATTAGAACACTATAAATACCACATAATTCTAAGGAGGAAGTATGTTCATTCTGTTCCTAAAACTCCTATAAGCTTGCTACAACTCTGATATTGACTTAAGCATTGGAGCCACCATGCGGGTGTTTTCTAATTTTTGTCTTGCATGTGATCTTGTCCTCAATTCTACCGTTGAAATCACGTGAATGTCAGACAACTTTCCCTGTCCGGATTTGGGCATATACAGTTGGCGCCGTGTGTGGGAAACGAGAAGGTTCTACTAAAAAAACACACAAAAAGGAAGGATGGACCATCTTCACCATGTTCCTAACATAGACCACTCTGATCTAACAATTTCAAAAAGATTTATTTCGTGCCGGTGAAACGAACTGATGACACACCAAGCAAACATTTAGGCCCTAGAGAAAACTTTGGCCCCGACCACAAAAAGATGGAGGAAAACCGGAGATCAAGTTAGTGATTGCGCATTAACCTCGTTAGATAAAAAAAAAATCCAACGCAAGGATGACCTATACAGGAAATCACGAGGAAAGAAACACGAAAATGAGAAAAACCTTTAGGGGGCGTTTGGTCCAAGGAGTTGGGGGAGTTGGAGTTGTTTTGTCTGGAGTTGTTTAGTCTGGGGAGTTCTGAGTTATGTCTGTTTGGGGCAGGGAGTTGTTTAGTCTGGAGTTCTGAAGTCTGTGGTGTGTTTGGGCAGGGAGTTGTTTAACCTAGAGTTATAAAATCTGAGTTTATTTTAACGGTTTTTTTATGCACAATTTTTTTCTATAAATTTTATTATTAAGGACTTATTCCAAAAAATTGTAAGAATAAATTTTTTTATTTTTGTTTTATCTATCCTTTACCAATTTATTTGAAGACAACAAAAATAATTTCGAGCACAATACCTTATATTCACATTTTTTTTAAATATTGCTCACATTGATTCGAGAGTGCCTTAATTTTAACATCCAAATAAATTTCAAAATTTTGATGTTTTGATTTCTCTTAATTTTATAAAGACCATGTTTTGGAGGTAGCGTATTTTAATTTTATGGAGTTTCTTTAAATATCATTTTTTTTAATTAAAATGAACGGAAAAACAGAGTTAGATTCATGCAATAACCTCTTTTGTTTTCCATGAGACATCTACGAAGTAATTGGTCTTATTAACATTAATAAGAACAATGTCGAAAACGGTGATTTTGTCATCAATTAATAGCCGAAAGCAATATAATATAAAAGTGATTCCAAACTCAAATTGCAATTGAAATCAAAATTCCTCAATTTTTGAGAGAGTTGAAAAAAAACTTTTTATTTTAAAGAGCTCATAAGAACACCTAGAAAATAAAATTTGACTGATTCATCACAATATTAGCATATTGATATTATTTTTACAAAATAATTGAATGAAATCATCTAGTTACCCACAAAACAACTCTAAAAAAAACTCTAAAATAAACAGAGGATGAAAATTAGCTTTTACACACCAATGAAACTCTTTTCCTAAATCAAATAAAATCCATCAAAATTCATCCCAGGAGAACATGAGATGGAGTTTGAAGCCACAAAAGATTGTTTCCAATTATATATATATATATATATATATATAAAGGGCCAGAAAACAAAGAATTATATGAACATTACCGTAGCTCTTGATTATTCATAGCATAGCTGGGGAGCACAATGAGCATTTCACATTAAAAAAAAAAAAAAAAAAAATAGTTCTTCACTTTCTTTGCGATTTTCATAAACAGAAAAAGACAACAAACTCGGGGGTAATTACAGAAACAACTCAACAACAAAAACACCTCTTGAACCAGAGGATCCACCTCAACTCTCGAAACCCCCTCTACAAATCAAAATCAATAGTTTGAAGACGAACTAACAAATCATGGCAGATGAGTACGAATCAAAAATGTGAAGAACTAAAAAATCTCTCAATCATCCTCATCCCGACAACTACCATTGAAAAATGGTATGAACTTTCGCGGATTGTCTCCTCCTCCACATAAATCATAAATCCAAGTTAGAATGTTGTTGTCGACATCCTCCACCTCCGCTGCCGCTTGCTACCTCTTCTGTGCAAGTCGTCCGTCGGAAAAATCGTGCTTCTTCCTTTGCGAGTTTCTTTGGTAAGAGATAAAATGTGGAAGAAAGAGGCAAGCATGAGAGATGATTTTTTTTTTTTTTTTTTTTTAAGAAGCATGAGAGAGAAAGTTGTAAGCTGTAACGCGTGAGATATTTTGGGAGTTGTGCGGACTTCAACACGGACTAAAATTATCCTCTCGCCAAACGAAGAGTTGGTTAAACAACTCCACTCCCCCAAAATCCTACTCCGCTGGCCAAACAGGCCCTTAGCTATTAACTCAAACCTCGGGAAAAAGACAGGTTATGCTGCCAACCCTCGGCCAACCTTCAGCCAAACATTGAGGATAAATCAAAAGGCCAACTAGTAGAGGAACTAGAGTTAGTCCCATTGAATTTTGAGGATAAATGGGTAAATATCGGAACAAAGTTAGGGAGACAGGAGAGAGAAAACTTGATTAGATTTCTCCGAACAAATGCAGATATGTTCTCGTGGTCACATAAGGATATATGTAACAACCCTGTTTTTCTAAGACCACTATATAAGGTCGTTACCACATGCACATTGTTAAAAACTCATAAAAACTTAAAGTTATAAACCATGAATCGAACCAAAGTTCCCAAAGAAAAAAAAGCTCATCATAGCATAATTTTGACAAAATCCAAGTAACGGTTCTAGTTTGGGATACCAAGGAAAACAACGAGAAAACTTATAAAACAACAAAAGTTTATACGGAAGCCTAAAAACAAAGAAATACATGATCATATTTGATGGAGCGATATACGCAGCGGAAACGATTTTGGATCGATGATACTCTAATTTCATCAATTTAACAAATATAAAACATGCTCAAACGATAGAAATAAAGAAATTAGAATACATACCCTTGTAGGTCCAATTTCTTCAAGCTTCGCCGCACGTTCCTCGTCACGAACTCTTCCGGCTTCTTCTCATGAACTCTTCCGGCTTCTTCTCACGAACGCCCCAAGGACCACTCCAGGTAGTCCCGCTATCCTTGGCGCCGAACAACGGAGTTGTGGGACTTTGTAGAAGAGAAAAGAAAGCAAAAAGAAAGATGGAAAAAGAAGGACAGAGACTGAAGTTTGAAAAAGAACTCAAAAGAATCAAATTCTTTGAACTTTTTAAAAAACGAAAGCCAGAGGCTAAAATCTCTGAACTTTGAGATTTTATCAAAATCACATTTTGAAAGCCAAAAACCCACCGTTTTTCCACTGCCTCATATATATATATATATATATGTATTATTATTATTAAAAACAATAATAAAAATTTTATTTATTAAAATTTTTAATAAATAAAATATATATATATAATTATTAATTAAACTTTTTAATTAATAAATATTATTTAATTCAATATCAAATATTAATTAAATAATATGGCTAAACCCAGTTTTCGGAATACCAGCTCTTTTGCACATGAATCGTATTCACGTTTTAGATCATTTCCATATTTAAATCATATTTAAATATGTCCCTCATTTTTTTTCCTTTTTCTTTTTCTTTTCTCCTCCATTGTTGCACGACGTTATCCGAGCTAGCCAGGAGAACCTAAAGGACCTACAGATCATGAGCTCCAACGATACCAGATTATTCGGTCAAAACTCTTTTAACCCGAATCAATCAACTTTCGTTAACCCCCGGAGACTCTACTATAGTCTGAGGGTTGCACTCTCCTCACTGTAGATATATTGTGTCCTCTTGATATAACCGTAATGGGCAAGTCGACCCTTCACAGGTTGTTCGTAATCACAGCTGGGTCATTTTAAACCGTTTAACCCCTGCATTACGTCTTGTTCCTTAAATACCACTGACACCTCTAATGAACAATTGATCAGTGGTCCAACCAACAGATCAGGAACCCTCTCTAACGAGGAGAGGGTAGGCGCCTATTGTTCAAACACCAGAGTCAGCTATTAAGGGAACAACCTATCTATTAACCCTAAAGAGTGGGTTAGGCGTGAACTTCATCTTACTACACTATGTCCCCAGCTACCTATTGGACTTTATCCCTGAGATGGTAGGCTTATTGAGCGGACATTCTGCCACTCTCACCCATACAAGTCTAAGGATACTGTCTAATAAGTAGGAGTTCATAGTAAGCTGAGGATTAAGATCGAGTTACCTAGGCCATCAGGTGAAATAGTCGGTCTCTTCAGTAAACGACGTTATAAAGAGAGAGCGACTTTTCGTGGTTCAGTCTTACGCAAACTCATCGCGTAGGACGCCCCCGCTTGCACATCTCGATGTGAAACGACTCAGATCATATCGTTTTGTACAATACAAAACGAGCCGTATCCAATAGTGTTACCAGGATAAGGTACCCAGCCTTATCCATATACTATAGACCGTTTTGGCTGTCTACTTGGAGCTTGACCCACATTCATGTCATACATGAAACTCAAGTAGTCATGATCGTCAAGGGTGTTGGTCATTGGTATAGATTAATGCAAACATGTTTCACTTTATTCCAGCAAACACCTTTACTGAATAAAACTTAATAACTCATTATTACTAAATAGATAATTTACAAGCATAACTGTTTACAAACCAGAGGTTTTAGGACATAAAACCCAACAATATTGTCGTCCATGGCCTTCTCCAGCAAACTCCGTCAATCGCTTGAGATGCCTTTGTCTTTACCTAAACAAAAAACGTTTTAAGAAAGAATGAATAGTTTAAAAGAAATACCCAGTAAGTGACCCCACTACCGGAGTCACGATATGCAAGCGCATGAAATATGAATGTTCCCTGCAGTTTTCTCTAGTGGGACCTAAATCCTTTCATTGTTTTAAAACTTTGTTTTTCTCTTTGGGCCAAGTGAACTATTACCCCAGCCTCTACCAACTTATCGGTGTAGAAGGCTTCTCTGTGGAGACTTTACCCTAGTTGATGATTAGTTGGCACCCAATCAGCGAGACTGCGAGTCTCAGCCTAACTAGAACCTCATTTTTTTTTTCTCTAGATGTACATCAACCTCTAAAGGGAAATAGTCACAAAATCTTTTATGCAACTTATGCAACACACAAATGCATGACTTCATGAGGTCCCACATAAATATTTTCCTCATATTCTACAATGCAACATGAAACAACCTTTCATGTGCATTTCATTCATAAACATCCCTATAAACATATTCATTATAACAACTCTTTCATTCTTCATTCAGGAACAACTTTGCAAAGAATTCATTTAAATTCTCATTCATAAACCATTCATAAACATAACATTGAAAACATTTTAGAAAAATCTTAGAAATTTCGGCAGAGTTCCCCCTGAACATTGGATAAAACATACCTTCAATGAAGACACACACACTCCAAAACATCGCATTCCAATTTCAGAGACCAGTTTCTCCTGAACATTGGATAAAACACACATGCAATGAAGACACTCACACACTCCAAAACATCGCATTCCAATTTCAGAAATCAGTACAGAGATCAACTTCTTCACTCACATTGCATACATAAATGATAGCTCCAAAATAGATCTATTATTTACTCCTTAATATTAGCTAAATATCGTGCTTAATATTGTTTAATTGCCTCTATTGTAGGTGTTTCACGGTTAAGGAGCTCAAGGAGTCCAAGGACGTGTTTCAGTGCTTAGAAGAGCGTTTTAGAAGCTTCGGGAAGCAACCGAGCGAAGAAGAGGAGCCAAGGACCAAAGTTTCACTTTTGGTCTAGCGTCAAGATGCTATCCCAAACGTCTCAACGCTACTCCATCAGATTTTAAGAAAAAAAACCGAGAGCAAGCGTCGAGACGCTACTCAACGCTGCCCCAGCGGCGAGATGCTGGTCTTAGCGTCTCGAATCTCCAAACGCGCGCGCGCTGGAGTTTCCGTCCGTAGCGTCGCGACGCTGCCTGTAGCGTGTAACGACCCAACTTTTTCTAACTTGGACTACTAAGGGACGCTACAACATGCATGCTAAAAACGATTGAAAAATCCTTGAGCAAAGATATGGAAATCAATATTTTCTATAGATATACTAAAATTCTTTATTTGGGATCCCATTGAAAATATTGTAAGCGAGGATAAAATCGATAAACTAGTTTAAAATTGTTTCATAGCACAGCCTAGAATAAAACATTTAAACTTAAATATCAAATATGCGGAAGTCATGCTGACATTGACCCCATGGCACAAACAACAAACGATCTCGTCACTCGCCGCGTACGTTTTTGCCATTTCCTGAAAAAATAGATTTTGGAAAAGGTTGAGTATTAAAAATACCCGGTAAGTAACCCCACTAATGGGGTCAGACATGCATACACAAGCATAATATGAACCTAGTGATGTAAACATGGGGACCTAAAACATTTCCGTCAAAACTTTTTGTTTGGCTAAAATGGACAATTAAACCATCTCATTTAAAGGTACCAACTCACTGGTGGCGCTTAAGCGAGAGTTCTGGGAGACTCTACCCCAGCTGATGGTAGTTAGCACTCAATCAGCGGAGCCAAGTCTCACTCGTCAGAGCGCCTCATTCTAAGATGTACATAAAACATTGAGTTGCCAGCTCACTGGTGGTGCATAGGTGGGCTTCATGTGGAACTCTACCCCGACAGATGGTAACTGGCCCCCAGTCTGTGGAGCCAAGATCCGCCCGCCTAGCTCCTCAGTCATTGTACATCAACATATTATAGATGGATAATTGCCACAGTCTTTTTCATGAAATCATGTATCGATCACACTTATGCATGAGGTCCCATATCTTAACATTATCTAATGTGACATAACAATTCCACATTCTTGACATACAACATGCATCATCAAAGTCATTCAGACTACATTTATGTCACCTACTTCAAAACACTCAATTAATTCATCAATCGAGTCACATAATTCAGAGACACAAATAATCAAACATCGATCTACGCCACATAATTCAAAACACCAAAATCATACAACATAAAAATGTCCAACCTAGCCAAAAGGCATTCCATTAGTAAGGTTACTTACCTGATCAGCGAATCAAAAGTTAGTTTGTCTCACGGTAAAGTCCTCTATCAACCTGAGTCAATTACAAACATTAACGACTTAACTAGAAAAATCCAGACACTTAGTTTAAAGGTTATTAATCGACCCAAATTGATACTTAGGAATGATTATAAGCTAGTCCTTACCCAACATCAACCTTAGCTCATGTTCGATCAATCCAAAACTCATTGGAAACTATAAACATAAGGACTTCGAATATTAGAGCCTACTTTACAACACTTAAAAAGAGATCGAAGTTAATTAAAACCAATCTTCACCCATTAATCCTTACCATAAAGACTTGGGTTCTTGTTGGTCGGTGTTCAAAAGTGTCCGAACTCGCAAATCTAACCTCCATTGGCTATGGGTACTCTAATTCGGGGTTAAAACTTAGTGGGTAAATCGCACAGGCCTTGTAAAATATCTCACATCGTCGGAAACACGTTTGTTCCTGGGTCGCGGATCGCTGTTGATAAGGCAACCCTAACCCTCAGCCCAAAGATCCAAGCTTATGATGGAGCAAGAACCCTTGAATCAAAGAAGCTAACACCTCCTTATACAAATTCAGGATCAACCAAGAGAAAATGCTATAATTAGATTACCTCTTAAGACAAAGATCTAGAAGCAAGATTCGGAAATCTTGTTCTAGATTGAGTCGCTCCACAATCAAACTTGATCACGGCTCGATTGAATGACTCAGTTGCAATTTATCACAAGAATTGCAAGAAACACTTAGAAATGCAAATATGTTGCCGAATTTCTAAGAAAAAGGTTCTCAAACTTGAGAGCTTAGTTATCATTCATCCATAATCTTCCTTACAAAGAAAATTTTGTGGGTATATATAGCCCCCCTTCAAAAGCAACCCTAAACCTTTCAAATGCCTAGAAATCAGTTACAAAGAGTAATGTCCATGATTGGCAAGTTTGGTAACTCTCATCCTTAATTATCTAACCTTAAACCCGATATTTAAAATGTCAAAAATACAACAAGACAAATAAAACCATGAGTGAATATGAATGTAGTTGAAGCTATAATCCATTGGTTGAGATCTTGATGGATTTTATTGGAATAGCTTGGAGATTCATATCATTATCCCCTTCTTCGAGAAGATTCGTCCTCGAATCTAAATGATCGCCTTGCAATGCCACTTTGTAGTCATCATCTCGAGCTCTTTCAAACACTTGGATTGAAACTTTTCCTCTTGGATAAAATGTGAACTTGTTGTGTTGCATCCTCCTTTCTTTTTTTTGATTGAGAACTTCAAACTTTAACATCCCATGCGTCTTTGATGAATCATAAAAAAAAATTGGAAGACATATGAAGAAAATGTTAGTTGGAAAACAAACCTCACTCTCCTGATTTTTTTCACTTAAATATTTTTCTTCTATTGTCTCACTTTTCACACATTCCTCTATTTTCTCTATATTCTTACTATCCTCATAAACTTTCATAATCGAACTTTTTTTCTCTTTAATTTCCCTTTCCTCACTTTTTTCAAGAGATTTTGTAGCCATCTCATTCTCAACACATACTTCAAATATCTCATTGTCTTCAATAATAACCTTATCATATGTCGCTTCCTTTTTGTCAACACATACTTCCAACAATTCTTCGTCCACCACAACAACCGCACTATACAAACCTTCAATTTTGGCTTGTGTATGATCTTCATTATTCTTAATAGTTTGGACATCTTGAGTAGTTAGACAATCTTCATCATTTGTAACCTCCTCTTCAGGCTTGGAGCAATTATCTTCTCTTTGAACGAATTGTACAACTTGTCGCTTCCTTGCTTGGTCCAACAAAGTCAAGTTTTTATTTTGTTCGGAAAACTCATTCATGCATTGACGCAACTCGGCTAAATCATGTCGAAAATCCTTCCAAAAGTTAGCATCAAGATTGTGAGTCTCACAATGTTTTCTTCTTTGGTAGAACATGACTACAAAATAATATCAATTGAAAAGAAATTGACCTCACAAGCACTCAACTCAATGATTGATGCACTCGGAACACTCATGTTTACACACAAAGATAGGCTATTTGGGAAAAGTGACTAATTTATGATTTTGGGTAGGCCAGTATGTGAATCAAGTAATTTTTGTAATAGTGAGCCTTTCAAGGCAGCCAAGCAAGATAATTATGAAATAACACAAAAATAGAACAAAGAAAAACAAAGAAAGATTCAAACAACTAGGGAAGTCACAAAAAAACAATTTTCGGGTAAAACTACACACTGAAATGAATTCCAACAAACAAAAATTTTCCATTATGAATATCACTTACTGCCCTTCTTACCCTTTGAAGATAAGAGATCAATATAACTTTTTTGTTTCAGAGCACACAAACAAAATCGGACGTTATCACAGGGTTTAAATCATAAAGAGAATCCTTGAATGCAGAAGTTACAAATTTTGACAGTTTTTAACAATAAGTGTTTGGAAGCTGATTAGATCTTAAAACTACCATTTAATGGGTCTAATAATTGATACAAAAATAATGATAAACTGATGTTATATTGATAGCACTCCAAAAGTGCTAATATTTAGCTCCTAAGTCTTGCGAATTAAGTAATTAATTGTGCTTAATTGATATATTTTGTATAATTTAATTACTTAGGGGTAAATTGGACCATTGCATTAATTAAGAGCTTAAAAGAACGTTTAGAGGATAATTTTGATTAATCGTTCTAAGTGTTTATACTATGTATATTAATTAATCAAATGATAACTCAATTGTGATAAGTGGTTTGGTGGTGCAGGAGGAATCTGGCAAGTTGATAGGCTTAAGTACGAGTGTAGAGGAGGACAGAATTCCAATTATTTTTCTCAGGCACAGGCCCCAGCGTCGAGATGCTGCCTGTAGGGTCTCGACGCTTCGAGATGATAAAAACCCATTTTTCTGATTTTTAGGTCATTCACTCTCGGGTTTGGCTTTATTTTTAGCGTTTTCTCTCTTGATTTTTGGGGTTTTCTCCCCTTTGCTCATATATCAAAGCATAGACTTGGTTGGATTAGCTTGGTTTTCATCCCGAGCAAGGTAAGTGCTCTAATTTGAGGTTAGGGGTTAAATTTGATGCGATTCATGAGGGTTTAGATCTTTAATTTTGAGCTTAGCATGACTGATTGGGCAATTTTATTTCTTCTAAGCATATCATATAAGCATGTTTGATTGATAGGAGTAGACGACCTTGATTTCCAGCATGTTTTATAGTTAAAGATTATGATGCCTTGCCTCTCTTAATCGCCAAGTAACATGGATAAGTTGAGCCATATGTAACATAGGCTTCCTTGTTGATCTTGGTTGTAACTTATCTTGAAGAAATAGATAAATCGGAATATTAACTTAGGCTTCCAGGTTAAACATCCGTCGTAGTGCTCCCGTTACTGTCAATTAATCAATATGGGCGGCGTTGGCCCCCTGTTGATTCATTGCCACGTTTAATTAGAATGGAACATTCGTCTCCGTTCTTTATTTAATTTAGGATTGATCACCTTAGAGTAATTAAAGAATAGTCTACTTAGAACTCCACGTTTCTAATTAATTATTTGGGTTACTTGTATTAGTAGTTTCTTGCAAGTAAATTATGTGTTTAATTATGCTTTTGCTAAGTATGTTTGAATCCCAATGAATCGAGTCGCATCAAGGTCAACCCGACCCTTAAAATTAGGAGCACATGTAATTAGTTTTAATTTTTCGTTAGCTACTTTTATGCTTTTCTTTTATTTTACCGTTAGCAAATCCCCCCCTTTACTTTAATGTTTTACTTTATCGTTTTTGTTTTAGTTAATTAAAAAGCAAATAGAAATTAATTAGGAGAAAATAATTTAGGTTCCCTGCGGATCGACCCGACTACCACTAGCTGCAAAGCTCAGTTGTAACGGTATTATAAGTTATTTTGGCGGGACTCGACATCCCGAAATTTATAGGATATTAAAAATTCCTACTACCATATATCACTATTATCTCGGATTTGCTCAGATTTCAAAGATCAAACATCAAATTTGCATGAACAATCTTAGAACTCAACATGAACAATTTATGGATGTTGTTTTGTGTCTTTTTTTTTTTCCCATAAACTTGCAAGATCTCACTGTGATCTTTAAGATGGACATGATAATAGAAATGAAATATGAAGAACAATTGAAGAAATGGTAGAAACGAACTAATTGGACAGAATTGAAAAGATGAATGAAAAATGCAGAAATGAAAGATAAAATCAATTCTAGAGTAGGTCACAAAGATGCAACCTAGGCTCTGATACCAAATGATAAGGCAACCCTAACCCTCAACCCAAATATCTAAGCTTATGATGGAGCAAGAACCCTTGAATCAAAGAAGCTAACACCTCCTTATACAAATTCAGGATCAACCAAGAGAAAAGGCTAGAATTAGATTACCTCTTAAGATCAAAGATCTAGAAGCAAGATTGGGAAATCTTGTTCTAGATTGAGTCACTCCACAATCAAACTTGATCAAGACTCGATTGAAGGGTTCAGTTACAATCTATCACAAGAATTGCAAGAAACACTTAGAAATGCAAATATGTTGCTGAATTTCTAAGAAAAAGATTCTCAAACTTGAGAGCTTAATTATCATTCATCCATAATCTTCCTTACAAAGACAATTTCGTGGGTATATATAGCCCCCCTTCAAAAGAAACTCTAAACCCTTCAAATGCCTAGAAATCAGTTACAAAGAGTAATGACCATGATTGGCAAGTTTGGTAACTCTCATCCTTAATTATCTAACCTCCAACCCGACATTTAAAAGGTAAAAAATACAACAAGACAAATAAAACCATGAGTGAATATGGATGTAGTTGAAGCCGTAATCCATTGGTTGAGATCTTGATGGATTTTATTGGAATAGCTTGGAGATTCATATCAGTTGTCCTTGCTGAGGGAAATCGGTTCGTCGTGTTGCATATTTGGACGTCATAAATCGTGGGTAGAACATCTCGTCGCTGGCCAATCGTAAAGGCGTTGATTGTCGCAAGTTCGTTGTCGAGCGTTGCAGGTCTCTGTTCGTGGTAATCGTCGACGAAGGAAATGTGCAGATGGAGAAGACAATGGTGGGGGTGGGGGCTGCGTAGAGGAAGAGAGAAGAGAAAAAACTGAACGTTTAAGTTTATTTTCCTTTTTCTTATTTTCTCTTTTATTTCTTCTTTCTTTTTTAATAAAAGAACTTTTCTTCTTTCTTTCTTTTTTCTAATAAAATAACTCTTAATTAAACTTCAAAGGTTGAAATAATCTTTTGAGATAAAACTGGGTTATTAAAACTTGTATAAAAAAAATATTCAATGAATGAGATTACAACTTTCAAAATTATTAATTTGAGACTTAATTAAAATCTTTCACCCAAAAATTTGAAACTTTAATTTTCTTTATTTAATTCACTTAAATCTAATTTATTCAAGTTAGATTTCAAGCAATAATTCCAATTAATTCAAATTAAATTTTAAGATAAATAAAATAACATTTTTTGAAAACGTGGGGCGTTACAATTTACCCACCTTAAAGAACTTTCGTCCTCGAAAGTTTTATTCCTCAAACAACTCTGGATACTTAGCTCTAATCTCATATTCTCTTTCTCAAGTTGCTTCATCAGTCATCTGGGTCCACCAATAACACCTTTACCAAATTAATTGCTTAATCCTTCCTTACATTAGTCTTCTTAGTCATAATCTTACAAAGTTTTTCCCTTATATGACAAACGTCCATTTTATTGCAAGGTCCAAAATTCAACCTATGTGAAGGGTCATTGACTCACTTCCTTAACGATGTTGCATGAACATGTTATTCACTGCGAACAACGCTAGCGAGGAAGCCAATCTATAAACGACTAGGTGAATGCGCTCCAAGATATCGATGAGTCCAATATATCTGGGGCTAAGCTTTCCATTCTTACAAGAATGCATAACCCCTTTCATTGGTACCCCACGAAGAAGTACATGATCGCCAATACCAAAAACTAACTTCTTGTGCCTGAGCATGTCGTCTAAAACCATTTTCAGACATTTTGTCTGGCAATCAGTTGGAAATGGAGTGTCGAATTAAAATTCAATTGAGTGCCAAGTGCCTCCTATAATTTTGTCAAGTGTCGATGTAAATCGAGGGTCTCTGTCTGATATTATCGACCTTGGTACACCATGAATACTAACTATCTCCTTTAAGTATGGTCATGGCCACATTTTCCCACATTAAGTGTGAGCTTACCTGAAATGAAGTGTGCAACTTTGTCACACAGTCCTCAATTACCCAAACTACTATGTAACTTTTTCATTATCCTTTGTAGTCCTACAATGAAGTCCACAACACCTTTCTCCCATTTCCACACAAAAATGCTCAAGAGTTACAATAAACTAGCAACCATTGGCCAGATAACTTTTGTTTATTCGCACACAAACATCTTGTGATAAACCGAACAATCTCTCTCTTCATGTGACGCCACCAATGCTACTTATTGATTTTCTTATACATCTTGGTACTACTAAGATACATTGAAAATGGTGTTTTGTGTGCCTCCTTGATAGCTCCATTTTGGAGCTATATTTATGTCCCTAATTCATACTAATTATGTGCTTAATCTTGTTTATTTATGTTGATTATAGGTGTTTATCGGTTAATTGTTCTCGGGCTCGTTTAACATCGTTCGAGGCTTAATATCACGTTTTAAGGTCCTAAGAATGCCTCGGGAAAAGAATCATGCAAAAATATGAAGAATTGGCGTTTTGGGAAGCTCAAAGGCAAAATTCCATGCAAAAACCCGAGAGCAAGCATTGAGCAGGGAGCGTCTAGACGCTGGCTCAACGTTGCCTAGCGTCGAGACGCTGGGCCAAGCGTCTCGACGCTCCGAAGTCTGAAGCGTCATCTGAAATTTCCACCCGAGAGCAAGCGTCGAGACGCTCACTCAACGCTGCACAGCGTCTCGACGTCACCCCGACTCAGCGCGCTGGAATTTTAGGGCGCAGCGTCTCGACGCTCCGACGGAATATATATTAAAATGTTCGTTTTCCAGCAGCTAACTCCGTCTTCTTCCTCGGGCTCCGCACCATTTTTGACGTTTTTCAAGCTATTTCCACCATGGGAGAAGCCATGGAGCTTGGATTGGAGCCACTTCAAGTCACATCCATCATGAGTGAGTAGTTTATAGCGTTTTGGCTTGGGATTGTAAGGGATTAATGTAATTAGCAACTTTGGTGAGGTTTATGTATTCAATTCTGATTTAGCTAGAACATTGGTTGAATTAGTTTCTTCTTCTATACATATTATATGAACGTGTTTGATTGATAGGAATAGGCAACTTTGATTTCAAGCATGATTCATTAATTAAAGATTATGATGTCGTGCCTCTCTTAATCGCCAAGTAACATGGATTGACGACGCCATAGAGCGCATAGGCTTCCTTGCATTCTTGGCGTTCGTTCTTCTCGAAGTAGAAATTAAAATCGATACACTAATTTGGCTTCCACGTTAGATAATCGTCGTAGTTAGCCCGTTGCTATCGATTGGTCTTGGAAGAGCGTTGACCCCCAATGTCCAATCGGTATGCTTAATTAGCATAATTTATTGTGTCTAATTATTATCCATGGGGTGTGTCTGGATTGATTTATCGATTGAGACGAATTGCGTATTCATTTGCATGTTTAGCTAAAATTTTCCGTTAACATGTGATCCAATAATTCGCTAATTCTTAATCCCGAACATCCCAAGTCGAACGCTCCGTTAGATCAATTTTTTTCCCTTTTTGCGCGAATTTTCCGTTAGCATATTTCAACCCAAAATTCCCCCAATTCGTTTATTTCTCTTGTTTGCAAGTTTAATTAAAATTAAGTTGAATTGACATAATTCCCTGTGGACCGACCCCGTTATCACTAGGCTACTAATCGCTCGTTGAAATCGAGTAATTACAAATTTATTTTGGCGGGTCTCGACAACCCGATATTTGGCGATTGTTCAAAATTATCGCTACCAATCCTCTAACAACTCTTTCTTAAAGGTGATCCTCTGGCACACATAGTCTTCATTAGTATGATAGACTACATGGTCACTAGTGAAGGTAAAATCTTATTTATCTACCTCCCTCAAGTATTTAATCTTTTATGGGTCCTCTAATTGAACATCAACAACTCCCTGCAAGTCGTGAGTGGGGTAATTAAGCATATAATCTTTTAGCTAACGCGAGACATAAACAATAATTTTCTCATGTTGCATTAGTATACAACATAGTTTTTTTTTTTTTTTTTGAAGCATCGTTGTAAACTACCAAACCTTATATACCATTGCAGACACCGGATTTGGTCCGGGCATTTGTTTATTATTAATGTTTTTACCTTTTTTTTATTTATTTTTTTATCATATTTGATTGAGTCTTTTTAAGTTGTAAATTCACTTTTTTATTATGTATTTAATTAATTTCGAAAATTGGAGAAAAATAACAAAAATAATGTTTTGATTGTTTGGGAAAGATTTTTACCTAATTTGACAAATAAGATTAATATTGAATGAGTATAAAATTCTTAAGTCATTTTATGACTAAAATTTGATATTCATTTATGATTATAAAATATTTAATTTATTTTTGGGTTAAAATTTGATATTCATTTATGAGTATAAAATATTTAATTTATTTTTGGGTTAAAATTTTATATTCATTTATGAGTATAACATATTTGTTCATTTTATGGTTAAAATCAGTTTTGAATGAGAAAAATATCGAATCATAAATTTACTTCAATTTTCACTAATTTTTACCTTTAGTGGGAGTTTCCAACGATCTATAAATATCGACCAAAGAGAACTCAAAGAAAAGGAGGAATATTAGAGCAAAGGCTGGTAGAGACTAATAAAATTAGAGCTTTTAGATAATTTTAAAATAGTGATTTTGAAGTCAAAGTTGGGATTTTGACCAAAAATAAGTTTTTTATCTCTCCAAAACCCCACTTTTTCTTTTATTCCTTTTCCTATTTTTCAGGTACACGCAAATCGAGGTCTCCTACTATTCATCATCTTCATCCAACCCAACATCACGTCAGACTGCGACAAGCTTCACGGTGGCGACACACACAGCAGGCCAACGACGGAGATCGGCGTCACACACAGCAAGCCAGCGACGAAGATCGGCGACAGACTCGAGCTCACGAGCAGGCGAGTCCTCATCTCAGGCGAAGTGCGCGGCGGAGCTCCACGAAACCAGAAGGCTGCGAGCTTTCAGACGACGGCGGCCCTACACGAACAAGCAACGACGGAGCTTCACGAAGAGAAGACGACGGTGGCCGAACCTCGAGACCGGCGGCGGTATGCGAACGACGTACGAAGACCCGGACGATGGCTCACGAACCTCACGACGGCGAAGTTCTTAGACGTAGACGGCGGGGTTTCACGACCAGACCAACTACGGCGGGGCTTCGCAAGAACAGACGACGACAACTCCCAACCTCGAGTACGACAGATGGGCGACGTTCGGAATTCCGACGACGGCTGTGCATCTTCGACGGCGGCGGCGTTCTTGGAGGACTAGGCTTCATCTTCGCGCGCGTGAGTATGAAGTTTAAAATTTCATTTTTTTAGATTTTGTGTTAATTACAATCATACCCACATGGTTTATATGAGATTTCAAATATCCCATGATATATATGAGTTCCAAATATACCCTGGTATATATGAGATTTCAAATATACTCCGGTTTATATGAGATTCCATTTATCCTTCTGTTTCTAATTACATTTATGCTCTACATGGTTAATTACATCTTTGCTATTGATTTTAATTACATCTTTGCTATTGATTTTAATTTACAAGTATGCCATTATGTGTCATTTACAAAATTGCATTTTAAAGTTTTTCAATTGATTTCCAAATTATTTTAAATCTAAAATTTCAAATGATTTTAATTCAATTTTCCATTCTTTTCTAAATGAATTGGTAAATTGATTTTCGATTGATTTTTAAACTTTTGTTTCCATTTAATTTTAAATCTACATTTTTTAGTGATTTCAAAATTTATTTTTCCAAAGTATTTTCAAATGAATTAACTTTTAAAAAAAAAAACGTTTTAAGTTGACTTTTAAGATTGTTTAAAAAAAAAAAAAAACTTTATTTGATTTTTAAAATAGTTTCCAAAGAAACTTCAAATTAAATTTAATCGAAGATATTTCAAAAAATTGTTTTTTCTAAAATCTTTGTTTTTATTGCGTGATCCAGTTATGGGATTAAGGCAACTAATGACAAAATTGATGGTAATTCTACTCATAAATCGACCCCTTACTTTATTTTAAAGTTCAGACAAGATTAGTTGAGACATTCTCTTTTAATTTTAGTTCTTTTTTTTTCTTTCTCAAATTAAGAACTTTCACAATAAATTTAATTGGATAATAAATGTAAAATTTGGCTACCGTTTTAACGGGTGTTGTAGGGTGCTAACACCTTCCCTACACTCAACCGACCCCCGAACTTGATTTCTGTTTTCATTGACCAGTTTTTGTTTTAAGGTGATCAATCACACCCAATTTGATTGGTGGCGACTCCATCTCTTTTGTTTTTAAAACAAAACCCTTAAAAAAGGACGTTGGCCGCTCCGCGTCGCGATGACGTTGCGACACCATCATGAACAATTAACATTAGGACTGAAGTCAATTGTTTCTTTAACTCTAGAAACCTCTTCTCGCGGTCTTTACTCCAAGTGAAAAGTGATGTTCTCGCAAGTAACTTGAGCCAAAAGTGGTGCCAAGTAAAAACTATTATGAACCAACCTCTTATAGTAACCTGTCAGACCATGGAAACTCTAGATCTATGTCACTATACTGAGGTCTAGGCCAACTACGAACTACTCTCACCTTTGAAGGGTCCACTACAATATCATTCCTAATAGCCACGTGTCAGAGAAAAGAAGCTTTGTCCAACCAGAACTCACACTTAGAAAACTTGACATATAACTTTCACTACTTATCTAGACTATCAAACATACATAGGTATACCTCATGTTGCTCCTTAGTCTTGAAATCAACCCATATGTCGTCTATAACTACTATCGTGAACGAGTCTAGAAATCTCTTGAAGACCCGATTCATGAATGAGATTCATGAAAGCTGCAGGAGCATACGTGGGTTCGAACGACGTCACGATAAACTCATAATGACCACATGATCCTGGAGGATCTTTGAAATATCACCCTCCTGGACTCGTGATGACTAATATCCTGAACACAAATCTAACTTGGGGATACCTTTGCACATTGAAGTTGGTCAAGAGGGTCATCAATGCGAGAGAGGGAGGGTGTACTTATTCTTCACTGTTATCTTGTTCAACTCCCGCCATGTTGGGTTTTATGTCCTAAAACTCTTAGTTTGTAAACAATTGTGTTTGTAAGTATTCTATTTAGCAATAAAGTGTTATTGAGTTTTATTCAGTAAAAGTATTTATTGAATAAAGTGAAACGTGTTTGTATTAACCTATACCAATAACCAACATCCATGGCGAAGTATGAGTACTTGAGCTTCATGTATGACATGAATGTGGATCAAGCTTAAGTAGATAGTCAAAACGGTCTATAATATTTGGATAAGGCTGGGTACCTTATCCTGGTAACACTATTGGATGCGGCTCGCTTTGTATAGTACAAAACGATGTGATTCGAATCGTTTCACATTGAGATGTGCGAGCGAGGGCGTCCTGTGCAATGAGTTTGCATAAGACTGAACCGCGAAATCAAGTCGCTCTCTCTTTATAACACCGTTTACTGAAGAGGCCGACTTTTTCATATGATGACCTAGGTAACTCGATCTTCATCCTGAGCTCGCTATGAACTCCTATTTATTCGAGAGTATCCTTTGACTTGCACGAGTGAGAGTGGATTATTAGCGCCGACTCAATATGCCTACCATTTTGGAGATAAACTCGAATAGGTGGTTGGGGACATAGTACAGCAAGATGGAATTCACTCCTAACCCGCTTTTAGGGTTAGTAGATAGGTTGTTCCCTTAATAACTTACTCCAGGGCTTGAACAATGAGCGCTCACCCTCTCCTGGCTAGAGAGGGTTCTGATCTGCTGGTTGGACCACAGATCAATTGTTCATTAGAGGTGTTAGTGGTACTTAAGGAACAATAATTAATGCAGGGGTTAAATGATATAAATGACCCGCTGTGATTACGAACGACTTGTGAAGGATCGACTTGCCAGTGATGGTTATATCAAGAGGACATAATATATCTACAGTGAGGAGAGTGCAACCCTCGGACTATAGTGGAGTCTCCGGGGGTTAACGAATGTTGATTAGTTCGGTTAAAAGAGTTTTGACCGGATAATCTCGTATCGTTGGAGCTTATGATCTGTAGGTCCTTTAGGTTCTCCTGGTTAGCTTGGACAAAACGGTGTAACAATACTAAAGGGAAGAACTTGGAGAAATCTAAATTCGAGTTTGTCGATCGAGGTTGGACGTATTTAAATGTGATTTAAATATGTGTCCGGAGGAAATTGTGAATATAGATTCATATTGGAAAAGGCAGTTTTCGAAAAACCAGGGTTAGCTTTATTATTTAATTAATATTTTATATTAAATTAAATAATAAAATAATTTAATTAAAAAGTTTTTGATTAATTATAATTATTTATTATTATATATATTTTTATTTATAAAATTAATTTTGAATTAATTTTATAATTAAAATTATTATAATAATTTATAAACTTAAGTGGGTTTGCATGTTGAACACCTCAATTTAAGTCATTAACCCATTTTTTACTTTGAAGATAAGTATCAAGGAGTCTTCATTTTTGAAGACTAATGAAAAATATGATTTTCTCTCTCCTCTAGCTCTCTTCTCTCTCGTTGGATTCTTCAAAGGTTGAAGAAGAAGAAACTTGAAGAAGATGATGTTGAGGAATTTGGTGCTGAATATTGAGGTGATTCTTGTGAAGAATTGAGAGGTTTGAAGAGTTCATCATTTTCTTCCTCAATTTTTGTATTTCAACTTGTTGAATTACATGAAAATTGGTAAGTTGAAGGTTTCATTTTGGCTGAAGAGTTCACCATATTCAAACATAGCTTCATCTTCATTCTCAACACCATCACCATCTTCTTCTTCCTCCAAACTCTCCTCTCAACAAACCCCCTTAGCTCAAAGAGTCTCACAACTCCGCTACATAGCCCGAGAATAACTGGGACTCCTCTAAGGGTGGTCCTCGTCTTGCTGTGCTCGTGATCAGACTGGGCTTCCAAGGATTTTGCAGAGGAGGTTGCTGCGGAGATGAGAAGACGAACATAAGAAAAGGTAAGTTTTTCCCCGTTTTTTTGGCCTCTGGTAAGTTTACCGGTGGAACTTATCGGTCGGTATACCGATGAAGTTTATCGGTCGAGTAATTTATCGGTGGCTCGACCAACGTTGTTTTCTAACGTTTTGGCGTGAGATTCGGCCGAGAATCTACCGATCAGGCATACCGGTGTGCTCTTTACCGATGTCCCTAACCGGTAAATGTTACCGGTTTACCGGTGTAAACACGGTTGTTTATTCGACCGGTTTACCGATTCTTGCTTATCGGTATTGATTTACTGGTCAAGGCTTACCGGTTTATCGATTTACCGGTGTAAGCTTTCTAAGCTTACCGGTATCGATTTACCGGTCCAAGCTTACCGGTCCGGTTTACCGATGGTAGCTTGAGAAGCTTACCGGCGTGACATTTATCGATGTCGGTTTACCAGTATAGGTTTATTCATGCATTTTATCGGTCGAGGTCTTCGCTAAGTGTTTACCGGTGGACTTTTACCGGTTGGAATTTACCGGTTGAAGTCCTCGGTCAACATTACCGATTGACTTTTACCGGTCGATTTTACCGGTCGGGTAAAGAAGCAGAATTCCAGTTTTTTGAAAGCTGCTTGTTTGCTTCTTCTTTGTTACTTATTGATTGCTGAATATCCTCAGCCAACTTAGGCTTTTTCTGCTGCGCCTCTGGTTGTTTTAGGATCTCAGATCCATCACGCCAATCAATACAAAGCCGTATGGATCCATCTTTCTTCCTAATGAACAAAACTAGTGCGCAACATGGAAAAACACTGCAGTGTATGAATCCTTTTCCTATTAGCTCTTGTATATGTAACTTGGGCTACTTCCACTCTGCTGAGACCATTCTATATGGAGCTTTAGGAACGAGACTTATTTCTCAGCTTTGAGTTCTATGTTGAAATCTACCTCTCATGTTGATGGTAACCCTGAAAGGTCCAACTTACTTTACTAACACGACTTTTCCATTTACATCTAGTGGGCTTACTTTCTTCTTGCAATCGAATTGATGGCTTCATTAGTTTCTTGTACTAACTTGATCCCAATGGAAAACTCCCTCAAGCTTCGGTAATAAAATCGACGATCTACCTTTTCACCAACAAAGTCTCAAAGTTTCATTTCAATAGTTCTCGACAACTATCGTTAAAAATCATCCCACTAAAATGTTTTGTTTCCTCCAACTCCTTTATATATTCCAAAACAAGACCTTATCATCAAAGCAACTCTTCCAACATTTGGATTGTCCTTACTTAATCTTTTGCTTTGGGAGGCTCATACTAAAGCTGAGTTTCATGCCAAAGTCTCACATTTTTTTTTTCCCTTCATTCAACACATACCATGGTTTTAAGTTCAAAGCATAACAAATTTCTTGTATGAATTCCAAAGGCTTGTAGACACAAACCATATCATAAAAGGTTATGTCATACTCATGTACAAAAAGTCTCAACATAATAACTTCCTTTATTTTCTCAATATAGCAAAATTTTATTCTCACCAAGTCTCAAGGTCCTTTTTTATTTTATTTTATTTATTTATTTATTTTATTTTCGCTTCCGTTGTTGAACACATCAACTAGGTTAGTTATTTTAAACCGGATTTTTCATATTGTCACTTGTACACCATCTTGTAACTTTTCATTCTTTTGGCATGACATGTGAAAAACTAAAAAATACCTTACTCAGTTCAACAAAACCTTAAGCTTCCTAAGAGAATTCATAGAATACAATTCCTTCAAAATCTAGCATCCTCAACAACATGTGTCACAACCAAAAAAAACTTCAACCTATTGGGATCCTTTTTTTGTGTCTAACAACTAGTTTAGTATCATGTCTAACTTTGTTGTGATAGAGTTTCCTTTAGCACCACCACTTTAATTTTCCCCATAGAAAAACATAACATTAATGCTTAGCATTAATGGTGATGCTTAATTTTCTTGATAACTAGTGAGACCAAAGTAAATTCATAAAAAAAAAAGTGAGGGAATAACACTACCAATAGTTTGCAACCATCCTTGTACAAATATTTAGTTACAAGGCTTGAAAATATACTTTCACACTCCAACCACTTCTGAGTCCAACGAAAAAACAGAGGTCTTGGATTATTTCTTCATCAAATAGTTTTCTTATTACTAGATCCTTCCCTCACTCCAATTTAGCTAACTTACTCGACCTTAACAACATTTCTTTGTGCATTCTCAAATGGACAAACTTATTTGCTAGCTTAAGTGTGTACAATTGTGTCCATCTTAATCGTCCTAACGCTATAGATTTTTTTTTTCTATGCTCCAAGATATTTGAAATAAACATTTGTTCCTCTCTAACAGAGTCCTTCCAAGAGCTAAAAACTAGTGTCACGTGGCCTACCTTTCATGGAGTAAAAAATCTAACAACCACAAAATAATCTTTCTAAATCAAACATGCTACAAACATCGTCATCAAACATATCATTGAGTACAACACATCAATCAAGTCTATTCATGAACTTCTCATCCTTTTTTTTTAATTAATAATAATAAATAAAATAAAATAAAACAGTTTGTAACAATTGACATACCTGGCGGTGACAGGGTGTTTGTTGTTTGGCCATGGTGACACTTAATGCTTACGATGTAAGCAAGTCTACAGATCCCATAACCTTGGGCTCTAATACCAACTGTAATGACCCGACTTTTCCTAAATTGGACTATTAAGGGACGTTACAACATGCATGCTAAAAAGGATTGAAAAATCCTCGAGAAATGATATGGAAATCAATATTTTCTATAGATACACTAAAATCCTTTATTTGGGATCCCATTGAAAATATTGTAAACCAAGATAAAAACGATAAACTAGTTTAAAATTGTTTCATAGCATAGCCTAGAATAAAATATTTAAACTTAAATATCAAATATGCAGAAGTCATACTGACATTGACCCCATGGCACAAACAGCAAACGATCTCGTCACTCGCTGCGTACGTTTTTACCATTTCCTGAAAAAATAGATTTTGGAAAAGGTTGAGTATTAAAAATACTCAGTAAGTAACCCCACTAATGGGGTCAGACATGCATACACAAGCATAATATGAACCTAGAGATGTAAACATGGGGACCTAAAACATTTCTGCCAAAACTTTTTGTTTGGCTAAAGTGGACAATTAAACCATCTCATTTAAAGGTACCAACTCACTGGTGGCGCTTAAGCGAGAGTTCTGGGAGACTCTACCCCAGCTGATGGTAGTTAGCACTCAATCAGCGGAGCCAAGTCTCACTCGTCAGAGCGCCTCATTCTAAGATGTACATAAAACATTGAGTTGCCAGCTCACTGGTGGTGCATAGGTGGGCTTCATGTGGAACTCTACCCCGACAGATGGTAACTGACCCCCAGTCTGTGGAGCGAAGATCCGCCCACCTAGCTCCTCAGTCATTGTACATTAGCATATTATAGATGGATAATTGCCAGTCTTTTTCATGAAAACATGTATCGATCACACTTATGCATGAGGTCACATATCTTAACATTCTCTAATGTGACATAACAATTCCACATTCTTGACATACAACATGCATCATCAAAGTGATTCAGACTACGTTTATGTCACCTACTTCAAAACACTTAATTCATTCATCAATCGAGTCACATAATTCAGAGACACAAATAATCAAACATCGATCTACGCCACATAATTCAAAACACCAAAATCATACAACATAAAATTGTCCAACCTAGCCAAAAGGCATTCCATTAGTAAGGTTACTTACCTGATCAGCGAATCAAAAATTAGTTTGTCTCACCGTAAAGTCCTCTATCAACCTGAGTCAATTACAAACATTAACGACTTAACTAGAAAAATCCAGAAACTTAATTTAAAGGTTATTAATCGACCCAAATTGATACTTAGGAATGGTTATAAACTAGTCCTTACCCAACATCAACCTTAGCACTCGTTCGATCAATCCAAAACTCATTGGAAAATATAAACATAAGGATTTCGAATATTAGAGCCTACTTTACAGCACTTAAAAAGAGATTGAAGGTGATTAAAACCAATCTTCAACCATTAATCCTTACCAGAAAGACTTGGGTTCTTGTTGGTTGGTGTTCGAAAGTGTCCGAACTCGCAAAACTGACCTCCATTGGCTATGGGTACTCTTGTTCGGGGTCAAAACTTAGTTGGTAAATCGCACAGGCCCTGTAAAATATCTCACATCGTCGGAAACACATTTGTTCCTGGGTCGCGGATCGTTGTCCTTGCTGAGGGAAATCGGTTCGTCGTGTTGCATATTTGGACGTCATAAATTGTGGGTAGAACATCGTCGCTGGCCAGTCGTAAAGACGTTGATGGTCGCAAGTTCGTTGTCGAGCGTTGCAGGTCTCTGTTCATGGTAATAGTCGGCGAAGGAAATGTGAAGATGGAGAAGACAATGGTGGGGGTGGGGGCTGTTGGGAATAATGGAGCCCAAAATCAAATTTAAAGACCCATTTGTATGATTGACCCAAATGAATTAATTTCCCTAACTTCTTCAGTTGGCTATTGGAGTAATGTGGTGGTTGGCGGTTGTGTTGACATTTACGAAATAAAGAAAAAAGAAAAAGTGCAGTGGCTATGTATTTTTGCTTTTGACGAAAAGCAAAGAGAAACTGTAGCTTTTTTTTTTAGAGATTTATTGAGTGTTTGTTGTACGTGGATTTGTCATCCATCGAAGAATTTTGAGTGCACGTTCTTATAGAGTGATTCGTGAGCCTTTTCCTTGAGAGAAAAGAGAGAAAAATCATCTTGAGCGTTTTGTAAACTCTTGTAATCTTCTCCCTGACGATTTAGTGGAACCTGCATCGGTAGCAGAGAACTGGACGTAGCCAACATTGGGTGAACCAGTATAAATTCGGTGTCATTCTCTTTCCCTTAATCTTGACTAATATCGTTCTTATTGCTTAGAAGCTTTAGGTTGGTTTATCTAATTCTTTTAAGCTGTTGAGTTCTAAATTGTTAACTCCGCTTTAGATTTGGAACCATAAACTGATCTGGGATTTTAGATAAAATATACATTGTCTGAATCTGGTAGTATTTGGATAGATTATATTTGTATCGACCCTTAACAAGTGGTATCAGAGCAATTGGTTGTAGAACGATGTCAGGAGAAGATCATGTGAAAATGGTAATATTTAATGGATCAGACTTTTCTTTTTTGAAATGTCTAATATTGGATTATTTACATTCCAAGGAATTAGATTTACCATTTGACGGAAATCCAGATGATATGGGAGAAGCAGAATGGAAAAAGATGGATAGAAAGGTGTTGGGGACTGTTCGCTTGACTTTGACAAAGAATGTGAAAAGCACTGTGGCGAAGGAGACAACCACATCAGGACTTATGAAAGCTTTGTCTAACATGTATGAAAAACCATCGATAAACAATAAGTTGTATCTCGCAACTAAATTTTTTAATTTGAAGATGGTTGAAGGTACATATGTTACTGCTCATTTAAATCAATTTGATTTGCTGATAAATCAATTAATTGTAGTTGATTTAGAATTCACTGATGAATTGAATGCAATATTGTTGTTGAGATATTTACCTGATAGTTGGGATACCATGAAGACTGCATTTTCTAATTCATGTGGAAAAGAGAAATTGCAGCTTTCACAGGTTAGAGATTCTGTTATAGCAGAAGAGATTCGCAGAAAGGACTCAAGTGTTGCTTCTTCTTCTGGTTCAGCACTGAATGTGAACCAGGGGAGGAGTAATAATAGAGGTAATGGAAATCGAGGTAAATCACAAAACAATACAAGCAAGTCCAGAAACAACAAATTTGAATGTTGGAACTGTGGTAAGTCTGGACACCTGAGAAGGAACAACAAGGCCCCAAAGAGAACTGAGGGGAACGAAGACAGTGCAAATGTTGTTGAAGATGAGATACAAGATGATGCTCTGGTTCTTGTAGTGGAAAGTGTTCATGAGACATGGTTGATAGATTCAGGTGCGTCATTTCATACTACAGAAAATCGTGACATTCTTGAAAATTATGTTGCAGGAAATCATGGAAAGGTCTATCTTGCTGATGGAGAGCCTTTGGACATCATTGGGACTGGTGACGTGAATTTGAAATTGGCGAATGGTTCAGTCTGGAAAATTCGCAAGGTACGTCACATTCAAATATGGTGAAAAACTTGATTTCTGTAGGGCAGTTAGATAATGAAGGATGTGAAGTATCCTTTGGCAAAGGAAACTAGAAGGTTACAAAAGGTGCCATGTTAATCGCTCGAGGAAGCAAGTCAGGGACTTTATATGCCAACAACAATGACAAGAACATGGTGGTTGTTGTAGATCATTCGAGTCAGACTGATTTATGGCACAACAGATTGGGACATATGAGTGAAAAAGGTATGAAAATTATTCACTCTGTAGGGAAGCTACAGGGACTAAAGGCCGTTGAACACAAGTTGTGTGAGAGTTGTATTTTTGGGAAGCAGAAGCGTGTCAGTTTCTCAAAAATAGGTTCAACGATAAAACCTAAAAAGTTGGAGTTAGTTCACACTGATGTGTGGGGGCCTGCTGAAGTTCCTCCCTTGGTGGTTCCAGATATTATGTGACCTTCATAGATGACTCAAGCAGGAAGGTATGGACTTATTTTCTCAAACATAAATCTGATGTATTTTCTGTTTTTAAAACTTGGAAGGCTATGGTTGAGAATGAGACAGGTCTAAAAGTCAAAAGCTTGAGGTCAGACAACGGTGGTGAATATGTTGATGGGGAGTTTAAAAGATATTGTGCAGACAATGGGATTGTGATGGTAAAGACTATTTCAGGGACACCGCATCAGAATGGTGTGGCAGAGAGAATGAACAGAACACTAAATGAGCGTGCAAGGAGCATGAGATTACATGCAGGACTGCTTAAGACGTTATGGGTAGAGGCACTCGGCACAACAACCTATCTGATCAATAGGAGCCCGACCATATCACTAGACTTGAAGTTGCCTAAACAAGTCTGAAGCGGTAAACAGGTAAATCTTTCTCATCTAAAGATTTTTGGTTGTGTGTCTTACCGTCCCATTAATGCTGCAGACAAGAGTAAACTAGATGCCAAATCCAAGAAATGTTATTTTATTGGATATGGCGGTGTTGAGATTGGCTACAGGTTTTGGGATGGCCAAAGCAGAAAGATAGTCAGAAGCAAGAATGTGATCTTTAATGAAGAAGTTTTGTATAAAGACAGAACAACAGTTGATTCAGAAAAGTCAGAGTTAGATGAAAGCAATGAAGAGAAGACTCAATTTGTTAGTCTTCCTGAGGTTGAAACCAGAACCACAAGAATTAAAGATCATAATACAAATACTCCTGATGAACCGACTGTGAAATTTAAGGAACCAGATGTGGAACCTAATGAACCGGTCGTGGAACCTGATGAAGTTCAGAGAACGCCACCTACAGCAGCTAGAAAGTTTAGCAGAACTATCAGACCACCACAGAGGTATTCCCCTAGTTTAAATTATATATTATTAACTGACAGAGGTGAACCTGAATATTATGATGAGGCGGTTCAACTGAAAGATTCTGTCAAGTGGGAGTTGACCATGAAGGATGAGATGGATTCTCTTATGAAGAATCAGACATGGAAGCTGACTGAGTTACCAAGAGGTAAGAAAGCTTTGCAGAACAAATGAGTTTACAGAATTAAGCAAGAGCCCGATGGTAGCAAAAGATACAAAGCAAGGCTTGTAGTCAAAGGCTTTCAACAGAAGGAAGGTATTGACTTTAATGAAATATTTTCTCCTGTAGTTAAATTAACTACTATTAGAACTGTATTATCAATAGTGGTATAAGAGGATCTGTTCCTAGAACAAATGTATGTAAAGACAGCTTTTCTTCATGGTGATTTGGAGGAAGAAATTTACATGGTACAACCACAGGGTTTCACAGTACAGGGACAGGAGAAAATGGTTTGCAAACTTCAGAGAAGCTTGTATGGTCTCAAACAAGCTCCAAGACAGTGGTATAAGAAGTTTGACCATTTGATGTGCAATAGTGGATTTCAGAGATGTGAGGCAGATCACTGCTGCTACGTAAAATCTCACGGTAACTCATACATTATTTTACTACTATATGTTAATGACATGTTGATAGCAGGTGCAAACAAACAGGAAATTCTAAAGATAAAGGTTGAATTATCTAAAGAATTTGATATGAAAGATTTGGGAGCTGACAAACAAATCTTAGGAATGAGAATTGTGAGAAAAGGTGGAACATTGCCATTGTCACAGGAAGAGTATGTGAAAAAGGTGTTAACCAGATTTCACATGGAAGATGCAAAAATTGTGAGTACTCTTTTAGCTTGTCATTTTAGATTATCTAAAGAGCACTCACCCACTACTGAGCAGGAAAGAGATCATATGGCTAAAGTGCCATATGGTTCAACTATAGGTAGCCTAATGTACGCTATGGTTTGCACAAGACCGAACATTGCACATGTAGTGGGAGTTGTTAGCAGATATATGAGTAATCCAGGGAAGCATCATTGGGATGCAAGGAAGTGGATTTTCAGATATTTGAGAGGGACAGCTGATCATGCTCTACATTTTAAGAAGTCAAATTTTAAACTGCAGGGCTATGTTTATGCAGATATGGCAGGCGATATAGATGGTAGGAAAAGTACTATCGGGTATGTTTTTACTTTGGGTAATACTGCAATTAGTTGGATTTCTAGACTGCAGAAGATAATAGCTCTTTCTACTACGGAGGCTGAGTACGTTGCCCTTACTAAAGCAAGTAAAGAGATGATATGGCTTCAGTCTTTCTTAGAAGAACTTGGCTTGAAATTGGGAAAAGGGACTTTGCATTGTGACAATCAGAGTGTTATTCATTTAGCAAAGAATCCAGTGTTTCATTCGAGAACGAAACACATACAGGTGAGGTAGCATTTTATCAGATCAGTTTTGGAAGATGAGGCGTTGGTGCTTGAAAAGATTCCAGGAAGTGAGAATCCAGCTGATATGTTTACCAAGACCGTTCCTGTTGGCAAACTAAAGTTGTGTACAACTTCAGTTGGACTTCTCCATGAGTAGAGAGGAGTCGTTACCGTTTGTAGGGGAGACATGTTGATTGTTTTGTCTCTAAGTGGGAGATTGTTGGGAATAATGGAGCCCAAAATCAAATTTAAAGGCCCATTTGTATGATTGGACCAAATCAATTAATTGCCCTAACTTCTTCAGTTGGCTAATTGGAGTAATGTGGTGGTTGGCGGCTGTGTTGACATTTACGAAATAAAGAAAAAAAGAAAAAGTGCAGTGGCTGTGTATTTTTGCTTTTGACGAAAAGCAAAGCGAAACTGTAGCTTTTTTTTTTAGAGATTTATTGAGTGTTTGTTGTAAGTGGATTTTTCATCCATCGAAGAGTTTCGAGTGCACGTTCTTATAGAGTGATTCGTGAGCCTTTTCCTTGAGAGAAAAGAGAGAGAAATCATCTTGAGCGTTTTGTAAACTCTTGTAATCTTCTCCCTGACGATTTAGTGGAACCTGCATCGGTAGCAGAGAACGAGATGTAGCCAACATTGGGTGAACTAGTATAAATTTGGTGTCATTCTCTTTCCCTTAATCTTGACTAATATTGTTCTTATTGCTTAGAAGCTTTAGGTTGATTTATCTAATTCTTTTAAGTTGTTGAGTTCCAAATTGTTAATTCCACTTTAGATTTGGAACCATAAACTAATCTGGGATTTTAGATAAAATATACATTGTTTGAATCTGGTAGTATTTGGATAGATTATATTTGTCTGAATCTGCGTAGAGGAAGAAAGAAGAGAAAAAACTGAATGTTTAGGTTTATTTTCCTTTTTCTTATTTTCTCTTTTCTTTCTTCTTTCTTTTCTAATAAAAGAACTTTTCCTCTTTCTTTCTTTTTTCTAATAAAATAACTCTTAATTAAACTTCAAAGGTTGGAAAAATATTTTGAGATAAAACTGGGTTATTAAAACTTGTATAAAAAAAATATACAATGAATGAGATTACAACTTTCAAAATTATGAATTTGAGACTTAATTAAAATCTCTCATCCAAAAATTTGAAACTTTGATTATCTTTATTTAATTCACTTAAATCTAATTTAATAAATTAGATTTCAAGCAATAATTCCAATTAATCCAAATAAAATTTTAAGATAAATAAAATAACCTTTCTTGAAAACGTGGGGCATTACATAGCGTCATGACGCTACGCCGAGTATAAAACCCATAAGTTCCGATTTTTAGGGTATTCTTCATTTTTCCCCTCTTCCCATTTTACGATTTTCTCTCTAGTTTTTGGGGTTTTCTCTCTAATTCTTGTATGAGAGCCCAAACTATTGTAGATTTGCATTAATTTTCATCACGAGCACCTAAGGTAAGTGCTCTAATTGGAGGTTTAGGAATTTTATCTTGATGCTTAGTGAGGGTTTATGATAATTTCTTAGTTTAGCATTGTATGATCTTTGCATCTTCTTCCTTTGTTTGTATCCCATTAGCATGTGTAACTAATTAGGAGTGACGCCCGAGTCCCTATGCATGCTATATTGTTAAAGGTTAGGACGTATAATTGCCTCAATCGTCAAGTAACGAGGGTCTAAGCATGGCTAAGTAACTTGAGCCTAAGTGACAATTAGAGGTATGAGTTGGTTATTGTTTTCATGATAGACTTTGGGTAAGGGAAAAATCGAATTAGTCTTAGGAGTAATTCGTCACGATATTACTCGTCACTGTTCTTTAATCTATTTAGGCTTGATCACCTTAGATTAATTGAAGAGCATGTTTAATTAGAATTCACGCCTCTAATTAATTCACTAGGATGTTTGTTACGGGTTCGGGCAAAACATTTCGCGTGCATGAGATTGAATAGCTAAGCATGTTATAATCCCTATGATCGGAGTCGCATCAAGTAAATCTTGATCCCTCAAATTAGGAGCACAAGTTACTATTTTATTTTTCTCCAATTTAACTTTCTGTTATTTAATTTTTCGTAACACATTCCACCCCTTTTATTTTATTGTTTTAATTAAAAGGCAAATAGAAATTAATTAGGAGAAGTTAATTTAAGTTCTCTGCGGATCGACCCGATTACCACTAGCTACAAGTTAGCTTAGTAGAATTGGTATTTATAAATTTTATTTTGGCGGGATTCGACACCACAAAAAATAGTGAACATTCAAAAAGTCCACTACCAAAATTGGCGTCGTTGCCGGTGAATCATTTAGTTTCTCTTAGTTAAATTTTATTTGTTAGAAAACAAAAAAAAATATTTTCCTTCTGTTGTGTCTTCTCATTTTAGCATGACAGATTTTCGACGGGATTATTGGGGACAATTTTCAAGATATGAAGTCGAATGAGTTTCTCAGAATCCTCACTAAATGTTAATTTTATTTGTCAAATTAGGTAAAAATATTTCAAAACAATTCAAACATTCTTTTTTATTATTTTTCTTCAATTTTCGGAATTAATTAAGTACATGAATAAAAAAGAAAATTTAAATGTTAAAAATGACTAAATAAAATGTGACAAAAAAATAATAAAAATAAGGTAAAAAAAACATTTATAATAAACAAAAGACCGAACCAAATATGGTGTCTACCGCTTGCCCCCTTTGTGTATCCTTATAGAATTGAAAAGGTAGACAAATGACGAAGACAAAGTATTGGAAAGGCAAAAATTTGTTTATTATTAAAACTAAGACTGACTTGAGTGTACGCAGGCTTCGACCGCTACTAAATAGTAGGGTTACATTTAACCCACAGAAAATTAAAATCGACCTGGGTTTACGCAGGCTACGACCGCGACGGAATAGTAGGGTTCGATTTAACCAACAAAGATAAATGTAAAAGGCTGAGTGATAAATTTTGATTTTGATTTTTTTTTTTTTTTGTGAATTTAAAGAATGACAATGATTTTTATTTCAAAGTTTAGTTGTCAAAATGAAAGATATTTTATAAAACAGGGACTTTGTATTTCATAAATTTGTTTTAAAAAAACAACGGTTTTTATGTCAAAACTTAGTTGTCGACACAAAAGACTCCTTTAAACAGGGACTTCGTATTTCTGAAATTTTCTTTAAAAGGACAACGATTTTTATTTAAAAACTTAGTTGTAAAAATAAAAGATGTTTTTAAAACAGAGACTTCGTATTTCAGAAATTTGCTTTAAAAGGACAACGATTTTTATTTAAAAACTTAGTCGTCAAAATTAAAAACCCTTTTAAAACAGGGATTTCGTATTTAAGAAATTTGCTTTAAAAGGGACAGCGGTTTTTATTTCAAAACTTAGTTGTCGACACAAAAGACTCATTTAAAATAAGGACTTCGTATTTCAGAAGTTTGCTTTAAATAGACAACGGTTTTTATTTCAAAACTTAGATGTGGACACAAAAGACTCCTTTAAAACAGGGACTTCGTATTTCGAAAATTTGCTTTAAAGGGACAACGGTTTTTATTTCAAAACTTAGTTGTCAACACAAAAGACTCCTTTAAAACAGGGTTTTCGTATTTCAGAAATTTTCTTTAAAAGGGACAACGGTTTTTATTTCAAAACTTAATTGTTGACACAAGAATCCTGTAAAACAAGGACTTCGTATTTCATAAATTTGCTTTAAAGGGACAACGGTTTTTATTTCAAAACTTAGTTGTCAACACAAAAGACTCCTTTAAAACAGGGACTTCGTATTTCAGAAATTTGCTTTAAAGGGATAACGGGTTTTTTTCAAAACTTAGTTGTCAAAACAAAATATTTCTTTAAAACAGGGTCTTCGTATTTCAGAAATTTGCTTTAAAGGGACAACGATTTTTATTTCAAAACTTAGTTGTCAAAATTAATTTCTTCTTTTAATTTTTAACCCATTGAAAATTTCCATAAAAAAATAATGTTTATGCATGAAATGCGATCTTGACAATGATGTGAAAACTAACATGAACTGACTGACTCTTAAAAGAGATTGTGATAATATGCAAATGCAGGCTGCGAAGTGTGATGAACTATTTATCTTGAATGACATATGTGCAAAAGATGGGTGCATTTGCTAATGTTTGACAATACATGCCTCAATTTTCTTTGACTTAAACGATGAATTTGATTTTGAAGTCATGATGCATTGATGCATATTCATGTTTAAGGGTAAAACAATGAATGCAACATGTATATGCATGATCTTCATATGACCTGTTTTCAAAAACACAACATATGAATAATGTTTTTTGAAGAATAACGATGATGTCAAATTGGACAATGAAATGCAGGGTTTGTTAAATCAATTTAACAAAAAATATTTTATTTTTTTATTTTTATTGTTTAAACAAAGTGACCATTATTGTCTACTCTCGTCATTCTTATCAGCCAATATTCAGCAGAGAATCAAAAGAGGAAAAATATCGTCATCATTGGAGGATTTTTTTTTTTTTAATGCTTTCACTAGAAATTGATTATGAGTGTTAGTCATATATCGCTTAACCATTCTGGAGATGGCGGATATTTGGGATTTGTCTCATGCGCTAGTTTAGAGAACTGCCAAAGGTAGTTCGTAGTATCTTACTTGATTAACTGCTTCATAACTTTAGCCTTGTAATAGACACAAAGGTTTGAATACAAGAAAATTAATTTAGCTTCGAAATAAGCATGTAATGATGATTAGTACATTTTTTTTTAAGAGGAAATGAAAAACAAAGGAGAATGTAGTTTTCAAATCTCCTGAACAATTAGAGATTGATGATTTATTTTTAATATTCGAGTAAGAGAATGGAATATGATCAAATGGAAGACGAATGCAGTGATTCCAACTCTTTGGACAATAATTTTGAGAACATGAAACAACCCCTTGGAAAATCATCTCATATGTATATCTTCCTTTCTTTGAGTAAGCTCGAGGTCTTTGATAATTTTGATTATCTCCATCTTGACTTGGTCTGGTGTGACAAAAATGAACGATTTTGCCCAAATGTGGCAAAGGTGACGACTTTGCCCCAATGTTTATTTGTAAAAGGGATATTCCAAGCATTTCGATATGTAGCTTCTTGATCTATTGATTGCATCAATCTCGTAACTTGTTCTAGTTTTTTTTTTTTTTTTTTTTTTTTTAAGAAAGAGATGGTGCGATCAATTACTCCAACTTGTTGACGTCGACTTTACCCTAGTGTTAATGATGACCTTGTCCTAGTGTGGCAAAGATGGAGACTTTGCCCCAGCTTGTTGATGGTGATCTTGCTCCAGTGTGGCAAAGACGAAGACTTTGCCCCCAACTTCTTGATGGTGATCTTGCTCCAGTGTGGCAAAGACGAAGACTTTGCCCCCAACTTCTTGATGGTGATCTTGATCCAGTGTGGCAAAGACGAAGACTTTGGCCCAGTTTGTCGATGGTGGCCTTCCTCCAGTGTGGCAAAGCCGAAGACTTTTCCACAACATGTTGATGGTGGCCTTGTTCCAGTGTAACAAAGACGAAGACTTTGCCCCAATTGGTGGGTTTGCAAAGGATATTTTCCAAGCATTCCGAGATGTAGTTCCTTGATCTACCGATTCCACAAATCTTGCATTTTTTCTTTTTTCTTTTTTTGCCAAAAATTATTTTTTATTTAGCAAGAAATTGTGAAATCATATACAAATAATTGATAACATTTAGTTACTCCTTTACAACCCCTTGTAGTCCTTCCATGTCATTTCTTTGTCCATGATCCTTGGTATTGTGATGAGGGTGTCACAGGAGCAAAACTCATTGAAAGAAATTGAGACTTCGAGATGATTTTCACAGTTACCGACTCACTAGTTCTCAAAATAATTATCTTTTAGTCTTGGAATTACTTTTTAATCATGGAAAGAGGATCAACAAATGATAATAATGGAAATAAAAGAGGATTTAGTTCAAATGAAATAGAATGTGAGGAAGTATGCGAAATTACAAGTCTTAATTATGAAGTAGTAGATCACAAAAGTTTAATACTATTTCATTACATTTGAAGCTCTCTGGAGGAATAATTTGAGAAATAATTTGAGAAATTTTCCACATAGTTAAGTATGACAGGGTTAGCAAAAGGCTAGATGGATAGATAAATAAAGAAGGCACCATATAAATGTGTAGATGGTGAGTTTAGTGCGGGATTTTATGGTGGATCAACAAATTCAAGGTAAATTGCCTCAAAGTTTATGTGGCATGCAGGTTCAAGGTTTTTATAGTGAGTAATTTTGAACATTCACGGCAAAAGGGTGTTTGCCACAGTGTGAAGATTAAAATATTGCTCAACTAGTGTGCGGTGCAAGATGTTTAGCACGTGAGGGATATATAGGTCGAAATAAGGTTGTCTTCAACTAGGAGTTCATCCCACTAATCAAGCTTCAGAAAAAGTATTTTCAAAGGCCATAAGTTGGTTGAGACTTGACAGTTTCTACATAGAAAAACAGAGAAAGCATTATTTATTTATTTTTTTATTTTTTTTACCCCAAGTGTTTAGCTTAAAAATTATTGCTAAGGTTTCAATTAACCAGAATGATCAAAGTAACTACAAGAATATAGGGTTTTACCGACGCACAAAAACGTCGGAAAAAGTCTACAAACGCGTCGGCAAAGACATTCCCGACGAAAATAATTTCGTCGGGAGGATGTCGGCATATCTACGTCGGGAAAGCCATTCCCGACGTCAAAACACACAGCGTCGGGAAAATTACTTTTGCCGACGCCATGGCATGCGTCGAGAAAGATGATTTTTGCCGACGCCACTACGCCTCGTCGGCAAAAAATATACCTTTACCGACGAAATGGGAAAGTGCCACTTTTGCCGACGTCAAATTAATGGCGTCGGCAAAAGTAATCTTTCCCGACGCTGGTTTTTTTTGGCGTCGGTAAATTGTTTTTTTAAAAAAAAAAAAATAAAAATCTCAATTATTCTATTTCAATTTCATTATAATCCAATTTTTGCTACCTATAAACAATTGTGTATGCAATAATAATGGAAAACACCATTTATTGAATCAAATTTATGTTCTCACAATTCCTTTGTATAAAGTTTAAGGTTTCATTAAAATGAGAAGTACAACACAAATATTGACAATTTTTTTAAAAAAAAAAACCTAAGTAAGGTAAGAATAAAACTTCATGCTTGGCCGCTTTAGGGCATGTTTGGGAGTGATGATTGAATTATTGATTTTAAAGGAAGAGATTTAATAACAATTGATTTTGTAAAATTGATTTATATATAATCATTTTTATGTTTGGTTTGGAGTGATTTTCATATAATTAGAAGTGATTTTGAATTATTATGTTTGGTTCCAAAGTGATTTTAGAATTATTAAATTACAAAAAAAAAATAACATTGTATTTTGAAATTATTTAACTGATAATTGAAAATCAAAATTAAACAAAAATTGTTTGGAAATGATTACTATTTAAAATTAAAATCATGAAACAAAAATTCTTGAAAGGTCATGAAAAACAAAATTAAAAAGTCATGAAACTATAATAAATAATATATCATAAATAAAAGTTCTCCTTTCACCAACAAACCAAATTCAGATTTTCATAAATAGATGAACATAAATAATATTTATATCCAATTGATATTTTTAATTAAAAAAATAGTCATTTTTAAAAACAAAATATCACAATCACTTGACAAAAAATCACTCCAAACTCACCTCTCAAGTGATTGATCGGGAATCACTAAAAGTGATTTTCAATTCTTCCAAAATCACTTTTATACTATTGCCAAACATCACCATTTTGAAATATAATTGATTTTGGGCATGTAAAAGTGATTTTGGTCCTTCCAAAATCACTCCCAAACATGCCCTTATATCATCATAATCTTGGAAAGTAGCCTTTGTTACATGGACTCCGTTCCAAAACACCTAAAAAAATCAAACCAATAACAATCTTATCATGAAAAAGAATACTAAGTTCATTGAACTAAGAAAAACAAAGCAACTTATAAATTTATCGAAAACATGAACATAATTACATCAAAACTTAACTATCTTATCAAAACTTGTAAGTATTAAAATCCCTTGAACGTAACAAAATTATCTAAACTTATCAACATTTTATCCATTTTCAAAATGAAATATTAAAATCCCTTAAACATAACCAAAGTATCTAAACTTATCAACAATTCTTCCATTTTTAAAACGAAAACCTTTCTTTCATTAACCCGTCGTTCCGTCACTCAATCACTCTCCAACAAAACCTTTCAACTTCACAAACTCAAACTAAAGCGAAAACATGAACATAATTACATCAAAACTTAGCTAGTAAGTATTAAAATCCCTTGAACATAACCAAATTATCTAAACTTATCAACATTTCATCCATTTTCAAAACGAAATATTAAAATCCTTTAAACATACCAAATTATCTAAACTTATCAATAATTCTTCCATTTTCAAAACGAAAACCTTCCATTTTCAAAACCAAGTTTTAAAATCCTTTTTAAACCTAACCAAATTAGCTAAAACTTAAATCTCATCACAACAACCACTCTTTCAATTCATGTACATTCAGCTAGAGCTATAGTTCTCTACAAAAAAAATAAAAAATAAATAAAAACAAGCTCAAAATGCTTAAGCTATAAGAGTACCTCTCAATTGTTGAATCCTTCTGCAAAAGGCAATTACAAAAACTCACTTACTAACCAAACTTTACCTAAATGTACTCGACCTACTAACCACAAACTTTACAAAATTTTATAAAGTGCACAAAAATTCACTTAAACATAAATCCAGCCTATCGTAAGTCTCCCATGACCCTCTCCATAAACTCACAATCAATAATATTTTTAAACTCCGAACTAATCATTCATATTGCATACAAATATGAAATGTACTCAACCTAATATATCTCATAGTCATAGATCAACACCACAAAGTTTACCTAAATGTACTCGACCTACTAACCACAAACTTAATCCATACAATATTTTGCTACCATAGCTGCAGGATAGCAAAATCTATTCGGTTTTATTAGGAGAGGGAGATAGTTCATACCTCGTTTGATGTTTATGGTCCTGAACTCATTCCTTTGACGTATCATGATTGAGTGCCCAACACCATCTTAGTTATCTGTGTATCAAGTAGTTCTTCTTAATTTCAATATCAATCTCATAATCAAATCCTAAACATTAAAAAAATATATCAAACTCATAATCAAATCCCTAAATTGTATCCTCTTCATTTCAAGTTCTTCTTAATTTCAAGTTCTTCTTCCATTCAAGTTCTTCTTCATAAACATTTGAAGTTCTTCTCAATCAACAAAATTAATCAAGAACAAATCAGAACTCATCTCACTTGGACCAAGACCGTAATAAGACACTCACTTTATAGTAATGATATAAACTAGAGCGATCATGAAGAGGTAACAAAAACTATAATATCCCTAACATCTTAGACAATACGAACAAGTAATTCGGTTGTTGTAAGCATAAACTCCTCGGACCCATGAGAGAATTATCAAAAACTTGATATTCAGTTAAGCAACTATTAGATACACAACTCATTTGACCAAAAACTTGTTTGTAAGTTCCCAAACAGAATAATCATAAGTAAAACTAAGATTAGTTTAACATTTTGTAGCTAGCATTCACAAATTAAGCCCTAAAAAGTAAACCCTAACAACAACTTAATTGAAATAGCATTAGAAAAGGGAAATAATCATTGAAGAACACATCTAGGAAAGAACAAAAAAATGTATATCGAGGGAATACCGTATTTGAGAGAAGACAAACACTCGTAGGAGAACAAAAAAAGTAGACGGCGCCGGCGGGTAGTGGAAAGGAGGGAGGAGACGGCGGAGGCGGTAATGGAAAGACGAAGGAGACGACGACGACGATATTGTGGAAAGGTGGGAGGAGACGGCGGAGGCGGTAATGGAGAGACGGAGGAGACGACGACGGCGGTATTGTGGAAATGAGGGAGGAGCCGGCGCCGAAGGGCGCTTTCAGAGAGGAGGGGAGGAGAGGGGGCGATTTTTGGGGGCGATTTCTGGGGGCTTAGGGCAGAGAACAAATGAAGAAGAAGAAATCGGGGAGCAGGGTTTTTTTATTTTCAGACCTTTACCGACGCGTTATAAAACGCGTCGGCCAAATCCATATTTACCGATGTCGTTTCTTACCGCGTCGGTATATCTACATAATTAATTATTCATTATTAATTTTTACCGACGCGATCCAAAAGGGCGTCGGTAAAGGTCGGCAATTGCCGACGGGGTTATGAACCGCGTGGGCAATTGATTACATATACCGACGCCTTTATGGACCGCGTCGGTATATCTACATAATTAATTATTCATTATTAATTTTTACCGACGCGGTCCAAAAGGGCGTCGGTAAAGATCGGCAATTGCCGACGGGGTTATGGACCGCGTGAGCAATTGATTACATTTGCCGACGCGAAGTTTGACCGCGTCGGTAATAGTTTCATTTGCCGACGCAAAGTTCGACCGCGTCGGTAATAGTTATATTTACCGACGCGGTCCCTTAGACGTCGACAATGCTTACAATTACCGACGTAATGTACCGCGTCGGTAATCGTTGGCGTCGGTAATGCCATTATTTGTTGTAGTAAACACAAAGATGACCAAAGTTTTTTTTTTTTTTTTAATTATTTTTTTTAAATACTAATATGCAAGTGATGTGATGGAGGATGCAATAAATTTGAAATATTTGTTTTTGTGAAATATGCATGTGTGATGTTATGCAATTATTGAATAACAAAGGAGATTTTTCTCTTAAAAAACAAAAGAGATTTTTTTTTTTACTTGACACGTGAATTGATGCATGAACATTTTTTTTTGTTTGTTTTATTTTTTTTTATAAAAAAAATAAACCGTTGATTGTCCCAAATGATATGTTGCGATCTCAAACTTAACATTTAGGCAACCGTTGATAATAATTTTTTTTTTTTGTGGAGATGTAATGTAAGACTCTAAGTGCATCTCAAAAAAGAAAAATAAAATGTCTCTAATCATAATTATGTGTAGAAGACTTATGTGTTTGCATGAAAATCAATGTATCATGACTCTACATGAATGCATGATCTTTTATTTTAGGGTATGCTAGGATGACAAATGATTTTTTTTTTTCTTATAATGAATGAATCAATATAGAAAATAATTTTATGTATGTATGAGGGTATATAAAGAATTTTGATGAGATGTATGTGAATGATGTGATATGCATTTAATTTATTTGTTTTTTTTTTTTTTTTTTGAAATAATGGAAAGATAAAAGAGATTCGTTTTTTTAAAAGAAAAAAATTTAGGAAGAATATATACAAAGATTTGTTTCCCCTTATTTGGTTTTTACCAAAGAAAACATGGATACTTTCCCTTTTGTAATTTTTTTTATTGTTTTCTTAAGAAGAAAGAAAAAAATAATTTCAATGTCCTATAACAATGAAATTTACTTGAGAAATAAAATTAAAATGAACATTTTAATCCTAAAGGATAAAGAGATAAAGATCCATAAATTAATCAATGTTATAAAATAACAAATGAATTGGTGTGGGAGAGAATTTTTCGTACGCGGGGCAATTAAATCCCCTTGAAGGTTAGACATTACTCCATTCTCGATTGATTATAATCTTACAGGATAAAATTCAAGTATAGAGTTGTGATTAATATTTTAATTTTTTTTTTTTTAAAAAAAAAACCAATAGATTTTTTTGTTTTTTTAGAAACAAAGCAAAAAGACAACAATTAGATACAACGAATAAATAACTGGAATACATGAATGAGATTAGCAATATGCTATACAATAAACTTAAGGATCAAAACATGTAATATAAAAAAATATATTTATCCTAAAGTTCAAACTTTGGATAGTAATTGGTTGGTTCTAGGATGCATATGAGTTGTAATTTAGATTCTAATCATTCCTAGAAGAAAATGGTCTTCAAGCCTTCTATCTGATTAAACAACGTAGTTACTTACTTGAGTGGAGAATTTCATGCGTCTGCACGGGAACCGAAATTCCACGAAGGTCACACTACTCAGTCTCCGAGTCTAGTCCTAAAAGGTATAGCCCGGGTGAGAGGCTCGTGAATGTGTGTGAGATGCATGATAATGCAAATATGTAAATTGCAATAAATATATTATAACAGTGATAATAAATAAAACATGCTAAACATTAAAAATAATAATAATAATAAATAAATAAATAAAATAAACAAAAATAAACATAGAAATAAAAGAAAAACAAAGGACCAAATATTGAAAACTAGATAATAAAAATATAAAATGCAATGAACTGACCCAAAGGTCCCTAGCAGAGTCGTCATGTTGTCGCAACGTCATCGCGACGCGGAGCGGCCGACGTTCTCTTTTAAGGGTTTTATTTAAAATAAAAAGAGTTTTGAGTCGCCACCCATAATGATTGGTCACCTTGAAAAGAAAAATGATCTACGAAAACATAAATTAGGTTCGGGGGTCGTTTGAGTGTAGGGAAGGTGTTAGCACCCTACAACACCCGTCCAAATTTTATCTTTGTTATCAAATTAAATTTATTAAAAAAATGTCCTTAATTTAAAAAAAAAATAGAATTAAATTCGAAAAAAGAATGTCTCACTTAATCATATCTTGACTTTAAGAGTAAAGTAAAAATTTGATATGGGGTGAAATTATCAATTAATTAATTACAATGTTTCAAATTTCTTTTTATTTAAAAGAAATGATCAACTCAAGAATTTGTTAGGATCTCAACTCGGTCATAGTATTTACACAATAATATTTAATTTTAAAATATTTATATTTATTTTGAAATATTTTTGAAAAATCTAGTTTTTTTAAAATCAAGTTAAATTCATTTGAAATACTAAGTTTTAAAAATAATAAAAAAAATAAACGAAGATCTAAATAAGAAAGTAAAATAAGAAGCTATTTTTTTGGATTTTTTTTTTATCTGAGACCAAACATAACAATAAATAAAAACAAGTTAAATTCATTTGAAATACTAAGTTTTCAAAAATCATAAAAAAAAACAAACGAAAATCTAAATAAGAGGTTATTTTTTGGATTTTTTTATTGAGACCAAAACAGAAACAATAAATCAAAACGGGCCATTGAACCCAAAATGGAAAAAAATTGTATTTAAAACTAAACAGTGGCAATTTTGTAAATAATTAGATGATGGAAACTGAGTAATTAACCTAAAGTTTAAATCAGACCTTTTTTCCCTTTTAGCAAAGTTCTCGCAGCCGTTGCCTACGTTTCGTCGTCGCCGTTGGAAATCTCCATTCGTTGTTGTCGTGGAGGTGGTGGTTGGATGAAGAAGATGAACTTTCGGGGGGGGGGGGGGGGGGGGGGGGGGGGGGCTCGATTTACGAGATGGGAAAAGGAAGAAAGAGGTGTGGGGCCTTGGGGAGAGAAAGTTTGTTTTTGGTCAAATCAGAATTTTAACTTCAAAAACCATTCTTTAAAATTCTCTAAAACTTTAACTTAGCCTTTGCTTAGATATTCTACTCTTTCTTCACGAGCCTTTCGCTCTGATATTTTATGACGTTCCCCCTTTACCTAGTTCTCTTGGTCGGTATTTATAGGTCATTGAAAACTGGTAAAAATCTCAATGAATTCATTACTCGAAATTTTTTTCTCGATTGAATATAGATTTTAACCCTAAAATAAACAAATATTTTATATTCATAAATGAATAACAAATTCTAACCCAAAAATGAATTAAAGATTTTATACTCATTTAATAAATAAATGAATATCAAATATTAGCCATAAAATGACATAGAAATTTTATATTCACTAGTCCAGCAAAATAATAAAATTACTCAAAAATGAATATTAAAGATTTTACACCCCAAACTTAAGTTTTTGCTAGTTCTCGCGAGCAAAATAAAACAAACCATTAAATGAATCAATGAATGCATGCTTCTGACTCGAACCTCAGTGTTCTTAAGACAAATAAACCACAAAAGAATGACATATTAAACCATGACCTAATCAACAATAATTTTTAAAAATCAAACATTTTTTTATCTTTTGCATGGGTGCTCACTTTTCTTTCCTTAATATCTATGAATACCGATAAAACTAAACACACATCAATACCTTGAGTCACAGTGACAATCAAGAGATTAAGCAATCATAGACTTCAATTTTATAACTAAAAACTCAAGCATCTCATAAAATTACTAAATTCAAATGCATAAGACTTGATACCCTCACATAAATTCACTCAAAACGCTTAACTGTTTAGGGTATATGTAAGATAAACGCTCAAACCAAAGCATAAAAGCTATTTACCATAAGTTTGCTAATATATCACATCTTCATCATCGATGAATTAGATTGAATGTAAAATTTCAAGGGTCTTGCTTTGGTTGTAATTGGGCGTAGGTAAGAGTAGATGGATGAACATTTTAAGCTACTAGATTGGAAGAATTATAAGACTTTACCACATGAAGCTTTTTTTTTTCTTTTTTTTTTTCTTTTCTTTCTTTTATTTCTTTGTTTTTTTTTTCAATTTTTTTTTTCTTTTGTTTCTAAAAGAAGCTAATGAAATGAATGTTTCCCTTTGAATACTCTATTGGCACCATTCAACTTTCTCCTTTGGATGGATTGAAACATCATGTGGTAAGCACTCATAAATCTTTTAAGGGTTCAAAGAAAGAAAAACAACAAGAGAATGGGTATAAGGCTTGTAATGTGGTAATTTTCAATGAAAAGATCTAAGGCTCAAAAATTGGCTTTCTAAGGATTATGTCAAGGTAGGCTCTTTGAGAAAGCTAAAAGTGGTTTTACCTAAATTTCCTTGTGAAATTAAACATTCAAGTCAAATTCAGAGATTCAAGACATGGATAACAAAGCAAGTTCTAGAAATATCAATCATGTATGGCAATCACTCAATTTTAAGAGAATAGAGCACCGTGTTAATGAGGTGCTTATTGGCTCAAAAACTCATAGAACAACATGGTATTTTGGTATCAATTCCTATGCATTCTTCATTCAGCAACAAAAAAGGAGACACCATCATATAACTTTTTCAAAGAAAAAACTAATCATGTTTATCTCATTTATGCATTAAAACTCAAACTAAAGATGCATCCTTAGCTTACAAGGTATTCAAACATATCAATATGGACTCAAATAATAAAATCTTCTCCGTTAACCGGCATGGTCTCATAGTCCAACAAAAGCAGAATATCAAACTCTAGAACACTTCCTAGATTGTCTTAATCATCACGAGCGATGCAACAAAGATTCAACCATGAAGATCTGTTTAGACCTCACTTCCTTTGTTATTAAAGAAACAAAAAGATCATTAACACCAAGAAACAGTTCTCACACTCATTTGCATAAACAAAACACTGTAAAATTCTCTAAGAGTATCCTTTGCTCGAAGTATAAGTCAAAAATGTTAATTTGCACTATTTTGTGGACATTCTCGGTAAATAAAAAATCGTGATACGGCTCCATTATAATTTCGAAGCTAACAACAATAAAGATACTCCAACCCTTATTCAGATAACTTACTCAATTGACTTTCACTTTACATAATACTCAATGCAAAGAAGAAAACAGTGAAGGAATCATAAGGTATACCACAAAAATCATTCAAGCTTTTTTCAAGCAAGAGAGGAATCTCACCTTAGATTGAACACCTCTTAGATGCATGGCTGAAAGGACATTTGCATCTTTACTTGAAGCATCAATTTGATCACTCTCCCTTGGGTTCATCTTCCACCACTCTCCCTTGGTTTCATCTTCCACCAACAATAATTAGTTTTAACCCCTACAGTGTTAATAAAGATTAGCTCACATGTATAAGAGTTTTTACTTAATGAAAATCAACACCGCTAGAAGTTCCATGTGCTTAGAAGTCTCAAGACATTGTAAAAGTTAATAAACATTCATAATCAAGATGTGTTGAGTTTATAATCTTTCACAGACTATTAAATCTTATTCAGATAATGGATATTGAAGGTAATGGCTTAGTATTTTAGCCACAGAAGTTGGTTTCTTTCTTCTTTGATTTCAAGAATGAGTTAAATGTTAGTTTCTTGAGAAAAATATTAAAAAATAACACTTTTTAACCAAACAAATATTTGAATGTGCATTCCTAAGGAAGCTTAAAACCATCTCATTTAGGTACACAAATTTTTACAACAGAAGTACATAAAAATCTCTAAGAGATTTGGTATATATAAATACAACAATGAAATAAATAAAGGTTCAAAAATACTAAATCTAAAAAGTCTCAACTCGGAAGTGGCAAGAAAATATAGAACTAGCAAGATTACATTATACTAAAAAAAAGCAAAGCCTTCTTCAAGACATAAGTACAATGTTAAATAACTAAAGTTAATAAAGATCTCAATAAAGTAGAGGTTCTTTGTTGTAAATAAGCACTCCTGTAGAAAGTTAACTAAGAAACGAAACTTACATTTGAAACTTTCTATCCATAATGTCAATAATAATAATAAGCTCAATCTTCATCATGTGACAGAAAAATACATGAAAAAATTAACCCAAAAAGTTGTTTAAATCAAGACAATGGCATTGAAATCTTATAGGTGTTACTGTTTTTAGCATCTAAGATCAGAAACTCCCCATTTCTATTTATAAAAAAACTACCATTTCGATATTCGTTAAAAAACCCTATCATTCATGGTCAATGCATTATAAAGATTGTCGCTAGTGATCGTGATGCTCACCTCCTTTTCGGTGTACTTCTATTGCAACCACATTGGTTGGGATAAGATTCTCTCTAGAAGAGTACAATCACTGCGGCGGAAAATAACTCTAAAATGTTCATTACATTGCCCCTTTTAGAAAGAAACCCAATTTTATTATAATTCAAATTTACTTGGTCAAGCCAATAAATTTCCACAAGAAACCAGTCCCATCTTTCATCTTCCATCAACAACAACCAACCAATCTTTCACATATATAATAATTACCTCAGATAGATGAATGAGAGCAGAAAAGTTTTAGGTACATACCTTGAACTTGAAATGTAGAAGCCCTTATAGTGCAAATAAAATGAACAACCAATTATGACTCGTCTTCTTCCCATTCTTCCTCTTCTCCCAATACCTTAACTAGTCGAGGCCAGGTTATTTTTTAAAGTGTCGTTTTATGGAGTGAAAAATGAAAAAAAAAAATCAAAAAACAACTAATTTAATATTAGTATATAATAAAACGAACTAAGTTGGAAGTTGAACGTGTTTTCCAAAGCAGACAAAAGTTGTTGATAGCTCTAATAAAGCTTGAGATCAATCTTTCTAAGATAAGAAGCTTTATCAAAAATTACTTTCACATACATATTCACAGTCTTCTTTTGTGCAACATATTTTTTCCAACACACATAAACTCTAATTTCCTAAAACAGAGACTATGATTGCAAGATTTGAAATTGAAATTGATTATATGCAGATTCTCGACTTACTTTTCCAGTGGACGATGCTCGATCTCAAAATAATCTCCAGGATCTGAAGAATAATTAGTAAGATTTACTCTTGTTGTGTTTTTCCTGTTCTGATTGTGATAATTCTTGTTGTTCTTGTTTCGTTCCCGATAATCCTAATGTAAAAGCCCCTATTTAGATATATATAAAAAAAAAAAAACCCAAAATAAAATTTATCTGTGAGAATGTTTAGGAAAAAGAATCACAAACCAACCGGTTCACCGTCGAAGATTGTCGTTCACAGTCGCAAGAGGAGGCGCAGTGAACCGCCGAAACCCGTCCCCGCCAGAGGTGGGAGTCGCCAGGTCGTGGTTGGCCGAAATGGAGAAGAACGATGGGGACTCGTTATGGCTGCCAAATGTCGTCGTTCGCGAAGCAGAGGGAAGATCGTCGGTGCTGGAAAACCTTGCTTGCCGAACGCCAGAGAAGGAAGCTTTGGGAGAGAGTGGGCTGAGGGAGAGAGTGAGAACAGGGGAGGGTTTGGGGATGTGTCTGAAAGGTGGGTCTTTTCTTATTTTATATATATTTTTTTAATTTTATTTATATAATAATAATATTATATTAAATAAAAAATAATATTATATTAAATAATAATATTATTATTATATTATATAATAATATTATTATTATATTAAATAATAATAATAATATTATTATAATAATATAATAATATTATTATTATATTATATTAAATAATAATAATAAAAAATTATTATTATTATTATTATTATTAATTCATTGACCTGAAGTTTGACTTAGTCACACGACCGACTCTAACATCTTCTAAGCCTAAATTTTACACGATTCTTCCACTTAAACTCACTCGATAATAATAAAAATTAAATAAATGTCTCTTACCTGAAGTTCGGGTCGTTACAATCATCGTCTGTCGCGAAGAAGAAGACAAATCGTCGCGTGGGTGGTCGTCGAAAAACTAACAAAAAGGACTTTAATTCTTAAACTCAAAAAACTAACCAAAAAAAAATTATAGGTACAAATTTATTTTCTAAATTACTAACCAAAAGAGATGGTTTAATTGTCCACTTTAACCAAACAAAAAGTTTTGACGTAAATGTTTTAGGTCCCCATGTTTACATCACTAGGTTCATATTATGCTTGTGTATGCATGTCTGACCCATTAGTGGGGTTACTTAGTGGGTATTTTTAATACTCAACCTTTTCCAAAATCTGTTTTTTCAGGAAATGGCAAAAACGTACGCGGCGAGTGACGAGATCATTTGCTGTTTGTGCCATGGGGTCAATGTAAGCATGACTTCCACATATTTGATATTTAAGTTTAAATGTTTTATTCTAGGCTATGCTATGAAACAATTTTAAACTAGTTTATCGATTTTATCCTGGTTTACAATATTTTCAATGGGATCCCAAATAAAGAATTTTAGTATATCTATAGAAAATATTGATTTCCATATCTTTGCTCAAGGATTTTTCAATCGTTTTTAGCATGCATGTTGTAGCGTCCCTTAGTAGTCCAAGTTAGGAAAAGTCCGGTCATTACACGCTACAGGCAGCGCCGCGACGCTACAAACGGAAACTCCAGCGCGCGCGCGTTCGGAGCGTCGAGACACTAAGACCAGTGTCTCGACGTTGGGGCAGCGTTGAGTAGCGTCTCGACGCTTGCTCTCGGTTTTTTTTTCTTAAAATCTGATGGAGTAGCGTTGAGACGCTAGGGATAGCATCTTGACGCTAGACCAAAAGTGAAACTTTGGTCCTTGGCTCCTCTTCTTCGCTCGGTTGCTTCCCGAAGCTTCTAAAATGCTCTTCTAAGCACCGAAACACGTCCTTGGACTCCTTGAGCTCCTTAACCGTGAAACACCTACAATGGAGGCAATTAAACAATATTAAGCACGATATTTAGCTAATATTAGGGAGTAAATAATAGCTCTATTTTGGAGCTATCATTTATGTATGCAATGTGAGTGAAGAAGTTGATCTCTGTACTGATTTCTGAAATTGGAATGCGATGTTTTGGAGTGTGTGAGTGTCTTCATTGCATGTGTGTTTTATCCAATGTTCAGGAGAAACTGGTCTCTGAAATTGGAATGCGATGTTTTGGAGTGTGTGTGAATTCATTGAAGGTATGTTTTATCCAATGTTCAGGGGGAACTCTGCCGAAATTTCTAAGATTTTTCTAAAATGTTTTCAATGTTATGTTTATGAATGGTTTATGAATGGTTTATGAATGAGAAGTTAAATGAATTCTTTGCAAAGTTGTTCCTGAATGAAGAATGAAAGAGTTGTTATAATGAATATGTTTATAGGGATGTTTATGAATGACATGCACATGAAAGGTTGTTTCATGTTGCATTGTAGAATGTGAGGAAAATATTTATGTGGGATGATAGCTCCAAAATAGAGCTATCTTAATGTCCCTAATTCTAGCTAAAACCATGACATATATTGATTAAAATGCTTTCTTATAGGTGATTTCATGGTGAAGAGCTCGGGAAGTCCATTGATGATTTTCGGGGCTAAAAAGGTCATTTAAGATGTTTCGGGAAGTGTTCGGGTCAAAACGATAGGCCAAACGGAGCCCGGGAGCCAAAACGACCCAAAAGTGGGCTAAGAGCCGAGAGGGCACCGTCCAGGCGCCCAACGAGCGCAGCACGCGCGCGCGCCCGCGCGCGCCGCCGCACCACACGCCCGCGCCCAGACGGCCAGACGCGCGCGCGCCCGCGCGCCCTCGACCGCTCCGCCTCGCCCATGTCCGCGCGCCCTCGCCCGTTCCGCCTCGCCCGCGCGCCCGTCATTGAAAATCCACGTGCGCCCCAGCGTCTAGACGCTAGCTCGACGCTGCCCCGACGATTCCCGAAGATGGACGAGTGTCAGCGTCGAGCGCGCGTCTCAACGCTCGCTCAACGCCGACAGCGTCGAGACGCTGGCCGAGCGTCTCGACGCCCCGAACTCTGAAGCGTACATTTGAAGTTCCACCCGAGAGCAAGCGTCGAGCGCAAGCGTCTCGACGCTCGCTCGACGCCGCGCGCGCGTCTCGACGCTGCCCCGCGCGCGCGCGGCTGCCAACTTAGGGCACAGCGTCGAGACGCTGGCCTAGCGTCTCGACGCTCCGAGCTTAAAAACCGTGAAAACTTCAGATTTGCAGCCACTTTTTCATTCTCCTTCTTCTCCAAGCTTCTCCTCTCGGGTCTACCTCCATTTTCTGCCATTTTTGTACTTCTTCTCCTTCTTTGTGCATGATTCCAAGCTCTTCCATGGGGGATTGGAGTAATTCATCCTCCATGGAAGGCTAAACCAAGGTTAGTGTTTAATTTTGAGTATGGATTTGTGAATTTTGGATGTTTGGGGAGATTTTTCCCCTTTTTGTGAATGTTGAGAAATTAGTATGTTTATGCATCTTCTTGTCTGTTCTTCATACAATCTAGCATGTGTAGCTAAATTAGGTTGACGCCCTAGTTCCTATGCATGATAGAGGGCTAAAGGTTGGGACGTATAATTGCCCATACCGCTAGGTAGCACGGGTCTAAGCATGGCTAATTAGTTCGGCCCAAAGTGACATTGGTAATCTGAATTAATTAACGTTTTCATGTTAGACTTAAGACAGGAGAGAAACTGGTTTAGTCTTAGGATTGGGCCGTCGCAATGTTCCCGTCACTGGCACGTAATCGATTTAGGGGTCGCTACCTTAGATAGATTATTGGCCAAGTTTAATTAGAATTGCACGTTTCTAATTAAATCCTTGGGTCATTTGAGTTAGAAATAACTAAATGAATTGTGTGCATGAACATGGCTAACGCGTAAATTGTATCGATGATCCGAACATCCATAACGAGCAATTCCATTTCTCGAAGTTAAGCACAACTGTTTAATTTTTGCACGTTGTCGTTTAATTTTTCGTTAGCATTTTAGGAGCTCCCTTCCCCCAAAACCAAATTACCATTCTTTAATTTGTGCATTCTTTTATTTCTAGCAAATTAGACTTAGTTAGATTAAATTTCTTATTTCCCTGTGGATCGACCCCGTTGCCACTTAGCTACAAATAGCTCGGTGTATTCGGGTTTATAAATTGTATTTTGGCAAGCCTCGACAGCTTGAATTTGGAGTACCCCAAAAGTACATCTACCATGGGACCTCATGAAGTCATGCATTTGTGTGTTGCATAAGTTGCATAAAATATTTTGTGACTATTACCCTTTAGAGGTTGATGTACATCTAGAGAAAAAAAAATGAGGTTCTAGTTAGGCTGAGACTCGGTCCCGCTGATTGGGTGCCAACTAATCATCAACTAGGGTAAAGTCTCCACAGAGAAGCCTTCTAGACCGATAAGTTGGTAGAGGCTGGGGTAATAGTTCACTTGGCCCAAAGAGAAAAACAAAGTTTTAAAACAATGAAAGGATTTAGGTCCCACTAGAGAAAAATGCATGGAACATTCATATTGCATGCGCTTGCATATCGTGACTCCGGTAGTGGGGTCACTTACTGGGTATTTCTTTTAAACTATTCATTCTTTCTTAAAACGTTTTTTGTTTAGGTAAAGACAAAGTCATCTCAAGCGATTGACGGAGTTTGCTGGAGAGGGCCATGGACGACAATATTGTTGGGTTTTATGTCCTAAAACCCCTGGTTTGTAAACAGTTATGCTTGTAAATTATCTATTTTGTAATAATGAGTTATTATGTTTTATTGAGTAAAGGTGTTTGCTGGAATAAAGTGAAACATGTTTGCATTAATCTATTCCAATGACCAACACCCTTGACGATCATGAGTACTTGAGGTTCATGTATGACATGAATGTGGGTCAAGCTCAAGTAGACAGTCAAAACGGTTTATAGTATATGGATAAGGCTGGGTACCTTATCCTGGTAACACTATTGGATGCGGCTCGTTTTGTATTGTACAAAACGATATGATCCGAGTCGTTTCACATCGGGATGTGCGAGCGGGGGCGTCCTACGCGATGAGTTTGCGTAAGACTGAACCACGAAAAGTCGCTCTCTCTTTATAACGTCGTTTATTGAAGAGACCGACTATTTCACCTGATGGCCTAGGTAACTCGATCTTAATCTTGAGCTTACTATGAACTCCTACTTATTAGACAGTATCCTTAGACTTGTATGGGTGAGAGTGGCAGAATGTCCGCTCAATAAGTCTACCATCTCAGGGATAAAGTCCAATACGTAGTTGGGGACATAGTGTAGTAAGATGAAGTTCACTCCTAACCCGCTCTTTAGGGTTAATAGATAGATTGTTCCCTTAATAGCTGACTCCGGTGCTTGAACAATAGGCGCCTACCCTCTCCTCGTTAGAGAGGGTTCCTGATCTGTTGGTTGGACCACTGATAAATTGTTCATTAGAGGTGTCAGTGGTACTTAAGGAACAAGACGTAATGCAGGGGTTAAACGGTTTAAAATGACCCAGTTGTGATTATGAACAACCTGTGAAGGGTCGACTTGCCAATGACGCTTATATCAAGAGAACACAATATATCTACAGTGAAGAGAGTGCAACCCTCAGACTATAGTGGAGTCTCCGGGGGTTAACGAAAGTTGATTGATTCGGGTTAAAAGAGTTTTGACCGAATAATCTCGTATCGTTGGAGCTCATGATCTGTAGGTCCTTTAGGTTCTCCTGGCTAGCTCGGATAACGCCGTGCAACAATGGAGGAGAAAAGAAAAAGAAAAAGGAAAAAAAAAAGAATTTGAATTGTTCAAATTCGGTTTGTGGAAGGATGAGGAACATATTTAAATATGATTTAAATATGGAAATGATCTAAAACGTGAATACGATTCATGTGCAAAAAAACTGGTATTCCGAAAACCGGGTTTAGCCATATTATTTAATTAATATTTGATATTGAATTAAATAATATTTATTAATTAAAAAGTTTAATTAATAATTATATATATATATATTTTTTATTTATTAAAAAAATTAATAAATAAAATTTTTATTATTATTTTTAATAATATATATATATATATATATATATATATATATATATATATGAGGCAGTGGAAAAACGGTGGGTTTTTGGCATTCAAAATATGATTTTGATAAAATCTCAAAGTTCAGAGCTTTTAGCCTCTGTCTTTCGTTTTTGAAGAAGTTCAAAGAATTTGATTCTTTTGAGTTCTTTTTCAAACCTCAGTCTTTGTCCTTCTTTTTCCATATCTTTCTTTTTGCTTTCTTTTCTCTTCTACAGAGTCCCACAATTCCGTTGCTCGGCGTCGAGGATAGCGGGACTACCTGGGGTGGTCCTCGGGGCGTTTTAGATATTGCAAGTTTCAAATTCAACATTTTTAACCCCGAACTTTGCATTTAGTGCGTTTTTGGTCATTCTGCCAATTGTTATGTTAAAAGATAAAACATAATGGAAAGCTGGCGTGGCAACTAATTTTTATTAAAAAATATTTTCATCCAAGATGGAGAAAAATACCGACCCCTCTCCGGGGTCAACTCGACATCAACAGTTGAAAGTCAAACGTCTCCTCAAAGGTCGTTACACGACTTTTGTAACGACCAAAGTTATGAGAGTCATAAAGATTCTCGTAACGGGCCATATACAAATTCCTATGTAAGGAAAATACTAATATCATATTTGGCAAGAGAATTTTGATTATTCAAATTCCATACAAACTTCCTACTTTCCATATTCCGCTTTAGTCCGTCTCTCATTTCCTCATTCAAGGATTAACTTGAGTGTCAGAGTCGGTGTAGAAAGCTCTCCACCGGTCCTAACATACTTTTATACGTTTTAGATATTGCAAATGTCCCGCACGTTCCACCAATCAAATCAAGTTTATCGTTGATTACAAATTTGGGTATCAACATAAACCATAAAGGTTAATATTTCATAAATTAAATCTTTATATTTAGCCTGCTTTTAACGTAGAAAAAGTGAATTAGAAAAGTGAATTTTCTAATATTTACCCTAAACCCCCTTACAAATAGTCGTTAATTGACCGTACGTTAAAAGTAAAACTTTTTGAAGTATTGAGAAGAAAATAGAGAATTCTAATTTTTAAAATAAAAAAATAAACAATGTCCTAGAAATTCTCCTCCCACAAAGGAGGAACCAAACCCCTACGAGAGGGGATCCATCACACCCTCACAAAGGAGGGAAACAACCCCTAACAAAAGAAGGGACAATTACCGTTTTTCTAAGGATTGGAACACTCGGGAGACTTGTAAGAAGAGCAGAATTTTAACTACCAAAGCAAACCAACAAGCCACAAATCCATTCAATGATCAAATATGTTTTCTTATTGTACTTGTTTAAAATTTGATTATTACAGGAGAAGGCGAAAGGGGATCCCATCCCTCCGCACCATTTCTCCCGGTAAGCGAACGCCCCCCTCTACCTCTTGGGGAGAGCGGTCCGCTGAACGCCTCCAGGATGTAGATGCGGTCGAGAGCTCAACCCCTCGCTCTACCTTCTCCGCCAGCTGGTTAACCCTCTCCGTCTTCCAGCGTGTGTGGCTTGACGGAGACCCTCCAAGAGCAGACACAGTCAGACTCTCGACTCCTTCTGCTCGTTGCCCATGCGCAGCCCCATCAGATCCAGTGTCTCCAGGGCAGAAACCGTCTCTCCCGACCTTCCAGATTGTCGCCTCGTCCAAAGCAATTTCGGGATCAGGGCCAGCCGGGGGCCGGACGACGTAGCACTCCAGCTCATTTTCTGGCAGTGAAAGAGAGAACCGGTACATCAGCCCTGCACGAACCAGATTCTCCTCACGGCAGACACGGGCAAACGTCCACCGGGACAGAGGCACCCTCTGGATACACTGGGACACTAGAGTCAGCAGCTCCACGTCAAGAGCAGGAGAAGGAGGCACAACTGCAAACCGACAAAATTAGTAATGGCGAGGCCCACAAACAAAGGATACAGAGCAAAGGAAGAACTCACCACGAAGGATTCTCCACGAACTTCCTCCACGCCGACCTCGCCGCCATAAATAAGGGAGATGGGTGTTGCGGCACAGGTTGCAACGTGTGGACATGTAGCAGCTACCCCACCGTCACCTCGGACCCATCCCCATACCTCTGCCATAGAACGCAGAAGGCAAACAGATAGAACCATCCGTTCGGCGCCAACTGTGCTAGCGCAAGGCCCACCTCCTTCAGGAAGAGTTGCGCCATCGGAGCAAGGGGAAGACGAAATCCACGCGGAAACATGTTCTGATAGAGGCCAACACACCCAGGCGGCGATACCTCTATCGTCTCTCCCGGTTCAGGTCCTCAACCGTCAGGCCCCGCGAACTCACAGACGTAGGAGTACCCACAACGTCGCCACAGGCGCCGATCCGAGTAGATCCACCTCGAGCCATCGGTAAAGGCAGAGCGGATAAAGACAAATGAAGAAGACAGTCAGAGAGGAAGCTTGGGAGACCCTTCCCCCACCACCGTCGACTTTAAACCCTAGCGCAACACCGATCCTGGCCGGAAGATCAAAATCAACGACTCTAACCTCACCTAGGGCAGGCGAAAGATGACACCTCGGGATAGGCGACACGTCGTCAGAACCGCCTTGATCCCTCAACACGAAGGCGCCGCGTGGCCTCCATTGAATGGCTTCCCTGCTCACGCAGACGACATGTCGACTTCCCCCGAATTGCCTCAGTATCTCGCACCGAATCAAACCAGCGAGAAGGCCCACAGTCGGCGGACCTACCCCCTGGTGGGGCCAATATTACGAGCTACCTCAGCCTAAGGTCAGCCGCTGACGTCATGACCCGCTTCCCCAGGAAGTCGAGGCCACAACACCAGCATCAGACACTCCAACAACCTGGGGCCGACCCTAGGGCTCCAAGTGTCCGAGCCTATCCGGCCGCCCGAGGATCCGTTGTTGCCAGGCTGCCTCTCGATCAGTGTGCATGATAGTTGATGAGACATCTCTGACTCACCTAACAAGACGACGGTACAACAACGCCCTCAACTCTCTCGAGAAGTGGGGGACGATGGCTGCCATCATGATGAGGAGTACAGACAGACCCCAGTCGGTCCACACCTCCCCACCCTGGTTCAAGGATCTTCGTGATGGCGGACGAATGAAACCAACAGGGGAAACCCTCTTCACACTACCTATAAATACCCCTCCCTTTATGCGAGACGGAAGGTAACGTAACAAAGGCGTAACTCTACGCAAACTCTACACACTACCACTCTTACTTATGCTCAGTGCACTATCTGACTTAAGCATCGGAGCCTTGTGGGCCAAGCCCCACACCGGTGCAAGATCACCTTCTTCTCTTGTGCAGGTACCTCTCTGCTCCTGCGACGATTACTGATGACGGAGCGCGATGGAGAAAAAGGGAAGTCTAGAATCTTGCGCCAACAATTTGTAAATTAAATTTAGATGCCAAACCGAGCATTGCTCAATTGGTATAAGGTTGTGTCCGGACTAATTAAAATACCTTTGAAATAAAAATTAAATTTAGATGTAAAAAAAAAAAAAAAAAAAAAAAAAACTTGGAGATAAATATTTCAGTATTCCATAAATCTTATATATTCAGCATGCCTTACAAATAGTCGTTAATGACCCCTACGTTGAAAGTAAAATTTAAAATTTATAAGTATTGAGAAGAAAGTGTTTGAAATAAAAAAAAAATAAACAAGTGAAAAAAGGTATTTTAGAATACCTCAATTATATCAACACCCTCTCACCAAAGGAGGGAAACAAACAACCCCTACAGAGAGGGGACCAAACCCTCACAAAGGAGGGAAACAACCCCTACATAGAGGGGACCACACCCTCACACAAGGAGGGAAACAAACCCCTAACCAAAGAGGGGACAATTTATACCGATTTTTTAAGGATTCGAACCCAGGACTTGTAGAAACCCAAGCACACCAACAAGCCACGAACCCATTCGGTGATCAAATATGTTTTCTTATTGTACTTGTTTAAGATTTGATTACCAAATAAAAGAAAATTGATTATTAAAAAAGAACAAAATTTACTCCCTCAAACCATTTATTTCAAATTTACTCATTTATTTATTCGAGATGAATGACTATTAGTGACTATCACTGGTCATATTTATAAAATGTTTTAAATTTTATTATATTTATCATTATTTTGAGCCTAATTATTATTTATGCAACCAACCCTATCTTTTGGATATAATTTAATTTTGCTCTCAATAATTTTAAACCTTTCAATTTAGCTTCTATTGTTTGGGCTTAACTTGAACTTAGTTATTATGATATTAAAAGTTTCAATTTAGATTTTATGGTTTAGGTAATTCTTATAAGTTAATTGTTCCTCTAGCTAGTGTTACCATATTGAGACTTCTTTACTTAACAATGAACTAATGTTTTTTATTTGACTAAGTGTATGTTATTTTAATTTATCTTGTGAAAATTATCTATTTCAAAAATCTTGACATTTATTATGAATTATTAGACCGTTAGCGTTTTATTGTATGATCATGTAAAATAAAGTTTACATGTGATATCAGAGTTAAGTTGAGAACATGTGAATTACCGATGTGTTAAGGGTTAACTACATGAATAGATAATTTGAAGCCCGAATTTACACAATTAACCATATTTATCAAAATTTTCAGCTTTGTCAATGAGTCAACCATTTGAAACATAAACTATCATTGAATTTACATATTTTCTCATTAAGTTATTTTATAACTACGAAAAAATTTAGTGTGATATTTTCTGTATCCATCAAATTTTATACCCTCTCGACTTCCTTACCAATCGACTCAATCAATCAAAACTCACGTTCCCCCTCTTCTCCAAATGCACTTTCCCAACGCAACCACCCCCCAACGTCAGGCGACAGCGAGAAGAATGCAAGGTTGCGATCAAATCTTGTTAGTAAACTTCGAAAAACCGCCTCATTCTGAGTCGCTAGACGAAGGAGTCGAGCGACCCGGGAGGCTACAAGCAGGACACAGAGACCAAAGCAAAAGGGCTAGGCCAAATGTCGATTTGCGTGCGGGAGATGGGAAAAGGAAGAAAGAGGTGTGGGGCCTTGGAGAGAGAAAGTTTGTTTTTGGTCAAATAAGAATTTTGACTTCAAAAACCATTCTTTAAAATTCTCTAAAACTTTAGTGACGCTAAGGAGGGTTCTGAGAAGCTCATTCGGCTTCATATCTTGACAACTAAGTTTTAAAATAAAAACTGTTGTCTCTTTAAAGCAAATTTCTAAAATACGAAGTCCCTGTTTTAAAGAAATATTTGGTTTTGACAACTAAGTTTTGAAATAAAAATCGTTATCCCTTTAAAGCAAATTTCTAAAATACGAAGTCCCTGTTTTAAAGGAGTCTTTTGTGTTGACAACTAAGTTTTGAAATAAACTTTTGTGTTGACAACTAAGTTTTGAAATAAAAATTGTTGTCCATTTAAAACAAATTTCTGTAATACGAAGTCCTTGTTTTAAATGAGTCTTTTGTGCCGACAACTAAGTTTTGAAATAAAAACCGTTGTCCAGCAAATTTCTGAAATACGAAATCCCTTTTTTAAAAGGGTTTTTAATTTTGACGACTAAGTTTTTAAATAAACATCGTTGTCCTTTTAAAACAAATTTATGAAATACGAAGTCCCTGTTTAAAGGAGTCTTTTGTGTCCACAACTAAGTTTTGAAATAAAAACCGTTGTCCCTTTTAAAACAAATTTCTGAAATACGAAGTCCCTGTTTCAAAGGAGTCTTTCATTTTGACAACTAAGTTTTGAAATAAAAATCGTTCTCTTTTAAAACAAATTTCTGAAATACGAAGCCCCTGTTTTAAAAACATCTTTCATTTTTACAACTAAGTTTTGAAATAAAAATTGTTGTCCCTTTTAAAGAAAATTTCTGAAATACGAAGTCCCTGTTTTAAAAAAGATCCTTAATTTCGACAACTAAGTTTTTGAAATAAAAATCGTTGTCCCTTTTAATACAAATTTCAGAAATACGAAGTCTCTGTTTTAAAAATATCTTTCATTTTGACAACTAAGTTTTGAAATAAAAACCGTTGTTCCTTTTAGGCAGATTTCTGAAAATACGAAGTCTCTATTGGAGAATAATGAACCTACCTCCTAAGTTGTAGAAAAGTCAACACATTATTCTCCTAAGTTGTAGAACTATTAAACTTTCCATTATATTTGGTTGTTGTTGTAACTTATTATAGTTCATAAATAGATACTTTGTAACCTATAAATACCTTCATTTATCAATGGAAATGTCAAGTGATCATTTCATCATTTTCATACCTTTATATGGTATCAGAGCTTTGCTCCTAATCTCTTTTCTTCCTCAAGTGCAACGATTAACTATGGCCATGGATAATACCACTACCCTTCAAGGAGTCATCACCCCCAACACAGAAAATCCCACCCTTCCGCTCCAACTCATCAACATCCCCCATCAAAACATCTTAAAACTGACCTCCACAAACTATCTTGCCTGGAAACTTCAAATTGAAGCCATCCTAATCGGTTATGACCTCCACAAATATATTGATGAATCTCATCAATGCCCACCCAAAACCATCTCCATTGCAGACACCTCATCTCCAAACCCAACTTTTCTTCCATGATTTCGACAAGACAAACTTTTGTTTGGTGCCTTTGTCGGTTCCATCTCCGCTTCCCTTGTACCCCTGATCCAACAAGCTGCCACCTCCTGTGAAGCATGGAAAATTCTTGCCAACACATATGCTCGCCCGACTCGTGGCCACATTAAGCAAATAAAGGATCAGCTCAAACGAGCCACCAAAGGCTCTAAGACAATTTCTGAATACATGCAATTCATTAAGTGTCGATCCGATCAACTCGCTGCTCTAGGAAAACCTCTAGATCTTGAAGATCTTATTGAAAAAAAACTTGAGGGCCTCGATGATGACTATCGCCATATCGTTGACATTGTTGAAGGTAGAGACACACCTATCTCATTTGATGAGCTTCATGAGAAACTTATCAATCGAGAACTGTTTCTTCAGCAGTCAAAACCGACATCCTCTCTACACCCAATCACAGCAAATGTTACCTGAACACAACCTGGTGGTCAACGTCGCCCCTTGACACATCGATTGGGGTCATCCTTTCGACCTCCTCAGTCAGAGTCAACCCCTCGTCAGCATCGCCCATATCTCGGTAAGTGTCAAGGTTGTCAGAATGTGGGTCATACTGTCGCAAATTGTCTGATCTACAAATTGATTCCATCTTCCACCCCTAGACGAATGCCCCCACCCAACAACAAGGCATTAACCTCTCCATGGCAACCAAAGGCACATATAGGCATCGCCACTACCTCTACAACGCCTAATTGGCTTCTTGATAGTGGTGCATCTCACCATGTAACTGTTGACCTCAGCAATCTATCCCTTCACACTCCTTATGATGGTCCTGACGACATTGTCATCGGTGATGGTACTGGATTACATATATCACACACTGACTCTACTTCTCTCTCAACTTCTACAAAATAATTTCAATTGCATGATGTTTTATGTGTTTCTAACATGAAAAGAAACATTATTTCCATATCTCAATTTTGCAAGTCCAATAACACTTCTGTTGAGTTCTTACCCTCTTTGTTTCGTGTGAAGGATCTATTGACGGGGGCAGTATTGCTGGAAGAACAACCTAAAGATGGTGTGTATGAATTGCCAACCTCCCCCTCATCACCTCGTCCATCTACTTTCACTAGTGTCAAAGTGTCTCACAATGACTGGCATCATCGCTTGGGTCATCCATCCGGGTCAATTCTACGCCACATTCTTTCTACATTCCACCTAGAGGTACATTCCTCCAGTCAAAATACCTCTTATTGTAATGTCTGCCTTAGCAATAAAAGTCATAAATTACCTTTCTCTCAATCATCTCTTGTGTCTCACTCCCCTCTCCAAATAATATTCTCTGACCTATGGACTTCTCCTATTTATTCCATTGATGGGTTCAAATATTATGTCATTTATATTGTTCTACTTAGTCTATTGCACGGAAGCTATGTGTTGATCATGCTATTTATTTTTAAGGTACTAAAAAAAATCAATATAAAAAAGTTAATAGGAGGTTAATCCTACTTAAGAATGTGTAGACAAATATTCGAGATGAATGACTATTAGTGACTATCACTGGTCATATTTACAAAATGTTTTAAATTTTATTATATTTATCATTATTTTGAGCCTAATTATTATTTATGCAACCAACCTTATCTTTTGGATATAATTTAATTTTGCTCTCAATAATTTTAAACCTTTTAATTTAGCCTCTATTGTTTGGGCTTAACTTGAACTTAGTTATTATAATATTAAAAGTTTCAATTTAGTTTTTATGGTTTAGGTAAATCTTATAAGTTAATTGTTCCTCTAGCTAGTGTTACCATATTGAGACTTCTTTACTTTACAATGAACTGCTGTTTTTTATTTGATTAAGTGTATGTTATTTTAATTTATGTTAGTGAAAATTATCTTGTTTAAAAATCTTGACATTTATTATGAATTATTATACCGTTAGCGTTTTATTGTATGATCATGTAAAATAAAGTTTACATGTGATATAGAGTTAAGTTGAGAACATGTGAACTTTTATCCATGTTTTAAGGGTTAATTACATGAATAGATAATTTGAAGCTCGAATTTACACAATTGACCATATTTATCAAAAATTTCAGCTTTGTCAATGACTCAATGGTAGAGCACTTTATGGTGTACTCCAACTTCAAGCTGTCGAGGCTTGCCAAAATAAAATTTATAAATACCGAAACTCCTAAGCTTTGCAGCTAGTTGTAACGGGTCGATCCGCAGAGAACCTAAATCAATCTCTCTTAACTAATTTCTATTTGTCTTTTAAACTAAAACTCAAAATAATACTGTGAATTAAAGGGGGAGTTAATTAAAACTAAACTAAACAAAAATTAAACTAACGGAAAAATAAATGTGAAAAGTAAAGAGCGGAAAAATAAATGTAACACGTGCTCCTAATTCGAGGGATCGGGATTTATCTTGATGCACTTAGATCATAGGGATTCTAATCATGCTTAGTAATTTAATTTCATGCACGCGAAATGTTTGCTCGTTTCCGTAGCAAACATCCCAATGAATTAATTAGAAAAGTGCAATTCTAATTAAACATGCTCCTTAATTAATCTAAGTTAGCTACGCTTAAACCAATCAAAGTACAGTAACGGGTAATATCGCGACGAACCAATTGATCGAGAAATCGACCAATTGGCGCGATTTCTCTTATTTCCCTAAGTCTATCGTGCAAACGTTAATTAAATATATTCTCCTACTGTCACTTAGGTTAGAATTAATTAGTCACGCTTAGACCCTTGTTACCTAGCGATTGAGGCAATTATACGTCCTAATCTTTAACGGTAGAACATGCATAAGGACTCGGGCGTCACTCCTAATCAGTCATACACGTTCTTGGGATGCAAACAAAGGAAGAGCATGCAAGAAATATACAATTCCAAGCTGGAAATTTAAGCTAAAACCCACCCTAAGCATCAAGACAACCTCTAAACTCGAATTACAGCACTTACCTTAGCTCCCCGTTGTGCAAATCAAGAGAAACGATTAATGTTGAAGCTTTATTGAAGAGAAAAGGGAAGAAATCTCAGTTTAGAGCTCCCACCCGAGCTTAAACAATGGTGGAAATCGAAAATGGGATGATAATTCGGCCAAAAATCGGAAGAGAAGGCTTTAAAGCCGTCTGAACGTCGAGACGCTAGGGTAGCGTCTCGACGCTGTGCCCTAAGTTGGCAGCGCGCGCGCACGGGGTAGCGTCTCGACGCTGGCAGCGTTGAGCGGGCGTTGAGACGCGCGCGCTCGACGCTTGCTCGCGTCAATCTCCAGCAATTAACGGGGTAGCGTCGAGATGCTTGGCCAAGCGCCGAGACGCTGAGCAGCGTTGAGCCAGCGTCTCGACGCTGCCACTCAACGCTTGCTCTCGGGTTTGGTGGCCAAAAATTGCCTTTCCATGGCAATTTTTGCCATTTCTTCAATTCTTCAAGCCCCTTCACTCCCGATGCGTCCATGAAGCTCTTAAACGTCACTTTAAGCCCCGAAACACGTCCTCGGACTCCCCGAGCTCTCGACCATGAGTTCACCTACAAAAAGGCATTTTAATCAATATTGAGCATGATTTTAGCTATAATTAGGGAGTAAATAATAGCTCTATTTTGGAGCTATCAAAATACCCCAAACCTAAATCTTGCTAGTCCTCGAGCAAGGCTATTCTGAATTATCTCTAAAGCCTAAAATTGCATGCATCGACTCTAACCTCAACACTTTTAAAAGCAAGGCATTTGCAACAAAAAGGGAACAATCGATTGCATGCACTAATTGAGAACTTTTCAAAAATTCAACTGTTACTCCCCTACGTGCGTGTGTGTATAGCCAACCTATTCTAGCTCTATTAGACCCGGAAAACTATATGCAACCCTACATCATGTTTTCCCCCTACTTCTAGCAATAAAGAACAGTTTAATGACTTTTCAACAATCAAGAGAGTAACAAATCAAAAGGCCTAAATATTTTCTTTTTCTTGAGTACTTTTTACTCTTCATTTCTTTTGATCCACTTTTTTTTTTACTTTTCTTTTGCTTCTCCAAGAGAGCCTAACACGTCAAGCCTAATTTAGCTTCACGTTTTTAAGGACTATTGCTCACTTCTATTAGTTCCCCTTTCATGTAGTGACAACCGTGGGTTACACGATCGCCCCTGGTTATACGGGCAACACAACAAGGAGGAGCAACTCTAGAGTTTTTATTTTCATGTTTACTTACTTTTTTTTTACTTAGGCAATAGCTTCGTTATAATCTCGATTAACCTATTACAACCTATCATGCATCAAGCCTTCCCTAGAGGTGCCTTTCGGGGTGAGAACATGATTTCAGGCTACATAAGATTATTCTAAGCCTACAGAACCAAGAATAGATTGCTAAGTGCTCGATAGATGCAAGGGAGCAACAAAAAAATTTTAAATTTTTTTTAAAAATGCTCAACTAACACATACAATCTCATGCTTTTCTAGATATGCAACTATGGAGAATTTAAAAGCATTTCCTAGATTGTCCTCATCGAACAACATGCAACAGCAGATAACAGCACTTCAAATTCAGAATCTCTACACCTCAACAACTACAGAAATCCATCCAACATACAACTCCACCCCCAACCTAAAAGGATACATAGTCCTCTATGTATCACACTTCAGACTAAGCAGTTAAAACGCACAAAATAAAAGGGAACAGAAAACCTCCCCTGAATTTTGTTAGGTTGTCGGTTGGAGCAGCGCAGTCTTCGCCCACTGTCCTGATCCTTAGGTCAAAACTCCTACAAAAGAAAGCAAGAAAAAGCTAAGCTAGGAAAATAAAAACTAAAAGTAAAAACAGGAAATTAAAAACTCATGGGTTCCCTCCCAAGAAGCGCAAATTTTTAACGTCGTTATGCTCGACGTGTCCTCCTCTCTGTCAGGGTACGTAGAAATTCTCGTACTTCTTCGGCCCCTTCTTCCTTGAATCAACAAAGCCTGCTAAGAGAAGCAAGCTCTTCGACTTTTGTAGGCAGCCGGACAGGGTTGTTATCTTTTTGGTATTTTTGATATATGGAAAAATAAAGGACTCAACAGACTCAAACAAAATAAAAGCAGACTCAACTGACTCAGTAGAAATAAAAGACTCAACTAACTGAAAAGAAAATAAAGACTCGATATGGGAAGGGATCAGATAAAAATTCTCCAAAAGACCAACATTCTCAGATGCACAAATGGAAGGGGGCATGCTAAATGAATCTCCTATAATACATGAATCATCACAAGGCAAAGCAAGAGGAGATACATTTTCAAAAGGCACAATTGCCACTTCTTCATCCATCGAAACATTATTTTCAGCACAAGTTGGTTCTAACTCATCAGTGAAAAGATTTCCAAAAACATCTTCAACATCAGAAATATGCTCAAGCTCATCCATGCATGATTCTTCAAATAAATTTTCAATACAAAATTCATGCTCTAAATCGAAATCAACAGGTGGAGGAATACTTACCTCTAAGAATTCTCTGAGATCTTGTTCATCACAAGCGAGAAATGCCGCCCAGAATTTCAATCCTGGAGAAGTCTCAGCTCCACTCAGCTCATTCGCATCGTCAGTCTCCTCAGGATATTCCTCGGGGCTAAGCTCAGCCTCCTTTTCGTCGTCAGACATCAAAGGAAAGTACTCGGACCCCAAGTCTTCCTTGGGCTCTTCTTGAGGCTGAACGTGTTCTTGATGGAATATAGTTGTTGGTTTCTGCAATTCAAAATTATTAGCGGCCATTCGCTCAACCATTTGTTCCAATAACATACCTGAGCGAGCTTGACTTTCCACTTGAGCTTTGTTGTATGCCTGATAATCCTCAACAGTTGATTTAAGCAAAGCAATTAATTCAGACATTTGAGCTTTCAATCCACTCATTTTATCAGAGAGAGAGATCCCTCGGAACCATACATTTTTTTTTTCTAACAAATAAAATTTAACTAAGAGAAATTAAATGGTTCCCCGGCAACGGCGCCAATTTTGGTAGAGCAGTTTATGGTGTACTCCAACTTCAAGCTGTCGAGACTTGCCAAAATAAAATTTATAAATACCGAAACTCCTAAGCTTTGCAGCTAGTGGTAATGGGTCGATCCGTAGGGAACCTAAATCAATCTCTCTTAACAAATTTCTATTTGTCTTTTAAACTAAAACTCAAAATAAAACTGTGAATTAAAAGGGAAGTTAATTAAAACTAAACTAAGCAAAAATTAAACTAACGAAAAAATAAATGCGAAAAGTAAAGAGCGGAAAAATAAATGTAACACGTCCTCCTAATTCGAGAGATCGAGATTTATCTTGATGCGCTTAGATCATAGGGATTCTAATCATGCTTAGTAATTTAATTTCATGCACGCGAAATGTTTGCTCGCTTCTGTAGCAAACAACCCAATGAATTAATTAGAAAAGTGCAATTCTAATTAAACATGCTCCTTAATTAATCTAAGTTAGCTACGCTTAAACCAATCAAAGTACAGTAACGGGTAATATCGCGACGAACCAATTGATCGAGAACTCGACCAATTGGCGCGATTTCTCTTCTTTCCCAAAGTCTATCGTGCAAACGTTAATTAAATATATTCTCCTACTGTCACTTAGGTTAGAATTAATTAGTCACGCTTAGACCCTTGTTACCTAGCGATTGAGGCAATTATACGTCCTAATCTTTAACGGTAGAACATGCATAAGGACTCGAGCGTCACTCCTAATCAGTCATACACGTTCTTGGGATGCAAACAAATGAAGAACATGCAAGAAATATACAATTACAAGCTAGAAATTTAAGTTAAAACTCTTCCTAAGCATCAAGACAACCCCTAAACTCGAATTAGAGCACTTACCTTAGCTCCCCATTGTGCAAATCAAGAGAAAATATTAATGTTGAAGCTTTATTGAAGAGAAAAGGGAAGAAATCTTAGTTTGGAGCTCCCACCCGAGCTTAAACAATGGTGGAAATCGAAAATGGGATGATAATTCAGCCAAAAATCGGAAAATAAGGTTTTAAAGCCGTCGAAGCGTCGAGACGCTAGGGCAGCGTCTCGACGCTGTGCCCTAAGTTGGCAGCGTGCGCGCACGGGGTAGCGTCGAGATGCTCGGCCAGCGTCTCGACGCTGGCAGCGTTGAGCGGGCGTTGAGACGCGCGCGCTCGACGCTTGCTCGCGTCAATCTCCAGAAATTGCCGGGGCAGCGTCGAGACGCTTGGCCAAGCGTCTCGACGCTGAGCAGGGTTGAGCCAGCGTCTCGACGCTGCCACTCAACGCTTGCTCTCGGGCTTGGTGGCCAAAAATTGCCTTTCCATGGCAATTTTTGCCATTTCTTCAATTTTTCAAGCCCCTTCACTCCTGATGCGTCCATGAAGCTCTAAAACGTCGCTTTAAGCCCCGAAACACGTCCTTGGACTCCTCAAGCTCTCGACCATGAGTTCACCTACAAAAAGTCATTTTAATCAATATTGAGCATGGTTTTAGCTATAATTAGGGAGCAAATAATAGCTCTATTTTGGAGCTATCACTCAACCATTTGAAACATAAACTATCCTTGAGTTTACATATTTTCCCATTAAGTTATTTTAAAATTACGAAAAAATTTAGTGTGATATTTTATGTATCCATCAAATTTCATACCCTCTCGACTTCCTTACCAATCGACTCAATCAATCAAAACTCAATTTCCCCCTCTTCTCCAAATGCACTTTCCCAAAGCAACCCTACAAAAAAAGGGAGAAAAAAAATCAATCATGTGCTCTTATACACATAGCTTAAACAATGGTTTATTCATTTGTCGATTTTTAGGGTCTGGTTTAGGGGTCTTGATAGCTCCAAAATAGAGCTATTGTTTACTCCCTAATTCTAGCTAAAATCGTGTTTAATTAATGTTAATTTTCTTTTGTTATAGGTGATTCACGGTTAGAGAGCTCGAGGAGTCCAAGGACGTGTTTCGGAGCAAAGAATGTCGTTTTAAGGCCTCAAGATCGCTTCGGGAAAAGAGGGGCCTCAAACATGAAGAATTTGCCAAAAGGAATCATCCCAAGGAAAAATAAAATGCCCAAACCTGAGAGCAAGCGTCGAGACGCTAGCTCGACGCTGTCCCGAAGCGTCTTGACACTCTGAACGCGCGCGCTGAAGAAATTATGTCTGTAGCGTCTCGACGCTACGGCGATTATATAGGCCAATTCTCCTATTTTTAGGTCATCTTCTTCATTTTTTCTGATTTCTCCATTGTTGTAGAGCTCGGTTTGGGAGCTCAAAACTCATTTTCTCCCCATTTTAATACATTGAAGCTTGATTCTTGTTATTTTTGCTTGATTCTCACAACGGGCAACTAAGGTAAGTGTTCTAATTTGAGGTTTAGGGATTATCTTGATGCTTGGGGAGGGTTTTTTATGAATTTCGAGCTTATAATTGTTGATTTCTTGCATACTCTTCCTTGGTTTGTATCCCAATAGCATGTGTAACTGATTAGGAGTGACGCCCGAGTTCTTATGCATGTTTTACCGTTAAAGATTAGGACGTATAATTGTCTCAATCGCCAAGTAACAATGGTCTAAGCGTGGCTAATTAATTCTAGCCTAAGTGACAGTTGCGGGTATGAATTAATTATTGTTTTCACGATAGACTGAGGGAAAGAGGAAAAATCGAGCTAGTTGGTCGAGTTCTCAATCAATTTCTTCGTCGCGATATTACCCGTAACTGTTTTTTAATTGGTTTAAGAGTAGCTAACTTGAATTGATTATTGGCCATGTTTAATTAGAATTTACGCCTCTAACTAATTCATGGGATGTTTGCTACGGAGACGAGTAAACATTTCGCATGCATGAGATACAATTGCTAAGCATGATTAGAATCCCTATGATCTAAGCGCATCAAGAAAATCTCGATCCCTCGAATTAGGAGCACGCGTTACATTTAATTTTTCGTTAGTTTAATTTTCCGCTTAGTTTAGTTTTCTTTAACTCCCCCGTTTTATCGCTTTATTTACTGTTTTAATTAAAAAGACAAATAGAAATTGATTTAGGTTCCCTGCGGATCGACGCGTTACCACTAACTACAAGTTAGTTTAGTAGTATCGGTATTATAAATTTCATTTTGGCAAGCCTCGACACCTTCAGATTGGAGTACACCATAAAGTGCTCTACCAGGTGTACATGGGTTGGGTTGGAGGGTTTTCCAACCCAACCCAAATATTTTGGGTTTGTGGATTCCCAACCCAACCCTTCAATTGGGTTGGGTTGGGTTGGGTCGTCGAGTTGGTGTTTTTTTTTTAATTATTTAAAATCCTATGCTCATTCATATTCCACAAATACGACATATATTATTGACACTAATAATTAAAATCTCATCAAACTCAAATATCAAATACAACATCAAAAAATCATAATGCAATTGAGTTAAAAAATAAATAGAGATATTGTTTACTAAACCGTACTAAGGTCATGTTTACTTCCCTCCAAACGTAATGAATCAATGGTAATTCTGACTGTGGGAGGGCGTTTACCAAAATCTGCAAACATAATGACACTATGAGTCCCACATCAAAATTTGTAATCCCATTACCCAATTTCTCCACAATCTTGGGTGCTCAATGGGATTAGATTACCATTGCTGATTACGTGGGGCCCACCCATTTTTTAGTCATTTCCTTCCATAAATGCTCCTTCTCTCCCTTCCTCGATTCGCGCATTTGTTCACCTGATACACTTTGTCATTTTTTTTTCTTTTCTTCCTCTGTTCTTCAATCCCTAATTTATTTTTCATCCAACACATTTACGTTTCCTTCCACAAAACTCATGTACATTTTTTCTAGGTGTTTATCGAGACGAAATGCTTGAAGATCTTCATATTTTTCGGATATTAATCTTTGGCATACGTAGAAGATAAGTCGTCTTCAACCTCGTAATCGATCGGATTAATGCACAAAAGATGAAAAAAATACATATTTACACGATTCGGCAAACTATCATGATTTTTATTACGAGCATCAAGATGATTAACAACTTGATTGAAAACACGATTACAAACATGACTACAAACATGATTAGTATCATGCGTCCACACTTTCCCAAACAAAACAAGTTTGTCTTTTTCATCCAAACTTTACACGTGAAGCAATCACCAACTGCTTATTCAAAAAAACTGGAAAACAAAAAAAAAACGACCATACCTAAGAAATCAGAAAAGAAAAAAAAATAAAGGAGAGTTAAAGTAAACATGTTGCCTTGGCGGGTTGTTGGGCTGATGTCTACATTCATTCCTTTGTGTCAGATGATATTGATATAACGATCGGGGGATGTTCTCTAACTTTCCTCTTCCTAGTTTCCTTCTTCATTCCTTCCACATTCCTCTTCTCATTTAGTGTCCTGTTTTCCCACACTTTTTTTTTCCTTATTATCATCTTCTTCCTTCTTCATCTCTTTCAGCTTCTTCATTTCTTCGAACTTCTTCTTCATATCATTGAACTTCTTCGGGAAATTGTAACTTTTTCCTCACCGTACTCTCTTGAGTCTCATTCCTCGGTGGTTGATTCACACTCGACAGAGATTGTTCTTGCTCCATAGGTGGTAAGTTGTGAGTCAAACGATGAGCAAATGTTCCAATTTCTAATTTATCTCCAGCCTGGAATGTAGGCGACGACGAGTATGATGAAGAATCATCTGATTCAGGTAACAGTGGACCGTCCACTGGTTCCTCTCCATACTCGTCTGATGTGGTTCTACCTGTATTGTAAGAAGAAGCACTAGATTGGTCTGGAGGAGGATACGATGGGTAGATGTCGTTGAAGGAATCATCAGAAGACATTTTCTGAGGATGCAGAAGACTGATATATTGGTTTTTGGTTTAGGAGAAATCGGATAGATGAATAAGAATGAGAAGTTGTAACATAAATAATGTTTGAAATTTTGCATTAACTACCATGAATGACATTTAACCCCCAACTATCATTACAAGATATCACCATCATGTAAATATTAGTCGGCGTCGTCTCACTTCCCCAAGTCTAGTTAATGTGCGCCTGAAGGAGGAAAATAAAGTCATAAACATAGGTAGTTGGTATACTTAATCATACGCATGAGTGGACCCACGAGTACAAATATGTTCACGATTAGTCCCCTGATTGGTATAGCGAGTACTCACACGAGTACTTCCACGTACATGATTGGTATTATGATTGTTCTCATGATTTGCAACATGATAAACATTTGTTTCACGATTAATTTTTGAAAAATGTGTACATGGTATAAAAGCATGCGAATGTGATTAGGGTTTCATTATTTGGCCGACACGCTTTGACAAATAGTGGAAAGAATTTTCGAAAGCTAGGAACATCGTCTTCGTCCTTCATCAGGTGAATTTTTTAGGGTTTACATTAATCGGGTTTGCACTATCTACGTCTCTCATCCCCATTGTTTTATAAAGTTTTTAGGGTTCATCCCACTCCATTGGCTTTGAACGACCTTGATTCACGTATACATATTTTGTCATATGAATTTTTTAGGGTTTATGTTACATTCATCTGGTTTGAACTATCTATGTCCCTCATCCCCATAGTTTTATGAAGTTTTTAGGGTTCATCTCACTTCATCGGCTTTGAACGACCTCGATTCACGTATGCATATTTTGTCATATAAATTTTTTAGGGTTTATTTTACATTCATCCGGTTTGAACTATCTATGTCCCTCATCCCCATAGTTTTATGAAGTTTTTAGGGTTCATCTCACTCATCGGCTTTGAACGACCTCGATTCACGTAGGCATATTTTGCCATATGAATTTTTTAGGGTTTATGTTACATTCATCCGGTTTGGACTATCTATGTCCCTCATCCCCATAGTTTTATGAAATTTTTAGGGTTCATCTCACTTCATCGGCTTTGAACGACCTCGATTCACATATGCCTATTTTCTCATATTAATTTTTTAGGGTTTATGTTACATTCATCCGGTTGAACTATCTATGTCCAATATAAGTGCAAGATCCAACCAACCATTCACATATTGGATCTAACAATATGTTTGAAACAAAAAATAGGGTTTATATTACTTCCACTAGGATCACATTTTGTTTATTTATTTTCTAACTATTTGTTTTTTTTTCCTTTTTTTATTAGATAATTTATATTTTCTTTTTTCTCTCTCTCGCAACCCCATTCTTTTTCTTCTCTTTTTAATTCTCTCGCTATCTTTCATTGTTTTCCAACTTTGTTTTTTTGTATTATGTAATTTATACTTCCTTTTATTTTTTTTTTAATTTCAAAATCAATCCATAATAGATCTAAACTCTAAAGCAACTTTATTTTGTTTTGAATTATTTTTAATACAAAGTTTTGTGTTGTATTATTATTACATGATATATTTATTTGTAATGACATTTCTATTAATTAGTGACATATATATTATTATGCTAAGTTTTGTGTTGCATGTTTAAAGAATAGAATGCCCACTTTATGAATATTATAATATCGTTTTTAATTTATTAAATCAAATAAAAAGTTATTTTATTATTGAATTATGAATCATGTATTTGTTGAACAAAATTTGTAAGGTATAAATTATTCAAGTTCATATTCATTTTCCATTCTTCAATATTATTCTATTATTGAACTACGTTTTAACAAGGTTTTCTCTCTCGTCTGCGTACGCGTCGTTTCTCTTCTTGGGAGTTTTCTAGGGCTACTCCTAACGGTTCAGGCAGCGGTGCGCGGTGGCAGGGCGGTGAAAACGAACGAGAGTGAGGCGGTGGGGGCCAATCAGAAGCACAGGGTGTGTGGTTGGGTTCCAATTTTTGGTTCGCAAGGACAGTGGCACGATTTGGTCTTCGGGATTCCAAGCAGATGGCGGTTGCCAGTGGATCCTCTCGTATACAGACGGCGGTGGTCCGATTTGCATCAAGGGGCTTCATCTTCTAAATTTTAAGGGGTAAGTTTTCCGAATTTGACTCTTTTTGATTTTGGTGTTGTGCGGCTGAAGGTTTTTTTTTTTGGTATTCGATCAGTTCATCTTCTGATTTCTGAGGGGGTGAGCTTTTCGAGTTGAGTTTTTTTCGGTTTGGGTGTTGTGTGGCTAGAGGTTCGTTGTCCAGTTCCGTACCCCAAAAGAGAAGAACTGGGTTCTGACAACGGGTCTGTGGACATTCGATCGAGCTTTGGTAGTGTTGGTGGAACCGTAAGGGTCTGATTTAGTGTCGCAGTTTATTTTCGATCGATGTTCTTTCTAGGTCCATATTCATAATGTGCCTTTGAACTGGCAGGTGCTGGAGCAGGCCTGGAGGTTGGGGCATAGGATTGGTCGTGTTGAGGAGGTGGATGGTGTGGGTCTAGGTGATTGGATTGGTCCAATTTTGCGCCTACGCATGGTGTTGTAGATTGATAGGCCACTGCGTCGGGGTTTTCGCATTGAAGATGACTCAGGTAATGAACATTGTTGTCCTATTTTATATGAACGATTGCTTGATTTCTGTCATGGGTGTGGGAGATTGGGCCATGTGAGACGGGAGTGTGGTTCTACCTGTGGGAAAGTTGGGGTAGGGGCAAACAGTATGGGGAGTGGATGAGAGTCATTCTGTTAACTTTGGTTAGTGGCAGGAAAGAGGGGGAGGGTTTGGGTCAGGGGAGCTGAGTCTGCGAGCGTGGGGGTCGGGGGAAGTGGGAAGCAAGTGGTTGAGATTGTGGCGCCAGTGTCGGTTGAACCGGCGGAGGGTTTAGTAGGGGCGGTGGAGTGGGGGACGACGGTCGAAAATCTAGTGGGGGTGAGCAAACGGGTGAGATGACTATGGAGCGTCTTGTTTTCGCTGCAGTGGAGAAAAGTGTAGGTCCAGGCCAAAAGGATGGGGGGAACCAATAGGGGTGGTTGAGGATAGTATGGAGCGTTCTTCTTCTGGCGACGAGAGTGTAGGTCCATGCCTTGTAAGTATGAGGGTCTATGAAATTAGCCTAGAGTGTCTTGCTTCCTGGATGGCGGTAGAAAGTGAAGGTCTAGGGCCAGTTCCTCGGATCCCTACATCAGAAAAGGGGAAGGAGAAGGTCGTGAGTCCGGGAGTGGAGTCTTTGGCCTTGTTATCCGATGAGATTGAGGATCGTATGCCAGTGGATGGGGATCAAGACAGTGTTGGGGGGGGGGGGGGAATCTCTGAAGGGGTGGAAAAAGCGAGCGAGGGTGCTTTTGAGGGAGGGATTGGGTGGTGATGACTTTGTAGTGGGGGCTTTAAGGAAGCGCGAGAGATTGGAAGAAGATGGGGTGGTTTTGACACAAGAGAGGGAATTGGGAAAGAAGGCACAGAGAAGTTTCAGGCGAGCAGGGTCATTCGGACTCGACTGATCCTTTCGTTTTGGCGGTGGCTTCGTTGGAGTCCCGCCATCCATTATGAATATGTTGTTTTGGAATGTACGGGTGATGGGTTTGGACCGTGCATTCCAACGATAGCGCAAGGTGGTGCAATCAAGGAGACCTCGGCTTTTGTTCTTGTCAGAGACAAAAGTACTGAGTTTGCGTTTTACGAACCTGAAGTTTGAGTTGGGTTTTTCGAATTGCTTATGTGTTGATAGTGTGGGGAGCAAAGGCGGTTTGGCACTGTTATAGACGACGGAGGTGAGCTTTAACCTCTTGACTGCCTCACCTCATCATGTTGATGGTTGGGTGGATTGGGATGGAAAACAGTGGAGGTTTATAGGATTTTATGGGTACCCTCAGGGTGAGCAGAAACATTTGTCGTGGTCTTTACTCAGGCAGTTGCGGGGCAGTGAATCGCCTTCGAGGCTGGTAGGGGGACTTTAATGTTGTGCTTTACCAGTCTAAGAAGAGGGGCGGAAGGGAAAAATCGAAATCCGAGATGCGGGGTTTCCGAGAGGCAGTGGATGATTGTGGGATGCTGGATTTGGGTTTTTAGGGGGATTTGTACACATGGTGCAATGGTCGGCCTGGGCAGGAGACGGTTTGGGAACGTCTCGATCGGTGTGTGGGAAATGTGGCATGGCGGGATCTTTTCCCTCATGCTACAGTTGAGCATTTGGATTACAGTAGATCCGACCATCGACCGCTCCTTCTCTCGCTACGATCAGAAGGTAAGGGGCGCGGCAACCGGGCCGAGGGATACTGATGTTCGAAGAAGTATGGCTACAGGCTTTGGACTTTGAGGGTGTCGTACGTGAGAGTTAAGGGGTGGAGACAGTTCCAGTAGGTCCGGCGAAGTTGGCAGTTGCATCAGGACAATGTATGGCTTCGTTGTCCCGCTGGGGGCGAGGGTTGGTGGGAAACTATTCATAGAGGATCTGTGAGGCCACGTCCCCGATTCAGCAGGCTATGGTTGACCTCGAACAAGCTAAGTCCCGGAGGAGGTTGGAACGGGCAGAGGGCGAGTGTTACGTCTCCAAAAGTGACCTTTTTAGGACTTATTTATCTTAGAAAGATGTACACTCTTAGGTGTTTTTGATAGGATTTAGCTTAAACCTATGTTTATATGTGAGAATTAGAAGAAGGAAGCTAAATTAGGACTTGTGTGCAAAAGGAGAGAAAAGGAATGAAAAAGGAAGTTAAAAGAATGAAAATTGCTCATTGCGGAAGCATTGCGGAAACATTGCTAAAACCGCAATGTTTTAAGTGAAATCCGTAAGTTGGCTAACCTTTTTCTGTTGTGATCCGATATTTCAGGGATTCGTTCTTTCTCCTCCATCCATATTGAAGTACGACGTTGAGGATGGATGGTTCTCCTTGGCCCAATCGCACCTGCAGAATACTATAAAAGGAGGTCAAAGAGGAAGGTTTAATCATCATCCGAAAGCGTAGAAGTCTCTTCGCAGCGCAGTCTTTTCCATTCATTCTCTTCTCCGTCTGCTGGTTTGAGAGGTTCAGCTGTTGGAGTCGAAAATCTGATAGGAAGGAGAGAAGACATCTTCTCTCCTGATTGGATTCATCCAAGCAAGGCTTACCTTTCTCTCCCTTCAGCCGAGGCGTTTGCGACGAGGCGATCAAGCTCATTTTACTGCTTTCTGTCTTTACTTTTCATTTCCAGCACCGTTTTGTTGTTATTTCTTTTCCATTAGTTAATCCATTCCATTTCGTTGCTTTCTGTCTTTATGTTACTCACTTTAAGTCTTCATCTGTTCATTCAAACAATTGATTAATCAAAGCACAATTCAGCATTTCACACTTTGTCTTTATCTTCTCTGCCTACTGTTTTTCCTTGCTGTTTTGTCTTTCATTTTCTTCTAAGCGTGTCTACTTCATCTATTATTTATGTTCTCTCTACATCCATGAGTAACTAAGTCACATAGGGGCATGCTAATGACAATACTATAGGCTAAAACACGTGAACCAAGCATGTAGGATAGCTCTCGAATGCATTGATTGTATGTAAGCTTCATCCCACGGGCAATTTCGATTGGCCATCCATTTTTTCCAAAGAACTCCTAACCTCTGGAAGGAGTAAGAGTTCAGAGTCATACACTCATGCTAGCCTCTCAAGGTAGCCAGAAAACGACCTAGGAATAGGCGTTTTCCTAGTACAAATCATAACTTGCTGCTTTAACAAGATGCTTAAGACCTTACTTGGACATGAGTAAACTAAAGAATCTAATGCATGAAATCGGAAGATACATGAGAATGAGTTAGTTTGATGCATAGTAAGTTGATCCAATGTTTGAGAATCGTGTGAAAATGCCTATAGAGGAGTCGTTAGTAGCCCTTGTTTCTCCATTTTACACACTTTCGCTGTTAGTAACATTGCGGTAAAATTGTTGTTCTCGCAATTCTACTAAGTTAAAAATTCTGCTTAGCTATTTTTCTCTTCGTTTATTAATCTCTTCTCTTTACGGTTGAGTTTATCATTGACTTGCACTTGTTCATGTTGCTATCCTTTATTGATTCATTAGTAATTAGGCAACTTAAAACCAAATCTACCCCATCAAATCCACCCAATCTTGCTTAACAATACACTTCGCGAGTAACTAATAATAAATCTCTGTGGGAAAACGAATGAAAAAATACTTATTACTTGCTACAAGATCATGTATGCTTGCATGTTCTGAGTGCTCTATCCTTGCATATTTCTTTTAAACATTGAGCACGCAACAAGTTTTTGGCGCCGCTGCCGGGGATTTAGTTTAGTGAAAACGAAGTTTGTTAAGTTTGAAAAACAAAGTTTAATATCTATTGGAACTGATCTTTTTTTCATTTCTTTTGCAGGTACCATTGGGTTAGTTTATGAATGAGCCTTCAAGTAGCGATCTAGAGTTCAATCCTGAGCCTGAGAGATTACTTAGGGCCAGAAATAGAGCTAAGAAATGTCTCTTTAACCAACCCTCTATACCTCCAATAACTGCTGAAACCGCAGAGTCTCCGCAATTCTATCAAGAAGAAATGGATATACCAGTCCCAAATCCGGTACCTACCACTCGCAATCCCATCGAAATAGCGAATGATAAGAATAGTGCCATTCTTTCCTACCTAGTACCTATGCCTGGGGAGCTAAACCCAAGCATAATCCGCCCTGAAATTACTGCCAACTCATTCGAGTTAAAGCCAGTAATGTTCCAAATGTTGTCCACTGTGGGACAATTCTTTGGAGTGGAAAATGAGGATCCCCACAACCATCTTAGAAACTTCCTAGGAGTTAGTGATACCTATCTCATCCCTGGAGTTTCCCAAGAAGCCTTGAGGCTCTACCTCTTCCCCTACTCATTAAGGGACAAAGCAAAGACGTGGTTAAACTCATTACCCTCTGGATCAGTCCTCAATTGGACAGACTTGGCAGAGAAATTCCTAGTAAAATATTTCCCACCTGATAGGAATTCTACCTTTCGTGATGACATAGTCAAGTTCAAACAAGCTGAAAATGAGTCACTTCACGAAGCTTGGACAAGGTTCAAGGACCTTCTGATTAAATGTCCACACCATGGTATTCCATGGTGTATTCAAATAGAGGTCTTTTTCAAAGGATGCAACCCCAGCACCAGACAAGTGTTAAATTCATCTGCTGGAGGTTCCATGCTGTCCAAGAGTTATAATGAAGCCTATGAGATCTTGGAGAAGATCTCAGCATCTCACTGTAGGTGGTCAGATGATCCAATCGAGCCAAGTAGAGCTCCAAATAAGGACGCACTCAATGCCATGAGTAGCCAAATAAGCGCCCTGACCAACCTAGTTAAACAAATGGCTCAAGCCAATCTCCAAACAAGTGTCAACACCGCCACAGCCATGTCAATGGGCACACAACCAAGTCAAGGTGAGACACTTATCTATGGATTCTGTGGGGAAGGGCACCTGTATGAATACTGCCCTGGGAATCCAGCCTCAGTCTGCTATGTTGGAAGCCAACAGCAGCCTAGGAACAACCCCTATTCCAACACTTACAATCCTGGTTGGAGGAACCACCCAAATCTTTCATGGGGTGGCCAACAGAATGCTAACCAAGCTCCTAACCAACCAAGACCGAGTGGAACACCTGGTTTCACTCCCCAACATAACCAATCCATGTATCAAAAACCCTACAACCAACCAGTAGGGTCTTCTGTAGAAAATCTACTCAAAGAGTACATCGCCAAGAATGATGCTACTCTACAAAGTCAGCAAGCTACCCTTAGGAGCCTAGAGAACCAAATAGGGCAACTAGCCAATGAACTCAAAAAGTAGGCCCCAAGGTAGACTACCTGCTGACACTGAGGTGCCAAGGAGAGATGGAAAAGAACAAGTTCAAGCAATTGAACTTAGAAGTGGGAGACCATTGGTGAACAACACTAGAGAAACACCAAAGAGAGTAGAGAACAATGAGTCTAGTGCTCCACTGGAGTCTCTGCCAAACCAAGGTCAACCATCACCAAGCACATCAGGAGCAAGGCTGGAGCCAATCATAGAAGAGATAGAAGAAATTCCAAGGCCTCCACCTATCCTGAGGCGACCTGAACTGCCTGCATATGTGCCACCACCTCCATTCCCTCGAAGGCTAAAGAAAAAACAAGAACAGGAAGTGCACTTTAACAAATTTTTAGAAATTCTTAAACAAGTGCATGTTAATATTCCTTTTGTAGAAGTTCTACAGTCTATGCCTTCTTATGTTAAATTTCTGAAGGATATAATCACTAACAAAAAAATAATTGGTGAATTTGAAACAGTGAATCTCACTGAGGAGTGCAGTGCCATACTCCAGAACAAGCTACCCAAGAAGGAGAAGGATCCTGGTTCCTTCACCCTACCAGTGGAGTTAGGAGGCAAGCACGTGGGCAGAGCTCTTTGTGACCTGGGAGCCAGCATAAACCTCATGCCCCTATCACTATTCCGCCAGCTAGGAATAGGAGAAGCACGTCCAACCACTGTCACTTTACAACTTGCAGACAGATCCATAGCATACCCTGAGGGTAAGATTGAGGATATTCTTGTAAAGGTTGACAAGTTTATTTTCCTTGCAGATTTCATCATCCTGGATTATGAAGCAGACAAGGAGGTCCCCATCCTATTAGGCAGACCATTTCTAGCCACAGGTAGGGCCCTGATAGATGTCCAGAAAGGTGAGCTCACTATGAGGGTTCATGATGAGGAGGTCAAATTTAGTGTTTTTAAAGCCTTAAGGTACCCCTCTGACTCTGAATCTTGTGCTAGCATGGACATTGTAGATTCACTGATGGAAGAACAGCTGGAGCATGAATTATTAACTAAGCATGCTAATGAATATGTACAATTAGATTTAACTGATTTGAATGTTTCTGAGATAATGGATATACCTGTAGATAAAACACAGCATGTTTGTATAAATAAAGACCTGACTGACAGATCCTTGAATCTTTTAAAACCATCCATTGAGCATCCACCTGTCTTAGAATTGAAACCTTTACCCACTCACCTCAAGTATGCATATCTAGGAAGTAATGATACTCTGCCTGTTATTATTTCATCTAAATTGAGTGAGAAGCATGAGGTTGAACTGATATTATTACTTAAGCAGCATAAAAAAGCTATTGCATGGACTATTGCTGACATTAGAGGCATTAGCCCTTCTTACTGCATGCATAAAATAATATTAGAGGAAGAGCATACACCCCGAGTAGATCACCAACGTAGGCTGAACCCCTCTATGAAAGAGGTAGTTAAGAAAGAGATTATAAAGTGGTTAGATGCAGGTGTAATCTTCCCTATAGCTAGTAGTCAGTGGGTGAGTCCTATACAATGTGTACCTAAGAAGGGGGGGATGACTGTAGTAGTAAATGAGAGCAATGAACTGATTCCAACTAGAACTATTACAGGATGGAGAGTTTGCATGGATTATAGGAAATTGAATAAGGAAACAAAAAAAGATCACTTCCCTCTACCATTCATAGATCAGATGTTAGACAGGATAGCTAGTAGAGCCTACTACTGCTTTCTAGATGGTTATTCTGGATATAACCAAATCACTATAGACCCTAAGGACCAGGAGAAGACCACCTTCACTTGCCCTTTTGGAACCTTTGCCTTTCGCAGAATGCCTTTTGGCTTATGCAGTGCACCAGCAACGTTCCAAAGGTGCATGTTGGCAATCTTTTTTGACTTAGATGAATCCATGATAGAGATATTTATGGATGACTTCTCAGTCTTTGGTGATTCATTTACAAACTGTTTAGAGAACTTAGGACAAGTCCTGGCTAGGTGTGAGGAGACCAACCTAGTCCTTAATTGGGAAAAGTGTCACTTCATGGTGGAAGAGGGGATAGTCCTAGGTCATAGAGTGTCTAGAGCAGGAGTGGAGGTCGATAGGGCCAAGATTGAAATAATAGAGAAGTTAGTGGAACCTCAGAATGTGAAAGCCATTAGAAGTTTCTTAGGACACGCAGGCTTCTATAGAAGGTTCATTAAGAACTTTTCAAAGATCTCCAAGCCCTTGTGTGAGCTTCTAGAGCTGAACAAACCATTCATCTTCTCTAAAGAATGTTTCTTAGCCTGGAAAACTCTTAAGGAGGCATTAGTCAAAGCACCTATTATAGTAGGACCAAATTGGGACCTCCCATTTGAGATGTTATGTGATGCAAGTGACTATGCTGTAGGGGTTATGCTAGGACAAAAGATTGACAAACTAACACACCCTGTATACTATGCTAGTAAGACACTTAATGAGGCACAATGTAATTACACAACTACGGAGAAGGAGATGCTAGCTGTAGTATTTGGAAGTTTAGGAATTACATTGTAGGCACTAGGACAATCGTGTACACTGACCATTCTGCCTTAAAATACCTCATGAGAAAGGCTGATGCTAAGCCTAGGTTGATTAGATGGGTGTTGTTGCTGCAGGAATTTGATTTAGACATTAGAGATAAGAAAGGATGCGAGAATGTGGTTGCGGATCATCTTTCCAGATTGCAACATAATTGCGATAACATTGCGAAAACCGCAATTTCTGATGCTTTTATCGATGAGCATGTCTTTGTATTAGCACATCGTGATAACGATGAGGAACCTTGGTTTGCTGACATTGCTAACTTCCTTGCATCGCAGGTACTACCAACTTTCAAGGGAGGACAAGAAAAGAAGAGGTTTCTGCATGAAGCTAGGAAGTTCATATGGGATGATCCTACACTTTACAAGACATGTGCAGATGGTTTGCTGAGGAAATGTGTGTCAGCTGCTGAGGCGAAGTCTGTGCTGCAGCACTGCCATACAGCCCCCTATGGTGGACATTTTGGTGGCCAAAAGACAGCTGCAAAGGTGTTCCAGAGTGGCTACTATTGGCCCACGATCTTCAAGGATGCCCACGAATACGCACACAGCTGTGATGAATGCCAGAGAACAGGTAACCTTAGTCGAAAGGATGAGATGCCTCTCACTTACATCCTAGAGTTGGAGCTCTTTGATGTGTGGGGCATTGACTTCATGGGGCCATTTCCCCCATCATCAGGTAACCTTTACATACTTGTAGCTGTAGACTATGTGTCTAAATGGGTAGAGGCCATAGCATGTCCAAACAATGATGCCAAAACAGTCATTAAGTTCCTTAATAGACACATCTTTACTAGGTTTGGTACACCTCGTGCTATAATTAGTGATGAAGGGACACACTTTATTAATAAAGCTATGGAAAAAGTGTTGGCTAAATACAATGTTAGACATAGAGTAGCCACCCCTTATCACCCACATTCGAATGGCCAAGCTGAAATATCAAATAGGGAGATTAAAAACATACTCGAAAAAGTGGTCAAACCCAATAGAAAAGATTGGTCGTTTAAACTCGAGGATGCACTTTGGGCATATAGAACTGCATATAAGACACCCCTAGGTATGTCTCCTTATAGACTTGTGTATGGCAAAGCATGTCACTTACCATTCGAATTGGAAATTAAAGCGTTTTGGGCCTTGAAAGAACTGAATTATTGCGTGACCGATGCGGGAACATTGCGGTCTTTGCAATTACATGAGCTTGATGAGCTTAGACATATGTCCTATGAAAATGCTAAAATGTATAAGGAAAAGACTAAGATTTGGCATGATAGTAGACTTAGGATTAAGGACTTTAAGAAAGGTCAACTTGTCTTGTTATTTAACTCAAGGTTGAGATTATTTCTAGGCAAACTTAAGTCCAGATGGTCAGGTCCTTTTGTAATAACTAACGTGTTTGTTCATGGTGCAATCGAGATTAGGAACCTGCAGCAAGGGCAACCGTTCATGGTTAATGGTGCACGATTGAAGCATTACTATGAGGAAGGAGATGTGAAGACTCTCTCGGCCTTCCTCTTGACTGAAACGTGAAAATGAGAGCGAGAGAGGACGAGTGATCACTGTGCTCGTCCACGCGAGGCTATGCCTTAGTTTATTTTTTGCTATTCTTTCGGTTACGATTTGTGTATATTTTTGTGTGATTTTAATTACGAATTTGATGTTGATTTTATTTCTTTTAATAGGGAATCGATAGAGGGAATCAAGGAGATGAATCCAGGATAAAAAATCGGGGAAGATATTGGGCCAAATCAAAGATTGAGTTGAGGAAATATGGGCATTTGAAACGAAGAAAATCTCCAACGGCCATTTAATTGCGGTAGATTTGCGAAATCCGCAACAGAAATAGCCGTTGGGATTTCCATCATTACTTATAGCCGTTAGAAGCGCTCTGATCCGTACGCTTCCCTCATTCCCTGAACTCCAAGAAAACTCTCTCCTTCTTCCTCTGCAATCCCTCTTTCCAGATTCTTACGATTCCACCATGGTGCTAACGAGAGCTGAGAGATCTGCGTCCAAGAAGAAGGCCGACGACGCTGAGATTGCTGCGAGAGAGGCACTCCTTGCCTTGGCAGACGCTGAGGCCGCGCGAACTGAACGCCTTCCCAAGCTTCCTGTTCGCAAGAAGAAGTGGAAGGTAGTGACGGAGATTCCTGCTGGACCATCTGAACCAGCAGGAACGCCCAAGAAAAGGAAGTGGAAGAAGGCTGAGGCCGACGCAGCAGTCGAGAAGAAGACTCCCTCTGTGGAGAGTCAAGAAAGTGGCCGTCCATCCTATGAGACGGCCAGGCAAAGCCGTTCTCCATCTCCACCGGCGCGAAGCCCTGAACCATCGCCGTCGCCGCAGAGCTCTGAACACTCTCCACCGCCGCAGAGCCCTGAAGCATCACCCATCTCCCAAACGCCTGAACCTGAAATCCCAGATGCAGAGCATCAAGAATCGGCGCAGGGCGGTGAAGAAGCTGAAGAAGAAGAGGTCTTCTCTCCTTTGAGGGAAGTCAGCCCCGAGAGCCCTGCAGAGGGGGATGATTCGATGGAGGAGACATTGGGGGATTGCCTCCAACAGATCACAACCAAGGCGAGATTGAGAAAGAAAGCCGCCAAGGTTGTCAAGGCCAAACGGCCAAAAACATCGAAGAAGTCCAAGAAAAAGAAAGCTAGGGGTGAGCCTTCATCAAAGAAGGTTAGTAGTGAGCCTTCCCCAAAGAAGCTCAAGATCGAGGCTGCTGAATCAGCCAAACCAAAAGACAAGGGGAAAGCCAAGTTGTACCCCGAAGATGAGCCTCAATCTGTGAGGTATGTGTCCTCTGATGCTGAGTCGAGAGGCACTGAATTAAGGAAGAGGGACCTGCTGCATGAGAAGGGATTCCTCGACGCGCTAGCAGACCTGCCGCAATTCTTGCGCGCAGGGATCACCAATCACGGCTGGGAGGAGCTGTGCAGACCACCCGTCCCCGCCTACTCCAGCATGGTGTATGATTTTTACGCCAATTTGATGAACCCTGAAGATGGCCTATCTGTGGTCAGAGGAGTCGAGGTGAATTTCTCAGCGAAGGCAATCAATGAAGCCTATGGCCTCAAGGGTCAAAAACACACTGACTATGCCAGGATCGTTGATGCGCCAACAGAGGCTGTCTTGGAGGAAGCAATTCGGATCATTGGCCAACCTGAGGCAGCGTGGACAGTTTCACGCAATGGGAAGCACACCCTGATGAGTGCTACCCTCACAGCCAAGGCAGCTGTCTGGGTTTCCTTCGTGCGGAGGAAGCTGTCCCCAGTGACCCACGAGACCACCATCAACCAAGGCAGATCGCTGCTGGTCTATGAATTCATGAGAGGCCTCACAATCAACGTTGGCGAGGTCATTGCAGCCTCAATCGCTGACTGCGCCAAAAAGGGTAAGGGTCCACTTTTCTTTCCCAATACAATCACTAAGCTTTGCTTACGTGCAGGGGTTCCAATCGAGCGGATGGAAAGGCAGCTGGCCTACACGGGGCACCTGGAGCTGCCTACAGGCCTGAGGATGCGCAGAAAGGGGAACATGGAGTTCGAGCTAGATGGCCTGGCTGCTGCTCAGGCTCTGTCAATGGCCTGTCTGATGGATCTGCAGAAGAAGATGGCGCAATGGGCCACATATGCGCAGGCAAGGGATAAAGATGTTGCTGACCAATTAGGCTGCATCTTTCCTGAGTTCCCCAAGGACCTACTGACTCCATGGGCGCCTCCAAGACCAAGAAGGGATGATGATGATGAGGACATCTGAGTGCTAGGCTGATTGGCATTCAAGGGAGTATTTTCTGTTCCCTAAAAGAAAAAAAAATATAATCAAACTGTTTTTTTTGTTGAACCATGTGAATTCTGCTATTTTGGAGTCAATTTTGATCTGTTTTTAGTTCTTTATTTTTGTTGTTTAGATTTGTTCAGTATAGTCTGATGGTAGCTGAATAGGTAGATTAGTTTAGTTTCCTTTTTGTATAGCTGAAATGACTGGAAAGAGCATGCATAGGGGCCTTGATCACTGATATATCTGCCCTGTATCCATTGCGAAATAATTGCGGAATCCGCAATTTTTGTTAGTAATTGCATGTTTTTGACTGACTGTTTAGCTAGGCTGGTTCTGTTTAATTTTGTTCTTTTGCTGCTATCTTAACTACCTTATATAGCCTATCTAAATGCATGCTGGATGAGTGTCTTAAGGCACCTTTAATAGTTTAAATTAGCCTCTTAAAAAGTGCTCAGCATGCGTAGCTTTAAGTCCTTACCTGCATATTTTTATAAATTTCTGCTGCTGTAATGTTTGCTTTTAGAATGTTCTGTCTATCCCTAGGGCTTTTAGATTCTCTTTTGTTTTACCTTAGACTAGATGCTTCTAGGACAAGTTTGGGGGTGTGCCACCTCAGACACTCATTGGGGACAATGAGTAGTTTAAGTTTGGGGGAGGCCACCCTAGGCCTAGGAACATTCCTCTCTCCCTTAAAGCATAAGCATTCTTCTTCTCCTTTACAAAAAATGATGAGCTGAAAAAAAAAATAGAATAAAGAGGGGTGTCTCTCTTAAAGTTGCTGAGTAATCAGTGCCAAGTGTGTAACCCACAAGTGGCATTGCATCAAAAGGCAACCCAAGGAGAGGCTCCACCAAAGTAAGAAAGAAAAAAGGAAGAAGTAGGGAAGAAGAATGTATACCTAGGAGTTGCAGCTTTGTGGCTTAGATGTCCTGAATAAAAAGAACTTTGATCCTCAATTAGCTGAGCACAAAGTTGTAACTTGTAGGGTTGTTTAGGGAGATGAATGTATGTCCAATGTAGTGATGCCAGGGTTTAGGTTGTTCTCTAAATGTACTACTGTCACTGGTTTATACTAAGACTGACATGACTCTAAGGAATCCTAGGTAGCTCAAAAGTAAAAACTAGAAGCATGTACTGAGTCTGAGGTAAAGCTAGGTAGAATTTGAAACTTTAGGGATAGTTGCACGATATGACAGAAGCAAGTAGATCAGTCGTAGGGAGTTAATGAAACAGCAGGAGTGTTAGGCGTGCGAAGTCAGAAGAGGCGAAATAAAAGGGTAGTGTAAACTTAGAAGAGTGTCACAGGACAGCACTGCTATAGATAGGAAGGTAGGGGAGTCAGCAAGTGGTTAAAGAGGATAAAAAAGCAGCCTAAGCAAGTCCTTAGATTGCTCGAGGACGAGCAAAATCTTAAGTTTGGGGGTGTGTTACGTCTCCAAAAGTGACCTTTTTAGGACTTATTTATCTTAGAAAGATGTACACTCTTAGGTGTTTTTGATAGGATTTAACTTAAACCTATGCTTATATGTGAGAATTAGAAGAAGGAAGCTAAATTAGGACTTGTGTGCAAAAGGAGAGAAAAGGAATGAAAAAGGAAGTTAAAAGAATGAAAATTGCGCATTGCGGAAGCATTGCGGAAACATTGCTAAAACCGCAATGTTTTAAGTGAAATCCGTAAGTTGGCTAACCTTTTTCTGTTGTGATCCGATATTTCAGGGATTCGTTCTTTCTCCTCCATCCATATTGAAGTACGACGTTGAGGATGGATGGTTCTCCTTGGCCCAATCGCACCTGCAGAATACTATAAAAGGAGGTCAAAGAGGAAGGTTTAATCATCATCCGAAAGCGTAGAAGTCTCTTCGCAGCGCAGTCTTTTCCATTCATTCTCTTCTCCGTCTGCTGGTTTGAGAGGTTCAGCTGTTGGAGTCGACAATCTGATAGGAAGGAGAGAAGATTCATCTTCTCTTCTGATTGGATTCATCCAAGCAAGGCTTACCTTTCTCTCCCTTCAGCCGAGGCGTTTGCGACGAGGCGATCAAGCTCATTTTACTGCTTTCTCTCTTTACTTTTCATTTCCAGCACCGTTTTGTTGTTATTTCTTTTCCATTAGTTAATCCATTCCATTTCGTTGCTTTCTGTCTTTATGTTACTCACTTTAAGTCTTCATCTGTTCATTCAAACAATTGATTAATCAAAGCACAATTCAGCATTTCACACTTTGTCTTTATCTTCTCTGCCTACTGTTTTTCCTTGCTGTTTTGTCTTTCATTTTCTTCTAAGCATGTCTACTTCATCTATTATTTCTGTTCTCTCTACATCCATGAGTAACTAAGTCACATAGGGGCATGCTAATGACAATACTATAGGCTAAAACACGTGAACCAAGCATGTAGGATAGCTCTCGAATGCATTGATTGTATGTAAGCTTCATCCCACGGGCAATTTCGATTGGCCATCCATTTTGTCCAAAGAACTCCTAACCTCTGGAAGGAGTAAGAGTTCAGAGTCATACACTCATGCTAGCCTCTCAAGGTAGCCAGAAAACGACCTAGGAATAGGCGTTTTCCTAGTACAAATCATAACTTGCTGCTTTAACAAGATGCTTAAGACCTTACTTGGACATGAGTAAACTAAAGAATCTAATGCATGAAATCGGAAGATACATGAGAATGAGTTAGTTTGATGCATAGTAAGTTGATCCAATGTTTGAGAATCGTGTGAAAATGCCTATAGAGAAGTCGTTAGTAGCCCTTGTTTCTCCATTTTACACACTTTCGCTGTTAGTAACATTGCGGTAAAATTGTTGTTCTCGCAATTCTACTAAGTTAAAAATTCTGCTTAGCTATTTTTCTCTTCGTTTATTAATCTCTTCTCTTTACGGTTGAGTTTATCATTGACTTGCACTTGTTCATGTTGCTATCCTTTATTGATTCATTAGTAATTAGGCAACTTAAAACCAAATATACCCCATCAAATCCACCCAATCTTGCTTAACAATACACTTCGCGAGTAACTAATAATAAATCTCTGTGGGAAAACGAATGAAAAAATACTTATTACTTGCTACAAGATCATGTATGCTTGCATGTTCTGAGTGCTCTATCCTTGCATATTTCTTTTAAACATTGAGCACGCAACAACGAGCTAGAGTCCCTCCTTATTGAGGCGGAAGTGTTTTGGAAGCAGAGGGCCAGAGAGAGTTGGTTGAAATGAGGAGATCGAAATACGAGATGGTTTCATCGTAGAGCGTCTCATCGGCGACGTAGCAACACCATTTCAGGTTTGGAGGATAGTGGGGGGCAGTGGCAAGAGGACCCAGGGATGATTGTTGATATGGTGACGTCGTATTTCAGGGAGTTTTTTACCTCCAGAGATCCATCTCAGGCGGATCTGAGGCAGGTATTATCCAGTGTGTGGGTGTCGGTTACGCCTGAGATGAACATGCGTTTGACTCGTCCTTTCTGCGAGGAGGAGGTGCTTCGGGCACTGAAGCAGATTCATCCGAATAAAACTCTCTGACCGGATGGGCTCTCAGGTGCGTTTTACCGTCACTCTTGGCCTATTATTGGGCCTGATGTAATTCAGTGTTGCCTAAGTATTTTGAATGGGTTTATCACCGGCACCGCTAAATGAGACTATGATTGTTCTGATCCCTAAGGTTAAGAGGCATTGTCGTATGTTTGAATTTCGTCCTATAGCCCTGTGCAATGTATCCTATAAGTTGGTATCTAAGGTGTTGGCGAATAGGCTGAAGCCGGTCTTGAGTGATCTGATTTCTGACAACCAGAGTGCTTTTCTTCCTGGTCGATGTGTGGTGGATAATTTCGTACTCGGGTATGAATGTCTGCACACTCTAAAAGCCAAAAACGAGAAAATGTGGGTTGGGCTGCTCTAAAGCTTGATATGAGCAAGGCCTACGATTGGGTGGAGTGGGGTTTCTTGGAAGGCATGATGCAGGGATTGGGGTTTGCTCCTCAGTGGGTGAATTTGCTCATGCAGTGTCTGTCATCAGTCAGATAGTCCTTTAATCTGAATGAACATCGGTGTGGGGATGTGGTCCCGAGTCGGGGTCTCCGTTAGGGGGATCCTCTCTCCCCCTATTTATTTTTGTTTTGTGCAGAAGGCTTGTCGCAACTTTTGCTTACAGCTGAGCGGGAGAAGCGCATATCGGGGTTGGCCCTATCCCGTGGGGGGCAACCTCTCTCACATCTATTTTTTGCAGATGATAGTTTGCTTTTTTTCGAGCAAACGAGGCTGAAGTTGGCGTCATGCACGGGATCTTACAGGATTACGAGAGAGCATCTGGGCAGCTTGTTAACTCTGATAAGTCTGCCATCTACTTTAGCCGTAGTACAGCGGAGGCGATGTGTGACCAGGTGAGCCAAACTCTTCAGGTAGGACAGGTTCCGTTTCATCGCCAGTATTTGGGGCTCCCCTTCTTTATGCCCCATAACCGATCAAACACTTTCATAAGCTACATTAAAGAGCGTGTGTGGTGCCAACTTAGGGTTTGAGGAAGGGGAAGTTGCTTTCTGTAGGGGGCGAGTAGGGAGGGCAAAAAAAAATTTGTCTGACAAGTGGCGCCATATTATTGGGTCACGTGTCGGGTTGTAGCCCAGCCACCATCCAAGTTCCTCTCTTTCTAATATATCATAGTGGGAAAATTGGTATATGCATCATGTTTTGAAGCTTCCACGCATTTGGTTGAAGACACGTTTGTAAATTTTCTAGAATTTGGACTTTTTGTGAAAAATGTCTACAATATATGTAGTTACCCCATTTGCAAATCTTTTCAGCTTGTGCTAGATTTATTAATATTTTGGGACAAATTATCATATATGTAATTTAATTGCCCTTTAAGAAATAATGTGAAAGGAATACTAAAAAATGGTGGGAAAAAAACATATTTTTCTAAAATAGAAACCAAAAAACAAAATCATTATCAACTTATAAATTTAAATTATAACTTTGATTTCATAGTTTGGATGTTGTTTCAATTTGATAACTAAAAGTTTCACTTTAGTTTAATGTTTTAGATTTAGTTTCAATTTTATTTTAAAAGTTTCCGTTTGTTGGTCACTATGATTTCGTCAAATCTCACAAATCATTCTCATCACTACTATTGTTGATGTCAAAATCCAGTCAAGAGAATTATCTGACATTCACGTAATTCAGTCAAATTTGTAGATTAGTAAAATTTGTAGATTGGAGAAGAGGTGAGTTGCAAAATAGAGAAAACTGCATCGGTATAGTGTTTGCCCCACACTCATCGATAAATCAGATCAGAGAAAAATGGTAGAAACTTGAGTTTTGGGAAAGAGCAGTTATATCCAACATCTTTACTTTTCTACCTCTAACAACATTCTCAACAACTGGATCACTTGATCCATTCTGCTCAACTTTGCTTCCTCTGGATAACGGTGTGGTATTGTCACAGCTACCCTCATTATTTCATTCCCCATTACCAAAATGGCGAGGAGACATGGTTCTGAAAAAGGCCTCGAGTCGAGGATGAGAGGGAAGTTGCGAATCAAGCTATTAGACACATAAAATTCTTAGCTGTACCAATTTCTTTTAAGTTCCCAAGCACTACGACTTCCATCTTTGTACATTACCCACCTATTTTCTCTGATTTTCTCTCTGTTCCAGTGATGTCCTGTATTAAGAACCAACACATCAAACAGATGGAGGAACTTCTCAGAAATGTTGTCGGACAGTCAAGATGCATTGCTACATCAGTGGTTGGGTCTGAGATGTTCTCAAAGGCAATAAATCGCTGAGGCTTGATGACCAATAGGATAAAATGGTAGCATTGGTGCTCGGGAACGATATGCCCAGCCATCTGGACGAATACCGCTAGCTTTGACAAGACCATATTCCTATCTTACGTCCTTAACGTCAGGACTCTCTTGCCCACCACTGGCCATACACATCAAAGACTGAAATTGCTGCCTTCCTAATGAATCGCCAATAAATGCAATGGTTTTGTCCTGCATTCTGAAAAGAACAGATTCAGATCACTCAAAGAGTGTCAAGAATAGCAGAAAGTAACCTAACTAAATCACAATCCATTAAATAGCTACCCACTTGGCAGAAAAGTTGACATTGTACTCTCTCGACCATAACATAACTATACTTTCAGAATTCATGGCAGGGGTGGGACTTATTTGGTTGCATATTTTACATCCAGTTCACTAAATAAAACAAGACAATTATACATTATCTACTTTCAGTATTTCTACCTTTTTTCGTTCGAGAACTATCATCCCGAACGTACTATCGATTACTAGTAACAAAAAAAATATATATTATATGCACTGTTGTCATCTCCATTAATCAAATGTTTACTTTTTGAATTTTAAACGCCCAGAGGACAATATGTCTACAAGCTTCATGTATCATGCACCCCTCCTTAATTAAAGAAAACTAGTTCCACACTCATTTTCGCCAAATAGAAATATAAAGAAGTATGTCAAGTATTTTTTTCAGTTCAACATATGTGAGATGTGGGATTCAAACCTCTAACCTCTTGGTCGAGGGTATGCTCAAGTTCACTACCAATTAAGCTATGCTCAGGGGCAGAATTATAGCAAGTATTAAAATACTTGTGGGAGAAAATTCTGGATAATGCAACTTTCACTTCCCCTCATGGATTGGAGACGGGAGTAAGGTTTCTGTGAGGATCCTAGTTAGGGGTATATGGGCAATATTAGTATGTTAGTAGTAAGGGCGTATAGGGTAATTACTTAGGAAGTTAGTTAGAGTATATGGTTATAAATAGAGGGAGAGGGATTAGGGGAAGATAGTAAATTGGTTAAGTGGACTAGGGCTTGAGATAGTTCTCAAGATGGGAGGGTGCAAGTACCTATAATCACTTGTAATCTTGTATTTCATATATCTTTTCATATCAATACATTGAAGTTCTTGATTCAGTTAGGCGGTGTCTTAACAGTTTCCAACTTACTATATGCAAAAAGCAAGAGGGAAGTCAAGTACCTTTGCAGGAATGCAGAGCGCTTGAATGTTGGCAATTCACAATCTTAGGGAACCCAACAATATCTTTCATAAGAAAAATCTGTCCGTTGGGTCAGTCTACATGCCCACATTGCTGATAACCATTGCTTACATCCAAAACCAGAGTATGGCGGTCGACTATCGTCAGGGACCCATCCACCATTTCCATAGAATCAACTAGTATAACTGGTACAATCTCCCTGTTGGGACACCAACAAAAGTCAATAAGAAAGTGGCTCCAATCACAAGCAGGGATCATGCCCCCCATGAAAAATCAACAGTTTCTTAATTGTAGGGAACTTAAAAAGTAAAAATTGTAAGCCACGACAATTCTGAAAAAAATATACATATATATTATGCTAGCCAGTAAATTAGAAAACAGTACCATTAGTTTAGGCTAAGTACTTACTTTTCTTCAATTACATTTTGTGTTTGTCATAAAAAATAAATGTACTGCTATATTCAAGAATCTAATTGGTTCCAAGAAGAAGAAAACAACAAAGAATGTCAAGAACTAGTCTAATTACAGTATAGATCTGCTCTACATTTATCAACAGGGATTGACAAGCATACCTGCATAAGAAGTTCTATACCATGCTTGAACTGACTAAGTGGTAAGAAAAGGGTTTTCCTCCCACGTCCACAACACCAAGACAGTGAATGCAAGAGGTACCACGACAAAGGAAAGATGTTTCCCTCTAACGGAGAAATTATTTCTGAATTTCATCTCTGCATACTAACTCATAAGGCAGAGCTCGATCAAACCTTGCACCTACAATTTTTTCTGTCTAGATTAAGAACAACATCATTTCTTTTAGTTCCAGTAACAACAATCTTCCTAGAGAATTACAGGAAAGGAAGTAATAATCAAAGTTGTCACTTGTCAATACATAAAGAAAAACAGCAAAATGAAAACCACTAGAGAGTCACGTTTCATGGGAGATATCTCTTAATCAAATACAATCCTCTTAAGGGATTATAGATTATAGAAAATGAAGTAATGATCAGAGTTGTCAATACAGAAAGAAAAGCAGCAAAATGAAAATCCCGGAGAGTCGCATTTCGTAGGAGATTTCTCTTAGTCAAATAAAATATGTTGTCTAAGCAAAAAATGTTCAAGTATAAACATATGCAACCAATATAGCATCGAATATTTTGCATAGAGGGTTAAGTAAAATATTTCAAAATTCAATTGCATTTTTACCAAATGAGAGAGAAAAAATGGTTTTCCATGATCACACACTTTCAAGATAACTGACTTAGAAGATTAATTTGAAGAAAAATATTACTATAGACTCATTAACTGAAACTGGCTTCTAACTGGAATAGCAAGAATGCTAATGAGCATCCCCTTAAATATTTGAGACTTAGTTACTTAAAGAAGAAAAGGAAGGTGAACATTTTTTTCTTAATTTAGTTCTAATTTTCATCTATAGGACAAAAGATTATGTTGACTGATATCAGTTCAGACCTGAAACCTTAACACTTTTAAACATTGACTTGATTGGGTGTTAATTTGCAAAGAGTTTTGTAATTATTCCTTGTGTCTTTCATTATTAGGCCCATTTTTTCTTTTTTAATTTGTTTGACTTTCTTGTTCAGGCTTCTTTTGTAAATACTTCAAAACCCAAAAAGGAAAATCTATATGCGTGTGTGGCTGAAAGCTATAAACAATGATTAATACCTAAATATCTGTGTCTTTTCCGTGGGACTGGATAAAACTCTAAGATCAAAATTATACAATTAATTCTAGTGCACTTTACCAAATTATTTACATCACATAAATATGGTGAGGAAAAAGAAAATAAAACAATATAGGGGTGATGATGATAACCCATCTGATCTTAGTTGTATATTCCAAAAATAAAATAAAATAAAAGATCTCATACTTGATAGCAATCTGTCCTCTTCAGCCTTGTGGCTTCATCTTGTAGCTCTCATATTCTCAAATTCATTCCTTAAAACTGTTGAACTTTTTCAAGGTCTATACAATTGCAATGCTGAGCCACGGGATCCAAATAATCATGCTCAAAGTTCAAGTACCATATCCATCATAAAAGTAAATACCATTGTCAAAAGGCATGTAACCAAAAAATTTCATATGATCTAGTAGTATAAACATTAGCTCATATATCTCACCCATCTGACTATGGGAATTATCTCTTGCCACAAATTTATGTCTTATATTTCTTACTTCTATGCAGCTATATGCTACATCCTTTTTAAAACCTCTTTCATCCATAAGTTTTCTCACATTATGGGCATCAGTCCATCTACTTGCTGCAGCAAAGACATTAGATAACATTACATATCTTCCAGCATTATCTGGCTCCATCTCAAACAAAGTTTCTGCAGCTCTTACAGCCAGGTCCAAATTTTCATGTGTTCGACAAGCCCCCAGAACTGCACCCCATATTCCAACGTGTTTTGATCCATTGGATGCCCTGGATATTATATCCAATGCTTCGGCAAGTCTATTTTTTCTTCCAAACATATCGATCAAGACTGCATAATGATCTAAACTAGGCTTAATGCCATAACACTTCTCCATTAACTCCAGAATATATAATCCTTCAGATGACAAACCAGTATGGGAACAGGCAGACAGCACACCAAGAAACGTCACTTTATTAGGCATTGTCCCTACTTCTATCATCCTCCTAAAGGCAAGAAGTGTTTCCCTGCCAAACCCATTTTGTGCAAACCCAGTTATTAATGAATTCCACGACACTACATCCTTTTCAGGAATCAAGTTAAACAACGTCCTAGCTGATTTCATGTCACCACTCTTACTGTACAGGTCAATTAAAGCATTACATATATATACGTTTGGAAAATTAAGGCCACTGCTCCTTCTGATTATGAGTCCATGAATCTCTTTGCCTTTTGCTATCAAAGCAAGATCGGCACAAGCACTTAAAACACCTACAAATGTGAAAGAATTAGGAGAATTTTTTTCCTCCAGCATTTGTTCAAACAAATCCAGGGCCTCATTGCTATATTTGCTTTTTACAAAAGCATTAATCAAAGCAGTCCAAGTATGGACATTTTTTACCGGCATACAACTGAACACTCGAAAAGCATCATCTAACTTGGATGTCTGAGTATAGGCTACAACCATTGAGGTCCAAGTAACAACATCTCTCTCCTGCATTTGACTGAAAATAGAATATGACGTATCCGATTCGCCACATTTACCATAAGCATCAATTATAGCATTGCAAACGATCATATTAAACTCCAATCCAATGACAATAGCTGCTCCATGAACCTGACGCAACAATTCCAGAGCACCCAAACAGGCACAAGTACCCACTATACTCACAAGAGTAAACTCATCCAAGACTAAAAGATCAAAATCTTGTTGCATTTGTCGAAAGATATTCATTGATTCTACATACAACCCATGGCGAGTAAAGCTAGAAATCAAGGTATTGTAGCTAACGATATTCGGATGAGGCATTTCATCAAAGACCTTACGAGCTTGACTAAAAAATCCAACACGTGAGTAGGAGGCAAGAATGGTATTCCAAGAGTGAATATTTCTAATGGGTAAATCATCAAATGCCTTCTGTGCATTTTCCATAGAATTACATTTGGAATACATGTCAACAAGCCGATTTGCAAGGAAGAGGTCAAATGAAAGTGCGGTTTTGATAAGGTGAGAGTGCAAGGACATGCCAACCTTTACGTGTTTGTGTTTGATGCATTTTGAAATGAGACAAGCACAGAGATCAAAGGCTGGGAAAAGATCAGTTAGAGGCGCCATATTTAGATCGGTATAGCAACCTAGAAGGAGTAAGTAAGATTTGTGGCTAATTATAAAACTTCTATCGATGGGCACGGTTGAATAGAACAATGAACAAACACCTGGTAGGACATCAAAATAAACAATCAAGGAACTGAAATCCTCTATCAAAACAGACAATGAGAAGGTTGGTAAATTACTTAACTCTTCTACAAATTACTCATTATAATGCTCAATATCACATTGAAGATAACAAGTTCTACAATAAAACTAGTTAGAGCAAATAAACTCCCATTACAAGGATGAGAAAAACTTAGAGGATCAAACAGAGCAACAATAAAATCGCATAACCAATAATATGTCATACAAGATAACAAGTTCTACAATAAATCCTTCATTGAAATCGCGGGTGAAGTGAAGAATATCACAAGTTAAACTACACTACACTTCCATTTCAACTATACCCAAAACAGGAAATTGAATCGAAATGTAATATGTAATTACGAATTTAAAAGCACCCAACATTCTATTGAATCAATGTCCAAAAAAAGAAATGCATACCTTCACGAATTCTCGAGACACGATCAACGACGCATCATCTACAATCTGCTCGCAAAAACTAATGGGTTCACTGAATTTTTTTGACCAAAATGAACAACAGAAAGCTCAACTCACAAGTTTCCTCTAATGCCATTCGTTAACAACTCGTGACCCAGAAATCTAACGTGTGAACTTCAAGTTTTTTCCTATTTCCCCAATCGCAGAACCAAAGAAGCAACAAGTATTCTTGGGGAATTTACAGTTTGTTTACTTATAAACAATACCTCTCTCCGCGTAGGGAAGACGAAGAACAGTAGAACAAAAAGGATCCTAATAAAGAATTTAATTTAGGAGAAATTCTTGGGGCTCTTCACCGGATGACGTGTGGTTTTTTTTTTTTTTTTTAAGATTTAGATTTTAGGATTTATGGTTTAGGGTTTAGGAGGGAGAATTTCTAGTACATCGGTGGTATGGAAAAACTCCATACTGCGTTTAAAAAATGACACGTGGCGGTTTAAAAAAATAATATATTTAATAATGTGGATCCCAGTTAAACAATCATTTCGCCACGTGTGTTCCATTGAATATCTAATTTCATACCACCGATGTACTAGAAATTCTCCCGAGTTTAGGATATGTTCTTCATTTCAATCGAAGGTGGTTACCATTCGGTCACAATAACGGATGTTCCATTGAATTGGAGAACTAGTATATGTATATATTTTTTTTTCTTATCTTTACTTTTTTTTTTTTTTTTGGTCCCAAATTTGAACTCTATCCTACTAATCTCTCTCATTATTTGTTGTTGTCATTTGGATTCAAATTGAGAGCTTTGTAATTAAACTCATCAGTTGAATGTATCATGTATGCTTGAGTCCTTCGATTGAGAGCTTTGATGTATATTTGAGTTCTTCAACAGAGAGGCTTCACATTTGAACTCTCGAGTTTCAGTACATTGGCGCAATTCTCTGTTTTGTTGTACAACTTTAATTTTAGTTTACAAATTGCATTGTTTTACTTGCCTGCAAATTTCAATGCCCTCCTCTCCTTTTTCTTTTTCTTTTTTGTGTGTACTAGAACCAAATACGAATTTAGTTCAAATCTTAACTTAGAATTTTGTTTCTTTGACCCCATAATACACCATATAATCAAAATATGAATTTTGGTTAAATTTTTTGTTTATATGACAAGAAACTTTAATTATAATTTAGGCCATGTTTACCAGTCCGTAATGGATTTTACCTAAGAATCGTAATAAATCAATCGTAATCGACTGTAATGGAATAAGGGCTTCAATCGTAATCGGATTACGTTTGATAGTGTTTACTTCAGCCCAATTCAAACGTAATCTTAATTCCATTGATAGTGTTTACGCAGGTCAATTCAAACGTAATAAATCGTGAATTTACCATATTACCCTCTGTCATTATTACGAAGTGACCGCCAAAAAACACATTTTCTCTGTCGTGATATAAATCGTGTTCATGGTCGAGTTTGTACTCGTGTAATGAATCAGGTTACGATATTACCCTCTGTCATTTTCTCTGTCATTTTCTCTTGGAAAGTGTGGATGAAACACTTTATTTGTTTATGAAAGTCTAGCCGCATGATATAAATCGTGTTCATGGTCGAGTTTGTACTCGTGTAATGAATCAGGTTTGTAATCATTCTGATGGTATTAATATAATTCATGATAGTTTTCCAAATCGTGTAACTCTGTATTAATTTTCCTCGTTTGCGCCCTGAACCGAACGGTTACGAGGTTGAAGACGACATTTCTTCTCTGTAAACACCCCGAATAAATATCTAAATACTATGAAGATGTCCTTGGATTTGATTTGCGTAACCCAAAACAATTAATCTGAAATGCGTTGGATGAGAAAAAATCAATTTTTTTTTTATCAAAAGTAAAGAACAAAAAAGAAAAAAAAAATCAGAGAAAAGAATGAGAAAAAATGGCAAAGTGTAAAAGATACCATTGTGAGAATCTAGGGAGAGAAAGAAGGGGCATTTGTGGAAGGAAATGAGGAGAAAATCAGTGGGCCCCACATAATCTGCAATGGTAATCCCATTGAGGACCCCAAGGTGGTAGAGATTAGGTGTAGTGGGATAAGTCACTTCAAGGTAGGACCCACAGTTTAATTGCGTTTACAGATTTTGGTAAACGCCCTCAAACGTAATGAATGTGGGTCCCACTGTCAGAATTATCATTGTTTCATTACGTTTGGAGGGAAGTAAACGCGGTCTTAGATAGAATTTATGCCCACCATGTATTTGAACTTGAAGCAAGGTTTTCAAACTTTACCTAAATTTTATTTGAACTTGGAATAAAAATTTAGATTTTTAAGTTTTGTCCCCATTTTAAACTTTACCCAAATTGTATTTGAGCTTGGAATAAAAAATTGAATTTCTAAACTTTGCCCCCATTTTTTTCCACGTATTTTTTTATGGGACACTGGTATGGGGACGTCACTTGTAGGGCCTACACCATAAATCATAAACGGTGGGTGTTCTCTTAGTGCTCCTTTTTCCAGTATTGGTACGTCACTTGTAGAGCCTACACCATAAACCCTGAACGGTGGGTGTCTCTCAGTGTTCCCTTTTGCTGTGGAGCGAACCTTTGATTTTTTTTTCTAAAACATGAAGCAAAGCTAGCATTGGGATGTCACTTGTAGGGCCTACACCATAAAATATCAACGATGAGTGTGTCTCAGTGTTTCCCTTTGCAGTTGACGAGTTTCGGGGCTAAAGAAGTCATTTTAAAGCTTCGTGGACGCATCGGGATTGAAGGAGCTCAAGAAGAGGAGAAATTGCCAAAAAGAAGAAGGAAAGGCAATTTGTTTTGCTCAAACCCGAGAGCAAGCGTCGAGACGCCGCTCTACGCTGCCCGACGTCGAGACGCTGTCCCGAAGCGTCTCGACGCTCCGAAGAGGCGCGCGCAGGAATTTTCCGTCTGTAGTGTCTCGACGCTGGCTTGTAGCGTCTCGACGCTGGCTTGTAGCGTCTCGACGCTACGACGGGTATAAAACCCATTTTTACCGATTTTAGGTCATCTCCTTCGCCATTTTCTCTCGGTTTTACGGATTTTCTGCCATTGTAGCTCACCTTGAAGCTCATTTTTCATCTTTCTCAACTTGTATGAACCCATTAGCTTCCATGGAAGCTTGGATTTCATCCAAGGCCATGGTAGGCTAAGGTAAGTGAGGGATTTGAGGATTTTTAGTACGGAGTTGTTAGGCTTTGTAATAATCTTGAGATTTTGTGCTTATGAACTGTCTTGGTCTGAATGCATTGTAGTATTTACTTCTTTGCTTAATTGAATGAGTATGCTTTAATGATGGGAGTGACGTTCTTGACTTCTAGCATGTTCTACAGTTATAGATTAGTGAAGTGTTGACCTCTCATATTCGCTTTTGTAACACAGAGAAGTAAAATAAATCGAAGTATCAAATTAGAATTTTCATATGATTGATTGCTTCAGGGTTGTCGGGCGATCGTTATGCACGTAGATTTTCTAGTTGAATGTTCGCCATAAAATGCTAGTAACTGCTTTAGTTAATTTAGAACTGATCAATCTGAGTTAATTAGTAGCATTGTTTAGTTAGAATTGACAACTCTGACTAATTTTCATGTGGTCAGTTACTTCAGGATTGTCGGGTAACCGTTTATGTACTCAGTTTATTCGTGACCATATTTATAGAGTTCAATGATAGTAATTACATCGTTTAGCAAATCCCGAATTCCCCAAATTCATCACGTTCGTCTTGTCGATTCATTTTTCCGTTAGCGCACTTTATTCTTCTATTTGCATGAACAAACCCCCATTTTTTGTTACTTTTAATTCCAACAAACCATAATTTAATCCAAATATTGATTTCATCTTGACACGTTCCCTGAGGATCGACTCCGTTGCCACTAGCTGCAAAGCTTAGTGAGTTCGGATTTATAAATTTTAATTTTGGCGGGTCCCGACAACTCGAAATTTATAGGACATACAAAAATTCTATCACCAAAATTGGCGCTGTTGCCGGGGAGCAACTAAAATGAAATCACGTTTGGTTTGGATTTTTGTTTGATTGATTGTTTTCGAAAATTTCTTTGTTTGCTTGTGTTGTTTTAAGATTTTCTTGTGTTGTATGACCCGCTCTTCTCAAGTATTTTGAGTGCAGTTTATTGTTTAAATTGAGAGAGGAGCAGCTGTTGCGTGCTCAATGTGTTAAAATAAATAAGCAATAAGGTAGAGAGAGCACTCAGAACATGCAAGCATACATGGTCCTATAGCAAGTAGTAAGTATATTTCATTCGTTTTCCCACAGAGATTTATTATAAGCTATTCATGAAGTGTAAAGTTAAGAAAGAAGGGGTGGATTTGATGGGGTAGAATTGGTTTTTAATTGTCTATTTCCTACTGAATACGAAGAGGGTAGCAACATAAACAAGTGCAAGTCAAAGTTAAACTTAAATGAGAAGAGACGAGATTAATAAATGAAGACAAAAACAGCTAGACAGAATTGTAACTTAGCAGAATTGCGGAGACAGCAATTCTACCGCAATGTAAATAACAGCGAAAGTGTGTAAAGTGATGAATTAAGGGCTACTAACGACTATCCTATAGGCTTTTTCATACGATTCTCAAGCATTGGATCAACTCTCTATGCATCAAACTATCTCATTCTCATGTATCTTCCGATTTCATGCATTAGATTCTTTAGTTTACTCATGTCCAAGTAAGGTCTTAAGCATCTTGTTAAGGCAGAAAATTATGGTTTGTACTAGGGAAACGCCTATTCCTAGGTCGTTTCCTGGTTACCTTGAAAGGCTAGCATGATAGTATGACTCTGAACTCTTACTCCTTCCAGAGGTTAGGAGTTCTTTGGACAAAATGGATGGCCAATCGAAATTGCCCGTGGGATGAAGCTTACATACAATCAATGCTTCGAGAGCTATCCTACATGCTTGGTTCACGTTTTTTAGCCTAAAGTGTTGTCATTAGCATGCCCCTAAGTGATTTAGCTACTCATGGATGTAAACAGAACAGACGCAAGAGAAGAAGTAGACATGCTTAGAAGGAATTTAAAGACAAAACAGTAAGGGAAAGCAGTAGAATGTAAAGGCAAGAAACTGTGAAATGAAGAATTGAGATTTGATTACTTGATTGTTTGATTGACAAAGAAAAGCTTTAAAGCAAATAACAGGAAGACAGAACACAACGAAATAGTCTAATCTAGCTACTAGAAAAGAAACAGCAACAAGACAAAGCTGGAAAATGGAAATGAAAAGCAAAAAGCAGTAAAACAAGCTCGAATGTCTCGTTGCAGCCGCCTCGAATGAAGGATGAGAAAGGTCAGCCTTGCTTGGATGAATCCAATCGGGAGAGAAGAAGAATCTCCTCTCCTTCCTATCAGATTATCGATTCCAACAGCTGAGCTTCGCAAACCAGCAGACGGCAAAGGAAAACAGGAGAAAAGATGGACTGCGAGAAGACTTCTACGCTTTCGGATGATGATTGAACCCTCGACTTTGACCCCTATTTATAGTAATCTGCAGGTGCATTTGGGCCAAGGAGAACCATCAATCTTCAACGTCGTACTTCAGAATGGATGGAGGAGAAAGAACGAATCCCTGAAATAACGGAAATTAACAGAAAAAGATCAGTCAACTTACGGTTTTCACTTGAAACATTGCGGTGTCCGCAATGTTTTCGCAATGCTGTCTCAATGCAGTTTTTTCATTCTTTTCCTTCGGTTTTCAACCCTTTTCTTTCCTATTGTACATAAGTCCTAATTTAGCTACCTTCTTCTAATTCTCATATTTAAGTATAGGTTTAGGCTAAATGCTATCAAAAACACTTAAGAGTGAACATCTTTCTAAGCTAATTAAGTCCTAAAAAGGTCACTTTTGGAGACGTAACACACCCCCAAACTTAAGGTTTTGCTTGTCCTCGAGCAATCTAAGGACTTTCCTAGGCTGCTGTTTCTTCTTCTTTAACCACTTACTGACTCCCCTATATTCTCATCTATAGCAGAGCTGTCCTGTGACACACTTCTAAGCTTAAAACTACCCTCTCATCTAGCTTCTTCTGATTTCGCATGCCTAAAACTCCTACTGCTTTTATTAACTCCCTACAACTGATCTACCTACTTTTATCATATCATGCCACTATCCCTAAGGTTTCAAATTCTACCTAGCTTTACCCCAGACTCAGTACATGCTTCTAGTTTATATTTATGAACTACCTAGGATTCCTTAGAGTCATGCCAGTCTTAGTATTAATGGTAACAGTAGTACTTTTAGAGAACAACCTAAACCCTGGCATCACTACATTGGATAAACACTCATCTCCCTAAACAACCCTACAAGCTACAACTTTGTGCTTAGCTAATTGAGGATCAGAGTTCTTTTTAAATAGGACATCTAAGCCACAAAGTTGCAACTCCTAGGTATACATTCTTCCTCCCTACTTTTTCCTTTTTTCCTTTCTCAGGTGGAGCCTTTCCTTTGGTTGCCTTTTGATGCAATGCCACTTGTGGGTTACACACTTGGCACTGATTACTCAGCAACCTAAGAGAGACTCCCCTCCTTATTCTATTTTTCATTTTTTTTTTTTTTTCAGTTCATTATTTTTGTCAAGGAGAAGAAGAATGCTTATGTTTTAAGGGAGAGAGGAATGTTCCTAGGCCTAGGGTGGCCTCCCCCAAACTTCAACTACTCATTGTCCCCAATGAGTGTCTGAGGTGGCACACCCCCAAACTATCTAGAAGCATCTAGTCTAAGGTAAAACAAAGAGAATCTAAAAGCCCTAGGCATAGACAGAACATTCTAAAAGAAAATATCACAGCAGCAGGAATTTGAAAAAAAACAGACAGGCAAGGACTTACAGCTATGCATGCTGAGCTATTTAGAGGTTAATTTAAACCATCAAAGGGTGTCCTATGACACTCATCCAGCATGCATTTAGATAAGCTATATAAGGTAGTCATGATAGCAGCAAAAGATAGAATTTAAACAGATCACAGCCTAGCTAAGCAGACAGTCCAAAACATGCTTTCAGTAATAAAAATTGCGGGTACCGCAATTATTTCGCAATCAAGTCAGGGCAGATATATCAATTACTAAGGCCCCTAAGCATGCTTTATCCAGTCGTTCAAGCTCAACAAAAAGACACCTAAACTATCCTACCTAATCAGCTAGCAGCAGGCTATACTAAGCAATTTAAAAACATAAAACTAAGCAACTAAAACAGATCAAAATTGTACTAAAAACAGCATAATTCACATGGTCTATCAGAAAGCAGATTTTGTTTTTTTTTCTAAGGGAACAGCAATACTCCCTTCAGTGCAATTCAAACCAGCACTCAAATGTCTTCATCCTCATCAGGTTGTCGTGGTCGTGGAGGCACCCATGGAGTCAGGAGATTCGTGGGGAAGTCAGGGAAGATGCAGCCAAGTTGGTCAGCAACTTCCTTGTCCCGTGCCTGTGCGTAAGTGGCCCATTGAGCCATCCTCCTTTGCATATCCATCAGGCAAGCCATGGATAGTGACTGATCAGCAGCCAACCTATCCAGCTCGAATTCCATGTTCCCCTTCCTCTTTAGCCTCAAGCCAGCAGGCAGCTCCAAGTGGCCTGTGTAAGCCATTTGCTGCTCCATTCGCTCAATAGGGACTCCTGCAAGCAAACAGAGTTTAGTTATGGTATTAGGGAAAAACAATGGTCCCTTACCTTTCTTGGCGCACTCAGCGATGGCGGCTGACATGATTTCCCCTACGTTGACCGTGAGACCTCGCATGATGGCATAGACCAGCAGCGATCTGCTCTGGTTGATGGTGGTCTCATGAGTCACGGGGGACAGCTTCCTCCTTACAAATGCAAACCACACAGCCGCCTTAGCTGTGAGGTTGGCACTCATGAGAGTGTGCCTCCCATTGCGTGATACAGTCCAAGCTGCTTCAGGCTGGCCAATGGTTCGAATGGCCTCCTCCAGGACTGCCTCAGTAGGCTCATCAACGATCCTCGCATAGTCAGTATGTTTTTGGCCCTTGAGGCCATAGGCTTCGTTGATGGCTTTTGCTGAGTAGTCCACTTCTACTCCCCTAACCACAGACAGCCCCTCCTCAGAGTTTCGCAGGTTGGCGTAGAAGTCGTATACCATACTCGTGTAAGCCGGATTGGGTGGCCTGCACAACTCCTCCCAGCTGTGATTCACAATCCCTGTGCGCAAGAATTGCGGCAGGTCAGCAGGTCTGTCGAGGAAGCCTTTCTCATGCAGCAACTCCCTCTTTCTCAGCTCAATACCCCTGGACTCAGCGTCAGAGGACACATACCTCACTGACTGAGGTTCATCTTCAGGGTAAAGCTTGGCCTTCCCTTTGTCTGCTGGTTTGGCTGACTCCGCAGCCTCAACCTTGAGTCTCTTGAGCGATGGCTCAGTGCTCTCCTTTTCTGATGAAGGCGCCCTCTTGGCCTTCTTCTTTTTCAGCTTCTTGGACCGCTTGGCCTTGAGAATCTTGGCCTTCTTCTTCTTCTTGAGCTTAGCCTTGATGGTGATCTGCTGGAGGCAAGCCCCCAGCGTCTCTTCCATGGAATCATCCTTCTGCGCAGGACTCTCAGGATTGGCTTCCCTCAACGGAGAGAAAACCTCTTCTTCCTCACCTTCCCCACTGCCCTGCGTTGATTCTTGGTACTCCCCATATGGGAATTCAGGGTCAGGCCGTGGGGAAGTGTGCGACGGCGTGGTTCTTTGCTCTGCTGTAGGTGTCTGTGCAGAACTCTGTGGTGAAGACGGCTGCTCAGGGCTCTGCGCTGGCGGTGATGAGGAGAGCTCAAGGCTCTGTGCTGGTGGGGCTGGTGAAAGGATGCGCTCGGCTGACTCGTGGGATGGCTGGCTTTGTTCTTGACTCTCCACAGAGGGAGTCTTGTTCTTGATTTCTTCCTCGGCCACCGCCATACTCCATCGTCGCTTCTTGGGTGTGCCTGCTGGCTCAGAAGGTCCAGCAGGGATCTCCGTGACGACCTTCCACTTCTTCTTGCGAATCGGAAGTTTGGGAAGGCGTTCGGTACGTGCAGCCTCAGCACCAGCCAAGGCAAGCAGTGCTTCTCTCGCAGCCGTTTCAGCGTCATCGGCCCTTTTCTTGGCCGCAGATCTTTCAGCCCTCGTGAGTACCATTTTTGAATCGTGGAGGTTTGGAGAGAAGAATCACAGATGAAGAGAATCGAAGCTTTCTTGGAGTTCAGAGAATGGGAGAATCGTACAGATCAACGCGCCTTCTAACGGATATAAAGACAACGGATAAATCCCAACGGCTATATTTTTGCGGATCCTGCAAATCCAGCGCAATTTTAGGGGCCGTTGGAGATTTTTTTTTCATCTAAATGTCATTCTTTGCTCATCCGTATCTTTTATTTGGCCCAATATTTTCTTGATTTTTAAAGCTGGATTTACTCTCCTTGATTCCCTCTATTGATTCCCTACAAAAAGAAATAAAATCAACATTAAATACGTAATTAAAATCACACAACAAAACACACAAACGATAACCGGAAAATCGCAAAAAATAAACTAAGGCATTAGCCTCATATTGACGAGCACAGCAATCACTCGTCCTCTCTCGTTCTTAATTTCATGCTTCAGTCAAGAGGAAGGCCGAGAGAGTCTTCACATCCCCTTCCTCATAGTAGCGCTTCAACCTTGCACCATTAACCATGAATGGTTGGCCTTGCTGCAAGTTCTTTATCTCGATAGCACCATGAACAAACACATTAGTAATCATGAAAGGACCTGACCATCTAGACTTTAGTTTGCCTGGAAATAACCTCAACCGTGAGTTAAATAATAAAACAAGTTGGCCTTTCTTAAAGTCCTTGATCCTAAGTCTACTATCATGCCAAATCTTGGTCTTTTCCTTATACATTTTGGCATTTTCATAAGACATTTGTCTAAGCTCATCAAGCTCATGTAATTGCAAAGACCGCAACGTTCCCGCATCGGTCACGCAATAATTCAACTCTTTTAGTGCCCAAAATGCCTTAATTTCTAACTCAAATGGAAGATGACAAGCTTTACCATATACAAGTCTGTAAGGAGACATACCTAGGGGTGTCTTATATGCAGTTCTATACGCCCAAAGTGCATCCTCGAGTTTAAATGACCAGTCCTTTCTATTAGGTTTGACCACTTTTTCTAGGATGTTCTTAATCTCCCTATTTGAAATTTCAGCCTGACCATTCGAGTGTGGGTGATAAGGAGTGGCTACTCTATGTCTAATGTTATACTTAGCCAACACTCTCTCCATAGCCTTATTAATGAAGTGGGACCCCTCATCACTAATGACAGCACGAGGTGTCCCAAACCTAGTAAAAATGTGCCTATGCAAGAATTTTATGACTGTTTTAGCACCATTATTAGGACATGCTATGGCCTCTACTCACTTGGATACATAGTCTACTGCCACCAAAATGTAAGGGTTACCTGAGGATATGGGAAATGGTCCCATGAAGTCAATGCCCCATACATCAAAGAGCTCCAACTCTAAGATGTAGGTGAGAGGCATCTCATCCTTTCGACTGAGGTTACCTGTTCTTTGGCATTCATCACAGCTGTGGGCATAGTTGTGGGCATCCTTGAAGATCGTTGGCCAATAATAGCCACTCTGAAATACCTTTGCAGATGTTCTTTGGCCACCAAAGTGTCCACCATAAGGAGCTGTGTGGCAGTGCTGCAGCACAGACTTCGCCTCAGCAGCTGAAACACACTTCCTAAGCAAGCCGTCAGCACATGTTTTGTAAAGTGTGGGGTCATCCCATATGAATTTTATTGCTTCATGAAGGAACCTCTTCTTCTCTTGTCCTCCCTTAAAGACTGGTAATACCTGTGATGCAAGGAAGTTAGCAATGTCAGCGAACCAAGGTTCCTCATCGTTATCACGATGAGTCAATACAAAGACATGTTCATCAATAAAAGCATCAGAAATTGCGGGTTCCGCAATTTTTTCGCAATTGTGCTGCAATCGAGAAAGGTGATCCGCAACCACATTTTCACATCCTTTCTTGTCTCGAATGTCCAGATCAAATTCCTGCAGCAATAACACCCACCTAATCAACCTAGGCTTAGCATCAGCCTTCCTCATGAGATACTTTAAGGCAGAATGGTCAGTGTACACAATTGTCCTAGTGCCTACAATATAGTTTCTAAATTTCTCACAAGCAAACACTACAGCAAGCATCTCTTTCTCAGTAGTTGTATAATTACATTGAGCCTCATTCAGGGTTTTACTAGCATAGTATACAGGGTGTGTTAGCTTGTCAATCTTCTATCCTAACATAACCCCTACAGCATAGTCACTAGCATCACATAACATCTCAAATGGGAGATCCCAATCCGGCCCTACTATAATAGGTGCTGTGACAAGTGCTTCCTTAAGGGTTTTCCAAGCTACTAAACATTCCTTAGAGAAGATGAATGGCCTATTTAGCTCTAGAAGCTCACACAGAGGCTTGGCTATCTTAGAAAAGTCCTTAATGAACCTTCTGTAGAAGCCAGCATGCCCTAAGAAACTTCTAATGGCCTTGACATTCTGAGGCTCTACCAACTTCTCTATGATTTCTATCTTTGCCCTGTCAACTTCTACACCTGCCCTTGACACTCTATGTCCTAAGACAATCCCCTCATCTACCATGAAGTGACAGTTCTCCCAATTTAGGACTAGGTTGGTCTCCTCACACCTAGCCAAGACCTGTTCTAAATTCTCTAGACAGTTTGTAAATGAATCCCCAAAGACTGAGAAATCATCCATGAATATCTCTATCATGTACTCATCCAAATCAGAGAAGATTGCCAACATGCACCTTTGGAAAGTTGCCGGTGCATTGCATAAGCCAAAAGGCATTCTGCGAAAGGCAAAAGTTCCAAAAGGGCAAGTGAAGGTAGTCTTTTCTTGGTCTTTGGGGTCTATAGTGATCTGGTTATACCCTGAATAACCGTCTAAGAAACAGTAATAGGCTCTACCAGCTATTCTGTCTAACATTTGGTCAATAAATGGTAGAGGGAAGTGGTCTTTTTTAGTTACTTTATTTAATTTCCTATAATCCATACATACTCTCCATCTTGTGACAGTCCTAGTTGGAATCAGTTCGTTGTTCTCATTGACTACCACAGTCATCCCCCCCTTCTTAGGTACACATTGTATAGGGCTCACCCACTGACTACTAGCTATGGGGAAGATCACACCAGCATCTAACCATTTTATTATTTCTTTCTTAACTACCTCTTTCATAGAGGGATTCAACCTACGTTGATGATCTACTCTAGGTGTGTGCTCTTCCTCTAGTATAATCTTATGCATGCAATAAGAAGGACTAATGCCTCTAATATCAGCAATAGTCCATGCAATAGCCTTCCTATGTTGCTTAAGCAGTAATATCAGTTCAACCTCATGCTTTTCACTTAATTTAGAAGAAATGATAACAGGCAGAGTTTCATTACTCCCTAAATATGCATACTTGAGGTGAGTGGGGAGAGGTTTTAATTCTAAGACAGGTGGATGCTCAATGGATGGCTTTAAAGGATTTAAGGATCTATCAGTTAGTTCTATATTCATACATACAGGTTGTGGTTTATCTATAGGCATATCCATTATCTCAGATACATTTAAGTCAGCTACATCTAAGTGTATATATTCATTAGCATGCTTGGTTAATAATACATGCTCCAATTGTTCTTCCATTAAAGAATCTACAACGTCCATGCTAGCACAGGATTCAAGGTCAGAGGGGTACCTTAAAGCTTTATACACACTAAATTTCACCTCTTCATCATGAACCCTCATAGTGAGCTCACCTTTTTGGACGTCTATCAGTGCCCTACCTGTGGCTAGAAATGGTCTGCCTAACAGGATGGGGACCTCCTTGTCTGCTTCATAATCCAGGATAATGAAATCTGCAAGGAAAATAAATTTGTCAACTTTCACTAGAATATCCTCAATCTTACCTTCAGGGTATGCAATGGATCTGTCTGCTAGTTGTAAAGTGACAGTGGTTGGACGTGCTTCTCCTATTCCCAACTGGCGGAATAGTGATAGGGGCATGAGGTTTATGCTGGCGCCCAGGTCACAAAGCGCTCTGCCCACGTGCTTGCCTCCTAGCTCTATAGGTAAGGTGAAGGAACCAGGATCCTTCTCCTTCTTGGGAAGCTTGTTCTGGAGTATGGCACTGCACTCCTCAGTGAGGTTTACTGTTTCAAACTCACCAATTATTCTCTTGTTAGTAATAATATCTTTCAAAAACTTTACATAGGAAGGCATAGACTGTAAAACTTCTACAAAAGGAATGTTGACATGCACTTGCTTAAGAATTTCTAAGAATTTATTAAAATGCACTTCCTGTTCCTGCTTCTTCTTAAGCCTTCGAGGATATGGAGGTGGTGGCACATATGCAGGCACTTCAGGTCGCCTTAGGATAGGTGGAGGTCTTGGAATTTCTTCTATCTCCTCAATAATTGGCTCTAGCCTGGCTCCTGATGTGCTAGTTGGTGGTGGACCTTGGTTTGGCAGAGACGCCAGTGGAGCACTAGACTCAGTGTTCTCTACTCTCTTTGGTGTGTCCTTTGTGTTGCTCACCAATGGTCTACCACTTCTAAGTTCAATTGCTTGAACTTGCTCTTTACCATCTCTCCTTGGCACTTCAGTGTCAGCAGGGAGTCTACCTTGGGGCCTATTCTTGAGTTCATTGGCTAATTGGCCTATTTGGTTCTCTAGGCTCCTAAGAGTGGCTTGCTGACTTTGCAAAGTAGCATCATTTTTGGCTATGTATTCCTTGAGTAAGTTCTCTACAGAAGATCCTACAGGTTGGTTGTAAGGTTTTTGATACATTGATTGGTTATGTTGGGGAGTGAAACCAGGTGTTCCACTCGGTCGAGGTTGGTTAGGATTTTGGTTAGTATTTTGTTGGCCACCCCATGACAGGTTTGGGTGGTTCCTCCAACCAGGGTTGTAAGTATTAGAATAGGGGTTGTTCCTAGGCTGCTGCTGGCTTCCAATATAGCAGACTGAGGCTGGATTCCCAGGGCAGTATTCATATAGGTGCCCTTCCCCACAGAATCCACATATAAGTGTTTCACCTTGACTTGGTTGGGTGCCCATTGACATGGCGGTAGCGGTGTTGACACTTGTTTGGAGATTGGCTTGAGTCATTTGCTTAACTAGGTTGGTCAGGGCATTTATTTGGCTGCTCATTGCACTTAGAGCATCCTTGTCTTGAGCTCTAGTTGGCTCAACTGGATCATCTGACCACCTACAGTGAGATGCTGAGATCTTCTCCAAGATCTCATAGGCCTCGTTGTAACTCTTGGACAACATGGAACCTCCAGCAGATGAGTTTAAGACTTGTCTAGTGTTGGGGTTGCATCCTTTGAAAAAGACCTCTATTTGGATACACCATGGGATGCCATGATGTGGACATTTAAGAAGGAGATCTTTAAACCTTGTCCAAGCTTCGTGAAGAGACTCAGTGTCAGCTTGTTTAAACTTGATTATGTCATCACGAAAGGTAGAATTCCTATCAGGTGGGAAGTATTTGACTAGGAATTTTTCTGCTAAGTCTGTCCAATTAAGGACAGATCCAGAGGGTAATGAGTTTAACCACGTTTTGGCTTTGTCCCTCAAAGAGTAAGGGAACAGGTATAGCCTCAAGGCTTCTTGAGAAACTCCAGGGATGATGAATGTATCACTAACTTCTAAGAAGTTTCTAAGATGGTTGTGGGGGTCCTCATTTTCCACTCCAAAGAATTGTCCCACAGTGGACAACATTTGGAACATCACTGGCTTTAACTCGAATGAGTTGGCAGTGATTTCAGGACGGATTATGCTGGGGTTCAGCTCCCCAGGCATAGGTACTAGGTACGAAAGTATGGCGCTATCCTTGTCATTCGCTATTTCGATGGGATTGCGAGTGGCAGGCACCGGATTTGGAACTATTCCATTCATTTCTTCTTGAGACAATTGCGGAGGAATTGCGGTTCCCGCGATTACTTGAGGTAAAGGGAGTTGTTTAAAGAGACGTTTATTGGCTCTATTTCTGGCCCTAAGTAATCTCTCAGGCTCGGGATTGAACTCTAGATCACTACTTGAAGGCTCACTCATAAACTAACCCAATAGTACCTGCAACAGAAATGAAACAGATCAGCTTCAATAGGCAATAAATTTGGTGTTTCAAACTTAACAAACTTCGTTTTCACTTAAATAAATCCCCGGCAGCGGCGCCAAAAACTTGTTGCGTGCTCAATGTGTTAAAATAAATAAGCAATAAGGTAGAGAGAGCACTCAGAACATGCAAGCATACATGGTCCTATAGCAAGTAGTAAGTATATTTCATTCGTTTTCCCACAGAGATTTATTATAAGCTATTCATGAAGTGTAAAGTTAAGAAAGAAGGGGTGGATTTGATGGGGTAGAATTGGTTTTTAATTGTCTATTTCCTACTGAATACGAAGAGGGTAGCAACATAAACAAGTGCAAGTCAAAGCTAAACTTAAATGAGAAGAGACGAGATTAATAAATGAAGACAAAAACAGCTAGACAGAATTGTAACTTAGCAGAATTGCGGAGACAGCAATTCTACCGCAATGTAAATAACAGCGAAAGTGTGTAAAGTGATGAATTAAGGGCTACTAACGACTATCCTATAGGCTTTTTCATACGATTCTCAAGCATTGGATCAACTCTCTATGCATCAAACTATCTCATTCTCATGTATCTTCCGATTTCATGCATTAGATTCTTTAGTTTACTCATGTCCAAGTAAGGTCTTAAGCATCTTGTTAAGGCAGAAAATTATGGTTTGTACTAGGGAAACGCCTATTCCTAGGTCGTTTCCTGGTTACCTTGAAAGGCTAGCATGATAGTGTGACTCTGAACTCTTACTCCTTCCAGAGGTTAGGAGTTCTTTGGACAAAATGGATGGCCAATCGAAATTGCCCGTGGGATGAAGCTTACATACAATCAATGCTTCGAGAGCTATCCTACATGCTTGGTTCACGTTTTTTAGCCTAAAGTGTTGTCATTAGCATGCCCCTAAGTGATTTAGCTACTCATGGATGTAAACAGAACAGACGCAAGAGAAGAAGTAGACATGCTTAGAAGGAATTTAAAGACAAAACAGTAAGGGAAAGCAGTAGAATGTAAAGGCAAGAAACTGTGAAATGAAGAATTGAGATTTGATTACTTGATTGTTTGATTGACAAAGAAAAGCTTTAAAGCAAATAACAGGAAGACAGAACACAACGAAATAGTCTAATCTAGCTACTAGAAAAGAAACAGCAACAAGACAAAGCTGGAAAATGGAAATGAAAAGCAAAAAGCAGTAAAACAAGCTCGAATGTCTCGTTGCAGCCGCCTCGAATGAAGGATGAGAAAGGTCAGCCTTGCTTGGATGAATCCAATCGGGAGAGAAGAAGAATCTCCTCTCCTTCCTATCAGATTATCGATTCCAACAGCTGAGCTTCGCAAACCAGCAGACGGCAAAGGAAAACAGGAGAAAAGATGGACTGCGAGAAGACTTCTACGCTTTCGGATGATGATTGAACCCTCGACTTTGACCCCTATTTATAGTAATCTGCAGGTGCATTTGGGCCAAGGAGAACCATCAATCTTCAACGTCGTACTTCAGAATGGATGGAGGAGAAAGAACGAATCCCTGAAATAACGGAAATTAACAGAAAAAGATCAGTCAACTTACGGTTTTCACTTGAAACATTGTGGTGTCCGCAATGTTTTCGCAATGCTGTCTCAATGCAGTTTTTTCATTCTTTTCCTTCGGTTTTCAACCCTTTTCTTTCCTATTGTACATAAGTCCTAATTTAGCTACCTTCTTCTAATTCTCATATTTAAGTATAGGTTTAGGCTAAATGCTATCAAAAACACCTAAGAGTGAACATCTTTCTAAGCTAATTAAGTCCTAAAAAGGTCACTTTTGGAGACGTAACAGCAGCAAGGAAGGAAAAGATGGAAGCCTTGGCAAATAACAACGAGCTTCAGAAAACACTCAGGCAGTTGGCGACGCCTGATTTGAACCAGAAACCCTTGTGTATATCTTATCCGGTAATTACAGGTAAGTTTGAACTTAAAGCTGGTTTAATTAATCAGTTACCTTCTTTTTGTGGTGAATTAGATGAAAACCCTATCAAGCACCTTAAAGCTTTCCAAATGGTGTGCTCTGCGATGAAGCCAAGCGAAGTAACTGACGATCAACTTAGTTTGAGAGCCTTCCCTTTCACTTTGAAGGATAAGGCGATGGACTGGATGTATTACTTACCCTCGAGGGCTATCTCTACATGGGGCGAGTTGAAGGGCTTATTTCTAGAGAAGTATTTTCCCGCCTCTAGAGACACATTCATTAGGAAGCAGATTTATGGGATCACTCAAGAGAAAAAGGAGACTCTTCATGAATGATAGGAAGGGTATACTCAGATGTGTGAAAGCTTCCCCCACCATCAGATAATAGAGGCTGATCTTATTCGGTTTTTCTATGAGGGTCTGCATCCGTACGATCAACAGATGTTAGATGCTGCTAGTGGATGAGCTCTTAGGGATAAAACACTTGCAGAAGCTAGAGTTTTGATCTCCAACATGGCAGGGAACCTTCAGCAGTATGGAGGAGGAAATGAGCAAACTTGGCTTTCGACTGAAGTGGACGAGCTTAAAGCCCATATGTCTGAGGTATGTAGCGTTGTTCTTGAATTGAAAGAAAACTCATCACAGGCTCATTCCTCTGTTTCAGGTTAATCCCTTGAGGAGATGATGAAATCCTTCATGGAAATGAGTAAATCACATCGTGAGGAAACTCGAGCACAATTTCAATCGGATCGCGAGAAAACTCGAATGCAATTTCAATCTCTGAGCAAGGCGATGACTCAAGCAACAAACAGAATAAGAAAGGTGGAAACTCAGACAACAGAACGCCTAAAAGTTATCGCTCTCGAAAGTGGAAAGGTGATTCCCTCGAGTTCTACATCTTTAGAGTTCAACAATAGTCCTTGGATGTTACCCCCACACACGAGAATGAATTCCTGTGAGTAGGTTTGTGCTATAAATTTACGAAGTAGGAGAGAAATTTCTTCAAACACCGTAGTTGTGGAGAAAGAGGAAAGCAAGGCTGAGGAAAATATTGAAGATCTTGAGCCAAGGAGAAAGGGAGTTCGGTTTGACTCACCCTTAAAGTTGAATGATTACAAGCCCAAGGCTCATTTCAAAAGTCGTTTGTTGAGTCTCGATTTACAGAAAAAAGGGGAAACCAATTGCATACCCCCTGAATCATGTGTTGAACGAAGAAGTTGAAAAGAAGAAGAATTTGAGAGAAGAAAGGTTGTGCAAGTGTCAGTTGATGTTCCCAAAACACCTTTTCCGATTAGGCTTGCGAAGCCTAAAGAAGAAAACGCAGACGAGAAGGTCTTGAAGACCTTCCAAAAGGTGACAGTGAACATCCCCCTTCTAGAAGTTGTTAAGCATATCCCAAAATATGCTAAATTTTTTAAGGACTGGTGCACTTGCAAGAGGAAAGCAAGACTGAACAATGAGAAGAAGAAAAAGAATGTTTTTGCGATCTTCCCAGGTACTCTGCCCACAAAATGCGAAGATCCAGGTATGTTTACCCTTCCTTGCATGATAGGGAGTAGAGTCATTAAAACCGCTATGTTAGATCTCGGCGCTTCTATTAATGTCATGTCCCATGCCCTGTTTAAAGAACTTAACTTGAGTGAAATGCATGAGACAAACGTTGTAGTGCAATTAGCCGATCGATCATACATTCATCCATTAGAAAAGGTTGAAGACGTTTTTGTTAGGGTTAATGACATGTTTTTTCCTGCTGACTTTTATGTTCTTAATATGAGTGAAAATCGTTCGTCTGTTTCATCTTCCATTTTGTTGGGTTGCCCATTTATGAAGACCGCTAAGGTCAAGCTTGATGTGGATAGAGGCGTCTTGTCTGTGGAATTTGACGAGACTAGGAATGAATTTCTTATGTATGATCTTAAGTTTGTTGTGTCTGATGAGGATAGAAATATAAAATTTGTTGAATGTATGAAAGATCTTAATTTGATCTCGAGCTTGAGGGATGGTTCTAATTTTTCAGTAAAAAATGAGAATTTGATTGTTGATGGTTCTGTTTGTTGTTTGCCTGTTTATGATGATGTTCCCGTGCATGAGGCACAAAAGAGAAAAAATTGTTTGCTGAATGTTTGTAGGTCTAGCGCGGACGGAGAAATGGTTGGAACATCTCCCGTGATATCGGACTACGGTTGATTCGAGAGGGAGAATTCAGCCGAGCAAAAGACTTTAAAAATTATGCGCTTCTCGGAGGCACCGGAGTGTTCAAATGTTATTTTGCTTTTTAGCTTAATTGATTTTGTTAGTTTCGTAGTTTAACTTAGTTTGTTTATGCTTTCTTTGCTGTTTTTTTTAGGAGTTGAAGAGAAAAGTTGAGCAAGTTGGCTTTAATTGGAAAAGCGTCGCCTCTCGTCCTTCGCTAACCTCGCAAAGATCAGGGAAGTTTCGTTTTTTCCTTTTAAGTTTGCGCATTTGTTGCATATCTAATGGTTGAAGCATTGGGGACAATGCTTTCTTCTGAGGTTGGGGGTGAATTTTGTGGAGTGTCGTCGGAATTTCATGTGCAGTTGTTGAGCAGGAGTAAATTTTGAATTTGAAGTGCTTTGGACTCTGTTTGCATGCTTTCTGATAATGATAGTCTAGGAAATATTTTTAGAATCTTCGTATTTGCATATCTAGATTAACATGAAGTAGTTTGCACTAATTAGATCCATTTCAAAAAATTTAAATTTTTTTCTGTTACTCCCTTGCACCCATCGAGCACTTAGCAACTTTTCTTAGACTCTGTAGGCTTAGATTGACCGCATATTGCATGAATTCTTGTTGTCACCCCGAAAGACACACCTAGGGAAAGCTTGTTGCATGAGAGTTTCTAATAGGTTAATCGAGTTAGCAAAGCTATTTAGCCTAAAAAAAAAAAAAAAAAGCAAAAAGCAAGTTGTTTGAAAAACCCTCGTGAGGTGCTCCTCCTTCTTAGAATCGCGACTGAGAAGTGAGCATTAGTCCTTAAAAATGTGAAGCTTAGGCCTAAGCTTGACATGTTAGGCTTCTCGGAGAAGAAAAAGAAAATAAAATGTTGGGTTCAAAGAACCAAAAAGAAGAGTACAAAGTACTCAAAAGAAAAAGAAAGAGAAAATTGTTTTAGGCCTTTTAATTTGTTGCTCTCTCTGATGTGAAAAACTATAGTCTGTTCTTTAATGCTAAAAGTAGGGGAAAATGAGATGAAGTGTTGCATGTAGTTTTTCCGAGCTTGCATGGTTTAAGATAGGTTGGCTATCACACACACATGTAGGGGAGTAATAGTTAATTTTTTATTTGTTTTTAATTAAGTGCATGCGCCCGATTACTTTCTTGAGTATGTAAATGTCTTGATTTTTAAAAGCATCGAGGTTTGAATTAGAAGCATGCATGTATAGTCCTTAGAGTTGAATTCGAAGTTTACCTTGCTCGAGGACTAGCAAGATTTAGGTTGGGGGTGTTTGATAGCTCAATTTTGGAGCTATATTTCACTCCCTAATTCTAGCTAATACCGTGTTTAAATGTGTTAATTTACCTTGATTATAGGTGATTCACGGTGAAAAGCTCATGAAGTCTGTTAGACGTGTTTCAGAGCTAAAGAAGTCATTTTAAAGCTTCGTGGACGCATCGGGATTGAAGGAGCTCAAGAAGAGGAGAAATTGCCAAAAAGAAGAAGGAAAGGCAATTTGTTTTGCTCAAACCCGAGAGCAAGCGTTGAGACGCCGCTCGACGTCGAGACGCTGTCCCGAAGCGTCTCGACGCTCCGAAGAGGCGCGCGCAGGAATCTTCTGTCCGTAGCGTTTCGACGCTACGACGGGTATAAAATCAATTTTTACCGATTTTAGGTCATCTTCTTCGCCATTTTCTCTCGGTTTTACGAATTTTCTGCCATTATAGCTCACCTTGAAGCTCATTTTTCATCCTTCTTAACTTGTATGAACCCATTAGCTTCCATGGAAGCTTGGATTTCATCCAAGGTCATGGTAGGCTAAGGTAAGTGAGGGATTTGGGGATTTTTAGTACGAATTTGTTAAGCTTTGTAATAATCTTGAGATTTTGTGCTTATGGATTTGTCTTGGTCTGAATGCATTGTAGTATTTACTTCTTATTTCTTAATTGAATGAGTATGTTTTAATGATGGGAGTGACGTTTGTTACGTCTCCAAAAGTGACCTTTTTAGGACTTAATTAGCTTAGAAAGATGTTCACTCTTAGGTGTTTTTGATAGCATTTAGCCTAAACCTATACTTAAATATGAGAATTAGAAGAAGGTAGCTAAATTAGGACTTATGTACAATAGGAAAGAAAAGGGTTGAAAACCGAAGGAAAAGAATGAAAAAACTGCATTGAGACAGCATTGCGAAAACATTGCGGACACCGCAATGTTTCAAGTGAAAACCGTAAGTTGACTGATCTTTTTCTGTTAATTTCCGTTATTTCAGGGATTCGTTCTTTCTCCTCCATCCATTCTGAAGTACGACGTTGAAGATTGATGGTTCTCCTTGGCCCAAATGCACCTGCAGATTACTATAAATAGGGGTCAAAGTCGAGGGTTCAATCATCATCCGAAAGCGTAGAAGTCTTCTCGCAGTCCATCTTTTCTCCTGTTTTCCTTTGCCGTCTGCTGGTTTGCGAAGCTCAGCTGTTGGAATCGATAATCTGATAGGAAGGAGAGGAGATTCTTCTTCTCTCCCGATTGGATTCATCCAAGCAAGGCTGACCTTTCTCATCCTTCATTCGAGGCGGCTGCAACGAGACATTCGAGCTTGTTTTACTGCTTTTTGCTTTTCATTTCCATTTTCCAGCTTTGTCTTGTTGCTGTTTCTTTTCTAGTAGCTAGATTAGACTATTTCGTTGTGTTCTGTCTTCCTGTTATTTGCTTTAAAGCTTTTCTTTGTCAATCAAACAATCAAGTAATCAAATCTCAATTCTTCATTTCACAGTTTCTTGCCTTTACATTCTACTGCTTTCCCTTACTGTTTTGTCTTTAAATTCCTTCTAAGCATGTCTACTTCTTCTCTTGCGTCTGTTCTGTTTACATCCATGAGTAGCTAAATCACTTAGGGGCATGCTAATGACAACACTTTAGGCTAAAAAACGTGAACCAAGCATGTAGGATAGCTCTCGAAGCATTGATTGTATGTAAGCTTCATCCCACGGGCAATTTCGATTGGCCATCCATTTTGTCCAAAGAACTCCTAACCTCTGGAAGGAGTAAGAGTTCAGAGTCATACTATCATGCTAGCCTTTCAAGGTAACCAGGAAACGACCTAGGAATAGGCGTTTCCCTAGTACAAACCATAATTTTCTGCCTTAACAAGATGCTTAAGACCTTACTTGGACATGAGTAAACTAAAGAATCTAATGCATGAAATCGGAAGATACATGAGAATGAGATAGTTTGATGCATAGAGAGTTGATCCAATGCTTGAGAATCGTATGAAAAAGCCTATAGGATAGTCGTTAGTAGCCCTTAATTCATCACTTTACACACTTTCGCTGTTATTTACATTGCGGTAGAATTGCTGTCTCCGCAATTCTGCTAAGTTACAATTCTGTCTAGCTGTTTTTGTCTTCATTTATTAATCTCGTCTCTTCTCATTTAAGTTTAGCTTTGACTTGCACTTGTTTATGTTGCTACCCTCTTCGTATTCAGTAGGAAATAGACAATTAAAAACCAATTCTACCCCATCAAATCCACCCCTTCTTTCTTAACTTTACACTTCATGAATAGCTTATAATAAATCTCTGTGGGAAAACGAATGAAATATACTTACTACTTGCTATAGGACCATGTATGCTTGCATGTTCTGAGTGCTCTCTCTACCTTATTGCTTATTTATTTTAACACATTGAGCACGCAACAAGTTTTTGGCGCCGTTGCCGGGGATTTATTTAAGTGAAAACGAAGTTTGTTAAGTTTGAAACACCAAATTTATTGCCTATTGAAGCTGATCTGTTTCATTTCTGTTGCAGGTACTATTGGGTTAGTTTATGAGTGAGCCTTCAAGTAGTGATCTAGAGTTCAATCCTGAGCCTGAGAGATTACTTAGGGCCAGAAATAGAGCCAAGAAACGTCTCTTTAAACAACTCCCTTTACCTCAAGTAATTGCGGGAACCGCAATTTCTCCGCAATTGTCTCAAGAAGAAATGAATGGAATAGTTCCAAATCCGGTGCCTGCCACTCGCAATCCCATCGAAATAGCGAATGACAAGGATAGCGCCATACTTTCGTACCTAGTACCTATGCCTGGGGAGCTGAACCCCAGCATAATCCGTCCTGAAATCACTGCCAACTCATTCGAGTTAAAGCCAGTGATGTTCCAAATGTTGTCCACTGTGGGACAATTCTTTGGAGTGGAAAATGAGGACCCCCACAACCATCTTAGAAACTTCTTAGGAGTTAGTGATACATTCATCATCCCTGGAGTTTCCCAAGAAGCCTTGAGGCTATACCTGTTCCCTTACTCTTTGAGGGACAAAGCCAAAACGTGGTTAAACTCATTACCCTCTGGATCTGTCCTTAATTGGACAGACTTAGCAGAAAAATTCCTAGTCAAATACTTCCCACCTGATAGGAATTCTACCTTTCGTGATGACATAATCAAGTTTAAACAAGCTGACACTGAGTCTCTTCACGAAGCTTGGACAAGGTTTAAAGATCTCCTTCTTAAATGTCCACATCATGGCATCCCATGGTGTATCCAAATAGAGGTCTTTTTCAAAGGATGCAACCCCAACACTAGACAAGTCTTAAACTCATCTGCTGGAGGTTCCATGTTGTCCAAGAGTTACAACGAGGCCTATGAGATCTTGGAGAAGATCTCAGCATCTCACTGTAGGTGGTCAGATGATCCAGTTGAGCCAACTAGAGCTCAAGACAAGGATGCTCTAAGTGCAATGAGCAGCCAAATAAATGCCCTGACCAACCTAGTTAAGCAAATGGCTCAAGCCAATCTCCAAACAAGTGTCAACACCGCTACCGCCATGTCAATGGGCACCCAACCAAGTCAAGGTGAAACACTTATATGTGGATTCTGTGGGGAAGGGCACCTATATGAATACTGCCCTGGGAATCCAGCCTCAGTCTGCTATATTGGAAGCCAGCAGCAGCCTAGGAACAACCCCTATTCCAATACTTACAACCCTTGTTGGAGGAACCACCCAAACCTGTCATGGGGTGGCCAACAAAATACTAACCAAAATCCTAACCAACCTCGACCGAGTGGAACACCTGGTTTCACTCCCCAACATAACCAATCAATGTATCAAAAACCTTACAACCAACCTGTAGGATCTTCTGTAGAGAACTTACTCAAGGAATACATAGCCAAAAATGATGCTACTTTGCAAAGTCAGCAAGCCACTCTTAGGAGCCTAGAGAACCAAATAGGCCAATTAGCCAATGAACTCAAGAGTAGGCCCCAAGGTAGACTCCCTGCTGACACTGAAGTGCCAAGGAGAGATGGTAAAGAGCAAGTTCAAGCAATTGAACTTAGAAGTGGTAGACCATTGGTGAGCAACACAAAGGACACACCAAAGAGAGTAGAGAACACTGAGTCTAGTGCTCCACTGGCGTCTCTGCCAAACCAAGGTCCACCACCAACTAGCACATCAGGAGTCAGGCTAGAGCCAATTATTGAGGAGATAGAAGAAATTCCAAGACCTCCACCTATCCTAAGGCGACCTGAAGTGCCTGCATATGTGCCACCACCTCCATATCCTCGAAGGCTTAAGAAGAAGCAGGAACAGGAAGTGCATTTTAATAAATTCTTAGAAATTCTTAAGCAAGTGCATGTCAACATTCCTTTTGTAGAAGTTTTACAGTCTATGCCTTCCTATGTAAAGTTTTTGAAAGATATTATTACTAACAAGAGAATAATTGGTGAGTTTGAAACAGTAAACCTCACTGAGGAGTGCAGTGCCATACTCCAGAACAAGCTTCCCAAGAAGGAGAAGGATCCTGGTTCCTTCACCTTACCTATAGAGCTAGGAGGCAAGCACGTGGGCAGAGCGCTTTGTGACCTGGGCGCCAGCATAAACCTCATGCCCCTATCACTATTCCGCCAGTTGGGAATAGGAGAAGCACGTCCAACCACTGTCACTTTACAACTAGCAGACAGATCCATTGCATACCCTGAAGGTAAGATTGAGGATATTCTAGTGAAAGTTGACAAATTTATTTTCCTTGCAGATTTCATTATCCTGGATTATGAAGCAGACAAGGAGGTCCCCATCCTGTTAGGCAGACCATTTCTAGCCACAGGTAGGGCACTGATAGACGTCCAAAAAGGTGAGCTCACTATGAGGGTTCATGATGAAGAGGTGAAATTTAGTGTGTATAAAGCTTTAAGGTACCCCTCTGACCTTGAATCCTGTGCTAGCATGGACGTTGTAGATTCTTTAATGGAAGAACAATTGGAGCATGTATTATTAACCAAGCATGCTAATGAATATATACACTTAGATGTAGCTGACTTAAATGTATCTGAGATAATGGATATGCCTATAGATAAACCACAACCTGTATGTATGAATATAGAACTAACTGATAGATCCTTAAATCCTTTAAAGTCATCCATTGAGCATCCACCTGTCTTAGAATTAAAACCTCTCCCCACTCACCTCAAGTATGCATATTTAGGGAGTAATGAAACTCTGCCTGTTATCATTTCTTCTAAATTAAGTGAAAAGCATGAGGTTGAACTGATATTACTGCTTAAGCAACATAGGAAGGCTATTGCATGGACTATTGCTGATATTAGAGGCATTAGCCCTTCTTATTGCATGCATAAGATTATACTAGAGGAAGAGCACACACCTAGAGTAGATCATCAACGTAGGCTGAATCCCTCTATGAAAGAGGTAGTTAAGAAAGAAATAATAAAATGGTTAGATGCTGGTGTGATCTTCCCCATAGCTAGTAGTCAGTGGGTGAGCCCTATACAATGTGTACCTAAGAAGGGGGGGATGACTGTGGTAGTCAATGAGAACAACGAACTGATTCCAACTAGGACTGTCACAGGATGGAGAGTATGTATGGATTATAGGAAATTAAATAAAGTAACTAAAAAAGACCACTTCCCTCTACCATTTATTGACCAAATGTTAGACAGAATAGCTGGTAGAGCCTATTACTGTTTCTTAGACGGTTATTCAGGGTATAACCAGATCACTATAGACCCCAAAGACCAAGAAAAGACTACCTTCACTTGCCCTTTTGGAACTTTTGCCTTTCGCAGAATGCCTTTTGGCTTATGCAATGCACCGGCAACTTTCCAAAGGTGCATGTTGGCAATCTTCTCTGATTTGGATGAGTCCATGATAGAGATATTCATGGATGATTTCTCAGTCTTTGGGGATTCATTTACAAACTGTCTAGAGAATTTAGGACAGGTCTTGGCTAGGTGTGAGGAGACCAACCTAGTCCTAAATTGGGAGAAGTGTCACTTCATGGTAGATGAGGGGATTGTCTTAGGACATAGAGTGTCAAGGGCAGGTGTAGAAGTTGACAGGGCAAAGATAGAAATCATAGAGAAGTTGGTAGAGCCTCAGAATGTCAAGGCCATTAGAAGTTTCTTAGGGCATGCTGGCTTCTACAGAAGGTTCATTAAGGAATTTTCTAAGATAGCCAAGCCTCTGTGTGAGCTTCTAGAGCTAAATAGGCCATTCATCTTCTCTAAGGAATGTTTAGTAGCTTGGAAAACCCTTAAGGAAGCACTTGTCACAGCACCTATTATAGTAGGGCCGAATTGGGATCTCCCATTTGAGATGTTATGTGATGCTAGTGACTATGCTGTAGGGGTTATGTTAGGACAGAAGATTGACAAGCTAACACACCCTGTATACTATGCTAGTAAAACCCTGAATGAGGCTCAATGTAATTATACAACTATTGAGAAAGAGATGCTTGCTATAGTGTTTGCTTGTGAGAAATTTAGAAACTATATTGTAGGCACTAGGACAATTGTGTACACTGACCATTCTGCCTTAAAGTATCTCATGAGGAAGGCTGATGCTAAGCCTAGGTTGATTAGGTGGGTGTTATTGCTGCAGGAATTTGATCTGGACATTCGAGACAAGAAAGGATGTGAAAATGTGGTTGCGGATCACCTTTCTCGATTGCAGCACAATTGCGAAAAAATTGCGGAACCCGCAATTTCTGATGCTTTTATTGATGAACATGTCTTTGTATTGACTCATCGTGATAACGATGAGGAACCTTGGTTCGCTGACATTGCTAACTTCCTTGCATCACAGGTATTACCAGTCTTTAAGGGAGGACAAGAGAAGAAGAGGTTCCTTCATGAAGCAAGGAAATTCATATGGGATGACCCCACACTTTACAAAACATGTGCTGACGGCTTGCTTAGGAAGTGTGTTTCAGCTGCTGAGGCGAAGTCTGTGCTGCAGCACTGCCACACAGCTCCTTATGGTGGACACTTTGGTGGCCAAAGAACAGCTGCAAAGGTATTTCAGAGTGGCTATTATTGGCCAACGATCTTCAAGGATGCCCACAACTATGCCCACAGCTGTGATGAATGCCAAAGAACAGGTAACCTCAGTCGAAAGGATGAGATGCCTCTCACCTACATCTTAGAGTTGGAGCTCTTTGATGTATGGGGCATTGACTTCATGGGACCATTTCCCCCATCCTCAGGTAACCTTTACATTTTGGTGGCAGTAGACTATGTATCCAAGTGGGTAGATGTTGCGTGCTCAATGTGTTGAAATAATTAGGCAATAAAAGGGATAGAGCACTCAGAACATGCAAGCATACATGATCTTATAGCAAGTAGTAAGTATATTTCATTCGTTTTCCCACAGAGATTTATTTTTGGTTATTCGCGAAGTGTTTTGTTAAGAAAGAAGGGGTGGAATTGATGGGGTAAAATTGGTTTTTAATTAACTAACTTTTGCTGAATGTGTAAAGGGTAGTAACATAAACAAGAATAAGTTAAAGCTAAGCTCAAATGGAAAGAGACGAGATTAATAAATGAAGGTAAAGACAGCTAAACAGAATGGAAACTTAGACGGAATTGCGGAGACCGCAATTCTACCGCAATTATAATAACAGCGAAAGTGGGTAAATGGGTGATTTAAGGGCTACTAATGACTATCCTATAGACATTTTTATACGATTCTCAAGCACTGGATCTACTCTCTATGCATCAAACTATCTCAAACTCATGTATCGTCCGATTCCATGCATTAGATTCTTTAGTTTACTCAACTCAAAGTAAGGTCTTAAGCATCTTGTTAAGGCAGAAAGATATGGTTTGTACTAGGGAAACGCCTATTCCTAGGCCGTTTCCTGGTTACCTTGAAAGGCTAGCATGATAATATGACTCTGAACTCTTACTCCTTCCAGAGGTTAGGAGTTCTTTGGACAAAATGGATGGCCAATCGAAATTGCCCGTGGGATGAAGCCTACATACAATCAATGCTTCGAGAGTTATCCTACATGCTTGATTCACGTTTTTTAACCTAAGGAGTTGTCATTAGCATGCCCCTAAGTGACTTAGTTACTCATGGATATAGGGAGAACAGAACTAAAAGATAAGATAGACATGCTTAGAAGGGAAATGTGCTTAAAACAGCAAGGGGAAGCAGTAGAATGCAAAGGCAGAAACTGTGAAATACTGAATTTTGTGTTTGATTAATTGATTGTTTGAATGAACATAAGAGATACTTCAAGTAAAGAACAGAAAGACAGAACACAACGAAATGATCTAAACTAACCACAAGAACAGAAACAACACAAGATAGAATTGGAAAACAGAAATGAAGAACAGAAAGCAGTAAAACAGCTCGAAATCTCGTTGCAGCCGCCTCGAATGAAGGATGAGAAAGGTCAGCCTTGCTTGGATGAATCCAATCGGGAGAGAAGAAGAATCTCCTCTCCTTCCTATCAGATTATCGATTCCAACAGCTGAGCTTCGCAAACCAGCAGACGGCAAAGGAAAACTAGGAGAAAAGATGGACTGCGAGAAGACTTCTACGCTTTCGGATGATGCTTGAACCCTCGACTTTGACCCCTATTTATAGTAATCTGCAGGTGCATTTGGGCCAAGGAGAACCATCAATCTTCAACGTCGTACTTCAGAATGGATGGAGGAGAAAGAACGAATCCCTGAAATAACGGAAATTAACAGAAAAAGATCAGTCAACTTACGGTTTTCACTTGAAACATTGCGGTGACCGCAATGTTTCCGCAATGCTTTCGCAAAGCTTGTTTTTCATTCTTTTCCTTCGGTTTTCAACCCTTTTCTTTCCTATTGTGCATAAGTCCTAATTTAGCTACCTTCTTCTCATTCTCATATTTAAGCATAGGTTTAGGCTAAATGCTATCAAAAACACCTAAAAGTGTACATCTTCTTAAGCTAAATGGGTCCTAAATAAGTCACTTTCAGAGACTTAACACACCCCCAAACTTAAGGTTTTGCTTGTCCTCAAGCACACTAAGGACTTACCTAGGCTGCTGTTTCACCTTCTTTAACCACCTACTGTCTCCCCTATATCCCTATCTATAGCACTGCTGTCCTGTGACACACTTCTCAGTTTAAAACTACCCTCTTATCTAGCTTCTTCTGACTTCGCCTGCCTAACACTCATCTGTTTTCATTAACTCCCTACAACTGATCTATTTGCTTTTGTCATATCATGCCACTATCCCTAAGGTTTCAAATTCTGCCTAGCTTTACCTCAGACTCAGTACATGCTTCTAGCTTTATATTTACTGTGTCTAGGATTCCTTAGAGTCATGCCAGTCTTAGTATTAACGGTGACAGTAGTACTTTAAAAGAACAACCTAAACCCTGGCATCACTACATTGGATAAACACTCATCTCCCTAAACAACCCTACAAGTTACAACTTTGTGCTTAGCTAATTGAGGATCAGAGTTCTTTTTAAATATGACATCTAAGCCACAAAGTTATAACTCCTAGGTATACATTCTTCGTCCCTATTCTTTTCCCTTTTTCTTACTTAGGTGGGGCCTCTCCTTTGGTTGCCTTTTGATGCAATGCCACTTGTGGGTCACACACTTGGCACTGATTACTTAGCAACCTCAGAGAGACCCCCCTCTTTATTCTATTTTTCATTTTTTCTTTCAGTTCATCATTTTTTTGTAAAGGAGAAGAAGAATGCTTATGTTTCTAAGGGAGAGAGGAATGTTCCTAGGCCTAGGGTGGCCTCCCCCAAACTTCAACTACTCATTGTCCCCAATGAGTGTTTGAGGTGGCACACCCCCAAACTAGTCCTAGAAGCATCTAGTCTAAGGTAAAACAAAGAGAATCTAAAAGCCCTAGGCATAGACAGAACATTTAAAAGAAAATATCACAGCAGCAGTAATAAAAAAAACAGACAGTTAAGGGCTTAAAGCTGTGCATGCTGAGCTTTTTAGAGATTGATTTAAACTATCAAAGGGTGTCCTATGACACTCATCCAGCATGCATTTAGATAAGCTATATAAGGTAGTCATGTTAGCAGCAAAAGATAGAATTTAAACAGATCACAGCCTAGCTAAACAAACAGTCCAAAACATGCTTTCAGTAATAAAAATTGCGGGGACCGCAATTATTTCGCAATTAAGTCAGGGCAGACATAACAGTGATTAAGGCCCCTAAGCATGCTCTTTCTAGTCATTCAAGCTCTTCTAAAAATAAAACAAAACTAACCTACCTAGTCACCTATCATCAAACTATATTAAGCAAAATTAAAAACATAAAACTAAGCATCTAAAACAGATCACAAGTGTACTAAAAACAGCATAATTCACATAGTCTATCAGAAAGCAGAAAATTGTTTTTTTTTTCTAAGGGAACAGCAATACTCCCTTCAGTGCAATTCAAACCAGCACTCAAACGTCTTCATCCTCATCAGGTTGTCGTGGTCGTGGAGGCACCCATGGAGTCAGGAGATTTGTGGGGAAGTCAGGGAAGATGCACCCAAGTTGGTCTGCAACTTCCTTGTCCCGTGCCTGCGCGTAAGTGGCCCATTGAGCCATCCTCCTTTGCATATCCATCAGGCATGCCATGGATAGGGACTGATCAGCAGCCAGCCTATCCAGTTCAAACTCCATATTCCCCTTCCTCTTCAGCCTCAAGCTAGCAGGCAGCTCCAAGTGGCCTGTGTAAGCCATCTGCTGCTCCATTCGCTCAGTGGGGACTCCTGCAAGCAAACATAGTTTGGTTATGGTGTTAGGGAAAAACAAGGGTCCCTTACCTTTCTTGGCGCACTCAGCAATGGCAGCTGACATGATTTCCCCCACATTGACCGTGAGACCTCGCATAATGGCGTAGACCAGCAGCGATCTGCTCTGGTTGATGGTCGTCTCATGGGTCACAGGGGACAGCTTTCTCCTCACAAAGGCAAACCATACAGCTGCCTTTGCTGTCAGGTTGGCACTCATGAGGGTGTGCCTCCCATTGCGTGATACAGTCCACGCTGCTTCAGGCTGGCCAATTGTTCGAATGGCCTCCTCCAGCACTGCCTCAGTAGGCTCATCAACTATCCTTGCATAATCGGTATGTCTTTGACCCTTGAGGCCATAGGCTTCGTTGATGGCCTTTGCTGAGTAGTCCACTTCTACTCCCCTCACCACAGACAGCCCCTCTTCAGAGTTTTGCAGGTTGGCGTAGAAGTCATATACCATAGCTGTGTAAGCCGGATTGGGTGGCCTACACAGCTCCTCCCAGCTGTGATTTATAATTCCTGCGCGCAAGAACTGCGGCAGGTCAGCAGGTCTGTCGAGGAAGCCTTTCTCGTGCAGCAACTCCCTCTTCCTCAGCTCAACGCCTCTGGATTCAGCGTCAGAGGACACGTACCTCACGGACTGAGGCTCATCTTCAGGGTAAAGCTTGGCTTTCCCTTTGTCTGCTGGCTTGGATGATTCTGCAGCCTCAACCTTGAGTCTTTTGAGCGATGGCTCAATGCTCTCTTTGTCTGCTGAAGGCGCCCTCTTGGCCTTCTTCTTTTTCAGCTTCTTGGATCGCTTGGCCCTGAGAACCTTGGCCTTTTTCTTCTTCTTGAGCTTTGCCTCGATGGTGATCTGCTGAAGGCAGGCTCCCAATGTCTCCTCCATGGAATCATCCTGCTGTGCAGGACTCTCCGGACTCGCTTCCCTCACAGGTGAGAAAACCTCCTCGTCCTCACCTTCCCCACTGCCCTGCGTTGATTCTTGGTACTCCCCATATGGGAATTCAGGGTCAGGCCGTGGGGTAGTGTGCGACGGCGTGGTGCTTCGCTCTGCTGTAGGTGTCTGCGCAGAACTCTGAGGTGATGAAGACAACTCAGGGCTCTGTGCAGGCGGCGATGAAGAGAGCTTTGGGCTCTGCACTGGTCCAGATGGTGAAGGGCTGTGCGCAGGCGATGCAGATGGCGACGAACCCTTCTTGGTCGACTCGTGGGGCGCACGATCCGTTTCTTGACTCTCCACAAAGGGAGTCTTTGCTTTGCTTGGTTCGGCGGCCATCTCGACACTCCACCGGCGCTTCTTGGGTGTGCCCGCTGGTTCAGAGGGTCCAGCAGGGATTTCTGTGACAACCCTCCACTTCTTCCTACGGATCGGAAGCTTGGGAAGACGTTCGGTGCGTGCAGCGTCAGCCGTAGCCAAGGCAAGCAATGCATCTCTCGCAGCTGTTTCAGCAGCGTCGTCAGCCCTCTTCTTGGCTGCAGATCTTTCAGCCCGTGTGAACACCATTGTTGAGTCTTGGAGATTTGGAGAGAAGAATCAAAGATGAAAAGAATCGCAGCTTTCTTGGAATTCAGAGAGTGAGAGAATCGTACAGATCAAGCGCCTTCTAACGGATATAAAGGAAACGGCTAAATCCCAACGGCTATATTTTGCGGATCCTGCAATTCCAGCGCAATTTTAGGGATATTTTTTCATCAAAATGTCAATCTTTGCTCGCCCGTATCTTTTATTTGGCTCAATCTTTTCTTGATTTTTAAAGCTGGAATTACTCTCCTTGATTCCCTCTTTCGATTCCCTACAAAAAGAAATAAAAACAACATCAAATTCGCAATTAAAATAATACAACAAAACATACAAACGATAACCGGAAAATTGCAAAAAAATAAACTAAGGCATGAGCCTTATGTTGACGAGCACAGCAATCACTCGTCCTCTCTCGTTCTCATTGTCACGCTTCAGTCAAGAGGAAGGCCGAGAGAGTCTTCACATCTCCTTCCTCATAGTAGTGCTTCAATCTTGCACCATTAACCATGAATGGTTGGCCTTGCTGCAAGTTCTTTATCTCTATGGCACCATGAACAAACACATTAGTAATCACAAATGGACCTGACCACCTAGACTTAAGTTTCCCTAGACATAGTTTCAACCGTGAGTTAAACAACAAGACAAGTTGACCCTTCTTAAAGTCCTTAACTCTAAGTCTACTATCGTGCCAAATCTTGGTCTTTTCCTTGTACATCTTAGCATTTTCATAGGCCATATGTCTAAGCTCATCAAGCTCATGTAATTGCAAAGACCGCAATGTCCCCGCATCCTTTACACAAAAATTCAATTCCTTCATGGCCCAAAATGCTTTGTTTTCTAACTCAAGTGGTAAGTGACAAGTCTTGCCATATACCAGCCTATAAGGAGACATACCTAGGGGTGTCTTATATGCTGTCCTATAAGCCCAAAGTGCATCCTCAAGCTTGAAGGACCAGTCTTTCCTATTAGGTTTGACCACTTTTTCTAGGATGTTCTTAATTTCCCTATTTGAAATTTCAGCTTGTCCATTCGAGTGTGGGTGATAGGGAGTGGCTACTCTATGTCTAATGTTGTACTTAGCCAATACTCTCTCCATAGCCTTGTTAATGAAATGTGACCCCTCATCACTAATGATGGCACAAGGTGTCCCAAACCTAGTAAAAATGTGCCTATGCAAGAATTTGGTGACTGTTTTAGCATCATTATTGGGACATGCTTTGGCCTCTACCCACTTGGATACGTAGTCTACTGCCACTAATATGTAAAGGTTACCTGAGGATGGAGGGAATGGCCCCATGAAGTCAATGCCCCACACATCAAAGAGCTCCAACTCTAAGATGTATGTGAGGGGCATCTCATCCTTTCGACTGAGGTTACCTGTTCTTTGGCAGTCATCGCAGCTGTGGGCGTAGTTGTGGGCATCCTTGAAGATTGTTGGCCAATAGTAGCCACTCTGAAATACCTTTGCAGCTGTTCTTTGGCCACCAAAGTGTCCACCATAAGGAGCTGTGTGACAATGCTGCAGCACAGACTTCGCTTCAGCAGCTGAAACACACTTCCTTAGCAAGCCGTCAGCACATGTTCTGTAAAGTGTGGGGTCATCCCATATGAATTTCCTTGCTTCATGAAGGAACCTCTTCTTCTCTTGTCCTCCCTTGAAAACTGGTAATACATGTGATGCAAGGAAGTTAGCAATGTCAGCAAACCAAGGTTCCTCATCGTTATCACGATGAGTCAAAACAAAGACATGTTCATCAATAAAAGCATCAGAAATTGCGGGGTCCGCAATTTTTTCGCAATTGTGCTGCAATCGAGACAGGTGATCTGCAACCACGTTTTCACATCCTTTCTTGTCTCGAATGTCCAAATCAAACTCTTGCAGCAGCAGTACCCACCTAATCAACCTAGGCTTAGCATCAGCCTTCCTCATAAGATACTTCAAGGCAGAATGGTCAGTGTACACAATTGTCCTAGTGCCTACAATATAGTTTCTAAATTTTTCGCAAGCAAACACTACAGCAAGCATCTCTTTCTCAGTAGTTGTATAATTACATTGAGCCTCATTCAAGGTTTTACTAGCATAATAGATAGGGTGTGTTAGCTTGTCAATTTTCTGTCCTAACATCACTCCTACAGCATAGTCACTGGCATCACATAACATCTCAAAGGGAAGATCCCAATTTGGTCCTACTATGATAGGGGCTGTGACTAGTGCTTTCTTAAGGGTGGTCCAAGCTACTACACATTCCTTAGAGAAGATGAATGGCCTATTTATCTCTAGAAGTTCACACAGAGGTTTGGCTATTTTAGAAAAGTCCTTAATGAACCTTCTTTAGAAGCCAGCATGCCCTAAGAAACTTCTAATGGCCTTGACATTCTGAGGCTCTACCAACTTCTCTATGATCTCAATTTTGGCTCGGTCAACTTCTACACCTGCCCTCGACACTCTATGACCTAAGACAATCCCCTCATCTACCATGAAGTGACACTTTTCTCAATTAAGGACTAAGTTAGTCTCTTCACATCTAGCCAAGACTTGTCCTAGATTCTCTAGACAGTTGGTGAATGAATCCCCAAAGACTGAGAAGTCATCCATGAATATTTCTATCATGGACTCATCCAACTCAGAGAAGATTGCCATCATGCACCTTTGGAAAGTTGCCGGTGCATTGCATAAGCCAAAAGGCATTCTGCGAAAGGCAAAAGTTCCAAAAGGGCAAGTGAAGGTAGTCTTCTCTTGGTCCTTAGGGTCTATAGTAATCTGATTATAGCCAGAATAACCATCTAAGAAACAATAGTAGGCTCTACCAGCTATTCTGTCTAACATCTGGTCATTGAATGGTAGAGGGAAGTGGTCTTTTTTAGTTTCTTTATTTAATTTCCTGTAATCCATGCACACTCTCCATCCTGTGACAGTCCTAGTTAGAATCAGTTCGTTGTTCTCATTGACTACCACAGTCATCCCACCCTTTTTAGGTACACACTGTATAGGGCTCACCCACTGGCTACTAGCTATGGGAAAGATCACACCAGCATCTAACCATTTAATTATTTCTTTCTTAACTACCTCTTTCATAGAGGGATTCAGCCTACGTTGATGATCTACTCTAGGTGTGTGCTCTTCCTCTAGTATAATCTTATGCATGCAATAAGAAGGGCTAATGCCTCTAATATCAGCAATAGTCCATGCAATAGCCTTCCTATGTTGCTTAAGCAGTAATATCAGTTCAACCTCATGCTTTTCACTTAATTTAGAAGAAATGATAACAGGCAGAGTTTCATTATTCCCTAAATATGCATACTTGAGGTGAGTGGGGAGTGGCTTTAATTCTAATACAGGTGGATGTGTTAAGTCTCTGAAAGTGACTTATTTAGGACCCATTTAGCTTAAGAAGATGTACACTTTTAGGTGTTTTTGATAGCATTTAGCCTAAACCTATGCTTAAATATGAGAATGAGAAGAAGGTAGCTAAATTAGGACTTATGCACAATAGGAAAGAAAAGGGTTGAAAACCGAAGGAAAAGAATGAAAAAACTGCATTGCGACAGCATTGCGAAAACATTGTTGAAGCCGCAATTATTCAAGTGAAAACCGTAAGTTGACTGATCTTTTTCTGTTAATTTCCGTGATTTCAGGGATTCGTTCTTTCTCCTCCATCCATTCTGATATATGACGTTGAAGATTGATGGTTCTCCTTGGCCCAAACGCACCTGCAAACTACTATAAAAGGGGGTCAAAGTCGGAGGTTCAAGCATAATCCGAAAGCGTAGAAGCCTTCTCGCAGTCCATCTTTTCTCCTGTTTTTCCTTTGCCGTCTGTTGGAGTGAGAGTCTCAGCTGTTGGAATCGACAATCTGATAGGAAGGAGAGAAGATCCACCTTCTCTCCCGATTGGATTCATCCAAGCAAAGCTATTCTTTCATGCCCTTCAGCCGAGGCGGTTGCGACGAGGCTCCCAAGCAACATTTACTGCTTTCTGTCTTTCCTTTTCTAGTTTACATTTCTGCTTTGCGTTGTTCTCTTTCTAATAGCTAGAACACTCCATTTCGTTGCTTTCTGCCTTGCTGTCATTTACTTTTAAGCTTTCTTTTGTCCAATCAAACAATCAAGTAATCGAATCTCCATTCTTCATTTCACAGTTTCTTGCCTCTGCATTCTATTGCTTTCCCTTACTGTTTTGTCTTTAAATTCCTTCTAAGCATGTCTGTTTCATCTTGTATTTCTACTTACTCCATATCCATGAGTAGCTAAGTCACTTAGGGGCATGCTAATGACAGAACTATAGGCTAAAAGAACGTGAACCAAGCATGTAGGATAGCTCTCGAAACATTGATTGTATGTAAGCTTCATCCCACGGGCAATTTCGATTGGCCATCCATTTTGTCCAAAGAACTCCTAACCTCTGGAAGGAGTAAGAGTTCAGAATCATATAATCATGGTAGCCTTCCAAGGTAACCAGGAAACGGCCTAGGAATAGGCGTTTCCCTAGTACAAACCATATCTTTCTGCCTTAACAAGATGCTTAAGACCTTACTTTGAGTTGAGTAAACTAAAGAATCTAATGCATGGAATCGGACGATACATGAGATTAAGATAGTTTGATGCATAGAGAGTAGATCCAGTGCTTGAGAATCGTATAAAAATGCCTATAGGATAGTCATTAGTAGCCCTTAATTCTCCATTTTACACACTTTTACTGTTTTTACAATTGCGATAACATTGCGGTAACCGCAATTCTGCTAAGTTACCATTCTGTTTAGCTGTTTTCTTCTTCGTTTATTAATTGCTTTTAGAATGTTTTGCCTATGCCTAGGATTTTTAGATTCTCTTTGTTTTACTTAAGACTAGATGCTTCTAGGGCAAGTTTGGGGGTGTGCCACCTCAAACACTCATTGGGGACAATGAGTAGTTGAAGTTTGGGGGAGGCCACCCTAGGCCTAGGAACATTCCTCTCTTCCTTAGGACATAAGCATTCTTCTTCTCCTAAGAAAAAAATTGTGATAAATAGAAAAAGTGAAAAATAGAATAAAGAGGGGAGTCTCTCTCAAGTTGCTGAGTAATCAGTGCCAGGTGTGTAAACCACAAGTGGCATTGCATCAAAAGGCAACCCAAGGAGAGACTCCACCGAAGTAAAAAAGGAAAAAGGGAGAAATAGGGGAAGAAGAATGTATGCTTAGGAGTTATAATCTTGTGGCTTAGATGTCCTATTTAAAAAAGAACTCTGGTCCTCAATGAGCTAAGCACAAGGTTGTAGCTTTTAGGTTTGTCTAGGGAGATGAATGTATATCCAATGTAGTGATGCCAGGGTTTAGGTTGTTCTCTAAAAAGTACCACTGTCACTGTTAATACTAAGACTGGCATGACTCTAAGGAATCCTAGACACATTAAAAATAAGCTAGAAGCATGTACTGAGTCTGGAGTAAAGCTTGGTAGAATTTGAAACCCGAGGGATAGTGGCATGACATCATAAAAGTAGCTAGATCAGTAGTAGGGGGTTAACAAAAACAGCAGGTATAGTAGGCAGGTGAAGTCAGAAGAAGCTTGATAAAGAGGTTAGTTCTAAACTTAGAAGTGTGTCACAGGACAGCACTGCTAAAGATAGGGATATAGGGGAGTCGGTAAGTAGTTAAAGAAGATAAAACAGCAGCCTAAGTAAGTCCTTAGTATGCTTGAGGACAAGCAAAGCCTTAAGTTTGGGGGTGTGTTAAGTCTCTGAAAGTGACTTATTTAGAACCCATTTAGCTTAGGAAGATGTACACTTTTAGGTGTTTTTGTTAGCATTTAGCCTAAACCTATGCTTTAATATGAGAATTAGAAGAAGGTAGCTAATATAGGACTTATGTACAATAGATAGAAAAAGGGTTGAAAACCGAAGGAAAAGAATGAAAAAATGAGCATTGCGAATGAATTGCGAAAACATTGCGGTGACCGCAATTATTCAAGTGGAAACCGTAAGTTGACTGATCTTTTTCTGTTAATTTCCGTAATTTCAGGGATTCATTCTTTCTCCTCCATCCATTCTGATATACGACGTTGAAGATTGATGGTTCTCCTTGGCCCAAACGCACCTGCAAACTACTATAAAAGGGGGCCAAAGTCGGAGGTTTGATCATCATTCGAAGCGCAGAAGTCTTCTCGCAGTCCATCATTTCTCTCTGTTTTCCTTTGCCGTCTGTTGGAGTGAGAGTCTCAGCTGTTGGAATCGATAATCTGATAGGAAGGAGAGAAGATTCTTCTTCTCTCTCGATTGGATTCATCCAAGCAAGGCTAACCTCTCATCCCTTCCATTCGAGGCGTCTGCAACGAAGCTTTTCAGCACCCTTTACTGCTTTTCTGTCGTTCTTCCTCTTATTTCCAGTTTGATTATTGTTGTTCTTAGTTTAGTATTTTACTTACTGCATTTCGTTGTTGTCTGTCTTGGATTCATTTCTTCAAAGCTTTCCTTTGTCATTCAAACACTCAAAGTAATCAAAGTACAATTCTGCATTTTACAGTTTCCACCTTGTTCTGCTACGGTTTTGTCTTGCTATTTTACACACATTTCTCTTCTAAGCATGTCTGTTTTATCTACCCTTTCTGTTCTCCATATATCCATGAGTAGCTAAATCACTTAGGGGCATGCTAATGACAGAACTATAGGCTTAAAAAAACGTGAATCAAGCATGTAGGATCGCCTTCGAACATTGATTATATGTAAGCTTCATCCCACGGGCAATTTCGATTGGCCATCCATTTTGTCCAAAGAACTCCTAACCTCTGGAAGGAGTAAGAGTTCAGAGTCATATAATCATGCTAGCCTTTCATGGTAATCAGGAAACGGCCTAGGAATAGGCGTTTCCCTAGTACAAACTAACACTCCTGTTTTAACAAGATGCTTAAGACCTTACTTTGAAGTCGAGTAAACTTAAGACTCTAATGCATGGAATCGGACGATACTTGAGATAGAGTGAGTTTGATGTATAGAGAGTTGGTCCAATGCTTGAGAATCGTATAAAAATGCCTATAGGATAGTCATTAGTAGCCCTCAATTCACCCATTTACACACTTTCGCTGCTGTTTAATTGCGGTAACATTGCGGTCCCCGCAATTCTACTAAGTTTTCATTCTGTTTAGCTGTTTTCTTCTTCGTTTATCAATTCCATCTCTTGTCCTTTGAGTCTGATTTTAACTTTAATTTGTTTATGTTATATTCCTTTACATATTCAGCGCAACTTAGATAATTAAAAACCAATTTTACCCCATCAAATCCACCCCATCTTTCTTAACAAAAACACTTCGAGAATAGCTAAAAACAAGTCTCTGTGGGAAAACGAATGAAATATACTTACTACTTGCTATAAGATCATGTATGCTTGCATGTTCTGAGTGCTCTCTCTCTTATTTATCATTTTTATTAACACATTGAGCACGCAACAAAGGGCACCCATATGAATACTGCCCTGGGAATCCATCCTCAGTCTGCTACATTGGAAGCCAGCAGCAGCCTAGGAACAACCCCTATTCCAATACTTACAACCCTGGTTGGAGGAACCACCCAAACCTGTCATGGGGTGGCCAACAAAATGCTAACCAAAATCCTAACCAGCCTAGACCGAGTGGAACACCTGGTTTCACTCCCCAACATAACCAATCAATGTATCAAAAACCTTACAACCAACCTGTAGGATCTTCTGTAGAAAACTTACTCAAGGAATACATAGCTAAGAATGATGCTACTCTTCAAAGCCAGCAAGCTACTCTTAGAAGCCTAGAGAACCAAATAGGCCAATTAGCCAATGAACTCAAGAGTAGGCCCCAAGGTAGACTCCCTGCTGACACCGAGGTGCCAAGGAGAGATGGTAAAGAAAAAGTTCAAGCAATTGAACTCAGAAGTGGTAGACCCTTGGTAAGCAACACAAAGGACACACCAAAGAGAGTAGAGAACACTGAGTCTAGTGCTCCACTGGAGTCTCTGCCAAACCAAGGTCCACCACCAACAAGCACATCAGGAGCCAGGCTAGAGCCAATTATTGAGGAGATAGAAGAAATTCCAAGGCCTCCACCTATCCTAAGGCGCCCTGACGTGCCTGCATATGTGCCACCACCTCCATACCCTCGAAGGCTTAAGAAGAAGCAGGAACAGGAAGTTCATTTTAATAAATTCTTAGAAATACTTAAGCAAGTGCATGTCAACATTCCTTTTGTAGAAGTTTTACAGTCTATGCCTTCCTATGTGAAGTTTTTGAAGGACATTATTACTAACAAAAAAATAATTGGTGAGTTTGAAACAGTAAACCTCACTGAAGAGTGCAGTGCCATACTCCAAAACAAGTTGCCCAAGAAGGAGAAGGATCCTGGTTCCTTCACCTTACCTGTAGAACTTGGAGGCAAGCACGTGGGCAGAGCGCTTTGTGACCTGGGCGCCAGCATAAACCTTATGCCCCTATCACTATTCCGCCAGTTAGGAATAGGAGAAGCACGTCCAACTACTGTCACTTTACAACTTGCAGACACATCCATCGCATACCCTGAAGGTAAGATTGAGGATATTCTTGTAAAAGTTGACAAGTTTATTTTCCTTGCAGATTTCATTGTCCTGGACTATGAAGCAGACAAGGAGGTCCCCATCCTGCTAGGCAGACCATTTCTAGCCACAGGTAGGGCACTTATAGACGTCCAAAAAGGTGAGCTCACTATGAGGGTTCATGATGAAGAGGTGAAATTTAGTGTGTATAAAGCTTTAAGGTATCCCTCTGACCTTGAATCCTGTGCTAGCATGGACGTAGTAGACTCCTTGATGGAGGAACAATTGGAGCATGTATTACTAACTAAGCATGCTAATGAATATGTACAATTAGATGTAGCTGACTTGAATGTATCTGACATAATGGATATGCCTGTAGATAAACCACAACATGTATGTATGAATATAGACCTAACTGATAGATCTGTGAATCCTTTAAAGCCATCCATTGAGCATCCACCTGTTTTAGAACTGAAACCACTACCCACTCACCTCAAGTATGCATATCTAGGAAGTAATGAAACTCTGCCTGTTATCATTTCTTCTAAATTAATTGAAAAGCATGAGGTTGAACTGATTTTACTGCTTAAGCAACATAGGAAGGCTATTGCATGGACTATTGCTGATATTAGAGGCATTGGCCCTTCTTATTGTATGCATAAGATTATACTAGAGGAAGAGCACACACCTAGAGTAGATCACCAACGTAGGCTGAATCCCTCTATGAAAGAGGTAGTTAAGAAAGAAATAATAAAATGGTTAGATGCTGGTGTGATCTTCCCCATAGCTAGTAGTCAGTGGGTGAGCCCTATACAGTGTGTACCTAAAAAGGGTGGGATGACTGTGGTAGTCAATGAGAACAACGAACTGATTCCAACTAGGACTGTCACAGGATGGAGAGTCTGCATGGATTACAGGAAATTAAATAAAGAAACTAAAAAAGACAACTTCCCTCTACCGTTCATTGACCAGATGTTAGACAGAATAGCTGGTAGAGCCTACTATTGTTTCTTAGATGGTTATTCTGGCTATAATCAGATTACTATAGACCCTAAGGACCAAGAGAAGACTACCTTCACTTGCCCTTTTGGAACTTTTGCCTTTCGCAGAATGCCTTTTGGCTTATGCAATGCACCGGCCACTTTCCAAAGGTGCATGATGGCAATCTTCTCTGAGTTGGATGAGTCCATGATAGAAATATTCATGGATGACTTCTCAGTCTTTGGGGATTCATTCACCAACTGTCTAGATAATTTAAGACAAGTCTTGGCTAGATGTGAAGAGACTAACTTAGTCCTTAATTGGGAAAAGTGTCACTTCATGGTAGATGAGGGGATTGTCTTAGGTCATAGAGTGTCGAGGGCAGGTGTAGAAGTTGACCGAGCCAAAATTGAGATCATAGAGAAGTTGGTAGAGCCTCAGAATGTCAAGGCCATTAGAAGTTTCTTAGGGCATGCTGGCTTCTACAGAAGGTTCATTAAGGACTTTTCTAAGATAGCCAAGCCTCTGTGTGAGCTGCTAGAACTAAATAGGCCATTCATCTTCTCTAAGGAATGTGTAAGAGCTTGGACCACCCTTAAGAGAGCACTAGTCACAGCACCTGTTATTATAGGGCCAGATTGGGATCTCCCATTTGAGATGTTATGTGATGCCAGTGACTATGCTGTAGGAGTCATGTTAGGCCAGAAGATTGACAAGCTAACACACCCTGTCTATTATGCTAGTAAGACCTTGAATGAGGCTCAATGTAATTATACAACTACTGAGAAAGAGATGCTTGCTGTAGTGTTTGCTTGTGAGAAATTTAGAAACTATATTGTAGGCACTAGGACAATTGTGTACACTGACCATTCTGCCTTGAAGTATCTTATGAGGAAGGCTGATGCTAAGCCTAGGTTGATTAGGTGGGTGCTACTGCTGCAAGAGTTTGATTTGGACATTCGAGACAAGAAAGGATGTGAAAACGTGGTTGCAGATCACCTGTCTCGATTGCAGCACAATTGCGAAAAAATTGCGGACCCCGCAATTTCTGATGCTTTTATTGATGAACATGTCTTTGCTTTGACTCATCGTGATAACGATGAGGAACCTTGGTTTGCTGACATTGCTAACTTCCGTGCATCACAGGTATTACCAGTTTTCAAGGGAGGACAAGAGAAGAAGAGGTTCCTTCATGAAGCAAGGAAATTCATCTGGGATGACCCCACACTTTACAGAACATGTGCTGACGGCTTGCTAAGGAAGTGTGTTTCAGCTGCTGAAGCGAAGTCTGTGCTGCAGCATTGTCACGCAGCTCCTTATGGTGGACACTTTGGTGGCCAAAGAACAGCTGCAAAGGTATTTCAGAGTGGCTACTATTGGCCAACAATCTTCAAGGATGCCCACAACTATGCCCACAGCTGTGATGAATGCCAAAGAACAGGTAACCTCAGTCGAAAGGATGAGATGCCCCTCACTTACATCTTAGAGTTGGAGCTCTTTGATGTGTGGGGCATTGACTTCATGGGGCCATTCCCTCCATCATCAGGTAACCTTTACATATTAGTAGCAGTGGACTATGTGTCCAAGTGGGTAGAAGCCAAAGCATGTCCTAATAATGATGCTAAAACAGTCACCAACTTCTTGCATAGGCACATTTTCACTAGGTTTGGGACACCTCGTGCCATCATTAGTGATGAGGGGTCACATTTCATTAACAAGGCTATGGAGAGAGTGTTGGCTAAGTATAACATTAGACATAGAGTAGCCACTCCCTATCACCCACACTCGAATGGACAGGCTGAAATCTCAAATAGGGAAATTAAGAACATCCTAGAAAAAGTGGTCAAACCTAATAGGAAAGACTGGTCCTTCAAGCTTGAGGATGCACTTTGGGCTTATAGGACAGCATATAAGACACCCCTAGGTATGTCCCCTTATAGGCTGGTATATGGCAAGGCTTGTCATCTTCCACTTGAGTTAGAAAACAAAGCATTTTGGGCCATGAAGGAATTGAATTTTTGTGTAAAGGATGCGGGAACACTGAGGTCTTTGCAATTACATGAGCTTGGTGAGCTTAGACATATGGCCTATGAAAATGCTAAAATGTATAAGGAAAAGACCAAGATTTGGCACGATAGTAGACTTAGAGTTAAGGACTTTAAGAAGGGTCAACTTGTCTTGTTGTTTAACTCACGGTTGAAACTATTTCCAGGGAAACTTAAGTCTAGATGGTCCGGTCCATTTGTGATTACTAATGTATTTGTTCATGGTGCCATAGAGATAAAGAACTTGCAGCAAGGCCAACCATTTATGGTTAATGGTGCAAGATTGAAGCACTACTATGAGGAAGGAGATGTGAAGACTCTCTCAGCCTTCCTCTTGACTGAAGCATGAAAAAAGAACGAGAGAGGACGAGTGATTGCTGTGCTCGTCAACATAAGGCTCATGCCTTAGTTTATTTTTTGCGATTTTCCGGTTATCGTTTGTATGTTTTGTTGTATTATTTTAATTGCGAATTTGATGTTGTTTTTATTTTATTTTGTAGGGAATCGAAAGAGGGGATCAAGGAGAGCAATTCCAGCTTTAAAAATCAGGAAACGATCGAGCCAAATAAAAGATACGGACGAGCAAAGTTTGCCATTTAGATGAAAAAAAATCCCTAAAATTGCGCTGGAATTGCAGGATCCGCAAAATATAGCCGTTGGGATTTAGCCGTTTCCTTTATATCCGTTAGAAGGCGCTCGATCGATACGATTCTCCCATTCTCTGATTTCCAAGAAAACTGAAATTCTCTTCATCTTTGATTCTTCTCTCCAAACCTCCAAGACTCAACAATGGTGTTCACACGGGCTGAAAGATCTGCAGCCAAGAAGAGGGCTGAAGACGCTGCTGAAACAGCTGCGAGAGATGCACTGCTTGCCTTGGCTACGGCTGACGCTGCACGCACCGAACGTCTTCCCAAGCTTCCGATCCGTAGGAAGAAGTGGAGGGTTGTCACAGAAATCCCTGCTGGACCCTCTGAACCAGCGGGCACACCCAAGAAGCGTCGGTGGAGTGTCGAGATGGCCGCCGAACCAAGCGAAGCAAAGACTCCCTCTGTGGAGAGTCAAGAAACGGATCGTGCGTCCCACGAGTCGACCAAGAAGGGTTCGTCGCCATCTGCATCACCTGCGCACAGCCCTTCACCATCTGAACCAGTGCAGAGCCCAGAGCGTTCTTCATCGCCGCCTGCACAGAGCCCTGACCTGCCATCTTCGCCACAGAGTTCTGCGCAGACACCCACAGCAGAACAAAGCACCACGTCGTCGCACACTTCCCCACGGCCTGACCCTGAATTCCCATATGGGGAGTACCAAGAATCCACGCAGGGCAGTGGGGAAGGTGAGGAAGACGAGGTCTTCTCGCCTATGAGGGAAGCTAGCCCGGAGAGTCTTGAACAGAAGACTGACTCGATGGAAGAGACGTTGGGGGCATGCCTCCAGCAGATCAACATCAAGGCAAAGCTCAAGAAGAAGAAGAAGGCCAAGATTGTCAAGGCCAAGCGATCCAAGAAGCTGAAAAGGAAGAAGGCTAAAAGGGCGCCTTCAGCAGACAAAGAGAGCACTGAGCCTTCGCTCAAACGACTCAAGGTTGAGGCTGCCGAGTCAGCCAAGCCATCAGATAAGGGGAAGGCCAAGCTCTACCCTGAAGATGAGCCTCAGTCAGTGAGGTATGTTTCCTCTGATGCTGAGTCCAGAGGTGCTGAGCTGAGGAAGAGGGAGTTGCTGCACGAGAAAGGCTTCCTCGACAGACCTGCTGACCTGCCGCAGTTCTTGCGCGCAGGGATTATCAATTACAGCTGGGAGGAGTTGTGTAGGCCACCCAATCCGGCCTACACAGCTATGGTATACGACTTCTACGCCAACCTGCGCAACTCTGAAGAGGGGCTCTCTGTGGTGAGGGGAGTAGAGGTGGACTACTCAGCAAAAGCCATCAACGAAGCTTATGGCCTCAAGGGCCAAAGACACACTGATTATGCACGGATCGTTGATGAGCCTACTGAGGCAGTGCTGGAGGAGGCCATTCGAACCATTGGCCAGCCTGAAGCAGCGTGGACTGTATCACGCAATGGAAGGCACACCCTCATGAGTGCCAACCTGACAGCAAAGGCAGCTGTATGGTTTGCCTTTGTGAGGAGAAAGCTGTCCCCTGTGACCCATGAGACGACCATCAACCAGAGCAGATCGCTGCTGGTCTACGCCATTATGCGAGGTCTCACGGTCAATGTAGGGGAAATCATGTCAGCTGCCATTGCTGAGTGCGCCAAGAAAGGTAAGGGACCACTGTTTTTCCCTAACACCATAACCAAACTATGTTTGCTTGCAAGAGTCCCCACTGAGCGAATGGAGCAGCAGATGGCTTACACAGGCCACTTGGAGCTGCCTGCTAGCCTGAAGCTGAAGGGAAAGGGGAATATGGAGTTTGAACTGGATAGGCTGGCTGCTGATCAGTCCCTATCCATGGCATGCCTGATGGATATGCAAAGGAGGATGGCTCAATGGGCCACTTATGCGCAGGCACGGGACAAGGAGGTTGCAGACCAGCTAGGCTGCATCTTCCCTGACTTCCCCACCAATCTCCTGACTCCATGGGTGCCTCCACGACCACGACAACCTGATGAGGATGAAGACGTTTGAGTGCTGGTTTGAATTGCACTGAAGGGAGTATTGCTGTTCCCTTAAAAAAAAAGAAAACAATTTTCTGCTTTCTGATAGACCATGTGAATTATGCTGTTTTTCGTACACTTTTGATCTGTTTTAGATGCTTAGTTTGATGTTTTTACTTTTGTTTAGTATAGTCTGATGATAGGAGCCTAGGTAGGTTAGTTTTGTTTTATTTTTAGAAGAGCTTGAATGACTGGAAAGAGCATGCTTAGGGGCCTTAATCACTGTTATATCTGCCCTGACTTAATTGCGAAATAATTGCGGTACCCGCAATTTTCATTACTAAAAGCATGTTTTGGACTGTCTGTTTAGCTAGGCTGTGATCTGTTTAAATTCCATCTTTTGATGCTATCATGACTACCTTATATAGCTTATCTAAATGCATGCTGAATGAGTGTCATAGGACACCCTTTGATAGTTTAAATCAACCTCTAAAAAGCTCAGCATGCACAGCTTTAAGCCCTTATCTGTCTGTTTTTTTTACTACTGCTGTGATATTTGTCGTTCGAATGTTTTGTCTATGCCTAGGGCTTTAGATTCTCTTTGTTTTACCTTAGACTAGATGCTTCTAGGACAAGTTTGGGGGTGTGCCACCTCAGACACTCATTGGGGACAATGAGTAGTTGAAGTTTGGGGGAGGCCACCCTAGGCCTAGGAACATTCCTCTCTCCCTTAGAAACATAAGCATTCTTCTTCTCCTTTACAAAAAATGATGAGCTGAAAAAAAAATGAAGAATAGAATAAAGAGGGGGGTCTTTCTTAGGTTGCTAAGTAATCAGTGCCAAGTGTGTAACCCACAAGTGGCATTGCATCAAAAGGCAACCAAAGGAGAGGCCCCACCTAAGTAAGAAAAAGGGAAAAGAATAAGGAAGAATGTATACCTAGGAGTTATAACTTTGTGGCTTAGATGTCATATTTAAAAAGAACTCTGATCCTCAATTAGCTAAGCACAAAGTTGTAACTTGTAGGGTTGTTTAGGGAGATGAGTGTTTATCCAATGTAGTGATGCCAGGGTTTAGGTTGTTCTTTAAAAGTACTACTGTTACCGTTAATACTAAGACTGGCATGACTCTAAGGAATCCTAGACACATTAAAAATAAAACTAGAAGCATGTACTGAGTCTGAGGTAAAGCTAGGCAGAATTTGAAACCTTAGGGATAGTGGCATGATATGACAAAAGCAAATAGATCAGTTGTAGGAAGTTAATAAAAGCAGATGGAGTGTTAGGCAGGCGAAGTCAGAAGAAGCTAGATAAGAGGGTAGTTTTAAGCTTAGAAGTGTGTCACAGGACAGCAGTGCTATAGATAGGGATATAGGGGAGTCAGTAGGTGGTTAAAGAAGGTGAAACAGCAACCTAGGTAAGTCCTTAGTATGCTTGAGGACAAGCAAAACCTTAAGTTTGGGGGTGTGTTAAGTCTCTGAAAGTGACTTATTTAGGACCCATTTAGCTTAAGAAGATGTACACTTTTAGGTGTTTTTGATAGCATTTAGCCTAAACCTATGCTTAAATATGAGAATGAGAAGAAGGTAGCTAAATTAGGACTTATGCACAATAGGAAAGAAAAGGGTTGAAAACCGAAGGAAAAGAATGAAAAAACTGCATTGCGACAGCATTGCGAAAACATTGCTGAAGCCGCAATTATTCAAGTGAAAACCGTAAGTTGACTGATCTTTTTCTGTTAATTTCCGTGATTTCAGGGATTCGTTCTTTCTCCTCCATCCATTCTGATATATGACGTTGAAGATTGATGGTTCTCCTTGGCCCAAACGCACCTGCAAACTACTATAAAAGGGGGTCAAAGTCGGAGGTTCAAGCATAATCCGAAAGCGTAGAAGCCTTCTCGCAGTCCATCTTTTCTCCTGTTTTTCCTTTGCCGTCTGTTGGAGTGAGAGTCTCAGCTGTTGGAATCGACAATCTGATAGGAAGGAGAGAAGATCCACCTTCTCTCCCGATTGGATTCATCCAAGCAAAGCTATTCTTTCATGCCCTTCAGCCGAGGCGGTTGCGACGAGGCTCCCAAGCAACATTTACTGCTTTCTGTCTTTCCTTTTCTAGTTTACATTTCTGCTTTGCGTTGTTCTCTTTCTAATAGCTAGAACACTCCATTTCGTTGCTTTCTGCCTTGCTGTCATTTACTTTTAAGCTTTCTTTTGTCCAATCAAACAATCAAGTAATCGAATCTCCATTCTTCATTTCACAGTTTCTTGCCTCTGCATTCTATTGCTTTCCCTTACTGTTTTGTCTTTAAATTCCTTCTAAGCATGTCTGTTTCATCTTGTATTTCTACTTACTCCATATCCATGAGTAGCTAAGTCACTTAGGGGCATGCTAATGACAGAACTATAGGCTAAAAGAACGTGAACCAAGCATGTAGGATAGCTCTCGAAACATTGATTGTATGTAAGCTTCATCCCACGGGCAATTTCGATTGGCCATCCATTTTGTCCAAAGAACTCCTAACCTCTGGAAGGAGTAAGAGTTCAGAATCATATAATCATGCTAGCCTTTCAAGGTAACCAGGAAACGGCCTAGGAATAGGCGTTTCCCTAGTACAAACCATATCTTTCTGCCTTAACAAGATGCTTAAGACCTTACTTTGAGTTGAGTAAACTAAAGAATCTAATGCATGGAATCGGACGATACATGAGATTAAGATAGTTTGATGCATAGAGAGTAGATCCAGTGCTTGAGAATCGTATAAAAATGCCTATAGGATAGTCATTAGTAGCCCTTAATTCTCCATTTTACACACTTTTACTGTTTTTACAATTGCGATAACATTGCGGTAACCGCAATTCTGCTAAGTTACCATTCTGTTTAGCTGTTTTCTTCTTCGTTTATTAATTCCATCTCTTGTCCTTTGAGTCTAATTTCAACTTGCATTTGTTTATGTTACATTCCTTTATATGTTCGGTAAGAAGTAGGCAATTAAAAACCAAATTTGAACCCATCAAATCCACCCCTTCTTTCTTAACAAAACACTTCGTGAATAGCTAAAAATAAGTCTCTGTGGGAAAACGAATGAAAAAATACTCATTACTTGCTATAAGATCATGTATGTTTGCATGTTCTGAGTGCTCTCTCTCTCTTATTGCTTATTCTTATTAACACATTGAGCACGCAAGAGGATGCTCAATGGATGGCTTTAAAGGATTTAAGGATCTATCAGTTAATTCTACATTCATACATACATGCTGAGGGTTATTTACAGATATGTCCATTATCTCAGCTATGTTTAAGTCAGTTAATTCTAAACCTACATATTCATTGGCATGCTTGGTTAATAATACATGCTCCAATTGTTCCTCCATTAAGGAGTCTACTACGTCCATGCTAGCACAGGATTCAAGGTCAGAGGGGTACCTTAAAGCTTTATACACACTAAATTTCACCTCTTCATCATGAACCCTCATAGTGAGCTCACCTTTTTGGACGTCTATCAGTGCCCTACCTGTGGCTAGAAATGGTCTGCCTAACAGGATGGGGACCTCCTTGTCTGCTTCATAATCCAGGATAATGAAATCTGCAAGGAAAATAAACTTGTCAACCTTTACTAAAATATCCTCAATTTTACCTTCTGGATATGCAATGGATCTGTCTGCTAATTGTAAAGTGACAGTGGTTGGACGTGCTTCTCCTATTCCCAACTGGCGGAATAGTGATAGGGGCATGAGGTTTATGCTGGCGCCCAGGTCACAAAGCGCTCTGCCCACGTGCTTGCCTCCAAGTTCTACAGGTAAGGTGAAGGAACCAGGATCCTTCTCCTTCTTAGGCAGCTTGTTTTGGAGTATGGCACTGCACTCCTCAGTGAGGTTTACTGTTTCAAACTCACCAATTATTTTTTTGTTAGTAATAATGTCTTTCAAAAACTTTACGTAGGAAGGCATAGACTGTAAAACTTCTACAAAAGGAATGTTGACATGCACTTGCTTAAGAATTTCTAAGAATTTATTAAAATGCACTTCCTGTTCCTGCTTCTTCTTAAGCCTTCGAGGATATGGAGGTGGTGGCACATATGCAGGCACGTCAGGGCGCCTTAGGATAGGTGGAGGCCTTGGAATTTCTTCTATCTCCTCAATAATTGGCTCTAGCCTGGCTCCTGATGTGCTAGTTGGTGGTGGACCTTGGTTTGGCAGAGACTCCAGTGGAGCACTAGACTCAGTGTTCTCTACTCTCTTTGGTGTGTCCTTTGTGTTGCTCACCAAGGGTCTACCACTTCTGAGTTCAATTGCTTGAACTTGTTCTTTACCATCTCTCCTTGGTACCTCGGTGTCAGCAGGGAGTCTACCTTGGGGCCTACTCTTGAGTTCATTGGCTAATTGGCCTATTTGGTTCTCTAGGCTCCTAAGAGTAGCTTGCTGGCTTTGCAGAGTAGCATCATTCTTAGCTATGTATTCCTTGAGTAAGTTTTCTACAGAAGATCCTACAGGTTGGTTGTATGGTTTTTGATACATTGATTGGTTATGTTGGGGAGTGAAACCAGGTGTTCCACTTGGTCTAGGCTGGTTAGGATTTTGGTTAGCATTTTGTTGGCCACCCCATGACAGGTTTGGGTGGTTCCTCCAACCAGGGTTATAAGTATTGGAATAGGGGTTGTTCCTAGGCTGCTGCTGACTTCCAATGTAGCATACTGAGGCTGGATTCCCAGGGCAATACTCATACAGATGCCCTTCCCCACAGAATCCACATACAAGTGTCTCACCTTGACTTGGTTGGGTGCCCATTGACATGGCGGTAGCGGTGTTGACACTCGTTTGGAGATTGGCTTGAGCCATTTGCTTAACTAGGTTGGTCAGGGCATTTATTTGGCTGCTCATTGCACTTAGAGCATCCTTGTCTTGAGCCCTAGTTGGCTCAACTGGATCATCTGACCACCTACAGTGAGATGCTGAGATCTTTTCCAAGATCTCATAGGCCTCGTTGTAACTCTTGGACAACATGGAACCACCAGCAGATGAATTTAAGACTTGCCTAGTGCTGGGGTTGCATCCTTTGAAAAAGACCTCTATTTGGATACACCATGGGATGCCATGATGTGGACATTTGAGAAGAAGGTCCTTGAACCTTGTCCAAGCTTCGTGAAGAGATTCATTATCAGCTTGTTTGAACTTAACTATATCATCACGAAAGGTAGAATTCCTATCAGGTGGGAAATATTTGACTAGGAATTTTTCTGCTAAGTCTGTCCAGTTAAGGACAGATCCAGAGGGTAATGAGTTCAACCATGTTTTGGCTTTGTCCCTCAGAGAGTAAGGGAACAAGTATAGCCTCAAAGCTTCTTGGGACACTCCAGGGATGATGAAGGTATCACTAACTCCTAAGAAGTTCCTAAGATGGTTGTGGGGGTCCTCATTTTCTATTCCAAAGAATTGTCCCACAGTGGACAGCATTTGGAACATCACTGGCTTTAACTCGAATGAGTTGGCAGTGATTTCAGGACGGATTATGCTGGGGTTCAGCTCCCCAGGCATAGGTACTAAATATGAAAGAATGGCACTATTCTTGTCATTCGCTATTTCGATGGGGTTGCGAGTGACAAGTACCGGATTGGGAATTATTCCAGCCATTTCTTCTTGAGACAATTGCGGAGGAATTGTGGTTCCCGCAATTATTTGAGGTATAGAGGGTTGCTTAAAGAGACGTTTCTTGGCTTTAGTTCTGGCTCTAAATAGTCTCTCGGGCTCAGGATTGAACTCTAGATCACTACTTGAATGCTCACTCATAAACTAACCCAACTAGTACCTACAAAAGAAATGAAACTAGATTAGTTCCAATAGACAGTAAACTTGGTGTTTCACACTTAACAAACTTCGTTTTCACTAAAATAAATCCCCGGCAGCGGCGCCAAAAACTTGTTGCGTGCTCAATGTGTTGAAATAATTAGGCAATAAAAGGGATAGAGCACTCAGAACATGCAAGCATACATGATCTTATAGCAAGTAGTAAGTATATTTCATTCGTTTTCCCACAGAGATTTATTTTTGGTTATTCGCGAAGTGTTTTGTTAAGAAAGAAGGGGTGGAATTGATGGGGTAAAATTGGTTTTTAATTAACTAACTTTTGCTGAATGTGTAAAGGGTAGTAACATAAACAAGAATAAGTTAAAGGTAAGCTCAAATGGAAAGAGACGAGATTAATAAATGAAGGTAAAGACAGCTAAACGGAATGGAAACTTAGACGGAATTGCGGAGACCGCAATTCTACCGCAATTATAATAACAGCGAAAGTGGGTAAATGGGTGATTTAAGGGCTACTAATGACTATCCTATAGACATTTTTATACGATTCTCAAGCACTGGATCTACTCTCTATGCATCAAACTATCTCAAACTCATGTATCGTCCGATTCCATGCATTAGATTCTTTAGTTTACTCAACTCAAAGTAAGGTCTTAAGCATCTTGTTAAGGCAGAAAGATATGGTTTGTACTAGGGAAACGCCTATTCCTAGGCCGTTTCCTGGTTACCTTGAAAGGCTAGCATGATAATATGACTCTGAACTCTTACTCCTTCCAGAGGTTAGGAGTTCTTTGGACAAAATGGATGGCCAATCGAAATTGCCCGTGGGATGAAGCCTACATACAATCAATGCTTCGAGAGCTATCCTACATGCTTGATTCACGTTTTTTAACCTAAGGAGTTGTCATTAGCATGCCCCTAAGTGACTTAGTTACTCATGGATATAGGGAGAACAGAACTAAAAGATAAGATAGACATGCTTAGAAGGGAAATGTGCTTAAAACAGCAAGGGGAAGCAGTAGAATGCAAAGGCAGAAACTGTGAAATACTGAATTTTGTGTTTGATTAATTGATTGTTTGAATGAACATAAGAGATACTTCAAGTAAAGAACAGAAAGACAGAACACAACGAAATGATCTAAACTAACCACAAGAACAGAAACAACACAAGATAGAATTGGAAAACAGAAATGAAGAACAGAAAGCAGTAAAACAGCTCGAAATCTCGTTGCAGCCGCCTCGAATAAAGGATGAGAAAGGTCAGCCTTGCTTGGATGAATCCAATCGGGAGAGAAGAAGAATCTCCTCTCCTTCCTATCAGATTATCGATTCCAACAGCTGAGCTTCGCAAACCAGCAGACGGCAAAGGAAAACTAGGAGAAAAGATGGACTGCGAGAAGACTTCTACGCTTTCGGATGATGCTTGAACCCTCGACTTTGACCCCTATTTATAGTAATCTGCAGGTGCATTTGGGCCAAGGAGAACCATCAATCTTCAACGTCGTACTTCAGAATGGATGGAGGAGAAAGAACGAATCCCTGAAATAACGGAAATTAACAGAAAAAGATCAGTCAACTTACGGTTTTCACTTGAAACATTGCGGTGACCGCAATGTTTCCGCAATGCTTTCGCAAAGCTTGTTTTTCATTCTTTTCCTTCGGTTTTCAACCCTTTTCTTTCCTGTTGTGCATAAGTCCTAATTTAGCTACCTTCTTCTCATTCTCATATTTAAGCATAGGTTTAGGCTAAATGCTATCAAAAACACCTAAAAGTGTACATCTTCTTAAGCTAAATGGGTCCTAAATAAGTCACTTTCAGAGACTTAACAGTAGAGGCCATAGCATGTCCTAATAATGATGCTAAAACAGTCATAAAATTCTTGCATAGGCACATTTTTACTAGGTTTGGGACACCTCGTGCTGTCATTAGTGATGAGGGGTCCCACTTCATTAATAAGGCTATGGAGAGAGTGTTGGCTAAGTATAACATTAGACATAGAGTAGCCACTCCTTATCACCCACACTCGAATGGTCAGGCTGAAATTTCAAATAGGGAGATTAAGAACATCCTAGAAAAAGTGGTCAAACCTAATAGAAAGGACTGGTCATTTAAACTCGAGGATGCACTTTGGGCGTATAGAACTGCATATAAGACACCCCTAGGTATGTCTCCTTACAGACTTGTATATGGTAAAGCTTGTCATCTTCCATTTGAGTTAGAAATTAAGGCATTTTGGGCACTAAAAGAGTTGAATTATTGCGTGACCGATGCGGGAACGTTGCGGTCTTTGCAATTACATGAGCTTGATGAGCTTAGACAAATGTCTTATGAAAATGCCAAAATGTATAAGGAAAAGACCAAGATTTGGCATGATAGTAGACTTAGGATCAAGGACTTTAAGAAAGGCCAACTTGTTTTATTATTTAACTCACGGTTGAGGTTATTTCCAGGCAAACTAAAGTCTAGATGGTCAGATCCTTTCATTATTACTAATGTGTTTGTTCATGGTGCTATCGAGATAAAGAACTTGCAGCAAGGCCAACCATTCATGGTTAATGGTGCAAGGTTGAAGCACTACTATGAGGAAGGGGATGTGAAGACTCTCTCGGCCTTCCTCTTGACTGAAGCATGAAATTAAGAACGAGAGAGGACGAGTGATTGCTGTGCTCGTCAATATGAGGCTAATGCCTTAGTTTATTTTTTGCGATTTTCCGGTTATCGTTTGTGTGTTTTGTTGTGTGATTTTAATTACGTATTTGATGTTGATTTTATTTCTTTTTGTAGGGAATCAATAGAGGGAATCAAGGAGAGTAAATCCAGCTTTAAAAATCAAGAAAATATTGGGCCAAATAAAAGATACGGATGAGCAAAGAATGACATTTAGATGAAAAAAAAATCTCCAACGGCCCCTAAAATTGCGCTGGATTTGCAGGATCCGCAAAAATATAGCCGTTGGGATTTATCCGTTGTCTTTATATCCGTTAGAAGGCGCGTTGATCTGTACGATTCTCCCATTCTCTGAACTCTAAGAAAGCTTCGATTCTCTTCATCTGTGATTCTTCTCTCCAAACCTCCACGATTCAAAAATGGTACTCACGAGGGCTGAAAGATCTGCGGCCAAGAAAAGGGCCGATGACGCTGAAACGGCTGCGAGAGAAGCACTGCTTGCCTTGGCTGGTGCTGAGGCTGCACGTACCGAACGCCTTCCCAAACTTCCGATTCGCAAGAAGAAGTGGAAGGTCGTCACGGAGATCCCTGCTGGACCTTCTGAGCCAGCAGGCACACCCAAGAAGCGACGATGGAGTATGGCGGTGGCCGAGGAAGAAATCAAGAACAAGACTCCCTCTGTGGAGAGTCAAGAACAAAGTCAGCCATCCCACGAGTCAGCCGAGCGCAGCCTTTCACCAGCCCCACCAGCACAGAGCCTTGAGCTCTCCTCATCACCGCCAGCGCAGAGCCCTGAGCAGCCGTCTTCACCACAGAGTTCTGCACAGACACCTACAGCAGAGCAAAGAACCACGCCGTCGCACACTTCCCCACGGCCTGACCCTGAATTCCCATATGGGGAGTACCAAGAATCAACGCAGGGCAGTGGGGAAGGTGAGGAAGAAGAGGTTTTCTCTCCGTTGAGGGAAGCCAATCCTGAGAGTCCTGCGCAGAAGGATGATTCCATGGAAGAGACGCTGGGGGCTTGCCTCCAGCAGATCACCATCAAGGCTAAGCTCAAGAAGAAGAAGAAGGCCAAGATTCTCAAGGCCAAGCGGTCCAAGAAGCTGAAAAAGAAGAAGGCCAAGAGGGCGCCTTCATCAGAAAAGGAGAGCACTGAGCCATCGCTCAAGAGACTCAAGGTTGAGGCTGCGGAGTCAGCCAAACCAGCAGACAAAGGGAAGGCCAAGCTTTACCCTGAAGATGAACCTCAGTCAGTGAGGTATGTGTCCTCTGACGCTGAGTCCAGGGGTATTGAGCTGAGAAAGAGGGAGTTGCTGCATGAGAAAGGCTTCCTCGACAGACCTGCTGACCTGCCGCAATTCTTGCGCACAGGGATTGTGAATCACAGCTGGGAGGAGTTGTGCAAGCCACCCAATCCGGCTTACACGAGTATGGTATACGACTTCTACGCCAACCTGCGAAACTCTGAGGAGGGGCTGTCTGTGGTTAGGGGAGTAGAAGTGGACTACTCAGCAAAAGCCATCAACGAAGCCTATGGCCTCAAGGGCCAAAAACATACTGACTATGCGAGGATCGTTGATGAGCCTACTGAGGCAGTCCTGGAGGAGGCCATTCGAACCATTGGCCAGCCTGAAGCAGCTTGAACTGTATCACGCAATGGGAGGCACACTCTCATGAGTGCCAACCTCACAGCTAAGGCGGCTGTGTGGTTTGCATTTGTAAGGAGGAAGCTGTCCCCCGTGACTCATGAGACCACCATCAACCAGAGCAGATCGCTGCTGGTCTATGCCATCATGCGAGGTCTCACGGTCAACGTAGGGGAAATCATGTCAGCCGCCATCGCTGAGTGCGCCAAGAAAGGTAAGGGACCATTGTTTTTCCCTAATACCATAACTAAACTCTGTTTGCTTGCAGGAGTCCCTATTGAGCGAATGGAGCAGCAAATGGCTTACACAGGACACTTGGAGCTGCCTGCTGGCTTGAGGCTAAAGAGGAAGGGGAACATGGAATTCGAGCTGGATAGGTTGGCTGCTGATCAGTCACTATCCATGGCTTGCCTGATGGATATGCAAAGGAGGATGGCTCAATGGGCCACTTACGCACAGGCACGGGACAAGGAAGTTGCTGACCAGCTTGGCTGCATCTTCCCTGACTTCCCCACGAATCTCCTGACTCCATGGGTGCCTCCACGACCACGACAACCTGATGAGGATGAAGACATTTGAGTGCTGGTTTGAATTGCACTGAAGGGAGTATTGTTGTTCCCTTAGAAAAAAAAACAAAATCTGCTTTCTGATAGACCATGTGAATTATGCTGTTTTTAGTACAATTTTGATCTGTTTTAGTTGCTTAGTTTTATGTTTTTAAATTGCTTAGTATAGCCTGCTGCTAGCTGATTAGGTAGGATAGTTTAGGTGTCTTTTTGTTGAGCTTGAACGACTGGATAAAGCATGCTTAGGGGCCTTAGTAACTGATATATATGCCCTGACTTGATTGCGAAATAATTGCGGTACCCGCAATTTTTATTACTGAAAGCATGTTTTGGACTGTCTGCTTAGCTAGGCTGTGATCTGTTTAAATTCTATCTTTTGCTGCTATCATGACTACCTTATATAGCTTATCTAAATGCATGCTGGATGAGTGTCATAGGACACCCTTTGATGGTTTAAATTAACCTCTAAATAGCTCAGCATGCATAGCTGTAAGTCCTTGCCTGTCTGTTTTTTTTCAAATTCCTGCTGCTGTGATATTTTCTTTTAGAATGTTCTGTCTATGCCTAGGGCTTTTAGATTCTCTTTGTTTTACCTTAGACTAGATGCTTCTAGATAGTTTGGGGGTGTGCCACCTCAGACACTCATTGGGGACAATGAGTAGTTGAAGTTTGGGGGAGGCCACCCTAGGCCTAGGAACATTCCTCTCTCCCTTAAAACATAAGCATTCTTCTTCTCCTTGAAAACCGAAGGAAAAGAATGAAAAAACTGCATTGAGACAGCATTGCGAAAACATTGCGGACACCGCAATGTTTCAAGTGAAAACCGTAAGTTGACTGATCTTTTTCTGTTAATTTCCGTTATTTCAGGGATTCGTTCTTTCTCCTCCATCCATTCTGAAGTACGACATTGAAGATTGATGGTTCTCCTTGGCCCAAATGCACCTGCAGATTACTATAAATAGGGGTCAAAGTCGAGGGTTCAATCATCATCCGAAAGCGTAGAAGTCTTCTCGCAGTCCATCTTTTCTCCTGTTTTCCTTTGCCGTCTGCTGGTTTGCGAAGCTCAGCTGTTGGAATCGATAATCTGATAGGAAGGAGAGGAGATTCTTCTTCTCTCCCGATTGGATTCATCCAAGCAAGGCTGACCTTTCTCATCCTTCATTCGAGGCGGCTGCAACGAGACATTCAAGCTTGTTTTACTGCTTTTTGCTTTTCATTTCCATTTTCCAGCTTTGTCTTGTTGCTGTTTCTTTTCTAGTAGCTAGATTAGACTATTTCGTTGTGTTCTGTCTTCGTGTTATTTGCTTTAAAGCTTTTCTTTGTCAATCAAACAATCAAGTAATCAAATCTCAATTCTTCATTTCACAGTTTCTTGCCTTTACATTCTACTGCTTTCCCTTACTGTTTTGTCTTTAAATTCCTTCTAAGCATGTCTACTTCTTCTCTTGCGTCTGTTCTGTTTACATCCATGAGTAGCTAAATCACTTAGGGGCATGCTAATGACAACACTTTAGGCTAAAAAACGTGAACCAAGCATGTAGGATAGCTCTCGAAGCATTGATTGTATGTAAGCTTCATCCCACGGGCAATTTCGATTGGCCATCCATTTTGTCCAAAGAACTCCTAACCTCTGGAAGAAGTAAGAGTTCAGAGTCATACTATCATGCTAGCCTTTCAAGGTAACCAGGAAACGACCTAGGAATAGGCGTTTCCCTAGTACAAACCATAATTTTCTGCCTTAACAAGATGCTTAAGACCTTACTTGGACATGAGTAAACTAAAGAATCTAATGCATGAAATCGGAAGATACATGAGAATGAGATAGTTTGATGCATAGAGAGTTGATCCAATGCTTGAGAATCGTATGAAAAAGCCTATAGGATAGTCGTTAGTAGCCCTTAATTCATCACTTTACACACTTTCGCTGTTATTTACATTGCGGTAGAATTGTTGTCTCCGCAATTCTGCTAAGTTACAATTCTGTCTAGCTGTTTTTGTCTTCATTTATTAATCTCGTCTCTTCTCATTTAAGTTTAGCTTTGACTTGCACTTGTTTATGTTGCTACCCTCTTCGTATTCAGTAGGAAATAGACAATTAAAAACCAATTCTACCCCATCAAATCCACCCCTTCTTTCTTAACTTTACACTTCATGAATAGCTTATAATAAATCTCTGTGGGAAAACGAATGAAATATACTTACTACTTGCTATAGGACCATGTATGCTTGCATGTTCTGAGTGCTCTCTCTACCTTATTGCTTATTTATTTTAACACATTGAGCACGCAACAACGTTCTTGACTTCTAGCATGTTCTATAGTTATAGATTAGTGAAGTGTTGGCCTCTCCTAGTCGCTTTTGTAACACAGAGAAGTAAAATAAATCGAAGTATCAAATTAGAATTTTCATGTGATTGATTGCTTCAGGGTTGCCGGGCGATTGTTATGCACGTAGATTTTCTAGTTGAATGTTCGTCATAAAATGCTAGTAACTGCTTTAGTTAATTTAGAACTGATCAATCTGAGTTAATTAGTAGCATTGTTTAGTTAGAATTGAACACTCTAACTAATTTCCATGTGGTCGGTTACTTCAGGGTTGTCGGGTAACCGTTTATGTACTCAGTTTATTCGTGACCATATTTATAAAGTTCAATGATAGTAATTACATCGTTTAACAAATCCCGAATTTCCCAAATCCATCACGTTCGTCTTGTTGATTAATTTTTCCATTAACGCACTTTATTCTTCTATTTGCATGAACAAACCCCCATTTTTGGTTACTTTTAATTCGAACAAACCATAATTTAATCCAAATATTTGTTTCATCTTGACACGCTCCCGGAGGATCGACTCCGTTGCCACTAGCTACAAAGCTTAGTGAGTTTGGATTTATAAATTTTAATTTTGGCGAGTCTCGACAACCCGAAATTTATAGGACATACAAAAATCCTATAACCACCAACACTCTTCACACCCAGGTCGGGAAACTTTCCATCTCTCTGTGGGATCTTTGGAAATTTGGGGTCTTCCTATCAAGGGAAAGTTTTATGAGGAAAACCTCTCATGTCTTAAAGAATTGACTAGATCGGGGCGACAAGCACCTCCCGAAGAGGTGTGAACATCTTTTTCGTGCGTACCACGTGTTGACCGCTTAAAAGAGTGATTATTCCCATGTTGAAATCAGTGCTTGGATTTTACTCTAGTTTAAGGGTGCCCAACGATATGGAAAGATTCCTCAACGAAGGTCCAAGAAAACTACTTCTAAAGTTACTTCTCGCTCAAGTTTGACCCACAATCCTGATGGTACGAATATTAAATATCGTGAATGGTCAGATGACAAGCATAACATGTTCCATGATCTCAACATTGAGGAGTGATGGAAGGATAAGAAGTATTTGGCTTCCTTTTTATGTTGTTGATTTTGCGCCTTCGTATTTTCTCAAACGAATGCTCACCACATCCGCCCAGACGTCTTCAAAGTTGCATGTTTGATGGCTGAGGGGGAAACTTTTAGTCTTGCCATCCCTGTCTTAGCTAAGATTTATCATGGGTTAGGTAAAGTCTTGAGGGCCTCCAAATCAGATGGTTGTATAGAAACTTGTTTTCCAGGGCACTACATTTTTTGTTGGTGTCACTATTTTAACACCAATTACAAAACCCCAGTGGAGGTCCAGGATCTGGGGATGGTTGAATTCTTCAGCGAAGGTGGGACTATATATCTAGATAAATTTGAAGCTTGTGAACTGATCCATGAGGGTGCATCAATAACATGACACATGAACCTCTAAAATAGAAACAAACATGGAACTTTAAAGAATGACGACACCATGAGCTTTTTACATTCTTCATACTTTTAGAACCTCCGATCATGCTACCTATCAGCACAATGTGGAGATTCATTGGCTATCGAATCATACAATCCGTACCGATTTGGTCGCCAATTTGGGTTTTACCAAGAAATGCCAAATGATATAGGGGAAACCCTTCCTTCAATTAGTTTACACAATATTGTATACCACTGGCGGATCTATACCCGCATTGGCGTAGGGTTGGAGGTGTTTCTCTCAGCTTGTACAATAATTTCATTTTCATGCGCGAAGGAACACGACTGTGAATCCTCTTGTCATTACTTTCTTCATCGAACAACTTTTCCCCCAAGATCTTCATCTTTCTTTCATGTTGATCGCGTTCTCGCCGTCCCGACATGTTACCTTCCATGAGCACGATTAGTGGATATTGGGCACCTGGTTGATCGCCCAACAAAATTTGAGGCGATCAAAGACATATGTTTGAGGTCGATCTTTCTTTGATGTAGAGACACTTAACCTTTGGAAAGCTGGAGCTCGAATGGAGGTAGAAGTTAGACATTGGTTTTCTTCTTTTGTCGCAACCATACTCATCCTTTGAAAGACCGAATGTCGAGTAGTTGAAGGCTTAATGTGATTGAAGACAAAAGTCATTTGCTCGATTTCTTTTGAATCGTCAACTTCTTATGCGTTGATGTAACATGAACTTACAAAGCTTTCTTCCTCTTTCTTGATGGGAATGAAACTTCTCGAGAAGAATTCTTTTAAGGTCACCGAGTCGTCGAGGTTGAGAAAAATATTTATTTTCTCTTCTCTCATGTTTAGGATTCCTTGTGCTCTCTTTTCTTTGATGTTTCAGGACAAGATGTTGTTCTTGTTTCTTCCGACGGGTCACAACAACCCATCTTTTATCTTCATCATTGATAGGTTTAGCCGAGTCTTGAAATTTATTTCCTGGTACCTCATGTTGAAACCAAATAGACACAGGTTCCAAGGTTTCAAATTGGACTAGGTGCACTCCCTAATCATGGAGCGGAATAGAGTGCATTTGTTTGTGCGCACTTGTTGTCAACGCAACATGGTTTGATTGAGCTATTTCATTAAGGTCTAGCTCAATTTTTCCCTCTTTAGCTAACCTTAGAATGAACTGTTTTATGATGAACATTTTTCCACTGGGTGACTGATAACTCGATGATACTTACAATAGTTGGGATCATCGATTTTGTCCATCTCTTCCGGGTGCTTACACTCGGGAAACTCAATCAGTCGTGTTTTTAATAGTTGCTCTAACATGGTAGGAATGTCAGAGTTAGGGAAATCATAGACTTTTTTTTTTCCGTCTTTCCTTCAGTGTTAAGCTAGCGACACCCTTCATTTTGTTGTTGCTTTTCAATCATCTTGACCTCTCCTTTGGAAGACAACTGAAGACTAGTTATATTGACAACCATAACTTCCTTTGCAACCGCCTCAATGTTCTCTCCTTCTTGTTTATGCTAGGTACTGAAATGTCTTTGTCTCCTCTTCTAGCAATACTCAGCTCCATATCGTGGGTTTTGAGTTGCTAACTCTTCAAAGGTATGAGACTTTACACCTTGGAGGATGTAATGAAGTCCCTAGTGCATGTCTCGAGTGCACATCTTGACAACAAATAATTCAATGACACGATCCTTGCAATATAGACTCATGGCTCTCCAACGATTTATGTAGTCAACAACATGTTCACTCTTTTTTTGTCTGGTATTGGTGAGCTCGTACGTATTGATGATTCGTTTCTGTGCTGTAGAAATGATTTAGGAATTCTTTTTCGAACTACTGCCAACCGTCTACTGACTCAGGCTCTAGATCAGTGTACCAATCGAAAGCGTTCCCCTTCAACGTTCAAATGAACTGTTTGACCAGTAGATCTCCTCGCGTACCAACATTCTCACATGTTTCGATGAAATGAGCAACATGTTGGTTTGAGTTGTCTTTCCCATCGAATTGTTGAAACTTCGGTGGCTGGTATTGGACTAACATTCTCAAATTATCAATTATCTTAGTATATGGTTTAGAATAAAAGAGGGACTTTGAGAGGGTCTATCGTACTGAGCTCTAATGGAGTTCGTTATCATGTCCTGGAGTTGTTGGACAAATAGTGAAGCGATCGAAGTGGAGTGTTGTCATTGATCTTCCTGCAAGACGATCTTCCCCTTGTTGCGATCTCTAACAGTGGGAGTCTGGTTTAACTCAACGACATTTTGGTTCTCAATTGCGTTCTTTAGGTACGCAATTTGAGAATATTTTTATTCAATCGCCTTCATCAAGTAGTTGATCCGTTCCTGCATCTCTATCATTCTTTCTCCCATAATATTTGTTTCGGTCATCATGACGGACACTGCGTCAGAATCGAGCTCGAACAGAGGGTTACACTTGACAAGAAGTTTGTCATTCGTAGATGCCCCTGACAATATCATTACTCCGCTCACAATTGTGGAGAAAACTTTATTTTTCTGCCGCGTGAAATCATATGAACAATCGTGGGGAGTAGAACCCATGTACGAGTTATTCATGACAACGATTATTGAAGAAGTCCTAGACGACATAACTTCACTTGTACTTTGAGATGAGGGAAAGAGATGAGAGGTAGAGATGATCCCACTGAGCGTGCCAATTTGTTCACACGAGATTTCGATGAATAAATTTATGACGTGTAAATGAACTTGATTTGTATTGATTTATATGTAAGTGTAGTGGATTACAATCTCTAATGTATAATCCTCTGATTCTCTCTTAGTTGTGCAATTTACTTGAGGGATTCACAGCTTGTTCTCGAGGTTGAATCTTCAACTTTTTGAAGAGGTGAAGTCTTCAAATGTTTGATCTTCAAGGAGTGTTCAGTCTTCCAAGGATTCAGAGAGTCTTCTTTGCTTATGAATTCTCTCCGAAGAATAATTTTTTTTTTAACCCTTCAAATGAAAGATGAACTCTCTATTTATAGAGTTCGGGCACATAGTGGGCTTGGGCCTGTTGGGTTTTATGTCCTAAAACTCGTGGTTTGTAAACGATAAACATATTTTATTACCAATAAAGTGTTATTGAGGTTTATTCAATAAAGTTATTATTGAATATGTGAATTGCTTATTTCATTTTAGAAAACCCTAAATCCAATAAACTAAGATCCATGGCTATAACATGAATACTTGAACTTTATGTGGAGACATAAAAGTGGATCAAGTTCGAGTAAATAGCCAAAACGGTCTATAGTATACGGATAAGGCTGGATACCTTATCTTGGGGACACTATTGGATGCGGCCCATTTTGTATTTAGTACAAACGATGTGATCCTGAATCGTTCATGTGGAGACATGTGAATGGGGGCGTCCTATGCAAAAAGTTTGCATTAGACCGGACCGCGAAATAAGTCACTCTTACTTTATAACGCTGTTTACTGTTTTAAAGACTGACTATTTCAAAACGATGACCTAGGTAACTTGACCTTAATCCTGAGCTAACTATGAACTCCTGTTTATTCGGGATTATCCTTAGATCTGCATGGGTGAGAGTGGCTCAACAGCGCCGACTCAATATGCCTCCCATTTCAGGGGTAAGACCGGATAGATAGCTGGGGACATAGGGTGCAAGATGGAATTCACTCCTACCCGTCTCTAGGGATAGTAGATAGGTTGTTCCCTTAAGTGCTGACTCCAGGTCTTGAACAAGGGGCCCCACCTTCTCATTGGCCCGAGAGGGACTCGGTATAGTGATTAGATCACATACCAATCGGTTTAGTGATTGGATCACAAACCAATTGTTCATTAGAGGATCAGTGGGACTTAAGGAGCAAGATGTAATTACGGGGGTAAAACAGATATTTGACCCGACCGTAAATTACGAACAACCTGTGAAGGGTCAACTTACTAATCATGGTTATATCGAGTGGACATAAATATATCTACAGTGAGGAGAATGCAACTACTAGGCTATAGTGGAATGTCCTGATAGTTAACGAATGTTGATTAACTAGGTTAAAGAGTTTAATCAGTTAATCTCGGATCGTTGGAGCTCATGATCTGTAGGTCCATGAGGTCCCCCTGCTAGCTCATATCGGACTAAACCTTAGAACAGTGTGACGAGTGAATTCGAAGTGTTCGAATTCGAATTAGGGAATTAACGTTAAATATATGTGATATATTTAACGACATAACGTTCAATTGCGAATTGAACAATAGAGAGAGATGGTGATATTTAAATAAGATTTAATTATCGAAAATATGAATATGGATTCATAATCATGTATATCGGGAATGATCGGGATTAGTGTTGGATTTATTGGATATTAAATTTGAATTAATTAAATTGTTTAATTAATTATTTAATATTAATTTAATTTGATTTAAAATTAATTATTTGAATTAATTTTTAAATTGAATTAATTTGATCAAAGTTAGTCAAAAGTCAAATTTAAGACAATTGACTACAACTTTGAAAGTCAAAAGTCAAATGTTGACTCCACTAAACCTTGAAAGTCAAGAGTCATTTTGATGACTAAAGTGAGTGGAAAAATCCAATTCTTAAGTTAGTGGAAAAATCCAATTCTTGAGTTAGTGGGAAAAACCATTTGTTGGTGGTTTTATGAGTCAAACTTTTTTGCTAAGTGTTCATCCCACATCAAGCCACTAATCCCACTAAATTGAGTGGATTCTACATGGCATCCTATTGTTAACTCAATTTTGCATGTTTTTGCATGTAGTCTTCTATATATACAAAGGGTTAATGAGATTGACTTCTTCTTGGAATTTTTATGAACTTTGAGAAATTGTAAAGACAATTTCTCTACCATTCTCTCCAATTCCATCTTCAATTCTCTTTTAAATTAGTCACTCAAAGGATCCCACAATCCCGTTCTAAGGCCGGAGAATAGTCGGGAAGACTCTCGTGGTGGTTCGTGACCGTTACGTTCGAAGATCGAGTTTGGAATCAAGAAGAATTTGAACTTCAAAGGTAACTTCTAAATTATTGTCTTTGATTTTCAAATTACATGCTTTTTCTTTTTAAATTAACAAAATAAGAGTACTTAGATCCAACGATGCTTCCGCTATGCATGCCGAAACTCTTACAAATGGTATCAGAGCATGCTTTAAGTACTTTTTTTTGGTTAATTTAGAGTTGGTGGGTAGTAATTCATGTGATGAATGTATATGTGCTAAAATGGAAATTTTTGGTCTTTGGCATCCATTTCTTTTCCAATTTGTAATAATTATTGTAATTGCCTTGTAATGGGCTTTAATGTGTTACAAAGAGTATGTAATTTTTGTAGAGTCATTAGAGTCCATTTTAGGATGTAATTTATCAAAATTGGAAGAGGCGTCAAGTGGCGGTTCGGTTCGGTTCGGCGGCGGTTCGTGCAATTCCACAACTTACAAGCGGTTCGAGCCGATTCGAAGTGTTCGGGGGCGGTTCAAGACTTTTTCCTATTTTATTATTGTAATAATTTAGGTAAATGCTTGTTTAGGATGCCAAAACCAATCCATTTTTAGTGTGGTTTATTTATTTATGCATTGTGAATGTATAGTTTAAATAAACATAATCTTGTGTGCATATTGTATGCCATGTAGATTTAAAATCCCACCATAGGATAAGCATGAAACATGCATTGAAAGTATGTTATAAGTGTTATAATCTAAGTATGCATGTTTAGAATTCCATGAGATTTCATATAAGTTGTTATATTTTTGCATGGAATGATTTTATATAATTGTTATATAAAAGCATGTTAGATGTATGTTATAAGGTTTATTTTTTTTTAAGTGTTATAAAATGAATTAGACATTAAAACTTATAACAAAGATAAATGCATGCTCATTTAGGGTTAACTACCAAGCAATCTCCTATTTTTAAAATAGGTCGATATCTTGTAAAACTTCGGTTACAAGAAAAACTCACCCGGTAAGATGCTGTCTCAGCTTGGGGGTATTTAAGTTGACGGTTTACGGAACACCTCCTACCTGGGCATCGAACTGGCGTTTGAGTTTAGCTAACCCGGTTTTATGAGCATGCGTGAGTGATGTGAGGTTTTAAAAAGTTTTATCACCTAGACATCATAGGTTAAAATCGAGTATAAACGTTATACTCGGAAAGATTACCTAGACTTAGGATATGTTTTAGTTAGCCAAAATATATGCCTAAGTAAAATCATACCCAACCGTCTAGAACACTTCAGTGGGAGGAAAAATGTTTTCAGCTCCTACGTCCCTAAGAGTTCACACCGTGAGATTCATGCTCGGCTTCGAGTCGCCCTGGGAGCGACCTCCAGTAGGAAAGTATTTGCATGAGTCAATAACAAGGTGAATAGGGGAAGTCGTTCATAGTAAGTGGGCGAAGGTTGTGTGTCAACACATCCTACGGTCTCCTCCATTAGGTTGCACCGTGAGATTCCCATGATGCGCCTGCGAGTCTGCCCTGGGAGCGACCACCCCTTAGGAGGGCTGTATCATGGAATTCGGAACACCGCGAACTCCAGAAATGGATAGGGTCTCATAGGTCCGTTTTCAGCATTGTCTTTCCAACTTCGGGAGCTTGTTGATTCCGATCTCTGAGGTCTGAAAATGGAGGGTCACACTTACAAGAATTACTAAGTGTTAGTAACTTCTTGACCAAAGTAAACGATAGCTAAAAGATCTATTGGAATATGAGTTATTCTGGTAATAGTGATTAGCTGAGATTGTCTCAATTCAAAGGAGGAGTGATAGACTGCCCCTAGGTGGATGTTGCTCTAAACCTTTGTAGTATCGTTGCAATAAAGAATAAATGATGGGTACATTATTACTTTTGCTAAAACTTGATTGGATAATATAAAAGGGTAATAGCAATTTCACTAAATACGATATGTTTATATTTTCAGCATGTCCAACTCAATAGTACAGTTACTAGCTTCTGAGAAACTTAACGGGGATAATTACGCAACGTGGAAATCAAATTTAAACACAATATTGGTAATTGATGATCTAAGGTTCGTTTTAACTGAGGAGTGTCCTCAAAACCCCGGCACAAATGCAAACCGAAATGTTCGGGATGCATATGACAGATGGACAAGGGCAAATGATAAAGCCCGCGTCTACATTCTGGCCAGCATATCTGATGTATTGGCTAAGAAACACGATGGTATGGGTGCTGCCAAAGAGATTATGGAATCTCTGAAGGGGATGTTTGGACAACCGTCCTTCTCCCTTAGGCATGATGCCATCAAGTACGTTTATAACTGTCGCATGAGAGAAGGGACCTCTGTTAGAGAACATGTCCTGGACATGATGGTCCATTTCAATGTGGCAGAAGTAAATGGAGCTGTCATAGATGAGAAGAGTCAGGTCAGCTTTATTCTGGAGTCTCTTCCGAAGAGCTTCCTACAGTTCCGCACAAATGCGATGATGAATAAAATTGAATATAACTTGACTACTCTTCTGAATGAGCTTCAGACTTATCAGTCCCTCCTGAAAACTAAGGGACATGAAGTGGAAGCAAATGTTGCTACCACTAAAAAGTTCTATAGAGGATCGTCCTCTGGGACGAAGTCTGGCCCTTCTTCTTCTAAAAATAAGAGTATTTCGATGAAAAAGAAAGGGAAGGGGAAAAGTAAAACTCCTAATGACCGCAAAAGCAAGGCTCAAGTTGCAGATAAAGGAAAATGTTTCCACTGCAACGAGAATGGGCATTGGAAAAGAAACTGCCCAAAGTACCTTGCTGAGAAGAAAGCTGAAAAGGCAAAACAAGGTAAATATGATTTACTAGTTGTTGAAACATGTTTAGTGGAGAGTGATGACTCTTCCTGGATACTGGATTCAGGGGTCACTAATCATATTTGCTCTTCTTTTCAGGAAACTAGTTCCTGGAGAACGCTTGCGGAAGGCGAGATAACTCTCAGGGTTGGAACAGGAGAGGTTGTCTCAGCAAAATCAGTGGGAGATTTAAAGTTGTTTTTTGGAGATAGATTCATTATATTAGATAATGTGTATCTTGTTCCTAGAATGAAAAGGAATCTTGTATCTATCTCTTGTTTGTTAGAACAATTGTATAAAGTATCTTTTGAAATTAATGAAGTGTTCATTACCAAAAGAGGTATTCCTATTTGTTCTGCAAAACTAGAAAACAACTTATATAAGTTAAAACCGACCAGAGCGAAAACTATTTTAAATATCGAGATGTTTAAAACGGCTGAGACGCGAAACAAAAGGCAAAAAGTTTCTTCAAGTACATATCTTTGGCACTTAAGACTTGGCCACATTAATCTCAATAGGATTGAGAGATTGGTTAAGAATGGTCATCTAAGCCAGTTAGAAGACAACTCTTTACCAGCATGTGAGTCTTGTCTTGAGGGGAAAATGACGAAAAGATCTTTTACTGGAAAAGGTCTTAGAGCCAAAGAATCCTTAGAACTCGTGCATTCGGACCTTTGTGGACCAATGAATGTCAAAGCACGAGGAGGATATGAATATCTCATCAGTTTCATAGATGACTATTCAAGGTACGGTTATGTTTACCTAATACATCATAAGTCCGAAGCTCTTGAAAAGTTCAAGGAGTATAAGGCAGAAGTTGAAAACTTATTAGGTAAAACAATTAAGACACTTCGATCAGATCGAGGTGGAGAGTACATGGACCTAAGATTCCAGGACTATTTGATAGAACATGGAATCCAGTCACAACTCTCTGCACCTAGTACGCCACAGCAAAACGGTGTATCGGAGAGAAGAAACAGAACCTTGTTAGACATGGTTCGATCAATGATGAGCTATGCTCATTTGCCTGATTCGTTTTGGGGATATGCAGTAGAGACTGCTGCCTACATTTTGAACAATGTTCCCTCTAAAAGTGTTACTGGAACACCTTATGAGTTATGGAGAGGGCGTAAAACTAGTTTACGTCACTTCAGGATCTGGGGATGCCCAACACATGTGTTGGTGCAAAACCCTAAGAAATTGGAACGTCGTTCAAAAGTATGTTTATTCATAGGCTACCCAAAAGAATCGAAAGCTGGATACTTCTTTGATCCAGAAGAAAATAAAGTATTTGTATCGACAAATGCTACTTTTCTCGAAGAAGATCACATGAGAGATCATCAACCTCGCAGTAAACTAGTATTGCATGAAATTTCTAAAGAAGCTACAGATAGATCAACAAGAGTTGTTGATGAGATTGGACCCTCAACAAGAGTTGTTGATGGAGCTAATACTTCTGATTACTCACATCCATCTCAAGAGTTGAGAGTGCCTCGACGTAGTGGGAGAGTTGTGCAACAACCTGACCGTTACATGGGTTTAGTAGAAACTCAAATCATCATACCAGATGATGGAATAGAGGATCCATTGACCTATAAACAGGCAATGAATGATGTTGACAAAGATCAATGGATCAAAGCCATGGACCTCGAAATGGAGTCGATGTACTTCAATTCCGTCTGGGAACTTGTAGATCAACCAGATGGGGTAAAACCTATTGGTTGTAAATGGATCCCTGAATGATAAGGAGAAAAAAAAAATTGGATCAAAAGAAAATGCCATTTTGGAGTTTTATCAACAATTTTCTTGTGTAGGCGGAGATCCGGTATTTTCTGAATCCTTATGTAAGGAATTACAAAAGAAATTCTTTCAACAAAGATGTGAATTAGGAAGGATTGGTCGACGAAATCTGAACCAGAGACTTAATCTTGATATACCTGAGAACAATACATTTTTGTTACCGCAAATAGTCTTCCTCACAATATCCATACTATGACTAGTAATGCGGGTACAAGTCATTCCCGAAATACGGTAGAAAAAAAATATAAACAAAAACAACGAAAAAGTTCTACAAAAGGAAACGAGACCAAGCTGGTAAGGTACAGACCTTTAAAGCTCGATTAGTGACAAAGGGTTATACCCAGAGAGAGGGGGTAGACTATGATGAAACCTTCTCTCCTGTTGTCATGTTAAAATCAATTAGAATACTCTTGTCCATTGCCACATATTATGACTATGAGATTTGGCAAATGGATGTCAAGACAGCCTTTCTGAATGGCAATCTTGAAGAGAGTATCTATATGTCTCAACCAGAGGGGTTTATAATACAACATCAAGAACAAAAAGTTTGTAAGCTTAAACGATCCATTTATGGGTTGAAACAAGCATCTAGATGCTGGAATATAAGGTTTGATACTGCAATCAAATCTTATGGTTTTGAACAAAACATTGATGAACCTTGTGTTTACAAGAAGATTGTCAAAACATCTGTAGCATTCCTCGTGTTATATGTCGATGATATCTTACTCATTGGGAATGATGTAAGATGCCTGACTGACGTCAAGAAATGGCTAGCAACTCAATTCCAAATGAAAGATTTGGGAGAAGCTCAATATATTCTTGGGATCCAAATAGTTCGGAACCGCAAGAATAGAACATTAGCCATGTCTCAAGCATCCTATATTGACAAGATGTTGTCAAGATATAAGATGCAGAATTCCAAGAGGGGTTTGCTACCCTTCAGGCATGGAATTCACTTGTCGAAGGAACAATGTCCTAAGACACCTCAAGAAGTTGAGGATATGAGACGCATTCCCTATGCATCGGCAGTTGGAAGTCTGATGTATGCTATGTTGTGTACACGACCCGACATATGCTATGCAGTAGGTGTTGTCAGCAGGTTTCAGTCCAATCCTGGACTTATACATTGGACAACCGTTAAGAATATCCTCAAGTATCTTAGGAGAACGAGGGATTACATGCTCGTGTATAAAGGTAAGGATCTGATTCTTACAGGATACACTGATTCTGATTTCCAGTCGGATAAAGATTCGAGAAAATCAACATCGGGATCAGTGTTCACTCTGAATGGAGGAGCTGTAGTATGGCGGAGTATCAAGCAAAGTTGTGTTGCTGACTCCACTATGGAAGCAGAATACGTAGCTGCCTGTGAAGCAGCAAAAGAAGCTGTGTGGCTTAGAAAGTTTTTGAACGATTTGGAAGTTGTTCCAAATATGCATCTGCCTATCACTCTCTTTTGTGATAACAGTGGAGCAGTTGCAAATTCAAAAGAGCCAAGGAGCCATAAACGCGGGAAACATATTGAGCGAAAATATCATCTCATTCGAGAGATCGTCCAACGAGGAGACGTTATTGTGAAACAAATAGCCTCTGAGGACAACATTGCTGATCCATTTACAAAGGCTCTCACGGCTAAAGTGTTTGAGGGTCACCTAGTGAGACTAGGACTACAGGATGTATAATCTAGGGCAAGTGGGAGAAAACTATGGGTATGTGATGCCCTAGTTTATTGTATTTATTTCTCATTTTGAAAAACTCAACATTATGTATATATATGGATATATATTTATTACCACTGGAGTTTTAGTCCAAGTGGGAGTTTGTTGGGTTTTATGTCCTAAAACTCGTGGTTTGTAAACGATAAACATATTTTATTACCAATAAAGTGTTATTGAGGTTTATTCAATAAAGTTATTATTGAATATGTGAATTGCTTATTTCATTTTAGAAAACCCTAAATCCAATAAACTAAGATCCATGGCTATAACATGAATACTTGAACTTTATGTGGAGACATAAAAGTGGATCAAGTTCGAGTAAATAGCCAAAACGGTCTATAGTATACGGATAAGGCTGGATACCTTATCTTGGGGACACTATTGGATGCGGCCCATTTTGTATTTAGTACAAACGATGTGATCCTGAATCGTTCATGTGGAGACATGTGAATGGGGGCGTCCTATGCAAAAAGTTTGCATTAGACCGGACCGCGAAATAAGTCACTCTTACTTTATAACGCTGTTTACTGTTTTAAAGACTGACTATTTCAAAACGATGACCTAGGTAACTTGACCTTAATCCTGAGCTAACTATGAACTCCTGTTTATTCGGGATTATCCTTAGATCTGCATGGGTGAGAGTGGCTCAACAGCGCCGACTCAATATGCCTCCCATTTCAGGGGTAAGACCGGATAGATAGCTGGGGACATAGGGTGCAAGATGGAATTCACTCCTACCCGTCTCTAGGGATAGTAGATAGGTTGTTCCCTTAAGTGCTGACTCCAGGTCTTGAACAAGGGGCCCCACCTTCTCATTGGCCCGAGAGGGACTCGGTATAGTGATTAGATCACATACCAATCGGTTTAGTGATTGGATCACAAACCAATTGTTCATTAGAGGATCAGTGGGACTTAAGGAGCAAGATGTAATTACGGGGGTAAAACAGATATTTGACCCGACCGTAAATTACGAACAACCTGTGAAGGGTCAACTTACTAATCATGGTTATATCGAGTGGACATAAATATATCTACAGTGAGGAGAATGCAACTACTAGGCTATAGTGGAATGTCCTGATAGTTAACGAATGTTGATTAACTAGGTTAAAGAGTTTAATCAGTTAATCTCGGATCGTTGGAGCTCATGATCTGTAGGTCCATGAGGTCCCCCTGCTAGCTCATATCGGACTAAACCTTAGAACAGTGTGACGAGTGAATTCGAAGTGTTCGAATTCGAATTAGGGAATTAACGTTAAATATATGTGATATATTTAACGACATAACGTTCAATTGCGAATTGAACAATAGAGAGAGATGGTGATATTTAAATAAGATTTAATTATCGAAAATATGAATATGGATTCATAATCATGTATATCGGGAATGATCGGGATTAGTGTTGGATTTATTGGATATTAAATTTGAATTAATTAAATTGTTTAATTAATTATTTAATATTAATTTAATTTGATTTAAAATTAATTATTTGAATTAATTTTTAAATTGAATTAATTTGATCAAAGTTAGTCAAAAGTCAAATTTAAGACAATTGACTACAACTTTGAAAGTCAAAAGTCAAATGTTGACTCCACTAAACCTTGAAAGTCAAGAGTCATTTTGATGACTAAAGTGAGTGGAAAAATCCAATTCTTAAGTTAGTGGAAAAATCCAATTCTTGAGTTAGTGGGAAAAACCATTTGTTGGTGGTTTTATGAGTCAAACTTTTTTGCTAAGTGTTCATCCCACATCAAGCCACTAATCCCACTAAATTGAGTGGATTCTACATGGCATCCTATTGTTAACTCAATTTTGCATGTTTTTGCATGTAGTCTTCTATATATACAAAGGGTTAATGAGATTGACTTCTTCTTGGAATTTTTATGAACTTTGAGAAATTGTAAAGACAATTTCTCTACCATTCTCTCCAATTCCATCTTCAATTCTCTTTTAAATTAGTCACTCAAAGGATCCCACAATCCCGTTCTAAGGCCGGAGAATAGTCGGGAAGACTCTCGTGGTGGTTCGTGACCGTTACGTTCGAAGATCGAGTTTGGAATCAAGAAGAATTTGAACTTCAAAGGTAACTTCTAAATTATTGTCTTTGATTTTCAAATTACATGCTTTTTCTTTTTAAATTAACAAAATAAGAGTACTTAGATCCAACGATGCTTCCGCTATGCATGCCGAAACTCTTACAGGGCCTACATGGGCTTTTGAGCCCAGACATTTGGATTTGAGCTTTGTAAGCTTTGGGCCAAATTGTCATTTAAATAGTTCTTTGACCCATTTGATTTTTAGCCCAATTGCAATATGACCCAATTTGATCGATTAAGCTTATCTGATCAAACGGTCATGATGAAGACACATGCCATTATTTGAGAATTGCCAATTTTGTTTTTAAATTTAATTTGGGACACATGTCAATTTAAGATTCGTCCCAAATGTAAGTTTGTCGTCACACTTTGTGAATAATGACGTGGTACCTGCTGGTTGGCCAAAATTTCTCAGTTAACAGCCGCCTCCGATCTTCTCGCCTAGATCCATCGACACCTCCATATTTGCCTCTAGGCGGGTTCCAAATCCACCATTGTCGCTCTCCCCGCCTTCGATATGCTCGTCCAGATCCATCAACGCCTCCAGATTCGACTCCGATCAAAGCTTCCTGTGCTCGCTCTCGCCGCATTCCAGATGTGTTGTATGTGAAGTTTTGAAAATTAGAGAAATTGCAACCTTATTGATGGAACAAAAATGGAAAAGGGACGGAAGGTACATTTTTGGGATTCTGAAAAAATGTGCAGGGTATGAGAAGTTTTGAAAATCATAGAATCTACCACCTTATTTTTCTGATTTTCGGTATATTTTTGTTTATAAAATATATCATTATGGACACATTTGTAATTGAGACCGACTTGGTCCAAGACATTTATGTAAATTTTGGAAAAATTAGACATTTGTGTAAATTTGGTGTGCAAATGTCTATTTATGGGTATGTTTGGATTGACTACTAAAAAAATGTTTTTCAAGAATGCATTTTTTTATATAAATATTATAATTAAAACAAACATACGTTTGGTTACATTTTCTGAAAAGTGTTTTTATCCATAAGTTTATTTGGTTTGATTTACACTTTTTTTTAAAGGGTTTGGCTCTACACATATTTTTTTTTCTCCTGATGTCAAATTAGTATAAAAGACGACTATCAATAAACAACATGAATTAATAAGTTTAAAATTGTATTTTAGAAATTACGACCGACATGGACTATTGCCGATGGTCGGTGACGGGTAAGAGTGGTGGTGGTCGTAGGTAGTTGTCGGAGGTCGTTAGACACACAATTTTTTTTCTTCTGAAATGACTTTTTTTTAAAGATTAAACAAAATCAATCCAAACATACCCTATATCTAGTTTTTTTTTTTTTTTTTTTTTTTAATATTTCAATTTTCGAAACAATTTATAAAAATATTGCATGTTTTAAACTATTTTTTTTAAAATATGGTAGTTTTATTCAAGATCCTCTTTTTCCACGCGAACAAATTGCATCCACGAAGAGGGTCTTTTGAGCCGTGTACATTAAAAAATCGATATTTTTTACTTGAATGTTCAAAAATTCCGCAAAGATATGGTTGGAAAGCTAACACAAAGAGCTTCAATTTGATATCTGGTTTCACTATTTTTGTAGTTGTATATCAAAAGATAAAGATCATCGAAGTTGGACTATGGTTCTGTAAATTTCAGAACCGTAGCTCAACTTCGACGATTTTTATCTTTCGATAAACAACTTCAAAATAGTGAAACCAAGTATCAAATTGGAGCTCCCGGTGTTAGTTTTCCAGCCCTTCTTTTTTTTTAAAAAAAATCATATATGAGTAAAAAAATATTGATCTTTAAAGGCACACGGTTAAAAAGACAATGTGCTGAAAGCCACGTGTATGCACATCGTCTTTTCAAAGACGATATGTGTGGGCCCTCGAAGAATATCGTCTTTTCAAAATACGATTTTCATCCACTATTCAAAAGACAATGTGTATCTAGGGGGATGCAAATCGTAGACGATCTATGCTTGTGTGAGAAGATCGTATTTTGAAAAGACGATGTCGAATAAAAACTCTAACATTTTTAAAATACTTTGAAACATTCCATATTTTTATAAAAAAAATTCAAAAATTGCAATACTAAAAAAAAAAAAAAGTCCTATATCTATACCTAAAGTTAATAATTTTTTAAAATATGCAACCATAGGATGATCTAACTTCTAATTTTGTAAAAAGTGGAGAACCGCCCAATTTGAGCATTTAGCGAGGGCGGGAAAACAAAAACCAAGAAGAAGAAAAAGGCGAAAAACTCAGCCCTCGTTGTCTTTCTCTCTGAAAGAGAACCAGAGAAATGGAGAGGATTCACGTTACCGTCCGAGCCAGGCCACTCTCACCGGCCGACGCCACGACCAGCCCTTGGAGAATCTCCGACAACTCCATTTTCATTCCAAATCACCCTAACAAGTTCGATTTCGGCATGTTTCTTTCTCTTCTCTACAATTCTGTTTTTTTTTCTCGCCAATTTTGTCTGACTTCTCTCGTCTTCCGATTCTGCTTTCTTTCTCGTTTTCAGACCAGGTTTTTCGCGAAGATTGTACGACTTTCGAAGTCTATCAAGCTCGCACCAAAGAAATTGTTGCCTCTGCAGTTCGTGGATTCAATGGTTGGTATTGTCGATCGAAATAGTTGGTGTTAGGGATTGTTTAATATTTGGCTGATTCATTACTCTAATATCACTCTTCTTTTCTTGCATAATTTAGGCACTGTTTTTGCTTATGGGCAAACTAACAGTGGCAAAACTCATACAATGCGAGGCTCACCCACTGAACCTGGGATCATTCCTCTTGCTGTCAACAATTTGTTTGATGTTATACAACAGGTATTTCTTTTAATTAACTCCATTTCCCCATCCTCGACCTCGACCTCGACTAGGCTACACCAAGAGTATCCTCCGACCTCCTCTTCTTGCTCTTACTTTTGTTTTGTTGCTTGCATTTATCATTATACAAGGAATCACTAGACTTGTGGAGTATGTGGACTGTTAAAACGAAAATTCAAACTGTATATTGTTATGGCCGGGAGAAAGAAAAACAATGAAAGGTCAATCAAAAGAAGCTTGGAGCTTGAGTTTGACCCAACTCTGGCTCTTCTAATATATTGAATTGAACTATTAGGTATGTCTAAGTAAATTTTTCGTGTTCAAAGGATGCAGATAGAGAGTTTCTTCTGCGAATGTCCTACATGGAAATCTACAACGAGGAAATCAATGATTTATTGGTTCCCGAGCACCGGAAACTGCAGATTCACGAAAGTTTAGAGGTGATCCTTAATTTTCAACTTGGTGCAACTTCTTGTTGTTCCATGTCCAAAATTCTGTGTACTTTTGTTGATGTTAGTGTTTATCTCCTTCATATTTGCAGCGGGGAATCTATGTTGCTGGTTTGCGAGAAGAGATTGTTGCTTCTTCAGAGCAAGTTCTTGATCTTATGGAATTTGGAGAATGTAATTTAATTTTCAAAAGGATACAGTCTATTGCTTCCTCCTTCTCAAAGAACTCAATTGAATTCTATTTCGTTTCCAAATTCCTTTTATATTTCTTAGCCCTTTGTTTAATATTCCAAAACTTCTCATTTTGAGATTGAAAAGTTCAATAGAGAGCATATTTATTATCTATTACTAGTTATTTACTGGTTTTATGAATTATTTACCTCTTCAAAGGATTTCAATTTCTTTTCTATTTTGATCTCTGAGAAATTGATCATGCCTCTGCCTTTTTTAGGCTTTGTCTGTCTGTTCTTATATATATATTAGTGATTGCATGCTAACTTTAATATCTTGTTCATATGTTCAGCACATCGTCATATTGGAGAGACAAATATGAATTTGTACAGTAGTAGATCCCACACTATTTTCCGCATGGTAAACTCAATATTCTTCCTATTTCGCATGTCATATAGCTATTGTTTTTTTTTTCCCTCTCTATCTTACCTAATATTCAAATAGATAATTGAGAGTCGGGATAAAGTTGAAGATGGAGACAATGGAAATTCTTGTGATGCTGTTCGTGTTTCAGTTCTGGTATGTGGTTCCTATAATTAGCAACTATTTCTACATGCTTTTGCTTCCAGTATTCATTTATCAATTACTTTATTATTGTGATTAGATGACGGACCCATCATCTCCCCTTGTTGGATTGCCTAAAAGCTTCTCTCTAATTTTATCTCTCTCTTTCATTCAAAGAATCATGGAGGAAAGGGCCGACAGGAACTATGGGTGTTGTCCTTTTTAATTGAACGCACATTATGCGAGATATAAGGGGCGTAGAGTTAGGATAGAGGAGTATGGAAAGGTGGTGTCCTCGTTATTCATTTAGTTGGTAGTTTCAGGCTGGTTAGGAGAGGGTATTATAAAACTTGTGATTAACCAAATGAATCAAGGACTTTATCATAGTTGCGATGATTATGTGGTATGTGGTGGGTAAAATCAATTCAAATGGGGAAAGAAAAAATTCTCATTCTGGAAGGAAGTATATACCCTATGCAGGGTCGGAAGATTTTGAAAAAAACAGTGAGTAGTTTTTCTTTTAAAGAAAAGGGGCTTTTGGGAAGCTCAATATTGTGGCGGAAAGGAGGATACGGAGAACGAAATTATAGTGATAAATGAGAAACACGGGTTAGGACGGATTGAGTGGAGCAAGGTGATTGGGAAATAAATGTGGAAAAAAAAGAGATAATTTGTATAGGTTGGTGATGAGATTGAGAGCTTTTGCGTTTAGGGTATTTTATGGTAAACACCCATTTACAACCCACTGATTTCTTATCTTTTGACAACTCAACTATTTCCCAAGTCCCATTTTGTTTTAGAGCATTCATCTCCTTCATACTTGCTAGTTTCCAAATTTGGATCTTCTAAAGCCTCATGGATATTCCTTGGAACAAACAAGTCATTTATGCTAGATGAGAAAGTTTTATGACCATTTGACAATTTTTGATATGGCATGTAATTTGCAATAAGATACATGATACAACTTCGAATACCTTTTCTAATGGCTATGGGAACATCAAGAACAAACACAACTGGCAAAGTATTTGGTATTGTTGAAGAAGTAGGAATAAAATAAGGATTACCAATGTTGGTTTCTGTTTTAATATTTATTTTATTACATTTATTAGCTGTAATTAGAGAAGGGGTGAGTATCGGTCGGTCGGAGTCGGTTTTGGGCTCAAACCGGCACCGACCGCCGACATGTCGGTTTGTGTCGGTCGGTTCCGATCGGTTTCGAAGATGAAGTTTACGGTGGCCGACCGATTGATTGGTCGGTCGGTTTTAGTCGGTTTTGGCCAACGAACAAGACGAAAAAAAAGAGGTATGTGGCGGTGTTCAGCTCCCTTCGACAGAGGGAGTGAGAGAAGTCGGCGACGATGGAAGCTGAGGGAGGCGTGAGGCGGTGGCGAAAAGGAGAGATGAAGAAGACGAAGGGGTGCGGCGCATCATTTGCGTGGTAGAGTAGAAGATGAAAAGAATGTAGAAAACTAAAAGAAAGAAAAAAAAAGAAAAATAGTTGAAAGTTAGAAGATGAGAGATGAAAAAAGAAAAAGAGTTGAAAGGTAGAAAATGAGAAATGAAAAAAACTGTACAAAAAAAGAAGAAGAAAGTGATAAAGGAAAGAGGAAAGTACAAAAATAAAAAATTATTACTTTTTTTAATCATTTCTCCTTGGGAAGTTCATTTTATCTTCCCAAGACCCAGTGTTTTAAAAAGCCCTCTCAGGCGCGCGCCTAGGCGCAAGGCTCAACGCTGGCGCCTCGCCCAAGGCGAGGCGCAATGAAAGAGGCGCGCCTATTGGGAAAGCCCTAAGGCGCGCGCCCATTCGTATGTTTTTTTTTTTTTAAAAACCAAAACGGTAGCGTTTTGGTAAATCATTAAAAACCAAGGATAAAGGTCAATCTTCTAGTTCTTCCTCCAGACCGCCACCACCTCCGCCACGGGGTCCACGACCCAAACCCACACTAGTAAATTTTCGTGACTCTAAGACCGAAGAAGAAGATACAGATGGCTATAAGTCCAATGATGGAGAGGATGAGGCTGAAGAACTATTTAGTGATGAAGATGATGAGTTTGATGTTGATCCTTAGGAGTTAGGACTTTAGTTTTTTTTATTTATGGTTATTGTTGTTGAGTTGAAGACTTGTGTTTAAAGACTATTGTTTACATTTTATATATTTTTCTTGTTAGACACTCATTTCTTTCCATGAAGGTCTTTAAATTGTGTATATATACATGTATAATTTTTTAAAAATATTTTTTATATATAGTGCGCCTCGCAAAATAAAGCCCGCGCTTTATTGTGCGCCTTGTGCCTAGGTTCCAGAGGGTTTTTGCGCCTTAGTGCGCCTTGCGCCTTTTAAAACACTGCCAAGACCCAACCTTTCATTTTAGCAATAAAAGATTGGAGTGTTGTCTTTTTTTTTTTTAAAAAAAAAAATTGGAGTGTTGTGTTGTGTACGCAAGCTATTTAGTTTAATATTTATATATATTTTTAAATTCGGTCGGTCTCCGATCGAAAAAGGCCATAAACCGACCGAAGTCGGTTCGGTCGGTTCGGTTTATCGGTTCCTTTTGCTCACCCCTAACTTAGAGTGATTATTTGTGTAGGATTCTTTTCTTTTATGTATTAAGTTTTTCTTCTACTTGAGATAAACATTGTAACCATTGTAAAGTGTGAAGGAATTATTCTATTGAATTCCTAATTTTACCCTAATAACAAGCATGGTATCCGAGCAAAACAAAATGAAACCCTAAAAACCTTCAACCTAACCCTAACTGTCGGCCACCACCGCTTCAACCGCCGTTGCCGTCCATCGCCACACTTGTACGCCAACAGTCTACCTCATACTCCAACGAATCCTTACCAACGACACGACCTTGACCCGCGACCACGCTTCCATCTCTGTTCGTGACTATAACTTAGAGACTCACGACCACGCAACCTGCAACGACTTGTGAACCGACGTTCACGACACCTCTGTTCGTGACACCTCTGTCGGTCGTCTTCATCCGTCGATTCACGCTATCCATCACCTTGCTGGCCACTCGCAAGTTCGCCGTTAGTCAACAAGGTTCCTTTTGATTCACTCTTTTGAAGGTCTTGGTATCTCACAACCTATTTACTCCAAGGTCTTAGATTTGCCTTTGGCTTTACTTTGTTGTTAGTGGTTTTTTGTTGAGTTCACAGTGACAAAAATGTCAGAATACAAGTCATCAATGGCTAAAGTTCCTGACACTCGACAATCATCCTATTGTCCAAATTACTACTATCCGACTTAATGGGGATAACTTTCATCGTTGGTCTTAAAGTGTTCGGATGTATACTCGTGGACATGGGAATATTGGATATCTTACTGGAGACAAAAAAACACCTGCCAAGGATGAGCCTTTGTTTGCTAGCTGGGATGCTGGAAACTCCATTGTTATGACTTGGAAGGTAAATTCTATGGTTGAGGAGATAAGTGACAACTATATGTGTTATTCTATTGCGAGGGAATTATGAGACAGTGTAAGCATTAAGCAAGATGTATTTCGACTTGGGCAATCCATTTCAAGTACTTGAGTTGAATAAAAAACTAGGCAACATCCGATGAGGACAATATTGTTACACAATACTTTCACTCTCTGAAAAAGAATTTGACAAGACTTATATCTCTTTGATGCTTATGAATGAGAGTAAACTAAAGATTAAACTCACTACAAGAAAGTTGTGGAGAATGGTCTTATTTACAAATTCCTTACCGGCCTCAATGATGAGTAATAACTGGTAAAAATCCTCTCCCATCTATTAATGAAGTTTTTCTGAAGTTCGTAGGGAAGATAGTCTTCTGAATATTATGCTTGGCAAGAAAACTACAGATTTAGTTGAAGCTTCTGCTATGGTGGTTGAGGCCACTGCCAATAAGGCTCTATTCAATTTAACAAACCTCGAGTATGGTGTGAACATTGTAATAAACCTCGACATACTTGTGAGACTTGTTGGAGAATTCATGGGAAGCCTGCAAATTGGAAGAGTACTAAGCAAGGTAATAAGAGTAATATTGAACCACCTTCTTCTAGTGCCAATATTGTTGACTCAAACCAACTTGGTAAAGAGCAAGTTGATCAACTCCTGAAACTGCTAAAGACCACTTCGTCATCTGGTAATCCAAGTGTTTTCTTGGCACAAACATGTAATTATCCTCAAGCTTTCTTTTGTCTTAATTCATTTTTGTGGGTTATAGATTCCGGAGTTTCCGACCATATGACTAGCTCATCTCGATCCTTTGAGTCATACTCTCCCGTGTTTTGCAATGAAAATATTCTAATTGCTGATTCGCACCCAAAATCTGAATGACGCTAATGTCGCGACCAAAATCAAATTGAACGACATAAACGTCTGTGACTAGAACTTGAACGGACGACAAACCAGATGAACGCGAACAAATGGCAACACGAGATGGTTGTGGATCTGCAAGTGGACGAAGAGAAGGATACGCCGAAACGAAAGTAGGGTGCCGCCGTATATGAACGGCGGCTAGGGTTCCAGCATGACCAATAGCGGCAGATAAAATAACCACGAACTCGAGCGATGGACTTGCGAGTACGAACGAGTGGCTGAGAATCAGATGAACTCAAGTTTCAACGAACTCCAACCGTCGGGAATAACAATTCTCGTTAGAAACGACAAGGCTCGTCGGAGCCGGTGAAAGCTACAAACTCTACGCGAACTCCAAAGTACCATGCAAACGTGAAGACAACAGTGCATGAACACCTTGACCACCTGCAAACACTAATACTCCGACTGGAAGTAGATTGCGTCGTTTTAAAGTCGACAACTAGAGTTCTGACGATTTAGCAGCTAGGGTTAGTCACAACGGCTAGGTTTAAGATTTTATTTTTAGGGTTTTATTTCTGCTCTGATATCATCTATATTTTAGTGGAATAAAATATTTGTATTCTAAATTAATTGAATAGTAAGAAATACATGGTCCTCTTTTATAGGAGAAAGACTCAATCCATATAGGCAAAAAATTAAGATGATAAAGGCTACATATTTAACAATTAATATTTACACAAATATTCATGAAACTAGTAGGAATTCCAACACGGATCAAAGACTTGGGAGCCCTAAAGTATTTTTTAGGGATGAAGTTTGCAAGATTTAAGAAGGGTATTTTTGTTAATCAAAGGAAATATGATATTGACTTACTTCAAGAGACATGTTTACTTGGCTTTCGGACAACAAAAATTCCTATTGAATCGAATCTGAAGTTATAAGCTACAAAAGATGAAGAAGTAAAGAAACTGTAAATTTTATGATGGTTAAAACATAGAAGTAATCTTTAGTCTCTTTTCATTTTCTCAATGAATTTTCTTGTTTCTTGTGTAAAAAAAAAACATAGAAGTAATCTTATTCTCAATTAATTCATAACGGTTACAAAGACATCTCCTTAAGTAGAGGTAAAAACCTAATACCTAAATGGAAAAGGAAAAACTTAATACAAATAATATCTATCTAATTATATTTACTAAATACAATAAAATAAATATTTAATGAATGAATCAACACTCCCCCTCAAGCTGGTTCAAAGATATCTTCCATTGTTAGCTTGTTAATCAACTTGTCAAACCGTAATTTCGGGAGCCCCTTTGTTAAGACATCTGCAACTTGCTCTGTTGTTGGAAGATAGGGAATACATATTGCACCAGCATCAATCTTCTCTTTTATAAAGTGTTTATCAACTTCGATATGTTTAGTCCTATCATGAAGAACTGGATTGTGAGCTATGGAAATGGCCGCCTTATTGTCACAATAAACACGCATAGGCGTCATTTGGACGAAATTCAATTCTTCTAATAGTCTTTTTATCCATATACTCTCACATATGCCATGGGCTAAAGCCCTGAACTCTGCTTCAACACTACTTCTAGTTACTACACTTTGTTTTTTGCTTCGCCAAATAACTAGATTGCCTCCAACAAATGAGCAATAATGATGTGAAAACCCTAGCCAAGTGGAATCAGGAACCCTTTGAATATATGAACCCCTAATTCTCAAATGCCAAAACCCCCAAATCAACTCGATTTTCAACCCTAAGGATTGGGTTAGACGCAGATTGCCTTAAGATCAAAGCTCTTGAGACAAAGAACAAGTTCTTGGCTCAAGAGTCGAACACTCCACAAGATAGGAGGATCAATCCTACTTGAATGTTCTTGGCATGCAATTCAAGCCATGAATTGCATAGTGGATCAAGAAGCTCTCTTGGCTAAACTTGACAGAAAAGCATAAAGCTTAAACTCAATTCATCGTAATCTCCTCTTACAATCCAATGGCAAAGCTTTATATAGCCTCCCAAAACCCTAAATGTCAAATCATAAGTCATAGCAAAATTACTAAAATAACCCTACTTAAATATGTTATAAAAGGATAAAATTAGAAAACAATAAAATTACACCAAATTATTAAATAAAATATAAATAATAATTTGATGCCTTGGGCGGTTCATATCATCCTCTCCTTCTTTTGAAGGATTCGTCCTCAAATCCAAATCAATTCCTTGTAATGCAGTTTTAAAGTCATGAGAAGAAAATGGTTTGACTATTGAGAAGAAAATGGTTTGACTATTCTTGGATGGTCTCCCTTGTAAAGCAACTTTATAAGCATCAAATGTCAAATGTTCATATCTCCTTGGATTCCATCTCTTTCGAAAATAATGTTGATCATAAGAATTCACATGCAGTTGACAACCATGAATAGGTTTAGGCCAATCTTTGAGATTTGCTTTATAATCAATACTTTAATAGCCTGCAAAAACTCAAAAGAAAAACTAGGCAAACTTGGTTGAAGCTCACCTGTCAGAAAACAAACTCTTTTGTTAAAAAGTTCATGAATGTTTTGTGTTGAAATCAAGAAAGATTTTACCTCAAAAGTTTCCAAACTCTTCTTGGCTTTTCTCTCGTTTTTATTTAGAGATTGAGTATTACTCACATTTTTTTCTATCTCGTTCGTGTTTTCACACTTTTCTTCTTCATATATCTCTATTGCTTTTTCCTCAGTCTCATGCCTTTTGTTTTCCAACTCACACACATCAAGTTTTACTTCTCTTGGAAGAAATGATACATTAATAGAATCATATGTTACTTTGTGATCGTCTAATGTACTAACAATGTCCTCACATAGTACTCTCATTTCAAGCTCACTGCCATCTACTTCCTCTACTCGACTACTATCAACACATGCTACTCCAGAAATAAGTGGTACAACAATTGTAGTAGAATTGCAATCATGTGATTCTTTGCTATCTAATGGCCTACTAAGTAGAATTTCATTATCATGCATAGGTACAATATTAGCAACTTTCTCTATACCACACTCTACTTTAGTAAAATGCTCATATTTTGTAGGTAAATTATTCATTCCCACAACAGTACTGGAATTGGAGCTAGATTTAAATTTAGCGTACCTTGAAGATCTTCTTTGAAGTGTCCTTTCTATCTTGATGGCAACGTACACCATCTCTTCCAAATCCTCTCAAGGTCGAATTTTTTCTCGTTCAACAATAATCTTAGCAATCTTCCCATTAAGACCATTGTAGAATCGATCCCTGGTAGCTTCCTCTTCCTCATGTAAGTCCAATCTCTCCATCAACATTTGCATCTCCTGGTAATAATCATCAACACTTTTGCTCCCTTGACGTGGAGCTTGAAGTCTTAGTGCACAATCTCTCAAGTATAGTTTCGGTACGAATCGCTTCCTCATGAGCTCTTTCAATTCTAGCCATGTTTTCACTTTACCTTCTTGATATCTCCTTCTCTTAGAACACACATCATCCCACCAAGTTTGGGCATAACTTTTAAAATGTGTCAGAGAGATGATTACCTTTTTCTCTCTAGTGAGATTGTTGGTAAGGAAAATGTGTCTACTTTCATGCTCCCACTGTAAGTAGTCTTCAGGATTAAATGTTCCATGAAATTTTGGGAATTTCATTACTGCAAAAGAATAACACGTGAAGAAAAAGTGGACCTCACAATTCACTCCCTCATGTGTTTCACTCGATAGATGAAAGTCACTCGTGTTTACACTCAAAGATGTAGCATCCCCTTACAAATATGTCGATTCTCTCAAATAGGAAACATGTAGCCAATATGAGCATAGCTCAACCGACATACTGTATGAACTATGAGCAAGAGGCCTCAAGTTCGAAACCCCCTCCCCACATGTTGTCAAAAAAAAAAAGAAGTAGCCAAGACTTTGCAATTCATGTACTTAAGGAGCAAGCCTTGAACACAAGATTGGTGTGAAGTATTGACACTCAAGCAAAGAAACAAGTAAAATCAACAAAAATAAGAAAACTCAGAATTAAGAACCTAATGTTCAATATACAAGAAATTAGGATAAGAAACAATGAAATTAAGATATTTAAAATCTAGAATTTAAGATTCAAGATTCAAAAGAATTATGTGAGATGAACAAAGAATGAGAAACAATTAGACAAAAACCAAGTTAAAGAAACAAGATTCATAATAGGAAACACAAATTCTCCCAAACCCTAAATTTGACAAGATTTAACCTTTAGAATTCGAGAAGTCAAAATCTCAAATGATTCTTAGAGCAAGATTTAAAAAATTTAACCTATTCCAACAATGGAAAATTTCACCTGCGTGTTTCAATGGGGAAATAAATTATAATATTATTGCTCGTAAAAACAAGCTGATTAAAACTTGTGAAAATTCAGCTGCTTAATTGACCTGATTGCTTCAGGAGCTACGAATTCTACACCAACCAAAACACAAAATTTGAATTCACTCACCACTAATGGACTCAATGCCATAGACCTGCTGAAACCAAAATTGAGTTTCCAATTGCTCCAACTACTCAAATTGATTCATGGGCGAAATTCAACTCATCGCCGGACCTTTTTTTTTTCCTCATTTTTTTCTCGATTCACGTTTCCACTTTTTTTTTTTTAAGAAACAAATTTATTCACTTCAATTCAATGGTCTTTTTTTTCTTTTTCCAACAAGTTTAAAATTCGACAGTATTCAAAACAAGAAATCGAAAACTAAAACTTCAAAGACTCAATTGTTTTTCTCTTCTTTTCAGAATAACAAAAACACAAGATTCATAATTAGAGATTAAACTCAACAAATAAAGAAAAGTAGAAATAAAAAAAAAATCCTAAAGATGCAATTATAAACTCAATGGATAAAAGATACTCACAGGATATATCCGATCTAGAGCGCCTATGCTCTGATACCAAATGATGTGAAAACCCTAGCCAATTGAAATTAGGAACCCTTTGGTTATGTGAACCCCTAATTCTCAAATGCCAAAACCCCAAATCAACTCGATTTTCAACCCTAAGGATTGGGTTAGACGCAGATTGCCTTAAGATCAAAGCTCTTGAGACAAAGAACAAGTTCTAGGCTCAAGAGTCGAACACTCCACAAGATAGGAGGATCAATCCTACTTGAATGTTCTTGACATGCAATTATTAAGAAAACACCTTCAATAATTGTAGAACAAGTCAGTAAGGTCTTGGAAGTTGAACAGTCACAACAAGCGGAGGAAGAAGTTGAAGTTAATGAGGAAATAATCAAAGAAGGCATTCCAAAAGTTAGATTTTTGTCATTAATTAATGAGGTGACTTCTCCAATGGCAGTAGCTACCATTAAGACTGTTGATCAGATTCCTCCTTCACAGGAAAAACTTTTATTTTACTCAAGAAGGAAAACAGAGGAGATTGGTAAATGCCATAGTGTGGATTCTTTAAAGCTTTCAAGGAATCTAAATGTTGATTTCATTAATACATCTCTCCACAACAGAAAAGAAGTTCAAACGTCACTTACACTTGGTGTTGCTCAAACAACAAGTCTAATTAATTCTACTTCTCAAATTGATTCTGACCATTCAGATTTTGAGGAAGAATTAACCGACAGTGTAAGTAGGCTTGAAGAAGACAACTTTCTCCCCCCAATTAAAGATTCTTGTCTACTTCAAAATATGGAGACAATAGAAGAGGATATTAGAAATCTTTTTGATCCAAATCCCATTCATCAAGAGAAGGTTACTCCTCCCCCTCATACCTCTTCCAGCTTTATTGTGGCAGATTTTTTTGATCAATCAGAGATTTCATCCTATTAAACCAGTGCTTGATCCATCAATATCCAAGGTTATAAAGAAAAAAAAGAAAGCTTCATCAGCTCCTCTCAACATTATCACCAGAAGTAGAAGTAAGAAGCATATTGACTGTCAAGAATGAAGATTCTTTCATGGAATGCTAGAGGCCTTGGAAATAAGGATAAAAGACTCTCGGTGAAAAAGACAATTTGCTCCCTAAATCCTGATGTGTTGTTGTTGCAGGAATCAAAATTGGAGTGTACAGATTGAAAAATGATTAAATCCATGTGGATTTCTAAAGATATTGGTTGGGACAGTGTTGATTCAATAGGCAGATCTGGAGGTATGTTGATTTTATGGGATGATAGCTTCAATTCCGTTCTTTAAGTATTAAAAGACTCAAGAGTTACCAAGAAAGATATCTATTATAAGTGGGCCGGCTTCACCATTTTCCAGAAATTCAGATTATTGAAAGTCCTTCTCAAAGATTGACACAAAAATCAAGTTCTTAAGAATACGAAATTTCAAGAAGATTGTGTTGCTGAAATTTCCGATTTAGACCAAACAGAAGAAGCTCAAGCTTTATCTTCAGAATCATATGCAAGAAGACAATTTCTCAAAGGAGAACTTTTGAAATTTCACATTTTAGAAGAAAGTAATCAGTTGCAAAGAAGTAAGATTAAGTGGTTGAAAGAAGGAGATGAGAATTCAAGTTTTTTTTCATAAATTTTTGGCAGCTCGAAGAAGAAAATCTTTTATATCTGAAATTCATTCTTTTCTTGTAAAGATGTCCGCTCCAACGTTTTTCAACTACTCTGTTATCCACATTTATCTACCAAAGCGAAGCTCATTTGGATTATTGCCTCTAAAGCTCTCTTATATGATATTTGGTTCGAGCGTAACCTAGGAATTTTCAAGGAAAAATCTCTTTCTTGGTCAGACCGTTTTACGCTTATCAAAAAGTCTTCGAGGGTTTCTCTTTCCAATCTATATGCAATAATTGAGAAGCTTTTCTGTAACTTTATATGCTTCTTTTTTTGTATTTTCCTTTTTTTGCTTTGTTTTTATACTCCCTTGTGGAGTTTTGTATCTCTTGAGCATTAGTCTCTTTTCATTTCTTCAATGAAAAGTTTCGTATCTTGTTCAAAAAAAAATAATTCATAGTAAAATTACTAAAATAACCCTACTTAAATATGTCATAAAAGGATAAAATAAGAAAACAATAAAATTACACCAAATTATTAAATAAAATATAAATAATAATTTGATGCCTTGGGCGGTTCATATCAAATAACCTGAAGTAGATCTTCTATCTGTAGTGCTACCTGCCCAGTCAGCATTAATGTAAATTTCAATATGCAAGTTATCATGCTTCTGAAACAATATGCCTTTACCTGGAGTTCCTTTCAAGTATCTCAAGATCTTTTAAACTGCCTCAAAATGAGTTGGCCCTGGAGCATGCATGAATTGGCTTACCACACTTATTGCAATAGCAATATTTGGACGAGTGTGAGATAGATAAATAAGTCTTCCCACAAGTCTTTGGTATTTTTCCTTGTCTTTAACCTCTGCCACTGTTGCAGCTTGCAATTTTAAATTTGGCTCTATAGGAGTTTCAGATGTCCTACAACCAAGTAAGCTTGTCTCTCCAAGTAAATCAACAATATATTTTCTTTGATTGACAAGAATACTTTTTTTAGATCTAGCAAATTCCATCCCTAGAAAATACTTCAAAATTCCTAAGTCTTTGATTTGGAATTCATTCGCTAGTTTTTTCTTCAAACTATTCAGTCGAGCCTCATCATTACCTGAGAGAATGATATCGTCAACATACACTATTAAGACCACCATTTTATCTTTACCAGTGTGTCTATAGAAAATAGTGTTATCTGCTTGGCTTTGAAGAAAGCCATAACTCATCACTGCTTCTCCAAAACATTCAAACCACGCTCTAGGAGATTGTTTAAGACCATATATAGATTTTTTTTAACTTGCACACCCTTTTAATTCCAAGATCCTCTTCAAAACCTGGTGGTAAATTCATAAATACCTCTTCTTCAAGTTCACCATTGAGGAAGACATTTTTAACATCAAGTTGATAAAGTGGCCAATCTGAATTAACAACAATAGATAAAAGTACTCTAATATAATTAGTCTTAGCAACAGGAGCGAACGTTTCTTGATAATCAACCCCATAGGTCTGTGTAAAGCCTTTAGCAACTAATCTGGCTTTGTATTGTTCAATGCTACCATCAGATTTAATAGTTAATACTTAGTCAAAGTCATATTTAATAGTTAATACTTAGTTAGAGTCAGACTACTTTTTATCATATAAAATAAATTTATCTCTACCTCTCTACTTTTTCTAAACTAGTTTAGTTAACTTTTATAACTTTTAAATAGTTTTATAATATTTTTATACTTTTAGAATTGAGAATTTATTAAAGTATTTATTTATAAGTATAATAGATAATATGTATTAATTATTTTATTAAGTGCGCCTTGCTTCAGTCAGGCGACACTTTTTTATCGTCTTGAGGCGATTAGAAGATTTGTCACCTTAGAGTGCGCCTTGTACTTTGAAAACACTGAGTATACCGAGTATATGTCATTTAAATTTCATCTCTGAAGTGTTTGACAAATGTTGGGACATGGACATGTTCGTCAACTTTTCCAATTTCAGAGACGGTATACTTTGTCATCTTTAAATTCCATTTTTTTAATTTACCTTTAATAGGTGTTTCTTATGCTTCCTAATTGTGCTATATGCTTGCAGAATTTAGTGGACCTTGCTGGTTCGGAGCGTGCTGCAAAAACCGGTGCCGAGGGTATTCGCCTTAAAGAGGGCTCCCACATTAATAAAAGCTTGATGACACTGGGAACTGTCATTAAAAAATTAAGTGAAGGTGCTGAAAGTCAAGGGTAGGTTTTTTTTCTTTCACTTCTTTGCTACCTGAAGGAAGGGTTATTCCTGGATGCATGGTTGCTTATTTGATATATGTTGCAGGAGCCATGTCCCCTATCGTGACAGCAAACTTACACGAATTTTGCAACCTGCACTAGGTGGAAATGCAAACACAGCAATTATATGCAATATCACTTTAGCACAGGTATCATCCTTCGTCACTAGAGAGATTTTCTTTTTTGTAATCTTAAGTAGTGGTACTTTGCTACATCAACTTCTGTGAAGTAGCAAGGATATAATATCACGTTACCATTCAGAAAAAATGAGGCTTTATACATGAAATGGTTGTGGAAATTTGTAAAAGAACCTAAAATGTTGTGGCACATGGTGATCATAACTTCATAAGCGTGTATGGGAAGGAGAAAGATGGGTGATTTACAAAAGAGAAGAAAGTTTGTATCTAGTACTTTATCCTGATTTAGCACTCTCTTGAGCACCCGATTGCTTCATTATGTATGTCTGAAGGAAGTTTGTATATCTAGTACTTCCTGATTTTTAAGTTCCTTGCTTTGGTGACAGATTCATGCAGATGAGACAAAAAGTACCCTCCAGTTTGCTAGTAGAGCATTACGTGTCACTAACTGCGCACACGTGAATGAGGTTTTGATCTATACTTTGGTTTCATTTCTTCTTCCCCTCGTTTCAACTCAAATATTTATGCTTTCCTCTGAGGAAGTTAATATTTCTTGGCCCCCATTTGCTTCTAATCATTGTGCTTATCCACTTGGTTCATCCAGTTCAATACTTAAATTCTTTCTTGTAGATATTAACAGATGCTGCTCTGTTGAAGCGTCAAAAGAGAGAGATTGAGGAGCTTCGAGCCAAATTGCAGGTCAGACATCTTTTTTTTTTTTTTTTGTTCTTGAAAAAAAAAGGCCAGACTATATCTTTTGGTAGACAAAGTGATAGTCATGGGAACTTATTAAGATTATTAGAAGCCTCTCTTTGGTGTTCACTTTCCAATTCTTTTTCTGGTTTCTCTTTACAAGACATTTGTTTAAATTGGAATGTTTTTATTTTTCTTTTGCTTGGTATGCAATACGGATTCTCTTTTATGTTTTCAGATTTATTGAGGTCAACGAATATGTGTTCGGTATGCAATTTGAAATATATTTTTGAAAATTATTGTCGGATTTTGTGATCCAAATAATGGAAACTCTAAAAACAACATTTTTTTTTGTTTTTCGTGTATCCAAATTTTGAAATGTAGAATTATATTTAAAAGGATAAAAACTTTAATAAATATAAATATAGTATTTCATGGTATAAACTCAATTTATTTTTTGTTAAATTAAAGTATGTATAATATAATATATTATAAATTATATGATATTATAAAATAATAATTATTCAAAATTTATTACATAAAATATGTTCACTAATAATAGTTTATTTTCAACCTAATATTTAGTTGGTAGTTACAACTAGTTTATGCTTTATAAATGTCTTATGAAACACATTTTTGAACAATTAGTTAAATTGAGATTCAATTTCTAAATCTGCTACCAAACACATATTTGAAAACATGAAATACAATTTTGTTTTCATTGAATCCTTGTTTTCTGAAGTTTTGGTGAATAGAATCACTTGGTTATTTGATGAGCCAAAGAGAGGCAATATATACATACAAAGATAACCAACTAGAGTAACTAATGACAAGAAAATAGGAACTAAAGAACAACTTATTTCCTAATATAGAACTAACAAACTCCTAAAATAGTTATTCAACTATTTATAGAACTAACCATCTCCTAAAATACTTGTTCAACTATTTATATTTTCTACACTCCCCCTCAAGTTGGTGCATAAATGTCATGCATACCCAACTTGTTTACAAGTATCTCAAATGTCGGCCTAAATAATCCCTTGGTTAGAATATCTGCTGTTTGCTCCTTTGTAGTCACAAACGGTATGCAGATGGTTCCATTTTCCAAGTTTTCCTTTATGAAATGTCGATCAACTTCGATATGCTTGGTCCGGTCATGTTGCACCGGATTATGAGCGATACTTATCGCAGCTTTGTTGTCACAAAATAACTTAATTGGAGGGTTGATTTCCAGCTTTAATTCTCCGAGTACACGTTTGATCCACAATACTTCGCATACTCCATTAGCCATTGACCTGTATTCAGCCTCCGCACTACTTCTCGCCACAACATTTTGTTTCTTACTCCTCCATGTTACTAAATTACCCCACACATAGGTACAGTAACCAGAGGTAGATTTTCTATCCAGTATTGAACCTGCCCAGTCTGCATCAGTGAATGCCTCTACATTTCTGCTTTCGGTTTTACGAAATAATAGACCCTTTCCTGGACAACTCTTCAAGTACCTCAATATCCGGTGAGTTGCTTCAAGGTGTTCTTCATATGGAGCATGCATAAACTGACTAACCATGCTTACAGCAAATGCAATATCTGGTCGTGTGTGAGCAAGGTAAATAAGTCTCCCAACAAGTCGTTGGTATTGTTGTACATTGACTGGAACTCCCTGCTTGATGTCACCAAGTTTTTGGTTTGGGTCTATGGGTGTGTCAGCAGGCCTACATCCACTCATCCCGGTATCTCTCAATAAATCTAGGATATACTTTCTCTGTGAGACCACTATACCCCTTTTTGACCTTGCAATCTTCATGGCTAGAAAATATCGCAATTCTCCTAAGTCTTTTACTTCAAACTCTTTGGCAAGCTTCTCCCTCAAATTCTTCAACTCCACTTGATCATCCCCGGTCAAGATTATATCATCAACGTACACGATCAGGATAGCAATTTTCCCTTCACTTGAGAACTTCATGAAGAGCGTATGGTCTGATTGTGCTTGTGTGTATCCTTGATGTTTAACAAACTGAGTAAATCTGTCAAACCAGGCTCGGGGTGACTGTTTCAAACCATAAAGAGCTTTCTCCAACCTACAGATCTTGAAGTTAAACTGATCTTCGAATCCCGGAGGGGGGGTCATATAGACTTCCTCTTCTAACTTGCCGTTTAAAAAGGCGTTCTTCACATCGAATTGCCTGAGAGGCCATTCTCGATTTGCTGCAACTGATAACAAAATTCTCACAGTGTTAAGTTTAGCAACTGGAGCAAATGTTTCAGTGTAGTCAATACCATATGTTTGTGTGTATCCTTTAGCTACAAGCCTTGCCTTGTATCGCTCTAGGGTACCATCTGAATTGAATTTCGGCGTAAACACCCACTTACATCCCACCGTAGGCTTTCCCTTCGGGAGCTCCTCTACCTTCCACGTCTGATTCTTCTCAAGAGCATCCATCTCTTCAAGTACAGCCTTCCTCCACTCTGGTTTAGATAGAGCCTCCTGTATACTACTCGGAATGACAATAGACGATACATTTGTTGAAAAGGTTGAAAAAGCAGAGGATAATTTAGAATAAGACACAAAGGTAGATGTAGGATATTTAACACAAGAACGTTTTTCTTTCCTAATGGCAATTGGTAAATCAAGATCACTAAAAGTTTTAATAAGAGATTCACCGTTGGTCTCAGGTTCTAGCTCCAGTTCGGATTCATGGCTTGCCGGAGGTGCAACCGTCTCTATTCCTTGATTTGGGAATCTCCTCTCGTAAACTCGGCCATATGATCTGCCTGCCTGGTTATTATTTCCTTCCACATAGGTTATCGGTTTAGTGATACTTGGCTGATTTTGTGGTATTAAAGTTGTGGGCTCATTATCACTAATATTTTCGGGATCTAAATTTTCCAAGTCAATTGGTTCTTTGTTTCCTTGAGAATTTTCTGGTGAATTTAAAACTTCCAAGTCAACCGATTCCTTACTTATTAGAGTGTCATTCCTAATAACCGGTGACACGAAATCAGGTATTAAAACATCAAGCTCAAACGAATTTTCCTTTAGAACTTCCTGATTTATCTCCCCTTGAAAATGAGTGTTAAAAAACGGTTGATTTTCAAAGAACAGGGTATCCATGGTAACAAATAATTTTCGACTAGAAGGATCAAAACACTTGTAACCACGTTGAGTTGGAGCTACCCCTACAAACACACACTTTAATCCTCTAGGATCTAATTTACTTGCATTCCTATTAGGATTTCGAATGAACACAGAACACCCAAAAATTTTTAATGACATAGAATGAAACACTCGTGATTTTGGAAATTCTCTTTTTAATATGCTGATAGGAGTTTTAAAATCTAACACTTTTGATGGCATACGGTTTATTAAATATGTGGCATGAAGAACAGCATCCCCCCAAAGATAATTTGGTGTTTTTGTCGAAAACATTAAACTACGAGTGACTTCTAATATATGTCTATTTTTCCTCTCTGCTATGCCATTTTGTGGTGGTGTATCTGTGCAAGAACTTTGATGAATAATTCCTTTTTCTTTAAAAAAAATTTCCAAAACTTTTGCAAAATATTCTCTCCCATTATCACTCCTAATCATTTGAATGTTTGTGTTAAATTGAGTTTGAATCATATTGTAAAAGCGTTTGAAAACAGATTCAACCTCTGATTTTTCTTTTAACAAATACACCCAACTGACTCTCGTGTGATCATCAATTAATGTAATAAACCATTTTTTTTCATTATACGTTGATATTCTAGATGGACCCCAAATATCACTATGTATGAGAGAAAAAGGTTTGGAAGGCTTATATGCACGTGGAGGATATGTGTTCCTATGATGTTTTGCTAAAGCACATATCTCACATTGGAGCAACGAGGGATCTTTATTTCTAAATAAATCAGGAAACAATTTTCTCAAATAATGAAAACTAGGATGACCTAGTCGAAAATGTTGTAAATAAATTTCTTTATCACCAGGAATGGAAATAATTTGCAGGCAGGAGTTCTCTAAACCTTCTTTATTCGAGTGTTTTTCCTCTTCAAATAAATAGAGACCATCGCGTTCCCTAGCATTGCCAATCATCCTCCCCGTTGCCAAATCCTGAAAAACACAATGAGATGAAAGGAAATTAGCACTACAATTAAGGTCATGGGTTATTTTGCTGATAGATATGAGATTGCAGGACAAATTAGGAACATGTAGAACTCTAGATAAAGATAAGGAAGGTGAGATTTTTATGTCTCCTATCCCTGCAACTGCTGAGTAAGATCCATCAGCTATTCGAACTTTTCTATTGCCTGCACATGGTTTATAGGTCTGGAAAAAGACAGAGTTGCCTGTCATATGGTCAGAGGCACCTGAATCGATGATCCAAGTGTTATTATTGGTGGAACATAAGTAAGAGGAAATAGAGACAGCTTTACCATTTTGAGCAAAGGAACATGAAGGAATATCAGAATTGGGGCTAGGGCTAGGTGTTTTATGTGAGACTTGGAGTAGTTTAATGAATTGCTCTATCTGATCCTTTGTGAATTGTGGCTGACCCGATTTGATGGGCTGCTCTTGTGAAGCTTCTCGGATTGAGGGCAGCGGACTTCTCCCAAGAATTCTCCCCTTCACCTCATCAAGTTCTTTATTAACCCCTGCAATAAACATGTATACACGATCGTTCTCCACATTTTTTCCGGCGATGAAGGATTTCTGAGGGTTGGTTTCTAAGCTGTCAGGCGTGCTTTCTGGTTGTGTATTCATCACGGTATATATATATATATATATATATATATATATCTTTTTTTTGGTTCGGTTAGGTTCGGGTTGGGTTTGGTTTGGTTTGGTTCGGTATGGTTCAGGTTTAGTTTGGGTCGATCTGGTTCGGGTTAAGTTTGGGTCGGTCTGGTTTGGCTAAAAAACGCCAAAGGATCTGGATGTATATTTTAGAGGGGCTGCAACGGGTCTGGATGGGTATACCACCGAAGGATGTGCAGATTTGGGAGGAAGAACTCTTTTAGAGAGGGGCTGCAACGGGTCTGGATGGGTATACCACCGAAGGATGTGCAGATTTGGGAGGAATAACTCTTTGGTTTTCGGGCCTGTTTTTTCCGAAAAACAAAACTAAACACGATTTGGTTTTAGCTTTCTAACAAGGCTCTGATACCATGAAGTTTTGGTGAATAGAATCACTTGGTTATTTGATGAGCCAAAGAGAGGCAATATATACATACAAAGATAACCAACTAGAGTAACTAATGACAAGAAAATAGGAACTAAAGAACAACTTATTTCCTAATATAGAACTAACAAACTCCTAAAATAGTTATTCAACTATTTATAGAACTAACCATCTCCTAAAATACTTGTTCAACTATTTATATTTTCTACATTTTCAAATTTCTTTTTTTAGATCACCAACCAAACAAGCCCCAAGCTTTTACTTTCACTCCTTTTTGGAGTTTATTTCTTTTGAGCATAGTCTCTTTTCATCTCTTCAATAAAAAGATTTCTCTCTCGTTCAAAAAAAAATAAAAATTGGTATGATGGTTCATGGTAATTAATTTGAAATTCTCCTTGTTCATCTGTTTCTATGTTTCAGGGTTCCCATTCAGAGCATTTTGAGGAGGAGATCCTCAACTTGAGAAATACACTATTAAAGGTCAGCAACAAACATTAATATGATGAGTTTTTTTTTTTTATTAAATTATTATTATTATTATTATATTTTTTTTTGTATTGAGGGTGCACGGACTTAGCCTGGAAGTTTCTATATGCATGTCAGATTGAACTGGAGAGGGAGCGAATGGCTTTGGAGTTGGAGGAAGAGAAGAAAGTGCAGTCAGAATTTGAGAAGAGGGTGCAGGAGCAGGCTAAGAAAATAGAAAATTTGAGTTCGATGGTGCTTTATTCGAAAAGAGATGAGAACCATCATGAAATTAAAAAGGTTCACTAAATAAAAATATATTGCATTAATTGCTGTTTTGTAATTACAACTTTTCACAGATTTATTCCATCTCTCATTTTTGTTACACTGCTTTATTCTTTTCTATCTGACATTATAGCTAGTTCTCTGCCTACTATCCTTAGTTTCTGACTAGTCTTCTCATTGCATCTATACAGAGTTTATTTTATAAAAGTTGTACTCTTTCCTATTGTAGGATAAGAGAAGAGATACATGGTGTCCAGGAAATCTTTCAAGGAAGCCCCTTAGAGAGGTAAATTTGTTGTCTTATTATTTTAGCACGCGGTTTATATTGATAATGTAAGACCAAATATGAGAGAATCATTCTCCTTTCCATTTAGAAGAGTTAACAATATATAGACATACATGAAAGCCCTAACCCTAATAATAGTAAATTACAATAAAAGACATTATAAGCTCCTATATTCACAAGTATACTATAACACTCCCCCTCAAGCTGGATCATATATGTTAATCATGCCCAGCTTGTTACAAAGGTAATCTATTCGAACTCCATTTAAAGCTTTCGTGAAAATATCTCCTAATTGCTCTCCAGTTTTCACATAACCAGTAGACACCAAACCTTGTTGTATTTTCTCACGAATAAAATGACAATCAATTTCAATATGTTTAGTCCGCTCATGAAACACTGGGTTGGATGCAATATGAAGGGCTGCTTGGTTGTCACACCACAGCTTGGTTGGAACTGCAATATTGAAGCCTAACTCGGTCAAGAGTTGATGTACCCACATTATTTCACATACTGATTGTGCCATCGCTCTGTATTCTGATTCAGCACTTGATCGTGAGACTACATTTTGTTTCTTGCTTTTCCATGAAACCAAATTACCGCCAACAAAAACACAATAGCCAGAAGTCGATCTTCTATCTTCTCTTGATCCTGCCCAATCGGCATCTGTAAAGCACTCAATCTTCATATGACCATGGTCTTTATATAAGATCCCACGTCCAGGTGCAGCCTTTAAATAACATAGAATTTGTTGTACTGCAGCCCAATGATCCACTGTAGGTGAAGACATAAACTGACTCACAATACTTACCGAATAAGCTATGTCTGGTCGTGTCACTGTAAGATAATTCAACTTTCCAACCAATCTTCTATATTTCTCTGAATCTATAAATGGTTCTCCATCTTTTGTAAGTTGCAAATTAGGCATCATTGGAGTACTACATGGCTTGACTCCCAATTTTCCTGTCTCGGATAGCAAATCAAGCACATATTTCCTTTGTGACATAAAAATACCTTTCTTACTTCTCATTACTTCAATACCCAAGAAATACTTTAATGTTCCCAAGTCTTTAGTATGAAACTGAGTTTGGAGAAAAGCTTTGAGAGATAAAATGCCAGATGTATCATTTCCGGTAATTATAATATCATCAACATATACGACAAGTAGAATAATACCACTCTTAGATCGTTGATAGAAGATAGAATGATTTGACTTGCTTTTCTTCATTCCAAACTGCTCAAGTGCTTGACTAAATTTTTCAAACCATGCTCGTGGGCTTTGTTTCAATCCATATAGAGATTTGTGAAGGCGACACTCTATCATTCTCCCCCTGAGCAACAAACCCTGGTGGTTGCTCCATATAAACTTCCTCCTCAAGATCTCCATGGAGAAAGGCGTTTTTAATATCAAGCTGATGCAAAGGCCAACATTGAGAAGCAGCCATGGAAATGAATAACCTGACAGAAGTTAGTTTAGCAACAGGAGAAAAAGTATCAAAATAATCAATCCCATACGTCTGAGCATAGCCTTTGGCAACAAGGCGCGCTTTTAATCGAGCAACTGACCCATCCGGATTGACCTTAATTGCAAACACCCATTTACATCCGATAGCCTTCTTCCCTGCAGGATGAGATACTAAATCCCAAGTACCATTATCATCTAAGGCATTCATCTCATCTATCATCGCATTGCGCCAACCAGAGTGTGACAAGGCTTCATGAACAGTTTTAGGAATCGAGATAAAATCCAGAGATGCAACAAAAGAACATGTAGAAGATGACAAGTGGTCATAAGAGACAAACGAAGAAATAGGGAAAGTGCAAGAACGCTTACCTTTACGAAGAGCAATAGGAAGCTCATCACTTGGTTGAGGATCTAATGACGAAGAAGCTTCTGGTACAAGACATTCACTTGGAGGGTGTTGCCGTCTAGAGTAGACTTGAGTAATCGGTGGACGAGTAGGGACATCCAAAGGAGATTGATCGGGGGAGGATGTAATGGACACACGTGTATAGATAAAAATATCATCATCCTCCCCCTGACTCGTACTAGGCAAAGATGGAGTGAAAGACTTGTCTTCAAAAAAAGTAACATCACGAGATACAAGATACCTGTTCAAACTAGGATTATAGCATCTGTACCCTTTCTGAACACGGGAATAGCCTAAGAAAATGCATTTCAAAGATTTTGGGTCTAATTTTGTCAGAGTAGGACGAACATCCCGAACAAAACAAGTACAACCAAATGTTTTTGGCTCAATAGGAAACAAAAGTTTTGTTGGATGTAAAACATGATAAGGAATCTGACCTTTAAGAACAGATGAAGGCATTCGATTAATCAAAAAACAGGCCGTGGAAATGGCATCAACCCAAAAGAGTTTTGGAACATGCATTTGAAAGGATAATGCTCTTGCAGTTTCAAGAAGATGCCTATTCTTTCTTTCAGCAACTCCATTTTGGGATGGAGTATCAGCACAAGATGATTGATGAATAATTCCATGCTTACATAGGTACGACCTAAGTGCTTCAGAAAAGTACTCACCAGCATTGTCACTTCTCAAAATTTTAATGGGAACATCAAACTGAGTTCGAATTTCAGCATGAAAATTACATAAGTGAGAAAGTAACTCAGAACGATTCTTCATAAAATATAACCAAGTCATACGAGAGTAATCATCAACAAAGGAAACGAAGTATCGAAATCCAGTTTTAGACACAACTGGACAAGGACCCCAAATATCGAAATGAACTAATTCGAAAGGCGCACTTGCTCGCTTATCGATTCTAGGGCTCGAACTAAGACGATGAAATTTGGCAAACTGACACGAGTCACAATTTAAGGAAGACAAGTTATGAAATTGAGGACAAAGCTTTCTTAATACTGAAATAGATGGATGACCTAGACGACAATGGGCATCAAGAGGAGTGACGACTCCAGAACAAGCAACTTTTGCCACTTGATGATCAAAAATATAAAGTCCTCCAGATTCATGTCCTCTACCAATAATCTTCTTTGTCATTAGATCCTGAAACAAGCAATAACCAGGATAGAATGAAACGGAACAATTAAGATCACGAGTAATTTTACTAGCAGAGATCAAATTAAAGGAAAGTTGAGGCAAATGTAGGACAGATGACAACGTAAGAGATGAGGTTAAAATTACTGTGCCAGAGCCAATAGCAGAAGATGTTGATCCATCTGCCAAAGTAACCTTAGCAAGGGATGTAGATGACAAAAGAGTGGAAAACAAATTGGGATTACCTGTCATATGGTCGGTAGCACCAGAGTCTATGACCCATTTGGTAGTTGATGAAATAAGACAATGGTTCATGTTACCTGACCCAACAATGGTTGTAATAGAGTTAAGCGCGCATGATGAAGAAAATGCTTGTGATGAGTTCTGGTAATGTGTAGACTTAGCAAACTCGGCAATAGAATCAACAAATGGCTTCTTAAATGAACCATAGATGGATTGAGTCCCCGATTGACCCAAATTAGATGTCCTTGCTAGCTTCTGCTTGGCCATAGATCAATGGCAAATATAGAGACACAAAATTGGATCTAAACCCACGAAATCAGAACCAAGTGACCACAAAACTCCTGAAAAAACAGATCCGAATGGAGTTCCCAACACAAACGTTAATACTTTTTCAAACCGACTTCGAACTCGAGCCAATGATGACCAAGAAAACCACACAAACAAGCCAGAAATTTGCAAAAAATGGCAAGTCACGAAACCAAAAAAAAAAAAAAAAAAAAAACCGGCCACGCAGATCGGCGGCTGGGCAGTTACGACGGCGGTGACTTCGAACTCGGCCACGCAGATTTTTTTTTTTTTTTTTTCGGCGACTGGCGGCGGCGGCGGTAATAGATGCCAAGGGTATGACAAATCACAAAACTCAAGGTTGAACAAAAAAGACCATAAACCTTAAAACCTAAAAGGTTGACAAAACCCTAATAGCCATAGGAAAAGATTGGTGATAGGAGGAGTAGCCCATGTATGTTATATTGTGAGTGAGGTCCCTTCATCTTTCCGATGTGGGATCCTCAACATGCCTCATTGGGTCGGGATCCCAGATGATGCCTCTTTGGGTTCACCATCTTGGGTCGGGATCCCATTTTTGGACCGAATACCCGTTTGGGTTCGTGGGCTCTGATACCATGATAATGTAAGACCAAATATGAGAGAATAATTCTCTTTTCCATTTAGAAGAGTTAACAATATATAGACATACATGAAAGCCCTAACCCTAATAATAGTAAATTACAATAAAGGACATTATAAGCTCCTATATTCACAAGTATACTATAACATATATCACGTGTCATGACTCCCCTATTATTTGAACACTAATTAAACCGTCCTTTTGTATGCTTTTCCAAGTAGTTTAGTAGAGTTTGAGATATTATTTGTTTTTGGTTGCTTGCTTAGCTAAGGATTGTCCGAGATAATCTTATGATGTAAGCTAGGAGGGTTAGAGTAGAGTACACAAGATGGATGGTTGGTTAGAAGGAAAACCAACAAAGGAGAGAAGAATAGATGTGGAAATATAAGGAAAAATAGTTGTTAAGCTGTAGTCATCAACAGTGTTTTAAAAAGCCCACTCAGGCGCGCGCCTTGGTGCGCCTAGGCTCAAGGCGCAGCCTCTGCGCCTCGCTTCAAAGAAGCGAGGCTCACTTAATAAAGCCCACTTGAGGCGCGCGCCTTGGTGCCTGTGGGGTGCGCTTCAGCGCCTCGAGCCTGACTTTCCTACCTTTTTTAAAAAAAAACGTCTGATTTGAAGGAAGAAACACATGAATATTCATTGAATCTTGAATAAAAGTTCTATTTTCTTGAACTTTTCATCATCTTATTATTCATCTTACTATTTTTCTTTCATATATAAAAAAATATTTACACTTATATATCGTGCGCTTCATAAAATAAAGCCCATGCTTTTCTTTGCGCCTTGCGCTTAAGCCCGGGAAGGCTTTTGCGCTTTATTGCGCCTTGAGCTTTTAAAAACACTGGTCATCAAGGGAGAGCTGAGGCTCCCAAAATTGCATCTTACATTCGTCTTGCCTTTATTTTGAGTAAAATTAAAGCGGATATTTCTATCATATTTTTGCCATACATTTTTTGTACTCATGCTCAGATATGAAATGTTTTTGCAAATTTAGGTCTATTCAACCATGCAATCTATGTCTTCGGCTGTGAAACCTGTAAGATCTGATCGTGAAATGGGACCACTTCTTTCTTTTGAAGAACTGGTGGATGACACTGAAGTTTCTAAGGAGGAAACCTGCAAAAGGGGTGAGAACGATCAAAAGAATATATTAGAAGGGTGTGCTGTTCCAGATCCCTGCGCGTTATTGCATGTTACTAATAGGAGAAAGGTGGCATCGAAGAAGAAAAGCTTACCGGCAGTATGCCACTTGTCTTTTACTCTATAGTCTATAGTCTTTAAACTGACATTATGGCATTAACAATGTTGTAAGTTTGGCAGGACACTGATGTAATAGATGTCCAAGCAGCATATGAAGATTTGTTGTTAAGGTTTGAAAGTGAGGTATTATTTTGTCTCTCTACCACCATATTATCATGTTCTTTCCCCCCTTTTTATGCTTGATCTTTCTTTTTTTTAATCCTTATTTATCTTTTATTATTACTTTTTTTTTTTTTGTAGAAAACTATGAGTGACATAAAAATTGATTGCTTAACAATGAAACTTGCTGAGGTTGATGATCACTGTCATGTCAAAAGAGGCGACTTTAATGGGGACAAACATATAAGTTTACGGGAATCAGAGGCTATCCTTGTTATCAAGCGACTTCAAGAACGGGTGTTTTGATCCTCTCTTTAATATTTATGTGTCAATTCACTTGCTAGCATATGATATATCTACATTATTTTCAGTCTTTCAATTCATTTATGCTTCTTTTTTTTGTCGGTACATGCCATCTCTTATGTTGGGATTGCTTTTTGTTTTTCATTTCCGCCTTTTATAGTTTATTATTTATTTCACAGATAATGATTTTGGAAATGGAGAAATCTTCAAGTCAGCAAAATCTTGATAATGTTGTGGAGCTTGCCACTGAGCAAAATATATGTGCTAGGGAAAAGTTTGAAGAGGTAAGTACGGTTCAACTGCTCCATCTTACTTTGTTTTGCCATCTTTAACTTGTGACAGATATCTTTGTGGGTGTTATGCAAGGATGAAAATATCGATGTCAATATCAAAGTTGATATCGATAACACTCATATTTATGATATATCGACTGATATTTTGAGAAATATCACAATATCACATCAACTTGTAGAAATGTTGTGAATTTCTTAATAAAACTACAATAACTTATTTAAATTGTGAACTATTGTTTTAAGCACATATAAATCAACAATAATAATAATTTTTTTTTTAATTGGAAACAGTGAACAATTCATTGATAAGATGAAATTACAAAATGGAGAAATCCAAACCAATGAATTACAAAAAACTCTTCCATTTGGTCATAAAATTAGTAAAACTATAATTACAAAAATGAGGGTTCAATCGAAGGAAAACCCCAAAAAATGCTCTCCCCTCTCTCCTCCCCTTCCCAAACCCCATTTTTCAGTCTCCAGCTACCTTCCTAGCTTCTGATTCATCAAGAGCAGCCTCCAAGATTTTATTTTTATCTAGCTATTTCATCTTATCCTCATGGAAGTCAAGAGTTGCTGTGTTAACAATTCTTTTTTCTGCATTTGGAGTGAAGATGACAAGTTTTTAGTTGAAGATATGAGTTTTAAGAAGGTAACGCCTTTATCCTTTTCTCATCTTAGTTGGCTTGAGAGATCGTTGATAGATTTCTTGCATCTCCCTTTACATTCGTCTTTCTTCAAGCAAGATAGAGATGTCTCTGGAACTTTTCGTGTGACTAAGTTCAGATCCTATCAAGGTTGGTTTCTTGAGTGTACCGTTTGGCCTCCCTCTGGTGGAAGAAATATCATATGTATTCCAGCTGGTTTTAACAAGAAAGGTTGGCTAGTTTTCTGGGAGATGCTCAAAAACTTCTTGTTGACCCAAAGGAAGAATGGACAAGATAATATGCAACATATTCAGAAGGCTGAAAAATTGCTAGCTCCTAAACAACCTTTGAAATCCGATTCGAAGCAACTTGTGAAGCCAATCCCACCTTTTCATAGTAGCTATGCAGAGGTAGCAAGAAGAAATATAAAAGGAAAACAAATTCTGACTGAGGAATCAGAATCTTTAGCCACAAAAAAAGTCTCCAACCCAACAAAAAACTTGTTCTCCTCACAATGGATAAGAAAAGATCAGGAAGTTTGTTCTATGGATTTCTGTGATTTAATGGTTGTTTCTAAACTATTTTTTCATAACAGTTGGAAAGAAATAAAAGAGACATTGGAGGATCATTTTAAGCAACCAGTTTTGATTAATCCTTTCATGGCAGATAAGGCTTTATTCAAATTCAAAGATGAAGTTTCTTCACATGCATCTATTTACTATGGGAAATGGCAGCCATTTGGTGACTTTCATTTGCTTATTGAAAATTGGAATAAAGTCAAACATTCTCAGCCAGAGTTCATCAAGGGATATGGGGGTTGGATCACTCTCAAGAATTTGCCACTAGAGTATTGGCAACGTAGCACTTTTGAAGCAATTGGAATTCACTTTGGAGGGCTTGTTAGCATTTCTTCTCAAACACTCAATTTGCTGGATTGTATGGAGGCAAAAATAGAAGTTAAAAAAAATTTATGTGGTCTCATCCCAGCCTCAATTGAGATTACAGATGTGATTAGAGGAAATATTTCTCTAAAATTTGGTGACATTGAAGCAGATGGCCCTCAAAATATTCTTCATGGTGATCTTTCCTTAAATGACTTTTCAAATGTGGTAGAGGTACTTTTGGGGTACTCCAAATTCAAGCTGTCGAGGCTTGCCAAAATACAATTTATAAACCCGAATACACCGAGCTATTTGTAGCTAAGTGGCAACGGGGTCGATCCACAGGGAAATAAGAAATTTAATCTAACTAAGTCTAATTTGCAAGAAATAAAAGAATGCACAAATTAAAGAATGGTAATTTGGTTTTGGGGGAAGGGAGCTCCTAATTATGCTAACGGAAAATTAAATGATAACGTGCAAAAATTAAACGGTTGTGCTCAACTTCGAGAAGTGGACTTGCTCGTTATGGATGTTCGGATCATTGATACGATTTACGCGTTAGCTAATTCATGCACACAATTCGTTTAGTTATTCCTAACTCAAACGACCCAAAGGAATTAATTAGAAGCGTGCAATTCTAATTAAACTTAGCCAATAATCTATCTAAGGTAGCGACCCCTAAATCGATTACGTGCTAGTGACGGGAACATTGCGACGGCCTAATCCTAAGACTAATCCGGTTTCTCTCTTGCCTTAAGCCTAACATGAAAACGTTAATTAACTCAGGTAACCAATGTCACGTTGGGCCGAACTAATTAGCCATGCTTAGACCCGTGCTACCTAGCGGTATGGGCAATTATACGTCCCAACCTTTAGCCCTCTATCATGCATAAGAATTAGAGCGTCAATCTAATTTAGCTACACATGCTAGAATTTGATGAAGAACAAGCAAGAGATGCATTAATCAAACTAATTTCTCAACAATTGCAAAAGGGAAAAATCTCCCCAAACATCCAAAACTTACAAACCCATACTCAAAATCAAGCACATACCTTGGTTTAGCCTTCCATGGAGGTTGGATTACTCCAATCCACCATGGAAGTGCTTGGAATCATGCACAAGAAGGAGAAGAAGTACAAAAAATGGTGAAAAATCGCCTTGGAACCGAGAGGAGAAGCTTGGAGAAGATGAAGGATGAAAGAATGGCTGCAAATCTGCAACTTTCACGCCTTTTAAGCTCGTAGCGTCGAGACGCTAGGCCAGCGTCTCGACGCTGTGCCCTAAGTTGGCAGGCGCGCGCGCGCGGGGCGGCGTCGAGACGCTGCGCGGCGTCGAGACGCGCGCGCGGCGTCGAGCGAGCGTCGAGACGCTTGCGCTCGACGCTTGCTCTCGGGTGGATCTTCAAATGCACGCTTCAGAGTTCGGAGCGTCGAGACGCTCGGCCAGCGTCTCGACGCTGTCGCGCGCGGACACGGCGAGGCGGACACGGGCGTGGGCGCGCGGGCGCGCGCGGACATGGGCGAGGCGCAGCGGGCTGGCGCGCGGGCGCGCGCGGACATGGGCGAGGCGCAGCGGGCTGGCGCGCGGGCGCGAGGCGAGGCGGCGCGTGCGGGCGCGCGCGCGTCTGGCCGTCTGGGCGCGGGCGTGCGGTGCTTGCGAGCGGCGCGCGCGGGCGCGCGCGCGTGCTGCGTTCGTTGGGCGCCTGGGCGCTGGGCGCCGGCGCCTGGGCGCTGCCCTCTCGGCTCTTAGCCCACTTTTGGGTCGTTTTGGCTCCCGAGCTCCGTTTGGCCTATCGTTTTGACCCGAACACTTCCCGAAACATGTTAAATGACCTTTTTAGCCCCGAAAATCATCAATGGACTTCCCGAGCTCTTCACCATGAAATCACCTACAAGGAAGCATTTTAATCAATATATATCATGGTTTTAGCTAGAATTAGGGACATTAAGATAGCTCTATTTTGGAGCTATCAAAATACCCCCGACCTAAATCTTGCTAGTCCTCGAGCAAGGTATACTCTAAATAATCTCCAAAGAATTAAATGCATGCTTGGACTCTAATCTCAATGCTTGTGAAACAAGGTACTTGTAGTAAATTCAAAACCATCAAAAGCATGCAAAAGTTGAAATCATTTCAAAATTTAAACTCTTATTCCCTTACGTGTGTGTGTGCTTAGCACCTCTCAACCTAGCTCACGCAAGCCCGGAATAACCTTATATAGTCCTATAACTCGTTTTCCCCCTACTTATGGCGATAAGAACAGTCTAACGGCTTTTAGTGATAGGAATAGCAACAAAACATAAGGCCTAATTTTTATTCTTTTCTTTGAGTACTTTGTACCCATTTTCTTTTCTTTTGAACAACCTTTTTTTTATTTTTCTCCAAGAGAGCCTAACACGTCAAACCAAATTTAGCTTCACGTTTTTAAGGACCATTGCTCACTTCCATTAGTTCCCCTTTCATGCAGTGACAACCGTGGGTTACACGATCGCCCCTGGTTACACGGGCAACACAAGAAGGAGGAGCAACTCTAGAGGTTTTATTTTTCATGCATACTTTTTTTTAGGCAATAGCTTCGCTATACACAAATGAGTTATTACTACTTCTACACATCAAGCCTCCCTAATGGTACCTTTCGGAGTGACAACAAGGTTTCAGACAAAATAAGATCAGTCTAGACCTACAGAACTGAGGATAAGAGTGCTATGTGCTCAGTGAATGTAGGGAAATAACAGAAAAAATTTTAAAATAGGCTCAAAATATGTGCATACATCGTCAAATTTTCGAATCATGCAAATACGGAGTGTTCACAAGCAAATCACAGACCGTCCTCATCGGACACATGCATTCAGATTCTAATCTAACAGCCAGAGTACACATATGCTCGACAACTACTAAGAAGTCTCATCTCTATTTATCAACAAACTCCACCCCCCACCTTAAGATATGCATTGTCCCCAATGCATTCAACTATAAAAACAATAAAATTCTAAGGGAACAGAAAACCTCCCCTGAATTTTATGGAGCTGACGGGTGGAGATGTGCACCTACGTCCTCCAATGGGCTCTCGAATCGTCGACCGTTCCACCTTTTCTCCTAGGAAAGCAAGAAAACAAACAACAACTCAAAAGCAAAAATAAACAAAAGCAAAGCAGTAAAGAACAGAATTACAGTTCAAACTCGGGTGCCTCCGAGAAGCGCAAATTTTTAAAGTCGATTGCTCGACTGTATTCTCTTGACCACTCATCCATAGTCAAACTTGGAAGATGCCCCATCCATCTTCCTAATCACCTCTTTCCTGCGAAAATCCATGAACAATTCTTTCTCTCGCGCCTTCTGCGCACATGCAACATCAATCTTAAATTTAACAGGTTTTGTAAAGGGTTGATCCCATAAAATTGATGCAAAATCATGAGAGAAATTTTCATGCATTCCATAAGCATAAGGATCAGCAGGAAAGAACGGGTCATTTACTTTGCCCAAAACATCTTCCACCTTTTCCAAGGGGCGCACATAAGAATTATCAACCAATTGCAAAGTAGAACCAGATTCATGCAAGTCATTCATTTTAAGCTCATCAAAAACAGCATGCGACTCAACATTAACCGATGGCTCTAAATCTAGCATGGGTTGATTAATCATTTCATTTTCGGTAGTGCAAGGTAAAATGGAAGGAAGTAGATTAGCAGGGTTCTCAACAGTTGTCAAAGTAGAAACAGATGAATCACAAAATTCAGTTAAGGATGGCTCATGCAACTCATAATCATCAAAAAGATCAGTTAAAAATAATGGGTCATCCCCATCCTCAACAGTCATGCATTCATTATGAGCTACAGATTCAAATGTGTCTACTTGACAAAGAGAGAATACATCATCAACATGCTCTTCTACATCGGGCAAATGCATCTCAACAACCTCTCCGCCATACTCAACAGATAAAATGCCCTTATCCACATTAATTTTAGTTTTAGCAGTTTTCATAAAGGGCCTACCTAATAAGATCGAAGCATGCGAAGAGGAATAATTTTCATCCATTTTCAGAACATAAAAGTCAACAGGAAAAATTAATTCATTAACTTGCACTAACACATCTTCAATAATTCCTAAAGGATGCACAGAAGTTCTATCAGCAAGTTGAATAATTGTTCCTGTTTTAGTCATTCCTTTCAGTTTCAGTTTCTGATAAATGGAATACGGCATAACACTAATGGAGGCTCCTAGATCGAGCATTGCTCTTCTAATATGCATACCTCCAATCTTACAAGGGAGAGAGAACATACCTGGATCGCCGCATTTAACCGGTAAGTTCTTTGTGATCACTGCAGAGACGTTCTCACTTACCACGACGCGTTCACTCTCCTTTGTCTTCCTCTGGTTGGTGCAAATTTTCCTGAGGAACTTGGCGTACCTCGGAATTTCCTTCAGGGCGTCCAACAGAGGGATGTTGATCTCTACCTTCTTGAATGTGTCCAGGAACTCCTTCTCGTAGTCCTCCTTAGGCGGTCTCGCTAACCTGCTAGGAAAAGGAGCCTTAGGCACATAAACTCTAGTACATGTAGGATCAAAATTTACCCCATGCCACCGTGGTTCGGGATTTTCTGTCTGTGGCTCGACGTGGCCATGATCGACTTCCACCGGCGGGGTACTCGTGGGAAGCTGCTTCCCACTTCTCAGGGCGATGGCACTAGCATTCTCAGCTTCCTGCTTTTCCATCCTATTTATCTTCTCGGTCGCAAGGGACATTTCCTTAACCACATCTTGCATCTGAGTTCCAACGTTATCGAGCTTGTCCAAGGTGTCTTGCTGTGATTTGGAAACTACCGCAATTATAGCTTTAAGCATGTCCTCAGCGGGTCTACCTGAAACAGAAGATTGGGATTTAAGAAAGTCATCCTGTAAAGCGAGAACAGCTTTACTTACCTCAAAAAGCTGAGCCTTAAGCTCGTCCACGTCCTTTCTCAAGCGAGCTTGCTCCTCGCTTCCGTCTCCACTCCGCTCCAAGCTTCTAGCCAAGTTGGAAATTAAAACTCTAGCTTCAGCGGGTGTCTTATCCATGAGCGAACCGCCACTGGCGACATCAACTAACTGTCGGTTTGGCGGCAAGAGACCTTCGTAGAAATTCAGAATTAGGCGCTGGTCAGACACTTGGTGGTTGGGACAGTCCTCACACAACCGACCAAATCTCTCCCAACACTCAAGAACGGTCTCTTTTTCTCCTTGCTCAATTCTATTAATCATTCTTCTAAGGGCGGCGACTTTGGGAGGTGGAAAATATTTCGCATAAAACGCTCTCTGCAGCTCAGCCCAAGAAGTGATGGACCCGGTCGGTAGGTAATACATCCACTCTTTCGCCTCCCCATTTAAGGAGAGAGGAAAAACTCTGAGGTGGAGTTGATCTTCGGTGATGTCGTCGGTCCTAAATGACGAACACACCATCTTGAATGCCTTGAGGTGTCTGACTGCATTCTCATCTGCATTACCACAAAAAGAAGGTAATAAGTTAATCAGACCAGCTGTAAGTTCAAAATTACCTGAAGCTACCGGATACAAGATACTCGATGTGTTCCGGCCTAGCTCAGATGACGCAAGCTCCCTCAAGGTACTTTGATGCTCATAATTACCCCCGACCTCCATCTTGGCGCTTCTTTTGAATTTTCAAAGAATGCTGCGCTCCAAAAACTCAAACAAAAACGCGTAAAATAATACAAAAAAAAAAAAAAAATTAAACTGTACAAAAAGTAAAGAAAATTTTTAAAACCAACAAACTAAACTTAACTAAACTAAATTAATTAATTCCCCGGCAACGGCGCCAATTTTGGTAGAGGTACTTTTGGGGTACTCCAAATTCAAGCTGTCGAGGCTTGCCAAAATACAATTTATAAACCCGAATACACCGAGCTATTTGTAGCTAAGTGGCAACGGGGTCGATCCACAGGGAAATAAGAAATTTAATCTAACTAAGTCTAATTTGCAAGAAATAAAAGAATGCACAAATTAAAGAATGGTAATTTGGTTTTGGGGGAAGGGAGCTCCTAATTATGCTAACGGAAAATTAAATGATAACGTGCAAAAATTAAACGGTTGTGCTCAACTTCGAGAAGTGGACTTGCTCGTTATGGATGTTCGGATCATTGATACGATTTACGCGTTAGCTAATTCATGCACACAATTCGTTTAGTTATTCCTAACTCAAACGACCCAAAGGAATTAATTAGAAGCGTGCAATTCTAATTAAACTTAGCCAATAATCTATCTAAGGTAGCGACCCCTAAATCGATTACGTGCTAGTGACGGGAACATTGCGACGGCCTAATCCTAAGACTAATCCGGTTTCTCTCTTGCCTTAAGCCTAACATGAAAACGTTAATTAACTCAGGTAACCAATGTCACGTTGGGCCGAACTAATTAGCCATGCTTAGACCCGTGCTACCTAGCGGTATGGGCAATTATACGTCCCAACCTTTAGCCCTCTATCATGCATAAGAATTAGAGCGTCAATCTAATTTAGCTACACATGCTAGAATTTGATGAAGAACAAGCAAGAGATGCATTAATCAAACTAATTTCTCAACAATTGCAAAAGGGAAAAATCTCCCCAAACATCCAAAACTTACAAACCCATACTCAAAATCAAGCACATACCTTGGTTTAGCCTTCCATGGAGGTTGGATTACTCCAATCCACCATGGAAGTGCTTGGAATCATGCACAAGAAGGAGAAGAAGTACAAAAAATGGTGAAAAATCGCCTTGGAACCGAGAGGAGAAGCTTGGAGAAGATGAAGGATGAAAGAATGGCTGCAAATCTGCAACTTTCACGCCTTTTAAGCTCGTAGCGTCGAGACGCTAGGCCAGCGTCTCGACGCTGTGCCCTAAGTTGGCAGGCGCGCGCGCGCGGGGCGGCGTCGAGACGCTGCGCGGCGTCGAGACGCGCGCGCGGCGTCGAGCGAGCGTCGAGACGCTTGCGCTCGACGCTTGCTCTCGGGTGGATCTTCAAATGCACGCTTCAGAGTTCGGAGCGTCGAGACGCTCGGCCAGCGTCTCGACGCTGTCGCGCGCGGACACGGCGAGGCGGACACGGGCGTGGGCGCGCGGGCGCGCGCGGACATGGGCGAGGCGCAGCGGGCTGGCGCGCGGGCGCGCGCGGACATGGGCGAGGCGCAGCGGGCTGGCGCGCGGGCGCGAGGCGAGGCGGCGCGCGCGGGCGCGCGCGCGTCTGGCCGTCTGGGCGCGGGCGTGCGGTGCTTGCGAGCGGCGCGCGCGTGCTGCGTTCGTTGGGCGCCTGGGCGCTGGGCGCCGGCGCCTGGGCGCTGCCCTCTCGGCTCTTAGCCCACTTTTGGGTCGTTTTGGCTCCCGAGCTCCGTTTGGCCTATCGTTTTGACCCGAACACTTCCCGAAACATGTTAAATGACCTTTTTAGCCCCGAAAATCATCAATGGACTTCCCGAGCTCTTCACCATGAAATCACCTACAAGGAAGCATTTTAATCAATATATATCATGGTTTTAGCTAGAATTAGGGACATTAAGATAGCTCTATTTTGGAGCTATCAAAATGCTTTAGATTTAATCCGGTTGCATCAAGTTATGGTTGATGAGGGAGTTATTAGTGTGCATGAACAAGCTGAAGCCTTAAAGAAATTCGTGGAGAATCGTTCTATTAATTCAAGATCATTCAATATGACCCCCCGTATTCCCAAAGGAAAAAACCAGCAAGTGTTTTCTGACCTTTCGACTACCAAGGAAGGAAGATCATTTACAGCCAAAAATGCCTCTAAAAATAACTCTCAGATTTTGGAAGATGGGGAGTTTATTGATTATTTGGATAATACCTCATCAATGCAACTTTGGGGAGACGAAGAGGCTGTTGTATCTCTCAAGGAGAGAGAATTAAATCCAGCAGAAAGGGATTATAATTTAAAGCAACTTTGGGGAGATGAAGGGACTCTTACATCTTCCAAAGAGGGAGATTTAATTCCAGCCAGGAGAGAGGAAAGAGATCTCAATGAAAGGTCATTTATTTCGACTTTCAAGGAGACTTTATTAATCAATCAAGTCTTGATTGATGAGGAACCAATACTTAATTCAGAAATTCCATTATTAATGGAAAAAATACAGCAAGGCCCCTCTGACCAGTCGAATTCCCCTACTGTTTTTACCAAGAAGTCTGTTGCTCTCCCTCTTGAAACAATTCAAATCGTGAAAAATGGTGAGAATTTTGATTATCCACATGCTACTAAATTAACTCAGCATTGGGGAGATGAAAAGGATGTTGCATCATCCAAGAAAAATGAATTATCTCCAACTAGGAGTGAGAAAATTATTACTAATGTAAGGCAAGTGATATATCCGCCCATCAAGGAATTCAACCAAGTCTTGCATGAGAATGAACAAGCAATTATTTCGGAAGAGACTTCTGCTTGGGGAGAATTCTCTCTCAGAGAATGCGAACAATTGCATTCACACTCCCCTCAAAGAGCAATTAAACAACTTTTCAGATTCAATTTTATTTAATGCTCCAATGCCTTCCCATGAGTTACCAGTTGTCACCACAAATCAGATTCATGCGAGCTCCTTGGAATCACGCTTCATCAATGCTCTTCCTTTCTATTATTCTCGGAAAAGTCCTAATGTGATTACTCCTCCACATGGCCCAAGGTTCACTGATGCTAACTCAGATATTATTGAAGAATTATGTACTCGGTTATTGGCTGCCCCAATTGAAGTGGAACCTAAGAATTCAGAGGAAATCCTTCAATTAAATACTACTGAATTGAGTTATCCAGATACAAATGTCACCTTATCAAAAGGTCTTGTTATTCCACCTTCCAAAGTTTCAGCATCCTCTCATCTTCATCTCATTGATTCTGATGATGATAATGATGTAAGTGTAAGTAGTGAAGAACCAGAAGTTTTAATTGAAGACACACAAGATGAAGAGGAATTGTCTCATGCGGATTCTTTTGAACTTCTTTTCAAAGATGAAGGAAAAGACTTTACAGAAACAACTTTTGAAAGCACTTGCAATGCAGTAACCTCTTCCTCTTTACCTAGTAATCTATCTTCTTTTGTTGAGGCTTGTGGTATACTAATCCGAGACATTCCATCATCTACATCTCAAGAGCACAATCTATAGAAAGGAAAGGTACTTTACAGAGAGGTATCATGAAAATCATCTCCTGGAATACATGGGGTTTGGGAAGTGTTTCTAAACAGGCTGCTTTAAAGAAATTTCTTAAACATCAGTGCCAAATTTTTTGTCTGAAATTGCCTTGTTTTGACTGAAAATCCGAGTCAAATGAGCTCTCAACCATCGAACTCGAAGTCAGATCTGTGGCAAAGTGTGAATTGATGGAGTTCTATTTTTTAGATGAGAGGATTTTGATCCAAAAGTGCAAACTTCAGTGGCTAAAGGAGGGAGATGGAAACACTGGTTTTTTCACATAATTTTGGCAGCAAGAAAAAGAAAGCCCTCTGATTTCAGAATTGAAATCAGCAAATGGCAGCTCCCTTCTCTTTTTTGGAGTAATTGAAGCTGAAATCCTGGTTTTTTCTCCTTTTATTCCAAACTACCAGGTACAATTTTGATTATTGGGATGGTTCATCCCTTTCATGGAATTTCAGCTTTAGAAGAGGGCTAAAAGAAGAAGAGATCATTGATTTTCAAACACTTTTGGGTGAAATATCATCAACACGAGTTTGTTTCTAGGCAGATTCAAAAGTGTGGTCTCTAGAAAATTCGGGGGGGTTTTCAGTTAAATCCCTAACACGGGATCTTGCCTCACTCTCCTCCTTTTCATCCTCTCCTTTGGAATCAGTTGTTTTCTCGGCTATTTGGAAATCGAAAAGCCCACAGAGAGTTAGTATTTTGATTTGGATTATGCTAAATGGATCTTTGAATTGCTCAGACGTTCTACAGAAAAAGCTCCCTAAGCATTGTATATCCCCGTCGGTTTGCTCATTATGTCAATCAGATGCAGAATCTCTCCATCATATCTTTTTGATTGCTCATTTGTAAGGTTTTTTTGGGAGAAATTGTTTTAAGGTTTTTGGAGTTCATTGGGTTCTTGATATCTCTTTCAATACAAACTTTCTTCGAATGCTCATTGGTCCCTCTTTGGCACCAAGACCTAAACTCTTAAGGACAAATGCGGCCAAAGCAATTCTTTGAGTTATGGTTCGAAAGAAATCAACGGGTATTCCAGAACAAAATTAGTCCTGGGCTAGATTGTTATGAAGCAGCACGCCTGAAGGCTTCCTCCTCGTGTTCTCTATCTAATTCTTTTGAATTTTTATCTTTTCAAGATTTTAATCTGAATTGGTTATCTATTGTTCACCCCTTGTAAGATCTTTGGTTTGCTTTTATTTTCTGCTTTTTTCCTCCTTCTTGGAGGTTATTTGTATTTTGAGCATTAGTCTCCTTTCATTTTTTTAATGAAAAGTTTAGTGTCTTGTTTCAAAAAAAAAAAAATGAGGGTTCAATCTACACCAACTAAGAGCTAAAACAGTGATAGATGTAAGTCATGATTGGGGGTCTTGTTCCTTTTCATTGAAGATCCGAGAGTTGCGCTCCAACCAAATCGACCACAAAAATGCCCGTATAAAATTCAGCCAAAGGATCTTGTACAATTTGGTATTATTTAATAGACAAAGAAGTATATAGGAAATCATAAAATAGAGAGTGATTATATCCCTGAGTATATAGGTAATATATTCTAATATTATTGTATAAATAAATATTTCAAAACATTATATAGTTTTATTGAAAGATATTAATATTAGAAAATCTTATTTTTTTTTTTAAATAAAGAATGATGGGGAGATGAAGATATATTTGTAAAACTGAGAAAGAAAGAAAAACAGAGAGATAGTCTTGAAAACAATACAAACAAAAGGGAATAAAGTGGGAAAAGGAGAGAGACAGATGGTGTGAGAAAGAAAAAGGAAGAGAGAGGAGAAGAGATAGGATAGAGATTTGGGGAGGGAGGTTTAGAGAAATCTCGCATAGGAAGTGTGAGAATGAGAATGAGTTAATCACCTTGTTTCTTACAAGGTTTGTCACTATGGGAATGGGAATAACCTATTCCAGGAATTCATATGCCCATGAAAAGAGGGTATCTCATACCCTCACAGTCACAAATGTGTGAGTTTTCTCTCATGCCCATGGATGTTTTTTTCTTCACTCTTTGGTATATCTATTATAATTGTTTATTGTTTATGTTGTCTAATTAATTTAATTTTAAAAAATATGTTTACATGAAATTAATAATTGATAAATCTATATTAAAATGAATTAAAAATAATAATATATTAAATAATTAGTTTTAATTTATAATGATGTTTTAATATTACGACCTTACTTGAACAGGATCTCTTCTATAGGTTGTACAACTGTATCCTTGATTTCTAAGGAGACAAGAACCAAAGTCTGGTGGATGAGACAAAAAAAATAATGATGTTTTAATATTAATATAATTAATTTTTCTATTGTAATAAATATTAAGTGGTTCAAGAATATATGAAGTAATTCTATTAAGTCCATGAAACTAGTTATCCATTAAAACTAATCTTAAAAACTATTTGTTAAAATTATTAGTTAGTTAACTAATAATAAAACATATTACACTTCTTCCATTAAATAATTGAATAGAAATCTCCAGTTTTTAATAATTATAATTATCTTTCTAATTAAAATTAGTCATGAATTATTTAAAGGTTAAATTATACAAAATTACCCATACATGTAGGGTAGGTTTCAATAATGCTTCATTTTTACCCTTGACTTTTAAATTTGTTTCAAAATAACCATTCCGTGAACTTTTGCCAAAGAACTTTTGAACTTTAGGTTTTTTTTGAACAAGAAACAAACCATTTCATTGATTTAATGAAAGTAGACTATTACTCAAAGGAAACAAACTCCACAGAGCAGTAAAATACAATAACATAAGGTAGAATATGAATTTAAAAGGGAAAGATAAAAGAGTTCCAATTCAAGTTGATATCTTGCAATGAGAAATCTTTGAAGATGCTTGAAAGAGAACACCAAAGTGAGGCTTTGAGATGAGCTGATTCAAACCGAACAATCCAAGATCTTTGAACTTTTTCGAATATTCTTGAGTTTATTTCCAACCAGATTTCCGATAGTAAAGCCTTAATCCCATTTATCCAGAGCAAACGCGGCCGAGGAGGGAGAAGAGGGCCCGAAAGGAGCTGAATTACATTATCCTTAACATTTGAGGAGAAAGCCCAATGAAGGTTAAATTCACTTTGGAGTTTAAACCAATATGCTTGAGAAAAAGTGCAGTCAAATAAGAGATGTTGTAATGATTCCATGTTTGCTCGACATAGGAAACATACCGAGGGCTGCAGATTCATATTGGGCAGTTTTTTATGAAGAACTTCTACTGTATTAAGGCTGTTGTTCACTAATATCCAGGAGAGAATACTGATACGCTTTGAACTCTTTGACTTCCATAATGCTGAAAATAAATCTGTCGGCAAAGGACAAGGTAGTAGTCTCCTTTAAGCTTGTTTGAAAGAGATTTTACTGAAAATACTCCTAATTCTTCTAAAATCCACTTTCTTGAGTCAACTTCGGAACCAACTTGGGAAACACTAAGAACTTCAAGGAGCCTTGTGAAATCTGAAATTTCCTCTTCTTTGAGTAGTCTTCGAAATGTCAAGTTCCAAACTCTATGAACCGGATCCCATAAGTTCGACTTTTGAACTTTAGGTTAAGTTTCAATTGTGTCCTTAATGTTTCAAAAGTTTCATTTTAACCCTTAACCTTTGAAATTGTTTCAGAACAATCATATCATTAGATTTCTCGCTAAAACCAAGACAAAATATAGCATGACGATTAGTTGAAACGATTAGTTGAAACGATGAGAGAAGCCACATATTGTAAGAAAAGTCATACACCGGTAAAAATCAACAACCTCTTTGACTATGAAAAAGCAAAGGAAAATACACTTTTGGTCCCTGAAGTTTGGGGTTGGTTTACTTTTGGTCTCTGAGTTTTGAAACTCGACATTTTAACCCCCGAAGTTTGGGTTTGGTTTACTTTTTTTATTTTATTTTTATTAATTTTTTAAAACAATATTTTTTTCTTCTTTCTTCCTCCTCCCATCCATGGCCACTCTCATAATTTGTTTTTAACACTAAACTGTTGCACCCGTGGGGACATGCTTAGTTTTTTTTTTTTATCATTCTTTATTTAAAAAATTATTATCATAATTTTTCACTCATGAAGATATTTTCTCATATTGCTTAAATTGACATTTTCTATTCCGTTTGGGTTTATTTTTATAGGAACAAAGGAATAATCCTTATTACTTGCCGATAGAATGGATAAATTAGGTTTTATGAAATTGAATTATCTTCCTCTTGCAGTTTGTTATTTCTTTGGTTTAATAGTTTTGTATTGCTTTCTTGTGGTCTGCATTTTTCGTAATTTGTTATGTAAAGTGTTAGGCTCTAGCTTTGTTTCCTATATGCTTCTCTTCTGGGCGCTGGTGTTACTCCTTTGTAACTTTTCATTTTGTCAATGAGTTTTTTTTAAAAGAAAAGTTTTAAATTTTGTCTATTTTGGTCCTTGTACTTTAAAATGTCCATTTTGGTCTCATACTTTCAAAACGTCCAGTAGTGATCGCTCATGTACCGACTATTTTTATTATTACTTGTTAGCATAAAGGTCTTTGACAACAATATCACGAATATATTGGTGACATAATTGTTACTTACTTTAGTTTAGGAATTAAATTATTAAAAAATTGAACGTACATGGACTAAATTGTTACATACTAAAGTTTAGGGATTAAATTGTTACGAACTAAAGTTCAGGGTCTAAAATTTTACTTTCATGAAAGTTCTAGGACCAAAAGTATTTTTAACCATACAATTATTGACAACTATGTTTTAAAACCAAAATACTTGTCTAATTTTGGAGACAAAGTCATTGGAAAATAGAAAAAGAATTATTGATTAAAATTATATCATTTATTATACAAAAATTAGATTTCAAATTTAGAAATAAAAGGCAAAATAAGAACGATATAAAGACTGAGAATGAAAACATAAAATTTATCTTTTATTGCAACATTTTTTTACAATGGATACACAGATTTTCTCCCAATAGTCCCTTGTTTATATAGATAGTAGTTATTCTTGGTTTTTGAGTTGGGTTTATCTTATATGGCTTTGTTATTAAGTAATATTGCGAAGTCAAGTTCAAGTAAGTTTTTAAACTTTTGTAGCTATCTGAAGAGCTGGATTGTGCACGTGAAGAAGCCAGGGTAGCTCGCGAGAAGCTTAATTCCCCTGAATCTGTAAGAATGCATCCATATGGCTTTCATCTACAATTATGATTTTGTATTATTTGGTCTTGGTCTCTCTATATTCCTGTGTGTATGTTTTTTTTAATATGTTAGGAGTTAATTAGTTTTTAGATCAACTGATCAAGTAATTTGTAACCATCTTCCTGCCGCTTCTTTCAGGAAGAAGATTTTGACTTGTTGTCAAAACTTTCAATGGAACTCCAAGAAGTAATTACAGAAATTGAAAACTCTAAACAAATTTCTTCCAGTGTTTCTTCACTCATCAATGATACGTCTCAGTGTTTTTCTGCTCTATTTGAAATGTTGCTTGTAAGTATTCTTGGAGCATCTCTCGGAGACCAGTGTTCTCTTACTCTTGTCCAACTCAAGGACTTTCCTCTAGGTCTCATTAGTTGTGACAAAATGCAGGATTTAAAGACTATGATCCATCAATGTTCTGTGCAACAAAAACTAATTATTAATGATCATGAAGAGTTGAACTCCCAAATGCTGCAGAAAGTTTCCAAAATTGAGAATGAGAAGGTGTGTATATTTGATGTATGTGGTTATAATCCTTCTGCATCTTGTAAGCCAGTTCTAATTATTTCTATATGGATGCACAGCTTCATCTCCAAAGTTACTCGGATGATCTCCAGAATCAGATAGAGGTACTGAAACAGCAAGCTCAAAATTGTGAGGAGCTATCGATGGTAAATATTATTTTGTATTTTTTTATTAGATTTATGCTTTCCAATCCTCTAACTGATGTGCACTTGCATATTTGGCGCTCCTGCAGGCTCTTTCTGATAATCAGAATATGGAACAAGCTGAATATCTTGCTCAAATCCAAACTCTTCAAAAGGAAATAACATGTTTGTCATCTAGTTCTTTTGCCAGGGAGAAGGAAAACCTGAGAAAAGATCTTGAAAAAACGAAAGGAAAGTTGAAAGAGTCTGAAGTTAAGCTAAAAAATGCTTTGCAAGAGAAAACAAAACTTGAGGTTTGATAACCTTTTTCTATTTTTCTCCAAATAACTTAAAATCAGGGTCATCAATTTAATAACATTTTTATACTTCCAGGGCGAGAAAGCTGCAGCAGAACGAGAGATAAAACGGCTAGTTGGACAAAATTCTCTTCTTAAGCGTGATATCAATAAACGTGACTCCATTGCCGGTAGACGTGATTCAATTATTGAAAAGAGTTCAAAGGGGCTTGATCCAGACAGAGCAAAGTCTTATGTACTTCCATATGAACAAATATTGGAGGTAATGCTGGTGGTGTTAAGAAACATAAGTAATCAATGATTAGTAAGTTTTAAAAAAAATGTCATATTTTCAATTTTGTATATATGTTAAAGGGTGCAAGCAAAAACCGAAAAAACCGCCCCAACCGACCGAAACCAAAGTCGGTTCGGTTTTGTTGTTTCGGCTTTAAAATATGAAAAACCGAATAATTTCGGTCGGTTTCGGGTTTTTTAAGACTAAACCGAAAAAAGCCCGATCTGACCGATAAAACTTATATTAATAAAGCAAAACCTGTTTCATGTGCGGTTGTTGGACGAGTTGGCTTTCAAATTAATTCAACTAACACGAGGGCGAGAGTTCGAGGACGCGAGAGTGCAGAATTTTATTTTATTTTCAATACAGTTAGCTTGTCGGCCCATTGGCCCATTTCAGCCCCCAAACCCCCGCGCATGTTTGGGTTAACACCAAATGGTGAACCGCCAGACCGAACCGATTAAACCGTCGGTTTGGCCGGTTCGTTTATATTTCTCAAGCGGTTTGGTGTCGGTTTTCTATTATTCTATGATTGGTCGGTTCGGTTTCGGTTTCAGTTCGATGCTCAAACCGATCCGAACCAAACCGCTTACACCCCTATATGTTATATTTGCAATTATTTGCAAATATTTTTGAAAATGATGTAACTCAGTTAAATTATCCTAAATGTGGGTTGGTCACTTTAGGAGAGTCAAACATCTAAAAACTTCAACAGTGTATCTCGTCAAAGTCACCTTTGTATTCGATCTCTTCTATTATTGCCAATTAGCGATCCTTTTTTAACTTAGTTTTTGTCGAGAGTTTTCCCTTTGCGAGTGGTCTGTCTATAAATGATTTAATAATTAATGGACTATAGTTTGTTAATACATGCTTTTGAAATTAGTGTTGAAGACTCTCAATCTGTTCCTCTGTCTTTTTTATGATGATAATCTATTCCTCTGTCATCCTACGAGTTAGTGAATTGGTAGTTAATAATTATTAGCTTTTGTTTTAGTGCTTGAGAATTACTGGTTGGTATTTTCATACTTCAATCTCTTAGAGTGGTATGTGTTAGAATTTAGGGTTTAGGTTTATGGATTATTCTTTCCTTATTTGTTATAGATTATTCTGTCCTTAATTGTGTTTGTTCCTTCCTTATTTGTCATAGCAATATCTATATAAATCTCCATGTAATTCTCCCTTAATAGAATGAATAATATACTTTCGATATATTATAACAGTATGTTACTTCCATTTTTTTCCCCATGTCTTCCTGTACTGAGAGCTAAATTAGTTTTATCTTGTTTGGGAATTAAGATAATACATAATTGTCTCAACGTACACACTATTCTTATTAGACAGTTCTTCATATTTCCTTCAGGTACATTAGTCTTATCACCAACCACGCTCCCACATTCGTTAGTGTCATTATTACCTGAATGTTTTTTTTAACAAAATTCTCCATCTAGGAAGCAAATTATCATCCTTATTCATTTAAACCTCATTTTGGATACATGTGTTTGATCATGATTGGCTGATTTTTTTTAATGTTTATCAGGAAGATTACAAGACGTTGGAAGTTTTTGCCTTTGAGTTGGAGGCGAAGATTTCTTCTCTGGAAGAGCAATTAAAGGCCGAATACAATGAGAAAGAAGAGGCAACATTTAGAAATGAATGCTTACTTTCAGAATTAGAAACTTTAACTGAAAAACTGAGAATATCAAACACACAACTGACTGCTGTACAGGATTTCTCCGAACTTGTAAGCTTATGCTTTCATTTCAATAATAGGACATTGGTTCTGTGAGAACTTCTCTTTTCTTTCTGAAACATAATATTTTCTCTCTCTCCAGATACAAAGCTTAGAAGAAGCTACATTTAAGCAGAAAAACTTGGAAAGCTCTATAGGACTTCTGGAAGAACAAAAAGAAGAATTGGCCATGGTAATTTGTGATTTTACCTTCACCTTTTTGTCTATGATAAAATAATATTTGTTGAATTATTCAGAAACATATGCTGCTGTGTTTCATGGTTGGACTTGTTGGTGCATTTCCACTGGTCTTGTAGCAACTCACAGAAGCCCTTCTGGACATGGAGGAGGAAAGAGCAGTATGGCTATCGAAGGAGAAAGCTTATATTGAATCAATAGAAGAGAAAGTAAAATTACACGAGCTGAAGGTGGCATCCGCATCAAATGAAATATCTAAGGTATGAACTTTATGAGTTAAGTTGTCAAGAAATCTGCGGTAGTAGCCTGCTTGTTATAATAGTTTTTCTGTTTTATTTTAGTTTGAAATTTTGGCCTTTATAATGATTTAACAGTGTCATCAAAAACCAGTTTCCTTGTTTATTTTTCCATCCACTCTGTTTTGGCAGCACCGATTGAATTTTCTGGCATATAATTCATCCCTTTTAGTTGGAGGTAATAATTGTATTTTCAAAATGCTGTTGGATAATTAATAGAGATGTCCTTGTGTTATCCAAGACAGGATGGGAGTGCGTAGTAATTTTGTAAACTAACACTTATCTGTTTCCACAACTTTCCCACTTCTATGTACAGAAGATTTTGTAGATTGTTACAAGACATGCTAGATGTTTGAAAAGATAAATGGTAATGGTTCTATTAAACTAGAGGATTTTACTATAAGACGATAAAGATGGAAAAGTTATGGATGCACTTCAGACATCCAAGAAAATTTGGGCTGCATAGTTGTGGTGTCTGTCAGTAGACTCAGTACTAATATTCTGTTTTGGGAAATTTCTTGTATTAAAAAAATATTATATTTTGTGCTGGTTTGATATTTGATGCAGAAGTTGGTTTGTGATAGTATAAGAAAGAGGCAAAACAAACTTTTTAAAATTCTAAAGCACTTTCGTTTCATTATCAGTTCTGAAGGACATATAATTCTCTAAACAAGACAAATACACAAGCCATTTACTAGTTCAACTTAAGGCTTTTATTTAAATTATGTTAATTTTAACATTTGTATTTTTTTAAACTAAATTAATGTTAGAACATTTAAATTTCATTTCCTAAAATATTTTTAACATTTGTATTTCTTTCTGTGTAACCTATAAGCCCTGCTAGAAGCAACAAATCAAGTGGCATCCTAAAAAGTAGGAGTAGTTTTAATCACCATATCTAAAGAATCTTGACCTTGTATTATCTATTATGAACTAATAACTAAACAAGGCTCATTTGGATGTTCTTTGTTTGTAGAAACAGAAAATTGTTACCTATTTAGATATGCCAAGCACATGTCTGCTTTCCATTATGCTATGGTAAACTGAAATATTTATTTTGTGGAAGGTAGTTAGAATTCAATTTATTGTAATTCTGTTTTACTTGAATTGTTATAACACCAGGTTCAGTGTAGTAGAGAGCAAAAATTTTCAACGTTACTGTTAGGATACTTCCTAACGAGAATATCGAACTATAATATATTGTAATATAAAAGGTAACCAAGCTACAAGATAAACAAGTAATTCGAGGTACTTGCACCCTCCCTATTGAGAACACTCTCTCAAGCCTTAATTCACTCATACAACATGCTACCTTACTCAAGTGTCTCTCTTTCTATTTATAACCCAATACCCTAACCAACTTCCTATCTAATTATCAATATGCCCTTACTAATATTCCCCACATAAACCCTATATTTCCCTACTAGTACCCTTACAGTTACACAGATAGCTCAAGAGAGATAAAGAGAAAATTCAAAACCATCCATTTTTAGTGCTTCAAGTTTTAATCATCTCTAGGAGACCATACCCAGAGGATTATGTAATTTGATGGAGGTCAAAACAATTTCAAATTCCAATTTGACCTACGCATAAAAAGACTTCCTCTTTTAATGCTAGACACCCTTTATTGAGTTTGAGGGTGAGAGATAAGAGGAAAAATCTTCTATATCCAGATCTTTCTTAGCAATAATATATAACATAAAATAGAAAGAAAAAAAATAGACAAAGGACACCTGCTAAAATACTAATTAAAGTAATTGACGTATCAATTACATGCTTACATCATTCCTTATATACATTATAAGCCAGTAGATACTATGAAAATATATTCTTCACGATGCATAAAGTAGATAGTTCATGTGAAAAATTTGAACGACTTATTGGTGTTTGAATGGTCGTACATGTTTGATATCAAAGCCTATGGATAGGTCTTATTATTCACAAATGTGCATTTTTTATTTCATTGGGAAACTATTCTTTGATTTTCTTCCCTCGATTCTCTGGGTTACCAATATTACCAGAAACGATATGAGTCATTATGGATCACAAGTGTCACGGTCCTAGCAGAGGACCCGTGACAAGCCTTGTCGGCAGTGTCAGTGACAAGCTCTACGAGGGCCAGATGGGGCCTCAGGCCTGAATCCCGGAAGTCGGGGTTCCATCGTGAGTTTAGACGAACGACTTTGGAGTTAGATGCATATTAGTGGGATATGTAAGCACGTCAGATCTCGTGTCAATCAGAGTTCTGACGGGCGCTCCACGTTGGCGTATGATGACTTGCCAAATTCAAATGCAAGGGTGAAAGTTTGGAAATGTCTCAAAATGTACTATAGAGGGAGGCATGGTGTCAACTCTCCACCACCCCTGGGCCTTAGGGCTTAAGCGAGCTACCCTGTGGCACATGTGTGTCATGACGTGGGCGAGCGTCTTCCTTTAGACTGAAATCTAATGAACAATATCAGACGACATAAGTGTGTCGGTATTGCGCCCCAGTCCATGGGCTAGAGATTTAATTATATGAACCCCCTAGGGGCTGCTATGCCAAAATGGCAAGGAAGGTCTCGAGATGGAAGACAAGTCCCATGGGTTGGTTTGTCGGTAAGGGTGTCCGAGCGAACAACGAGGACATATGGCATTTCAGTTCTCGGGGTGACATCCTAAGATGGCAAGATGGTGAAACGAATTGCGACGTTACGTCGAGAAGACCTTGGCCTCGTGGAGAGACAAGGTCGAGCCTGAAGACTTGACCTAGAGTAGAGGTCAGTCGGCTAGAGTCACGAACGAGAGAAATGCACGTACAGACGACGTGCATGATTGAGCGAAGCTTAGTCTTCGCATAAGTGAAGCCTAGTTCAGGACGAGAGAACCTCGCTATATATGGAATTTTAAGCTGGAAATGAAGAGCTAGTTTATCATTAAGTTATTATACCTTTTGAGAATTTGAGCTATCCAATAAAGGTTTAGGTAAAGTCCTAAATAGTCATCAAATTGTTTCGTGATGGAATGTGAAGACAAGATGGTTAGTCCATTTTATTTTACAGTATACATTCACGGCATTGTACGTCTCTCTTTTTTTCTTATCCGATGTTCTTACGACCTTTATGCATATTGTCCAGTGCTTTCTTGTTATGATAGTGTAATGGTTAAAGATTTTACAATATAGGTGATGAATGATTTGGAGTCTTGTCGTGAAGAATGTGAGGTACTTAAACAAAGATTGAGAAGTTTGGAGGAGAATGAGAGAAGAGAAAAAGCATGCAGGTTTTTTCTAGACTTTCCTCTCAGTTTTATCTTAAGAGGGTTTGGTTGATCATATATCTCTTTTTTACATATATTAATTGAAGCTCCAAAGTTATAGGTGATCTAATTTTGTTACTTCATTTAATAATATATGTAGTTATTTTAACAATCAAAAGTTTGTTTCTTGTTAAAAAATATATGTAGTTATTCTAATGGAGGCGCTTAGGTTCTTTTTAGCATTTATATTATATAGTGCTATAACTTGTATGTGATACCTTTCTATTGTTATTACAAATTCAATTTGGTCTAGTTCAGTTGTATGAGAATTTCATTAAGCTTAAGTTATGGAACTGATTTAATATAATCAACTTTAAATTTGTTTATTGAACGTGTCCTTGTGCTCTGTTCTTGTCCTAATTTTTTAGACAATAATGTGTCGTTGCATCGGTGTCATGTTGTATTTGTGTCCTTGCTTCTAGGCTTGTATCATCTATAATACATTCTTTGTATTTGAAGAACAAGTGAAGTATATTACATCTATTTGTATTTTGTAAATTTTGCATTTTTTTTTTTTGCAGTAAGGAGAAGCTAAATGTCATAGAAAGCCTAACAAATGAGAAAAATATTGCTGATGTTAAAAATGAAGCGGCTCAGCAAGTAAGTCCTATTACTTTCAGCACTTTCATGGATGTGAGCGTGACTGAATGATACAAAGAGTTCAAACGAATATTTTTTCTAGACACTCAGAATTCGAAGCACATCAAACTCTTTTAACCAAATTATGAAGCGTAAAATGAACTTCATTTTTGGAGGACGATGGAAAAGATTTATTTTCTAAAACTTGAATGTTGAATGTGAGAAGATTGCGGGAAAGTCTTAGACCTTTTTTGTGGGATTGCCAGTTTGCTTCAGCAATTTGGGATAGTTTTCTAGAGACCTTTGGCATCGAATGGCTCACAGCAGTTTGTGTATGGTTATGATTTAAGTTTTATTTCATTTCCCCTTTCGTGATAGAGAGGCGTTTCTTTAGCAGACTACTTTCTTCGTGATTTTATGAAAATTTTGGCTTTAGAGAAATAATAGGATCTCAATGAAAAGGAAAGTTCTTGGGAGGAGGTTTGGGCCTTTGCTAGGTTAGGTTCAATACCTCCTTTTGGGCCTCCTTTACTAAGAACTTTAGTGATTATCCTTTATCTCTCATTCTTTTGATTTGAAGCCCCTTCCTGTGATTTTGTTTTGCTTGTTTTTTCAGGGATCTTTTTTTTTTTTTCTTTTTTTTTTTCTATATTGCCCTTGTATATATATATTTTTTTGGACAAGAAACAAACTTTTCATTGAAGAAATGAAAAGAGACTAATGCTCAAAAGATACAAACTCCACAAGGGAGAGAAAGCGAAAAAAGCAAATGAAGTAAAAAAGAGAAAACAAAGAAAACAACTAAACAAGAGCCACTAGAAACTAGGAGCTTCAGCTGCAAACCAACTACCACAGAACTTCTTAAAATAAAACTCCATCTGATCCAAAGAGAAGAAGAGGTAAGCAAGGAAACACCAACAAAACTCTTCAGCCGCCACCTAATTTCAAGCTAGGCACATAAACTTTCGAAGCCAAACCCAACAAGACAGACAGAAAAGAAAAATCTCCCTTCAACTGCTCTTCTTAAAAAGTGGTTGCACAGAACTAGCCTCCAAGCAAAAAGGCCCCTCAAAGAATCAATGACTATAAGCTTATGCCATGAAGGTAGACCCAGACCAATAAAAACAGAAAGCCTTGAGGAAAAAACAACAGTCCTTCGAACTAAGAAGAAGAAACTGCAGAAAATTCTGCTTTACCACGGTCAGGTATTTCAAGCATTTCAAATCCATAAGAGAATCAAATTTACTAGTCACAAGGGTTTAGGGTCCTTGTATATTCTTTTGTTTGTTCTCAATGAAAGTTGTTATCTTCATTAAAAAAAAAAAAAAAAAAAACATAAATCAAATATATATAGAATTGAACAAAATATTCAACCAAGTAACATTTGAAAAATGAATGGAACCATTCTAGTTTTGTGCATTTAGGTTTGGACACCTCTAATTAATGGTACACTTGAAGCTTCATTGATAAGCTAAAACCATATGTTTGAAGTACTAATAAGAAGAATGGAACAAAAAATAAATTATGCATCACCTTTGGTGTAAACTTTAGGATTCGGGTAAGATAATATTTGTAGTTAATCTCACATCTTTTATCTTTCAGAATATCAGAAACCAGCTGCTTCTTGTAACAAAGGAAAGAGATAATTTGATGATTCAGATTCAAGAGCAGCAAAGTCATTCAATCGAAGTAGAATTGCTCAATACCCGTGAGATGGTGATGACAAAACTTGTCTGTTTTTTATTTCCTTCTCATGTTGAACCAAGTTTTCTGGATAGTAAACATGCCATATTGATGAATTTAATGCAGTTAAAAGAAGCAGAACTTCAAGTGGAAAAATTGACCTCGAGAATTTCCAGCTTGGGAGTTAAGATGCATGATGTAAGTTCTTGATTATATATAGTGCTACTTACTAGAGCTATGTTGCTTTCACTTTTAATGGGAGGAAGGAAAATCCTACCTCTTTATTGAATATTTTTAAATAGATATGAAGTTTTGTTACTAAAAAGGGGTTCTCTCCAAAATGAAGGGTTCTTGGTGGGCAAAGATGAAATATACCTTTCACATTTATAGTTGCAGTTGCAGATAACATTATTCCTTTTTCTAAGATGATGGAATGAAGATTAATAATTTATTCAATATGATTAAATTCTTTGAGATCCCTTTTAGGATTAAAGGTGCATTGGCCAAGTCTTTAGTGATTGGTGTTAATTTAAGGACTTCAAGATCACTGGAACTAGCACAAAAGGTGGGCTATAGATTCGAAACTCTTCCTTTTTCTTATTTACTTAGGGTAAATCCCCAAAAAATAGAGTTTTGTAATCCTATTTTGAAGAGGATCATGAGCAAAGTTGATGGACGCTTTCTTGTAAGTCGCATGAATTATGATATAAAATGGTGGTTGGCATATATGGGAAGAATAATAAGATACTTGATTGGTTCACATAATTGAGGAAACCTTCTTGCTTTGCTTGGTCAATCCCTCCCCCTCAAGTGGCGTCTTTGCCTCACTGTAGAAAGTAAAATTTTCAAAGAAGGTTAAGTTTTTTGTGTCAGGTTTTCCACGGAGGGGTTAATACCTTGGATCGGGTTTGGAGGAAGTTGCCCAATTTGATTGGGTCATTGTGTTGCATTCTTTGTATGCAGGCGGCTGAGGACCTTGATCATATCCTCTGGAGTTGTGATTTAGCTCATGTTGTTTGGACCGGTTTCTTCAAGGAGTTTGACTTAAGCCTAGCTAGACATGGGGGTTGTAGAGAGATGATCGATGAGTTCCTTCTCTACCTTCCTTTTGGTGAGAAATGAAGGCTTTTGTGGCAGGTTGGGGTGTGCGTGGTTATGTGGGGCCATTGGGGGGAGAGGAATAACAGTCTTTAGAGGGCTTGAGAAGTCTTCAAGTGATGTTTGAGCTCTTATTAGGTTCAATGTGTCTCTATGGATTTCGGTGGCTAATTCATTTTGTAACTATCTGTTAGGTCTTATTTTGCTTGATTGGAGACCCTTTCTTTAATTTACCTCCTTTTGTGTATGCCCTTGTATTCTTTCATTTTTTTCTCAATGAAAGTTTGGTTATTCATTGGAAAAAAAATAAAGAAACCATGTTCAAGAAGCCTTTGGCAGTACATTATGAGGCTTAAAGTCACCTTTGAAAGATTCTCTTCAATTAGGGTAGGCAATGACAAGAACACATCGATTAACCTTTAGCTCTAAGATTTCCTAGGATATTATAAATTTCTGGGAAGAACCGTGTCCAAGAGCTCATAAATTTAAATACGTAGACGCTACCCAAGATGTTAAATAGTTCTAAGTACCAAGTTGTCAAGAGGTTTTTTTTTTTTTTTTTGAAGGAGTTTCCAATTTAAGCATATTGAAGACATTGAAAGGTGGTAGAACTTTTGGAGTTTTCCTTTTCTGTTTGCAAAGCCGGAGAGACTCGAGATAGAAACTTTGACTTCGATGCCGGCAATGGTGGCTGGAAGAGACAACTCTGCCGGAATGAAACCGGTCTTATTTGTTCGGATTTTCAACCTTGCTTCACTAAAGGAGATCAGACGGCTGGACTCACTTGCTAATTCGATGAAGCCGCCACAAACATCTCCTATGTAACGAAAAATGTGTTCGGTCCATAGCATAGGGGGGAGGTGGTGCACCTTTATCCACCCACCATAAGAAGCAGTCAAGAGGTCCTGCTGACAAGAGCTCAAAATATAAGGAAGAAAACGAACACTGTAATTGTCAATACTAACCCAATCCGAAGATCCGCAAAGGGAAGAGACGACATCGAAGTCGTAAACATGGAGCAAAGCCTTGTTATCCGCAAAAGGATTGATGGTACAACGGTTGATTTTTCGGGCAAGAAGAGTCATTCTTATGCTGGGCCAATCATCTTGAAAATTCCTCCTTTGGAGGACAATGGTTGCCTCCCTCGGTTGAGGTACGAGTGGCTTTGGTGCAATGGAAGCTGCAAATCCAGTGCCTGTGTTGGCAGAGGTATTCTCAGTCCTTTGTAGAGCCAATTTGTAGGATTGTGGATTGACTGGGATTTTGATTGGGGTCTTTTTCGGATAGTCCGAAATCAAAGAGAAGAAAGAGATCCAACCTTGTTTATTAATTTCTGAGGGTATGATCAACCGATTCCTCTTGCCGGAGTTCAAAACTTGATTGAGTTCAACAAAATAACCATTTTTGTTGATAAGTTTCTCCAACCATAAGTCGTAGTCATCGCATCGCATCTAATTTTCTTGAAAAACGTATGGTTGCAAGGTGTTGTTGCTAAGGTGTTGAAAGAACTAGCCAACCATGTTAAAGATCTCCATGTGAGAGACCGAGGAAGATGAATATCTTCCTCTCTGTGATTTTTGCTCTGCTTCCTTGAAAGTATTCATCGAAAGCAATGTCGAAAATTTTTCTGTCAATGGAGATGGAGCGAGTAGGGCGGTTCCAGGGGGTCAGGGGGTAGGTGGCGGAGGCCATGGCAGTCGGAGGTTAGACCGGAGGTGAGGGAGAGGAGAGAGAAGAGAGCCATCCTTAATCTTAGCCAGCTTTGACGATGTTGTTTATTCTAACAGGTTGAAACCTAGTATGCAATGTATTGGTGTATATATTGTTTTGTTAATCTACATTGATATCGAAAAAATTCTATATATCTCGTCAAAGTGTAGTAACCACATTTCATCCTCAAAATGTGATTTGCTAATTGGATATTTTGAATCCAAATCTATCTTGTTCTTTGCTTCTACTCTAGTTTTGTGAGCTTAGAGAATATTGTTGCATCGAAGAAAATAATACAGCATATGTATCTGCAGTTATAATCTTATATTGTTCAAGGGAAATCTAACATGCTTGCAAGCAGGATGAGGTTCAGAACGGTAAAGAAAAGGCGAAGCTTCGGATGAGGCTGCGAGGAACTCAAGCAAAGATGGACGCGTTCCGCATTAGATATCAGGAATCACTGGATAAGTGTGATCACATGGACAGAGATTTTAAGGAGGCTTCTAGAAATTTGAAGAAAATGTTGGCTTCTACAGCAATTGAGGTACTTAATCTTAAGAAGCAGCTTGCTTCTGTACAAGGACTATGAATGGAAAATACGTATTCATGTATGTGCTAACCTTTTAGCTCAAGTGCAAGTCATTCATAGCTCCTGAATATCAATGCATAATCTTGTATGTTAAAGTTTCTTTGTACATTAGCTAATTCTTCTTTCTTTTTTAACAAAAGGTTACAACTTTATTAACAGTTAACATCAACTCAATGTCATTAGGTTTTGTTATTGTAGGCTGTGATGAGGTTTATTTTCAAGATTATTGTATATACTCCTTTTGTAATACTACTACTCTTCTCTTCATATGTAGCTTGAGAAAAAATATATATATTTCTGTTTATATATACTCTAGTTTTCTCATACTTTTTTCTTTTAATGTATATTATATTATTACAAGATTGAAGGTCCTTTTTGATATGCTAATGTTATGCATTTTTTTTAGTTCAACAATTGCAGGTTAGGGATTGAACCATTAATTTTTGGGATGATAATTGATATCCTATTCATTGAGCTATGCTCGGATCGGCAATGTTATGCACTTAATGTTATGGTTGATTGGGTAATTTTGATATTCTCATGTTTTGGGGCTATACTGAACAAGGAACCAAGCATGCAACTCAACAACTGTAGGCATTTCTAATAAATTGCTCCTAAGATTGATTTGATTCAGATGTCAACAAACTTAATATGTTTCCTATCATGGTAAGAGACTTTTTTTTAGATTTTCCATACAAGGCCTTCTAAGACAATATTTGAATTAATCTCAATATGAGTTGTAAGATCACGTGTTCGTAGATCACGTGTTTGTGGAGATGGAATGAAGATTAAACCTTACTTGTTAGTTGATACACAATATGAAAGCTTGTTGTGTGAACAAATAAACCAAAGGTAGACCTATTTTGAATAAATTCAAATGTCATTCGGTTTACATGGATTAAAAAAAAAAAAACATTATTGTTCACTAATCTACTAATCTGAACATATAGTTTAGTTGTATATTCTAGTCGAGATCAAAGCTTTCCAACTTCTCCCACTCCAAATGTTTAACAAAAACAAAAAAAAACCTCATTGATCTGCTTCAATTAAAAAACCAAGAATTGCCACCCAACATCCTTTCTTTAGAAGTAATCATTGCCACTTTTTTTTCAATTAAGCGATTTCCATGATTTTTTTTTTTTTTTTTTTTGTTAAATCATATGAGAATTTGAACTTGTAATTAACGACTCAACCAAAGCGAAAATGATTTCTTATGGTACATAAAACTTCTTTATGGGCAGAACTTAAGTGTTAGCTGGTCTACACCCAATTTGTGCAGCCTGGCATGTGGTCCAACCACCAGGCAACATCTGTCAATGCAATTTCCTATTTTCCTTTTAAAAAAGAATTCTTAATATTTTTTTACTTTTTTTTTTCTTCCCTAATCTTTTTTTTTCAGCTTTTTCATTTAAGAAATAAGTATTGGATTGATGAAATAAATAACAATCCGGACTAAAATAAATAATGATAAATATAATAAAATATAAAATATTTTATAAATATGGCAAAAAATCAGTTATAATCACCGATAGACTGTTATCGCTCATAGTCATATTGAAATTTTTTTATAAAAAATAAAAATGTATCAATAGCTATCATCGATAGTCATTAATCTGCTATTAGTGACTATCACTTATAGAAATCAGTGACTATCATTGATAATAAAATTCATATTTGCAAATCTTTAAAAAAAAAAAGTGTTATATTTGTAATTATATTACCCTAAATTGACACTTGGTGCAATTTTTCATAAGTTTTCGTGTAAGTTTGTATTCCAAAATTATCCAATCCTACCACCATAAATATCAATTTCATTTTTATTTTTAAATATTTATTTTTCTTCTTATTTCCTTTTCCCATCTACCTTTTATTTTCAACTAATCAATTGAAAATTTAGGCCCCGTTTAGTTGGTAATCCGATAATTTTTTTTCGAAAACAAATTTCTTATTTTAACAAATTTCTTATTTTTATTGTATTTGAAAACACTTTTGTTCGAATTTAAAAACTTTAAATTTGAATATAAAAAATAAAATTTGTGTTTGGTTGTGAATTTGAAATTCTTTTTGTTACAAGAAAAAAAAAATATTCGAAAAAGAAATTATAAGAACAGAAAATAGAATTTTAAAAATTACATTGACACCTTCAGCCACCAGTCAACCAACTCAACCATCAAATAATCCACAAATCAAAATCTCTTCATTATCTCAATATGTTTCAGAAATTGGTTCAATCCTTTCTTCACAACTATCAATGGAATCGAAAGGAGAAATAATAATTTCTCCTTCCTTATTTGGGTTAATTTAAAATTTTAAAAATAGTTGTATTCTTTCTTCTTCTTTTTTTTCTTTTCATACGATCAATTAAAGCCAACTAGATAAAGACAAACTTCATCCACTCATAATCTTCTTCTTCACGAAGACACATCTTCTTTCATTTTAAAATTTTAAAATAGTACTCCCTCATCAAGACACATTTTTATGGTCCCAAGTTTTCAACATTTTTTTGTTTTTGTTTTGTGGAGAGGAAGAGGAATGGTTGAAGGAGTAACAATAAAAGGGGACTACATGAAACGAAGAGGGAATGAGAGAAGATTAGAAATCGCAATTAAAAAAAGATCACGTGTTTCCTAATTTTATGCTTCCAAATCCAAAAAGAATGAAAACGACTAAAAGTTGTTTTCTGATTTGGTGTTAAAATGAGTCCGATTTTTAAAAACAATTTTCAAATTTAGCAACCAAGCATAAATTCTGACCATCCATCTTATTCTTTGTTTTTGAAAACATAAAAAAGAAAAAGAATAAGAAATCAAAAGGGACCTTAGGGTCTAAAATAACCACGTGAGAAAAACATTTCATAACTTAAAAAGAAACAATGGCTGGCGTGGAAATATTGAGTTCTATTCTTTTTTATTCGGTTAATTTATAGTTTTTATTGTTTTTTTTCATTTGTTTTCAAATATGTTCACTTATTAGAAACCGCTAGTCGGCTAGTGTAGATGAGAAAATGAAATAATAAGAAAAATGAAATTTTAAAACAAAAAAATGAAATTGATTGATTTTTATGAAATAATAAGAAAAATAAAATTTTGAAACAAAAAATGAAATTGATTGATTCTTATGGTGGTAATATATATAGTAGTGGATCGAGAACTTGAAGTCAGGGGCTTAAATTTGAATATGTAAAAATAATTTTGAACAATCATATATAGTATGACTTTTTTTTTTTTTTTAATTATAGTAGGAAGATTCAAAACTTAATGTCGAGAGCACAAATTCATATTGAAATAATTTCGAACGCATTATAGATTAAATTTCAAATTTTCTGTGAACTTTGAGGTTTGTGTCTATTTAACTAATGAACTTTTAAAATTGCAAATTTAGTCCATGACATTCGAATCTTATAAAATCCTCAAATCTACAAGTCATTAGATATAAATTTTAAATTTATATAATAGATAAATTATTTTTAAATTTTTGAGGACTTAGTAAACACAAAATTAAAAGGATAGGGACTTATTAGACACTTTTAAATAAAAAAATTAAAATTATAGTATTGTTTATCCTTATTTAGTTTTTTATTTGTTTAAAAATAATATAAATATTATTTTATATTTTTAGATACTTTAAAAAAAAATGAAAAATAATAATGTGAAATATTTATTATAAATTTAAATATATATATTAGAAAATTCTAAATATTTATTGTAAAATTAAAAACATAACAATTTTTTTTACTCGAAATACAAAAAAAAAAAAAAATAATAAATAAATAAATAAATGCACATGCAAAAGGGATTGGAGTTTGAACTTTGGCCGGAAGGGAGCTGGCGGGAGATTTCTCACCTGAAATCTAAAAGGTTTGGCAAAATTCACATCAAATTAAAATTTTAATGTTTCTCACCTCAAATTGACAGCTGTCATTACGATTCATGGTTGTGAAAATTCTCTTTTACCCTGGCTTCAAAAAATCTTCAAAAAAAAAAAAAAAATCTCTCCCCTCGGTTATTCATTCTTCCCTCCTCTCTCTCCTATGTTACTACTTCTCTCCAAAGTTTAGGAATGACAAATTTTTCCTCCAACCAATATGACGAAACAACATACTTGCTATTTTTTTTTTTTACAGATTTTAGATTTAAATCAAAACTTTCCCAATCTGATTTCATTCCACCAACAAATCTTCGTTCATAAAAAAATCATGATTAAAAAAAATAAAAAAATCTATGTAATTCAATATCAGGATCGTGTAATTCAATCCCACGATAATAAATAAATAAATAAATCTACACGATCGTGTTATTCAAATAACACGATCTTGTTATTCACGTGTAAACAAAACAAATAACACGATAATAATTTAAAAAAAAAAAAAAATTACAACACGATCGTGTAAACAAATCCCATTATCGTCCAAACAAATAACACGATAATAAAAAATAAAAACAAAAAAATCTAAAAAAATGTACAACACATCGTCTCGTAACTTTTACCTTTCCGATTAACAAAAAAAAATGTTGAGATTTGGTTTTCGGAAACGAAATGTAAGATGCAGGTCTGTGGAGTCCAAAGGTCGGGTGGGTGAAATGCCAAAAAAATCTTTCTCAAACCAGAAGACATAGAGGAACAAAGGAAAGAAAAAGAGAGGAGACAGAAGAAAAGGAGAAAAAGGTGAGGAAGACGAATAGGAGAGATGAGAGATGTCTTTTTCAAGGGGGGTAAAATAGAAATTTCACCTCATTTTAAAAAAGCTACAAACCCAATTTGAGATTAGAAAGGATAAAATTTTAATTTCAGGTCAATTTTGTCAAACATTTTACATTTGAGATCAGATTCTGCAATTCTCCAGCTGGGCGCTCAATTTACTTCTAAAGTAATATATAATTTTACAAACTTTGGCCCTAATATATATTAAGAATCTGTATTGTCTCAAAGTCGAGGGAGGCTCGAACCTCTATGCTTTTGTGGTAAATCAGCCACTATATATATTGATACATGGTGCTTTGTAGTTGAGCCAGCCACTTGTCCGGCTACACAAACTGAGTGTAGCCGACGTAGCACCTAAGTTCAACTCTTTATGTCATTGTTGTGTTACGATTTGTACAAAGTAAGAGTTAAAAGTAATTAATAGCAAGATGATAAGAGCATCCCTTGTAGATATATTGTAACCATCTTGTTCTATACTTGACATGTTCAGGGACATTATCTTACGCATGCATAAAACTTTGTAAATTAATCTAAATACAATTGAAAAATTTATAATAAAATATAGATTGGATCCATTTAAGATAATAAAATATTAGGTAGTTATGAGTTTACAAAACTATTACATAAAGCTGCCAATCAAAATCACGATTACAGTAGTGAATATCATGATTGGACCAAAATACAGACTCAATACTACTCAAAATGTGGGACGACTCATGGCCTACCAAACAGTCTTTTATCAAAGTCGATTATGTTGTCCCGTCTCCTGCAAAGTCTGCTTGAGGTGAGTATTAAAAATACTCAGTAAATAGCCCCTAACGAGATAATGCACAAACATATACATAAATGAAATGTCATATCATATAATGAAATGAGACCCATAAGCCATAAAACTTGTCTTATATTTTTATTTTAACTTATCTTTTTGCGATTAGGCTAAACTCTTCCAACATGATTCCACTACTCTGAGAAGGCAAAAGAGAACTTTGCACGAAACTGACTCTAACTAATGATAGTAGTGGAGATCCGTCAGTAGAGCCAGAATCGCATCCAACAATTGCCACATACATGAACATAGTTTGGGGTCTAGAGAGGTGCTACCATACATATTCATCTAGCCTAGAACTGGAGAAGTGCTACCATACATACTCATCCAGCCTCATAATATAGGAAGAGTAGTCGTCACACTTAACATAGATTAATATGTACATGTACATACAAATATGCATGGGATCCCTTAACATAAATCTTGATTTCAGCATGCTACATGACATAGTAAATTTCTAAATTTGACCACAAGTACAATAAAATATATCAATACATGTAATAAATAATTTGCAGCTCATATAATTACATACATATCATTCTGAAACCACGAGAGAGAAGCTACTTAACTCGATCTAGATCCTAACTATCTTTAACTATCCCGTAAGGAAGTTTCTATGAGATGAGTTTCATGAAATTAATTACTAAGAGCAATAATAAGATAACCTTATAAATAAAAGTAACATTTGGTCTTGTATGGTTGAATACCAAAGTGTCTTGTGAGTGGTGATTGCCATGCTAAAAAATATAGGCGGAAGTGTAAACTTTTACAAAAATAGAAAAATTCAAATCAAATTCGAACTTAAATGCAAGATAAACCACATTAAGAAAAGTCAAATTTATGTTATATTAAAAATTTTAAAAAAGTTGTATAATATTTTTTAAAATACATACTAATTTTATTTCATGGGAGTGAAATTTCTCAAAATAAAGATACTTGGGTCACTAACATCTTTTGATAGGGGTGTTTGTGGTCAAGAAATTTGTTGACTGAAAATTTTTGATCAATTAGTAGGGGTTACATCATTGTGCACAAATTGATAACAAAATTACAATTGGGATAATCATAAAACATGTATTCCAAATTACATTTGACAAAAAAAAATTGACAAATCTTAAATATTAATGTCACGTGTCTTCATTATGGTCATTTGATCAAATAAGCGATCAAATTGAGTCATATTGCAATTGAGCTTAAAATTAAATGGGTTTAAAAGCTATATGAATGGCATTTTACCCAAAGTCCAAAGGATTGGGCCCAAAACCAGCAAAGTTCAAAGTCTAAGTGGTTAGGCCCAAATGTCATCAAGGCTCAAACCTACTATGTGTCCATAGGAAAGCTCTATAAATACATAAGTTTTCCTTCATTTGAAGGGTTCATAAATTTTAATCCCGAACTTAAAACTTAGAGAGAATTTAGAAGTAATGAAGACTCCCATAAACTTTTTAACACTAAACACTCCTTGAAGATCGAAGAGACTTCAAGACCGAAGACTTAAGAGATAAGTCGAAGATTCAACCTCGAGAACAAGCTCGAAGATTCAACTTCGAGAACAAGCGTTCCCGCCCTCGAGTAAATTGTACGTTGATAACTCTCCAAATGAGAGTTACTTAGGGTCTTTAAAGATTAGGTTTAGCCCTTATTGAGAGTAAATGTTTATGATATTGCATGTTTATGCCCGTAATTGATGTAAATTCCCTATGAGACTCTTTTATTAACCTTTGTGTTATTTGTTTTAGTTTGACCCTAAATGAGGGAGATTTGACAAATTTATTGAATGTTTAGGGTCATTCTTGAGGAAAAGGTTTCACGAGCAAGCAAAAGTTGTACCATAGCATGTGGGATTGCCATACAAATTGTATCCTTCCTTACAAGCAGAAAAATCATTTGTTTTTTCTCATCCAATGAGAATCCTCCCTCTGTTTTAGGGCAACCCTCTTGGGGATTTCAAGGCTCATATATTGGAGGCTAGCCGCAAAGAGAAGTATATACCATTTTAGTTAGACAAATTTATGAAAGTTTTTAGAGAGTTTTTTGTTATACCTTGGAAGAGAAGAATCGTCGGAGAAGACAAGTTGAGTTGACCCTCAAAGGAAGAAACCTTCCTCAAGTTGTCGAAGACTCATTGTGGAGTATTTCTACCTCTACTTCACTTAGTTTATCATCTCTCTTTTTCCTTTGAACATTGTTTTATTATAATGCTTTCCTTAAGCTACTGTTTTGAGCTCTTATATTTTGAACTAATTCTCTAAGAAGAAGATTAAGAGTATCGAGTAAGTTATTCCCTCATGTTTTGGGAAACTCTTGTGCAATTATCTGAGTATGTTTGTTCTCCATCCTATTATGCATTTTCGATCGGCCATCCATTTTGCATAGAGATCCTTAACTTTGAAAGAAGAAAGAGTTTTCGATTATTCATACTCATATTATCCTCTAGCTAGGTTAGGGTCTACTAAGCGAGAAGGTTAGACATAATCAGTCACCTAATAGGCATGAAAAACAACATGGTCAAACTAATCGTAGTGTAATGAAAGTTAGCTACTAATTTTGGGGATTTTGAAAAGTTTTCGAGTTAATGATGTGTAGGTTATTAAGCATTTGTTCTGCCGAAGCATAAGTGTTCGATTTACTTCGAAACGCTCCAAATCAGATCATGTCTTCTCTATGTTTGATCATCTCTGCTTATTCTAATGTTTTTTTTGTAGTTTTGCTATGATTTTACTCCATCGTTTATTTTGTCTTCGCATATTTTATGTTCTGTCGGTATTTTGTCAAAAATCATGCAAATGGTATTTGGTTTCGAGTTACCCTATCTGCAATCAATCCATCTTTTAGCACAAAAGTCACAAATCCATGCAGATACGATATTTTACTTATCACTTCGTGCATTGACTATGTATACTTGCATAGACTAGGCGCTCTATTCATTGCATTATTTGTCGCACCCGGAGCGCGCAACATACATCCAAGAGAGAGAATTAGAGAATCATACATTAGAGATTGTAATCTAGTACGTTTATACAAATCAATACAATTCAAAGTTCATTACACGTAATCTCGTGTAAACAGAACCTTTGAAACCCAATTCAATGTTGTGAATGACTAGCCTATGCGCGGAAAAATGATGATCTTTTTACGAACCTTGTCTTTTAATTTATTACCGTTTTACATTAATTGCAAAATCATTTTTATTATTATGAATTCATTTAATTTTGAATTCATTTCCGTTAAAACGTTTTTTGAATTAATTTCCTTTAAAACGTTTTTTGAATTAATTCTGAATTAATTTGATTTAATATCTTAATTAATTTTGTTTGAAACTCCCATTTTATTTTATGTATTTAAATGGGGGTTGAAGGAAATTAGAGATAAACTTTTTCATTCACAAAAAATAAATTCTGAGCATCGTATTTTTTGTCTTGATTCCAATCATTCTCTCACGAGTGGACGTGAGCGTTGGATGTTGTGTTAATCTTGGGGAGCAACCGACATAAACGAATCACACCGAGGTCGTGCCGAATTTTGCTTTAAAGGCAGTGGTTTACCACGGCACAACAGTTACCCTTCTGATTCCGTTCCGGTTGATCGACAACCAACAATTTGAAAGCAAAACTCTATTTTTTTTTCAATGTCGATCTTTACCCGGAAAGAATCTTCCTGATCCCAAATCTATCCAGTGGGAAACAGAAGAATAAAGAGGGGCGTTAAAGATGAGGAAGCGCGTATGACATCAGTATTTTTTTCTCTTTTTTATTGATTTTAAGTTTGATTGTGAGCTTTCATGGTTGAACCTTCTGGAACTCAATTTTATTGATTTCATTTGTGTATAATTGTCACTGCATATTGAATGTCATTTGATTTTTCTCTCTTTATGCGAATTGTCATTGCATATTGAATGTCATTTGATTTTGCTCTCTATGCGAATGTGAATCTATAAATTTGAGTTCAAGATTAATCGAACTAATTGATTCATTTAGACATTTAGTTTTGAATGAAATTTAAGTAGTGAAGAGTTTTACCATGAGTTGGAGGTCTCTTGGATTTGTTTATCAATTTTTGTGTGATAATTTTAATATATGAATAATTGTTTGTTCTTTCAACTGATGCAATTAGTTATAAAACTTGATTTTGTTGTGAGAAAATTTCAAAATTCAATTAGCAAGTTTGTGTTATATATTGAGTTCAATTTTAGAAAATGTGAGGTTTTAAATAGATGGTTTGTAGGTGTTTGTCTTGTGTTGCTTATGTAGAGTCTCAAAAACATCAATTTTCTATAATCACTTACTAATTGGCTTAGGGCATGTTTGGGAGTGATGGTTGGATTATTGATTTTAAAGGAGGAGATTTAATAACAATTGATTTTGTAAAATTGATTTGTATATAATCATTTTAATGTTTGGTTTGGAGTGATTTTTATATAATTAGAAGTGATTTTGAATTATTATGTTTAGTTCCCAACGTGATTTTAGAATTATTAAATTACTAAAAAAAATAACATTGTATTTAGAAATTATTTAACTGATAATTGAAAATCAAAATTAAAGGTTGTCATAAATGAAACAAAAATTGTTTGGAAATTATTTACTATTTAAAATTAAAGTCATGAAACAAAAATTCTTGAAAAGTCATGAAAATCAAAATTAAAAAGTCATGAAACTATAATAAATAATATATAAAGTCATGAAAATCAAAATTAAAAAGTCATGAAACTATAATAAATAATATATCATAAATGAAAGGTTGCACAGCGTTGATTTGGAACCCTGATATGGGTGAGAAAGAAGCAAAATTATTTCAACTTTCACCAACCAACCAAATTCAAATTTTAGTAAATAAATGAACATAAATATAAATTTTTATATCCAATATTGTTAATTAAAAAAAAAATAGTCATTTTTAAAAACAAAATATCACAATCACTTGCAAAAAATCACTCCAAAATCATCTCTCAAGTGATTGACTCGGAATCACTAAAAGTGATTTTCAATTCTTCCAAAATCACTTTTATACTATTGTCAAACATCACCATTTTGAAATATAATTGATTTTGGACATGAAAAATTGATTTTGGTCATTCCAAAATCACTCCCAAACATGCCCTTAATCTATTTTGTACACGTGGGAGATTCAATTGATTGACTAATCGTGGAGTTACCAAGCATCATTCTGAAGTTCTGTTGGCTAATCGTGATACCAATCATCAATTTAAGGAGATGTGGGAGGTATTCCAAATATTAATTTAAATCCATTAATTCATATATTTGTTGATGGTGGTGTACGCGGGTATAATTGTTCATGTTTGGTGTGAGATCTCTATTTGTTTGTTGATGATTATTCAAATTGGGGAAAAGAAAAATGTCAAATATTTGATTTCAACAATTAAAATTGTTTAAATTCTTTTTGTGGAAGATATTTTGATATGGTTAATTTGTTCACAAATATATCTTTAAATTTGTGCTTAAGATATTATCAAAATTGTTAGAATCAATATGAGCAATTTAGTTGGCAGCTTTGACTAATGAAATTGATAGTAAAATCAATATGATAATTGTTGGTCTTTTCTAATATTGTGATGACAAGATAAAGTATGTTGTTAATGTTTATATAGCATGTTTGGTTTTATCATGTTAGTATAAAATAAGACCATGAAAATTGAGTTTGAATCTGTTTCATATTGAGTGAGAAACTCTTGAGGTTTGAGAACTAATTGTTATTGTGGATATCTTGTGATTCTTGGTAGAAATCTGATTGATCATCAATATTTAAATTTAGATTAAATCTATGTCAATTGTAAATATTTGGGGGCTTGTTCGACTAAGTAATTTAGTTTTTTCTGCAAATTGGATTGACTTTTGTGTTTAATTTCTTTTTATTTGAGTATGAAGCTTTAACTTTATTGGAAAAGATGATAAATCAAGAAAATTAAAAGAATGATATCAAGAATTTGTTTATAATTATCTTGTTAGTATTTAATCTCAACAAGTCAGTGATTGAAATTCAATCAAATTTTTTTAGTGGAGAATATTTTGATGAGTTAATTAGTTCCACAAATATAGTTTAACTTATTGATGATGGATATTGAATGAATTTTATTTAGATTGAATCTAATATTGTGAGATTAAAGATTTTTCAAATCTTTATATATATATATGAGATGATGATTTAGCAACTTTATTTCAGGACTATATTTGGACATAATATTCAATAAATATTTGTTGAGTATTGTTTATTATTATCTACTATATCAAATTGTTTCTTCATGACACATGAGGTAAGGAATAATATTATTATTGTTGTATTATGTTTTTAACATCAAATGTTATGTTATTTGAGAAGTCTAATTATCATATTAGCATGGATGAAAATAATAATAAAGCTCATGTGTGTAGAATGACATTTTTGAAAATGATAAATATTGCTAAAGTTGTTTAGTGATGCAGTGATGAATATTGCTAAAGTTGTTTAGTGATGCAGCGATGAATAATATTGCTAAAGTTGTTTAGTGGTGCAGCTAGAAATTGTGAAGCAATTAAAAGATTAAGGTAATGAGTATTTTTTAATTGACAATACAAATGCATGATTGAGATTATAAATTGTCATGTTTAAAAGTATTCAATTTGACCATAAATTTTTTATGAAATTGAAAAATTATTATTAGTGATAATAATTTAGTTTGGCCTTAGAACAATATTGGTTTATTACCTAGCTTGTTGGTAGCACGAAAAAAACAAAAATGTGCAAAATCTCTCATGTCTATGTGGAGCTCGTAGAAATTGACTATAGTTTAAGATCTTGATAGTTATGCTAAAATGTGTGATATTTTATAAGAGCTATTTAAGATCTTGTTGGTCAATTATGCATGCATATTTTCATTGGTTGAAAATATGAAGTTATTCATGTCAAATATTTTATCGAGCATGTCTATTATCATGAAAAATGAAAAGAAAAGTTTTGTCTAATTTTCTTATTAATGATTCATAAGATAAGAACATCAAATATATAAATTGTGAATAACACATGTGATTGAGATATTCCATATATTGTGACATAGAGATGCATTTGTGTTCTGATGATGTTGTTATGTGATTTTAAAATGTAAGAACTAATGAATAAATGTTTTTGATAACATTTGTTGAAATATGCATATTATGTGTCATTATGAAGAGATATCATGAGCAATATATCTCTTATTCATGAAATGTATTGAAATATAGTCATGTAAAATTAAATGAATTATTGATGATGGTATACATTAATTTATTGTGATGTTTATAATTTATGTATTCATGCATAAATATGTTTGAGAAATTGAAATATATTTTTAATATCTCAAATGTGGGGGAGATAGTGGTTAAAACCATCATTTAATGGAAAAGAAATGGAAAAATCATTTGATTTTACTATTTGATACTAGATATTAAGATAAGAAAAATAAAAAATGATTTTTCATTGAAAACTTACTAAAGAGATTTAACTGCTATGATGTTACTCTTGTAAATTTATGATGCTAGTATGAGTCTTAAGAAGAATAAAGAAGATATTGTTACTCGATCTGAATATGCAAAATTTATACGGAGTGTCATGTTTCTGATGAACTATTTAGACTTGATATTGCATATGTTGTGAGTAGATCGAGTAGAGATATACACATATTCTTGAAAAATATCATTGGATCGTTCTTCGTTGATTCTTGAGGTACCTTAAAGGTAAATTGAATTTATGTTTGCATTTTAATAAGTTTCATGTAGTGTTAGAAAAATATTGTGATGCAAATTGGGTAATGGACAATGACGATGTGGGTACCACTAGAGGATATGTGTTCATATTAGGTGGAGAAGTTATTTCATGGAAATAAGTAAAGCAGGCGTGCATAGCACGACTCATCATAGAGTCTGCGTCCATAACTCTTGAGCTAGTAAGGCAAGAGGCAAAATAGCTAAGAAACCTACTGGGAGACGTACCATTGTGGGGGCGTCAGTATCAGTCTCTATGCATTGCAATTCACAGGCTGCCATAGGTATTGCTAAAACACTGTGTTTAACGGCAAAAGAAGGCATTTACGCCTTAGACATGGAGCTGTGAAACAATTGCTGAAGAGTGGAATTCTCTCCTTTGAGTATGTGAGGTCTGGGAGGAATCTAGCGGATCCCCTCACCAAAGGCCTAACAGGAAGTGTAATTCTAGAGTCTTCAGCAAATATGAGAATCAAACTCTTATAGTGGATTCATAGCCCTTTATTTGGGTGGTCTGAATACAGACTTGATGGAACTCCTGGAAGTCTTCACAGCTCAGTTGTTGAGTGGTCTGAGTACAGACTTGATGAAGCATTTAACATGATTGTGAAGGTGTGGTCGTCTTCTATGAAAGAGTATAGGGTCTCTTTCTAGAGCTTTCACGGTGACCCGAGGTTCGATGTGCATGGCCTTAAAAAGCACTTGATGTTGTATCAGTATCGCGGATTCAAGATAAAACATAAGGAATGGAGCATGTTGTGGGGGTCTCAACCTTAATTGATGAAAGTTCAAGAAAAACTCACTCCCTTCAATTAGGTTGTTGCCCCACTTCACTGTGCAACAATTCAAATCGTAAGATATTGTTGTTTAAGCTTATTATTTCTTCTTTGCTTAGATTTTGGTTTTTGTTTTCTATTTTCTCCGTGGTAGTCATTTGTGGGGGATTGTTGTGAATGACTAGCCTATGCACGTAAAAATGATGATCTTTTTACAAACCTTATCTTTTAATTTATTACCGTTTTACATTGCAAAAACGTTTTTATTATTATGAATTCATTTAATTTTGAATTAATTTCCTTTAAAACGTTTTTTGAATTAATTCTGAATTAATTTGATTTAATATCTTAATTAATTCTTAATTAATTTTGTTTGAAACTCCCATTTTATTTTATGTATTTAAATGGGGGTTGAAGGGAATTAGATATCAACTTTTTCATTCAAAAAAACAAATTCTGAGCATCGTATTTTTTGTCTTGATTCCAATCATTCTCTTACGAGTGGACGTGAGCGTTGGATGTTGTGTTAACCTTGGGGAGCAACCGACATAAACGATTCACACCGAAGTTGTGCCGAATTTTGCTTTCAAGGCAGTGGTTTACCACGGCACAACAACTACCCTTCCCATTTTTCTTAAACCCAAACAATGCTTATAAATAATGAAACCAACTCAATCGAACCATGATATATTCGGGTTAAGTTGGTTCCATGTTATTTGGGTCACTTGATCAAAATTTTCTTTTTGATAAGGAAAATGCTAACATCTAAAGCATCTTTTTACTTATTGACATTAACTAAAACCAATTCACTCAAGTTCAATTTATAATATGAAAAATTACCTTCCAAAGACTTAAAAAATTATTTTTAAAAGTTATTGGAGTATAAATCATTTTACAATATTTACATAATGAAAAAAAAAAAAAAATACGTGCATAGATATTTTTTTCGCAAGTAAATAAATATTTTTTTAAGATTAATAATAAGTTCGAGTCGGTGAATTCAAACCCAAACTAATTTTAACTGAAACACGAATTTTTTGAATCACCAGAATTAGTTTTTTAACATTTCCTTTTTTTGGGGACAAATTGCTTTTTCATTACTCCTATAAATGATGAAGTGGCTTTCATGACCTAATATCAAACCGTTCAATTAATTCAATTGGTATAAAGTTGTGTCATTAACTTTAATTATGAGACCGGAAATTCAATCATTAGTACTTTGCGAAAAAAAACATTAGGGCCTAGGGGTGTCCAAAACCAAATCAAATGACTAGTTCGATTCGGACTTTTTATGTACAAATGATACCAAGAAAACTATTAATGGTTTTGTTCTTTTCAAGAAATTTATGTCGAAATTGAACAATCAAACCAAACTAACCAAAAAAAATTGATTACATAGTCACATCACAAGTACCCACAAAAAAATCTTTCTTGAATTCAATTTAAAGCATTTTTAGAAGAGATTATTTAATTAGAAATATGTCGTTAAACTGAGTATAGCTCAATTGGCATAAGGTTGTGTCTGTGACTATGAGGTCATGGGTTCAGTCATCCCTTTAATTAAAATTTAATTAATTAAAATACCGTTGCAAAAAATTTAAAAATATCTCTAGAGTGTGTATATTTAGATCGAGGTATTTTTAGTTTTTTTTATTGATTTATACTCCTCAATTTGGGGGTTTTATAGATTAAAACTCGAATTAATAATTTTATCAATTTAAATTTTAAATTTTAAACAGTGATTTTGTAATTATTTAAACAAAATTGTTATTCTAGCAAGAAAAATTATCACGAATTTGTTCAATAAATAGAGAAAATAAAGAATACGAGGATGAAAAACTGTTCATATATTAATCAAAAAACAATCCATTTGTATTCAAGCATTTCTTTAAAATTATATGTTAATCCTTGCATTTAAAAAAGTTTTATACACATTTAAAAGTCAATTTTAAAACGAAATTATAACAGAGTCTAAATTGCATCTGTTTTCTTACAATTTTTCTTATCATGATTTTCATCTCCTTAAGTACACATTTAAATTTTTAGTAAAATTCCTATTTTCAAAAATTACTTTTTTTTTTTAGTTTTCATTACCTAGCTTGGGTTTTAAAAACATTTGTTAAAAGTAAACAAAAAACAAAGGAACCTACCAACGTGAGCATAGCTCAACCGGCATAGGTCTCAAGTTCGAATCCCCCTCCCAACATGTTTTAAAAACATTTGTTAAAAGTAAACAAAAAACAAAGGAACCTACCAACGTGAACATAGCTCAACCGGCATAGGTCTCAAGTTCGAATCCCACTCCCAACATGTTGTCAAAAAAAAGAACCATGCCAGGAACGATTATAAGCTTAATAATCAAATGGTCAATTAAAAAAAAAAGACCTTAGTCTAGAACTAAGTTTATAATTTAACCATCATGATGAGAGAGATTAGAACTAGGTTTGAAGTTAAAATCATACAATTTGTTGATAAATCTTAAAACAAAAGTCAATTATTATCCTTCAACAGAGGACTCAAACGCTATGCACTAAAATTCCAGTACAATCACTTATCAAACTTTTAATTCCTCAAATAAAAAAAAAATAACAACTAAAGTCTATTGCTTTCAATAAGATTTAGAAGAAGCCGTATGAAATGTTAATCGATTAAGCATTAGCTACACAAAAAATAGCTATGGTAAAGCTTAATTCTTCATTACAGTTCATCTCTTAGAAGCAGGGGAAAAAATGGAATCTTCTAGTATGGTTCCACCAATAAACACCCAAACTCTGCAGCATATTTTCTCAAATAATAACTAAAAATATAAAACAAGGTAGTTGAGGTCAACACTGATTTTCAAACTTAACTGGATTTGTAAGCATGGTTTCACCCTACATTCCATCTATCTGCCAAATCTTTGCAAATATCCCCAATACAGCAACTAGCACTGAGAGGATATTCAGAAACTGCACAAATATAACAGGAAAATTTGTCACAGAATTCATGGTTGCACAGCCAAGATAGTGGATTTAACTTCAACAAAAGTAAAACACGGACACTTCGACTAATCTAGCGTGTCCATGCTTTATAGGCGGCCATCATGGTTTGAACTCATTCCCTCTAAACCATTTATTATTTTCAAGGCCCTTATTGACCAATGACCACTAGGTCATGATGGTTGTAATGCTCACATTTCTATGATATGTTTGAAAGTTCTTTTAAACTGATCAAACTTAAAAAGTCCTTTCTGAATTCTACCTCAAATGTTTATGTTTGTCTACAATTTTAGAAGCCCTTCTTGAAAATGAATCACTACACTAAGTACTCCAAAAATCTAGTGGAGTTAAAACTTAAAAGTATATGTACTGATATAGTTACTTCCTCCCATCTAATTACTCAAAATAAACATATGGAAGGGAAAAAGAAAACGTACTTGATAAAAGATCATCGGTGTAATCGGTCTCAATTTTCCCATGAGCCATTGCACCCACCTAAGATAAGACATTGCAGTACAGGGGAGTTATCATATGTTATACACAGAGAAATGAAGCATGGAAAAGTGGATTTTTCAGTTCTGAGTTTTAAAGATACCACAAAAACAAGGTCTACATCATCTTTGACAGCACCCAGGTAGTTTCGCACCTTGACCAACTTGTCGGAACTATGCGAGAAGCCTGATATGCAAGAAAATGACATGAAAAGCTCCTACCAGAACACAAAACTCATAAATATTTGTAGGGGAAGAACATATAGGCTTACCCATTTTACGAGAATTGGCAGGTAAATACTGAGTTACAGGGTTCTTTATCACCCGGAAAAGTTTCTCGCGCTTACCAGCAGCTGTGATGCTTAACTTTTGTAGCAATTGCACTGCAAAGCATTTGGAAAAAAGTCAATGAAAAGAATTACAAAACAGACATCTCCATTGATAGATGTTCATCCAAATTAGAACAAGGCAGACCCACTTACACATAACTCCATAAAACCGTTTCTGCGTCCTTGGAAGACGAACATATGGTTTAATTTCAATCAATAAACCTTTCTCAGTTTTCACATAAACAACTTTCAACCTCCCAGCCTTTGCAATCCGGCTATCGAAAATCGCCAAAAGAGCCTGAATCATTCACATTGAATATTACTTCTGGTACTCAAATATCAACATACAAAATTTCATCTCTCCTTTCCCTAAAACAATTCCCAATCCATAAACAACAGCTACTTACTTGATGCAGGATATCTGGTCTGTAATCCCCCGGATTTCTGTTATTTCTCCGCAAAAAGTTGGAGTGGTCATCGGAATTCAACAGCTGGTAGTTCTACATGAACGAAACATTGAAACCCCAATTAAAAAACAAGAAATAAAAGTGAATAGTTAGCTCAAACTTCATAAAAACATAACAGAGCTCAAATAAAACACCCAAGGAGAATGAAACCCTAAAACTCCTAAGCAACAAACAAAAAATCCTACCTTCCCAACTTTGGCGACTTCCAGACAAGCTCTCTCGAGGATGAAGATGACACCAGCGTTCTTATCAGTTTTGGGGTCTCTTGGAACAATTGGAATACCTTCAAGCTCGTGGAAGTCTTCTTTTGCTGCTTCATTCAGTGGTTCTTGTTCATCAGCAGGTTGTTTCTCCACCATAGGCTTCTTGGCCGGTGCGGTAGATTCTCCGCCGTCTTCGTCGTCGTCTCTGTCGTATTTCTGAGTCTTCTTTCTCTTCTTCTCCTTCGCCGCAAATGGTCGAACCATTGTATTGTCTGGCCTCGAGCTTCGAAGAGGGCTTAGCGGTAGAACCCTTCAAATGTAAATGGCGGCCGATTGTCGTTGAAAGCACTCAGCAACCACCATGGAGCTGGGTTTATGGGCTGGGATGAAAATAAACTTTTGGGCTGACTCAAATACATTGGGCTTTTTTTCGGCCATAGCTCATTAGGTCATCTTAATTAGGTCATTTTAATTGTTAATATTTCAATTCAAAAAAAAAAAAAAATTGTTAATATTGTTCACACGAGAATTCGAAAGACGAATGGAAATTTGACACGTGTAAATGAAATTTGAAAGCGGTGAAGTCTTCAGGTGTTCTTATTCTCTCTGAAATTTGAAAGCGGTGAAGTCTTCAGGTGTTCTTATTCTCTCTTAAATGTAACCTCTCTTAAATGTAACCTTGAAAGCGGTGAAGTCTTCAGGTGTTCTTATTCTCTCTTAAATGTAACCGTACTCGAGGGCTTGTTGTTTGGGAATTCTCTCTGAATTCTTAGGAGAAGAAATTTAATTTTCTGAACCCTGTAAATGAAGGATGAGCTCTCTATTTATAGAGTTTCTCATGAGCCTAATGGGTTTGGGCCTGGATCCTAATGGGCTTGAGCCCAATGAGCTTAGATCCAATGGACTTTTGGGTTCTGGGCCTAATGAGCTTTTAGGCTTTGGGCCAAATTGTCATTTAAATAGTTTTCTGGCCCGATTCGATTTCGAGCCCAATTGAGCTATGACCGAATTTGCTCGGTTAAGTTTACTCGGTCTGCCGCCATGATGAAGACACGTGGCGACCGCTGATTGGCCGAAATTTCTAGGTCAACAAATAGACTTTTTTTTTTTTAAATATAAATAACATATTTTTAAAAGGGATATTAAGGAGAATGTCTACTTTTAATTAGTGAAAATTAAAAAAAAAAAAATTAAGAATAGCTTGTGTCTAGAGTAATAGTACGGAGAGAGTCGTTAAATTTTGTTCCGCATTTTAACCCACTTTTGTAATTAAATAAGTGAAGATCAGATTATGTTTGTGTGATGTGTGTGATTTCCCGTTAAAATTACCTGGGGTTTTTTGTTCCTTTATTGTTTCTGTTGGTTGGGTTGGGTGTTGTGTACCTGCGTATATTTCTTCGGAATGGTGCTACCATCTACAGTCTGTTAAGGTATATACGCGGACACACTCATACGCATACGCAGTGACTACAGCCAGTGCAATTCCGATGTGGATATCCTAAAAATAGGAAACAAATCATCGCTCTAGACATCCTACAATGTAGGGGCGGTCAGTCAACATCTCTAGGATGATTTCATCATTAACCTACAACAATCAATCCCTACATTGGTATCTTCCCATTAAGTTTAGATTGAGGTATGTACGCGTGTATACCCCTTTAGACTAATTGAGCGCCCTGCAGACTACCAGGTATACATACACACATACACTTTCGAACTAACTATATATATTTTAATAGTACCGTGAACACGTGAAACGAAACGTGTATCAAAACTAAAATTTATTGTATCGTGTATCATACGTTTCAAATTGAAAAATCACATTGAAATATAATATAAATAGCAAAGTTTAGATTAGAGAATTATATATTCAAACATTAAATAACTCAAAAAATAAGTATGAAAAGATTATCTAATTTCAAGGTTTAAAATATTTCAGAAAATATGATATCACCTCTAACAAGATGAAAAATATTAAAGTTTAAAAATATTTAATTAATTAAATAGGGTAAAATTAGAGGAGAAAATCTTTTAAAATTTAAATAACTAAATAAAATAAGTTTTAATAAAATAATAATATTATTAATATTCATTAAATGAAATCTCTATATACAAGGATCAATTTAATGATATTGATTCAATTTTTTTTGTTCCAAAACATTTAATTAATTAAATAGGGTAGAATTACGAGTAAATATTTTAAAATTTAAATAACTAAATAAAATAAGTTTTAATAAAATAATAATATTATTAATATTCCTTATAGATTTTTTTTTCAAAACATTTAATTAATTAAATAGGGTAGAATTAGAACGGTAAATATTTTAAAATTTAAATAACTAAATAAAATAAGTTTTAATAAAAATAATAATATTATTAATATTCATTATTTAGTAGAATGAAATCCCTATATACAAGGATGAATTTGACGATATTGATTGATTCATATATTTTTTTTCATTAGTTTAGTTTAGGGTTCATCTTCAACCTCACGTAACTCCATCGTCTACCTTTTGCAGGACGTTTTCTTCTATTTTTCGTTGTCGCTTCGTCACGCAATAGTTTCTCCAAACATTTTTAATAGTTGCGAAGCTGCCAATCGGAGCTTTCTCTAACTACTAACGCGATATTTTCAGATTTGTTTTTTATGTATTGAGTTTTTGAATCATGCGTTTTCGATTTGTTACGATTTGTCCGATTGAAAAGTTGTGAGGGTTATTATTGCACTGTATACACTTCAATGGATGATGGGAGCACACAAGACTTGGATCGGTCAATCTGGTGAACACTTCAATAGAGGAATGGAGCAACTCATCAAAGAAGGGCGTGATTTTTATACTATACACCTGAATGTGGCAGAATAATTTGTAACAACAACATTTCCTCAGATATATAGGGACGACGTTGAATTCATTTTCGTATGTTACATGTATAACCATGTAACTGTGACTGGTTAGTTGTCAATACAATTTCTTTTCCTTTAATTGTGTCCATTTCCCCTTTTAGACACCACACCCAACAATTTCATTTTTTTGTTAACTTCTCATACCTTACTTACCACCTCAGATATATAGGGACGACGTTGAATTCATTTTCGTATGTTACATGTATAACCATGTAACTGTGACTGGTTAGTTGTCAATACAATTTCTTTTCCTTTAATTGTGTTCACATCCCTTACTTACCTCTCTCTCCTCCCAACAATTTCTTTTTTGAGTAGTAGTTGTGTCCATTAGTTAAATCGTGTCTCATGGCTATGAGTAGTAGGATAAATCGTGTCTCATTAATTAAAGCGAAGATTGAACCCATGACCTCTTAGTCAAGGGCAAAACCTTATGCCAATTGAGCTATGCTCGGTTTGTCAATTTTCATAATTTTTGCACACTACTTATCCCACGATTTGAGCATTTTGTTTCAAACATTATTTTTAATATTGTAATTTATTTTCATGAAAATATATATATATATATATTATATATATATATATAGATATATATCCACCATATATACTTAATATATGAGTATATAATCATATATACTACATATATACTTATAAATAATATGTATTTATTTAAATATATATATATATATATTTATATATATTATATACCCATCATATATACTGATATATACTAAATATATGAGTATATATGGTTATATACTTCATGCATACTTATAGATATTATGTTTTTTTTAAAGAAAAAATATATATTTTTCATAGACCTACCTTATATATTTCATATATTATATATTGATAATTTTTTAGGGTTGGTTATGAGGGGGAGATGACAATTTTAATGAGGAGAGAGAATATGATTTTAACGAGAGAGGGGAGAATATAATCTCATTAATTATCACTCTTTGAATTCTAATACTTCCTTAAATAAGGAGAAATTATTTTATTTTATTATTTTAAAACGTTAGAGAGGTTGAAGGGTTTGAAAGTAATTGCAGTCTAGCTTTTATGAAAAATCTTAAAGTACTTTGACAATTTTGATAAAAAAAATAGAAATTGTGGACATTAATATAAAAATATTAGGCATAAAGTGGTTATTTGTGTATTTTTTTCCTAATTTTAAGGGGTATGTTAATGATTGAGTGTTTAAAAAACTAGTGTATGGACGTGCATGACATTGTAACACCCCGTACCATTATTTGTATTTTTAGTACTTTGAATTGCTTGGGGGAAATTTCTTGTTAGTTGAGTAAGGAGATTGATCATTTTAGTTATTTTTTTAAGGGAAAAATGCTTCATTGGAAGGAATTGGTTTGAAGATGATATGAATTTTGGTTTAGTAAGGAAAAAAAAAGAAAATTTATTAAAAAAAACAAAAAATAAAAGGAAGTGGCAGAAGTGGGGAAGAAAAAAAAAATATAATAATAATAGTATTTAATATTATTAAAATCTTTTTATAATTAATATTAATATTATTAAAAAAAAAATTAAGGATGAGTTCAACGTCTCCTTCACTTCACATTTCCCTTTTCTTTTTCTTTTACTTCCGTCGGTACATCGCCGCTCAAGCAAAATTGGCCATCGTCGTCGTACGATCCACGCCCAACCCTCACCGTCAATCGATTCTGTCGCAACGTCATTGCGACGCGGAGCGGCCGACGTCCTCTTTCAAGGGTTTTGTTTTAAAAAAATAAAAGAGATGGAGTCGCCACCAATCATTTTGGGTGTGATTGGTCACCTTAAAACAAAAACTGGTCTACGAAAAGAGAAATTAGGTTCGGGGGTCGTTTGAGTGTAGGGAAGGTGTTAGCACCCTACAACACCCGTTAAAAACGGTAGCCATATTTTATCTTATATTATCCAATTAATTTTAAAATGTCCTTAATTTGAGAAAATAAATAAATAATAGTTTTTTAAAAATGAATGTCTCATTTAATCAAATCTTAACCTTAAAAATAAGGTAAGAGTTTGACATATTGAGTGAATTTAACTTTAATTAATTATCATATCTAATTTTCCTTTTATTTAAAGGAAATTATTTACCTCAAGAATTTGAGAAATTTATCCCAACTCCGTCATAGGATTTATATGATAATATTTATTTTTTAAATGCATTGATTTATTTTTAGGAGGATTTTCGTGTGCTTGCACGAGAGTCGAAACTCTACGAAAGTCACATTACTCAGCCCTCAAAACAAATATTATTTTATTTTACAAAACGTTATTTTTAAATGAAAATATGACTTGATTATAAAATCAAATTGAGATTTAGGAAACAAATCAAATTAAAGATAAAGTTGAAATTTGTTTGAAATATATTTACAAAAAATATTAAAGTTTATTTACATACTTGAATTAAGGTAAGATTTAAGGATACCTTAAAAATACTAAAGTTGAAAAGGAAAATACATTATAACTGAAAATAAAATTTAAGTATTTGAATCAAAAATCAATTGGAGGAGGAAAAAATAATTCGTAAATGATATAATGGCATGCTTGTAATTTAAAACCAATAATAAAAATGTAATTAAACATGCAGGGACATAAAAGTAATTAGAAATCGGAGCAAATAAATCGGGGTATATTTGAAACTCATATAGACCATGGATATATTTGAAACTCATATAGACCGGGGTTTATATTTGAAATTTCATATAAACCATGGAATATATTTAGAAATTAAATCAGTAATTAATTTTAAATCTAAAATGAAAAAAATTAAAAAATTAAATAATGGCAAACTTGTAATAAAACCTAAATCTAAAAAATGGAAAGAAAACTCCATACCCACGGGAAGAAGAAGCTCCAGTCGCTGCAGCTGTTGACGTTCGTCTGCTGCTGTGAGTTCGCCGCCGCAGCCGAGGTCTGCCGCCGTGGAGTTACAGTCGCTGCCGCAGTCGTCGGGTTGCTGCCGCCGTGGAGTTGCAGACGCTGCTCGTGAACTCCGCCGCCGTCGTCGGGTCGCTGCCGCAGTCATCGGGTTGCTGCCGCCGTGGAGTTGCAGACGCTGCTCGTGAACTCCGCCGCCGTCGTCGGGTCGCTGCCGTCGAGATCGAAGCCCGCGCGTACCGCCACCGTGTGCGCCGTGAGTTTCGTTACACCGTCGTGCGCCACTGTCGTGGAGCTTCGCCGGAGGTGGTGGGTCTCGCCGGAATTTGAGTTTGAAGATGAATAGGTTGGGGGTTGGAGGTAGGTGATGATGAATAGTAAGGATGAGAGAGAAAAGTGGAGAAAGTTGGGGTTTTTTGAGGAGAGAGAAAATGGGTTGACTTGTTTGACTAAGGAAAATAAATCAATACTATCTTTCAAATTACTAGCCTTTTACTCAAAAAAAAAACTTTCTTACACCCAATATTTTATTCTCGAGCCTTTCGCCGTGATATTCTATGTCGTTCTTGATTTTACGAGCCTTTTGCTCTGATCTTCTCTTATCGTCCTCCCCCCTTTTACGAGCCTTTCGCTCTGATCTTCTCTTATTCTTTACCTATTTCTCTCAGTCGGTATTTATAGGCCATTGAAAATCACATCAAAGGTAAAAATCTCAATGAATTTATTACTCAAAATGTTTTCTCAATTGAAATAAATTTTAGGCCAAAAATGAACAAATATTTTATATCATAAATGAATATCAAATTTTAAACCAAAAATGAATTAAATATTTTATACTCATAAATGAATATCAAATTCTAACCCAAAAATAAATTAAAGATTTTATATTCATTGAAGTAAATAAATGAATATCAAACTTTAGCCATAAAATGACTTAAAATTTTGTATACTCATTAAATGTTAATTTTATTTGTCAAAATAGGTAAAAGCTTTTTCAAACAACCAAAACTTTCTTTTTGTTATTTTTCTTGAATTTTCGGAATTAATTAAATACAAAATAAAATAAAAAATGAATTTAAAACTTAAAAGACTTAATCAAATATGACAAAAATAAATAAATAAAAAGGGTAAAAACATTAACAATAAACAAATGGCCGGACCAAATACGGTGTCTACAGCTTGCTCCCCTTTGTGTATCTTTGAAGAGTTGAAAGGGTAGACAAAGGACGAAGACAGAGTATTGGGCCGGCGAAAATTTGTTTATTATTAAAAACTAAGACTGACCTAGGTTTACAAAGAATACAACCCTTAATCTTGGATTAGGGTTTGATTTAACCAATAAAGAAATGAAACGGACCTGGGTTATGTACACAGGCTTCGACCGCTAATCTTGGATTAGGGTTCGATTTAACCAACAAAGATTTTTTTTTTTTTAAACCAACAAAGAAAATGAAACGGACCTGGGTTATGTCCACAGGCTTCGACCGCTAATCTTGGATTAGGGTTCGATTTAACCAACAAAGATTTTTTTTTTAATCAATACAAGAAATGAAACGGACCTGGGTTATGTCCATAGGCTTCGACCGCTAATCTTGGATTAGGGTTCGATTTAACCAACAAAAGATTTTTTTTTTTTTTTTTTTTTTTTTTTTTGAAACAACAAAGGAATTGAACGGACCTGGGTTATGTCCACAGGCTTCAACCGCTAATCTTGGACTAGGGTTCGATTTAACCAACAAAAGAATTTTTTTATATATTTTTTCTAAATCAACCAAGGAATTGAAACAGACCTGGGTTATGTCCAGCTAATCTTGGATTAGGGTTCGATTTAACCAACAAAGGATTTTTTTTTTTTTTTTTTTTTTGAAACAACCAAGGAATTGAAACGGACCTGGGTTATGTCCACAGGCTTCGACCGCTAATCTTGGATTAGGGTTCGATTTAACCAACAAAGAAATTTTTTTTATATATTTTTTCCAAATCAACAAAGGAATTGAAACGGACCTGGGTTATGTCCACAGGCTTCGACCGCTAATCTTGGATTAGGGTTCGATTTAACCAACAAAGAAATTTTTTTTATATTTTTTTTTAATCAAAAAAGGAATTGAAACGGACCTGGGTTATGTCCACAGGCTTCGACCGCTAATCTTGGATTATGGTTCGATTTAACCAACAATTTTTATTTTATTTTTTCTATTTTTTTCAACAAAGGAAATGAAACGGACCTGGGTTATGTCCACAGGCTTCGACCTATAATCTTGAATTATGGTTCGATTTAACCAACAAAGTAAATGAAACGGACCTGGGTTATGTCCACAGGCTTCGACCTATAATCTTGGATTATGGTTCGATTTAACCAACAAAGTAAATGAAACGGACCTGGGTTATGTCCACAGGCTTCGACCTATAATCTTGGATTATGGTTCGATTTAACCAACAAATGAAATGAAACGGACCTGGGTTATGTCCACAGGCTTCGACCTATAATCTTGGATTATGGTTCGATTTAACCAACAAAGTAAATGAAACGGACCTGGGTTATGTCCACAGGCTTCGACCTATAATCTTGGATTATGGTTCGATTTAACCAACAAATGAAATGAAACGGACCTGGGTTATGTCCACAGGCTTCGACCTATAATCTTGGATTATGGTTCGATTTAACCAACAAAGATTTTTTTTTTTTTAAACCAACAAAGAAAATGAAACGGACCTGGGTTATGTCCACAGGCTTCGACCTATAATCTTGGATTATGGTTCGATTTAACCAACAAATGAAATGAAACGGACCTGGGTTATGTCCACAGGCTTCGACCTATAATCTTGGATTATGGTTCGATTTAACCAACAAAGATTTTTTTTTTTTTAAACCAACAAAGAAAATGAAACGGACCTGGGTTATGTCCACAGGCTTCGACCGCTAATCTTGGATTAGGGTTCGATTTAACCAACAAAGATTTTTTTTTTAATCAATACAAGAAATGAAACGGACCTGGGTTATGTCCATAGGCTTCGACCGCTAATCTTGGATTAGGGTTCGATTTAACCAACAAAAGATTTTTTTTTTTTTTTTTTTTTTTTTTTTTGAAACAACAAAGGAATTGAACGGACCTGGGTTATGTCCACAGGCTTCAACCGCTAATCTTGGACTAGGGTTCGATTTAACCAACAAAAGAATTTTTTTATATATTTTTTCTAAATCAACAAAGGAATTGAAACAGACCTGGGTTATGTCCACAGGCTTCGACCGCTAATCTTGGATTAGGGTTCGATTTAACCAACAAAGGATTTTTTTTTTTTTTTTTGAAACAACCAAGGAATTGAAACGGACCTGGGTTATGTCCACAGGCTTCGACCGCTAATCTTGGATTAGGGTTCGATTTAACCAACAAAGAAATTTTTTTTTATATATTTTTTCCAAATCAACAAAGGAATTGAAACGGACCTGGGTTATGTCCACAGGCTTCGACCGCTAATCTTGGATTAGGGTTCGATTTAACCAACAAAGGAATTTTTTTTATATTTTTTTTTAATCAAAAAAGGAATTGAAACGGACCTGGGTTATGTCCACAGGCTTCGACCGCTAATCTTGGATTATGGTTCGATTTAACCAACAATTTTTATTTTATTTTTTCTATTTTTTTCAACAAAGGAAATGAAACGGACCTGGGTTATGTCCACAGGCTTCGACCTATAATCTTGGATTATGGTTCGATTTAACCAACAAAGTAAATGAAACGGACCTGGGTTATGTCCACAGGCTTCGACCTATAATCTTGGATTATGGTTCGATTTAACCAACAAATGAAATGAAACGGACCTGGGTTATGTCCACAGGCTTCGACCTATAATCTTGGATTATGGTTCGATTTAACCAACAAAGTAAATGAAACGGACCTGGGTTATGTCCACAGGCTTCGACCACTAATCTTGGATTAGGGTTCGATTTAACCAACAAATAAATTTTTTTATATTTTTTTTTATCAACAAAGGAAATGAACCGGACCTGGGTTATGTCCACAGGCTTCGACCGCTAATCTTGGATTAGGGTTCGATTTAACCAACAAATAAATTTTTTTTATATTTTTTTTTATCAACAAAGGAAATGAACCAGACCTGGGTTATGTCCACAGGCTTCGACCGCTAATCTTGGATTAGGGTTCGATTTAACCAACAAATAATTTTTTTATATTTTTTTTATCAACAAAGGAAATGAACCGGACCTGGGTTATGTCCACAGGCTTCGACCGCTAATCTTGGATTAGGGTTCGATTTAACCAACAAATAAATTTTTTTATATTTTTTTTTTATCAACAAAGGAAATGAACCGGACCTGGGTTATGTCCACAGGCTTCGACCACTAATCTTGGATTATGGTTCATTTAAACCAACAAATAATTTTTTTATATTTTTTTTTTATCAACAAAGGAAATGAAACGGACCTGGGTTATGTCCACAGGCTTCGACCACTAATCTTGGATTATGGTTCGATTTAACCAACAAAGGAATTTTTTTGTTTTTTTTTTTAATCAACAAAGGAAATGAAACGGACCTGGGTTATGTCCACAGGCTTCGACCGCTAATCTTGGATTAGGGTTCGATTTAACCAACAAATAATTTTTTTTATATTTTCTTTTTTATCAACAAAGGAAATGAACCAGACCTGGGTTATGTCCACAGGCTTCGACCGCTAATCTTGGATTAGGGTTCGATTTAACCAACAAATAAATTTTTTTTTAATCAACAAAGGAAATGAAACGGACCTGGGTTATGTCCACAGGCTTCGACCACTAATCTTGGATTATGGTTCGATTTAACCAACAAATAATTTTTTTATATTTTTTTTTTATCAACAAAGGAAATGAACCAGACCTGGGTTATGTCCACAGGCTTCGACCTATAATCTTGGATTATGGTTCGATTTAACCAACAAAGTAAATGAAACAGACCTGGGTTATGTCCACAGGCTTCGACCTATAATCTTGGATTATGGTTCGATTTAACCAACAAATGAAATGAAACGGACCTGGGTTATGTCCACAGGCTTCGACCTATAATCTTGGATTATGGTTCGATTTAACCAACAAAGTAAATGAAACAGACCTGGGTTATGTCCACAGGCTTCGACCTATAATCTTGGATTATGGTTCGATTTAACCAACAAATGAAATGAAACGGACCTGGGTTATGTCCACAGGCTTCGACCTATAATCTTGGATTATGGTTCGATTTAACCAACAAATGAAATGAAACGGACCTGGGTTATGTCCACAGGCTTCGACCTATAATCTTGGATTATGGTTCGATTTAACCAACAAAGTAAATGAAACGGACCTGGGTTATGTCCACAGGCTTCGACCTATAATCTTGGATTATGGTTCGATTTAACCAACAAATGAAATGAAACGGACCTGGGTTATGTCCACAGGCTTCGACCTATAATCTTGGATTATGGTTCGATTTAACCAACAAAGTAAATGAAACGGACCTGGGTTATGTCCACAGGCTTCGACCTCTAATCTTGGACTATGGTTCGATTTAACCAACAAATGAAATGAAACGGACCTGGGTTATGTCCACAGGCTTCGACCTCTAATCTTGGATTAGGGTTCGATTTAACCAACAAAGTAAATGAAACGGACCTGGGTTATGTCCACAGGCTTCGACCGCTAATCTTGGATTAGGGTTCGATTTAACCAAAATATTTTTTGTTTTTCGAAAGACAACGGTTTTTATTTCAAAACTTAGCTGCCTGAATTCTCTAAAATGCTCGTTTGATAATGTTATGCATGTGATGAATGAATGCAACATGTATGCATGTGTATGATAACAAATGATTTTTTTTTGTTTTTATTTAAAATAATGATGTGAATTGTTTCAAACTGGTAAACGAAATACAAGATATCAAAATGAACTTCATGTTTAAGGAAAATGATTATCCTTGTCTACTCTCCTTGTTGTTGTTAGCTGACATTTAACAAAGAATCAAAAGAGAAAATGTTATCATCATCAGATTTTTTTTTTTTTTTTTTTTTTTTTTTTTTTTTTTTTTTTTTTTTTTGAATGCTTTCACTCGAAAGGGATTATGTATGTCAATCATAGAGTACTCAACCATATTAGGCATGGTAAATATTTTGGAAGTTTCTCATGTGCTAGGTTAGAGAACTATCAAAAGTAATTTGTAGAATTGAATATCTTACTTGACTAACTGCTTCATAATTTAGTCTTGTAATGGACACAATGATTTGAATGAATTTAGCTTTGAAGTAAGTATAAAAAAAAAGATAAAAAGTACATGTTTTCTTCCAAAGGAAAAAAAAAACAGCGGAGAATGTGGTTTTCAAATCTCTTGAACAATAAGAGATTGATGATATATTTCAAATATTTGAGTAAGAGATTGAATATGATCCAATGGAAGACGAATGAAGTGATTCCAATTCTTTGTACAATAGTTTTGAGAACATGAAGCAACTTCTTAGGAAATCATCTCATGTATATACATTCTCCTTTCTTTGAGTAAGCTCGAGGTCTTCGATAAATGTGATAATATCTCCATCTTGACTTGGTCTGGTGGTGTGACGAAGATGAATGATTTTTCCCAAATGTGGCAAAGGCGACACTTTAGCCCGATTTGTTGATGGTAGCTTTGCTCCAGTATGATAAAGATGAAGACTTTGCTCTAGTTTTGCAAAGATGAAGACTTTGCTCCAGTTTTGCAAAGATGAAGGCTTTGCTTCAGCTTGTTGATGGCGGTCTTGCTCCAGTATGGCAAAGATGAAGGTTCCAGCTTGTTGATGTCGAATTTGCCCCCAGTGTGGATGGTGACCTTGCTCTAGTGTGGCAAAGACGGTGACTTTGCTCCAGTTTTGAGATGATGGCTTTGCTCTAGTGTGACAAAGGCGAAGACTTTGCTCCAGTTTAGAGATGATGACCTTGCTCCAGTGTGGCAAGGATGAAGGCTTTGCTCCAGTTTAGATATGATGACCTTGCTCCAGCGTGGCAAAGATGAAGGCTTTGCTCCAGTGTGGCAAAGTTGAAAGTTTTGTCCCAGCTTGGCGAAGATAGAGGCTTTGCCCCAATTGGTTGCTTTGCAAAGGAGATTTTCCAAGCATTCCGAGATGTAGTTCCTTGATCTACTGATTTGCACAAATCTTGCAGTTTTTTTTTTTTCTTTTTTTTTTTTTTTTTTTTTTTTTTGTTTAAACATTGTTTCTTTTATTTAGCAAGAATTTGTGCAATCATCTACAAATACTTGATAACATTTAGTTACTCCTTTACAACCCCTTGTAGTCCTTCCTCGCCTTTTCTTTGGCCATGATTCCTGGTATCGAGGATGTCCCGCGAGTAAAACTCATTGAAAGAAATTGAGACTTCGAGATGATTTTCACAGTTACCGACTCATTAGTCCTCAAAACTATTATCTTAGAAATTGGAATCACTTTCTAATCGAGAAAGAAAAAATGACAAATGATAAGAATGGAATTAGAAAGAGAAATGACAAATGATAAGAATGGAAAGCAATGAGAATTTGGATCAAATGAAATCGAATATGAGAAATTACAAGTCTTAATTATGAAGCAGTAGGTCACAAGAGTTCAATACTATTTTATTACCTTTGAAGTTCTCTTGAATAATTTGGAACGTTTGCCATCTAATTAAACGTGGCGGCTTAGCAAAAGGCTAGATGGGTATATAAATGTAGAGAAACATCATATAAATGTAGATGTTGAGTTTAGTCCGGGATTTTATGGTGAATCCACAAATCAGGATAAATTGCCTCAAAATTGATGTGGTATGCAAGTTCAAGGTTTTATAGTGAATGATTAGGAACATTTACTGCAAAAGGGTGTTTGTCCAAGTATGAAGATTAAAAACCTTGTTCGGGAGTGTATAGTAGTATAATGTTTAGCACATGAGAAATTTGAAGGTCAAAATGGAGTTCTCTCAATTTAGAGCTTAACCCAACAATGAAGGCTGAGAAAAATATTTTCAAGAAGGTCATAAAATGATTGAGAGTTTACAATTTCTCATAATAGAGTAGTGAAAGCACTCTTAACTTTTTTTTTTTTTTTTTTTTTTTTTTTTTTTTTTTTTTTTTTTTTTTTTTTTTTTTCTTCTTCTTTCAGTGATGATTCAACATTTTTGCTCAAAATTCTTGCTAAGTTTTCAGCTAACAAGAACGACCAAAGTAAACACAAAGATGATCAGAATAAACATGAAAACTATCACTTTTTTTTAATGTTATAATGAAGGATGTGATAAAATTCGAGAATATTTTGTAAAATAGGCATGAAATGATATTGTGAAAATGAAAAAAATTAAAAAAACTTTTTTTTTTATGTGAAATGAGATAACGAATGCATGAGCATTTTTATCACGTTGGAGAATAAAAATTTGATTTTATTTTTCCGTTAGGTATGCATGTGTACGATAAAAATAATTTTTTTGTTTTTTTAATATATGTATGCATGTGTGATATGATGAAATGATGCATAAAATTTATTTTGATGGTGTGATGTAGGATGTGATAACAAATGATTTTTTTGTTTTTATTTTTTTATGTATGCATGTGTGATATGATGCAATTGATGATTTGACATGCGAAATGATGCATAAAATTTATTTTGATGGTGTGATGTAGGATGTGATAACAAATGATTTTTTGTTTTTATTTTTTTATGTATGCATGTGTGATATGATGCAATTGATGATTTGACATGCGAAATGATGCATAAAATTTATTTTGATGGTGAGATGTAGAATGTGATAACAAATGATTTTTTGTTTTTATTTTTTTATGTATGCATGTGTGATATGATGCAATTGATGATTTGACATGCGAAATGATGCATAAAATTTATTTTGATGGTGAGATGTAGAATGTGATAACAAATGATTTTTTGTTTTTATTTTTTTATGTATGCATGTGTGATATGATGCAATTGATGATTTGACATGCGAAATGATGCATAAAATTTATTTTGATGGTGTGATGTAGGATGTGATAACAAATGATTTTTTGTTTTTATTTTTTTATGTATGCATGTGTGATATGATGCAATTGATGATTTGACATGCGAAATGATGCATAAAATTTATTTTGATGGTGAGATGTAGAATGTGATAACAAATGATTTTTTGTTTTTATTTTTTTATGTATGCATGTGTGATATGATGCAATTGATGATTTGACATGCGAAATGATGCATAAAATTTATTTTGATGGTGAGATGTAGAATGTGATAACAAATGATTTTTTGTTTTTATTTTTTTATGTATGCATGTGTGATATGATGCAATTGATGATTTGACATGCGAAATGATGCATAAAATTTATTTTGATGGTGTGATGTAGGATGTGATAACAAATGATTTTTTGTTTTTATTTTTTTATGTATGCATGTGTGATATGATGCAATTGATGATTTGACATGCGAAATGATGCATAAAATTTATTTTGATGGTGAGATGTAGAATGTGATAACAAATGATTTTTTGTTTTTATTTTTTTATGTATGCATGTGTGATATGATGCAATTGATGATTTGACATGCGAAATGATGCATAAAATTTATTTTGATGGTGTGATGTAGGATGTGATAACAAATGATTTTTTGTTTTTATTTTTTTATGTATGCATGTGTGATATGATGCAATTGATGATTTGACATGCGAAATGATGCATAAAATTTATTTTGATGGTCTGATGTAGGATGTGATAACAAATGATTTTTTTGTTTTTATTCTTTATGTATGCATGTGTGATATGATGCAATTGATGATTTGACATGCGGGATGAGATAATGCATGAATTTCTTTTTATATATGCATGTGTGTGAAATGATGTTGGACATTTTTTTTTTTTTTTTTTTTTTTTTTTTTTTTTTTTTTTTTTTAAATAAACCGTTGATTGCTCCAAATGATATGTTGCGTTCTTAAATTTAACATTCAGGCAATCATGGGTAATTTTTATTATGCATGTGAATATGTAATGCTAGACTCTAAATGCAACTAAAAGAATAACGAAATGACTTCTAATCATGACCGGAAGATGTGTTTGAATGAAAATCAATGTCTTGTGACTCTATATGCATGTGAACATGAAAGGCAGGATCATTTTTATTCTAAGGTGTGCCAGAATACAAAGGAACTTTTTTGAATTTCCTACAATGAATGGATCAATATGAGAATGTGTATGTACGAGGGTATATAAAGAATGTGGATGAGATGTATGTGAATGATGTGACATGTAGTTGTTTTTTTTTTGTGTTTTTTTTTGTTTTGTGTTTTTTGTGTTTTTTTTTTTTAAAAAAAACAATGGAAAGTTTAAAGAGATTCATTTTTTAAAAGAGGGAAAAAAAAAAAAATAGGAAGAATATATACAAAAATCTATTACTTTTTTTTGTTTTACCAAAAGGAAACATGGATATTTTCCTTTTTGTAAATTTTTTTGTTTTGTTTTCTTTTTCCTTTTTTAGGAGGAAAAAATAAATCGAATAAAATAAAATAATAGATCAAAAAGTATTCCCAACGTTATTGATATAACAATGGAATTAATTGAGAACGTAAAAAAAATAAAAATGATATAAGGATAATACTCTAACCCTAAATTAATTCTAATGTTATAAGAATAACAAATGAATTAATTTGAGCGAGAATTTTCGTGTGTCTAATCGAGACAAATTAAATCCCCTCGAAGGTAGACATCACTACATTCTCAATTATGGGTAAAGATTGAGTATAGATCAACTATGATTAGTATTTTAACATTTTGATTTTTTTTTAAAAAAAAATAAATAACAGTTTTTTTTTACTTTTTTTCATAAGGAAACAAGCATTTTTTTATTTTATTTTTTTAAAACCAACACGGGACTTTTTATTCTTATTTTTAAGGAAACAAAGCAAAAAAGATAATAATTATATACAAAAGAATAAATATATCACATGAATGCATGAATGAGATTTACAATATATGTTATACAATAAGTTTAAGGATCAACATGTGATATAACCAAGTATGTGTATCCTAAAGTTCAAAACTTTGGATAATAATTGGTTGGCTCTAGGATGCGTATGAGTGTAATTTATGTTCTAATCATTCCTAGAAGTAAATGGTCCTCAAGCCTTCTATCTGATTAAACAGCGTAGTTAGCTTGAGTGGAGAATTTCATGCGCCTGCACGGGAACCGAAATTCCACGAAGGTCACACTACTCAGTCTCCGAATCTAATCCTAAAGGTAAAGCCCGGGTAGGAGGCTTGTGAAATTGTGTGCGATGCATGACAATGCAAAATGTAAATTGCAATAAATATATTACAACAGAACTAATAAATAAAACATGTTAAATAAAAAAAAAACTAACAAAGAAATAAATAAAAAAAACAAAGGACAAAAAATTGAAAATTGAAAACGAAAAACATGTTAAATAAATAAACTAGCAATAAAATAAATAAACAAAGAAATAAAAGAAAAAAGAAAAAAGAAAAAAGAAAAAAAACAAAGGACAAAAAATTGAAAACTGGATAATAAAAAGATAAAATGCAATGGCCTGACCCTCTAAAAAAAGGTCCCCAGTGGAGTCGCCATGCTGTCGCAACGTCATTGCGACGCGGAGCGGCCGACGTCCTCTTTCAAGGGTTTTGTTTTAAAAAAATAAAAGAGATGGAGTCGCCACCAATCATTTTGGGTGTGATTGGTCACCTTAAAACAAAAACTGGTCTACGAAAAGAGAAATTAGGTTCGGGGGTCGTTTGAGTGTAGGGAAGGTGTTAGCACCCTACAACACCCGTTAAAAACGGTAGCCATATTTTATCTTATATTATCCAATTAATTTTAAAATGTCCTTAATTTGAGAAAATAAATAAATAATAGTTTTTTAAAAATGAATGTCTCATTTAATAATATCTTAACCTTAAAAATAAGGTAAGAGTTTGACATATTGAGTGAATTTAACTTTAATTAATTATCATATCTAATTTTCCTTTTATTTAAAGGAAATTATTTACCTCAAGAATTTGAGAAATTTATCCCAACTCCGTCATAGGATTTATATGATAATATTTATTTTTTAAATGCATTGATTTATTTTTAGGAGGATTTTCGTGTGCTTGCACGAGAGTCGAAACTCTACGAAAGTCACATTACTCAGCCCTCAAAACAAATATTATTTTATTTTACAAAACGTTATTTTTAAATGAAAATATGACTTGATTATAAAATCAAATTGAGATTTAGGAAACAAATCAAATTAAAGATAAAGTTGAAATTTGTTTGAAATATATTTACAAAAAATATTAAAGTTTATTTACATACTTGAATTAAGGTAAGATTTAAGGATACCTTAAAAATACTAAAGTTGAAAAGGAAAATACATTATAACTGAAAATAAAATTTAAGTATTTGAATCAAAAATCAATTGGAGGAGGAAAAAATAATTCGTAAATGATATAATGGCATGCTTGTAATTTAAAACCAATAATAAAAATGTAATTAAACATGCAGGGACATAAAAGTAATTAGAAATCGGAGCAAATAAATCGGGGTATATTTGAAACTCATATAGACCATGGATATATTTGAAACTCATATAGACCGGGGTTTATATTTGAAATTTCATATAAACCATGGAATATATTTAGAAATTAAATCAGTAATTAATTTTAAATCTAAAATGAAAAAAATTAAAAAATTAAATAATGGCAAACTTGTAATAAAACCTAAATCTAAAAAATGGAAAGAAAACTCCATACCCACGGGAAGAAGAAGCTCCAGTCGCTGCAGCTGTTGACGTTCGTCTGCTGCTGTGAGTTCGCCGCCGCAGCCGAGGTCTGCCGCCGTGGAGTTACAGTCGCTGCCGCAGTCGTCGGGTTGCTGCCGCCGTGGAGTTGCAGACGCTGCTCGTGAACTCCGCCGCCGTCGTCGGGTCGCTGCCGCAGTCATCGGGTTGCTGCCGCCGTGGAGTTGCAGACGCTGCTCGTGAACTCCGCCGCCGTCGTCGGGTCGCTGCCGTCGAGATCGAAGCCCGCGCGTACCGCCACCGTGTGCGCCGTGAGTTTCGTTACACCGTCGTGCGCCACTGTCGTGGAGCTTCGCCGGAGGTGGTGGGTCTCGCCGGAATTTGAGTTTGAAGATGAATAGGTTGGGGGTTGGAGGTAGGTGATGATGAATAGTAAGGATGAGAGAGAAAAGTGGAGAAAGTTGGGGTTTTTTGAGGAGAGAGAAAATGGGTTGACTTGTTTGACTAAGGAAAATAAATCAATACTATCTTTCAAATTACTAGCCTTTTACTCAAAAAAAAAACTTTCTTACACCCAATATTTTATTCTCGAGCCTTTCGCCGTGATATTCTATGTCGTTCTTGATTTTACGAGCCTTTTGCTCTGATCTTCTCTTATCGTCCTCCCCCCTTTTACGAGCCTTTCGCTCTGATCTTCTCTTATTCTTTACCTATTTCTCTCAGTCGGTATTTATAGGCCATTGAAAATCACATCAAAGGTAAAAATCTCAATGAATTTATTACTCAAAATGTTTTCTCAATTGAAATAAATTTTAGGCCAAAAATGAACAAATATTTTATATCATAAATGAATATCAAATTTTAAACCAAAAATGAATTAAATATTTTATACTCATAAATGAATATCAAATTCTAACCCAAAAATAAATTAAAGATTTTATATTCATTGAAGTAAATAAATGAATATCAAACTTTAGCCATAAAATGACTTAAAATTTTGTATACTCATTAAATGTTAATTTTATTTGTCAAAATAGGTAAAAGCTTTTTCAAACAACCAAAACTTTCTTTTTGTTATTTTTCTTGAATTTTCGGAATTAATTAAATACAAAATAAAATAAAAAATGAATTTAAAACTTAAAAGACTTAATCAAATATGACAAAAATAAATAAATAAAAAGGGTAAAAACATTAACAATAAACAAATGGCCGGACCAAATACGGTGTCTACAGATTCCTCCACCGTCGTCACACCATTCCAACCAACACTTGCTCATCGCCATCGTCACGTCAGCGTTCCCGCGACGACCTGAGGTTTTGTACGACAGCAATCCACGATTGGGGGTCGATCGGTGCGACTTGTGTTCGAAGATGGTTGGATCGTTTCCGTTTGGCAACGCTCAATAGGTAACAATTCATTTTGGAACCTTTGGGCTCTATTTCAAAATTTCCAAATTTGTCCTAACTTGAAAAACCTCTCTGTTTCAGTGTCGAAATTGGTCTCAGATTGGAATCCAATTTAGCGTAGGAGTGACGTCGGGTAGGGACTACGTAGGTAACCGATAGTTATTTTTTAGACATTTTTACAACACCCTTTTGGTCTCAAAAAATGAGTTTTAATTGTTGGAAATTTTTTAGGTTGGGACCAAGACCTTCCGTAAGCAATTTAGTAATCGATTGGGTTTCGTCTCAAAGTAAGTGACCTTACTAACGAAAAGTCCTTGACTAGGTCAGATGTTTTAAGCGTGTTGTTTGTATTGCCTTATCGGACTGATTTTTATGTTGTAAATTATTCATGGGATATGTATGAGTTGATGATAACGATAGAATATGGTGTTGTTTATATGGCCTTATTGCACTGGATATGTGTTTAGACTGAACCATGTATTATGAATGAGTTTGTGATCTGGGATGTAGTATATGTGTGATGGAACCATGTGACATGGTGTATCTGACTTGTATGTATTTTTTAGTGGGTTGTTGATGTATGTGGTACGTGACTGAAGGATCTCGATGAAATGTGTGTCATTTTATAATGTTCAGCTAGGGGCCTCATGCATAAATGTGCTTGATACATGTTTTAATGAAAAAGGTTGTGGCAATTAACCATCCTTGTATGATTGATGTACATTGACTGAGGAGCTAGGTGTGTGAGTCTTGGCTCCACAGACTAGGTGTCAGCTACTATATGTCGGGGTAAAGCCTCACATGAACCCACCTATAAACCACCAGAGAGTTGGTAGCTAATTGTTTTAGTACATATTAAGATCAAGGTGCTTTGACGGGTGAGGCTCGTCTCAGCTGAATGGGTGCCAACTACCATAGTAGAGTCTCCTAGGACTCCCGCTTATGCACCACTAGTGAGTTGATACAGATTATGGAGATGGTTTAATTGTCCACTTGGTCAAAATAAAGAGTTGATTGAAATGTTTTAGGCCCCACATGATTTCATCATTAAGTCCATGCCTTGCTTGTGTATGCATGTCTGACCCATTAGTGGGGTTACTTACTGGGTATTTTTAATACTCAACATTTTCCAAACTCTATATTTTTTCCAGGTAATGGCAAGAACGTGCGAGGTGAGTGACAGGTTCTTTGTTGGATGAGTCATGGAGTATGTGTCTTCATTTTATTTCTTCCGCTTTAGTGTCGTTTCCATGATTCTTAGGACTGTCCACATTTTTTTGTCTTGAACAACTACTCGATCAATTCTTTTATTTGTCTATTTCTTTTACTTGTTAAAGTTGGCTATGTTTTGTGGGATCCCAAAACAAGCTTTGGTTTATGGTTATTCTTTAAATAAAGGTTTCATTTACTTCATCTTTTAAATGATTTCCCAAAGTATGGGTTTTAAAAGCTAGCATGCATGAGGTAACCACCCAGGTCAGTTAGATCTAAAAAGTTGGGTCGTTACAGTTGGTATCAGAGCCCAAGGTTATGGGTTTTGTAGACTTGCTTACATCGTAAGCATTAAGTGTCACCATGGAAAAAAAAAAGCAAACAACTTGTCACCTTCAGGTACGTTACTTTTTGTAAATATGCTTCTTGTTTATTTTATTTTAGTTAAAGAGTATTTGGAAGTGAAATGTTCATGATATGACGTGTCTATGGTACTATGGTGAGTGATAATTGGATGTCTGACGTTAGTAGTTCATTATCTTAGTTGTTTCTCGTCGTGGTTTCAGAATATGCTGACACGTGGAAGGAGGAACATTAGGCGCGATAGAGGTCAGACAAACCCACAGTTAGAAGAACCAAAAGTAGACGTAGTCGATGACCAAATGGTGAATCCACAAGCGGGGCAACTGTTGCGCGCTCAGTGTGTATGTAAAATGTAAATGCGAAGAGCGCTAAGATCATGCAAGCATACATGGTCTGCAGCAAGTGATAAGTATAATTTAATTCGTTTTCCCACAGAGATTGAGTTTAGTGACTAACGATTTGGTGTGCTAAATTAGATAAGGTAACTTAAATTGGGTAGATTTTGGGTTGGTGTGCCGAAACGTAAAAGATGCAAGAAGAAAGCAAATGTAAAAGCAAAGCAAATAAATAGGTAAAGCTATAATGTGGAGAAGAAGAATTGCGGGTCTCGCAATTCTATCGCAAAGACAAAAAACTAATGAAAAGACTAAGGCAAAAAGCAGAAATGTTTTATTGCGGTTCTCGCAATAATCTAGCAATAAATTAGCAACGATTTTAAATGTAAAGTAATGTAGCAAGGTCGACTTAAGAATCCTCTATAGGCATTTAACTATGATCATTCAGCAGTAGATTAACATCTCATGCATCGTCTTAGCTAGTTCTCATGCATCTTCCGATTACATGCATTAGTTTCTTAGATTACTTCTGTCCAAGTAAAGCTAACAACCTATTCATAAACACATGCTAATAAACGTGTTAGGAGAATGCCTATTCTTAGGCCACTCTCTATTTACCATAAAAGGCTAACATGAATGAACGACTCAGAATTCTTACTCCTTCCAGAGGTTAGGAATTCTTTAGACAAAATGGATGGCCGGTCGAAATTGCCCATGGGATGAAAATCACATTCATTCAATGCATTCATGCTACTTTACATGCTGAATTCACATAAGTCTATCCTATAGATTCATCCTAGCAATCCTCTTTAGTTAGTTACTCATGGTTTTCGAAGAATACTAATTGATTAAGCATGAAATGAAGAACTCAACAAAACTAATTGATTACTCTTAGAAAGACAAATCTCATAACAATTCGTAAAGCAACAACCTTTGATCCGAAAGCAATATTTAAAGGGTAAAACAGTAAATGGTTCATAACAACGCTTAAAGAAGAATAATAATTAATTAGAAAGCAGTAAAGGAAAGCTGTAAATTGCGTGAGGATCTCCCAAGTCGTGAATCGCCTCGGATGAAGGGGAAGATTAGCTGATCTTGGGGATAAATTCAATCAGAAGAGAAGATGGATCGTCTCTTCTTCCTTTCGAATTATCAACGCCAAGGGCTTTGTTTCTTCGATCCAACAACCGGGGGAGAAGGATTTCGTCTTCGAGTTCTTCACTATTGAGTTGTGTTTGAATTGAGGGGAATTCAATTGCTTTGATCCTTCATCTAACTCTCTTTATATAGCTTGCAAAGGTTGTCAAAAGCTGCTCTATATTCGTGGATCACTAGCCAACTTTGTGAGGTAGTCAAGCTTTGATGGAGCGCTCATGGCGCGCAGCGGAAGCGATTTTGGATCATGGACACTCTAATTTCATCAATTTAAACAAATGGAAACATGCAAAAGCAATGAAAAAGAGAAATTAGAACACATACCCTTGTCGTTCGTATTTCTCCAAATTCACCGCCAGAAGCTCTTCACGAGCTTAACGAGCCTTCTCACGAAACGTTCGTGGACCACCCACGGTAGTCCCGCTATCCTCGGGCCGAGAAACGGAGTAGTGGGACTCCTTTTACAAAAGAAAAGGAAGACGAAGCTCCACTGAAGAAAACTGATTTTTCTTCACAGAGAGAGAAACGGGCCTTGAGAAGACAAAGAAGAAATCAAAATTGAGTTTCAATTCATAATTGAACACCCAAAAAGGCACTCACGCCTTTAATTTGATTTTTCCTTTTTTTTTTTTTTTTTTTTTAATTAGTCTGATGATATATAAATATACCCTGCATATATTACTTACATGTGTCTTACATGCTTGCATGTAAGACACATGTAAATATATATATATATATATATATATATATATATATATATATATATATATTTATATATATATTTATATATATATTTATATATATATTTATATATTATTATTATTATTAATAAAAATAATAATAATTATTTTATTAATTAAACTTTTTAATTAATAAAAAATATATATATATAAATTAATTAATATTATTTAATTCAATATCAAATATTAATTAAATAATATAATTAATCTCGGTTTTCCGAAAACCGACTTTTTGCACATGAATCCTATTCATGTTTTCAGACCAATCTCATAAATATGTCCATATTTAAATCATATTTAAATATGTCCATATTTAAATCATATTTAAATATGTCTATTCTTCTTCCATAAACCCGAATTTGAACGATTCAAATTCTTTTCTTTTCTTTTATATTGTTTCACGGCTTTATCCGAGCTAGCCAGGAGAACCGTAAGGACCTACAGATCATGAGCTCCAACGATACGAGATTATCCGGTCAAAACTCTTTCAACCGAACTAACCAACATTCGTTAACCCCCGGAGACTCCACTAAAGTCCAAGGGCTGCACTCTCCTCACTGTAGATATATTGTGTCCTGTTGATATAACTATCATCAGTAAGTCGATCCTTCACAGGTCGTTCATAATCACAACGGGTCATTTAAACCGTTTAACCCTTGTATTATATCTTGTTCCTTAAGTACCACTGACACCTCTAATGAACAATTGATTTGTGGTCCAACCATCAAATCAGATTCCTCCCTGATCAGGAGAGGATGGGCCCATTGTTCAAGACCTGGAGTCAGCACTTAAGAGAACAACCTCTCTACTAACCCTTAAAGCGGGTAGGAGTGAATTCCAATCTTGCTACAACTATGTCCCCAGCCACTTATTCAATCTTATCCCCAAGATGGTAGGCATATTGAGTTGGCAATCGGGCCACTCTCACCCGTACAAATCAAAGGATAAGGTCGAATAAACAGGAGTTCATAGTAAGCTCAGGATTGAGATCGAGTTACCTAAGTCATCACAATGAAAAAATCGGTCTTTACAGTAAACGGTGTTATAAAGAAAGAGCGATTTTATTTCTTGGTTCGGTCTTGTGCAAACTCATTGCACAGGACGCCCTCACTCACATGTCTCTACATGAAACGATTCGAATCACATCGTTTTGTACTATACAAAGTGAGCCGCGTCCAATAGTGTCCCCAGGATAAGGTACCCAGCCTTATCCCTATACTATAGACCATTTTGGCTGTCTACTTGAACTTGATTCACATTCATGTCACACATGAAGTTCAAGTACTCACACTATCGCCATGGGTGTTAGTTATTGGTATAGGTTAATACAAACACAATTCACTAAAAATTCAATAACAACTTTATTGAAATATAATATATACATTCATTAAGTTTACAAACTACGAGTTTTAGGACATAAAACCCAACAAACTCCCACTTGGACTAAAACGTCAGTGGAGTACATGCTGGTCGAGAGAACTAGAATATCAAATATCTAAAGTTTCTCCCACGGTCCTACTGAGCAGCTCGCAGCCCTATACTAAATAGGTGTCTCTCAAACACTTTAGCCGTGAGAGACTTAGTAAACGGATCAACAATGTTGTGCTCCGAGGCTACCTGTGTGACGATCACATCTCCTCGTTGCACTATCTCCCTGATGAGATGATACTTCCGCTCAATATGCTTTCCACGCTTATGGCTTCTAGGTTCTTTAGAATTTGCCACTGCACCGCTGTTATCACAATAAAGGGTGATTGGCAAGTTCATATTTGGAACAACTTCCAAATGTGTCAAGAACTTCCTAAGCCATACAGCTTCCTTCGCTGCTTCGCAAGCTGCGACATACTCAGCTTCCATGGTGGAGTCAGCAATACAACCTTGCTTTATACTCCTCCATACTATTGCTCCTCCGTTAAGAGTGAACACTGATCCTGATGTAGATTTCCTGGAATCTATATCAGTCTGAAAATCAGAGTCAGTGTATCCTGCAAGGATCAAATCCTTCGCGCCATACACAAGCACATAGTCTCTCGTTCTCCTAAGATACTTGAGGACGTGTTTAACGGCTGTCCAGTGATCATATCCTGGATTGGACTGGAACCTACTGACAATTCCTACTGCATAGCAGATGTCGGGTCGTGTACACAACATAACGTACATGAGACTACCAACTGCAGATGCATAGGGAATTCGTCTCATATCCTCAACCTCTTGAGGTGTCTTAGGAGACTGTTTCTTAGACAAGTGAATTCCATGCCTAAAAGGCAGCGAACCTTTCTTGGAATTCTGCATCGAATATCTTGACAACACCTTGTCAATATAAGATGCTTGAGACAGCGCTAGCACTTTGTTCTTACGATTCCTTATGATCTGAATCCCTAGAACAAACTGAGCCTCTCCCAAATCTTTCATTTGGAATTGGGTCGCTAGCCAATTCTTAACGTCAGTTAGGAACCCTACATCATTCCCAATGAGTAGTATATCGTCTACGTACAAGACTAAGAAAGCTACAACAGTATTGACTACTTTCTTGTAAACACAAGGTTCGTCAATATTTTGTTCAAAGCCATAAGATTTGATCGCCGTATCAAACCTTATATTCCAGGATCTAGATGCTTGCTTCAACCCATAAATGGATCGATTAAGCTTGCAAACCTTTTGCTCTTGACCCTGAAGTATGAATCCCTCTGGTTGAGCCATATAGATACTCTCCTCAAGATTACCATTCAGAAAGGCAGTCTTGACATCCATTTGCCAGATTTCATAATCATAAAATGTAGCAATGGATAAGAGTATTCTAATCGACTTTAACATGGCAACAGGAGAAAAGGTTTCTTCATAGTCCACCCGTTCTCTTTGGGAATAACCTTTTGCCACAAGTCGAGCCTTAAAGGTTTGCACCTTACCGGCTTGGTCTCGTTTTCTCTTGTAGATCCACTTGCAACCGATAGGTCTTTCACTATCTGGTTGGTCTACAAGATCCCAGACCGAATTGAAGTACATAGACTCCATTTCGAGATCCATGGCTTTAAGCCACTGGTCCTTGTCTATGTCATTCATTGCCTGTTTAAAGGTCAATGGATCCTCAACGCCATCATCAGGTATGACGACTTGAGTTTCAGACAAGCCGATGTAGCGGTCAGGCTGTCTTACATCCCTCCCACTGCGTCGAGGCTTTCTCAACTCTTGAGAAGGACCAGCCTGATCAACAACCTTTGTTGATCCGTCTGTAGCTTTCCTGGAAAATTCGGACAAAACAATTTTGCTCGACGGTTGATGATCTCTCATGTGGTCTTCCTCTTAGAACGTGGCATTAGTCGATACTAGTACCTTGTTCTCATGAGGATCGTAAAATAGACCACCTTTCGTTTCCTTGGGGTAACCTACAAATAGGCACAATTTTGAACGATGTTCCAACTTCTTTGGATTGGGTACTAGCACATGTGCCGGACACCCCCAAATCCTGAAGTGACGTAAACTACCTTTACGCCCTCTCCATAACTCATAAGGTGTTTCAGAAACACTCTTAGAGGGAACCATGTTCAAAATATATACTGCAGTCTCTACTGCATATCCCCAAAACGAACTAGGCAAATGAGCATAACTCATCATAGATCGAACCATGTCTAACAGGGTTCTATTTCTCCTCTCGGACACACCATTCTGCTGTGGTGTTCCTGGCGCTGAGAGTTGAGATACTATTCCATGTTCTATCATATAGTCCTGGAATCTTAAATCCATATACTCTCCACCTCGATCTGATCGGAGTGTTTTTATCGATTTACCTAATGTGTTCTCAACCTCTGCTTTATACTCTTTGAACTTTTCAAGAGCTTCGGACTTATGATGCATTAGATAAAGATAACCGTACCTTGAATAATCATCAATAAAACTGATGAAATATTCATACCCTCCTCGTGCTTTGACATTCAAAGGACCGCAGAGATCCGAATGCACGATTTCTAGAGGTTCTTTGGACCTATGACCTTTTTCAGAAAAAGATCGTTTGGTCATTTTGCCCTCAAGACAAGACTCACATGGCGGTAAAGAGTTGTCCTCTAAACGATTTAGCAGACCACTCTTAACCAATCTCTCAATCCTATTGAGATTAATGTGACCTAGTCTTAAGTGCCAAAGATAAGTACTTGGAGAAAGTTTCTGCCTTTTAGTTTGAGTTTCAGCTGTTTTAAACATTTCAGTGTTCAAAATAGCTTTGGCTTCGGTTGGTCTTAACACATACAAGTTGTTTTCAAGTTTCGCAGAACAAATACGTACACCTCTTTTGCTAATGAACGCTTCATTATGAACAAAAGATACTTTATACAACTGTTCTAACAAACAAGATATAGATACAAGATTCCTCTGGAAGGTAGGAACCATGAGTACATTTTCTAGTAAAATGAAACTATCTCTATACAACAACTTTACAGCTCCCACTGCTTCAGCTGAGACAACCTCTTCAGTTCCAACTCTGAGAGTTATCTCACCTCGAGAAAGTGGCTGCCAAGAACTAGTTTCCTGAAAAGAAGAACAAACATGGTTAGTAGCTCCTGAATCAAGTATCCAGGTATGACAATCATGTTCTACTAAACATGTTTCAACAACAAGTAAATCATATTTACCTTGTCTTTCCTTCTCAGTCTTTTTCTCTGCAAGATACTTTGGGCAATTCCGTTTCCAGTGCCCATCTACACCACAATGGAAACATTTTCCTTTGTCTGTAGATCTAGTCTTGCTTTCACCTGCAGCAGGTGCTTTTCCCTTCCTTTTATCTTTCTTCTTCTTTTGAATACTCTTATTCTTAACAGAAGAAAGTTCAGACTTACTCCCAGAAGACGACCCCTTTTGGAATTTCCTAGAAGTGACAACGTTTGCCTCCTTCTCTTTTCCTTTAGAAGTGTGTAGGGACTGATAGGTCTGTAGCTCGCTGAGGAGAGAAGTCAAATTATACTTTATCTTGTTCATTACCAAATTGGTTCTGAACTGAAGGAAACTCTTCGGAAGAGATTCCAAGATAAAGCTTACTTGACTTGACTCATCAATAGTAGCTCCGTTTACTTCCGCCACATTGAAGTGGACCATCATGTTAAGGACATGCTCCCTAACAGAGGTTCCCTCCTTCATGCGAGAGTTGTAAACGAATTTGAGGGCTTCATGACAGACCGATGAGGACGGAAGTCCAAACATCTCCTGTAATGAAGACATGATTTCTTTAGCAGAAACCATATCCTCGTGCTTCTTAGCTAACACATCAGATATGCTGGCTAAGATATAGACTCGGGCTTTATCATTAGCCCTTGTCCATCTATCATATGCTTCTCGAACAGTTCGAGTCGCATCCGAGCTAGGAGAGGGAGGACAATCCTCTGATAAGACGAACCTGAGATCATCTAGAACGAGAATCGTATTCAAGTTCGATTTCCAGGTCGCGTAGTTATCGCCGGTTAACTTATCGGAAGTTAGTAAGTGAATAAAAGAGCTAGTCATGCTGAAAAGAGAATGAATAAATATTAGTGAAAAGGTTTTAACCTAATTTAGACACCAATCAAGAATTTAGCAAAGAATAATAATGTACCCAAAACTCATTATTAAACTGCAACGATACTTCAGTGGGTCAGAATGGTCGCTACTGAGGGGCAGTCAAGCATTCCTTCACTGAATCAAGACATTCTTGACTAAATGCTAATACCAGAATATCTCATATTCCTATAGCATCTTTAGTTATCGCTGTTTGGTCAAGATTTACTAACTCCTTAGCAAATCTCGTAAGTGTGACCCTCCATTTTTAGAATTCATAGGGCGGCCCCAACGATGCAACCGAATGGAAATGTCAAAGTTGGGAATGGCTCTATGTTTCTTTATCCATAAATGGTGATTGAGATGTTCCGATTCCTATGAAACGGCCCTCCGAATGGATCGGTACCACTTGTGGGCACCTAGCAGGCAGAACATAGGAATCTCACGGTTCAATCCAATGGAGGAGACCGCAGGATGTATTGACATACTTCCTTCTCCCACTTACTATAAATACTTTCTCTATTCACCTTGCTCTTGAATTATGCAAATACCATCCGAATGGGGATGCCCTATTGACATCACGAGGCCGAGCATAATTCTCACGGTGTGAACTTGACAGAGAACGTAGGAGGAGAGGGACATATCATATATACCTTCTCAACACCTCTACTAAGTATTTTAAGACAGAATGGGTAAATTACTTAGGCATTATCCGGCTAAGACAATAAGACCTAAGTCTAGGTAAAACAAACTTTTACCTATGATGTCTAGGTGATAAACATTTTATTACCTCACACCACTCACGCATGCTCATAAAGCCGGGTTAACATTACTCAAGAACCGGATGGTCCCCAGGTAGGAGGTGTTCCGTAAACCGTCAGCTTAAATACCTCCAACCTCGAACAGGATGTCCCCGGGTGAGTTTCTTGTAACCTTAGCATTTACAAGATATCGACCTATTCATCTAATGAAACGGAACGATACATTCAACCCTAAGTGAGCATGCCTTTGTCTTTGTTATAGATTTTAAAAGTCTATGCCAATTTTACAACGCTTTGCAAAACTAAGACTTACTACAACAAACTTCTACATGCTTCTCAAACATGCATCACTAAGGCATGACAAGTTGAATATTTAATTTCATAATTAATATAACAATTATATCGATTATGTTTTTAAATATACAACTCCTAATTCATAAATTAATATAACACTTATATCAATTCTCATGAATTAAGCATGCATCCTATACATTATAACACTTATAACAAACAAAATGCATCTAATGCTGGATGTTTAATTTCATAATTAATATAACACTTATATCAATTATTCTATTAAGCAAACAACATCTAATTCATGAATTAATATAACTCTTATATTAATACTCATGAATAAACATGCATCCTATACATTATAACACTTATAATATACCATGTGCATAAAATTAGGGCAACCTATGTTGTTCATTCAATTTCATAATTAATATAACACTTATATCAATTATCCTATTGAACTAATCAACAACTAATTCATGAATTAATATAACTCTTATATCAAAATTCATGAATTGCCAAATATGCATACGATATATTATAACACTTATAACATATTTTCAATGCATGAAGCATGCTTCCTACGCTGGGATTTTAAATCTATATGGCATACGTTATGCACATACAAACATGGAATTTAATTAAAACATACATTCGCAATGCATAATTAATTAAACACACTAAAGTGGATCGATTTTGGCATTTAACAAGCAATAACTAATTTATTACAAGCTTGAACAACAAGCTACGTCTTGAGCAGACTTCGAACTCTTCGCACCGCCTTTGACCAACTTACTTCCTCCGAACGCTTCGGCCAAAAATCTCTTTGAATTTCTCCTTGTATTGCCCAGAACGAGTTTGAACTTACACCGAACCTTTCGGCGAGTTTCAAACTCAAACTTCTTTCACAAAGAAACCTATATGGACTCTAATGACTCTAAAAATACAGACTCTTTAGCATGCATTAAAGCCCATACAATCTCGGGCAATTACAAATAATGAAATTAAAAAAGAAACTATGCCAAAATCGATATTCACTTTAGAATTCCATTCAGAAACAATTTCTAAATAAAACCCACCATAACTTAAATTGATAGAAATTGAGTGGCCAAAAACGCTCTGATACCAATTGATGGAGCGCTCATGGCGCGCAGCGGAAGCGATTTTGGATCATGGACACTCTAATTTCATCAATTTAAACAAATGGAAACATGCAAAAGCAATGAAAAAGAGAAATTAGAACACATACCCTTGTCGTTCGTATTTATCCAAATTCACCGCCAGAAGCTCCTCACGAGCTTAACGAGCCTTCTCACGAAACGTTCATGGACCACCCACGGTAGTCCCGCTATCCTCGGGCCGAGAAACGGAGTAGTGGGACTCCTTTTACAAAAGAAAAGGAAGACGAAGCTCCACTGAAGAAAACTGATTTTTCTTCACAGAGAGAGAAGCGGGCCTTGAGAAGACAAAGAAGAAATCAAAATTGAGTTTCAATTCATAATTGAACACCCAAAAAGGCACTCACGCCTTTAATTTGATTTTTTTTTTTTTTTTTTTTTAATTAGTCTGATGATATATAAATATACCCTGCATATATTACTTACATGTGTCTTACATGCTTGCATGTAAAACACATGTAAATATATATATATATATATATATATATATATATATATATATATATATTTATATATTATTATTATTAATAAAAATAATAATAATTATTTTATTAATTAAACTTTTTAATTAATAAAAAAAATATATATATAAATTAATTAATATTATTTAATTCAATATCAAATATTAATTAAATAATATAATTAATCTCGGTTTTCCGAAAACCGACTTTTTGCACATGAATCCTATTCATGTTTTCAGACCAATCTCATAAATATGTCCATATTTAAATCATATTTAAATATGTCCATATTTAAATCATATTTAAATATGTCTATTCTTCTTCCATAAACCCGAATTTGAACGATTCAAATTCTTTTCTTTTCTTTTATATTGTTTCACGGCTTTATCCGAGCTAGCCAGGAGAACCGTAAGGACCTACAGATCATGAGCTCCAACGATACGAGATTATCCGGTCAAAACTCTTTCAACCGAACTAACCAACATTCGTTAACCCCCGGAGACTCCACTAAAGTCCAAGGGCTGCACTCTCCTCACTGTAGATATATTGTGTCATGTTGATATAACTATCATCAGTAAGTCGATCCTTCACAGGTCGTTCATAATCACAACGGGTCATTTAAACCGTTTAACCCTTGTATTATATCTTGTTCCTTAAGTACCACTGACACCTCTAATGAACAATTGATTTGTGGTCCAACCATCAAATCAGATTCCTCCCTGATCAGGAGAGGATGAGCCCATTGTTCAAGACCTGGAGTCAGCACTTAAGGGAACAACCTCTCTACTAACCCTTAAAGCGGGTAGGAGTGAATTCCAATCTTGCTACAACTATGTCCCAGCCACTTATTCAATCTTATCCCCAAGATGGTAGGCATATTGAGTTGGCAATCGGGCCACTCTCACCCGTACAAATCAAAGGATAAGGTCGAATAAACAGGAGTTCATAGTAAGCTCAGGATTGAGATCGAGTTACCTAAGTCATCACAATGAAAAAATCGGTCTTTACAGTAAACGGTGTTATAAAGAAAGAGCGATTTTATTTCTTGGTTCGGTCTTGTGCAAACTCATTGCACAGGACGCCCTCACTCACATGTCTCTACATGAAACGATTCGAATCACATCGTTTTGTACTATACAAAGTGAGCCGCGTCCAATAGTGTCCCCAGGATAAGGTACCCAGCCTTATCCCTATACTATAGACCATTTTGGCTGTCTACTTGAACTTGATTCACATTCATGTCACACATGAAGTTCAAGTACTCACACTATCGCCATGGGTGTTAGTTATTGGTATAGGTTAATACAAACACAATTCACTAAAAATTCAATAACAACTTTATTGAAATATAATATATACATTCATTCAGTTTACAAACTACGAGTTTTAGGACATAAAACCCAACAAGCTTGACATGTCGCAGCAGCAGGGAGAGTTGACGGCTGGAAAATCGCAGTCAACAAAGACTGTTGGCTGGAAAAATGTAGCAGCAAAGACTGTTTCATTGCAAGGGCCGCAATTTTTCAACAATGTACCTGCAATGTACAATTTAGCTGTTTTTTCACCATTTTGCATCATTTTTCATTCCTTTTCCAAATAAGCCTTAATTTAGCATCATTTCTCAAATTCTCACTTTTAAGCACACATTAAGCTAACTTCTAACAAAAACACTCAAGAATTTACATGATTTTTAGGTAATTAAAGCCCTAATTAATGCACTTTTGGAGAGGTAACAGCATCCGACCGGAGCCTACGACAACATCCTTAATGTTGGAGACCCTTCAGACTCTTGTTCAAACTGTGGTCTCCAATCAGACTCTAGTTCAAACTATGGTCTCCAATCAACTGGCTCAGCCGACCCAAGACCATGGGTGTATTCCGCTGGAGGCTAATATTTGCGAGACTTTAAAAAGTATAACCTCTGCCCTTTCGATGGGTCTTTTGTGGACCCAACAACGACGGAGATTTGGCTGTCGTCCATGGAGACAATTTTCTGGTACATGAGGTTTCCGGAAGACCAGAAGGTGTGTGCGCGATGTTCATATTAAGAGACGAAACCCTCCTATGGTGGAAGTTGGCTGAAAGAACTATTGATATTAGTGAAGACCCGGTTACATGGGTGCAATTTAAGGAGGTCTTCTTCCGGCAATATTACCCAGCAGTCACTCGATTTAGGAAGCAAGTAGCGTTCCTAAACCTGAAGCAAGGAAGTCGGTCTGTGCAAGAGTATGGGAGGGAGTTCACGAAGTTGTCTCGTTTTGCTCCTAACCTAGTGGACACCGAGGCTAAGAAGACAAAACGATTTATTATGGGATTAAATGAGGGAATCCAGGGTTTCGTGGCAACTCTTTTTCCACCTGATTATGCCATGGCTCTCCGTGCAGGTGACTTGATCGATGTTCGTCCGTCAACTGGGTCTCAAGCGCCTGCTGGACCAGGGTCTTCTTCGAATCAGAAAAGGAAATTCGACCAATCATTCTCTAACCCACAACGGTCTCAGCATAACTTCATTAGGACGAACCAGACTCAAGACCAAAGACAACAGTTACATGGTAATCAAGGCCCTAGTTACGGAAGGTCGTTATGTAGCATGTGTGGGAAACATCATTGGGGACGTTGCTTGTTGGGGACCAGGGTATGCTTTAAATGCAGCCAGGGAGGGCAGATAGCTATGAATTGCCCCCAGAAACACATTGCGAGTCGTATTAATCAACCCTCGAATCCAAACCCAACATCGGGGGTGAAACCGATACAACAACAGGGTAGGGTGTTCGCCACTACGCGACAGGAGGCCGAAAACTTTAATGTTGTGGTGACAGGTACGCTGCCTATTCTTGGACACTATGCTTTAGTATTGTTTGATTCAGGTTCTACACATTCATTTATATTTGCCTCGTTCGTTAATCAAGCCCAAACCATTGGGGTTTGTTTTGTCAGTGTGACATTGTTAGCTAGGGAAATGGTAAAAGCTTGTCAGGTATTGGTGTTTGATCGTTTACTAAATGTGACATTAATAGCTCTAAACATGAGTGATTTTGACGTCATTCTTGGTATGAAATGGTTGGCTTCAAATCATGTCAACATTGACTGTTATCAAAAGAGAGTCATTTTCAACCCACCGTCGGGGGTAAGTTTCAAGCTTAAGGGAACATGGTACTGGGATCGTCCCTAAAGTGGTCTCTGCAATGAAAGCAAGGGAGCTGATCAATAAGGGGGCATGGGGTTTAATGGATAGTGTGGTCGACACTAGGGGTACAAAGGTTTCGGTGGCTTCAGTACCTGTTGTTAGGGAATTCACCGATGTGTTCCCTGAGGATCTTCCAGGGTTGCCACCAGCTCAAGAGGTGGATTTCAGTATTGAGCTTGAGGCAGGAACGACTCCAATTTCCAAGGCTTCTTATAGAATGGCCCCAATGGAGTTGAAAGAACTTAAGGCACAAATACAAGAGTTGTTGGATATAGGCTTTATACGCCCCAATGTTTTGCCTTGGGGTGCCCCAATCCTGTTCGTGAAGAAAAAAGATGGGTTCATGCGCCTACGCACCGACTATCGGGAGTTGAAAAAAGTGACGGTAAAGAACAAATACCATTTGCCTAGGATTGATGATCTCTTCGACCAGTTAAAGGGGGAAGTCGTGTTTTCCAAGATTGATCTGCGGTCGGGGTACCATCAATTGAGAATAAGGGATGAGGACATCTCTAAAACGACTTTCAGGTCTAGGTATGGGCACTATGAATTTACCGTAATATCCTTTGTACTAACTAATGCACCATCAATATTCATGGCCCTGATGAATAAAGTGTTTAAGGAATTCTTGGACACATTCGTGATTGTTTTCATTGACGATATTTTGGTCTACTCCAAGTCAGAGGAGGATCACCTCAGGAGAGTGATAGAACTCCAAAAGTGCTATTTTATAACCTTTAATTCTTGTTAGTTGATTCAAATTAATGTGTTTAATCATGTGTTTTGCAGGAATCGAGCATTCAGAGGTGAATGAGACACTTATATTAAATAAGAACTCAGAAGAGGAGTTTTAGAGTATAATCAACAAACCAAGCCGCAGATGATACTATGAAGATAAAAATCATTTAATGTTCAAAGTTGGAAGCTTGGTCTGATGGTGAAGAGTTGATTATGATAGACTTTGATCTTGAGTTCGATTCTTGAAGAATGTGATTATTAATTGTATTTTTTTTACTCCAACCATCACCTCGCACACGTGTCAGCTCCGGATTGATCTAGGAAGAAGTCATCTCCCACGAACAAGTCATGAAGAAACTCAACCACGAGTTTTAAAAGTTTTATTTATTTATTTAATATTTTATTTTTTATTTTTATTTAAAAATAGTAAATGGTTATTTCCTTTTTAGTATAAAAAGGGTAGAGTACACACCTTTCTCCACACACCAACACACACCATCACTATCTCAATTCTCCCTTTCTCTCTCTGCAGAGATTTCTATTGTGCTTTGTAGTCGGGATCGTCTTAGCGATGTTCGGCTAAGCTTGTAAGGCTGATTTAGAGGTTTGTCGGGCTTAACGTTTTTTGTGAGATTTTTGGTATTAAATTGCAATCTAATTTCTTGATTAATTGTTTTCTATTCTTTGTTTATTTCATGTGCATTTAGTATTGGTTAATGTGACAGCTTAATCAATTAAATATTAATTGTTCATGTATGCTATGTTTGTAATTTGTGATCCGTAATTGTCAGAAATTGCATGCTTAATTATAGTAGCAAGATGGTCAGATTATGACTAGTGTTAATATTATGCCTTTTCCATAGTTAACATGGTGCGTATAATAGACCTTAGGAATATAAAAATGTTTAATTGAATCTGATCAATTTAATTAACGTTCTAATCAATCCATGTGCTTAGAGCTGTTAGGTAATTAGCATTGAACGCTATCGTGCCCAACTAATTGACTAGTTTAGAGTTAATTACGATGCTTTGTCGGATTAATTGCATGATAGGATCTTAGAGACTTTTCATGGCTGTTCCAATTAAGTCGATTAGGCTTTTAATTAAGAAATTATATTTTTATTGGAGTAATCGATGAGCAAAATCCATTTTAAGTCCCGACAATCTCTGAATCAGCAAGGTAATTTCTTGTTTATTTATTTAATTCTTTAATTCTTTAAACTTTATCTTTAATTGTTTATTTTAATTCATTACATTAACATGCAATCCAAAAAAACCCCCCATTTATTGTTTTTACATAAACTTTAATTTAGAGAATTTATATTTCGGTTCCCTGAGTTCGACCCGGTCCGCTGTAGTTTACTACAAGCCGTTGATCGGTAATTATAAATTGTATTTGACGGGCCTCGACAAGCTCGCATCAGAGAGTTTTAATGACCTTACGTGTGTGAACAAGTTATATGCCAAATTCTCTAAGTGCGAGTTCTAGCTCCAACATGTGTCTTTCTTAGGACACTTGGTGTCAAGAGGTGGGGTCACTGTAGACTCAGTGAAAGTGGAGGTCGTGACCAATTGGCCTCAACCCTCTACGGTCAGGGAAGTACGTAGTTTCTTGGGGTTGGCAGGTTGTTACCGTCGTTTTGTGAAAAACTTCTCCAGCATAGCCACGCCCCTAACCCAGTTGACTCGCAAGGGTAACTCGTTCGTTTGGAGTCAAGCTTGTGAGTTGAGCTTTCAGGAACTTAAACAAAGGTTGGTTTCAGCTCCAGTGTTCATAGTACCGGACGTGCCAGAAGACTTTGTTATTTACAGTGATGCCTCTAAAAAGGAGTTAGGTTGTGTACTCATGCAACACGGTAAGGTCATTGCATACGCTTCCCGACAGTTGAAAAATTACGAGCAAAATTACCCAACACACGATTTGGAGTTGACAGCGGTAGTCTCTGCCTTGAAGATTTGGAGACACTACTTGTACGGGGGAGAAGATTCAAATCTTCACAAACCACAAGAGTCTTAAGTATTTCTTCACCCAAAAAGAGTTGAACATGAGGCAACGAAGGTGGTTAGAGTTGGTAAAAGATTATGATTGCGAGATCCTTTACCATCCGGGTAAGGCGAACATGGTCGCGGATGCCCTTAGCAGGAAATCAACACACACATCAATCTTAATCACTACTCAGGCCCACATAATCAATGATTTGCAATGCACAGAGATATTATTGGCAGTGGGTGAGGTCACCTCACAATTGGCCCAGTTGACACTTAAGCCAAGCATGAGGATAAGAATCTTAAGCACCCAACAACAAGATCCCGACCATGTTGACAAGTTGCGACAGGTAGGGTTAGGTCAGATGGATGAGTTCTCCATGTCTTCAGATCGTGGTCTCTGTTTCCAAGGTCGCTTATGCGTACCTAGAGATGTCGACCTCAGGCATGAGTTGTTGGTCGAGGCGCACAACTCGTCGTTCTCAGTTCATCCGGGCATCACAAAGATGTATCAAGATATGAAACAGTACTATTGGTGGCAAAACATGAAGAGATACATGACAAACTTTGTTAGTAAGTGTCTAGTTTGCCAACAAGTGAAGGTCCCGAGACAAAAGCCTGGGCTTGTTGCTACCGCGGAGTGTGCCATAATGGAAATAGGAACATGTATCCATGGATTTCATTGCAAGGTTGCCGAGAACAACTAAGGGTTGCACAGTAATATGGGTTATCGTTGACAGACTCACCAAGTCAGCACATTTCCTCCCTGGGAAGCCCACTTATTCCGTAGAAAGGTGGGCACAACTGTACATAGATGAGGTGATTAGACTTCATGGGATACCTATTTCGATTGTTTCAGACCGAGACCCTTAGTTCACACCCTACTTATGGTAGAGCTTGCAACGGGCTTTCGACACTCAGTTAGATTTCAGTACGACCTTCTATCCGAAGACAGATGGCCAAGCTGAACGTTTGAACCAAACCTTAGAGGATATGTTACGAGCTTGTGTGCTAGACTTCATAGGAAGTTGGGACGCTCGTTTGCATCTCATATAGTTTGCTTATAACAAAAGTTATCAAGCAACTATCGACATGACACCTTTTGAAGCCTTCTATGAAAAGAAGTGTAGGTCCCCTGTTTGTTGGGATGAGGTAGGAGAATGACAACTAGGGGTGATATCGATTCGGTTTTTCTCGGTTTTGGGCCCAATCGAGAACCGAACCGAAATGTTCGATTTGTGAAATATGGAACCGAACCAATGCCCAATGAAGGAAAAAATCGATGGTTCAGTTTTTGGTCGGTTCGATTCTCAATCAATTCGGTTTTCGATTTTGAGCCTAGTTGTTTTTTTTTACCTAAAGAATAGGTCAGAGAATGTGTTTTCGATGTGTTTAGATACTCAAATAAAAAAATGAGTGAGATGATGAAGACAATCAAACTACTCATACAATTAGAACTAGATACAAATGGAGATGGTTGATCAAGAAACAAAGCATCCAAGAATAAAAAATTGCTTATGTTTGCAAATATATTTATATAGGGAATATGTTTCATTCTAGTGCCCACAATCAAAAGCTTTTTATTCTTCAATTCCTAAATTTCTTCACACCTGAATGCTAAAAAACAACGATGGTGAGGGATTCGCCGTTTGCAATCAAGAAATTTCTGAAAGAAGAAGAAGGAATGTTGCTAGATAGAACATTTTGCTCATAGAATGAACTCTCTCTCCTTCTTCAATGTCCTTTCTTCTGGGCTAGAGAGAGAAGGTGATAGGAGAGATTTGAGAGCTCTGAACAAACGATTAATGCTTGTTTTAAATATTGCAACTAGATCTTTGGCAAATAGAAAAATCTGAGAGAGGGATGGGTGTGTGAGGGGCTGAGGGAAAACGACAGAGAAACATGAAGGGTTACTTTTAGGTTTTATTTTTAAGGATATATATATATATTAAATACCTCGGTTCGTTTCGGTTTTGACTGGTTTTTCCAGTTTAAAACTGAACCAAACCGAAAAAAATCGGTTTTCTCCAAATAAAAACCGACATGTCCAATATTTTGCTAAATAACCGAATTGATCCATTGGATCGGTTTCGTACGGTTTGGTTCGTCAATTTTTCGATTTTTACTATCACCCCTAACGACAACTGTTGGGACCCGAGCTGGTCTAAGTCACAAATGAGGCCATTAAGAAGATCATGGCAAGGATGTTAACAGCGCAAAGTAGACAAAAAAATTATGTCGATACCCAGAGGAAAGACTTGGAGTTTGCAGTGGGTGACCATGTTTTCCTAAAGGTAGCACCAATTAAAGGGGTGATGAGGTTTGGACGAAAGGGGAAGCTTAACCCACGTTACATCGGTCCATTTGAAGTTTTGGCCCGTGTTGGCCCGATGGCTTACCGGTTGGCCTTATCGCCTTCTCTGTCGGCGGTCCACAATGCCTTTCACGTTTCTATGCTACGAAAGTATTTGGCGAACCCATCCCACATAATTGACTTTGAACCCTTGGGTAAGGGGAAAATTGGGTTATTCTACGGTTTAATTCGCCGCAGTGTTCCCGTCACTAGCCTTTAATTGATTTAGGATTGATCACATTAAATTGATTATTGGCCAAGTTAATTAGAATTGCACTTTTCTAATCAGTTCTTTGGGTTGTTTGAGCCGGAATATGGCCAAACAAATTGCGTGCTTGAACCTCTGATGCGAGCTTGTCGAGACCCGTCAAATACAATTTATAATTATCGATCAACGGCTTGTAGTAAACTACAGCGGACCGGGTCGAACTCAGGGAACCGAAATTTAAATTCTCTAAATTAAACTTTATGTAAAAACAATAAATGGGGGGGTTTTTGGATTGCATGTTAATGTAATGAATTAAAATAACAATTAAAGATAAAGTTTAAATAATTAAAGAATTAAAGAATTAAAGAAATAAACAAGAAATTACGTTGCTGATTCAGAGATTGTCGGGACTTAATGGATTTTGCTCATCGATTACTCCATTAAAAATACAATTTCTTAATTAAAAGCCTAATCGACTTAACTGGAACAGTCATGAAAAGTTTCTAAGATCCTATCATGCAGTTAATCCGACAAAGCATCGTAATTAACTCTAAACTAGTCAATTAGTTGGGCACGATAGCGTTCCATGCTAACTACCTAGCAGCTGCACATGGATTGACTAAAACGTTAATTAAATTGATCAGATTCAATTAAACATTTTTATATTCCTAAGGTCTATTATACGCACCATGTTAACTATGAAAAAGCCATAATATTAACACTAGTCATAACCTGACCCATCTTGCTACTACAATTAAGCATGCAATTTCTGACAATTACGGATCACAAATTACAAACATAGCATACATGAACAATTAATATTCAATTGATTAAGCTGTCACATTAACCAATACTAAATGCACATGAAATAAACAAAGAATAGAAAACAATTAATCAAGAAATTAGATTGCAATTTAATGCCAAAAATCTCACAAAAACGTTAAGCCCGACAAACCTCTAAATCAACATTACAAGCTTAGCCGAATATAAAAAATAAATAAATAAAACTCTAAACAGAGGAAAAGGGAGATTAATGATGGTGTGTGTTGGTGTAAGGTGAAAGGTGTGGTCTACTCCTTCAGATGTTGGAAGAGGAGATGACACATTGAGATGACTTCTTCCTGGATCAATCAAGAGTTGCCACGTGTCGTGAAATATAAGAAATAATTACATTCTTGAAGGATCAAACTTTGGCTCAAAGAATAACATAATAAACCTTTCATCACCAGACCAAGCTTCCAACTTTTAACATTAAATGATTTTTATCTTCATAGTATCATTTGCGGTTCAGTTTGTTGATATTATACTATAAAACTCCTCTTTTGAGTTCTTATTTAATATAAGTGTCTCATTCACCTCTGAATGCTCGATTCCTGCAAAACATATGATTAAACACATTAATTTGAATCAACTAACAAGAATTAAAGGTTATAAAATAGCACTTTTGGAGTTCTATCAGCCTCGTAGCTAATTCCTTTGTTGTCAATGAACTGAATTTCAATAGTGATCAATCCCAATTCTCAGAATTAAGCATGCTCGTTTAATCTGTTAAATTCTCGTTTAATTTTCCGTTAGCAGTGTTTCTTGTTTAATTCCTATTTTTACCAACCAAAATCCCTCTTTTTCTTAATCGCAAGTTTAATTTAATTAAGTCTAAATTAATGTTAGTTTCCTGTGGATCGACCTGATTACTGCTATCTACTAGTTAGATTAGCAAGCCAACTTTATAAATATCAATTTGGCGGGACTCGACAACCCGTTTACCATTAGGTTGTAAATGTTTTACTAAGATTTCTGCATTATTTAAATTATATAACTTGAAAGCCAAATATGAACAGACTGATAAAAGTTTCAAAGAGTTGTTAACATTAGTACATGACCTATTGCCAAATCTGAATGAGATTCCAACTTCTGTGTATGAAGCAAAAAAGACATTGTGTACTCTTGGGATGGATTATGAGAAGATTCATGCGTCGATGATTGTGTCTTGTCTAGGAAAAAACTTTCGGATGCAAATTCACCCAATTTGTAACACATCTAGATGGAAGCTTCATAAGAACTCTGATGAAGTTAAAAAAGGTGTTCCAGTAAAGGTTATGTGGTACTTTTCCCCAATCCCTCAATTCCAACGAATGTTTCGAAGTGCAGAGATATCAAAGTTGTCAACTTAGCACGCTGGAGGAAGCAAAAATGATAGGCTTTTGCGACATCCTGCAGACACACTCTTGGAAATTAATAGACAACTTGTGGCCAAATTTTGGTTCTGAGTCAAGAAATATTCGTTTAACTATCTCAACTGATAAAATTAACCCCCATGGCGACCTTAGTGGTAAATATAGTTGTTGGCCAGTTATAATAGTGATTTATAGCCTTCCACCCTGGTTGTGCATGAAACGAAAGTTTATGATGCTTACTACATTAATATCTGGTCTGAAACAACCTGGAAATAACATTGATGTATACTTGGGTCCATTAATTGATGACTTGAAGAAACTATGGATTGATGGGTGTTACGTCTCCAAAAGTGACTATTTTAGGACTTATTTGTGTTAGGAAGTTGTGCATTTGTGAGTGTTTTTGATAGGATTTAGCTTAAACCTATACTTATATATGAGAATTAGAAGAGGGAAGCTAAATTAGGACTTATAGGCAAAAGGAGAGAAAATGAATGAAAAACGAAGTTAGAAGAATGAAAACTGTGCATTGCGGAGGCATTGCGGAAACATTGCTAAAACCGCAATGTTTTAAGTGAAATCCGTAAGTTGGCTAACCTTTTTCTGTTGTGATCCGATATTTCAAGGATTCGTTCTTTCTCCTCCATCCATTTTGAAGTACGACGTTGAGGATGGATGGTTCTCCTTGGCCCAATCGCACCTGCAGAATACTATAAAAGGAGGTCAAAGAGGAGGGTTTAATCATCATCCGAAAGCGTTGAAGTCTCTTCGCAGCGCAGTCTTTCTCATTATTTTTCTACTCCGTGTGTTGGTTTGAGAGGTTCAGCTGTTGGAGTCGACAATCTGATAGGAAGAAGAGAAGATTCATCTTCTCTTCTGATTGGATTCATCCAAGCAAGGCTCACCTTTCTCTCCCTTCAGCCGAGGCGTTTGCGACAAGGCGTTCAAGCACACCTTTACTTGCTTTCTGTTTTAGTTTCTTATTTTCAGCACCGTTTGTTGTTATTTCTTTTCCCCTTAGTTAGTCCATTCCATTTCGTTGCTTTCTGTCTTTCTGTTAGTAATTTTAAGTCGCCTCTGTTCATTCAAACAATTGATCAATCAACGTGCAATTCATCATTTCGCAATTTCGTTATCCTTCTCTACCTACTGCCTTTCCTTGCTGTTTTGTCTTTAATTCTCTTCTAAGCATGTTTACTTCATCTAATATTTCTGTTCTCTCCACATCCATGAGTAGCTAAGTCACATAGGGGCATGCTAATGACAATACTATAGGCTAAAACACGTGAACCAAGCATGTAGGATAGCTCTCGAATGCATTGACAGTATGTAAACTTCATACCACGGGCAATTTCGATTGGCCATCCATTTTGTCCAAAAAACTCCTAACCTCTGGAAGGAGTAAGAGTTCAGAGTCATACACTCATGCTAGCCTCTCAAGGTAGCCAGAAAATGACCTAGGAATAGGCGTTTTCCTAGTACAAATCATAACTTACTGTTTTACACAAGATGCTTAAGACCTTACTTGGACATGAGTAAACTAAAGAATCTAATGCATGAAATCGGAAGATACATGAGAATGAGTTAGTTTGATGCATAGAGAGTTGATCTAATGCTTGAGAATCGTGTGAAAAAGTCTATAGGATAGTCGTTAGTAGCCCTTGTTTCCACATTTTACACACTTTCGCTGTTAGTAACATTGCGGTAAAATTGCTGTTCTCGCAATTCTATTAAGTTAAAAATTCTGCCTTAGCTATTTTCCTCTTCGTTTATTAATCTCTTCTCTCTTCATTTGAGTGTATCGTTGGCTTGCATTTGTTTATGTTGCTATCCTTTATATCTTCATTAGTAATTAGGCATTTTTAAACCAAATCTACCCCATCAAATCCACCCATTCTTGCTTAACAACACACTTCGCGAGTAACTAATAATAAGTCTCTGTGGGAAAACGAATGAAAAAATATTTACTACTTGCTACAAGATCATGTATGCTTGCATGTTCTGAGTGCTCTCTTATTGCATATTTCTTTTAACCATTGAGCACGCAACAAGTTTTTGGCGCCGCTGCCGGGGACTTAGTTTAGCGAAAACGAAGTTTGTTAAGTTTGAAACACAAAGTTCAATATCTAGTGGAGCTAATCTTCTTTCATTTCCTTTACAGGTACTATCAAGCTAGTTTATGAAAGAGTTTCCAAACCTCAACTCGCAACAAAGAGAAACTTTGCAGGTGGAAGACGTATGTGTACGACAAAGTAAATGAATACGCTGCAAAACTTAATTGGAGGACGAGTTTGCCCACAACAGTTTGAAGAATTTTATCAGCCATGTGCTTATTGTGGGGATAATCATAACTTGGAGAATTGCCCAACCTTGAATTACCAAGAGAGGCAATATCAACAAAGCTATGACAACCATTATTCGTACATGTGTGAACATGATCAGTGGCAACTCTCAAATAATCCTTGGGAAGAGCATGTGCAAATTGCTCATTATAAAGAGTTCCCCCAACATGAAGACTATCAACATTATGCCCCAACTCCAAATGAAGAATTATCACCCGCTTTGGAGGCGCTATGGATAGAATTCATGAAAAGGAATGATGCATCCATGAGGAGAATGGATGTGCAATTAGCCCAGCTCACAAATGACTTACAAGATCTACTTGCTATAGCAAAATCACCACCACCATGCCCTCAGATGTTCGATTTTTATGATGATGAATCCTTTGTTCGAATCTGAGAAGAGTGATCCAATGGAATCTCCATATGAAATGGTGGAGTTGGTGAAAGTTGAGAAAAATGAAATCGTGCTGGATGAGGCCAAAGAGACTAATGCGCTGCTTGAGGAACCAGAATTTGAAATGTCTGATGATGCAACAAGCTTCTCCACCAATGAAAGAGCTGAGCCACCACCACCACAAATGCTTCAGCTGAAGGAGTTAGAAAGAGATGTGCCAGAAAAAGAAGTCACATCGCATCAAAGCTATGTTGTAGCAAATGTTGTAGAAACAAAACCAACGCACATAAAGTACAAACCTTGGAATGTTATAACATGCAGTCTCTTTGAAAGAATCAACAATTTCAAGGTGTGGCAGAATGTCCGTCCCCGTAAATCAAGACTTAAGTGTCTTAATGAAGCAGAAGTGATGCCTCGAAACATTGAAGAATATCCATATGAGGCAGATTGACAAGGGAGATTTCTGATCCCTAAACTCTTAAATTAGGATTTTATCATGCTTTGCTTAGATTTCGTATGTTAGGAGTAGTTTATTTTTTTGAATGAAATATTTATTATGTACCAACAATCATAGTCGTTTAGCATGAAGTGATGATGCGCTTTGGGCATATAGGACTGCATATAAGACACCCCTAGGTATGTCTCCTTATAGACTTGTGTATGGCAAAGCTTGTCACTTACCATTCGAATTGGAAATTAAAGCATTTTGGGCCTTGAAAGAACTGAATTATTGCGTGACCGATGCGGGAACATTGCGGTCTCTGCAATTACATGAGCTTGATGAGCTTAGACATATGTCTTATGAAAATGCTAAAATGTATAAGGAAAAGACCAAGATTTGGCATGATAGTAGACTTAGGATTAAGGACTTTAAGAAAGGCCAGCTTGTCTTATTATTTAAGACACGATTGAGATTATTTCCAGGCAAACTTAAGTCCAGATGGTCAGGTCCTTTTGTGATAACTAACGTGTTTGTTCATGGCGCAGTTGAGATTAGGAACCTGCAGCAAGGGCAACCGTTCATGGTTAATGGTGCACGATTGAAGCATTATTATGAGGAAGGAGATGTGAAGACTCTCTCGGCCTTCCTCTTGACTGAAACGTGAAAATAAAACTGAGAGAGGACGAGTGATCACTGTGCTCGTCCATGCGAGGCTATGCCTTAGTTTATTTTTTTTGCTATTCTTTCGGTTACTATTTGTGTATATTTTTGTGTGATTTTGATTACGAATTTGATGTTGATTTTATTTCTTTTTATAGGGGATCGATAGAGGGAATCAAGGAGATGAATTCAAGATTAAAAATCGAGGAAGATATTGGGCCAAATCAAAGATTCAGTTGGGAGAAGATTGGAATTTAAACTCAAGAAAATCTCCAACGGCCATTTAATTGCGGTAGATTTGCGAAATCCGCAACAGAAATAGCCGTTGGGATTTCCATCATTACTTATAGCTGTTAGAAGCGTTCTGGGCCGTACGCTTCCTTCATTCTCTGAACTCCAAGAAAGCTCTCTCCTTCTTCCTCTGCACTCCCTCTTTCCAGATTCCTACGATTCCACCATGGTGCTAACAAGAGCAGAGAGATCCGCGTCCAAGAAGAAGGCCGACGACGGTGAAACTGCTGCGAGAGAGGCACTCCTAGCCTTGGCAGATACTGAGGCTGCGCGAACCAAACGCCTTCCCAAGCTCCCTGTCCGCAAGAAGAAGTGGAAGGTGGTGACGGAGATTCCTGCGGGGCCATCTGAACCAGCAGGGACGCCCAAGAAAAGAAAGTGGAAGATGGCTGTGGCCGACGCATCGATCAAGAAGAAGACTCCCTCTGTGGAGAGTCAAGAAAGTGGCCGTCCATCCTACGAGACGGCCAGACAAAGTCATTCGCCATCTCCACCAGCGCAGAGCCCTGAACCTTCTCCATCTCCGCAGAGCTCTGAACACTCTCCACCGCCGCAGAGCCCTGAAGCTTCACCCATCTCCCAGACGCCTGAACCTGAAATTCCAGAGGCAGACCATCAAGAATCGGCGCAGGGGGATGACGCAGCTGAGGAAGACGAGGTATTCTCTCCTTTGAGGGAGGTTAGCCCCGACAACCCTGTGGAAGGGAATGATTCGATGGACGAGACGTTGGGGGATTGCCTCAAACAGATCACGACAAAGGCGAGGTTGAGAAAGAAAGCCCCCAAGAGTGTCAAAGCTAAACGGCCAAAAACCTCGAAGAAGTCCAAGAAAAAGAAAGCCAGGGGTGAGCCTTCATCAAAGAAGGCTAGTGATGAGCCCTCTCTGAAGAAGCTCAAGATCGAGGCTGCTGAATCAGCCAAACCAAAAGACAAGGGGAAAGCCAAGCTGTACCCCGAAGATGAGCCTCAATCTGTGAGGTATGTGTCCTCTGATGCAGAATCAAGGGGCACTGAGCTGAGGAAGAGGGACCTGCTCCATGATAAGGGATTCCTTGACGCGCTCGCAGACCTGCCGCAATTCTTGCGCGCAGGGATCACCAATCACGGCTGGGAAGAGCTGTGTAGACCTCCCATCCCCGCCTACTCCAGTATGGTGTATGACTTCTACGCCAATTTGATGAACCCTGAGGATGGCCTATCTGTGGTCAGAGGAATCGAGGTGGATTTCTCAGCGAAGGCAATCAATGAAGCCTATGGCCTCAAGGGGCAGAAGCACACTGACTATGCCAGGATCATCGATGCACCAACTGAGGCTATCCTGGAGGAAGCGCTGCGGATCATTGGCCAACCTGAGGCAGCATGAACCGTTTCACGCAATGGGAAGCACACCTTGATGAGTGCTACCCTCACAACCAAGGCAACTGTCTGGTTTTCCTTCGTGCGGAGGAAGCTGTCCCTAGTGACCCACGAGACCACCATCAACCAAGGCAGATCGCTGTTGGTCTATGCGATCATGAGGGGCCTCACAATCAACGTTGGTGAGGTCATTGCAGCCTCAATCGCAGACTGCGCCAAAAAGGGTAAGGGTCCACTTTTCTTTCCTAATACAATTACTAAGCTCTGCTTACGTGCAGGGGTTCCAATCGAGAGGATGGAGAGGCAGCTGGCCTACACGGGGCACCTAGAGTTGCCTACTGCCTTGAGGATGCGAAGGAAGGGGAACATGGAGTTCGAGCTGGATGGCCTGGCTGCTGCTCAGTCTCTGTCAATGGCCTGTCTGATGGACCTGCAGAAGAAGATGGCTCAATGGGCCACATATGCGCAGGCAAGGGATAAGGATGTTGCAGACCAATTGGGCTGCATCTTTCCTGAGTTCCCCACGGACTTGCTGACACCATGGGCGCCTCCAAGACCAAGGAGGGATGATGATGATGAGGACATCTGAGTGCTAGGCTGATTAGCACTCAAGGGAGTATTTCTGTTCCCTAAAAGAAGAAAAAAAAATCAAACTGCTTTTCGTTAACTGTGTGAATTCTGCTATTTTGGAATCAATTTTGATCTGTTTTTAGTTCTTTATTTTTATTGTTTAAATTTGTTTAGTGTAGTCTGATGGTAGCTGAATGGGTAGTTTAGTTTAGTTTCCTTTTTGTATAGCTTAAATGACTGAAAAGAGCATGCATAGGGGCCTTGATCACTGATATATCTGCCCTGTATCCATTGCGAAATAATTGCGGAATCCGCAATTTTTGTTAGTAATTGCATGTTTTTGACCGACTGTTTAGTTCAGCTGGTTCTGTTTAATTTTGTTCTTTTGCTGCTATCTTGACTACCTTATATAGCTTATCTAAATGCATGCTGGATGAGTGTCATAAGACACCTTTGATAGTTTAAATTATCCTCTCAAAAGTGCTCAGCATGCGTAGCTTTAAGTCCTTCCCTGCCTGTTTTTATAAATTTCTGCTGCTGTGATGTTTGCTTTTAGAATGTTCTGTCTATGCCTAGGGCTTTTAGATTCTCTTTGTTTTACCCTAGACTAGATGCTTCTAGGACAAGTTTGGGGGTGTGCGACCTCAGACACTCATTGGGGACAATGAGTAGTTTAAGTTTGGGGGAGGCCACCCTAGGCCTAGGAACATTCCTCTCTCCCTTAAAGCATAAGCATTCTTCTTCTCCTTTACAAAAAAATGATGAGCTGAAAAAAAAATTGAAAAATAGAATAAAGAGGGGTGTCTCTCTTAGGTTGCTGAGTAATCAGTGCCAAGTGTGTAACCCACAAGTGGCATTGCATCAAAAGGCAACCAAAGGAGAGGCTCCACCAAAGTAAGAAAGAAAAAAAGGAAGAAGTAGGGAAGAAGAATGTATACCTAGGAGTTGCAACTTTGTGGCTTAGATGTCCTGAATAAAAAGAACTCTGATCCTCAATTAGCTGAGCACAAAGTTGTAGCTTGTAGGGTTGTTTAGGGAGATGAATGTATGTCCAATGTAGTGATGCCAATGTTTAGGTTGTTCTCTAAATGTACTACTGTCACTGTTAATACTAAGACTGGCATGACTCTAAGGAATCCTAGGTAGCTCAAAAGAAAAAGCTAGAAGCATGTACTGAGTCTGGAGTAAAGCTAGGTAGAATTTGAAACCTTAGGGATAGTTGCACGATATGACAGAAGCAAGTAGATCAGTCGTAAGGAGTTAATGAAGCAGTAGGAGCATTAGGCGTGCGAAGTCAGAAGAAGCAAAATAAGAGGATAGTTGTAAACTTAGAAGTGTGTCACAGGACAGCACTGCTATAGATATGAATGTAGGGGAGCCAGCGAGTGGTTAGAGAGGATAAAAACAGCAGCCTAAGTAAGTTCTTAGTTTGCTCGAGGACGAGCAAAACCTTAAGTTTGGGGGTGTGTTACGTCTCCAAAAGTGACTATTTTAGGACTTATTTGTGTTAGGAAGTTGTGCATTTGTGAGTGTTTTTGATAGGATTTAGCTTAAACCTATACTTCTATATGAGAATTAGAAGAGGGAAGCTAAATTAGGACTTATAGGCAAAAGGAGAGAAAAGGAATGAAAAACGAAGTTAGAAGAATGAAAACTGTGCATTGCGGAGGCATTGCGGAAACATTGCTAAAACTGCAATGTTTTAAGTGAAATCCGTAAGTTGGCTAACCTTTTTCTGTTGTGATCCGATATTTCAGGGATTCGTTCTTTCTCCTCCATCCATTTTGAAGTACGACGTTGAGGATGGATGGTTCTCCTTGGCCCAATCGCACCTGCAGAATACTATAAAAGGAGGTCAAAGAGGAGAGTTTAATCATCATCCGAAAGCGTTGAAGTCTCTTCGCAGCGCAGTCTTTCTCATTATTTTTCTACTCCGTCTGTTGGTTTGAGAGGTTCAGCTGTTGAAGTCGACAATCTGATAGGAAGAAGAGAAGATTCATCTTCTCTTCTGATTGGATTCATCCAAGCAAGGCTCACCTTTCTCTCCCTTCAGCCGAGGCGTTTGCGACAAGGCGTTCAAGCACACCTTTACTTGCTTTCTGTTTTAGTTTCTTATTTTCAGCACCGTTTGTTGTTATTTCTTTTCCCTTTAGTTAGTCCATTCCATTTCGTTGCTTTCTGTCTTTCTGTTAGTAATTTTAAGTCGCCTCTGTTCATTCAAACAATTGATCAATCAACGTGCAATTCATCATTTCGCAATTTCGTTATCCTTCTCTACCTACTGCCTTTCCTTGCTGTTTTGTCTTTAATTCTCTTCTAAGCATGTTTACTTCATCTAATATTTTTGTTCTCTCCACATCCATGAGTAGCTAAGTCACATAGGGGCATGCTAATGACAATACTATAGGCTAAAACACGTGAACCAAGCATGTAGGATAACTCTCGAATGCATTGACTGTATGTAAGCTTCATACCACGGGCAATTTCGATTGGCCATCCATTTTGTCCAAAGAACTCCTAACCTCTGGAAGGAGTAAGAGTTCAGAGTCATACACTCATGCTAGCCTCTCAAGGTAGCCAGAAAACGACCTAGGAATAGGCGTTTTCCTAGTACAAATCATAACTTACTGTTTTACACAAGATGCTTAAGATCTTACTTGGACATGAGTAAACTAAAGAATCTAATGCATGAAATCGGAAGATACATGAGAATGAGTTAGTTTGATGCATAGAGAGTTGATCTAATGCTTGAGAATCGTGTGAAAAAGTCTATAGGATAGTCGTTAGTAGCCCTTGTTTCCACATTTTACACACTTTCGCTGTTAGTAACATTGCGGTAAAATTGCTGTTCTCGCAATTCTATTAAGTTAAAAATTCTGCCTTAGCTATTTTCCTCTTCGTTTATTAATCTCTTCTCTCTTCATTTGAGTTTATCGTTGGCTTGCATTTGTTTATGTTGCTATCCTTTATATCTTCATTAGTAATTAGGCATTTTTAAACCAAATCTACCCCATCAAATCCACCCATTCTTGCTTAACAACACACTTCGCGAGTAACTAATAATAAGTCTCTGTGGGAAAACGAATGAAAAAATATTTATTACTTGCTACAAGATCATGTATGCTTGCATGTTCTGAGTGCTCTCTTATTGCATATTTCTTTTAACCATTGAGCACGCAACAATGGGGTTGCTTGTTATGATGCATTTCGAGATCAAACATTTATCATGAAAGTTGTGTTATTGTACGTGGACCATAAACGACTTTCTAGGATATGGAAATCTATGTGGTTGTACTGTAAAAGGTTATCGTGCATGTCCAATTTGTGAGGGAACAAACGTTCTTCATTCGATTGAAAAATGGCATTTATTGGACATCGACGATATTTACCTCGTTATCATCCCTACAAAAGGGAGAAAAAAACTTTAAATGAACATCAAGAGTTTGAATTAACACTAAATCCATTATCTGGAGATGAAATATTTGCTAGAACAAGTAAAATTCACACTATATTGGGTAAACAGACTGGAAAACAAACATCAGATGAACTTTCAAGTAGTTACTGGAAGAAAAAGTCTATTTTTTTAGTTAGACTATTGGAAAAAATTGCATGTAAGACATTGTCTCGATGTAATGCACATTGAAAAAAACGTGTGCACAAATATCATTGGTACCCTACTTGATATTCCTAGAAAAATCAGAGATGGATTAGAGACCCGGGAGGATTTGGTTGAATTAAAGATTAGGTCATAATTGACCCCGCAAAGAAATGGAAACTGAACTTCCATACCTTCAACATGTTATACACTGTCACGAAAGAAAAAATTAAGTCTGTGTAAAGCACTAGCAGAAATTAAGGTGCCTGATGGATATTCAAACAATATAAGAAATCTTGTGTCACTGAAAGACCTAAAGCTTTATGGTCCTAAATCTCATGACAATCATGTTCCTTTACAATTGTTACCTGTGGCAATTCGTGGGATTTTACCAAAGTATGTGAGGTATGCCTTTGTTTTTTCTTCAATGTACTATGTAAAAAAGTGGTGGATTCATTGAAGCTTGATGAGTTGCTAAATGAAATAGTCGTCACTCTATGTTTGTTGGAAAAATACTTTCCACCATCAATTTTTACCATTATGGTGCACCTTACCGTGCATCTAGTGAGAAAAGTAGAACTGTGTGGGCCGATTTATTTAAGATGGATGTATCCTTTAAAGGTAAGCATATGATTCATATAATATTATTATGTATTAATATAATATATTTTTTTAAGTCATTGATGATTTTATTTCATTTGTTTGAAGAGTACATCATGCCACTTAGCAGTAAGCTCAATTTTGAACATTGTTGTAGTCGACACAATGTTTGAAAGGATGGAGAATGAGAGAGTTTGATAGGAATGATTTTGGCAATCCAATTCATATCCATGATGAAGCTCAAGGAAGTCAACCCATGGAGTAAGGACCAAAGTCATTAAAGAAGACAAATGCATGAACTTTATTTTGTCACAAGCCCAAATTTATGGAAGTATAACCAATGGGTCTTTATCTTGGGAATTGCCTAAGGGGTTTAAGTGTTTGTGATTCAAGCGTTCGTATAACCAAGGGGTTCTTGATCCAATTCACTCGGGTTTTTTATTAGAGTCTATGACATACTTTTAGGAAAACATAATGTCAAGGTTCTTGTGAAGATGATTTATGGACAATAAGACATTCCTATTCCTATTCCGATGAAGGGGAAAATGGAGACTTTTTTCGTTTGCTAAGATAACTTGGTTACTTGGCCTCGTAGCCTTGTTATTCCCACAGCCGAGAAGGAAAATTACTCGAGCAAAGTATTTAAATGTGAAGGTTCTCATTGACCTCGTAGCCTTTTTATTCCCATATTTACCGCATTTTACTTATATATTGTGTTTTTTATAGGATCCTAAACCGATGGCATGAATCACACATAGTTTTCTTAGTGAATTGTTTGTTCCTCCATGCATTAAGTTGTTGTATCGGTACACTGAAACACTCGATAAGGATCAGTCCTTGCGGGTTCCTTTAAGTGAAGATGTATTTGGAAAAGGGTTAACCCTCTACGTTATGTCAGACAATATCATGAAATTTTGTGCAATGGTAGAGATATCAAATACATGCATATTAGTATATATTGTGTAAGTACATATTCTTAATCATACTATAATTTTAGTTATAGAACGTTATCTATAGTCTCATGCATCTGTGGAAAAATGTGAGGTTTCTTTGAAAATCATTCTGTTGAAATATTCTTCCTTGACAATGGCTCTGGCTGCTTATTCATGTTTGGGACGCTACTGACAAGATTTGGTTTAGATTTCTGAAAGAGGAGAGTTAATTTGAGAACAATTTCAGAGACCTCGAGTTCTTGAGGAGTGAAGTCGGAATCAAGAGACTTGGCCATGGTGAGAAATTTTAGCTAGCAAAATTTAACGGGAGAGATTCCAATAGTTTTGTTGTGAAGGAGATTAGAGATTTTACATATATATATATATAATGGAGAAAGTGTTTCTCAAAACCAAATAGGAAAAGAATTTTGTAAAAGGATGTGGTGTGGAATGGACTCCTCCTTTTTCATTATGTTTTTTAACTAAAAAACATGCGATTATCATTTTTTTTTTTGACAACGATCGTCAAGTGGTGTGGTGTGGCTCATTCTCCTTTTTCATTGTTTTTTTTAACAAGAAAAAATGTGATTACCAATTCTATTTTTTTAGAACGATTGTCAATTTTGAGAGTAAGAATCAAAGCTTCAAGTTTTGTTATTTGCGCCAAACCGAGCATAGCTTAATTGATATAAGATTGTGTCCTTAACTAAGAGGTCATGGATTCAACCCCCGCATTAATTCAAATACCTTTGCAAAAAAAAATGTTATTTGCTCAAATCAATTTAGCGGCTTCAAAGTTTCATGTTTTTTTGTTCGATTTATTTTATATTTTTATTTCATATTGTTGATACATTAATATCTGAGATTTGTTTAGGTTTGCTTATTTGATCAATTTGAGCGATTTTTATTGTTTGACACTTTGGCAAAAACCATTAGGTTTTATTTATTTATTTTTATTTAATTATATCACTGATTTTGTTTTGTTTTTTGAATTTATATTTCAATTTGGTTGGCATAAGTGTCTAACGACTATATTCTCATTTTGGCATTTCTTTGTTCCACCTGAATTGGGAGACAAAAAAAATAGTCGAACATGATAATATTTCACTCCAATTACTTAAAAAAATAAGTTAATTTTAAATTATGCTAAAAAAAAATAATTGAAAAAGAAAAAAAATGTAGGTGTTATAAAACGAGAATAGAACAACAAGAGTAAGAACACTAAAGATAAGAGAATGAGAGAGCAAAGTAGAGATAAATCAATTTGTATTCAATTGATTTGAGGTGTGTTTGAAAGACTTCACACAAGCTCTATTTATACAAGTATTTGATGACTAAACTTAGGTGACCAACTTTGAGAGTCTTAATGTTATTCATAAAGAGATTGAGTCATGGGGAAGACTAACAAAAATGAGGGAGTTGAATATATATATAACATATCTATATATCATGTTTATGGATATCTATATATACTATATATATATATATATATATATATATATATATCATCTATATATCATGTTTATGGATATCTCTATACACGATGTATATATCATGTTTATGGATATCTATATACACCATGTATATATCATGTTTATAACATTCCTCATTAGATATTCATTGTATGTAATATATGCCTCGTTAAAACCTTACTAGAAAAAACCCAATGGGAAAAAATCTAGTAAAGGAAAAAGAGTGCAGTATACATATACTTTAACAATTGTCTCATTAAAAATCTTGCTAGAAAAACCCGTAGTCAATGGAAAAAGAGTGCAATATTTTTACTCCCCCTCATGGAAACATAACATGAGATCTCCGAGTCTTCACATTTCAATGTGGTGCAACAACTTTTCGAATGTTGTGGTTGATAACGCCTTCGTAAATAAGTTTGACAAGTTTTTCTTTGAAGAAATTTGTTGAACGGTGATGTCGCCATTTTCTTCAAGATCAGGAGTGTAAAAGAGCTTCGATGATATATGTTTTGTTCTATTTCTTTAATGAATCCTCTTTTGATTTGTGCTATCCATGTTGTATTATCTTCGTATAATATTGTTGGAAGATTTCGTCAGAAGACAAGCCACATGTTCCACGAATGTGTTGAGTCATTGATCTCAACCATACACATTCTCGACTAGCCTCATGAATTGCAAGAACTTCAACATGATTAAAAAATGTGGTTGTAATGGTCGACTTTATGGATCACCATGATATAACAGTTCTTCCACATGCAACACATATAAATTATTTGAGATCTAGCTTTGTGTGGATCAGATAAATATCCCACATCTGCATAACCTACTAGATCAAAATTCAATTTGTTTGAATAAAATAAACTCATATCAATCGTTCCTCGAAGATAACGGAGTACATGTGTAACTTCGTTCCAATGTTCTTTTGTTTGAGAAGAATTATATCTAGCTAATATATTGACTGTGAATGTTATATCAAGTCGTGTATTATTAACAAGATACATAAGTGCACATATTGCACTAAGATATGGTACTTCAGGACCAAGTAGTTCTTCATTATCTTCTCGAGGTCAAAATATGTCATTTTTCTGTAGGATCTAATGGCAACACTAGAGGGGGTGAATAGAGTTGTCTAGCAATTTTAAATTTTAAACGTTAAACCACTCAAGCAACCAAAACCGAATCAAAGCAAGCATATATCATGCAATCTAAGAGATTAAAAATAATTGAAACAAAAATTGAAATGCAAAAAAATAAAAGTAAGGAAGAGAGGACACCGAGAATTTATAGTGGTTCGACGAATTGCTTACTCCACTCCCCAAGACTTCTTGGGTATTTCACTAAGAGATCCTCTTGCGGGTGAGAACCAAACTGAAAACGACCCTCTTTTTTTTCTTCTTCACCTAGGCTAAAGAGAAACCCGTGATCCTTTTTACTGGTTTAGGATCCAACTAATTTATTTTTCACATAACCCAAGGTGTACCCACACCTTAATACAAAACCCGAGAAAATAAAACTTACAACGAATTACCTCTAAAAAGATAAGATATTACAGATGAACACAATAGACAAACGCTCGAAAATTTCTCACAAATGTAGGATAATCAAGTTTAGGAGTATGTGAGAGATTTGCAAGTTGAATTCGATTTTGAGAGCAAAAGATCAAAAATAATTTTGCTAGGATTTTTTTTCTTGGAAATTGCTCACTTTTCAAAAAATGAGAATGACTGTCATTTTAAAAAGAAAATCTTCAAAACTAGCCATTAGATTTAGGGTAAGATGAATGACTAAACTTAGACAGTATCCTTAGACTTGTATGGGTGAGAGTGGAAGACTTGAGGTGTGTTTGGAAGACTTAACACAAGCTCTATTTATACCAGTATTTGATGACTAAACTTAAGTCATTGATGACCAACTTTGAGAGTCTCGATGTTATTCATAAGGAGATTGAGTCATGGGGAAGACTAACTAAAATGAGAGAGTTGAACATGATGGAGCGCATGTAGCGCAGCAGAAGTGAGTCAGATCATTGGCACTCTAATTTCATCAAAAAAAAAATAATTACAACATGTTAGGGTGGGTGATTGAACCTAGGACCTCATGGTCACTAGGCGATACATTATGTCATTGAGCTATGCTCTTGTTGAAATCTAATTTCATCAATTTAGATAAACTAGAAACATGCTCAAAACTTGGAAAATAAGAAATAAGAACACATACCTTTTTAGTTCAAATTTCTCCAAATCCAACGCTCGTTTCTTCTCACGAACTCTTCGATTCATCTCTCGAACTCTTCCAGAACCACCTCCGGTAGTCTCGCTATCCTCGAGCCGAGCAAAAGAGTGGTGAGACTCCTTTACAAGAGAAAATACTTTGGAAGAAGGAGATGAGAAGGTGTATGTGATGAGGGCTTTGTGATAAATATCTAACACTTAGATTTCCAATTTCTCAAGTAACATGAACTCTTCATCAACCTCTCATTCATATATTCAAACTCTTTGATTAATTCATCAACCCATTTGAAGTTCATCCAATTTATAGGTCATCCACATGCAACAAACTCTTTCTTAGCATGACACCTCAAATTGGATGGATTAGTCTTCAACCAAGTGTTCCACAATTGATGAGTTTATGCATGTGGCTGGTGATTCACAATCCACTTCACAACTTAGATAAACTCACTGAACTTGGATAAATCCACTCAACTTGGATAATCTCACTTGTATTATTTTGTCATTTTAAAAATTAATTTTAATAAACAAAATCAATTTTATTAATTAGAATTTTTAATTAATTAATATTATTATTTAATACAATATCAAATATTAATTAAATAATAAGACTAATTTCGGTTTCTTAAACTGACTTCTCGCACATGAATCCCTATTCATGTATTAGACCGATCCCATATTTAAATCATATTTAAATATGTCCATCATTCTTCCAAAAACGAATTTGAAATAAATTCACTTTATTCAATAACAACTTTACTCAATAAATATCAATAACAATTTTATTGCATAAATAGAATATACATTCGGTTTACAAACCATGAGTTTTAGGACATAAAACCCAACATAAAATATATATACCATATATATACGATCTATATATCATGTTTATGGATATCTATATATACCATATATATGTCATGTATATATCATGTTTATAACAAGTGCCAATGCACGTACATACACTAGTTTCTTAAACACTCAATCATTAACATACCCCCTGAAAATAGAAGTCTTTTTTAAAGGATGCAACCCCAGCACAAGGCAAGTGCTAAATTCGTCAGTTGGTGGTTCCATGCTTTCTAAAAGCTATAATGAAGCCTATGGGATTTTGGAGAAAATCTCAGCCTCTCACTGTAGGTGGTCAGATGATCCAGTAGAGCCGAGTAGAGCTCAAGACAAGGATGCACTCAGTGCCATGAGTAGCCAAATAAACGCCCTGACCAACCTAGTCAAACAAATGGCTCAAACCAATCTCCAAACCAGTGTCAACACCGCCGCAGCCATTTCAATGGGCACATCAAATAGTCAAGGTGAGACACTAATTTGTGGGTTCTGTGGGGAGGGGCACCTGTATGATTACTGCCCTGGGAATCCAGACTCAGTCTGCTATGTTGGAAGTCAACAGCAGCCTAGGAACAACCCCTACTCTAACACTTACAACCCTGGTTATAGAAACCACCCAAATCTTTCTTGGGGTGGACAACAAAACACTAACCAAAGTCAAAATCAACCAAGACCGAGTGGAACACCTGGTTTCACTCAACAAAATAACCAATCCATGTACCAAAAACTATATAAACCTCCAATGGGGTCATCAGTAGAAAATTTACTTAGGGGGAGTTTGGCGCAAGGAGTTGGGGGGAGTTGGAGTTGTTTAGTCTGGAGTTGTTTAGTCTGGAGTTGTTTAGTCTGGGGAGTTGTTTTGTCTGGGGAGTTGTTTAGTCTGGCTGTTTGGGGCAGGGAGTTGTTTAGTCTGGAGTTCTGAAGTCTGTGGTGTGTTTGGGGCAGGGAGTTGTTGAACTTGGAGTTCTGAAGTCTGAGTTTATTTTAGCTGTTTTTGTATGTACCGTCTTTTTTTTCTCTACAAACTTTCAAGATTTTATTATTAAAGAAATAAATTATAATAATGAAATTTTTTATTTTTATTTTAACTATTATTTACAAATTTGTTTGGAGACAAGAAAAATATTTTTGACAACAATACCTTTATTTTTCAATATCCCTCATATTCATTATCAAATATATATCCATTTTTGTTATGACTCATTTTTTCGCAATTTCATTTTAATTTCATGAATTCTAAGATTGAGATTTATTTTGTTTTTATAAACGTATGTATATTTTACAAACTTCCTTAAACCAAAAAAGAGCAACACAAAACTGAATTTAATATTCAAAGGCCAATAATGGTCAATTTCATGGTTACAACAAAAAATAGCGAAGGGCCGATAAGGACCTAGTTCATTGGTCGAACAAAAAATACAATTAATGTCAAATAGGGCCAGGATGATAGTTACAACAAAAGTCAAGCATGTTTTTTTTTGTTGCAACGGTAGTTTAATTAATGCGGGGATTGAACCCATGACCTTTTGGTCACCAGCTCAACCCTATGCCAATTGAGCTATGCTCGGTTTGGCAAAAGTCAAGCATGTTACAAACATTAATTACAAACAAAAGTCGTGAGAGCACACAATAAGTTCAAGGAATATGGGTCATTCAAATTTCTCGGCCTAAAAGATACATGCAATAGTCCCATTTGTCATCCATTGGGAATGACAAAAAGCTGGTAGTCTTGAGCACATCCGTAAATAAGATGTCCATCAACGTTATTCTGTCATGTCTTGACAACGTTGGTGTCAATTCTTTAAGAATGTCTGCGACCTTTGTGCGTCGGTTTTCTTCAATAGCAAAGTTTGTTTCAGGCAATGATGCGAGACGCTCCAACTGTGAATTCTGCAATGATGCAATACGTTCAAGTTGTGAATTTTGCATGTCCATTGACGTGCGTACGATTTCTAGCATATCAGATTGATACGATGAACGTTTTCTTTTGCTTCCACGCGACGTTGTGGCCGATCTCTGCATCCTGCTAGTTGGCGTCCCGATATTTTCTTCCTCATTCAGATTGCTTGCTATGTTGACAAATGGGGGTTCAGGTACATAATATTCTTGAGATATTCCCATCTCTACATCTGCCCACAGTGGCTCGGCAGCATTCGATGCCATATCACCTGGGGTCTCTGCACCTGCCCCCGTCGCGCGGTCTTTCCCGAATACGAACGCCAACTCATCAAAATGGGGGAATGATTTATTCCGGAGTCCCTTTGCATTTGGATGACTCTGCATGTCCAAACAAATATATTATTACGTGTAGGTAGTAGTGTACTAATATGTATGATTTGAATGAGTAGTCTTACCCTGACCCATGTGTCGAAGACATCTTTCTCCGCCTCCACGCACTTGAAGTCATCATTCCACCCGAATCCACTGCACCCGGGACCGAGCATCTCAGCAATGGCTGTATATTTCTTCTTCAGGCTTTTCACCCTACAGTCTATCGTGGTTGTTGATTCAATTGGACAATTAGGTATTTTTTTCCTTCAGCAATCGCAACAGATGTGATAGGTGCCCGGGCCTGAACGTGCCATTGTCCGACCTCCATCCCTCCTGGACCATTCGAGTGAGGCAATCCACCAGCTTGGCATCCTCGGATCTGGTCCACGTGTGCTTCGTCATTTTCCCGACACCTGTCATTTCCCTACATGCATATATACATATCATCTCCTAATTAACTAATTTGTTGGATTATATTGCAATAATAATGAGGATAATAAGTGAAATAAAACATTCAATTAATAAGATAAAAGAGGGAATTCAAATGTTCACATTCGATGTAAGTACATTAGCCACTTAAAAGATCATGGTAAAAAAAGATCGAGTCCAATTCTTAAAATAACAATAATTGTCATCATTGATGCTCACGATTGTGTCCATTCAGCAAACATTCGTTCAGCCATTTCATCCCGATTCTTGCTCCATTCGTCAGAATTTTCAATGAAAGTTATATTATCTCCATCTAAGGGAGTTGAAGGTGAGTCTTCCTCTCCCCATCTCCCGAGTGATAAGATTGTGGATGAGGCAGCATGCCGTTATTGTTCGGCATTGGGTCTGAACAGAGTAGAATGATTTCCCTCGCAAAATGGCCCATCTTCCTTTCAACACACCGAATGCCCTCTCGATTATGTTCCTTGCAGACGAGTGCTTCATGTTAAAAAACTCTCTCGGACTAGTCGGTGCATTCCCTGCTCCACGCCATTCAGAGAGATGGTATCTTTCCCCTCTATACGGTGTTAAAAACCCCTCCGCATTTGGGTACCCAGCATCACATAGGTAATAATATCCTGTTGAATGTGAATCATTTAACACGTTACCCTATCAGTTGTGCATTTCAAAGAATAACACGTATTAAGTTTACTTTTCTTGTTTTATTACCCTTGGGAACCTTCAATCCATTAGGTCTTGATATTGCATCCCTAAGAACTCGAGAATCTGCTGCGGACCCTTCCCATCCAGGCATTACAAATATAAACTCTCCACTCGGAGAACAAACAGCAAGCACGTTAGTTGCAATTTCACCCTTCCTTGTCCTATATCTCGGTCGATCAACGACACTAGCATTAACTTTAATGTATGTGCCGTCCAATGCCCCCAAACAATTCTGTATTGGAAAGACATACCATACGAGAGTGATGTATAAAATTCTAAATCGCTCTACACGATATAATGGAAGGTTGTTAATATTAGGTATACCTCGAACCATTTCCACCTCGCATCGGTGCAAGAGTCCGAGATTGGCTCTGGTTCTTTCAGCAGAACCTCTTGAAGTCGCAATACTACGCTAAGTACGGAATTGAAGTGCCTAGACACCGTCTCGCCGGACCTTGCAAATTGTCTATGAATTACACGATTCTTAACATCATGTGCAAGGATGTGCAAGAACATAGCGACCATCTCCTCAACATCTACGTACTCCGTCCCTACTAAACCGCCTATTGTTCTAAGCATATTACAGAGGACCCTAAAACAACTTATATCCATCCTCGTAGTCTCTCGACAAGCTAGGTCACTTTCGAAGATCATACGAGAGAAAGTTAGGTGCCTAAATTGATGTCTAAGGTATGCTGGTTGTTGTTCTATCCTACGATGGTCATTAAGTAACAGATTCAACTGTAACAAGTTTTGACGTTGTGTTTCCGTAATGACTGTCAATATGGTAATTAGTTCACGGGTATCCATAATAGGATGAATGCGCATATATTTGTTCCTGATACACAAGAGTTGTCATTTCTCATTTATTTCATCCTTGATTATATAAGACATGAGTATCAAAATTAGTTAATTAAAAAATACTATATCCCTTCGTGACTTCCTTAATTTCTATTCAAAGTACAATAGTTGATTAAAAAATATCATTTTTTTTCAATGGCTATTTTTTAAAAAAATACCATAACCTTCTATGACCTCTTCCATTAAAATTCATAAATTTTACTTAATTTTTATTCAAAGGAGATTAGTTGATTAAAAAATACCATTTTTTATATAGTTTTTTTTCAATGACTAATTTTTTTAAAAATATCATAACTCTTCATGATTTTTATTCAAAGTACATTAGTTAATTAAAAAATATCATTTTTTATATAGTTTTTTTTTTCATAAAATATCACAATTTTCTATGACCTCTTTCATTAAAATTCATAAATTTTACTTAATTTTTATTTAAAGGAGATTAGTTGATTAAAAAAATACCATTTTTTATATAATTTTTTTTCAATGATTAAGTTTTTAAAAAATATCATAATTCTTCATGATTTTTATTCAAAGTACATTAGTTAATTAAAAGATATCATTTTTTATATAAATTTTTTTCAATAGTTATTTTTTTAAAAAATATCATAACCTTCTATGGATTCTTCCATTAAAATTCATAAACTTTACTTAATTTTTATTCAAAATACATTATTTGATTAACAGTAAGGGATGATTTTTTTTGTTCACCAAAAATCTGTATTAGTAGGAAAAAAAAATCATTTGATCTAATATTTTAGTTATGAAATTTAAAATAATAGTTACTTTTATTACTTTTGGATTATTTGGATGATTCAAATTGAGTGATTTTTTAACATATTTTGTGGCCAAATTTGATTGTGCAATCGATTTGATTATCTTAAGAAGCTAAAATCAATGTAACACACAAAATTTCAATAATGTACCTTACAAACAACAATGCTTAAAAAAACAATGTTCAAAGTGTGAATAATGTACAATACAAACAAACAACAATGCTTAAAAAAACAATGTTCAAAGTGTGAATAATGTACAATACAAACAAACAACAATGCTTAAATGCTTAAAAAAACAGTGTTCAAAGTGTGAATAATGTACAACGAACAAGAATGCTTAAAAAAAATATTCAAGTGTGAGTAATATACAAAATGAACAAGAGTGTGTTACAAAATAATGTTTGAAGTGTTTCTACAGATAAGAAAAATATTCCGAACCTCAAACAAAGGTATATATGATGTAGGTTGTCGTACCCTGCAAATAATACGAATGCAAAGTATATCAGTATGACGATGTAAATTTGAAAGTATGAAAAATGAAATGAAGGAAGAAGGAATGAGGTCTTTCAATATGGTGATGTAAACTTAAAGCATACAAAATGAAACAAATGAAGAAGGAACGAGCATCTTAGTTTACAAGGTTCTGGTCGAGGAGGTCGAACATGTGGCTGGAAATCAACCCTAAAACCCTAAACTGTAACATTTGAAGAAGATAAATGAATAAATGAACAATATAAGTTTCAGAGAGAAAGAAAAATGAAAAATGAAGAAGGTACTCACGACTTATGAGATGTGCTCAGATTTGGAGTTGTGCTCAAAGGATTCTGATGAGTGATGGTGTGTATATATAGAGGAGGAAATACAATTGAATTACTCGTGGCTTAGTATGGTAGTTGGGTGCACTTATTATATTAGGTGCACCTACTAACTTACTTTAATTAAAGGGAGAGGTTGAAATAACACTGTAATTTAATTTAATTCTCATCATTTTAAAAGATATGGCCTCAGCACAGCACAAATAAAAAATATTATTCATATATTAGTAGCATTAAACACCATACCAACCGAAACAGAGAAGAAGGTTGTCAAATTAAAACATATCTAAAGCACAACACATCACACATGATGATCACATTTATTTAACCAAAATGTCAAAATAAAATTAGGAACCAAATATTGTTAATATTTCAGTAGCATTAAACACTATACCAACCGAAACCGGGAGAAAAGTTGTCAAATTAAAACATATCTAAAATAAAAATGGTAGCATTAGAGATAACATTTCACCAGTTTATTTAACTCAAATGTCAAAACAAAATTAAGAATTGAATATTAATCACATGTAAAAAAAAATGGAAGGAATTGAATATTAATCACAGAAAAAAAAGTAAATTAAATTTGACCTCAGAGATACAAATTTTCATCCATAATAATAAAATTTCTAGGATGAAATGATATGTTATTTGATTTGAAACAATCAATGAAAATATAGGAAAAAATAAGGAGACAAAATCAACAACAAAATGAGGATGAAAAAATCGAGATTAAATTGTGAATTGAGAGTAAAAAAAATATAGATGGATTAGAAAGGAGTTAGACATATAAAAAAATATAAAAAAAAATAAAAAAAAATATAGAGTAAAAAAAAAACATAGAACACATGTAAAAAAATCAGAAATCTTTGTAAAAAAATAACAGAAGACATGTAAACAAAAAAAAAAAAGTAAAAAATAAATAAATTGGTGCTCATCATCGGCCTTCGGGGAAAAAGAAAACATACATGTTCAGAAGCCCCTCACCCTCACCCCCCACCAGGCTCCAAGACGTGAAGACAACCCCTACCAAATACTTCTTTGGCTCCGATGGAACATGCATAGAGCGACAAGGGCTGATACGGCCGAAGCGGCAAGGGGCATGAGATGGGACTTCAGATCTGAAAAAAAAAATGTCAAAAATCAATGTTTGATGTTCAGATCTGGAAAAAAAGAACATGCAAGGGTGGATTATTGGCGAGGGAAAAAGAATCAGAAGAGAAAAATCATTTGGGTTTCGGATTTTAAACAAAAAAAAAAAAAAAACCAAAGAAGAATCGTAGGAAAAAATCCAAACAAAAAATCGTAGGAAAAAATCGAAACCATAAGTCGTAGGAAAAAATCGAGTCGTAGGAAAAAATTGGTGACATACCCGAACGGAGACAACGAACAGATGAAATCGGAGAAGATGAACTGAAAAGTCTTCAACACATTGAGGAGAAAGAGATAAAAGAACAAAACAGAGAAGATGAACCGAAGAGTCTTCAACACATTGAAGGGAGAGAGAGAAAAGAACATACATGTGAGAGAAGAGAGAAGTGAAGCGTGAAAATGAGAGAACTGAGGCGACGTGTACAAAATGAGAGAAGAGAGAAGCGGTAGAAATGAGAGAACTGAGGCGACGTGTACAAAATGAGAGAAGAGAGAAGCGGTAGAAAATGTGAGTTGAGGCGTGAATTTAGGGTTACTGTGCGGACTTCAACAATGTTTACTGTTGAAGTCCGAATGCAGAGTTTATTAAATCCGGAGTTAAATGATCCTTGGCCCAAACGGGGAGTGGACTTCATATGTCCACTCCCCTCAACTCCTTGTCCTTGGGCCAAACAGTCCCTTAAGAAATACATTGCAAAGAATGATGCTACCTTACAAAGTCAGCAAGCTACCCTTAGGAGCTTAGAAAACCAGATAGGGCAACTAGCAAATGAACTAAAAAATAGGCCCCAAGGTAGGTTGCCTGCTGACACTGAAGTACCTAGAAGGGATGGAAAAGAGCAAGTTCAAGCAATTGAACTTCGCAGTGGAAGACCATTGGTAAGCAACACTAGAGATACACCAAAGAGAGTAGAGAATGAAGAGTCTAGTGCTCCACTGGATTCTCTGCCAAACCATGGTCAACCATCAACAAGCACATCAAGGGTGAGGCTGGAACCGATCATAGAGGAACCAGAAGAAATTCCAAGGCCTCCACCTATCATTAGGCGACCTGAAGTGCCTACATATGTGCCACCACCTCCATTCCCTAGAAGGCTGAAGAAAAAACAAGAACAGGAAGTGCACTTTAACAAATTTTTAGAAATTTTAAAACAAGTGCATGTGAATATTCCCTTTGTAGAGGTTTTGCAATCTATGCTTTCTTATGTTAAATTTTTGAAAGATATAATAACTAACAAAAAGATTATTGGTGAATTTGAAACAGTGAATCTTACTGAGGAATGCAGTGCTATACTCCAGAACAAACTTCCAAAGAAGGAGAAGGATCCTGGTTCCTTCACCTTACCAGTTGAGTTGGGAGGCAAGCACTTGGGCAGAGCTCTTTGTGACCTAGGAGCCAACATAAATCTCATGCCCCTATCCCTATTCCGTCAGTTAGGCATAGGGGAAGCACGTTCTACCACTGTCACCTTGCAGCTTGCAGACACATCATCGCATACCCGGAGGGGAAAATTGAGGATATTCTTGTCAAGGTTGACAAATTCATTTTTCTTGCAGACTTCATCATTCTGGACTATGAAGCAGACAAGGAGGTACCGATCCTATTGGGCAGACTATTTCTAGCCACAGGTAGGGCCTTGATCGATGTCCAGAAAGGTGAGCTCACCATGAGGGTTCATGATGAGAAGGTTAAGTTTAGTGTCTTTAAAGCCCTAAGGTATCCTTCTGATTCTGAATCTTGTGCAAGTGTAGATATAATAGATTCACTGATGGAAGACCAACTTGAGCATGAACTGTTAACTAAGCATGCCAATGACTATATACAAATAGATGTAACTGACTTAAACATAGCTGAAATAATGGACATACCTGTGAATAAACCTCAGCATGTTTGTATGACTACTGATTTAACTGAAAGATCCATGAGTCCACTGAAACCATCCATTGAGCATCCACCCCTATTAGAATTAAAACCATTGCCTGATCATCTTAAATATGCATATTTAGGAGAGCATGATACTTTGCCTGTAATCATTTCGTCCAAATTAAGTAAAGAGCATGAAATTTCGCTAATTTTGCTACTAAAGCAACATAAAAAAGTTATTGCATGGACGATTGCTGACATAAGAGGTATTAGCCCTTCCTATTGCATGCATAAGATATTATTGGAAGAAGAACATACACCTAGAGTAGACCACCAACGTAGGTTGAATCCCTCCATGAAGGAGGTAGTGAAAAAAGAAATAATCAAATGGTTAGATGCAGGTGTAATCTTCCCTATAGCTAACAGTCAATGAGTGAGTCCAATTCAATGTGTGCCTAAGAAAGGGGGGGAATGAGAGTAATGAACTAATTCCAACTAGAACTATTACAGGATGGAGAGTCTGTATGGACTATAGAAAATTAAACAAAGAAACAAAAAAAGATCATTTTCCTTTACCGTTTATAGATCAGATGTTAAATAGGATAGCTGGCCGAGCCTACTACTGTTTCTTAGATGGTTATTCTGGATATAACCAAATCACCATAGATCTTGTGGACCAAGAGAAAACAACCTTTACATGTCCCTTTGGAACGTTTGCTTTCCGCAGAATGCCTTTTGGCTTATGCAATGCACCTGCAACATTCCAAAGGTGCATGTTGGCCATTTTCTATGACTTGGATGAATCCATGATAGAGATATTTATGGATGACTTCTCGGTCTTTGGTGATTCTTTTAGTAATTGTTTAGAGAATTTAGGACAAGTCCTAGCTAGGTGTGAAGAGACCAACCTCGTCCTGAATTGGGAGAAATGTCACTTTATGGCGGAAGAAGGGATAGTCCTAGGTCACAGAGTTTCTAGAGCAGGAGTAGGGGTCGATAGGGCCAAGATAGAGATAATAGAGAAGCTAGTGGAGCCCAAAAACGTAAAAGCTATTAGAAGTTTTCTAGGTCATGCGAGTTTCTATAAGAGGTTCATTAAGAACTTTTCAAAAAATTCTAAACCTTTGTGTGAGCTTCTAGAGCTGAACAAACCATTTGTCTTTTCCAAAGAATGTTTCTTAGCATGGACAACCCTTAAGGAAGCCTTAGTCAAAGCACCTATTATAATAGGACCAAATTGGGACTTACCATTTGAGATGTTGTGTGATACGAGTGACTATGCAGTAGGGGTTATGCTAGGCCAAAAAATTGATAAACTAACACATCCTGTATACTATGCAAGTAAGACATTGAATGAAGCACAATGTAATTACACAACCACGGAAAAGGAGATGCTAGCTGTAGTGTTTGCCTGTAAGAAGTTTAGGAATTACATTGTAGGCACTCGGACCATTGTGTATACTGACCATTCTGCATTAAAATACCTAATGAGGAAGACTGATGCTAAGCCTAGGTTAATTAGATTGGTATTGTTGTTGCAAGAGTTTGATTTAGATATCAGAGATAAGAAAGGATGCGAAAATGTAGTTGCTGACCATCTTTCTAGATTGCGGCATAATTGCGATACAATTGCTGAACCCGCAATTTCTGATGCCTTTATCGATGAACATGTCTTTGTGTTAGCACATCGTGATAACGATGAGGAACCTTGGTTTGTTGATATTGCTAACTTCCTTGCCTCGCAGGTACTACCAACTTTCAAGGGAGGGCAAGAAAAGAAAGGTTTTTACATGAAGCTAGGAAGTTCATCTGGGACGATCCTACACTTTACAAGACTTGCGCAGACGGATTACTAAGGAAGTGTGTCTCAGCTGCTGAGGCGAAGTCAGTGTTGCAGCACTGCCATACGTCTCCCTATGGTGGACATTTTGGTGGCCAAAGGACAACTGCAAAGGTGTTCCAAAGTGGCAACTACTGGCCCACGATATTCAAGGATGCGCACGACTATGCGCACAGCTGCGAAGAATGTCAAAGAACAGGTAACCTTAGTCGGAAGGATGAGATGCATCTCACTTACATCTTGGAGTTGGAGCTCTTTGATATGTGGGGCATCGACTTTATGGGACCATTCCCCCCTTCAGCAGGTAATCTCTATATACTTGTAGCTGCAGACTATGTATCTAAGTGGGTAGAAGCCATAGCATGTCCATCAAACGATGCCAAAACAGTCATTAAGTTTCTTAATAGGCATATCTTTACAAGGTTTGGTACACCACGGGCTATAATTAGTGATGAGGGGACTCAGTTTATTAATAAGGCTATGGAAAAAGTGTTAGCTAAGTACAATGTTAGACATAGAGTAGCAACCCCTTATCACCCACATTCGAATGGACAAACTGAAATATCAAATAGGGAGATTAAAAACATACTCGAAAAAGTGGTCAAACCTAATAGAAAAGATTGGTCGTTTAAGTTAGAGGATGCACTTTGGGCATATAGGACTGCATATAAGACACCCCTAGGTATGTCTCCTTATAGACTTGTGTATGGAAAAGCATGTCACTTACCCTTCGAATTGGAAATCAAAGCCTTTTGGGCCTTAAAAGAGCTAAATTAGTGCGTGACCGATGCGGGAACATTGCGGTCTGTGCAATTACATGAGTTAGATGAGCTTAGACATATGTCCTATGAAAATGCAAAAATGTATAAGGAAAAAACTAAAATTTGGCATGATAGTAGACTTAGGATTAAGGACTTTAAGAAGGGCCAGCACGTCTTATTATTCAATTCGAGGTTGAGGTTATTCCCAGGCAAACTTAAGTCCAGATGGTCAGGTCCTTTTGTTATAACTAACGTGTTTGTCCATGGTGCGATTGAGATTAGGAATCTGCAGAATGGGCAACCGTTTATGGTCAATGGTGCACGGTTGAAGCATTACTACGAGGAAGGAGATGTGAAGACTCTCTCGGCCTTCCTCTTATCTGAAGCTTGAAAAGCAAACCTAGAGGGGACGAGTGATTACTGTGCTCGTCCATGTGAAGGCTATGCCTTAGTTTTTTTTTTCTTTCGTATTTCTTCGGTTTTTCTTTTGTGTGTTTATGTGTGATTTTTATTACAAATTTTGTGTTAATTTTGTACCTTTTTAATAGTTGATCGAAAGAGGGATTCAAGGAGATGAATCAAGGGAAAAGAATCGATGAAGAAATCGGGCCGAATCAAAGATTTAGTTGTTTGAATCTTGGAATTCAAATCAAGAAAATCCCCAACGGCCAGGCCATTTAATTGCGGTAGATTTGCTGAAATCGCAACAGAAAGAGCCGTTGGGATCCACTTGATTACAAATAGCCGTCAAATCAGCTTTGCCCCCTACGCTTTCTTCATTCGCTGGACTTCAAGAATCAGTCATCTTCTTCCTCTGCATCCCCTACCTTCAGATCTCTCCAAACCAACAATGGTGCTTACACGAGCTGAGCGATCTGCGTCCAAAAAGAAGTCGCCTGACGCAGAAGAGGCCGCTAGGGAGGCGCTGCTGTCCTTAGCAGACGCCGAAGCTGCCGGTGCGGCGGAAGAAGTGGAAGGTGGTGACCGAAATCCCTGCTGGGCCGTCTGAACCAGTCGGCACCCCTAAGAAACGTAAATGGTCGCTTGCTGTGGAGGCCCCGATCAAAGAAAAGACTCCCACCGAGGAGAGTTATGGGAGTGGTCGGCCATCTTACGAGACGGCCAGAGAAGAGGGACTTACTCCATGAGAAGGGTTTTCTTGATGCACTGGCAGACTTGCCGCAATTCTTGCGCGCAGGGATCGCCAACCATGGCTGGGAAGAGCTGTGCAGACCGCCCATCCCTTCCTACTCCGACATGGTGTATGATTTTTACGCCAACCTGACGCACCCCGAGGACGGTTTGTCCATGGTGAGGGGGATTGAGGTCGATTTTTCAGCCAAGGCTATCAATGAAGTTTATGCCCTCAAAGGGCATAAGTACACTGATTATGCGAGGATCATCGACTCACCATCTGAGGCTGTCTTGGAAGAAGCCCTGCGCATCATAGGCCAGCCTGAGGCGGCTTGGACAATCTCAAGGAATGTGAAGCACACCCTGATGAGTGCGACCCTCAAGGCCAAGGCGGCCTTCTGGTTTTCCTTTGTGCCAAGGCGTCTCTCCCCTGTAACCCACGAGACAACCATAAACCAGGGGAGATCTTTGCTGGTGTATGCCATTATGAGGGGCCTCACCATAGATGTTGGAGAGGTCATTGCAGCCTCCATAGCCGACTGCACAAAGAAAGGTAAGGGCCCTCTCTTCTTCCCAAACACCATTACTAAACTCTGTTTGCGTGTAGGTGTGCCCATCGAGAGGAAGGAGAGGCAACTGGCCTACACAGGTCATCTGGAACTGCCCACAGGCTTGCGGTTGCGACAGAGAGGTAACATGGAGTTTGAGCTGGACGGATTGGCTGCTGCTCAATCACTCTCCATGGCCTGCTTAAGGGACCTCCAGCAAATGATGGCGCAGTGGGCTGAATACGCGCAGGCGAGGGACAAAGACGTGGTTGATCAATTGGGATGCATCTTCCCTGCCTTCCCCACTAATCTATTGAAGCCGTGGGCACCTCCGAGGGAAAGGAAGGATGATGATGAGGATGTTTGAGTGCCAGTCTGAAGGGCACTCGAGGGAGTACTTCTGTTCCCTCTTGAGAAAAAAAAAAAAAAAAACCTGCTTTTCGTTAACTTGTGACTGATGTTTTTGAATCAAATGCTTGTTTTGTTTTTAATTTCTTTTGGTTGTTTAGGATATTTTAATATAGGTAGATGGTATCTTAGTAGCTAGCTTGTTTTTGAATAGTTTAGTATGTTTTTGAATCAAATGCTCGTCACTCTATGTTTGTTGGAAAAATACTTTCCACCATCAATTTTCATCATTTTGGTGCACCTTACCGTGCATCTAGTGAGAAAAGTAGAAGTGTGTGGCCGATTTATTTAAGATGGATGTATCCTTTAAAGGTAAGCATATGATTCATATAATATTATTATGTATTAATATAATATATTTTTTTAAGTCATTGATGATTTTATTTCATTTGTTTGAAGAGTACATCATGCCACTTAGCAGTAAGCTCAATTTTGAACATTGTTGCAGTCGACACAATGTTTGAAAGGATGGAGAATGAGAGAGTTTGATATGAATGATTTTGGCAATCCAATTCATATCCATGATGAAGCTCAAGGAAGTCAACCCATGGAGTAAGGACCAAAGTCATTAAAGAAGACAAATGCATGAACTTTATTTTGTCACAAGCCCAAATTTATGGAAGTATAACCAAGGGGTCTTTATCTTGGGAATTGCCTAAGGGGTTTAAGTGTTTGTGATTCAAGGGTTCGTATAACCAAGGGGTTCTTGATCCAATTCACTCGGGTTTTGTATTAGAGTCTATGACATACTTTTAGGAAAACATAATGTCAAGGTTCTTGTGAAGATGATTATGGACAAGAAGACATTCCTATTCCTATTCCGATGAAGGGGAAAATGGAGACTTTTTTCGTTTGCTAAGATAACTTGGTTACTTGGCCTCGTAGCCTTGTTATTCCCACAGCCGAGAAGGAATATTACTCAAGCAAAGTATTTAAATGTAAAGGTTCTCATTGACCTCGTAGCCTTTTTATTCCCATATTTACCGCATTTTACTTATATATTGTGTTTTTTATAGGATCCTAAACCGATGGCATGAATCACACATAGTTTTCCTAGTGAATTATTTGTTCCTCCATGCATTAAGTTGTTGTATCGGTACAGTGAAACACTCGATAAGGATCAGTCCTTGCGGGTTCCTTTAAGTGAAGATGTATTTGGAAAAGGGTTAACCCTCTACGTTATGTCAGACAATATCATGAAATTTTGTGCAATGGTAGAGATATCAAATACATGCATATTAGTATATATTGTGTAAGTACATATTCTTAATCATACTATAATTTTAGTTATAGAACGTTATCTATAGTCTCATGCATCTGTGGAAAAATGTGAGGTTTCTTTGAAAATCATTCTGTTGAAATATTCTTCCTTGACAATGGCTCTGGTTGCTTATTCATGTTTGGGACGCTACTGACAAGATTTGGTTTAGATTTCTGAAAGAGGAGAGTTAATTTGAAAACAATTTCAGAGACCTCGAGTTCTTGAGGAGTGAAGTCGGAATCGAGAGACTTGGCCATGGTGAGGAATTTTAGCTAGCAAAATTTAACGGGAGAGATTCCAATAGTTTTGTTGTGAAGGAGATTAGAGATTTTACATATATATATAATGGAGAAAGTGTTTCTCAAAACCAAATAGGAAAAGAATTTTGTAAAAGGATGTGGTGTGGAATGGACTCCTTCTCCTTTTTCATTATTTTTTTTAACTAAAAAACATGCGATTATCATTTTTTTTTTTTGACAACGATCGTCAAGTGGTGTGGTGTGGCTCATTCTCCTTTTTCATTGTTTTTTTTAACAAGAAAAAATGTGATTACCAATTCTATTTTTTTAGAACGATTGTCAATTTTGAGAGTAAGAATCAAAGCTTCAGGTTTTGTTATTTGCGCCAAACCGAGCATAGCTTAATTGATATAAGATTGTGTCCTTAACTAAGAGGTCATGGATTCAACCCCCGCATTAATTCAAATACCTTTGCAAAAAAAAATGTTATTTGCTCAAATCAATTTAGCGGCTTCAAAGTTTCATGTTTTTTTGTTCGATTTATTTATTTATATTTTTATTTCATATTGTTGATACATTAATATCTGAGATTTGTTTAGGTTTGCTTATTTGATCAATTTGAGCGATTTTTATTGTTTGACACTTTGGCAAAAACCATTAGGTTTTATTTATTTATTTTTATTTAATTATATCACTGATTTTGTTTTGTTTTTTGAATTTATATTTCAATTTGGTTGGCATAAGTGTCTAACGACTATATTCTCATTTTGGCATTTCTTTGTTCCACCTGAATTGGGAGACAAAAAAAATAGTCGAACATGATAATATTTCACTCCAATTACTTAAAAAAATAAGTTAATTTTAAATTATGCTAAAAAAAAATAATTGAAAAAGAAAAAAAATGTAGGTGTTATAAAACGAGAATAGAACAACAAGAATAAGAACACTAAAGATAAGAGAATGAGATAGCAAAGTAGAGATAAATCAATTTGTATTCAATTGATTTGAGGTGTGTTTGAAAGACTTCACACAAGCTCTATTTATACAAGTATTTGATGACTAAACTTAGGTCATTGATGACCAACTTTGAGAGTCTTAATGTTATTCATAAAGAGATTGAGTCATGGGGAAGACTTACAAAAATGAGGGAGTTGAATATATATATACCATATCTATATATCATGTTTATGGATATCTATATATACTATATATATATATATATCATCTATATATCATGTTTATGGATATCTATATACACGATGTATATATCATGTTTATGGATATCTATATACACCATGTATATATCATGTCTATAACATTCCTCCTTAGATATCCATTGTATGTAATATATGCGTCGTTAAAACCTTACTAGAAAAAACCCAATGGGAAAAAATCTAGTAAAGGAAGAAGAGTGCAGTATACATATACTTTAACAATTGTCTCGTTAAAAATCTTGCTAGAAAAACCCGTAGTCAATGGAAAAAGAGTGCAGTATTTTTACTCCCCCTCATGGAAATACATGACATGAGATCTTCGAGTCTTCACATTTCAATGTGGTGCAACAACTTTTCGAATGTTGTGGTTGATAACGCCTTCGTAAATAAGTTTGACAAGTTTTCCTTTGAAGAAATTTGTTGAACGGTGATGTCGCCATTTTCTTCAAGATCAGGAGTGTAAAAGAGCTTCGGTGATATATGTTTTGTTCTATCTTCTTTAATGAATCATCTTTTGATTTGTGCTATCCATGTTGTATTATCTTCGTATAATATTGTTGGACGATTTCGTCAGAAGACAAGCCACATGTTCCACGAATGTGTTGAGTCATTGATCTCAACCATACACATTCTCGACTAGCCTCATGAATTGCAAGAACTTCAGCATGATTCGAAAATGTGGTTGTAATGGTCGACTTTATGGATCACCATGATATAGCAGTTCTTCCACATGCAACACATATAAATTATTTGAGATCTAGCTTTGTGTGGATCAGATAAATATCCCACATCTGCATAACCTATTAGATCAAAATTCAATTTGTTTGAATAAAATAAACTCATATCAATCATTCCTCGAAGATAACAGAGTACATGTGTAACTTCGTTCCAATGTTCTTTTGTTTGAGAAGAATAATATCTAGCTAATATATTGACTGTGAATGTCATATCAAGTCGTGTATTATTAACAAGATACATAAGTGCACATATTGCACTAAGATATGATACTTCAGGACCAAGTAGTTCTTCATTATCTTCTCGAGGTCAAAATATGTCATTTTTCTGTAGGATCTAATGGCAACACTAGAGGGGGTGAATATAGTTATCTAGCAATTTTAAATTTTAAACGTTAAACCACTCAAGCAACAAAAAACGAATCAAAGCAAGCCTATATCATGCAATCTAAGAGATTAAAAATAATTGAAACAAAAATTGAAATGCAAAAAAATAAAAGTAAGAAAGAGAGGACACCGAGAATTTATAGTGGTTCGGTGAATTGCTTACTCCACTCCCCAAGACTTCTTCTTGGGTATTTCACTAAGAGATCCTCTTGCGGGTGAGAACCAAACTGAAAACGACCCTCTTTTTTTTCTTCTTCACCTAGGCTAAAGAGAAACCCGTGATTTTTTTTACTGGTTTAGGATCCAACTAATTTATTTTTCACAAAACCCAAGGTGTACCCACACCTTAATACAAAACCCGAGAAAATAAAACTTACAACGAATTACCTCTAAAAAGATAAGATATTACAGATGAACACAATAGACAAACGCTCGAAAATTTGTCACAAATGTAGGATAATCAAGTTTAGGAGTATGTGAGAGATTTGCAAGTTGAATTCGATTTTGAGAGCAAAAGATCAAAAATGATTTTGCTAGGATTTTTTTTTCTTGGAAATTGCTCACTTTTCAAAAATGAGAATGACTGCCATTTTAAAAAGAAAATCTTCAAAACTAGCCATTAGATTTAGGGTAAGATGAATGACTAAACTTAGACTCCTTAGACTTGTATGGGTGAGAGTGGAAGACTTGAGGTGTGTTTGGAAGACTTAACACAAGCTCTATTTATACAAGTATTTGATGACTAAACTTAGGTCATTGATGACCAACTTTGAGAGTCTCGATGTTATTCATAAGGAGATTGAGTCATGGGGAAGACTAACTAAAATGAGAGAGTTGAACATGATGGAGCGCATGTAGCGCAGCGGAAGTGAGTCAGATCATTGGCACTCTAATTTCATAAAAAAAAAAAATTTACAACATGTTAGGGTGGGTGATTGAACCTAGGACCTCATGGTCACTAGGCGATACTTAGATAAACTAGAAACATGCTCAAAACTTGGAAAATAAGAAATAAGAACACATACCTTTTTAGTTCAAATTTCTTCAAATCCAACGCTCGTTTCTTCTCACAAACTCTTCGATTCATCTCTCGAACTTTTCCAGAACAACCTCCGGTAGTCTCGCTATCCTCGAGCCGAGCAAAAGAGTGGTGAGACTCCTTTACAAGAGAAAATACTTTGGAAGAAGGAGATGAGAAGGTGTATGTGATGAGGGCTTTGTGATAAATATCTAACACTTAGATTTCCAATTTCTCAAGTAACATGAACTCTTCATCAACCTCTCATTCATATATTCAAACTCTTTGAATAATTCATCAACCTCTCATTCATATATTCAAACTCTTTGAATAATTCATCAACCCATTTGAAGTTCATCCAATTTATAGGTCATCCACATGCAACAAACTCTTTGCTTAACATGACACCTCAAATTGGATGGATTAGTCTTCAACCAAGTGTTCCACAATTGATGAGTTTATGCATGTGGCTGGTGATTCACAATCCACTTCACAACTTAGATAAAATCACTGAACTTGGATAAATCCACTCAACTTGGATAATCTCATTTGTATTATTTTGTCATTTTAAAAATTAATTTTAATAAACAAAATCAATTTTAATTAATTAGAATTTTTAATTAATTAATATTATTATTTAATACAATATCAAATATTAATTAAATAATAAGACTAATCTCGGTTTCTTAAACTAACTTCTCGCACATGAATCCCTATTCATGTATTAGACCGATCCCATATTTAAATCATATTTAAATATGTCCATCATTCTTCCAAAAACGAATTTGAAATAAATTCACTTTATTCAATAACAACTTTACTCAATAAATATCAATAACAATTTTATTGCATAAATAGAATATACATTCGGTTTACAAACCATGAGTTTTAGGACATAAAACCCAACATAAAATATATATACCATATATATACGATCTATATATCATGTTTATGGATATCTATATATACCATATATATGTCATGTATATATCATGTTTATAACAAGTGCCAATGCACGTACATACACTAGTTTCTTAAACACTCAATCATTAACATACCCCCTTAAAATAGAAGTCTTTTTTAAAGGATGCAACCCCAGCACAAGGCAAGTGCTAAATTCGTCAGTTGGTGGTTTCATGCTTTCTAAAAGCTATAATGAAGCCTATGGGATTTTGGAGAAAATCTCAGCCTCTCACTGTAGGTGGTCAGATGATCCAGTAGAGCCGAGTAGAGCTCAAGACAAGGATGCACTCAATGCCATGAGTAGCCAAATAAACGCCCTGACCAACCTAGTCAAACAAATGGCTCAAACCAATCTCCAAACCAGTGTCAACACCGCCGCAGCCATTTCAATGGGCACATCAAATAGTCAAGGTGAGACACTAATTTGTGGGTTCTGTGGGGAGGAGCACCTGTATGATTACTGCCCTGGGAATCCAGACTCAGTCTGCTATGTTGGAAGTCAACAGCAGCCTAGGAACAACCCCTACTCTAACACTTACAACCCTGGTTGGAGAAACCACTCAAATCTTTCTTGGGGCGAACAACAAAACACTAACCAAAGTCAAAACCAACCAAGGCCGAGTGGAACACCTGGTTTCACTCAACAAAATAACCAATACATGTACCAAAAACTATATAACCCTCCAATGGGGTCATCAGTAGAAAATTTACTTAAGGAGTACATTGCAAAGAATGATGCTACCTTACAAAGTCAGCAAGCTACCCTTAGGAGCTTAGAAAACCAGATAGGGCAACTAGCAAATGAACTAAAAAATAGGCCCCAAGGTAGGTTGCCTGCTGACACTGAAGTACCTAGAAGGGATGGAAAAGAGCAAGTTCAAGCAATTGAACTTCGCAGTGGAAGACCATTGGTAAGCAACACTAGAGATACACCAAAGAGAGTAGAGAATGAAGAGTCTAGTGCTCCACTGGATTCTCTGCCAAACCATGGTCAACCATCAACAAGCACATCAAGGGTGAGGCTGGAACCGATCATAGAGGAACCAGAAGAAATTCCAAGGCCTCCACCTATCATTAGGCGACCTGAAGTGCCTACATATGTGTCACCACCTCCATTTCCTAGAAGGCTGAAGAAAAAACAAGAACAAGAAGTGCACTTTAACAAATTTTTAGAAATTTTAAAACAAGTGCATGTGAATATTCCCTTTGTAGAGGTTTTGCAATCTATGCCTTCTTATGTTAAATTTTTGAAAGATATAATAACTAACAAAAAGATCATTGGTGAATTTGAAACAGTGAATATTACTGAGGAATGCAGTGCTATACTCCAGAACAAACTTCCAAAGAAGGAGAAGGATCCTGGTTCCTTCACCTTACCAGTTGAGTTGGGAGGCAAGCACGTGGGCAGAGCTCTTTGTGACCTAGGAGCCAGCATAAATCTCATGCCCCTATCCTTATTCCGTCAGTTAGGCATAGGGGAAGCACGTCCTACCACTGTCACCTTGCAGCTTGCAGACAGATCCATCGCATACCCGGAGGGGAAAATTGAGGATATTCTTGTCAAGGTTGACAAATTCATTTTTCTTGCAGACTTCATCATTCTGGACTATGAAGCAGACAAGGAGATACCGATCCTATTGGGCAGACCATTTCTAGCCACAGATAGGGCCTTGATCGATGTCCAGAAAGGTGAGCTCACCATGAGGGTTCATGATGAGGAGGTTAAGTTTAGTGTCTTTAAAGCCCTAAGGTATCCTTCTGATTCTGAATCTTGTGCAAGTGTAGATATAATAGATTCACTGATGGAAGATGTTGCGTGCTCAATGTTTAAAATAAAGATGCAAGAATAGAGCACTCAGAACATGCAAGCATACATGATCTTGTAGCAAGTAGTAAGTATTTTTTCATTCGTTTTCCCACAGAGATTTATTATTAGTTACTCGCGAAGTGGATTGTTAAGCAATAATGGGTGGAATTGATGGGGTAGATTTGGTTTTTAATTGCCTAATTACTACGAAATATGTAAAGGATAGCAACATGAATAAGTGCAAGTCAATGATAAACTCAAATGGAAAGAGAAGAGATTAATAAACGAAGAGGAAAATGGCTAAGGCAGAATTTTTAACTAAGGGAATTGCGAGAACAGCAATTCTACCGCAATGTTCTTAACAGCGAATGTGTGTAAAATGTGGAAACAAGGGCTACTAACGACTACCCTATAGACTTTTTCATACGATTCTCAAGCATTAGATCAACTCTCTATGCATCAAACTAACTCATTCTCATGTATCTTCCGATTTCATGCATTAGATTCTTTAGTTTACTCATGTCCAAGTAAGGTCTTAAGCATCTTGTTAAAACAGTAAGTTATGATTTGTACTAGGAAAACGCCTATTCCTAGGTCGTTTTCTGGCTACCTTGAGAGGCTAGCATGAGTGTATGACTCTGAACTCTTACTCCTTCCAGAGGTTAGGAGTTATTTGGACAAAATGGATGGCCAATCGAAATCGCCCGTGGTATGAAGCTTACATACAATCAATGCATTCGAGGGCTATCCTACATGCTTGGTTCACGTGTTTTAGCCTATAGTATTGTCATTAGCATGCCCCTATGTGACTTAGTTACTCATGGATGTAGATAGAATAGAAATATTAGATGAAGAAGACATGCTTAGAAGAAGATTAAAGACAAAACAGAAAGGAAAAACAGTAGAAAGAGAAGACAACGAGATTGCGAAATAATGAATTGTGCTTTTGATTAACTAATCGTTGGAACGAAACAAATGAAGACTTAGAGTTACTAACGTAAAGACAGAAAGCAACGAAATGGAATGGATTAACTAATGGAAAAGAAATAACAACGAACGGTGCTGGAAATAGGAAACTAAAACAGAAAGCAATGAAGTTGAGCGTGATCGCTTCGACGCAGATGCCTCGGCTGAAGGGAGAGAAAGGGAAGCCTTGCTTGGATGAATCCAATCAGAAGAGAAGATGAATCTTCTCTCCTTCCTATCAGATTGTCGACTCCAACAGCTAAGCTTTCCAACCCAACAGACGGAAGAGAAAAACAGGAGAAAGAATTTTGCTGCGAAGAGACTTCTACGCTTTTCAGATGTTTTTCAACCTTCCACTTTGACCTCCTTTTATAGTATTCTGCAGGTGCGATTGGGCCAAGGAGAACCATCCATTCTCAACGTCGTACTTCTACTTGGTTGGAGGAGAAAGAACGAATCCCTGAAATATCGGATCTCAACAGAAAAAGGTTAGTCAACTTACGGATTTCACTTAAAACATTGCGGTTTTAGCAATGTTTCCGCAATGCCTCCGCAATGCACAGTTTTCATTCTTCTAACTTCGTTTTTCATTCTTTTTCTTTCCTTTTGCATACAAGTCCTAATTAAGCTTCATTCTTCTAATTCTCATATATAAGCATAGATTCAAGCTAAATCCTATAAAAAATACTTACAAATGCACAACTTCTTATCACAAATAAGTCCTAAAATAATCACTTTTGGAGACGTAACAGAAGACCAACTTGAGCATGAACTGTTAACTAAGCATGCCAATGACTATATACAAATAGATGTAACTGACTTAAACATAGCTGAAATAATGGACATACATGTGAATAAACCTCAGCATGTTTGTATGACTACTGATTTAACTGAAAGATCCATGAGTCCACTGAAACCATCCATTGAGCATCCACCCCTATTAGAATTAAAACCATTGCCTGATCATCTTAAATATGCATATTTAGGAGAGCATGATACTTTGCCTGTAATCATTTCGTCCAAATTAAGTAAAGAGCATGAAATTTCGCTAATTTTTCTACTGAAGCAACATAAAAAAGCTATTGCATGGACGATTGCTGACATAAGAGGTATTAGCCCTTCCTATTGCATGCATAAGATATTATTGGAAGAAGAACATACACCTAGAGTAGACCACCAACGTAGGTTGAATCCCTCCATGAAGGAGGTAGTGAAAAAAGAAATAATCAAATGGTTAGATGCAAGTGTAATCTTCCCTATAGCTAACAGTCAATGGGTGAGTCCAATTCAATGTGTGCCTAAGAAAGGGGGGATGACTGTAGTAGTGAATGAGAGTAATGAACTAATTCCAACTAGAACTATTACAGGATGGAGAGTCTGTATGGACTATAGAAAATTAAACAAAGAAACAAAAAAAGATCATTTTCCTTTACCGTTTATAGATCAGATGTTAGATAGGATAGCTGGCCGAGCCTATTACTGTTTCTTAGATGGTTATTCTGGATATAACCAAATCACCATAGATCCTGTGGACCAGGAGAAAACAATCTTTACATGTCCCTTTGGAACGTTTGCTTTCCGCAGAATGCCTTTTGGCTTATGCAATGCACCTGCAACATTCCAAAGGTGCATGTTGGCCATTTTCTCTGACTTGGATGAATCCATGATAGAGATATTTATGGATGACTTCTCGATCTTTGGTGATTCTTTTAGTAATTGTTTAGAGAATTTAGGACAAGTCCTAGCTAGGTGTGAAGAGACCAACCTCGTCCTGAATTGGGAGAAATGCCACTTTGTGGTGGAAGAAGGGATAGTCCTAGGTCACAGAGTTTCTAGAGAAGGAGTAGAGGTCGATAGGGCCAAGATAGAGATAATAGAGAAGCTAGTGGAGCCCCAAAACGTAAAAGCTATTAGAAGTTTTCTAGGTCATGCGGGTTTCTATAAGAGGTTCATTAAGAACTTTTCAAAAATTTCTAAACCTTTGTGTGAGCTTCTAGAGCTGAACAAACCATTTGTCTTTTCTAAAGAATGTTTCTTAGCATGGACAACCCTTAAGGAAGCCTTAGTCAAAGCACCTATTATAATAGGACCAAATTGGGACCTACCATTTGAGATGTTGTGTGATGCGAGTGACTATGCAGTAGGGGTTATGCTAGGCCAAAAAATTGATAAACTAACACATCCTGTATACTATGCAAGTAAGACATTGAATGAAGCACAATGTAATTACACAACCACGGAAAAGGAGATGCTAGCTGTAGTGTTTGCCTGTGAGAAGTTTAGGAATTACATTGTAGGCACTAGGACCATTGTGTATACTGACCATTCTGCATTAAAATACCTAATGAGGAAGACTGATGCTAAGCCTAGGTTAATTAGATGGGCATTGTTGTTGCAAGAGTTTGATTTAGACATCAGAGATAAGAAAGGATGCGAAAATGTAGTTGCTGACCATCTTTCTAGATTGCGGCATAATTGCGATACAATTGCTGAACCCGCAATTTCTGATGCCTTTATCGATGAGCATGTCTTTGTGTTAGCACATCGTGATAACGATGAGGAACCTTGGTTTGTTGATATTGCTAACTTCCTTGCCTCGCAGGTACTACCAACTTTCAAGGGAGGGCAAGAAAAGAAGAGGTTTTTACATGAAGCTAGGAAGTTCATCTGGGACGATCCTACAGTTTACAAGACTTGCGCAGACGGATTACTAAGGAAGTGTGTCTCAGCTGCTGAGGCGAAGTCAGTGTTGCAGCACTGCCATACGTCTCCCTATGGTGGACATTTTGGTGGCCAAAGGACAACTGCAAAGGTGTTCCAAAGTGGCTACTACTGGCCCACGATATTCAAGGATGCACACGACTATGCGCACAGCTACGAAGAATGTCAAAGAACAGGTAACCTTAGTCGGAAGGATGAGATGCCTCTCACTTACATCTTGGAGTTGGAGCTCTTTGATGTGTGGGGCATCGACTTTATGGGACCATTCCCCCCTTCAGCAGGTAATCTCTATATACTTGTAGCTGTAGACTATGTATCTAAGTGGGTAGAAGCCATAGCATGTCCATCAAACGATGCCAAAACAATCATTAAGTTTCTTAATAGGCATATCTTTACAAGGTTTGGTACACCACGGGCTATAATTAGTGATGAGGGGACTCACTTTATTAATAAGGCTATGGAAAAAGTGTTAGCTAAGTACAATGTTAGACATAGAGTAGCAACCCCTTATCACCCACATTCGAATGGACAAGCTGAAATATCAAATAGTGAGATTAAAAACATACTCGAAAAAGTGGTCAAACCTAATAGAAAAGATTGGTCGTTTAAGTTAGAGGATGCACTTTGGGCATATAGGACTGCATATAAGACACCCCTAGGTATGTCTCCTTATAGACTTGTGTATGGAAAGGCATGTCACTTACCCTTCGAATTGGAAATCAAAGCCTTTTGGGCCTTAAAAGAGCTAAATTATTGCGTGACCGATGCGGGAACATTGCGGTCTCTACAATTACATGAGTTAGATGAGCTTAGACATATGTCCTATGAAAATGCCAAAATGTATAAGGAAAAAACTAAAATTTGGCATGATAGTAGACTTAGGATTAAGGACTTTAAGAAGGGCCAGCACGTCTTATTATTCAATTCGAGGTTGAGGTTATTCTCAGGCAAACTTAAGTCCAGATGCTCAGGTCCTTTTGTTATAACTAACGTGTTTGTCCATGGTGCGATTGAGATTAGGAACCTGCATAATGGGCAACCGTTTATGGTCAATGGTGCACGGTTGAAGCATTACTACGAGGAAGGAGATGTGAAGACTCTCTCGGCCTTCCTCTTATTTGAAGCTTGAAAAGCAAACCGAGAGGGGACGAGTGATTACTGTGCTCGTCCATGTGAAGGCTATGCCTTAGTTTTTTTTTCTTTCGTATTTCTTCGGTTTTTCTTTTGTGTGTTTATGTGTGATTTTTATTACAAATTTTGTGTTAATTTTGTACCTTTTTAATAGGTAATCGAAAGAGGGATTCAAGGAGATGAATCAAGGGAAAAAAATCGATGAAGAAATCGGGACGAATAAAAGATTTAGTTGTTTGAATCTTGGAATTCAAATCAAGAAAATCCCCAACGGCCAGGCCATTTAATTGCGGTAGATTTGCTGAAACCGCAACAGAAAGAGCCGTTGGGATGCACTTGATTACAAATAGCCGTCAAATCAGCTTTGCCCCTACGCTTTCTTCATTCGCTGGACTTCAAGAATCAGTCATCTTCTTCCTCTGCATCCCCTACCTTCAGATCTCTCCAAACCAACAATGGTGCTTACACGAGCTGAGCGATCTGCGTCCAAAAAGAAGTTGCCTGACGCAGAAGAGGCCGCAAGGGAGGCGCTGCTATCCTTAGCAGACGCCGAGGTTGCGCAGCCCTCAAGGCCGCCGAAGCTGCCGGTGCGGCGGAAGAAGTGAAAGGTGGTGACCGAAATCCCTGTTGGGCCGTCTGAACCAGTCGGCACCCCTAAGAAACGTAAATGGTCGCTTGCTGTGGAGGCCCCGATCAAAGAAAAGACTCCCACCGAGGAGAGTCATGGGAGTGGTCGGCCATCTTACGAGACGGCCAGACAGAGCCCTGAGCCATCCCCGTCGCCACAAACACCGGAGCCTGAAGCTCCACCTGAGGAGCACCACGACTCGGTGCCGAGCGATGAACCGGTGGAGGAAGACGAAGTCTTCTCCCCGTTGAGGGAAGGCAGCCGTGACAGCCCTGCGGAAGGGGGACGAAGCGACTCCATGGATGAGACGTTGGGGGATTGCCTCCAACAAATGACCACCAGGGCGCGACTGAGGAAGAAGGCGTCCAAGATTGTGAAGGCCAAGCGGCCCAAAGCTTCCAAGCGTTCCAAGAAGAAGAAGGTCAGTAGTGAGCCTTCTTTAAAGAAGCTGAAGGTTGAGGCCGCTGAATCAGCCAAGGCAAAGGAGAAGGGGAAGGTAAAATTGTACCCCGAAGTCGATCATCAAGCCGTGCGGTTTGTCTCTCAAGATGCAGAGACCAGGGGCACTGAATTGAGGAAGAGGGACTTACTCCATGAGAAGGGTTTTCTTGATGCATTGGCAGACTTGCCGCAATTCTTGCGCGCAGGGATCGCCAACCATGGCTGGGAGGAGCTGTGCAGACCGCCCATCCCTGCCTACTCCGACATGGTGTATGATTTTTACGCCAACCTGACGCACCCCGAGGATGGTTTGTCCATGGTGAGGGGGATTGAGGTCGATTTTTCGGCCAAGGCTATCAATGAAGTTTATGCCCTCAAAGGGCATAAGTACACTGATTATGCGAGGATCATCGACTCACCATCTGAGGCTGTCTTGGAAGAAGCCATGCGCATCATAGGCCAGTGTTACGTCTCCAAAAGTGACCTTTTTAGGACTTAATTATCTTAGAAAGATGTTCACTCTTAGGTGTTTTTGATAGCATTTAGCCTAAACCTATGCTTAAATATGAGAATTAGAAGAAGGTAGCTAAATTAGGACTTATGTACAATAGGAAAGAAAAGGGTTGAAAACCGAAGGAAAAGAATGAAAAACAAGCATTGCGGAAAAATTGCTGAAGCCGCAATGTTTCAAGTGAAAACCGTAAGTTGACTGATCTTTTTCTGTTAATTTCAGTTATTTCAGGGATTCGTTCTTTCTCCTCCATCCATTCTGAAGTACGACGTTGAAGATTGATGGTTCTCCTTGGCCCAAAGACGTCTGCAGACTACTATAAATAGGGGTCAAAGTCGAGGGTTCAAGCATCATCCGAAAGCGTAGAAGCCTTCTCGCAGCTCCATCTTTCTCCCTGTTTTCCTTTGCCGTCTGTTGGTGTGAGAGTCTCAGCTGTTGGAATCGACAATCTGATAGGAAGGAGAGAAGATTCATCTTCTCTCCCGATTGGATTCATCCAAGCAAAGCTATTCTTTCATCCTCTTCAGCCGAGGCGGTTGCAACAAGGCCTTCAAGCATCTTTACTGCTTTCTGTCTTTCCATTTCTACTTTCCATCTCTGTTTAGTTGTTGTTCCCTTTCTAATAGCTAGAACACTCCATTTCGTTGCTTTCTGTCTTTGTGTTATTTGCTTTAAGCTTTCTTTTGTCCATTCAAACAAACAAGGAATCAAATCACAATTCAGCATTTCACAATTCTTGCCTTTGCGATCTACTGTCTTTCTCTTACTGTTTTGTCTTTAAATTCCTTCTAAGCATGACTACTTCTTCTCTTACTTCTGTTCTGTTTACATCCATGAGTAGCTAAGTCACTTAGGGGCATGCTAATGACAACACTATAGGTTAAAAAACGTGAACCAAGCATGTAGGATAGCTCTCGGAGCATTGATTGTATGTAAGCTTCATCCCACGGGCAATTTCGATTGGCCATCCATTTTGTCCAAAGAACTCCTAACCTCTGGAAGGAGTAAGAGTTCAGAGTCATACTATCACACTAGCCTTTCAAGGTAGCCAGGAAACGGCCTAGGAATAGGCGTTTCCCTAGTGCAAACCTTATCTTTTTGCTTTAACAAGATGCTTAAGACCTTACTTTGATTTGAGTGAACTAAAGAATCTAATGCATGGAATCGGACGATACATGAGAATGAGATAGTTTGATGCATAGTGAGTTGACCCAATGCTTGGGAATCGTATGAAAAAGCCTATAGGATAGTCGTTAGTAGCCCTTAATTCATCACTTTACACACTTTCGCTGTTATTTAAATTGCGATAGAATTGCTGTCTCCGCAATTCTGCTTAAGTTACAATTCTGTCTAGCTGTCTTTGCCTTCATTTATTAATCTCGTCTCTTTTCATTTGAGTTTAGCTTTGACTTGTTCTTGTTTATGTTGCTACCCTCTACATATTCAGTAGGAGATAGACAATTAAAAACCAATTCTACCCCATCAAATCCACCCCTTCTTCCTTAACTTTACACTTCATGAATAGCTTATAATAAATCTCTGTGGGAAAACGAATGAAAAAAATACTTACTACTTGCTATAAGATCATGTATGCTTGCATGTTCTGAGTGCTCTTTCTATCTGATTGCATATTTATTTTAACACATTGAGCACGTAACAAGTTTTTGGCGCCGCTGCCGGGGATTTATTTTAGTGAAAACGAAGTTTGTTAAGTTTGAAACACCAAGTCTATTATCTATTGAAACTAATCTACTTTTCATTTCTTTTGCAGGTACTAGTGGGGTAGTTTATGAGTGAGCCTTCAAGTAGTGATCTAGAGTTCAATCCTGAGCCTGAGAGACTACTTAGAGCTAGAAACAAAGCAAAGAAACGACTCTTTAAACAACCTTCTATACCTCAAATAATACCTGAAACCGAAGAAATGGAAGAGATAGTTCCAAATCAGGTACCTGTCATTCGCAATCCCATCGAAATAGCGAATGACAAGAATAGTGCCATCCTCTCATATTTAGTACCTATGCCTGGGGAGCTGAACCCCAGCATAATCCGTCCTGAAATCACTGCCAACTCATTCGAGTTAAAGCCAGTGATGTTCCAAATGTTGTCCACTGTGGGACAATTCTTTGGAGTGGAAAATGAGGACCCCCACAACCATCTTAGGAACTTCTTAGGAGTTAGTGATACATTCATCATCCCTGGAGTTTCCCAAGAAGCCTTGAGGCTATACCTTTTCCCTTACTCATTGAGGGACAAAGCCAAAACGTGGTTAAACTCATTACCATCTGGATCAGTCCGCAATTGGACAGACTTAGCAGAGAAATTCCTAGTTAAATACTTCCCACCTGATAGGAATTCTACCTTTCGTGATGACATAGTTAAGTTCAAGCAAGCTGATAATGAGTCTCTTCACGAAGCTTGGACAAGGTTCAAAGATCTACTTCTTAAATGTCCACATCATGGCATCCCATGGTGTATCCAAATAGAGGTCTTTTTCAAAGGATGCAACCCCAGCACTAGACAAGTCTTGAATTCATCTGCTGGTGGTTCCATGTTGTCCAAGAGTTACAACGAAGCCTATGAGATCTTGGAGAAGATCTCAGCATCTCACTGTAGGTGGTCAGATGATCAAGTTGAGCCAACTAGAGCTCAAGACAAGGATGCTCTAAGTGCAATGAGCAGCCAAATAAATGCCCTGACCAACCTAGTTAAGCAAATGGCTCAAGCCAATCTCCAACCAAGTGTCAACACCGCTACCGCCATGTCAATGGGCACCCAACCAAGTCAAGGTGAGGCACTTATATGTGGATTCTGTGGGGAAGGGCACCTGTATGAATACTGCCCTGGGAATCCAGCCTCAGTCTGCTACGTTGGAAGTCAGCAGCAGCCTAGGAACAACCCCTATTCCAATACTTACAACCCTGGTTGGAGGAACCACCCAAACCTGTCATGGGGTGGCCAACAGAATGCTAACCAAAATCCTAACCAACCAAGACCAAGTGGAACACCTGGTTTCACTCCCCAACATAACCAATCCATGTATCAGAAACCATACAACCAGCCTGTAGGATCTTCTGTAGAAAACTTACTCAAGGAATACATAGCCAAGAATGATGCTACTTTGCAAAGTCAGCAAGCTACTCTTAGGAGCCTAGAGAACCAAATAGGCCAATTAGCCAATGAACTCAAGAGTAGGCCCCAAGGGAGACTTCCTGCTGGTACTGAAGTGCCAAGGAGAGATGGTAAAGAGCAAGTTCAAGCAATTGAACTTAGAAGTGGTAGACCATTGGTGAGCAACACAAAGGACACACCAAAGAGAGTAGAGAACACTGAGTCTAGTGCTCCACTGGAGTCTCTGCCAAACCAAGGTCCACCATCAACTAGCACATCAGGAGCCAGGCTAGAGCCAATTATTGAGGAGATAGAAGAAATTCCAAGGCCTCCACCTATCCTAAGGCGACCTGAAGTGCCTGCATATGTGCCACCACCTCCATATCCTCGAAGGCTTAAGAAGAAGCAAGAACAGGAAGTGCATTTTAATAAATTCTTAGAAATTCTTAAGCAAGTGCATGTCAACATTCCTTTTGTAGAAGTTTTACAGTCTATGCCTTCCTATGTAAAGTTTTTGAAAGATATTATTACTAACAAAAAAATAATTGGTGAGTTTGAAACAGTAAACCTCACTGAGGAGTGCAGTGCCATCCTCCAGAACAAGCTGCCCAAGAAGGAGAAGGATCCTGGTTCCTTCACCTTACCATAGAACTTGGAGGCAAGCACGTGGGCAGAGCGCTTTGTGACCTGGGCGCCAGCATAAACCTCATGCCCCTATCACTATTCCGCCAGTTGGGAATAGGAGAAGCACGTCCAACCACTGTCACTTTACAACTAGCAGACAGATCCATTGCATACCCAGAAGGTAAGATTGAGGATATTTTAGTAAAGGTTGACAAGTTTATTTTCCTTGCAGATTTCATTATCCTGGATTATGAAGCAGACAAGGAGGTCCCCATCCTATTAGGCAGACCGTTTCTTGCCACAGGTAGGGCCCTGATCGACGTCCAAAAAGGTGAGCTTACTATGAGGGTTCATGATGAAGAGGTGAAATTTAGTGTGTATAAAGCTCTAAGGTACCCCTCTGACCTTGAATCCTGTGCTAGCATGGACGTTGTAGATTCTTTAATGGAAGAACAATTGGAGCATGTATTATTGACTAAGCATGCTCATGAATATGTAGGATTAGAATTAACTGACTTAAACATAGCTGAGATAATGGACATATCTGTAAATAACCCTCAGCATGTTTGTATGAATATTGACTTAACTGATAGAGCCTTAAATCCTTTAAAGCCATCCATTGAGCATCCACCTGTATTAGAATTAAAACCTCTCCCCACTCACCTCAAGTATGCATATCTAGGAAATAATGAGACTTTGCCTGTAATTATTTCTTCTAAGCTAAGTGAACAGCATGAGGTTGAATTAATATTACTACTTAAGCAACATAGGAAGGCTATTGCATGGACTATTGCTGATATTAGAGGCATTAGCCCTTCTTATTGCATGCATAAGATTATACTAGAGGAAGAGCACACACCTAGAGTAGATCATCAACGTAGGCTGAATCCCTCTATGAAAGAGGTAGTTAAGAAAGAAATAATTAAATGGTTAGATGCTGGTGTGATCTTTCCCATAGCTAGTAGTCAGTGGGTGAGCCCTATACAGTGTGTACCTAAGAAGGGTGGGATGACTGTGGTAGTCAATGAGAACAATGAACTGATTCCAACTAGGACTGTCACAGGGTGAAGAGTATGTATGGATTATAGGAAACTAAATAAAGAAACTAAAAAAGACCATTTCCCTCTACCATTTATTGACCAAATGTTAGACAGAATAGCTGGTAGAGCCTACTACTGTTTCTTAGACGGTTATTCAGGTTATAACCAGATCACTATAGACCCCAAAGACCAAGAAAAGACTACCTTTACTTGCCCTTTTGGAACATTTGCCTTTCGCAGAATGCCTTTTGGCTTATGCAATGCACCGGCAACATTCCAAAGGTGCATGTTGGCAATCTTTTCTGATTTGGATGAGTCCATGATAGAAATATTCATGGATGATTTCTCAGTCTTTGGGGATTCCTTTACCAACTGTCTAGAGAATTTAGGACAAGTCCTGGCTAGATGTGAAGAGACTAACTTAGTCCTTAATTGGGAGAAGTGTCACTTCATGGTGGATGAGGGGATTGTCTTAGGTCATAGAGTGTCAAGGGCAGGTGTAGAAGTTGACAGGGCAAAGATAGAAATCATAGAGAAGTTGGTGGAGCCTCAGAATGTCAAGGCCATTAGGAGTTTCTTAGGGCATGCTGGCTTCTACAGAAGGTTCATTAAGGACTTTTCCAAGATAGCCAAGCCTCTGTGTGAGCTTCTAGAGCTAAATAGGCCATTCATCTTCTCTAAGGAATGTTTAGTATCTTGGAAAACCCTTAAGGAAGCATTAGTCACAGCACCTATTATAGTGGGGCCAGATTGGGATCTCCCATTTGAGATGTTATGTGATGCTAGTGACTATGCTGTAGGGGTTATGTTAGGACAGAAGATTGAGAAGCTAACACACCCTGTATACTATGCTAGTAAAACCCTGAATGAGGCTCAATGTAATTATACAAATACTGAGAAAGAGATGCTTGCTGTAGTGTTTGCTTGTGAGAAATTTAGAAACTATATTGTAGGCACTAGGACAATTGTGTACACTGACCATTCTGCCTTAAAGTATCTCATGAGGAAGGCTGATGCTAAGCCTAGGTTGATTAGGTGGGTGTTATTGCTGCAGGAATTTGATTTGGACATTCGAGACAAGAAAGGATGTGAAAATGTGGTTGCGGATCACCTTTCTCGATTGCAGCACAATTGCGAAAAAATTGCGGAACCCGCAATTTCTGATGCTTTTATTGATGAACATGTCTTTGTTTTGACTCATCGTGATAACGATGAGGAACCTTGGTTTGCTGACATTGCTAACTTCCTTGCATCACAGGTATTACCAGTTTTCAAGGGAGGACAAGAGAAGAAGAGGTTCCTTCATGAAGCAAGGAAATTCATCTGGGATGACCCCACACTTTACAAAACATGTGCTGACGGCTTGCTCAGGAAGTGTGTTTCAGCTGCTGAGGCGAAGTCTGTGCTGCAGCACTGTCACACAGCTCCTTATGGTGGACACTTTGGTGGCCAAAGAACAGCTGCAAAGGTATTTCAGAGTGGCTACTATTGGCCAACGATCTTCAAGGATGCCCACAACTATGCCCACAGCTGTGATGAATGCCAAAGAACAGGTAACCTCAGTCGAAAGGATGAGATGCCTCTCACCTACATCTTAGAGTTGGAGCTCTTTGATGTATGGGGCATTGACTTCATGGGACCATTTCCCCCATCCTCAGGTAACCTTTACATTTTGGTGGCAGTAGACTATGTATCCAAGTGGGTAGAGGCCATAGCATGTCCTAATAATGATGCTAAAACAGTCATAAAATTCTTGCATAGGCACATTTTTACTAGGTTTGGGACACCTCGTGCTGTCATTAGTGATGAGGGGACACACTTCATTAATAAGGCTATGGAGAGAGTGTTGGCTAAGTATAACATTAGACATAGAGTAGCTGTTAAGTCTCTGAAAGTGACTTATTTAGGACCCATTTAGCTTAAGAAGATGTACACATTTAGGTGTTTTTGTGAGCATTTAGCCTAAACCTATGCTTTAATATGAGAATTAGAAGAAGGTAGCTAATATAGGACTTATGCACAATAGGTAGGAAAAGGGGTGAAAACCGAAGAAAAGAATGAAAAAATAACCCTTGCGAATGCATTGCGGAATAATTGCGGTGGCCGCAATTATTCAAGTTAAAACCGTAAGTTGGCTGACATTTTTCTGTTTAGATCCGACTTTTCAGGGATTCGTTCTTTCTCCTCCACCCATTCTGATATACGACGTTGAAGATTGATGGTTCTCCTTGGCCCAATCGCACCTGCAAACTACTATAAAAGGGGGCCAAAGTCGGAGGTTCAGTAATCATTCAACGTGCAGAAGTCTTCTCACAGTCCACCATTTCTCTCGATTTTCCCTTGCCGTCTGTTGGAGTGAGTTTCTCAGCTTTTAGAGTCGATAATCTGATAGGAAGGAGAGAAGATTCTTCTTCTCTCTCGATTGGATTCATCCAAGCACGGCTGAATTCTCATCACCATCATTCGAGGCGACTGCCACGAAGATTTCCAGCACACCTTTACTGTTTTCTGCTCTTTCCTTCTTAATTCCATTTCTGTTCAATGTTGTTTTTAGCTTAGTCATTTACTTATTGCATTTCGTTGTTGTCTGCCTTGAATTCATTCTGTTTAAGCTTTCCTTTGTCATTCAAACACTTTAAGTAATCAAAGTAAGTTTCTGCATTTCACAGTTATTCCTTATTCTGCTACGAGTTTGGCTTGCTGTTTTACACACTTTCCCCTTCTAAGCATGTCTACTTTATCTTATATTTCTGTTCTTCATATATCCATGAGTAACTAACTTCATTTAGGGGCATGCTAATGACAGAACTATAGGCTAAAAAACGTAAGTCAAGTAGGTAGATCAACACTCGAACATTGATTATATGTAAGCTTCATCCCACGGGCAATTTCGATTGGCCATCCATTTTGTCCAAAGAACTCCTAACCTCTGGAAGGAGTAAGAGTTCAGAGTCATATAATCATGCTAGCCTTCCATGGTAATCAGGAAACGGCCTAGGAATAGGCGTTTCCCTAGTATAAACTGAACACTCCTGTTTTAACAAGATGCTTAAGACCTTACTTTGAAGTCGAGTAAACTTGAGTCTCTCATGCATGGAATCGGACGATACTTGAGATAGAGTGAGTTTAATGTGTAGAGAGTTGATCCAAAGCTTGATAATCGTAATAAAATGCCTATAGGACAGTCATTAGTAGCCCTTAATTCACCTATCTAACCAGTTTCGCTGCCATTTAATTGCGGATTAATTGCGGTTCTCGCAATTCTGCCAAATTGTCTTCTGTCTAGCTGTTTTCTTATGTGTTTATTGATTTCATCTCTTGACCTTTAAGCCTGATTTTCACTTTAATTTGTTTATGGCATGTTCCTTTATACATTCAGCAAAAAGTAGTTAATTAAAAACCAATTTTACCCCATCAAATCCATCCCATCTTTCTTAACAAACACACTTCGCGAATAGCTAAAATTAAGTCTCTGTGGAAAAAACGAATTAAATATACTTACTACTTGCTGTGAGACCATGTATGCTTGCATGTTCTAAGTGCTCTCTCCATCCTTTTGCTTCTTTATCTTTACACATTGAGCACGCAACAAGTTTTTGGCGCCGCTGCCGGGGACTTATTTTAAGTGAAAACGAAGTTGTTAAGTTTAAGAAAACCAAGTTTGTCATTGAGTGAAACTAATCTGTTTCATTTCTTTTGCAGGTACTGTTAAGGTAGTTTATGAGTGAGCGTTCACATAGTAATTTAGAGTTCGATCCTGAACCTGAAAGATCACTTCGAGCTAGAAATAAAGCAAAGAAACGCCTCTTTAAACAACCTCCTATACCTCAAATCTTACCTGAAAACAAAGAAATGGGCGATTTAGTTCCAAATCCGGCACCTGCCGTTCGCAACCCCATAGAAATAGCGAATGACAAGAATAGTGCCATTCTTTCATATCTAGTACCTATGCCTGGGGAGCTGAACCCCAGCATAATCCGTCCTGAAATCACTGCCCACTCTTTCGAGTTAAAGCCAGTGATGTTCCAAATGTTGTCCACTGTGGGACAATTCTTTGGAATAGAAAATGAGGACCCCCATAATCATCTTAGGAACTTCCTAGGAGTTAGTGACACCTTCCTAATCCCTGGAGTTTCCCAAGAGGCCCTTAGGCTATATCTTTTCCCTTATTCTTTGAGGGACAAAGCCAAAACGTGGCTAAATTCTTTACCCTCAGGATCTGTCCGCAATTGGACAGATCTAGCAGAAAAATTCCTAGTCAAATACTTCCCACCTGATAGGAATTCTACTTTCCGTGATGACATAGTCAAATTCAAACAAGCTCCAAGTGAGTCTCTTCACGAAGCTTGGACTAGATTTAAAGATCTTCTCGTTAAATGTCCACACCATGGCATTCCATGGTGTATTCAAATAGAAGTTTTCTTTAAAGGATGCAACCCCAGCACCAGACAAGTCTTGAATTCATCTGCTGGAGGTTCCATGTTGTCCAAGAGTTACAACGAAGCTTATGAGATCTTGGAGAAGATCTCAACATCTCACTGTAGATGGTCAGACGATCCTGTAGAGCCAACTAGGGCTCAAGACAAGGATGCTCTAAGCGCCATGAGCACCCAAATAAATGCCCTGACCAACTTAGTCAAGCAAATGGCTCAGGCCAATCTCCAAACCAGTGCCAATACCGCCACAGCCATGTCAATGGGCGTACAACCAAATCAAGGCGAGGCACCTATCTGTGGATTCTGTGGGGAAGGGCACCCTTATGAATACTGCCCTGGGAATCCATCCTCAGTCTGCTATGTAGGTAGTCAGCAGCAGCCTAGGAATAACCCCTACTCACAAACTTACAATCCTGGTTGGAGAAACCACCCTAACCTGTCATGGGGTGGCCAGCAAAACACTAACCAAAATTCTAACCAACCAAGGCCGAGTGGAACACCTGGTTTCACTCCCCAACATAACCAGTCAATGTACCAAAAACCGTATAATCAACCTGTAGGATCTTCTGTAGAGAACCTACTCAAGGAATATATAGCTAAGAATGATGCTACTCTTCAGAGCCAGCAAGCTACCCTTAGGAGCCTGGAAAACCAAATAGGCCAGTTAGCCAATGAACTTAAAAGTAGGCCCCAAGGTAGACTCCCTGCTGACACCGAGATACCAAGGAGAGATGGCAAGGAACAAGTTCAAGCCATTGAACTTAGGAGTGGAAGACCATTGGTGAGCATTACAAAAGACACACCAAAGAGAGTAGAGAACACTGAGTCTAGTGCTCCACTGGAGTCTCTGCCAAGCCAAGGTCCACCACCAACTAGCACATCAGGAGCCAGGCTAGAGCCAATTGTAGAGGACGTAGAAGAAATTCCAAGGCCTCCACCTATCTTAAAGCGCCCTGACGTGCCTGCTTATGTGCCACCACCTCCTTATCCTCGAAGACTGAAGAAGAAGCAGGAACAGGAAGTTCATTTTAATAAATTCTTAGAAATACTTAAGCAAGTGCATGTGAATATTCCTTTTGTAGAGGTTTTACAGTCTATGCCTTCATATGTAAAGTTTTTGAAGGATATCATTACTAACAAAAAGATAATTGGTGAGTTTGAAACAGTAAACCTCACCGAGGAGTGCAGTGCCATCCTCCAGAACAAGCTGCCCAAGAAGGAGAAGGATCCTGGTTCCTTCACCTTACCTGTAGAACTTGGAGGCAAGCATGTGGGCAGAGCGCTTTGTGACCTGGGCGCCAGCATAAATCTCATGCCCCTGTCCCTATTCCGTCAGTTGGGAATAGGAGAAGCACGTCCAACTACTGTCACTTTACAACTAGCAGACAGATCCATCGCATATCCCGAAGGTAAGATTGAGGATATTCTAGTTAAAGTTGACAAATTCATTTTCCTTGCAGATTTCATTGTCCTGGACTATGAAGCAGACAAGGAGGTACCCATCCTGCTAGGTAGGCCATTTCTAGCCACAGGTAGGGCACTAATAGATGTGCAAAAAGGTGAGTTAACTATGAGAGTTCATGATGAAGAGGTAAAATTTAGTGTTTACAAAGCTTTAAAATACCCCTCTGATTCTGAGTCTTGTGCTAGCATGGATGTTATTGACTCACTTATGGAAGAACAATTAGAGCATGTCTTATTAACCAAGCATGCTAGTGAATATGTACAAATAGATGTAGATGATCTAAATGTAGCTGACATAATGAACATGCCTGTAAATAACCCTCAGCATGTATGTATGACTATAGATTTAACTGATAGAATTATTAACCCTCTGAAGCCCTCCATTGAGCATCCACCTGTTTTAGAACTAAAACCACTACCAACTCACCTCAAATATGCATATCTAGGAGATAATGACACACTGCCTGTAATTATTTCTTCTAAGCTAAGTGAACAGCATGAGGTTGATTTAATTTTACTGCTTAAGCAACATAGGAAGGCTATAGCATGGTCTATTGCTGATATTCGAGGCATTAGCCCTTCTTATTGTATGCACAAAATTATTCTAGAGGAAGAACACACACCTAGGGTAGATCACCAGCGTAGGTTAAACCCCTCTATGAAAGAGGTAGTGAAGAAAGAAATAATAAAGTGGTTAGATGCAGGAGTAATTTTCCCCATAGCTAGTAGCCAGTGGGTGAGCCCCATCCAATGTGTGCCTAAAAAGGGGGGAATAACTGTGGTAGTCAATGAGAATAACGAACTAATTCCAACAAGGACTGTCACAGGGTGGAGGGTATGTATGGATTACAGAAAACTAAATAAAGAAACTAAAAAAGACCACTTCCCCATACCGTTTATTGACCAGATGCTAGACAGAATAGCTGGTAGAGCCTACTACTGTTTCCTAGATGGCTATTCAGGCTACAATCAAATAACTATAGACCCTAAGGATCAAGAGAAGACCACCTTCACTTGCCCTTTTGGAACGTTTGCCTTCCGCAGAATGCCTTTTGGCTTATGCAATGCACCGGCAACTTTCCAGAGGTGCATGATGGCAATCTTCTCTGAGTTGGATGAGTCCATGATAGAAATATTCATGGATGACTTCTCAGTCTTTGGGGACTCATTTAAAACCTGTCTAGAAAACTTAGGACAAGTCCTGACTAGGTGTGAAGAGACCAACCTAGTCCTAAATTGGGAAAAATGCCATTTTATGGTAGATGAAGGGATTGTCTTAGGACATCGAGTGTCAAGGGCGGGTGTAGAAGTGGATAGGGCAAAAATAGAGGTCATAGAGAAGTTGGTAGAGCCCCAGAACGTCAAAGCCATTAGAAGCTTCTTAGGGCATGCTGGTTTCTATAGAAGGTTCATCAAGGACTTTTCTAAGATAGCCAAGCCTCTATGTGAGCTACTAGAGCTAGGTAGGCCATTCATCTTCTCTAAGGAATGTGTAGTAGCTTGGAAAGCCCTTAAGGAAGCACTGGTCACAGCACCAATCATAGTAGGACCAAATTGGGATCTCCCATTTGAGATGCTATGTGATGCCAGTGACTATGCTGTAGGAGTCATGTTAGGACAGAAGATTGACAAGCTCACACATCCTGTCTATTATGCTAGCAAGACCTTGAATGAGGCCCAATGTAACTATACAACTACAGAGAAGGAGATGCTTGCTGTAGTATTTGCTTGTGAAAAATTTAGAAATTACATTGTAGGAACTAGGACCATTGTATATACTGACCATTCTGCTTTAAAATATCTTATGAGAAAGGCTGATGCTAAGCCTAGACTGATTAGATGGGTGTTATTGCTGCAGGAATTTGATTTGGACATTCGGGACAAGAAGGGTTGTGAAAATGTGGTTGCAGATCACCTGTCTCGATTGCAGCACAATTGCGAAAAAATTGCGGACCCCGCAATTTCTGATGCTTTTATAGATGAACATATCTTTGCTTTGACTCATCGTGATAACGATGAGGAACCTTGGTTCGCTGACATTGCTAACTTCCGTGCATCACAGGTATTACCAGTGTTCAAGGGAGGACAAGAGAAGAAAAGGTTCCTCCATGAAGCAAGGAAATTCATCTGGGATGACCCCATACTTTACAGGACCTGTGCTGATGGGTTGTTGAGGAAATGTGTTTCAGCTGCTGAAGCGAAGTCTGTGCTGCAGCACTGTCATTCATCTCCTTACGGTGGGCACTTTGGTGGTCAAAGAACAGCTGCCAAGGTATTTCAGAGTGGCTATTACTGGCCAACAATCTTCAAGGACGCCCACAACTATGCCCACAACTGTGACGAATGCCAAAGGACAGGTAACATCAGTCGTAAGGATGAGATGCCCCTCACCTACATCTTAGAGTTAGAGCTCTTTGATGTATGGGGCATTGATTTCATGGGACCCTTCCCTCCATCATCAGGTAACTTGTATATTCTAGTAGCAGTAGACTACGTGTCAAAGTGGGTAGAAGCTAAGGCATGTCCTAATAATGATGCTAAGACAGTCACTAATTTCTTGCATAGACACATTTTCACTAGATTTGGGACTCCTCGTGCTATCATTAGTGATGAGGGGTCACATTTCATTAATAAAGCTATGGAGAAGATATTGGCTAAATATAACATTAGGCATAGAGTAGCTACTCCCTACCACCCACACTCAAATGGCCAAGCTGAGATTTCCAATAGGGAGATAAAGAACATTCTAGAGAAGGTAGTTAAGCCTAATAGGAAGGACTGGTCTTTCAAGCTTGAGGATGCACTTTGGGCTTATAGAACAGCATATAAGACACCTCTAGGAATGTCTCCCTATAGGTTGGTATATGGCAAGGCTTGCCACTTGCCACTTGAGTTGGAGAACAAGGCATTTTGGGCCATGAAAGAATTAAATTTTTGTGTGAAGGATGCAGGGACATTAAGATCTTTACAGCTGCATGAACTTGATGAGCTTAGGCACATGGCCTATGAGAATGCCAAGATGTACAAAGAAAAGACAAAAATATGGCATGACAGTAGACTCAGGATCAAAGATTTTAAGAAAGGCCAACTTGTACTGTTATTTAACTCAAGATTAAAGCTATTTCCAGGCAAATTAAAGTCTAGATGGTCAGGTCCCTTTATTATTACTAATGTCTTTGTTCATGGTGCCATAGAGATTAAAAACTTGCAGCAAGGACAGCCGTTTATGGTCAATGGTGCTAGGTTGAAGCACTACTATGAGGAAGGGGATGTAAAGACTCTCTCGGCCTTCCTCTTGACTGAAGCATGAAGTTAGAAACGAGAGAGAACGAGTGGTTCCTGTGCTCGTTTAGTCAAGGCCAATGCCTTAGTTTATTTTTTCTGTTTTTATCGATGATCGTTTGTATGTTTTGTGGTGTAATTTTAATTGCGTATTTAATGTTTGTTTTGTTTGTTTTTGTAGGGAATCGAAAGAGGGGATCAAGGGGAGTAAATCGCACTTTAAAAATCAAGATTCGGTTGGGCCAAATGAAAGATACGGGCGATCAAAGTTTGGATTTTGTATGAAATCTTGTCCCTAGAATTGCGAAAATATTGCTGACTCCGCAAAAAGAGCCGTTGGGATTTCATCCGTTGCTTTTATAGCCGTTAGAAGGCGCCCGTTTGATACGATCTTCTCATTCTTTGCTCTCCAAGATTTCTGCGATTCTCTCCACCTTTGATCTCTCTCTCCAAACCTCCAAGATTCGACCATGGTTTCCACTAGGGCTGAGAGATCCGCCGCCAAGAAGAAGGCCGACGACGCAGCTGAAGCGGCTGCGAGGGAAGCGCTTCTCACCCTTGCTGATCAGGGTGCTGTACGCACTGGCCGTCTTGGCAAGCTTCCTATTCGTAGGAAGAAGTGGAGGGTGGTAACTGAAATCCCTGCTGGCCCATCTGAGCCAGTGGGTACGCCCACGAAGCGCCGGTGGACTGTCAAGACTGCCGCCGGACCAAGCAAATCCAAGACTCCCTCTGTGGCGAGTCAAGAATCTGATCGTGCATCCCACGAGTCAGCTAAAGAAGGTGCGACGCCGTCTGCATCACCTGTGCGCAGCCCTCTGCCGTCTGAATCACCTGTGCGCAGCTCCCTGCCATCTGAACCAGTGCCAAGCACCGAATCAGCACCGCCTGTGCAGAGCGCCGAGTCATCTCCAGCACCTCAGAGTGCTGATCTACCACCTGCGGATGTGCAGAGTCCTGAGCTGCCGTCTTCACCATGGAGTTCTGCGCATACCCCGTCAGCAGAGCACAATTCTCCACGGCCTGATCCGGAATTCCCTTATGGGGATTACCAAGAATCCACGCAAGGCAGTGGAGAGGCAGAAGAAGAAGAAGTCTTCTCTCCCATGAGAGAAGACAGCCCTGATGAGCCTGCACAGCAAACGCCTGCTGATGATTCTATGGAGGAGACGTTGGGGGCCTGTTTCCCACAACTCCAGGCGAGGCAGAAGGCCAAGAAGAAGGCCAACAAGGAGGCCAAGAAAGCCAAGAAAGCCAAGAAACTGAAGAAGAAGAAGGCCAAGCGAGTGCCTTCAGCAGAAGAAGACAGTACTGAGCCTTCGCTCAAACGCCTCAAGGTGGAGGCTGCTGCATCTTCCAAGCCAGCCGATAAGGGGAAGGCTAAGCTCTACCCTGAAGACGAACCTCCATCAGTGAGGTATGTCTCATCCGATGCCGAATCCAGGGGTGTGGAGCTGAGAAAAAGGGACCTGTTGCACGAGAAGGGGTTCCTTGATCGCCTAGCTGACCTGCCGCAGTTCTTGCGCGCAGGGGTGATCAACCATGGCTGGGAGGAATTCTGCCGACCTCCCAATCCAGCATACACGAGCATGGTGTATGACTTCTATGCCAACGTGCTCAGCCCTGAGGATGGCCTATCTGTGGTCAGAGGGGTGGAGGTTGATTTCTCAGCCAAAGCCATTAATGAAGCATTTGGTCTAAGGGGCCAGCCTCACACAGATTACGCCCGGATAGTTGATGAGCCGACCGAGGCTGTGCTGGAAGAAGCCATCCGCACCATTGGCCAGCCTGAGGCCTCCTGGACAGTCTCACGCAATGGGCGGCACACGCTCATGAGTGCCAACCTCACGGCTAAGGCAGCTGTGTGGTTCTCTTTCGTCAGAAGAAGACTCTCCCCAGTGACTCATGAGACTACAATTAACCAGAGCCGTTCGCTGCTGGTTTATGCTATCATGAGAGGTCTCACGATCAACGTGGGAGAAGTCATCAATGCTGCCATCGCCGAGTGTGCTCAAAAGGGTAAGGGGCCATTATTTTTCCCCAACATCATAACAAAGTTATGTTTGCTTGCAGGAGTTCCTACCGAGCGCTTGGAGCAGCAGCTGCCCTACACAGGCCATCTGGAGTTGCCTGCACACCTACGGCTGAGAAGGAAGGGCAATATGGAGTTTGAGTTGGATAGGTTGGCTGCTGAGCAGTCCCTATCCATGGCCTGTTTGATGGACCTGCAGAGAAGAATGGCTCAATGGGCCAACTATGCGCAGGCGAGGGACAGAGAAGTTGCAGACCAATTGGGGTGCATCTTCCCAGACTTCCCCACCAACCTCCTAACTCCATGGGTGCCCCCACGACCAAGGCGACCAGATGAGGATGATGAGAATTGAGTGCTGGTTTGAAGAGCACTAGAGGGAGTATTACTGATCCCTAAAGAAACAAAAGACAATTTTCCTGCTTTTTGATAGAGTAATGTATATTATGCTGTTTTTTGGTTAAGTTTTGATCTGTTTTGGATGTTTAGTTTTATGTTTTTCCTTTTGCTTAGGATAGTCTGATGTTAGTTGATTAGGTAGGATAGTTTAGTTTTATTTTTAGGATGCATGAGTAACGGGAAAAAGCATGCTAGGGGCCTGCATCAATGTTAAACCTGCCCAGATTGAATTGCGAAATAATTGCGGTTCCCGCAATTTTTGTGACTGTTTGCATGTTTTGGACTGTCTGTTTAATTAGGCTGTGATCTGTTCAACTCTATCTTTTGCTGCTAGCATGACTACCCTATATAGCTGATCTTGAAGCATGCTGGATGAGTGTCATAGGACACCTTTTGATAGTTTAAATTTGCCTCTGAATAGTGCTCAGCATGCATAAACCATAAGTCCTTAAACCTGTCTGTTATGTTCAAATTTTCTGCTGCTGGGATAGTTGCTTCTAGAATGTTTTGCCTATGCCTAGGATGTTTAGATTCTCTTTGTTTTACTTTAGACTAGATGCTTCTAGGACAAGTTTGGGGGTGTGCCACCTCAAACACTCATTGGGGACAATGAGTAGTTGAAGTTTGGGGGAGGCCACCCTAGGCCTAGGAACATTCCTCTCTTCCTTAAGACATAAGCATTCTTCTTCTCCTAAAAAAAAAATTTTTGTGATAAATAGAAAAAGTGAAAAATAGAATAAAGAGGGGAGTCTTTCTCAAGTTGCTGAGTAATCAGTGCCAAGTGTGTAAACCACAAGTGGCATTGCATCAAAAGGCAAACCAAGGGGAGACTCCACCTAAGTAAAAAAAGAAAGAAAAAAGAGAAATAGGGGAAGAAGAATGTGTGCTTGGGAGTTATAATCTTGTGGCTTAGATGTCCTATGAAAAAGAACTCTGATCCTTAATGCGCTAAGCACAAGGTTATAGCTTTTAGGTTTGTCTAGGGAGATGAATGTTTATCCAATGTAGTGATGCCAGGGTTTAGGTTGTTCTCTATAAAGTACCACTGTCACTGTTAATACTAAGACTGGCATGACTCTAAGGAATCCTAGGCACATTAAAAATAAGCTGGAAGCATGTACTGAGTCTGGAGTAAAGCTTGGTAGAATTTGAAACCTTAGGGATAGTAGCATGATATCATAAAAGTAGTTAGATCAGTAGTAGGGGGTCAACAAAAGCAGTGGGTATAGGAGGCAGGTGAAGTCAGAAGAGGCTAGACAAGAGGCTAGTTCTAAACGTGGAAGTGTGTCACAGGACAGCACTGCTAGAGACAAGAATATAAGGGAGTTAGTGAGTAGATAAAAGAAGAAGAAACAGCGGCCTAAGTAAGTCCTTAGTATGCTTGAGGACAAGCAAAGCCTTAAGTTTGGGGGTGTGTTAAGTCTCTGAAAGTGACTTATTTAGGACCCATTTAGCTTAAGAAGATGTACACATTTAGGTGTTTTTGTGAGCATTTAGCCTAAACCTATGCTTTAATATGAGAATTAGAAGAAGGTAGCTAATATAGGACTTATGCACAATAGGTAGGAAAAGGGGTGAAAACCGAAGAAAAGAATGAAAAAATAACCCTTGCGAATGCATTGCGGAATAATTGCGGTGGCCGCAATTATTCAAGTTAAAACCGTAAGTTGGCTGACATTTTTCTGTTTAGATCCGACTTTTCAGGGATTCGTTCTTTCTCCTCCACCCATTCTGATATACGACGTTGAAGATTGATGGTTCTCCTTGGCCCAATCGCACCTGCAAACTACTATAAAAGGGGGCCAAAGTCGGAGGTTCAGTAATCATTCAACGTGCAGAAGTCTTCTCACAGTCCACCATTTCTCTCGATTTTCCCTTGCCGTCTGTTGGAGTGAGTTTCTCAGCTTTTGGAGTCGATAATCTGATAGGAAGGAGAGAAGATTCTTCTTCTCTCTCGATTGGATTCATCCAAGCACGGCTGAATTCTCATCACCATCATTCGAGGCGACTGCCACGAAGATTTCCAGCACACCTTTACTGTTTTCTGCTCTTTCCTTCTTAATTCCATTTCTGTTCAATGTTGTTTTTAGCTTAGTCATTTACTTATTGCATTTCGTTGTTGTCTGCCTTGAATTCATTCTGTTTAAGCTTTCCTTTGTCATTCAAACACTTTAAGTAATCAAAGTAAGTTTCTGCATTTCACAGTTATTCCTTATTCTGCTACGAGTTTGGCTTGCTGTTTTACACACTTTCCCCTTCTAAGCATGTCTACTTTATCTTATATTTCTGTTCTTCATATATCCATGAGTAACTAACTTCATTTAGGGGCATGCTAATGACAGAACTATAGGCTAAAAAACGTAAGTCAAGTAGGTAGATCAACACTCGAACATTGATTATATGTAAGCTTCATCCCACGGGCAATTTCGATTGGCCATCCATTTTGTCCAAAGAACTCCTAACCTCTGGAAGGAGTAAGAGTTCAGAGTCATATAATCATGCTAGCCTTCCATGGTAATCAGGAAACGGCCTAGGAATAGGCGTTTCCCTAGTATAAACTGAACACTCCTGTTTTAACAAGATGCTTAAGACCTTACTTTGAAGTCGAGTAAACTTGAGTCTCTCATGCATGGAATCGGACGATACTTGAGATAGAGTGAGTTTAATGTGTAGAGAGTTGATCCAAAGCTTGATAATCGTAATAAAATGCCTATAGGACAGTCATTAGTAGCCCTTAATTCACCTATCTAACCAGTTTCGCTGCCATTTAATTGCGGATTAATTGCGGTTCTCGCAATTCTGCCAAATTGTCTTCTGTCTAGCTGTTTTCTTATGTGTTTATTGATTTCATCTCTTGACCTTTAAGCCTGATTTTCACTTTAATTTGTTTATGGCATGTTCCTTTATACATTCAGCAAAAAGTAGTTAATTAAAAACCAATTTTACCCCATCAAATCCATCCCATCTTTCTTAACAAACACACTTCGCGAATAGCTAAAATTAAGTCTCTGTGGAAAAAACGAATTAAATATACTTACTACTTGCTGTGAGACCATGTATGCTTGCATGTTCTAAGTGCTCTCTCCATCCTTTTGCTTCTTTATCTTTACACATTGAGCACGCAACAGTAGCCACTCCCTATCACCCACACTCAATGGTCAGGCTGAAATTTCAAATAGGGAGATTAAGAACATCCTAGAAAAAGTGGTTAAACCCAATAGGAAAGACTGGTCCTTTAAACTCGAGGATGCACTTTGGGCATATAGGACTGCATATAAGACACCCCTAGGTATGTCTCCTTACAGACTTGTATATGGCAAAGCTTGTCATCTTCCATTTGAGTTAGAAATTAAGGCATTTTGGGCACTAAAAGAGTTGAATTATTGCGTGACCGATGCGGGAACGTTGCGGTCTCTGCAATTACATGAGCTTGATGAGCTTAGACAAATGTCTTATGAAAATGCCAAAATGTATAAGGAAAAGACCAAGATTTGGCACGATAGTAGACTTAGGATCAAGGACTTTAAGAAAGGCCAACTTGTTTTATTATTTAACTCACGATTGAGGTTATTCCCAGGCAAACTAAAGTCCAGATGGTCAGGTCCTTTCATGATTACTAATGTGTTTGTTCATGGTGCTATTGAGATAAAGAACTTGCAGCAAGGACAACCATTCATGGTAAATGGTGCAAGGTTGAAGCACTACTATGAGGAAGGAGATGTGAAGACTCACTCGGCCTTCCTCTTGACTGAAGCATGAAATTAAGAACGAGAGAGGACGAGTGATTGCTGTGCTCGTCAACATGAGGCTCATGCCTTAGTTTATTTTTTACGATTTTCCGGTTATCATTTGTGTATAAGTTTGTGTGATTTTAATTGCGAATTTGATGTTGATTTTATTTCTTTTTGTAGGGAATCGATAGAGGGAATCAAGGAGAGTAAATCCAGCTTTAAAAATCAAGAAAATATTGGGCCAGATAAAAGATACGGATGAGCAAAGATTGACATTTAGATGAAAAAAAATCTCCAACGGTCACTAAAATTGCGCTGGATGCGCAGGATCCGCAAAAATATAGCCGTTGGGATTTATCCGTTTTCTTTATATCCGTTAGAAGGCGCGTTGATCTGTACGACTCTCCCATTCTCTGAACTCCAAGAAAACTGCGATTCTCTTCATCTGTGATTCTTCTTTCCAAACCTCCACGATTCAACAATGGTGTTCACGAGGGCTGAAAGATCTGCGGCCAAGAAGAAGGCTGACGACGCTGAAACGGCTGCGAGAGACGCACTGCTTGCCTTGGCTGAGGCTGACGCCGCGCGAACTGAACGCCTTCCCAAACTTCCGATTCGCAAGAAGAAGTGGAAGGTCGTCACAGAGATACCTACTGGACCCTCTGAGCCAGCAGGCGCACCAAAGAAGCGCAAATGGAGTATGGCTGTGGCCGAGGAAGAAATCAAGAACAAGACTCCCTCTGTGGAGAGTCAAGAACAAAGCCAGCCATCCCACGAGTCAGCCGAGCGCAGCCCATCACCATCTCCGCCAGTTCAAAGCCCTGAGCTTTCCTCATCACCACCAGCGCAGAGTCCTGAACTGCCTTCATCACCACAGAGCTCTGCACAGACCCCCACAGCCGCACAAAGCACTACTCCGTCGGCCACTGCCCCACAACATGACCCTGAATTTCCATATGGGGAGTTCCAAGAATCGACGCAGGGCAGTGGGGAAGGTGAGGAAGAGGAGGTTTTCTCTCCTGTGAGGGAAGCTAGCCCGGTGAGTCTTTCACAAAAGGATGACTCGATGGAGGAGACGCTGGGGGCGTGCCTCCAGCAGATCACCATCAAGGCAAAGCTCAAGAAGAAGAAGAAGGCCAAGATTCTCAAGGCCAAGCGGTCCAAGAAGCTGAAAAAGAAGAAGGCCAAGAGGGCGCCTTCATCAGAAAAGGAGAGCACTGAGCCATCGCTCAAGAGACTCAAGGTTGAGGCTGCGGAGTCAGCCAAACCAGCAGACAAAGGGAAGGCCAAGCTTTACCCTGAAGATGAGCCTCAGTCAGTGAGGTATGTGTCCTCTGACGCTGAGTCCAGGGGTATTGAGCTGAGAAAGAGGGAGTTACTGCACGAGAAGGGCTTCCTCGACAGACCTGCTGACCTGCCGGAACTGTCCACAGGCTTGCGGTTGCGACGGAGAGGTAACATGGAGTTTGAGCTGGACGGATTGGCTGCTGCTCAATCACTCTCCATGGCCTGCTTAAGGGACCTCCAGCAAAAGATGGCGCAGTGGGCTGAATACGCGCAGGCGAGGGACAAAGACGTGGCTGATCAATTGGGATGCATCTTCCCTGCCTTCCCCACTGATCTATTGAAGTCGTGGGCACCTCCGAGGGAAAGGAAGGATGATGATGAGGATGTTTGAGTGCCAGTCTGAAAAGCACTCGAGGGAGTACTTCTGTTCCCTCTTGAGAAAAAAAAAAAAAAACCTGCTTTTCGTTAACTTGTGACTGATGTTTTTGAATCAAATGCTTGTTCTGTTTTTAATTTCTTTTGGTTGTTTAGGATAGTTTAGTATAGGTAGATGGTATCTGAGTAGCTAGCTTGTTTTTGAATAGTTTAGTATGTTTTTGAATCAAATGCTCGTCACTCTATGTTTGTTGGAAAAATACTTTTCACCATCAATTTTCACCATTATGGTGCACCTTACCGTGCATCTAGTGAGAAAAGTAGAACTGTGTGGGCCGATTTATTTAAGATGGATGTATCCTTTAAAGGTAAGCATATGATTCATATAATATTATTATGTATTAATATAATATATTTTTTTAAGTCATTGATGATTTTATTTCATTTGTTTGAAGAGTACATCATGCCACTTAGCAGTAAGCTCAATTTTGAACATTGTTGCAGTCGACACAATGTTTGAAAGGATGGAGAATGAGAGAGTTTGATATGAATAATTTTGGCAATCCAATTCATATCCATGATGAAGCTCAAGGAAGTCAACCCATGGAGCAAGGACCAAAGTCATTAAAGAAGACAAATGCATGAACTTTATTTTGTCACAAGCCCAATTTATGGAAGTATAACCAAGGGGTCTTTATCTTGGGAATTGCCTAAGGGGTTTAAGTGTTTGTGATTCAAGGGTTCGTATAACCAAGGGGTTCTTTATCCAATTCACTCGGGTTTTGTATTAGAGTCTATGACATACTTTTAGGAAAACATAATGTCAAGGTTCTTGTGAAGATGATTTATGGACAAGAAGACATTCCTATTCCTATTCCGATGAAGGGGAAAATGAAGACTTTTTTCGTTTGCTAAGATAACTTGGTTACTTGGCCTCGTAGCCTTGTTATTCCCACAGCTGAGAAGGAATATTACTCGAGCAAAGTATTTAAATGTGAAGGTTCTCATTGACCTCGTAGCCTTTTTATTCCCATATTTACCGCATTTTACTTATATATTGTGTTTTTTATAGGATCCTAAACCGATGGCATGAATCACACATAGTTTTCCTAGTGAATTATTTGTTCCTCCATGCATTAAGTTGTTGTATCGGTACACTGAAACACTCGATAAGGATCAGTCCTTGCGGGTTCCTTTAAGTGAAGATGTATTTGGAAAAGGGTTAACCCTCTACGTTATGTCAGACAATATCATGAAATTTTGTGCAATGGTAGAGATATCAAATACATGCATATTAGTATATATTGTGTAAGTACATATTCTTAATCATACTATAATTTTAGTTATAGAACGTTATCTATAGTCTCATGCATCTGTGGAAAAATGTGAGGTTTCTTTGAAAATCATTCTGTTGAAATATTCTTCCTTGACAATGGCTCTGGCTGCTTATTCATGTTTGGGACGCTACTGACAAGATTTTGTTTAGATTTCTGAAAGAAGAGAGTTAATTTGAAAACAATTTCAGAGACCTCGAGTTCTTGAGGAGTGAAGTCGGAATCGAGAGACTTGGCCATGGTGAGGAATTTTAGCTAGCAAAATTTAACGGGAGAGATTCCAATAGTTTTGTTGTGAAGGAGATTAGAGATTTTACATATATATATAATGGAGAAAGTGTTTCTCAAAACCAAATAGGAAAAGAATTTTGTAAAAGGATGTGGTGTGGAATGGACTCCTTCTCCTTTTTCATTATTTTTTTTAACTAAAAAACATGCGATTATCATTTTTTTTTTGACAACGATCGTCAAGTGGTGTGGTGTGGCTCATTCTCCTTTTTCATTGTTTTTTTTAACAAGAAAAAATGTGATTACCAATTCTATTTTTTTAGAACGATTGTCAATTTTGAGAGTAAGAATCAAAGCTTCAAGTTTTGTTATTTGCGCCAAACCGAGCATAGCTTAATTGATATAAGATTGTGTCCTTAACTAAGAGGTCATGGATTCAACCCCCGCATTAATTCAAATACCTTTGCAAAAAAAAATGTTATTTGCTCAAATCAATTTAGCGGCTTCAAAGTTTCATGTTTTTTTGTTCGATTTATTTATTTATATTTTTATTTCATATTGTTGATACATTAATATCTGAGATTTGTTTAGGTTTGCTTATTTGATCAATTTGAGCGATTTTTATTGTTTGACAGTTTGGCAAAAACCATTAGGTTTTATTTATTTATTTTTATTTAATTATATCACTGATTTTGTTTTGTTTTTTGAATTTATATTTCAATTTGGTTGGCATAAGTGTCTAACGACTATATTCTCATTTTGGCATTTCTTTGTTCCACCTGAATTGGGAGACAAAAAAAATAGTCGAACATGATAATATTTCACTCCAATTACTTAAAAAAATAAGTTCATTTTAAATTATGCTAAAAAAACATAATTGAAAAAGAAAAAAAATGTAGGTGTTATAAAACGAGAATAGAACAACAAGAATAAGAACACTAAAGATAAGAGAATGAGATAGCAAAGTAGAGATAAATCAATTTGTATTCAATTGATTTGAGGTGTGTTTGAAAGACTTCACACAAGCTCTATTTATACAAGTATTTGATGACTAAACTTAGGTCATTGATGACCAACTTTGAGAGTCTTAATGTTATTCATAAAGAGATTGAGTCATGGGGAAGACTAACAAAAATGAGGGAGTTGAATATATATATATCATATCTATATATCATGTTTATGGATATCTATATATACTATATATATATATATATATATCATCTATATATCATGTTTATGGATATCTATATACACGATGTATATATCATGTTTATGGATATCTATATACACCATGTATATATCATGTTTATAACATTCCTCCTTAGATATCCATTGTATGTAATATATGCCTCGTTAAAACCTTACTAGAAAAAACCCAATGGGAAAAAATCTAGTAAAGGAAGAAGAGTGCAGTATACATATACTTTAACAATTGTCTCGTTAAAAATCTTGCTAGAAAAACCCGTAGTCAATGGAAAAAGAGTGCAGTATTTTTACTCCCCCTCATGGAAATACATGACATGAGATCTCCGAGTCTTCACATTTCAATGTGGTGCAACAACTTTTCGAATGTTGTGGTTGATAACGCATTCGTAAATAAGTTTGACAAGTTTTTCTTTGAAGAAATTTGTTGAACGGTGATGTCGCCATTTTCTTCAAGATCAGGAGTGTAAAAGAGCTTCGGTGATATATGTTTTGTTCTATCTTCTTTAATGAATCATCTTTTGATTTGTGCTATCCATGTTGTATTATCTTCGTATAATATTGTTGGACGATTTCGTCAGAAGACAAGCCACATGTTCCACGAATGTGTTGAGTCATTGATCTCAACCATACACATTCTCGACTAGCCTCATGAATTGCAAGAACTTCAGCATGATTCGAAAATGTGGTTGTAATGGTCGACTTTATGGATCACCATGATATAGCAGTTCTTCCACATGCAACACATATAAATTATTTGAGATCTAGCTTTGTGTGGATCAAATAAATATCCCACATCTGCATAACCTACTAGATCAAAATTCAATTTGTTTGAATAAAATAAACTCATATCAATCGTTCCTCGGAGATAACGGAGTACATGTGTAACTTCGTTCCAATGTTCTTTTGTTTGAGAAGAATTATATCTAGCTAATATATTGACTGTGAATGTTATATCAAGTCGTGTATTATTAACAAGATACATAAGTGCACATATTGCACTAAGATATGGTACTTCAGGACCAAGTAGTTCTTCATTATCTTCTAGAGGTCAAAATATGTCATTTTTCTGTAGGATCTAATGGCAACACTAGAGGGGGTGAATATAGTTGTCTAGCAATTTTAAATTTTAAACGTTAAACCACTCAAGCAACCAAAAACGAATCAAAGCAAGCCTATATCATGCAATCTAAGAGATTAAAAATAATTGAAACAAAAATTGAAATGCAAAAAAATAAAAGTAAGGAAGAGAGGACACCGAGAATTTATAGTGGTTTGGCGAATTGCTTACTCCACTCCCCAAGACTTCTTCTTGGGTATTTCACTAAGAGATCCTCTTGCGGGTGAGAACCAAACTGAAAACGACCCTCTTTTTTTTCTTCTTCACCTTGGCTAAAGAGAAACCCGTGATCCTTTTTACTGGTTTAGGATCCAACTAATTTATTTTTCACACAACCCAAGGTGTACCCACACCTTAATTCAAAACCCGAGAAAATAAAACTTACAACGAATTACCTCTAAAAAGATAAGATATTACAGATGAACACAATAGACAAACGCTCGAAAATTTCTCACAAATGTAGGATAATCAAGTTTAGGAGTATGTGAGAGATTTGCAAGTTGAATTCGATTTTGAGAGCAAAAGATCAAAAATGATTTTGCTAGAATTTTTTTTCTTGGAAATTGCTCACTTTTCAAAAATGAGAATGACTGCCATTTTAAAAAGAAAATCTTCAAAACTAGCCATTAGATTTAGGGTAAGATGAATGACTAAACTTAGACAGTATCCTTAGACTTGTATGGGTGAGAGTGGAAGACTTGAGGTGTGTTTGGAAGACTTAACACAAGCTCTATTTATACAAGTATTTGATGACTAAACTTAGGTCATTGAGGACCAACTTTGAGAATCTCGATGTTATTCATAAGGAGATTGAGTCATGGGGAAGACTAACTAAAATGAGAGAGTTGAACATGATGGAGCGCATGTAGCGCAGCGGAAATGAGTCAGATCATTGGCACTCTAATTTCATCAAAAAAATATTTACAACATGTTAGGGTGGGTGATTGAACCTAGGACCTCATGGTCACTAGGCGATACATTATATCATTGAGCTATGCTCTTGTTGAAATCTAATTTCATCAATTTAGATAAACTAGAAACATGCTCAAAACTTGGAAAATAAGAAATAAGAACACATACCTTTTTAGTTCAAATTTCTTCAAATCCAACGCTCGTTTCTTCTCACGAACTCTTCGATTCATCTCTCGAACTCTTCCAGAACCACCTCCGGTAGTCTCGCTATCCTCGAGCCGAGCAAAAGAGTGGTAAGACTCCTTTACAAGAGAAAATACTTTGGAAGAAGGAGATGAGAAGGTGTATGTGATGAGGGCTTTGTGATAAATATCTAACACTTAAATTTCCAATTTCCCAAGTAACATGAACTCTTCATCAACCTCTCATTCATATATTCAAACTCTTTGAATAATTCATCAACCTCTCATTCATATATTCAAACTCTTTGAATAATTCATCAACCCATTTGAAGTTCATCCAATTTATAGGTCATCCACATGCAACAAACTCTTTGCTTAGCATGACACCTCAAATTGGATGGATTAGTCTTCAACCAAGTGTTCCACAATTGATGAGTTTATGCATGTGGCTGGTGATTCACAATCCACTTCACAACTTAGATAAACTCACTGAACTTGGATAAATCTACTCAACTTGGATAATCTCACTTGTATTATTTTGTAATTTTAAAAATTAATTTTAATAAACAAAATCAATTTTAATTAATTAGAATTTTTAATTAATTAATATTATTATTTAATACAATATCAAATATTAATTAAATAATAAGACTAATCTCGGTTTCTTAAACTGACTTCTCGCACATGAATCCCTATTCATGTATTAGACCGATCCCATATTTAAATCATATTTAAATATGTCCATCATTCTTCCAAAAACGAATTTGAAATAAATTCACTTTATTCAATAACAACTTTACTCAATAAATATCAATAACAATTTTATTGCATAAATAGAATATACATTCGGTTTACAAACCATGAGTTTTAGGACATAAAACCCAACATAAAATATATATACCATATATATACGATCTATATATCATGTTTATGGATATCTATATATACCATATATATGTCATGTATATATCATGTTTATAACAAGTGCCAATGCACGTACATACACTAGTTTCTTAAACACTCAATCATTAACATACCCCCTTAAAATAGAAGTCTTTTTTAAAGGATGCAACCCCAGCACAAGGCAAGTGCTAAATTCGTCAGTTGGTGGTTCCATGTTTTCTAAAAGCTATAATGAAGCCTATGGGATTTTGGAGAAAATCTCAGCCTCTCACTGTAGGTGGTCAGATGATCCAGTAGAGCCGAGTAGAGCTCAAGACAAGGATGCACTCAGTGCCATGAGTAGCCAAATAAACGCCCTGACCAACCTAGTCAAACAAATGGCTCAAACCAATCTCCAAACCAGTGTCAACACCGCCGCAACCATTTCAATGGGCACATCAAATAGTCAAGGTGAGACACTAATTTGTGGGTTCTGTGGGGAGGGGCACCTGTATGATTACTGCCCTGGGAATCCAGACTCAGTCTGCTATGTTGGAAGTCAACAACAGCCTAGGAACAACCCCTACTCTAACACTTACAACCCTGGTTGGAGAAACCACCCAAATCTTTCTTGGGGTGGACAACAAAACACTAACCAAAGTCAAAACCAACCAGGACCGAGTGGAACACCTGGTTTCACTCAACAAAATAACCAATCCATGTACCAAAAACCATATAACCCTCCAATGGGGTCATCAGTAGAAAATTTACTTAAGGAGTACATTGCAAAGAATGATGTTACCTTAAAAAGTCAGCAAGCTACCCTTAGGAGCTTAGAAAACCAGATAGGGCAACTAGCAAATGAACTAAAAAATAGGCCCCAAGGTAGGTTGCCTGCTGACACTGAAGTACCTAGAAGGGATGGAAAAGAGCAAGTTCAAGCAATTGAACTTCGCAGTGGAAGACCATTGGTAAGCAACACTAGAGATACACCAAAGAGAGTAGAGAATGAAGAGTCTAGTGCTCCACTGGATTCTCTGCCAAACCATGGTCAACCATCAACAAGCACATCAATGGTGAGGCTGGAACCGATCATAGAGGAACAAGAAGAAATTCCAAGGCCTCCACCTATCATTAGGCGACCTGAAGTGCGTACATATGTGACACCACCTCCATTCCCTAGAAGGCTGAAGAAAAAACAAGAACAGGAAGTGCACTTTAACAAATTTTTAGAAATTTTAAAACAAGTGCATGTGAATATTCCCTTTGTAGAGGTTTTGCAATCTATGCCTTCTTATGTTAAATTTTTTAAAGATATAATAACTAACAAAAAGATCATTGGTGAATTTGAAACAGTGAATCTTACTAAAGAATGCAGTGCTATACTCCAGAACAAACTTCCAAAGAAGGAGAAGGATCCTGGTTCCTTCACCTTACCAGTTGAGTTGGGAGGCAAGCACGTGGGCAGAGCTCTTTGTGACCTAGGAGCCAGCATAAATCTCATGCCCCTATCCCTATTCCGTCAGTTAGGCATAGGGGAAGCACGTCCTACCACTGTCACCTTGCAGCTTGCAGACAGATCCATCGCATACCCGGAGGGGAAAATTGAGGATATTCTTGTCAAGGTTGACAAATTCATTTTTCTTGCAGACTTCATCATTCTGGACTATGAAGCAGACAAGGAGGTACCGATCCTATTGGGCAGACCATTTCTAGTCACAGGTAGGGCCTTGATCGATGTCCAGAAAGGTGAGCTCACCATGAGGGTTCATGATGAGGAGGTTACGTTTAGTGTCTTTAAAGCCCTAAGGTATCCTTCTTATTCTGAATCTTGTGCAAGTGTAGATATAATAGATTCACTAATGGAAGACCAACTTGAGCATGAACTGTTAACTAAGCATGCCAATGACTATATACAAATAGATGTAACTGACTTAAACATAGCTGAAATAATGGACATACCTGTGAATAAACCTCAGCATGTTTGTATGACTACTGATTTAACTAAAAGATCCATGAGTCCACTGAAACCATCCATTGAGCATCCACCCCTATTAGAATTAAAACCATTGCCTGATCATCTTAAATATGCATATTTAGGAGAGCATGATACTTTGCCTGTAATCATTTCGTCCAAATTAAGTAAAGAGCATGAAATTTCGCTAATTTTGCTACTGAAGCAACATAAAAAAAGCTATTGCATGGACGATTGCTGACATAAGAGGTATTAGCCCTTCCTATTGCATGCATAAGATATTATTGGAAGAAGAACATACACCTAGAGTAGACCACCAACGTAGGTTGAATCCCTCCATGAAGGAGGTAGTGAAAAAAGAAATAATCAAATGGTTAGATGCAGGTGTAATCTTCCCTATAGCTAACAGTCAATGGGTGAGTCTAATTCAATGTGTGCCTAAGAAAGGGGGGATGACTGTGGTAGTGAATGAGAGTAATGAACTAATTCCAACTAGAACTATTACAGGATGGAGAGTCTGTATGGACTATAGAAAATTAAACAAAGAAACAAAAAAAGATCATTTTCCTTTACCGTTTATAGATCATATGTTAGATAGGATAGCTGGCCGAGCCTACTACTGTTTCTTAGATGGTTATTCTGGATATAACCAAATCACCATAGATCCTGTGGACCAGGAGAAAACAACCTTTACATGTCCCTTTGGAACGTTTGCTTTCCGCAAATGCCTTTTGGCTTATGCAATGCACCTGCAACATTCCAAAGGTGCATGTTGGCCATTTTCTCTGACTTGGATGAATCCATGATAGAGATATTTATGGATGACTTCTCGGTCTTTGGTGATTCTTTTAGTAATTGTTTAGAGAATTTAGGACAAGTCCTAGCTAGGTGTGAAGAGACCAACCTCGTGCTGAATTGGGAGAAATGCCACTTTATGGTGGAAGAAGGGATAGTCCTAGGTCACAGAGTTTCTAGAGTAGGAGTAGAGGTCGATAGGGCCAAGATAGAGATAATAGAGAAGCTAGTGGAGCCCCAAAACGTAAAAGCTATTAGAAGTTTTCTAGGTCATGCGGGTTTCTATAGGAGGTTCATTAAGAACTTTTCAAAAATTTCTAAACCTTTGTGTGAGCTTCTAGAGCTGAACAAACCATTTGTCTTTTCCAAAGAATGTTTCTTAGCATGGACAACCCTTAAGGAAGCCTTAGTCAAAGCACCTATTATAATAGGACCAAATTGGGACCTACCATTTGAGATGTTGTGTGATGCGAGTGACTATGCAGTAGGGGTTATGCTAGGCCAAAAAATTGATAAACTAACACATCCTGTATACTATGCAAGTAAGACATTGAATGAAGCACAATGTAATTACACAACCACGGAAAAGGAGATGCTAGCTGTAGTGTTTGCCTGTGAGAAGTTTAGGAATTACATTGTAGGCACTAGGACCATTGTGTATACTGACCATTCTGCATTAAAATACCTAATGAGGAAGACTGATGCTAAGCCTAGGTTAATTAGATGGGTATTGTTGTTGCAAGAGTTTGATTTAGATATCAGAGATAAGAAGGGATGCGAAAATGTAGTTGCTGACCATCTTTCTAGATTGCGGCATAATTGCGATACAATCGCTGAACCCGCAATTTCTGATGCCTTTATCGATGAGCATGTTTTTGTGTTAGCACATCGTGATAACGATGAGGAACCTTGGTTTGTTGATATTGCTAACTTCCTTGCCTCGCAGGTACTACCAACTTTCAAGGGAGGGCAAGAAAAGAAAGGTTTTTACATGAAGCTAGGAAGTTCATCTGGGACGATCCTACACTTTACAAGACTTGCGCAGACGGATTACTAAGGAAGTGTGTCTCAGCTGCTGAGGCGAAGTCAGTGTTGCAGCACTGCCATACGTCTCCCTATGGTGGACATTTTGGTGGCCAAAGGACAACTGCAAAGGTGTTCCAAAGTGGCTACTACTGGGCCACGATATTCAAGGATGCACACGACTATGCGCACAGCTGCGAAGAATGTCAAAGAACAGGTAACCTTAGTCGGAAGGATGAGATGCCTCTCACTTACATCTTGGAGTTGGAGCTCTTTGATGTGTGGGGCATCGACTTTATGGGACCATTCCCCTCTTCAGCAGGTAATCTCTATATACTTGTAGCTGTAGACTATGTATCTAAGTGGGTAGAAGCCATAGCATGTCCATCAAACGATTCCAAAACAGTCATTAAGTTTCTTAATAGGCATATCTTTACAAGGTTTGGTACACCACGGGCTATAATTAGTGATGAGGGGACTCACTTTATTAATAAGGCTATGGAAAAAGTGTTAGCTAAGTACAATGTTAGACATAGAGTAGCAACCCCTTATCACCCACATTCGAATGGACAAGTTAAAATATCAAATAGGGAGATTAAAAACATACTCGAAAAAGTGGTCAAACCTAATAGAAAAGATTGGTCGTTTAAGTTAGAGGATGCACTTTGGGCATATAGGACTGCATATAAGACACCCCTAGGTATGTCTCCTTATAGACTTGTGTATGGAAAAGCATGTCACTTACCCTTCGAATTGGAAATCAAAGCCTTTTGGGCCTTAAAAGAGCTAAATTATTGCGTGACCGATGCGGGAACATTGCGGTCTCTGCAATTACATGAGTTAGATGAGCTTAGACATATGTCCTATGAAAATGCCAAAATGTATAACGAAAAAACTAAAATTTGGCATGAAAGTAGACTTAGGATTAAGGACTTTAAGAAGGGCCAACACGTCTTATTATTCAATTCGAGGTTGAGGTTATTCCCAGGCAAACTTAAGTCCAGATGGTCAGGTCCTTTTGTTATAACTAACGTGTTTGTCCATGGTGCGATTGAGATTAGGAACCTGCAGAATGGGCAACCGTTTATGGTCAATGGTGCACGGTTGAAGCATTACTACGAGGAAGGAGATGTGAAGACTCTCTCGGCCTTCCTCTTATCTGAAGCTTGAAAAGCAAACCGAGAGGGGACGAGTGATTACTGTACTCGTCCATGTGAAGGCTATGCCTTAGTTTTTTTTTTCTTTCGTATTTCTTCGGTTTTTCTTTTGTGTGTTTATGTGTGATTTTTATTACAAATTTTGTGTTAATTTTGTACCTTTTTAATAGGTGATCGAAAGAGGGATTTAAGGAGATGAATCAAGGGAAAAGAATCGATGAAGAAATCGGGTCGAATCAAAGATTTAGTTGTTTGAATCTTGGAATTCAAATCAACAAAATCCCCAACGGCCAGGCCATTTAATTGCGGTAGATTTGCTGAAACCGCAACAGAAAGAGCCGTTGGGATCCACTTGATTACAAATAGCCGTCAAATCAGCTTTGCCCCCTACGCTTTCTTCATTCGCTGGACTTCAAGAATCAGTCATCTTCTTCCTCTGCATCCCCTACCTTCGGATCTCTCCAAACCAACAATGGTGCTTACACGAGCTGAGCGATCTGCGTCCAAAAAGAAGTCGCCTGACGCAGAAGAGGCCGCAAGGGAGGCGCTGCTGTCCTTAGCAGACGCCGAGGTTGCGCAGCCCTCAAGGCCGTCGAAGCTGCCGGTGCGGCAGAAGAAGTGGAAGGTGGTGACCGAAATCCCTGCTGGGCCGTCTGAACCAGTCGGCACCCCTAAGAAATGTAAATGGTCGCTTGTTGTGGAGGCCCCGATCAAAGAAAAGACTCCCACCGAGGAGAGTCATGGGAGTGGTCGACCATCTTACGAGACGGCCAGACAGAGCCCTGAGCCATCCCCGTCGCCACAAACACCGGAGCCTGAAGCTCCACCTGAGGAGCACCACGACTCGGTGCCGAGCGATGAACCGGTGGAGGAAGACGAAGTCTTATTCCCCTTGAGGAAAGGCAGCCGTGACAGCCCTGCGAAAGGGGGACGAAGCGACTCCATGGATGAGACGTTGGGGGATTGCCTCCAACAAATGACCACCAGGGCGCGACTGAGGAAGAAGGCGCCCAAGATTGTGAAGGCCAGGCGGCCCAAAGCTTCCAAGCGTTCCAAGAAGAAGAAGGTCAGTAGTGAGCCTTCTTTAAAGAAGCTGAAGGTTGAGGCCGCTGAATCAGCCAAGGCAAAGGAGAAGGGGAAGGCAAAATTGTACCCCGAAGTCGATCATCAAGCCGTGCGGTTTGTCTCTCAAGATGCAGAGACCAGGGGCACTGAATTGAGGAAAAGGGACTTACTCCATGAGAAGGGTTTTCTTGATGCACTGGCAGACCTGCCGCAATTCTTGCGCGCAGGGATCGCCAACCATGGCTGGGAGGAGCTGTGCAGACCGCCCATCCCTGCCTACTCCGACATGGTGTATGATTTTTACGCCAACCTGACGCACCCCGAGGATGGTTTGTCCATGGTGAGGGGGATTGAGGTCGATTTTTCGGCCAAGGCTATCAATGAAGTTTATGCCCTCAAAGGGCATAAGTACACTGATTATGCGAGGATCATCGACTCACCATCTGAGGCTGTCTTGGAAGAAGCCCTGCGCATCATAGGCCAGCCTGAGGCGGCTTGGACAATCTCAAGGAATGGGAAGCACACCCTGATGAGTGCGACCCTCAAGGCCAAGGCGGCCGTCTGGTTTTCCTTTGTGCGAAGGCGTCTCTCCCCTGTAACCCACGAGACAACCATAAACCAGGGGAGATCTTTGCTGGTATATGCCATTGTGAGGGGCCTCACCATAGATGTTGGAGAGGTCATTGCAGCCTCCATAGCCGACTGCACAAAGAAAGGTAAGGGCCCTCTCTTCTTCCCAAACACCATTACTAAACTCTGTTTGGGTGCAGGTGTGCCCATCGAGAGGAAGGAGAGGCAGCTGGCCTACACAGGTCATCTGGAACTGCCCACAGGCTTGCGGTTGCGACGAAGAGGTAACATGGAGTTTGAGCTGGACGAATTGGGTGCAGCTCAATCACTCTCCATGGCCTGCTTAAGGGACCTCCAGCAAAAGATGGCGCAGTGGGCTGAATACGCGCAGGCGAGGGACAAAGACGTGGTTGATCAATTGGGATGCATCTTCCCTGCCTTCCCCACTTATCTATTGAAGCCGTGGGCACCTCCGAGGGAAAGGAAGGATGACGATGAGGATGTTTGAGTGCCAGTCTGAAGGGCACTCAAGGGAGTACTTCTGTTCCCTCTTGAGAAAAAAAAAAAAAAAAAAAAACCTGCTTTTCGTTAACTGGTGACTGATGTTTTTGAATCAAATGCTTGTTCTGTTTTTAATTTCTTTTGGTTGTTTAGGATAGTTTAGTATAGGTAGATGGTATCTGAGTAGCTAGCTTGTTTTTGAATAGTTTAGTATGTTTTTGAATCAAATGCTCGTCACTCTATGTTTGTTGGAAAAATACTTTCCACCATCAATTTTCACCATTATGGTGCACCTTACCGTGCATCTAGTGAGAAAAGTAGAACTGTGTGGGCCGATTTATTTAAGATGGATGTATCCTTTAAAGGTAAGCATTTGATTCATATAATATTATTATGTATTAATATAATATATTTTTTTAAGTCATTGATGATTTTATTTCATTTGTTTGAAGAGTACATCATGCCACTTAGCAGTAAGCTCAATTTTGAACATTGTTGCAGTCGACACAATGTTTGAAAGGATGGAGAATGAAAGAGTTTTATATGAATGATTTTGGCAATCCAATTCATATCCATGATGAAGCTCAAGGAAGTCAACCCATGGAGTAAGGACCAAATTCATTAAAGAAGACAAATGCATGAACTTTATTTTGTCACAAGCCCAAATTTATGGAAGTATAACCAAGGGGTCTTTATCTTGGGAATTGCCTAAGGGGTTTAAGTGTTTGTGATTCAAGGGTTCGTATAACCAAGGGGTTCTTGATCCAATTCACTCGGGTTTTGTATTAGAGTCTATGACATACTTTTCGGAAAACATAATGTCAAGGTTCTTGTGAAGATGATTTATGGACAAGAAGACATTCCTATTCCTATTTCGATGAAGGGGAAAATGGAGACTTTTTTCGTTTGCTAAGATAACTTGGTTACTTGGCCTCGTAGCCTTGTTATTCCCACAACCGAGAAGGAATATTACTCGAGTAAGGTATTTAAATGTGAAGGTTCTCATTGACCTCGTAGCCTTTTTATTCCCATATTTACCGCATTTTACTTATATATTGTGTTTTTTATAGGATCCTAAACCGATGGCATGAATCACACATAGTTTTCCTAGTGAATTGTTTGTTCCTCCTTGCATTAAGTTGTTGTATCGGTACACTGAAACACTCGATAAGGATCAGTCCTTGCGGGTTCCTTTAAGTGAAGATGTATTTGGAAAAGGGTTAACTCTCTACGTTATGTCAGACAATATCATGAAATTTTGTGCAATGGTAGAGATATCAAATACATGCATATTAGTATATATTGTGTAAGTACATATTCTTAATCATACTATAATTTTAGTTATAGAACGTTATCTATAGTCTCATGCATCTGTGGAAAAATGTGAGGTTTCTTTGAAAATCATTCTGTTGAAATATTCTTCCTTGACAATGGCTCTGGCTGCTTATTCATGTTTGGGGCGCTACTGACAAGATTTGGTTTAGATTTCTGAAAGAGGAGAGTTAATTTGAGAACAATTTCAGAGACCTCGAGTTCTTGAGGAGTGAAGTCGGAATCGAGAGACTTGGCCATGGTGAGGAATTTTAGCTAGCAAAATTTAACGGGAGAGATTCCAATAGTTTTGTTGTGAAGGAGATTAGAGATTTTACATATATATATATAATGGAGAAAGTGTTTCTCAAAACCAAATAGGAAAAGAATTTTGTAAAATGATGTGGTGTGGAATGGACTCCTTCTCCTTTTTCATTATTTTTTTTAACTAAAAAACATGCGATTATCATTTTTTTTTTTACAACGATCGTCAAGTGGTGTGGTGTGGCTCATTCTCCTTTTTCATTGTTTTTTTTAACAAGAAAAAATGTGATTACCAATTCTATTTTTTTAGAACAATTGTCAATTTTGAGAGTAAGAATCAAAGCTTCAAGTTTTGTTATTTGCGCCAAACCGAGCATAGCTTAATTGATATAAGATTGTGTCCTTAACTAAGAGGTCATGGATTCAACCCCCGCATTAATTCAAATACCTTTGCAAAAAAAATGTTATTTGCTGAAATCAATTTAGCGGCTTCAAAGTTTCATGTTTTTTTGTTCGATTTATTTATTTATAGTTTTATTTCATATTGTTGATACATTAATATCTGAGATTTGTTTAGGTTTGCTTATTTGATCAATTTGAGCGATTTTTATTGTTTGACACTTTGGCAAAAACCATTAGGTTTTATTTATTTATTTTTATTTAATTATATCACTGATTTTTTTTTGTTTTTTGAATTTATATTTCAATTTGGTTGGCATAAGTGTCTAACGACTATATTCTCATTTTGGCATTTCTTTGTTCCACCTGAATTGGGAGACAAAAAAAATAGTCGAACATGATAATATTTCACTCCAATTACTTAAAAAAATAAGTTAATTTTAAATTATGCTAAAAAAAATAATTGAAAAAGAAAAAAAATGTAGGTGTTATAAAACGAGAATAGAACAACAAGAATAAGAACACTAAAGATAAGAGAATGAGATAGCAAAGTAGAGATAAATCAATTTGTATTCAATTGATTTGAGGCGTGTTTGAAAGACTTCACACAAGCTCTATTTATACAAGTATTTGATGACTAAACTTAGGTCATTGATGACCAACTTTGAGAGTCTTAATGTTATTCATAAAGAGATTGAGTCATGGGGAAGACTAACAAAAATGAGGGAGTTGAATATATATATATCATATCTATATATCATGTTTATGGATATCTATATATACTATATATATATATATATATATATATATATCATCTATATATCATGTTTATGGATATCTATATACACGATGTATAATCATGTTTATGGATATCTATATACACCATGTATATATCATGGTTATAACATTCCTCCTTAGATATCCATTGTATGTAATATATGCCTCGTTAAAACCTTACTAGAAAAAACCCAATGGGAAAAAATCTAGTAAAGGAAGAAGAGTGCAGTATACATATACTTTAACAATTGTCTCGTTAAAAATCTTGCTAGAAAAACCCGTAGTCAATGGAAAAAGAGTGCAGTATTTTTACTCCCCCTCATGGAAATACATGACATGAGATCTCCGAGTCTTCACATTTCAATGTGGTGCAACAACTTTTCGAATGTTGTGGTTGATAACGCCTTCGTAAATAAGTTTGACAAGTTTTCCTTTGAAGAAATTTGTTGAACGGTGATGTCGCCATTTTCTTCAAGATCAGGAGTGTAAAAGAGCTTCGGTGATATATGTTTTGTTCTATCTTCTTTAATGAATCATCTTTTGATTTGTGTTATCCATGTTGTATTATCTTCGTATAATATTGTTGGACGATTTCGTCAGAAGACAAGCCACATGTTCCACGAATGTGTTGAGTCATTGATCTCAACCATACACATTCTCGACTAGCCTCATGAATTGCAAGAACTTCATCATGATTCGAAAATGTGGTTGTAATGGTCGACTTTATGGATCACCATGATATAGCAGTTCTTCCACATGCAACACATATAAATTATTTGAGATCTAGCTTTGTGTGGATCAGATAAATATCCCACATCTGCATAACCTACTAGATAAAAATTCAATTTGTTTGAATAAAATAAACTCATATCAATCGTTCCTCGAAGATAACGGAGTACATGTGTAACTTCGTTCAAATGTTCTTTTGTTTGAGAAGAATTATATCTAGCTAATATATTGACTGTGAATGTTATATCAAGTCGTGTATTATTAACAAGATACATAAGTGCACATATTGCACTAAGATATGGTACTTCAGGACCAAGTAGTTCTTCATTATCTTCTCGAAGTCAAAATATGTCATTTTTCTGTAGGATCTAATGGCAACACTAGAGGGGGTGAATATAATTGTCTAGCAATTTTAAATTTTAAACGTTAAACCACTCAAGCAACCAAAAACGAATCAAAGCAAGCCTATATCATGCAATCTAAGAGATTAAAAATAATTGAAACAAAAATTGAAATGCAAAAAAATAAAAGTAAGGAAGAGAGGACACCGAGAATTTATAGTGGTTCGGCGAATTGCTTACTCCACTCCCCAAGACTACTTCTTGGGTATTTCACTAAGAGATCCTCTTGCGGGTGAGAACCAAACTGAAAACGACCCTCTTTTTTTTCTTCTTCACCTAGGCTAAAGAGAAACCCGTGATCCTTTTTACTGGTTTAGGATCCAACTAATTTATTTTTCACACAACCCAAGGTGTACCCACACCTTAATACAAAACCCGAGAAAATAAAACTTACAACGAATTACCTCTAAAAAGATAAGATATTACAGATGAACACAATAGACAAACGCTAAAAAATTTCTCACAAATGTAGGATAATCAAGTTTAGGATTATGTGAGAGATTTGCAAGTTGAATTCGATTTTGAGAGCAAAAGATCAAAAATGATTTTGCTAGGATTTTTTTTCTTGGAAATTGCTCACTTTTCAAAAATGAGAATGACTATCATTTTAAAAATAAAATCTTCAAAACTAGCCATTAGATTTAGGGTAAGATGAATGACTAAACTTTGACAGTATCCTTAGACTTGTATGGGTGAGAGTGGAAGACTTGAGGTGTGTTTGGAAGACTTAACACAAGCTCTATTTATACAAGTATTTGATGACTAAACTTAGGTCATTGATGACCAACTTTGAGAGTCTCGATGTTATTCATAAGGAGATTGAGTCATGGGGAAGACTAACTAAAATGAGAGAGTTGAACATGATGGAGCGCATGTATCGCAGCGGAAGTGAGTCAGATCATTGGCACTCTAATTTCATCAAAAAAAAAAAATTTACAACATGTTAGGGTGGGTGATTGAACCTCGGACCTCATGATCACTAGGCGATACATTATGCCATTGAGCTATGCTCTTGTTGAAATCTAATTTCATCAATTTAGATAAACTAGAAACATGCTCAAAACTTGGAAAATAAGAAATAAGAACACATACCTTTTTAGTTCAAATTTCTTCAAATCCAACGCTCGTTTCTTCTCACGAACTCTTCGATTCATCTCTCGAAGTCTTCCAGAACCACCTCCGGTAGTCTCGCTATCCTCGAGCCGAGCAAAAGAGTGGTGAGACTCCTTTACAAGAGAAAATACTTTGGAAGAAGGAGATGATAAGGTGTATGTGATGAGGACTTTGTGATAAATATCTACCACTTAGATTTCCAATTTCTCAAGTAACATGAACTCTTCATCAACCTCTCATTCATATATTCAAACTCTTTGAATAATTCATCAACCTATTTGAAGTTCATCCAATTTATAGGTCATCCGCATGCAACAAACTCTTTGCTTAGCATGACACCTCAAATTGGATGGATTAGTCTTCAACCAAGTGTTCCACAATTGATGAGTTTATGCATGTGGCTGGTGATTCACAATCCACTTCACAACTTAGATAAACTCACTGAACTTGGATAAATCCACTCAACTTGGATAATCTCACTTGTATTATTTTGTCATTTTAAAAATTAATTTTAATAAACAAAATCAATTTTAATTAATTAGAATTTTTAATTAATTAATATTATTATTTAATACAATATCAAATATTAATTAAATAATAAGACTAATCTCGGTTTCTTAAACTGACTTCTCGCACATGAATCCCTATTCATGTATTAGACCGATCCCATATTTAAATCATATTTAAATATGTCCATCATTCTTCCAAAAACGAGTTTGAAATAAATTCACTTTATTCAATAACAACTTTACTCAATAAATATCAATAACAATTTTATTGCATAAATAGAATATACATTCGGTTTACAAACCATGAGTTTTAGGACATAAAACCCAACATAAAATATATATACCATATATATACGATCTATATATCATGTTTATGGATATCTATATATACCATATATATGTCATGTATATATCATGTTTATAACAAGTGTCAATGCACGTACATACACTAGTTTCTTAAACACTCAATCATTAACATACCCCCTTAAAATAGAAGTCTTTTTTAAAGGATGCAACCCTAGCACAAGGCAAGTGCTAAATTCGTCAGTTGGTGGTTCCATGCTTTCTAAAAGCTATAATGAAGCCTATGGGATTTTGGAGAATATCTCAGCCTCTCACTGTAGGTGGTCAGATGATCCAGTAGAGCCGAGTAGAGCTCAAGACAAGGATGCACTCAGTGCCATGAGTAGCCAAATAAACGCCCTGACCAACCTAGTCAAACAAATGGCTCAAACCAATCTCCAAACCAGTGTCAACACCGGCGCAGCCATTTCAATGGGCACATCAAATAGTCAAGGTGAGACACTAATTTGTGGGTTCTGTGGGGAGGGGCACCTGTATGATTACTTCCCTGGGAATTCAGACTCAGTCTGCTATGTTGGAAGTCAACAGCAGCCTAGGAACAACCCCTACTCTAACACTTACAACCCTGGTTGGAGAAACCACCCAAATCTTTCTTGGGGTGGACAACAAAACACTAACCAAAGTCAAAACCAAAACCAACCAAGACCGAGTGGAACATCTGGTTTCACTCAACAAAATAACCAATCAATGTACCAAAAACCATATAACCCTCCAATGGGGTCATCAGTAGAAAATTTACTTAAGGAGTACATTGCAAAGAATGATGCTACCTTACAAAGTCAGCAAGCTACCCTTAGGAGCTTAGAAAACCAGATAGGGCAACTAGCAAATGAACTAAAAAATAGGCCTCAAGGTAGGTTGCCTGCTGACACTGAAGTACCTAGAAGGGATGGAAAAGAGCAAGTTCAAGCAATTGAACTTCGCAGTGGAAGACCATTGGTAAGCAACACTAGAGATACACCAAAGAGAGTAGAGAATGAAGAGTCTAGTGCTCCACTGGATTCTCTGCCAAACCATGGTCAACCATCAACAAGCACATCAATGGTGAGGCTGGAACCGATCATAGAGGAACAAGAAGAAATTCCAAGGCCTCCACCTATCATTAGGCGACCTGAAGTTCCTACATATGTGCCACCACCTCCATTCCCTAGAAGGCTGAAGAAAAAACAAGAACAGGAAGTGCACGTTAACAAATTTTTAGAAATTTTAAAACAAGTGCATGTGAATATTCAGGTTTTGCAATCTATGCCTTCTTATGTTAAATTTTTGAAAGATATAATAACTAACAAAAAGATCATTGGTGAATTTGAAACAGTGAATCTTACTGAGGAATGCAGTGCTATACTCCAGAACAAACTTCCAAAGAAGGAGAAGGATCCTGGTTCCTTCACCTTACCAGTTGAGTTGGGAGGCAAGCACGTGGGCAGAGCTCTTTGTGACCTAGGAGCCAGCATAAATCTTATGCCCATATCCCTATTCCGTTAGTTAGGCATAGGGGAAGCACGTCCTACCACTGTCACCTTGCAACTTGCAGACAGATCCATCGCATACCCGGAGGGGAAAATTGAGAATATTCTTGTCAAGGTTGACAAATTCATTTTTCTTGCAGACTTCATCATTCTGGACTATGAAGCAGACAAGGAGGTACCGATCCTATTGGGCAGACCATTTCTAGCCACAGGTAGGGCCTTGATCGATGTCCAGAAAGGTGAGCTCACCATGAGGGTTCATGATGAGGAGGTTAAGTTTAGTGTCTTTAAAGCCCTAAGGTATCCTTCTGATTCTGAATCTTGTGCAAGTGTAGATATAATAGATTCACTGATGGAAGACCAACTTGAGCATGAACTGTTAACTAAGCATGCCAATGACTATATACAAATAGATGTAACTGACTTAAACATAGCTGAAATAATGGACATACCTGTGAATAAACCTCAGCATGTTTGTATGATTACTGATTTAACTGAAAGATCCATGAGTCCACTGAAACCATCCATTGAGCATCCACCCCTATTAGAATTAAAACCATTGCCTGATCATCTTAAATATGCATATTTAGGAGAGCATGATACTTTGCCTGTAATCATTTCGTCCAAATTAAGTAAAGAGCATGAAATTTCGCTAATTTTGCTACTGAAGCAACATAAAAAAGTTATTGCAGGGACGATTGCTGACATAAGAGGTATTAGCCCTTCCTATTGCATGCATAAGATATTATTGGAAGAAGAACATACACCTAGAGTAGACCACCAACATAGGTTGAATCCCTCCATGAAGGAGGTAGTGAAAAAAGAAATAATCAAATGGTTAGATGCAGGTGTAATCTTCCCTATAGCTAACAGTCAATGGGTGAGTCCAATTCAATGTGTGCCTAAGAAAGGGGAGATGACTGTAGTAGTGAATGAGAGTAATGAACTAATTCCAACTAGAACTATTACAGGATGGAGAGTCTGTATGGACTATAGAAAATTAAACAAAGAAACAAAAAAAGATCATTTTCCTTTACCGTTTATAGATCAGATGTTAGATAGGATAGCTGGCCGAGCCTACTACTGTTTCTTAGATGGTTATTCTGGATATAACCAAATCACCATAGATCCTGTGGACCAGGAAAGAGTGTTGAAAGTGTTGCAGGGCTGAAAAGAAAATATGTTTTCGCTGGGAGGAAAATAAATTATTATCAAAGTTATTGCTCAGACGATTCCAACTTACATCACGAGTTGCTTCAGGATCCCCAACAAGATGTGCGATGAGATAAATGGGCTTTATGCTCGGTTCTGGTGGGGTCCCTCGGGAGAAAGAAAGAAGGCGCACTAGACGAGCTGGAAGAAGTTGTGTGTTAGAAAGGAGCTTGGGGTTCTGGGGTTCCGAGATCTAAAATTGTTCAACCAAGCTATGTTAGCAAAACAAAGTTGGCGCATCATCAAGAACCCGAACAACCTTTTCTATAAAGTTCTCAGAGGAAGGAACTTCAAGGATGGGGCTTTCCTTGACCCTCCCCTGGGCAACAAACCTTTATTTACATGACATAACATTTGTTAGGGTAGAGAGCTCTTTAAAGAAAGATATAGATGGCGAGTGGGAAATGGAAGACATATTAGGATTGACTAGGAGCATTGGTTAATTCGTAAAGGTTGTTCAAAACTCATACTTACTCGGGCCCTCTACAAAGGTTGCTACGTCGGTAGTCTTATGGACGAGAATGGAAGGTGGAAGAAGGAAAATATTAGGGAGGATTTTGATCGCCTTGATGTAGAGTCCATTCTTCAAATGTCGGAAGTGGGCAGAAATCTTAGGGATGAAATTATTTGGAGTCTCGAACCCAAAGGGGTGTTCACGGTTAAGAGTGCGTATCACTTGGCTACTAGTAGGGCCAACCCCGAGAAAGCCTCCACCTTAAGTCCAGATTAAAACACGTCTCGCTGAAGAGATTTTTGGAGAATTAAAGAACTCCCAAAAGCAAAACTTTGTGCTTGGAAGATCATTAATGACATTATCTCTACTTGTGCTAATATTATTAAAAGAGGAGTGGATTCTGATCATTTTTTTTCTTTTTGCAGATCTAAAAGGGAGTCTACTTCTCACCTAATATGTGGTTGTACGTTTAACAAGAAAAATTAGAGTCACTTCATCCCTATTGTAAGCAATTTGTTCTGCATTTTCAGCGAAGATTGAAACCCTTTGATGGTCTGGGATTGGATGACTGATAAGATGAACGAGAAAGATCTAAAAGGGGCCATCGTCGTGTACGTGAAACATTTGTGATTACATAAACCAATCGAAGATAAATGGGATCAAAATGCATCTTCCTACCAATCTGGGAAAATATTTCGTAACATGAGCAATGAGAATGAAATTTCATTACCTTGTGCGATTCCTCCGCTGAGGGAGAGCCAGACGAGTCCAAATCATTGGTTGCCTCCTCCCCCGGCTCTTGGAAATTAAACGTTGATGCCTCTTGGAGACCAGATCGAAGGATAGAAGAAATAAGGTGGGTGGTCTGTGACTCTCTTGAATCTCTCATTTGCATCGGGTTTAAAGTTGTTGGAAAGGTTCAGGAAGTCAAGATTTTGGAAACTATGGCGATCCTCAAAGGGTTGAAATTTCTAGCGCGTAAATTTCCAACCTTCACCTTGATGTAATGGTGGAGTCTGACGCCCTTGAGGTGGTGAATCTCCTATCCAAGGAGTCAATTGATATCTCAGAGATAAAAATATAGTTTTCAAAATTGAAATTATGGCGTCAGCTTTTAAAGTGTCACATTTCTCTCACTACTCCAGATCGTGCAACATGGTGGCGCATTGCCTAGCTCGTGAAGCTTCAAGTTCACCTGATATTTTTGTTCAACGTATTTCTTCCACGCAAGGAAGATGTTTTTTTTTTTTTTACTCTCTTTTGCCCATTTGGTTGACAAATGTTGCAAGTGAGGAGGTGGCAGTTAATGTTGTAGCCAGACCTGTTGCGTTTAAATGAAGTTTGTTGTTTAAAAAAAATATATATATATTTATAGAATTTAACAATTAAGGGATTAATCATCTTACTGTATCTAAAAGGGGAGAAACTTTATCTCCTCATTTTGCCCCTTTTATTTATTATCTCCCATTTTATTTTTATAGTTAAAAATGTACTTCAAAAGTTTCAAAATTTTAAAATTAATTAAATGTTATTTTTTTTTATTTTTTCATGTATTATTTAAAAAGTCATTTCAAAGGAATTGGATTCAAGAAAACTTTCTTGAGACCGAGATGCCTAGCACTCTAATTATTATGTGGAGCATTTGGAACTACATGAATCAAATAAATAAGTCAGACCAAAGGGTCGTTGTGTAGCAGATATTGAAGAGAATTGACTCTTACATGGACGAGTTGGGAGCGGTGGAACGTTCTTCTCTTTCGGAGCCCTTTCTCAGGGAGAGTCGTGAGAGTCATAATCACTGGTCTCCTCCCCCTTCAAATGCGTGGAAGCTTAATTCAGATGCCTCCTAAAGCGATCAATTCAGTGCATGGGGTTTAGGATGGGTGGTTCGTGACTCTCTTGGGTCTTTCATCTGTGTTGGGTCCAAAAAAGTTGTCATTCATCAACCGATCAAAGTGTTATAGGCAAGAGCTATTAGAGAAGGTCTCGAGTATGTGAATTCTCACCTTGTTGTCCTTGAGGGTCGGCTCTTTGTTGAGTTCGACTCTTTGGAAGTGATCAATCTCCTAAACAAGGAGAGTGAAGATCTCTCAGAGATAAAAAAAAAAAAAAATTTAGCAGAGATTGTCGAAGAGCTAGCGAGATCGATCGGCAAAGTATATTTTGCTTTCTGCAGCTGGCTGGGTAATTTGGTAGCCCATAGGTTGGCTCATTTTGCGTCTGGTCTTGATGTTCGTTTGCTCCAAGAGGTTTCTTCCATTTCGGAAGATAAAGTTTTTTTGGGGTTTTAATGTTTCTTAGTGGTTGTCTTCTTTCATAAATGAGGACCGTGTTTTGTATGATGGTGTTGGTGGTTAGTTAATGGATGTTTATTTCAAAAAAAAAAAAAAAAAAATCTTCCAACTCTCCCCATCATGAAAATTATTAAGTTCTTTAACTCTCTACTATCTTCACTTCAATGAAAAAATTAATTGGAACTAACAACTCTCTAATGCTTCAATTTCCCCAACTCTCCACTACCTTGATTTTAATGAAAAAATAATTATAATCTATAATCCATAGGGAGATTTTTTTTTATGTCAAATTTAACATTTCTTTTTAAGCATGGTCACTATTATTTTGATGACAATTTTGTCATTTAAATGGGGAGAAACTTTCTCTCCCCATTTTGCCATCAATTGTTATATTTTTTACCTTTTAAATTATTATTCTAATTTTTAAAAAATACAAGAAGAAAAAACAATCAAGTGGTCATTCGATACTTTTTTTTTTTTTTTAATAAAAAAATTAATTACTCATTTGGCCTTTCCTGATCTCTTTTAATTCACAATCAAAACTTTCATTTTTGTGCAAAAACCAATAAAGCCATTAAACGTGGGTATTTGATAGGTTAGATTAAATATATGAAAAGACAAAATTCTCAATTTATGGGTATTTAATAGGTTAGAGATATGAAAAAACAAACAAACATTATAAAATAAATGGAAAACATGACAATTGTTATGAGTTTGAATCTTACACTCCTCTCTGTCATTTTCAACATTGCCTCTTCGAGACGTGGCTTTGGTAGGACTCGATGTCTCCATTCTGCCAAAAAATCTTCATTTTATCTGTTGTGTTTGTGATTGCATTTGTTATGGCTTGATTGGTGGGAAGGAAAATCCAGGGTTTTTTTTATATTAATTGTAGACACCGTATTTCGTCCGGCCTTATTTATCATCATTTTGGATTTTTTCACATATTTTATGTTTTTCACTCATTTTTAAATATTTTTGGAGTTTTTCTTTAATTTTGCGTTTTCCGACATTTTCGAAGTTTTCAAGAAAATCACAAAAAAATTTGTATTCCATTAGTGGGTCGTTCGAAGCTTCCCGAGTTTTGTTAGGGTTTAGCGCTTCGATCTCGGTTTTCCGCTGCGATTTGTTTTTAGTTTTTCTGGTTTTAGGGTTTCCAATTTAGGGTCTATTTTTAGGGTTTCCAATTTAGGTTTCCAATTTAGGGTCCCATTTTTAGGGTGTCCATTTTTAGGGTTTCCAATTTAGGGTCCATTTTTTGGGTTTCCAATTTAGGGTCCATTTTTTAGGGTTTCCAATTTTAGTGTCCCGATCTCGGGACTCCAATTTAGCGTTTTATTTTAAGTTTTGGGTTTAAAATTTCAATTTGGTGTTTAGTTTAGGGTTTTAGGTTTTTTAGGGTAGCCAATGTTGGGAAGGGGCCAAAATAGGCCCATGTGAGTTTTTTAGACCTAATCATGGCCTATAAAGTGTAGGCTAATGGGACAAAGGGGATAGAGACAAGAATTTGGAGAATCCCCAAAAATATCACTATTCATCATCTCCCACATTGAGGCTCCCCCCCCCTCTCTCCGGTGGAACTTCGAACGGCGGAGCTCCGACGATCCACGGCGGCGGGCTATCTCCATTTCATCTTCCTCAAGGTTCGACCCCCAGCCGATCTTCTTCCTCAAACCAGCGGCGTGCTTCATTTTCAACCCGACGACAAGATTTACGGCGAAACTTCAGCTTCAAGGGCGGCGACCGAGCTCAAATCGGAGCTCCATCATCTTCCTCGAACCCAGACGGCGCTGAAACCATCTTCAACCTCGAACTAGACGGTTGCGGCTTCACGAACCAGCACCCAGCTCCGGCAGCAGCTGCAAACTCCGAGCTCCAGACGACGGATTCGCACCGTCGCACCTGAGCCCCATCTTCGTCATTCTTCTTCTCCAGCAGCTGCAAGCCCAGATGAACAGAGCTTCTTCACGAACCCAGCTCCGGCAGCAGCTGCAAACTCCGAGCTCCATTCCAACGGCGGACACCGGCGGCGTTCGTTTCTCTCAGCCCTCCAACTGCGGTGCTTCCGGCGAGCCACGGCGACAACTGCCTTGTGAAGAATCTCCGTGCGAAAGAAGAACCAGACGGGGGTAACGACATTTTAGTTTTTTCAAATTACTGAAATGCCCCTATTCTTTTAGTGAACCATGTCTGATTGGTTTTTATGCTCATATATGCCTCTGCCTATTTGATATATACCCTAACATATACCTAGGCTATATCATATATACCCATTGATGGTTGATTTGTTATTCATCCCGTAGTATTTTTTTAAGATACTAATATGTCCCTATTTTTTAATGTGCTTAGTTTTCATAGTATGTGGCATTTGATTTACCTTTGTTGCTAACCTGCCCTGTGTTGCTAAGCATGGTTAATTCGATATATACCCTAACATATACCTAGGCTATATCATGTATACCCATTGATGGTCGATTTGTTATTCATCCCGTAGTATTTTTAAGATGCTAATCTGTCCCTATTTTTTTGAATGTGCTTAGTTTTTTTCATTTTTATGTGATATTTTGATATATACTTTAGTATGTGGTATTTGATACATACCTTAGTGTATACTAAGGCTATATCGTATATACCCGCTGATTTATTACTTGTTCCATTTAAGTTCCTTTAGATTCTTTTTCTTTCTTTTTGCGTTCGATTAATTTTCTTTTAATGTGCTACCCCGAGAGAGATGAAGGACTGTTCCTTTCATCTCGAGGGTATTTTAAATTCAAGTCGCCACCCCGGGAGAGATGAAGGACTGTTCCTTTCATCTCGAAGGTATTTTAAATTCAAGTCGCCACTCCGGGAGAGATGAAGGACTGTTCCTTTCATCTCGAGGGTAATTTAAAATTTAATTTGTAACCCCGAGAGAGATGAAGGATTGTTCCTTTCATCTCGAGGGTATTTTAAATTCAAGTCGCCACCCCGGGAGAGATGAAGGACTGTTCCTTTCATCTCGAGGGTATTTTAAATTCAAGTCGCCACCCCGGGAGAGATGAAGGACTGTTCCTTTCATCTCGAGGGTAATTTAAAATTTAATTTGTAACCCCGAGAGAGATGAAAGACTGTTCATTTCATCTCGAGGGTATTTTAAATTCAAGTCGCCACCCCGGGAGAGATGAAGGACTGTTCCTTTCATCTCGAGGGTATTTTAAATTCAAGTCGTCACCCCGGGAGAGATGAAGGATTGTTCCTTTCATCTCGAGGGTATTTTAAATTCAAGTAGCCACCCCGGGAGAGATGAAGGACTGTTCCTTTCATCTCGAGGGTAATTTAAAATTTAATTTGTAACCCCGGGAGAGATGAAGGATTGTTCCTTTCATCTCGAGGGTAATTTAAAATTTAATTTGTAACCCTGGGAGAGATGAAGGACTGTTCCTTTCATCTCGAGGGTAATTTAAAATTTAATTTGTAACCCCGGGAGAGGTGAAGGACTGTTCCTTTCATCTTGAGGGTAATTTAAAATTTAATTTGTAACCTGATAGCTCCAAAATAGAGCTATCTTAATGTCCCAAATTCTAGCTAAAACCATGACATATATTGATTAAAATGCTTTCTTATAGGTGATTTCATGGTGAAGAGCTCGGGAAGTCCATTGATGATTTTCGGGGCTAAAAAGGTCATTTAAGAGGTTTCGGGAAGTGTTCAGGTCAAAACGATAGGCCAAACGGAGCCCGGGAGCCAAAACGACCCAAAAGTGGGCTAAGAGCCGAGAGGGTAGCGCCCAGGCGCTGGCGCCCAGCGCCCAGGCGCTCAACGAACGCAGCACGCGCGCGCCCGCGCGCCCTCGCCCATGTCCGCGCACGCCCGCGCGCCCTCGCCCGTTCCGCCTCGCCCGCGCGCCCGTCATTGAAAATCCGCATGCGCCCAAGCGTCTAGACGCTAGCTCGATGCTGGCCCGACGATTCCCGAAGATAGACGAGCCTCAGCGTCGAGCGCGCGTCTCAACGCCGACAGCGTCGAGATGCTGGCCTAGCATCTCGACGCCCCGAAGTCTGAAGCGCTCATTTGATGTTCCACCCGAGAGCAAGCGTCTCGACGCTCGCTCGACGCCGCGCGCAGCGGCCAACTTAGGGCACAGCGTCGAGACGCTGGCCTAGCGTCTCGACGCTCCGAGCTTAAAAAGCGTGAAAACGCAATTTTCAGCCTCATTCTTTCACCCTTCTTCTTCCTCAAGCTTCTCCTCTCGGGTCCAAGGCGATTTTCCACCATTTTTGTACTTCTTCTCCTTCTTTGTGCATGATTCCAAGCTCTTCCATGGGGGATTGGATTTATTCATCCTCCATGGAAGGCTAAACCGAGGTTAGTGTTTAATTTTGAGTTTGGATTTGTAAATTATGGATGTTTGGGGAGATTTTCCCCTTTGTGAATGTTAAGACATTTAGCTTGTTTATGCATCTCTTGCTTGTTCTTCATCCATATCTAGCATGTGTAGCTAAATTAGGTTGACGCCCTAGTTCCTATGCATGATAGAGGGCTAAAGGTTGGGACGTATAATTGCCTATACCGCTAGGTAGCACGGGTCTAAGCATGGCTAATTAGTTCGGCCCAAAGTGACATTGGTAAACTGAATTAATTAACGTTTTCATGTTAGGCTTAAGGCAAGAGAGAAACCGGTTTAGTCTTAGGATTAGGCCGTCGCAATGTTCCCGTCACTGGCACGTAATCGATTTAGGGGTCGCTACCTTAGATAGATTATTGGCCAAGTTTAATTAGAATTGCACGAGTCTAATTAAATCCTTGGGTCATTTGAGTTAGAAATAACTAAATGAATTGTGTGCATAACATGGCTAACGCGTAAATTGTATCGATGATCCGAACATCCATAACGAGCAATTCCATTTCTCGAAGTTAAGCACAACCGTTTAATTTTTGCACGTTGTCATTTAATTTTCCGTTAGCATATTAGGAGCTCCCTTCCCCCAAAACCAAATTACCATTCTTTAATTCGTGCATACTTTTATCTCTAGCAAATTAGACTTAGTTAAATTGAATTTCTTATTTCCCTGTGGATCGACCCCGTTACCACTAAGCTTCAAATAGCTCGGTGTTCATCGGGTTTATAAATTGTATTTTGGCAAGCCTCGACAGCTTGAATTTGGAGTACCACATAAAGTGCTCTACCATAACCCGGGAGAGATGAAGGACTGTTCCTATCATCTCGAGGGTATTGAGATCAAGGCGATTAAATGGCAAAATTAACTATATCGTTCACAAAATCAATCCCTACTTTACCTTAGAATTAGGGTATGATTAGTTGGGACATCGCATTAATTTTAGTAGTTTATTTTATTTATTTTTAGGACCTTTTGAAATTATATAAGTAATCAAGATAAAAATGTTTTGGCTACCGTTTTTAAAACGGGATGTTGTAGAGTGCTAGCACCTTCCCTACACTCAACCGACCCCCGAACCTCGTCTTTTAAAATTCGTAGACCGTATTTTTAAGGTGACCAATCACACCCTAAATGATTGGTGGCGACTCCATTTTTTGTGAAAACCCCTGTTTAACAGAAGGTTGTCGGCCGCTCCGCGTCGCAAAAACGTTGCGACAGCATGGCGACTCCACTAGGGACTTTTTAGTGGGTCTAGGTCATTCTATTTTATCTTACATTTATCCGGTTTTCCTTTTGGTCCTTGTTTGTTTTATTTATTTATTGATTTATATTGTCTTAATTAACTTGCTTTATCGTAATTAATTTTGCATGATCATACATTTCACACACATTCACGAGCCTCCTACCCGGGCTCTACCTTTTAGGATTAGATTTGAGAATCGAGTAATGTCGACCTTCAAGGGGATATAATTGCCCCTGTATGGCGCACGAAAGATTCTCGCTCAGATTAATTCGTTGGCTAATCTTTAGCTTTCAAATTAATTTGGGGGCCTTTATCCGTAGATTTAGAGCATTACCCTCACATCATGTTTATTATTTAATTCATTGTGTTGTTATGCATTGTTTTATTTAAATTATTTCATTTATCGTAATTTAAATTGCTTACATTATCATGCATTTCACACATTCACGAGCCTCCTACCCGGGCTCTACCTTTTAGGATTAGATTTGAGAATCGAGTAATGTCGACCTTCAAGGGGATATAATCGCCCCTATATGGCGCACGAAAGATTCTCGCTCAGATTAATTCGTTGGCTAATCTTTAGCTTTCAAATTAATTTGGGGGCCTTTATCCGTAGATTTAGAGCATTACCCTCACATCATGTTTATTATTTAATTCATTGCGTTGTTATGCATTGTTTTATTTAAATTATTTCATTTATCGTAATTTAAATTGCTTACATTATCATGCAGTTCACACATTCACGAGCCTCCTACCCGGGCTCTACCTTTTAGGATTAGATTTGAGAACCGAGTAATGTCGACCTTCAAGGGGATATAATCGCCCCTGTATGGTGCACGAAAGATTCCCGCTCAGATTAATTCGTTGGCTAATCTTTAGCTTTCAAATTAATTTGGGGGCCTTTATCCTTAGATTTAGAATCTTACCCTCGCATCATTTTTATTATTCAAGTTATCTCGTGATATTGTTTTGATTAAACTTGTTTCATTTAGCGTAATTTACTGTTTATTGTATTATCATGCATTTCACACGCGTTCACAAGCCTCCTACCCGGGCTCTACCATTTAGGATTAGGTTTGAGAATCGAGTAATGTCGACCTTCAAGGGGATGTAATTGCCCCTATATAGGCGCACAAAAGATTCTCGCTCAAGTTGGTTCGTCTGCTAATTTATAGCATCCGATTCAATTTGGGGTTTTCACCTAAGCATTATTGTTATCTTGCCTATTAGTGATCGCGTCTTTGTTAGTCATGGTTTATCTTTCTTGGTGTTTATTACTGTTTTTGGTGTGCCAAAATTATTATTACTTTTTTTTTTTGGTGTACTTTTCACATGTGTCTCTATGATATTTCCTTTTTAAGATGGAGTAGTGTCGACCTTCGATGAGATAGTCAATGTCTCCGGCAGGCGCATGATGTTTTCTTTTCTTATTCCGGGTCAAGTAGTGTCGACCTTCGAGGGGATTTAAATGCCCCCGTATTGGCGCATGAAAGTCTCATTTCAAAAATCAATTGATATCTTTTTCTTTTGTTTTTAGGGGAACAAAAATGAATGCCAATGTACCCATTACATCGATACGATCATCTACATCTCGGTATGACGAGTTGGGTAGTGTACTACACTGGGCAGAGCAGATACAGTTAAGACAAGGAGATAGTTTATCCGCTACTGATACAGAGCCATTATTTTCCTTCACTCAAGTGGAGTTTATTTCTAATGAATTAGGAAAGCTGAAGGTCATATGGGAAGGATTGACACCGAAACAGAGGTTCGAGTTTTCAAGAAAGTACGGCAGCATAGCTGATCTTATGTACGTCCCCGTCAATCGTTTTGCCATACAAGCTTTGCTAGACTTTTGGGATCCTGCCTATAGATGTTTCACGTTTGGAGATATTGATCTCGCGCCTACTATTGAAGAATATCACTCGATGTTGGGTATTCCAGAAAAAGTCGGGGAGTCGGTCTACTGCTTTAACCCACAACACACCGCAAAGAGGATTTTGGCTGAATTTCTTCAAATACGTGCCCTCGAAATACAAAAGCACTTAGAAGTCAAAGGAAAGGAGGAGTCCATATCATTGGATTACTTAATTGAACTCGCCTGCAACTACATCAAGCAAGCAAAAAGGTATGACCTTGTTCGCACTATGCATCTACGGGACAGTCTTGTACCCTAAAGCAAAAGGGCGTGTGGATGGGCAAGTTCTAAAATTATTTTTCAACATAGAGCAAGGAGTAAACTGTCACGTCTCCAAAAGTGACTATTTTAGGACTTATTTGTGATAGAAAGTTGTGCATTCGTAAGTGTTTTTGGTAGGATTTAGCTTGAACTTGTGCTTATATATGAGAATTAGAAGAATGAAGCTAAATTAGGACTTATATGCAAGAGGAAATAAAAAGAACCAAAAACGAAGTTAAAGGATTGAAAATTGCACATTGCGGAAGCATTGCGAAAACATTGCTAAAACCGCAATGTTTTAAGTGAAATCCGTAAGTTGTCTAACCGATTTCTGTTTTGTTCCGATCTTTCAGGGGCCCATTCTTTCTCCTGCTGCCACGTAGAGATACGACGTTTAGAATGGATGGTTCTCCTTGGCCCAATCGTACCTGCAGCACACTATAAAAGGAGGTCAAAGTGCAAGGTTGAAACACACTCGAAAAGCGTAGAACTCCCATCTCAACGTGGTTTCTTCCCTATTTCTTCTCCCGTTTGTTGGCGTGAAGGTTTCAGCTGTTGGCATCGATAATCTGAGAGGAAGAAGAGAAGATCCTTCTTCTCTTCTGATTGGATTCATCCCCAAACAAGCTCACCTTCGCCCTTCATCTGAGGCGCTTGCGGCGAGGAGTTCACGCACACACTTTAGATTGCTTTCTACTGCTTTTTGTCTCTTATTTTCTTTACTGTCTTCTGCTCTTTACTTCTGTTTGCTACCGCAATTTAATTCTCCTTCAATCATTTAGTCTTTCTTGTTTTGTACTCGTGGCACATTAAGCTTTGAATCTCACGCAATAGAGGAATTATTTGACTACTTCGCAATTCTCTTTAATGCTTTCTTTCTTCGTTTGCTGTCATTAAATTTTGTTAAGCATGTTTAAATACTCAAATCTTTCTATTCCATCTTCATCCATGAGTAACTAAACCACATAAGGGTATGCTAATGACAAGTCCATAGGTAGAAATACGTGAATCAAGCATGTAGGTTAGCTTCGAATGCATTGATTGTATGTAAGCTTCATCCCACGGGCAATTTCGATTGGCCATCCATTTTGTCCAAAGAACTCCTAACCTCTGGAAGGAGTAAGAGTTCAGAGTCGTACATTCATGCTAGCCTTCCATGGTAGCCAGAAAACGACCTAGGAATAGGCGTTTTCCTAGTACAAATCACTAAACTCACTTTTATAAAAAGATGCTTAAGACCTTACTTGGACATGAGTAAACTAAAGGATCTAATGCATGAAATCGGAAGATACATGAGAATGAGTTAGTTTGATGCATGATGAGTTGATCTACTGCTGAAGATTCGTATGAAAAAGCCTATAGAAGAGTCGTTAGTAGCCCTTGTTTCCACAACTTACCCTTAAAACGTTGCTGCAGAATTGCGAGAACATTGTTGTTTGCGCAATTCTTCCAGTTTCACTTTTTGCCTTAGCCATTTTTCCAGCTTTCTTTTGCTTTGCGATTTTATTTAATTGCTCTCTCCGCAAGTCTTTTTCTCCTACATTCAAGTTAATCTATTTACTTGCTCTTGTTTATGCTTGCATATCTTCTACTCTCTTTATTAGTTAGACACATTAAACCCAATTCTACCCCATCTAAACCACCTTTTCTAAGTTAGCATCTCACTTCGTAAGTAACTAAGAATAAATCTCTGTGGGAAATCGAATGAAAAAATACTTATTACTTGCTACAAGACCATGTATGCTTGCATGTTCTGAGTGCTCTATCATTGCATATTTATTTTAACATTGAGCACGCAACAAGTTTTTGGCGCCGCTGCCGGGGATTTAGTTTAGCGAAAACGAAGTTTGTTAAGTTAGAAACAGAAATCTTAATATCTATTGGAACTAATCTATTCTCATTTCTTTTGCAGGTACCATTGGGGTAGTTTATGAATGAGCATTCAAGTAGCGATCTAGAGTTCAATCCTGAGCCTGAGAGATTACTTAGGGCCAGAAACAAAGCTAAGAAACGTCTCTTTAAACAACCTTCTATACTTCAAACAATTGCTGATTCTGCGGAGTCTTCGCAATCCCTACACATCGAAATGGAAAGACCAGTCCCAAATTTGGTACCTATCACTCGCAATCCCATCGAAATAGCGAATGATAAGGATAGTGTCATCCTCTCCTACCTAGTACCTATGCCTGGGGAGCTAAACCCAAGCATAATCCGCCCTGAAATTACTGCCAACTCATTCGAGTTAAAGCCAGTAATGTTCCAAATGTTGTCCACTGTGGGACAATTCTTTGGAGTGGAGAATGAGGACCCCCACAACCATCTTAGAAACTTCCTAGGAGTTAGTGATACATTCCTTATCCCTGGAGTTTCCCAAGAGGCTTTGAGGCTTTACCTTTTCCCTTACTCTTTAAGGGATAAAGCAAAAACGTGGTTAAACTCATTACCTTCCGGATCAGTTCTCAATTGGACAGACTTGGCGGAGAAATTCCTAGTAAAATATTTCCCACCTGATAGGAATTCAACCTTTCGTGATGACATAATCAAGTTCAAACAAGCCGAAAACGAATCTCTTCACGAAGCTTGGACAAGGTTCAAGGAACTTCTGCTTAAATGTCCACACCATGGCATTCCATGGTGTATCCAAATAGAAGTCTTTTTCAAAGGATGCAACCCCAGCACCAGGCAAGTGCTAAATTCATCAGCTGGTGGTTCCATGCTTTCCAAAAGTTATAACGAAGCCTATGAGATCCTGGAGAAGATCTCAGCATCTCACTGTAGGTGGTCAGATGATCCAATAGAGCCAAGTAGAGCTCAAGATAAGGACGCACTCAATGCCATGAGTAGCCAAATAAGCGCTCTGACCAACCTAGTTAAACAAATGGCTCAAGCCAATCTCCAAACTAGTGTCAACACCGCCACAGTCATGTCAATGGGCACACAACCGAATCAAGGTGAGACACTAACCTGTGGGTTCTGTGGGGAAGGGCATCTGTATGAATACTGCCCTGGGAATCCAGCCTCAGTCTGCTATGTGGGAAGCCAACAGCAGCCTAGGAACAACCCCTACTCTAACACTTACAATCCTGGTTGGAGGAACCACCCAAATCTCTCATGGGGTGGCCAACAAAATACTAACCAAGCCCCCAACCAGCCAAGACCGAGTGGAACACCTGGTTTCACTCCCCAAAATAACCAATCCATGTATCAAAAACCATACAACCAACCAGTAGGGTCATCTGTAGAAAATCTACTTAAAGAGTACATTGCAAAGAATGATGCTACTCTACAAAGTCAGCAAGCTACCCTCAGGAGCCTAGAGAACCAAATAGGGCAACTAGCCAATGAACTCAAAAGTAGGCCCCAAGGTAGACTACCTGCTGACACTGAGGTGCCAAGAAGGGATGGAAAAGAACAAGTTCAAGCAATTGAACTTAGAAGTGGGAGACCATTGGTGAGCAACACTAAAGAAACCCCAAAGAGAGTAGAGAACGATGAGTCTAGTGCTCCACTGGAATCTCTGCCAAACCATGGTCAACCATCAACAAGCACATCAGGGGCAAGGCTGGAACCAATCTTAGAAGAACTAGAAGAAATTCCAAGGCCTCCACATATCCTGAGGCGACCTGAAGTGCCTGCTTATGTGCCACCACCTCCATTCCCTCGAAGGCTAAAGAAAAAACAAGAACAGGAAGTGCACTTTAATAAATTTTTAGAAATCCTTAAGCAAGTTGTTGCGTGCTCAATGTGTTAAAATAAATAAGCAATAAGATAGAGAGAGCACTCAGAACATGCAAGCATACATGATCTTATAGCAAGTAGTAAGTATTTTTTCATTCGTTTTCCCACAGAGATTTATTATGAGCTACTCGTGAAGTGTAAAGTTAAGAAAGAATGGATGGATTTGATGGGGTAGAATTGGTTTTAAATTGTCTAATTTCTAAGGAATGTGTAGAGGATAGCAACATAAACAAGTGCAAGTCAAAGTTAAACTCAAAGGAAAAGAGACAAGATTAATAAACGAAGAAGAAAACAGCTAAACAGAATTATAAACTTAGCAGAATTGCGAAAACAGCAATTCTACCACAATTTTACTAACAGCGAAAGTGTGTAAAATGGAGAAACAAGGGCTACTAACGACTCCTCTATAGGCATTTCCTCACGATTCTCAAGCTTTGGATCAACTCTCTATGCATCAAACTTACTCAATCTCATGTATCTTCCGATTTCATGCATTAGATTCTTTAGTTTACTCATTTCCAAGTAAGGTCTTAAGCATCTTGTTAAAACAGAAAGCGATGGTTTGTACTAGGAAAACGCCTATTCCTAGGTCGTTTTCTGGCTACCTTGAAAGGCTAGCATGAGTGTATGACTCTGAACTCTTACTCCTTCCAGAGGTTAGGAGTTCTTTAGACAAAATGGATGGCCAATCGAAATTGCCCGTGGGATGTAGCTTACATACAATCAATGCTTCGAGAGCTATCCTACATGCTTGATTCACGTTTTTTTAGCCTATAGTATTGTCATTAGCATGCCCCTAAGTGACTTAGTTACTCATGGATGTGGGGAGAACAGAAATAAGAGATGAAAGAGACATGCTTAGAAGAGAAATAAACTGAAAGCAGTAAGGTAAGACAGTGAGTTGCAAAGATAGGAAATTGAGAAATGAAGAATTATGCTTTAATTATTTGATTGTTTGAATGAAAAAGAGAAACTTAAAGTGAATAACAGAAAGACAGAACACAACGAAATGGACTGATCTAGCTACTAGAAAAGAAACGACAACAATACAAAGCTGGAAAATGGAAATAAAGAGTAGAAAGCTGAAATGGAGCGTGAACGCCTTGTTGCGATTGCTTCAGCTGAATGGGGAGAAAGAATAGCCTTGCTTGGATGAATCCAATCGGGAGAGAAAGAATAGCCTTCTCTCCTTCCTATCAGATTGTCGATTCCAACAGCTGAGACTCTCACACCAACAGACGAAGAAGAATGACAGGAGAAAAGATGGAGCTGCGAGAAGACTTCTACGCTTTCGGATCATGATCAAACCCTCGACTTTGACCCCTTTTTATAGTAATCAGCAGGTGCTTTTGGGCCAAGGAGAACCATCCATCTTCAACGTCGTACTTCAACATAGATGGAGGAGAAAGATCGAATCCCTGAAATAACGGAAATTAACAGAAAAAGATCAGTCAACTTACGGTTTTAGCTTGAAACATTGCGGTTTCAGCAATGTTTCCGCAATGCTGCCGCAATGCTTACTTTTCATTCTTTTACTTCGGTTTTCAATCCTTTTCTTTCCTTTTGTACATAAGTCCTAATTTAGCTACCTTCTTCTAATTCTCATATTTAAGCATAGGTTTAAGCTAAATCCTATCAAAAACACCTAAGAGTGTACATCTTTCTAAGATAACTAAGTCCTAAAAAGGTCACTTTTGGAGACGTAACACACCCCCAAACTTAAGGTTTTGCTTGTCCTCGAGCAATCTAAGGACTTTCCTAGGCTGCTGTTTCATTTTCTTTAACCACTAACTGACTCCCCTACATTCTTATCTATAGCAGTGTTGTCCTGTGACACACTTCTAAGTTTATAACTAACCTTTAATATTGCTTCTTCTGACTTCGCATGCCTAATACTTCTGCTGTTTTATTTAACTCACTACAACTGATCTACTTGCTTTTATCATATCGTGCATCTATCCCTAAGGTTTCAAATTCTACCTAGCTTTACCCCAGACTCAGTACATGCTTCTAGCCTTTATTTTTACATTACCTAGGATTCCTTAGAGTCATGCCAGTCTTAGTATTAACGGTGACAGTAGTACTTTTAGAGAACAACCTAAACCCTGGCATCACTACATTGGACATACATTCATCTCCCTAAACAACCCTACAAGCTACAACTTTGTGCTCAGCTAATTGAGGATCAGAGTTCTTTTTATTCAGGACATCTAAGCCACAAAGTTGCAACTCCTAGGCATACATTCTTCTTCCCTACTTCTTCCTTTTTTCTTTTTTACTTTGGTGGAGCCTCTCCTTTGATTGCCTTTTGATGCAACGCCACTTGTGGGTTACACACTTGGCACTGATTACTCAGCAACCTAAGAGAGACACCCCCCTTTATTCTATTTTTCAATTTTTTTTTTTAGCTCATTTTTTCAAAGGAGAAGAAGAATGCTTATGCTTAAAAGGAGAGAGGAATGTTCCTAGGCCTAGGGTGGCCTCCCCCAAACTTAAACTACTCATTGTCCCCAATGAGTGTCTGAGGTGGCACACCCCCAAACTTGTCCTAGAAGCATCTAGTCTAAGGTAAAACAAAGAGAATCTAAAAGCCCTAGGCATAGACAGATCATTCTAAAAGTAAATATCACAGCAGCAGAAATTCGCAAAAACAGGCAGGAAAGGACTTACAACTAAGCATGCTGAGCAATTTGTAGAGGTTAATTTAAACTATCCAAGGTGTCCTATGACACTCATCCAGCATGCATTTAGATAAGGTATATAAGGTAGTCATGATAGCAGCAAAAGACATAATTTAAACAGAACCAGCCTAGCTAAACAGTTGGTCAAAAACATGCAATTACACATAAAAATTGCGGATCACGCAATTATTTCGCAATAGATACAGGGCAGATATAACAGTGATTAAGGCCCCTAAGCATGCTTTTTCCAGCCATTCAAGCTCTAAAAAAATGAAACTAAACTAATCTACCTATTCAGCTATCCTCAGACTACACTAAACAATTTAAAAACTTAAAACTAAGCAACTAAAACAGATCAAAATATTAACTAAAAACAGCATAATTCACATGTTTCAACAAAAACAGTTTGATTTTTTTTCTTTTTATTCTAAGGGAACAGCAATACTCCCTTGAGTGCTCCTCAAACTAGCACTCAGATATCTTCCTCATCATCATTCCTTCTCGGTCTTGGAGGTACCCATGGAGACAGTAGGTTCGTGGGAAAGTCAGGGAAGATGCATCCCAGTTGGTCAGCAACTTCCTTGTCCCTTGCCTGTGCATATGTGGCCCATTGAGCCATCCTCTTCTGCAGGTCCATCAGGCATGTCATGGACAGCGACTGAGCAGCAGCCAAACCATCCAGCTCGAATTCCATGTTCCCCTTCCTTCTCAGCCTCAAGCCTGTAGGCAGCTCCAAGTGGCCTGTGTAGGCAATCTGCTGTTCCATTCGCTCGATGGGGACCCCTGCACGCAAGCAGAGTTTAGTAATAGTATTAGGGAAGAACAATGGCCCCTTACCCTTCTTGGCACAGTCAGCAATGGAAGCTGCAATGACTTCGCCCACGTTGATTGTGAGACCTCGCATGATTGCATAGACCAGCAGTGATCTGCTCTGGTTGATTGTTGTCTCATGGGTCACGGGGGACAGCTTCCTCCGCACGAAGGAAAACCACACAGCCGCCTTGGCTGTGAGGTTGGCACTCATGAGAGTGTGCCTCCCATTGCGCGATACTGTCCAAGATGCTTCAGGCTGGCCAATGATCCTAATTGCCTCCTCCAAGACAGCTTCTGTAGGCTCATCAACGATCCTTGAATAATCAGTGTGTTTCTGGCCCTTGAGGCCGTAGGCTTCGTTTATTGCCTTCGCTGAGAAGTCTACTTCAACTCCTCTGACCACAGACAGGCCCTCCTCAGAATTCCTCAAATTGGCGTAGAAGTCATACACCATGCTTGAGTAAGCTGGATTGGGTGGTCTGCACAGCTTCTCCCAGCCGTGATTCGTGATTCCTGCGCGCAAGAATTGCGGCAGGTCAGCAGGTCTGTCGAGGAATCCCTTCTCGTGCAGCAGCTCCCTTTTCCTCAGCTCAATGCCTCTAGACTCAGCGTCAGAAGACACGTACCTCACTGATTGAGGCTCATCTTCAGGGTAAAGCTTGGCTTTCCCTTTGTCTTTCGGTATGGCTGACTCCGCAGCCTCCATCTTGAGCTTCTTCAGAGATGGCTCATCACTCTCCTTCTCTGATGAAGGCGCCCTCTTGGCTTTCTTTTTCTTTGATTTCTTGGACCGTTTGGCCTTGACAAACTTGACGGCCTTCTTCTTCTTCAACCTTGCCTTGGTTGTGATCTGCTGGAGGCATGCCCCCAGTGTCTCGTCCATAGAATCATCCTTCTGCGCAGGACTCCCAGGGCTGGCTTCCCTCAACGGAGAGAAGACCTCTTCTTCCTCAGCTTCCCCGTTGCCCTGCGTCGACTCTTGATACTCTCCATAGGGAAAGTCAGGGTCAGGCCGTGGAGAAGTGGGGGATGGTGTAGTGCTTTGTGCTGCTGTAGGGGTCTGTGCAGAACTCTGCGGCGAAGGAGAAATCTCAGGGCTTCGCGCTGGTGGTGCAGATGGTGAAGAGCTCTTCTTGGCCGAATCGTGTGACACACGATCACTTTCTTGACTCTCCACAGAGGGAGTCTTTTCTTTGCTTGCTTCTTCGGCCACCGCCATGCTCCATTTGCGTTTCTTGGGTGTGCCTGCTGGTTCAGAGGGTCCAGCAGGTATCTCCGTGACAACCTTCCACTTCTTCTTGCGGATTGGCAGTTTGGGGAGTCTCTCAGTGCGTGCAGCCTCAGCGTCTGCAAGGGCAAGAAGTGCTTCCCTCGCAGCAGTTTCAGCGTCGTCAGCCTTCTTCTTGGCTGCAGATCTTTCAGCTCTTGTGAGCACCATTGTCGAATTGTGGAGATTTGGAAAGAGGAATCACAGATGAAGAGAAAAGCAGATTTCTTGGAGTTCAGATAATGGGAGAATCGTACGGATCATCGCGCCTCTAACGGATATAAATAAAACAACAAAAAAAATCCCAACGGCTATATTTGTCGCGGATTCTGCATTTCCAGCGCAATTCTAGTGACCGTTGGAGATATTTTTGCGTTTAAATGCCAATCTTTCCTCAACCGTATCTTTGATTTGGCTTGATATCTCCTCGATTTTTTTATTTTGATTTCATCTCCTTGATTCCCTCTATTGATTCCCTGCAAAAATAAATAAAATCAACATCAAATACTTAATTAAAATCACACAAAAATATACACAAACAGTAATCGTAAAATCGCAAAAAATAAACTAAGGCATGAGCCTCATATGAACGAGCACAGCAATCACTCGTCCTCTCTCGTTCTTGTTTTCACGTTTCAGACAAAAGGAAGGCCGAGAGAGTCTTCACATCTCCTTCCTCATAGTAGTGCTTCAATCTTGCACCATTAACCATGAATGGTTGTCCTTGCTGCAGGTTCTTTATCTCGATGGCACCATGAACAAACACATTAGTAATTACAAATGGACCTGACCATCTAGACTTAAGTTTGCCTGAAAATAATTTCAATCGTGAGTTAAATAATAAGACAAGCTGGCCTTTCTTGAAGTCCTTAATCCTAAGTCTACTGTCGTGCCAAATCTTGGTCTTTTCCTTATACATTTTGGCATTTTCATAAGACATATGCCTAAGCTCATCAAGCTCATGTAATTGCAAAGACCGCAATGTTCCCGCATCAGTCACGCAGTAATTCAACTCTTTTAGGGCCCAAAATGCTTTAATTTCTAACTCGAATGGCAAGTGACATGCTTTGCCATAAACAAGTCTATAAGGAGACATACCTAGGGGTGTCTTATATGCAGTTCTATACGCCCAAAGTGCATCCTCGAGTTTAAATGACCAGTCTTTCCTATTGGGTTTGACCACTTTTTCAAGTATATTCTTAATCTCCCTATTTGAAATTTCAGCTTGGCCATTCGAATGTGGGTGATATGGAGTGGCTACTCTATGTCTAACATTATACTTAGCCAACACTCTCTCCATAGCCTTATTAATGAAATGTGTCCCCTCATCACTGATTATAGCACGAGGTGTCCCAAATCTAGTAAAAATATGTCTATGCAAGAATCTTATGACTGTTTTGGCATCATTATTTGGGCATGCTATAGCCTCTACCCACTTAGATACATAATCTACTGCTACAAGGATGTAAAGGTTACCTGATGATGGAGGAAATGGCCCCATGAAATCAATGCCCCACACATCAAAGAGCTTCAACTCTAAGATGTAAGTGAGAGGCATCTCATCCTTTCGACTCAAATTACCTGTTTGTTGGCACTCATCACAGCTGTGTGCATAGTTGTGGGCATCCTTGAAGATTGTTGGCCAATAATAGCCACTCTGGAATACCTTTGCAGCTGTTCTTTGGCCACCAAAATGTCCACCATAGGGTGTTGTATGGCAGTGCTGCAGCACAGACTTCGCCTCAGCAGCTGAAACACACTTTCTTAGTAGACCATCAGCACATGTCTTGTAAAGTGTTGGATCATCCCATATAAGTTTCCTTGCCTCATGAAGGAACCTCTTCTTCTCTTGGCCTCCCTTGAAAGTTGGTAGTACCTGTGATGCAAGGAAGTTAGCAATGTCAGCAAACCAAGGTTCCTCATCGTTATCACGATGAGTCAATACAAAGACATGCTCATCAATAAAAGCATCAGAAATTGCGGTTTCTGCAATTTTTTCGCAATTATGCTCCAATCTGGAAAGATGATCCGCAACCACATTTTCACATCCTTTCTTATCTCTAATGTCTAAATCAAATTCCTGCAGTAATAACACCCATCTAATCAACCTAGGCTTAGCATCAGCCTTCCTCATGAGGTACTTCAAAGCAGAATGGTCAGTGTACACAATTGTCCTAGTGCCTACAATGTAATTCCTAAATTTCTCACAAGCAAACACTACGGCTAGCATCTCCTTCTCAGTAGTTGTGTAATTACATTGTGCCTCATTAAGTGTCTTACTAGCATAGTATACAGGGTGTGTTAACTTGTTAATCTTCTGGCCTAACATAACCCCTACAGCATAGTCACTGGCATCACATAACATATCAAAGGGAAGATCCCAATTAGGCCCTACTATAATAGGTGCTGTGACTAGTGCTTCCTTAAGGGTTTTCCATGCTACTAAACATTCCTTAGAGAAGACGAATGGCCTATTCAGCTCTAGAAGCTCACACAGAGGCTTGGCTATCTTAGAAAAGTTCTTAATGAACCTTCTATAGAAGCCTGCATGTCCTAAGAAACTCCTAATGGCTTTTACATTCTGAGGTTCTGCCAACTTCTCTATGATCTCTATCTTGGCCCTATCGACCTCTACACCTGCCCTTGACACTCTATGACCTAAGACAATCCCTTCATCCACCATGAAGTGGCACTTTTCCCAATTTAGGACTAGGTTGGTCTCCTCACACCTAGCCAGGACTTGTCCTAAGTTCTCTAGACAGTTTGTAAATGAATCCCCAAAGACTGAGAAATCATCCATGAATATCTCTATCATGGACTCATCCAAATCAGAGAAGATTGCCAACATGCACCTTTGGAATGTTGTCGGTGCATTGCATAAGCCAAAAGGCATTCTGCGAAAGGCAAATGTTCCAAAAGGGCAAGTGAAGGTAGTCTTTTCTTGGTCTTTAGGGTCTATAGTGATCTGGTTATAACCTGAATAACCGTCTAAGAAGCAGTAGTAGGCTCTACCAGCTATCCTATCTAACATCTGGTCAATGAATGGTAGAGGGAAATGGTCTTTTTTGGTTTCCTTGTTCAGTTTCCTATAATCCATACATACTCTCCATCCTGTGACAGTCCTAGTTGGAATCAGTTCATTGTTCTCATTGACTACCTGTTGCGTGCTCAATGTGTTAAGAATAAATAAGCAAGAAGGTAGAGAGAGCACTCAGAACATGCAAGCATACATGGTCTTACAACAAGTAGTAAGTATATTTCATTCGATTTTTCCACAGAGACTTATTTTTAGCTATTCACGAAGTGTATTTGTTAAGAAAGAAGGGGTGGATTTGATGGGGTAAATTTGGTTTTTAATTGCCTACTTCCTACCGAACATATAAAGGAATGCAACATAAACAAATGAAAGTTGAAATTAGACTCAACGGACAAGAGATGGAATTAATAACCGAAGAAGAAAACAGCTAAACAGAATGGTAACTTAGCAGAATTGCGGACACCGCAATGTTATCGCAATTGTAAAAACAGCAAACGTGTGTAAAATGGAGAATTAAGGGCTACTAATGACTATCCTATAGGCATTTTAATACGATTCCCAAGCATTAGATCAACTCTCTATGCATCAAACTCACTCTATCTCATGTATCGTCCGATTCCATGCATTAGATTCTTTAGTTTACTCAACTCAAAGTAAGGTCTTAAGCATCTTGTTAAAACAGAAGTGTTTAGTTTGTACTAGGGAAATGCCTATTCCTAGGCCGTTTCCTGGTTACCATGAAAGGCTAGCATGATTATACGACTCTGAACTCTTACTCCTTCCAGAGGTTAGGAGTTCTTTGGACAAAATGGATGGCCAATCGAAATTGCCCGTGGAATGAAGCTTACATACAATCAATGCTTCGAAAGCTATCCTACATGCTTGGTTCACGTTTTTTTAGCCTATAGTTCTGTCATTAGCATGCCCCTAAGTGACTTAGCTACTCATGGATATATAGAGAACAGAAGTATAAGATAAAACAAACATGCTTAGAAGGGAAATGTACTCAAAACAGTAAGACAAAACCGTAGCAGCAGAAGATGGAAACTGTGAAATGAAGACTTGTAATTTGATTACTTTGAATGTTTGAACGAACAAAGGGAAACTTAAAGTAAATAATCCAAAGACAGAAAGCAACGAAATGAAGTAGCCTAATCACTAAACCAGAAGCGATAACTAAACAATGCTGGAAATGAGAAAGGAAAGACAAAAAGCAGTAAATGGTGCTTGAAAGCCTCGTTGCAGCCGCCTCGAATGAAGGATGAGAAAGGCCAGCCTTGCTTGGATGAATCCAATCGAGAGAGAAGAAGAATCTCCTCTCCTTCCTATCAGATTATCGATTCCAACAGCTGAGCTTCGCAAACCAGCAGACGGCAAAGGAAAACTAGGAGAAAAGATGGACTGCGAGAAGACTTCTACGCTTTCGGATGATGATTGAACCTCCGACTTTGACCCCCTTTTATAGTAGTTTGCAGGTGCGTTTGGGCCAAGGAGAACCATCAATCTTCAACGTCATATATCAGAATGGATGGAGGAGAAAGAACGAATCCCTGAAATCACGGAAATTAACAGAAAAAGATCAGTCAACTTACGGTTTTCACTTGAATAATTGCGGCTTCAGCAATGTTTTCGCAATGCTGTCGCAATGCAGTTTTTTTTCATTCTTTTCCTTCGGTTTTCAACCCTTTTCTTTCCTATTGTGCATAAGTCCTAATTTAGCTACCTTCTTCTCATTCTCATATTTAAGCATAGGTTTAGGCTAAATGCTATCAAAAACACCTAAAAGTGTACATCTTCTTAAGCTAAATGGGTCCTAAATAAGTCACTTTCAGAGACTTAACACACCCCCAAACTTAAGGTTTTGCTTGTCCTCAAGCATACTAAGGACTTACCTAGGCTGCTGTTTTACCTTCTTTAACCACCTACTGACTCCCCTATATCCCTATCTATAGCACTGCTGTCCTGTGACACCCTTCTAAGCTTAAAACTACCCTCTTATCTAGCTTCTTCTGACTTCGCCTGCCTCACACTCCATCTGCTTTTATTAACTCTCTACAACTGATCTATTCGCTCTTGTCATATCATGCCACTATCCCTAAGGTTTCAAATTCTGCCTAGCTTTACCTCAGACTCAGTACATGCTTCTAGCTTTATTTTTAACTTGTCTAGGATTCCTTAGAGTCATGCCAGTCTTAGTATTAACGGTGACAGTAGTACTTTTAAAGAACAACCTAAACCCTGGCATCACTACATTGGATATACACTCATCTCCCTAAACAACCCTACAAGTTACAACTTTGTGCTTAGCTAATTGAGGATCAGAGTTCTTTTTAAATAGGACATCTAAGCCACAAAGTTATAACTCCTAGGTATACATTCTTCTTCCCTATTCTTTTCCCTTTTTCTTACTTAGGTGGGGCCTCTCCTTTGGTTGCCTTTTGATGCAATGCCACTTGTGGGTCACACACTTGGCACTGATTACTTAGCAACCTCAGAGAGACCCCCCTCTTTATTCTATTTTTCATTTTTTTCAGTTCATCATTTTTTTGTAAAGGAGAAGAAGAATGCTTATGTTTCTAAGGGAGAGAGGAATGTTCCTAGGCCTAGGGTGGCCTCCCCCAAACTTCAACTACTCATTGTCCCCAATGAGTGCCTGAGGTGGCACACCCCCAAACTATCCTAGAAGCATCTAGTCTAAGGTAAAACAAAGAGAATCTAAAGCCCTAGGCATAGACAGAACATTTAAAAGAAAATATCACAGCAGCAGTAATTTTAAAAAAAACAGACAGTTAAGGGCTTAAAGCTGTGCATGCTGAGCTTTTTAGAGGTTGATTTAAACTAGCAAAGGGTGTCCTATGACACTCATCCAGCATGCTTTTAGATAAGCTATATATGGTAGTCATGAAAGCAGCAAAAGATGGAATTTAAACAGATCACAGCCTAGCTAAACAGACAGTCCAAAACATGCTTCCAGTCATGAAAATTGCGGGTACCGCAATTATTTCGCAATTAGATCAGGGCAGATATAACAGTGATTAAGGCCCCTAAGCATGCTCTTTCCAGTCATCCAAGCTCTTCTAGAAATAAAACAAAACTAACCTACCTAGGCTCCTATCATCAGACTATACTAAGCAAAATTAAAAACATAAAACTAAGCATCTAAAACAGATCAAAAAGTGTACTAAAAACAGCATAATTCACATAGTCTATCAGAAAGCAGAAAAATGTTTTTTTTTTCTAAGGGAACAGCAATACTCCCTTCAGTGCAATTCAAACCAGCACTCAAACGTCTTCATCCTCATCAGGTTGTCGTGGTCGTGGGGGCACCCATGGAGTCAGGAGGTTTGTGGGGAAGTCAGGGAAGATGCACCCGAGTTGGTCTGCAACCTCCTTGTCCCGTGCCTGCGCGTAAGTGGCCCATTGAGCCATCCTCCTTTGCATATCCATCAGGCATGCCATGGATAGGGACTGATCAGCAGCCAGCCTATCCAGTTCAAACTCCATATTCCCCTTCCTCTTCAGCCTCAGGCTAGCAGGCAGCTCCAAGTGGCCTGTGTAAGCCATCTGCTGCTCCAGTCGCTCAGTGGGGACCCCTTCATGGTCAGGCCGTCAATTATGAAAAAATGGAGATTGTGAGAGAAGAATCAAAGATGAAGAGAATCGCAGAGTTCTTGGAAATCGGAGAATGGGAGAATCGTATCGATCGAGCGCCTTCTAACGGATATAAAGGAAACGGCTAAATCCCAACGGCTATATTTTGCGGATCCTGCAATTCCAGCGCAATTTTAGGGATATTTTTTCATCAAAATGTCAATCTTTGCTTGCCCGTATCTTTTATTTGGCTCAATCTTTTCTTGATTTTTAAAGCTGGAATTACTCTCCTTGATTCCCTCTTTCGATTCCCTACAAAAAGAAATAAAAACAACATCAAATTCGCAATTAAAATCACACAACAAAACACACAAACGATAACCGGAAAATTGCAAAAAATAAACTAAGGCATGAGCCTTATGTTGACGAGCACAGCAATCACTCGTCCTCTCTCGTTCTCTTTTCATGCTTCAGTCAAGAGGAAGGCCGAGAGAGTCTTCACATCTCCTTCCTCATAGTAGTGCTTCAACCTTGCACCATTAACCATAAACGGTTGGCCTTGCTGCAAGTTCTTTATATCTATGGCACCATGAACAAACACATTAGTAATCACAAATGGACCTGACCATCTAGACTTAAGTTTCCCTGGAAATAGTTTCAACCGTGAGTTAAACAACAAGACAAGTTGACCCTTCTTAAAATCCTTAACTCTAAGTCTACTATCGTGCCAAATCTTGGTCTTTTCCTTATACATTTTAGCATTTTCATAGGCCATATGTCTAAGCTCATCAAGCTCATGTAATTGCAAAGACCTCAGTGTCCCTGCATCCTTTACACAAAAATTCAATTCCTTCATGGCCCAAAATGCTTTGTTTTCTAACTCAAGTGGTAAGTGACAAGTCTTGCCATATACCAGCCTATAAGGAGACATACCTAGGGGTGTCTTATATGCTGTCCTATAAGCCCAAAGTGCATCCTCAAGCTTAAAGGACCAGTCTTTCCTATTAGGTTTGACCACCTTTTCTAGGATGTTCTTAATTTCCCTATTTGAAATTTCAGCTTGTCCATTCGAGTGTGGGTGATAGGGAGTGGCTACTCTATGTCTAATGTTATACTTAGCCAACACTCTCTCCATAGCCTTGTTAATAAAATGGGACCCCTCATCACTAATGATGGCACGAGGTGTCCCAAACCTAGTAAAAATGTGCCTATGCAAGAATTTGGTGACTGTTTTAGCATCATTATTAGGACATGCTTTGGCTTCTACCCACTTGGACACATAGTCCACTGCTACTAATATGTAAAGGTTACCTGATGATGGAGGGAATGGCCCCATGAAGTCAATGCCCCACACATCAAAGAGCTCCAACTCTAAGATGTAGGTGAGGGGCATCTCATCCTTTCGACTGAGGTTACCTGTTCTTTGGCATTCATCACAGCTGTGGGCATAGTTGTGGGCATCTTTGAAGATTGTTGGCCAATAGTAGCCACTCTGAAATACCTTTGCAGCTGTTCTTTGGCCACCAAAGTGTCCACCATAAGGAGCTGCGTGACAGTGCTGCAGCACAGACTTCGCTTCAGCAGCTGAAACACACTTCCTTAGCAAGCCGTCAGCACAGGTTCTGTAAAGTGTGGGGTCATCCCAGATGAATTTCCTTGCTTCATGAAGGAACCTCTTCTTCTCTTGTCCTCCCTTGAAAACTGGTAATACCTGTGATGCACGGAAGTTAGCAATGTCAGCAAACCAAGGTTCCTCATCGTTATCACGATGAGTCAAAACAAAGACATGTTCATCAATAAAAGCATCAGAAATTGCGGGCTCCGCAATTTTTCCGCAATTGTGCTGCAATCGAGAAAGGTGATCTGCAACCACATTTTCACAACCTTTCTTGTCTCGAATATCCAGATCAAATTCTTGCAGCAATAACACCCACCTAATCAACCTAGGCTTGGCATCAGCCTTCCTCATAAGATATTTCAAGGCAGAATGGTCAGTGTATACAATTGTCCTAGTGCCTACAATATAGTTCCTGAATTTCTCACAAGCAAACACTACAGCAAGCATCTCTTTCTCAGTAGTTGTATAATTACATTGAGCCTCATTCAAGGTCTTACTAGCATAATAGACAGGGTGTGTTAGCTTGTCAATCTTCTGGCCTAACATGACCCCTACAGCATAGTCACTAGCATCACATAACATCTCAAATGGGAGATCCCAATCTGGCCCTATAATAACAGGTGCTGTAACTAGTGCTTTCTTAAGGGTGGTCCAAGCTACTACACATTCCTTAGAGAAGATGAATGGCCTATTTAGTTCTAGCAGCTCACACAGAGGCTTGGCTATCTTAGAAAAGTCCTTAATGAACCTTCTGTAGAAACCAGCATGCCCTAAGAAACTTCTAATGGCCTTGACATTCTGAGGCTCTACCAACTTCTCTATGATCTCTATTTTGGCCCTATCGACCTCTACACCTGCCCTTGATACTCTATGACCTAAGACAATCCCTTCATCCACCATGAAATGGCACTTTTCCCAATTGAGGACTAGGTTGGTCTCCTCACACCTAGCCAGGACTTGTCCTAGGTTTTCTAGACAGTTTGTAAATGAGTCCCCAAAGACTGAGAAGTCATCCATGAATATTTCTATCATGGACTCATCCAACTCAGAGAAGATTGCCATCATGCACCTTTGGAAAGTTGCCGGTGCATTGCATAAGCCAAAAGGCATTCTGCGAAAGGCAAAAGTTCCAAAAGGGCAAGTGAAGGTAGTCTTCTCTTGGTCCTTAGGGTCTATAGTAATCTGATTATAGCCAGAATAACCATCTAAGAAACAATAGTAGGCTCTACCAGCTATTCTGTCTAACATCTGGTCAATGAACGGTAGAGGGAAGTGGTCTTTTTTAGTTTCTTTATTTAATTTCCTGTAATCCATGCACACTCTCCACCCTGTGACAGTCCTAGTTGGAATCAGTTCGTTGTTCTCATTGACTACCACAGTCATCCCACCCTTTTTAGGTACACACTGTATAGGGCTCACCCACTGACTACTAGCTATGGGGAAGATCACACCAGCATCTAACCATTTAATTATTTCTTTTTTGACTACCTCTTTCATAGAGGGGTTCAGCCTACGTTGGTGGTCTACTCTAGGTGTGTGCTCTTCCTCTAATATAATCTTATGCATACAATAAGAAGGGCTAATGCCTCTAATGTCAGCAATAGTCCATGCAATAGCCTTCCTATGTTGCTTAAGCAGTAATATCAGTTCAACCTCATGCTTTTCACTTAGTTTAGAAGAAATGATAACAGGCAGAGTTTCATTACTCCCTAAATATGCATACTTGAGGTGAGTGGGTAGTGGTTTTAGTTCTAAAACAGGTGGATGCTCAATGGATGGCTGTAAAGGATTCACAGATCTATCAGTTAGGTCTATATTCATACATACATGTTGTGGTTTATCTACAGGTATATCCATTATGTCAGATACATTTAAGTCAGTTAATTCTAAACCTACATATTCATTGGCATGCTTGGTTAGTAATACATGCTCCAATTGTTCCTCCATTAAGGAGTCTACTACGTCCATGCTAGCACAGGATTCAAGGTCAGAGGGGTACCTTAAAGCTTTATATACACTAAACTTCACCTCTTCATCATGAACCCTCATAGTAAGCTCACCTTTTTGGACGTCTATAAGTGCCCTACTTGTGGCTAGAAATGGCCTGCCTAGCAGGATGGGGACCTCCTTGTCTGCTTCATAATCCAGGATAATGAAATCTGCAAGGAAAATAAATTTGTCAACCTTTACTAAAATATCCTCAATTTTACCTTCTGGATATGCAATGGATCTGTCTGCTAATTGTAAAGTGACAGTGGTTGGACGTGCTTCTCCTATTCCCAACTGGCGGAATAGTGATAGGGGCATGAGGTTTATGCTGGCGCCCAGGTCACAAAGCGCTCTGCCCACGTGCTTGCCTCCAAGTTCTACAGGTAAGGTGAAGGAACCAGGATCCTTCTCCTTCTTGGGCAACTTGTTTTGGAGTATGGCACTGCACTCCTCAGTGAGGTTTACTGTTTCAAACTCACCAATTATTTTTTTGTTAGTAATAATATCTTTTAAAAACTTTACATAGGAAGGCATAGACTGTAAAACTTCTACAAAAGGAATGTTGACATGCACTTGTTTAAGAATTTCTAAGAATTTATTAAAATGAACTTCCTGTTCCTGCTTCTTCTTAAGCCTTCGAGGGTATGGAGGTGGTGGCACATATGCAGGCACGTCAGGGCGCCTTAGGATAGGTGGAGGCCTTGGAATTTCTTCTATCTCCTCAACAATTGGCTCTAGCCTGGCTCCTGATGTGCTAGTTGGTGGTGGACCTTGGGTTGGCAGAGACTCCAGTGGAGCACTAGACTCAGTGTTCTCTACTCTCTTTGGTGTGTCCTTTGTGTTGCTCACCAAGGGTCTGCCACTTCTAAGTTCAATTGCTTGAACTTGTTCTTTACCATCTCTCCTTGGTACCTCGGTGTCAGCAGGGAGTCTCCCTTGGGGCCTACTCTTGAGTTCATTGGCCAATTGGCCTATTTGGTTCTCTAGGCTCCTAAGAGTAGCTTGCTGGCTTTGAAGAGTAGCATCATTCTTAGCTATGTATTCCTTGAGTAAGTTTTCTACAGAAGATCCTACAGGTTGGCTGTAAGGTTTTTGATACATGGATTGGTTATGTTGGGGAGTGAAACCAGGTGTTCCACTCGGTCTAGGCTGGTTAGGATTTTGGTTAGCATTCTGCTGGCCACCCCATGACAGGTTTGGGTGGTTCCTCCAACCAGGGTTGTAAGTATTGGAATAGGGGTTGTTCCTAGGCTGCTGCAGGCTTCCAATGTAGCAGACTGAGGCTGGATTCCCAGGGCAGTATTCATACAGGTGCCCTTCCCCACAGAATCCACACACAAGTGTCTCACCTTGACTTGGTTGGGTGCCCATTGACATGGCGGTAGCGGTGTTGGCACTTGTTTGGAGATTGGCTTGAGCCATTTGCTTAACTAAGTTGGTCAGGGCATTTATTTGGGTGCTCATTGCACTTAGAGCATCCTTGTCTTGAGCCCTAGTTGGCTCAACTGGATCATCTGACCACCTACAGTGAGATGCTGAGATCTTCTCCAAGATCTCATAGGCCTCGTTGTAACTCTTGGACAACATGGAACCACCAGCAGATGAATTTAAGACTTGCCTAGTGCTGGGGTTGCATCCTTTGAAAAAGACCTCTATTTGGATACACCATGGGATGCCATGATGTGGACATTTGAGAAGAAGATCTTTGAACCTTGTCCAAGCTTCGTGAAGAGATTCATTATCAGCTTGTTTGAACTTAACTATATCATCACGAAAGGTAGAATTCCTATCAGGTGGGAAGTATTTGACTAGGAATTTTTCTGCTAAGTCTGTCCAGTTAAGGACAGATCCAGAGGGTAATGAGTTCAACCATGTTTTGGCCTTGTCCCTCAAAGAGTAAGGGAACAAGTATAGCCTCAAAGCTTCTTGGGACACTCCAGGGATGATAAAGGTATCACTAACTCCTAAGAAGTTCCTAAGATGGTTGTGGGGGTCCTCATGTTCTATTCCAAAGAATTGTCCCACAGTGGACAACATTTGGAACATCACTGGCTTTAACTCGAATGAGTTGGCAGTGATTTCAGGACGGATTATGCTGGGGTTCAGCTCCCCAGGCATAGGTACTAAATATGAAAGAATGGCACTATTCTTGTCATTCGCTATTTCGATGGGGTTGCGAATGACAGGTACCGGATTTGGAACTATCTCGTCCATTTCTTCGATTTCAGGTATGATTTGAGGTATAGGAGGTTGTTTAAAGAGTTGTTTCTTTGCTTTGTTTCTAGCTCTAAGTAGTCTCTCAGGCTCAGGATTGAACTCTAGATGTCTACTTGAAGGCTCACTCATAAACTAACCCAATAATACCTGCAAAAGAAATGAAACAGATCAGCTTCAATAAGCAATAAACTTGGTTTTTCAAACTTAACAAACTTCGTTTTCACTTAAAATAAATCCCCGGCAGCGGCGCCAAAAACTTGTTGCGTGCTCAATGTGTTAAGAATAAATAAGCAAGAAGGTAGAGAGAGCACTCAGAACATGCAAGCATACATGGTCTTACAGCAAGTAGTAAGTATATTTCATTCGTTTTTTCCACAGAGACTTATTTTTAGCTATTCACGAAGTGTATTTGTTAAGAAAGAAGGGGTGGATTTGATGGGGTAAATTTGGTTTTTAATTGCCTACTTCCTACCGAACATATAAAGGAATGCAACATAAACAAATGAAAGTTGAAATTAGACTCAACGGACAAGAGATGGAATTAATAACCGAAGAAGAAAACAGCTAAACAGAATGGTAACTTAGCAGAATTGCGGACACCGCAATGTTATCGCAATTGTAAAAACAGCAAACGTGTGTAAAATGGAGAATTAAGGGCTACTAACGACTATCCTATAGGCATTTTAATACGATTCCCAAGCATTAGATCAACTCTCTATGCATCAAACTCACTCTATCTCATGTATCGTCCGATTCCATGCATTAGATTCTTTAGTTTACTCAACTCAAAGTAAGGTCTTAAGCATCTTGTTAAAACAGAAGTGTTTAGTTTGTACTAGGGAAACGCCTATTCCTAGGCCGTTTCCTGGTTACCATGAAAGGCTAGCATGATTATACGACTCAGAACTCTTACTCCTTCCAGATGTTAGGAGTTCTTTGGACAAAATGGATGGCCAATCGAAATTGCCCGTGGAATGAAGCTTACATACAATCAATGCTTCGAAAGCTATCCTACATGCTTGGTTCACGTTTTTTTAGCCTATAGTTCTGTCATTAGCATGCCCCTAAGTGACTTAGCTACTCATGGATATATAGAGAACAGAAGTATAAGATAAAACAGACATGCTTAGAAGGGAAATGTACTCAAAACAGTAAGACAAAACCGTAGCAGCAGAAGATGGAAACTGTGAAATGAAGACTTGTAATTTGATTACTTTGAATGTTTGAACGAACAAAGGGAAACTTAAAGTAAATAATCCAAAGACAGAAAGCAACGAAATGAAGTAGCCTAATCACTAAACCAGAAGCGATAACTAAACAATGCTGGAAATGAGAAAGGAAAGACAAAAAGCAGTAAATGGTGCTTGAAAGCCTCGTTGCAGCCGCCTCGAATGAAGGATGAGAAAGGTCAGCCTTGCTTGGATGAATCCAATCGGGAGAGAAGAAGAATCTCCTCTCCTTCCTATCAGATTATCGATTCCAACAGCTGAGCTTCGCAAACCAGCAGACGGCAAAGGAAAACTAGGAGAAAAGATGGACTGCGAGAAGACTTCTACGCTTTCGGATGATGATTGAACCTCCGACTTTGACCCCCTTTTATAGTAGTTTGCAGGTGCGTTTGGGCCAAGGAGAACCATCAATCTTCAACGTCATATATCAGAATGGATGGAGGAGAAAGAACGAATCCCTGAAATCACGGAAATTAACAGAAAAAGATCAGTCAACTTACGGTTTTCACTTGAATAATTGCGGCTTCAGCAATGTTTTCGCAATGCTGTCGCAATGCAGTTTTTTTTCATTCTTTTCCTTCGGTTTTCAACCCTTTTCTTTCCTATTGTGCATAAGTCCTAATTTAGCTACCTTCTTCTCATTCTCATATTTAAGCATAGGTTTAGGCTAAATGCTATCAAAAACACCTAAAAGTGTACATCTTCTTAAGCTAAATGGGTCCTAAATAAGTCACTTTCAGAGACTTAACACTACCACAGTCATCCCCCCCTTCTTAGGTACACATTGTATAGGGCTCACCCACTGACTACTAGCTATGGGGAAGATCACACCAGCATCTAACCATTTTATTATTTCCTTTTTAACTACCTCTTTCATAGAGGGATTCAGCCTACGTTGGTGATCTACCCTAGGTGTATGCTCTTCCTCTAATATAATCTTATGCATGCAATAAGAAGGGCTAATGCCTCTAATGTCAGCAATAGTCCATGCAATAGCCTTCTTATGTTGCTTAAGTAATAAAATCAGTTCAACCTCATGCTTTTCACTTAATTTAGAAGAAATAATCACAGGCAAAGTATCATTACTTCCTAGATATGCATACTTGAGGTGAGTGGGGAGAGGTTTCAATTCTAAGACAGGTGGATGCTCAATGGATGGTTTTAAAGGATTTAAGGATCTATCAGTTAAGTCATTATTTATACATACATGCTGTGTTTTATCTACAGGTATATCCATTATCTCAGATACATTCAAGTCAGCTACATCTAATTGTACATATTCATTTGCATGCTTAGTCAATAATACATGCTCCAGCTGTTCTTCCATTAGTGAGTCTACAATGTCCATGCTAGCACAAGATTCAGAGTCAGAGGGGTACCTTAAGGCTTTATATACACTAAATTTCACCTCTTCATCATGAACCCTCATCGTGAGCTCACCTTTTTGGACATCTATAAGGGCCCTACCTGTGGCGAGAAAAGGTCTGCCTAATAGGATGGGGACCTCCTTGTCTGCTTCATAATCCAGGATAATGAAATCTGCAAGGAACATAAACTTGTCAACTTTTACTAGAATATCCTCAATCTTACCTTCAGGGTATGCTATGGATCTGTCTGCTAGTTGTAAAGTGACAGTGGTTGGACGTGCTTCTCCTATTCCTAGCTGGCGGAATAGCGATAGGGGCATGAGGTTTATGCTGGCTCCCAGGTCACAAAGAGCCCTGCCCACGTGCTTGCCTCCTAGCTCTACAGGTAAGGTGAAGGAACCAGGATCCTTCTCCTTCTTGGGTAGCTTGTTCTGGAGTATTGCACTGCACTCCTCAGTGAGGTTTACTGTTTCAAACTCACCAATTATTCTCTTGTTAGTGATAATATCTTTCAAAAACTTTACATACGAAGGCATAGACTGTAAAACTTCTACAAAAGGAATATTAACATGCACTTGCTTAAGAATTTCTAGAAATTTATTAAAGTGCATTTCCTGTTCTTGTTTTTTCTTTAACCTTCTAGGAAATGGAGGTGGGGGCACATATGCAGGCACTTCAGGTCGCCTCAGGATAGGTGGAGGCCTTGGAATTTCTTCTATCTCCTCTATGATTGGCTCCAGCCTTGCTCCTGATGTGCTAGTTGATGGTTGACCTTGGTTTGGCAGAGACTCCAGTGGAGCACTAGACTCAGTGTTCTCTACTCTCTTTGGTGTTTCTTTTGTGTTGCTCGCCAACGGTCTACCACTTCTAAGTTCAATTGCTTGAACTTGCTCCTTTCCATCTCTCCTTGGTACCTCAGTGTCAGCTGGTAATCTACCTTGGGGCCTACTTTTGAGTTCATTGACTAGTTGCCCTATTTGGTTCTCTAGGCTCCTAAGAGTAGCTTGCTGGCTCTGTAGAGTGGCATCATTCTTGGCTATGTATTCCTTGAGTAAGTTTTCTACAGAAGACCCTACAGGTTGGTTGTATGGTTTTTGATACATGGATTGGTTATGTTGGGGAGTGAAACCAGGTGTTCCACTCGGTCTTGGTTGGTTAGGAGCTTGGTTAGCATTTTGTTGGCCACCCCATGATAGGTTTGGGTGGTTCCTCCAACCAGGGTTGTAAGTATTAGAATAGGGGTTGTTCCTAGGCTGCTGCTGGCTTCCAACGTAGCAGACTGAGGCTGGATTCCCAGGGCAGTATTCATACAGATGCCCTTCCCCACAGAATCCACAGACAAGTGTCTCACCTTGACTTGGTTGGGTGCCCATTGACATGGTTGTGGCGGAGTTGACACTTGTTTGGAGATTGGCTTGAGCCATTTGTTTTACTAGGTTGGTCAGGGCGCTTATTTGACAACTCATAGCATTGAGTGTGTCCTTGTCTTGAGCCCTACTTGGCTCTATTGGATCATCTGACCACCTACAGTGAGATGCTGAGATCTTCTCCAAGATCTCATAGGCTTCGTTGTAACTCTTGGACAACATGGAACCTCCAGCAGATGAATTTAAGACTTGCCTAGTGCTGGGGTTGCATCCTTTGAAAAAGACCTCTATTTGGATACACCATGGGATGCCATGGTGTGGACATTTAAGAAGAAGATCTTTGAACCTAGTCCAAGCTTCGTGAAGAGACTCATTCTCAGCTTGTTTGAATTTGACTATGTCATCACGAAAGGTAGAATTCCTATCAGGTGGGAAGTATTTAACTAGGAATTTCTCCGCCAAGTCTGTCCAATTGCGGACTGATCCAGAGGGTAATGAGTTTAACCACGTCTTTGCTTTGTCCCTCAATGAGTAAGGGAAGAGGTATAGCCTCAAGGCTTCTTGAGAAACTCCAGGGATGATGAAGGTATCACTGACTCCTAGGAAATTTCTAAGATGATTGTGGGGATCCTAATTTTCCACTCCAAAGAATTGTCCCACAGTGGACAACATTTGGAACATCACTGGCTTTAACTCGAAGGAGTTGGCAGTGATTTCAGGGCGGATTATACTTGGGTTTAGCTCCCCAGGCATGGGAACTAAGTATGAGAGAATGGCACTATTCTTGTCATTCGCTATTTCGATGGGATTGCGAATGACAGGTACCGGATTTGGAACTATCCCTTCCATTTCTTCTTGAGAGGATTGCGGAGACTCTGCGGTTTCAGCAATTATTTGAGGTAAACGGGGTTGGTTAAAGAGACGTTTCTTGGCTCTATTTCTGGCCCTAAGTAATCTCTCAGGCTCAGGGTTGAACTCTAGATCACTACTTGAAGGCTCACTCATAAACTAACCCCACTAGTACCTACAAAAGAAATGAAAACAGATCAGCTTCAATAGACAATAAACTTGGTGTTTCAAACTTAACAAACTTCGTTTTCACTGAAATAAATCCCCGGCAGCGGCGCCAAAAACTTGTTGCGTGCTCAATGTGTTAAAATAAATAAGCAATAAGATAGAGAGAGCACTCAGAACATGCAAGCATACATGATCTTATAGCAAGTAGTAAGTATTTTTTCATTCGTTTTCCCACAAAGATTTATTATGAGCTACTCGTGAAGTGTAAAGTTAAGAAAGAATGGATGGATTTGATGGGGTAGAATTGGTTTTAAATTGTCTAATTTCTAAGGAATGTGTAGAGGATAGCAACATAAACAAGTGCAAGTCAAAGTTAAACTCAAAGGAAAAGAGACGAGATTAATAAACGAAGAAGAAAACAGCTAAACAGAATTATAAACTTAGCAGAATTGCGAAAACAGCAATTCTACCGCAATTTTACTAACAGCGAAAGTGTGTAAAATGGAGAAACAGGGGCTACTAACGACTCCTCTATAGGCATTTCCTCACGATTCTCAAGCTTTGGATCAACTCTCTATGCATCAAACTTACTCAATCTCATGTATCTTCCGATTTCATGCATTAGATTCTTTAGTTTACTCATGTCCAAGTAAGGTCTTAAGCATCTTGTTAAAACAGAAAGCGATGGTTTGTACTAGGAAAACGCCTATTCCTAGGTCGTTTTCTGGCTACCTTGAAAGGCTAGCATGAGTGTATGACTCTGAACTCTTACTCCTTCCAGAGGTTAGGAGTTCTTTAGACAAAATGGATGGCCAATCGAAATTGCCCGTGGGATGAAGCTTACATACAATCAATGCTTCGAGAGCTATCCTACATGCTTGATTCACGTTTTTTTAGCCTATAGTATTGTCATTAGCATGCCCCTAAGTGACTTAGTTACTCATGGATGTGGGGAGAACAGAAATAAGAGATGAAAGAGACATGCTTAGAAGAGAAATAAACTGAAAGCAGTAAGGTAAGACAGTGAGTTGCAAAGATAGGAAATTGAGAAATGAAGAATTATGCTTTAATTATTTGATTGTTTGAATGAAAAAGAGAAACTTAAAGTGAATAACAGAAAGACAGAACACAACGAAATGGACTGATCTAGCTACTAGAAAAGAAACGACAACAATACAAAGCTGGAAAATGGAAATAAAGAGTAGAAAGCTGAAATTGAGCGTGAACGCCTTATTGCGATTGCTTCGGCTGAATGGGGAGAAAGAATAGCCTTGCTTGGATGAATCCAATCGGGAGAGAAGATGAATCTTCTCTCCTTCCTATCAGATTGTCGATTCCAACAGCTGAGACTCTCACACCAACAGACGAAGAAGAATGACAGGAGAAAAGATGGAGCTGCGAGAAGACTTCTACGCTTTCGGATCATGATCAAACCCTCGACTTTGACCCTTTTTTATAGTAATCTGCAGGTGCTTTTGGGCCAAGGAGAACCATCCATCTTCAACGTCGTACTTCAACATAGATGGAGGAGAAAGATCGAATCCCTGAAATAACGGAAATTAACAGAAAAAGATCAGTCAACCTACGGTTTTAGCTTGAAACATTGCGGTTTCAGCAATGTTTCCGCAATGCTTACTTTTCATTCTTTTACTTCGGTTTTCAATCCTTTTCTTTCCTTTTGTACATAAGTCCTAATTTAGCTACCTTCTTCTAATTCTCATATTTAAGCATAGGTTTAAGCTAAATCCTATCAAAAACACCTAAGAGTGTACATCTTTCTAAGATAACTAAGTCCTAAAAAGGTCACTTTTGGAGACGTAACACAAGTGCATGTTAATATTCCGTTTGTAGAGGTTTTACAGTCCATGTCTTCTTATGTTAAGTTTTTGAAGGATATAATCACTAACAAGAAAATTATTGGTGAATTTGAAACAGTGAATCTCACTGAGGAGTGCAGTGCTATACTCCAGAACAAGCTACCAAAGAAGGAGAAGGATCCTGGTTCCTTCACCCTACCAGTGGAGTTAGGAGGCAAGCACGTGGGCAGAGCTCTCTGTGACCTGGGAGCCAGCATCAACCTCATGCCTCTATCACTATTCCGCCAGCTGGGAATAGGAGAAGCACGTCCCACCACTGTCACCTTGCAGCTTGCAGACAGATCCATAGCATACCCTGAGGGTAAGATTGAGGATATTCTTGTAAAGGTTGACAAGTTTATTTTTCTTGCAGACTTCATCATCCTGGATTATGAAGCAGACAAGGAGGTCCCCATCCTATTAGGCAGACCATTTCTAGTCACAGGTAGGGCCCTGATTGATGTCCAGAAAGGTGAGCTCACCATGAGGGTTCATGATGAGGATATTAAGTTTAGTGTTTTTAAAGCCCTAAGGTACCCTTTTGACTCTGAATCTTGTGCAAGTATGGATATAGTAGATTCACTAATGGAAGAACAGCTTGAGCATGAATTATTAATTAAGCATGCCAATGATTATGTACAATTAGATGTAACTGACTTAAATATTTCTGAAATAATGGATATACATGTGGATAAACCTCAGCATGTTTGTATGAATAATGACTTGTCTGACAGATCCATGAATCCATTAAAACCATCCATTGAGCATCCACCTATCTTAGAATTGAAACTTTTACCCACTCATCTTAAGTATGCATATCTAGGAAGTAATGATACTCTACCTGTTATTATTTCGTCCAAATTGAGTGAAAAACATGAAATTGAGCTGATATTATTACTTAAGCAACATAAAAAGGCTATTGCATGGACGATTGCTGACATTAGAGGTATTAGCCCTTCTTACTGCATGCATAAGATAATATTGGAAGAAGAGCATACACCCCGAGTAGATCACCAACGTAGGCTGAACCCCTCTATGAAGGAGGTAGTTAAGAAAGAGATCATAAAATGGTTAGATGCAGGTGTAATCTTCCCTATAGCTAGTAGTCAGTGGGTGAGTCCAATACAATGTGTACCTAAGAAGGGGGGGTGACTGTAGTAGTGAATGAGAGCAACGAACTGATTCCAACTAGAACTATTACAGGATGGAGAGTCTGTATGGACTATAGAAAATTGAATAAGGAAACAAAAAAAGATCACTTCCCTTTACCATTTATCGACCAGATGTTAGATAGGATAGCGGGTAGAGCTTATTACTGCTTTCTAGATGGTTATTCTGGATATAACCAAATCACAATAGACCCTGTGGACCAGGAGAAGACAACCTTCACCTGTCCCTTTGGAACATTTGCTTTTCGCAGAATGCCTTTTGGCTTATGCAATGCACCAGCAACGTTCCAAAGGTGCATGTTGGCAATCTTCTCTGACTTAGATGAATCCATGATAGAGATATTTATGGATGACTTCTCAGTCTTTGGTGATTCATTTACAAATTGTTTAGAGAACTTAGGACAAGTCCTGACTAGGTGTGAGGAGACCAACCTAGTCCTTAATTGGGAGAAGTGCCACTTCATGGTGGAAGAAGGGATAGTCCTAGGTCATAGAGTGTCTAGAGCAGGAGTAGAGGTCGATAGGGCCAAGATTGAAATAATAGAGAAGTTAGTGGAACCTCAGAATGTGAAAGCCATTAGAAGTTTCTTAGGACACGCAGGTTTCTATAGAAGGTTCATTAAGAACTTTTCAAAGATCTCCAAACCTTTGTGTGAGCTTCTAGAGCTGAATAAGCCATTCATCTTCTCAAAAGAATGTTTACTAGCCTGGACAACCCTTAAGGAAGCATTAGTCAAAGCACCTATTATAGTAGGACCAAATTGGGACCTTCCATTTGAGATGTTATGTGATGCAAGTGACTATGCAGTAGGGGTTATGCTAGGACAAAAGATTGACAAACTAACACACCCTGTATACTATGCTAGTAAGACACTTAATGAGGCACAATGTAATTACACGACCACGGAAAAGGAAATGCTAGCTGTAGTGTTTGTCTGCGAGAAGTTTAGGAATTACATTGTAGGCACTAGGACAATCGTGTACACTGATCATTCTGCACTAAAATACCTTATGAGGAAGGTTGATGCTAAGCCTAGGCTAATTAGATGGGTATTGTTGCTGCAGGAGTTTGATCTAGACATTAGAGATAAGAAAGGATGCGAAAATGTGGTTGCGGATCATCTTTCTAGATTGCAACCTAATTGCGATAATATTGCGGAAACTGCAATTTCTGATGCATTTATTGATGAGCATGTCTTTGTGTTGGCACTTCGTGATAACGATGAGGAACCTTGGTTTGCTGATATTGCTAACTTCCTTGCCTCGCAGGTACTACCAACTTTCAAGGGAGGCCAAGAGAAGAAGAGGTTCCTACATGAAGCTAGGAAGTTCATATGGGACGATCCTACACTCTACAAAACATGTGCAGATGGTTTGCTGAGGAAGTGTGTGTCAGCTGCTGAGGCGAAGTCTGTACTGCAGCACTGCCATACAGCCCCCTATGGTGGACACTTTGGTGGCCAAAGAACAGCTGCAAAGGTGTTCCAGAGTGGCTACTATTGGCCCACGATCTTCAAAGATGCCCACGAATACGCACACAGCTGTGATGAATGTCAGAGAACAGGTAACCTTAGTAGAAAGGATGAGATGCCTCTCACTTACATCCTAGAGTTAGAGCTCTTTGATGTGTGGGGCATTGACTTCATGGGACCATTTCCCCCATCAGCAGGTAACCTTTATATACTTGTAGCTGTAGACTATGTATCTAAATGGGTAGAAGCCATAGCATGTCCAAACAATGATGCCAAAACAGTCATTAAGTTCCTTAATAGACATATCTTTACTAGGTTTGGTACACCTCGTGCTATAATTAGTGATGAAGGGACCCACTTTATTAACAAAGCTATGGAAAAAGTGTTGGCTAAATACAATGTTAGACATAGAGTAGCCACCCCTTATCACCCACATTCGAATGGCCAAGCTGAAATATCAAATAGGGAGATTAAAAACATACTCGAGAAAGTGGTCAAACCCAATAGAAAAGATTGGTCGTTTAAACTCGAGGATGCACTTTGGGCATATAGGACTGCATATAAGACACCCCTAGGTATGTCTCCTTATAGACTTGTGTATGGCAAAGCATGTCACTTACCATTCGAATTGGAAATCAAAGCATTTTGGGCGCTGAAAGAGCTGAATTATTGCGTGACCGATGCGGGAACATTGCGGTCTCTGCAATTACATGAGCTTGATGAGCTGAGACATATGTCCTATGAAAATGCTAAAATGTATAAGGAAAAGACTAAAATTTGGCATGACAGTAGACTTAGGATTAAGGACTTTAAGAAAGGCCAGCATGTCTTGTTATTTAACTCAAGGTTGAGATTATTTCCAGGCAAACTTAAGTCCAGATGGTCAGGTCCTTTTGTTATAACTAACGTGTTTGTTCATGGTGCAATTGAGATTAGGAACCTGCAGCACGGGCAACCGTTCATGGTTAATGGTGCACGATTGAAGCATTATTATGAGGAAGGAGGTGTGAAGACTCTCTCGGCCTTCCTCTTAGCTGAAACTTGAGAATAAAACCGAGAGAAGACGAGTGATTACTGTGCTCGTCCATGCGAGGCCATGCCTTAGTTTATTTTTGCTGTTTTTTTTCGGTTGTTATTTTGTATGTTTATGTGTGATTTTTATTACGAATTTGATGTTAATTTTATTTCTTTTAATAGGGGATCAATAGAGGAAATCAAGGAGATGAATCGAGGATAAATAATCGGGGGAGAAATCGGGCCGAGTCAAAGATTGAGTGATGAGAATCTTGGATTTTAAATCAAGAAAAATCTCCAACGGCCAGTTAATTGCGGTGGATTTGCTAAATCCGCAACAGAAATAGTCGTTGGGATTCACATCATTACAAATAGCCGTTAGAATCGCTGTGGCCCGTACGCTTTCTTCATTCGTTGGACTTCAAGAAATCTATCTTCTTCTTCCTCTGCAATTCCTATTCTCAGATCTCTTCGATTCCACAATGGTGCGTACACGAGCCGAACGATCTGGTACCAAGAAGCAGTCACCAGAAGCCGAAATCGCTGCGAGAGAGGCACTTCTTGCCTTGGCAGATGCCGAAGTCGCGCGCCCCGAACGACCTCCCAAACTTCCTATCCGCAAGAAGAAGTGGAAAGTGGTGACCGAAATCCCTGCTGGTCCATCTGAACCAGCAGGAACGCCCAAGAAGAGAAAGTGGAAGATGGCTGTCGAAGACGCACCGATCAAGAAAAAGACTCCCACTGTGGAGAGTCAAGGAAGTGGCCGTTGTTGCGTGCTCAATGTGTAAAGATAAATATGCAAAAGGGTAGAGAGAGCACTTAGAACATGCAAGCATACATGGTCTCACAGCAAGTAGTAAGTATATTTCATTCGTTTTTTCCACAGAGACTCATTTTTAGCTATTCGCGAAGTGTATTTGTTAAGAAAGATGGGGTGGATTTGATGGGGTAAAATTGGTTTTTAATTATCTAAGTTTTGCTGAATGTGTAAAGGAATATAACATAAACAAATGCACGTTGAAAGTAGACTCAAAAGACAAGAGATGAAATTAATAAACGAAGAAGAAAACAGTTAAACAGAATGATAAAATGGCATAATTGCGAGGACCGCAATGTTTTCGCAATTAAACAGCAGTGAAAGTGTGTAAATGGGTGAATTGAGGGCTACTAATGACTATCCTATAGGCATTTTATTACGATTCTCAAGCACTGGATCAACTCTCTATACATCAAACTCACTCTATCTCAAGTATCGTCCGATTCCATGCATTAGACTCTTAAGTTTACTCGACTCAAAGTAAGGTCTTAATCATCTTGTTAAAACAGGAGTGTTCAGTTTGTACTAGGGAAACGCCTATTCCTAGGCCGTTTCCTGGTTACCATGAAAGGCTAGCATGCTTATATGACTCTGAACTCTTACTCCTTCCAGAGGTTAGGAGTTCTTTGGACAAAATGGATGGCCAATCGAAATTGCCCGTGGGATGAAGCTCACATACAAACAATGTTTCGAAGGCGATCCTACATGCTTGGTTCACGTTTTTTAGCCTATAGTTCTGTCATTAGCATGCCCCTAAGTGACTTAGCTACTCATGGATATATGGAGAACAGGAAGGGTAGATAAAACAGACATGCTTAGAAGAGAAACGTGCTTAAAACAGCAAGACAAAACCGTAGCAGAAAAAGGTGGAAACTGTGAAATGCAGAATTGTACTTTGATTACTTTGAGTGTTTGAACGACAAAGGAAAGCTTTGAAAGAAATGATTCCAAGACAGACAACAACGAAATGCAGTAAGTAAAACACTAAACTAGAACAACAACTAATCAAATCTGGAAATGAGAAGAAAAAGACAGAAAAGCAGTAAAGGTTGCTTGAAAACTTCGTTGCAGTCGCCTCGAATGAAAGGGATGAGAGGTCAGCCTTGCTTGGATGAATCCAATCGAGAGAGAAGAAGAATCTCCTCTCCTTCCTATCAGATTATCGATTCCAACAGCTGAGACTCCCACTCCAACAGACGGTAAAGGAAAACAGAGAGAAATGATGGACTGCGAGAAGACTTCTGCGCTTCGAATGATGATCAAACCTCCGACTTTGGCCCCCTTTTATAGTAGTTTGCAGGTGCGTTTGGGCCAAGGAGAACCATCAATCTTCAACGTCATATATCAGAATGGATGGAGGAGAAAGAACGAATCCCTGAAATTACGGAAATTAACAGAAAAAGATCAGTCAACTTACGGTTTTCACTTGAATAATTGCGGTCACCGCAATGTTTTCGCAATTCATTCGTAATGCTCATTTTTTCATTCTTTTCCTTCGGTTTTCAACCCTTTTTCTACCTATTGTGCATAAGTCCTAAATTAGCTACCTTCTTCTAATTCTCATATTAAAGCATAGGTTTAGGCTAAATGCTATCAAAAACACCTAAAAGTGTACATCTTCTTAAGCTAAATGGGTCCTAAATAAGTCACTTTCAGAGACTTAACACACCCCCAAACTTAAGGTTTTGCTTGTCCTCAAGCATACTAAGGATTTACTTAGGCTTGTTATTTTCTCTTCTTTGACTACTTACCGACTCCCCTATATCCCTATCTCTAGCAGTGCTGTCCTGTGACACACCTCTAAGTTTAGAACTAACCTCTCATCAAGCTTCTTCTGACTTCACCTGCCTACTATACCTGCTGTTTTTATTAACCCCCTACTACTGATCTAGCTACTTTTATGATATCTTTCCACTATCCCTAAGGTTTCAAATTCTGCCCAGCTTTACTCCAGACTCAGTACATGCTTCTAGCTTATTTTTAATGTGTCTAGGATTCCTTAGAGTCATGCCAGTCTTAGTATTAACAGTGACAGTGGTACTTTTAGAGAACAACCTAAACCCTGGCATCACTACATTGGATATACATTCATCTCCCTAGACAAACCTAAAAGCTACAACCTTGTGCTTAGCTCATTGAGGATCAGAGTTCTTTTTTTTTTTTTTTTAAATAGGACATCTAAGCCACAAGATTATAACTCCTAAGCATACATTCTTCTTCCCCTATTTCTCCCTTTTTCCTTTTTTACTTAGGTGGAGTCTCTCCTTGGGTTGCCTTTTGATGCAATGCCACTTGTGGTTTACACACTTGGCACTGATTACTCAGCACTTGAGAGAGACTCCCCTCTTTATTCTATTTTTCACTTTTTCTATTTATCACAAAAAAAAAATTTTAAGGAGAAGAAGAATGCTTATGTCCTAAGGAAGAGAGGAATGTTCCTAGGCCTTGGGTGGCCTCCCCCAAACTTAAACTACTCATTGTCCCCAATGAGTGTCTGAGGTGGCACACCCCCAAACTTGTCCTAGAAGCATCTAGTCTAAAGTAAAACAAAGAGAATCTAAACATCCTAGGCATAGGTAAAACATTCTAAAAGCAATTATTCCAGCAGCAGAAAATTTGAACAAAACAGACAGTTTAAGGACTGACGGTTTATGCATGCTGAGCCCTATTCAGAGGCTAATTTAAACTATCAAAGGGTGTCCTATGACACTCATCCAGCATGCTTTAAGATTAGCTATACAAGGTAGTCATGCTAGCAGCACAAGATAGAATATAACAGATCACAGCCTAACTAAACAGACAGTCCAAAACATGCAATCAGTCACAAAAATTGCGGGTACCGCAATTATTTCGCAATCAAGTCCGGGCAGATATAACACTGATTCAGGCCCCTAGCATGCTTCTTCCTGTTACTCACGCATCCTAAAAATAAAACTAAACTATCCTACCTATTCAGCTAACATCAGACTATACTAAGCAAAAGAAAAAACATAAAACTAAACATAAAAAACAGATCAAAAATTGAACAAAAAACAGCATAATTCACATTGTCTATCAGAAAGCAGAAAATTGTTTTTGTTTCTAAGGGAACAGCAATACTCCCTTCAGTGCACTTCAAACCAGCACTTAAACTTCTTCATCCTCATCTGGTTGTCTTGGTCGTGGGGGCACCCATGGATTTAGGAGATTGGTAGGGAAGTCAGGGAAGATGCACCCCAGCTGGTCTGCAACTTCCTTGTCCCTTGCCTGCGCATAAGTGGCCCATTGAGCCATTCTTCTTTGCATATCCATTAAGCAGGCCATGGATAGAGATTGTTCAGCAGCCAGCCTATCCAGTTCAAACTCCATATTCCCCTTTCTTCTCAGCCTCAGGTTAGCAGGCAGCTCCAAGTGGCCCGTGTAAGCCATCTGCTGCTCCAGGCGCTCGGTGGGGACTCCTGCAAGCAAACATAGCTTGGTTATGGTATTAGGGAAAAACAGTGGTCCCTTACCTTTCTTCGCGCACTCAGCAATAGCAGCAGAGATGACTTCTCCCACGTTAATCGTGAGACCCCTCATTATCGCATACACCAGCAGCGATCGGCTCTGGTTTATTGTAGTCTCGTGAGTCACCGGGGACAATCTCCTTCGCACGAATGAAAACCAAACAGCCGCCTTGGCCGTGAGGTTGGCACTCATGAGAGTGTGCCTCCCGTTGCGTGACACGGTCCAAGAGGCTTCAGGCTGGCCAATAGTCCGGATGGCCTCTTCCAAAACTGCCTCAGTAGGCTCATCGACAATCCGTGCATAATCTGTATGAGTTTGGCCCTTGAGACCAAAGGCTTCATTGATGGCCTTGGCTGAGAAATCTACTTCTACCCCTCTGACCACAGACAGGCCATCCTCAGGGCTGAGCACATTGGCGTAGAAATCATACACCATGCTCGTGTATGCTGGATTAGGCGGTCGGCAGAATTCCTCCCAGCCATGGTTGATCACTCCTGCGCGCAAGAACTGCGGCAGGTCAGCAGGTCGGTCGAGGAAGCCTTTCTCGTGCAGCAACTCCCTCTTCCTTAGCTCAGCACCCCTGGATTCAGCATCAGATGAGACATACCTCACTGACTGAGGTTCGTCTTCAGGGTAGAGTTTAGCCTTCCCCTTATCTGCTGGCTTGGCTGACTCGGCAGCCTCAACCTTGAGCCTTTTGAGTGATGGCCTCGTGCTTTCTTTGTCTGCTGAAGGCACTCTCTTGGCCTTCTTCTTCTTCAGCTTCTTGGATCTCTTGGCCTTGACAATCTTGGCCTTCTTCTTCTTCTTGATCTTAATGTTGATCTGCTGGAGGCATGCCCCCAACGTCTCCTCCATGGAATCATCCTGCTGTGCAGGATCAACAGGGCTATCTTCCCTCATAGGAGAGAAAACTTCGTCTTCCCCAGCATCTCCACTGCCCTGCGTGGACTCTTGATAATCCCCATATGGGAATTCAGGATCAGGCCGTGGAGAATGGTGCTCTGCTGATGGTGTCTGCGCAGAACTCAGTGGCGAAGATGGCAGTTCAGGACTCTGCGCTGCTGCAGGTGTCGGGTCAGAACTCTGAGGTGCTGGAGACAACTCGGAGCTCTGTGCAGGCGGTGACGACTCTGCGCTTGGCACGGGTTCAGATGGTGAAGGGCTGTGCGCAGGTGATGCGGATGGCGACGAACCCTCTTTGGCTGACTCGTGGGATGCACGATCAGTTTCTTGACTCTCCACAGAGGGAGTCTTTGCTGTGCTTGGTTCGGCGGCCGTCTTGACACTCCATCAGCGTTTCTTGGGCGTGCCCGCTGGCTCAGATGGTCCAGCAGGGATCTCAGTGACAACCCTCCACTTCTTCCTACGGATAGGAAGCTTAGGAAGAGGTCCGGTGCGAACGGCACCATCATCTGCAAGGGTGAGCAGTGCTTCCCTCGCAGCCGCTTCAGCTGCGTCATCAGCCTTCTTCTTGGCTGCGGATCTTTCAGCCCGTGTGGACACCATTGTCGAATCTTGGTGATCGTGAGAGTAGAATCAAAGATGAAAAGAATCGCAGAGTTCTTGGAAATCAGAGAATGAGAGAATCGTATCGATCGGGCGCTTTCCAACGGATATAAAGGCAACGGAAAAATCCCAACGGCTCTTTTTTGCGAATCCAGCAATTCCAGCGCAATTCCAGGGATATTTTTTCATCAAAATCTTAAACTTTGCTCGTCCGTATCTTTTATTTGGCTCAACCGTTTCTTGATTTTAAAAGCTGGATTTACTCTCCTTGATCCCCTCTTTCGAATCCCTGCAAAAACAAATAAAACAAACATTAAATACGCAATTAAAATCACATCACAAAACATACAAACGATAATCGGAAAAACAGAAAAAATAAACTAAGGCATTGGCCTTGACTAAACGAGCACAGTAACCACTCGTTCTCTCTCGTTTGTAACTTCATGCTTCATGCAAGAGGAAGGCCGAGAGAGTCTTCACATCTCCTTCCTCATAATAGTGCTTCAATCTAGCACCATTTACCATAAAAGGCTGTCCTTGCTGCAAGTTTTTTATCTCTATCGCACCATGAACAAAGACATTAGTAATAACAAATGGACCCGACCATCTGGACTTTAGTTTGCCTGGAAATATCTTTAAACGTGAGTTAAATAATAGGACAAGTTGGCCTTTCCTAAAGTCTCTGATCCTAAGTCTACTGTCGTGCCATATTTTGGTCTTTTCTTTATACATTTTGGCATTCTCATAGGCCATATGCCTAAGCTCATCAAGTTCATGTAGCTGCAAAGACCTCAGTGTCCCCGCATCCTTTACACAAAAATTCAATTCCTTCATGGCCCAAAATGCTTTGTTCTCTAACTCAAGTGGTAAGTGACAAGCCTTGCCATATACCAGCCTATAAGGAGACATACCTAGAGGTGTCTTATATGCTGTCCTATAAGCCCAAAGTGCATCCTCAAGCTTAAAGGACCAGTCTTTCCTATTAGGTTTGACCACTTTTTCTAGGATGTTCTTAATTTCCCTATTTGAAATTTCAGCCTGACCATTTGAGTGTGGGTGGTAGGGAGTGGCTACTCTATGTCTAATGTTATATTTAGCCAATACTTTCTCCATAGCCTTATTAATGAAATGTGACCCCTCATCATTAATGATAGCACGAGGAGTCCCAAATCTAGTGAAAATGTGCCTATGCAAGAAGTTAGTGACTGTTTTAGCATCATTATTAGAACATGCTTTGGCCTCTACCCACTTGGACACATAATCCACTGCCACTAATATGTACAGGTTACCTGATGATGGAGGGAATGGTCCCATGAAGTCAATGCCCCACACATCAAAGAGTTCCAACTCTAAGATGTAGGTGAGGGGCATCTCATCCTTTCGACTGAGGTTACCTGTTCTTTGGCATTCATCACAGCTGTGGGCATAGTTGTGGGCATCTTTGAAGATCGTTGGCCAGTAGTAGCTGTTGCGTGCTCAATGTGTTAATAAAAATGATAAATAAGAGGGAGAGAGCACTCAGAACATGCAAGCATACATGGTCTTATAGCAAGTAGTAAGTATATTTCATTCGTTTTCCCACAGAGACTTGTTTTTAGCTATTCTCGAAGTGTTTTTGTTAAGAAAGATGGGGTGGATTTGAGGGGATAAAATTGGTTTTTAATTACCTAAGTTTTGCTGAATGTATAAAGGAATATAACATAAACAAATGGAAGTTGAAATTAAACTCAAAGGACAAGAGATGGAACTGATAAACAAAGGAGAAAGCAGCTAACAGAATAACAACTTAGCAGGAATTGCGAGGACCGCAATGTTTCCGCAATTCAACAGCAACAAAAGTGTGTAGATGGGTGAATTAAGGGCTACTAATGACTATCCTATAGGCCTTTTTATACGATTCTCAAGCACTGGATCTCCTCTCTATGCATCAAACTCACTCTAGCTCATGTATCGTCCGATTCCATGCATTAGACTCTTAAGTTTACTCGACTCAAAGTAAGGACTTAATCATCTTGTTAAAACAGGAGTGTTTAGCTTGTACTAGGGAAACGCCTATTCCTAGGCCGTTTCCTGATTACCATGAAAGGCTAGCATGATTATATGACTCTGAACTCTTACTCCTTCCAGAGGTTAGGAGTTCTTTGGACAAAATGGATGGCCAATCGAAATTGCCCGTGGGATGAAGCTTACATACAATCAATGATTCGAGAGCTATCCTACATACTTGATGCACGTTTTTTTTAGCCTATAGTTCTGTCATTAGCATGCCCCTAAGTGATTTAGCTACTCATGGATACATGGAGAACAGAAAGGGTAGATAAAACAGACATGCTTAGAAGAGAAATGTGCTTAAAACAGCAAGACAAAACCGTAGCAGAACAAGATAGAAACTGTAAAATGCAGAATTGTACTTTGATTACTTTGAGTGTTTGAATGACAAAGGAAAGCTTTGAAAGAAATGAATCCAAGACAGACAACAACGAAATGCAGTAATTAAAACTCTAAACTAAGAACAACAGTGATCAGAAATGGAAATAAGAAGAATAGAACAGAAAAGCAGTAAAGGATTGCTGGAAAACTTCGTGGCAGTCGCCTCGAATGAAGGTGATGAAAAGTCAGCCTTGCTTGGATGAATCCAATCGAGAGAGAAGAAGAATCTCCTCTCCTTCCTATCAGATTATCGACTCCAAAAGCTGAGACTCTCACTCCAACAAACGGCAAAGGAAAACAGAGAGAAATGATGGACTGCGAGAAGAATTCTGCGCTTCGAATGATGATTGAACCTCCGACTTTGACCCCCTTTTATAGTAGTTTGCAGGTGCGTTTGGGCCAAGGAGAACCATCAATCTTCAACGTCATATATCAGAATTGATGGAGGAGAAAGAACGAATCCCTGAAAAGTCGGATCTAAACAGAAAAAGATCAGCCAACTTACGGTTTTAACTTGAATAATTGCGGTCACCGCAATGTTTTCGCAATTCATTTGCAATGCTCATTTTTTCATTCTTTTCCTTCGGTTTTCAACCCTTTTTCTACCTATTGTGCATAAGTCCTAAATTAGCTACCTTCTTCTAATTCTCATATTAAAGCATAGGTTTAGGCTAAATGCTATCAAAAACACCTAAAAGTGTACATCTTCTTAAGCTAAATGGGTCCTAAATAAGTCACTTTCAGAGACTTAACACACCCCCAAACTTAAGGCTTTGCTTGTCCTCAAGCATCCTAAGGACTTACTTAGGCTGCTGTTTTATCTTCTTTAACTACTTACCGACTCCCCTATATTCCTATCTCTAGCAGTGCTGTCCTGTGACACACTTCTAAGTTTAGAATTAACCTCTTATCAAGCTTCTTCTGACTTCACCTGCCTACTATACCTGCTGGTTTTGTTAACCCCCTACTACTGATCTAGCTACTTTTATGATGTCATGCCACTATCCCTCGGGTTTCAAATTCTACCAAGCTTTACTCCAGACTCAGTACATGCTTCTAGCTTATTTTTAATGTGTCTAGGATTCCTTAGAGTCATGCCAGTCTTAGTATTAACAGTGACAGTGGTACTTTTAGAGAACAACCTAAGCCCTGGCATCACTACATTGGATATACATTCATCTCCCTAGACAAACCTAAAAGCTACAACCTTGTGCTTAGCTCATTGAGGATCAGAGTTCTTTTTTAAATAGGACATCTAAGCCACAAGATTATAACTCCCAAGCATACATTCTTCTTCCCTTTTTCCTTTTTTACTTCGGTGGAGTGTTCTCCTTGGGTTGCCTTTTGATGCAATGCCACTTGTGGTTTACACACTTGGCACTGATTACTCAGCAACTTGAGAGAGACTCCCCTCTTTATTCTATTTTTCACTTTTTCTATTTATCACAAAAAATTTTCTTAGGAGAAGAAGAATGCTTATGTCCTAAGGAAGAGAGGAATGTTCCTAGGCCTAGGGTGGCCTCCCCCAAACTTCAACTACTCATTGTCCCCAATGAGTGTCTGAGGTGGAACACCCCCAAACTATCCTAGAAGCATCTAGTCCAAAGTAAAACAAAGAGAATTTAAAAATCCTAGGCATAGGCAAAACATTCTAAAAGCAACTATCCCAGCAGCAGAAAATTTGAACATAACAGAAAGTCTTAAGGACTTATGGTTTATGCATGCTGAGCACTATTCAGAGGCAAATTTTAAACTATCAAAGGGTGTCCTATGACACTCATCCAGCATGCTTCAAGATCAGCTATATAAGGTAGTCATGCTAGCAGCAAAAGATAGAATTTAACAGATCACAGCCTAACTAAACAGACAGTCCAAAACATGCAATCAGTCACAAAAATTGCGGGAACCGCAATTATTTCGCAATTCAATCCGGGCAGATATAACATTGATTCAGGCCCCTAGCATGCTTTTTCCTGTTACTCATGCATCCTAAAAATAAAACTAAACTATCCTACCTATTCAGCTAACATCTAACTAGACTAAGCAAAAGAAAAAACATAAAACTAAACATTAAAAACAGATCAAAAGTTGATCCCAAAACAGCATAATATACATGATCCTATCAGAAAACAGAAAATTTTTTTTTTTTTTTTTTTTGTTCTAAGGGAACAGCAATACTCCCTTTAGTGCACTGCAAACCAGCACTCAATTCTCATCATCCTCATCTGGTTGCCTTGGTCGTGGGGGCACCCATGGAGTTAGGAGGTTGGTGGGAAAGTCCGGGAAGATGCATCCCAACTGGTCTGCAACTTCTTTGTCCCTCGCCTGCGCATAGTTGGCCCATTGAGCCAATCTTCTCTGCAAGTCCATTAAGCAGGCCATGGATAGGGACTGTTCAGCAGCCAGCCTATCCAACTCAAACTCCATATTCCCCTTTCTTCTCAGCCTCAGGTTCGCAGGCAGCTCCAAATCGCCTGTGTACGGCATCTGCTGCTCCAAGCGCTCGGTGGGAACTCCTGCAAGCAAACACAATTTGGTTATAGTGTTGGGGAAAAATAATGGCCCCTTACCTTTTCTGGCGCATTCAGCAATGGCAGCTGACATGATCTCCCCCACATTGACCGTGAGACCGCGCATGATGGCATAAACCAGCAGTGATCTACTCTGGTTGATTGTCGTCTCGTGAGTCACAGGGGACAGCTTTCTCCTCACAAAGGCAAACCAAACAGCTGCCTTTGCTGTCAGATTGGCACTCATTAAGGTGTGCCGACCATTGCGTGAGACAGTCCACGCTGCTTCAGGCTGGCCAATTGTGCGAATGGCCTCTTCCAGCACGGCCTCAGTCGGCTCATCAACTATCCGTGCATAATCTGTGTGCGCTTGGCCCTTGAGACCAAAGGCTTCATTGATGGCCTTGGCTGAGAAATCAACTTCCACCCCTCTGACCACAGATAGGCCATCCTCAGGGCTGAGCACATTGGCGTAGAAATCGTACACCATGCTCGTGTAGGCTGGGTTAGGCGGTCTGCAGAATTCCTCCCAGCCATGGTTGATCACTCCTGCGCGCAAGAACTGCGGCAGGTCAGCGAGTCGGTCAAGGAATCCCTTCTCGTGCAACAGGTCCCTCTTCCTGAGCTCAACACCCCTGGATTCCGCATCAGATGAGACATACCTCACTGACGGAGGTTCGTCTTCAGGGTAGAGTTTAGCCTTCCCCTTATCTGCTGGTTTGGATGACGCAGCAGCCTCCACCTTGAGGCGTTTGAGCGAAGGCTCAGCACTCTCCTTGTCCGTCGATGGCACCTTCTCGGCCTTCTTTTTCTTTAACTTCTTGGCCTTGTCAATTCTGGCCTTCTTCTGCTTCTTGAGCCTGGCCTTGATGTTGAGTTGTGGGAAGCATGCCCCCAACGTCTCCTCCATAGAATCGTCCTGCTGTGCAGGCTCGGCAGGGCTGTCTTCCCTCATAGGAGAGAAGACTTCTTCTTCCCCAGCATCTCCACTGCCTTGCGTAGACTCCTGATAATCCCCATAAGGGAATTCAGGATCAGGCCGTGGGTAATTGTGCTCTGCTGATGGTGTCTGCGCAGAACTCAGGGGCGAAGATGGCAGCTCAGGACTCTGCGCTGCTGCAGGCGTCGGATCAGAACTTTGAGGTGCTGGAGACAACTCGGGGCTCTGTGCAGGCGGTGACGACTCTGCGCTTGGCACTGGTTCAGATGGGAGAGGGCTGCGCGCAGGGGATGCAGACGGCGACGAACCTTCTTTGGCTGACTCGTGGGAAGCACGATCAGTTTCTTGACTCTCCACAGAGGGAGTCTTTGCTGTGCTTGGTTCGGCGGCCGTCGTGACACTCCACCGGCGTTTCTTGGGCGTGCCCACTGGCTCAGATGGTCCAGCAGGGATCTCAGTGACCACCCTCCACTTCTTCCTACGAATAGGAAGCTTGGGAAGAGGACCGGTGCGCACGGCACCATCGTCTGCAAGGGCGAGAAGCGCTTCCCTCGCAGCCGCTTCAGCTGCGTCATCAGCCTTCTTCTTGGCTGCGGATCTTTCAGCACGTGTGGCCACCATTGCTGATTCTTGAAGATCTTGGGAGAAGAATCAAAGATGGAGAGAATCGCTGAATTCTTGGAGAGCAAAGAGAGAGATAATCGTAACGATCGAGCGGCTTCCAACGGATATAAAGGCAACGGATAAAATCCCAACGGCTCTTTTTTGCGGATCCAGCAATTGTAGCGCAATTCTAGGGATATTATTTCATCAAAATCTCAATCTTTGATCGCCCGTATCTTTTATTTGGCTCAACCGTTTCTTGATTTTTAAAGTGGGATTTACTCTCCTTGATCCCCTCTTTCGAATCCTTGCAAAAACAAACAAAACAAACATTAAATACGCAATTAAAATTACACCACAAAACATACAAATGATAACCGGAAAAACAGAAAAAATAAACTAAGGCATTGGCCTTGACTAAACGAGCACAGTAACCACTCGTTCTCTCTCGTTCTTTTTGTCACGCTTCAGTCAAGAGGAAGGCCGAGAGAGTCTTCACATCTCCTTCCTCATAGTAGTGCTTCAATCTAGCACCATTGACCATAAATGGCTGACCTTGCTGCAAGTTTTTTATCTCTATTGCACCATGAACAAAGACATTAGTAACAACAAATGGACCCGACCATCTAGACTTTAGTTTGCCTGGAAATAACTTTAATCGTGAGTTAAATAAGAGTACAAGTTGGCCTTTCCTAAAGTCTTTGATCCTGAGTCTACTGTCGTGCCATATTTTGGTCTTTTCTTTATACATTTTGGCATTCTCATAGGCCATATGCCTAAGCTCATCAAGTTCATGTAGCTGCAAAGATCTCAATGTCCCCGCATCCTTTACACAAAAATTCAATTCTTTCATGGCCCAAAATGCCTTGTTTTTTAACTCAAGTGGCAAGTGGCAGGCCTTGCCATATACCAACCTATAGGGAGACATACCTAGAGGTGTCTTATATGCTGTCCTATAAGCCCAAAGTGCATCCTCAAGCTTAAATGACCAGTCTTTTCTATTAGGTTTAACTACCTTTTCTAGGATGTTCTTTATCTCCCTATTGGAAATTTCAGCTTGACCATTCGAGTGTGGGTGATAGGGAGTAGCTACCCTATGTCTAATGTTATATTTAGCCAATATCTTTTCCATAGCCTTATTAATGAAATGTGACCCCTCATCACTAATGATAGCACGAGGAGTCCCAAATCTAGTGAAAATGTGCCTATGCAAGAAGTTAGTGATTGTTTTAGCATCATTATTAGGACATGCTTTTGCTTCTACCCACTTGGACACGTAGTCCACTGCTACTAAAATGTACAGGTTACCTGATGATGGAGGGAATGGTCCCATGAAATCAATGCCCCATACATCAAAGAGCTCCAACTCTAAGATGTAGGTGAGGGGCATCTCATCCTTGCGACTGAGGTTACCTGTCCTTTGGCATTCGTCACAGCTGTGGGCATAGTTGTGGGCGTCCTTGAAGATTGTTGGCCAATAGTAGCCACTCTGAAATACCTTCGCAGCTGTCCTTTGGCCACCAAAGTGTCCACCATAAGGAGATGAGTGACAGTGCTGCAGCACAGACTTTGCTTCAGCAGCTGAAACACATTTCCTCAACAACCCATCAGCGCAGGTTCTGTAAAGTGTGGGGTCATCCCAGATGAATTTCCTTGCTTCATGCAGGAACCGCTTCTTCTCTTGTCCTCCCTTGAACACTGGTAGTACCTGTGATGCACGGAAGTTAGCAATGTCAGCGAACCACGGTTCCTCATCGTTATCACGATGAGCCAAAGCAAAAATATGTTCATCTATGAAAGCATCAGAAATTGCGGTCTCCGCAATTTTTTCGCAATTGTGCTGCAATCGAGACAGGTGATCTGCAACCACATTTTCACAACCTTTCTTGTCCCGAATGTCCAAATCAAATTCCTGCAGCAATAACACCCATCTAATCAATCTAGGCTTAGCATCAGCCTTCCTCATAAGATATTTTAAAGCAGAATGGTCAGTATATACAATGGTCCTAGTGCCTACAATATAGTTTCTGAATTTTTCACAAGCAAATACTACAGCAAGCATCTCTTTCTCTGTAGTTGTATAATTACATTGAGCCTCATTCAAGGTCTTACTAGCATAATAGACAGGGTGTGTGAGCTTGTCAATCTTCTGTCCTAACATGACTCCTACAGCATAGTCACTGGCATCACATAGCATCTCAAATGGGAGATCCCAATTTGGTCCGACTATGATAGGTGCTGTGACCAATGCTTCCTTAAGGGTTTTCCAAGCTACTACACATTCTTTAGAGAAGATAAATGGTCTATTTAGCTCTAGAAGCTCGCACAGGGGCTTGGCTATCTTAGAAAAGTCCTTAATGAACCTTCTGTAGAAGCCAGCGTGCCCTAAGAAGCTTCTAATGGCTTTGACGTTCTGGGGCTCTACCAACTTCTCTATGACCTCTATTTTTGCCCTATCCACTTCTACACCTGCCCTTGACACTCTATGTCCTAAGACAATCCCTTCATCTACCATAAAATGGCACTTTTCCCAATTTAGGACTAGGTGGGTCTCCTCACACCTAGTCAGGACTTGTCCTAAGTTTTCTAGACAGGTTTTAAATGAGTCCCCAAAGACTGAGAAGTCATCCATGAATATTTCTATCATGGACTCATCCAACTCAGAGAAGATTGCCATCATGCACCTTTGGAAAGTTGCCGGTGCATTGCATAAGCCAAAAGGCATTCTGCGGAAGGCAAATGTTCCAAAAGGGCAAGTGAAGGTGGTCTTCTCTTGATCCTTAGGGTCTATAGTGATTTGATTATAGCCTGAATAGCCATCTAAGAAACAATAGTAGGCTCTACCAGCTATTCTGTCTAGCATCTGGTCAATGAACGGTATAGGGAAATGGTCTTTTTTAGTTTCTTTATTTAGTTTTCTGTAATCCATACATACCCTCCACCCTGTGACAGTCCTTGTTGGAATCAGTTCGTTGTTCTCATTGACTACCACAGTTATTCCCCCCTTTTTAGGTACACATTGGATGGGGCTCACCCACTGGCTACTAGCTATGGGGAAAATCACTCCTGCATCTAACCACTTTATTATTTCCTTCTTCACTACCTCCTTCATAGAGGGGTTCAACCTACGCTGGTGATCTACCCTAGGTGTGTGCTCTTCCTCTAGTATAATTTTGTGCATGCAATAAGAAGGGCTAATGCCTCGAATATCAGCAATAGTCCATGCTATAGCCTTCCTATGTTGCTTAAGCAGTAAAATTAAATCAACCTCATGCTGTTCACTTAGCTTAGAAGAAATAATTACAGGCAGCGTGTCATTATCTCCTAAATATGCATATTTGAGGTGAGGAGGTAGTGGTTTCAGTTCTAAAATAGGTGGATGCTCAATGGAGGGCTTCAGAGGATTAATAGTTCTATCAGTTAAATCTATATTCATACATACATGTTGAGGGTTATTTACAGGCATATTCATTATGTCAGATACATTCAGGTCAGCTATATCTACTTGTACATATTCACTAGCATGCTTGGTTAACAGTACATGCTCTAATTGTTCTTCCATTAGTGAGTCAACAACATCCATGCTAGCACAGGATTCAAGGTCAGAGGGATACCTTAAAGCTTTATAAACACTAAATTTTACCTCTTCATCATGAACCCTCATAGTTAACTCACCTTTTTGCACATCTATTAGTGCCCTACCTGTGGCTAGAAATGGTCTACCTAGCAGGATGGGGACCTCCTTGTCTGCCTCATAGTCCAGGACAATGAAATCTGCAAGGAAAATGAATTTGTCAACTTTAACTAGAATATCCTCAATCTTACCTTCTGGATATGCGATGGATATGTCTGCTAGCTGTAAGGTGACAGTAGTTGGACGTGCTTCTCCTATTCCCAACTGACGGAATAGGGACAGGGGCATGAGATTTATGCTGGCGCCCAGGTCACAAAGCGCTCTGCCCACGTGCTTGCCTCCAAGTTCTACAGGTAAGGTGAAGGAACCAGGATCCTTCTCCTTCTTGGGCAGCTTGTTCTGGAGGATGGCACTGCACTCCTCGGTGAGGTTTACTGTTTCAAACTCACCAATTATTTTTTTGTTAGTAATAATGTCCTTCAAAAACTTTACATATGAAGGCATAGACTGTAAAACCTCTACAAAAGGAATGTTAACATGCACTTGCTTCAGTATTTCTAAGAATTTATTAAAATGAACTTCCTGTTCCTGCTTCTTCTTAAGCCTTCGAGGGTATGGAGGTGGTGGCACATATGCAGGCACGTCAGGACGCCTTAAGATAGGTGGAGGCCTTGGAATTTCTTCTACGTCCTCAACAATTGGCTCTAGCCTGGCTCCTGATGTGCTAGTTGGTGGTGGACCTTGGCTTGGCAGAGACTCCAGTGGAGCACTAGACTCAGTGTTCTCTACTCTCTTTGGTGTGTCCTTTGTGTTGCTCACCAATGGTCTTCCACTCCTAAGTTCAATGGCTTGAACTTGTTCTTTGCCATCTCTCCTTGGTACCTCGGTATCAGCAGGGAGTCTACCTTGGGGCCTACTTTTAAGTTCATTGGCTAATTGGCCTATTTGGTTTTCCAGGCTCCTAAGAGTAGCTTGCTGGCTCTGAAGAGTAGCATCATTCTTAGCTATATATTCCTTGAGTAGGTTTTCTACAGAAGATCCTACAGGTTGATTGTAAGGTTTTTGGTACATTGACTGGTTATGTTGGGGAGTGAAACCAGGTGTTCCACTCGGTCTAGGTTGGTTAGAATTTTGGTTATTGGTTTGTTGGCCACCCCATGACAGGTTAGGGTGGTTTCTCCAGCCAGGATTGTAAGTTTGTGAGTAGGGGTTGTTCCTTGGCTGCTGCTGACTTCCTACATAGCAGACCGAGGATGGATTCCCAGGGCAATATTCATAAGGGTGCCCTTCCCCACAGAATCCACAGATTGGTGCCTCGCCTTGACTTGGTTGGGTGCCCATTGACATGGCTGTGGCGGTATTGGCACTGGTTTGGAGATTGGCCTGAGCCATTTGCTTGACTAAGTTGGTCAGGGCATTTATTTGGGTGCTCATGGCGCTTAGAGCATCCTTGTCTTGAGCCCTAGTTGGCTCTACAGGATCGTCTGACCATCTACAATGAGATGTTGAGATCTTCTCCAAGATCTCATAAGCTTCGTTGTAACTCTTGGACAACATGGAACCTCCAGCAGATGAATTTAAGACTTGTCTGGTGCTGGGGTTGCATCCTTTAAAGAAAACTTCTATTTGGATACACCATGGAATGCCATGGTGTGGACATTTAATGAGAAGGTCTTTGAATCTTGTCCAAGCTTCGTGAAGAGACTCACTTGGAGCTTGTTTAAATTTTATGATATCATCACGAAAGGTCGAATTCCTATCTGGTGGGAAATATTTGACTAGGAATTTTTCTGCTAAATCTGTCCTATTGCGGACAGATCCTGAGGGTAAAGAATTTAACCATGTTTTGGCTTTGTCCCTCAAAGAGTAAGGGAAAAGATATAGCCTCAGGGCTTCTTGGGAAACTCCAGGGATTAGGAAGGTGTCACTAACTCCTAGGAAGTTCCTAAGGTGGTTATGGGGGTCCTCATTTTCTATTCCAAAGAATTGTCCCACAGTGGACAACATTTGGAACATCACTGGCTTTAACTCGAATGAGTTGGCAGTGATTTCAGGACGGATTATGCTGGGGTTCAGCTCCCCAGGCATAGGTACTAAATATGAAAGGATGACGCTATCCTTGTCATTCGCTATTTCAATGGGATTGCGAGTGACAGGCACCAGGTTTTGATTTACTCCAGCCATTTCTTCTTGAGGTAATTGCGGAGGAATTGTAGTCTCTGCAATGATTGGAGGTAAAAGGGTTTGTTTAAAGAGACGTTTCTTGGCTCTATTCCTAGCTCTAAGTAATCTCTCGGGCTCAGGGTTGAACTCTAGATCACTAGATGGAGTCTCATTCATAAACTACCCTAAGTGGTACCTGAAAAAGAAATGAAGATGGATCAAATTCAATGGAAAATAACTTGCTGTTTCAAACTTAACAAACTTCGTTTTCACTTAAAATAAGTCCCCGGCAGCGGCGCCAAAAACTTGTTGCGTGCTCAATGTGTTAATAAAAATGATAAATAAGAGGGAGAGAGCACTCAGAACATGCAAGCATACATGGTCTTATAGCAAGTAGTAAGTATATTTCATTCGTTTTCCCACAGAGACTTGTTTTTAGCTATTCTCGAAGTGTTTTTGTTAAGAAAGATGGGGTGGATTTGAGGGGATAAAATTGGTTTTTAATTACCTAAGTTTTGCTGAATGTATAAAGGAATATAACATAAACAAATGGAAGTTGAAATTAAACTCAAAGGACAAGAGATGGAACTGATAAACAAAGGAGAAAGCAGCTAACAGAATAACAACTTAGCAGGAATTGCGAGGACCGCAATGTTTCCGCAATTCAACAGCAACAAAAGTGTGTAGATGGGTGAATTAAGGGCTACTAATGACTATCCTATAGGCCTTTTTATACGATTCTCAAGCACTGGATCTCCTCTCTATGCATCAAACTCACTCTAGCTCATGTATCGTCCGATTCCATGCATTAGACTCTTAAGTTTACTCGACTCAAAGTAAGGACTTAATCATCTTGTTAAAACAGGAGTGTTTAGCTTATACTAGGGAAATGCCTATTCCTAGGCCGTTTCCTGATTACCATGAAAGGCTAGCATGATTATATGACTCTGAACTCTTACTCCTTCCAGAGGTTAGGAGTTCTTTGGACAAAATGGATGGCCAATCGAAATTGCCCGTGGGATGAAGCTTACATACAATCAATGATTCGAGAGCTATCCTACATACTTGATGCACGTTTTTTTTAGCCTATAGTTCTGTCATTAGCATGCCCCTAAGTGATTTAGCTACTCATGGATACATGGAGAACAGAAAGGGTAGATAAAACAGACATGCTTAGAAGAGAAATGTGCTTAAAACAGCAAGACAAAACCGTAGCAGAACAAGATAGAAACTGTAAAATGCAGAATTGTACTTTGATTACTTTGAGTGTTTGAATGACAAAGGAAAGCTTTGAAAGAAATGAATCCAAGACAGACAACAACGAAATGCAGTAATTAAAACTCTAAACTAAGAACAACAGTGATCAGAAATGGAAATAAGAAGAACAGAACAGAAAAGCAGTAAAGGATTGCTGGAAAACTTCGTGGCAGTCGCCTCGAATGAAGGTGATGAAAAGTCAGCCTTGCTTGGATGAATCCAATCGAGAGAGAAGAAGAATCTCCTCTCCTTCCTATCAGATTATCGACTCCAAAAGCTGAGACTCTCACTCCAACAAACGGCAAAGGAAAACAGAGAGAAATGATGGACTGCGAGAAGACTTCTGCGCTTCGAATGATGATTGAACCTCCGACTTTGACCCCCTTTTATAGTAGTTTGCAGGTGCGTTTGGGCCAAGGAGAACCATCAATCTTCAATGTCATATATCAGAATGGATGGAGGAGAAAGAACGAATCCCTGAAAAGTCGGATCTAAACAGAAAAAGATCAGCCAACTTACGGTTTTAACTTGAATAATTGCGGTCACCGCAATGTTTTCGCAATTCATTTGCAATGCTCATTTTTTCATTCTTTTCCTTCGGTTTTCAACCCTTTTTCTACCTATTGTGCATAAGTCCTAAATTAGCTACCTTCTTCTAATTCTCATATTAAAGCATAGGTTTAGGCTAAATGCTATCAAAAACACCTAAAAGTGTACATCTTCTTAAGCTAAATGGGTCCTAAATAAGTCACTTTCAGAGACTTAACAGTAGCCACTCTGAAATACCTTTGCAGCTGTTCTTTGGCCACCAAAGTGTCCACCATAAGGAGATGAGTGACAGTGCTGCAGCACAGACTTCGCTTCAGCAGCTGAAACACACTTCCTTAGCAAGCCATCAGCACAGGTTCTGTAAAGTGTGGGGTCATCCCAGATGAATTTCCTTGCTTCATGAAGGAACCTCTTCTTCTCTTGTCCTCCCTTGAACACTGGCAATACCTGTGATGCACGGAAGTTAGCAATGTCAGCAAACCAAGGTTCCTCATCGTTATCACGATGAGACAAAGCAAAGACATGTTCATCAATAAAAGCATCAGAAATTGCGGTTTCCGCAATTTTTTCGCAATTGTGCTGCAATCGAGACAGGTGATCTGCAACCACATTTTCACAACCTTTCTTGTCTCGAATGTCCAAATCAAATTCCTGCAGCAATAACACCCATCTAATCAATCTAGGCTTAGCATCAGCCTTCCTCATAAGATATTTCAAGGCAGAATGGTCAGTGTATACAATTGTCCTAGTGCCTACAATATAGTTTCTAAATTTCTCACAAGCAAATACTACAGCAAGCATCTCTTTCTCTGTAGTTGTATAATTACATTGAGCCTCATTCAAGGTCTTACTAGCATAATAGACAGGGTGTGTCAGCTTGTCAATCTTCTGTCCTAACATGACTCCTACAGCATAGTCACTGGCATCACATAGCATCTCAAATGGGAGATCCCAATTTGGTCCGACTATGATAGGTGCTGTGACTAGTGCCTCTTTAAGGGTTTTCCAAGCTACTACACATTCCTCAGAGAAGATAAATGGCCTATTTAGCTCTAGAAGCTCGCACAGAGGCTTGGCTATCTTAGAAAAGTCCTTGATGAACCTTCTGTAAAAACCAGCATGCCCTAAGAAGCTTCTAATGGCTTTGACATTTTGTGGCTCTACCAACTTCTCTATGATCTCAATCTTTGCCCTATCGACTTCTACACCTACCCTTGACACTCTATGTCCTAAGACAATCCCCTCATCTACCATAAAATGGCATTTTTCCCAATTTAGGACTAGGTTGGTCTCTTCACACCTAGCCAGGACTTGTCCTAGGTTTTCTAGACAGGTTTTAAATGAATCCCCAAAGACTGAGAAGTCATCCATGAATATTTCTATCATGGACTCATCCAACTCAGAGAAGATTGCCATCATGCACCTTTGGAAAGTTGCCGGTGCATTGCATAAGCCAAAAGGCATTCTGCGGAAGGCAAACGTTCCAAAAGGGCAAGTGAAGGTGGTCTTCTCTTGATCCTTAGGGTCTATAGTTATTTGATTATAGCCAGAGTACCCATCTAAAAAACAATAGTAGGCTCTACCAGCTATTCTGTCTAGCATCTGGTCAATAAACGGTATAGGGAAATGGTCTTTTTTAGTTTCTTTATTTAACTTTCTGTAATCCATACACACTCTCCACCCTGTGACAGTCCTTGTTGGAATCAGTTCGTTGTTCTCATTGACTACCACAGTTATCCCCCCCTTCTTAGGTACACATTGGATGGGGCTCACCCACTGGCTACTAGCTATGGGGAAAATCACTCCTGCATCTAACCATTTGATTATTTCCTTTTTCACTACCTCTTTCATAGAGGGGTTTAACCTACGCTGGTGATCTACCCTAGGTGTGTGCTCTTCCTCTAGTATAATTTTGTGCATGCAATAAGAAGGGCTAATGCCTCGAATATCAGCAATAGTCCATGCTATAGCCTTCCTATGTTGCTTAAGCAGTAAAATTAATTCACCCTCATGCTGTTCACTTAGTTTGGAAGAAATAATTACTGGCAGTGTATCATTATTTCCTAAATATGCATATTTGAGGTGAGTGGGTAGTGGTTTTAGTTCTAAAACAGGTGGATGCTCAATGGAGGGCTTCAAAGGATTTACAGTTCTATCAGTTAAATCTATATTCATACATACATGCTGTGGTTTATCTACAGGCATATCCATTATGTCAGATACATTTAAATCAGCTACATCTAATCCTACATATTCATTAGCATGCTTGGTTAATAATACATGCTCTAATTGTTCTTCCATCAGTGAGTCAACAATATCCATGCTAGCACAGGATTCAAGGTCAGAGGGATACCTTAAAGCTTTATATACACTAAACTTTACCTCTTCATCATGAACCCTCATAGTAAGCTCACCTTTTTGAACATCTATTAGTGCCCTACCTGTGGCTAGAAATGGTCTACCTAGCAGGATGGGGACCTCCTTGTCTGCCTCATAGTCCAGGACAATGAAATCTGCCAGGAAAATAAATTTGTCAACTTTCACTAGAATATCCTCAATCTTACCTTCAGGGTATGCGATGGATCTGTCTGCTAGTTGTAAAGTGACTGTGGTTGGACGTGCTTCTCCCATTCTCAACTGGCGGAATAGGGACAGGGGCATGAGATTTATGCTGGCGCCCAGGTCACAAAGCGCTCTGCCCACGTGCTTGCCTCCAAGTTCTACAGGTAAGGTGAAGGAACCAGGATCCTTCTCCTTCTTGGGCAGCTTGTTTTGGAGGATGGCACTGCACTCCTCGGTGAGGTTTACTGTTTCAAACTCACCAATTATTTTTTTGTTAGTAATAATGTCCTTCAAAAACTTTACATAAGAAGGCATAGACTGCAAAACCTCTACAAAAGGAATGTTAACATGCACTTGCTTAAGTATTTCTAAGAATTTATTAAAATGAACTTCCTGTTCCTGCTTCTTCTTAAGCCTTCGAGGATAAGGAGGTGGTGGCACATATGCAGGCACGTCAGGTCGCCTTAGGATAGGCGGAGGCCTTGGAATTTCTTCTACCTCCTCAATAATTGGTTTTAGCCTGACTCCTGATGTGCTAGTTGGTGGTGGACCTTGGTTTGGCAGAGACTCCAGTGGAGCACTAGACTCAGTGTTCTCTACTCTCTTTGGTGTGTCCTTTGTGTTGCTCACCAATGGTCTTCCACTCCTAAGTTCAATTGCTTGAACTTGCTCTTTGCCATCTCTCCTTGGTACCTCGGTGTCAGCAGGGAGTCTACCTTGGGGCCTACTTTTAAGTTCAGTGGCTAATTGGCCTATTTGGTTTTCCAGGCTCCTAAGAGTAGCTTGTTGGCTTTGAAGAGTAGCATCATTCTTAGCTATGTATTCCTTGAGTAGGTTTTCTACAGAAGATCCTACAGGTTGATTGTATGGTTTTTGGTACATTGACTGGTTATGTTGAGGAGTGATACCAGGTGTTCCACTCGGCCTTGGTTGGTTAGAATTTTGGTTAGCGTTTTGTTGGCCACCCCATGACAGGTTAGGGTGGTTTCTCCAACCAGGGTTATAGGTGTTGGAGTAGGGGTTATTCCTAGGCTGCTGCTGGCTTCCAATGTAGCAGACTGAGGATGGATTCCCAGGGCAGTATTCATATGGGTGCCCTTCCCCACAGAATCCACAGACAAGTGCCTCGCCTTGACTTGGTTGGGTGCCCATTGACATGGCTGTGGCGGTATTGGCACTGGTTTGGAGGTTGGCCTGAGCCATTTGCTTGACTAGGTTGGTCAGGGCGTTTATTTGGGTGCTCATTGCACTTAGAGCATCCTTGTCTTGAGCCCTAGTTGGCTCTACTGGATCGTCTGACCACCTACAGTGAGATGCTGAGATCTTCTCCAAGATCTCATAGGCCTCGTTGTAACTCTTGGACAACATGGAACCACCAGCAGATGAATTTAGAACTTGTCTGGTGCTGGGGTTGCATCCTTTAAAGAAGACTTCTATTTGGATACACCATGGGATGCCATGGTGTGGACATTTAAGAAGAAGGTCTTTGAATCTAGTCCAAGCTTCGTGAAGAGACTCATTATCAGCTTGTTTAAACTTAACTATGTCATCACGAAAGGTAGAATTCCTATCAGGTGGGAAGTATTTGACTAGGAATTTTTCTGCTAAATCTGTCCAATTGCGGACAGATCCAGAGGGTAATGAGTTCAACCATGTTTTGGCTTTGTCCCTCAAAGAATAAGGGAACAAGTATAGCCTTAAAGCTTCTTGGGACACTCCAGGGATGATAAAGGTATCACTGACTCCTAAGAAGTTCCTAAGATGGTTGTGGGGGTCCTCATTTTCTATTCCAAAGAATTGTCCCACAGTGGACAACATTTGGAACATCACTGGCTTTAACTCGAATGAGTTGGCAGTGATTTCAGGACGGATTATGCTGGGGTTCAGCTCCCCAGGCATAGGTACGAGGTATGAAAGGATGGCACTATTCTTGTCATTCGCTATTTCGATGGGGTTGCGAATGACAGGTACCGGATTTGGAACTATATCGTCCATTTCTTCGATTTTAGGTATGATTTGAGGTATAGGACGTTGTTTAAAGAGTCGTTTCTTTGCTTTGTTCCTAGCTCTAAGTAGTCTCTCAGGCTCAGGATTGAACTCTGGATCACTACTTGAACGCTCACTCATAAACTAACCCAATAGTACCTGCAAGAGAAATGGAAAGTAGATTAGTTTCAATAGATAATAAGCTTGGTTTTTAAACTTAACAAACTTCGTTTTCACTTAAAATAAGTCCCCGGCAGCGGCGCCAAAAACTTGTTGCGTGCTCAATGTGTAAAGATAAATATGCAAAAGGGTAGAGAGAGCACTTAGAACATGCAAGCATACATGGTCTCACAGCAAGTAGTAAGTATATTTCATTCGTTTTTTCCACAGAGACTCATTTTTAGCTATTCGCGAAGTGTATTTGTTAAGAAAGATGGGGTGGATTTGATGGGGTAAAATTGGTTTTTAATTATCTAAGTTTTGCTGAATGTGTAAAGGAATATAACATAAACAAATGCACGTTGAAAGTAGACTCAAAAGACAAGAGATGGAATTAATAAACGAAGAAGAAAACAGTTAAACAGAATGATAAAATGGCATAATTGCGAGGACCGCAATGTTTTCGCAATTAAACAGCAGTGAAAGTGTGTAAATGGGTGAATTGAGGGCTACTAATGACTATCCTATAGGCATTTTATTACGATTCTCAAGCACTGGATCAACTCTCTATACATCAAACTCACTCTATCTCAAGTATCGTCCGATTCCATGCATTAGACTCTTAAGTTTACTCGACTCAAAGTAAGGTCTTAATCATCTTGTTAAAACAGGAGTGTTCAGTTTGTACTAGGGAAACGCCTATTCCTAGGCCGTTTCCTGGTTACCATGAAAGGCTAGCATGCTTATATGACTCTGAACTCTTACTCCTTCCAGAGGTTAGGAGCTCTTTGGACAAAATGGATGGCCAATCGAAATTGCCCGTGGGATGAAGCTCACATACAAACAATGTTTCGAAGGCGATCCTACATGCTTGGTTCACGTTTTTTAGCCTATAGTTCTGTCATTAGCATGCCCCTAAGTGACTTAGCTACTCATGGATATATGGAGAACAGGAAGGGTAGATAAAACAGACATGCTTAGAAGAGAAACGTGCTTAAAACAGCAAGACAAAACCGTAGCAGAAAAAGGTGGAAACTGTGAAATGCAGAATTGTACTTTGATTACTTTGAGTGTTTGAACGACAAAGGAAAGCTTTGAAAGAAATGATTCCAAGACAGACAACAACGAAATGCAGTAAGTAAAACACTAAACTAGAACAACAACTAATCAAATCTGGAAATGAGAAGAAAAAGACAGAAAAGCAGTAAAGGTTGCTTGAAAGCTTCGTTGCAGTCGCCTCGAATGAAAGGGATGAGAGGTCAGCCTTGCTTGGATGAATCCAATCGAGAGAGAAGAAGAATCTCCTCTCCTTCCTATCAGATTATCGATTCCAACAGCTGAGACTCCCACTCCAACAGACGGTAAAGGAAAACAGAGAGAAATGATGGACTGCGAGAAGACTTCTGCGCTTCGAATGATGATCAAACCTCCGACTTTGGCCCCCTTTTATAGTAGTTTGCAGGTGCGTTTGGGCCAAGGAGAACCATCAATCTTCAACGTCATATATCAGAATGGATGGAGGAGAAAGAACGAATCCCTGAAATTACGGAAATTAACAGAAAAAGATCAGTCAACTTACGGTTTTCACTTGAATAATTGCGGTCACCGCAATGTTTTCGCAATTCATTCGTAATGCTCATTTTTTCATTCTTTTCCTTCGGTTTTCAACCCTTTTTCTACCTATTGTGCATAAGTCCTAAATTAGCTACCTTCTTCTAATTCTCATATTAAAGCATAGGTTTAGGCTAAATGCTATCAAAAACACCTAAAAGTGTACATCTTCTTAAGCTAAATGGGTCCTAAATAAGTCACTTTCAGAGACTTAACAGCCGTCCATCCTACGAGACGGCCAGACAAAGCCCTGAACCATCTCCACCTCCGCAGAGCCCTGAGGCATCGCCATCATCGCCAACGCCCGAGCCTGAAATTCCAAGTGAAGAACATCAAGAATCAGCGCCGGGCGAAGAAACGGCTGAGGAAGAAGAGGTTTTCTCTCCTTTGAGGGAAGTCAGCCCCGATAGCCCAGCAAAGGGGGGAGATTCGATGGATGAAACATTGGGGGACTGCCTCCAGCAGATCACCACCAGGGCACGGTTGAAGAGGAAGGTGTCCAAGACTGTGAAGGCCAAGCGGCCGAAAGCTTCCAAGAAATCCAAGAAGAAGAAGGTTAGTAAAGAGCCTTCCTTGAAGAAGCTAAAGGTCGAGGCTGCTGAGTCGGCCAAGGCACGGGACAAGGGGAAAGCCAAGTTATACCCCGAAGATGAGCCTCAAGCTGTGAGGTATGTGTCTTCTGATGCAGAATCAAGAGGCACTGAGTTGAGGAAGAGAGACCTACTCCATGAGAAGGGGTTCCTTGATGCTTTAGCAGACCTGCCGCAATTCTTGCGCGCAGGGATCACCAACCACGGCTGGGAAGAGCTGTGCAGACCGCCCATCCCTGCCTACTCCAACATGGTGTATGACTTCTATGCAAATCTGACGCACCCCGAGGATGGTCTGTCCATGGTAAGGGGACTCGAGGTGGACTTCTCAGCCAAGGCAATCAATGAAGCCTATGGCCTCAAGGGGCAAAAACATACTGACTATGCGCGGATCATTGACGCTCCCACTGAGGCTGTCCTGGAGGAAGCACTGCATATCATCGGCCAACCTGAGGCCGCTTGGACGATATCGCGCAATGGGAAGCACACTCTGATGAGTGCGACCCTTACGGCAAAGGCAGCCGTGTGGTTCTCCTTCGTGCGCAGGCGTCTGTCCCCAGTGACCCACGAGACCACCATTAATCAGGGGAGATCGCTGCTGGTATATGCGATCATGAGGGGCCTCACTATCAATGTTGGTGAGGTTATAGCAGCCTCCATAGCAGACTGTGCTAAGAAAGGTAAGAGCCCTCTCTTCTTCCCAAACACCATCACTAAGCTTTGTTTACGTGCATGCATTCCAATTGAAATGATGGAGAGGCAGCTGGCCTACACGGGGCATCTGGAGCTGCCTACAGGCCTGAGAATGCGAAGAAGGGGGAATATGGAATTTGAGCTCGACGGCCTGGCTGCTGCTCAATCCCTCTCTATGGCCTGCCTGATGGACCTTCAGAAGAAGATGGCACGATGGGCTGAGTATGCTCAAGCGAGGGATAAGGACGTTGCAGATCAGTTGGGCTGCATCTTTCCTGAGTTCCCCACTGACCTGCTGACGCCATTGGCACCTCCAAGAGCACGGAGGGATGATGATGAGGACGTCTGAGTGCTAGTCTGAAGAGCACTCAAGGGAGTATTTCTGTTCCCTATATCAAAAAGAAAAAAAAAATCAAACTGCTTTTCGTTAAACTGTGTGAATTCTATTATTTTGAATCAATATTTGATCTGTCTTTAGTTCTTTATTTTGGTTGTTTAGGTTTGCTTAGTCTAGTTAGATGGTATCTGAATAGGTAGGTTGTTTTAGTGTCCTTTTTGTATAGCTGAGATGACTGGAAATAGCATGCAAAAGGGGCTGCTTACTGATATATCTGCCATGTATATTCATTGCGAAATTATTGCGGAATCCGCAATTTTTGTTAGTTATTGCATGCTTTTTACTGACTGATTAGCTAGGCTGATTCTGTTTTAATCTTGCTCTTTTGCTGCTGTTTTTGACTACCTTATATAGCCTATCTATGAGCATGCTGGATGAGTGTCTTAAGGCACCTGTGATAGTTTAAATTAGTCTCTTAAATTGCTCAGCATGCGTAGCTTTAAGTCCTTCCCTTCCTGTTTTTAAAAATTTCTGCTGCTGAGTTATTTGCTTTAAGAATGTTCTGTCTATCCCTAGGACTTTTAGATTCTCTTTGTTTTGCCCTAGACTAGATGCTTCTAGGACAAGTTTGGTGGTGTGCCACCTCAGACTCTCATCGGGGACAATGAGAAGTTTTAGTTTGGGGAGGCAGCCCTAGGCCTAGGAACATTCCTCTCTCCCTTTTAAACATAAGCATTCTTCTTCTCCATGGAAAAAAATGATGAACTAAAAAAAAAATGAAAATAGAATAAGGAGGGGCTCCACCAAAGAAAGAAGGGAAAAAGGAAAAAAATAAGGAAGAAGAATGTATGCCTATGAGTTTTAGCTTTGTGCTTAGGTGTCCTCAATAAAAGAACTCTGATCCTCAATTAGCTAAGCACGGGGTTATAGCTTATAGGTTTGTTAAAGGGAGATGAATGTATATCCAATGTAGTGATGCCAGGGTTTAGGTTGTTCTATGAATGTACTACTGTCACTGGTTTATACTAAGACTGGCATGACTCGAAGGAATCCTAGGTAGCTCAAAAAGAAAAAACATTAGAAGCATGTACTGAGTCTAGGGTAAAGCTAGGCAGAATTTGAAACTGAGGGATAGTTGCACAATGAGCTTAATGACAGAAGCAGATAGATCAGCAGATAGGGAGTTAATAAAACAGTAGGAGTATAAGGCGAGAGAAGTCAGAAGAAGCAAAATGAGAGGTTGGTTTTAAACTAAGAAATGTGTCACAGGACAACATTGCCATAGATAGTGAATTTAAGGGAGTCAGCAAGTGGTTAGGGAGGTTAACAGCAGCCTAAGTAAGTCCTTATATTGCTCGAGGACGAGCAAAACCTTAAGTTTGGGGGTGTGTTACGTCTCCAAAAGTGACTATTTTAGGACTTATTTGTGATAGAAAGTTGTGCATTCGTAAGTGTTTTTGGTAGGATTTAGCTTGAACTTGTGCTTATATATGAGAATTAGAAGAATGAAGCTAAATTAGGACTTATATGCAAAAGGAAAGAAAAAGAACCAAAAACGAAGTTAAAGGATTGAAAATTGCACATTGCGGAAGCATTGCGAAAACATTGCTAAAACCGCAATGTTTTAAGTGAAATCCGTAAGTTGTCTAACCGATTTCTGTTTTGTTCCGATCTTTCAGGGGCCCATTCTTTCTCCTGCTGCCACGTAGAGATACGACGTTTAGAATGGATGGTTCTCCTTGGCCCAATCGTACCTGCAGCACACTATAAAAGGAGGTCAAAGTGGAAGGTTGAAACACACTCGAAAAGCGTAGAACTCCCATCTCAACGTGGTTTCTTCCCTATTTCTTCTCCCGTTTGTTGGCGTGAAGGTTTCAGCTGTTGGCATCGATAATCTGAGAGGAAGAAGAGAAGATCCTTCTTCTCTTCTGATTGGATTTATCCCCAAACAAGCTCACCTTCGCCCTTCATCCGAGGCGCTTGCGGCGAGGAGTTCACGCACACACTTTAGATTGCGTTCTACTGCTTTTTGTCTCTTATTTTCTTTACTGTCTTCTGTTCTTTACTTCTGTTTGCTACTGCAATTCAATTCTCCTTCAATCATTTAGTCTTTCTTGTTTTGTACTCGTGGCACATTAAGCTTTGAATCTCACGCAATAGAGGAATTATTTGACTACTTCGCAATTCTCTTTAATGCTTTCTTTCTTCGTTTGCTGTCATTAAATTCTGTTAAGCATGTTTAAATACTCAAATCTTTCTATTCCATCTTCATCCATGAGTAACTAAACCACATAAGGGTTTGCTAATGACAAGTCCATAGGTAGAAATACGTGAATCAAGCATGTAGGTTAGCTTCGAATGCATTGAATGTATGTAAGCTTCATCCCACGGGAAATTTCGATTGGCCATCCATTTTGTCCAAAGAACTCCTAACCTCTGGAAGGAGTAAGAGTTCAGAGTCGTACATTCATGCTAGCCTTCCATGGTAGCCAGAAAACGACCTAGGAATAGGCGTTTTCCTAGTACAAATCACTAAACTCACTTTTATAAAAAGATGCTTAAGACCTTACTTGGACATGAGTAAACTAAATGATCTAATGCATGAAATCGGAAGATACATGAGAATGAGTTAGTTTGATGCATGATGAGTTGATCTACTACTGAAGATTTGTATGAAAAAGCCTATAGAGAAGTCGTTAGTAGCCCTTGTTTCCACAACTTACCCTTAAAACGTTGCTGCAGAATTGCGAGAACATTGCTGTTTGCGCAATTCTTCTAGTTTCACTTTTTGCCTTAGCCATTTTTCCAGCTTTCTTTTGCTTTGCGATTTTATTTAATTGCTCTCTCCGCAAGTATTTTTCTCCTACATTCAAGTTAATCTATTTACTTGCTCTTGTTTATGCTTGCATATCTTGCACTCTCTTTATTAGTTAGACACATTAAACTCAATTCTACCCCATCTAAACCACCTTTTCTAAGTTAGCATCTCACTTCGTAAGTAACTAAGAATAAATCTCTGTGGGAAATCGAATGAAAAAATACTTATTACTTGCTACAAGACCATGTATGCTTGCATGTTCTGAGTGCTCTATCATTGCATATTTATTTTAACATTGAGCACGCAACATAAACCCAATCATACCTCTCCTCGCAGAAACCTTCAGGACACTTAACTTTTGTAGAGGTAACAAGGAGGGGAAATTAAGATTTTGTGTTCCATTGCTCTACGTATGGATGCATAACCACATTAAATTCCCAAAGGATTTCAGGTGTCCAAATGTCAACTACAGTAGCACGTGGAACATAACGCGGAACACCATTTCGGAGTTTGGCACAGCCCAGTGGGATGTGAATCACCCAAAGAAGGAGGCATGGGCATCATTCCTATCAAAAGTAACAATGGGAAGCATAATATGAAAGGCGTCATGGATGCCTCTGAAAAAATTGATATATAGGTGCGGGGATTATCATACAGTCCCTCTCTTGGGTCCTTGGGGATGTATCCATTATGCACCATTGATGGTGTTACGACAATTATGGTTTAGGCAATTTATACCGGTAACTCATGGACTCAGCAAACTAGAGTTCTCATATGACGAGGAGGGATCCAATGGGAAAAAGCGACAAGCATTGAACTCCTGGAGAGCAGTAAGACGGATAGAGAGCAACGGGCATTGTGAGGGGACTACTCCTGGATATTTGCGTTGGAACACCAGGAGGAAGAAGAGCGTGACGGGAATCTTGACCTGCAACATCAGAGAATCTCTCAATAAAGCGATGGTGGGTGAACCAGATCAAGAGGTAACAAAGCATAAAATGTTATGGGAAAGAAATCAAACTCTCGAACTGGAAAATGAGAAGCTACGACGGGAAATCAGTCGACTTGTGGAACAGGTAGCCCAGACAAGCGAGAAGTGCGAAAGAGCAGAAGGGGTGAATAGAGAGCAAGCAAAGCGACAAGGATATCATGACTGGCTAGACAATGAAAATAGAAGTTTAAGCAAGGAGAATCATGCGCTTAAGAATCATAATGCCACGTTGCGGAAAACAGTTGGCCTGCAGGAGAGTCAGATAAAGGTTTTTTCAGAAGAGAAAGCCTCTCTGTTGAAGTTAATGTCAGAAATGAAAGACGTCATCGGCAAAAAGGAAATACAAATCGGTGAACTGGAAAGGAATAACGTTGATCTTCGTCAAGATGTCAAAAATCATTTAGAGGGGTACAACATCTTAAAAAAAATTGCAAACTCATTAGAGCAACGACTCGAAGCATACCAAAAAGCAGGGGAGAAATTATCACAGGAAAGAGAACATCTAGAAAAGGAGTATAGTTCTATAAAGCAGGATTATCATGCTCTGAGAGACGATATGCAAGTAATTGTTGAAAAGGTGGATAAAACAATGGATACCATCAAGATAATGGCTAGAAGGGCTCGAAGGTTGGCGGATTGGGCAAGATGTCTACGAGAAAGCACCTCACCAATGATAGCTAATGCAGAAGAGTTATTTGAATTCTTAGGGATGATTCGTAGTGATCTTGGGTACTTTGGCCACTTTCATTAAATGTTCCCCGAAACTGTTGTTTATGTCTTTAAGACTCTTTTGTCATTTTTACTTGTTGTATTTGTTTACCTTGCTAATTCGAAACGTTTATTTCATTTGAGTAGTAAAAGCTTTCATTCATGCATCATGTGTTTGTGTCTTACCTTTTTTTCTCTTTTACTAATTTTTAAACTCTAAAACGAAAATAAAACAGAACAAAACGATAGCTCAGTCACCACCAACTCCTCGCGTCCATTTCACGAGACACAGAAAAAGAATCATGGAAGAACAAAATGCTGAAATAGAGAGAACAAGGAAGGATCTAGACGAGCTGAGAAGCAAGATGGATGCAATTCTGTTGGCACTCGAAAAGGGGAAAATGATAGCAGATCCGGTACAAACAAGCAACGCGGTCAGTGAACCTATTGAGGTTACAGTATCCACCAATGGAGGGATTCATACCCCCATACACCGCGTATAACCCGTGGCACCATACCACAACCGAGCACTACCAAGGCCTCAAGGGAGTGGGGGCCTCCATGGCCAACAAGGCTGGTGTTTCAGATCCTAAGGAGGAGCCCTCCAAGGTGACCATCACAATTCCCAATCATAACAAACCTGAGGTTAGGAAGGACGGGGTGGACACGGGGTATAAGATTCCAAACGATGGAGTTTTAGGAGTCTTAGAGGAAAGGCTAAGAGCCATTGAAGGAACCAGCGTCTTCGGCAGCATTGACGCTACTAAGCTATGCCTAGTGCCCGACGTAATAATTCCTCCAAAGTTCCGAGTACCTGATTTTGAAAAATATGACGGGACATCATGTCCAAAGAGTCATCTTACTATGTATTGTAGAAAAATGGCAGGCTATATTCAGGATGAAAAACTACTAATCCATTGTTTCCAGGATTGCCTAACCGGTCCCACATCTCGCTGGTACATGCAACTCGATAGCGCACATGTTTATTCGTGGAAAAACTTGGCTGATTCTTTCTTGAAGCAATATAAGCACAACATAGATATGGCTCCAGATCGCATGGATCTGAAAAGGATGGAAAAGAATAACACGGAAAACTTTAAAGAGTATGCGCAGAGATGGAGAGATATTGCTGCACAGGTCCAGCCGCCGTTGACGGACAAGGAGTTGTCGGCCATTGTTGCGTGCTCAATGTGTAAGTAAAGATGCAAGAATAGAGCACTCAGAACATGCAAGCATACATGATCTTGTAGCAAGTAGTAAGTATTTTTTCATTCGTTTTCCCACAGAGATTTATTATTAGTTACTCGCGAAGTGGATTGTTAAGCAAGAATGGGTGGAATTGATGGGGTAGATTTGGTTTTAATTTGCCTAATTACTAAGGAATATGTAAAGGATAGCAACATAAACAAATGCAAGTCAGTGATAAACTCAAATGTAAAGAGAAGAGATTAATAAACGAAGAGGAAAATGGCTAAAGCAGAATTTTTTAACTAAGGGAATTGCGAGAACAACAATTTTTCCGCAATGTTCTTAACAGCAAAAGTGTGTAAAATGTGGAAACAAGGGCTACTAACGACTCCCCTATAGGCTTTTTCACACGATTCTCAAGCATTAGATCAACTCACTATGCATCAAACTAACTCATTCTCATGTATCTTCCGATTTCATGCATTAGATTCTTTAGTTTACTCATGTCCAAGTAAGGTCTTAAGCATCTTGTTAAAACAGTAAGTTATGATTTGTACTAGGAAAACGCCTATTCCTAAGTCGTTTTCTGGCTACCTTGAGAGGCTAGCATGAGTGTATGACTCTGAACTCTTACTCCTTCCAGAGGTTAGGAGTTCTTTGGACAAAATGGATGGCCAATCGAAATTGCCCGTGGTATGAAGCTTACATACAATCAATGCATTCGAAAGCTATCCTACATGCTTGGTTCACGTGTTTTAGCCTATAGTCTTGTCATTAGCATGCCCCTCTGTGACTTAGTTACTCATGGATGTAGATAGAATAGAAATATTAGATGAAGTAGACATGCTTAGAAGAGAATTAAAGACAAACAGAAGGGTAAAACAGTAGGCAGAGACGAGTAAAGAGATTGTGAAATGCTGAATTGTGCGTTGATTAATCAATTGTTTGAATGAACAAATGAAGACTTAGAGTTACTAACATAAAGACAGAAAGCAACGAAATGAAATGGATTAACTAATGGAAAAGAAATAACAACAAACGATGCTGGAAATAGAAAACTAGAACAGAAAGCAATAAAGATGAGCGTGATCGCTTCGACGCAGATGCCTCGACTGAAGGGAGAGAAAGGTAAGCCTTGCTTGGATGAATCCAATCAGAAGAGAAGATGAATCTTCTCTCCTTCCTATCAGATTGTCGACTCCAACAGCTAAGCTTTCCAACCCAACAGACGGAAGAGAAAAACAGAAGAAGAATTGAGCTGCGAAGAGACTTCTACGCTTTTCAGATGTGTTTCAACCCTCTACTTTGACCTCCTTTTATAGTATTCTGCAGGTGCGATTGGGCCAAGGAGAACCATTCATTCTCAACGTCGTACTTCTACTTGGTTGGAGGAGAAAGAACGAATCCCTGAAATATCGGATCACAACAGAAAAAGGTTAGTCAACTTACGGATTTCACTTAAAACATTGCGGTTTTAGCAATGTTTCCGCAATGCACAGTTTTCATTCTTCTAACTTCGTTTTTCATTCTTTTTCTTTCCTTTTGCATACAAGTCCTAATTTAGCTTCATTCTTCTAATTCTCATATATAAGCATAGATTCAAGCTAAATCCTATCACAAATACTTACAAATGCACGACTTTCTATCACAAATAAGTCCTAAAATAACCACTTTTGGAGACGTAACACACCCCCAAACTTAAGGTTTTGCTCGTCCTCGAGCAATCTAAGGACTTACTTAGGTTGCTGTTTTATCCTCTCTAACCACTTGCTGACTCCCCTAAGTTCCTATCTAAGGCTCTGCTGTCCTGTGACACACTTCTAAGTTTGAAACTACCCTCTCATTTCGCTTCTTCTGACTTTGCACGCCTACTGGTCCTACTGTTTCATTAACTCCTTACAGCTGATCTACTTGCTTCTGTCATATAGTGCAACTATCCCTAAGGTTTCAAATTCTTCCTAGCTTTACCCCAGACTCAGTACATGCTTCTATCTTCTACTTTTGAACTGCCTAGGATTCCTTAGAGTCATGCCAGTCTTAGTACAAACCCGTGACAGTAGTACATTCATAGAACAAACTAAGCCCTGGCATCACTACATTGGATAGACATTCATCTCCCTAGACAAACCTAAAAGCTACAACCTTGTGCTTAGCTCATTGCGGATCAGAGTTCTTTTTATTCAGGACATCTAAGCCACAAAGTTGCAACTCTTAAGTATACATTCTTCTTCCCTAATTTTTCTCTTTTTCTTTCTCACTTTGGTGGAACCTCTCCTTAGGTTGCCTTTTGATGCAATGCCACTTGTGGGTTACACACTTGGCACTGATTACTCAGCAACTTTAAGAGAGACACCCCTCTTTATTCTATTTTCCATTTTTTTTTCAGATCATCATTTTTTGCAAAGGAGAAGAAGAATGCTTATGCTTAAAGGGAGAGAGGAATGTTCCTAGGCCTAGGGTGGCCTCCCCCAAACTTAAACTACTCATTGTCCCCAATGAGTGTCTGAGGTGGCACACCCCCAAACTTATCCTAGAAGCATCTAGTCTAGGGTAAAACAAAGAGAATCTAAAAGTCCTAAGGATAGACAGAACATTCTTAAAGCAAATAACTCAACAGCAGAAATTTGAAAAAAACAGTAAGGGAAGAACTTAAAGCTACGCATGCTGAGCAAATGGAGAGACTAATTTAAACTACCAAAGGTGCCTTAAGACACTCACCCAGCATGCATTTAGATAGGCTATATAAGGTAGTCAAGACAGCAGCAAAAGAACAAAATTAAAACAGAACCAGTCTAGTTAATCAGTCAGTCAAAAACATGCAACTGCTAACAAAAATTGCGGAGACCGCAAGGATTTCGCAATGGAGCTATAGACAGATATAACAGTAAACAACCCTTGTTTCATGCTCTTTCCAGTCATCTCATCTAAACAAAAAGGAAAACTAAAACAACCTACCTAATCAGATACCATCTAACTACACTAAGCAATTCTAAACAATAGAAATACAGAACTAAAGACAGATTAAAAATGTACTCAAAAGTAACAGAATTCACATAGTTCAACGAAAAGCAGTTTGATTTTTTTCTTTAGGGAACAGAAATACTCCCTTGAGTGCTCTTCAGCCTAGCACTCAGATGTCCTCCTCATCATCATCCCTCCGTGGCCTTGGAGGTGCCCATGGTGTCAGCAGGTCCGTGGGGAACTCAGGAAAGATGCAGCCCAACTGGTCAGCAACATCCTTATCCCTTGCTTGCGCATATGCAGCCCATTGAGCCATCTTCTTTTGCAGGTCCATCAGACAGGCCATTGATAGAGATTGAGCCGCAGCCAGGCCGTCTAACTCAAACTCCATGTTCCCCTTTCTGCGCATCCTCAGGGCTGTAGGCAACTCCAGGTGCCCCGTATAGGCCAGCTGCCTTTCCATCCGCTCGATTGGTACACCTGCGCGTAAGCAAAGCTTAGTGATTGTATTGGGAAAGAAAAGTGGACCCTTACCCTTTTTGGCGCAGTCTGCGATTGAGGCTGCAATGACCTCGCCAACGTTGATTGTGAGGCCCCTCATGATCGCATAGACCAGCAGCGATCTGCCTTGGTTGATGGTGGTCTCGTGGGTCACTGGGGACAACCTCCTTCGCACGAAGGAGAACCAGACAGCTGCCTTGGCTGTGAGGGTAGCACTCATCAGAATGTGCTTCCCATTGCGTGAAACCGTCCAGGCTGCCTCAGGTTGACCGATGATCCGGATTGCTTCCTCCAGGACAGCCTCAGTTGGCGCATCGATGATCCTGGCATAGTCAGTGTGCTTTTGCCCCTTGAGGCCATAGGCTTCATTGGTCGCCTTAGCTGAGAAGTCCACCTCGACTCCTCTGACCACAGACAAGCCATCCTCAGGGTTCATCAGGTTGGCGTAGAAATCGTACACCATGCTGGAGTAGGCGGGGATGGGTGGTCTGCACAGCTCTTCCCAGCCATGGTTGGTGATCCCTGCGTGCAAGAATTGCGGCAGGTCTGCCAACGCATCAAGGAACCCCTTCTCATGGAGCAGGTCCCTATTCCTCAACTCAGTGCCTCTTGACTCAGCATCAGAAGACACATACCTCACAGATTGAGGTTCATCTTCGGGGTACAGCTTGGCTTTCCCCTTGTCTTTTGCTTTGGCTGATTCAGCAGCCTCGATCTTTAGCTTCTTCAGAGAGGGCTCATTGCTAACCTTCTTTGATGAAGGCTCACCCCTGGCTTTCTTTTTCTTGGACTTCTTCGAAGCCTTTGGCCGTTTGGCCTTGACAACCTTGGTGGCTTTCTTTCTCAATCTTGCCTTGGTTGTGATCTGTTGGAGGCAATCCCCCAATGTCTCATCCATCGAATCATCCCCCTTTGCTGGGCTCTCGGGGCTGACTTCCCTCAAAGGAGAGAACACCTCTGCTTCTTCACCCGGCGCTGATTCTTGAAGATCTTCACTTGGATTTTCAGGCTCGGGCGTTGGTGATGCTGGCGATGCCTCAGGGATCTGCACTGGGGGAGATTGTTCAGAGCTCTGCGGAGATGGAGAAGGCTCCGGGCTTTGCACCGGTGGAGATGGAGAATGGCTTTGCCTGGCCGTCTCGTAGGATGGACGGCCACTTTCTTGACTCTCCACAGAGGGAGTCTTCTTCTTGATTGCTGCCTCGTCAACAGCCATCTTCCACTTCCTCTTCTTGGGCGTTCCTGCTGGTTCAGATGGCCCAGCAGGGATCTCCGTCACTACCTTCCACTTCTTCCTGCGGACAGGGAGCTTGGGAAGGCGTTCGGTTCGTGCGGCTTCAGCATCTGCCAAGGCAAGGAGTGCCTCTCTCGCAGCGACTTCTGCTTCAGCGGCCTTCTTCTTGGAAGCAGATCTCTCAGCCCTTGTCAGCACCATGGTGGAATCGGAGAAATCTGGAAAGAGGGATTGCAGAGGAAGAAGAGAGAGATTTCTTGAAGTTCAAAGAATGAGGGAAACGTACGGGCCATAGCGCTTCTAACGGCTATTTGTAATGATGGAAATCCCAACGGCTATTTCTGTTGCGGATTTAGCAAATCCACCGCAATTAAATGGCCGTTGGAGATTTCCTCGTTTCAACTGCCAATATCTTCTCAATTTAATCTGCGATTTGGCCCGATATTTTCCCCGATTCTGTATCCAAGATTCATCTCCTTGATTTCCTCTATTGATCCCCTATTAAAAGAAATAAAATCAAAATCAAATTCGTAACAAAAAAATCACACATAAATAGACAAAATAACAACCGAAAAAACAGCAAAAATATTCTAAGGCATGGCCTCGTGTGGATGAGCACAGCAATCACTCATCCTCTCTCGGTTTTATTTCAAGTTTCAGCTAAAAGGAAGGCCGAGAGAGTCTTCACATCCCCTTCCTCATAATAATGCTTCAATCGTGCACCATTAACCATGAACGGTTGCCCGTGTTGTAGGTTCCTAATCTCAACTGCGCCATGAACAAACACATTAGTTATCACAAAAGGACCTGATCATCTGGACTTAAGTTTGCCTGGAAATAATCTCAACCTTGAGTTAAATAACAAGACATGCTGGCATTTCTTAAAGTCCTTAATCCTGAGTCTACTGTCATGCCAAATCTTAGTCTTTTCCTTATACATTTTAGCATTTTCATAGGACATATGTCTAAGCTCATCAAGCTCATGTAATTGCAAAGACCGCAATGTTCCCGCATCGGTCACGCAATAATTCAGCTCTTTCAAGGCCCAAAATGCTTTAATTTCCAATTCGAATGGTAAGTGACAAGCTTTGCCATACACAAGTCTATAAGGAGACATACCTAGGGGTGTCTTATATGCAGTCCTATATGCCCAAAGTGCATCCTCGAGTTTAAACGACCAGTCTTTCCTATTGGGTTTGACCACTTTTTCGAGTATGTTCTTAATCTCCCTATTTAAAATTTCAGCTTGTCCATTCGAATGTGGGTGATAAGGGGTGGCTACTCTATGTCTAACATTGTATTTAGCCAACACTTTTTCCATAGCTTTATTAATAAAGTGTGTCCCTTCATCACTAATGATAGCACGGGGTGTTCCAAACCTAGTAAAGATATGTCTATTAAGGAACTTAATGACTGTTTTGGCATCATTGTTTGGACATGCTATGGCTTCTACCCACTTAGATACATAGTCTACAGCTACAAGTATGTAAAGGTTACCTGCTGATGGGGGAAATGGTCCCATGAAGTCAATGCCCCACACATCAAAGAGCTCTAACTCAAGGATGTAAGTGAGAGGCATCTCATCCTTCCGACTAAGATTACCTGTTCTTTGACATTCATCACAGCTGTGTGCGTACTCGTGGGCGTCTTTGAAGATTGTGGGCCAATAGTAGCCACTCTGGAACACCTTTGCAGCTGTTCTCTGGCCACCAAAGTGTCCACCATAGGGGGCTGTATGGCAGTGCTGCAGCACAGAATTCGCCTCAGCAGCCGACACACATTTCCTCAACAAACCATCTGCACATGTTCTGTAAAGTGTGGGATCATCCCATATAAACTTCCTAGCTTCATGTAGGAACCTCTTCTTCTCTTGGCTTCCCTTGAAAGTTGGTAGTACCTGCGATGCAAGGAAGTTAGCAATATCAGCAAACCAAGGTTCCTCATCGTTATCACGATGCGCTAACACAAAGACATGTTCATCGATAAATGCATCAGAAATTGCGGTTTCCGCAATGTTATCGCAATTATGATGCAATCTGGAAAGATGATCCGCAACCACATTTTCACAGCCTTTCTTATCTCTAATGTCTAGATCGAACTCCTGCAGCAACAATACCCATCTAATCAACCTAGGCTTAGCATCAGCCTTCCTCATAAGGTATTTTAGTGCAGAGTGATCAGTGTACACGATTGTCCTAGTGCCTACAATGTAATTCCTAAACTTCTCACAGGCAAATACTACAGCTAGCATTTCCTTTTCCGTGGTTGTGTAATTACATTGTGCCTCATTAAGTGTCTTACTAGCATAGTATACAGGGTGTGTTAGTTTGTCAATCTTCTGTCCTAGCATAACCCCTACAGCATAGTCACTAGCATCACATAACATCTCAAATGGAAGGTCCCAATTTGGCCCCACTATAATAGGTGCTTTGACTAATGCTTCTTTAACGGTTGTCCAGGCTAGTAAACATTCTTTAGAAAAGATGAATGGCTTATTCAGCTCTAGAAGCTCACACAAAGGTTTGGAGATCTTGGAAAAGTTCTTAATGAACCTTCTATAGAAACCTGCGTGTCCTAAGAAACTTCTAATGGCTTTCACATTCTGAGGTTCCACTAACTTCTCTATTATTTCAATCTTGGCTCTATCGACCTCTACTCCTGCTCTAGACACTCTATGACCTAGGACTATCCCTTCGTCCACCATGAAGTGGCACTTCTCCCAATTGAGTATTAGGTTGGTCTCCTCACACCTAGCTAGGACTTGTCCTAAGTTCTCTAAACAGTTTGTGAATGAATCACCAAAAACTGAGAAGTCATCCATAAATATTTCTATCATGGATTCATCTAAGTCAGAGAAGATTGCCAACATGCACCTTTGGAACATTGCTGGTGCATTGCATAAGCCAAAAGGCATTCTGCGAAAGGAAAATGTTCCAAAGGGACAGGTGAAGGTTGTCTTCTCCTGGTCCTTAGGGTCTATAGTGATCTGGTTATATCCTGAATAACCGTCTAGAAAGCAGTAATAAGCTCTACCAGCTATCTTATCTAACATCTGGTCAATAAATGGTAAAGGGAAGTGATCCTTTTTTGTTTCCTTATTTAGTTTTCTATAGTCCATACAGACTCTCCATCCTGTAATAGTTCTGGTTGGAATCAGTTCATTGCTCTCATTTACTACTACAGTCATCCCTCCCTTCTTAGGTACACACTGTATAGGACTCACCCACTGACTACTAGCTATAGGGAAGATTACCCCTGCATCTAACCACTTAATGATTTCCTTTTTAACTACCTCTTTCATAGAGGGGTTCAACCTACGTTGGTGATCTACTCGGGGTGTATGATCTTCCTCTAATATTATCTTATGCATGCAGTAAGAAGGGCTAATGCCTCTAATGTCAGCAATAGTCCATGCAATAGCCTTTTTATGCTGCCTAAGTAATAATATCAGTTCAACCTCATGCTTCTCACTCAATTTAGATGAAATAATCACAGGCAGAGTATCATTACTTCCTAAATATGCATACTTAAGGTGAGTGGGTAAAGGTTTTAATTCTAAGACAAGTGGATGCTCAATGGATGGCTTTAATGGACTCATGGATCTGTCAGTTAAGTCATTATTCATACAAACATGCTGTATCTTATCTACAGGTATATCCATTATTTCAGAAACATTTAAATCAGTTAAATCTAATTGTACATATTCATTAGCATGCTTAGTCAATAATTCATGCTCCAGCTGTTCTTCCATCAGTGAATCTACAATGTCCATGCTAGCACAGGATTCAGAGTCAGAGGGGTACCTTAGGGCTTTAAAAACACTAAACTTAACCTCCTCATCGTGAACCCTCATAGTGAGCTCACCTTTCTGGACATCAATCAGGGCCCTACCTGTGGCTAGAAATGGTCTGCCTAATAGGATGGGGACCTCCTTGTCTGCTTCATAATCCAGAATGATCAAGTCTGCAAGAAAAATAAACTTGTCAACATTTACAAGAATATCCTCAATCTTACCCTCAGGGTATGCTATGGATCTGTCTGCAAGCTGTAAGGTGACAGTGGTGGGACGTGCTTCTCCTATTCCTAGCTGGCGGAATAGTGATAGGGGCATGAGGTTTATGCTGGCTCCCAGGTCACAAAGAGCTCTGCCCACGTGCTTGCCTCCTAACTCCACTGGTAGGGTGAAGGAACCAGGATCCTTCTCCTTCTTTGGTAGCTTGTTCTGGAGTATGGCACTGCACTCCTCAGTGAGATTCACTGTTTCAAATTCGCCAATAATTTTCTTGTTAGTAATTATATCCTTTAAAAACTTAACATAAGAGGGCATGGACTGTAAAACTTCTACAAAAGGAATATTAACATGCACTTGCTTAAGAATTTCTAGAAATTTATTAAAGTGCACTTCCTGTTCTTGTTTTTTCTTTAGTCTTCGAGGGAATGGAGGTGGTGGCACATATGCAGGCACTTCAGGTCGCCTCAGGATAGGTGGAGGCCTTGGAATTTCTTCTATCTCTTCTATGATTGGCTCTAGCCTCGCACCTGATGTGCTGGTTGATGGTTGACCTTGTTTTGGCAGAGACTCCAGTGGAGCACTAGACTCATTGTTCTCTACTCTCTTTGGGGCTTCTTTAGTGTTGCTCACCAATGGTCTCCCACTTCTAAGTTCAATTGCTTGAACTTGTTCTTTACCATCTCTCCTTGGCACTTCTGTGTCAGCAGGAAGTCTACCTTGGGGCCTACTTTTGAGTTCATTGGCTAGTTGCCCTATTTGGTTCTCTAGGCTCTCGAGGGTAGCTTGTTGACTTTGTAGAGTAGCATCATTCTTGGCGATGTACTCCTTGAGTAGGTTTTCTACAGATGACCCTACTGGTTGGTTGTATGGTTTTTGATACATGGATTGGTTATGTTGGGGAGTGAAACCAGGCGTTCCACTCGGTCTTGGCTGGTTAGGAGCTTGGTTAGTATTTTGTTGGCCACCCCATGAGAGATTTGGGTGGTTCCTCCAACCAGGATTGTAGGTGTTGGAATAGGGGTTGTTCCTAGGCTGCTGCTGGCTTCCTACATAGCAGACTGAGGCTGGATTCCCAGGGCAGTATTCGTACAGGTGCCCTTCCCCACAGAATCCACAGAGTAGTGTCTCACCTTGACTTGGTTGTGTGCCCATTGACATGGTTGTGGCGGTGTTGACACTAGTTTGGAGATTGGCTTGAGCCATTTGTTTAACTAGGTTGGTCAGAGCGCTTGTTTGACTACTCATGGCATTGAGTGCGTCTTTATCTTGAGCTCTACTTGGCTCTATTGGATCATCTGACCACCTACAGTGAGATGCTGAGATCTTCTCCAGGATCTCATAGGCTTCGTTATAACTCTTGGAAAGCATGGAACCACCAGCAGATGAATTTAGAACTTGTCTGGTGCTGGGGTTGCATCCTTTGAAAAAGACCTCTATTTGGATACACCATGGAATGCCATGGTGTGGACATTTAAGTAGAAGGTCCTTAAACCTTGTCCAAGCTTCGTGAAGAGACTCATTTTCAGCTTGTTTGAATTTAATAATGTCATCACGAAAATTTGAATTCCTATCAGGTGGGAAATATTTGACTAGGAATTTCTCAGCCAGATCTGTCCAATTGAGGACTGATCCAGAGGGTAATGAGTTTAACCACGTTTTGGCTTTGTCCCTCAAAGAGTAAGGGAACAGATAAAGCCTCAAAGCTTCTTGGGAAACTCCAGGGATGAGGAATGTATCACTGACTCCTAGGAAGTTTCTAAGATGGTTGTGGGGGTCCTCATTTTCCACTCCAAAGAATTGTCCCACAGTGGACAACATTTGGAACATTACTGGCTTTAACTCGAATGAGTTGGCAGTAATCTCAGGGCGGATTATGCTTGGGTTTAGCTCCCCAGGCATAGGTACTAGGTAAGATAGTATGGCATTATCCTTATCATTCGCTATTTCGATGGGATTGCGAGTGGTAGGTGCCGGATTTGGGACTGGTATATCCATTTCTATGTGGAGGGATTGCGAAGACTCCGCAGAATCAGCAATTATTTGAGGTATAGAAGGTTGTTTGAAGAGACGTTTCTTAGCTTTGTTTCTGGCCCTAAGTAATCTTTCAGGCTCAGGATTGAACTCTATCTCGCTACTTGATTGCTCATTCATAAACTACCCTAATGGTACCTGCACAAGAAATGAAAATAGATTAGTTCCAATGGATATTAAACTTTGTGTTTCCAAACTTAACAAACTTCGTTTTCGCTAAACTAAATCCCCGGCAGCAGCGCCAAAAACTTGTTGCGTGCTCAATGTGTAAGTAAAGATGCAAGAATAGAGCACTCAGAACATGCAAGCATACATGATCTTGTAGCAAGTAGTAAGTATTTTTTCATTCGTTTTCCCACAGAGATTTATTATTAGTTACTCGCGAAGTGGATTGTTAAGCAAGAATGGGTGGAATTGATGGGGTAGATTTGGTTTTAATTTGCCTAATTACTAAGGAATATGTAAAGGATAGCAACATAAACAAATGCAAGTCAGTGATCAACTCAAATGTAAAGAGAAGAGATTAATAAACGAAGAGGAAAATGGCTAAAGTAGAATTTTTTAACTAAGGGAATTGCGAGAACAACAATTTTTCCGCAATGTTCTTAACAGCAAAAGTGTGTAAAATGTGGAAACAAGGGCTACTAACGACTCCCCTATAGGCTTTTTCACACGATTCTCAAGCATTAGATCAACTCACTATGCATCAAACTAACTCATTCTCATGTATCTTCCGATTTCATGCATTAGATTCTTTAGTTTACTCATGTCCAAGTAAGGTCTTAAGCATCTTGTTAAAACAGTAAGTTATGATTTGTACTAGGAAAACGCTTATTCCTAAGTCGTTTTCTGGCTACCTTGAGAGGCTAGCATGAGTGTATGACTCTGAACTCTTACTCCTTCCAGAGGTTAGGAGTTCTTTGGACAAAATGGATGGCCAATCGAAATTGCCCGTGGTATGAAGCTTACATACAATCAATGCATTCGAAAGCTATCCTACATGCTTGGTTCACGTGTTTTAGCCTATAGTCTTGTCATTAGCATGCCCCTCTGTGACTTAGTTACTCATGGATGTAGATAGAATAGAAATATTAGATGAAGTAGACATGCTTAGAAGAGAATTAAAGACAAACAGAAGGGTAAAACAGTAGGCAGAGACGAGTAAAGAGATTGTGAAATGCTGAATTGTGCGTTGATTAATCAATTGTTTGAATGAACAAATGAAGACTTAGAGTTACTAACATAAAGACAGAAAGCAACGAAATGAAATGGATTAACTAATGGAAAAGAAATAACAACAAACGATGCTGGAAATAGAAAACTAGAACAGAAAGCAATAAAGATGAGCGTGATCGCTTCGACGCAGATGCCTCGACTGAAGGGAGAGAAAGGTAAGCCTTGCTTGGATGAATCCAATCAGAAGAGAAGATGAATCTTCTCTCCTTCCTATCAGATTGTCGACTCCAACAGCTAAGCTTTCCAACCCAACAGACGGAAGAGAAAAACAGAAGAAGAATTGAGCTGCGAAGAGACTTCTACGCTTTTCAGATGTGTTTCAACCCTCTACTTTGACCTCCTTTTATAGTATTCTGCAGATGCGATTGGGCCAAGGAGAACCATTCATTCTCAACGTCGTACTTCTACTTGGTTGGAGGAGAAAGAACGAATCCCTGAAATATCGGATCACAACAGAAAAAGGTTAGTCAACTTACGGATTTCACTTAAAACATTGCGGTTTTAGCAATGTTTCCGCAATGCCTCCGCAATGCACAGTTTTCATTCTTCTAACTTCGTTTTTCATTCTTTTTCTTTCCTTTTGCATACAAGTCCTAATTTAGCTTCATTCTTCTAATTCTCATATATAAGCATAGATTCAAGCTAAATCCTATCACAAATACTTACAAATGCACGACTTTCTATCACAAATAAGTCCTAAAATAACCACTTTTGGAGACGTAACAGCCATGTTCATGAATACTCTTAAAGCTCCCTTCTACGACAAGATGATCGGAAGCACTTCCACGAACTTCTCAGATATAATGATGATTGGGGAAAGGATTGAGTACGAGATTAAACATGGCAAAATAATTGATGCATCTGAATCTTCAGTAAAGAAGGGAGGCTTCGCAAGGAGAAAGGAGGGGGAAGTCCAAATGGTAGGAAATACAAACCAATCGGCATGGAGACAATCGCCGCACTCTAGTGCAGGAGCTCCGCAATACTCTCCGAACTATTATACGGCTCCTTATGCAAATTATCAGTCGTATGTTAACAATACAAATGCACAGTATTCTGCACCATTCCTTCAAAATGCACTCCCTCAAGGAAATCAGGGTTATCAACCGGCCGCGGAGCCAGCCAACTGCTTCCTACGCTCAAGGCCCCCAGATTAATAGAGGAGCCCCAAAGCAAATCCAGTTCGACCCAATCCCTATGACATACACAGAATTGTTACCACGGTTATTCCAGAATAATCAGTTATCACCTATACCTACAGCCCCCATGCAACCACCCTACCCTAGGTGGTATGATGCAGGTGCTAATTGTGACTATCATGCAGGTGTAGCTGGGCATTCAATAGAGAGTTGTTTCGCCCTCAAGAAAAAGGTACATGAACTGATTAAAGCAGGGTGGTTAAATTTCAAGAAGGAAAACGAGCCTGACGTCAACAATAACCCGTTACCAAATCATCAGAATCCACGAGTGAATGCAATAGAGATTTATGAGCCAAGTTCGAGGAAAGATGTAGAGGAAATCATGACATCTATGGAGGAGCTTTTCTGGGTTCTGTTCAAAAATGGATTTATCGAAATAGAATACGCTCAACCTCTTCTCCCTTTTGAAGAGTACGATGATGGCTTGAAATGTCTGTTCCATGCGGGAAAGAAGGGACACTCTATCGACCAATGTGGATGCTTTCGCCAAAAGGTCCAAGAACTACTAGATACACACATGTTAACCGTCTCGAGAAAAACAATGTCTTACCCGGAGATCGAGGTGAACATGATGGATGAGGTATCTCTTGCAGAAGGATCAAAGAACCCCCTTAAGCCAAGGCCTTTAACTATCTTCTACCAAGAAAGGCCAAACATCGTCAGTCCAAGGCCAATTACCATTCAAATCCCATCCCCATTCAAATATGAAAATTCAAAAGCAGTACCTTGGAGATACGGATATGAGGTGGTTGTGGAAGGCGACCCGCTCCCAATAGACAATATCACGGGGATAGGAGGGGTAACGCGAAGCGGAAGATGCTACGCACCAGGGGAGTTAATGAAGGAGAGGAGTAAAGAAAAGGGGAAGGCCAAGCTAAACGAAGATATTAATATCGAGTTAGAGGAGCCTTGTGCGTTGAAAAAGGGAGACAAGGAGCCAATATCAGAGCAGGAGGTCCAAGAATTCCTGAAGTTGGTTAAGCAAAGCGAATATAAAGTAATCGAACAACTGGGCCGAACACCTGCAAGGATATCTATACTGTCATTATTAATGTCCTCAGAAGTGCACTGTAAGGCTTTGTTGAGTGTGCTTAACCAAGCATATGTCCCACAGGATATCACCGTGGAAAAGTTAGATGGTATCGTCGGGAACATCACATCCGCAAGCACAGTGACCTTCTCCAGTGATGAGTTGCCTTCTGAAGGTACCAATCATACTAAAGCTCTCCACATTACAGTCAAGTGCAAAAGATATGATGTGGAAAAAGTACTTGTAGACAATGGCTCCTCTCTGAATATAATGCCCAAATCCACGTTGGAAAAGCTGCCTATCGACATGTCTCATGTCAGGCCTAGCACTATGATAGTAAGGGCGTTTGATGGAGCCCGCAGTGAAGTAATTGGAGATATAGAAGTCCCTATTCAAATCGGACCTTGTACCTTCAACATAACCTTTCAGGTCATGAATATCAATTCGGCTTACAATTGCTTATTGGGACGCCCATGGATCCACTCGGCTGGGGTAGTTCCGTCATCGTTACATCAGAAATTGAAATTCGTGATTGACCGCAGGCTAGTGATTGTATCTGGCCAAGAAGATATTTTGGTATCAAAGCCTTCCTTCATGCCGTATGTAGAAGCCGCAGAAGAAGCTTTCGAGTCTTCAGTCCAATCATTTGAGGTCGCAAGTGCCACCACCATAACGGGAGACCTAAAGAAGGTAGAGCAACAATTAGCAAAATTCTCTCTAAAAGGAAGTAACAAGCATCTCGACGACCTGCTGAATATACAAAAGAATACGAAAAAATTTGGTCTGGGATATAAGCCAAATGGGAAGGATATGGTCAGAGCATATGGGCTAGGAGGAAGAGAACGTCCGACCAGATTCAGGGATCACGAGCCCGAGCCACGTTTGAAGTTTTTTCCTCATATCTACGACTCATTCAAGTCTGCAGGCAAGATACATTCAGAGGGTCAAGACTCTGCGATCATGGCAGTAATAGAAGAACTCAAGGAGGCAGACCTGTTGGTGTACCCGTGCCCAGAGAATTGCGAACTCGATAATTGGACTGTTTTAGAATTACCATCATGTATTGATGAAATATCGAAGTAATTGTTCAAACCCTGTTTTGTTTTGTTTTCTTTCCCTTCAGTTTATGCATTTCTTTCTAGTTCATTTTCTTTTTTCACTCTTATGTCAAACTTCGTTATAATTCAGTCATTTCATTTTTTATCGTCTATTTCGTTTGGTGTTTTTCCTTGCTTTTACTTCCCATTTCGACCAATTTTGTTCTTTCAAAAAAACAGCGATATTGAAACTGAAAGCGCTATTGATCATAAGTACGGACCGGATACCCCCGCATACATAGTCGAATTTGAAGCAAGCGATGATGAAGAGGAATCTAATCCTACCCCTGAATTGTTAAGGATGATCAACGAAGAAGATAAAATAATGGGGCCGCATGAAGAGCTAACAGAGGCCATTAACCTAGGGTCTCAGCTTGAGATTAAGGAGATTAAAATCGGGACCAACATGACGACCGAAGGCCGTCAGCAGCTGGTAGACTTGCTTCAGGAATTCGCTGATATTTTTGCATGGTCTTATCAAGATATGCCGAGACTAGACGCAAGCATCGTAGCACACCAGATATCATTGAAGCCAGAATGCAGGCCAATAAAGCAGAAGTTACGAAGAATGAAGTCGGACGTGGTGATCAAAGTAAAGGAAGAAGTGAAAAAACAAATGGATGCAGGATTCTTGACAGTGGCAAAGTATCCTGAATGGGTGGCAAACATTGTTCCTGTAACAAAGAAAAATGGCCAAGTACGAATGTGCGTGGATTACAGAGATTTAAACCGAGCAAGCCCGAAAGATAATTTTCCTCTTCCTCACATAGATGTGTTGGTAGATAACACCGCCGGTTTCTCCACATTCTCCTTTATGGATGGTTTCTCTGGTTATAACCAAATAAAAATGGCACCGGAAGATCAGGAAAAAACTACTTTCATCACCCTATGGGGAACTTTTTGTTATAAAGTCATGCCGTTCGGATTGAGAAACGCTGGAGCAACCTATCAACGAGCTATGGTTACTCTTTTTCACGACTTAATGCATAAAGAAATAGAGATTTATGTGGACGATATGATTGCCAAGTCAAAGAAAGAGGAGGAACATATGGTCATCCTGCGAAGACTTTTCGAACGATTGAGGAAATTTAAATTGAAATTAAATCCCAATAAATGCACGTTCGGAGTAAACTCCGGGAAGTTATTAGGTTTCGTCGTAAGTCAAGAAGGAATTAAAGTCGATCCAGATAAGGTCAAAGTCATCATAGAGATGCCACCACCGCGCACGCAAAAGGAAGTTAGAGGTTTCCTTGGCAGATTAAACTATATTGCCAGATTCATTTCTCACTTGACAACAACATGCGAGCCGATTTTCAAATTACTTCGCAAGAGTGATGTTGGTGTTTGGAACGAGAATTGCCAAAAGGCTTTCGAGAGGATCAAACATTATTTGCAAAGTCCTCCCGACCTAGTCCCCCCAACTCCGGGTCGTCCACTCATCTTATACATCACGGTAACGGAGAATTCAATGGGTTGTGTGTTGGGGCAACATGATAAGTCAGGCAGAAAAGAGCAGGCCATATATTATCTAAGCAAGAAATTCTCTAGCTGCGAAGCTAAATACTCACTGTTAGAAAAAACATGTTGCGCACTAGCTTGGGCAGCTCGTCGATTGAGACCATACATGTTATACTACACAACATGTCTCATCTCAAAAATGGATCCCATCAAGTACATTTGCGAAAGACCATTCTTGTCAGGAAGAATCGCAAGATGGCAGGTTCTTCTGTCAGAGTACGACATCGTTTACGTCACACGTAAAGTTGTAAAAGGAAGTGCGCTAGCCGACTATTTGGCTGAGCTACCCGTGGAAGATTATGAGCCTATGAAATTTGACTTCCCAGATGAACTGGTCTCTACCATATTAAAGGAGGAGGCAACTCAAAATTCGGAAACATGGACTATGTTGTTTGATGGAGCCTCTAATGAGTTGGGAAATGGAATTGGAGTAGTGCTAATATCACCGAAGGGGGAAATCTTCCCCATCACCGCCAGTTTAGGTTTTGATTGTACGCATAACATGGCTGAATACGAAGCATGTTCCATGGGTATACAAACGGCTGTTGACATGAAGATAAAAAAACTTCAAGTCAGGGGAGATTCAATGTTGGTAATTCACCAGTTAAGAGGAGAATGGGAGACAAGGGATGCCAAGTTATTACCTTACAAGAAACTCATTCTAGGGTTGTCTCAGTACTTTGAGGAAATCACTTTCGACTATCTTCCCAGAGAAAGCAACCAGGTAGCGGATGCTTTAGCAACGTTGGCAGTAATGCTCAACCTAGGTCCTGATCAGGAAATTGAACCCATCAAACTCGGGAAAAGAAATGTTTCAGCTACCTGTATGAATGTTGAAAAGGAGCCTGATAATAAGCCTTGGTACCATGACATAAAGCGTTATATAAAAGAAAAGGAGTACCCATTGAACGTCTCAGAGAATGACAAACGCACGATAAGAAGATTGGCCATGAACTTCTTTCTGAATGGAGAAGTGCTTTATAAAAGAAATCAAGATATGGTACTTTTAAGATGCGTGGATGCCGCTGAAGCTAATACAATCATGAAAGAAATCCACGAAGGGGTTTGCGGTACTCACACTAGCGGACATATGATGGCTAGGCAAGCGCTTAGAGTTGGATATTTTTGGTTAACCATGGAAACAGATTGCATCAGATATACAAGGGAATGCCACAAATGTCAAATATATGCAGATAGAGCCCACGCGCCCTCATCTCAGTTAAGCGTAATGGCGTCCCCATGGCCGTTCTCAATGTGGGGAATGGACGTCATAGGTCCTATTGAACCTAAGGCTTCGAACGGGCATCGTTTTATTCTGGTAGTTATAGATTACTTCACCAAGTGGGTAGAAGCAATGACGTACCGAGAAATAACAAAGAAGGTCGTGATCAAGTTCATAAAAAAAGAAATCATATGTCGCTACGGTCTTCCCGAGGCAATAATATCGGATAATGCAAGGAATTTGAATAGTAAATTGATGAAGGAGTTATGCGAGCAATTCCAAATCAAGCACATGAACTCTACCCCGTACAGGCCAAAGATGAACGGGGCAGTAGAGGCAGCCAACAAAAACATAAAAAGAATTGTGCAGAAAATGACGTCGACTTATAGAGACTGGCATGACATGCTTCCGTTCGCATTACATGGTTATCGCACATTTGTTCGTACTTCGACTGGGGCAACCCCGTTTTCACTACTCTACGGCATGGAGGTTGTTCTTCCAATAGAGGTAAAAATCCTGTCACTGAGAATTCTCTTAGAGGCCGAGTTAGAAGAAGCTGAATGGATCCAAAAACGTTATGAGCAGCTGAACTTTGTGGAAGAAAAAAGATTTAGCAACACTATGCAAGGGCCAACTTTATCAACGAAGAATGATGAGAGCTTATGATAAGAAAGTACGTTCTAGGATTTTCAGAGAGGGAGACTTAGTGCTAAAACGAATTCTCCCATTTCAGAAGAATCATCGGGGAAAATGGACTCCCAATTACGAAGGACCGTTTGTTGTAAAAAAGGCTTTCTCTGGAGGAGCATTAATCCTAACTAACATGGATGGCGACGACTTGCCGAACCCGACCAGTGCAGATTATGTACGAAGATACTTCGCTTAAAGCAGGTTTTGTTAAGAGAAGGGTGTCTCGCTGAGTACTCAGAGAAATCGCACTACAGTCTCAATATCGTACCCAAAGTTTTTCTCTCAATTTCTTTTGTTTTTCTGGGAGAACTAAAGGCATTTTGTAGTACTTCCCATTTTGATTAATGAATCTTTTACAAGTAGTAGGTCTGTGTATTCAACTTTACTCGTCAGAGTTCTCTCTGCAATCTTTTGTTTCAAAAAAATAAAAATATTTCACGTAGCTGATGGTAATAAAAGCATGACAATCATGATATCGCAATGGCCGGTTAGAAGTTTTCGTGAAATTAAAGACGACAGTGGTGATTGAGTTATCCCCAAAAAAAAAAAAAAAAAACTTGCAATACTGCATTCGGCATGTCAAGTCATTCAAATTTTGATTGCGCATAATTGCATGTAACATTTATTTCATACATTGTCTCATTTTGCATCTCATAAAATAAAAAAATTGAGGGTCTTTCAATAATTACGTCTCATGCATATTTTGAAATTAAAAATCTCAACACTTGCATAAATAAATAAATAAATAAAAAATGGTTCCTTTCACTGCTTTTTTCTAAGAAATTCGTCGGTCTCAACCATCTCATTACCTTTTCAAATACTCTTCTCAAACTTAATTGTTAAGCCAAACTCGGAAATTGAGAAAACTTTATTTTGACCATTATTATCCTTCATGTGCTAAAAATCATACCATCATACCCCACTGATCAGTGTTCTAATTATCACACTGGGGCAAACCCATCTTGCAGTGACTGTTCAAAATTACTCACTGTAAAATCTTGTACCTACATGCCACACATAATTTTGAGGCAATCTTCTAAATTTGTAGATTCACCGTAAAATCTTGGGCTAATTTCACCATCTACATTTATACGGTGTATCTTTACATTTACCTATCCACCAAGCCTTTTGCAAGCATGTCACACTCAATTATGTGGCGAACCTCTCAAAATTATCCACCAGAAGTTACCAGGAGAGCTTCAGATGTAATAAAATAATGTTGAATGCTTGTGATTTACTGCTTCATAATTAAAACTTGTAATTTCTCATGTACAACTATTTGAGCTCCATCTTTATAAATTCATTATCCTTTTTCCTATTATTTGATCTATCTCTTTCCTCGATTATAAATTGATTCCAAGATTAAGGATGTTGTTTTTCAGAGCTGGATAGTTAGTAATTTGAGAAACTATATCAAGGACTTAAATGAGTTTTTGCTCGGAGTTAACATCATCACAAGGAGTGTGGATAAAAAATGATAGAGAATGTGTGTTAGAGTGACATCAGAGTCTGGTTGCACCGTAAAAAAAAAAAAAAAAAAAAAAAAAAAAAAAAAAAAAAAAAAAAAAAAAAAAACCGAGGATGATGCATTAAAAGCTACATCTTGAAGATGCTGAAAGGTCTCCGCGGTAAATCAATAAGTTGGGGCAAAGCCTTCGCCTTTGCCACATCAGGATAAAACTTATGTCTGAGCCACGCTGGATCTCGTCTTCGCAACACTGGGGCAAAGCCTACGCCTTTGCCACACGCTGAAGCATTATCATAGACTGGGGCAAAGCCCACGTCTTTGCCACAATAGAGCGAAGTCATCGTCAAAGTTTGAGCATCTTATTGCACCTTTCATTCAAAAAAAAAAAAAAAAAATTGGTGCAATCAATTGATCAAGAAGCTACATCTTACAAAGCTTGTTGGACATCAGCAAACCTAGGGCAAAGCCCTCGTCTTTGCAACACTGGGGCAAAGCCCACGTCTTTGCCAAAAATAGAGCGAAGCCACCGTCTACAAGTTGGAACACGTTATTGCATCATGTCTCAAAAAGAGATTGGTGCAATCAATTGATCAAGGATCTACATCTCACAAAGCTTGAAGTGTCTTATTTTGAACATCAGCAGACTGGGGCAAAGTCTTCGTCTTTGCAGCACTAGGGCAAAGCCCACGTCTTAACCACAATAGAGCGATACAAGCGAGGTCGCCGTCAACAAGTTGGGGCATTTTATTGCATCATTCTTCTCCAAAAAAAAAAAAAAAAAAAGTGGTGCAATCAGTAGATCAAGAAGCTACATCTCACAAAACTTGAAGTGTCTCATTCACACGTCATAATACTGGGGCAAAGCCTACACCTTTTCCACGCTGGATCAAACATCATCAAAAACCTCGAGTTTACTCAAAGAAAAGCGAGAATTTCTCAAGAAGCTACTTTTAGCTCTCAAAACCCTTGTCTGAGGAAATGGAGTCAATTCACTCATCTTTCCATCTAACTAATTTTCAATTTCTTACTCAAATGTGAAAATACATTGTCCAAGAGATCTTCTGAAAACATTGGAGTACTACATCTTCCTTCGCATTCCTTTCTTCATTGGTTGTTATCCTATATTCCAAATCTAAATTCACTTTCTTGTAATCCAACATTCTTGTTCATTACAAGGCTAAGTTATGAAGCAGTTTAATCAAAAGATGTTCAACATTATCATTACTTTTGATAAATTCTCTAACCTAGCACATGGGAATCTACCCAACAGCCCACAATGCCCAATATGGTTGAGTGATCTAAGACCGACACGTTTATTTCTCTCTCAAGTGAAAGCATTAAAAAAAAAAAATATATATATATATATCTTGATGACGACACCATTATTTTTCATTTGATTCTCTGCTAAGTATTCGCTGATAAGATCAATGAACTTAAGCAAGAGTGTTCATTTCAATAACACAAAAGTCATTTTTGATTAAGCATTTGTTTTCACAAACCTTGCATTCAATCATGTAAGTTGATATCATTTACATCATCATTTCAAAAAAAAAAAGCATTTTCACATATCATGGTTAGTTGGTAGATCATATGATTCGTGCATGCACGTTGCATTCTACAGTTTTCTACCCTCAACATGATATATTCAATCATTCATCACCTTTAACATATTGCGCACATGTTGCATTCAATCATTTTTCTACTCTCGACGTGCATCAGTATCATGCATACATGACATTATTCTATCCTTAGGGTGTATATGCATCAATATCATGCATACATACTGCATTCATGACATCCGTCATTCTACTCCTAGCATGTTCATGCATACACGCTACAACTATGACATTTTGTTAATGCACATGCATACATGTTGCATTCATAACATTCATTAGCTTTAACATATTATGCACATGTTGCACTCATAAACAATCATCTACTACCATTAGCATGCATATGCATCATTGCGTCATGCTTTCAAGGTCAAATCCATTGGTCAAGCCAAGCAAATCAAGACATATCTTCATCACATTATCAATTGCATTGTTGCTTCTCATAATTAATGAACATTGCTTCATCTTTCCCATTGTACATCAACGCATACACTCATGTTTTGCGCGACAGTCGAGTCACATTTTGCAACTCGCATTTGCATCATATTCTCATTGAGGGTCAGTCTCATCAGTTCATATTCAATAAAAATTCATGCATTTAGGACTTCTTCATATTCATGAGAGTTTCTAATGCTTTTCAAAAAGTTTTTCCAAGTTTTGCAGCTAAGTTTTGAAATAAAAACCGTTGTCTTTTGTTTTGACAACTAAGTTTTAAAATAAAAACCGTTGTCTCTTACACACACACACGCGCACAAAAAATCTCACTCTACTTTCAAGTTTTTGTTGGTTAAATCGAACCCTATGTCTGCGGGTAAGTCCCGGTAGCTGGTCGAAGCCTGGCAAAACCAAGTTCGTTTAAATTCTTGTTGGTTAAATCGAACCCTATGTCTGCGGGTAAGTCCCGGTAGCTGGTCGAAGCCTGACAAAACCAGGTCCGTTTAAATTCCTGTTGGTTAAATCGAACCCTATGTCTGCGGGTAAGTCCCGGTAGCTGGTCGAAGCCTAGCAAAACCAGGTCCGTTTAAATTCCTGTTGGTTAAATCGAACCCTATGTCTGCGGGTAAGTCCCGGTAGCTGGTCGAAGCCTGGCAAAACCAGGTCCGTTTAAATTCCTGTTGGTTAAATCGAACCCTATGTCTGCGGGTAAGTCCCGGTAGCTGGTCGAAGCCTGGCAAAACCAGGTCCGTTTAAATTCTTGTTGGTTAAATCGAACCCTATGTCTGCGGGTAAGTCCCGGTAGCTGGTCGAAGCCTGGCAAAACCAGGTCCGTTTAAATTCTTGTTGGTTAAATCGAACCCTATGTATGCGGGTAAGTCCCGGTAGCTGGTCGAAGCCTGGCAAAACCAGGTCCGTTTAAATTCCTGTTGGTTAAATCGAACCCTATGTCTGCGGGTAAGTCCCGGTAGCTGGTCGAAGCCTGGCAAAATCAGGTCCGTTTAAATTCCTGTTGGTTAAATCGAACCCTATGTCTGCGGGTAAGTCCCGGTAGCTGGTCGAAGCCTGGCAAAACCAGGTCCGTTTAAATTCCTGTTGGTTAAATCGAACCCTATGTCTGCGGGTAAGTCCCGGTAGCTGGTCGAAGCCTGGCAAAACCAGGTCCGTTTAAATTCCTGCTGGTTAAATCGAACCCTATGTCTGCGGGTAAGTCCCGGTAGCTGGTCGAAGCCTGGCAAAACCAGGTTCGTTTAAATTTCTGCTGGTTAAATCGAACCCTATGTCTGCGGGTAAGTCCCGGTAGCTGGTCGAAGCCTGACAAAACCAGGTCCGTTTAAATTCTTGTTGGTTAAATCGAACCCTATGTCTGCGGGTAAGTTCCGATAGCTGGTCGAAGCCTGGCAAAACCAGGTCCGTTTAAATTCCTGTTGGTTAAATCGAACCCTATGTCTGCGGGTAAGTCCCGGTAGCTGGTCGAAGCCTAGCAAAACCAGGTCCGTTTAAATTCCTGTTGGTTAAATCGAACCCTATGTCTGCGGGTAAGTCCCAGTAGCTGGTCGAAGCCTGGCAAAACCAGGTCCGTTTAAATTCCTGCTGGTTAAATCGAACCCTATGTCTGCGGGTAAGTCCCGGTAGCTGGTCGAAGCCTGGCAAAACCAGGTCCGTTTAAATTCCTGCTGGTTAAATCGAACCCTATGTCTGCGGGTAAGTCCCGGTAGCTGGTCGAAGCCTGGCAAAACCAGGTCCGTTTAAATTCATGTTGGTTAAATCGAACCCTATGTCTGCGGGTAAGTCCCGATAGCTGGTCGAAGCCTGGCAAAACCAGGTCCGTTTAAATTCTTGGTGGTTAAATCGAACCCTATGTCTGCGGGTAAGTCCCGGTAGCTGGTCGAAGCCTGGCAAAACAAGGTTCGTTTAAATTCCTGCTGGTTAAATCGAACCCTATGTCTGCGGGTAAGTCCCAGTAGCTGGTCGAAGCCTGGCAAAACCAGGTCCGTTTAAATTCCTGCTGGTTAAATCGAACCCTATGTCTGCGGGTAAGTCCCGGTAGCTGGTCGAAGCCTGGCAAAACCAGGTCCGTTTAAATTCCTGCTGGTTAAATCGAACCCTATGTCTGCGGGTAAGTCCCGGTAGCTGGTCGAAGCCTGGCAAAACCAGGTCCGTTTAAATTCATGTTGGTTAAATCGAACCCTATGTCTGCGGGTAAGTCCCGATAGCTGGTCGAAGCCTGGCAAAACCAGGTCCGTTTAAATTCTTGGTGGTTAAATCGAACCCTATGTCTGCGGGTAAGTCCCGGTAGCTGGTCGAAGCCTGGCAAAACAAGGTTCGTTTAAATTCCTGCTGGTTAAATCGAACCCTATGTCTGCGGGTAAGTCCCGGTAGCTGGTCGAAGCCTGGCAAAACCAGGTCTGTTTAAATTCCTGTTGGTTAAATCAAACCCTATGTCTGCGGGTAAGTCCCGGTAGCTGGTCGAAGCCTGGCAAAACCAGGTCTGTTTAAATTCCTGTTGGTTAAATCGAACCCTATGTCTGCGGGTAAGTCCCGATAGCTGGTCGAAGCCTGGCAAAATCAGGTCCGTTTAAATTCCTGTTGGTTAAATCGAACCCTATGTTTGCGGGTAAGTCCCGGAAGCTGGTCGAAGCCTGGCAAAACCAGGTCCGTTTAAATTCCTGGTTGTTAAATCGAACCCTATGTCTGCGGGTAAGTTTCGGTAGCGGTCGAAGCCTGCTAAACCCAGGTCCACGTTGTTGTTGATGATAAACAATTGTGGTCGCCCAAATACTTTGTCTTTATCATTTGTCTACCTTTCAATTCTTCAAGGATATACAAAGGGGGGCAAGCTGTAGACACCGTATTTCGTCCGGCCTTATTTATCATCATTTTGGATTTTTTCACATATTTTATGTTTTTAACTCATTTTTAAATATTTTTGGAGTTTTTCTTTAATTTGGCGTTTTCCGACATTTTTCGAAGTTTTCAAGAAAATCACAAAAAAAAATGTGTATTCCATTAGTGGGTCGTTCGAAGCTTCCCGGGTTTTGTTAGGGTTTAGCGCTTCGATCTCGGTTTTCCGCTACGATTTGTTTTTTGTTTTTCTTGTTTTAGGGTTTCCAATTTAGGGTCCATTTTTAGGGTTTCCAATTTAGGTTCCCAATTTAGGGTCCCATTTTTAGGGTCTCCATTTTTAGGGTTTCCAATTTAGGGTCCATTTTTTAGGGTTTCCAATTTTAGTGTCCTGATCTCGGGACTCCAATTTAGCGTTTTATTTTAAGTTTTGGGTTTAAAATTTCAATTTGGTGTTTAGTTTAGGGTTTTAGGTTTTTTTAGGGTAGCCAATGTTGGGAAGGGGCCAAAATAGGCCCATGTGGGTTTTTTAGACCTAATCATGGCCTATAAAGTGTAGGCTAATGGGACAAAGGGGATAGAGACAAGAATTTTGAGAATCCCCAAAAATATTACTATTCATCATCTCCCACATTGAGGCTCCCCCCCCCCCTCTCCGGCGGAACTTCGAACGGCGGAGCTCCGGCGATCCACGGCGACGCACGGCGGCGGGCTATCTCCATTTCATCTTCCTCAAGGTTCGACCCCCAGCCGATCTTCTTCCTCAAACTAGCGGCGTGCTTCATTTTCAACCCAACGGCAAGATTTACGGCGAAACTTCGACTTCAAGGGCGGCGACCGAACTCAAATCGGAGCTCCATCATCTTCCTCGAACCCAGACGGCGCCGAAACCATCTTCAACCTCGAACCAGACGGCTGCGGCTTCACGAACCAGCGCCCAGCTCCGGCACCAGCTGCAAACTCCGAGCTCCAGACGACGGATTCGCGTCGTCGCACCTGAGCCCCATCTTCGTCGGTCTTCTTCTCCAGCAGCTGCAAGCCCAGACGAACGGAGCTTCTTCACGAACCCAGCTCTGGCAGCAGCTGCAAACTCCGAGCTCCATTCCAACGGCGTACACCGGCGGCGTTTGTTTCTCTCAGCCCTCCAACTGCGGTGCTTCCGGCGAGCCACGGCGACAGCAGCCTCGTGAAGAATCTCCGTGCGAAAGAAGAACCAGACGGGGGTAACGACATTTTAGTTTTTTCAAATTACTGAAATGCCCCTATTCTTTTAGTGAAGCATGTCTGATTGGTTTTTATGCTCATATATGCCTCTGCCTATTTGATATATACCCTAACATATACCTAGGTTATATCATATATACCCATTGATGGTTGATTTGTTATTCATCCCGTAGTATTTTTTTAAGATACTAATTTGTCCCTATGTTTTAATGTGCTTAGTTTTCATAGTATGTGGCATTTGATATATACCTTTGTTGCTAATCTGCCCTGTGTTGCTAAGCATGGTTAATTCGATATATACCATAACATATACCTAGGCTATATCATATATACCCATTGATGGTCGATTTGTTATTCATCCCGTAGTATTTTTAAGATGCTAATCTGTCCCTATTTTTTTGAATGTGCTTAGTTTTTTTCATTTTTATGTGATATTTTGATATATACTTTAGTATGTGGTATTTGATACATACCTAAGTGTATACTAAGGCTATATCGTATATACCCGTTGATTTATTACTTGTTCCATTTAAGTTCATTTAGATTCTTTTTCTTTCTTTTTGCGTTCGATTAATTTTCTTTTAATGTGCTACCCCGAGAGAGATGAAGGATTGTTCCTTTCATCTCGAGGGTATTTTAAATTCAAGTCGCCACCCCGGGAGAGATGAAGGACTGTTCCTTTCATCTCGAGGGTAATTTAAAATTTAATTTGTAACCCCGAGAGAGATGAAGGACTGTTCCTTTCATCTCGAGGGTATTTTAAATTCAAGTCGCCACCCCGGGAGAGATGAAGGACTGTTCCTTTCGTCTCGAGGGTATTTTAAATTCAAGTCGCCACCCCGGGAGAGATGAAGGATTGTTCCTTTCATCTCGAGGGTAATTTAAAATTTAATTTGTAACCCCGGGAGAGATGAAGGACTGTTCCTTTCATCTCGAGGGTATTTTAAATCCAAGTCGCCACCCCGGGAGAGATGAAGGACTGTTCCTTTCATCTCGAGGGTATTTTAAATTCAAGTCGCCACCCCGGGAGAGATGAAGGACTGTTCCTTTCATCTCGAGGGTAATTTAAAATTTAATTTGTAACCCCGGGAGAGATGAAGGACTGTTCCTTTCATCTCGAGGGTAATTTAAAATTTAATTTGTAACCTTGGGAGAGATGAAGGACTATTCCTTTCATCTCGAGGGTAATTTAAAATTTAATTTGTAACCCCGGGAGAGGTGAAGGATTGTTCCTTTCATCTCGAGGGTAATTTAAAATTTAATTTGTAACCCCGGGAGAGATGAAGGACTGTTCCTATCATCTCGAGGGTATTGAGATCAAGGCGATTAAATGGCGAAATTAACGATATCGTTCACAAAATCAATCCCTACTTTACCTTAGAATTAGGGTATGATTAGTTGGGACATCACATTAATTTTAGTAGTTTATTTTATTTATTTTTAGGACCTTTTGAAATTATATAAGTAATCAAGATAAAAATGTTTTGGCTACCGTTTTTAAAACGGGATGTTGTAGGGTGCTAGCACCTTCCCTACACTCAACCGACCCCCGAACCTCGTCTTTTAAAATTCGTAGACCGTATTTTTAAGGTGACCAATCACACCCTAAATGATTGGTGGCGACTCCATTTTTTGTGAAAACCCCTGTTTAATAGAAGATTGTCGGTCGCTCCGCGTCGCAAAAACGTTGCGACATTAATAATGTAGTTTAATAAATTAATTATAGAAATAGGGTAGATTTGAAAGCATTTACAAAACTAGGGTAGCTAAGTCGTGTACCATGGACACGATTTACCTACTATGTCGTGTACCATGGTACACGACTTCTATCGTGTCATGACACCTCACAACCACATAGGTTCCACGTTGGCATGCAACGTCACAATTAAATCGTGTACCATGGACACGATTTAGGTAACTCGTGTCCATGGTACACGATTTGTCTAACTCGTGTACCATGAACACGATTTGGCTAACTCGTGTACCATGGACACGATTTAACATTGGTCAATTGTACCCGAATCTAAATTGGTTAATTGGTCACATAGTGGTTAATTTGTCACGATTTCTATGTGATTTTTGTGAATTGATTGATGTCCTATATAAAATTCATTTAATAAAAAACATTTGTTTACAAATTAACGAGATTGGATCTCCGATTAATTTCTGTAATGTCTAACAAAATAAGATCATTCCTTCCTTATAAAGTTTAACATAAAAAGCACTAAAACATGATTTCCTTCATTATAAAGTTTAACATAAAAAAGCACTAAAACATGATTTCTTTCATTATAAAGTTTAACATAAAAAGCACTAAAACATGATTTTATATCCTCAAATGTCTGGTGAGAATGGGACTTTTTGTCGTCTTGAACGATATCCACGACGAGGTTGAAGTTCATCCGACTGTGATTCATCAACAATATCTTGGTGTTCTGGCCGTGTTATGTGATCAGAACTGGAGGCAACGTTTGTTTGAATTGCTGGTGAGTACACATGAGAATCATGAATTTGATCATCAACTTCATGAAATTCTTGGTCTACGTTTGGTTGTGAAATATTTTTGGGTCGTTGTCGTGTGCGTCTTCGACGAATACATCTTCTATCTGTGTCAGCAACAATTAATCTTCTGGCTTGTTGAATAATATCAGTTGTAGTTTCAGCGTATTCCTCACACATAGAAACAAAATTTGGTAAATTTTATTCCACCGAAAGTTGTTGTATATCTCGAATTAAGTTGTTCTGGAGAAATAAAGATGAATTTAAATTAATATAATTATATGTAACTGAAATGTAACAATAGGAAAATTAAAGTAAGGTAGTTATTACCGTGCAAACGTAGTAAGCTCCGTCACGTGAGATACACCTTCTAGTAATTGAGTCATACCAAGCGTTGTAGTCACTTGACACAGCTGGTTTATCTACTACCTCGCCCATAACACAATTATCATGTCGTGCACGCCATAGAGATATCCAGTGTTCATGATGTCGCCGCCAATCATGATCATGTTTACCGCGCAAGTCTAACTGATGTAGTTTCGTACTTGTATCACAAACTGACGACACTGTTTGTCGCATTCCAAATTGTCTTAGCACTCGATTCGGTTGATGCCACTCTACAATATGAAAGCATATAAGCGGGCTTACACTCAACCAAATATTTTGCCCATTGCGACAATAATCAGACAATAATGCCATAATATCTGGTGCATATGGTGTCCAAATTATCTAAAATTTATAAATGAATAATTAGAGTTATGAAAAATAATAATATCATCTAATTTTTAGAGAAAATAATGTATAAATTTACCTGATTGTGAATAAGTCGATCAAATGCAATCCGATATTGAATCAACATGTTCGTAGAATGTTCAGACGTAGATAAAACGTTGTTCCATCTACACATGCATATATTATAATTAAAAAAAATTATCATATAATTTTATAATAAAAAAGGTGTAATTAAAACATACCGGGCACTCAGTGGATGTCCAACAAAATGATCAGGGGTCTGTAGTTGTTGTTGTGGTGCGATAGTATAAAACCGATCAAAAGCCCATATTTGCAATAATATTAATAGACCTGCTATATCCAAGGCGTCCACATTACTAACTCTACATAATTCTCTGTATAACCATGCAAGACAGGCACTACCCCAAGAATATTTTCCAGCTTCCTCGAAGTTTCCCAACAATGAAAGGAACATAAGATGCACAAGTGTATTAGATTTATCAGTGAACAGGAACCCACCAATAAGTTCCATGATATATGCTCGTGCATATCTTTGTATTGTGATATCATCAGCATCAATGGGCAATTCTGTAAACTGGACTGCCAACCATGGAAGACTTAATCTAGACCCTTTCGGTTGAGGAGGTCGAACTCCTAAAAAATCCTCACATACTTGTTCCCAATTGTACTGTAACGATCCTGTTACAGGCTCTCCATCTATAGGTAATCCAAATTGAACAACAACATCTTGTAGTGTAATGGTGCATTCTCCACCAGGCATGTGGAAAGTGTGGGTCTCAGGCCTCCAACGCTCTACCAGTGCAGTAATGAGATGTCAGTCAAGTTGCATAAATCCAACTTGTGCAACCCCCCAAAAACTTGATTGTTGTAGATAAGGAATGATGCGTGGATCCAAACTAATATTGCGATTTGCCTCCCTTCTCCGACATTGTAAAACAACATTGGATTGAGCATCCCATATTGATTGTGAGCGATGAGTTTGTTGCAAGTACAATTGTGTTGAGTTTATTGGTCCAAGATCCATATCTAATATTGAAAAAAACAAACATACAAATGACCTTAAAACCAAGAGAAAACAAAATACATTACAAACAAAACAAAAATAATCTCTATTACAACATACGTGATACAATAATGTATTCAGATACAAACATCACTAATAAAACACAATAAAAAAAATAAGAATCTAAGACATTAAATATCCAGATACAAACATCATTAATAGGTAGCTTCACACCTGTAAAAGAAAAATAAAATAAAATTCAATATTTTTTTAAAAAAAACTATCAACGTTAGAAAAAAAAATGCAAAGTGAAATAAAACTTACTTATCTATGACTAGAAGATGATCCATCTTCCTTATGAGTTGGACAAGTACGTCTGTTGTGTCCTTCTTCCTTACATAATCCACAACGCAATTTTGTACTAGGTTCTTTCCAATTTATCTCATTATGAATGCACGTGGTTTTTGGCCGTCCATGATCCCTCAACAAATGTTTGTTTGGGTGAATTACATCAAACTTCATCTCTGGCCAATAATCTTTATGTTGTATAGGATGAAATTGAGATTCGTAGCACCGTTGATAATGCGTTATTTTGTATGTATCATCAACAAAAGGCAAATGCGCCAAATGAATGTGATTACAAGCTGCAATGACATGAGAGCACGAGATCTTGAAACACTGCCACTTGTTGCAAGTACATGTCTTGTCTTTCAAGAAAACTACTTGTGTTTGTTGACCTTTGTAAGGCGAAATCATATTAAAGCCTGTTTCAATCTGAAATGTTTGTGTCGTTCTATCAATAGAGTTTACAGTATGTGAAGTAGCTTTTTTTCCCAATTCCTGAGCTTTGTCAAAGCATATGTTGTGTAGATTGCACAATTATCTAATGCTTTACTGATTTCTTCTCGACGTGTTTCAAAAAACTCAATGGTTTTGTAAAAGGTTAACTTCACCAGTGCTGTGATAGGTAATGATCTAGCTCCTTTAAAAACTTCATTCATAGATTCAGCTACATTTGTTGTCATCCATCCATAGTGATGCTCGTTGTCATGTGATTGTGTCCATTTTTCTAAATCAATATTAGAAACAAATTCAAGACATTTCAGGTTTAATCGCTTTAACTCTTTCATAGATCTGACAAACTTACGCTTTTGATGTTGTGTACCTACTTCAAACACCAAATTTTTCAGCCGCTTTGATTTGTATTTTTTGTTGAAGTTACTAGCCACATGACGAAGATAATAACGATGATATGCTCTTGGTTCACTCCAACCATTTTCCTCATTTTTTAGAGCAGCTAGAATACCTTTAAGTCGATCAGAAATCAAACATATACCATCTCGTTGAGTAACAAATGTTCGCAAGACACATAAAAATCATGACCAACTCGAAGTATTCTCCTCTTCAACAATGGCAAAAGCAATTGGAAAGATAGAGCCATTTGAGTCAATAGATGTGGCTATCAACAATTTTCTTTTATACTTGCCATAAAGGTGGGTACCATCTATCTGGATGATTGGTCTACAATATTTAAATCCATCTATTGCAGGACCAAATGACCAAAAAAACTCGATGAAAAATTTGATTACCTGGTGTAGTTGGAATCAAATCCCATAAAACTCGAGTTCCTGCATTGAAGTGTACAATAACATTCAACCAATATGGAAGTTCTTCATATGATTGTTCCCAATCACCAAAAATATTAACCAATGCTTTCCGCTTTGCTTGCCATACACGTGCATATGGCACACAATATCCAAATTTATTTTTAATAATTTGTTGCAGTAAAGCTATGGTAACACTAGCCTCCACTTTAACCATGTTCTGAATTTCATTACACATCAAATTTGAGTCAAGTTGTGAATGATCTTGTGTGAGCTCTGAGTACAAACATGAATGATCTTCTCCAAGTACTGTAATCTCAAACATTCCATGAATTACACGTCGGCGAGCACGAAGCCTCCATTTGCAACCACTCTTCCACTGTTTGCACTTCACATACCACATTTCTTGATTTGATTCTTCCAACAGTAATCTCATAGTGTTGTGCAACACAATATTTTTTAACGGCTAGTTGTACATCATTTTTATTATGAAATAACGATCCTTTCTGTATTATACTTGAGTCCATTTCCTAAAATTTTGTACGTTCTTCCAACTTTGAACCTTCTTCACATATTGAATTGGTTATCTCCCAATTTATATCTGTGAATATATTAGGTATGTCTTCATTTTCATTTTGACACAACAGATTTGAATTCCTCCCAAATAATTCATTAATTTCTACTTCTATATCACTATCTACACCGTTTCCAGGTTCAAGAATCACTAATTTTTGTCGACATATTTTTCCAACTTGATTACATCTGTTAAAAATTAGACAACAAAAATATTAACAATTAAATTTTGGTAATTTTACTTAATTTATATAATAAACTCAAAACTATAGGTATCAATCGAGTCATACATAATAGTCTAAAATCATAAAATTTAATACAAAGTAGTCCAAAGTCGTCATACAAAAAGTAGTCAAAAACATTGCACAATCATAAATAACCACAACAATTCGTCCTAATGAGTCCAAAATCATAAAAAATAGTCAAAAGATATCAAAATAGTCCAAAAGAGTCCAAATACATATAACATTAATCTTAATGGTCCAAAATCATAAAAAAATAATATAAATCATTTCAAACCATATCAAATATATAATTTACCACTTTCTTTTTCTTTTAGCCAAGACCAAACCCCGAACGGCCTTAGTTTTTTTGTTTATGAAAATTAAGAAAAAAAATTAAAGCTTCTTTGTTTTTTTTTTGTTGCAAAATTTGATTTGAATTTTGTAAACACCTCAACCTATCATAATGGAGATTTTGTTAATAATGCAACCGAAAACATAGAGGGTTGGTGGTGGTGTAGCAACCGAAAACAAAGCACGAAAACGAAAACAAAGCACGAAATATATTACCCGGCAACGGCGGAGACGAACGGCTGCAGCGGCGGCATTTGTATCTGAAGCGGCGGCGATCGGCGGCAGCAGCAACGGCGGCGAACGACGACAGGGACGAACGACGGCACGGCTGTGGAGAAAAAAAACGTTTGCGGCGTGGAGAAGAAAAGAAAAGAAAAGGTAGGGTTTTATTTTGGGACCACCGAACTCGTGTACATGGTACACGAGTTCCACCTTGTCTTATTGCTGCTTTGTCTTAGTGCTTTACTTGCCTTCAACATTGTCTCTTAATAACAAAAAAGGAAAGAAGAAGCTGCTAGTACCAGCAATTCTTCAATCTTTGTATCAGTTCGAATGCAAGTATCCGCTGTTTCAATGGTAGAACTAGGGGTATGCTGGGATTTGCGAAGAGCAGCACCTTACGATGTTCATGACCAATTGGATCCTGACGTACCAGTAGGTACCAGAGGAGATCGCTATGATCGTTACTGTATCCGTATCGAAGAGATGCGACAAAGTGTTCGGATCATTGTAACGAGCCCACGTGGCTAGCATGCCACGAGTTAGGATCGAAATCGCGTTCATTGGACACGATTTAGAGCCTAAGTCGTGTACATGGGACACGACTTAGGCTCTAAATCGTGTCCAAGGAACGCGAGTTAGGCCCTAAATCGTGTGCATGGGCCACGAGTTCTGGAACTCGTGTCTCATGTACACGATTTAGGTACCCTACTTTTGTAAATACTTTCAAACCTACCCTATTTCTGTAATAATTTTATTAAATAACATTATTAATATAAAAAATCTGAAAAATCCAAATGTCCTAAGGAGGCAAAATCGATAATGGCATCTGACTTGGGTAAGACTCGACACCTCCATTATATGAATCATCACTATGTTATGGCGTTTGGTATAAGACACATCTAAAATGATGATTGCGTTCACAATTTTTCTTTAGACTTTTTACTTTATTTATTAAAGTTTAGTTATTGTTGTGGTTGATATTATTATTATTCAATTTTTTATTTATTTGATTTACCGTGTACTAAGTGACGTCTATTTTGTAAAATAATAATAAAAAAAAAGTGATGTCTATTTATTATTTTTGTAGTTAAATTTTGAGATTGATAAATGTTAACTCAAAAAGTTGTTGTAAATATTGATGGTGATGAATTAATAAGAGCTAAAAGTGTCCCATATATGGTTGGGTATATTTTATTTTATACATAATTTTGGAGATTATACTATATTATTTTACTTAATACATTTTTTTTTTCTTTGAGTACATTTCATTTTTCTTACTTACTTCCATATAAACAATATCTTTATTGTCTACGGGCAATGATACTTAATTCTTTATAAAAACAATTATAAAAATTCACTCGTACTCAAAGTATATTTCACAATCTTTTGTCTACTCTCTAAAGAGAAATAAATGGATATTAAACTGACCTCAATCCATTTTTTTTCACTTTAAAAGCTTTCATGATTTAACTTCAACTTGTGAATCAGGGTGTAATAGCCAAGAAAAAAAATAGCTAATTTATTTGGTAAATTTATTTTTTTAAAACATACTACACATATATATTTTTAAAAATCAAATGTATAACATTCTAACTTTATTTTAGAATATCAATTTATTTTATGTAAATGCCTCTTTTTTAAGGATAGTAAAATAAAATGATAAATTTCACGTGCATGGCACGTGGATGCACGTGTTATAAACTAATGCAATCTAAAGGAAGGAAAATACTCCATAATATGGTTAAATTTCTATCTTAAAAGGTCCCTCAATTGGAGAGTTATGAGTTGTTCCCATTGTTTTATTCGATGTGTTGTTGGGTGTCTTGACGGTTGAGTGTCTTGACCCGGTATATATATATTAAGATAATAATGTTTTTTAGATTTATAATAATTCAAATGCCTAATTAGATCTTTTTACTTATCCAAATTTATTAATCACTTTTGTGAATTAACTACTAATAATTAGGAAAAAAATCAATTGATACCCAAAACTTTGACATCTTGTGCCAACGCCAACAAATCTACATAAAAATGGAGTTACATCTGACTTGTGGTGTTTGTTTTGTTTTAAATATCGTGAGACTACTATGTATCTATTTTGGATTTGCAAGGTGAACGAAGACCTTTTGGTCTCATTTTTTCACTCCTAATGTGACCTCTAATGTATGTTGTAGGAATAATAGGCTAACGCTTGATCGTTATGAATGGTTTCAAGAAAATGGCAAGGCTCATATGATGAACCTCTTTTAGGTGATGCTTTGGCGGTTTTGGAAGTATCGTAATTGTTGGGTTTTTAGGGGTCCTGAGATCTCAATCCCGATATTGACAAAACACATTGCAAATTTTTTGCATGAGTTCACCTCGAGCGAGGGGGTTGTAATGACGAGCACCCGATCCCGATATAGTGGTTGGTCGCACCTCCAGTGCTAGGTTGGGTTCCACCTGATGCTCCGTTCCGATCTCTAACATGTGATGTCAGGTTGTGGTTGGCCAACTCGATGTTTAGATGTTGGAGATGAAAGCGATTGAGGCTGGGCTGTTGGGGATTTTTGTCTCTAGCTCATTGGTCGGTTGTCGTCCAGTGTGATTGCCTCAAAGTTATTCGTCTTCTAAATTAGGAGAAAAAGAATCTGACGACAATTAAATCTCTAACCTGCGAAGGGCTTCATCAAGTATCGATTTCAAATGTTCGGATCTTTCAACACATCTGTCACCCTCAAAATAGCGTTGCTAATGGCATTGCTTGGTGGGCTATGTCTGAGGGTCGCACTCAGGGATGTCATTCCAATTTTTCGTCCTGAGTTACTTTTGCTTGTTGAGAACGACCAACAATCTTCTATTTCTATTTATGGTTAATGTTGTTTGCCTTTGTAAAAAAAAAAAAAAAAAAAAAAAACTCCGCATGATGTATCAAATTTTCACTCTTAAATTTCAATTTCAATGATTCAAACCTTCAACATAAACATGTATTGCAATTAGAGATGTCTATGGAGCAGGTCGGGGTCGGGCAATGCTTTCCCCGTCCCGTCCACCAATCCCATTATCGTCCCTGCAAAATTTCCAATTTAATTTTGCATTAATTTTTCTCGTTTCTTTTTTCCTTTTAATTTATTATAAATCAATTTTGTTTTCAAATGCTTTAGATTTAAAATTGGATAATTTAAATCCTAATAAAAATAATTTTCGAGATCATAGCCACCATAATTTTCAAAAGTTAAATTATAAAATATCATAATAAAAGCAAAAATATTAACAATCCATAGTTTGAATAGTAAAGAAGTCTTCAATTTCAAATACTAACAACGCAATCTTACTTAAATATTACAATCAACCTTAGTGTCAAAAGTAAAAAAGACTTTAATTTTAAATACTAACACAACATAGTATAGTCAAAGCGAGCATAGCTCAGCTGACATATGTATGAGTTAACGACCACGAGATTTGTGGTTCGAATCCCCCCACCCCAATGTACTAAAAAAAAAACACAACATAAATATAACTTAAATATTTAAGTTAATATATATATATATATATATATATATATATCCTACTATATCTAAAAGTGGCTTAAGGGGATAAACTTTTTGCCCTCTCATATTTTGATTGTATGTTTTGCCCATTAATGATTATATATTTATCAATAGATTGTATCATCTTGCTCAAAAAAAAAAAAAAAAAATAGATTGTATCATCTGTCTCTTTGCATCCTTACCTTCATTATTGTGTTTAATTGATTATTTGTCTCTTTGCATTCTTACATTTCTTTATTGTGTTTAATTGTGATTTTTTTTTTTTTGAAAAACAATGATGGAGGAAGCATCAAGATTAATTACCGAGTTGTTTCTAAAAAAATATTAATTACCGAGTTTATAAATAAGTATATTCCGTTATTAATTTGGAAGACTTTTGCAACCTTCATCAAAACAGTCCCTATGAATTCAGATTGTTGCAATCAATGTATTGACGTTTAAAAGATGTTTCATCTACTCCCAAATATTCATAATATATATATATATGCATAATAAGATTTTTTTATCATCAATGAAAATGGACAAATACACAATGCACAAGGAGATTCTTATTCTCATTATAGTTATCACCGTTCTTAATCAGAGAGGAACATGTTGCAAGTTGCAACATATAATGTCCCATTTTGAGCTCTGCTTGGAATCCATTTTTTACTCAGTGATTTTTTAATGAACTCATTTCATTCTCAATTAGTGGATCCAGTGCCATCACACAATAATGTTGCTTGAAGATTGTAAGACATTGAAGCGACAATGATGAGTGAGAGGAATGTAGTTATTGGGGTGAGCAGCAACGTAAAGAATGGAGAAGTCGACAACAACGAGCAACAAGCACGGAAATGGTGGAGCGATATTCTCAGTGCAAGAAGAGGGCGATAAGATAACAAACTTCATAAGAGGGAGTGAGGGGAAGGTACGTGGAGGCGGTGAAGGAAGGTGGGGTGGAGCTGGGGGCGAATCCAGAAATTTATGTCAGAGGGGGCACAATTCAAATAAAGTTAAATTACAAGTTTAGTCTTAAATTCCGTATTTGTGTGTATATGATCCATAAACTTTAAAACATACTTAATAGGTCTCTAAACTTTAAATTTTGTATCTAACAAATCCATAACTTTTTTATTTTTTATCCAATAGAAACATATTCTAAATTTTAAAAAGTTAATTGTTTTATTAAACATAAATTTTTATTTTGTGTTAGGTCCTCAACTTATTCCACATTTTTTAAAAAACCATATCTATTAGATAAAATATAAAACTTTAAAGTTCAATGCGATATAAAATTAAATCTCTCTATAATAGAACAACTATTTAAAAAAAAAAAATAATAACAAAATTCAAAGCTCATAAATCTATTATACATCGTTTAAGGATTTATTGAACACAAAATTAAAAAATTAAAAATCTACCAGACAATTAAACTTCAGGGATCTATTAGACATAATTTACTGAGATCGAATTCGAGCCCCAAAGGGCATAGCAAATTGGAGGTGTACCCCATGACCAACATTCCATCATCTGAAGATTAAGTAAATTTTGCATTTCTTTGTATAAATATAAAACCCAATTCAATTTAATTCTACATTTTTATTTACAGATATACAAACTAAATAATTCGAAGGGGCACGTGCCCCCGGACCCCTACATGCATCGGCCCCTGGGTGGAGCTATAAATTGTAGTTTTTTTTTTTTTTTTTTTTTTTTTGTAATTGTATTTTAAAAAAATAATTTTTATTTTATTTATAATATATTTTAAAATAAATGAAGTGGATTGAGAATGGGCTATCTGAAATAAAAAGAAAAAAAAGAAAAAATAGAAATCAATTTGTAATTTATTTTAAAATAGTAAATTCCAATTCGATTATAAATCAATAAACTGACATTTGAATAATTTTAAAATCTTAGCATCATTCAACATCATATTTTAGCTGTGAAACAGCTAAAAAGTATAACAAAACATTAATTAAAATAATATGCATTAACTTCAAATTTACTTGGTTTATTCAAATTTCAAAATAAAAAACTAAAAATTTCTAATCATGATTCAAATTCTTTCTATAAAAATTATAAATATAATGATTTGATTTTGACATTTACTCTGAATTCATTGTGATTATTTAAATTCAATTATTGTTTTTTTTTAAATTACTCTATTTAAATTCCAATAAACTCAAATTGGGTAATTCAACTTAAAAAATATATATATAAAAGTATAGGATGATTCAAATCCATACGATAATAATTTATGCGGTGATTATTTGTTGATACAAATTAAAAATCTAACGAGGATATAAAAAAAAAACATGAATTAATTCTTACTCTTTTTATTTTAAATTATATTATGCCACAATTGAAATATCTCTAATAGAGATTCTTATTACCTCTAATTTTTATCCATTCATTTCTTTAAAAAAATATTGAATATAAAAAATTTAAAATTAATTATATATTTAAAATCATTACATATGTGGGTGTAAACCAACATTTTCTGTTTTATAAAATTAAATTAAAACTATCTTATTAATTTTATGTTTTTATTTTAAAATTACAAAATTCTACCTGCATCGCACATGTTGTTTATTAGTATATATAAATATTCGGAGCAAAGCATGTATCCAAGGCAGGGACAAATATGCTATTACGCCCCGTTTAGCCAACGGGGCGAAAATGATCATACTCCCTACAATATTTTTTTCGTTCCACATGAGTTAAATGGACATCTTGATTGAATCTTCATTTTTTTGGTTAAAGTTTTTTACCATTTTTTTTCCAATAAAAAAACAATAATATTTTAAAACTCCTTAATTTCAAAAAAAAAAAAAAAAAGAAAAAAACAAGCCATAAATAAAATTGACCTAGATAACGCATACTATCAATCAGTAAACAAATATTTCAAAACTCACCAATTTTAAAATACAACTTTCATTTTCATTTTTATTTTTTTTTCTTTCAAGTTCCATCAATTTCATATATAACATGTGTTTTATAATTCATTATATATGAATAATAATATTTTTTTTACTATTTTTTATATAAAAATTTATTAGAAAATACATTTTTTTTATTAGAAAATAAAAATTACAATGAAGATTCAATTAGATAAAAAAAAAAAAAAACAAATTAGAGTGAAAACTTATACAAATGGTCAAATTTAGGGATATAAATAAATTTGAAGAATAATTAAATAATATATTTTTTTTAGAGTGAAAACTTATACAAATGGTCAAATTTAGGGATATAAATAAATTTGGAAGAATAATTAAATTAAAACCCAGTTTGTAAAATAAAATAAAAAAAATAAAAGAAAGAGGAACTCTAAACCCTTCCCATCTCACTTTGATTTTTTCTTAAAAAAAAAAAAAAAAGAAAAAGCAAAACCCTTTCATCTTCTTCTTCATTCTTCAGCTCAGTGTCGCCGCCCAACGCCTCCCGCACGCCCCACCTCCCTCGACCAAGTCTCGCCGTCGTCTCTGTTTGCCGGTCACTGGTGGTTCTTCACGCCGCCAGCCGCAACGAGCAGGTGAGTTTTCCTTCCGTTCTTCCATTCTCGTTCCCCCCCGACTTGTTTGACTCCGACCCTCATTATCCACCCGTTTTCGACTTTACATTCGCAGATTCAAGGGCGTTTGGCCACTGTCCAGCAAGGGATCAATTTTTCGGGGTGATTTTTTTGTTGTTGTTGGTAACATTTGTCTCCTAAGGCTTTTGAATTCGTTGGATGCTTTGAGAATTATTTCTAACGACGATTTCTCCCCTGGACAGTTCTGAATTGGGTAATTTAAATCTTTGAGCATTGTTGAGAGAGCATTCTGTTGGGTAAATTTCCTATGCATACTTGGTTTCAATAAATTTGTGTGGCATGGTTTAGAGCCCAAAAAGTTTAGTGCTAATTTCCAGGTCTCTAACAAAGCTCCAATGGCGTACGAAGGAGGCAACCTCAAGTCTAACTCCATTAATGGGTTTCAATGCTACACCGTAGCATCCCAACAACGGTCTGTTGCTTCTTGGCTCAATCCTAAAAAGCTGCGAGCACTGCGCAAAGACACGGGTGGGTGACTAGCTTTCTTTTTCCCAGTTCTCTCCAAATTTTTTTTATCATCTTGTCTTAGTGGAAAACACGCTTTATTTAACTTCTAACTCAAATCTTGCTTCATTAGCCTCTATTGGACAATTTGCTTTATGGGAAGTTCATATTATAGACTTCTACTTCAATGAAGTTTTGTTTCTTGTAGAAAAAACTATTGTTAAATGAAAATATGCTTGATAGATTAATTGCTTATTTTTTTTGATACAAGACACAAAACTATTGCTTATTGAGCCAATTAGAAGGGAATAGTGACGATTCTATAATGCACAATGTCACACTCACACTCCCTTGTTCTTATATTGGGTTTGACCATTATCTAATTTGACAATCAATTCTCTTAGGGGGCGTTTGGGGCACCAACTTGAAGTTGGGTGGACTGGGTTATTATAACCCGGTCTACGTTTGACCCACTGCCTATTATAACCCACATCAATAAAGTAACTATACAGACTTCAATAGTATTTACTATTCACAACTATTATAACCACTGATTATAATAACCCACTCAGTGTCCCAAACAGCCCCTTAGGGTTTCTATCTTTTTCATCCAGTTCCTCCCATCTTCAAGTGTTTATTGGAGTTAGTTATAGGATTTATCTTTCTGTAATTGGAGTACATAATGAGATTTTTCTTTAGTTGCATTGTGTTAAAAAAATGTTTTTTTGAATCTTAATCGTTGCTCTTTTCACCCTTGTCATTTACATTCTTCTGCTGTCTGTTACTAAACAGTCTTTTATATATGCATACAATGTGCCCAAGTATGTAGTTTGTGTTTGTTTGTGTATTTTTCTGTAGATTACATGGAAAACCGAGAATGTAGTTTTCCCCTATAATGGTAGCCAAGGTTTTCCTTGTTCAGTCAAAGCGTTATAGGGGATTGGCCATACAAGTGTATGGTTTTATCTTGGCCTTGTGTTGTAACAACTGTGTTTTTCCATCCTATTTTCTGGCATGGTGGATTGGCTGGTCTGTGATCAACGGGAAATTTATGTCTTGGGAGTTGAACAAGCAGGAATCTTTGTGATCTTGATTATTGCTTTCTTGTCGATTTAGTACTGGTGCGCTGGGTTCTGTGGTTTCTTGCTTTGAATTACTCTATGTATAATATTTGTTGCACATGTAACATGATTTTCTGCACTATTTACGTAGGCTTTACCAATAGTTTCTTTATGATACATTCCTTCCCCAGCGTTCTGCTGCCGCATCGCCCTCTTGTGAAGACAATGGCTTATTTTTGTGTTTTCCATCATCCATTGCTGTTTAATTTCATTTGTTGATGTGTCAGATTACACGTCAAGGGTGGAGTTGGTTCAGGATTTGAGGTTTGACATTGCAACAAGCAAAATAAAAGCAACCCCTGATGGAGAGTTTCTAATAGCATCAGGTGATTTTTCTTCAATGAAAAGTTTGTTTCTTGGGGAAAAAAATAGCATCAGGTTATTTTAAGCAAGCTAACATTAGTATCAGTAAGACAGTAATCAGTAAGAAGATTCATAAGAACTACTGATTTTTGCTTGTATCTATTGTTACTTATATATAGTTTTAAATAGGTATCTATCCGCCGCAAGTTAAAGTATATGAGCTGAGGGAACTGTCAATGAAGTTCAAAAGACACTTTGATTCAGAGATAATCGACTTCCAGGTAAATTTTATGTCGGGGAGCTCTGGGTTGGGTTGGGAAGGTGTTCTATATAGTCTATTCTGTAAGGTAGCATGGAATTGGTTACATTTTCATTTTTTAAACAAGAAACGAACCTTTTCATTGAATAAATGAAAAGAGACTAATGCTCAAAAGATACAAACTCCACTAGGGAGTGAGTAGAAACTAGAAATAAACAAACAAAATACAGAGGGGAAATAAATGCATCCCAATTCAGAAACTAACCAGCAAAGAACTTGGAAAGAGAACACCAATCTTGTCGACTCAAATCAATCGAGTCAAGGAAGACTCTGAAATTTCTGACCATCCAAAGAACCAAAGGTAGAGCTATAAACGTGAATAACCATAAAAAGTGAGGTTGCGAAATCAATAAAATCCCAAGAAAAAGCTGATGAATAATATCCTTCTAACTTGGAGGAGAAAACCTATGAAACTTTGATACGTGAAATAGCGAGTGAGCCAACCTTCAAAGAAGAATCCCAAGACCAAAACACATACCAGAATGACCAAAAAAACCAACATTTGCCCAACTAGTGACTTTTGGAAACCAAATGGACTAAAGAAACTCTTGACAAATGAGCCAAACTTTGTTTTGAGAATAAGAACAATGATAGGGAAATGGAGTTGTGGAGATATCTTTAAACTGATTCTCTATGAGTGAACCCCCAGCCCACTAGTAATCCAGAACATCTTCAAACCCTGAAGACAATTAACACGTATCTTCGGATAAAAATGAAGGAATCTTGCGCATCTGAAGGCCACTCATCTCAATTAGAGATGAAAATTCTTTTGCCTTTCTTTACCCAAAATAAGGGTTCATTTGAACTAGAAGTGGTGAAAAACCCTGCATTCTGATACATCTTTGCAACCTCCACTGTGGGGTGGTAATTGCAGGCAGGGTAGATTGAAATTCGGGCAAGGACAACTTTGGGGTGGTGATTGCAGAATGGTGAATGGCCTCATAGTTTTTAAGGAAATCCCTGAGCATTTCCCAGAATGTGAGCTATCCCAGTTTGAAACCAGTAGGCACTTGGATTAACTTCCTTCCTCCTGAGGGTGGCCATACAACACAAACAATGTGCCCTAAAGGACTTTAGTTTAGAGAGACGAGAAGTACCATGTTCATCCCTTTCTTGTTTGAACTTTGAAAAAATGCGCTTTTCTAGGGTGTTGCAAAAGATCAACCAATGAACCTCCATCGCAAATGGGAAAGACAGAGAGGAATCACCTGATTATTCTTCATGTGATCATGTCTTTAACAAAAAACTTGTCATCTTCATGCCAAATGCTAAAATATTGTTACCAATGCAACAACTTCTTTCTTCCATTTTAAAAAAGATACATGGGCTAGTCTCTATAGGTCTTGACCTCAACGAAATCAACTTAAAAAATGTAAAAATCAGACGAAAGAAACTAACCTGTGAAATAACAAACGGATGAGATGCTAAAGAAAATCACTAAAATTTGGATCGGTTAATGGCGGCTGGAGGCTGAGCATTAGGGAAAGGGAGGAGAGAGGAGTGAGGAGAGAGCATGGGGGGAGGGGGGCTGAGCTAGGCTATATTTGTAAGATTATTTCTTTTTATTAAACTTGAAGTCTCTTTTATTTGGTTAATTTTTTATTAAAAACTAGAAACAGAAGCATATCTGTTCTTCCCAACAAGTAGCGGGCTTATTATCATTTTGAATAATGCGATCTTTATGCAATTTGAGTATATGACTCTTGTATGTTCTAATATCATTTTTTTTGAGTATAGGACTATTATTGATGCGTGTGGCTTCTTATTGAAAAAAGTATTATTTATGCACGTGAAGAGTATGTGCGGAGGTGAATTGAATGGAATTTATGCTGTATGGAAGGAAGCAAGAAATTAGCACTTACATTTTTCGAAATGCTTGTAACTAATACTCTTGTAGTGTAACTTTATACGGAGTTGTACTACTCTTGAGATAGACATTGATTCCCTGTAGATAAAACTAGTGGTTCTTGTAGACTGAAATCCCAGTTGGCCTTTGAAGTATTCTCCAATTTCAAACCGTTTGGGAGGGGACTGGATGCATAGTGGTTGATGTTTTTTATAAAATAAAATTAATTCCATTGACATTTATATATATATAATATACGAGAATTTCCATGGACATGAAAGAACAAAACAAGAGGGCCACCCAAAAATAGTTTTTAAAAATTTGCTTAATTGTTCTTCAGCGCTTATTTCTGTTTGAGGAAATATAACTGAATATTTTATTTTCTTTCTGCTTTAAATTAGTTAAATATCACCCAATTATCCTTTTTATCTTTTGTGCGCTTGTTTTCCCCCCTTTTGGAATGGATCTGAAGGTGGGGATGGAAGACAGGTTCAATATTTGATGAGGCCTTGTTTTTATTTTTTTAGAATTTTGAAATACTAACCGAGTTTAATGTGTTTTTTTCTTTCTTTCTTTCTAATATAGATACTGGATGATGACTACTCAAAGCTAGCATTTATGTGTGCTGATCGTTCTATTGTTCTCCATGCTAAATATGGAAAACATCATAGTTTGCGGCTACCAAGGTTACTTTCTTATGGTTTATAGAACTCCCCTTCTTGCTTTGTTTTAAGGGTTTGATAATTTCAAATTTTCCCGATTTTGTTGTAAATTAGCTCGTATCGCGTTACAAGTTTATTTTTTTGAATAAGAGACATTTTTTTGAATAAGAGACAATATTATTAACAAAGAATGCAAAAGGATACAGAAGACTAAACCCTTGCCAAAAGAGCTGAACTGGCACATGTAACCTCCAAATCAAGATTAATTAAAAGAACACTGTGATTACCAAAAGATTCTTGTGATTGGGTTCCTTTTATAAACAAGAAGCATGGCTTGATCAGTGACCCGTTCCATTCTAAAGTAGAAACTAGGTCCAAAATCCATCAAGAACACTCTCAATCCCTCGGAGTATCCTCTAGAACCCCATTCTCGAAGGAGAACATCACCGCATTAGAACAAAGATCTTGGAAGCTTGCTGCAGGGTGAGCCTAAGACCAGTAGTTGGATTAAAGTTGTTTCATAGCTCTTAGAAAAGATGCCAGCTTTGCCAAAAAAGCCAACGAGTTTAGATATCTGCAAGTTGCCTGAAAAGGAGCACCAATTCACTAAGTCTTGGAGTATGGAGGCTTTTAAAACTATTGCAAAGCCATTTAATGAAGCAAATGGCAGAATGCATGAAAAGGCTCAAGACTCCGTGAACTTTTGAATTCGTGCTCTTATCTAATTTTTCCTTTCCAACCTCCTCAAGCATTATCTCTCAATTTTTAGAATCTCTAACAAGGTGGATCTTATTTTTTATTTTTTAGTGCAAGAGACCTTCTCTGTAGGGCAGCGGGGCTGGCTTACCTAGTGAATTGGAGGATCGTCATTCTTCTCCTTGGAGAGGGATGGCTTGGGATTGGTAGTTTTCACTAGAGGAACGTATCTCTTCTTGCTAAGCGAGGGTGGAATTCTTCATGCCTTTTAATTGTGAAGAGTTAAATCTCGGTCTCTCTCAGGAGGATGGACTTTAGGGTTCTGTAGGTGTATGAGTGATTATAGCTCGTGGAAGGCTAGTTTTTGTAGCTTTCTCATGGTCTTCCTTGAATAGGTATATTTGTAATTTTGATCTTTTAATGATTTCCACCAATGTAGGAATCTTTTGTTCCGCCTTTGATTTTGTCAGGCTCCTCGTGCCTTGTAAAATTATTTTATCAATAAAATAGATTCTTATTTATAGAAAGATAGTCAGATTCTAGATGTGGCTACTACATATTGACCTTGCTGTAGTTCCTTGGTTTCACTTTTCTTGTGGTTTATGAATGACTAAACTCTAATATTTTTTTATCTATGCCATCAACAGGATGGGAAGGAATTTTGAATTTGATAACTGGTCTGCTGACTTGCTTTGTGCTGCATCCTCTCCAGATGTGTACAGAATCAGTTTGCAACAGGTTTTAGTTGTTTTTTTCCTTAGAATTTATTTTTTTGAAGTCAATGTAAATTGGACTTCGTTAGATTTTCTAGATTCATTTAGGATGCATAGGAAAATTCCATGAAATGTTGTCCCAACAATACAGTACTATTGTCCTTTTCATCTAACTTTTTTTTGAAGTAATCTAACTTTTAATTAACTCTTATTCGTGTTAATCGTCCTCCAGAAGTCCCAATTTTTTTTTAGTGGGTTTTATGTTCCACGAAGGTCTGATCATGCTTTAAGTAGAAGATTATAGAATGCTTTCTTTTTCATTTCTCTTTTTGAATGAAGAATATAACCCTAAAATAAAGAAATACCAATGATACCAAGCATATAAAAGGTCAGTGAAAGAAAGAAAAAAGGGAAAACCCGAAAAAAAGATTATTGAGGAAAGGATGGTAATATGTATGGATAAAGCCTATTGAGGAAAGTTAAAAGCCTTGAAACAAAACCTGAAGTCTTGGAATCGGTAGGTGTTTGGAGATATTAAGCTCAAGAAACAAGAGTTGATTAGTAGAATTAACGTGATTGATGGGTTGGAGGAGTGTAGTCAACTGAATGAAGGCCTTCTTGCCGAGCGTTTAGCTCTCAAAGTGGCTTTAGCGGAGCTGGTTAAGAAAGAAACCATAAGTTGGAGACAGAAAGCTAAGGTGAAGTGGGTCAAGGAAGGGGACTGCAATTCTGCTTATTTCCATAGAGTGGCTAGTAGCAGAAGAAGTAAGAATTTTATTGGTCCCTTGGTCTCTGAGAATGGGCGCCTGATTAAAGCAGAGGATGAGGTGGTGGAGGAGGTTGTGTCCTTCTTTTCTAGCTTGTATGCTCCTGTGGTGGTTCCTAAGCCCTTTGTTGAAGGTGTGGATTGGAGCCCTATTTCGGTGGACAAAAGGGATATGTTGGAGGGTCCATTCTCCTTGGAAGAGATAATTCTTAAATTTAGGAGAATAATAATCTCTTATTAGACATGTGGAATCCTAGGTCTTCTTATATAGGAGAAAGACCTAATACAATAAGGAAAGTAAAAGACCTAATACAATAAGGAAAGTAAAAGATCTAATACAATAAGGAAAAATAAAATAAAGTCAATAAAGACTAAATATTAATTAATATCTACATAATTATAAATACTAGAATTTCTAACACTCCCCCTCAAGCTGGTTTAAAGATGTCTTCCATAGCCAGCTTGTCAATCAATTTATCGAATTGCTTCTTCGGAAGCCCCTTAGTTAGTACATCAGCAATTTGCTCTGTCGTCGGAAGATAAGGAATACATATTGCACCTGTATCAATCTTTTCTTTAATAAAATGTTTGTCAACCTCAATATGTTTAGTTCTATCATGTAGAACTGGATTATGCGCTATAGATATGGCAGCCTTATTATCACAATAAATTTGTATAGGTTTAGTCTGAGAAAACTTCAGTTCTTCTAGTATCCTTTTGATCCATATGCCTTCACAAATACCATGCGCTAAAGCTCTAAACTCTGCTTCAGCGCTACTCCTGGCCACTGCATTTTGTTTTTTACTTCTCCAAGTAACCAGGTTCCCACCAACAAAAGAACAATAACCAGAAGTAGATCTTCTATCTGTAATACTTCCTGCCCAATCTGCATCAGTATAAACTTCTACTTGGGAGTGATTATGTTTTTGGAATAAAATACCTTTTCCAGGAGTCCCTTTTAGATACCTCAAAATTCTGTAAACAGCATCAAAATGAGTTGGTCCTGGTGCATGCATAAACTGACTTACCATGCTTACGGCATATGCAATATCAGGGCGTGTATGAGATAGATAAATTAATCTTCCAACAAGTCTCTGGTACCGTTCCTTGTTCTTTATTTCTTCTACTTTTGCTACTTCTAGCTTTAGATTAGGTTCAACAGGAGTTTCTGCTACCTTGCAACCAAGTAATCCGGTATCCTTGAGTAAGTCGAGGACATACTTTCTTTGATTAACAAAGATACCTTTCCTCGATCTTGCAAATTCCATCCCTAAAAAATATTTCAGCGGTCCCAGGTCCTTGATCTGAAACTCACTTGCAAGATTTTTCTTGAGATCAACTAGACCAACTTCATCATCACCTGTGAGAATAATATCATCTACATAGACAATCAAAATTGAGATTTTATTATTCTCAGAGTGTTTATAAAATATAGTATGATCTGCTTGACTTTGAAGAAATCCATAGCTACACACAACTTTTCCAAAACGCTCAAACCAAGCTCTCGGAGACTGTTTAAGACCATAAAGGGTTTTCTTTAATTTGCAAATTTTACTCCACCCGAATTCTTTTTCAAAACCTGGTGGTAAGCTCATAAAAACCTCCTCCTCAAGATCGCCATTTAGAAAGGCATTTTTCACGTCGAGTTGATAAAGAGGCCAATCTGAATTTACTGCAAGAGACAAAAGAACTCTAATAGAGTTGATTTTAGCAACAGGGGCAAACGTTTCCTCATAATCAATCCCATATGTTTGAGTGAAACCTTTAGCTACCAGTCTGGCCTTATATCTCTCAATACTACCATCTGCATTACATTTTATGGTGAACACCCATTTACAGCCCACTGATTTCTTATTTTTTGGCAATTCTACTATTTCCCAAGTCCCATTTTGTTTTAGAGCATTCATCTCCTCCATAACTGCTACTTTCCAAATTGGATCTTCTAAGGCCTCATGTATATTCCTTGGAACAAACAAGTCATCTATCCTAGAAGTGAAAACTTTATGACTATTTGACAAATTTTGATATGACATGTAATTTGCAATAGGATATTTGGTACAAGTTCGAATACCTTTTCTAATGGCTATGGGAACATCAAGATCAGACACAATTGGCAAAGTATTTTGAATAATTGAAGAAGTAGGAACGAAGGAAGGATTACCAAGATTTTCAGTTTCATTCGTCGGAGTCTCAGATTGGCTCTGCGAAGGATCAACTATCTGGTCTTGGTTACTCTGATTGAATTTTCTTCTAGTATAAAACTGTAACTCGGGAACTTGATCAATATGATCATTTTGTAGTATTTCTCCCCCTGATTGAGAAGATTCTATACTTGGCATCGAAGGACTAGTAACATCAGGAAAAATAAGACTAGGAAGACAAGTAGAAACATCCCAGAAGTTATCTTCCAAAATTGCTTTCTCCCCCTGAAGAGAACTTTGGGTAAAATATGGTTGATTTTCTAAAAAAGACACATCCATGCTCACAAAAAGTTTTTTTGTCTGAGGATCAAAACACTTATAACCTTTTTTATTTGAAGAGTAACCCAAGAAAATACATTTAACAGCTCTATGATCAAGTTTTGATCGAAAGTGACTAGGTATATGAACATAAGTAGTACACCCAAAAACTTTGAGAGGTAAATCAGAATATATGCGAGATGTTGGAAAAATATGTTTAAAGCAGTCAAGTGGAGTTTTAAAATTCAAGATCTTACTAGGCATCCTATTTATTAGATAAGTAGCCGTGAGAACTGCTTCACCCCATAAATATTTTGGAACATGCATGGAACACATTATAGCCCGAGCTACTTCAAGTAAATGCCTATTTTTCCTTTCAGCAATCCCATTCTGCTGAGGAGTATCCCGACAAGTAGACTGATGAACAATACCTTTATCTTTCAAAAAATCACCAAAAACTTCATTAAAGTACTCTGTTCCATTATCAGAGTGTAAAATACAAATTTTGGTTTGAAATTGGGTTTCAATCATATTGTAAAAACTTTTAAAAATATCTTTCACCTCAGATTTTTTTTCCATTAAAAAAACCCAAGATAGACGAGTATGATCATCAATAAAAGTCACAAACCACCTTTTTCCACTATGAGTCCTAATTTTAGAAGCACCCCAAACATCACTATGAATTAAATAAAAAGGTTTGGAAGCTTTGTAAGGTTTTGGTAAATATGTGGAACGATGATTTTTTGCAAAAATGCAACTTTCACAATTAAAAGAGGAACAATCAATTCCCTTAAATAAGTTTGGAAATAAATGTTTGAGGTAAGGAAAACTTGGATGTCCTAGTCTATGATGCCAAATCATAATTTGTTCATTAACAGGAAGAGAACTAATACTACTGAGACCCTGAGTTATTTTATTGCTAAAAGAACCTTCACTAAAGTAGTAGAGGCCATCAAACATCCTAGCAGTGCCAATCGTCTTCTCCGATTCCTGATCCTGAAAAACACAGTGAGACTCAAAGAATATAACACGACAGTTAGAGTCTCTAGAAAGTTTCGAGACAGATAAAAGGTTACAGGCTAATTTTGGAACATGAGGACAGACTGGAGGGAGATATTTTCAGTCAATTTAATAGTTCCTTTTCCTGCAATAGAAGAAAAACTGCCATCTGCAATTCGAATCTTTTCATTAGAATACGAAGGAGAGTATGAGTCAAAAAAATGAGAAGAACTAGTCATATGATCCGAAGCTCCGGAATCAATAATCCACGGAGAAGAAGTGTGACTAGAGAAAACTTGAGGATAACTCTCTGTTTGTGCCAATGAAACACAAGAATTATTAGATGATAAATTGGTTGGTAGCAATTTAAAGATTTGATGAATTTGCTCATTTGTCATTGTATCAAATCGTGAGTTAATGGGAAATAATAAATATAAATCAAAATTGAACCAAACCAAGCAAATAACCACCGAACCTGACCGAATATTGCAGTAAACCAAACCAAATTGGATCGGTTCACAAACCCAACTTCATCTTCATCGCGTGAACAAAAAAGTGGGTGTAGAAGTGTGCTTGCGACAACGGCGGCTAGGGTTCCGGCCGTGGTGAAAGTGGCGGCTAGGATTTTAAAGAGCTAGGGTTTCCTGCTCTGATACCATCTTAAATTTAGGAGAATAATAATCTCTTATTAGACATGTGGAATCCTAGGTCTTCTTATATAGGAGAAAGACCTAATACAATAAGGAAAGTAAAAGACCTAATACAATAAGGAAAGTAAAAGATCTAATACAATAAGGAAAAATAAAATAAAGTCAATAAAGACTAAATATTAATTAATATCTACATAATTATAAATACTAGAATTTCTAACAATAATAAAGGTTATTTTTGAGTGCGATAGGAATAAGGCTCCAGGTCCGGACGACTTCTCTATGGCCTTTTTTCAGGATAATTGGAGTGGAGTGAAAGGGGATTTGGAGCGTGTGTTCAAGGAGTTTTTCGACACGGGCATCCTCGACAAGTCTATGAATGAAACTTTTGTATGTCTGATCCTTAAAAAAGATGGTGCTTTGAGAGTGAAGGACTTTAGACCCATTAGTTTGGTCACCAACACTTATAAGATTATCGCTAAAGTCCTGGCTGATAGGCTAAAAAAGGTTCTTCCTTCCACTATCTCGGAGACCCAGGGTGCCTTCATTGTTGGGCGCCAGATTTTGGACCAGATCCTCATCGCCAATGAGGCTATTGAGGATTATAGAGGAAGAGGGAAGGAAGGGGTTATCTTCAAGATTGATTTCGAGAAGGCTTACGATCACGTGGATTGGAATTTTATTGATAAGGTTCTTGTTAAGAAAGAGTTTGGCTCTAAGTGGCGGTCTTGGATTGGGACGTGCTTAAATTTTGTTATGTATTCCATTTTGATTAACGAGAATCCCAAAGGTAGGATCAAAGCTACTAGGGGTCTCCGTCAGGGTGATGCCCTTTTCTTTTCCTGCTTGTCGTGGACGTTTTGAGCAGAATTATCTCTAGAGGGGTGGAGGGCCGAATTCTAGAAGGCTTTGAGGTGGGTCGGGAAAGAGTTCCATTATCTCATCTTCAGTTTGCGGATGATACTATTTTCTTTTGCTCTGGCAAGGAAGAGTCTTTCTGGATCTTAATCCATATTCTGACTTTCTTTGAATCCATGTCTGGTTTAAAGATCAATAGGAGCAAATGTCAGATTATTGGCTTAAACTGTGATCCGGACAAAGTGGCTAGTTGGGCGGCCCTGGTCGGGTGTGAGGTTGGTCTCCTTCCCTCGTCCTATCTGGGTCTTCCGTTGGGCCATAGTCCTCGGACCATTCCGTTTTGGGAGCCGATGGTGGATAAGGTTCGTAAAAGATTGACGAGTTGGAAGAAGAAGTTCTGAAGGGGAGGGGAGAGGGGGGGGGGGGGGAAATCACTCTTATTCGGTTAGTTTTGAGTGGCATCCCCACTTATTTCCTATCTCTGTTTAGAGCTCCTTGTTCTGTGTGTAAGACTGTGGAGAAACTCATGATGGACTTTTTATGGGATGGGATTGAGGAAGGGAAAAAGGAGCACCTGGTGGGGTGGGATACTATCGGGAAACCGGTGAGCCTTGGGGGCCTTTAGTTGGGGAATTTAAATTACCGTAAAGCGTTGTTGGCAAATGACTTTGGCGTTTCCCTCTTGAAACAAACTCTCTGTGGCATAGGATCATTGGTAGTAAGCATGGTCCGTATCCCTTCGAGTGGGTCTCGGAGGGGATTAAAGGCACTTTCAAGAGCCCGTGGAAGGATATTTCTCTTGAGCTACCTTCTTTTTCTAGCCTTGTTCGGTTTTTTGTGGGAAATGAGAATGACACTTTCTTTTGGGAGGATCTGTGGGTGGGGGAGCGGGTTGTTCCATCTTTTGGACATGAAAAATCGGGTTGTGTCTGAGGTTGTCAGTTTTTCGGGGGCTCTCATTCTCTGTCTTTGGGTTTTCGACAGGCGCTCTCTGATAGAGAGACTTCAGAGGTTCTGGCTCTGCCGTCGCTTGTTGGGGATTGTGTTCTTTATTTGGGGAGAAGGGACATTCGTAGATGGTCTCCTAATCCGGCTGAGGGATTCTCTCGTGGGTCGCTCTTCCTTTGGTTTTTGGCTCCCTCTTCGGGGGGGGGGGGGGGGGGGGGGTGAGTCGATTTTTTCTGCCCTTTGAAAGGTGAAGGTTCCAAGGAAGGTCTTGTTTTTTATCTGGCAGGTTTTACATGGTAGGGTTAATACCTTGGACCGACTTGCGAGGAGGTCGTCCTCCCTTGTGGGCCCGTTTTGTTGCATCCTTTGTCGGAGGGCGGAGGAAGACTTGGATCACATCCTGTGGAACTGTGAGTTTGCTCGGTTCGTTTGAGATTCTTTTTTTGAGGTGTTTGGCTTCCTGTTAGCCAGGCCCAAGGACCTTAGGATGATGATCAAGGAGTTCCTTCTCCATCTGCCGTTTCGGGAGAAAGGAAAGTTTCTTTGGCAAGCGAGTGTGTGTGCTATCTTGTGGGATTTATGGGGCGAAATGAACAATAGGACTTTTAGAGGGGTGGAGACGAACCCGTGGGTCGTCTGGTCCTTCTTTATGGGCGTCGGTGACGCGTTTGTTTTGTAATTACTCGTTGAGTGTTATTAGTCTGGATTGGAGCCCCTTCTTATAGCGGGTTTTTTCCTTTCCTTGGGGCTGTTTTTTTATGCCCTTGTATTCTTTCATTTTTTCTCAATGAAAGTCCGGTATCTTTAAAAAAAAATGTATGGATAAAAATAAAAAACTAACTATAACTATTGACAATAACAAGGGTAAAATAGAAGTAAGGGGCCAGCCCAAAACTTCGTGTGTTGAAACTCCAATAGACTTTTTGTGTTTGCACCTGCACGTTGAGTATAAAGAGATTATGAAGTTAATATATTTATTATGATTTATGGTTTTCCAAGAATATTATTATGCGAGTTTCAAAGTCAAATTTCTGATGGTTTTACATATAAGTTTAGAAATAACCATTTGGTTTATTATAGGGGCGGTTTCTTCCATCTCTTAACACCGAATCCCCAGCAATAAATGTAGTTTCTCGAAGGTCAGTTTTCTCATTCTTGTTATCATACTGTTCTCATGTTAATTGATTTGATTTTCTTTATTGAGTAGTGAATCAAGTAGTTTCATTATCCAAGTTAACAATATGCTCAACAATTGCAGCAAGCTTCATGGGATAGTTGCTTGTGGGGGTGTTGATGGAGCTGTAGAATGTTTTGACACCAGAACAAAGTTATCTTCAATTGGTAGAATTGATGCTATTGCACCTACAGGAGATAAGGACCAGGTAAGTCGCCTTGTTGACCTTTGGTGAAATCTTGTTCTGGTAATAGGTTTATATGCACAATATGCTAACAACAGCGAGTGTTTGTTCCATTGTGAATAATTTCATACATTTGGACGTGATGGGTAGCATCTTTGTTTGTTGCATATGTTTTTAAATGACAGCTTCATTCTTTGTTTAGATAGACTTCACTGTCTTGTTCCGATGGTTGTTCTTTAAATAATACTAATTGATCTCAAAGAACTAAATTATCTCTAAGGGATGTGTGGATTATTTAAGAACATCACCATTCTCCTAGGTAACATTTGTTCTTTCTAGGATGTGTGCACTATCTTACAAAGGAAGGAAAAAAGAATTAGATTAGGTTAAATTACAAGTTTAGTCCCTAAACTTTCAAGTTTTTGTCTGTTTGGTCCGTGAACTTTAAAAAGTGTCTAATAGATCCTTAAACTTTCAGATTTGTGTCTATTTGGTCCCTGGACTTTAAAAAGTGTCTAATAGGTCCTTAAACTTTCAATTTTGTATCCAATAGGTCCTTGGATTCTCAATTTTGTGTCTAATAGGTCTTTGACATTTTCAACGTTTTTTTATCGCTCACGAATCTACTAGACACGGTCCTATTAGACATAAAATTGCATTTAATATCAGACACAAAATTGATATTTTGATAGTTCAGAGGCTTATTAGACATTTTTAAAGTTCAGGGACCAAATAGACGCAAACTTGAAAGTTTAGGAGCTGTTTGGGGCACTGAGTGGGTTAAAATGGTCGGTGGTTATAATAGTCCGTGGGTTATAATAGTTTGTGAATAGTAAACTATTGAAGTCGGTGCAGTTACTTTAGGGACTGTGAGTTATAATAGTCAGTGGGCCAAACGTGGACTAGGTTATAAATTTATAATAACCCAGTCCACCCAACTCCAAGTTGGTGTCCCAAACATCCCCTTAGGGACTAAATTTGTTTAGAGACCTATTAGACACAAACCTGAAAGTTTAGGGATTATCACGTGAAGTGTTGAAGTGAAGTTTTCCTTTCAAGTCCAACCTTGGTTTTTTTTTCTTGATAGATAAGATAACCTAAAGAATATTAATCTAGTTGCCTTTCATAAGAATTTTGACTAGGAGTTGATTCTTTGGCATTGGTGATACACATGAGTGATCCTTTTTTCCGTATGCATTTTTAATCAATTTAAGTACCTTGTAGGATTTTTTTTTTTTTTTTTTTTGATATCCGTGAGTGTCGGGACAAACTGCCTGACCCTACAACATTTGGCTGCCAAGGAAACCCGTAGGAAATTAATTCCTAGGTAGGTGGCCACCAAGGATTGAACCCATTCCCTCTAGGAGGGCATTGAAGTCCCAAGGCCCTTCTTGACCACTAGGCCAACCCTTAATGGTTACTTGTAGGAATTTTGGACTCTTAATACGTGGCTATGTGGTGTTTGTCCATGTCTCAGCGGATTCTACAACAATGCTGCTTTTTTATTTTTAAATCAAAGTTCTTTTTGTATAAAGAAATTGTTTCTTATAAAAAAATGAAGTTGTATGAATAAAATTGTTTTGCTTAATAAAGAATAGTTTTATCATTTGCGGTTTACATGTGTGGCTTTGGGATAGATTGAATCAAGGGTGCTTAATAAAGAATAGTTTTATCATTTGCGGTTTACTTGTGTGGCTTTGGGATAGATTGAATCAAGGGTTAGGAATTTTAAAATTTCGATCTTCTGCACTTTTTGGCAAAATTTTCAACTCTCAGGGTTTCAATGAGATCTCGTGCAGTAGTGAATGTTTAATCAATAATTTACTGAATATTATATTTTTGTTATTTAGGAGGTCACTGCATTAGCATTTGATGATATTGGTGGATTCCAAATGGCCGTTGGCAGCAGCTCAGGAAAGGTAAAGATTCATCTCCTAAGTTGTGGTGATTTTGGAATTTAAATCCTTATGACTTTCCTGGATATTGAATGATTGCATCAAATGTGAAAATCTAAATTAAGAATGGTGATGGAAGACTTGGATTGGACTTTTCCCACTCTTATCTTCTTTCTTATTGATGTATTATGGATGCAGAAGTGAACATGTTTTTGTCGGCTACTTTTTCTTACTTATTTATGGCCATTCTTTTGGGGCTTGTTACACGTCACTTTTGATATTACTTGGTAAATCTTATCTAATTGGGTTACATTTTTTTTAATTAAAAACAAGAATTTCTTTTCCATAAAGGGAGATAGAAAAAAGGAGTTGAGAAGTCCCCACCAAGCCAAGGGGATTACAAAAAAGCTTCCCAATTGGCATAAATATGAACAAAGAGTAATTACAAAAATCACTATTCACTAGAGATAGCACACCAACTGGAAGCAAAAACTCTTAACAATCTACCAAAAGGACTCAAGCTCTTCTCCTTGGAAAGTCCTAGTATTTCTTTCAAACTAGATTCTCCACAACAAATGAGCCAGTGCACTGAACCATATAGTCCTTGCTTTGCCTCTAAAATCCACCCCACACATCAGCTGGAAGCCTGGAACACGGCCTCTGGGCGTTTTAAAAGAAAGAACCATATAATTGGGGTACGTACATTGTTGATGGATGGATTTTCATCTTGATAGGAACCAGATAACTGAAATAGTATTGAAAGATAAAAGGATAAAAAACATTAATTCTCCACATGGAACCTTCATCTTCAGTATTCTCAAGCCTAAACCAACTATAAAACCAACTAAAACTATTCCTTCCTTCATCTCCTCACTTGGCCTATATTTATAAGTTTATAACCAACTCTTACCAACAAACTCCTTGTCCGATGACTAACATACCCTTAATATAATGATAATATAACTTCTACCCTAATCCTAATCAATCTCATTTAAGTAAAGGAAGGATAAGGAATCCAACCCTCCCATAGTTGAAGCAATCACAAAAAACTCCCCAATGTTGGGATGACTTGTGGCTGATGGATGGGGCCTTGAAGGTCTGTTTCCCTCACTTCTTTGCCATATAAAAAAAATAGGAACATTCGCTGATACGTGGGACTACGGTACGGTTCTCAATCATGGAACTTTCACCCTCGGAGACATCTAAAAGAGGTTGAAATTGATGAGTGGTCCATCCTCTCATTTGCTCTTGTAGGGATTGCTTTAAGTGCCATACATGACAGTTGGCAGTGGACTTTGGAGAAAGATGGTTGTTTCTCTTCAAAGTCTCTATCAAATAATCTTTCCTCAAAAGGTGCCTCGGAGAATTTGAAGCTTTATAATATCATTTGGGAAGGTATCTATCCCAAGAAGATTAAGTTTTTTATTTGGGAGATTAGCCATCAGTCTCAGTACAAAAGAGAATGCCTTGGAATGCCTTGGCTTTCCATCTCCCCCAATTGCTGTCCCATCTGCAAAGAAGGAGAGGAATCACACAACCACCTCTTTATTGGGTGCAAACAGGCTAATAGGTTTTGGAAACATTCCCTCTCGATTTTTGGTTAGCAAACTGCCCTCCCTTGAGAGATTGAAGCCCTTCTCTCCAGCACCCTTGAAGGTCATCCTTTCATGAAACAAAAGGCGGTTATATGGCTCAACATGGTCAAAGTGTTTCTATGGACCACTTGACTTCATTGTAACACTTTGATCTTCACAGATAAGAAACAAAACACTTGTGACTTTTTCACTTCAATTTCGTATTTAGCTATGAATTGGTGTAAATTGACTCCCCTTTTTGTGATTATAGTCTTACTTCTCTCACTACTAATTGGAGAAACTTTTTAACTTATGGATACTTTATATCCTTTCACTATATCAGTGAAGTTCTTTGTTTCATATAAAAAAACAAAGAACTCCCCAATGGATTTGAATTAAAAAAAAAGAGAATATACAACTGTCTTTACTTAGAGAAACACGGCCTAGCATTCAGATGAAGGAAACACTTCCCCCGAAAAATGCGAAATCCTTTGTTCTATCACCAAATTTTTTATGGCTCCTCTCATTCGATTGATAATATCCAAGTTTTCCTACTATAGTTTTTGAAAAGTAGTGCAGTACTGCAGTTTCATAATTTCTAGTAACTTCAAATATAAACTCTTAATTATATTATGATCTGATTGATTTTATCACATCACATGCAGGTTTTGATCTATGATTTGCGTTCATCAGATCCTATAAGAATCAAAGATCACATGTGAGTTTACCTTCTTTGATTAGATTTAGGACTTGTCCATCATGTACTGATTAAAATAATGTGATTATTTTGCAGGTACGACAGCCCAATTCTGGACATTAAGTGGCATAGCACTCTTAATTCTGAAAAACCAAAAATGATTACCACTGACAAGCACATTGTTAGGATTTGGGATCCAGATACTGTAAGAAATCTCTCCCATTACCTCTGTTTTTACAGTCTATTAAAGACAAAAGAATTAAATTTCAAGCAACATGCATTGAGCTAGGTGTAAATCTCTTTTCACTAAAGTTGACATGTCATCGACATCACAGTATTTCTGTCTACTTTTTTGCTTTATTAAAAAGATTTTAACTAGCAAGGGAAATGCTATATTAAGTTGTCCATAGTAATTGTGAGAGTTGAGACCCACTGTAATTGTGAGGGTTTAGGATTTAGGGAATGATGTATTTATAGGAGGGCCATCACCTCCTGTCTCACAACCTCATCGTTGTGGGACAAGTAAAAATGCACCTCTCCTCTCTCCCTCCCCCTTATATCATTTATTTCCTTATTTCCAAATAGTTTTATTATACTTTATATATTCAGAATTTTCCATATTTTTTCAAGATTCCATCAACATTGATACTTTCATCAATATTGTAAAATTTAATCAAATTTACATGTTCATATATGAATATTAAGATCACTTGGATTATTTTTTTTGAAGTAAGCAGAATTTTCATTGATAAAATGAAAAATTACACGCGCATCAACAACCTACGTTGGAAAGAAAACCTTCAAAACAGTTACATAAAACTAAATGTCTATAACCCATCTGCTAAAATGTTAACAACCTAAAGACCTAACAAAACAGCGCATGACATAAGTAAAAATCTGACTAACTAGAGACTTAGCAAAAAAATTGACAGATAGAATTTTATGAATAATATATATTACTTATATTATGGATAATAAAATTTTGAACACATGGTATATATATATATATATATATATATATATGTTTTTCATATCGTCATTAAAAATGATGCGTAATTAAGTTATAATTAAAGTCTCATCTATTATTACTTCAAGAAATTTATATCACTTTACGTGTTATCATGATTTTTGTTTTCTTTCAAAATTTCTATTTACATTTTTGGAAAATTAGAATCTCAATTTTTCCATCAGCATAAGTATTTCAAACCTTGATTAAAGATAAACGTCAGATTGCTTATCCCTTTTACCTTGTTGCCTCTTAAAGTAAATAAGTTTTCAAAATGAAAGTAATTACATATGTTTGAGAATGCTATGATTTATTGCTACTACGTCCTGGAAGATAAAGATGACTCTTTATGATGTTATTTATAGAAATTCTGATTTTTTTTTAAAAATTTTAGATTATACTTAATGCTCTTAGAGTGGTTATATTCTTGTACATTTTTACCCTAGGTAGATGTTATTTCTTCCTTAGTACTAGTAGTACAATTTAAGTAGATGCATAAATGAAATTGGGACATTGAGGTGTTCTAGATTGCTGAGTATTAAACTTACGTATGTTTCTTATAAAAAAAAAATAGATTGCTGAGTATTAAACATTATGTGTTCTGAGAATTATTTTGATTTGTTAATTAAAATCTCTATTTGTTGCCAGTTCTTTAATTTTTCAAACTACACGGTCCATTTCTCATTTTGTTTTGATATATAGCAAAATTTGTGTATTCTTTGGTAGATAAAATAAATTTCTGACATCCTCTTTCAATGATAAAAATAATGTGTTTTAGGGAGAGGGAATGACCAGCATCGAGTCCACGCTTGGACCAATAAATGATACATGTATATTCAAAGACAGTGGATTGATGTTACTAGCTTTGAATTCGAGTCAAATACCTTCTTACTTTCTACCTGCGCTGGGACCTGCACCAAAGTGGTGCTCTTATTTGGAGAATTTGACGGTGAGCTTCTGAACATTATTCTCTTTTGTCTTCTTTTGTTTGGGATCTTGGATTTGTAATACTAATACTTTATCTGTCTTAATGTAGGAGGAGTTGGAGGAGGGTGCACAAACAACAATATATGATGATTTCAAGTTCATAACAAGAGAAGAACTTGAGAGGCTAGATTTGACCAAACTGATTGGGACCAATCTGCTAAGAGCTTACCTTCATGGTTTCTTTATTGATTATCGCTTGTATAAACAGGTAATTTTACGGTTCTGTTTGTAGCATAGCCTGTGTTAATTTATGGTTTTGTCTGCTTTGGTGTACATTTATGGTTTTGTTTATAGTATGGCTTGTAGTATTAAATACATGAGAAATGTTTTCTGGTAGTATTAATTGCATGAGAAATGCTGCTTAATTTTGATAGATCACTGGGTAACTGAATTATGGTACCCGAAGATATAATTGTATTATGTTGATCGAGAATATTCGAAGTCTTGAGCTAGTTACATTTTGTTATGGTATGCATGTGCCTTTGCAGGTAAAATCAACGGTGAACCCTTTTGCATACGATGAATACGTGGAACAAAAGAAAAAAGAGAAACTAGATGAGGAACGTGCCAACCGAATTACGGTAAACCACTCTTTGCCCCAAAAAATTATAATATTTGATTACCTAAGTTCTGAACAATTTGTTAATATTCTTGTATGTTGCTACAATGCTAATTTTATTTCTTATAAGGGAACTCCTGGATTTAAGATATGGAGGATTTCAATTGTTGGTTGTCATCTGGAGAATGCTACTTCTAAAATTTATTTGGACCTCGTGTACAGATTCTCTGTTTCGCTTTCCACTGCTTTTCATTATTTTTCTTTTTCCTTGTAAGAAATTGAAATGATTCATTTATCATAAAAAAGAAGAATGCAGAAGGGTAGATGAGGCCAAGGGAAGTTTGCAAATAGGACTTCCAATTGGTGTTAATAAGAAACAAATCGTAGTTACCAATGAATTTATGATAAACTTCCATGCGGTCTGTTGTTATTCTCTTTCCAAAGATTTATATTCCAATTATAAATCTGCTTGATGTGTGAATGAGTTTTCTTTGGGATTTGTCCCCATGTACTTGGAATTTGTAAGTGGACCGGTTGTTGGACGCAGTCTTTATGGGATCTACTATTATGGCTTGTCATGTTTTTTTTTTTTAATATATATATATATATATATTTAATTTTCATCAAACTATAAGTCTTGTATTTTTATCTACTTTTTTGCTCCAGATGAAAAGGAAATTACCCAAAGTCAACAGGCGCCTTGCAAATCACATCCTTGAAGAGGAAGAAGCTGAAACGGAAAAGAAGGATGAAGATGTCAATAAGACCAAGAAGATATCAAAGAAGAAGAAAGGGCTCAATAGCGAAATCTTTCAAGATGACCGTTTTACAAATATGTTTAAAAATGAGGTATGAATGGATTGTCAGATGCTCCTTGTCATCTTTTTTTCCACATTTCTGTTAGTTATTTGCAATCCGTCTCAAAACTCTTTCAAAGAAAAATGGAGGGAAAAAAAACAAATTCTCAAAGCTATATCTACAAGATGTCTAAGTAAAGATCAAATTACATATGCAAACATCTATTTGTGGAAAAAAAACAAATTCTTTCATTCTTTCTCAATGAAAGCTTGGTACCTTTTCAAAAAAAAAAATCTATTTGTGGAATTGGGATGTTTGCAGATGTTTCTTAACAAAATAAATGTCAAGAAAAATAAACTTTTTGCGTGTGGTGTTCACTTGAATTTCACTTTCATTTAAAATTACCTTTCTTGGTTCGTGTTGGATCATGTTATAGCATTTGTTCATCTAATGTTGGGTCATGTTTTGCTACAGAACTTCGAGATTGATGAGCTTTCATATGAGTATCTTGCCCTGCATCCAGTGGCTTCTACGAAGCAGCCATCGTTGGTGGAAGAGCATTTTGAACCTGTCATGGAGGACAGTGATCAAAGCTTAAGTAATTCTGATGCCTCAGTTGCATCAGAGTCTGAAAATGAATCCAGCAGACATAAACATAAGAAGGCACGAGGTCCAAAGTGAGTTTTTTCATCTCATAATTATTTCTTAGGAGCTAGGAGTTTTCTGATCTTCAAACCTATTAAAAGAAAGCTGTATGGTAATATAAATTTTCCATCAAGGGAAAGAAATACGTACTAATTAATCGCTCTTCATGAGTTCATATGAATTATTTATTCTAAACATCGGTATCTTTGGAGGGGAAAAGCCTTTGATAATTTTATTTATGACAACGTGTAGATTGTATGAGGTCAAGGATGAAAGGCATGCCGAGGCATTCTGGAAACATGTATCACTTTCTAAGGAGGAAAGACTCACCATGGAGGAGAGAATTGCTGCTATTGGAGATGATAAGAAAGATTCTGGAATTCTAAATGAAGTTAAATTGGGACCAGGAGGGTCACGAGAGATTTCGTTTAAGCCAAGAAGCTCGGCAAGGTACAAGGAAGATGATGACGATGATGAAGGCCCACGTAAGAACAATTGGAGCGCCGAAAAATCAGGTTCCCGAGGCCGAGGACAAATGAGAGGCGGAAACAGCAGAGGCGGGAACAGCCGAGGTGGACACAGCAGAGGCGGGAGCAGCCGGGGTGGAAACAGCAGAGGCGGGAGCAGCCGAGGTGGAAACAGCAGAGGCGGCGGGAGCAGCCGAGGTGGAAACAGCAGAGGTAGAAGAGGCCGTCGGTGAATGCATGTTTGTTAACACTGTTGTATCGTATGAAGAAAAATATATCAAACAGTTGCAGCCTAAGCCATGAATTTAGCTGTGGTTTGACTTCTCTACCGAAAACGAACATAAGAGGAATGATCGGGGAATAGTGAAGTGTAAACGTCGCAAGGTCAGGGAGAATTCATCCTGAGTTATGAAGAGATTTTAGAAACTGTAAATTTTGTTAGGTAGTTTAAGTTATATTATTGTTTCACTTGAATGTTGAATGAGAGCTTGTTATTTATTTAAATTATTGAGACACAGGATGCAGAATAGAGGACCCAATTGAAAGAATATGATCATAGAATAGTATATGAAAATTTTATATGTAACGAATTTTGTTTGATTATCAGTCATTGTCTCATCTTCATTTTGATAATTACTAATAGTCGAGATCTATCATATTCCATGTACATATTTTGTTTTGATCCAAACGAAGTTAAAGAAAAAGAATATTTGTTGGGTTTGAATTTAAAACATGGGTAAGGATTTGAACTTTCGACATTGTTGAATCAATTTAGCTGCATAAACTATTGAGAGAGATGTATATTATTCTATTATCATATAGAGTACAATTAATATACTCAATAGTTAATGTGATTGTCAATAACAAATATTCAATCATCAATTCATAATTTAATGGATATGATACTTATTATCATCACAAAGGTGGATGGTTCGATTTTCTATTTGCTATTGTTGAGCATTTGCTTAAAAAAAATAAAAATAAAAATAAATCAAATATTCAATCACTCACTCCAAATTAACTTAGCAGCAGTTTTACAAGTCAAATCATAAAAAATTCTCCATCTTGACTTATTTATACTCTTTGAGCAGCTCTGTCGCTCAACCTCTCAGAACTTACATGAACTTACTGCAACTTGCAAGCAATCAATTTGGTTAACACATTCAATCAATTCTCTAATGAATTGAAATGGTATATCTATGTGCTTTGACCTTGAACTTTTGCAAGTGTAATGGTTAACACATTCAATCACTTTGACTATCGATCCATACATCAAACTTGAAATTACTAATCGGCTATGCAAAAACTAATCTGTAACGAATTATGTTGTGATCAAGTGTGTGACCAAACTTGAGACAAAATGTTCTCTGTCACAGAATATGTTATGGCAAATCCTAGGACAGATTGACAATTTTGCACGATATGTTATGACAAGTTTTAGGACATATTTAATTTATGCAAGCATGAAATAATTTAAAACATAAAGTAAGAAAGAGAGACACGACAATTGGTTATTCATTTCGGTTTACACCTACATTTGGAGGTACAGTCCGGTGGAAAGAACTTCACTATGTCAATGAACGCGTACACGAGATCTTACACAACTCGACTTTCTCTATTGTCGCATTTTTCCTCCATTTCTAGTGAACTACAATCCGAAACACAATCGAGCCCAATTTCCCTTTGGTTCCACCACAAAACCTCTTCATTTGTTTCGTCAATAAATGTCTCTCAATTACAAGAACTACTCTACCACTGCAAAATGCTCTCGCTCACAACTCATACATATAATTCCCTTGCAGAGGAGAAAAACACTCACCACCAAACAAAGTTTGGAGCACAAATCACAAACCCACACAAACACCAATTCGTTCAGCACAAAAGAAACGACCAAGCACAAAAAAGCTCTAACCTTCAAGTCTCCATGGGTTGCTGTCCTTAATCTCGCAAAAAGGTCGATTCTTGTTTCAAAGAGAGAAGAGAAATGAGAATGCAACTACTACATCTTCATTCAATAATAACTAGCTTTAAATACACATTTCTTAATGCTAAAAATAACATCTATCTAAGAATAACCATTACTAAAAATAATGATTAAGAAACTTGGTAAAGTTTCTCAACTAATGATAGTAAACCCACCATCCTAAACTTTAGGATCAAGGGAAGACTATTCTTCTTCCTCTATTTTAGGCACTTTGAGTTTAACTAACATACTCCTCCTAACTCAAATGCTACAAACACCTAGCTTGCTCCTAAGAGCTTGAAAACGACCAACATTAAAAGACTTAGTGAAGATATCTGCTATTTGCTCCTCCGAGCTGCAATGGACCAATTGCACTTCTCCTTCCTTCTGCATGTCTCTCAGAACATAATACTTGATCTTAAAATGCTTGGTCTTTCCATGAAAAACCGGATTCAATGAAATAGCTAAAGTAGCCTGATTATCCACAAACACCTTCACACTCATCTCTTGCTTTAGATGAAAGTCATGCATCAATTTCTTCAACCAAACAGCTTGGTTGACTGCTGCAGTTGCTGCAATGAGCTCAGCTTCTGCAGTTGACTGAGCCACTATATCTTGCTTTTTTGAACACCACGAAAAACACCCTGCGCCAAAAGTGAAACAATACCCAGAGGTGCTCTTCATATCATCCAATGACCCAGCCCAATCACTGTCTGAGTAACCCTGCAACTCAAAGCTCTCAACTTTGCTGAATTTTATTCCAAAAGACATTGTGCCTTTCAGATATCTCAGAACCCTTTTTGCAGCAATCATATGATTCTTACTTGTACAGTGAAAAAATCTCGATAAGACACTTACAGTGTACATGATGTCAGGTCTAGTGCATGTGAGATACATGAGACATCCAACTAGACTTCTGTACACATTCTCATCTGCAGGTTCTTCTCCATCAACCTTCTGCAACTTCTCTTTTTCAATCATTGGAGTGTTCACACTTTTACACTCCTCCATATTGAACCTCTTCAATATCTCTCTCATGTACTTTTTCTGACAGAGGAACACTTCATTTTGTCCTTGCTGAATCTCCATACCCAGGAAGTAATGCATCAGACCTAGATCAGTCATCTCAAACACCTTCATCATTTCTTGCTTGAAAACCTCTATCTGAGCACCATCACTTCCTGTTACCAGCAAATCATCTACATAGAGAGATACAATCACAAGACCAATACTTGATTTCTTCACATAGAGTGTTGATTCACTCAGACTCTTCACAAATCCCAAGTTCAGCAAATGTTCATCCATCTTGCTGTACCATGCCCTAGGAGCTTGCTTCAAACCATAGAGAGCCTTCTTCAATAAGTAAACATTTTGCTCTTGCCCTGGTGTGATGAATCCATCTGGTTGCTCAACATAAATCTCTTCTTCTAACACTCCATTCAGGAATGCCGACTTCACATCCAGCTGATACACCTTCCATCCATGTTGAGCTGACACAGCTAGTAACAACCTGATTGTGTCCATCCTTGCAACAGGTGCAAAAGTCTTAGAGAAATCAACTCCCCAGACTTGTGCATACCCTTTGACCACTAACCTGGCCTTGAGCTTGTTCACAGAGCCATCTGGATTCAATTTGGTCTTGAAGACCCATTTGACTCCAATCACTTTCCTGTTTGTAGGTCTCTCTACCAGCTCCCACGTCTTGTTCTTCTCTATCATACTCAGTTCCTTCTTCATTGCATCCAACCACTTCTGATTTCTTTTAGCTTCTTCATACCCTGCAGGCTCTAACACAGCTACACTACTTCTTTCATATACCTCACTCAGCAGTCTAGTCCCCCTAACTGGTGCATCATCAACCAGTTCATCAGGATCTAAAGAGACTTCTTGTTGTTTCACCTCTACTTCTTCTGCCCAGTCCCACTCTTCATCTTCCAAGAACTGAACATCCCTGCTAATCACCATCTTCTTTGTGTGAGGTTGATAGATCTTGTAGGCTTTAGACACCATGCTATAGCCTACAAAGATTCCTGGTTCTGCCTTTTCGCTCAACTTGTCTCTCTTCACATGTGGAACATGCGAAAAGCACAAACAACCGAACACCTTCAAATTTTTCAGTTTTGGTTTAGTGTTAAACCAAGCTTCATACGGTGTCTTCTTCTCCAATACCCTTGTAGGTAGTCTATTCAATAAAAAAACTGATGTATTTGCTGCTTCAGCCCAAAACTCCTTTGACAAGCTCTTCTCATGCAACATGCATCTTGTCATCTCCATAATACTCCTGTTCTTCCTCTCACTGACTCCGTTTTGTTGTGGAGTATATGGAGCAGTGAGCTGATGCTCTATTCCAGTTTCTTCACAGAAGAAATTGAACCTTTGTGACGTGTATTCAGTCCCGTTATCGGACCTCACCACCTGAATCTGACAACCACTTTGATTCTCAACCCATCTTTTAAACTTCAGAAACACTTCAGCTACTTCAGACTTATGCTTCATGAAGTAAATCCAACACATTCTCGTATAATCATCAATAAAGATAATGAAATACCTGCTACCATTGAGTGAGAGAGTTGGTTGTGGTCTACACAAGTCAGTGTGGATGAGCTGCAACTTCTCTGTTGCTCTCCAAATTGACTTCTTGAATGGCAGCCTCGTTTGCTTCCCTGTCAAACAAGCTTTGCAGTTTGCTTTCAGCTCCTCCAGAACTGGTACTCCAACTGCCATCTCATTCTTCTGCAAATACTGCAACCCCTTCTGATGAAAATGCCCAACCTCTTGTGCCATAGCTCAGTGTCACTCACTTGACACTTGAAAGCTATTTGTTCTTTCTCGAGTGGATCCAATAAGAAACACTTGTGCTGCATTTTTATTTTGAATAACTTATTCCCATTGGAATCGAAAATAAGACACTTTCCTTCTTCAAATAACACTTTGAATCCCTTCTCTACTAGTTGACCAACACTTAACAAGTTTTGATCAATCTCTGGAACTAGGAGCACTTCAGTAATCAACTTGGTTCCTGCACAACTCTCTATTTACACTGTGCCCTTCCCCTTCACTTCTAGATACTCCCCATTCCCTATCTTCACCCTTGACTTGAATGACTTGTCAAGGTCTTTGAACAACTCCTTGTCACCTGTCATGTGATTGGTACACCCACTATCAACCAACCAACTGTCACATTGAGTGACTGATGAGAAACAGGTAGCCACAAAAAGTTGATCTTCTTCTTGTTGTACTGCAGCATGTGCTCCTCCTTGCTGTTGAGATCCTTTACAAAATCTCTCAATGTGCCCCATTGAATGACACCTTCTACACTTCACATCTGGCCTTCTCCAGCATCTGAAGTGTGGATGATTATGTTTCCCACAGTGCTTGCATGCACTGCCCTTGCTGAAACTTGCACTTCCATCATCCTTTACAGCATAATCTGAGCTACTGCTGCCACTTTCCTTTCTCCCTCTCCACTTCTTCTCTCTTCCACCTTCTCCCTGCTGCATTCTGACTTTCAGTGCGCTCTCAATGCTTCCTTCTTGCCTCATCAACCTCCTCTGCTCTTGTGCTTGCAAAGCACTTACTAACTCTATCACCTTGAGTTTAGAGAGGTCTTTGGTATTTTCTAAGGAAGCAATGGTTGCTTCATATTTCTCAGGAACTGAAACCAGAATTTTCTGAACCAATCTATTGTCAGATAAATCAGTTCCTAATGCTCTTGCCTTGTCGGCAATCGCAATCAACTTGTCTGAGTATTCTTTAATGGACTCAGAATCCTTCATTTGCATTCTCTCGAATTCCCTCACCAAGTTCAACACTTTCATGCCCTTGATCCTCTCATCACCTTCATACTCACCTTTGAGGAAGTCCCAGATCTCCTTTGCTGACTTCAAGGCCATAATTCTGTTGAATATGGATGAAGACACAGCTGCATATAGGCAAGCTCTAGCTTTTGCCTTCCTGGTGACCCTCTCCTTGTGAGTCTTGATCTGGTTGATTGTTGAATTATCGGTAAGTGCAGCAACCTCATAGTCGCTCTCAACTGCTTCCCAATAATCACAAGCCTCCATGTAGGCTTGCATTCTGATAGCCCATGCTTGGTAGTTTTCTCCATCAAACACTGGTGGAGCCAGTGAAGAAAGACTGCTCGATCCTGATTCCATCTCACTCAAATCTCAAAGTGTATCACTCGGTTTCTCTAAGGGATATCTCACTAACTCTCACTCACAGGTCCCTTAAGAATTTTAGCTCTGATACCACTCTTGTTTCAAAGAGAGAAGAGAAATGGGAATGCAACTACTACATCTTCATTCAATAATAACTAGCTTTAAATACACATTTCTTAATGCTAAAAATAACATCTATCTAAGAATAACCATTACTAAAAATAATGATTAAGAAACTTGGTAAAGTTTCTCAACTAATGATAGTAAACCCACCATCCTAAACTTTAGGATCAAGGGAAGACTATTCTTCTTCCTCTATTTTAGGCACTTTGAGTTTAACTAACATCGATTCTATACATTTCGCTCATAGTCTTAAAATCTTGGACAAAATAATAAATCTATAAAATTAGCAAACACACCTGCACCAACCAAACTTACATTTCCTACCAAACAGTTCACTTACTAAACCTTTTAACTAGACCCTTCTTTTATTGGTTTTGTGATGGCCATATATTCTAACTTTGTTGTAGACAAAACAACTACGTACTTGCCAAAACGAGCATGACTCAGTTGACATATGTATGTGTTGATGACCAAGAGGTCTGTGGTTCGATTTCCCTCACCCCAATGTACTTAAAAAAACGTACTGATTGTAGGCTTGACTTCCAATTAATTGTATTACTAAAGAGAGTAAAATATACCTTGTCAAGGATCTCCTTTTATTAAGGTTTGCAGCAAAATCTGAGACCAGAAAACTATTTACAATATAATCAAGTTCCTTTGCTTGTTCAAAATTTCATACGGTTCCAACAAGATATCTCAATACCCATTTAACTGTATGCATAAACGTGCTCTACAAGGATTAGCTATGAATCCTTATCATGCTCCTAACATATGCCAAGTCAGGCTTTGTGCATACCATAGATTGTACGATGCTACCAACAACTTTAGCATATGGATCTGATATGATCATGGGAGTGTCAATCTTACCTCAAGGATCTATCACTATCTCGAGCCAATTTTTTTTTTTTAAATGATGATCAAGTTCATAGAAGAATAGTAGAAGCAAGGAAGACAACACTTGACCAACTTTCAAGTTGAGATCCAGCTCTTGTGTTGTTTCATATTCTAAAGTGTCAATATCTCATAGTTTCCCATTTCAGCTTCTTAAGGAACTGTTCATCCACTATGTTATGGGTAAAAGCCCACTTGGTATGAAGGGACACGAATCCCAAGAGACTCACGCGGTCAAATTTCCTAAAGGGGCACACACCAACTTCTAACAGGATTGTTGAGCCGAGCAGGCGACCCGACATGGATGCTATATCGTTAAAGGTTAGAACGTATATCTGCCTCAATCGCCAAGTAACAAGCTGGGTCTACGCATGGCTAAGTAACTCGAGCCTAAGTGACAGTTGGGGGTATGAGTTAGTTATTGTTTTCATGATAGACTTAGGGTAAGGGAAAAATCGAATTAGTCTTAGGAGTAATTCGTCGCGATATTACCCGTTACTGTTTTTTAATCAATTTAGGCCAGATCACCTTAGATTTATTAAAAAGCATGTTTAATTAGAATTTACGCCTCTAATTAATTCACTGAGATGTTTGTTATGGAGACGAGCAAACATTTCTCGTGCATGAGATTGAATAGCTAAACATGTTAGAATCCCTATGATCTAAGTCGCATCAAGTAAATCCCGATCCCTCTGATTAGAGCACAAGTTACAATTTATTTTCCTCGCATTTAATTTTCTGTCATTTAATTTTCCGTATCCTTTCTCCCCTTTTATTTATCGTTTTAATTAAAAGACAAATAAAAATTAATTAGGAGAAATCAATTTAGGTTTCCTGTGGATCGACCCGATTACCACTAGCTACAAGTTAGCTTAGTTGTATCGGTATTATAAATGTTATTTTGGCGGGACTCGACACCCCGAAAAATAGTGAACATTCAAAAGTTCGACTACCACTTCCACATGCAACAAAACAGATGAAAAAACTATGATTTTAGGTCAGATTAGATATGAGGGGAAAGGAGAGGAAATGTAGCGAAGCTCTGGCGAAATTCTCTCTTGTCGAAGTCGTTCGATGAAGAAGAAAAAGTAGAAGAAGATGAAGAAGAAGATGTTCTTCAACTATATCACATGGCCTTGAAGAACACTTCTCTTGTATTCAAGATAAGTTCTCTAGGGTTTTTTCCTTATCTATCTCTCTGTCTATTTCTCACTCTCCGTCCTTAGTTCATTTCACATGTATTTATAAGGACTTTACATAAGAACAATATTTTGTTTTAGAACATAACCATATTTTTAGTTATTTTTATAAATCTCCACCTTAAAACAAGAATTTGATTTGTGTTTGAGCGACTTCTAACTTCGTTTCTAACTATTTTCAGGTAAGTAAAAACCAACGAGCTCGAGACAGTGGTTGAACTTCAACTGAGGGAGAGGCTTTGTTACCATGTCTGCAGCATTTTTCGAGGTATAAACCTTCAACACTGCAATTTCTTCTTTTTCTATTTGATCCCGTACAAAGTGATATTTAATATCAACATGCTTTGTACGGTTGTGAAATTGTTGATTTTTGGATAGATGGATTATGCTTTGATTATCACAATATATGCATAGTGTCTTCTGTGTTATGCCATAGTCTTTTAGTAAGCCTTTGAGCCATAAGGCTTCTTTTATTGCTTATAATAATGCTATAAATTCAACTTCTGTAGATGAGCCAAAACGTAGCTCAATGACATGATGTATCGTCTAATGACCATGAGATCCTAGGTTCAATCCCCTACCCCAACATGCTGTTAAAAAAAAAAAAAAACTTTTGTAGAGGGTAGAACTACCACTGATTGAAGGGTAGCTCTTCAACTTAAGAGATTTCCCCCAATTAGGAATAGATACCCCGTCAAGGATCTTCTTCTATCCAAATCTCTAGCATAGTCTAGTTACCACTGATTGTAGATACCCCGTTAAGGATTCTAGCTTAGTCTAGTTACCACTGATTGAAGGGTAGCTCTCCAACTTAAGAGATTTCCCCCAATTAGGAATAGATACCCCGTTAAGGATCTTCTTCTATCCAAATCTCTAGCATAGTCTGAGTCAACATATCCAAATAACTCATTAGTTTTATCATTGCAACTTGTGTATGTTAGTTTAGCTTATGAGGATCCCTTTAGGTATCTCAATACCCACTTAATTGTTTTCCAATGTATTTTACCCGGATTAGCCATATATCTGCTAAGTAGACTTGTAGCATAGGATGTGTCTGACCTTGTTGATACCATAAGGTACATAAGACTCCCCACAACTTGTGAATAAGGAACATTAGACATTAATTCCAAGTGTTATTTTTCATCTAGTTTGGGTGAGTTTATGGCAGATAACTTGAAATGTTGAGCTAAGGGTGTTGAGATAACCTTTGCACTCTCCATGTTGTACTTTTTTAGAGACTTGCCACAATAGGTATGTTGACTGATTTGAAGAACTCCCTCTAATCTTCTTCTCAATATTTCAACACCTAGAATCCTTTTAGATTCACCTAGATCCTTCATGTCAAACTCCATTTTAAGAGATTGCTTAACTTTCTCCATTACTTGTTTTGATTTACTTGCAAGCAGCATGTCATCCACATATAATAATAAATATACAACTGTAGAGTATGTTTTGTTATTTATGTAAAGACAACTATCATATGAGCTTCTCTGAAATCCTATTGTTGCATGAGCTTCTCTGAAATCCTATTGTTGCCATGTAATCATCAAATTTCTAATACCAACATCTAGAAGATTGCTTCAAACCATATATAGACTTTTTTAATAAACAAACATAGTTCTCCATGTTCTGTTATTCTTACCCTTGAGGTTGTTTCATGTATTTGGTTTCGGCTAGCTCACCATGTAAGAATGCTGTTTTTACATCTTATTGATCTAATTCTAGATCATTTTGAACCACTAAAGCAAGTAGCATGCGAATTGATGTTTGTTTAACAACTGGTGAAAAAAATTTAAGTGTAGTCAATTCCATGCTTTTGTGTATAGCCTTTAGCTACTAACCTTGCTTTGAATCTTGGTTGTTTAACTCCTTGTATGCCTTCTTTGTATTTATAGATTCACTTGCATGATATAAACTTAAATCCTTTAAGTAGTGGTTTAAGAGTCCATGTATTGTTCTATTTTAGAGAACTCATTTCTTCATTCATGACTTTTATCCACTTCTTTGCATAAGAACCACTTGTAGCTTCATCAAAAGTGTTAAACTCTATTTCATTTAGAAAACCACTCAAATTTAGTGCCATATTAACACAATCAGCCTCATCAAACCTTGTTGGAGGTGTGATGATCCTTCTTTGTCTATCTCTTGCAAGTTGATAACTTTCTAGATTAGGATTTTCTAGAATAGATTCACGACCTTCAGGTTTCACTAGGGATTCTTCTAGCTTCACATGAGAACTCTCTCCTTCATCTTCAAAATCTGATAGATGAGGGATGGTTGCTGTCAAGTTAGGTTGCTCCACCTCAATTTCAAGTCTAGAGTTCTTGTCTGTGCTTGTTGACTTAATCTCCCTTTCCATGAACATTTCTTCCTCTCTAAATGTTCATCTCGGCTATTAATGCATCTTCTTTCAGTGGGATGCCAAAGCCTAAAACCTTTAACACCTTCTTTAAAGCCAACAAACATGCATCTTGTTGCTCTTGGCTTCAATTTGCCTTGGCTTTGATGGACAAATTTCTTATGGTGTAAGGAGCTGTAGAGAGCTATGTGGGCACCTATTTAAGGTGTACACTGTGTAGGATGTAGCTTCGGCCCAAAATTTCTCAGATAGCATAACATCAGATAATAGGCACCTAACTCTCTCTATAATAGTTCTATTGAGTCTTTCAGCTATCCCATTCTGTTGGGGGTGTATACATCACTGTTGTATGTCTTAGAATCCCATATTCTTTGCAAAATTTGTCAAAGTCTTCATTGCAAAACTCTAGGTCATTATCTGTCCATAAGCATTTAACATGCCTACAGGTTTGATTCTCAACAAGAACTTTTCATTCTTTAAAATTGTTAAAGACTTGATCTTTAGTCTTAAGAAAATAAACCCAATTTCTTCTTGAGTAATCATCAGTGAGTGAGAGAAAATACCTTGATCCACTGATTGAGGGTGTAGGTGCTGGCCCCCATAGGTCGGAATGTATATAGTATAGGATCCCCTTAGTTGTATGTTGAGCTTTAATAAAGCTATGTATTGTAGACTTTCCCAATATACAATGGTCACAAGCTTTGATTCCAATGCTTATCTATTGAGACAATATACCTTGCTTAGATAAAGCTTCAAGTCCTTTGTTGCTTATGTGTGAGAGTCTTTTGTGCCAAAGAACTCCTTCATCCATGTTGTCATTGGTAACAACTACGGCAGAATGTACCATTTTCACATCCTTAATCACATTTAAACCATTCATTTTAACACCTACCAACACTGTCTTTGAGTTTTTCTTGACTTTAAATGTTCCCCCTGAACCTCCATACTCACATCCAATAGAATCCAACATTCCTAGGGAAATCATATTTCTTTTGAGCTTAGGAACATGTCTCACATTCCTTAGGAGCTCCACTGAACCATTTGGAATTTCATAGAAACTGAACCAATTCCAGCCACCTTACAAACATCGTTATCTCCCATGTACACTTCTCCTCCATCCCATTCTCTATAGGTTGTAAACCAACCCTTTGAAGAAGTCATATGGAATGAGCTTCCACTGTCAAGAACCCAATCTTGTATTTGGAGTGTCTCATTCTGTTTGGAGGAGTGATCTGAGGTTGCTAAAGCATCTGAATAGGTAAAATAGCTATCCCTAATTGAGGCTTCAGCTGGTGCCTTTCCTTTTTACTTATTTTGACTTTGTTGTCTCTTTAAGGCATATCAATCTCTTGCTAAGTGTCCTGGTTTATGACAGAAATTGCATTTCAATTTAGACTTGTCTTGATTGTTTCCTTGATTCTTGTTGTTTATCCAACCTTTCTTGGTTTTTTCTTTTCAGAATAAACCTTATGCATTTGATGAATTCCTTTCTTTGTGATTGAAGTTCCATTTCTTTAGATCTAACGGCAGAAATAATAATATCAGTGGTTAACTTATCTCTACTATATTTCAGTGTTGTTTTTACCTCTTTATAACTTTTTGGTAGCGAATTTAAAAGTATAAAAGCTTCATTCTCATCTCCTACTTTATCTCCCATGTGCTTGAACTCTTTAAACTCATTTAGATTATACATCATGAATTTGTTTGCATTTATCTTGTATGTAAAAAACCTTTCTCTTAGACAAGTCTTGTTTGATATATTTTGAGAGATATAACTCATCAAGCTTAGTCCACATAGCATAGGTTGTTTCTTGATCAATTACTTGTCTTAAAACACAGTCATATAGGTTTAGGACTAGGGTTCCATGGACTATTACTTCCATTGTATCCATCTCTTCTTCTGTGATTGATTTTGGAAGTTTAGTAAGGTCTTGAATTGTTTTTAATGCCTTCTGCTTTCCAAGGAAAACCTTGATCTTTGCTTTCCAAAGTTCAAAATTTGATTTACCATCAAATTTTTCAATATCATATCTTGCAATTGACATATTTGTTTGAATCTTGATTCTTTTGTCTTTCTTGTTTTTCAAGAAACTAATTATTTCTTCTTCTTGCGCTCTGATACCAATTTGTTGGGCTGAAGGACCACTTGGGCCTTACAAATGAAGCTCAAATACCAATTTGTTGGGCTGAAGGACCACTTGGGCCTTACAAATGAAGCTCAAATTCACCAAATGAAAACACCTCAGATATTGGGTGTGTGATGCTGAGGGCACCACGTTGCCACTACATACAACAAAACATATGAAAAGACTCTCATTTTAAGTCAAATTAGATTGAGGGGAAATGAAACAAAATGTAGCGAAGCTCTGGCGAAATTCTCTCCTACCGAAGTCGTTCGATGAAAAAGAAGAAGAAGTAGAAGAAGATGTTCTTCAGCTATATCACATAGCCTTGAAGAACATCTCTCTTGTATTCAAGACTTTCAATGGAGTTTTTACCGATGATGATTCAAGATAAGTTCTCTAGGGTTTTTTTCTTATCTATCTCTCTGTCTATTTCTCACTCTCTATCCTTAGTTCATTTCCATGTATTTATAAGGACTTTACATAAGAACAATATCATGTTTTAGAACATAACCTTATTTTTTGTTATTTTTACATGGCCTAATCACACTTAATTCTCCTACTGACTTAGGCATCAGAGTGTGTGGAGCTAAGCACCATATCGGTGCAAGATTTCTTCTCTGTAGGTCACTTCAAGTCAAACTACTCAACTAACTCCGACTGGACGTGGCGGAAACCTGCATCAACACACTCAAAGTAGCTCAATCACACTTGCTTTTTGAATCCGTTGGTTCTACCTCAAGTTGTTTATCAATCTTTTCTAAATATGATATTTTTTTTATCTATTATAATTTTCTTGTTTTTGCTTAAATTTCCTTTTTATGTTTATTAACATGATATACATATCTATTTTTTATTTGCTTACGTTTTTTTTAAAAAAACATTGCTTTCATAATATTTCACCTCCTTAAATCGTATTGCATAACTCTATTATTTGTTTAATTTGGGGCATGTTCATTGAGTATGTGTGTGTGGTCCAAGTATAAAATATTTCTCTTATTGACCATCAAAATATAGGGACTAAATTGAAACTAAATTCCAACTGTAAGTACCAAATTGAAACTAAGCTTAAGCATAGGAACACAAATTGAAACTTTTAAAATCATAGAGACCAAATTGAAACTAAGCCTAAATTATAAGGACTAAATTGAAACTTCTTAAATTATAGGGATCAAATTAAAAGGAAGTCCAAAACATAAAGACTAAATTGAAACTTCTAATAGAAATTATAAGGGTCAAATTAAAACTTTATCCAAAACCATAAGGAATTAAGGATAGATTTTAGATCAATGATAGATTTTAGATTAATTAAATTATAAGTTTAATCCATAAAATTAACTTTTAGACACAAAATTAAAAGTTAAAATAATCTTAGAACCATACACGTGGAGGAGGTGATAAAGATTTGAACCTACGACTCTCAAAAGAAGAGAGAGTGCGATATTGTTCACGCATATACTTCACGACTTTGTTTTTGGTTTCACCTAAAAGACCTCAAATAATTGGAGAATTGTTGTTGCTTATATACTCATGATTTTTCTTTTATCTAACCAATGTGAGACTTTGTTAGCATTCCTAATAAAAAAAAATTGTGTGAAATTTAAGGTAAAATAATTAAAAATATAGTATTTTTTTAAAAGATTTGCAAATATTAATTTTTTTTATATACTCATGATCTTTCTCTTATCTAACCTGTGAGACTTTGTTAGCCTTCCTAACCCAAAAAAAAAAAAAAACGAGGAAATGAATCTCATACTCATTGATCATCAACTTTTTGATTGCTATATTTGCTACGAATCTTTGTATGCACCTGTTTTTTTAGGTTAATAACATTTTTTTCTCTATTTCTATTTTGCTTTTGATTGTGATGGAAATAATTTTTTCATCATTTAAAACATAAGATTTAATATTTCTATTTTAAAAGCGTATCCTATTTTTTTTAGATGTATACGTATTTTTTTTATTCCAATTCTCTGTTTTGAAATTTATGGCACCTGAGGGCGACGACGACAACCGAAGGAAGAAGTTAATTGCGGGAAGAGAGATTCTCCGTCGTCGCGACGATGCTTTGCTCCGAGCGGACCACCTTCAATTTTTCATTTTAAGATACGTTTTTTAATGACTTCAAATTCAGCTTAGATTTTAGATTTCTTTTTTTATGTGATTTGGTTGTTTCCATTGTATACCGTGTATGCAAATAAGTTATGATTGTTTATTTTTTAAATACCCTCTATTTTTCGCCCCAGTAATACATTAACCTCTACTAAATTATGATTGTTAATTTATTAACCTCTACTAAATTATGATTGTTAATTTTTTAAATACACAATATTTTTCGTATTTTCGCCCCAGTAATGCATTAACCTGCTAAATTATGATTCTTTATTTTTTAAATACACTATTTGTTTTCATATTTCTCGCCTCAATATTGCATTAATCATTTTTTATACATTAATCTATTGGTATGAGAAATCGCATAAATTATGAGTGTGTTGTTTGAAACATTTTTTTTATTTGTGGTAGAGTTGGTTTAGATTTTTTTAAAATAAATTTATTGATAATTTTAAAATTGGTTATATTGTATCTTTTATAAATAATGTAACTAAATTAGATCTTTTGTATTGATTTTATGCCCTTGGAGGATTAATTCAGAATTCGTTGTTTAGTTACTCTGGTGGAACACGCTAATATAGATTTTAGACATTTTGCTAATAATTTTTTTTTTTACCTCCATCAAAATGACTATTCAATTTTAGACATTCCTCTCGTTATCTTTCAATAATTTAGTACAAAATTGAATGACCCAGTTCATAAATGTAAACATTTAATTAATTAAAAGAGGCAATAAGATACATGTCCATTTTTTGAAAAGTTTGATATATACCTCCTTATCTAAAAATAGATGATTATAATATAGTGAGATGGACTAAAAGACCCCAATGATAAATAAGAATAAATAGAAAAATTAAACATAATCTAAAATCCGGGAAATTATAGTGTAATTTAAAATCTAATTAATTAGACATTCAAATCAAACAAAATCTTAAATACCACACAAGATCATTTGAAAAATAAATCGAATCTAAAATCCCATAAATGAATGAAGTGAGATTATAGTGGAAATTAAAATAGAATCGAAATTAATTACATAGTTAAGGGACGTACACTTGTCTTGTCAAAGTTTAAATTAAAAACCTGTGAAATGTTGCAAATACTTAGTAATTATAGGGTTATTTAGGTTGAGGGGTTAATTATAAATACAGAGTAAATTGTAAATACCCGCTAATTTGTAAATTTCCCTAATTATAAATAGTAAATTACAAACTCCTCTAATTGTAAATACAGATAAATTGCAAATTCCCCCTAATGGTAAAATACAAAATTTGTAAAATACAAAAATATTGTAAATACAAGAAATGTAAAATAAAAATACAAGAAATGTAAAATTAAAAATACAGTAATTGTAAAATACAAAATACAGGATGTGTAAAATACAAAATATAGGATTTGTAAAAAATGCAAAATAAATATAGTTTTTTTTTTTTTTTTTTTTTTTTTGTAAAATGAAGTGTACTTGCACAAATTGTAAAATTCAGTGTACTTGCACGATTTGTATTGAAAAAATGCAGTGTACTGACACGAATTGTAAGATACAGTGTACTGGCACGAATTGTAAGATACAGTGTACTGGCACGAATTGTAAGATACAGTGCACTGGCACGAATTGTAAGATACAGTGCACTGGCACGAATTGTAAGATACAGTGCACTACTTGCACGATTTGTATTGAAAAAATGCAGTGTACTGACACGAATTGTAAGATACAGTGTACTGGCACGAATTGTAAGATACAGTGTACTGACACGAATTGTAAGATACAGTGCACTGGCACGAATTGTAAGATACAGTGCACTGGCACGAATTGTAAGATACAGTGCACTAGCACGAATTGTAAGATACAGTGCACTGATACGAATTGTAAGATACAGTGGACTGGCACGAATTGTAAGATACAGTGGACTAGCACAAATTGTAAGATACAGTGCACTGGCACGAATTGTAAGATACAGTGCACTGGCACGAATTGTAAGATACAGTGCACTAGCACGAATTGTAAGATACAGTGCACTGACACGAATTGTAAGATACAGTGCACTGGCACGAATTGTAAGATACAGTGCACTGGCACGAATTGTAAGATACAGTGCACTGGCACGAATTGTAAGATACAGTGCACTGGCACGAATTGTAAGATACAGTGCACTGGCACGAATTGTAAGATACAGTGGACTGGCACGAATTGTAAGATACAGTGCACTGGCACGAATTGTAAGATACAGTGCACTGGCACGAATTGTAAGATACAGTGCACTGGCACGAATTGTAAGATACAGTGCACTGGCACGAATTGTAAGATACAGTGCACTGGCACGAATTGTAAGATACAGTGCACTGGCACGAATTGTAAGATACAGTGCACTGGCACGAATTGTAAGATACAGTGCACTGACACGAATTGTAAGATACAGTGCACTGGCACGAATTGTAAGATACAGTGCACTGGCACGAATTGTAAGATACAGTGCACTGGCACGAATTGTAAGATACAGTGCACTGGCACGAATTGTAAGATACAGTGTACTGGCACGAATTGTAAGATACAGTGCACTGGCACGAATTGTAAGATACAGTGCACTGGCACGAATTGTAAGATACAGTGTACTTGCACGAATTATAAGATACAGTGTACTGACACGAATTGTAAGATACAATGTATTTGCACGAATTGTAAGATACAGTGCACTGGCACGAATTGTAAGATACAGTGCACTACTTGCACGATTTGTATTGAAAAAATGCAGTGTACTGACACGAATTGTAAGATACAGTGTACTGGCACGAATTGTAAGATACAGTGTACTGGCACGAATTGTAAGATACAGTGCACTGGCACGAATTGTAAGATACAGTGCACTAGCACGAATTGTAAGATACAGTGCACTGACACGAATTGTAAGATACAGTGGACTGGCACGAATTGTAAGATACAGTGGACTAGCACAAATTGTAAGATACAGTGCACTGGCACGAATTGTAAGATACAGTGCACTAGCACGAATTGTAAGATACAGTGCACTGACACGAATTGTAAGATACAGTGCACTGGCACGAATTGTAAGATACAGTGCACTGGCACGAATTGTAAGATACAGTGCACTGACACGAATTGTAAGATACAGTGCACTGGCACGAATTGTAAGATACAGTGGACTGGCACGAATTGTAAGATACAGTGGACTGGCACGAATTGTAAGATACAGTGCACTGGCACGAATTGTAAGATACAGTGCACTGGCACGAATTGTAAGATACAGTGCACTGGCACGAATTGTAAGATACAGTGCACTGGCACGAATTGTAAGATACAGTGCACTGGCACGAATTGTAAGATACAGTGCACTGGCACGAATTGTAAGATACAGTGCACTACTTGCACGAATTGTAAGATACAGTGCACTGGCACGAATTGTAAGATACAGTGCACTGACACGAATTGTAAGATACAGTGCACTAGCACGAATTGTAAGATACAGTGCACTGGCACGAATTGTAAGATACAGTGTACTGGCACGAATTGTAAGATACAGTGTACTGGCACGAATTGTAAGATACAGTGCACTGGCACGAATTGTAAGATACAGTGTATTTGCACGAATTATAAGATACAGTGTACTGACACGAATTGTAAGATACAATGTATTTGCACGAATTGTAAGATATATTGTATTTGCACGAATTATAAGATACAATGCACGAATTGTAACATACATTGTACTTGCACGAATTGTAAAATATAGTATACTTGTATTGTAAGATACAGTGTATTTGCACAAATTGTAAGATACAGTGTATTTGCACAAATTGTAAGATACATTGCACCAACGGTAAAATACATTGTACTTGCACGAATCGTAAAATATAGTGTACTTGTATAAACACAAGATACATGAATTCTAACAAAAGTTTAAACAAAAATACCTTAAAAAAGAAAAAGAGACGGTGTTCGTTGACCTCATCAAAATGCTTACGCCATCAATCTCAGTCATATTAGACCATGCAAAGCATGTCCTTAAATAGTATTTGAGATGTAGATGCCCTAAGTTGAGGACTTATGAAGATAGAATTTGAATCTGTAATAGTCAAAGCAATTGATTTTGAAATTTAGAACTATTTGGAAACTTCATTGAGTAGGAAGAAAATCAAAACTTGCACACACTCACTCCAGCCATCATTTTTCAGCAGAAAGAGAAAGCAACAAATAGACTATTCCTAAACCTAATCCTCTACATTTCTTCCATTTCCTGCACCATTCCCTAAAGAAACAAACAGACCAAATCAAGAACCAACAAATCACCTGTGAGGAACAAGGCTATCAACCACATTGTTTTGGAGGGGAGATTGATATGAGTGATCAAAACAAAGCTCCCGTGGATAAAGGCCCCATTGGGAGTGACCGCGGAGATTCGACCCATGGCGGAGCCTTTGCTAGAAAAAAATGGTGGCATTCGTTCGCTCGAATTCTTCTTTTTATCGCATCGCATCGTGCGCGATCGCATAGGTTGCTATGCGATTCTGGTTCATCTTCCGAACATCATATCTCTCTCGATATACACTTGTTTTAGCTAATTAATCACTCGTTTTTATACGTTTTTTCGTGTTCTTTCCAACCGAGCTTATAAAATAAGCAAAATTATAAAGAATCTTGTCTATAATACCCAAAATCAAAACATTTAAGTTTAAACTTTGGGATAGGAGAGATAAAACATAAGAAAAATTGATAATTTTTGGGTTTTCTTAAGTCAGGCGTAAATGAATAATTTCACACCTCTCTTGGCTTCAAACCACTCAATTTTGTTAATTGGTGGGAGACGGGTCAATTTTGTTAAAGTTTTGGTTTGACGAGTCACTTTGTTCAATTTCCCAACTTGGAAGTATCCGCCAAATTAAGGAAATCCTGTTGAACCTCAGAATTAAGGAAATTGAACTCCAATGGAATGGTGGAGATCTTGAGGGTGAGGAGCAAAATTTTCAAATCTCCAACTCCCAAAAGGCAGAGGGTAACTTTTATTATTTTTTTTTTTTGGGTTTTTATTGTATGTAACCTTATAAATTTCTTTGGAAAAAAACAAAACTATTTTTTACCAGAATACCTCCCCTTCTTTTTCCAACATCCTTCACATTCATCATTCCTATTATTTTGATAGTTTTAAAATAAGAGAGACTATAAACTTCAAAATTTTAATGTTTTTATTTCTCTGGTAACTATGGTTGGTTTGAATGTTGCATATTTAAAGCTGAAATTCAGTCATTTATATTTTTCCAAACAAATTTGGGTGATTTTAATGCATATTTCAAGCTGAAAAGAGAAACAAATTTACCTTTTTATATTTAAACAAAGCATATTTCAAGTTGGAAATTAGAAACAAATCAGTCCAAGGGTTCACTCTTTTAAGTGAATATTAACATAAAAAAGTTCAAAATTTTGGCATTGGACCTGAATTTTACACCTAAACAGCTACTAAAAGTAGGCAGACACTTTTGTTAACTCCACTTGAAATTTGATTTTCATATATCATAAATCTACAATTACCACTTTAGCGACACAAGCAACTAGAAAAAGTAGAAAAAGAGTTTCCCGACGATAAACAAACTACAAACAAAAGCACACAATATATACACTCAGCTGCTCTCCCTGCTAAAACCCTGTACACATCCATCCAGAGAGCTTCCATGGAACTCCAACAACTGAATATGCTTTCACACTTTCACTCCTATCCTCTCTGCAACCTGCATCACCAATAACAAAACCCGGCATGTCAAACATCGTGATCGAAAAACCAACAGTTGAAGAAAACGACGACCACGACAATGATATTAGAATATCAATTAAAGCCAGGAAGAAGGTTCATGGTTGATGCTCTTAAGAAGTCGACCAATCTAACTAGCCCTTATCAACTAATTTGGATGGTGATAGTTGCGAGTGTTCGATTCGAAACAGATAAACGAAAGTAAACTACATCACATGGTAGATTCTTTTCTTCTTCAGTAAGTGATTTGGATCGAAGCATACCTCTCTGAAGGAGTGTACATCACTTCCCCAAAGCCATGCATCACAACCGGCATCTCTTGCGCCCCATATATCGTTCCTACGATCATCCCCTACATGTAAGGCATCCTCAGGGCTCACTCCCAAAAATTCACAGGCTTTTAGGAATATCGTCGGATTAGGCTTCTCGGCTTCAACCTGGTCGGGATCAGGTTAGGAAGAACATCAGATGTAAATCCATATGCAAACGTCAAGTAAAGCAGTTTGAAACCAAATCATGAACCAGTAGCCATGACAATGGGGAAGACAGAGGCTTTTAAAACAGGCGATTAAACTTGACTCATGAAATACATATGAAAAAAGAAAAAGCAAGCAGAAAAACATATAAAAGAATTCCAACAGAACCAATGAAAAGGGATGAATAACTCACTTCAGCTGAAACTGCTACAGCGTCGAACCAGTGATCACAATTCAAAGCCCGCAAAAGAGGTCTTAATCGAGTGTCGAAATTTGACACAATAGCTATCTTTACACCTGCTTGTCTGAGAGCTTTAAAGACTCTCTCAGCATCAGGATCACAAAGGTGCCAAGCCTGTAAGAGAATTATCAGCAGAAAGATCATAACTATATGTCAATAGAATAACAAAAATCATCACAAACGGTACAATTTCCAGAGGAAAACTCTAACCTTGTTAGTCGTATAGTAGTTGTAGAGTTCTTCAAAGTACTGAGAATCTGAACAGCCTGTGGAAGAACTGACGATATATTGCCAAAAGGGTTTCCCATCACTCACATATCTGCAGAGTTTCAAGTAGCCAGGATCTTATTAGGATCATCAACGATCAAGCAATTTCTCCAATAAAAAAGAACAAATGAAAAAAAAAGTTGTGTTTCTAAGGCTGATTTACAATCATTAAAGATATTTCCACCAATTAAATCTTCAGACTGACCAAGAAAACACAGACCATGACAATAAATTCTGATTAAGAGTCCACTTAATTCTGACAAAAGCACTTTACAAAACTGATTAGGATACTGGGTGGCCACAAGCACAAAGCTAGAATTATAATGGCCAGTGACCTAACTGTGAGCAAAATCCATTAAACACACTATAATTTCTTCGAAACTACTTCCATTAGGCCAATCATTTTCTTCTAAACTACAAACCCAAATGACACATGCACTTTAATGGACAATACAAATTCATCTTAATTATATGTTCAAGTTGATCTAGTGAACGATTAAACAGTCTTTCACAGATCGAGACGACAACATTAAGAACAATAAATGCAAAATCAGCATGAAAAATTGAAATTCGAAGGCAGTCGAAGAGAAAAACTGAATGAATCGAAAGAGAAAAGTCGACCTGAGGCGAGATCTACCCCAAGGCTTCCCATAAGCCCTTCGATATCGATTTAGAATCTCCCTCTCGGAGTAGTTCACCCCATACTTCTCACCTATTTCCCTATATATCTGTAACAAAATCCACAAAAACAAATCGGAAACATTAATTTAACAAACATGCAAGAACAAGGTTAGACGAATCATTACATGCAATTGAGAATTAAAAAACAAAATTGAAGATAGAGAGACCTGAGCCATGGGCTGAGAAGGAACAACAAGAGTACCAACAGCATCAACGAGCAAAGCCTTGTGAGTGATTTCACCATAGAGAGACCTCCGATAGTCGTCATAATCCTTGACTCCCAAGATTTCGAAGCTCATAGCTCTGGAAGCTACGGCGTCGGGGTCAATGGAAGCGACAGCAGCAGAGGATGCAAATGAAGCTGCGTGAGCGCCATTGGAGGAAAATGGAGGTCTGGAAAGCAAGGATTTAGCAGGGAAAGTGGAGAGAATCCTGGAGATGTTGGTTCTAGTGGAGATTAACGCCATTGTTGAACTTCATTTGAGTTCAAGCTTTCACAGAGCTCTCGTTTTTTATTGCGATTCAGTCGGCTGTGTGTAATGGAAAATGCTTCGGAGTTTTTTTCTGATTGGTTTAAATAAAAGTCTGCCAAATAAGGAAAATGATGATCCTTCTAATGCCCACTTTCCGAATTTGCCCTTCAACTTTAACTGTATTGCCGATAATGCCCTCTGATTCTGATTCCTTACGCCGTTTTGGACACTTGATAAGTGGGGGATAATATTTTTACTTTTTTTTCTTATTGCTTTATTTTGATTTGAATTCCAATTAATTTTATTCAAATGGTTTTCAAAGTTTTAATTTGGTGTTGAATAGTTTGATTGAATTCCACTCACGACGGATAAGAGGTGTCGATAACGTGAGCTTCACTGTCTAGCTTTCAACCTGGCTCAAGATATCCTCCTTTCTTCAAAGCTTTCTACTCAAGTGAGAAAATGTGCAAATCTTCACAACTTCGAGATGCATATCGACGAAAGAGAGTCATCACCTCACCTCCTTTTCAATAGTAAATTCGAAAGCCAAATCTAAAAGCTTAAGAAGTTGTTGATCTTGATCCAATTCACGATGCATGGGGCGAAATGTTGGTTAAAGCCCCGAATGCATGAAAACCTATCGAACGAGAATTAGTAGTAGTGTTGCTTGCTAACAATCTCTTTTGGAGGATAGTGGACGTTAGAAATTAATGTGAATTATGAATCATTTTCGATTTTTGGATAACAACAATGTCATCCTCACATGTTAATAGTTTTCTTTAGACGTGATAAATAGAGATGATGACATGGGCGTTTCATAAAAAAAATTCAATATGTCATGTTTTAAAGGAACCGTATTATGTAAGAAAATTGAACACTGTTATGGAGATTTAACCAAATCAATAGTATTAAATTGAAAGTTGTAAAATTCTAACGATCGTTTTTTTTTAAATGAATTCAAACAAGTGGGTGGAGGTGAAGATTCAAACTTATGAGCCTCGGGTTATTAATGAATAAAATGTAAGTTAAGCATAAACCATACTAAAGTATTAATTCAACCTAAACTATTTTAATATGATGTTGTAGGTATCTCCTTTCAATGTCTCTTTCTTATAATTCTTTGTTTGTCAATTGACCTTAGGCTGCGTTTACTTCCCTCCAAACGTAATGAATCGATGATAATTCTGACATTGAGACCCACATTCATTATGTTTGAGGGCGTTTATCGTAATTAAACTGTGGGTCCCACCTCGAAATGACTAATCACATTACACCCAATCTCTCCTACCTTCCGAGTCCTCAATGAGATTACCATTGCAGATTACGTGGGGCCCATTGATTTTCTACCCATTTACTTGCACAAATGTCCCTTCTCTCCCTTCCTAGATTTTCACAAAGGTAATTCTTTCACACTTTTGCCATTTTTTCCATTCTTCTCTGGTTTTTTATCCGTTCTTTATTTTTTATAAAAAAAAAATTGATTATTTTTCATCAACGCATTTCTGAATCATTATTCTGGGTGTTTACGCAGATAAAATCTAAGGAGATCTTCATAGTTTTTGTATATTTATTCTGGGTGTTTACGGAGAAGAAATGTCGTCTTCAACCTCGTAATCCTTCGGTTTAGGGCGCAGATGAGGAAAATTAATACATAATTACACGATTTGGAAAACTATCATGATTTATATTAATACCATCAAAATGATTACAAACCTGATTCATTACACGAGTACAAACTCGACCGTGAACATGATTTTTATCAAACGATGGCAGAAGATAAAGTTCAGAGAGTACCAAAAGTTTCAAAGAGAAAACGAACTACGACTCTGAAACATAAGACGAAGAAAGAGGAATCGGAACTTGAGTGAATCGGTTGCGAAACTACCGGTCCGGCGAGAAGGAATACCGTTATCTTGTGGCAGAAAGGAAGAATGAGAAGGAAGTTCGAACGTTTTGGCGAAGACAAAAGAGGAAGAAAGCGTATATTTTTTGCAGTCACTTTCTAATTATGACAGAGGGTACTATGGTAAATTCATGATTTATTAACACTATCAATGAAATTAAGATTACGTTTGAATTGGGTTGAAGTAAACACTATCAAAAGTAAACCGATTACGATTGAAGTCTTTAATCCATTACAGTCGATTACGATTGATTTATAACGATTGTTGGGGAAAATTCATTACGCACGGGTAAACATGGTCCTATTGTAATGGAAAATGATTATCTCTTTCGAAAAATGATTATTATTATTATTATTATTTATTTATTTTTAAGGGAGAATATGAGTAGATTTGTGGGAGAAAATGACAAAAGATTTGAGAAAAAAATGAAGAATAATGGTATGAATAAGATTTATTACCAAAAAAAAAAAAAAAAAAAATGGAGATTTTTATTTGAAAAATATGAATATGAGAAGTATTTTCAAATTCTTTAAATTTTGTGCTTAATTATGAAGGTAAAAAGTAGAAAATGAGAAGGAAAAAAAATCAAATCAAACATATTGCAAGGGTGGGAAGAGATATTTACATACTTGAGAAATTCAAATTTTTATTTGATGAGTTATGGATGAATAAAAAAGAAATTAGAAAAATGACCCGTGTATAAATAGCAGGCTTAAAATGACAAATATAATAAAATATAAAATATTTTACAAATATGACAAAAAAAAAATAAAAAATTAGTGACTATCATTGATAGACTGCTATCACCAATATTTATCGATAAAATGACTATAATTGAGATAGTGATAGCTACTTACAAAATTTTATAAAAAATAGAGGTTATAGACTACTATCAATAATAAAAATTGATATATTTATAAAAGAATGTTATATTTTTAATTATTTTACTTTAAATGGACATTGATACAATTTTTCTGAGAAAAAATATATATTTTAATTATACATCTTGGTTATAGAATAATAGCCACAATTCTCTTTAAAAAAAAAGAAGTAAAATAAAAAAAAAGCCACAATTTAATAAGTTCGGGGCATGTAAAAATATCTTTGTAATTGTTTTAAGGGCTGATTGCACAAATAGCAATCAGGCCCAAACTAATTGCAAAATTAGCAAACTTTAAAATGTTTTGCAAATATGGCAAAAAGACCCGTTTCTATCACTGATAGACTTTATTATATCACTGATAGACTTCTATCAGTGATAGACTATTATCTCTGATAGACTATTATCACTGACAAAAATCTATAAAAAGCTGAGGTGATCAGCGATAGACTTCTATCAGTCATAAGATATCAGCGATAGAAATTGTTATATCCGCAAAATTTTTAAAAACATGCTATATTTGCAAACAATAAGTCTTAAATTGTCATTTACTACAATTTCCCTTGTTTTAATACGTTGGTTTAATAATTAATTTGATTAAAGAAATAATAAACTGACTTTTGAGGTCAAAGGGACATTTTAGGGTTATGTTATGTTATTTATTATATGGTCAACAATTTATTTAAATAAGAAACAAGTTTGGCCACAAGATTTTAAAATGGGTCCATAATGTCTTGGCGTATATCAAGATTCTTCTATCTGTCATACAATATTCTGTCCACAAAAATTAAATTAATCAATTAAAAAATGAGATAAATATTAATGTACTCAAAAAAGAAAAAAAGAAAAGAAAAGAAAAAAGATAAATATTACATATATAGTAAGTAGTTTTTTTTTTTTTTTTTTGAAAAGAATATATAGTAAGTAGTTTCTATAATCAAATTGGGCTAAATTTTAATAGATTACTCAATGTTGATGGTTGTGTTGTGTGTCTATTTTAATATATCGCTAACAACCTTAGATTTTATGTCGGTTAATATGACTTATAGGTGTACTTCGTGGTTGGAGAATTTCTAGTACATCAGTGGTATGGAGTTTTTTTCATACCACTGCCTTTTAAAAAATGACACGTGTCAAAATGTTGTTTAACTGGGACCCACACTATTAAATATATTATTTTTTTAAACCATTTTGACACGTGTCATCCATTTAAAGGCAGTGGTATGAAAAAACTCCATAACAACGATGTACTGTCATTTTTTGAAATGCAGTGATATGGAGTTTTTCCATACCACGGATGTACTAGAAATTCTCCCGTGGTTGGGGTGTTGTTGACCCTACTTCTAGGGAGAATTTCTAGTACATCCGTGGTATGGAAAATCTCCATACCACTGCCTTTAAATGACTGACACCTGTGATGAGAGGTAATTTAACTTAACTAACGATGGTTTAGCTGAGACCCACTCTTTTAAATACATTATTTTCTCCTACTAAAAAAATTAACAAATACATTATTTATTTAAATTCTCTCTCCTCGTTTTATATTTAATATTTTTTTTTCTTTTTTAATATTTTGTCTCTCTTTTTGGTAGATAATTTCGCTTCTAATTTTTTATTTCTTTTTTAATATTTTGTCTTTCTAACAACTCCTACTATTTTTTTGGTAGAGTATTTCACTATTATTTTAAGTTTTCTTATCTATCAAATTCTTAAATAGTTTCAGCGGTATTCGTAGGAGGTTTGTATTCTAAAAGGTATAACTACTATTTTCTCTATCTCTGCTTCATTTTCTACTTCAATAGTGTTGTCTACTCCAATAGAATTTAAGTCAATATCACCTACATGAATTATAATAATTAACTTTACAATATATAAAACAAAAAGTGTAATCTATATGTTCAATTAGGGAGAAAACTCACTCCTATGTAGTTCTTCCGAGCTAACCATTGATTCGGCAACAAAATTAACAATTAAACCTAAAATTAACAATAACTCTACTCAAAATAACAAAAACAAAAAAAAAATATACATAATCAAACTCCATAAGAAAAAAAAAACAAATACTAAAACGCAACATACTTAAATATTTGCTCCCGTAGATATCCAAATGTAATCCAAATATTTTATGCATTTAAAAAAAATAAAAAATAAAGAAAATATTAGAAAGGAAGTGAAAAACAAAGAAAAAAGTGAAATAAATGGATATAGAAAATAAACATTTTCCAAATCAACCTGAAAAATTAACTTAAGGGTGAAGATGAAAAAAATAAAGTTTTGAATATATTTTAAATATCAATGAAGAAGTTGAATAATATTAAAAAAAAAAAAAAAAATTGAAAATGTAAAGAATCAAAAAAAAAAAAAAATATATATATATATATATATATATATATATATATTAATAAAAAACGAGGAGAGAGCATTTAAATAAATAATGTATTTATTAATTCTTTTTAGTAAGAGAAAATAATGTATTTAAAAGAGTGGGTCCCAGCCAAACTATCGTTAGTTAAGTTAAATTACCTCTCACCACGTGACAGTCATTTAAAGGCAGTGGTATGGAGATTTTCCATACCACGGATGTACTAGAAATTCTCCCCTACTTCTATTAGTGTTTCTCTTGGAACTTGTTTTATTGAAGTGTTATCTTTGTTCTCTTTGATGTGTTCTTGAGTGCTTTGTCCCTCAGCTGAGGGTCTTCTTCTCTTCTATTTTTCGTAATATATTACCTTTGCAAGATTTACTCTTTCTATGTTTAGTTAACACTACTTTTCTACCATTTGTTTTAAGGGAAGAGATTTTAAGAGAATTTCAATAGGTTCCAATGGGTTGAAAATACTTTGCATTCATTGGATTGTAAGTTTTCTTGTATTTACATTCAGGCACGTTTTTGCAAATACAAGGTATTTGCATTCACAAGATTGCATTTTTTTTTTATTTGATTACATTTTTGGAGGTTTTTAGTTTGCATTTTTTTTAGATTTTTGATGAGTTAAAAATAGGGTGCAAATACAAAGTATTTGCATTCAATTGATTTTTTTTTTAAATCTATTAAAATGTTCTTATTAGGTGTCAAACATATATATATATATATTTTAAATTCAATTTCAAAATTACGAAGATTAATCAAAATCAAGGTAAGTTTATGAAATTTACATTATAATTTGAAATTTAAATGAATGATTTTATCTTGTTTTAAAATTTGAATTAAACTAGATGTTATTCTTAATCAACTTCATTTTGAAATGTAAATATTGGCGATTACTTGCAAATACCATATATTTGCATTTCGTTCATCGATAATCCTTAAAAGGTTTTGAATTACACTAAAATGTTATTTTTTTAGGTTCAAAATATCTCTTAATTTGTCATATTGAAAGCAAGCCAAATAGAAACCAAAATAATAATTTAAGCATTAGGTTTGCAAATAAAAAAAAGTCGCAAGTACCATTGGTACCATTTCAAGGAGGAAGTTCAAACAATAAAACGGATACCTCAGTAGCTTAGGTGAAGCTCAATTCAGTCATGTTTTAGATGCTACAAATGGTAGGACTTTTGAAGGTCGTCCGGACGAAAATCCATTCATCCATGTTTGAAGGTTCAGCAAGATGTGCAACATCTTAGCACCTCCCGAAATTGATAAAGATACATTGAAAATAAGGTTATTTGATCCATTTACATTGGTAGGGGATGCATAGACTTGGGTAGTCTCAATCCCAACAAGCACGATGACCACATGGTCAGATTTAGTGGTGCGATTCTTGGAGAAAAGTTTTCTTCATTACCAATCGGAGAAGGAAATGCGGGCGCATCAGACTTTAAACAGAGCAGAACATGAGTCAACTTTATGTCCCCATCAGAATATAGCATGCATCATGATCGGACATTTCTATCATGATAAGAATGAAGGCACACTGGCTCAAAGGGACGTGACCACCCATGATTTTTCAAAAAATAAAACTCAAGAAGAGATCGACAGAAAGATGTTTGCTGAAATGAACACTCGACATCTGTCCTTGGGCAGATGGTTGAGGATATGATGATCAGAAGACAACCATTCAACCCTTCATCATCTTTTTATTATACAACACCATGTACTTATTGCCAAACACTACATCATTTTACTAAATGCCCGACTAATCCTATGTCTTAATGTTATACAGTTAAGCACGGAGTTCAACCAGAGATGCAACAACACTTGGAGGGAGGACCACATTTATCAGACTTGGAGAGGACATTACTGAATTATATGACAGAGAATGATGCACTATTGAGACATTTGGAAGTACAAGTCGAACAATTTGCTCGAGCGATCAGATCTAGATCACATACAACATAATTTCCAAACTATGAAGCAAAAAATCCAGTTGAAGAATTTAGATGGATAGACGAAGTTTTTCAGGATTAAACAGATAGACAAGCCGTCGTTGATGTTGACGCATCAGGGTCCGGACCATAAGAATTGATTCAAGGAGATATAATTGTTGAAAAAGAAGATCAAATGGAACCTGAAAAATAGTAGAACCTTGGATCTACTAAAGCAACTACGGATATTAGTGGTGGAATCCACTAAACAAATTATCACGCATGGGAAGCTTCAAGAAATTGTACCCTATGAAGGAGGCAGTACCTCCAACAAAGATGACGTTCCACTACTACTTAATCTAGGAAGTTCTATGATACCTTGTGAGATTGAAGGAATTAAATTTGAGAAAATAGTTTGCGATCCCGGGATAAAACCTAACATGATAGCCATTTCAGCAATGAATTGGACGGGACTGTTAGCGGACCTTTCCAAAAAGTTAATTCAAACCGGGGAGCACACTGACTTACATTGTAATAAGGGAACTCAAGGAAATATCAGTCAAAGTAAATCAATTATTGATTTCTAATCACTTTCTCGTTGTTTGCGATGCAACTATTCCAGAAGGAAGTAGTGTTGGGAAGGACATTCTTGAACAACTTACAACACATATGGAGAATAACCAAACAAAAAATCCTTGGAGTTACTACACCTAGAAGGAAGAAAAAAACATAAAAGAGCGATGCAACCACATTAGAACCAATACAGTTGGAGTTTCATGATCTAGCAAAGAGAATAACACCCCTCGAGTGTAATCTACAAGAAACAGATCAGAAGGAAAATCGGATGGAAGACCCAAATATCATTCAGGATCTTAGTGAAAAACGCAAGACTGAAAAGAAAGAATTCAGCAAGGCAACGAGTGCCTTGTTCGGGGTTGGCATGAGACCATAGTTACCTTGTGTGGAAAAAAAAAAGTCTTGTTATTTCTCTTTAAATACTAATCAAGTTCTTATTCATTTCAGGTGAAAAAGATGAAAAAGAACATACGGAAAAGATCAGAAATTTAAAAGGACAAAAATCTAGATGGTGAGAATTGCGACCGCAATTTCTTACAAGGTCAATTCCAATGCGATCGCGCATTGTATCCCAATTTTTAAAAATAACGCCAAATTAGAACGTCAACTCGGATTTTGGAGGGAAACCTTATAAATAGGCCCAACGACCCTTCTTCTTCTCCACATGCAATTAGCATCCAACTGAGAGCAAAGGAGTTCAGAACAATTCTCAAAGTTTTCTCTCAAATTTTCAAAGAAATCAACAATGGAGCACACCAAGAAAATGAGTATACCTTTAGGAGCCTAAGCCATTAAACCGATATTCCTATGGCTAATGTGAACTTAGATGAATAAAGCATGCAATTCTTTAGTCCTATGGTATGCCTTATTTCTAAGGTCACGTAACGACCTGTTCCTAGGCTCTTTGTCTCATATCCTCTCATGAAATAAATAATATTGCCCCAGTCTTCTTAGTGCTTGGACTCAACTAGCATGTTAACTTAAGTAGCTAATACTAATCAACAAGATAACAATAAACTCAATGCGGGGAATAATAGAGTGTGCTACAACGGGCGGTTAAGCCATATCGAGTCAAACTACTTGATTCTCAGGGCATCCACCGAATCGAATCCCTTACAGAACTTAGTTCATACTAAAAGAAATACTAGGAACTTTATTAAATAAACTTGCATAAGTACAAAGTGATGAAGTAAATTAATAGATTGAAATTCAAGAATAGAAATGTAATGTGCAACACAATGTAAATAAAATTTATGCGTGGTATCGACTGAACTGGAGAGAGGTGGAATGCGATTTTGATGGCTGGTGGTAGAGTTCTCTCCACAAGTATTGATCCTCTAAATAGTGATGATGAGCGCCCTTTTATAGACTTCTATTATCGCGAAATGATGCTCAGGTGGTTGTTGAAACTTTTTCATTGAATCTCGGATTCACTCAACTGAATATAGGTATGAGAAGACTTGGTCTTCTTTGGCGGCTCGAACTGTCGTTTGACTGGGTCTTCGAGTGTAATGCGGCTAGTGATGAAGTCACATCGTATTTTGCTTCATCGGGAGTTATGCGCTCGCCTTAAATTCCATTGCGGCCACTTTGGTCGGTTTCCTGAAAAGTAATAAAACATGATTAAATAACGTCTCTCATACCCTCTTTACCTTAAAATGCTGTAATTCTCAATTCAGAGACCTGAAATGCATGACTTCCTTCTTTTGGCTATGTTTGAACCTTTATGAACATATTTTCTTATCGAAACTGACTCGATTGAGCATAAATAAGTTATATTCGAAGGACAAAATGTTATATATGTGACGTTCATCAGTCATCAATCGTTTTCCTTCCTTAATTCTTCAGAAAATATCTTCTTTTAAACGTTTATATGATACTCCTTCTTCTTACTCTCATCTTAAAGTTTTTGGTTGTGCGTGATTTTTCTTCTTCACCCTCATGAACATACCAAACTTGAATCTCGTGCTCGCTTATGTTGCTTTCTTGGCTACGAAACTGAACATAAATGTTTTTATTGTTGGGATCCTATCTCTCACTACAAGAATCGATGGTTTTCTTGACGCATAAAACCGTCGGGAAAATTCCAAAATTCGTTGGAAAATGTTTTTTCGACGCATAAAAGTGTCGTCTATTAATGCGTCGGGAAAATACCGTCGAGAGAACCTTTCCCGATGTCGTGAAAGGCATCATCCGCTGACGTCCATGTAAATGGCGTCGACAAATCTCCCAGGGTTCATTTTCGGTAATTTTACAATTTCTTTAGTTAACCTTCTTCTTATCATGAGACTAGTACTAACCTTCTCTGGCAGTAAACAATGAATGAGGAACTCCAGGCTTTAAAATAGAATCATACTTGAGATTATGTTGATCTACCTCCTAGTAAAAAACTCATTGACTGTAAGTGAATTTATAAGATCATAACGCACTCTGATGAATCTATCCAACGTTACAAAGCTCGTCTTGTTGCGAAATGTTATTCTCAAGAGTATGATATTGATTACGAAGAGAGATTTGCTCTGGTCGCTCGAATGACATATGTTCGCAGTCTTTTAGTTATTGCAGCTTCCAAACAGTGGCCTCTTTTCTTCTGTAGATGGATGTGAAAAATATCTTTCTCAATGACACTTTATCTGAAGAGCATTTATGAAACCACCACCTAACCTAACACTTCCCCTCCACCTCTAAACGTTTGTCTTCTCCGTCGTGCCTTGTATAGCCTGAAACAAGCTCCACGTGGCTGATTTGCCACATTCAGTTTCACCATCGCCCAACTTGGCTTTACTTTCAGTCCCCACGATACAACACTATTTAATCGCCAGACTCCTCATGATATTGTTCTTCTCCTTCTATATGTTGATGACATGATTATTACAAGTGATAATCCTCAGGCTATATCTGATTTGCAACTTTATCTTGGGAAACACTTTGAGATGAAATATTTGGGTTCGCTCAGCTACTTCCTTGGCCTTGATGTCTCATCTCGCTCTGATGAGGTACTGCTTATCTCAACCTAAATATGTTTCTAATCTAGTGACACGATCTAGTATATTATCGACTCTGTTACTTCATCAACACCACCAGATCCTAATGTTCGCTTGACACCTTTCGATGGTGTTCCTCTCCAGGATCCTACTTTATATCGACAACTTGTTGGCAGTCTTGTTTATTTGACTGTGACTCGTCCAGACATTGCATACGCAGTTCATATTGTTAGTCAATTTATGGTTGTTCCTCGGACTATACTACTGCGGTACTTCGTATCCTACGCTATGTTAAGGGAACTCTCGTCCATGGACTTCAGTTTTCTTCACAGCCATCTATGGTGTTATATGACTACTCTGATGCTGATTGAGCTGGTGATCCCATTGATCGACGGTCCACCACAAGTTACTGCTTCTCCTTAGGAGATTCCCTCATTTCTTGATGTAGTAAAAAACAAATCGTTGTCTCTCGGTCCAACACTGAGTCTGAATATCGTGCGCTTGCTGGTGCTACCTTAGAGTTGCTATGGCTTCGCTGACTTCTTCAGATATGGGAGTTCCTCTTCAATCTGCTATTATCCTTCATTGTGACAATCGTAGTGCTATGAGATTGCTCCCAATGATGTATTTCATGAACGCACCAAGCACATTGAAAATGACTGTCACTTTGTTCGTCATCATCTCCATTTAGTTACAATTTATCTCTACTACAAAACAACCCGCATATATCTTCACTAAAGCACTATTTCCTGGTCTCTTGTTACTTACCAAACTCAATTTGGTTTCTACTCTACCATCTTGAGTTTTAAGAAGAGTGTCGCCGTATATTTATCTTCGTCAATTAAAATTGTATTTGAATTATTCTTTCCTTATTTTGTTCTAGTCACAGTGTATAAATCATATTATTAATTTCATTGCATTTATATTGAATAATATTCTTTCGATACACACATTTATAATAAGTTGGCATGTTTTGAAAACTCAAACCAAAATGACTCCGATATTGAAAATTCAAGAACCAAAAAAAAAGTATTGATTCCATGTGATTGATTCGATTATCATTTATGGAGAAACGGAAAAGGACAAAACATTGAGGCATTTTCTTTCCCACACATTCTCATTGATTATGAACGTCTCAGTCACTCAAGAAGTGTAGTGGTAGGTTTGTAATTAATGTCAAAATCATATCCTTTAAGTTAATATATTCAGCCGGTGACACATCAGAACCTCATCGATTCAATGACGGCAGCCCATGTAGGTTTTGAATGCCACGTCATCAGTTTCTCCAATAATTTTCGGGAGAATTTCTAGTACATATGGAATTTTTCCATACTACTGCCTTTAAAAATATGACACGTGGTGAAATGATTGTTTAACTGAGACTCACACTATTAAATATATTATTTTTTAAATTATTTCGCCACGCGTCATATTTTTAAAGGTAGTGCTATCCACTGATGTACTAAAAATTCTCCCATAATTTTCCATAATATTTTCTCGCCCGAAGTATTTTATATATATTTTTTTAAATTAATTATCACTCAATAAATTCTGTTTTGAATTTGAATTTTTTAAAAAGATAATTTAAATTATTATACTTCATAATCATTTGAGTTTGAATGTAATTTAAATCTTATTATCTTTTGACCTTTATTATATTTTGGTTAAAATTTTCAATACTTTTATCATTATCATATATTAATAATTTTCTTATCGTTATTTTTTAATGCCATAAATAGGGGAAAAAAGGGTAAGTTTTGAAGATATACACTGAGATTCAACTTTTTTTTTTTTTTTTTTTTTTTTTTTTTTTTTTTTAATTATTATTATTATTATTATTATTATTATTATTATTATATACACAAGTTATTTATTATACTTAATAATTGTTGGGTTTTCTCTCATTAATATTAATTATCCGAACTCTATCTTCATCACTTCTCTCCATCCATGTGAGTTTGTCATTTTTATTCAATTAAAAAATTGAGAGAGAATATATAAATGTATAAAATAAATACAAGCATACATATGGTATATAAAATTATTGAAAAAGATCGTGATCTTTAAAGATATTTCTGGTGAAAATATTAAAATTATTCTTGTCATGTATTATTATTATTATTATTATTAAAAAAAATGTTCTTTCCTAAAGTAACAATTTAATTTTATAATAATTTAGTTCTTAAATTTTATTATGTAATTTTTTTTTTAAAATTTTAATTTTTTTTTTTAGAACATTAGGGAGCAATATCAACCCCATTTAATGAAACTAACCAAGAAGGGAAATTGTTGTGTCAAATTGAAGATACATTTGCCTCACACGTCGAACGGGCCAGTGCGTGGGTCATAAAATTGTTGGCCCGAAGAACATGAAAGAAAGAGGCAACATTTCGATCTTTCGCCAGCTACTTCGCTTCCTCTGTGAAAAAAGCGAGTTCCTTAAAATCCCTCGCGGCGTCATTGAGAAGATGGGAAATTTCAAGAGCATCGGTTTCCACCTGGAGATTTGGAGCTTCGATCATCTGGGTAATGGCCTTCAGCCCTTCGCATATAGCGAGAGCCTCTAGCCATTGAATCCTCCATTGTCTGTAGATGCATCGATTCCCAGCACTGATTATCGAGCCATGCCAATCGCAGAGAATCCAACCAATTCCTCCCTTATTGAGACGATCGATCCACGTTGCGTCGCAACTTAATTTCCACATTCCCATCGATGGCACTACTAGAAAAAGGGGAATAGATGACCTGTTGGCCAAAGCAATATAAGGGAGAGGAAGAAAAAAAAATGTCATCTTCAGTTTGGGGCGCGTTTTTGGCGAGAAAAAACGCAGTTTTTCAGATTTCCGAAACTTAATGACAGTTTTATAATGTCGTCAATCGATGACAATTTTAAAATGTCCTAAATCGTTTACATTTATTAACTATGATTAATTTATTTATGTTTTTTTTAGGGAAATTGTAGTAAATGACAATTTAAGACTTATTGTTTGCAAATATAGCATGTTTTTAAAAATTTTGCGGATATAGCAATTTCTATCGCTGATATCTTATGACTGATAGAAGTCTATCGCTGATCACCTCAGCTTTTTATAGATTTTTGTCAGTGATAATAGTCTATCAGAGATAATAGTCTATCACTGATAGAAGTCTATCAGTGATATAATAAAGTCTATCAGTGATAGAAACGAGTTTTTTTTGCCATATTTGCAAAACATTTTAAAGTTTGCTAAATTTGCAATTAGTTTGGGCCTGATTGCTATTTGTGCAACCAGCCCTTTTTTTTACTCATACATCTTTTTAGAAACTAAAAATACTTATAAAAGAATTATAATTAATTTACAACTAAAAAATAATTAATTAATAAATAAAATAAAATGAGAGAAAATGAAAAAAAAATGAAAATTGTGAAAAAAAAACACTTAAATTTATAATTAAAAATATATATATATATATATATATATATGAAATCCCTAAATTAAGAACACATCACGTTCTCAAATCGGCCAAATCGCCCGTATCACGTCTCCCTCTGAAATCGGCCACGATCTCGCCTCCTTCCCCTCCGTCATGGTCGCCTCCGTCCACTCCTTATTCTCCTTTTAATTTTCACTATTATTTTTCTGCCCTTTTCCCTTCCAGCGAACATCTTCTTTCTCGGTTTCCTTCATCTCTCTCGTTCCATCACGCCGGCAACCACCTCCGCGCGCCCCTCCCTTTGCTTGTTGACGTCGCCTGAGAGGTCCGTCATCGCTATGTTTCTTATTCGTCACACCAGACCGAAAGTCGTTCTCCTTCAATCACCGGTCATCTGGATTCGTTAGCATCATTCCAACCTCTTTTGGGTAACATCCCGCAAGTATTGACATTAAACTTTTTGCATAAAAGTTTTCGGACTAGTAGGATTGAGGAAACAAAAGGGAAAATCTACAGATTTGAAGTTTAGGTTCTTAATTTTGAATCACACATGCGTCTATACTTTGGATGGACTCCAAATTTTACCCACTAATTTTTTTTTCTTTCCAGATTTATGAATGACATTTTATTTCTTTATTTTGTTCATACTTTACAAAGTTTCATACAGGGTTTCTGATATTAAAAGATAAGTTTTTTTTTTCTTTCTCTTCTTCGTTCACTAGATGCACACCCCCATATAAAAAAATGAATTAATTCACCTCTTAGCGCCGCTTCTGCCTGTCGTCGTCCGTCGTCGCACCGCTTCCCTCACGCACGCATGTTCGGACGACGAGTGCGATGGTGTTCGACGACCACCCATGCGACGATTTGTCCTCTTCTTCACGACAAACGACGATTGTAACGACCCGAACTTCAGGTAAGAGACATTTATTTAATTTTTATTATTATCGAGTGGGTTTAAGTGCAAGGGTAATGTGAAATTTGGGCTTAGTAGAGACTAGGACTACCCGTTTGACTAAGTCAAACTTCGGGTAATGAATTATTATTATTAATAATAATAATAATATTAAGAATAATAATATAATTTTATTATTATATAAATAAAATTTAAAAAAATATATAAAACAAGAAACCACCCCAGCCTCTCCATGTTCTCACTCTCTCCCTCAGCCCACTCTGTCCATCTCCGATCTCCACTCCGTCGCACCCTAAACGCGACTCCGGCGACGAGCTCCTATCGGTGTGCGACTTCCTCTACGCGACTCCGGCGACGAGCTTTTGCGTGATGACGGTCCAGATCTGCGACAGTCGCACCCTAAACAAATATGATTAGCATTCGATCCCCTTACAACCTAAATTCGATCTAGTGGGTAAAATGTCATGAAAAATCCTCCTTCCGCAATTTTTTAATTTGTTAGGGACATTTGCCTTCCACAGAGCATTCCACATCGAGGCTTGTCGCTCCTGATTTGACGGCGAAACCACCAAAGCGTAAGAACATTGAAACCTCACTCTATACGCACTTTTAACCTTGAACTCCCCCCTCTTTTCAGGATGCCAGATTATTTCATCATCACAAGTGAGGCTAGGTAAGGGGATGTTCAAGATTTTAGTAGCATCGCCATTGCAGAAAGTGTCCCTTATCAAAGTTTCATTCCACTGACTTTGATTGGTCATCAGATGTGCTACCGTCCATGATCTGTTCATCGACGGACAATACATTAAACGAGTATGTCCATCTCTAGGGAGGCAAGGTTCAGTTGGCATATCCACCTGACATCCATTTCCGATTCTCCATCAATAGCCCTTAAAAAAAACTCCCTTCCCCAAAGGATATTTGTCCAAACATATGAGAGATTGCTTCTAGAAGGGGCCTTGAGAAAAGTCTTCGTCTTGAAATATCTACCTCGCAGCACCTTTGCCAACAAGATATTTAGTGATTCGCCAACTTTGCTTTGCCAGCATAGCCTGATTGAACATACAAAGATCTTTGAAACTCATTCCTCCATGGTCCTTGTTGATGCAGAGCCTCTCCCTGCTACGCCAGTGAATTTTCTTGTTAGATTCAGAAGAGCCCCACCAAAAACTAGCACAAATAGAGTTTAAATCATTACAAAAACTAATTGTGAATTTAAAACAACTCATTGCATGGTTGGGAATGGCCCGCACCACTTCTTTGATAAGAACTTCCTTCCCCCCAATGGAGAAGAGTTTTCCTTTCTAGCCTTAAGCGCCTTCGAGCCACGATCTTTGATGTGACTAAAAATTTCTCTCTTTGTTCCTTGCATTTTGTGAAGGTAATCTCAAGTATTGCCCCAAAGATCTGGTGTTCGTTACCAACAAGCAATCTTTTTAATAACATCCACCATATATGGGCTGGTGCTCGGGCTCACCATGAACAACGACTTGTCATAGTTGATGGTTTGACCCGAGGCTTGCTCGTAAGTCTCGAGGATGGAGTGGATTACCTCAACGTCTTGCCTTTTAGCTTTGAAAAACAAGAGAATGTCATCTGCATAGAACATATGAGTTATCACAGGATAATTGTTGGAGTGCGATCAAAGTCTCACATCGGTTAAAAATAGGGGAAGATCATGGTATATAAGGAGGGACAATATTCTCCATTGGTATGAGGCCTTTTGGGTGACCAAAAGCAAAGCCATGCGGGTTTCGGTCCAAAGTGGACAATATCATATCCTTGTAGATTAAAGGAATCTCCCAATAGTGGATCCAGGAGTTTGCCCTAGATAAGAGCTAGACAGATAAATATGACGATTTGAGGGGAGGTTCTCGGTGGTACTTTGTTCGAGGGGAGGATTGTTGGAGTGCGACCAAAGTCCCGGCGGTGGTGCTCAAATGGAAGGAGTTTTCCCTAGATAAGAGCTAGACGGATAAATATGACGATTTAAGGGGAAGTTCTCGGTGGTACTTTGTTCGAGGGGAGGAGTGCGACCAGGAGAGCCTTTTTGGGTGACCAAAAGCAAAGTCATGCGAGTTTGGAGTGCGACCAGAAGAGCCCTTTTGGGTGACCAAAAGCAAAGCCATGCGAGTTTAGGCCCAAAGTGGACAATATCATATCATTGTGGAGGTCCGATTTTCCTTAACAAGTGGTATCAGAGTCATGCCCTTAATCATGTTTGTAAAAATCCTCGGGTGTCGAATAAAGGAATCTCCCAATAGTGGATCCGTGGTTTGGGCTTTATCGGAAAGGCGGTGGTGCTCCAGTGGAAGGAGTTTTCCCTAGATAAGAGCTAGACGGATAAATATGACGATTTGAGGGGAGGTTCTCGGTGGTACTTTGTTGGAGAGGAGGATTGTTGGAGTGCGACCAAAGTCCCACATCGGTTAAAAATAGGGGAAGATCATGGTATATAAGGAGGGACAATATTCTCTATTGGTATGAGGCCTTTTGGGTGACCAAAAGCAAAGCCATGCGGGTTTTGGCCTAAAGTGGACAATATCATATCATTGTGGAGGTCCGGTCCGGTTTTCCTTAACAACGATATTAACCTGTATACTCCCTGTTTTCTTCAAAATCGCACACAACAGAAAAAAAAGGTAGATTCAACACACTCCTGTTTTCTTCAAAATCGCACACAACAGAAAAAAAAGGTAGATTCAACACACTCCATGATCTTTGCTTATGTCTAACGCCACCAAACCCTCATTTCCATTCAACACACTCCATGATCTTTGCTTATGTCTAACGCCACCAAACCCTCATTTCCATTCAACACACTCCATGATCTTTGCTTATGTCTAACGCCACCAAACCCTCATTTCCAGTCCTCTTGCTTTTAACTGCATGAATACATTCAAATCCAAGGATAGCATTATTCGTGATTAGTCTTCCTGAGACAAAAGTCGACTGATTCTAGGATATAACAAATTCAAAACTCCTTTTAGGCGATTAGCCAATGTTTTTGCTATGATTTTATATAACACATTACATAGACTTCATAACCCATTTAATTTTTGTTTTTTGTTTTTTATTTTTAGAAAACGGATCTATTTAATAACCTATTGAGTTTTTAAGTTTTTAAAAACATTTTTTTATTCATTAACCAATTAAAAAAAAATGATTTCAAAATTTGAGTATTTTTTTTAGTCTCCCTCAACTCTATTGAAATTGTCAACAAGTTAGATATAATTAGGAAAATAATCAATTTATACCCTTAAACTTTGGAAGTTGTATCAATTAAAACCTTAAACTAACGATGATATCAATTTAAACCCAGAACTTTCGTAAGTGTATCAATTTACACCTTCAGTTAGAATTTTATTTTAAAAACGTTAATTTAAACACGTAGAGACTTGCAATTTTAGTAATTAAACCCCTAAACTTTCATAAGTAAATTAATTGTATGAAAGTTTAGGGATTTAATTGATAAATTATAAGTCTTCACACGTGTAAAAACTAACATTTTTTTAAGAGAGTGGGTAAATCGATACATTCATGAAAGTTCAAAGTTTAAATTGATACAATCATTAGTTTAGGATTTTAATTGATACAACCTCCAAAGTTGAAGGGTATAAATTGATTATAAAAAAACAAATAAAAAATAAAAAATAAAAATAAAATATAAATAATAATAATAATAATAATAATAATAATTATTGATGTGTGTCATATAATTATTAAAATTATCTTTGTTTATTTATTTATCTATTTATTTATTAAAATTGGAATCAAACTATCGTTAATATTTTTTCATTAAAAATTGTCATTAATACTATTAGTATATTCTTAAAAAAAGAAAAATATTATAATTTTATTCAAATAAATTTTTTCTAGTATATTATACTTTAATATTATTGGGATGTTACACCAATATACTTATTCACTTTATACAATGAATATATTTTATTTTCCTGACTTTATGAATGATAAACGTCAACTAAAGATTGTCTAATATATTAGACACAATAAATTCTTTATATTTTAAGAAAAAACATTTTTTTATCCTAAAATTTTAATTTCATCAAATAATTAGACCTTAATTAAATTTTGATAAATATTACAATTTTTATATTCTAATAAATTAACATTATTTTAAAAAAAAATCTTATAAAAAATACAAAATAAATAGTAATTAATCGACTCTGAACTTTTGTTGTTTTTCAAAAATTAAAAACCAAAAACAAATATCAAACCAGTTTTATTTTCTATTTTTTAAAAACAGAAAACTAAAAATTGTTATCAACATATATATGATTTTTATTTTTAAAAAATAGAAAAGCAAAAATCAAAAATTAAAAACTAAAAATTGAACGTTATCCAACAAAGCCTAAAAAATTATTAAAAATTTCTATGTAATGGTGAACTGTTATTTTGTTGCAACGAAAGAAAATGAGAGATTGACAATGTTCAAGTGGTGCTATGACGTTAAAGTTGTTTTTTAGTACCAATTTGTAGTTGGGTGGACTGAATAATGGATTTAACGTTTGACCCACTAATTATTTAAGTTGAGGGTAAGTGACGACTACCTGACTTCAGTAGTATTTACTATTCACGAATTATTATAACTACATACTATATTAATTCACTCAACATCCTAAATATAATTTTTGAAAGGAGTTACAATAAACTTCTTCTGAACAAAAATAAAACAAAATTATAAGAACGAAAAAATTAGACAATTTACTCCCTTTTAGCAAAGAGTTTATGGTATAGGTCTCATTACACTTTTAGCAAGATTTTTTTTTTTTGGTATGGTAGAAATTAAATTGTCACAAATAGAGTTGTTATCAATTTTAGGTAAAATTAAATTGTTACAAGCAGAACTGTTATCAATTTTAGGTTAAATTACAGTTTTGTCTTATCTTTTAAGTTTGTATTTTTTTTTTATGCCTAAAGTTTTAAAAGTGTCGGTCACTAAACGTTCAATTTTGTATCCAATAGGTCTTTGAACTTTATAAAGTGTAAGAAGTCTTTAAACTTTTAATTTTGTCTTTAGGAACTCTTTGAATTTTTAATTTTGACCTATTCAATATTTTTTAAAAAATATAAAAAATCACCAACAGTACTAAATATAAAATAGATAGTTTAGAATCTTATTAGACTTAAATTTAATATTGTATCTAATAATTTCGTTAAAACAATATATTATATCTAATAGATCAATTAATTTTTAAAAATTTAAATATGTCTAAATACCTATTAGGCACAAAATTTCAAAAATTTATTAGATATTTTTAAAGTTTTGGAATCTCTTACACATAAGATATGGAAGTTTAGAAATTTATTAAAAAAAAAAAAAAATTATAATTTAACCCTTGAAAATATATATATATATATAATTTAGGAAAATTATAACAAGTGTCAATTTAGAATAAAATAATTAAAAATATAGTACTTTTTTAAAAAATTTGCGGATATGACAATTTCTATCGCTGATAGACTCAGTTTTTTATAAAATTTTGTCAGTGATAGTAGTCTATCAGTGATAGAAGTTTATCACTGATAGAAGTCTATCAGTGATAGTCATATATCAACAATAGAGTCTATCGGTGATAACCACTGATTTTTTTGTCATATTTACAAAATATTTTAAACTTTATTAAATTTGCAATTATTTCAAGCCTGATTACTGTTTGTGCAACTAGCCTTATAATTTAACCTAAATTTTAAACCAAAGATCACCAACTAAATTTTTTTTCTTAAGGGAATTTTAGGGCTAAAGTGTTAAAAAGCAAACAATAGAATATAATTAATTAATTATATGATATAAAGTCATAAGAAAAATGAATCTATTTTACAATATGATGTTTTTTTTTTTTTGAAACATAAATTTCATAATATGATGCTGTTCGGTCATGAGGTTGTTGAAACATTATTAAAATGTGGGTCCCACATGTATTTACCGTTACATCATAAGCAGACTCATCCGTTTGCGATTGCGTACTAAAAAAAAATTAAATTAAATTAAAAATAAAAAGGCTCATGCGTTTGGTTCTTTGTAACGCATTAATTTGGAAAACGACAACCATAACCTACACATTCATTATTCAAAGTTCCATTTTTTTTTGGCAATTTAATATATATATATATATATATATATATGTATATATTAATCTTTTGTTTAGTTAGTTATTTTTCTATTTTTTTAAGAGGTTATTTTTCTATTTTTGATATTGCTATCATTTGATTTTTGACCAACAAAACATTATGTTATGGGCTACCTCAACTTTAGGTCAGCCGTTGACGTCATGATCCGCTTTCTCAGGAAGTCGAGGTCACGACCCAACGATGAACGAATCAACAATCTGGGGCCGACCCCAGGACTCCGAGGATCCGCTGTTGTCAGACTGCCTCTCGATCAGCGTGAGAAGTGATCGACAAGACACCATGACTCACCTGACGAGATGGTGGTACAACAGCGCCCCCAATTCCTTCGAAAATCGGGGGACGACGGTTACCCTCATCATGATAAGGTACACAGGTGGACTCCGATCGGTCCATACCTCCTGACCCCGGTTCGAGGACTCACGCGATGTGGGTCAGCAGAGCCGTCCGGAGAACTCTCCCTCCTCACTACCTATAAATACCCTTCATGTTCAAGGATGAGGGAGGTATGTAACAGAGACGGAACATAGGCGTAACTCTACGCATTTCTCTACACTACCACTCCTACTTATGCTCAGACATTTCTGACTTAAGCATCGGAGCCTTGTGGGCCTAGCCCCACACCGGTACAAGTTTACCTTCTCTTCTCTGTGTAGGTCCAGATCGCCAACGACGAGCACCTAAAGACGGCGGAATACGACAAAATGGAGCGGTCCAAAATCTTGCGCCAACCCATTATAATTGCCAATTGAGACTGTTACAAATATATTTAATTTGCTTTAACTTTGATTTTAACATGTATTAGTATACATAAAAAATAAGTTTTGAGATGTATAAGAATGTACACAAGTTACCCTCATCATGACAAGTGTATTCAGAGACTAGTGCCAAACCTCGCTTGATTTTTGGCAATCAAGCATTTAAGAGACTAGTGTATTCGTCATTGAACTAATCAGCTACGCCGTAATGAGATTATCTTGTTGGATCCAGTGTTGGTGGGCAGGATTGATCAATTTTATCAATTCATCAGCAGTCGAGAGAAACTTCGGAGGAGGCTCTTTATCTTCCTCGACAAAATTGGACAAGCCATGACCGCAAAGTGTCTTAAGAACTTGAAATTTCCACAGAAGAAAGTTTTCATCATCAAACTTGGTAATAGTAGATTTGGTTGCTGGATTGACAATTTTCAAAGAAGCAGAATAATTTACCAGATCTGAAGAAGAGGAAGCCATAGTGAAGAAAAAAAAAAAAAAATCTAAAGGGTCGTTTGACCTATTTTTGGCTCTGATACCATTGTAGAATTTTAGGAAGCATAGAGATAAATAGAGAAAAAAAAGAGATCACAAATGATGGTTTTCTCTGTACATTTAGTGATCATACTATGACCCTTTATATAGGGCAGGCTGTACAACTCAGTCAAGTAAGTTACCATGTAGATAACAGTAATTGTAACCAAAATCTTAACATTTCCTAACCTAACTTCCTAAACTTAATGAGCTCTCTTAATAGGGAGATAGATGAAACAAAAAAATGGACATAAAATAAAACTTTTTAAAAAGGGGACATTAGTTAAAATGAGGTCTCAAAAAGGGTCATCTAGCCTGATTTCTCGAAAAATAATAGGTCTCGAGCCATTAGAATGGGTTTGAGGTCGACCCCATGAGAATGAGGTCGAGGCCAACTTCCTAGGTGTGAGGGTGAGGTTGACCCTACCTAGCTTTTGACCTACGAATGAGCCAAGAGCCTACGAGCCCCATCAGTTCCTTTAGGTCAAACCTAATAGGAAAAAGGAAAGACCTAAAAACTACTACAACTACAACCTCATAACCTCATACATCAAATAAGTAAGTCAATTCTAATTCAAGAACTCTAAAGCCACCTGTCACCTTAATGACTTAGGCATCAAAGTTTTTTTTCTTTCTTTTGTAGGTCCTTTCATTCCGACGATATAAAAATTCACGGTTGAAGTCACGTGAACAATATTTATTTAAATGAATGACTTTTTTTTCTTTTTCTTTTTGTTGACATTTACATTTCATATATATATATATATATATATATATATATATATATATATATATATATCTTTTTTTTTAACTATGTGGGGTGGGGGATTCGAGCCTCTGACCTCTTGGTCGAAGACACTTGCTAGTTGAGTTATGTTTATGTTCATGTTAGCTCGTATATCAATTATATATATTAAAAATATTGAATAATTTTTAATATCAATGTGAAACTCTTCAAAATACCAACATAGCGATAGATATTTGATTCCTCAACTATCACAAATAAATTATGTCGACCACAATGAGTGATGATCTTTTTTTCTTTTAACTCTTTTCTCACTCTTTGGTATAACGAATTATATAATTTTGAGATTATTGATGAGTTGATCTTAGAAATTGTGTCAAAATGACTATTTACTTTGAAGTTAAAGGTTTGAATCTTCTACTTCTACTAACTCTAAATATATCAATACTTACCCCACTAACTCTAAATATATCAATACTTACCCCACTAACTTCAAATATAGCAATTTACTAAAAATAGACTTTAGCTTTGAGTTAACTAACATACTCCTCCTAACTCAAATGCTGCAAACATCTAGTTTGCTCCTAACACAACTACACTACTTCTCTCATATACCTCACTCAGCAGTCTAGTCCCTCTAACGGGTTCATCATCAACCAGTCCATCAGTATCCAGAGAAACTTCTTGTTGTTTCACCTCTTTTTCTTTTGTCCAGTCCCACTTCTCATCATCAAAGAATTGAACATTCCTACTAATCACCATCTTCTTTTTGTGAGGTTGATAGATCTTGTATGCTTTGAACATCATGGTGTAGCCTACAAAGATTCTTTGTTTTGCCTTTTCATTCAACTTGTCTCTCTTCACCTGTAGAACATGAGAAAAACACAAACAACCAAACACCTTCAAAATTTTCAGTTTTGGTTTAGTATTAAACCAAACTTCATAGGGTGACTTCTTCTCCAATACCCTTGTAGGTAGTCTGTTCAATAAAAAAGCTGATGTGTTTGCTGCTTCAGCCCAAAACTCTTTTGACAAGTTCTTTTCATGCAACGTGCATCTTGTCATCTCCATAATACTCTTGTTCTTCCTCTCACTAACTCCATTTTGTTGTGGAGTATATGGAACAATGAGTTGATGCTCTCTTCCAGCTCCTTCACAAAAGGAATTGAACCTTTGTGACGTGTATTCAGTCCCGTTATCGGACCTCACCACCTGAATCTGACAACCACTCTAATTCTCAACCCATCTTTTAAACTTCAAAAACACTTCAGCTACTTCAGACTTATGCTTCATGAAGTAAATCCAACACATTTTGGTATAATCATCAATAAAGATAATGAAATACTTGCTACCATTGAGTGAAAGAGTTGGTTGTGGTCCACACAAGTCAGTGTGGATGAGCTGCAATTTCTTTGTTGCTTTCCAAATTGACTTCTTGAATGGCAGCCTCGTTTGCTTCCTTGTCAAACAAGCTTTGCAGTTTGCTTTCAGCTCCTCCAGAACTGGTAATCCAACTGCCATCTCATTCTTCTGCAAATACTGCAACCCCTTCTGATGAAAAGGCCTCAACCTCTTGTGCCATAGCTCAGTGTCACTCACTTGACACTTGAAAGCTATTTGTTCCTTCTCGAGTGGATCTAATAAGAAACACTTGTGCTGCATTTTTATTTTGAACAACTTATTCCCATTGGAATCGAAAATAAGACACTTTCCTTCTTCAAATAACACTTTGAATCCCCTCTCTACTAGTTGACCAACACTTAACAAGTTTTGATCAATCTCAGGAAGTAGGAGCACTTCAGTAATCAACTTGGTTCCTGCACAGCTCTCTATTGACACTATGTCCTTCCCCTTCACTTCTAGATATTCACCATTCCCTATCTTCACCCTTGACTTGAATGACTTGTCAAGGTCCTTGAACAACTCCTTGTCACCTGTCATGTGATTGGTACACCCACTATCAACCAACCAACTGTCACATTGAGTGACTGATGAGAAATAGGTAGCCACAAAGAGTTGATTTTCTTCTTGTTGTACTGCAACATGTGTTTCTCCTTGTTGTTGAGATCCCTTACATAATCTCTCTATGTGCCCCATTAAATGACACCTTCTACACTTCACATCTGGCCTTCTCCAGCATCTGAAGTGTGGATGATTATGTTTCCCACAGTGCTTGCATGCACTGCCCTTGCTGAAACCTGCACTTCCATCATCCTTTACAACATAATCTGAGCTACTGTTGCCACTATCCTTTCTCCCTTTCCACTTCTTCTTTCTTCCACCTTCTCCCTACTGCATTCTGACTTTCAGTGCCCCTTCAATGCTTCCTTCTTGCCTCATCAACCTCCTCTGCTCTTGTGCTTGCAAAGCACTTACTAACTCTATCACCTTGAGTTTAGAGAGGTCTTTGGTATTTTCCAAGGAAGCAATGGTTGCTTCATATTTCTCAGGAACTGAAACTAGAATTTTCTGAACCAATCTATTGTCAGATAAATCAGTTCCTAATGCTCTTGCCTTATCGGCAATCGCAATCAACTTATCTGAGTATTCTTTAATGAACTTAGAATCCTTCATTTGCATTCTCTCGAATTCCCTCACCAAGTTCAACACTTTCATGCCCTTGATCCTCTCATCACCTTCATACTCACCTTTGAGGAAGTCTCAGATCTCCTTTGCTCACTTCAAGGCCATAATTCTGTTGAATATGGATGAAGACACAACTGCATATAGGCAAGCTCTAGCTTTTGCCTTCCTGGTGACCCTCTCCTTGTGAGTCTTGATCTGGTTGATTGTTGAATTATCGGTAAGTGCAGCAACCTCATAGTCGCTCTCAACTACTTCCCAATAATCACAAGCCTCCATGTAGGCTTGCATTCTGATAGCCCATGCTTGGTAGTTTTCGCCATCTAACACTGGTGGAGCCAGTGAAGAAAGACCGCTCGATCCTGACTCCATCTCACTCAATTCTCAAAAGTGTATCACTCGATTTTTCTAAGGGATATCTCACTAACTCTCACTCACAGGCCCCTTAAGAATTTAACTCTGATACCACTGTTGTTTCTAAGAGAGAAGAGAAATGAGAATGCAACTACTACATTTTCATTCAATAAAATCTGATCTTAAATACACTTTCTAAATGCTAAAAGTAACTTAGTTAACTCCACAAAAATAGCCACTTACTCCACAAAAATAGCCACTTACTCCACTAACTCTAAATATATCAATATTTACCCCACTAACTTCAAATATAGCAATTTACTAAAAATAGACTTTAGCTTTGAGTTAACTAACAAAGAGTACTAGTAAATGAAAAAATTATAATCAGTTTGGTGTGATTTTTAGAATGAAAAAGTAGTTTTTAAGATTAAAATGGATGATTACTAAGCAATATATATAAGAATAAACATAAAATATGTTTTTTAAGTTTTACGATACGTGGAATGGAGGTCAACATGAGCATAAGACATAATGTATGAACTATTTACTAAGTGGTATGAAGTTTAAATTACTCCTCGCATGTAGTAAAAAAAAAAATGGAATGAAAAGATTTAAATTGTTAACCTTAAACAGTTCAATTATGTTCCCGTTGACTAAAAAATATATTATCTACTATATATATATATATATAGATATATGAAGTTTTTAAAAGGCATGGGTTAAAATTGAGAACCCATACTTTTATAAATGTATAAAATACCTCATAAAGCTCATTCCAAATAAAGGAATGGAGTTGAAATATCTAGCTAGCTTTAAAAAAAAAAATATTTACAAAAGAAAATAAAAATGATTACAAAACTGATCAAAATAATGATGTCCAAAAGAAAATCTTTTTTTTTCTTGAGTTTTCAAAAGAAACAAAAAAAAAAAATAGAAAAAGTTGAATGGATAGTGAATATGACCATTTGAAAATGGAAACAAGCAGATGAAATGTGGCCATGGGATTTCAAATTGAAAGAAAAGAAGAAAAATTGTGGGTAAGGGATGGCATTGATTCAAAAATAGACCACTCATCAAGTTCCAATGGGCCTCTAATGTTTTATGTGCACAAGTTTCATAGGTCCCACTCTTCTTCCTCTTTGAAATAAGTGAGGTTTTTGAGATAAAGATTCTCATAAATTTGTGGCCACATATATCCCATACCCTTTTGCTTTCATATGTCCTTCTCATTTAACACTTCCAATTTCCAAGATGAGTTCTAGGTATATAGCCTTTCAATGTAATGAAAAGGTCAAATTAAAGAAGTTTAATTATGTCAAAGGTAAAAAATATTATAGTTAATTTGGGATTTAAGGGTTGGTTAGCCATTCGAATATAGTTAATTTGATTTATACATTAATGTATCAACTAAAATCAATTATAGTTTCTAAATTCAACGAAAAGAAAGTTTCTAATTAACTTAAAATAATCATCAAATGTTGGCTTAGTGGTCATAATTCATGAGCCTGAGGACTATTAAAACCTTCTTATTGGTGGTCATATACCTAAGAATTAATTTCTCACGGGTTTCTTTGACAACTAAATGTTGTAGGGTCAGACGGTTGTCCAGTGAGATTAGTCGGAATGCGCGTAAATTGACCCGAACACTCACGAATAAAAAAAAAAATTAGGCTAAAGCAGCTTTACAATTAGCTACCCATGATTTGATATAGGGTGGATTTATAATAGGAAGAACATGACACTCAACATCATTTTGGAGTTAGGCTACTTTTTTTTTCCTTGTTTATGAGTTCAACATGTAGAGGTGAAGATTTGAATTTCTGATCTTGTTAAAAAAGATATATGTCTTAACCAATTGAGCTATATATCCAGACTCGCCATCTAGAATATACTTCCATGTTGAACATGAAATTGATAAATTTGTGGGGGTGAGAGCCACAAGTGACAACCCAAGAACACTGCTACAACACTATCTTCCCTCAAACTAAATGCTTAGACATAGTCCAAATTCATTTAGGGACCATGTAAATTATTTTCTAAACTCATTAGCTCTGACTTTTAGGCATATTCACACTAAGTTGTGACCTTGTGATATTTCTAACTTCCCGCGAAGAAGCTAATATTCGACAATATACGATATGGTAGAGATTCATTCGATTAAAGACATCGTGTTAGGTTACTTATGGTTAATTCAATCTAACTATATGGTATTAGCATGAATGTACATAGTATAGACTTTAGAAATAGTGTTGCTCTAAAGGTTTTTTTTTTCGTCTTTTTTTAGATACTGAAAGGTGCTTCTCTATAAACTAGGTTGTTGACTATATTCTTATAAATCAACTGAGCTAACATGGCTCTAAAGGGTGCATCAATTATATAATTTTCATGTGTGAATAAAAAAAACACATTTTCTCTCATAAATCAAATCTGCACACTTTCTCTTTCTCACCATCTTTTCTCTTATACGAGCGTCTCTACCCGATTTGATTTGATTTGTTCCAAACCGGAATCGATAAATTTCTATTTAGTTCTCGATTTTAACCAAATCAATATTCACGTGTCTAACCCTAGGCCCAAATAAGTCCTTCCAATCATAACCCTAATCTTTTGTGTTTGCACCTCTCTTCCTCTCTCACAACTTTTTCTTTCTCTCACCCATCACATTCGTTCACGTCGCTCCTCTTCTTGCAACTCTTTTTCTTTCTCTCTCCCCTCGGTCGTTTGCCGTCGCTCCTTTTCCAGCAGTTTGGGGAACAAATCGGTTCAATTATTGAACATTCTTGCATGGAAACAAAGCAATCAAAGATACGAATCCTAGCACACTCCTTTGTTAGGGCAGATCTGCCAGCCGCCCCTTTTTGTGTATGGCAGGCATGTCAAAAGGGCTTCTTTTATGCCTTTGATGTTTGTTCTTGAGTAGATTAATGGTAATGATGGTGTTGTTTTCTGGGGGTGAATTAGATCAAACACTTAAATGATTTTTTTAAGTTAAGGGGGGTTGTTTGTTTGATTTGGGGCATTGGCTTACTTTTCCATCTGTTTGATGAGACTTTCATCTCTTTGTATAGAGCTTTTTTTTGGTTTGATGTTGACAAATGTGTATATTTTTAACCATTTATAGCATGAAATGAGAAAAAAAATGGAATTTGATTCTCAACTAGATCTGGGATTTCATTCTATCACTCTCTAGTCTCACTCCCATCTGAAAAAACAAAAAACAAACCAACCCGACCCATTTTCACCCCTAGTTCTTGGGATGAAAGCACTTTTTTAAACTAAATTTTGAAGGAATTAATCAACAACATTTTTTTTTAGTACAACAAATGTCGGGGTGTGGGTTTGAATCTTGATGGAGTAAATGCTGAGCTAAGCTTGTAATGGGAAGAAGAAAAAAAACAATCTTAAACATACTATAAATACAGCATTAGCCATAACATTGAATGGCAGGGAGTACATAAACCTGAGATAAAAAGAAAAGCAAACAATTGAAATAGAAATGAGATAACAAATAGCTTCTAAAGCCAAAAGTAATATACATGATACCAAGGCTTTCTAATATTTTCTTTAAATTTAATCTTATAGAGAAAGTTAGTTGGAGGTGTGGGGGAAAAACCTCTTCAAGTATTCTTTCTTTTCTCCATCATTGCAAAGTGCCACACAATCACATCCTTGGAGCTGCATCAATCAACAATTAAAAAAAATGACAAATATTACTTCTCAAAACATTTAAAATTGGACCTTCAAATGAGTAAAATTAATACTTTCTTCAAAACTAACCCTAAAAAAAATTGAACCAATAAAACATCTAAACCTAGCCATATAAAGGGCCAAACACCCAGTCATAAAAATACTAAAATCAAGTAGCAAAAGAAAGGTTCATCAAACCAAACTCATCCAAAAAAAGGCCCAACATAACCACTGGGAGGATACCAACTCTCACCAATTATTTGATCAATAAAGAATGTCCAAGGAAACAGAGCTACATAATCCTTCAGAAGTCAAAATTCCAATAAATTGAGAAAAATAGATCAAGGACAACAATTCAGGACAGCATGTTCTAAGCGATAACATTATTATATTATATGGATTAGACATGTTTAGCATACCTCCTCCAATTGTTGCTTCAGGCATCCGCTCGATTGAATACTGATGCCGAGTTATGTACATGATTGGTACACCAGGAACCTGCAAGAAATTAGACAAAGTTACTGCATCTAAATCCAACATCCCATGTTGCCAACTATTATTGTCTGATTATACCTTGCGAATCCTACGCTTCAAATCTCTATCACAAGTAGCAACGATATAACACTTATGCTGCACAAAAAGAAAGCTTTTGTTAAAAGAATACCCAAAAACAGTAAAAAAAAAAAAAAAAAAAAAAAGCAGGCATTTAGCTCACTATCTCTATTTCAACCACACAACACTAATTCTCTCGGTAACTATCCTTTTTCTTTTAATCTTATCCAACGTGAGAGGCTTGGTACCAGATTCTTCCTTGGAACTTTTTTTTTCCCTGATAACTTAATATAATGTTGGATATCTTTTTAAAAAAATGTTGACTAGCTAACAAATATAATAAACCATACTTTAAGTATGTAACTAAATATGTGCTATTTTCTTTACCAACATCAGCTAAAAGAAGAGAACTATAATTTAAACTGCTTTGCTATGTATTATATGTTTAATGTTGAACAAACATGTTCGCTTTCCCCTTTTTCATCTGTCTGCATTCACATGCTTCAGTGTGTCTACACCGTGTGCAAATATGATTACCGGCCCATGTAAGTTTCCCACATGTTCATAGTGTCCAAAATTACTATGGACAAAAAGTAATTCTAATGTCCTAATGTATGTGGCCAAACTTACAGCCAATTGTCAGAAGGGAGCCATGGTCTAGCATATGTCCAAGAAAAATTAACCGAACCAAACTACGCATTTAATACTTCCTGGGTTACAAGTTACCACCAACTTCCCTTATATATGTGTGTGTATTAACTGAACCATCTAAAAAAGTAAATATCTAGATAAATATACTAGAAACTGAAAAATAAATGAAATATGAAAAAACTAGAGTCTATATGAACACAATCACATGAAGCCTCCAGTTCTCACCTGAGTCACCCTTTCAACAAGGCAATCATCAGCATAGGTTCCTTTATGAGTACAGGGTAGTCTCTCAAAACGTGGGTCCTTAGCTATTCTGCTCAAGCCCAAAAATAGTAATCAATACCAACAAAAGAAATACAAAAGAAGGAAACAAGCAGTAATCTTTTTACAAAAAAAAGTATTTACAAAAATGACAAGAAAGAGAAACCAAGAATATGGTATTGTTCCCAAAAAAACACTATCCCCATGAATGTAATCTTAAAAGCTTATTTTATTTCTTTCTACCCATAATGTCCAAAATAAAGCTTCTACCGTGTTCATCCAAGGATTTTTGGCTTTACTTCAAAAAGCCAAAAGGGTGTTCATGGAGAAGCTGTTTACAATGCACATGCATGCTATTAGGAATGTGAAAATAGACCCAAAGTCGGATATGACTCTTAAAAAGGTAGTGGGAAAAATGTGCTCTCTTCTCTCTCCTCTCCCTTTCCTAGGCCCTAGGTCGCCGGAGTAGAATGGAGGGAAAGGGCAAACTCCACCAGTTCACCATTGACAGAAAGTCTTTCACCTTAAAAGTTGGAAACAGATTAAGCATCACTGATGAAACAAGGGATAGATCCTATACCCTTTTTCTTAAAAAAGAGTTACAACAATGGTTGATCAAATCATTCACCACTCTATTGGAAGCTCCACTCACTATGAGTTTCTTTGTGGAAGATAGACTTGATGAATATGTTCTATGGGTTGAAAAGATCTCTACTAGGAAGGGGCATTGTGTAGAAATTGCTAGGCTTGGTTCAAAGGGAGGTTTGAACAAAATTATTATACCTATTGGTAAAAGTAAATATGGATGGAAGAGCTTCCTCTCTCTTCTTAACTCCCACACCAACCAACCCAAGAAGATAATCAATGTGACTCAAAATTCTTCTCCAAATAGGAACCATCTGTCCTATAAAGAAGCATTGAAGAACAACATGAAAGAGACTTTACCCTCCTCAACACTGAAACAAGTCATTCAACAAGCAAAGACAGAAAAGCCAAAGCTTACAACAGAGATGGCTGATTTTTACTGTTCAGAGAAAATTTTCACGATAGTTGGGCGGGTATTATAAAGGGTATTCAACTCGATGTCACAAATGCGGGATCCATCTCCCCCATTCAACCAAATAGGGCTTTATTGAAGGTGCAAAATAAAGAACAGGGTATTACTCTTTGTAGAATCAAAGGTTGGACTCTGGCGGGTTCATACAAAATCCGTTTTGAGCATTGGAATGAAGAAGCTTTCCTAAAGAACTCTATGGTTCCATCTTATGGGGGTGGATAAAAATCCAAAACCTCCCCTTCGATAGTTGGTCACTAGAGACATTTAAGAGTATTGGTGATGCTTGTGGTGGGTTCATTGAAATAGCCACAAAGACTTTATCTAGACTTCAAAATGATGGAAGCTTGTATAAGAGTGAAAGAAAATAAACATGGTTTCATCCCTGTTGATATTCAAATTTTTTCTCTAAGGAGAAAACTTATTACAATGCGGATTGACCCCTTCTTCAAGGTTGAATACGCGATGAACTTCATCGCCGGAGTTGATGGAAAATCAGCGCCAAAAACAGCCGGAGAAGGAAGTGCACGCGCCATTATTACAAATGCTTGTATGGAAAGCCCGTCAAAAATTGAAGAGGGATTGATCACCCACGTGGAAAAGATGTTTCAGAATATTGAAGCACCACAAACAGTGAGCAGCACTGTTTTTGAAGCAGAAAGGTCAGTTATAGGTACTCCTAATGCTGCCCATGATTTGTTTGACTCTATCTCTCGTCCCTTTTTGTCCACAAAAATTAACACAGCCCCCGAAATAGTCCCTGACTTATTCAGTCACATCCCTTCTTTTATTGACCAACCCCAAACCAAGTCAATACAGTCCCATCAATCATTTTAGGAACTACTTCACCCGTATCAACCATTTTTCCCAAACTAAAGTCGGTTGTTATAAACCAGAAACTAAACCATTTAGTTACTGGAACTAAACACACCAACTCCATTGACCTTGCCTTATCCGAATCATATGACTTACTATCATCCCCAGACATATTAGCTAACACACCGACCAAAATACCTTTCTCCCCCCAACAGTTAGCTATAGCTTCCCTCTTTGACTCATCCGAAGAGATGGAAGAGAGCCTTCCCCATTGCTACCGAGATCCCTTACCAAAACCATGAGAGTCATATTGAGAATGGGCAGCAAGAAGATTTAGATGAAGAAGAAGAAGTCGAGGAAGCTAAAACAGATCCTTCCTCCCTCCTTCCTTTTCTATTCAATTGGCTGAGTGATTATGGGATATGCATTATGCCCATGCCGAAACAAAGGAATTGGGAGAAGGAGCTATTGAACCTTAAATCAAGGATCAACTACAACAGAGCTAGCAACAGTAGCAGCCAACACATTGAAGGGTCGCCCAATCCTTCATGTTAGTTCTATCTTGGAATGTGAGAGGTCTTGGCTCGACCAAAAAAAGGGCCCTCATTAAGGACTTTCTCAAGGGTAGGAATCCATCCATTGTCATCCTTCAAGAAACCAAATCTATGAATATTGACAATAAGTTTGTTAAATCAATATGGAGCTCGAGATATATTGGTTGGACTTCCCTTGATGCCAATCAAACTGCTAATGGCATATTAATTATGTGGAATGAATTGAATATGGTGATTTCAGAAGTAACAAAAGGTATGTACTCACTCTCCATCAAAGTTGTTTTATCTTTGTGGTTAACAGGCATTTATGGTCCTAATGCTTCATTCGAGAGGGATAAAATGTGGCTTGAGCTTCATGAACTACCTCTTAAATGTTCCCCCTCTTGGATCTTGGGTGGGGACTTCAATATTACCAGATGGTCATGGGAAAAATCCTCTTTATCTCCCCTATATCTCGTGGGATGAAGAATTTCAATGGTTTTATTCAATCAGTGAATTTGATAGACATCCCGCTTTCCAATGGTAATTACACTTGGTCACAAAGCAGAGTCAAAACTTTGATAGACAGATTTTTAATCACTGATGATATTGTTATGAAGTTTGAAGTTGCCAAGGTGAGCCGCCTATCCCGCATCACTTCTGATCACTATCCCATTTTGTTGAATTTGGGTAAAGAAAAATGGGGCCCATCCCCTTTCAAATTCATCAATAGTTGGCTTGAACACCATACTTTTGAGAAATTGTTATCCGATTGGTGGTTGAATTATGTTCTATCTGTTTGGTCGGGGCATGGCTTTATGCTGAAATTGAAATCATTTAAAGTTGCTTTAAAGGATTGGAACTCACACACTTTTGGCCACATTGATGATCAGAAAGTGAATTTGATTAAGGAGCTAGATGCATTCAATGCTTTGGAGGAAACTATTACTCTTGATGAGGAGCAAACCAATCAAAGAAACTTGATTAAGACAGATCTCTTAACCATTGTAGCTCGGGAAGAATCCCTTTGGAAACAAAGATGCAAGGCAAAATAGCGAGTTCAAGGGGATGAAAACACTAGATTTTTCCACATAATGGCAGCAGCAAATAAAAGAAGAAACACAATTGTGGAAATAACCTCTTCTTCAGGTACTAGCTTGGTCATTGAAGAAGAAATAGAAGCTGAATTTATTGATTTTTTCAGCAAGCTATACACTAGAAAGATGGGTGAGAGAGCCCTTCCTGAAATATCGGATTGGAGCCCCATATCTCATGTAGAAAGTTTATAGCTTGAAGAACCCTTCATGAAAGAGGAGATTTGCAAAGCTATAACTGACCTTGGTGCAAACAAATCCCCGGGGCCGGACGGTTTCTCGTCTGAATTCTATAAAAAATCATGGAACACTTTAAATCTGACATGAAGGGGGTGTTCAATGATTTTTTTAGGAATGGTCTTATCAATGCATGCACCAACGAGACTTATGTGTGACTCATCCCAAAGAAGAATGGGTCAGTGGGGGATTATAGACCCATTAGCCTCACTACGGGGTTATATAAAATCATAGCTCGAGTTTTATCTGAAAGACTGAAAAGGGTTCTCCCCTCTACCATTACGGGGTATCAGTCGGCTTTTGTTGCTAATAGACAAATTTTGGATGCTTCCTTAATTGCTAATGAATTGATTGATGAGTATAAGAGGAGGAAGAAGGAAGGGATTGTTATCAAGCTCGACATTGAAAAAGCATTTGACATGGTTGATTGGAGCTTCTTGTGGATCTAATATATCAAAGGGGGGAAGATTAACTCTTATTCAAGCCACTTTGGCAAATTTGCCTATATATTTTTTCTCTTTATAAGGCCCCAAAAGTTGTGGTTGAAGATATTGAGACTCTATAGAAACTATCTATGGAGAGGAAATTTGGAACACAAGGGGACTCACTTGCTTAAATGGGTTAAGGTCAAAACTCCCATTTTGGAGGGTGGCCTTGGCATTCTGGATATAAAAGTGAGAAACAAATCGCTTCTAGCAAAGTGGATTTGGAGATTTCATGAAGAAAAGGGGGCTTTTATGGAGACAAATCATTAAAGCCAAATATGGCTCGATGCATTTTGATACTAGGTCAAATTTCATATCTTTACACTCGGCACATGGGCCTTGGAAGGCTATTGTTCCCCTTCAGAACTTGATTTATGAGCACTTATCATTGAAAGTTGGAAACGGGGGCATGACATCCTTTTGGAAAGATACATGGTGTGGGGTCCTACTTCGCTCCAAATTCTTTATCCAAGTTTATACCATCTATCCATGAAAAAGGAGGCATCTATAGCTGAAATATGGTGCCCATTGTCGAAAATGTGGCTGCTGAATTTAAGAAGAAACCTTCTGGAAGAGGAAGTGGAGGAATGGTCTTCCTTCATTAGTACTATGTGTTCCTTCTCCCCGATTGATAGGGAAGATACATGGTTATGGAATCTTGAAAAAAAAAGTATCTTCTCAACTAAGTCGATGGCGGAAGCCTTATCATCGATGGGATTACATGAACATTCTGGCCTTTACAAGTCTATATGGGCAGGTAGATATCCGAAAAAGGTGAAATTCTTCATTTGGGAGCTTAGTCATTCATGTATCAACACTTATGATAAGCTACAAAAGAGACTTCCAAAGCACTCCATATCCCCAAATTGTTGCCATATGTGTTTAGCAAGTGATGAATCTCAAATCCACATTTTCAGCCAATGCACATATGTTGAAAAATTTTGGTTCTTCCTCTTTGATGCATTTGGATGGTCTTTTCCTAGGCTGGATAATATGCTCTCATTGCTCTACATTATTCTTATGGGTCACCCTTTCAAGAAAGCAAAGAAGATCCTCTAGCTTAATTTTGGAATCTTTGGAACGAAAGAAACACTCGTAAGTCGTATCTTTAGAGACTCTTCCAAAGATGCTTGGAGATTCATTGAGTCGACGACATTACTAGCATTATCTTGGAGCAAGTTATACTCTCCTTTTTGTCTTTATGATCTTACCACCCTCTATAATCAATGGAGGTGTTTTTTGTAATTATCTGGATAGGTTGATTTTGTAACACTCTTTCATAGATCAATGAAATTGTTTCTGTTTCCTATAAAAAAAAAAAAAAAATAGACCCAAAGTTTGTTTGTTAACTACAGGACACTACCACAAATACGAAATAGAGCAAAATGAAAAAAGGTAGTCCATCTACTCATCGTGATCGCAGAGGATATATCAACTAGGAAAAGAAGAAAATTTGGAATAGTTCTTTCAGATTCTTGCTAGAGTATTAACGCATCCTTAGCCACTAACCAAAGGAAAAGATATACTATTAGGAGGTTTCCCAACAAAAGTCTCTTCTTGTTTTACCTCCTTCTCACAGTTTGTCAATTGCTCTTTAGGGAAGGCTCAAAAGTAACTTTTGGGAGGCCATTGGGTAGGAGATAAGTCTTTGTGCGTTATATTTCCTTGTCTTTACTTCTTTCAAACAAGAGGATGCATTATGTGGCCTCGGTGATGCCTTTTCCAGACCATTCTTCTTCAATCTCCTTAGGTTTTCATCGTCCTCTGACTAATAGGGAGGCGACTAATGTGGCGGGTCTTCTTTAAATCCCACGAGCCTGGGAGAAGAATGATAGGGTTTGGACCCCTAATCTTTCTAGGGGTTCTCTTACTTCGTCTTTCCTACTGCGACAGCTGCTTCTGAGACTTCAGTTTTTTCCTCTCTAGGGAAGGTTAAAATTCCAAAGAAGGTTAAGGTTTTTGCGTGGCAGGTTTTACTTGGGAGGGTTAACACCTTGGATCGTGTTCAAAGACACTATTCCTTTGTTTTGAATCCGCAATGGTGCAATCTCTGTAGGAGGCATGAGGAGGACCTAAATCATTTGTTGTGAGATTGCCATCTTGCGATCCACCTTTTGGGATCGTTGCTTGAGTTCGTTCAGTGTTAGTGGGGTGCGCAATAGAGCTGGTTGGTCTTTGTTGAGGGGATGCTTCTGAATCCTCCCTTTAGGGAGAGGGGCAAAGTGTTATGGCATGCTAGCTTCTTTGTTGTTTTGTGGCGTATTTAGTTGAGAAAAATAATAGGATTTTTAGGGAGGTCAAGAAATCAGGTGAGGAGGTTTGGGAGGTAGCGAGGTTTAATGATTCTTTGTGGGCGTTGATCACTAGGTCTTTCTGTAAATGGTCTTGGTCTTGTTCTTTTGGATTGGAGTTCTTTTTGTAGCTAGTGTTGGACTCCAATTTCTTTGAGACTTGTTCTTTGTATTCCCTTGTATTCATCTTGTCAATGAAAGTTCAATTTTTTACCCAAAAAAAAAACATAAGGCAAGTTTTCATTCTAGTCCTAGATTTAGAAATAAAAGTCCATAGGCTCCTACCATTAATAAATCCTTTGTTTGTAAATCAACCTCCAAATCTGTAACCATCCTTGCTAACCACAATTGTGTACTCTAGGACCTGTGCACTTAGACAACAATGCCACATTCTACAACCGCAGAAGATTGCCCAAGTGAAGACCTCCTTCTTCCATGGTCAAGGAGAAATGGTACAATTAATGAGATGAGCCAAACTTCAAGCCTTTTCCAGTCCAAATAAGGTTCCTTGGTTTTCTCTCCATCAAAGCAGCAGGCTTTTCCAGCTCAAATCAAGGGTAAAGCTAAGACTCTTTTTTATAAGAAAAGTATAAAGCTAAGACTATTTGGATTAAGATTGAGCTGGAAATTTCCTGAGAAACTGTTAAGGAGAGTAATCTAAAAAAAATATTTGCTTCTTCCTGGTCCCCCAATCATAATACTAAATTTTTTATAGATTTTTTATAACCTTCAATCTACTATTTGATTAGTTTCTTTTTATAAGAATCTACTATTTGATTAGTGCTGGCATTCCAAATTATTATAAGTTGTTGGTATTTTTCCTGACAATAAAATCGAAGATGGACAGTTAAAGAAAAACACAGACACGCGCACACAATATCAACCAACTCCAGCCCAACTCCAAAAGCATCTGAACGTGAACATACATGTGTAGTACCAGAAAATGAGAGCATAGCAAATCCATCTTATGAAACATCACAAATGAAACTCGAATTTACCTAAGAGCAACACGATACTTCTGACCTAATCGCTCCAGCTCAGCCATCACGCAATCTGTTATACAAGGAGTACCTATAACATGATAACAAATAAGCACGCATGTCCACATATTTTAATATCACTTCGCATATTTTGAAGTCTCAAATAAAATTTTCCTGTAAATGTGCAACTTACATTTTGCATATAGACAGTCCATCATTCCCTTCTCCAAATCCAACTGCACCATAAAGAAAGAAAAACCACTTCAATCATCATGTGGAAAGAATTTTTATCCTTCTTTCTACCCGCATGATGTAGTTATTTCTCATCATTACGAAAATTGATGAGAAAACTTACAATAATTTTCAAAGAAAAAAATTACTATCGATGATCACCTATTGGTTGAAACCCCCGACAAATCCACAAAAATATTCATTATAAAATGGGCTTTACATTAACACAGGAATCAGACAGTTACAATATAATATATTCTTAGCATTAAAAATGTGAAGCACTCACTTTGTTTTGAATGGAGAAATTTATGAAGTTAGTATCCACCAAAACCCGATAAGGTGGCCCCAAGGCAGTGTTGTACTTGAAGAAAAGTGCCGCAGGAACATTTGGACTGAATTAACAGCAATATAAGTATGAATTTGTCATAGACATCAAGTAGAAAACAAAAAATATCTCCAACAATAAACTAGAGAAAAATTTACGGAAAGATAAAGCAGAAAATAGTCAGCTCAAAAAGTTCCTTACACATTTCTTGGGAGATTTTCTTTCGTAAGATCTTTTCTTTTTGGATTCAAGACCTCTTCCTTATAGCTAAGATAAGTACCAAAAACAAAAATAAACATAAGCAATTTTTTAAAAAAAAAGGTAGTAGGATAAAGTTGTCAATTGAAAAGAAAAAAATGGAAGGCATACTGCTTAATTGCTTTAGAGGTGATCATCTTCTTCATGACTGCAAATTTGGGTCCTTTCTTGGCCCTCCCCATCTTGTTGATTGAAGGAAAAAGAATAATAGCAGCTCTGCCACCAAAAGGCCGTCTAAATTCTCCTCACTTTTCTCAGATGCAATTTCAATGCTTTGAACCTTAGAGGAGGACTTGGTCACTATCTGCAATGCTTTGGTAACAAGTAAACAACAGTCATTTATATGGCAAAATCTTTTTTTTTTTTTTTTATATCCGTGAGTGTCTGGGCCAGCTTACGCGCACGACGACTAATCTCACGGGACAGACCGCCTGACCCTACAACATTTGGCTACTAAGAAAACCCGTAGGAAATTAATTCCTGGGTAGGTGGCCACCAAGGATTGAACCCATTCCCTCTAGGAGGGCATTGAAGTCCCAAGGCCCTCCATGACCACTAGGCCAACCCTTGATGGTTTTGAATCCCAAAATCTTAACAGGACAATAAGTACATACATTTGCACCAATTTCCACGAAAAATCATGCATACCATACCATTTTAGGTTCCTTCATAATATTTTCGTGAAAGTTACATACTAAAAAAAAACCCAGCGATTACATTGTTTTTACCCATTCCTAATTTTTCTTTTCCAAAATCGTTAACATTTATCATGTTTCCTATTCAAACGAGGACGGCACTTCTTTTCCAAATTCATTTACAAGCTGGCCGTGGTATCTTTAGGTCCCCTTTAAGCCCTCCACTTTAAAAATATGTCTATGGCTCTTATTTCTTAAATTCAAAGTATCAGGGGTTATTGTATTGGTTAATCTGAGGGAGAGAATTTCAATTTTCAGCAAAAAAAAAAAAAAAAAAAAAATAATTTTCTTATCCTCAACCTACAAATATACAAATATAAATATGGTTGAAGTTGTTGGGTCCATCAAAATAACTCCTACAAGCTAGGGATTAAAAGAGAATTGGATAATACGATAGATTACTTCGAGTGATTCTCTGATAAATAAAGAAGGGAGACGCTGTAAAATTCATAGTTGCAGAAACGAAGGCAATTATGAGCAGATATCAAAGAGATATACAAATGATCAAAGCCTCAATTGACAGACATATGCAACAAATCAAAACGCAGAGGGTAGCACACGGCAGTTCCAAAAGTCCCAATTTGCCGCAAGGATTTTTTTTTTTTCTTCCGTTGCTATTTGCTATTGTTATTAAAAAGAAAAACAAAAACAAAATAAAAAACAACTCCTCCATTCTTTCGTTAGACAAGTCGTAACTTGTGTTTTTCAAGTGAGAAGAAAGGCATAGATGGAGATCGAGAGAATACCAGTAACAACCAGAGAGTAGAAAATCAGTGCAAACTAAACGCGCTAGGAGGAAGGCTGCGACGGCACGAGCGGAAGAAAGATGACGAACGGGAGACGGCGCCGGCGACACTGAGCTGCTTAAACGGATGAGGAGACGGCGGCGTGAAGAAGAAGAAGAAGAAAAAGGTGGGAGCGTGAGAGTGAGAGGAAGATGAAACAGGGTTTAGGTTTCTCTTTGTTTTATTTAATTATTTTTTTTTTTATTTTACAAAAGAAGAAGAAAAACCTATTATTGTATTTGTATAAAGTTTCCTAAATATTTTTTTTTTTTTAGTGAATCAATATTTTAACCCTAAATTTTCGAATTTTTCTGATTCAAGCTTAAATTTTTATCAATATTTCATTTTTTTTTTTTAAATTACAATTTTTCCCTTAATCTTTAACAACTATTACAATTTTTTCCTACTAATAAACTTTTATTTCAAAATTCGTTAAATAAAAATACACCAATTATAAAAGGAAAATTGAATCAGATGTCAATTTAGAGTAAAATAATTAAAAAATATAGTATTTAAAAAAAAAATTGCAAATGTTGCAATTATTAGGGTTTAGGGTTTAGCGAACACCCAGATTACCCATAAACTAGGATTTAGGTCATTTTGGGCGTATCTCAAAGGGTAAGAATTCAATTAGAGACTTTTAAGTTTTGTTTAGGTTGCTGGAAAATATTTCATAATCGTTGGAAACGTCTGTTTGCAGCTGCAAACGTTTGTTTGGCTAATCACACACGCACGTAGGGGAATAATTGATGGAGCGCCCATGGCACGCAGCGGAAGCGAATTTTGGATCATGGACACTCTAATTTCATCAATTTAAACAAAACGGAAACATGCAAAAGCGATGAAAAAGAGAAGTTAGAACACATACCCTTGTCGTTCGTAATTCTCCAATTTCACCGCCAGATGCTCCTCACGAGCTCACCGAGCCTTCTCACGAAACGTTCGTGGACCACCCACGGTAGTCCCGCTATCCTCGGGCCGAGAAACGGAGTAGTGGGACTCCTTTTACAAAAGAAAAGGAAGAAGAAACTCAATGAAGAAAAACTATTTTTCTTCAACCAGAGAGCTTCAGTCGCGGAAGAGAAGAAGAAGTTTTGAATTCAGAATTCAAATGCAATTTGTATACCCCTAAAGGCACTCACAAATTGAATTTGATTTTTTTTTTTTTTTTTTTTTTTTTTTTTAATTGATCTGCTGAATCAATATATACCTTGTATATATTTTTTACATGATGTAAGACACATGTAAATATATATATATATATTTATATATTTATATTATATAAATTATTATTATTAAAAATAATAATAATTATTTTATTAATTAAACTTTTTAATTAATAAAAAATATATATATATATATTTTAATTAATATTATTTAATCAATATCAAATATTAATTAAATAATATAATTAAACCCGGTTTTCCGAAAACCGACTTTTTGCACATGAATCCTATTCATGTTTTCAGATCAATCTCATATTTAAATCATATTTAAATATGTCTATTCTTCTTCCACAAACCCGAATTTGAACGATTCAAATTCTTTTCTTTTCTTTTCTACTGTTTCACGGCTTTATCCGAGCTAGCCAGGAGAACCGTAAGGACCTACAGATCATGAGCTCCAACGATACGAGATTATCCGGTCAAAACTCTTTCAACCGAACTAACCAACATTCGTTAACCCCCGGAGACTCCACTAAAGTCCAAGGGCTGCACTCTCCTCACTGTAGATATATTGTGTCCTGTTGATATAACTATCATCAGTAAGTCGATCCTTCACAGGTCGTTCATAATCACAACGGGTCATTTAAACCGTTTAACCCTTGTATTATATCTTGTTCCTTAGGTACCACTGACACCTCTAATGAACAATTGATTTGTGGTCCAACCATCAAATCAGATTCCTCTCTGATCAGGAGAGGATGGGCCCAATGTTCAAGACCTGGAGTCAGCACTTAAGGGAACAACCTCTCTACTAACCCTTAAAGCGGGTAGGAGTGAATTCCAATCTTGCTACAACTATGTCCCCAGCCACTTATTCAATCTTATCCCCAAGATGGTAGGCATATTGAGTCGGCAATCTGGCCACTCTCACCCGTACAAGTCAAAGGATAAGGTCAAATAAACAGGAGTCCATAGTAAGCTCAGGATTGAGATCGAGTTACCTAAGTCATCATATGAAAAAATCGGTCTTTACAGTAAACGGTGTTATAAAGAAAGAGCGATTTTATTTCTTGGTTCGGTCTTGTGCAAACTCATTGCACAGGACGCCCTCACTCACATGTCTCTACATGAAACGATTTGAATCACATCGTTTTGTACTATACAAAGTGAGCCGCGTCCAATAGTGTCCCCAGGATAAGGTACCCAGCCTTATCCCTATACTATAGACCATTTTGGCTGTCTACTTGAACTTGATTCACATTCATGTCACACATGAAGTTCAAGTACTCACACTACTGCCATGGGTGTTAGTTATTGGTATAGGTTAATACAAACACAATTCACTAAAATTCAATAACAACTTTATTGAAATATAATATATACATTCATACAGTTTACAAACTACGAGTTTTAGGACATAAAACCCAACAAACTCCCACTTGGACTAAAACGTCAGTGGAGTACATGCTGGTTGAGAGAACTAGAATATCAAATATCTAAAGTTTCTCCCACTGTCCTACTGAGCAGCTCGCAGCCCTATACTATATAGGTGTCTCTCAAACACTTTAGCCGTGAGAGATTTAGTAAACGGATCAGCAATGTTGTGCTCCGAGGCTACCTGTGTGACGATCACATCTCCTCGTTGCACTATCTCCCTGATGAGATGATACTTCCGCTCAATATGCTTTCCACGCTTATGGCTTCTAGGTTCTATAGAATTTGCCACTGCACCACTGTTATCACAATAAAGGGTGATTGGCAAGTTCATATTTGGAACAACTTCCAAATCTGTCAAGAACTTCCTAAGCCATACAGCTTCCTTCGCTGCTTCGCAAGCTGCGACATACTCAGCTTCCATGGTGGAGTCAGCAATACAACCTTGCTTTATACTCCTCCATACTATTGCTCCTCCGTTAAGAGTGAACACTGATCCTGATGTAGATTTCCTAGAATCTATATCAGTCTGAAAATCAGAGTCAGTGTATCCTGCAAGGATCAAATCCTTCGCGCCATACACAAGCAAATAGTCTCTCGTTCTCCTAAGATACTTGAGGACATGTTTAACGGCTGTCCAGTGATCATATCCTGGATTGGACTGGAACCTACTGACAATTCCTACTGCATAGCAGATGTCAGGTCGTGTACACAACATAGCGTACATGAGACTACCAACTGCAGATGCATAGGGAATTCGTCTCATATCCTCAACCTCTTGAGGTGTCTTAGGAGACTGTTCCTTAGACAAGTGAACTCCATGCCTAAAAGACAGCGAACCTTTCTTGGAATTCTGCATCGAATATCTTGACAACACCTTGTCAATATAAGATGCTTGAGACAGCGCTAGCACTTTGTTCTTACGATCCCTTACGATCTGAATCCCTAGAACAAACTGAGCCTCTCCCAAATCTTTCATTTGGAATTGGGTCGCTAGCCAATTCTTAACGTCAGTTAGGAACCCTACATCATTCCCAATGAGTAGTATATCGTCTACGTACAAGACTAAGAAAGCTACAACAGTATTGACTACTTTCTTGTAAACACAAGGTTCGTCAATATTTTGTTCAAAGCCATAAGATTTGATCGCCGTATCAAACCTTATATTCCAGGATCTAGATGCTTGCTTCAACCCATAAATGGATCGATTAAGCTTGCAAACCTTTTGCTCTTGACCCTGAAGTATGAATCCCTCTGGTTGAGCCATATAGATACTCTCCTCAAGATTACCATTCAGAAAGGCAGTCTTGACATCCATTTGCCAGATTTCATAATCATAAAATGTAGCAATGGATAAGAGTATTCTAATCGACTTTAACATGGCAACAGGAGAAAAGGTTTCTTCATAGTCCACCCCTTCTCTTTGGGAATAACCTTTTGCCACAAGTCGAGCCTTAAAGGTTTGCACCTTACCGGCTTGGTCTCGTTTTCTCTTGTAGATCCACTTGCAACCGATAGGTCTTTCACTATCTGGTTGGTCTACAAGATCCCAGACTGAATTGAAGTACATAGACTCCATTTCGAGATCCATGGCTTTAAGCCACTGGTTCTTGTCTGTATCATTCATTGCCTGTTTAAAGGTCAATGGATCCTCAATGCCATCATCAGGTATGACGACTTGAGTTTCAGACAAGCCAATGTAGCGGTCGGGCTGTCTTACATCCCTCCCACTGCGTCGAGGCTTTCTCAACTCTTGAGAAGGACCAGCCTGATCAACAACCTTTGTTGATCTGTCTGTAGCTTTCCTGGAAAGTTCGGACAAAACAATTTTGCTCGACGGTTTATGATCTCTCATGTGGTCTTCCTCTAAGAACGTGGCATTAGTCGATACTAGTACCTTGTTCTCATGAGGATCGTAAAATAGACCACCTTTCGTTTCCTTGGGGTAACCTACAAATAGGCACAATTTTGAACGATGTTCCAACTTCTTTGGATTGGGTACTAGCACATGTGCCGGACACCCCCAAATCCTGAAGTGACGTAAACTACCTTTACGCCCTCTCCATAACTCGTAAGGTGTTTCAGAAACACTCTTAGAGGGAACCATGTTCAAAATATATACTGCAGTCTCTACTGCATATCCCCAAAACGAACTAGGCAAATGAGCATAACTCATCATAGATCGAACCATGTCTAACAGGGTTCTATTTCTCCTCTCGGACACACCATTCTGCTGTGGTGTTCCTGGCGCTGAGAGTTGAGATACTATTCCATGTTCTATCATATAGTCCTGGAATCTTAAATCCATATACTCTCCACCTCGATCTGATCGGAGTGTTTTTATCGATTTACCTAATGTGTTCTCAACCTCTGCCTTATACTCTTTGAACTTTTCAAGAGCTTCGGACTTATGATGCATTAGATAAAGATAACCGTACCTCGAATAATCATCAATGAAACTGATGAAATATTCATACCCTCCTCGTGCTTTGACATTCAAAGGACCGCAGAGATCCGAATGCACGATTTCTAGAGGTTCTTTGGACCTATGACCTTTTTCAGAAAAAGATCGTTTGGTCATTTTGCCCTCAAGACAAGACTCACATGGCGGTAAAGAGTTGTCCTCTAAAAGATTTAGCAGACCACTCTTAACCAATCTCCCAATCCTATTGAGATTAATGTGACCTAGTCTTAAGTGCCAAAGATAAGTACTTGGAGAAAGTTTCTGCCTTTTAGTTTGAGTCTCAGCTGTTTTAAACATTTCAGTGTTCAAAATAGCTTTGGCTTTGGTTGGTCTTAACACATACAAGTTGTTTTCAAGTTTCGCAGAACAAATACGTACACCTCTTTTGCTAATGAACGCTTCATTATGAACAAAAGATACTTTATACAACTGTTCTAACAAACAAGATATAGATACAAGATTCCTCTGGAAGGTAGGAACCAGGAGTACATTTTCTAGTAAAATGAAATTATCTCTATACAACAACTTTACAGCTCCCACTGCTTCAGCTGAGACAACCTCTCCAGTTCCAACTCTGAGAGTTATCTCACCGCGAGAAAGTGGCTGCCAAGAACTAGTTTCCTGAAAAGAAGAACAAACATGGTTAGTAGCTCCTGAATCAAGTATCCAGGTATGACAATGATGTTCTACTAAACATGTTTCAACAACAAGTAAATCATATTTACCTTGTCTTTCTTTCTCAGCCTTTTTCTCTGCAAGATACTTTGGGCAATTGCGTTTCCAGTGCCCATCTACACCACAATGGAAACATTTTCCTTTGTCTGTAGATTTACTCTTGCTCTTAGCAGTAGCAGGTGCTTTTCCCTTCCTTTTATCTTTCTTCTTCTTTTGAATACTCTTATTCTTAATAGAAGAAAGTTCAGACTTACTCCCAGAAGACGACCCCTTTTGGAATTTCCTAGAAGTGACAACATTTGCCTCCTTCTCTTTTCCTTTAGAAGTGTGTAGGGACTGATAAGTCTGTAGCTCGCTGAGGAGAGAAGTCAAATTATACTTTATCTTATTCATTACCAAATTGGTTCTGAACTGAAGGAAACTCTTCGGAAGAGATTCCAAGATAAAGCTTACTTGACTTGACTCATTTATAATAGCTCCGTTTACTTCCGCCACATTGAAGTGGACCATCATGTTAAGGACATGCTCCCTAACAGAGGTTCCCTCCTTCATGCGAGAGTTGTAAACGAATTTGAGGGCTTCATGACAGACCGATGAGGACGGAAGTCCAAACATCTCCTGTAATGAAGACATGATTTCTTTAGCAGAAACCATATCCTCGTGCTTCTTAGCTAACACATCAGATATGCTGGCTAAGATATAGACTCGGGCTTTATCATTAGCCCTCGTCCATCTATCATATGCTTCTCGAACAGTTCGAGTCGCATCCGAGCTAGGAGGGGGAGGACAATCCTCTGATAAGACGAACCTAAGATCATCAAGAACGAGAATCGTATTCAAGTTCGATTTCCAGGTCGCGTAGTTATCGCCGGTTAACTTATCGGAAGCTAGTAAGTGAATAAAAGAGCTAGACATGCTGAAAAGAGAATGAATAAATATTAGTGAAAAGGTTTTAACCTAATTTACACACCAATCAAGAATTTAGCAAAGAATAATAATGTACCCAAAACTCATTATTAAACTGCAACGATACTTCAGTGGGTCAGAATGGTCGCTACCGAGGGGCAGTCAAGCATTCCTTCACTGAATCAAGACATTCTTGACTAAATACTAATACCAGAATATCTCATATTCCTATAGCATCTTAGTTATCGTTGTTTGGTCAAGATTTACTAACTCCTTAGCAAATCTTGTAAGTGTGACCCTCCATTTTTAGAATTCATAGGGCGGCCCCAACGATGCAACCGAATGGAAATGTCAAAGTTGGGAATGGCTCTATGTTTCTTTATCCATAAATGGTGATTGAGATGTTCCGATTCCTATGAAACGGCCCTCCGAATGGATCGGTACCACTAGTGGGCACCTAGCAGGCAGAACATAGGAATCTCACGGTTCAATCCAATGGAGGAGACCGCAGGATGTATTGACATACTTCCTTCTCCCACTTACTATAAATACTTTCTCCATTCACCTTGCTCTTGAATTATGCAAATACCATCCGAATGGGGATGCCCTATTGACATCACGAGGCCGAGCATAATTCTCACGGTGTGAACTTGACAGAGAACGTAGGAGGAGAGGGACATATCATATATACCTTCTCAACACCTCTACTAAGTATTTTAAGACGGAATGGGTAAATTACTCAGGCATTATCCGGCTAAGACAATAAGGCCTAAGTCTAGGTAAAACAAACTTTTACCTATGATGTCTAGGTGATAAACACTTTATTACCTCACACCACTCACGCATGCTCATAAAGCCGGGTTAACTTTACTCAAGAACCGGATGGTCCCCAGGTAGGAGATGTTCCGTAAACCGTCAGCTTAAATACCTCCAACCTCGAACAGGATGTCCCCGGTTGAGTTTCTTGTAACCTTAGCATTTACAAGATATCGACCTATTCATCTAATGAAACGGAACGATACATTCAACCCTAAGTGAGCATGCCTTTGTCTTTGTTATAGATTTTAAAAGTCTATGCCAATTTTACAACGCTTTGCAAAACTAAGACTTACTACAACAAACTTCTACATGCTTCTCAAACATGCATCACTAAGGCATGATAAGTTGAATATTTAATTTCATAATTAATATAACAATTATATCAATTATGTTTTTAAATATACAACTCCTAATTCATAAATTAATATAACACTTATATCAATTCTCATGAATTAAGCATGCATCCTATACATTATAACACTTATAACAAACAAAATGCATCTAATGTTGGATGTTTAATTTCATAATTAATATAACACTTATATCAATTATTCTATTAAGCAAACAACATCTAATTCATGAATTAATACAACTCTTATATTAATACTCATGAATAAACATGCATCCTATACATTATAACACTTATAATATACCATGTGCATAAAACTAGGGCAACCTATGTTGTTGATTCAATTTCATAATTAATATAACACTTATATCAATTATTCTATTAAACTAACAACAACTAATTCATGAATTAATATAACTCTTATATCAAAATTCATGAATTGCCAAATATGCATACGATATATTATAACACTTATAACATATTTTCAATGCATGAAGCATGCTTCCTACGGTGGGATTTTAAATCTATATGGCATACGATATGCACATATAAACATGGAATTTAATTAAAACATACATTCGCAATGCATAATTAATTAAACATACTAAAGTGGATCGATTTTGGCATTTAGCAAGCAATAACTAATTTATTACAAGCTTGATCAACAAGCCACGTCTTGAGCGGACTTCGAACTCTTCGCACCGCCTTTGACCAACTTGCTTCCTCCGAACGCTTCGGCCAAAAATTTCTTCGAATTTCTCCTCGTAAAGCCCAGAATGAGTTTGAACTTACACCGAACATTTCGGCGAGTTTCAAACTCAAACTTCTTTCACAAAGAAACCTATATGGACTCTAATGACTCTAAAAATACAGACTCTTTAGCATACATTAAAGCCCATACATTCTCGGGCAATTACAAATAATGAAATTCAAAAAGAAACTATGCCAAAATCGATATTCACTTTAGAACTCCATTCAGAAACAATTTCTAAAATAAAACCCACCATAATTTAAATTGATAGAAATTGAGTGGCCAAAAACGCTCTGATACCAATTGATGGAGCGCCCATGGCACGCAGCGGAAGCGATTTTGGATCATGGACACTCTAATTTCATCAATTTAAACAAAACGGAAACATGCAAAAGCGATGAAAAAGAGAAGTTAGAACACATACCCTTGCCGTTCGTAATTCTCCAATTTCACCGCCAGATGCTCCTCACGAGCTCACCGAGCCTTCTCACGAAACGTTCGTGGACCACCCACGGTAGTCCCGCTATCCTCGGGCCGAGAAACGGAGTAGTGGGACTCCTTTTACAAAAGAAAAGGAAGAAGAAACTCAATGAAGAAAAACTATTTTTCTTCAACCAGAGAGCTTCAGCCGCGGAAGAGAAGAAGAAGTTTTGAATTCAGAATTCAAATGCAATTTGTATACCCCTAAAGGCACTCACAAATTGAATTTGAGTTTTTTTTTTTTTTTTTTTTTTTTTTTTAATTGATCTGCTGAATCAATATATACCTTGTATATATTTTTTACATGTGTCTTACATCTTGCATGTAAGACTCATGTAAATATATATATATATATATATATATATATATATATATATATATATTTATATATTTATATTATATAAATTATTATTATTAAAAATAATAATAATTATTTTATTAATTAAACTTTTTAAATAATATAATTAAACCCGGTTTTCCGAAAACCGACTTTTTGCACATGAATCCTATTCATGTTTTCAGATCAATCTCATATTTAAATCATATTTAAATATGTCCATATTTAAATCATATTTAAATATGTCTATTCTTCTTCCACAAACCCGAATTTGAACGATTCAAATTCTTTTCTTTTCTTTTCTACTGTTTCACGGCTTTATCCGAGCTAGCCAGGAGAACCGTAAGGACCTACAGATCATGAGCTCCAACGATACGAGATTATCCGGTCAAAACTCTTTCAACCGAACTAACCAACATTCGTTAACCCCCGGAGACTCCACTAAAGTCCAAGGGCTGCACTCTCCTCACTGTAGATATATTGTGTCCTGTTGATATAACTATCATCAGTAAGTCGATCCTTCACAGGTCGTTCATAATCACAACGGGTCATTTAAACCGTTTAACCCTTGTATTATATCTTGTTCCTTAGGTACCACTGACACCTCTAATGAACAATTGATTTGTGGTCCAACCATCAAATCAGATTCCTCTCTGATCAGGAGAGGATGGGCCCAATGTTCAAGACCTGGAGTCAGCACTTAAGGGAACAACCTCTCTACTAACCCTTAAAGCGGGTAGGAGTGAATTCCAATCTTGCTACAACTATGTCCCCAACCACTTATTCAATCTTATCCCCAAGATGGTAGGCATATTGAGTCGGCAATCTGGCCACTCTCACCCGTACAAGTCAAAGGATAAGGTCAAATAAACAGGAGTCCATAGTAAGCTCAGGATTGAGATCGAGTTACCTAAGTCATCATATGAAAAAATCGGTCTTTACAGTAAACGGTGTTATAAAGAAAGAGCGATTTTATTTCTTGGTTCGGTCTTGTGCAAACTCATTGCACAGGACGCCCTCACTCACATGTCTCTACATGAAACGATTCGAATCACATCGTTTTGTACTATACAAAGTGAGCCGCGTCCAATAGTGTCCCCAGGATAAGGTACCCAGCCTTATCCCTATACTATAGACCATTTTGGCTGTCTACTTGAACTTGATTCACATTCATGTCACACATGAAGTTCAAGTACTCACACTACTGCCATGGGTGTTAGTTATTGGTATAGGTTAATACAAACACAATTCACTAAAATTCAATAACAACTTTATTGAAATATAATATATACATTCATACAGTTTACAAACTACGAGTTTTAGGACATAAAACCCAACAATAATAATTAACTTTTGAAGTGTTCTTGATTAAGTACATGCAATCGATTGCTTTCTTGTTCATTGTAAATGCCTTGATTTTTAAAGCATCGAGATTAGAGTTAGTAGCATGCAATTGTAGTCCTTAGAGATAATTTGAACTTGGCTTTGCTCGAGGACTTGCAAGATTTAGGTTGAGGGTGTTTGATAGCTCCAATTTGAAGCTATGATTAACTCTTTAACTACATCTAAAACCATGCTTAATTATTGCTAAATTACTTTTGTTATAGGTGTTTGTCGGTGACGAGCTCATGAAGTCCAAAAGACGTTATTCGGGGATAAGAAGGTCATATTAAGGCCTCAGGATTGCATTGAGAGAAGAAGAGTAGCTAAAGTGAAGATTTTGTCCAAGAGACAGCATCTCGACGTTGCCACAACGTCTCGACGCTGCCCAAGACAAAATTAATTGTCAAAACCCGAAAGCAAGCGTCGAGCGAGAGCGTCGAGATGCTGCCTCGAAGCGTCTCGACGCTCCCTGAAGGTGCGCACTGCGAATTTCTGTCTGTAGCGTCTTGACGCTACGACGATTATAAAAGGGTTATCTTCTCCGATTTTAGGGTATTCCAACTTCGATTTTCTGATTTATTCCGCCATTGGAGCTCCTTCTTCATCTTCTACCCCTTGAATGAACTCAAAAACCTCCATGAGAGCTTGAATTAGTCCAAACTCTATAGAAGGCTAAAGTTAGTGTAGGATTTGGGGATTGAATGTAAGGATTTATGGATTTTTGTAAATTGTTTGAGGATCATGCTTAAATTTCTGTCTTAATTTGAATCTTGTTGATATTCTTCTTCTTCTATGCCTATTTTATGATTATGCTTGCATGATAGCTTGACAACCTTGAATGCTTGCATTTTCGATAGTTATTAGAGTAGTGATGCATCTTATTCGCCTTAAGTAACAAAGGTTGAATGAGCCCGTAGGTAGTACATAAGTATGTTGCCTTAGATAGTGTGAGCCAACCCCGTTGAAGAAGATAAATTGAATTAATCTTAGGAGTAATTCGTCACAATGCGTTCGTCATCGTTTTTAATGAAGTCTACGATTGACACCCTTGGATGAGTTAATTGCATGATTTTATTGTTTTTAATGAAGTCTAGGATTGACACTCTTAGATGCGTTAATTACATGTTTAGTTGGAATTTACACCTCTGGCTAATTTTCTCTGTGGGTCAATTATTGCGGGGGTTTTCAGGTAATTGTTTGTGCATATCGATGGGTTCTGATTAAGCATGTATGAGTTCAATGATAACAATTACATGATTTCGCAAATCCTGAAGTTCCCCCGAATCCATCACGTTCGTATTATTGTGTTTTATTTCTCCGTTAGCTCTTTATTCCTCCAGTTGCATGATAAAAACTCCCCCTGTTTTGTCACCATAATTAAACAAACCCAATTCAATTGAACTCTGATTCTCATTGTCTGCTCCATGTGGATCGACCTGGTTACCACTGTCTACTAGTTAAATTAGTGTAATCGGTTTACAAATTTTATTTTTGGCAAGTCTCGACAACTTGAAATTTGGAGCACACCATCGTGTGTGACTCTCACTAGGGGGTCAGCGGTTTTTCGTTTTGGCCGACCCCTACGAAGGTTGGCGGTTCTTGTGTGGCTGACCCCTATGAGGGTCGGCTCCGCTCTATCTACGATCTTTGGTATTTGTCGATGTAACTCTGGTTCGCTGTCTCTAAGTGGTTGTTAATCGTCGATAGTCGGTTGCTAACCTCGTGACAAGCCTGCTCGGTCTAAACTCTGACTCTCTTGTTGTTCTTCCGATGTTGCACACTTTCGGTAGTTGTTTGTTTGTGACGGTTGCACTTTGGAGATTCAGTCGCTGAGTCTTCTCTCGATCTTTTGACTTCTAGTCAACCTGAAAGATTCTTCTTGGGGCTCTTGAGGGTTGTTTTTTCTTGTCGCGGGAGTTCCAAGACGTTGGTCACATTGTGGTCCAACCCTTGAGCCTTTTCTTCCCGAGTCCTCTATTGTTCATATGGCATGACTTCCTAGATGAAGGGTTCAACTCTATTGCTCTTACCCCCGGTCATGGCTTTGATGGTTGTTCTTCTAGGATGCGGGTTTGATCGTTGTTCGCTTCCTTGTAGCTTTTCAAATGCGACGGGATTTCTCATTTGAGGCTCTCCCTGACTTTTACTCATAAACCCGTCTTCCTTGACTGAATCTCGTATCTTCTGGATTGGGTCAATATTTTTTTATTGTTGTCTGGATGTCGGTTCTTCCTTTGGTTGCTTGGCTTTTATCCAAACCAAAAGGATCTTCCTTGGGAGTTCCTATTGTTGGCTCGACTTCAGCCTATCAATATCGAGTGATCAAGGGCTTTTGCCCGTCGACCGTTGGTCTCTTGATAGTTCTACTCGAGTGGCGCTTCCGCTGCTTCGGTGCACTTTGACTCTTCTCGCTTCCAACAGCTACTAGGTTTAGGTGATCTGATTTGGCACTCTCGCGACTTGTCGTTTCCTCCTATCACCAGTCAAGTAGACAGTCAAAACGGTCTATAGTATATGGATAAGGTTGGGTACCTTATCCTGGTAACACTATTGGATGCGTCTCACTTTGTATTGTACAAAACGATGTGATCCGAATCGTTTCACGTGGAGATGTGCGAGCGAGGGCGTCCTGTGCAATGAGTTTGCATAAGACTGAACCGCGAAATCAAGTCGCTCTCTTTTTATAACACCGTTTACTGATGAGACCGACTTTTTCATATGATGACCTAGGTAACTCGTTCTTAATCCTGAGCTCGTTGTTAACTCCTATTTATTCGAGAGTATCCTTTGACTTGCACGGGTGAGAGTGGCCAAATTGCCCGCTCAATAAGCCTACCATCTTGGGGATAAACTCGAATAGGTGGCTGGGGACATAGTACAACAAGATGGAATTCACTCCTACCCTCTTTAGGGCTAGTAGAGAGGTGTTCCCTTAATAGCTGACTCCGGGTTTTGAACATGAGGCCTCATCCTCTCTTGTGTGGAGAGGGTTCTGATCTGCTGATTGGATCACAGATCAAATGTTCATTAGAGGTGTTAGTGGTACTTAAGGAACAAGAGGTAATACAGGGGTCGAACGGTATAAATGACCCGATGTGATTACGGACACCTGTGAAGGATCGACTTACCCATAATGGTTATATCAAGAGGACATAATATATCTACAGTGAGAAGAGTGCAACCCTCGGACTATAGTGAAGTCTCCGGGGGTTAACGAATGTTGATTAGTTCGGTTGAAAGAGTTTTGACCGAATAATCTCGTATCGTTGGAGCTCATGATCTGTAGGTCATTTAGGTTCTCCTAGTTAGCTTGGATAAAGCGGTGTAGCAGTGCTATAGGGAAGAATTTGGAGAAATCCGAATTCGGGTTTGTTGATAGAGGTTGAACGTATTTAAATATGATTTAAATATATGACCGAAGAAAAATATGAATAGAGATTCATATTAGAAAAGGTGATTTTCGGAAAACCAGGGTTAGTTTTATTATTTAATTAATACTTGATATTAAATTAAATAATAAAATAATTAATTAAAAAGTTTAATTAATTATAAATTAATTATTATAATAATTTATTATAATTAAGTGGGTTCATCATGCCTTGCATGATGAAACCGATGAACGTCATTTATGTCGTGTTTTTACCCTTTAAATCATCCTCATTAATTGACTTTTTGATTCAAATTAAATATAATTGTGCATGTAATTGATTAAAAATAAATAAAAATAGGAAAGTCACATGCTCAAGGTCGTTTTGTCAATATGAAGCAATTTGGAGGGTAAAAGAGTCATTTTTATAAGAATTAATGTTCTTTTAGTCATTTTAAGGAAATCTGTATTTTTGCTCCAACTTGTGGCCACAGAGAAGTCACAAAGTGCAGTTGACTGGGTCAAAACGAATTTGTTGGGAGATTTTGGTCAAAGATCTTCAAGAGAATCTCACCAACCAAATCTCCATTTGACCTAACAACCTCTCCAAAGATATCTCCCCCATTTTTAGCAACCTCCAACAAACTCGGCCTATAAAAGGCACCCCAAGTCTTTATTCAATTTATCGATCATTTCTTACAACAATCAATCTCCACATAGTCGATCAACCTCTTTTCTCTCTCGAAGAACTCACCCAAATCCTGAAACTCCAAACAATAGCGGACCAATCCTCTGTAAAAGTTCTACTTCAGCCATCTCTGGAAGGAAGGTGTTGCGAGGATTCGATTCACATTGACGACGTGAATCGAGCGAGTAGAGACCCTTCATCCATTGTCCACGAGTTCGAGAGAGAGAAAGTTGGAAAATTTTCAGATTTATTTTCTATTTTATTTTGCACATTTTCTATTTACATTCTGTTTTTATTTCGCATTTCTTTCCGTTCTTAATTTGTCATGCAAAATTACCATGTTACCCTTTAGCTAGTTTTCGCATTTATAATTTAATTTTCAGTTTAGAACCTTTGTTATTTTAATTCTGTTTTTATTCTATTTTCGTTTTATTCTTAATTTTTGAGTAAAATTACCATTTTACCCTTTTAGCAATTTTTGTACTTATGCATTATTTATCAATGAAATATTTTAGTTTATTTATCATTATGAGCTAAGTTTTCCTAACGGATTCAATTATGTGAATGCCCATTAAGAAATGAGCTAGCTTGATAGCTGTAAATTACGGTTTTACCCTTATGGCTTGTGTGGTTCTGAATATATGCAAAAAATGTTAGATTAACTTGATCACTTAATCAGTATGAAATGTTAATGTCGACACTGGACAAGTCGGGCAATTAACGGCTCTCGTAAAGGTGATATAGCAGAAAAACCTAGGAATAGGATTTTGTCGATTGTCCTTGATGATTGGGGCAAAAGACTATATGATCAATAAGATTGCATGCTTAACCATCTAAGATCACATTATCCACTGGACCGTGAATATAATGGCTTAGACTCCTAAAGGTACTTGCAAAGAGGTTGAATAGGAGTAGAATCCGATCCAAAAGCATAAGGTACTATGTGGTGACTCTATGGTCACAGGTTGTCAAGTAAACTCAACTTAGGGCTGAAACATGATTGGATCCCTGTTTTTATTATTCTTTTCAAACCAAAACCAACCCAACATATTATCAATTTATTTTTGTTACTTTTTGCATTCGAAAAACAATTCTTTCTAAAACTAAAATTCCATAACAGTCTCTTGGGATTCGATACTTGGAATACTTTCCATTTTATTACTTGATTGACAGTGTATACTTGCACTTGACCATATCTCCATTGCAGGTTATTGAACCAAACTACACACACGTTTTGGTCCATCAAACACCTAGCTTAGTTGTTAATCCCACTTTTGGATTGAGATAAGAATGAAGAGTTTTCTTCATTTGTGGACTAATGTTCAATCTTTTCTCTCTCCTCCTCCAATCTCTCTCTCGGCTGAGCTTCAATGGTTGAAGCAAGAAGCTTGATGAGTTCTCTTTGAAGGTTGATGTTTTGATGCTTAATTGAGGTGTTCTTGTGAAGAAGAAAAAGTTTTGAAGAGTTCATCTTTTTCTCCCTCATTTCTATATTTCAATTTGTTGAAATTTTATGAGAATTGAAAGGATGTATGTTTGAGTGTTGTTGAAGTGTTCATCATCACCAAACACAAATACATCCTCATTCTCCAGCATCTTCAACTTCATCTTCTCCCTCCTTCACCTCTCAACAAACCCCCTTAGTTAAGGAGTCCCACAACTCCGCTATTGAGCCCGAGTATAATCGGGACTTCTCTAAGGGTGGTCCTCGAGCTGCTCTTGACCAAAGGAGCAAGAAGATAGTTGTGGAGACAAGAAGACAGACATCTACAAAAAGGTATGTTTTTGCGTTGTTCGTGCTCACTGGTAAATTTACCGGTCGGTAAACCGGTTAAGCTTACTGATGGTAAATTTACCGGTGGCAGCCTTCGTTATGTGATAATGTTGGCTTCAGCTCCTTGACATGATTTTTACCGGTCGAGCATACTGGTGATGATTTACCGAGGGAGCTGATCGGTAAGTGTTACCGGTCCACCGGTGTAAACATAAGTTGTTTACTCGACCGGTTTAACAGTGGAAGTTTACCAGTATCGTGATACCGGTTCAAGCTTACTGGTCGATTTTTACCGGTGTGATTATTACCGATGTTGGTTTAGTCATGTCTTTTACCGGTCGAGGTCCTCGGTAAGAGTTACCGATCGAATTCCACCGATAATTGACCGGTCGAAGTCTTCGGTAAGGGTTTATCGGTGAACTTTTACCGGTTAAGATTTACCGGTTGGAGTTCTCGGTCAACCTTATCGGTTGACTTTTATCGGTCGGTATTATCGGTCGGGGAAAGAAACAGAGTTTCATTTTTTTGAAATATGATTCTTTGTTTCCTCTTTGTTACTCATTGATAACTGAAGATCCTCAGCCAATTTAGACTTCTTTCCGCTGCGCCTCTGGTTGTTTTAGGAATTCAGTTCCATCATTATCTCGAAGAAAATCCTTAAGCATCAACGATCTAGGTTTCGTCGCGAATTTGTAAAGAATGATGAGAGAGAGAAAAGAAGAGTATTGAAGCATGAAAAGCATGAAAAGCATAGTGGTGAATTGATATATAGAAAAGGAAGAACCAAAACTTCCATGGATAAACTTTTCATCTTCTTAGAACTTAAAAAGTGAACAAATAAGAAAATAAAAAAGAAGACTCATGGGAAAGAGAAGAGAGAGAATGGAGAAGAAGATGGAGATGTGAGGGAGAGGGAAAAGAAGAAAGGGAACCAAAAATAATGATTATGGTTTGTGGAAGGTGAGGGAATTTTTTTAAAATTAAAAATATCATCGTGAGCATTAATGACTTGTCTTGTCTCTTTGCACCTCTACTTATTTTTCCTATTTACCGAGGAGTCACATTAAATATCAAACTTATTATTATTATTATTATTATTATCTGAAGGGTCACATGCATTGGTATATTTTTAAACTCGGATATATATCAGTCGGTCGGTCAGTTTTTTGTGGTTTTTTAACTCCGACCGACCGACTGGTCGGTTTTGCAAAATGTAAAACCGACGTCGACCGATTGGTCCTTTTAACCGACCGACCGACCGATGTCGATTCGGTCGGGTCAGTTTTCGAGGTTCTCTTGACCACTCCTACTAGTGAGGATGGGAAGTGGTAGAGCCTCCAAAACCAATGGGATTGGGAATGTTAGTTTGAAGATTGAGTGTTGAAGTGTTTTAGTGCTCCGAGATGTCAAGTACGTGCCCACCATTAAGATGAATCTCATATCTATTGGCAAGTTTGATGATGAGGGTTGCAAGTGTGTGTAAATTGGTAGTCATCTGTGTAATCTCGGTTTAGGATCTAATGTGGTGGCAGCTGGCCACCAGAAGTCTTACATTGTACAAATGTCGTTTGAATGTTGCTAAAGGATCAAAGAGATAGTGAATGTCAGTTAAAGCTGCAAATGGTTATTGTAGAGGTACAATTGAGCCAACGCAACGTGACAACCCAATTTCGAATCATGATCCATCAGTTTAAGAAAATAAATTGATGAAGTCACCTAGGCGAATAAAGGCATTAGAGTGGCAGACCATGATAATTGATAAGGTCAAAGGTCGAGTCTCTAGCTTGGCAACATGCTTGAATAAAAAAGTCAAGTCATTCGCATAATGTATCTTCTTCAAGAACAATTGTTCGAGTTGGAAACAAGATTTTGATTGTTACCACTTAGCTGAAGTGGGAGTACATGATTGTCTCTTATGACTGGGGGATAGGTGCACGTAGCTTGCTCATACCTCGGGGCAAGTAAAAATGATTTAAAGTTAATTTATGATGGTTGCCTATTTTATTAGTTTGTTGATTTTACAAGATTTTGAGCCTTTGCCAAGAAGATCAGAGATAATTGTTGTAGTGGGAGTTGGGCCTTGGAGTTTTCCAAGATGATCAATTTTTTGTTGTATTCAGAGACAATATCGTCATTTTATTTCCTAGTGGGAGATTATTAGGATTTTGTGGAGACAAAATGAAGGCTCAATGTGCAGCCCAGAGGGACAACGTCGCGACGCCAGCAATTTTAACGCAAAGCAGACACTACACTTTTTGTAGCGTTGCAACACTGCTTTGAGCGTCTCAAAGCTACGACATTTGACGAAAAATTCCTTTCAAGCGTGCGCAAATAGAATCCACTTCAAGACACAAATCCATCTTAGGCTAGGTTTTCTTTTTGTAGCATATTATATACATTAGGGGTGAAAACGGGGCGGGTCGGGTCAGTTTTTGTAAAAACCGAACCGACTATATTCAGTTTCAGACCCGACCCGAAATGGATCGGGTCGGTCAACGTTTTTTTTTTTTTTCAAAGAAACACAACCAGATCTGGTTCTATTTGCCTTCATTTTTTCTTCGAACACCCAAAAAAAAGTAACAAAATTCAAATTATTTCCTTAGCTGGGCTCAAACAAGAAGAAAAAAAAATTAAATCCAAAAGTAATTAAATCAGAAGAGAAAAGAGGATGTAGGAATGATCTCCCTATCCAATACCTTCATTTTGGCCGCAAAAGAGAATTTTCTTCATATTTAACCACAAAATCGAAATGGGTATTGAAAAAAAAAGGAGAAGAATGACTGTTCTTTGCAATACCCAAAAGTTTTTTTTTGGTTGAAACTCATGTCAAGAAGGCGGCGAACAACGGCCCAAATTCTTCAAATACGGTTGGGGAACAACGGCGAACTAACAACATCGTTGCCAGAAGAATGTGTTGGCGGGGCGGCGACCAACGAAAGAGAGAAAGAAACTGAAAGAGGGAGAGATGAAGCCGCAGATGATGGAGGCGAAAAAAAGAGGGCATAAGGAGGCGCAAAAAAAGGAGAGCAAAAGAATGGACTAGGGTTTACAAAACATAAATGCGTGATATTTATATAAACCGAAACCGAACCGAAATTTATCGGTTCGGTTCGGGTCGGTTTTTATGTATGTGTTATTTTTTGGGCCGGTTTCGGGTCGGGTCAGGTCAGGTCGGGTGAGCGGGCCGGTTCGGTTTCTTACACTCCTAATATACATACATGTATAATATATATATATATATATATATAACCGAATGCGATTTCAATTTGAGTTGCCTTTACTCGATTTCTTGAAGTGTAGCTTATGTAATTTTGAGCATCAATTTTTCGATTAGTTGGGTGTGGAAGTGTTGTATTTTAGAGTAAGTTGCAAATTGTATTAAGGTTTAGGGATTAGGGTTTAGGGTTTAGGGTTTATTTTTTTTACCGGGTTTTAGGGTTTATTTCGTTATTTATCTCAAGCTATCGAGTTGTGGTGCTTAGAAGTCAAGTAGCTTTTGTTGGGCTATTTGAGGATTATTGATATATTTTTGCGCGAATTTGAGTGCATTTGTAGTCTCTATTATAATAGAACTTGCAGGTGCAAAAGAGTGGGCGTAGTTCTGAGTTAGGTGCGAACCAATATATTTTCGGTGTTGTTCTCTTTTTTCCATCTTTCTTTATTATTGTCGTATGTGATTATTAATTAATTTGTTTAGTTTAAACTTGAGAAAGAGAGAGGTATTTTAGTATTAGAGTATTTCGCATTTTATATCTCCATCTTCCAGCAGATAACATTTTATTTTTTACAAAGTAAAGGTATTTTTTAACTTTAATGTGTCATTACATGTTTTGAATTAAAGTTAATTCCAATTGTTTTTTGTTTTTTTTAATGCGTGGTTAATTTCATAAAACTAAAAGTAAACAATTGTGTGTTATTCATATATAATGAATTATATGATTCAGAAATAAAAAAAATACATATAACATGTTTATTTTTATTCTTTTTATAACATGTTTATTTTTATTCATTTTACACCATTTTTACTTTTAATTCTAATACACTTCCCATCTATTATATTTTTATCAATTTTGTATTCATTCTAAATTAAACCTAACATGATACATGTGTAATTTTTATTTTTTTTCAAAAAATATATTGTATTTACAAAAAAAAAAAAAAAAAAATCTCATAAATTGTGTTGGTATTTATATTCATGCTAAGTAATAAAACTCATCAGTTGTTACTATCAATCAACTTTTAAAAAACTTATGGTGATTAAAATAAATAAATAAAAACTAAATAAAACTATTTTTTTTTATTGTAAATTAAAACTACAACATTACAGATGTGTTTTAACCAAGGATTTAAATGTCGTCGAATGAAATATCGATGTCTCAATTTTATGGAAATGTCATGAAAATATCGATAAAATATCAACGTCAATGGATATTTCTAGAAGGTTTCTTAACATATATTTTTTAAAAAAATATTTAAATTAATAAATAAATATTTTACATTTTAAAATGAGTTAAAATACATTTATTATAGAGAAATTGTAACCGACGTCAATTTAGAGTAAAATAATTAAAAATATAGCATTTTTTTAAAAGATTTGCGGATATGACAATTTCTATCACTGATAATATGGTCTATCGTTGATAATAGTCTTTTTAATAGATTTTGTCAGTGGTAATAGTCTATCACTCATAAAATTCTATCACTGATAGAAGTTTATCAGTGATATTCTATTAGTGATAGAAACTGATTTTTTGTCATATTTGCAAAATGTTTTAAACTTTGCTAAAATTGCAATTATTTTAGGCCTGTTTGTGCAACCAACCCTTTATTATAATAGTATATCCAAGTTATGTTACATTTTGTTGTTATTTTTTTTTTAATATTTCATCGATTTTGTACGGTAGAAATGTTGATTCATTCTTCATGTCGATGTCGAACCTATGAATATGTGGAAATGTCGACACATCAACAAAAATTTAATACCATGATTTTAACTAATGTTTTAAAATATGACCTGCCTAGTTACATATCAAAATTTATTAATAAAATAATAACTTAAAACCACTTTTAAAAACAATAAAAAAAATAATAGCTTTTCGACACACAAGGAATTGATAGAGAGAAATCAATAATAAAGTTAATAATTTTAGAAGATATATAATAATGGACTAAATTGAGATATATATACATTATATCTCCTTTATTTTTTCAGAAGAGACGAGTTAAAATGATTTAAGAAGAGCTTCACATAGGTACTTTATTAAAATATTATTTTAGTCCTCATATTTAAGAACTCGTTTTTTTAGTCTTTATATTTTCAAATGTCTAAATTTAGTTGATATACTCTAAGTCCCTCTTAAAGAAAAGGAAAATTGTAGTAAATGACAATTTAAGACTTATTGTTTGCAAATATAGCATGTTTTTAAAAATTTTGCGGATATAGCAATTTCTATCGCTGATATCTTATGACTGATAGAAGTCTATCGCTGATCGCCTCAGCTTTTTATAGATTTTTGTCAGTGATAATAGTCTATCAGAGATAATAGTCTATCACTGATAGAAGTCTATCAGTGATATAATAAAATCTATCAGCGATAGAAACGGGTTTTTTTGTCATATTTGCAAAATATTTTAAAGTTTACTAAATTTGCAATTAGTTTGGGCCTGATTGCTATTTGTGCAACCAGCCCTAAAGAAAATGAATATAAAATTTAATGAAAACACGATAATTAAATTTATAAATTTAAAAGTATGAAAGGTAAAATAAAAAAAGGCACATGTACAAAATAGTATTTTAACCAAACTTAAATTTAATTGGAGAAGTGAAAATTTTCAATTCCTTTTCCTTGGAGGAAAAACAAGAGACAAGTTAAAATTATTTAAGAAAAGCTTCACATAGATTAGGTATATCCAACATTAAACCGAACTTCATTAAAATATTATTTTAGTCCTGATATTTTAGAACTCGTTTTTTTAGTGTCTGTATATTCAAATATCTAAATTTAGTCGATATACTCTCAAGCAAGACAATTAAATTTGTAAGAGTAAGAAAACCAACCCTAATTTTCCATTCCTTTTCCTTTTCCTTTTCCTTGGAGGAAAAACAAACGACTTCATATAAGAAATTTGACAAAGGAAAGTTTGTATATAATAATATCCCACGCCTCTTTGGCTAACAACTTCTACTCCAAGCAAGCAGCCATGGCGGGAATGCAATACAACTTCTTTCCTACAGATTTCTACTACCCTCGTCCCCCGCCGCCTAATTCCGTTCAAATCTCCGCCAAGCTGTCGCCGTCGCCGTCTGCAGCTGTTCCTCCCCCTCCGCCGATCAAAACAGCTGAAGATCAAGAAGCCGAGCAGTCCCTCGATAAACCGAAAGGATCGTCGTCGGCCTTGTCAATGGCCATCAACAAGAAGGTGGTTAGGGCTTCCACTTCCATGGCGTTTCTTCCTCCTCCCTCTTATGTCCTCAAAAACTGAATCTGAACACGAATGTGTAGAATTTTACTTGAATTTATTGGCTTTTCTTTTACGGGGTAAAAATTGGATTTCGCAAGATGTATCAATTGTTATCGTTATGCTAATTTCGATTTTATTAAGTTCGTCTAAACTTATATTGGAATAAGTATTGCGGTCTTTCTTTACCTTCAACTACAATGCATGTTGTTGCACTTTTTTTGTCTTTTGGATTATATAACGTGTGTTTGCAATGAATTTTGTCATGGCAAAAATAATCCGGCCTAAGTTATAAAGATCTGATAGACTAAACACTAAAGTGGGGTCTACTGATCGACTAAGGTCAATCCGTGAATCGGGCGAAAGAACTGACCACCCAAAAAAGGACCGACTTAACGAGGAGATGAGGGTCGACCCCTTAGGGTCGGCCTGGGCAAATAAAGTTGCCGACACCATAGGGGTCGGTTCAGCCAAGGAAGTGGTTGACCCCATAGAGGTCGGCTCGACAAGAGGAGCACGACCGACCTCATGGGTCGGCCTAATCAGATAGAATCTGTTGTTTCAAAGAGAGAAGAGAAGTGAGGAATACAACTACCACATTTTCATTCAATTAAATATGAGCTTAAATACACTTTCTAAATGCTAAAATAGCTTAGTTAACTCCATAAAAACAGTCACTAACTCTACTAACTCTACTAACTCTAACTCCCCCACAAAACTAGTCACTTACACTTATCCCACCAACTTCAAATATAGCAATTGATTAAAAATAGACTTGAGCTTTGAGTTAACTAACATACTCTTCCTAACTCAAATGCTGCAAACATCTAGCTTGCTCCTAACACAACTACACTACTTCTCTCATATACCTCACTCAAGAGTCTAGTCCCTCTAACTGGTGCATCATCAACCAATTCATAATAATCCAGAGAAAATTATGGTTCTTCACCTCTGCTTCTTTTGTCCAGTCTCACTCCTCATCCTCCAAGAATTGAACATCCCTACTAATCACCATCTTCTTTTAGTGAGGTTGATAGATCTTGTATGCTTTGGACATCATGGTGTAGCCTACAAAGATTCTTGTTTTTGCCTTTTCACTCAACGTGTCTTTCTTCACCTGTAGAACATGAGAAAAGCACAAACAACCAAACACCTTCAAATTTTTCAGTTTTGGTTCAGTATTAAACCAAACTTCATAGGGTGTCTTCTTCTTCAATACCCTTGTAGGTAGTCTGTTCAATAAAAAAAACTGATGTGTTTGTTGCTTCAACCCAAAACTCTTTTGACAAGTTCTTTTCATGCAACATGCATCTTGTCATCTCCATAATACTCTTGCACAAGGAAGGAAGTTGAACTTGCACCAGTGTGGGGCTAGACCCACGAGGCTCTGATGCTTAAGTCAAAGAGGTCTGAGTGTAAGTAGGAGTGGTAGAGATAAAACTCTTTTAGCATAAGATTATGTAGCCTGAAAAATGCGTACCCATGGATATGGCTTATAGGCGAAGGATCGTGGGTCGACCCGACTTCTCCTCATCATGAGGATCCGGGATTCCGGCGGGGAGGCGTGGACCAATCAATGTTAGCCCTTACCTGTCCTCATGATGAGGATCTTCGAGTCCCCCCGATCCTAGGCGGATTGGAGGGGACTGTTGTACCACTGCCTTGTTAGGTAAGGCAGGAGTGTCCCATCGGCTCACTCGTCTGTTCAACGTGGGGGCACTGACGACATGTCAACAATTGGTATAGGAGTGGCCCGAGATCGTGGGTGTCTGAAGGGTCGACCACCCGTCTCTTTGGCGCTTTGATGATGTGCTCGGGGATCGAGGCTTCGTGACGCCAGGTGCCGCTTCACGTTGAGGTGACCCGTAACACTACCAATATGCACCTGCAAGTCTACTACATTATCTTGTGTTGTAAATCAGGTCCACCTCCTATTTGGCCTTTGATTCAAAGTACACTTAGAAGTTAAACATTTGATCCTATATGTCTATAGTAAATTTTAACTTAGATTAATAACCACACAACCTGTTAGATTCTATAGGAAATCACTATATGTCTAGGGTCATTTAACGAATGTCTATGTCTAGACCTTCACCAATATATTGATTTTATGAACTTCGTTATTATCCAACTCTTTCGGTATTTAGTTATCACTATTATGCAAATCTTAGTGACCAATTTAGAAAAACAATGAGCATATATGTATATTTCAATAAAACCAAACATCACAATGATATAGTCAAAAGACAAGCTGAGTTTATATTTTAAAAGAGCACATCCATGTATATCCCACATAGTTGAATCCCAAGAGAATTAACTCTAGATGAAAATTTAAATAAACTTCATTAAAATAACAAGTGTTGACATAATTATAAAAGAATTAAAATAAGGAAACTAAGTCTCTCATAATGTTTCTGTTTACTGTTTCTTGTTCTTATTTCTCATTTTTTAAGAAATAAACTTGTTTGATAATTGTTCTTTACTGTTTCTTGTTCTCGTTTATCATTTTTTAAGAAATAAACTTGTTTGATAATTATTCTTGTTCCTTGTTTTTTTTTTTTGCGAGATTTCTCATTTCTTAAGTTTTTTTCCTTCTCATTTCTTAAGCTTAGGTTGATGTAGGAGAAGGAAAAAATGGTACTGGATTTGTCACTCGACAAACTCATTTCTTCCTCTGTCAAGGTGAATTACGTTTATTTACAGTCTTAAGACTCTCGACTCAGGAGGGAATAAAACGATTTGGAAATGGAGAAGGCAACCAAAATCTAACCTTTTTACTCCTAATTATTGAACACATTTTTTTTCCACAGAGGATCACGATGTCTTTCTATGGGATCACGCGCTCTTTATTAGCTCCTATTTGTGGTGTGCAATTTTGTGGAATGTAGGTAGCGGTTAATATAGAAGAAGAGAGTCTGTGCGCCAATATCCGCCATAAAAAGGTAGGTGAATTAGTAGAATTTAGAGAGTACTACATGCATAGCTCTTAATTTAGAATCAAATAATATTGGTGTAGTATTAATGGATGATGCTTTATTGATACAGAAGCGAAGTTCTCTAAAAGCAACAAGAAGTATTGCTCAGATACCAGTTAGAGAGGCTTATTTAGGTCGTGCTATAAATGCCCTGACTAAATCTATTGATGGTCGGGGTAAAATTTCAGCTTCTTAGCTAGACATGGGTCAAAAGTCCATGATCAATCTTGCATAATCTAGAATAAATCAAACATAAAATAGCATTAAAAAACATGTCAAAAAGTCCATAATTTTTTATCAATCTTGCATAATTTAGAATAAATAAAACATACAATAGCATTCAAAAAGTGTTTTAAATGTACAAGAATTAAGTTTTATTAGGACAAAGGTAGAATCCAAACTCTTACTCTCGGTCAAACTAGGCAAAGCGGTAACTGGCTGCACCAAATGATTGTTTGATGGAAAAATGAGCAATAATAAAACATTTTAAATAGCTACATAAGTGCAACATCAAACCCTCCTTTGAGAGAGAGAAAGAATGAAGAAACATTGTCATGTATGTATTTTAATCTTTGCTGCAAAAGGAGTATCAATAGAGCCAATCCAAATTCCATCCTCTCTCTCTTCCACTTCAGAAATAGTCCTCCATTTTAACTCTCCTTTACCTTCAATAATCTCCATAACTTCACCTTCTTCACTAATCCTCATTCCAAGCCCACCACTCCCAATCCACTTCCCCAAACAAGAATAAATCTTCTCTATATTCAAAGGAAGAAGTTTCAATAAGCCATTTCCTATCCAAGAGTGAGACAGGATCATCCTCAACAACCCTCGTTTTCTCGAGTGAATTCCAACCCAAAACCCGCCTCGACGACTTGTTTTGATGTTGTCGGGGAAGCCTGGGAGCTCGGCAACGACGTCGTAGCTTCCGACTTTGGCGGTCTTTAGCCAATACTTGACAATCCTGCACTTGGTCGTCTCCGCGAGTAGAAGGAAGTCGCTGTTTTTGCTTAGTGAGACTCCGTTTGGAAATGAGAGGTTTCCTAAGAGAAGGTTTACTTGTTTTGTTTTTGGATCATATTTCATTAGCCTTCCTGAATTGTCTCCACTTAATATTGCTGACACAAAGTTCCTGCACAAAAATAAGCTTTTGTTATATAAGGTTGTTTAAAAATGAATGAAACACCAAATGGTCCCATAACTCGAGCATAACTTAACAGTGAAAACGTATTACTTTTTCTAAGAGGTTGTAGGTTCAATAATTCTCTCACCCTACATATGATAGTGGTGATATTTGTATATATATATATATATATATATATATATATATATATATATATATATATATATATATATAATATATATAACCATATATGTTTAGTAAAAATTATTTGTCCCTACATATATATATATATATAAAGTCCAATTCTAACAAGTTTAATGTTGCAAACGTGAACATACGTAACTCAACTAGTTAAGACACATACACTTAATCAAAATGTCAGAAGTTCAAATCGTCGCTCCTTTCACATATTGAAGTCAAAAACCAAAATTAAAAGGCCAACCTAATTAATACCTATTTTAAATATGTATTTGAGACTCCAAAACTTTTTTTCGAAGTCCATCAACGGAAAAAATGCCAGGTGGAGATTCGAACTTTTGACCTTTCAATCAACAAAATATAACGAGTTGACCTAAAATAGATATTTTGAAAGTTTAAAAAGAAAAGTTATGTTTTTGAGGTGAGATGTGAGAGAGAGAACCTTCTTTGATAGTGTGAAGAGGTAAGAGTGAAATAGATATCTCCAGAGAGTTGATCAATGTCCAAACTGTTGGCGAAGGTGAAACAATCAACAAAGTCCATAACTTGGTCGTCCTGCGTTTGAAATTCAAGTCTTTTGGCCAAACCGCCATTAGCGCCGACGCGAAGCAATCCCATGTAGGCGTCGGCGATGTACAGACCGCCGTCGCCGTCGCCGCCGTTTTTGAATCTGAGTCCCAATGGCCTCCCACATCTCTCCTCTCTTTCCTCTGCTTTCTCTCTCTCTTCACAGCCTGTTCTGTTAATTTTTCATCAAACTAACTCATTCTTCAATTTACTCATGCTTTTTTTTTAACAAATAACTCCTTAATTAATTATATTTTTTTTTTTTGAAACGGTGTTTTAATGAATGGGAGGATTGACCATAACCTCTTAGTCACGAGCACAACCTTATGCCAATTTAGCTATGTTCGGTTTGACAATTAATTATATTATTTAAACTTTGAATTTTGTCATTTTGTGATTTTATTTTAATACATGTTAAATCTTTTTATATTATTATATTATGTATACTAAATTTCATTTTAACTATATAAAAGAAAACAATAAAAATAAAAAACAAGAAACAACAAATTAACTATAAAAAAACATGTTTCCGTTTTTTTATTTAAAAAAAAATAAGAAACACAAACGTTATCGAGGGGTTTTTGTACGGGTGACCCACCCTCGGGAGGCGCGAGATTTTTTGACCCTCGGGCTTGAAGTGCACGTTTTCTGCTCTTTTGTTGTCGTTAGAAACACCCTGATCGCGATCGCTAGCCATCTGACGCAGCATACAAAGACAGTTTTATCCTTCGCCAATTTTCCTCATGTCTGGTTGCGATTTTCGGTATGTGCTGGTCGATTGATCTAGGGCTCAGTAGATGTTAAAAAATCGCGACAAGCGTTTAGCCCATAATCGCGACAAGGAGTGGGTGCAAAATAGAGGAGGGCAAAAACGTCTTTCTACGCGGCGTGAGGTGTCTAGCGATCGCGATCAGAGTGTTGCTGACGACAGCCAAAGGTCAAAAAATATAAGATTTTAAAAACAGGGTCAAAAAACCTCGCGCCCCCCGAAGGTTGGGTCACATACAAAAACCCCACGTTATCAAACAAGTTTCTGTTTATTTTTATTTTTTATGAGTAGTTATCAAAACATGTAGTTTAAAAAAAATAAGAAACATCAACAAGAAATAAGAAAGAGGAAACATGAAACGTTATGGAAACTGCCCCGTTTGGTTTCTTATCCATTTTCGCTTTTATGTTTCTGAAAACAAGGAATACTATAAAAATGATGAGAACTTGTTTGGTGGGTTGAAAATGAAAACAATTTTTGAAAACACAACTTAAATTGAAGGTAAAATTTGAAAACGATAAAATATCGTTTTCATAACTAAAATCCAAAAATTGAAAACACGGGATATCCTACGATTTTCAATCTTCTCTCTCACCCAAGGATAAAAATATCAGTAGAATATCATCTATTAATTTGAATAAGAATCTAGATATTAACAACAAGATCTATAACTTAAAAAAAAAACTTAAATTGAATGTGATTAATTTGTTTTCGTTTTCTTCTAAATTCTTGTTTTCGAAAACAATTTTTTTGGATTACGAACCAAAGGAAGCTTACTTTCTAAATTATAAGATATGTTTCTATAAATTCCGTACTTGTCTAATAGTCTTTTTAACTTTTAATTACAACTTGTCCAGCTTTTGGTATAATAAATCAGTTTTTTTTTTTTGCAACGAATAAATCAGTTTTTTATTAGATGCACAATTAAACTCTAGTATAGCATTAAGAATATATATATATATATATATATATATATATATATTCTGACAACATGTTGGGTGGAGATTGAACCTAAGACTTTATGGTCACCAAGCGATACAGCCGTTGAACTATGCTCTTATTAGCTAGTTTATCATATCGTTGAGCTATGCTCTTGTCGCTAGTGTAGCATTATTCAATATGATCAAGTCAAAAGACACTGAAAGTCAATCATGAAAATTGAAAGCATCATAAAATGCTCAATCTCGAGGTTTTATTGTTGAAATTAATGTCCTAATGAATGTATGCTAATTTAGTACAATGTGATAAAATAATGTTTTGACACCTTGTTTCAATACAATGAGGCGTGTTGGATGTCTCAATTTATTTTGCCTCTCATTTCCCCCCTGATATTTATTATTCTATTGTATCAAAATTAGTTAATATTTAGGAAAATTGTAATAGATTTCAATTTAAAGTAAAATAATTAGAAATATAGCATTTTTTTAAAAATAATTGCAGATATAACAATTTCTATCACTGATAGTATGGTCTGATAGTAGCCTTTTTCATAAAATTTTGTCAGTGATATATCAATGATAGAAGTCTATCACTGATAGAACTCTATCAATAATAGTTATAAGGTCTATCAGTAATAGTCATAAAGTATATCAGTGATAGCCACTCATCTTTTGCCATATTTGCAAAAAATTTAAACTTTGTTAAATTTGCAATTATTTTGGACCTGAGTATTGTTTGTGTAACGAGCCCTAATATTTATCTAATTAACTAATTATAAATATGTGTAATTATTTAGCGAATAATTCATACCTAAAAGAGCTGGTTGCATAAATAGCAACTCTGTCAAAAATATTGGCAAACATAACAAAATATAAAATATTTTACAAATATGACAAAAAATCAGTGACGACTGTCATAAAAAAAAAAGTGTATCGGGAGCTAGCTATCACTAATAGTGATCAATTTGCTATCAGTGACTACCACAGATAGAAATTGTCATATTTGAAAATCTATTTAAAAAATAGTATATTTGTAATTAGTTTATCCTAAATTGACACGTTGGTGCAATTCAAAATATGGATGCGCGGCTAACAAAATTATTTTCAAAATTTACACGATTTGGATCACATAATTCGAAAATAATTTTTAAAAACAGAATTCGAATGACATACCAAACTCAATATTCGTTGGATTCAATCATAAAAACATAAAACATAATTCGAATCTAGTGAAACCCTAATAATCCCCACAATAAAGACTATACAAATCTAGTAAAAGAGTAAAAGTTTAATACAAAAAGTGTTTTAAAAATTAAAATACATATAAATAACTAACTATAGACTAAATTTCTAATTTTAACAAATACAAGCCACCAATCTAGGAATTATCACCACATAAAAATGTGTGATGAAGCAAGAAAAATGACAAACAGCGGACCCCAACTTACACGTGGTGCTCATGCATAACCTACCGAGAGCAGGGGCAAAATCGTAATAACAAAATAAATTTCTTCTATTTTTTTTTTTTTTTTTTTTAGAGGAAAACTTATTTTTATTATTTTGGGAATTTCTAGTATTATATACGGGCACGCAATAAAAAAAAATTAGGTAAGAAAATTAAAGACGAGGAATAAAATTGTAACACTCATCCTTATTTGTTTATTTTTTCCATTATCAGATTAATTTTAAAGTGAGATTCCCTTACTATCCTTAAAGCTGTTTCTACTTTGAAAACATAAATAAAAATAAATAATTAAAAACACAGCTAAATAAATAAAAAAAAACAAAAAAAACCTTCTTTCCATAAAATAACAAAATAAACTTTCTATCCCCAATGAATAGTTCTTATCATCATCCTTATCTCTCACACAAAATTATATCATTTCAAAATTATTAATATCCTACCCAATCATACTGGTCTTAGAATCAAGATTTTAGTTTTATCTTTCCACTTTAATTTATTAATTTTAATATATATATTTTTTTTTAATGATATTCATCTAGTTACAAAATGTTTACTGTATCTTAATTTTTTTTACAAAGTTATTTAATTAATGTAAGGATTGAATCCATGAACTCTTAGTCAAATGCACAACCGTTATTTCAATTGAGTTATGCTCGATTTTTAATAAAAAATATTACTCTATGTCAATTAAATTATGCTTGATTTAACTAGTGTGTCTTAATTTTTAAATTATGATTAATAAATAAAATAAATTAATATTAATGTGACTTGATGCCGTGTCAATATTTTTAAAGACTTAAAAAAAAAAATTACAAATATCATTAAAATTTTAAAAATCAAAATTGAAAAATGAGAGCCATGTCTAAGACATAAAATGAGACAAGAACAAATTAAAATTTTCTGACCTAAACATAATAATTTAGTTGGCCTGCATATTTTATTAAGCTCTTTTATTATTCAAAAATTGAAGCGTAAAAATGTTGAATTATTGTCAAACCGAGCATAGTTCAATTGACACAAGGTTGTGTCCCATGACTGAGAGGTCATGAGTTCAATCATCGCATTAATTAAATACTTTTATCGAAAAAAAAAACACTTTAATTAGTGAATTATAATAATTTATGAATAGTAAATGTTATCAAATCATAATTTTGACTACCATTAAATCAACGTAGTTACTTTATTGACTGTGACTTATAATAGTTGATAAGTTCTTATAACGTACTACAGTTGACTCGTGAACTAAATTGGTGCACCAAATTCTTAATAGATTAAAATTGTAAGAATTAGAATAGAAGTTTTTAAAATTTTAGAAAAGAACACTCTATATATCTTAATATTTAAATAAATATGGATATATATTTTTTTCCCACTAAGCAACAAAATAAGCCAGCTTGCTTTGGGGTGGTAGTTCTTAAAAAAATAAAAAATAAAAAATAAAATCATTAAATAAAAGTAGTGAATGATAAAACACGTTAGTATTTAAAAGTTGATGATATGATTTTAATGAAGCAATTATGTAACTAAAAAAAAAAATAAGAATAAAATAAAAGCATATACATGCAGTGTTGAAATTATTACCTGTTTGGAGAGGTAACGGCGAAATCTATCCACCTTCGTTGTTCCGGCAGCCATTTGATAATCCGGCCGTCGGAGATGCCAGTGTAAGGCCCGCCGCCTGCGCTGTCGAAGGCGAAGCTCTCCGGCCCTACGCCGCCGTGGATTGCTACATATTCCGTTTTCTGATCATCCAGAATAATCTCCGGCGGCGGAAAAAATAGGGTGGTGTTGATGGCGAGTAGGGCGAAGACGGCGGCGACGGCGGTTGCGCTGAGGCAGAGGTTGGAATTCATGGCTTTTGCAGAGAGAGAGGGAGCAGAATTTCAGATGTGTGTAAGATGTGTGAATCTTTTTTTTTATTTTTTTTTATTTTTATGGCCAGTGAATGGCAGTTTTGTAATTTTAGTTGTTGAGGATTCATTTGCCTCACTTTATCCTTGCAGTTTGAGATGGGGTTATTTTGGTCTTCTTACTAAACTATCAACATTTTTAACTTTTTAATTCCATTCCTTACTATTTTTGTGTTTAAACTTTATTATTTTATATATATATATATATGTATATATATATATATTTTTTTTTTGGATAATTTATATTAATAATGTACTTTAAATAACTTATTATAGAAATAAGGTAGTTTTGAAAGTATTTACAAAACTAGGGTACCTAAATCGTATACCATGGACACGATTTAGGGATAACTCGTGTCCATGGTACACGATTTAGAGGGTAACTCGTGTACCATGGACACGAGTTATGATCTGCCACGTCACATGTAACTCGTGTCTATGGTATACGATTTAGGGGTAACTCGTGTCCATGGTACACGACTTAGGGGTAACTCGTGTACATGTTACACAACTTAGGTTGACACGTCATGGAAATCGTGTCCATGGTACACGAGTTACCCCATAAATCGTGTACCATGGACACGAATAACCCCAAAATCGTGTCCATGGTACACGAGTTACATGGAAATCGTGTCCATGGTACACGATTTAGGTACCCTAGTTTTGTAAATACTTTCAAAACTACCATATTTCTATAATAAGTTATTTAAAGTACATTATTAATATAAAATATCCATTTTTTTTTGGTTGGAATTAAAAAAAAATAAAAATAATAATAATAATAAATTAGGCTAATTGCATTTGTAGCAATTATGTTTAGTTTTTGCATATATAGCAAAAAAAAAAATCAGAGTAATCGCGTGTTAATCATTAACCTAAAATTTGAAAAGTCGAAAATACCCTCCCTTAACACTTTAAATAATCACATGTTAAATATTAATCTAAATGATTGCATGTTGATACACCTTCTGCTGATACACATCTGATATACTTTTTCATTATTTTTACATTCAAAATATTTAAGTTCAACCCAAATGAAAAAATTGAAGCCCATTTAAAATGAAAATGTCGAAAATACCCTCTCTCTCTAAGTAATCAACTTGTATAATCATGCGTTAAACCTAGAAGTAACTTTTTGAAACCTTATTTACGATTTCTCTAATCATTGCGATTTTCCTCTCCCTTCAACGTCGGTTGATTCACTCTAGTTGTTGCGTTACTCACCAAGTACAAGGTAATAATTCTTTGAAATTTCTTCTACTTTAGATTCACTCATGTTTTCACCTTTTTTTTTGGGTGTATCACTCTTGTTTTAATTTACTTTTTTTTTCTAGAAATTGAATGAAGGTGGTCTGATGACTGTTTGTTTTTCTTCCTATATTGTTTCTCTTTTTCACTTATTACATCATCTTGATAATTTAGATTACAACATGATATCCATCAGTAGCTCTCGATTATTTAGATGATAAACTACCTAACTTTTCACTTAATTTATACAACACATATAAGGTGAATCAGTTGTATAACTGATACACCAAATCTAGGGTTTATCAGTTGTACATTTGATACACTAAATATAAGGTATATCAATTGTCACCGATACACCGAATAAAAGGTAAATCAATTGTATAACTGATACACCTAATAGAAGGTAAATCATTTGTACAATAACTAATACACCAAATATAAAGTATATCAAGTGTCACTGATACATCAAATAGAAGGTGTAACGACCATGTCCTATACTTGACATGTTCAGGGACACTACCTCATGGATGCATAAAACTTTGAGAATTAATCTAAATAAAATTGAAATATTTATAATAAAATATAGTTTGGATCTCTTTAAGATAACAAAATATTACGTAGCTATGAGTTTATAAAACTATTACATGATGAAGCCAATCACAATCATGATAACGACAGTGATTAACATGATTGGACCATACTACAGACTTGATGTTATCCAAAACGTGGGACGACACATGGCCTACCAAGCATCCTTTATCAATGCCGCTTATGCTGTCTCCTCACCTGTCAAATCTATTGAGAGGTGAGTATTGGAAATACTCAGTAAGTAGCCCCCTAGTGGGGTAACTCAGAATGCACACACGTACATAGATGAAATGTCATATAATAAAAGGGGACCCATATGTCAAAAAACTTGTCTTATATTTCTTATTATAACTTAACTTGTTCGCGATCAGGCTAACTCTTCCAACATGATTCCACTACTATGAGAAGGCAAAATAGGATTATACACAAAATTGACTTTAACTGATGATATACTACAACAAATAAGCATTGCCGACGTCAACAATTAGGCTAAACTTTATACAAATAAGGCTAAACAAATAAGCATAACCCTAAACCCTAAACCCTAAACCCTATATAATAGTGGAGATCAGTCAGTAGAGCCAAGGTTGCATCCAACAATTGCCACATACATGAACATAGTTGGGGTCTAGAGAGGTGCTACCATACTAATGGAGCGCATGTAACGCATCAGAAGCAAGTCGGATCATTGGCACTCTAATTTCATCAATTTAGCTAAACTAGAAACATGCTCAAAACTGTAAAATAAAAGAAATTAGAATACCTACCTCTTGTAGTTCTAAAAACTTCTATTCTGATGCTGGAATCTCTTCACGAACACCTCGAAACTTCTCTCGAACACTTTGTGGACCACCTCCGGTAGTCCCGCTATCCTCGGGCCGAGCAACGGAGTGGTGAGACTCCTTTACAAGAGAAAAGCTTTGGAAGATGAAGATGGGAAGGTGAATGTGATGAGGATTTTGTGAGAAAATATGTAACACTTAGATTTCCAATTTCTCAAGTAACATGAACTCTTCATCAACCCTCATCCAAATATTCAAACTCTTTGAAAATTCATCAATCTCAAACCATTTGAACTTCATCCAATTTATAGGCAATTCACATGCAACAAACTCTTTGCTTAGCATGACACCTCAAATTAGATGAATTAGTCTTCAACCAAAAGTGTTCCAAAATTGATGAGTTTATGCATGTGGTTGGTGATTCACAATTCACTTCACAACTTGGATAAACCCACTCAACTTGGATAAATCCACTCAACTTGGATAATCTCACTTGTAATATTTTGTCATTTTAAAATTAATTTTAATTAATTAAACTTTTTAATTAATTAATATTATTATTTAATTCAATATCAAATATTAATTAAATAATAAGACTAATCTCGATTTCTTAAACCGAATCATCACACATGAATCCCTATTCATGTTTTAGACCGATCCCATATTTAAATCATATTTAAATATGTCCATCATTCTTCCAAAAACGAATTTGAATAAATCCAAATTCTTTTTCTCTCATATTGTTACACGACTTAATCCGAGCTAGCTAGGAGAACCTAAAGGACCTACAGATCAAGAGCTCCAACGATACGTGATTAACCGGCCAAACTCTTTAGCCAAGCTAACCAACATTCGTTAAGCCCCAGAGACTCCACTAAAGTCCAAGGCTTGCACTCTCCTCACCGTAGATATATTTCTGTCCTCTTGATATAACCATCATCAGTAAGTCGATCTTTCACAGGTCGTTCGTAATTACAGCTGTCAAAATAACCGTTTTACCCCCGTAATTACATTTTGTTCCTTAAGTCCTACTGATCCTCTAATGAACTATTGGTTTGTGGTTAAACCACCATACCGATTGGTATGTGATCTCATCACTATACCAAGTCCCTCTCGGGCCAATGAGAGGTTGAGATCCCTAGTTCAAGACCCGAAGTCAACAGTTAAGGGAACAACCTCTCTACTAATCCCTCAAGGCGGGTAGGAGTGAATTCCATCTCACAGGACTATGTTCCCAGCTACCTAGCTGGTCTTATCCCCAAGATGGTAGGTGATAGCACTCTAAAAGTGCTAATATTTAGCTCCTAAGTCTTGTAAATTAGGATAATTATTTGGGCTTAATTGATATATTTTGTATAATTTAATTGTTAAGGGGTAAATCGGGCATTTGCGTAAATTAAGAGCTTAAATGAATATTTTAGAGCATTTTATTAATTAACGGTTTTGTGTGATTATACTACATTAATTAAATAATCTAAGTATAACTCAAAACTAATTAATGGCTTAATGGTGCAGGGCTTGCCAAGACTATGGGGGTGCCTAGGTTCAAATCTTGGTGGAAGCAAGATTTTCTTTCATTTTGTAAAAGTCAACAGTCAACGGTCAACACAACGCGCCCCTCGGCCCATCGCGCGCTCCGCCTCGCCCGCGCGCCCTATCCGTGACTGTAAATGCCCGTCATTAAAACCCACCAGAAGCCCGTCATTAAAAGTCAACAAAATTTTTTTAATTAGTTTTAGTTTAATCAACCCTCCGTTTTCTTTCGAGTTTTAATTAAGGAAAATAGAAGTTAATTAGGATAAACTAATTTTCGATTCTCTGAGATCGACCTGGTTACCACTATTCTACAAGTTATAGTAGATACCAGTTTATAAATGTAATTTGGCGGGCCTCGACATCCCGTTCACCAAATATCCTTGGGCTAGGGCTCTCCGTCTACGGTGTGGATTTTAGGCTTGTCACTCCACCACCAATCTCCTAGTCGAACTCTTGAACTAACGTTGGGGCTGTTGGGTTTTATGTCCTAAAACTCGTGGTTTGTAAACTGTTATGTTTTTAAATAATCTATTTAGAATAAAGAGTTATTAGTTTTATTTAGTAAAAGAGTTTACTGGAATAAAGTGAAACGTGTTTAAGTTAACCTATACCAATGACCAACACCTTTGGCTGAATATGAGTACTCATGTATGACATGATTGTGGATCAAGCTCAAGTAGTCAGTCAAAACGGTCTATAGTATACAGATAAGGCTGGGTACCTTATCCTGGTAACACTATTGGATGCGGCTCACTTTGTATTGTACAAAACGATGTGATCCGAATCGTTTCACATGGAGATGTGCGAGTGAGGGCGTCTTGTGCAAAGAGTTTGCATAAGACCGAGCCGCGTATTAAGTCGCTCTCTCTTTATAACTCCGTTTACTGATGAGACCGACTTATAAATATTGATGGCCTAGGTAACTCGATCTCAATCCTGAGCTCGCTATGAACTCCTGCTTATTCGATAGTATCCTTTGACTTGCACGGGTGAGAGTGGCTCATAAGCGCTGACTCAATAAGCCTACCATTTTGGGGATAAAGTCGAATAGGTAGCTGGGGACATAGTACAGTAAGATTGGAGTTCACTCCTAACCCGCTCTTCAGGGTTAGTAGATAGGTTGTTCCCTTAATAGCTGACTCCGGGGCTTGAACAATGAGCGCTCACACTCTCATGTGATGAGAGGGCTATCTGATCTGTTGGTTGGACCACTGATCTATTGTTCATTAGAGGTGTCAGTGGTACTTAAGGAACAAGACGTAATGCACGGGTTAAAGGGTTTAAATGACCCAGCTGTGATTACGAACAACCTGTGAAGGGTCGACTTGCCCATGACGGTTATATCAGAGGACATAATATATCTACAGTGAAGAGAGTGCAACCCTCGGACTATAGTGGAGTCTTTGGGGGTTAACGAATGTTGATTAGTTCGGTTAACAGAGTTTTGACCGGATAATCTCGTATCGTTGGAGCTCATGATCTGTAGGTCCTTTAGGTTCTCCTAGCTAGCTCGAACGTCGTGCAACAGTATAAAAGAAAAGAAAAAGAAAAAGAATTTGAATTGTTCAAATTCGGTTTATGGAAGAAGGATGGACATATTTAAATATGATTTAAATATGGGAATGGCCTAAAACATGAATAGGATTCATGTATAAAAAAGTCAGTTTTCGGAAAACCGGGTTTAATCACATTATTTAATTAATATTTGATATTAAATTAAATAATAATTATTAATTAAAAAGTTTAATTAATAATTATATATATTTTTTTTATTTATTAAAAAGTTTAATAAATAAAATTATTATTATTATTTTTAATAATAATAATAATTATATATATATATATGAAATAATATATATATATATATGGATGGTTGCCAAAGAAAAGTTTGAGAAAGGGAGAGGATTGGTTTTGAAAAAAAAAAAAAGAATGAAAAAAAAAAAGAAGTTTTTTTCTTTTCTTTTGGAAGTTCCTCTATTCTCTGCCTCTATTTCTTCTTCTTCTTCTTCCTTCTTCTTTTCTTTTTCTTCTTTTCTTTTTGTTTCGGTGTCCCACAACTCCGTTGCTCGGCGCTAAGGATAGCGGGACTACCTGGGGTGGTCCTCGGTGCGTTCGTGAGAAGAGGCCGGATGAGTTCGTGACGAGGAACGTGCGGCGGAGCTTGAAGAAATTGGAACTACAAGGGTATGTATTCTAATTTCTTTATTTCCGTCGTTTCGAGCATGTTTTCTATTTGTTAAATTGATGAAATTAGAGTATCATCGGTCCAAAATCGCTTTCCGCTGCGCATGTCGCTCCATCAATAAATATATCTACGGTGACGGAAGTGCAACCCTTGGATTTTAGTGGAGTCTCCGAGGGTTAACGAATGTTGGTTAGCTTGACTAAACAGTTTGGTTGGTTAATCTCGTATCATTGGAGTTATGATCTGTAGGTCCTCTAGGTTTTCCTGGCTAGCTCGGATTCAAATTCGATTTTTGGAAGAATGATTAACATATTTAAATATGATTTAAATATGGGATCCGTCTAAAACATGAATAGGGATTCATGTGCGAAAAGTCGATTTTCAGAAAACTGGGATTAGTCATATTATTTAATTAATATTTGATATTGTATTAAATAATATTAATTAATTGAAAAGTTTAATTAATAAAATATTTATTATTATTTAAAATTAATTTTTTAATTAATTTTTAAATAATAATAAAATAATATATAAATTTTCACAAAATGGACATTTGAAATCACTAATCCAAATTAAGCTTATTTTTTAAGCTTTTTGGAAAGCTTATAAAGAGTGAACTTAAAACAAAAGGTTGATTTTTTGTTTTTTTTAGTTTGAAAATAAAAGTTCTCAGTTCATTCTTTTTTTAATTTTGATTTTTGAAGTTTTGAACTTCTTCTTCCTCACTCTCACTTGAAACTACCTTTAGACCCTTCATCTCCATCTTTCTCCTTCTTATTTTTCTCTTGTAAAGGAGTCTCACCACTCCGTTGCTCAGCCCGAGGATAGCAGGACTACCAGAGGTGGTCCTCGAAGAGTTCGAGGGAAGCTTCGAAGAGTTTGTGAGAAGAAACGAGCTTTGGAGTTGAAGATTATGAACTACAAGAGGTTTGTATTCTTATTCTAATCTTTTTCAAGTTTTGAGCATGTTACTAGTTTAGATAAATTGATGAAATTAGAGTGTCAACGATCCAAATTGCTTCTGCAGCGTTATATGCGCTCCATCGGGATATGCAATAGCGATTGCATAGTGAACATGTTGGGAATTTATTGAGAAAAACCCAATATATGATTATTTAAGAATAAATACATTTAATCCAAGAACAATCATGACAACATTTTTAGGATCTAAGCATGGAAGAAAACTAAATTATAGGGAATTCGAATTACCTGGAACGATTAAATGTGATGAATCCATAGCCTGTTGTGGTCTTCCTCATCTATGCAACACTGACCAATCATGGGCAATCATGGAGAATATGAAGCTAAAGTTGCATCGCTTATTGTGGACCATAACCTAAACTATATATATGTTGATCCTAGGGGTTCCCATAATCCCCTAAGACTAACGGGCTGATATTTGCTCAGCAGATCACACCACTATATTGGGAATTCTTGGGCCGATAATCAAGATCACACAAATGCCTATTAAATAGCCCAAATATAATTGTTATTGAATTGTTACCCACATATCAATTAATTATTAAATTAATTCCAACAATCTCCCACTTTGACAACAATTTTCTTATTAACAATTATTAATTTATTCTGTAGTGCACAACTTAATGCTATTTTAAAAATAACTTCCCTTTAATCACAATCGGATCCATTTTGTATACCAACGAAGAACCAAAGCGACTTTTGTCACATGTATGGTCGCAACTCAGCCTTCAATGATCACCACACCAAATATAATCAATGACATGGATCAAGTGTGGAAGAGCAGCATGAAAATTACATGTAATGTGATCTAAACATGTCTATTTTCAACTGATTAACTTTATTCTTTATAGAGATCAAACTTAACTCTTTCTAGCCTTATGTTAAACTACTTTTAGAAAGAAAGTGATTCAGAGTAACAAAGATAATTCATCTTCTTTATTCTGCAGAAACAAAATTTTGTGTCTACTTTACGAAAGCACAAACTCCCACTTAACTGACGTACCATAATTTTCATACCTATATGAGCATTATGCTCCCAAAACCTTTTGTGTGAAAGTTCTTCATGAACGTATCCGTAATGATGAAACTGCATTCCTTTAGACACAAATAAAACTCTGAATTTTCTTTATCAACTAAAACTTATGATTTTCATAAAACTTTTGTTGCTATAAATTGAAAAGAATTATTCTTATCAAGACAACTTAGTGACAAGAATTAAAATTTATGAGTTTGTTGCCACACAAAATGTTATGACCACAAACCTCAATGGTAAAAGAAACTACTATAAATGACTATTTGTCACTTTTATTCACAGTAGTATCTTTTACTCATTTAGTGTACATAACCGGGAAGGTGGATCCTGTTGGCAACTCTTACTATTATCAAAATCAAATTACCTCATGATCTCTACTTTATTTGATTTTGACGAGTGAGCATGTATCATTTTGTTAATTATCTTAAAACTCTTTAGATCCAATTAAGAGTTATAAAAATATTGTCTTTTGCTATTGATATGAATACGGAAGCGGAAGCGTCTAAACTTCAATCATGGAATTCTTCATTTCTTTATTCAAGGGACCTTTATTGAGACTAAATTTGTCGTCTTTAATGATTTGAATATTTCTTAGTGCATACAACTTTATGCTAGAAAACTTGGTAGACTTTCTAACATAACCTCTTTTGTGAAATCTCAATGTTATTTGAGATTGATCTCACAATATCATTTCACAATATAAAAAGAGATATTAATATCAGTTTTCATCTTATAGCTTAGTATTATCACGTCATAGTCATATTACACTAAGAAAATAAATTTACTCATTCTTTGTCTGTAATTCATAATTATCACTTTTGTATACCTTAGACCTTAAATGTGATAGTTAATTAATGAAGCTTATGAAGTTACAGACAAAAAACCTTATTAAGATCACAAATGGAATGAAACCTTTGAAACCTTGTTACTAGATCAAGAATTTCTAAACTATATAGGCTATCAATCTTTATATCTATTTGACATAACTTTTAAAAATAGTTTTGAAGTGTTATCACAAGTCTCTAAATAATTAACGTCACCCATAATAATTGAAACATAATAACTAGACAAACCTTATATCTTTCAACACACATGACCTCTTAAAGTCAATATGGCAAGATGCCAAATATTGTGATTGTTGTTTCACCTAATTTCCTATGACATTAATTCTCTATTTTAAGAGTTAAATCTTTGTTTGACTTTAGGGGAAGATAACTTTTAAGTCAAACTTAAATCTTTATACTTGGATTTCTCCCGTGATTACTTTAATAACACTTTTTAATAATGTTGAGTTTGTCTTACTTAAATGAGGAGAATTTTAACTAATGTTTTCACATAGAGAAAATAACTCAAATTCTCTTTTCATAAGGATAATATTCTTCATTTTATCTTCCCCTCAAACTCAACATCCTTAAGAAAGTAAAGATATCTAGCAAATGAACCTAAGTGAGACTTAATTTTAGAAATCATGAAAATGACTAGTGTACCTAACAACAAATAGTCTTTAAGTCCAATTTTTTCTTATTGACATTTAGGACCAATCATTAGTTGGACATCTCTAAATGCAAACATAATGTTAAGCATTTTCCTAACCTTTAAGTGCAAGAGAATTAATTGTTGTTTTATGTGGTACACCACTTCAACTTTATGCTGCAATCTTAAGTTTTTTCCCAAAGAAGTTAAATGCAAAGAGAAATAATTTTTCATACTTCTAACCTCATCTTTATGAGCTTTGAATCATTCTATAAGCAGCACACTTTGCTCACGTTTTTCTAGAAAGATGTACTACTTAATGGCTCTATACATTCTTAAAAGAATTTGACAAAAGGCCCTAGAAACTCTCTATCGAATCCATAGGTTTCATCACTAGAAACTAATCATATGACTTTCAAGATATCCAGAACTAAAGACCTCTCGACATCAACCATAAGTGACTTCACTGAGAATATGTTTATGAAAATATTAAACAATGTTGTTAAGCATTTTAAGAAGCCATATAAAATAGACTATGAAAGATTGTTCAAAGAGAGTAAACCTCTCAATGCACTTAATTATTGACTATTTCATTAATTTCTCCTTGATTCTATCTAATACAGACTCGAAGATTTGTTAAATCAAAAGAATCAATCGTCAATGAATAGAAGTACTAGAGTCTATTCAACACATGAAAGTCTCGACATGCAAGCTAAACTAACTTTGTTTAAATCTCAAGTGAGAAGTCAAATTTTCTTTATAAATTATGAAAATAAGTATTAAGAACACATTTTCCTACATGTCCAAATTTTCTAAAAAAAAAACAAAAAATTATGAGAAGTCTGAATCCTAACTTTTAGTGATTTGAACTAATATGTTCCAAATGCAGCATTGTGTCAACTTTAATTTCTCCCTTAAGGAAATAGTTAATTGAGTACATTTTGTTCTTTCATACTTAAAAAAAAATTCTTCAACATATCATCGAAGATTCGCTCATTAAGGGTTCATCTACCCTTTCAAGCATCATAATGTACTCCCTTATGTTCCCTTGTTCTTCATTAAGACACATTTAACCAAAAGTTTAAATGTCTCTTACTTTATGTTCATTTCAGAACAATCTTTATCTTTTTAAAGGAATTTCCTAATTATTTCCTTATCAAACATGATTCCCTTGAATAATAAATTTCTTCATCATAAAACTTATGAAGTTAAGATTATTCCATTTTTTTTAATATAAATCCCAATTAATCTGAATGAGATGTTGCTAAATAAAAAAAATGAAAGTGTTTTTTTATTCACCACGACGTGAACAAAATATTCTCAAAATCAAACAAGACAATAATATTTAAAATTATGAAAAACAACTAAAATATGCTCATAAATAACTTAGTATTTATAAAAATACCTTAAAATTAAACTTTATGAGGACAACAAGATACCAAACACAACATTGACAACTTTCCTTTGAGTCGACTGTCAACTTGTAAACAGTACTCTCAATGTGGTGAGGAAACACTGATAATTAATCCGGTCAAGTGAAAGTCTTCCTTTGGGCCGACAATCACTCACATGATATAACTTTATATTATCCATGTTTTATCACCAGCTAACCATAAATGTACCTATTATTTGGCCAAACTGATGTCTTCATTTGGGCCGACAACAGAACGCATAAACAACAGGTCCACAAAAGTCTAATTAACTATGAAGATGTCAATATCAGAAATCAGAGGCTACTTTGGCAGCATGATCCATCAAATCAACACTAACAAAGAAAATCAGATTATTATGCAAAACACATTTATCTTTAATTACTATTAATTTTATCTTCATGAAAATGAAATTACCAAAATTATTTTCAAAATTAAGAGTAATATCGTGCATAATTTATAAAGGGAAAAGTCCTAAAAAAAATAAAAATTAGAATGCCCAAAAAAAAAAATTTATTGGGATTTCAACCCACTTAACAACCTAACATAGGACATCAAATTTAGAATCCAATAATAAAATATAATAACTTATCTCTCTTAGAAGATAGTCTTCCTTTGGGTCGACTAACAACTTCAATGGCACATCATTATGTTATTCATACATTATTGAATGTGTATTTGTTGTTTGGCCAAATTGTAACCTTCTTTTGGACCGATCACAATCTACATAAACAACAAATACACTTCATCTAATAATCTAATAACTTATAAATGTTTCAATTTACAAAACATTCAATATAAATTGTGCTAATTATGCTAATTCTTGATACCTTATTAAGCACACCAAAAATGAAAAATTAAATAATCTTCCATACTTTATCATGCCCAAATTCAAATTTATAAGATAAGGAATATATATAATTTTATAAACAAATACTATTGTTATAAAAGGAAAATACAAACAATAGTAATAGTTAAAATTATAAATATTAACATAACATAAAATTCATTATGTTATATGTATATTTGCAGTGGGCCAAGACCCACTGCAAATCTCATGCTACAGTGTCCTAGCACCTCTTTAAGCTATTTGCGGGCACCTCTTTAAGCCATTTGCCGCAACAACAGTGTTGCTGCGAACACTATTTTTTTTTTTTTTTTCATTCCTTAATTCTTTCTCTAATGATCTTTCTTCATAACAACCATCATATAGTAAGAGATTCAATATGAAAACATTATTTATCATTGAGCCAAAATATGCATATGAAAACATTCATAATCCTTAATGATATAACCCAAATATGCAAAAGCATCCGAATTAAATTTGATTATTCAATCGTTCGAGTAATTCACACAACATGTTGTAAAATAATTGTAAAATCCTATTGAATCGAAATTTTATGAATCAAAGGAAAGACAACATATTTGACAAAATTAGTAATCTACCATGCAAAAACAGCTCTGATACCACTTGTAGGGAATATATTGGGAAAAACTCAATATATGATTATTCAAGAATAAATACATTTAATCCAAGAACAATCATGACAACATTTTTAGGATCTAAGCATGGAAGAAAACTAAATTAGAGGAGATTAGAATTACATGGAACCATTAGATGTGATGAATCCATAACCTGTAATACTCTGTAGTTTGTGGTCTTCCTCATCTATGCAACCCAACCAATCATGGGCAATCCTCTCTATCAGATGGGGAATAGGACGCTAAAGTTGCATCGCTTATTGGGGACCATAACCTAAACTATATATATGTTGATCCTAGGGTTTCTCATAATCCCCTAAGACCAATGGGCTCAGCAGACCACACCACTATATTGGAAAGTCTTGGGCCCATAATCAAGATCACACAAATACCTATTAAATAACTCAAATATAATTGTTATTGAATTGTTACCCACATATGAATTAATTATTAAAATAATTCCAACAGAACATGATTCACTTCAGGTCTTGGAATGTTAACCGTACATGCTGAAAGAATCCCGAAAAACTAGAATATGTTCAAAGGTATGCCTAAATCTAGGCTATCCCTAAGAAGTAAAAGATCTTTTATACCATCCCAAATGAAAAATGATGTTTGTATGACAAATGTCGACTTTCTATAAAAGGAAATAGTAAAATATTGCAAACCTTAGTAAAATAGTGTTGATAAGTTGGTTCTTGGTGAAGCCACTAAATAGTTAACAAAAATTGTTAACAAATTAATTACATTTGATAGACCAATGGATACTAGTCATAAACTGGATAAGTCTCATCGTAGTGAGAGATATAGGAAGACCTGACCATTACAAGAGCTTATTGACCTCAAAGTAGATATGAGGGTCAATGACAAAGATCAATAGACCAAATTCATAAATCTCGAGATAGAGTATATGTACTTCATCTTTATTTAGAATTTGTAGATATTCTTGATAGGGTAAAACTCATAGGTTCGTCACTTTTTTTAGATCTAGATTTCTGCAGGATATTCTCGTTGAACTACTCGTCCTCATGGACGACGCCAACTGTTGATACTAGAATTTGGCAACAATGAATTTGTATCCTTGGCTAAACGTGTACGAACCTACAAGACATAATAAGGGTGATGCATTGCAGTGGTGTGATGCTAACCACACAGGTTCCGATGATCAAGTTAGATTTGAGAATAATATTAGAATATGGAAAGAAATAACTTATATGAAACCAATCTCCAATTACCTATTCAAATCTTCCCTTTTCTCCTTTTAGGCTTCCAATATAGTCTTTGTGAATCATTTTCTTCATTAACTGGTCCATTGAAGAGCATTGTAACACTCAAAGAATTAATGACTAAATAACTGTCCAAATGGGAGTTGTTTCATTCAGTTCGGCGGACCCTCTAGGTCGACACTTGGCGTCTTGGCCCGACCCGTAGAGGGGTCAGGCTTCTCAGCCTGAATTGATCCCTTGAGGGACCAGTTCCCCTCGCGTCGGCCGACCTCTTTGGAGTCGATTCCCTTTCTTTTTATCGGTCGACCCATTTGACCGGTCGACTCGTCTCGTGTCTCGTATCTTCCTTTGGGCCAATCTTTAGGAATTTGGGCTTTTAATCCTTTGGGCATTTATATTGTCATGGTTAATTTTACCCATAACACTTGTTATAAACAAAATATACCTTAAAGTTTTTGGAAATTTTGTATAATTGAACTAAAATAATTTTTTGTAGGAGTTATCCTATACTACATCTATGAATAATTCTCAATGATGTATCTCTTCCACCAACATGAGCATAGTTGAACTGACATAATGTACGACATAGTGACTATGATTCCCCCCACCTCCCACATGTTGTAAAAAAAATGTATCTTTCCCTCTAAATCAAGAACGTGCGGATATAAATACTTGTTCATATGACAAAATATCTAATTTATTTATTGTTTGGCTAATTAAAAAAAAATATATAAAATACATGTGGTGATACCGAAATTTGGTCAACTGTGAATTTGTATCTTGACAGAACGAGTATGAACCTACATGACAAAATAAAGGTGATGTCTTGCACCGATGTGAGGCTAACCACACAGCTTCAACGATCAAGTTAGTGAAGGAAGTAATTGAGTGAATATGGGAAAGACTCTATAGATTTATAATAACTTCCCCTGTGAGCTTTGTCTTATACTTACCTTGTTGTATGTAATCGTTGGAGCTCTTAATGATTCGTTTAGGGTAATAACGACGTGTTTATTACTCCTTACGAAATGATCGATACATTACTGTTACGTAACCGACCATGGAGGACGGTTTCTTACGCGTTCTGGCCGACACCTAAGGGAGTCGACCTTGTCTTGGTTCAACCGACCCCTATGAGAGTCGGTTTTAACTTATCCTTGTTGACTCCCGCGAGAGTCGATCTTAAACCGTCTCAAATCTTATACTTCTCGTCTTAAGTGTTATGTCAAAGTTTTCGATCATTCAGTGGACTCCTAAGACAATTGATAATTTCACCCACAAAAATATCAACCAAACTTATGAATGTGAATTGGAAAAGTATTTTTTCTTAAAAAAAAAAATCAATCACTTCTTTTTTTTTTTTTTTCAAAGGTCACTCATTCTATTTTTTTTTTGTGAAAAAAGAAAAAAGAAACAATCAATAATTGCGTATATCACAATGGGGTTGTGGGGAAATCCCCCCAATCACTAAAAACAAAACTTTGGGTTTCCTTCCATTAACATTTCAAATAAATGCTCATAACTTTTTGGATAACTTTTTGGATTAATGCTCATTGATATGCTGTGTTTTCTTTATATATATAATATAAAAGTTTTGGGTTGTCTATGACTCTATATGCAGCAAACAAATAAATAAAGAAAAATGGTATGAGTAAAATAATTAAAAATATATTATTTTTTTTTAAAAAAAATATAAATATAAAAATTTATCTAATCTATCAGCTATAGTCATATATCAACATATCAGTAATACTTATTTTTATTTTTTTTTTGTCATTATTTTCCATAAATAAATATAATAAATTGATTTTTCTTTTTTAACAATCCAACTCATTACCCCTTCTCTCTCTCAAAATAAAATTAAAAATTAAAAAAATAAAAGTAAAAAACATCCTAAAGTGATACCATGCCTACCTCCAGAAAAAGAAAATCATCACAAACAAAAAGGTAGAAAAGTTTTTATTGGTTGGCGTATTTAACTTTATAAAAAAATTGATTAACACACAACGTTATTTTCCTGTTAAAGTAAGTTGACAACTTATTAGATTTTAGGGAAAAAAAAAACAATTTATATCAATTAAAACCTTAAAATATTGATTGTATCAATTTAAATCTAACTTTCACAACGACATCAATTTACAGTTTTTGTTAGAATTTTCTTTTAAAAACGTTAATTTAAACACGTAGAGACTTAAAATTTTAAAAATTAAATCCCTAAATTTTCATAGGTGAATCAATTTTCATAGATGAATCAATTATATAAAAATTTAATAGTTTAATTGATAAATTATAAGTCTTTGTGAAAACTAACATTTAGTTCGGAGTGTAAATTGATACATTCATTAATTTAGAGTTTTAATTGATAGAACCTCCAAGTTTTGGTTTTTACTCTAGATTTTAATATTCAATATCTAGATACCTAACAAATAATAATAATAAAAAAAAAAAAAAATGAGAAATTATAACAGATGTCAATTTAGAGTAAAATAATTAAAAATATAGTTTCTATCACTCACAGTAGTTTATCACCATAGCCACTTATTTTTTGACATTTTGCAATGTTGTACTTTTTAAAAAAATTGCAGATATGTCAATTTTTATCACTGATAGTATAGTCTATCACTCACAGTAGAGTATCACCAGCCAAAAAAAACTCATTTCGAACTCCAAAACTATCCTAAAAGTGAAACAATATGTTCAAAATCTAAATTCCAAACCAAAACAAGAACATGGAAAACAATAACAAAATGAAGAAAGATTCAAAATCCGAATATATTAACCAAAAGTTAGATCAACAAGAGCTTCTTTCAAAGCCCTTTTATGTTCTACAGGATAGTTGCTCTGTTTCAAAAAGGAAAACTAGAACTACACGAACCAAGAGTGAACTATATCTACTCGAATCGAGCCTACTTCAATTCATAAACGCCCACAAACGGCATTAGAACCGACCCGAACCACAGCTTCCCATCCTTCTCTTCCACTTCACTAATGAACTTCAAAGTTGTCCCTTCACAATCTTCCAATACCTCCAAAACCTCTCCTTCCTCACTCAACCTAACAGCCGTTGCATGGGGCTTCCCTCCCACCAGCAACCCATGCAATTGCTTCACGTCAACAGGAAGCTTCAACAGTAGCTTCCCAAACCAAGAGGTTGAAGAAACCAAACTCCCAACAATACCCTTTTTCGAATGCAAAGCAACCCAATACTCGCCTTTGGGAGTCCTTCTAATATTGTCGGGAAAGCCCGGAAGCTGAGCGAGAACATCGAAATTTCCCGCTTCAGTACCTCGAAGCCAATATCTGAGGATCTTGCCAGAGGTGGACTCAACAACAAGCACATAGGAATTGTCTCTGCTCAATGCAACACCATTGGCAAAAGCAAGGTCTTGTAATAAAACCGTAAGTTGTTTACTACCTCGGTGGTACTTAAATAACCTTCCCGTCTTATCTCCGCTCAAGATCGATGCCATGAACTCTCTGCAAGTATAAAACATTCACGAAACCAAAGTTTAAGAATAAAGTCAATAGTACCACAGCAAGTTAAAGGTCTTCACTTCCAGTTTCAAATTAAGTGTGGACATATAAAAGCAAACTCCACTCTCATTTTCAAAGGAAAATGTTAAAACAGAGATAACCAATGACATTACGAACAGAGTAATTCAGTTAAGCATTACAAAGAAAACTCAGGAACCAGAAAAACAATTAGCTTATGTTCATCAAATAGTTTTTTCTTATCAAAATTTTCAGATTCTTCGATGAGATTTTCTTCTTTAAGATCAGTTAGCTAAAATGAGGAATGAATATGCTTTTGAGTCTGAATTACCTTCTTTGGAAAACTGTACTACTGTCCGTAAAGTAAATCACATCGCTGGCTTCATCAATATCAAGATCATTTGTGAAGCGAAGTGGCTTGCCTTCGAATTCGGTCACAAGTTTTGTTGCCAAACCTCCAGCAGGTCCCACTACATGAAGGCCGAGATAGGCGTCGGCGATGTAGAGATCTCCAGTTTTCTTATCGAAACGCAGTCCTAATGGCCTCCCACAAACATGCTCCAACTCAGGTGCAAATGGGCGAACACACTCGCTCCTTCAAGAACATAAAACAAAATGAATTAACAGGTGAACTCGAAGAATGAATAATATTTGCCAAACAATCATACGCACAGTCCTATCTCCAGTAAGCAAACTCAAACATGCACATCCAAAACAGACATTCCAACACTACTGATATAAGTGCAATTTATAAGACAGAAAAGTGAAGTACTTGAAAACCCATCATTGGCTAGAATTCTATACAGAGCGTGATTGTGTTTTTCTTAGGCCTAAGAGACGGTTTCGATGTGTCCTTTCCTAGTGTCAATCCAGTTATAGTCTCCCTGAGATATCTTATTCAAGCAATCATGAGACAGAAAAGAGAAGCTTACTAAGTCCAGCAGTTGTCAAGAACAAATAATGATGGACAAAATGTATCAACCTCAAAAATATAAGTTTTGGCTGGGTAGGCCAGGCAAATCCAAGAAAAGAAAGAAACAAATCTACCCTCTATACTTCATCGTTTCGAATTATACCGATTTTTAAGATCGGAGCATTTCATCCAAGACACGCATTAAAGACAAAGCCTAACATAAGCATAGCTCAGAGGTTAAGGCATCACTTCCTTCCCGTGAGGTCAGAGGTTCCTCCACAAATTGAATAATCATAAGGGTACCAAAGGTAGTTTCCCCTGCCCCCAACTCGTCTCGAAATGTAAGATATGGCAAAGAACAAGAAGAAACACAAAGACAAGGTCCACGCAGCCAAGAAATCTTACTTCTCTATACATATATACACCATTTTTAAGGAAAAAACTTGTGATTAATCAGTCATCTCCAAATATATTTTATATAACAACAATAGTTCAACTCTAATTCGTCTTAATACAAAACACAAGTGATTCCATGACAATATTACAGAATATTTAGCAACAAAAAACAGAACAAGTTTTGTACAAATTCAGAATTCCTCCACATCAAATCAAACCAAACCCATGTATGATAAACATAAAATTCGTCAAAACATCTCCAAAAAACAGAATCAACGAGACGCAAGAAGATAAGATTATACCTCTGAGAACTGGTGACGGCGAAATCAATCCAGGCGCGGGAATCAGGTTGCCACTTGAGAATCCGGCCGTCAGCGACGCCGGTGTAGGGGCCTTGACCATTGGGATCAAAAATCAAGCTCTCGGGTCCGACAGCTCCGGTGAGAGGGATGAGAGTGGCGGAATGGAGAAAATCGTGGGTGCCGTTGATCCGGGGCGGCGCAAAGAGGAGATTGAGGTTGAGAAAAGGGGTTTGGAAGGAGAAGATGATGGCGACGACGGCTGCAATGGTGGCCAGAGTGAATGTAAGAATCTTCATGGAAAGTGATGAGAGTGGGTGGGGATCCGGTGGAGATGGTAATGAGTGGGAGTGTGATGAAAAGATTGTTGCTTTCAAAATCTATTTTGGTATTCCATTTCTAACTACCTTTATTCTATTTTCAACCCTAAATTCCGGACTCACAACTATCCATCTTTGAATGATAACAAGTAATTTCATTTTTTTTTTTTTTTTTTAATTTTATGATTTTATGATTTTTGAAATTTTGAAATTTTGAATTATCTAATATACTTCTTGAATTTGAAAATGTTAACCATTGAAGATAAATTTATCAAACTTGAAAAAATGATAATAATAATTTTCATTATAAAAAAGACACCCTATAAATATATTTTTAAAATTTATAGACAGAACAATAATTAAGATTTTTTGTTTTGTTTTGAAAAGTTAACAAATTAATAATTGGGAAGACTAATTTAAAGATTTTTTTTTTTTAAAAGAATATGATCTAAAATAGGACAGGTCCAAAAATACACCAACAAAATGGTAGTTTTACCTTAAATATACTAAATAGTCTTACACAAAATGACAATCAATTAACCTTCATTCATTAACTCTATCACTTTACTATAGGCCTAGAGTTGCACTCTTATGCACTTTAGGACAAGATGAGTGCAACTCTAAGACAAGATGTATCCATACATGCAAGTTGATCATTCACGAATTGTTCGTAAATACAGTTGGGTCAAAGTCCGTTTTACCCCTCTAATTACATTTTATACGTTAAGTACTAGTGATCCTCTAATGAACAACTTGTTTATGATCCAACCATAAACCAAGTCCCTCTCGGGCTAGTGAGATAGTGCAACCCCATTGTTCAAGTCTCGGAATTATAACTTAAGGGATTTACTCATCTACTTTCCACATGTGAGAATGGGTGAATTTCATTTTGTGAAACTTATGTTCTCAACTCCCTGTTTGATCAAGTCCCCAAAATGGTAGGCTTATTGAATCGGCTATAAAAGTCATTTTCACTCATGCTAATTAAAGGACGAGTTATCACAAGCAGAAGTTCATAATTCACTCAGGATTAAGACCGAGCCACATATGATCATCTTGTGAAATATTAATCGTCTTAAATAACGAATTTATAAAGAGAGATTATATATTTTGTGGTTCAGTCTTATACAAACTCATTGTATAGGATACCCCACTCACATGTCTCTACATAAATGTTTTTGATAAATCATTTGTAACACTTACAAAGTGGGTCGTATCAATAGTCTTACCAAGATAAGGCACCTAACCTTATCCATATACTTTAGACTATTCAGGTTATTTCTTGAATATGATCATCTCGTATGTCAACTACATATTGTTCAAGATTACACTTATAACCTTGAATTTTTACATAATGAATATTATAATTACAAATAATAATTATCAAATAATTATTAATTAATTACGAGGCTTTAAGGCATAATCCCCAAAATTTTGAAGTAAAAGGAAAAAAGATTCAGTTTGCATGTTAAACAAATCTTTGTACGGTCTCAAACAGGCGCTCATGTGTTGGTACAAGGGATTTGATTCCTTCATCATGAGCCTTGAATATAACTAACTTAGACCCTTGTGCATATTTCAAGAGGTTTGGTGAAAAAGATTTCATTGTCTTGTTGTTGTATGTTAATGACGTGATGGTAGCGGGCCCCAACAAAGATCGTATCGAATAATTGAAGGCACAGTTGGCTAGGGAGTTTGAAATGAAGGACTTGGGACTAGCAAACAAGATTCTGGGAATGCAAATTCACCGAGACAAAAATAATAGGAAGATTTAAGTATCTCAGAAAAAAAATATTTGAAGAAGGTCTTGCGACGCTTCAATATGCAAAATTGTAAGTTACAAGTTATCCTCTAGTATGAGCCCTAGCAGTGAAACCGAGAGGATGAAGCCTTCTCGAGTAGCATATGCATCAGCAGTAGGAAGTTTAATGTTCGCCACAATATGTACCAGACCAGACATTGCACATACAGTTGAAGTAGTTAGTTGGTATATGAAAAAACCTGACCGAGAGCATTAAAATGTTGTTAAAAGGATCCTTAGGTACATTAAAGGGTTCATAGATGTTGCATTGTGTTATGGAGAATCAGACTTTATTGTCAGATGATATGTTGATTCAGATTATGCAGGTGATCTTGATAAAAGAAAATTCACCGCCTTATATGTGTTCACTCTTGCTAGCAGAGTTATAAGCTTGGATTTCAAAACTGTAGACAATTGTGGCTAGGTCAACAACATAAGCAGAGTATGTTGCGGCTACATAAGCTAATAAAGAAGGAGTGTGGTTAAAAATTCTATTGGATGAACTCAGACATGAACACGAGAATATTTCTCTATTTTGCAACAGTCAGAGTGCCTTGTATAGGAATCCAACTTTTCATCCCAAATCAAAACATATTCGAGTGCAATATCACTTCATTCGTGAGAAAGTGGAGGAAGGAACCATGAATATGCATAAAATTCATACAAAAGAAAACCTGGCGGATTACCTTACAAAGGCCGTAAATGCTGACGAGTTAAATTAGTGTCGATCCTCGAATGGCCTAGCAGAAACATAAGCAACATAAAGTTGGTAAAGTAGAAAGAAAAGTGTGTGGAAATGTGGTTGATGATCAATCAAATCTCCAAGTGAGAGATTAAGGAAATTAATAGGTCACTAAATGTTACACTTCCTCCTGAAACTTTATGGTCATGGGGTGTTAGATAAATAGGTGGGTATGCGTAATTGCAAATGATCCCAAAATTCAAGTGAGAAAAATATGAGATAAAAATAGAGAGTTTCTACTTATAATTTGTTCTTCCTTGATAAGAGCTAAAGTTTGTATATATCTTCTATTTTTATACTGAAATTCTTCAATCATTTGTCCATGTTGTTTACCTAATTTGTTTAGGAATTCTCCACGTAAAATAATTTAATTTTGTGGTATTCTTTCTCTTCTTCATCATTATTATTGTTATCCTCACTCTATTGTAGTTGTGATCTTTCTCCATTAAGCTTCAATCTAACGTATATTAAGCGACATAATAATAAAGACATGTTTGAAAGTGATTTTGAATATAACAAAAATGATTTTAACCCTTTCAAAATCACTCTTAAACATGCACTCATACTTGTGCAAATAATTCATGAACGGTAAAAACTAAAATAATTTTATAGAGAATTTAGAAATTAAAGGTAAATTGCTTGATTAAAATAAAATATTAAAATTTTTTGGAATTAATATGGAATAAGGACAAAATTTTACTTATCAACACAGATTTGTTCGCATAATTTTGGAACCTTTTAACCTTTATTTTGATTTTATGAGTTTATAAAGACAATTTAATATAATTTTTACAAGTCAAAGAATAACATAAATCAAATCCGCATAATATCAAAAATCAAATTCGCATAATATACGAACTAGTGACCAAGAAATTAAATGTTCATTCTTTACTGTATATTATAAAAAATAAAAATAAAAAATAATAATAATTAGGAAGTTCAATCTTTACTGTATATTAATAATAAAAAAAAAAATACAAATGCTTCTACGTTATTTCATTTAATAAATAAAGTTTGTTTTTATAATAGTTAAAAAATCTATATGAAAATAAAAAATAATTACATTAATTGCTAAAATTAAAATTATTTCCCATATTTATACGTCCAAGAATTAAAATTAAAATGCTTTCTTCCCTCCATTGATTTTTTTCTCTAATTTTAAAATTCTAATTATGAATAAAGATAATTCTACAATTCTTTTTTAGTTAAATTGGTGTGGGTGAGGGGCTGTTTTTTTAATAATAATGTATTTTTTTAAAACTGTAAGATGAAGGTGGTCTTTTGAAAAACGATCTGGCTCCACATTCAAAAGACTTTCATCTACTTTTTTTTTTTATTAAAAAAATGATATCTTTTTAACCAGATATTCAAAATTTTCAAAAAAGATATGGTTGGAAAGCTAACAACGAGAGCTTCAATTTGATACATGGTTTCACTATTTTTTGAGTTCTGTATAAAAGATAAAGACCATCAAAGTTGGACTATAACTCTGCAAATTTCATAACTGAAGATTGTTTTGACGAGTGCATTAAAAAATTGACATCTTTTTATCCAGATATTAAAAAATTTCGAAAAATGTACGGTTAAAAAAATAACACAGAGAGCTTCAATTTGATATCCAGTTTCACTATTTGTAGAGTTGTGTATTAAAAGATACAGATCGTCGAAGTTTAGCTACAATTTTGAAGTTTTCAGTCGTATCTTCAGTTCTGGGTTTAGTGAACTTTTCATAACTTTGAGGATATATATCTTTTGATACATAACTCCAAAAATAGTGAAACTAGGTATCAAATTGAAGCTGTCTGTGTTAACTTTCCAACAATACCCTTTTCGAAGTTTTTGAATATCTAAAAAGATATCAATTTTTTAATGCACTCCCCAAAATAATCTTCAGTTCTAAAATTTGCAGAACTATAGTCCAACTTCGATGGTCTCTATCTTTTGATACACAACTCCAAAAGTAGTAAAACCAAGTATCAAATTGAAGCTCTCGCTGTTAGCTTTCCAACCATACATTTTTTGAAAATTTTGAATATCTAAATAAAAAGATATCAATTTTTTAATAAAAGAGTACATACCCATAGAGGTCCATCCATGTAGAGCCAGGTCGTCTTTTGAAAAGACGATCTCTGCAAAAAGACGAGATCCATTTAAAAGTGCTATATTTTTTTTAAATAGTTTGAAAGTTACAATATTTTTATAATAAATTTTAAAAAATACAATATTATTAAAAAAATAGTTCGTGGGTGATGTTTAAAGATCATAAAATGTATTAACAACATTTTTTGAGTTAATGTTTGAGTTGACAATTAACAACATTTTATTTATTTATTAGGAGAGACATGTTATATATATATATATATATATTATAATAATATATTTTTTTTCAATAATTTTTATTTAAATGCTACTATTTTCGTCCCTAAAATTTGTATTGTTTGATTTAAGTCCTCAAGTTTTTTTTAAAAAAAATAAAAAATAAAAAAATAGGTCCTCAATTTTCTTAAGCAGTTTTCACTTTGGTTCAAAAAAATTAAAATCTCGAAATTAAGTTCTCCAACTTTAATAAATTCGCTACATGTAATTATAAAAGAGAAATTATAACGGAGGTCAATTTAGAGTAAAATAATTAAAAATATAACATTATTTTTAAAAAATTGCACATATGACAATTTATAGTATGGTCTATCGCCAATAGAAGTCTATCGCTGATAGACTCTGTTTTTTTATAGAATTTTGCCAGTGATAATAGTCTATCAGTGATAGAAGTCTATCAGTAATAGTCATAAAATCTATCAGTGATAGTCATAAAATTTATCGGTGATAGCCACTGATTTTTTGCCATATTTGCAAAAAGTTTTAAATTTGGCTAAATTTGTAATTACTTTGGGCCTGATTTCTGTTTGTGCAACCAACCCATTATAAAATGCTCAATATATTTTTTTAAGTTATTTTTTAATTTAACAATTTGAAGATAATAATTTGAATATTTAACATTTGTTCAAAATGTGTAATGCTAAAAGTTTAACTAGGTGAACTGTGCTAGTTAACAATGTTATACCGACTTTAGAAATTATAATTAACATTTTAAATTAAAGGACAAAAATATAAATTGAACTAAATTTGAAGTATCAAAATTAAAAGTTAAACTAAGTCGAGCACAATTATAATTATTGACATAAAATTGTGTCATTCATTAAGAGGGTTAAAGTTCAATTTTCACTCGCATTAATTAAAATATTTTAAAAAAATATATATATTAAAATTAAAAATTTAAAAATTTAGACACCAAAATAGATAAAATTGATAAAACGAAAATCACGTTTAACCACTAAACTTTTAAGTTTGATTTGGAATGTAAAGTTGGGTTGAAATTGGTGAAGAGTTATTTATTTATTTTATTTTTTCTGAAGATAATTTGGTGGAGAGTTGTTAGAGACTTGGAAAAAGAAGATTTTTCTCTTTTCTTTTACTTTTACAATACAACTTTCGACGGTAATTTAATGGAATTTAGGGTGGGGGTGTTGTTTTTGAAACTATTTAAAAAAATAGAATTATTTTAAAATAAATTTGAAAAAATAATTTTTTTTTGTTTGTCTTATTAGGAGTGCGCGGGTTCAGCCCACGCACTTGGACCAATCAAACTTTTGGAATGCGCTTCGGGTAGAAGCGCAACACCCCTTTTCCAAGGGAAAGAACTTTCTAGGGTAATTTAGAGTGGGGTGTAGTTTTTAAAACTATTTAGAAAAATAGAATTGTTTTAAAACAAATTTGAAAAAATAGGTTTGTTTTTTTTTTTTTTTTGTCTTATTAAGAGTGGGGTTCAACTCACGCACTTGGACAATTATTAATTATTTTTTGTTATAATTTTTTAAAATCTCTCCTCCTTTCATGTTTTTTTATTCTTTCTCCTCTCACCTTCCATCTTCTTTCCTCTCTCCTCTATATAGGAGCTTTTTTATTCTCTTCTCCTCTTCCCTCTTCATCTTCTTTTGTCTTTTCCTTTCATCTTTTTTTCTTTCTTCATGGTTGTGGTTGTGGTTACTATTTACGATAAGTATAACCCACAAATTATTATAATTATCGGCTATAATAATTTTCTCAGCGTCTCAAAATAATCTTTAATAGATTATTAAAATGTTATATGCGTTTTTATTAGATTCCTTATAAATTTTTTTTTAACAATTAATTAAAACCATGTGAGAATATATATATATTTGTAACAAATTCGTAAAGTTAACTCTAAACATTTATATAACTTGAGTATGCAATTTGATGAAATTGAAGGTTTCTTATAAAAATTGATGAAACTTGACAAGTTTAAGAGTAAAAATTGATTTTTGTTCTCTCCAAATATTTTTATTTTAGTACAACAAATGTGGTGGACTGAGGATTTAAATTTTCCGACCTAAAACAATGAGTACACGTGAATTGGTTAATCAGGTAGAAAAGTATTCGCTGGCCTAAATTTTGATTATCGAACGAGACTGAAATATAGTAATGTAATAAGTTGATAAAATCCAAATAAATAATAATAATAATAAAAAATAAATAAATGGTATTTTCAAAAGATGTAATTTAAACCCATTAACTCTTTAAATAATTTAATTGTGGGTTACTTTCTATTTCTTTCCTAATATTTCGACATTTTTTCGGAGACAGAATATCATAATTATGAAGAAGAGGAAAGAAAATGAGATGAAGAGAGGAGAGAAAATAAAAAAATTATAACAAAAAATAATTATTACCGCTTGACCTTAGAATTCTGCCGAAAAGAAGCATCCTCCCGACTGACACACCCACAAAACTCCTAAGAGCCCAAACTAGCCTACTTCTGCAGAGTGGAAAAGAGCAGATCATAACCGCGTAAGCCACCAGAGACTAAAACCTGTTGGCTTAGGCTCGATAAGGATTGCCCAATGACTAAAGTATCGAAAAGGTAGAGGATGCCGAATGGAAACTTTTCCAACCTCAAATACTAAGGGGTGTTTGGGGCGCATCATGAATTATTATAGTTGATAGATTATTATATTTGCTGGGTTATAATAGTCTGTGTTTAGGGTGTAGAGTTGTATAGTCTGGGTTTAGTAAGTCTGTGTTTGGGGTGCAGAGTAAGAAGTCTGTGTTTAGAGTACAATTTTTTTTAACATGGAGTTTGAAATATGTGTTTATGCTAATTTATTTTTTTTCTTTTTTTGTATTGTATACATATTAATTTTTTAAAAGTTAAAAAAATAAATATTATTTAGGAAATTACAAATAATCCACTACAAGAGGCTTCGGCGTTGTCGATGGAGAGAGAAATTTTGGATAAAATCGAAGATAAAGAATCATGACGTGATGAAGACAAAGAGAGAGAGGAAAAATCGGTAAATTGAGTTAAAATAAGAAAAAAAAAACAAAAAGAATTGAAAAATCGATAAATTGAGTGAAAAAATGGCCGAGTGAAAAAAAAAAAATATATACAGAACTTCTACAGTGTTACTGTAGCAAGTTGGGGGTTATAATAACCCTCAACCCGAATTTAATAACTCGGTGCCCCAAACAGCCCCTAAGGGGACATACCCAACCATGCGCCCGAACCGTACATAAAAGACGACGCAAGGCCACCCATGTAGGATTGCCTAACACACGGTCGAGTCGTTTCATAATAAACTTTGTTAATAAGCGTGACATGATGTTTGTGGGTTGTCACATATTGACAAAGTTTGTTTCTATGTACATAAAACATTACAGACACATTTGATACATTTAGCTTAGATGTATATAATATGACATACATAAATACGCAGGGACATTATTGCATGTATGAAGTAGTTTTATATGTATACAATATTGGATACTTATGCATGTGGAGTAGGGATGGCAACGGGGCGGGGCGGGGTCGGGGATGCACTCCCCATCCCCGTCCCCGCGGGGATTTTTCATCCCCATCCCCGCCCCGTTCCCCGTTTTGAGAAGTCGGGGTCGGGGTCGGGGAATCCCCGTTCGGGGATCGGGTCCCCGCGGGAAAAAATCCCCGTCTCTTTGTTTGTTTTTTTTTTTTTTTTAAAAAAAATTAAATAAATATCAATAAATATATTAAATTTGTTTATCATTTCTTGGTTAAAATTAGTATTATTATTGTTTTATTTATTTAAAACTAATTATTAAAAAACATATTTAATATTTTTTAGTAAGAAAATTATTATATTATGAAATTAATTAAAAAAATAAAATAAAATATATATATATAAACCGACAGTAAGTAAATTAAATTTTTTTTAAAAATAATATATATAAAATATTACTATATTATATAAATATAATATATATTATATATATTTTTTTTAAAAAAATTAATAAAAAACTATTCGGGGCGGGTTCGGGGCCGGGGACGGGGCGGGGATGGGGATCCCCATCCCCGCCCCGTCCCCGACCGGGGCCCCGAATAAAATCCCCGGTTTGACCCCGTACCCGGTCAAACCGGGAATTCCCCGACCCGTTTGGGTCGGGGACCCGCGGGAACCCGACCCCGCGGGAAATTTTGCCATCCCTAATGTGGAGTGACATATTTGGAGTTGGTTTGGTATTGGAAATTATGTTTCTTTTTAAGCACAATATTTTCTTCATCGTGACATGACCAAAGTTCATGAAATTGGGTTTTTTTTTCTCTCCTTTAGCTAGATTATTCATTGTAATATTTAATCTTTTTCTCTTTGTATATACCAATATCTACCTTGAGAGTTATATTATTTTAGTTATTGTAATTTCAAATATTTAGTACTCTTCATACTTTAAACAAAATTTTAAATTAATTCTTAGTATTAATTTATTTATTAACATTTTAGACTATTGTAATATCCTTTTATAAATTTTGAAAACAAATTTATGTTATATTGTGTTTTTTCTTGAATAATTTTTTTTTAAAATGTTTAATAAATCTTTCAACTTTTAGTTTTGTGTTTTAATAGATTCACGAACTTTAAAAAGAGTTCAATATATTTTTTATATCTAATTGGTCCTCAAATTTTCAAGTTTAAATCTAATATATCCTTGTCTTTATTTGACATTTTTTAATTTCTAGGAATTTATTAAAAACGAAATTTGAACTATAGGAATCGATTCAACACGTTTAAAGTTTAGGGACCCTAAATACTTTTTAGAGTTTAGGGACTCATTAAATATATATATATATATATTATTTTTTCTTTTTTTTTCTTTTTTCTTTTTAAATATAGAGATGAGCAAAATTATATTATGGTACTTAAATTTATTTAAACTTAGTCTGTAAGTCTTTGATACACTTAGATATGCTTACTGATAACTTTTTTTTAATGTCAACGTAACTTGAGAGTGTGAATTCGAACCTATGGATTTTTTGCGATTTTTTTTTTAATATTTATATACTATAATTTCCCAAACATCAATGTCTGGATCCGCCCCTATCTAGAAGGGAAGGTTGTTTAACACGGGAGACAACCACTACGACGGAACAACTTAAGTACCACATGTCAAATGTTGCAATTTTTTTAGCTATTTTTCATTTGGACCATTATTTTTTTTTTGTAGCTACGTGTCACAATTACCATATAAAGTAGGATAAATTTAAATTAAATCAATGACTACCATATTTGAGATTTACAATAGATATGGCTAAATTTTAGGGAAATTTTCAAAAATAACTAGGAATAAAAAACTGAATTGAAAAATAGCTAAAAAAGTTTCATATTTCCATCTCATGACTACCACAATTTTAGGGAATGAAGTTCACAATTCTCATCCCAATTATACCCCTGATATATACACTTATTTACGGACAACCGACATAACTAATTTTAATTTTTTTATATTTATTTTAATTTCTAACAATCAGATTCATTCCTCCGTTTTTTAAGAAAAAGTTTATAACAACTAGATCCATGAATTTTGAAGAAAAGAAAAAATCTCTACAACTTAGATTTGAAAATGTTTAACAGCAAAAAAAAAAAAAATACAAATTTATCTCACTAACAACCCTCCTAGATTACCCTCCTAGATTCATGCATTTTGAAAAGAGGGGTTCATTATTTTTTTTTCCAAAATTGAAACGATCACAATGTACAGAGACGAGAGTGAAGAGAGACTAAGATCCTTACTCACTTCGAAAATATGTCATTTTGGGAGTCGAAATTAAAAGGTTGACGTAGATAGTTTTTTCTCAAGGTAGAGAGTTTCAAATGTGAGAATCGATGGTTGTTTCAAATCGATTTGGAGGAGGGAAGATTTGCAAATCTTCTAATTCAATGTTGCAGGTAATGATACAATTGATTGAACGTTTTTTCGGGTAAACTCAACATGCATACCAATTTTAATGTTTTTTAGTATCATTTGTTCAATGCTCACAGATTAATGGTTTATGGTGTATATACACGTATATACTTCATATGATATACTTACATGTACATTGTTATAGATGTAACTACGAATATATACCCACTAGAAGTTATCGAGAACCCTCATTTTTATAATTTTCTTACAACCGTCTATGAACATTTTAAATTTTTTAGTATCATTTGTTCAATGCTCACGGATTAATGGTTTATGGTGTATATACACGCATATACTTCATATGCTATACTTACATGTACATTGTTATAAATGTAACTACGAATATATACCCACACTAGAAGTTATCGAGGACCCTCATTTTTATAATTTTCTTACAACCGTCTATGAACATTTTAAATTTTTTAGTACCATTTGTTCAATGCTCACAGAGTAATGGTTTATGGTGTATATACATGCATACACTTCATATGATATACTTACATGTACGTTGTTATAGATGTAACTATGAATATATACTCACACTAGAAGTAGTTATCGATGGTGTCATTTTTATAATTTTCTTACAACCGTCTATGAACATTTTAGTTTTTATAAACATCAATATGCTGAAAATTTAATTGTTTATATAATTTTCTTACGGGTTATGTTATACTTAGATGTAGGTTCACCAATTAATGGTTTGTATATATACACATATACTTCATATGATATAGTTATATGTACATGTAACTTCGAATATATACACATTAGAAATTATCGAGAGGATCGTTATTAAAAATTTTGTCACAACCGTCTCTAAAAGTTTTAGTTTAAAAATTAATTTGAATTAATATACCATATTAGATTTTATTGAATTTTGTTTACATGTTTCGATTTAATTGGTGGTTGTTATCTTGGTTTAACCATATCTTAATTTTTTATTATTTTTTACATGATTCTCTTAAAATAAATCTTTATTTTTCTCCAGGATTCTGTTTTGAATAAATCCTTATTTTCTCCTTCATTTTCTCTCGGAATAAATCTTCTTTTTTTGTGGGGTTGAGTTCAATGTTTTAACGTTCACATTTTTTTTTTTGTTTTTCAGTGGGATTAAATCTCTTCTTTTTTGTAGGTAGTACAACAGTTAAATGGCTGGAGGGTAGTTTCGATGGCTGGAGGGTAGTTTCGTCCAACTACATTCTAAAGAAGTTTCTAATTATAGGAGTTAGCTATTTTTCAACGCAATAATTAGTTTAGCTATTTTTCATCTTGCATAGCCTCGTTTCAGCTATTCTTGTAGTTGCCCCTAAATTTTAAGATAGCTCTATTAAAAAGGTTATCCATGCAATAGCCCTCCCAAGTCTAATATGGGCTTTCCAAACATAAGAGAGGGAAAAGTTAGTATGGGCCACCATTCAAAGCCCAAAAGTGAAAAATAATTGTAAATATGAAATATTACCATACATATAAATTAATGATTACTGATGATAAGTTTTAATCAATATGTTCATTTGTTAATAATACATAACTAGAGGAATCATCATTTTTAAGGGACAGTTTTGAAAAAAAGATCAAATATATTTTTTATTTGAAAAATGACTAAATACTATAATCTAAAATGTATCTTATAGACTAAAATAGTAGTTCAATTGGTAAGTTTGATCTTCCTTCCTCCATGTTGCTTGAACTAAAGAAATGTTAATCCTTGATTTATGTAAATAAATGAATCTTTTATAGAATAAACTAAAAACATATTAACCATCATTATTCAAGTTAACACGTTTAATAATTTTTTCAAATAATATACTTATAATTATTTTGGGGTAAATTACAAATTTGATTGTTATTGCTAAGTTTAAAGAAGGAGAAGAGAGAACACAAAAAGAGACTATGTTTACATTGTATTAGAATTGCAATTAATGAAATTCAAACCTAAAAATCTATTTATACTAAAACAAACCTAATTCAAAAGGTAACCTAATAATATCTAATTAAAAATATCTAATGATATATTTAATCTAATATTCACCCTCAAACTTACAATATTAAAATTTAAATTTGTCAAAAAAAAAAAAAAAAAAAAATAGAAAAATTAATGTTGTTGCGAATTCTAATAATCAAATTGTCAAATTTCAACGGTAAATTTAGATAGATTTAGACGCTAATGCAATTGTCAAATTCAAATTCAGAGAACATAACAAAGTCTAGAATTTACGTTGTGTTAGAATTGCATAAATGAGATGCAAACCATATACTAAAAACATAATTAAGAAGGTAACCTAATAATATGTAATAATATATTTACTCTCAAAGTTATATATATATATATATATATATATATATTATTTTATTTTTCTTTTTGGATAACAAATTTGACCTTTGTTGTTATATAGTTTAAAATGTTTCTAAATTCTTATTTATGAATAGGTTAAATAAACCTATAAAATGTTTTAAACCAACTTGCCAAGCAATCATTCAAACTCTTAAACCAACTTGCCACCTCATCCAAAACTACAATATTTCTCAAAAAAAATTAAAATTTCCCTTATAATTTGAAAATATTATTAAAATATATTACATCCCCAACATTGCTTTTTTATAATTGAAAGGAAAGTTATGTAATTTGTATATATAAAGGCATAAAAAATAGTGTTTAGAATATAAATGCAAGCAAATATTAGGTCACATATTCTTGTTGAATGATAAGAAAGGTGAGTTAGAATTTTGAGATTGATTTGGTGACTCCAAAGGGTTTCCAAAGGGTATTGGGAATATTATATTTTCCCCTTTAGAGCTGTTCTCAAACCCATACTTCTATATTAATTTCTAATCATTTTGAAAGATTTTAAAAGTTTTTTTTTTTTTTTTTTTTTTTTTTTTTTTTTTTTTTTTTTTTTTTTAAGTATAGTTGCTTAGGGTGTTCAAACATCTAAACTTTTGGTCAATAGTTGATAAATGAACTTATTTGATAACCATTTTTTTTAAAAAAAAATCGATGTGTTTGATAACTAATTTAATTTTTGGTTTTTAGGGCCCGTTTTATAATGTTCCTGTTTCTTGTTCCCTGTTTCCTGTTTCTTGTTCCCTGTTTTCTGAGAACTAGAAACAGGAACATGTTTGATAACTACTCCTGTTTCTAGTTTTTTGAAAAAAAAAAAAACAGAACAGAAACTTGTTTGATAACGTTTCTTGTTTCTTGTTTTTTTTTTAAAAAAAAAAATAGAAACATTATCATGTTTGATAATTATTTTTTTGATAATTGATTCTTTTTTCTCTTTATTGTTTTTCCTTTTTATAGTTTAAATATAATTTAGTATACATAATATAAAAAATATATAACACGCAATTAAAAAAAAATTCAAAGTTTACATAATCGAATACAAATAAGTCTCGATGCAAAGTTAAAAACAACCATAAATTGTATTTATACTTCAAATGTTATCCAAAATTGATTTGATTTGGTATATGTTTTTGTGTGTTGGCCGGGTAAGGAGACATTTGTTTAAGAATAGAGAATCGAGCCTTCAACACACGAAAACAACATTCAATAACATCAATGTCACAATTTTATGAAAATTTCGATGTCTCAATTTTATGGAAATGTTGATAAAAATATCGATAAAATTACAATGTGAATAAATATTTATGAATATATATATATATATTTTTTTTTAAAAATATACTTAAATTAATAAATAAACATTTTTTTTTGTAATTAATAAATAAAATTTTAACGTAGTTAAATAAGATAAAAGATTTAAATTGTTTATTTGAGGACATCTCTTACCAACAAACCAACCACACATTTTTCATATAAATAGGAACAACAATCTATAATAAGAAACGGAACAAAAATTTTGCCATTTTTTTAGGAACGTTTTTCAAAATTTAAAAACAAGAAACGAGAATGGTTATCAAACAAGTCTGTTTCTTAAAAAATGAGAAACAGAAACAGGAAACAGGAAACGTTATCAAACCACTCTTAAATTTTTAGAAAAACAAAAATAAAAGTTTTAGAACTCGTTTTTTTTGTTTGTTTGTTTTTTTTTTGGATATTGTTTTATGATTTATTATTGTTTTTTAATTTATTTATTTTTTTCTCTGTCTATGTGTTTAATATGGACAACATTTCTTATCACAAATCAATATTAAAGAAGAGAGGAGTGATCAAAAGTTACTCCTTATATTTTTTTTAAGAAAAACTGTTATGAATTAAAAATTATTGAATATCAAATATTTGAATATATTTAAAAGACCGACGGATTTGAATATATTTAAAAGACTGACCATTTTTTGTCGTTGAATGTTAGAGAAAAAAAATTAAACAAAAATTATAATTTAATTATGTATAAAAAAATTATATTTTAATTATTGTTATTTTCATTTTAATCATGGTATACACTTTTTTTTTTTTTTTTAAGGACACTTTTAAAACAGGTTTTCTCATAAATGACTCTTAATTACAACTATCAAAACATGTTTTTTATCACAACTTGACCATTAATCAGCAGGTTAAAACATCGAATTTTCTATCCCACATTTGTAAACTCTAAAAAAAAACATGTTTTGATTGTATTATTGTTTAAAAAAGAAAATCAAAGATTTTACTTTTTCTTTTGAAGTTTAAAATTTGATGATTTAAAAAGTTTATTCCAACATAACGTGCAAGAATCTGAACTCCTAGGAGGTAGGCTTCGAATGACCAAGTCAGTTGCGTAGTCTGAGACCGACCTGCAAATGGAGAGAAAAAGCTTGTACCGGTGTGGGGATCAGCCCATTGTACTCTGATTCTTAAGTTAGAGAGAGAGTTCTAAGCTCATGTAGGAGTGAGAGTAGTGTAAATTGCATACCTTTCGATTGGGATCCTCTTGGATATATATAGGAGAGGGTGGATGGACGGTCAGTGCCGGTCCGTACCCATCCTCATCAAGAGGATCAGTCATCCCCCGATTCTAGGCAGATTCGAAGGGATTGTCGTACCGCTGCCTTGTTGCGTAAGGCAGGAATGTCAATGAACATTCTTCGCCTCGATTTTGGGGGACGGTGATGGTGACACGATAGGGGATCTCCAAATTTTTCGGAGGTGAATCTCCCGATCTGACCTAGGGATCGATCGTAGATCCTTGGGAGTTGTGCTTGTGACGTCAGGGCCTCGACCTCACGATGAGGTGGATCACGACGTTAGGCTGCTGACCTCATGTCGAGGTGACCCGTAACGTAGCTTAATAGATAAGATACATATTATCATCTTTATAGTTAAAAATTTCATCTTCTACCCTCACACATAAAGGACTTGTGAAGAGGTGCTACATCAAAAACGAAATGTTGGCCTTTTTATTTTTTGGATTATTAACTAATAATGCAAAAGTTATAAAACAATTGGAGTAATACATCTCCCACCACATGGGAATTTTATTTCATCTCGTCTTCATCTCATTCCCCCATTCAAGAAATTGGGTGAAGTACACAAAATCTTCATTCAAGGATTCATGTTTCCTAAAAATACTCATTATTTTATATTTCACTTTCAACTATTTTTAATGAAAACTAATTAAATATCAACGAGTATATTACATTTATAAATTTTTATAATAAAATTAGCATCTTAATTATTTATTGTTTAAGTAATTAATATTTAAAAAACCATAATCAAAATTATTTTTATATAAATGAGGGGAGGAGTCAAGGATCGAGTCAATACGAGACAATTAATTTATTTTTCATTTTTCGTCTTTGAACCTCTTTTGAATGGAGATTTCTTTGAGGTCTCTAAAATTGTGTCGATTCCCTAAAAATGTATGTAAGTTTTTTTTTAGTCAACAATATTTAGTACAAAACATTTGAATCTATGACTTTTTGGTCAAAAGTATAACCTTAGTTGAGTTATGTTTAAATTGACAAAAGATGTTTAAGTGGATTAATTCGAAAAGATAGTAAAATTAAAATGTAGTGTGGGTGGTTAAAATGGAGGATGGTCCTAAAAGCTCTAAGTTATTTTAAAACAATAGTTTTCTATATATTTGTAAATCAACCAAAAAAAAAATAAATAATAACATTTTAAACCATATATATATATATGTGAGAAATTGTAACTGATGTCAATTTAGAGTAAAGTAATTAAAAATATAGTACTTTTTAATTTTTTTTTTTGTAAATATGACAATTTTTATCACTGATAGTATAGTCTATCACTGATAGTCTATCACTGATAGTCTATCACCTCAGTTTTTTTTTAGAATTTTGTCAGTAACTATCAATGATAGTAGTCTATCAGTGATAGTCATATATCAACGATAACAGTCTAATATATCAGCGATAACAGTCTATTAGTAATAGTCACTATTTTTTTTTTTTGTTATATTTGGAAAATGTTTTAAATTTTGCTATTTTTGTCATTATTTTGGATCTAATGGTTGTTTATGCAACCAACCCTATATATATTTATATAAACAAAGAATAATATTAAAAAAAAACGGTATTTACAAATCTGTTATCGATTTTGTATCAAAATTGAAAGGGCAGGAAGAAATCTCTATACGAATTGGGACTTGAACACTGGCGTTACGGGGGTTTTGAGCATGATTACCCTTGAAGCATAAGGAAAGTTTGACATGTAGAGTGAATTTTTAATTACTAATAGAGTATATTATAAAATTTAGGAGGCTCAAGTTCCCTGGACCTACTGTAGATCCGCGGCGAATTCTAAGAGTATAAAATTGGGAAGGGCAAAGGAATCCTTATTGAGGGGAAAAGAAAGAAAATGAAAAGATGAATGTTGGCTTTGATTAGGAGAGAAAGGAAAGGAAAAGTATATTAAGAAAGGGAAAATATAATGTTGGTAAAAAGTTGGGTTTGAGGGAATATTGGGAAACAAGGTTGGAATGAATTACTATTAGACTATTATTCTTAAAAGGGTCCCTTTCACACATAATTTTCCAAACTAAATTTGACCCACAAGGGCCCTCTAATTCTTCATCATTGTACATTTGTACCCTACAACCTTATTTTATATGTATAAAATGGGTTTTAGCTAAACCAAAAAAAAAAAAAAAAAAAAAAAATCAGCCTAGTTATAAGTTGTGTTTGATAAAAAAATTATATTTTATAAAAAGAAACTCTTAATTCATGATTGTCTTTTATTTTTATTTTTTTTTTAAATTAAAAAATTTAGACCTCTCCTAATAACCATTTGTTTTTTTAGTTTTTAATTTTTAAAAATTAAATTTACAAATACTACTTTTACTTTTGACTAAAATTTGAAAACTCAAAAAAAAAATATTAATAAATTAAATTAAATTAAAAACTTATTTTTATTTTTGGACTCGGACTATGAATTCAAATGTGTTTTTTATAGTACAACTTATGGTAAGGAGATTTGAGCTTCAGACCTCGTAGTCGAGGCTACATATTTATGTAAGTTGAATTATGCTCAATTTGACACTTAAAATGTACTTTTAAAAAATATAAAAACATAGGGAAATTGTAGTAAATGACAATTTAAGACTTATTGTTTGCAAATATAGCATGTTTTTAAAAAATTTGCGGATATAGCAATTTCTATCGCTGATATCTTATGACTGATAGAAGTTTATCGCTGATCACCTCAGCTTTTTATAGATTTTTGTCAGTGATAATAGTCTATCAGAGATAATAGTCTATCACTGATAGAAGTCTATCAGTGATATAATAAAGTCTATCAGTGATAGAAACGAGTTTTTTTGCCATATTTGCAAAACATTTTAAAGTTTGCTAAATTTGCAATTAGTTTGGGCCTGATTGCTATTTGTGCAACCAGCCCAAAAACATATCAAACAATTGTGACTTTAAAAAATAAATAAAAAATAGTTATCAAACGTCTAAAAATAACATTTGTTTTCATAAACAAATCATTATCCAAGCAAAAAATAAGTATTATACATTTTAATTCTCTATAGTTAACTTGCAACCATAATATTCCATGGTTGAAGTTAACCTGTAATTTTCGGTAATTTACCCTCAATTTTAAGTGTGTTTTTTTTTTCTTCATTTTTATGATTATAATTTTTTTTTTGGATGTCACTCCAATACCTTAAAGTGTAAAGAAAAGTATAGAGGTCAATTTTGCAATTAAAGTTGAAGCATACAACTAAAATTATAATTTAGCTTATAAACAATGCCTACCTTTAAATAAAGTTCAATGGTTCAGAAAAAAAATAATAATAATAAAATCAAGATATCATTATCCAATGACATGTACTTTAAGGAAATAACTTTCCATGTGAAAGCATTAGACTTTTTCTATTATTATTTGATGAAACAATTAAAATAAAGCAACTTAGAGAAAACTGAAAAGCCCCTCATTAGTTGTACATATTATATAATATAATAGGATTGTGTATTTAAAAACATGGGATTTGACCTTATTTTATTCATGGGGTGATTTAAAAATTTGATACTCCTTGATTTCATGGTGTCTCGGGCTTCTTAATTTATGACACAACCTTATGTCAATTAAATTAGGATCGGTTTGGCAAACTTGAGTTATCTTTACCTATATGTGTTGAGTTGTACTAACATTTGTTTGATTACGATAATGCCCTTACTAATTGATAAACAAATCATATCAAAAATGAGAAACCACACTTGTTTTTCATAGTTATTTTTTCTCTCTCGAAACCCCTCATCTTCGTCTTCCTCCTTTTTTATCTTGTCGGTTTCGTCGAATTTCTAACACTCTATTGTCGGCCACATTAAGCAGCCAGTTACTAATCAAAAGGAAACGTTGTACAATCTTTGCAGAGACAATTAACGTATTTTGCAATTTCGTTAATTCGTAACCCCCTGTTTTAATTGAAATACATCTTCGTTAATCAGGCTTTTATTCCATTTCGTAATACGTTCTTCGAAGTGTTGGCGACATTAGTTTACTGAGTACGTTTATTTCATGTATGTATTCTACGTTTGTATTCCTCTCATTCTAGTCGCTAGCTTTAGTTATTTTTTTGGGGGATTATGAATGTCTGAATCCGGTAAAATACAGCAATATATATCCCTTTAACCCCGACATTGCCAAAGTAAAATTTATTATAAAACTAGACTGAAATAGATGAACATGTCAATATTAGGAACTGTCCAAAGGTTTTAAACAATTTTCTTGGATACTAGACACGAAAATAGACTATATACTAGATAAGAAACAAAACATTAAAGTAGGTAATGAACTCGAAATATATTATACTCGTAAGTTATCGTTTCTAATTGACTCTAGTTCTTTGTGTACATACTTCCTGAGATATGAAACACAACTTCAATTGTGTTCATTATTTTTGTCTTCTTCTTGTTCTTCCCTTTTTTATTATTTGTCTACTAGATCAATTTTATCAATTTTTTCTAAGTTTAACAACATATCATAGTACGAGCATTCATTCATATATAGTACTGCATTGGTTAATCATATATGCAACACTGTAATGGCACACGATTTGAAGATCAGTGCTGATGATTGGTTTCCCACACAAGCTAGCAGCCTGTCACATATTAAACATGCCAACAAAATAATTAAATAAAAGCTTAGTGAGATTCAGTTAGCGATATTTAGGAAGATGGTGTTTGTATGGTTGATTGACATAAATTTGGTTTTCAATAGTCATCTAGTTCACCAGGTTTTATTAAGGGAGGTTTCGATGAGAGGCCTGAAGTCATGACCTTCGATTTGATGGACAAACTCGTTATCTTCTCAAAGGCGGAATTCATGTTGATCCTAGGGTTGTGGGCATATCCTGTCTCCATAGAGCATAAGCATGCATGCCCTTCTCGTCTCCAACGGAAGTACTTCAGACACCGTCATGACCTTTTTCTAACCGACTTTGAATAATGATACAAGACGTTAGTGTTCGGTAACGATGACGATGCAGTTAAGGTTTTTCTAATCTATTGCACGGAGTTTGCTATGATGGGGAAGTAAAAGGGTAAGACGAGAATTGACATGTCTTTGTACGGTGACGTGGACAACTTGGAATACTTTAATAGTATGGACTGAGGTACCATTATATGAGATACGACTTTCAACGGCCTTAGTCGTGCAATGGTAGATAAAGTCAAATTGTACAAGGAATCTGTGGTTGATAACCCGTAATACATCATGAGACATAGTTTACCGGGATTCACACATGCATTTCAGGTTTGGGTGTACGAGACTCTCTCAACATTGGAAGGAAAAGTCGCTGTGAGGTTGAATGAGGATGCAATTCCTCAGATTCTTTGATGGTCGTGCGTGAAGTCAAAACAAGCACAACAACTGCAGCGATATGTTTTTTGTTCGCCCAAGGTGCGTATTATCCATTCACGGTAAAAAAGTGACCCTAGTCAAGCATGAACATTGCATATTATTCATTGCAGACGGTGGTAATCGAGGTACTTCAAATGTTAGAGGACAAGTTGATATGCTCAATGACATTGGTGAATGTTGCGTGCTCAATGTGTTGAAATAATTAGGCAATAAAAGAGATAGAGCACTCAGAACATGCAAGCATACATGATCTTATAGCAAGTAGTAAGTATATTTCATTCGTTTTCCCACAGAGATTTATTTCTAGCTATTCGCGAAGTGTTTTGTTAAGAAAGAAGAGATGGATTTGATGGGGTAAAATTGGTTTTTAATTGTCTAATTCGTGCTGAATGTGTAAAGGGTAGTAACATAAACAAGAACAAGTTAAAGCTAAGCTCAAATGAAAAGAGACGAGATTAATAAATGAAGATAAAAACAGCTAGACAGAATGGAAACTTAGACGGAATTGCGGAGACCGCAATTCTACCGCAATTATAATAACAGCGAAAGTGGGTAAATGGGTGATTTAAGGGCTACTAATGACTATCCTATAGGCATTTTTATACGATTCTCAAGCACTGGATCTACTCTCTATGCATCAAACTATCTCAAACTCATGTATCGTCCGATTCCATGCATTAGATTCTTTAGTTTACTCAACTCAAAGTAAGGTCTTAAGCATCTTGTTAAGGCAAAGAGTTATGGTTTGTACTAGGGAAACGCCTATTCCTAGGCCGTTTCCTGGTTACCTTGAAAGGCTAGCATGATAATATGACTCTGAACTCTTACTCCTTCCAGAGGTTAGGAGTTCTTTGGACAAAATGGATGGCCAATCGAAATTGCCCGTGGGATGAAGCTTACATACAATCAATGCTTCGAGAGCTATCCTACATGCTTGATTCACGTTTTTTAGCCTATGGAGTTGTCATTAGCATGCCCCTGATGGAGCGCCCATGGCACGCAGCGGAAGCGAATTTGGATCATAGACACTCTAATTTCATCAATTTAAACAAAACGGAAACATGCAAAAGCGATGAAAAAGAGAAGTTAGAACACATACCCTTGTCGTTCGTAATTCTCCAGTTTTCACCGCCAGAAGCTCCTCACGAGCTCACCGAGCCTTCTCACGAAACGTACGTGGACCACCCACGGTAGTCCCGCTATCCTCAGGCCGAGAAACGGAGTGGTGGGACTCCTTTAATTCAAGAAAAGAGGGAAGAAGGTTCACTGAAGAAAACTTTTTTCTTCAATCAGAGAAGAAGAAGAGATAGAGAGAGAAAACTTCAAATTCGAATTCACAATTCGTAATTGAAAAACCAAAAGAGCACTCAGCTCTTTTCTTTTCTTTTTCCTTTTTTTTTTTTTTTTATTTCAATTGATCTGATCTGATATATATACCTGTATATATATAAACAATACATGTGTCTTACATTTGCATGTAAGAAACATGTATATATATATATATATATATATATATATATATATATATATATATATATTTATATATTATTATTATTATTATTATTAAAAATAATAATAATTATTTTTATTAATTAAACTTTTTAATTAATAAAAATATATATATATATATATATTAATTAATATTATTTAATTCAATATCAAATATTAATTAAATAATATAATTAATCCCGGTTTTCCGAAAACCGACTTTTTGCACATGAATCCTATTCATGTTTTCAGACCAATCTCATATTTAAATCATATTTAAATATGTCCATATTTAAATCATATTTAAATATGTCTATTCTTCTTCCACAAACCCGAATTTGAACGATTCAAATTCTTTTCTTTTCTCTTATATTGTTTCACGGCTTTATCCGAGCTAGCCAGGAGAACCGAAAGGACCTACAGATCATGAGCTCCAACGATACAAGATTATCCGGTCAAAACTCTTTTAACCGAACTAACCAACATTCGTTAACCCCCGGAGACTCCACTAAAGTCCAAGGGCTGCACTCTCCTCACTGTAGATATATTGTGTCATGTTGATATAACTATCATCAGTAAGTCGATCCTTCACAGGTCGTTCATAATCACAACGGGTCATATATACCGTTTAACCCTTGTATTATATCTTGTTCCTTAAGTACCACTGACACCTCTAATGAACAATTGATTTGTGGTCCAACCAACAAATCAGATTCCTCCCTGATCAGGAGAGGATGGGCCCATTGTTCAAGACCTGGAGTCAGCACTAAAGGGAACAACCTTTCTACTAACCCTGAAAGCGGGTAGGAGTGAACTCCAATCTTGCTACAACTATGTCCCCATCCACTTATTCAATCTTATCCCCAAGATGGTAGGCATATTGAGTCGGCGATCTGGCCACTCTCACCCGTACAAGTCAAAGGATAAGGTCAAATAAACAGGAGTCCATAGTAAGCTCAGGATTGAGATCGAGTTACCTAAGTCATCATAAGAATAAACCGGTCTTTACAGTAAACGGTGTTATAAAGAAAGAGCAATTTTATTTCTGGTTCGGTCTTGTGCAAACTCATTGCACAGGACGCCCTCACTCACATGTCTCTACATGAAACGATTCGAATCACATCGTTTTGTACTATACAAAGTGAGCCGCGTCCAATAGTGTCCCCAGGATAAGGTACCCAGCCTTATCCCTATACTATAGACCATTTTTGGCTGTCTACTTGAACTTGATTCACATTCATGTCACACATGAAGTTCAAGTACTCACACTACTGCCATGGGTGTTAGTTATTGGTATAGGTTAATACAAACACAATTCACTAAAATTCAATAACAACTTTATTGAAAAATAATATTTACATTTACATTCAAACAGTTTACAAACTACGAGTTTTAGGACATAAAACCCAACAAACTCCCACTTGGACTAAAACGTCAGTGGAGTACATGCTGGTCGAGAGAACTAGAATATCAAATATCTAAAGTTTCTCCCACTGTCCTACTGAGCAGCTCGCAGCCCTAAACTTTTTAGGTGTCTCTCAAACACTTTAGCCGTGAGAGACTTAGTAAACGGATCAGCAATGTTGTGCTCTGAGGCTACCTGTGTGACGATCACATCTCCTCGTTGCACTATCTCCCTGATGAGATGATATTTCCGCTCAATATGCTTTCCACGCTTATGGCTTCTAGGTTCTTTAGAATTTGCCACTGCACCACTGTTATCACAATAAAGGGTGATTGGCAAGTTCATATTTGGAACAACTTCCAAATCTGTCAAGAACTTCCTAAGCCATACAGCTTCCTTCGCTGCTTCGCAAGCTGCGACATACTCAGCTTCCATGGTGGAGTCAGCAATACAACCTTGCTTTATACTCCTCCATACTATTGCTCCTCCGTTAAGAGTGAACACTGATCCTGATGTAGATTTCCTGGAATCTATATCAGTCTGAAAATCAGAGTCAGTGTATCCTGCAAGGATCAAATCCTTCGCGCCATACACAAGCACATAGTCTCTCGTTCTCCTAAGATACTTGAGGACATGTTTAACGGCTGTCCAGTGATCATATCCTGGATTGGACTGGAACCTACTGACAATTCCTACTGCATAACAGATGTCGGGTCGTGTACACAACATAGCGTACATGAGACTACCAACTGCAGATGCATAGGGAATTCGTCTCATATCCTCAACCTCTTGAGGTGTCTTAGGAGACTGTTCCTTAGACAAGTGAATTCCATGCCTAAAAGGCAACGAACCTTTCTTGGAATTCTGCATCGAATATCTTGACAACACCTTGTCAATATAAGATGCTTGAGACAGCGCTAGCACTTTGTTCTTACGATTCCTTACGATCTGAATCCCTAGAACAAACTGAGCCTCTGCCAAATCTTTCATTTGGAATTGGGTCGCTAGCCAATTCTTAACGTCAGTTAGGAACCCTACATCATTCCCAATGAGTAGTATATCGTCTACGTACAAGACTAAGAAAGCTACAACAGTATTGACTACTTTCTTGTAAACACAAGGTTCGTCAATATTTTGTTCAAAGCCATAAGATTTGATCGTCGTATCAAACCTTATATTCCAGGATCTAGATGCTTGCTTCAACCCATAAATGGATCGATTAAGCTTGCAAACCTTTTGCTCTTGACCCTGAAGTATGAATCCCTCTGGTTGAGCCATATAGATACTCTCCTCAAGATTACCATTCAGAAAGGCAGTCTTGACATCCATTTGCCAGATTTCATAATCATAAAATGTAGCAATGGATAAGAGTATTCTAATCGACTTTAACATGGCAACAGGAGAAAAGGTTTCTTCATAGTCCACCCCTTCTCTTTGGGAATAACCTTTTGCCACAAGTCGAGCCTTAAAGGTTTGCACCTTACCGGCTTGGTCTCGTTTTCTCTTGTAGATCCACTTGCAACCGATAGGTCTTTCACTATTTGGTTGGTCTACAAGATCCCAGACCGAATTGAAGTACATAGACTCCATTTCGAGATCCATGGCTTTAAGCCACTGGTCCTTGTCTGTATCATTCATTGCCTATTTAAAGGTCAATGGATCCTCAACGCCATCATCAGGTATGACGACTTGAGTTTCAGACAAGCCAATGTAGCGGTCGGGCTGTCTTACATCCCTCCCACTGCGTCGAGGCTTTCTCAACTCTTGAGAAGGACCAGCCTGATCAACAACCTTTGTTGATCCGTCTGTAGCTTTCCTGGAAAATTCGGACAAAACAATTTTGCTCGACGGTTGATGATCTCTCATGTGGTCTTCCTCTAAGAACGTGGCATTAGTCGATACTAGTACCTTGTTCTCATGAGGATCGTAAAATAGACCACCTTTCGTTTCCTTGGGGTAACTTACAAATAGGCACAATTTTGAACGATGTTCCAACTTCTTTGGATTGGGTACTAGCACATGTGCCGGACACCCCCAAATCCTAAAGTGACGTAAACTACCTTTACGCCCTCTCCATAACTCATAAGGTGTTTCAGAAACACTCTTAGAGGGAACCATGTTCAAAATATATACTGCAGTCTCTACTGCATATCCCCAAAACGAACTAGGCAAATGAGCATAACTCATCATAGACCGAACCATGTCTAACAAGGTTCTATTTCTCCTCTCGGATACACCATTCTGCTGTGGTGTTCCTGGCGCTGAGAGTTGAGATACTATTCCATGTTCTATCATATAGTCCTGGAATCTTAAATCCATATACTCTCCACCTCGATCTGATCGGAGTGTTTTTATCGATTTACCTAATGTGTTCTCAACCTCTGCCTTATACTCTTTGAACTTTTCAAGAGCTTCGGACTTATGATGCATTAGATAAAGATAACCGTACCTAGAATAATCATCAATGAAACTGATGAAATATTCATACCCTCCTCGTGCTTTGACATTCAAAGGACCGCAGAGATCCGAATGCACGATTTCTAGAGGTTCTTTGGACCTATGACCTTTTTCAGAAAAAGATCGTTTGGTCATTTTGCCCTCAAGACAAGACTCACATGGCGGTAAAGAGTTGTCCTCTAAACGATTTAGCAGACCACTCTTAACCAATCTCCCAATCCTATTGAGATTAATGTGACCTAGTCTTAAGTGCCAAAGATAAGTACTTGGAGAAAGTTTCTGCCTTTTAGTTTGAGTCTCAGCTGTTTTAAACATTTCAGTGTTCAAAATAGCTTTGGCTTCGGTTGGTCTTAACACATACAAGTTGTTTTCAAGTTTCGCAGAACAAATACGTACACCTCTTTTGCTAATGAACGCTTCATTATGAACAAAAGATACTTTATACAACTGTTCTAACAAACAAGATATAGATACAAGATTCCTCTGGAAGGTAGGAACCAGGAGTACATTTTCTAGTAAAATGAAACTATCTCTATACAACAACTTTACAGCTCCCACTGCTTCAGCTGAGACAACCTCTCCAGTTCCAACTCTGAGAGTTATCTCACCGCGAGAAAGTGGCTGCCAAGAACTAGTTTCCTGAAAAGAAGAACAAACATGGTTAGTAGCTCCTAAATCAAGTATCCAGGTATGACGATCATGTTCTATTAAACATGTTTCAATAACAAGTAAATCATATTTACCTTGTCTTTCATTCTCAGCCTTTTTCTCTGCAAGATACTTTGGGCAATTTCGTTTCCAGTGCCCATCTACACCACAATGGAAACATTTTCCTTTGTCTGCAGATCTACTCTTGCTCTTAGCAGTAGCAGGTGCTTTTCCCTTCCTTTTATCTTTCTTCTTCTTTTGAATACTCTTATTCTTAATAGAAGAAAGTTCAGACCTACTCCCTGAAGACGACCCCTTTTGGAATTTCCTAGAAGTGACAACATTTGCCTCCTTCTCTTTTCCTTTAGAAGTCTGTAGGGACTGATAGGTCTGTAGCTCGCTGAGGAGAGAAGTCAAATTATACTTTATCTTGTTCATTACCAAATTGGTTCTGAACTGAAGGAAACTCTTCGGAAGAGATTCCAAGATAAAGCTTACTTGACTTGACTCATTTATAATAGCTCCGTTTACTTCCGCCACATTGAAGTGGACCATCATGTTAAGGACATGCTCCCTAACAGAGGTTCCCTCCTTCATGCGAGAGTTGTAAACGAATTTGAGGGCTTCATGACAGACCGATGAGGACGGAAGTCCAAACATCTCCTGTAATGAAGACATGATTTCTTTAGCAGAAACCATCTCCTCGTGCTTCTTAGCTAACACATCAGATATGCTGGCTAAGATATAGACTCGGGCTTTATCATTAGCCCTTGTCCATCTATCATATGCTTCTCGAACAGTTCGAGTCGCATCCGAGCTAGGAGGGGGAGGACAATCCTCTGATAAGACGAACCTGAGATCATCTAGAACGAGAATCGTATTCAAGTTCGATTTCCAGGTCGCGTAGTTATCGCCAGTTAACTTATCGGAAGCTAGTATGTGAATAAAAGAGCTAGTCATGCTGAAAAGAGAATGAATAAATATTAGTGAAAAGGTTTTAACCTAATTTAGACACCAATCAAGAATTTAGCAAAGAATAATAATGTACCCATAACTCATTATTAAACTGCAACGATACTTCAGTGGGTCAGAATGGTTGCTACCGAGGGGCAGTCAAGCATTCCTTCACTGTATCAAGACATTCTTGACTAAATGCTAATACCAGAATATCTCATATTCCTATAGCATCTTAGTTATCGCTGTTTGGTCAAGATTTACTAACTGCTTAGCAAATCTCGTAAGTGTGACCCTCCATTTTTAGAATTCATAGGGCGGCCCCAACGATGCAACCGAATGGAAATGTCAAAGTTGGGAATGGCTCTATGTTTCTTTATCCATAAATGGTGATTGAGATGTTCCGATTCCTATGAAACGGCCCTACGAATGGATCGGTACCACTTGTGGGCACCTAGCAGGCAGAACATAGGAATCTCACGGTTCAATCCAATGGAGGAGACTGCAGGATGTATTGACATACTTCCTTCTCCCACTTACTATAAATACTTTCTCCATTCACCTTGCTCTTGAATTATGCAAATACCATCCGAATGGGGATGCCCTATTGACATCACGAGGCCGAGCATAATTCTCACGGTGTGAACTTGACAGAGAACGTAGGAGGAGAGGGACATATCATATATACCTTCTCAACACCTCTACTAAGTATTTTAAGACGGAATGGGTAAATTACTCAGGCATTATCCGGCTAAGACAATAAGGCCTAAGTCTAGGTAAAACAAACTTTTACCTATGATGTCTAGGTGATAAACACTTTATTACCTCACACCACTCACGCATGCTCATAAAGCCGGGTTAACTTTACTCAAGTACCGGATGGTCCCCAGGTAGGAGGTGTTCCGTAAACCGTCAGCTTAAATACCTCCAACCTCGAACAGGATGTCCCCGGGTGAGTTTCTTGTAACCTTAGCATTTACAAGATATCGACCTATTCATCTAATGAAACGGAACGATACATTCAACCCTAAGTGAGCATGCCTTTGTCTTTGTTATATATTTTAAAAGTCTATGCCAATTTTACAACGCTTTGCAAAACTAAGACTTACTACAACAAACTTCTACATGCTTCTCAAACATGCAACACTAAGGCATGACAAGTTGAAAATTTAATTTCATAATTAATATAACAATTATATCAATTATGTTTTTAAATATACAACTCCTAATTCATAAATTAATATAACACTTATATCAATTCTCATGAATTAAGCATGCATCCTATACATTATAACACTTATAACAAACAAAATGCATCTAATGTTGGATGTTTAATTTCATAATTAATATAACACTTATATCAATTATTCTATTAAGCAAACAACATCTAATTCATGAATTAATATAACTCTTATATTAATACTCATGAATCAACATGCATCCTATACATTATAACACTTATAATATACCATGTGCATAAAATTAAGGCAACCTATGTTGTTGATTCAATTTCATAATTAATATAACACTTATATCAATTATTCTATTGAACTAATAACAACTAATTCATGAATTAATATAACTTTTATATCAAAACTCATGAATTGCCAAATATGCATACGATATATTATAACACTTATAACATATTTTCAATGCATGAAGCATGCTTCCTACGGTGGGATTTTAAATCTATATGGCATACGTTATGCACATACAAACATGGAATTTAATTAAAACATACATTCGCAATGCATAATTAATTAAACATACTAAAGTGGATCGATTTTGGCATTTAGCAAGCAATAACTAATTTATTACAAGCTTGATCAACAAGCTACGTCTTGAGCGGACTTCGAACTCTTCGCACCGCCTTTGACCAACTTGCTTCCTCCGAACGCTTCGGCCAAAATTTCTTCGAATTTCTTCTCGTATTGCCCAGAATGAGTTTGAACTTACACCGAACATTTCGGCGAGTTTCAAACTCAAGCTTCTTTCACAAAGAACCCTATATGGACTCTAATGACTCTAAAAAAAAAGACTCTTTATCATACATTAAAGCCCATACATTCTCGGGCAATTACAAATAAAGAAATTCAAAAGAAACTATGCCAAAATCGATATTCACTTTAGAAATCCATTCAGAAACAATTTCTAAATAAAACCCACCATAACTTAAATTGATAGAAATTGAGTGGCCAAAAACGCTCTGATACCAATTGATGGAGCGCCCATGGCACGCAGCGGAAGCGAATTTGGATCATAGACACTCTAATTTCATCAATTTAAACAAAACGGAAACATGCAAAAGCGATGAAAAAGAGAAGTTAGAACACATACCCTTGTCGTTCGTAATTCTCCAGTTTTCACCGCCAGAAGCTCCTCACGAGCTCACCGAGCCTTCTCACGAAACGTACGTGGACCACCCACGGTAGTCCCGCTATCCTCAGGCCGAGAAACGGAGTGGTGGGACTCCTTTAATTCAAGAAAAGAGGGAAGAAGGTTCACTGAAGAAAACTTTTTTCTTCAATCAGAGAAGAAGAAGAGATAGAGAGAGAAAACTTCAAATTCGAATTCACAATTCGTAATTGAAGAACCAAAAGAGCACTCAGCACTTTTCTTTTCTTTTTCCTTTTTTTTTTTTTTTATTTCAATTGATCTGATCTGATATATATACCTGTATATATATAAACAATACATGTGTCTTACATTTGCATGTAAGACACATGTATATATATATATATATTTATATATTATTATTATTATTATTAAAAATAATAATAATTATTTTTATTAATTAAACTTTTTAATTAATAAAAATATATATATATATTAATTAATATTATTTAATTCAATATCAAATATTAATTAAATAATATAATTAATCCCGGTTTTCCGAAAACCGACTTTTTGCACATGAATCCTATTCATGTTTTCAGACCAATCTCATATTTAAATCATATTTAAATATGTCCATATTTAAATCATATTTAAATATGTCTATTCTTCTTCCACAAACCCGAATTTGAACGATTCAAATTCTTTTCTTTTCTCTTATATTGTTTCACGGCTTTATCCGAGCTAGCCAGGAGAACCGAAAGGACCTACAGATCATGAGCTCCAACGATACAAGATTATCCGGTCAAAACTCTTTTAACCGAACTAACCAACATTCGTTAACCCCCGGAGACTCCACTAAAGTCCAAGGGCTGCACTCTCCTCACTGTAGATATATTGTGTCATGTTGATATAACTATCATCAGTAAGTCGATCCTTCACAGGTCGTTCATAATCACAACGGGTCATATATACCGTTTAACCCTTGTATTATATCTTGTTCCTTAAGTACCACTGACACCTCTAATGAACAATTGATTTGTGGTCCAACCAACAAATCAGATTCCTCTCTGATCAGGAGAGGATGGGCCCATTGTTCAAGACCTGGAGTCAGCACTAAAGGGAACAACCTTTCTACTAACCCTGAAAGCGGGTAGGAGTGAACTCCAATCTTGCTACAACTATGTCCCCAGCCACTTATTCAATCTTATCCCCAAGATGGTAGGCATATTGAGTCGGCGATCTGGCCACTCTCACCCGTACAAGTCAAAGGATAAGGTCAAATAAACAGGAGTCCATAGTAAGCTCAGGATTGAGATCGAGTTACCTAAGTCATCATAAGAATAAACCGGTCTTTACAGTAAACGGTGTTATAAAGAAAGAGCGATTTTATTTCTGGTTCGGTCTTGTGCAAACTCATTGCACAGGACACCCTCACTCACATGTCTCTACATGAAACGATTCGAATCACATCGTTTTGTACTATACAAAGTGAGCCGCGTCCAATAGTGTCCCCAGGATAAGGTACCCAGCCTTATCCCTATACTATAGACCATTTTTGGCTGTCTACTTGAACTTGATTCACATTCATGTCACACATGAAGTTCAAGTACTCACACTACTGCCATGGGTGTTAGTTATTGGTATAGGTTAATACAAACACAATTCACTAAAATTCAATAACAACTTTATTGAAAAATAATATTTACATTTACATTCAAACAGTTTACAAACTACGAGTTTTAGGACATAAAACCCAACAGCCCCTAAGTGACTTAGTTACTCATGGATATAAGGAGAACAGAACTAAAGGATAAAATGGACATGCTTAGAAGGGAAATGTGCTTAAAACAGTAAGGGAAAGAAGTAGAATGCAAAGGCGAGAGACTGTGAAATACTGAACTTTGCGTTTGATTAATTGATTGTTTGAATGAACATAAAAGATACTTAAAGTAAAGAACAGCAAGACAGAACACAACGAAATGAACTGAATGAACCACAAGAACAGAAACAACACAAGACAGAGTTGTAAAATAGAAATGAAGAACAGAAAGCAGTAAAACAGCTCGAATGACTCGTTGCAGCCGCTTCGAATGAAGGATGAGAAAGGTCAGCCTTGCTTGGATGAATCCAATCGGGAGAGAAGAAGAATCTCCTCTCCTTCCTATCAGATTATCGATTCCAACAGCCGAGCTTCGCAAACCAGCAGACGGCAAAGGAAAACAGGAGAAAAGATGGACTGCGAGAAGACTTCTACGCTTTCGGATCATGTTTGAACCCTCGACTTTGACCCCTATTTATAGTAATCTGCAGGTGCATTTGGGCCAAGGAGAACCATCAATCTTCAACGTCGTACTTCGGAATGGATGGAGGAGAAAGAACGAATCCCTGAAATAAAGGAAATTAACAGAAAAAGATCAGTCAACTTACGGTTTTCACTTGAAACATTGCGGGAACCGCAATGTTTCCGCAATGTTGCCTTAATGCAGTTTCTTCATTCTTTTCCTTCGGTTTTCAACCCTTTTCTTTCCTATTGTACATAAGTCCTAATTTAGCTACCTTCTTCTAATTCTCATATTTAAGCATAGGTTTAGGCTAAAAGCTATCAAAAACACCTAAGAGTGAACATCTTTCTAAGCTAATTAAGCCCTCAAGAGGTCACTTTTGGAGACGTAACACACCCCCAAACTTAAGGTTTTGCTTGTCCTCAAGCAATCTAAGGACTTTCCTAGGCTGCTGTTTCTTCTTCTTTAACTACTTACTAACTCTCCTATATCCCTATCTATAGCACTGCTGTCCTGTGACACACTTCTAAGCTTAAAACCACCCTCTTATCAAGCTTCTTCTGACTTTGCCTGCCTAACACTCCTTCTGTTTTCATTAACTTCCTACAACTGATCTATTTACTTTTGTCATATCATGCCACTATCCCTAAGGTTTCAAATTCTGCCTAGCTTTACCTCAGACTCAGTACATGCTTCTAGCTTTATTTTTAATGTGTCTAGGATTCCTTAGAGTCATGCCAGTCTTAGTATTAACGGTGACAGTAGTACTTTTAGAGAACAACCTAAACCCTGGCATCACTACATTGGATAAACACTCATCTCCCTAAACAACCCTACAAGTTACAACTTTGTGCCTAGCTAATTTGAGGATCAGAGTTCTTTTTAAATAGGACATCTAAGCCACAAAGTTGCAACTCCTAGGTATACATTCTTCTTCCCTACTTCTTCTTTTTCTTCTTTCTTAAGTGGAGCCTTTCCTTTGGTTGCCTTTTGATGCAATGCCACTTGTGGGTTACACACTTGGCACTGATTACTCAGCAACCTGAGAGAGACTCCCCTCTTTATTCTATTCTTCATTTTTTTTTTTTTCAGTTCATTTTTTTTTTGTAAAGGAGAAGAAGAATGCTTATGTTTCTAAGGGAGAGAGGAATGTTCCTAGGCCTAGGGTGGCCTCCCCCAAACTTAAACTACTCATTGTCCCCAATGAGTGTCTGAGGTGGCACACCCCCAAACTTGTCCTAGAAGCATCTAGTCTAAGGTAAAACAAAGAGAATCTAAAGCCCTAGGCATAGACAAAACATTCGAACGGCAAATATCACAGCAGCAGTAATTTTAAAAAAAAACAGACAGATAAGGGCTTAAAGCTGTGCATGCTGAGCTTTTTAGAGGTTAATTTAAACTATCAAAGGATGTCCTATGACACTCATCCAGCATGCTTTTAGATAAGCTATATAAGGTAGTCATGATAGCAGCAAAAGATGGAATTTAAACAGATCACAGCCTAGCTAAACAGACAGTCCAAAACATGCTTTCAGTAATAAAAATTGCGGGGACCGCAATTATTTCGCAATCAAGTCAGGGCAAATATAACAGTGATTAAGGCCCCTAAGCATGCTTTTTCCAGTCATTCAAGCTCTCTAAAAATAAAACTAAACTAACCTACCTAGTCAACTATCATCAGACTATACTAAGCAAAATTAAAAACATGAAACTAAGCATCTAAAACAGATCAAAAGTGTACTAAAAACAGCATAATTCACATAGTCTATCAGAAAGCAGAAATTTGTTTTTTTTTTCTAAGGGAACAGCAATACTCCCTTCAGTGCAATTCAAACCAGCACTCAAATGTCTTCATCCTCATCAGGTTGTCGTGGTCGTGGAGGCACCCATGGAGTCAGGAGACTTGTGGGGAAGTCAGGGAAGATGCACCCAAGTTGGTCTGCAACTTCCTTGTCCCGTGCCTGCGCATAAGTGGCCCATTGAGCCATCCTCCTCTGCATATCCATCAGGCATGCCATGGATAGTGACTGATCAGCAGCCAGCCTATCCAGTTCAAACTCCATATTCCCCTTCCTCTTCAGCCTCAAGCCAGCAGGCAGCTCCAAGTGGCCCGTGTAAGCCATCTGCTGCTCCATTCGCTCAATGGGGACTCCTGCAAGCAAACATAGTTTGGTTATGGTGTTAGGGAAAAACAATGGTCCCTTACCTTTCTTGGCGCACTCAGCAATGGCGGCTGACATTATTTCACCCACGTTGACCGTGAGACCTCGCATAATGGCATAGACCAGCAGCGATCTGCTCTGGTTGATGGTCGTCTCATGGGTCACAGGGGACAACTTTCTCCTTACAAAGGCAAACCATACAGCTGCCTTTGCTGTCAGGTTGGCACTCATGAGGGTGTGCCTCCCATTGCGTGATACAGTCCACGCTGCTTCAGGCTGGCCAATGGTTCGAATGGCCTCCTCCAGCACTGCCTCAGTAGGCTCATCAACGATCCTCGCATAATCAGTGTGTCTTTGGCCCTTGAGGCCATAGGCTTCGTTGATGGCTTTTGCTGAGTAGTCCACTTCTACTCCCCTCACCACAGACAGCCCCTCTTCAGAGTTTTGCAGGTTGGCGTAGAAGTCATATACCATAGCTGTGTAAGCCGGATTGGGTGGCCTACACAACTCCTCCCAGCTGTGATTTATAATTCCTGCGCGCAAGAACTGCGGCAGGTCAGCAGGTCTGTCGAGGAAGCCCTTCTCGTGCAGCAGCTCCCTTTTCCTCAACTCAATGCCTCTGGACTCAGCGTCAGAGGACACATACCTCACTGATTGAGGCTCATCTTCAGGGTAAAGCTTGGCTTTCCCTTTGTCTGCTGGCTTGGATGATTCTGCAGCCTCAACCTTGAGTCTTTTGAGCGATGGCTCAGTGCTCTCCTTGTCTGATGAAGGCACCCTCTTGGCCTTCTTCTTTTTCAGCTTCTTGGATCGCTTGGCCTTGAGAATCTTGGCCTTCTTCTTCTTTTTGAGCTTTGCCTTGATGGTGATCTGCTGAAGGCACGCCCCCAGCGTTTCCTCCATTGAGTCATTCTTCTGTTCAAGACTCTCCGGGCTAGCTTCCCTCACAGGTGAGAAAACCTCCTCGGCCTCACCTTCCCCACTGCCCTGCGTTGATTCTTGGTACTCCCCATATGGGAATTCAGGGTCATGCCGTGGGGAAGTGTGCGACGACGTGGTGCTTTGCTCTGCTGTAGGTGTCTGCGCAGAACTCTGTGGTGAAGACGGCTGCTCAGGGCTCTGCGCTGGTGGCGATGAAGAGAGCTCTGGGCTTCGCACTGGCGAGGGGCTGCGCTTGGCTGCCTCATGGGATGGCTGGCTTTGTTCTTGACTCTCCACAGAGGGAGTCTTGTTCTTGATTTCTTTATCGGCCACAGCCATACTCCATCGACGCTTCTTGGGTGTGCCTGCTGGCTCAGAGGGTCCAGCAGGGATTTCAGTGACAACCTTCCACTTCTTCTTGCGAATCGGGAGTTTGGGAAGGCGTTCAGTCCGCGCAGCGTCAGCCGTAGCCAAGGCGAGCAGTGCGTCTCTCGCAGCTGTTTCAGCGTCGTCAGCCCTCTTCTTGGCTGCAGATCTTTCAGCCCTCGTGAACACCATTGTTGAGTCTTGGAGGTTTGGAGAGAAGAATCAAAGATGAAGAGAATCGCAGCTTTCTTGGAATTCAGAGAGTGAGAGAATCGTATAGATCAAGCGCCTTCTAACGGATATAAAGGAAACGGCTAAATCCCAACGGCTATTTTTTTGCGGATCCTGCAAATCCAGCGCAATTTTAGGGATATTTTTTCATCAAAATGTCAATCTTTGCTCGTCCGTATCTTTTATTTGGCTCAATCTTTTCTTGATTTTTAAAGCTGGAATTACTCTCCTTGATTCCCTCTTTCGATTCCCTACAAAAAGAAATAAAAGCAACATCAAATTCGCAATTAAAATCATACAAACTTATACACAAATGATAACCGGAAAATCGCAAAAAATAAACTAAGGCATGAGCCTTATGTCGACGAGCACAGCAATCACTCGTCCTCTCTCGTTCTCGTTTTCATGCTTCAGTCAAGAGGAAGGCCGAGAGAGTCTTCACATCTCCTTCCTCATAGTAGTGCTTCAACCTTGCACCATTAACCATAAACGGTTGGCCTTGCTGCAAGTTCTTTATCTCTATGGCACCATGAACAAACACATTAGTAATCACAAATGGACCTGACCATCTAGACTTAAGTTTCCCTGGAAATAGTTTCAACCGTGAGTTAAACAACAAGACAAGTTGACCCTTCTTAAAGTCCTTAACTCTAAGTCTACTATCGTGCCAAATCTTGGTCTTTTCCTTATACATTTTAGCATTTTCATAGGCCATATGTCTAAGCTCATCAAGCTCATGTAATTGCAAAGACCGCAATGTTCCCGCATCATTTACACAAAAAATCAATTCCTTCATGGCCCAAAATGCTTTGATTTCTAACTCAAGTGGTAAGTGACAAGCTTTGCCATATACCAGCCTATAAGGAGACATACCTAGGGGTGTCTTATATGCTGTCCTATAAGCCCAAAGTGCATCCTCAAGCTTAAAGGACCAGTCTTTCCTATTAGGTTTGACCACTTTTTCTAGGATGTTCTTAATTTCCCTATTTGAAATTTCAGCCTGTCCATTCGAGTGTGGGTGATAGGGAGTGGCTACTCTATGTCTAATGTTATACTTAGCCAACACTCTCTCCATAGCCTTGTTAATGAAATGTGATCCCTCATCACTAATGATGGCACGAGGTGTCCCAAACCTAGTAAAAATGTGCCTATGCAAGAATTTGGTGACTGTTTTGGCATCATTATTGGGACATGCTTTGGCCTCTACCCACTTGGATACATAGTCTACTGCCACTAATATGTAAAGGTTACCTGATGATGGAGGGAATGGCCCCATGAAGTCAATACCCCACACATCAAAGAGCTCCAACTCTAAGATGTAGGTGAGGGGCATCTCATCCTTTCGACTGAGGTTACCTGTTCTTTGGCATTCATCACAGCTGTGGGCATAGTTGTGGGCATCCTTGAAGATCGTTGGCCAATAGTAGCCACTCTGAAATACCTTTGCAGCTGTTCTTTGGCCACCAAAGTGTCCACCATAAGGAGCTGTGTGACAATGCTGTAGCACAGACTTCGCTTCAGCAGCTGAAACACACTTCCTTAGCAAGCCGTCAGCACATGTTCTATAAAGTGTGGGGTCATCCCAGATGAATTTCCTTGCTTCATGAAGAAACCTCTTCTTCTCTTGACCTCCCTTGAAAACTGGTAATACCTGTGATGCAAGGAAGTTAGCAATGTCAGCAAACCAAGGTTCCTCATTGTTATCACAAGGAGTCAAAACAAAGACATGTTCATCAATAAAAGCATCAGAAATTGCGGACTCCGCAATTTTTTCGCAATTGTGCTGCAATCGAGAAAGGTGATCCGCAACCACATTTTCACATCCTTTCTTGTCTCGAATGTCCAAATCAAATTCCTGCAGCATTAACACCCACCTAATCAACCTAGGCTTAGCATCAGCCTTCCTCATAAGATATTTCAAGGCAGAATGGTCAGTGTATACAATTGTCCTAGTGCCTACAATATAGTTCCTGAATTTCTCACAAGCAAACACTACATCAAGCATCTCTTTCTCAGTAGTTGTATAATTACATTGAGCCTCATTCAAGGTTTTACTAGCATAATAGACAGGGCGTGTTAGCTTGTCAATCTTCTGTCCTAACATAACCCCTACAGCATAGTCACTAGCATCACATAACATCTCAAATGGGAGATCCCAATCTGGCCCTATAATAACAGGTGCTGTGACTAGTGCTTTCTTAAGGGTTTGCCAAGCTACTAAACATTCCTTAGAGAAGATGAATGGCCTATTTAGCTCTAGAAGCTCACACAGAGGCTTGGCTATCTTAGAAAAGTCCTTAATGAACCTTCTGTAGAAGCCAGCATGCCCTAAGAAACTTCTAATGGCCTTGACATTCTGAGGCTCTACCAACTTCTCTATGATTTCTATCTTTGCCCTATCAACTTCTACACCTGCCCTTGACACTCTATGACCTAAGACAATCCCCTCATCTACCATGAAGTGACACTTTTCCCAATTAAGGACTAAGTTAGTCTCTTCACATCTAGCCAGGACTTGTCCTAAATTCTCTAGACAGTTGGTAAAGGAATCCCCAAAGACTGAGAAATCATCCATGAATATTTCTATCATGGACTCATCCAAGTCAGAAAAGATTGCCAACATGCACCTTTGGAATGTTGCCGGTGCATTGCATAAGCCAAAAGGCATTCTGCGAAAGGCAAAAGTTCCAAAAGGGCAAGTGAAGGTAGTCTTTTCTTGGTCTTTGGGGTCTATAGTAATCTGGTTATACCCTGAATAACCGTCTAGGAAACAGTAATAGGCTCTACCAGCTATTCTGTCTAACATTTGGTCAATGAATGGCAGAGGGAAGTGGTCTTTCTTAGTTTCTTTATTTAGTTTCCTATAATCCATACATACTCTCCATCCTGTGACAGTCCTAGTTGGAATCAGTTCATTGTTCTCATTGACTACCACAGTCATCCCCCCCTTCTTAGGTACACATTGTATAGGGCTCACCCACTGGCTACTAGCTATGGGAAAGATCACACCAGCATCTAACCATTTTATTATTTCTTTCTTAACTACCTCTTTCATAGAGGGATTCAGCCTACGTTGATGATCTACTCTAGGTGTGTGCTCTTCCTCTAGTATAATCTTATGCATGCAATAAGAAGGGCTAATGCCTCTAATATCAGCAATAGTCCATGCAATAGCCTTCCTATGTTGCTTAAGTAGTAAAATTAAATCAACCTCATGCTGTTCACTTAGCTTAGAGGAAATAATTACAGGCAGTGTATCATTATTTCCTAAATATGCATACTTGAGATGAGTGGGGAGTGGCTTTAATTCTAATACAGGTGGATGCTCAATGGATGGCTTTAAAGGATTTAAGGATCTATCAGTTAATTCTATATTCATACATACATGCTGAGGGTTATTTACAGATATGTCCATTATCTCAGCTATGTTTAAGTCTGTTAATTCTAAACCTACATATTCATTAGCATGCTTGGTTAGTAACACATGCTCCAATTGTTCTTCCATTAAGGAGTCTACTACGTCCATGCTAGCACAGGATTCAAGGTCAGAGGGGTACCTTAAAGCTTTATATACACTAAACTTCACCTCCTCATCATGAACCCTCATAGTGAGCTCACCTTTTTGGACGTCTATCAGTGCCCTACCTGTGGCTAGAAATGGTCTGCCTAACAGGATGGGGACCTCCTTGTCTGCTTCATAATCCAGGATAATGAAATCTGCAAGGAAAATAAACTTGTCAACCTTTACTAAAATATCCTCAATCTTACCTTCTGGATATGCAATGGATCTGTCTGCTAATTGTAAAGTGACAGTGGTTGGACGTGCTTCTCCTATTCCCAACTGGCGGAATAGTGATAGGGGCATGAGGTTTATGCTGGCGCCCAGGTCACAAAGCGCTCTGCCCACGTGCTTGCCTCCAAGTTCTACAGGTAAGGTGAAGGAACCAGGATCCTTCTCCTTCTTGGGCAGCTTGTTTTGGAGGATGGCACTGCACTCCTCAGTGAGGTTTACTGTTTCAAACTCACCAATTATTTTTTTGTTAGTAATAATGTCCTTTAAAAACTTTACATAGGAAGGCATGGACTGTAAAACTTCTACAAAAGGAATGTTGACATGCACTTGTTTAAGAATTTCTAAGAATTTATTAAAATGCACTTCCTGTTCCTGCTTCTTCTTAAGCCTTCGAGGATATGGAGGTGGTGGCACATATGCAGGCACGTCAGGGCGCCTTAGGATAGGTGGAGGCCTTGGAATTTCTTCTATCTCCTCAATAATTGGCTCTAGCCTGGCTCCTGATGTGCTAGTTGGTGGTGGACCTTGGTTTGGCAGAGACTCCAGTGGAGCACTAGACTCAGTGTTCTCTACTCTCTTTGGTGTGTCCTTTGTGTTGCTCACCAATGGTCTACCACTTCTAAGTTCAATTGCTTGAACTTGTTCTTTACCATCTCTCCTTGGCACCTCGGTGTCAGCAGGGAGTCTACCTTGGGGCCTACTCTTGAGTTCATTGGCTAATTGGCCTATTTGGTTCTCTAGGCTCCTAAGAGTGGCTTGTTGGCTTTGAAGAGTAGCATCATTCTTAGCTATGTATTCCTTGAGTAAGTTTTCTACAGAAGATCCTACGGGTTGGTTGTATGGTTTTTGATACATGGATTGGTTATGTTGGGGAGTGAAACCAGGTGTTCCACTCGGTCTAGGTTGGTTAGGATTTTGGTTAGCATTTTGTTGGCCACCCCATGACAGGTTTGGGTGGTTCCTCCAACCAGGGTTGTAAGTATTGGAATAGGGGTTGTTCCTAGGCTGCTGCTGGCTCCCAATGTAGCAGACTGAGGCTGGATTCCCAGGGCAATATTCATACAGGTGCCCTTCCCCACAGAATCCACATACAAGTGTCTCACCTTGACTTGGTTGGGTGCCCATTGACATGGCGGTAGCGGTGTTGACACTTGTTTGGAGATTGGCTTGAGCCATTTGCTTAACTAGGTTGGTCAGGGCATTTATTTGGCTGCTCATCGCACTTAGAGCATCCTTGTCTTGAGCTCTAGTTGGCTCAACTGGATCATCTGACCACCTACAGTGAGATGCTGAGATCTTCTCCAAGATCTCATAGGCTTCGTTGTAACTCTTGGACAACATGGAACCACCAGCAGATGAATTTAAGACTTGCCTAGTGCTGGGGTTGCATCCTTTGAAAAAGACCTCTATTTGGATACACCATGGGATGCCATGATGTGGACATTTAAGAAGAAGGTCCTTGAACCTTGTCCAAGCTTCGTGAAGAGATTCATTATCAGCTTGTTTGAACTTAACTATATCATCACGAAAGGTAGAATTCCTATCAGGTGGGAAGTATTTGACTAGGAATTTCTCAGCTAAATCTGTCCAATTAAGGACAGATCCAGAGGGTAATGAGTTCAACCATGTTTTGGCTTTGTCCCTCAAAGAGTAAGGGAACAGATATAGCCTCAAGGCTTCTTGGGAAACTCCAGGAATGATAAAGGTATCACTGACTCCTAAGAAGTTCCTAAGATGGTTGTGGGGGTCCTCATTTTCTATTCCAAAGAATTGTCCAACAGTGGACAACATTTGGAACATCACTGGCTTTAACTCGAATGAGTTGGCCGTGATTTCAGGACGGATTATGCTGGGGTTCAGCTCCCCAGGCATAGGTACTAGATATGAAAGAATGGCACTATTCTTATCATTCGCTATTTCGATGGGATTGAGAGTGATAGGTACCGGATTTGGAATTATTCCAGCCATTTCTTCTCGAGACAATTGCGGAGGAATTGTGGTTCCCGCAATTATTTGAGGTATAGAGGGTTGGTTAAAAAGACGTTTCTTGGCTTTATTTCTGGCTCTAAATAGTCTCTCGGGCTCAGGATTGAACTCTAGATCACTACTTGAATGCTCACTCATAAACTAACCCAACTAGTACCTGCAAAAGAAATGAACCTAGATTAGTTCCAATTGACAGTAAACTTGGTGTTTCAAACTTAACTAACTTCGTTTTCACTAAAATAAATCCCCGGCAGCGGCGCCAAAAACTAGTTGCGTGCTCAATGTGTTGAAATAATTAGGCAATAAAAGAGATAGAGCACTCAGAACATGCAAGCATACATGATCTTATAGCAAGTAGTAAGTATATTTCATTCGTTTTCCCACAGAGATTTATTTCTAGCTATTCGCGAAGTGTTTTGTTAAGAAAGAAGGGATGGATTTGATGGGGTAAAATTGGTTTTTAATTGTCTAATTCGTGCTGAATGTGTAAAGGGTAGTAACATAAACAAGAACAAGTTAAAGCTAAGCTCAAATGAAAAGAGACGAGATTAATAAATGAAGATAAAAACAGCTAGACAGAATGGAAACTTAGACGGAATTGCGGAGACCGCAATTCTACCGCAATTATAATAACAGCGAAAGTGGGTAAATGGGTGATTTAAGGGCTACTAATGACTATCCTATAGGCATTTTTATACGATTCTCAAGCACTGGATCTACTCTCTATGCATCAAACTATCTCAAACTCATGTATCGTCCGATTCCATGCATTAGATTCTTTAGTTTACTCAACTCAAAGTAAGGTCTTAAGCATCTTGTTAAGGCAAAGAGTTATGGTTTGTACTAGGGAAACGCCTATTCCTAGGCCGTTTCCTGGTTACCTTGAAAGGCTAGCATGATAATATGACTCTGAACTCTTACTCCTTCCAGAGGTTAGGAGTTCTTTGGACAAAATGGATGGCCAATCGAAATTGCCCGTGGGATGAAGCTTACATACAATCAATGCTTCGAGAGCTATCCTACATGCTTGATTCACGTTTTTTAGCCTATGGAGTTGTCATTAGCATGCCCCTAAGTCATTGGACACCCAGATGAGTAATATAGAGGAAGAATTGCAATCTTTGAAGGACGACGTATGTTCAATGAAACTCAAATTAAAGAAACTTGGATCCCTAATTCATTCATTGTGTAGTGTACGTAATATCCTTGATAACTCTTCTATTTCAATTTCTTCGACCTAATTATTTCCATTTTTGTAGAGGAAGACCGAAGTTGGTGATAATTCAGTTGAGAGGGTTTGTTCAACTCCCACCCAGAAGTCTCCCTTGCTTGTTGAGACTAATCTCATACCAGATCATACAGGGTTAGTTGTCAATAAACCAACTTCCCCTGAACACATAACAGACAATACACAGTTAGTTGTCAATAAACCACATCCCTCCGAACAAGTAGAACCTGAATCAGTGTTGGGTGTCAGTACACCACCTCCACTAAAACAATTAGAACTTGAAACGATGTTGGGTGTCAGTACACCACACTCCCCGAACAAGTACAAGCTGAAACAGGTTGGGTGTCAGTACACCACCTCCACCCGAACAAGTACAAGTTGAATTAGTGTTGGGTGTCAGTGCAACAACTCCCCCCAAACAAGTAGAATCTGAAAAGTGTCAAGTGTTAGTACACCCCCCTTGAACAGGTCGAAGATGAAATAGTGTTGGGTGTCATTACACCACCTCTCTCAAAACAAAAAGAAGATGAAACAATGCAGATTGTCAGTAAACCACTTCCCTACGAAAAAATAGAAGATACAATGTTGATAGAATATTGTTGGGTAGGTGTTTCATCTAATTTAGATATCTGGAACTTAATAAAAATTAGTTTATCATCGTTAATGAACTTTTTGTTATTGTGGAAACTAGGGGGATTTACTTGCAGTCGAGCCTCAAAGGAAAACTCGGAAGTGAAAGGAGGTGATTGTGAATAAGTACACACCTCCAACTATACCTAACAAGAGAGTGAGGTTGGTACGTGGTTCGGAGAAGGACGAGACCAATAATGATTCATTGTCTGATGGTACGGGGGTCGATGTACCTCACGTAGAATTGTATAATCCATTGTACTGAGTGCCCACGAAGTTACAACGTGACGTTAGTGCGTGGCTTGGGAATAAAGGAAATGAAGGAGAACTGCGACCATCCAAATTTAATTGCACCGGGGGTACCTTGACGAAAATGTTCTTTCAAGAGCTTATCACACCAAGGAGAATGGTTGAGTGCAATGTAAGCCATCCTTTTAACTTGGTCTTGATTTTATTTTTCCCTAAATTTACCCGATATTACATAGTTTTACAAGGCAATGAACATTATTTTTATGTTCTTAAAGACGAAGTTTGGCAACAAGCAGAATTTTAAAACTACCCCATTCACAATTTTTCCGCCAGGGACGTTGGTAATGACTTTAGAATCACACCGACCGTCTATATTTTCAAAATACATATGATATAACTTCATGTTGTTATTTTCGAGAAGACACGTGTTGAAGCCGATGAAACGTGGTACACAGATCATGTTGGGTTTTATGTCCTAAAACTCGTGGTTTGTAAACGATAAACATATTTTATTACTAATAAAGTGTTATTGAGGTTTATTCAATAAAGTTATTATTGAATATGTGAATTGCTTATTTCATTTTAGAAAACCCTAAATCCAATAAACTAAGATCCATGGCTATAATATGAGTACTTGAACTTTATGTGGAGACATAAAAGTGGATCAAGTTCGAGTAAATAGCCAAAACGGTCTATAGTATACGGATAAGGCTGGATACCTTATCCCTTATCCTGGGGACACTATTGGATGCGGCCCATTTTGTATTTAGTACAAACGATGTGATTCTGAATCGTTCATGTGGAGACATGTGAATGGGGGCGTCCTATGCAAAGAGTTTGCATTAGAACGAACCGCGAAATAAGTCACTCTTGCTTTATAACGTTGTTTACTGTTTTAAAGACTAACTATTTCAAAACGATGACCTAGGTAACTTGACCTTAATCCTAAGCTAACTATGAATTCCTATTTATTCGGGATTATCCTTAGATCTGCATGGGTAAGAGTGGCTCAACAGCGCCGACTCAATAAGCCTCCCATTTCAGGGGTAAGACCGGATAGATAGCTGGGGACATAGGGTGCAAGATGGAATTCACTCCTACCCGTCTCTAGGGATAGTAGATAGGTTGTTCCCTTAAGTGCTGACTCCAGGTCTTGAACAAGGGGCCCCACCTTCTCATTGGCCCGAGAGGGACTCGGTATAGTGATTAGATCACATACCAATCGGTTTAGTGATTGGACCACAAACCAATTGTTCATTAGAGGATCAGTGGGACTTAAGGAGCAAGATGTAATTACTGGGGTAAAACAGATATTTGACCCGACCGTAAATTACGAACAACCTGTGAAGGGTCAACTTACTAATCATGGTTATATCGAGTGGACATAAATATATCTATAGTGGGGAGAGTGCAATTACTAGGCTATAGTGGAATGTCCTGATAGTTAACGAATGTTGATTAACTGGGTTAAAAAGTTTAATCAGTTAATCTCGGATCGTTGGAGCTCATGATCTGTAGGTCCATGAGGTCCCCCTGCTAGCTCATATCGGACTAAACCTTAGAATAGTGTGACGAGTGAATTCGAAGTGTTCGAATTCGAATTAGGGAATTAGCGTTAAATATATGTGATATATTTAACGACATAACGTTCAATTGCAAATTGAACAATAGAGAGAGATGGTGATATTTAAAATAAGATTTAAATATCGAAAATATGAATATGGATTCATAATCATGTATATCGGGAATGATCGAGATTAGTTTTGGCTTTATTGGATATTAAATTTGAATTAATTAAATTATTTAATTAATTATTTAATATTAATTTAATTTAATTTAAAATTAATTATTTGAATTAATTTTTAAATTGAATTAATTTGATCAAAGTTAGTCAAAAGTCAAATTAAAGACAATTGACTAAAACTTTGAAAGTCAAAAGTCAAATGTTGACTCCACTAAACCTTGAAAGTCAGGAGTCATTTTGATGACTAAAGTTAGTGGAAAAATTCAATTCTTAAGTTAGTGGAAAAATCCAATTCTTGAGTTAGTGGGAAAAACCATTTGTTGATGGTTTTATGAGTCAAACTTTTTTGCTAAGTGTTCATCCCACATCAAGCCACTAATCCTACTAAATTGAGTGGATTCTACATGGCATCCTATTGTTAACTCAATTTTACATGTTTTTGCATGTAGTCTTCTATATATACAAAGGGTTAATTAGATTGACTTCTTCTTGAAATTTTGATGAACTTTGAGAATTGTAAAGACAATTTCTCTACTATTCTCTCCAATCTCATCTTCAATTCTCTTTTAAATTAGTCACTCAAAGGATCCCACAATCCCGTTCTAAGGCTGGAGAATAGTCGGGAAGACTCTCGTGGTGGTTCGTGACCGTTACGTTCGAAGATCGAGTTTGGAATCGAGAAGAATTTGAACTTCAAAGGTAACTTCTAAATTATTGTCTTTGATTTTCAAATTACATGCTTTTTCCTTTTAAATTAACAAAATAAGAGTACTTAGATCCAACGTTGCTTCCGCTATGCATGCCGAAACTCTATCAAATGGTATCAGAGCATGCTTTAAGTACTCTTTTTTGGTTAATTTAGAGTTGGTGGGTAGTAATTCATGTGATGAATGTATGTGTGCTAAAATGGAAATTTTTGGTTTTTGGCATCCATTTCTCTTCCAATTTGTAATAATTATTGTATTTGCCTTGTGATGGGCTTTAATGTGTTACAAAGAGTATGTAATTTTTCTAGAGTCATTAGAGTCCATTTTAGGATGTAATTTATCAAAATTGGAAGAGGCGTCAAGTGGCGGTTCGGTTCGGTTCGGCGGCGGTTCGTGCAATTCAACAACTTACAAGCGGTTCGAGCCGATTCGAAGTGTTCGGGGGCGGTTCAAGACTTTTTCCTATTTTATTATTGTAATAATATAGGTAAATGCTTGTTTAGGATGCCAAAACCAATCCATTTTTAGTGTGGTTTATTTATTTATTCATTGTGAATGTATAGTTTAAATAAACATAATCTTGTGTGCATATTGTATGCCATGTAGATTTAAAATCCCACCATATGATAAGCATAAAACATGCATTGAAAGTATGTTATAAGTGTTATAATATAAGTATGCATGTTTAGGATTCCATGAGATTTCATATAAGTTGTTATATTTGCATGGAATGGTTTTATATAATTGTTATATAAAAGCATGTTAGATGTATGTTATAAGGTTTATTTTTTTTATAAGTGTTATAAAATGAATTAAACATTAAAACTTATAACAAAGATAAATGCATCCTCATTTAGGGTTAACTACCAAGCAATCTCCTGTTTTAATAGTTAAAATAGGTCGATATCTTGTAAAACTTCGGTTACAAGAAAAACTCACCCGGTAAGATGCTGTCTCAGCTTGGGGGTATTTAAGTTGACGGTTTACGGAACACCTCCTACCTGGGCATCGAACTGGCGTTTGAGTTTAGCTAACCCGGTTTTATGAGCATGCGTGAGTGATGTGAGGTTTTAAAAGGTTTATCACTTAGACATCATAGGTTAAAATCCAGTATAAACGTTATACTCGGAAAGATTACCTAGACTTAGGATATGTTTTAGTTAGCCAAAATATATGCCTAAGTAAAATCATACCCAACCGTCTAGAACACTTCAGTGGGAGGAAAAATGTTTTCAACTCCTACGTCCCTAAGAGTTCACACCGTGAGATTCATGCTCGGCTTCGAGTCGCCCTGGGAGCGACCTCCAGTAGAAAAGTATTTGCATGAGTCAATAACAAGGTGAATAGGGGAAGTCGTTCATAGTAAGTGGGCGAAGGTTGTGTGTCAACACATCCTACGGTCTCCTCCATTAGGTTGCACCGTAAGATTCCCATGATGCGCCTGCGAGTCTGCCCTGGGAGCGACCACCCCTTAGGAGGGTTGTATCATGGGATTCGGAACACCGCGAACTCTAGAAATGGATAGGGTCTCATAGGTCCGTTTTCAACATTGTCTTTCCAACTTCGGGAGCTTGTTGATTCCGATCTCTGAGGTCTGAAAATGGAGGGTCACACTTACAAGAATTACTAAGTGTTAGTAACTTCTTGACCAAAGTAAACGATAGCTAAAAGATCTATTGGAATATGAGTTATTCTGGTAATAGTGATTAGCTGAGATTGTCTCAATTCAAAGGAGGAGTGATAGACTGCCTCTAGGTGGATGTTGCTCTAAACCTTTGTAGTATCGTTGCAATAAAGAATAAATGATGGGTACATTATTACTTTTGCTAAAACTTGATTGGATAATATAAAAGGGTAATAGCAATTTCACTAAATACGATATGTTTACTTTTTTCAGCATGTCCAACTCAATAGTACAGTTACTAGCTTCTGAGAAACTTAACGGGGATAATTACGCAACGTGGAAATCAAATTTAAACACAATACTGGTAATTGATGATCTAAGGTTCGTTTTAACTGAGGAGTGTCCTCCAAACCCCGACACAAATGCAAACCGAAATGTTCGGGATGCATATGACAGATGGACAAGGGCAAATGCTAAAGCCCGCGTCTACATTCTGGCCAGCATATCTGATGTATTGGCTAAGAAACACGATGGTATGGGTGCTGCCAAAGAGATTATGGAATCTCTGAAGGGGATGTTTGGACAACCGTCCTTCTCCCTTAGGCATGATGCCATCAAGTACGTTTATAATTGTCGCATGAGAGAAGGGACCTCTGTTAGAGAACATGTCCTGGACATGATGGTCCATTTCAATGTGGCAGAAGTAAATGGAGCTGTCATAGATGAGAAGAGTCAGATCAGTTTTATTCTGGAGTCTCTTCCGAAGAGCTTCCTACAGTTCCGCACAAATGCGATGATGAACAAAATTGAATATAACTTGACTACTCTTCTGAATGAGCTTCAGACTTATCAGTCCCTTTTGAAAACTAAGGGACATGAAGTGGAGGCAAATGTTGCTACCACTAAAAAGTTCTATAGAGGATCGTCCTCTGGGACGAAGTCTGACCCTTCTTCTTCTAAAAATAAGAGTATTTCGATGAAAAAGAAATGGAAGAGGAAAAGTAAAACTCCTAATGACCGCAAAAGCAAGGCTCAAATTGCAGATAAAGGAAAATGTTTCCACTGCAACGAGAATGGGCGGAAAATAAACTGCCCAAAGTACCTTGCAGAGAAGAAAACTGAAAAGGCAAAACAAGGTAAATATGATTTACTAGTTGTTGAAACATGTTTAGTGGAGAGTGATGACTCTTCCTGGATACTGGATTCAGAGGCCACTAATCATATTTGTTCTTCTTTTCAGGAAACTAGTTCCTGGAGAACGCTTGCGGAAGGCGAGATAACTCTCAGGGTTGGAACATGAGAGGTTGTCTTAGCAAAATCAGTGGGAGATTTGAAGTTGTTTTTTGGAGATAGATTCATTATATTAGATAATGTGTATCCTGTTCCTGGAATGAAAAAGAATCTTGTATCTATCTCTTGTTTGTTAGAACAATTGTATAAAGTATCTTTTGAAATTAATGAAGTGTTCATTAACAAAAGAGGTATTCTTATTTGTTCTGCAAAACTAGAAAACAATTTATATAAGTTAAAACCTACCAGAGCAAAAGCTATTTTAAATATCGAGATGTTTAAAACGGCTGAGACGCAAAACAAAAGGCAAAAAGTTTCTTCAAGTACATATCTTTGGCACTTAAGACTTGGCCATATTAATCTCAATAGGATTGAAAGATTGGTTAAGAATGGTCATCTAAGCAAGTTAGAAGACAACTCTTTACCAGCATGTGAGTCTTGTCTTGAGGGGAAAATGACGAAAAAATCTTTTACTAGAAAATGTCTTATAGCCAAAGAATCCTTAGAACTCGTGCATTCGGACCTTTGTGGACCAATGAATGTCAAAGCACGAGGAGGATATGAATATTTCATCAGTTTCATAGATGATTATTCAAGGTACGGTTATGTTTACCTAATACATCATAAGTCTGAAGCTCTTGAAAAGTTCAAGGAGTATAAGGCTGAAGTTGAGAACTTATTAGGTAAAACAATTAAGACACTTCGATCAGATCGAGGTGGAGAGTACATGGACCTGAGATTCCAAGACTATTTGATAGAACATGGAATCCAGTCACAACTCTCTGCACCTAGTACGCCTCAGCAAAACGGTGTATCAGAGAGAAGAAACAGAACCTTGTTAGACATGGTTCGATCGATGATGAGCTATGCTCATTTGCCTGATTCGTTTTGGGGATATGCAGTAACGACTGCTGCCTACATTTTGAACAATGTTCCCTCTAAAAGTGTTACTGGAACACCTTATGAGTTATGGAGAGGGCGTAAAACTAGTTTACGTCACTTCAGGATATGGGCATGCCCGACACATGTGTTGGTGTAAAACCCTAAGAAATTGGAACGTCGTTCAAAAGTATGTTTATTCATAGGCTACCCAAAAGAATCGAAATCTGGATACTTCTTTGATCCAGAAGAAAATAAAGTATTTGTATCGACAAATTCTACTTTTCTCGAAGAAGATCACATGAGAGATCATCAACCTCGCAGTAAACTAGTATTGCGTGAAATTTGTAAAGAAGCTACAGATAGATCAACAAGAGTTGTTGATGAGATTGGTCCCTCAACAAGAGTTGTTGATGGAGTTAATACTTCTGATTACTCACATCCATCTCAAGAGTTGAGAGTGCCTCGACGCAGTGGGAGGGTTGTGCAACAACCTGACCGTTACATGGGTTTAGTAGAAACTCAAATCATCATACCAGATGATGGAATAGAAGATCCATTGACCTATAAACAGGCAATGAATGATGTTGACAAAGATCAGTGGATCAAAGCCATGGACCTCGAAATGGAGTCGATGTACTTCAATTCGGTCTGGGAACTTGTAGATCAACCAGATGGGGTAAAACCTGTTGGTTGTAAATGGATCTACAAAAGGAAACGAGACCAAGCTGGTAAGGTACAGACCTTGAAAGCTCGATTAGTGACAAAGGGTTATACCCAGAGAGAGGGGTAGACTATGATGAAACCTTCTCTCCTGTTGTCATGGTAAAATCAATTAGAATACTCTTGTCCATTGCCACATATTATGATTATGAGATTTGGCAAATGGATGTCAAGACATCCTTTCTGAATGGAAATCTTGAAGAGAGTATCTATATGTCTCAACCAGAGGGGTTTATAATACAGCATCAAGAACAAAAAGTTTGTAAGCTTAAACGATCCATTTATGGGTTGAAACAAGCATCTAGATGCTGGAATATAAGGTTTGATACTGCGATCAAATCTTATGGTTTTGAACAAAACATTGACGAACCTTGTGTTTACAAGAAGATTGTTAAAACATCTGTAGCATTCCTCGTGTTATATGTCGATGATATCTTACTCATTGGAATGATGTAAGATGCCTGACTGACGTCAAGAAATGGCTAGCAACTCAATTCCAAATGAAAGATTTGGGAGAAGCTCAATATATTCTTGGGATCCAAATAGTTCGGAACCGCAAGAACAGAACATTAGCCATGTCTCAAGCATCCTATATTGACAAGATGTTGTCAAGATATAAGATGCAGAATTCCAAGAGGGGTTTGTTACCCTTCAGGCATGGAATTCACTTGTCGAAGGAACAATGTCCTAAGACACCTCAAGAAGTTGAGGATATGAGACGCATTCCCTATGCATCGGCAGTTGGAAGTCTGATGTATGCTATGTTGTGTACACGACCCGACATATGCTATGCAGTAGGTGTTGTCAGTAGGTTTCAGTCCAATCCTGGACTTATACATTGGACAACCGTTAAGAATATCCTCAAGTATCTTAGGAGAACGAGGGATTACATGCTCGTGTATAAAGGTAAGGATCTGATTCTTACAGGATACATTGATTCTGATTTCCAGTCGGATAGAGATTCGAGAAAATCAACATCGGGATCAGTGTTCACTCTGAATGGAGGAGCTGTAGTATGGCGGAGTATCAAGCAAAGTTGTGTTGCTGACTCCACTATGGAAGCAGAATACGTAGCTGCCTGTGAAGCAACAAAAGAAGCTGTGTGGCTTAGAAAGTTTTTGAACGATTTGGAAGTTGTTCCAAATATGCATCTGCCTATCACTCTCTTTTGTGATAACAGTGGAGCAGTTGCAAATTCAAAAGAGCCAAGGAGCCATAAACGCGGGAAACATTTTGAGCGAAAATATAATTTCATTCGAGAGATCGTCCAACGAGGAGATGTTATTGTGAAACAGATAGCCTCTGAGGACAACATTGCTGATCCATTTATAAAGGCTCTCACGACTAAAGTGTTTGAGGGTCACCTAGTGAGACTAGGACTACAGGATGTATACTCTAGGGCAAGTGGGAGAAAACTATGGGTATGTGATGCCCTAGTTTATTGTATTTATTTCTCATTTTGAAAAACTCAATATTATGTATATATATGGATATATATTTGTTACCACTGGAGTTTTAGTCCAAGTGGGAGTTTGTTGGGTTTTATGTCCTAAAACTCGTGGTTTGTAAACGATAAACATATTTTATTACTAATAAAGTGTTATTGAGGTTTATTCAATAAAGTTATTATTGAATATGTGAATTGCTTATTTCATTTTAGAAAACCCTAAATCCAATAAACTAAGATCCATGGCTATAACATGAGTACTTGAACTTTATGTGGAGACATAAAAGTGGATCAAGTTCGAGTAAATAGCCAAAACGGTCTATAGTATACGGATAAGGCTGGATACCTTATCCTGGGGACACTATTGGATGCGACCCATTTTGTATTTAGTACAAACGATGTGATTCTGAATCGTTCATGTGGAGACATGTGAATGGGGGCGTCCTATGCAAAGAGTTTGCATTAGACCGGACCGCGAAATAAGTCACTCTTGCTTTATAACGCTGTTTACTATTTTAAAAACTGACTATTTCAAAACGATGACCTAGGTAACTTGACCTTAATCCTAAGTTAACTATGAACTCCTGTTTATTCGGGATTATCCTTAGATTTGCATGGGTGAGAGTGGCTCAACAACGCCGACTCAATAAGCCTCCCATTTCAGGGGTAAGACCGGATAGAAAGCTGGGAACATAGGGTGCAAGATGGAATTCACTCTTACCCGTCTCTAGGGACAGTAGATAGGTTGTTCCCTTAAGTGCTGACTCCAGGTCTTGAACAAGGGGCCCCACCTTCTCATTGGCCCGAGAGGGACTCGGTATAGTGATTAGATCACATACCAATCGGTTTAGTGATTGGATCACAAACTAATTGTTCATTAGAGGATCAGTGGGACTTAAGGAGCAAGATGTAATTACTGGGGTAAAACAGATATTTGACCCGACCGTAAATTACGAACAACCTGTGAAGGGTCAACTTACTAATCATGGTTATATCGAGTGGACATAAATATATCTATAGTGAGGAAAGTGCAACTACTAGGCTATAGTGGAATGTCCTGGTAGTTAACGAATGTTGATTAACTAGGTTAAAGAGTTTAATCAGTTAATCTCAGATCGTTGGAGCTCATGATCTGTAGGTCCATGAGGTCCCCCTGCTAGCTCATATCGGACTAAACCTTAGAATAGTGTGACAAGTGAATTCGAAGTGTTCAAATTCGAATTAGGAAATTAGCGTTAAATATATGTGATATATTTAACGACATAACGTTCAATTGCGAATTGAACAATAGAGAGAGATGGTGATATTTAAAATAAGATTTAAATATCGAAAATATGAATATGGGTTCATAATCATGTATATCGGGAATGATCGGGATTAGTGTTGGATTTATTGGATATTAAATTTGAATTAATTAAATTGTTTAATTAATTATTTAATATTAATTTAATTTAATTTAAAATTAATTATTTGAATTAATTTTAAATTGAATTAATTTGATCAAAGTTAGTCAAAATTCAAATTAAAGACAATTGACTAAAACTTTGAAAGTCAAAAGTCAAATGCTGATTCCACTAAACCTTGAAAGTCAAGAGTCATTTTGATGACTAAAGTTAGTGGAAAAATCCAATTCTTAAGTTAGTGGAAAAATCCAATTCTTGAGTTAGTGGGAAAAACCATTTGTTGGTGGTTTTATGAGTCAAACTTTTTTGCTAAGTGTTCATCCCACATCAAGCCACTAATCCCACTAAATTGAGTGGATTCTACATGGCATCCTATTGTTAACTCAATTTTGCATGTTTTTGCATGTAGTCTTCTATATATACAAAGGGTTAATTAGATTGACTTCTTCTTGGAGTTTTGATGAACTTTGAGAATTGTAAAGACAATTTATCTACCATTCTCTCCAATTTCATCTTCAATTCTCTTTTAAATTAGTCACTCAAAGGATCCTACAATCCCGTTCTAAGGCCGGAGAATAGTCGGGAAGACTCTCGTGGTGGTTCGTGACCGTTACGTTCGAAGATCGATTTTGGAATCGAGAAGAATTTGAACTTCAAAGGTAACTTCTAAATTATTGTCTTTGATTTTCAAATTACATGCTTTTTCCTTTTAAATTAACAAAATAAGAGTACTTAGATCCAACGTTGCTTCCGCTATGCTTGCCGAAACTCTATCAGATCAGACGTACATTCAATACGTGTATGGTGAACACGACGAATATAAGTCGTAGTGGATAGAGATAGATTTGGTATACTATCTTCTCAACATTCGATCACATTGGATGTTGTTAGCATTGGACATGCATAAAGGTGAAATAATCGTTCACGACTTAATGCCTTCATCCATTGGCCTTGATGATCTCGCAAGAAATCTAGAACCGATATCGCATACAATCCCATCAAACATTAAGTGCTCTATCTGACCCAAGTACCCATTCCTGAAACCATTATCAGCTCTCCAATAACTATTACCACACAGTTCCTGAAGTGCCCAAAACAAAGTAGCATCTTCCTCGAGCGTCCAAAAATGTTTGTTCAACCCCTTACCTCGTTGTATGACATTTACCTCACTACTCATCCTGCATATAGAAAACAACCCGTACATAAATGTGTGATATACTGAAGTCCAGTTTCGTACATAATGTAAATTCGTTAACAATAATGCATCAATATTTCAACAAGTAATTCATCGTCATATAAAAACATTAAGGGTTTAAATACAATAATCTGGGAAAAAAATAAAGCAATTGACAAGTATTCATGAAATGTTCTACTAGATTCAATCACATGGTCAATAATTATTCTAAACTCGCTCGCCAATTGTTGAACATCCCTCAACCAAGTTATCTCGCTAATTGGTCCATTCATGGGACATCTTGATAGTTCATATGTAGTTATTGTTGTTGTTCACATCTCCAGATAATGAGACATCATTTTCAAGTTCTGCTTCCATTGAATCAATTGACATTTTGGTACGTATGAAATTATGAATCATGCAACACACATAAATTATACGTTGTTAGGTGACAAGACCATAGAAGGAAGGGCTTCTGAGTATCGGCCAATGCATCTTAAGCAACCTAAAACATCTTTCAATGACATGTCTAGCTGCAGAATGTTGCATATTAAAGAATTATTCGTGTCTCCTAGGTTGTTGCCCATACCTCCAATTGTTTAAATGGTAGTGTTGGCCTTTATATGGTGCTAAAAATCATTCGTTATTTGTATACCCAACATCCACCAAATAATAATAACCTATAACATGGACACAAAATTTAACAACATTATTATTAGACATGGGTGTACATCGAGTATCATGCATGTAGTCTTAGCCTAAAAAATAGTATTAAGTGTTGGAATTTTTCAGCACTGTACTTAGCCTAAAAAATAGTATTAAGTGTTGGAATTGTTGTAGGTGGAGACCAAAAGCGTTCGTAAGCAATTTTAGTAATTCATTGGGCTTCGCTTAAAGGTAAGTAACCTTACTGTTGGCTAGCTGTTGCGTGCTCAATGTGTAAAATAAATAAGCAATAAGAGAGAGAGAGCACTCAGAACATGCAAGCATACATGATCTTATAGCAAGTAGTAAGTATTTTTTCATTCGTTTTCCCACAGAGATTTATTATTAGCTACTCGTGAAGTGTATTGTTAAGTAAGAATGGGTGGATTTGAAGGGGTAGATTTGGTTTTAAAATTCCTATTTACTGCTGAATCAATAAAGGATAGCAACATGAACAAGTGCAAGTCAATGATAAACTCAAATGAAAAGAGAAGAGATTAATAAACGAAGAGGAAAATAGCTAAACAAAATTTTTAACTTAGCAGAATTGCGAGAACAGCAATTCTACCGCAATGTTACTAACAACGAAAGTGTGTAAAATGGAGAAACAAGGGCTACTAACGACTCCTCTATAGGCATTTTCATACGATTCTCAAGCATTGGATCAACTCACTATGCATCAAACTAACTCATTCTCATGTATCTTCCGATTTCATGCATTAGATTCTTTAGTTTACTCATGTCCAAGTAAGGTCTTAAGCATCTTGTTAAAGCAGAAAGATATGGTTTGTACTAGGAAAACGCCTATTCCTAGGTCGTTTTCTGGCTACCTTGAAAGGCTAGCATGAGTGTATGACTCTGAACTCTTACTCCTTCCAGAGGTTAGGAGTTCTTTAGACAAAATGGATGGCCAATCGAAATTGCCCGTGGGATGAAGCTTACATACAATCAATGCTTCGAGAGCTATCCTACATGCTTGGTTCACGTTTTTTAGCCTATAGAATTGTCATTAGCATGCCCCTATGTGACTTAGTTACTCATGGATATAGAGAGAACAGAAATATTAGATAAAGTAGGCATGCTCAGAAGAAGAATAAACTTAAAACAGCAAGGAAAAACAGTAAACAGCAAAGACAAGAAACTGTGAAATAATGAATTGTGCTTTGATTAATCGATTGTTTGAATGAACAAAGGGAATACTTAAAGTGAATAACTTGAAGACAGAAAGCAACGAAATGAAGTGAACTAACTAATAGAAAAGAAACAATAACTAAACAATGTTGGAAATGAGAAGTAAAAGACAGAAAGCAATAAGTAAGCTCGAACGCCTCGTCGCAAACGCCTCGGCTGAAAGGAGAGAAAGATGAGCTTTGCTTGGATGAATCCAATCGGGAAAGAAGATGAATCTTCTCTCCTTCCTATCAGATTGTCGATTCCAACAGCTAAGCTTTCCAACCCAACAGACGGAAGAGAAAAACAGGAGAAAAGATGGAGTTGCGAAGAGACTTCTACGCTTTCGGATGATGATCAAACCCTCTACTTTGACCCCCTTTTATAGTAATCTGCAGGTGCGTTTGGGGCAAGGAGAACCATCCATCCTCAACGTCGTACTTCAAAATGGATGGAGGAGAAAGAACGAATCCCTGAAATAACGGAAAATAACAGAAAAAGATCAGTCAACTTACGGATTTCACTTGAAACATTGCGGTTTTAGCAATGTTTCCGCAATGCTCATTTTTCCTTCTTTTAACTTCGTTTTTCATTCCTTTTCTTTCCTTTTGCACACAAGTCCTAATTTAGCTACCTTCTTCTAATTCTCATATATAAGCATAGGTTTAAGCTAAATCCTATCAAAAACACCTAAGAGTGTACATCTTTCTAAGATAAATAAGTCCTAAAAAGGTCACTTTTGGAGACGTAACACACCCCCAAACTTAAGGTTTTGCTCGTCCTCGAGCAATCTAAGGACTTGTTTAGGCTGCTGTTTCATCCTCTTTAACCACTTACTGACTCCCCTACATTCCTATCTATAGCAGTGCTGTCCTGTGACACACTTCTAAGTTTACAACTAACCTTTTATATTGCTTCTTCTGACTTTGCACGCCTAATACTCCTGCTGTTTCATTAACTCCCTACGACTGATCTACTTGCTTCTGTCACATCGTGCATCTATCCCTAAGGTTTCAAATTCTACCTAGCTTTACCCCAGACTCAGTACATGCTTCTAGTTTTTACTTTTGAGCTACCTAGGATTCCTTAGAGTCATGCCAGTCTTAGTATTAACAGTGACAGTAGTACTTTTAGAGAACAACCTAAACCCTGGCATCACTACATTGGACATACATTCATCTCCCTAAACAACCCTACAAGTTACAACTTTGTGCTCAGCTAATTGAGGATCAGAGTTCTTTTTATTTAGGACATCTAAGCCACAAAGTTGCAACTCCTAGGTATACATTCTTCTTCCCTATTTTTTCCTTTTTCTTTCTTTCTTACTTAGGTGGAGCCTCTCCTTTGGTTGCCTTTTGATGCAATGCCACTTGTGGGTTACACACTTGGCACTGATTACTCAGCAACTTAAGAGAGACACCTCTCTTTATTCTATTTTTCATTTTTTTTTTCAGCTCATCATTTTTTTTTATAAAGGAGAAGAAGAATGCTTATGCTTTAAGGGAGAGATGAATGTTCCTAGGCCTAGGGTGGCCTCCCCCAAACTTAAACTACTCATTGTCCCCAATGAGTGTCTGAGGTGGCACACCCCCAAACTTGTCCTAGAAGCATCTAGTCTAAGGTAAACAAAGAGAATCTAAAAGCCCTAGACATAGACAGAACATTCTAAAAGCAAACAACACAGCAGCAGAAATTTATAAAAACAGGCAGGTAAGGACTTAAAGCTATGCATGCTGAGCACTTTTAAGAGGTTAATTCAAACTATCAAAGGTGTCCTATGACACTCATCCAGCATGCTGTTAGATAGGCTATATAAGGCAGTCATGATAGCAGCAAAAGACAAAATTTAAACAGCACCAGCCTAGCTAAACAGTCAGTCAAAAACATGCATTTACTAATAAAAATTGCGGATTCCGCAATTATTTCGCAATGGATACAGGGCAGATATATCAGTGATTAAGGCCCCTATGCATGCTCTTTCCAGTCATTTAAGCTCTACAAAAAGGAAACTAACCTAATCTACCTATTCAGCTACCATCAGCCTACACTAAACAAATTTAAATACTAAAATTAAAGACCTAAAACAGATCAAAATATTAACTCAAAACAGCCAAAATCTCATGGTTCAACGAAAAGCAGTTTTTTTTTTTTTTTTTTTTTAAGGGAACAACAATACTCCCTGGAGTGCTAATCAGCCAAGCACTCAGATGTCTTCCTCATCATCGTCATTCCTTCGTGGCCTTGGAGGCGCCCATGGTGTCAGCAGGTCCGTGGGGAACTCAGGGAAGATGCAACCCAATTGGTCTGCCACATCTTTATCCCTTGCCTGCGCATATGTGGCCCATTGAGCCATCTTCTTCTGCAGATCCATCAAGCACGCCATGGACAGAGACTGAGCAGCAGCCAGACCATCCAGCTCAAACTCCATGTTTCCCTTCCTTCGCATCCTCAAGGCAGTAGGCAACTCCAGGTGGCCCGTGTAGGCCAACTGCCTTTCCATTCGCTCGATTGGGACCCCTGCACGTAAGCAAAGCTTAGTAATTGTATTAGGAAAGAAAAGTGGACCCTTACCCTTTTTGGCGCAGTCTGCGATTGAGGCTGCGATGACTTCACCAACGTTGATTGTGAGGCCTCTCATGATCGCGTAGACCAGCAGCGATCTGCCTTGGTTGATGGTGGTCTCGTGGGTCACTGGGGACAACTTCCTCCGCACGAAGGAAAACCAGACAGCCGCCTTGGCTGTGAGGGTAGCACTCATCAGGGTGTGCTTCCCATTGCGCGAGACTGTCCACGATGCCTCAGGTTGGCCAATGACTCGAATTGCTTCCTCCAGGACAGCTTCTGTTGGCTCATCAACGATCCTTGCATAGTCAGTGTGTTTTTGACCCTTGAGGCCATAGGCTTCGTTGATTGCCTTCGCTGAGAAATCCACCTCGACTCCTCTGACCACAGAAAGGCCATCCTCAGGATTCATCAAATTGGCGTAAAAGTCATACACCATGCTGGAGTAGGCGGGGTTGGGTGGCCTGCACAGCTCTTCCCAGCCGTGATTCGTGATCCCTGCGCGCAAGAATTGCGGCAGGTCAGCGAACGCGTCGAGGAAGCCTTTCTCGTGCAGTAGGTCCCTCTTCCTCAGCTCAGTGCCCCTTGATTCTGCATTAGAGGACACATACCTCACTGATTGAGGCTCATCTTCGGGGTACAGCTTGGCTTTCCCCTTGTCTTTTGGTTTGGCTGATTCAACAGCCTCGATCTTGAGCTTCTTCAGAGATGGCTCATCACTCACCTTCTTTGATGAAGGTTCACCCCTGACTTTCTTTTTCTTGGATTTCTTCGAGGCTTTCGGCCGTTTGGCCTTGACAACCTTGGCGGCCTTCTTTTTTAATCGTGCCTTGGTTGTGATCTGCTGGAGGCAATCCCCCAACGTCTCATTCATCGAATCATCCCCCTCTGCAGGGCTCTCGGGGCTGGCTTCCCTCAAAGGAGAGAAGACCTCTTCTTCCTCAGCTTCCTCACTACCCTGCGTCGATTCTTGACGCTCTCCATATGGAAATTCGGGATCAGGCTGCGGGGAGATGGGTGATGCTTCAGGGCTCTGCGTCGGTGGAGTGTGTTCAGAGCTCTGTGGCGATGGAGAAAGCTCAGGGCTTCGCGCCGGTGGAGATGGCGAAGAGCTGTGCTTGGCCGATTCGTGTGACAGGCGGCCACTTTCTTGACTCTCCACAGAGGGAGTCTTTTTCTTGATCGCTGCTTCTGCCACAGCCATACTCCACTTGCGTTTCTTGGGCGTTCCTGCTGGTTCAGAGGGTCCAGCAGGGATCTCCGTAACCACCTTCCACTTCTTCTTGCGGACAGGCAGCTTGGGGAGTCGTTCAGTGCGCGCAGCCTCAGCGTCTGCCAGGGCGAGGAGTGCTTCCCTCGCAGCAATTTCAGCGTCGTCAGCCTTCTTCTTGGCCGCAGATCTTTCAGCTCTCGTTAGCACCATTGTGGAATCGTAGGAATCTGGAAAGAGGAATTGCAGATGAAGAGGGAGAGAGATTTCTTGGAGTTCAGAGAATGGGAGAAGCGTACGGATCAGCGCGCTTCTAACGGATATAAGTAATGATGGAAATCCCAACGGCTATTTTCGTTGCGGATTCTGCAAATCCAGCGCAATTTTAGTGACCGTTGGAGATTTTGCCGTTTCAAATGCTAATATCTTCTCAACTGAATCTTTGATTTGGCTCAATATCTCCCTCGATTTTTTATCTTGATTTCATCTCCTTGATTCCCTCTATCGATTCCCTATCAAAAGAAATAATATCAACATCAAATTCGTAATTAAAATCACACAAAAATCTATACAAACAGTAACCGGAAAAATAGCAAAAAATAAACTAAGGCAGTAGCCTCGCATGGACGAGCACAGTGATCACTCGTCCTCTCTCGTTCTTATTTTCATGTTTCAGTCAAGAGGAAGGCCGAGAGAGTCTTCACATCTCCTTCCTCATAGTAATGCTTCAATCTTGCACCATTAACCATGAACGGTTGCCCTTGCTGCAGGTTCTTAATCTCGATCGCACCATGAACAAACACGTTAGTTATCACAAAAGAACCTGACCATCTGGACTTAAGTTTGCCTGGAAATAATTTCAACCGTGAGTTAAATAATAAGACAAGCTGGCCTTTCTTAAAGTCCTTAATCCTAAGTCTACTATCATGCCAAATCTTAGTCTTTTCCTTATACATTTTAGCATTTTCATAGGACATATGTCTAAGCTCATCAAGCTCATGTAATTGCAAAGACCGCAATGTTCCCGCATCGGTCACGCAATAATTCAACTCTTTTAGTGCCCAAAATGCTTTAATTTCTAATTCGAATGGTAAGTGACATGCTTTGCCATACACAAGTCTATAAGGAGACATACCTAGGGGTGTCTTATATGCAGTTCTATATGCCCAAAGTGCATCCTCGAGTTTAAACGACCAATCTTTTCTATTGGGTTTGACCACTTTTTCTAGTATGTTTTTAATCTCCCTATTTAAAATTTCAGCTTGTCCATTCGAATGTGGGTGATAAGGGGTGGCTACTCCATGTCTAACATTATATTTAGCCAACACTCTCTACATAGCTCTATTAATGAAATGTGTCCCTTCATCACTAATTATAGCACGAGGTGTTCCAAACCTAGTAAAGATATGTCTATGAAGGAACTTAATGACTGTTTTGGCATCATTATTTGGACATGCTATGGCCTCTACCCACTTAGATACATAGTCTACTGCTATCAATATGTAAAGGTTACCTGATGATGGGGGAAATGGTCCCATGAAATCAATGCCCCACACATCAAAGAGCTCCAACTCTAAGATGTAAGTGAGAGGCATCTCATCCTTTCGACTAAGGTTACCTGTTCTCTGGCATTCATCACAGCTGTGTGCATAGTTGTGGGCATCCTTGAAGATCGTTGGCCAATAGTAGCCACTCTGGAACACCTTTGCAGCTGTCCTTTGACCACCAAAATGTCCACCATAGGGGGCTGTGTGGCAGTGCTGCAACACAGACTTTGCCTCCGCAGCTGAAACACACTTCCTTAGCAGACCATCAGCACATGTCTTGTAGAGTGTAGGATCATCCCATATGAACTTCCTAGCTTCATGAAGGAACCTCTTCTTCTCTTGTCCTCCCTTGAAAGTTGGTAGTACCTGCGATGCAAGGAAGTTAGCAATGTCAGCAAACCAAGGTTCCTCATCGTTATCACGATGAGTCAATACAAAGACATGTTCATCAATAAAAGCATCAGAAATTGCGGTTTCCGCAATTTTTCCGCAATTATGCTGCAATCTAGAAAGATGATCCGCAACCACATTTTCACATCCTTTCTTATCTCTAATGTCCAGATCAAACTCTTGCAGCAGCAATACCCATCTAATCAACCTAGGCTTAGCATCAGCCTTCCTCATGAGGTATTTCAAAGCAGTATGGTCAGTGTACACGATTGTCCTAGTGCCTACAATGTAATTCCTAAACTTCTCACAAGCAAACACTACAGCTAGCATCTCCTTCTCAGTAGTTGTGTAATTACATTGTGCCTCATTAAGTGTCTTACTAGCATAGTATACAGGGTGTGTTAACTTGTCAATCTTTTGTCCTAGCATAACCCCTACAGCATAGTCACTTGCATCACATAACATCTCAAATGGGAGATCCCAATTTGGCCCTATTATAATAGGTGCTTTGACTAGTGCTTCCTTAAGGGTTTTCCAGGCTAGGAAACATTCTCTAGAGAAGATGAATGGTTTGTTCAGCTCTAGAAGCTCACATAAAGGCTTGGAGATCTTAGAAAAGTTCTTAATGAACCTTCTATAGAAGCCAGCATGTCCTAAGAAACTTCTAATGGCTTTTACATTCTGAGGTTCTACCAGCTTCTCTATTATTTCAATCTTGGCCCTATCGACCTCTACACCTGCCTTAGACACTCTATGACCTAAGACAATCCCTTCGTCCACCATGAAGTGACACTTCTCCCAATTCAGGACTAGGTTGGTCTCCTCACATCTAGCCAGGACTTGTCCTAAGTTCTCTAGACAGTTTGTGAATGAATCACCAAAGACTGAGAAATCATCCATGAATATCTCTATCATGGACTCATCCAAATCAGAGAAGATTGCCAACATGCACCTTTGGAATGTTGTCGGTGCATTGCATAAGCCAAAAGGCATTCTGCGGAAGGCAAAAGTTCCAAAAGGGCAAGTGAAGGTGGTCTTCTCCTGGTCCTTAGGGTCTATAGTGATCTGGTTATATCCTGAATAACCGTCTAAGAAGCAGTAGTAAGCTCTACCAGCTATCCTATCTAACATTTGGTCAATGAATGGTAGAGGGAAGTGGTCTTTTTTGGTTTCCTTGTTTAATTTCCTATAATCCATACACACTCTCCACCCTGTGATAGTCCTAGTTGGAATCAGTTCATTGTTCTCATTGACTACCACAGTCATCCCCCCCTTCTTAGGTACACATTGTATAGGACTCACCCACTGACTACTAGCTATAGGGAAGATCACACCAGCATCTAACCATTTTATTATTTCCTTTTTAACTACCTCTTTCATAGAGGGGTTCAACCTACGTTGGTGATCTACTCGGGGTGTATGCTCTTCCTCTAGTATTATCTTATGCATGCAGTAGGAAGGGCTAATGCCTCTAATGTCAGCAATAGTCCATGCAATAGCCTTCCTATGTTGTTTAAGTAATAAAATCAGCTCAACCTCATGCTTCTCACTTAATTTAGATGAAATGATTACAGGAAGAGTCTCATTACTTCCTAAATATGCATACTTAAGATGTGTGGGCAGTGGTTTCAATTCTAAGACAGGTGGATGCTCAATGGATGGTTTTAAAGGATTCAAGGATCTATCAGTCAGGTCATTATTCATACAAACAGGCTGTGTCTTATCTACAGGTACATCCATTATCTCAGAAACATTCAAATCAGTTAAATCTAATTCTACATAGTTATTAGCATGCTTAGTCAATAATTGATGCTCCAGCTGTTCTTCCATTAGTGAGTCTACAATGTCCATGCTAGCTGTTACGTCTCCAAAAGTGACCTTTTTAGGACTTAATTATCTTAGAAAGATGTTCACTCTTAGGTGTTTTTGATAGCATTTAGCCTAAACCTATGCTTAAATATGAGAATTAGAAGAAGGTAGCTAAATTAGGACTTATGTACAATAGGAAAGAAAAGGGTTGAAAACCGAAGGAAAAGAATGAAAAACAAGCATTGCGACAGAATTGCGGAAACATTGCTGAAACCGCAATGTTTCAAGTGAAAACCGTAAGTTGACTGATCTTTTTCTGTTAATTTCCGTTATTTCAGGGATTCGTTCTTTCTCCTCCATCCATTCTGAAGTACGACGTTGAAGATTGATGGTTCTCCTTGGCCCGAATGCACCTGCAGACTACTATAAATAGGGGTCTAAGTCGAGGGTTCAAGCATCATCCAAAGGCGTAGAAGTCTTCTCGCAGCTCCATCTTTTCTCCTGTCGTTCTTCTCTGTCTGTTGGTGTGAGAGTCTCAGCTATTGGAATCGACAATCTGAGAGGAAGGAGAGGAGATTCATCTTCTCTCCCGATTGGATTCATCCAAGCAAGGCTATTCTTTCATCCCCTTCAGCCGAGGCACCTGCAACTAGGCGTTCACGCTCGTTTTTATGCTTTCTGTCTTTCATTTTCCATCCCCAATTGTGTTCTGTTGTTGTTTCGTTTCCAGTAGCTAGTTTATTTCATTTCGTTGCTTTCTGTCTTTATGTTATTCAATTTAAGTTTCCTTTTGTTCATTCCAACAATCAAGTAATCAAAGCATAGTTCATTTATTTACAAGGTTCTCATCTCTTGCTGCTACGGTTTTTCCTTGCTGTTTTCAGTTTATTTCTCTTCTAAGCATGTCTCTTTCGTTTCTTATTTCTGTTCTCCCCATATCCATGAGTAACTAAATCACTTAGGGGCATGCTAATGACAATACTATAGGCTAAAAAACGTGAACCAAGCATGTAGGATAGCTCTCGAAGCATTGATTGTATGTAAGCTTCATCCCACGGGCAATTTCGATTGGCCATCCATTTTGTCCAAAGAACTCCTAACCTCTGGAAGGAGTAAGAGTTCAGAGTCATGCACTCATGCTAGCCTTTCAAGGTAGCCAGAAAACGACCTAGGAATAGGCGTTTTCCTAGTACAAACCACATCTTTCTGCTTTAACAAGATGCTTAAGACCTTACTTTGATATGAGTAAACTAAAGAATCTAATGCATGGAATCGGACGATACATGAGATTGAGATAGGTTGATGCATAGAGAGTTGATCTAATGCTTGAGAATCGTATAAAAATGCCTATAGAGGAGTCGTTAGTAGCCCTTAATTCACCATTTTACACACTTTCGCTGTCAGTAACATTGCGGTAGAATTGCTGTTTCCGCAATTCTGCTAAATTACAATTCTGTTTAGCTGTTTTCTTCTTCATTTATTAATCTCGTCTCTTTTCATTTGAGTTTAGCTTTAACTTGCACTTGTTTATGTTGCTACCCTCTACGTATTCAGTAGGAAATATACAATTTAAAACCAATTCTACCCCATCAAATCCACCCTTTCTTTCTTAACTTTACACTTCACGAATAGCTTACAATAAATCTCTGTGGGAAAACGAATGAAAAATACTTACTACTTGCTATAAGATCATGTATGCTTGCATGTTCTGAGTGCTCTTTCTATCTTATTGCTTATTTATTTTAACACATTGAGCACGCAACAAGTTTTTGGCGCCGCTGCCGGGGATTTATTTTAGTGAAAACGAAGTTTGTTAAGTTTGAAACACCAAGTTTATTATCTATTGAAACTGATCTACTTTTCATTTCTTTTGCAGGTACTAGTAGGGTAGTTTATGAGTGAGCCTTCAAGTAGTGATCTAGAGTTCAACCCTGAGCCTGAGAGATTACTTAGAGCTAGAAACAAAGCAAAGAAACGTCTCTTTAAACAACCCTCTATACCCCAAATAATTGCTGAAACCGAAGAAATGGAAGAGATAGTTCCAAATCCGGTACCTGTCACTCGCAATCCCATTGAAATATCGAATGACAAGAATAGTGCCATTCTCTCATACCTAGTACCTATGCCTGGGGAGCTGAACCCCAGCATAATCCGCCCTGAGATCACTGCCAACTCCTTCGAGTTAAAACCAGTGATGTTCCAAATGTTGTCCACTGTGGGAGAATTCTTTGGATTGGAAAATGAGGATCCCCACAACCATCTTAGAAACTTCCTAGGAGTCAGTGATACCTTCATCATCCCTGGAGTTTCCCAAGAAGCCTTGAGGCTATACCTTTTCCCTTACTCATTGAGGGACAAAGCTAAGACGTGGTTAAACTCATTACCCTCTGGATCAGTCCGCAATTGGACAGACTTGGCGGAGAAATTCCTAGTTAAATACTTCCCACCCGATAGGAATTCTACCTTTCGTGATGACATAGTTAAGTTCAAACAAGCTGATAATGAGTCTCTTCACGAAGCTTGGACAAGGTTCAAAGATCTTCTTCTTAAATGTCCACATCATGGCATACCATGGTGTATCCAAATAGAGGTCTTTTTCAAAGGATGCAATCCCAGCACTAGACAAGTCTTAAATTCATCCGCTGGAGGCTCCATGTTGTCCAAGAGTTACAACGAAGCCTATGAGATCTTGGAGAAGATCTCAGCATCTCACTGTAGGTGGTCAGATGATCCAGTTGAGCCAACTAGAGCTCAAGACAAGGATGCTCTAAGTGCAATGAGCAGCCAGATAAATGCCCTGACCAACTTAGTTAAGCAAATGGCTCAAGCCAATCTCCAAACAAGTGTCAACACCGCTACCGCCATGTCAATGGGCACCCAACCAAGTCAAGGTGAGGCACTTATATGTGGATTCTGTGGGGAAGGGCACCTGTATGAATACTGCCCTGGGAATCCAGCCTCAGTCTGCTACGTTGGAAGTCAGCAGCAGCCTAGGAACAACCCCTATTCCAATACTTACAACCCTGGTTGGAGGAACCACCCTAACCTGTCATGGGGTGGCCAACAAAATGCTAACCAAAATCCTAACCAACCAAGACCGAGTGGAACACCTGGTTTCACTCCCCAACATAACCAATCCATGTATCAAAAACCATACAACCAGCCTGTAGGATCTTCTGTAGAAAACTTACTCAAGGAATACATAGCCAAGAATGATGCCACTTTACAGAGCCAGCAAGCTACTCTTAGAAGCCTAGAGAACCAAATAGGCCAGTTAGCCAATGAACTCAAGAGTAGGCCCCAAGGTAGACTCCCAGCTGACACTGAAGTGCCAAGGAGAGATGGTAAAGAACAAGTTCAAGCAATTGAACTTAGAAGTGGGAGACCATTGGTGAGCAGCACCAAGGACACACCAAAGAGAGTAGAGAACACTGAGTCTAGTGCTCCACTGGAGTCTCTGCCAAGCCAAGGTCAACCATCCACAAGCACGTCAGGAGCCAGGCTAGAGCCAATTATTGAGGAGATAGAAGAAATTCCAAGGCCTCCACCTATCCTAAGGCGACCTGAAGTGCCTGCATATGTGCCACCACCTCCATATCCTCGAAGGCTTAAGAAGAAGCAGGAACAGGAAGTGCATTTTAATAAATTCTTAGAAATTCTTAAGCAAGTGCATGTCAACATTCCTTTTGTAGAAGTTTTACAGTCAATGCCTTCCTATGTAAAGTTTTTGAAAGATATTATTACTAACAAAAAAATAATTGGTGAGTTTGAAACAGTAAACCTCACTGAGGAGTGCAGTGCCATACTCCAGAACAAGCTACCCAAGAAGGAGAAGGATCCTGGTTCCTTCACCTTGCCAGTAGAACTAGGAGGCAAGCACGTGGGCAGAGCGCTTTGTGACCTGGGCGCCAGCATAAACCTCATGCCCCTATCACTATTCCGTCAGCTGGGAATAGGAGAAACACGTCCAACCACTGTCACTTTACAACTAGCAGACAGATCCATTGCATACCCTGAAGGTAAAATTGAGGATATTCTAGTGAAAGTTGACAAATTTATTTTTCTTGCAGATTTCATTATCTTGGATTATGAAGCAGACAAGGAGGTCCCCATCCTGTTAGGTAGACCATTTCTTGCCACAGGTAGGGCACTAATAGACGTCCAAAAAGGTGAGCTCACTATGAGGGTTCATGATGAAGAGGTGAAATTTAGTGTGTATAAAGCCTTAAGGTACCCCTCTGACCTTGAATCTTGTGCTAGCATGGACGTTGTAGAGTCATTAATGGGAGAACAATTGGAGCATGAACTATTGACTAAGCATGCTCATGAATATGTAGGATTAGAATTAACTGACTTAAACATAGCTGAGATAATGGACATATCTGTAAATAACCCTCAGCATGTTTGTATGAATATTGACTTGACTGAAAAATCTTTGAATCCATTAAAGCCATCCATTGAGCATCCACCTGTATTAGAATTGAAACCTCTCCCCACTCACCTCAAGTATGCATATCTAGGAAATAATGAGACTTTGCCTGTGATTATTTCTTCTAAATTAAGTGAAAAGCATGAGGTTGAACTGATTTTACTACTTAAGCAACATAAGAAGGCTATTGCATGGACTATTGCTGATATTAGAGGCATTAGCCCTTCTTATTGCATGCATAAGATTATACTAGAGGAAGAGCATACACCTAGAGTAGATCACCAACGTAGGCTGAACCCCTCTATGAAAGAGGTAGTTAAAAAGGAAATAATTAAATGGTTAGATGCTGGTGTGATCTTTCCCATAGCTAGTAGTCAGTGGGTGAGCCCTATACAATGTGTACCTAAGAAGGGGGGGATGACTGTGGTAGTCAATGAGAACAATGAACTGATTCCAACTAGGACTGTCACAGGGTGGAGAGTATGTATGGATTATAGGAAACTAAATAAAGAAACTAAAAAAGACCATTTCCCTCTACCATTTATTGACCAAATGTTAGATAGAATAGCTGGTAGAGCCTACTACTGCTTTTTAGACGGTTATTCAGGTTATAACCAGATCACTATAGACCCTAAGGATCAAGAGAAGACCACCTTCACTTGCCCTTTTGGAACTTTTGCCTTTCGCAGAATGCCTTTTGGCTTATGCAATGCACCGGCGACTTTCCAAAGGTGCATGTTGGCGATCTTCTCTGATTTGGATGAGTCCATGATAGAGATATTCATGGATGACTTTTCAGTCTTTGGGGATTCATTTACAAACTGTCTAGAGAACCTAGGACAAGTCTTGGCTAGGTGTGAGGAGACCAACCTAGTCCTAAATTGGGAAAAGTGCCACTTCATGGTGGATGAAGGGATTGTCTTAGGTCATAGAGTGTCAAGGGCAGGTGTAGAAGTTGACAGGGCAAAAATTGAAATAATAGAAAAATTGGTGGAACCCCAAAATGTCAAGGCCATTAGAAGTTTCTTAGGGCATGCTGGTTTCTATAGAAGGTTCATTAAGGACTTTTCTAAGATCTCCAAGCCTCTATGTGAGCTTCTAGAGCTAAACAAGCCATTCATTTTCTCTAAAGAGTGTGTCCTAGCTTGGAAAACCCTTAAGAAAGCACTAGTCACAGCACCTATTATAGTAGGGCCAGATTGGGATCTCCCATTTGAGATGTTATGTGATGCTAGTGACTATGCTGTAGGGGTTATGTTAGGACAGAAGATTGACAAGTTAACACACCCTGTCTATTATGCTAGTAAGACACTTAATGAGGCACAATGCAACTACACAACCACTGAGAAGGAGATGCTCGCTGTAGTGTTTGCTTGTGAGAAATTCAGGAATTACATTGTAGGCACTAGGACAATAGTATACACTGACCATTCTGCTTTAAAGTACCTTATGAGGAAGGCTGATGCTAAGCCTAGGTTGATTAGGTGGGTACTGCTGCTGCAAGAGTTTGATCTAGACATTAGAGATAAGAAAGGAAGTGAAAATGTGGTTGCGGATCATCTTTCTAGATTGCAGCATAATTGCGAAAAAGTTGCGGAACCCGCAATTTCGGATGCTTTTATTGATGAACATGTCTTTGTATTGACTCATCGTGATAACGATGAGGAACCTTGGTTTGCTGACATTGCTAACTTCCTTGCATCACAGGTACTACCAGGTTTCAAGGGAGGACAAGAGAAGAAGAGGTTCCTTCATGAAGCAAGGAAATTCATATGGGATGACCCCACACTTTACAAAACATGTGCTGACGGCTTGCTAAGGAAGTGTGTTTCAGCTGCTGAGGCGAAGTCTGTGCTGCAGCACTGCCACACAGCTCCTTATGGTGGACACTTTGGTGGCCAAAGAACAGCTGCAAAGGTATTTCAGAGTGGCTACTATTGGCCAACGATCTTCAAGGATGCCCACGACTACGCCCACAGCTGTGATGAATGCCAAAGAACAGGTAACCTCAGTCGCAAGGATGAAATGCCTCTCACCTACATCTTAGAGTTGGAGCTCTTTGATGTGTGGGGCATTGACTTCATGGGACCATTTCCCCCATCCTCAGGTAACCTTTACATATTAGTGGCAGTAGATTATGTATCCAAGTGGGTAGAGGCCATAGCATGTCCCAATAATGATGCCAAAACAGTCATAAAATTCTTGCATAGGCACATTTTTACTAGGTTTGGAACACCTCGTGCTATCATTAGTGATGAGGGGACACATTTCATTAATAAGGCTATGGAGAGAGTGTTGGCTAAGTATAACATTAGACATAGAGTAGCCACTCCTTATCACCCACACTCGAATGGTCAGGCCGAAATTTCAAATAGGGAGATTAAGAACATCCTAGAAAAAGTGGTCAAACCTAATAGAAAGGACTGGTCATTTAAACTCGAGGATGCACTTTGGGCATATAGGACTGCATATAAGACACCCCTAGGTATGTCTCCTTACAGACTTGTATATGGTAAAGCTTGTCATCTTCCATTTGAATTAGAAATCAAGGCATTTTGGGCACTAAAAGAGTTGAATTATTGCGTGACCGATGCAGGAACATTGCGGTCTCTGCAATTACATGAGCTTGATGAGCTTAGACATATGTCTTATGAAAATGCCAAAATGTATAAGGAAAAGACCAAGATTTGGCACGATAGTAGACTTAGGATCAAGGACTTTAAGAAGGGCCAACTTGTTTTATTATTTAACTCACGATTGAAATTATTTCCAGGCAAACTTAAGTCTAGATGGTCAGGTCCGTTTGTAATTACTAATGTGTTTGTTCATGGTGCCATCGAGATAAAGAACCTGCAGCAAGGTGAACCATTCATGGTTAATGGTGCAAGGTTGAAGCACTACTATGAGGAAGGAGATGTGAAGACTCTCTCGGCCTTCCTCTTGACTGAAGCGTGAAATTAAGAACGAGAGAGGATGAGTGATTGCTGTGCTCGTCAACATGAGGCTTATGCCTTAGTTTATTTTTTGCGATTTTCCGGTTATCATTTGTGTATAAGTTTGTATGATTTTAATTGCGAATTTGATGTTGATTTTATTTCTTTTTGTAGGGAATCAATAGAGGGAATCAAAGAGATTAAATCCAGCTTTAAAAATCAAGAAAATATTGGGCCAAATCAAAGATACGGTTGAGCGAAGATTGACATTTAAATGAAAAAAATCTCCAACGGTCACTAGAATTGCGCTGGATTTGCAGGATCCGCAAAAATATAGCCGTTGGGATTTTTCCGTTTTCTTTATATCCGTTGAGACGCGCGTTGATCTATACGATTTCCCAAGTATCTGAACTCCAAGAAAGCTGCGATTCTCTTCATCTGTGATTCTTCTCTCCAAACCTCCACGATTCAACAATGGTGCTCACGAGGGCTGAAAGATCTGCGGCCAAGAAGAAGGCTGACGACGCTGAAACGGCTGCGAGAGACGCACTGCTTGCCTTGGCTGAGGCTGATGCTGCGCGAACTGAACGACTTCCCAAACTTCCGATTCGCAAGAAGAAGTGGAAGGTCGTCACAGAGATACCTGCTGGACCCTCTGAACCAGCGGGCACACCCAAGAAGCGCAAGTGGAGTATGGCTGTGGCCGAGGAAGGAATCAAGAACAAGACTCCCTCTGTGGAGAGTCAAGAACGAGGCCAGCCATCCCACGAGACAGCCGAGCGCAGCCCTTCACCATCTCCACCGGTTCAAAGCCCTGAGCTCTCCTCATCGCCACCAGCGCAGAGCCCTGAGCTGCCGTCATCACCGCAGAGTTCTGCACAGACCCCTACAGCAGCGCAGAGCACCACTCCGTCGTCCACTTCTCCACGGCCTGACCCTGAATTCCCATATGGGGAGTACCAAGAATCAACGCAGGGCAGTGGGGAAGCTGAGGAAGAAGAGGTCTTCTCTCCGTTGAGGGAAGCCAGCCTTGAGAGTCCTGCGCAGAAGGATGACTCTATGGAAGAAACACTGGGGGCTTGCCTTCAGCAGATCACCACCAAGGCAAAGCTGAAGAAGAAGAAGGCTGCCAAGATTATCAGGGCTAAGCGGGCCAAGAAAGCAAAGAAGAAGAAGGCCAAGAGGGCACCTTCGTCAGAGAAAGAGAGCGCTGAGCCGTCGCTCAAGAAGCTCAAGATTGAGGCTGCGGAGTCAGCCAAACCAAAGGACAAAGGGAAGGCCAAGCTTTACCCTGAAGATGAGCCTCAGTCAGTGAGGCATTTCGAATCACAGCTGGGAGGAGTTGTGCAGACCACCCAATCCGGCTTACACAAGCATGGTGTATGACTTCTACGCCAACCTGAGAAATTCTGAAGAGGGGTTGTCTGTGGTCAGGGGAGTAGAAGTGGACTTCTCAGCAAAAGCCATCAACGAAGCCTATGGCCTCAAGGGCCAAAAACATACTGACTATGCGAGGATTGTTGATGAGCCTACTGAGGCAGTCCTAGAAGAGGCCATTCGGACCATAGGCCAGCCTGAAGCATCCTGGACTGTGTCACGCAATGGGAGGCACACTCTCATGAGTGCCAACCTCACAGCTAAGGCGGCTGTATGGTTTTCCTTTGTAAGAAGGAAACTATCCCCAGTGACTCATGAGACCACCATCAACCAGAGCAGATCGCTGCTGGTCTATGCAATCATGCGAGGTCTCACGATCAACGTGGGTGATGTCATGTCAGCTGCCATTGCTGAGTGCGCAAAGAAAGGTAAGGGTCCATTGTTTTTCCCTAATACTATAACTAAACTCTGTTTGCTTGCAGGGGTTCCCATTGAGCGAATGGAGCAGCAGATGGCTTACACAGGCCATTTGGAGCTACCTGTTGGCTTGAGGCTAAAAAGGAAGAGGAACATGGAATTCGAGCTGGATAGGTTGGCTGCTGATCAGTCGCTGTCCATGGCCTGCCTGATGGATATACAGAAAAGGATGGCTCAATGGGCCACTTACGCGCAGGCACGGGACAAGGAAGTTGCTGACCAACTTGGATGCATCTTTCCTGATTTTCCCACGAATCTCCTGAATCCATGGGTGCCTCCACGACCACGACGGCCTGATGAGGATGAAGACATCTGAGTGCTGGTTTGAATTGCACTTAAGGGAGTATTGTTGTTCCCTTAGAAAAATAAAAAAAAACAAAATCTACTTTCTGTTAGACCATGTGAAGTATGCTGTTTTTAGTGAATATTTTGACCTGTTTTAGTTGCTTAGTTTTAAGTTTTTAATTGTTTAGTGTAGTCTGATGTTAGCTGAATAGGTAGGTTAGTTTAGTTTTATTTTTGTAGAGCTTGAGTGACTGGAAAAAGCATGCGTAGGGGCCTTAAACATTGATATATCTGCCCTGACTTGATTGCGAAATAATTGCGGAACCCGCAATTTTTATTACCGAATGCATGTTTTGGACTGTCTGTTTAGCTAGGCTGTGATCTGTTTAAATTCTATCTTTTGCTGCTATCATGACTACCTTATATAGCTTATCTTAAAGCATGCTGGATGAGTGTCATAGGACACCCTTTGATAGTTTAAATTAACCTCTAAAAAGCTCAGCATGCATAGCTGTAAGTCCTTGCCTGTCTGTTTTTTTTCAAGTTTCTGTTGCTGTGATATTTTCTTTTAGAATGTTCTGGCTATGCCTAGGGCTTTTAGATTCTCTTTGTTCTACCTTAGACTAGATGCTTCTAGGACAAGTTTGGGGGTGTGCCACCTCAGACATTCATTGGGGACAATGAGTAGTTGAAGTTTGGGGGAGGCCACCCTAGGCCTAGGAACATTCCTCTCTCCCTTAAAACATAAGCATTCTTCTTCTCCTTTAAAAAAAAAAAAAAAAGCTGAAAATGAAAAAAGAATAAAAGGGGAGTTTCTCTTAGGTTGCTGAGTAATCAGTGTCAAGTGTGTAACCCACAAGTGGCGTTGCATCAAAAGGCAACCAAAGGAGAGGCTCCACCAAAGTAAGAGAGAAAGAAAAAGAAGAAATAGGGAAGAAGAATGTATACCTAGGAGTTGCAACTTTGTGGCTTAGATGTCCTGAATAAAAAGAACTCGGATCCTCAAATTAGCTAAGCACAAAGTTGTAACTTGTAGGGTTGTTTAGGGAGATGAATGTATATCCAATGTAGTGATGCCAGGGTTTAGGTTGTTCTCTAAAAGTACTACTGTCACCGTTAATACTAAGACTGACATGACACTAAGGAATCCTAGACAATTTAAAAATAAAGCTAGAAGCATGTACTGAGTCTGGGGTAAAGCTAGGTAGAATTTGAAACCTTAGGGATAGTGGCATGATATGACAAAAGCAAGTAGATCAGTTGGAGGGAGTTAATGAAAACAGTAGGAGTATTAGGCATGCGAAGTCAGAAGAAGCTAGATAAGAGGATAGTTTTGGACTTAGAAGCGTGTCACAGGACAGCATTGCTATAAATAAGAATATAGGGGAGTTAGTAAGTGGTTAAAGAAGAAGAAACAGCAGCCTAGGAAAGTCCTTAGATTGCTCGAGGACAAGCAAAACCTTAAGTTTGGGGGTGTGTTACGTCTCCAAAAGTGACCTTTTTAGGACTTAATTATCTTAGAAAGATGTTCACTCTTAGGTGTTTTTGATAGCATTTAGCCTAAACCTATGCTTAAATATGAGAATTAGAAGAAGGTAGCTAAATTAGGACTTATGTACAATAGGAAAGAAAAGGGTTGAAAACCGAAGGAAAAGAATGAAAAACAAGCATTGCGACAGAATTGCGGAAACATTGCTGAAACCGCAATGTTTCAAGTGAAAACCGTAAGTTGACTGATCTTTTTCTGTTAATTTCCGTTATTTCAGGGATTCGTTCTTTCTCCTCCATCCATTCTGAAGTACGACGTTGAAGATTGATGGTTCTCTTTGGCCCGAATGCACCTGCAGACTACTATAAATAGGGGTCTAAGTCGAGGGTTCAAGCATCATCCAAAGGCGTAGAAGTCTTCTCGCAGCTCCATCTTTTCTCCTGTCGTTCTTCTGTGTCTGTTGGTGTGAGAGTCTCAGCTATTGGAATCGACAATCTGAGAGGAAGGAGAGGAGATTCATCTTCTCTCCCGATTGGATTCATCCAAGCAAGGCTATTCTTTCATCCCCTTCAGCCGAGGCACCTGCAACTAGGCGTTCACGCTCGTTTTTATGCTTTCTGTCTTTCATTTTCCATCCCCAATTGTGTTCTGTTGTTGTTTCGTTTCCAGTAGCTAGTTTATTTCATTTCGTTGCTTTCTGTCTTTATGTTATTCAATTTAAGTTTCCTTTTGTTCATTCCAACAATCAAGTAATCAAAGCATAGTTCATTTATTTACAAGGTTCTCATCTCTTGCTGCTACGGTTTTTCCTTGCTGTTTTCAGTTTATTTCTCTTCTAAGCATGTCTCTTTCGTTTCTTATTTCTGTTCTCCCCATATCCATGAGTAACTAAATCACTTAGGGGCATGCTAATGACAATACTATAGGCTAAAAAACGTGAACCAAGCATGTAGGATAGCTCTCGAAGCATTGATTGTATGTAAGCTTCATCCCACGGGCAATTTCGATTGGCCATCCATTTTGTCCAAAGAACTCCTAACCTCTGGAAGGAGTAAGAGTTCAGAGTCATGCACTCATGCTAGCCTTTCAAGGTAGCCAGAAAACGACCTAGGAATAGGCGTTTTCCTAGTACAAACCACATCTTTCTGCTTTAACAAGATGCTTAAGACCTTACTTTGATATGAGTAAACTAAAGAATCTAATGCATGGAATCAGACGATACATGAGATTGAGATAGGTTGATGCATAGAGAGTTGATCTAATGCTTGAGAATCGTATAAAAATGCCTATAGAGGAGTCGTTAGTAGCCCTTAATTCACCATTTTACACACTTTCGCTGTCAGTAACATTGCGGTAGAATTGCTGTTTCCGCAATTCTGCTAAATTACAATTCTGTTTAGCTGTTTTCTTCTTCATTTATTATTCTCGTCTCTTTTCATTTGAGTTTAGCTTTAACTTGCACTTGTTTATGTTGCTACCCTCTACGTATTCAGTAGGAAATAGACAATTTAAAACCAATTCTACCCCATCAAATCCACCCTTTCTTTCTTAACTTTACACTTCACGAATAGCTTACAATAAATCTCTGTGGGAAAACGAATGAAAAATACTTACTACTTGCTATAAGATCATGTATGCTTGCATGTTCTGAGTTCTCTTTCTATCTTATTGCTTATTTATTTTAACACATTGAGCACGCAACACTAGCACAAGATTCAGAGTCAGAGGGGTACCTTAAGGCTTTATAAACGCTAAATTTAACCTCCTCATCGTGAACCCTCATGGTGAGCTCACCTTTCTGGACATCTATCAGGGCCCTACCTGTGGCTAGAAAAGGTCTGCCTAATAGGATGGGGACCTCCTTGTCTGCTTCATAATCCAGGATAATGAAATCTGCAAGGAAAATAAACTTGTCAACCTTTACAAGAATATCCTCAATCTTACCCTCAGGGTAGGCTATGGATCTGTCTGCAAGTTGTAAAGTGACAGTGGTTGGACGTGCTTCTCCTATTCCTAGCTGGCGGAATAGTGATAGGGGCATGAGGTTTATGCTGGCTCCCAGGTCACAAAGAGCTCTGCCCACGTGCTTGCCTCCTAGCTCTACAGGTAAGGTGAAGGAACCAGGATCCTTCTCCTTCTTGGGTAGCTTGTTCTGGAGTATGGCACTGCACTCCTCAGTGAGATTTACTGTTTCAAACTCACCAATTATTCTCTTGTTAGTGATAATATCCTTCAAAAACTTTACATAAGAGGGCATAGACTGTAAAACTTCTACAAAAGGAATATTAACATGCACTTGCTTAAGAATTTCTAAGAATTTATTAAAGTGCACTTCTTGTTCTTGTTTTTTCTTTAGCCTTCGAGGAAATGGAGGTGGTGGCACATATGCAGGCACTTCAGGTCGCCTCAGGATAGGTGGAGGCCTTGGAATTTCTTCTATCTCTTCTATGATTGGCTCCAGCCTTGCTCCTGATGTGCTTGGTGATGGTTGACCTTGGTTTGGCAGAGACTCCAGTGGAGCACTAGACTCATTGTTCTCTACTCTCTTTGGGGCTTCCTTCGTGGTGCTCACCAATGGTCTCCCACTTCTAAGTTCAATTGCTTGAACTTGCTCTTTTCCATCTCTCCTTGGCATCTCAGTGTCAGCAGGTAGTCTACCTTGGGGCCTATTCTTGAGTTCATTGGCTAGTTGCCCTATCTGGTTCTCTAGGCTCCTAAGAGTAGTTTGCTGACTCTGCAGAGTGGCATCATTCTTGGCTATGTATTCCTTGAGTAGATTTTCTACAGAAGACCCTACTGGTTGGTTGTATGGTTTCTGATACATGGATTGGTTATGTTGGGGAGTGAAACCAGGTGTTCCACTCGGTCTTGGTTGGTTAGGAGCTTGGTTAGCATTTTGTTGGCCACCCCATGACAGGTTTGGGTGGTTCCTCCAACCAGGGTTGTAAGTATTGGAATAGGGGTTATTCCTAGGCTGCTGTTGGCTTCCAAGATAGCAGACTGAGGCTGGATTCCCAGGGCAGTATTCATACAGGTGCCCTTCCCCACAGAATCCACAGATAAGTGTCTCACCTTGACTTGGTTGGGTGCCCATTGACATGGCTGTGGCGGTGTTGACACTTGTTTGGAGATTGGCTTGACCCATTTGTTTAACTAGGTTGGTCAGGCCGCTTATTTGGCTACTCATAGTATTGAGTGCGTCATTATCTTGAGCTCTACTTGGCTCTATTGGATCATCCGACCACCTACAGTGAGATGCTGAGATCTTCTCCAAGATCTCATAGGCTTCATTATAACTCTTGGACAACATGGAACCTCCAGCAGATGAATTTAGAACTTGTCTGGTGCTGGGGTTGCATCCTTTGAAAAAGACCTCTATTTGGATACACCATGGGATGCCATGGTGCGGACATTTAAGAAGAAGGTCCTTGAACCTTGTCCAAGCTTCGTGAAGAGACTCATTCTCAGCTTGTTTGAACTTAACTATGTCATCACGAAAGGTAGAATTCCTATCAGGTGGAAAGTATTTCACTAGGAATTTCTCCGCCAAGTCTGTCCAATTGAGGACTGATCCAGAGGGTAATGAGTTTAACCACGTCTTTGCTTTGTCCCTTAATGAGTAAGGGAAGAGGTAGAGCCTCAAGGCTTCTTGGGAAACTCCAGGGATGATGAATGTATCACTGACTCCTAGGAAGTTTCTAAGATGGTTGTGGGGATCCTCATTTTCCACTCCAAAGAATTGTCCCACAGTGGACAACATTTGGAACATTACTGGCTTTAACTCAAATGAGTTGGCAGTAATTTCAGGGCGGATGATGCTTGGGTTTAGCTCCCCAGGCATGGGAACTAAGTATGAGAGAATGGCACTATTCTTATCATTCGCTATTTCGATGGGATTGCGAGTGATAGGTACCGGATTTGGAACTAATCTATCCATTTCTTCTTGAGAGGATTGCGGAGACTCTGCGGTTTTAGCAATTATTTGAGGTAAAGGGGGTTGGTTAAAGAGACGTTTCTTGGCTCTATTTCTAGCCCTAAGTAATCTCTCAGGCTCAGGGTTGAACTCTAGATCACTACTTGAAGGCTCATTCATAAACTAACCCAAATAGTACCTGAAAAAGAAATGAAAATAGATCAGCTTCAATAGATATTAAGAGTTGGTTTTCTAACTTAACAGACTTCGTTTTCACTAAACTAAATCCCCGGCAGCGGCGCCAAAAACTTGTTGCGTGCTCAATGTGTAAAATAAATAAGCAATAAGAGAGAGAGAGCACTCAGAACATGCAAGCATACATGATCTTATAGCAAGTAGTAAGTATTTTTTCATTCGTTTTCCCACAGAGATTTATTATTAGCTACTCGTGAAGTGTATTGTTAAGTAAGAATGGGTGGATTTGAAGGGGTAGATTTGGTTTTAAAATTCCTATTTACTGCTGAATCAATAAAGGATAGCAACATGAACAAGTGCAAGTCAATGATAAACTCAAATGAAAAGAGAAGAGAATAATAAACGAAGAGGAAAATAGCTAAACAGAATTTTTAACTTAGCAGAATTGCGAGAACAGCAATTCTACCGCAATGTTACTAACAGCGAAAGTGTGTAAAATGGAGAGACAAGGGCTACTAACGACTCCTCTATAGGCATTTTCATACGATTCTCAAGCATTGGATCAACTCACTATGCATCAAACTAACTCATTCTCATGCATCTTCCGATTTCATGCATTAGATTCTTTAGTTTACTCATGTCCAAGTAAGGTCTTAAGCATCTTGTTAAAGCAGAAAAATATGGTTTGTACTAGGAAAACGCCTATTCCTAGGTCGTTTTCTGGCTACCTTGAAAGGCTAGCATGATTGTATGACTCTGAACTCTTACTCCTTCTAGAGGTTAGGAGTTCTTTGGACAAAATGGATGGCCAATCGAACTTGCCCGTGGGATGAAGCTTACATACAATCAATGCTTCGAGAGCTATCCTACATGTTTGGTTCACGTTTTTTAGCCTATAGTATTGTCATTAGCATGCCCCTATGTGACTTAGTTACTCATGGATATAGAGAGAACAAAAATATTAGATAAAGTAGGCATGCTCAGAAGAAGAATAAACTTAAAACAGCAAGGAAAAACAGTAAACAGCAAAGACAAGAAACTGTGAAATAATGAATTGTGCTTTGATTAATCAATTGTTTGAATGAACAAAGGGAATACTTAAAGTGAATAACTTGAAGACAGAAAGCAACGAAATGAAGTGAACTAACTAATAGAAAAGAAACAACAACTAAACAATGTTGGAAATGAGAAGTAAAAGACAGAAAGCAATAAGTAAGCTCGAACGCCTCGTCGCAAACGCCTCGGCTGAAAGGAGAGAAAGATGAGCTTTGCTTGGATGAATCCAATCGGGAAAGAAGATGAATCTTCTCTCCTTCCTATCAGATTGTCGATTCCAACAGCTAAGCTTTCCAACCCAACAGACGGAAGAGAAAAACAGGAGAAAAGATGGAGCTGCGAAGAGACTTCTACGCTTTCGGATGATGATCAAACCCTCTACTTTGACCCCCTTTTATAGTAATCTGCAGGTGCGTTTGGGCCAAGGAGAACCATCCATCCTCAACGTCGTACTTCAAAATGGATGGAGGAGAAAGAACGAATCCCTGAAATAATGGAAAATAACAGAAAAAGATCAGTCAACTTACGGATTTCACTTGAAACATTGCGGTTTTAGCAATGTTTCCGCAATGCTTGCCGCAATGCTCATTTTTCCTTCTTTTAACTTCGTTTTTCATTCCTTTTCTTTCCTTTTGCACACAAGTCCTAATTTAGCTACCTTCTTCTAATTCTCATATATAAGCATAGGTTTAAGCTAAATCCTATCAAAAACACCTAAGAGTGTACATCTTTCTAAGATAAATAAGTCCTAAAAAGGTCAATTTTGGAGACGTAACACTAGCCTTCGAGCTAGGTTGCGAATTCTCTTTTGAAACTTAGAATATAATTTTGTATTAGCTCTTAAAGCTTGTTTTATGTTGAATAAATTATTCATGGGATGTTGTTGGTGAATTATGAATGATGATGTTAGATTGTTGTGAACGATGTCATGAACAAGCTATGTTTTATTGTGATGAGCTTTATGTTATGGTTATGCATGAATTTCGAATATAAAGTGTGAATATAGCTGAGATGAAGTGTTTATGAATGAGATGCATGCTAAAATTGTTGGGTTTTATGTCCTAAAACTTGTAGTTTGTAAACAGTTATGTTTGTAAGTATTCTATTTAGGAATAAAGAGTTATTGAGTTTTATTCAGTAAAAGCCTTTACTGAAATAAAGTGAAACGTGTTTGCATTAACCTATACCAATAACCAACACCCATGGCGAAGTATGAGTACTTAAGCTTCATGTATGACATGATTGTGGATCAGGCTCAAGTAGACAGTCAAAACGGTTTATAGTATATGGATAAGGTTGGGTACCTTATCCTGGTAACACTATTGGATGCGGCTCGCTTTGTATAGTACAAAACGATGTGATTTGAATCGTTTCACATGGAGATGTGCAAGCGAGAGCGTCCTATGCAATGAGATTGCATAAGACGGAACCGCAAAATCAAGTCGCTCTCTCTTTATAACACCGTTTACTGAAGAGTCCGACTTTTTCATATGATGGCCTAGGTAACTTGATCTTAATCCTGAGCTCGCTATGAACTCCTATTTATTCGAGAGTATCCTTTGACTTGCAAGGGTGATAGTGGCTTATTAGCGCCGACTCAATATGCCTATCACCTTGGGGATAAACTCGAATAGGTGGTTGGGGACATAGTACAACAAGATAGAATTCACTCCTAACCCGCTTTCAGGGTTAGTAGATAGGTTGTTCCCTTAATAGCTGACTCCAGGGCTTGAACAATGGGCGTCCACCCTCTCCTGATCAGAGAGGGATCTGATCTGCTGGTTGGACCACAGATAAATTGTTCATTAGAGGTGTCAGTGGTACTTAAGGAACAAGAAGTAATGCAGGGGTTAAACGGTATAAATGATCTTACTGTGATTACGAACGACCTGTGAAGGATCGACTTACCAGTGATGGTTATATCAAGAGGACATAATATATCTACAGTGAGGAGAGTGCAACCCTTGGACTATAGTGGAGTCTCCGAGGGTTAACGAATGTTGATTAGTTCGGTTAAAAGAGTTTTGACCGGATAATCTCGTATCATTGGAGCTCATGATCTGTAGGTCCTTTAGGTTCTCCTGGTTAGCTCGGACAAAGCGGTATAGCAGTGTTATAGGGTTGAATTTGGAGAAATCCGAATTCAGGTCTGTTGATCGAGGTTGGACGTATTTAAATGTGATTTAAATATGTAACTGGAGGAAAATATGAATAGAGATTCATATGCGAAAAGGTGGTTTTCAGAAAACCTAGGTTAGTTTTATTATTTAACTAATTTTTTATATTAAATTAAATAATTGTTTTAATTAATTATAATTAATTATAATTATTTATTATTTTAATAATAAATAAAAGTTAATGGGTTCTCACCTAGGAGCTAATTAACCCACTTATGCCAAAAGATAAGAATGAAGGGTTCTTCTTCATTTTTTTGGCTGATGAATGAGAAAAGTTTTCTCTCTCCTCTTTGCTTTCTCTGATGTTTTTCCTTCAATGGTTGAAGAGAAAAAGCTTGAAGATTTAAAGTTATGGTGCAAGAGTTGTTGAGGGATTCTTGTGAATAATAGAAAAAGGTATGAAGAGTTCATTATTTTTCCCTCATCTTGAACTTCAATTAGTTGAAGATTCATGAGAATTGGAAAGGTGAAGTTTGAAGTTTGCTGAAGTGTTCTTCAAACTCAAACAAGTCTTCATCTTTCATTCTCACCACCATCTTCATCTTCTTCCTCCAAAATTTCCTCTCAACAAACCCCTTAGCTCAAGGAGTCCCACAACTCCGCTACTAAGCCCGAGAATAGCTGGGACTCCTCTAAGGGTGGTCCTCGACGTGCTGCGTTCATGATCAGACTGAGCTTCAGAGGATTTTGCAGAGGAGGTTGCCACGGAGACGAGAAGACAAACAGAAAAAAAGGGTAAGTTTTTCTTCTGTTTTGAGCTCTCTAGTAAATTTACCGGTGGAACTTACTGGTCAGTAAACCGGTGAAGTTTACCGGTGTGAAATTTATCGGTTGCTCAAGCCAACGTATTCTTCACGTTTTGGCGAGGAAATCAACCGAGGATTTACCAGTCGAGCTTACCGGTGGATTCTTTACCGATGTCCCCGACCGGTATGTGTTACAGTCTACCGGTTTACCGGTGTAAACATGAGATGTTTACTCGATCGGTTTATCGGTCTAAGCCTTACCGGTATCGATTTACCGGTCATGGCTTATCGGTTCATCGTTTTACCAGTGTAAGCTTTCGAAGCTTACCGGTATCGATTTACCGGTCCAAGCTTACCGGTGGAAGCTTGTGTAAGCTTACCGGTCTGGTTTACAGATGGTAGCTTGTGAAGCTTACCGATATCGGTTTACAGTGGTAAGTTTACCGGTCGGTATTTATCGGTGTGATTGTTACCGATGCCGGTTTACCGGTGTGATTGTTACCGATGCCAGTTTACCAGTGTTGGTTTAGTCACGCATTTTACCGGTCGAAATCTTCGGTAAAAGTTACCGGTTGATTTCTACCCGTAATTTACCGGTCGAAGTCTTCGGTAAGTGTTTACCAGTGGACATTTACCGGTTGGGATTTATCGGTTGAAGTCCTCGGTCAACATTACCAGTTTACTTTTACCGGTTGGGGAAAGAGGCAAAACTTCAGTTTTTAGAAAGCTGTTTGTTTGCTTCTTCTTTGTTGCTTATTGATTGCTGAAGATCCTCAGCCAGTTTAGGCTTCTTTCCGCTGCGCCTCTGGTTGTTTAGGAATTTAGTTCCATAAAAAATATGACGATTAATGCACGAGAGAAAATTACTCCATGTTGCATCATTTGTGTGTGACTGTTACCTCTCCAAAAGTACATTATTTAGGGCTATATTTACCTTTAAATCATGTACATTCTTAAGTGTTTATGTTAGAAGTTAGCTTAATGTGTGCCTAAATGCGAGAATTTGAGAAATGATGCTAAAATAGGACTTATTTGGAAAAGGAACGAAAAATGATGTAAAATGATGTAAAACAAGCTAAAATGTACATTGCAGGAAACATTGCGGAAACATTGCTGAAACCGCAATGAAACATTGCGGCCCTCGCAAGGAAACCGCAAGGAAATAGTCTTCTGCTGAACTTTTCCAGCCATCAGTCGTCCTTGTTGCGATCTTCCAGCCGCCTAAGCTTTCCACTGCTGCCACGTGGAGGATTGTTGTTCAGAATGGATGGAAATCCGCGGCTGAAGGTACCTGCAGAGGCTATAAAAAGAGACGGATGATGAAGGAGAAAAACAGCTCAAAAGCGTGGAGTTCTCGGTTGCAAAGCGATCTGCAGACGCATTTCTTTCTCCCGTTTGTTGGAACGAAGAAATCAGCCCTTGGCGTCGATAATTCGAAAGGAAGAAGAGAAAATCCTTCTTCTCTTCTGATTGAATTCATCCCCAAGAACAACTAATCTTCTCTTTCATCCGAGGCATTTGCGACGAGAAGATCCGTGCACTTTTACAAGCTTTCTCTACTGTTTTCTCTCTATTGTTTCCATTTGCAACATTGATCTGGATCGTTACTTCTACATCCCTTATTCTTTACTGCTTTCGAACCTTTGCACGTCTTTTTATGAAGTATTTGTATTCGGTTTTTAAAGAGTAATCAATTAAGTTTCTTGAGTTCTTCATTTTGTTATCTCTTATCCATTTGTGTTTACTAAGTCATTTAAATCATGATCAATCAATCCATCTCTTTTACCTTGGAAACCATGCGTAACTAATCTAAGAGGGGTCTGCTAAAGATGAATTTGTAAGCTAGAAATACGAGAATTCAGCATGTAGGATAGTATGATTGCATTGAATGTATGTAAGCTTCATCCCACGGGCAATTTCGACCGGCCATCCATTTTGTCTAAAGAATTGCTAACCTCCGGAAGGAGTAAGAGTTCAGAGTCATCCATTCATGCTAGCCTTTCATGGTAACCAGAAAACGACCTAGGAATAGGCGTTCTCCTAGCACGTTCATTAGCTTGCTTGTATAAATAGGTGTTTATGTCTTACTTGGATATGAGTGAACTAAAGATCTAATGCATGTAATCGAGAGATGCATGAGACTAAGCTAAGACGATGCATGATATGTTAATCTACTGCTGAATGATCGTAGTTAAGTGCCTATAGAAGAATCTTAAGTTGACTTTGCTGCTTTAATTTACATTAAAAACGTTGCTAATTTATTGCTAAATTATTGCGAGAACCGCAATAAAACATTTCTGCTTTTTGCCTTAGTCTTTTTATTAGCTTTTTACCTTTGCGATTTTATTGCTAAATAATTGCGAGACCCGCAATTATTCTTCTTCACATCATAGCTTTATCTCTTACTTGTTTGGTTTTTACACTTGCTTTCTTCTTGCCTTCTTTATTATTTTGGTACATCAACCCCAAATCTACCCAATTTAAGTGACCTTATCTAATTTAGCACCTCAACTCGTTAGTAACTAAACTCAATCTCCGTGGGAAAACGAATTAAAAAATACTTATCACTTGCTGCAGACCATGTATGCTTGCATGATCTGAGTGCTCTTCGCATTACATTTTATTTACACACTGAGCACGCAACAAGTTTTTGGCGCCGCTGTCGGGGATTTTGTTTAGTAAACACGATTTGTGTTATTTTAGAAAAACTTAATTTAGTGGAGCTAATCTTTTGCCTTTATTCTACAAGTACCAACAAGTTGGTTTATGAATGAGTTTCCCAATCTCAACTTAGAATTTGATCTTGAACCCGAAAGGACTTTAAGGGCCAGAAACAAAATTAAGAAACGCCTTTTTAAACAGCCAAAACAACCTGTAATTCAGCACATTGCGGACCACGCAGAGTCATCGCAATCACAACAAGCTGAAATGGATAGAGTAGAAGGAGCACCAAACCGAGCACTTATCATTCGCAACCCCATTGAAATTGCGAATGATAAGGATAGTGCTATTCTATCATACCTTGTACCAATGCCCGAGGAGCTTAATCCGAGCATCATACGCCCTGAGATTACAGCTCACTCATTCAAATTAAAACCCGTCATGTTCCAAATGATGTCCACAGTTGGACAATTCTTTGGAGTGGAGAACGAAGATCCCCACAACCACTTGAGAAATTTCCTGGGAGTAAGTGACACCTTTGTCATCCCAAGAGTGTCTCAAGAAGCCTTAAGACTTTACCTTTTCCCATACTCATTAAGAGATAAGGCCAAGACGTGGCTAAATTCCTTCCCCTCTGGTTCAATTGTCAATTGGACAGATCTTGCTGAAAAAGTTCCTAGTAAAATACTTCCCTCCAGATAGGAACTCTACCTTTCGTGATGATATAATCAAGTTCAAACAAGCCGAAAACGAATCATTACATGAGGCTTGAACTAGATTTAAAGATCTGTTACTCAAATGTCCACACCATGGTATTCCATGGTGTATTCAAATTGAAGTGTTCTTCAAAGGATGCAACCCCAACACGAGGCAAGTGTTGAATTCCTCAGCTGGAGGTTCCATGCTATCCAAGAGCTACAATGAAGCCTATGAGATTTTGGAGAAAATCTCAACATCACATTGTAGATGGTCAGACGATCCTATAGAGCCAAACAAAAGGAAGGCTCAAGACATGGATGCACTTAGTGCAATGAGCAGCCAAATCAATGCCCTGACCAACCTAGTAAAACAAATGGCTCAAACCAATATTCAACAAAGTGTCAACACCGCAGCAGCTGTTTCAACAAGCGCAGCAACCAACCAAGGTGAGGCACTAGTCTGTGGATTCTGTGGGGAAGGGCATATGTATGAGTTTTGCCCTGGGAATCCATCATCGGTGTGTTATGTTGGAAGTCAACAACAACCAAGGAACAACCCCTACTCAAACACTTATAACCCTGGTTGGAGAAACCACCCAAATCTTTCGTGGGGTGGACAACAAAACACCAACCAAATGCAAAATCAACCAAGACCGAGTGGAACATCTGGTTTCACTCAACAAACTAGTCAACCCCCATATCAAGAACAATACAACCAACCAATGGGACCATCAGTGGAGAACTTGCTGAAGAAGTACATCGCAAAGAATGATGCAACTCTGCAGAGCCAGCAAGCAACACTGAGAAGCTTAGAGAACCAAATAGGGCAGTTGGCAAACGAGCTGAAAAATAGGCCCCAAGGCAGATTGTCTGCAGACACTGAAACACCAAGAAGGGATGGTAAGGAACAAGTTCAAGCAATTGAACTTCGAAGTGGAAGACCATTGGTGATCAACAACAGAGAAACACCAAAGCGAGTAGAGAATGAAGAGTCTAGTGCTCCACTGGATTCTCTGCCCAATCTTGATCAAATACAAACCAACACAACAAGGGTGAGGCTGGAACCTATCATCGAGGAACCAGAAGAAATTCCTAGACCTCCCCCTATCATTAGGCAACCTGACTTGCCTACATATGTGCCACCACCTTCATTCCCTAGACGACTCAAGAAGAAACAAGAGCAGGAAGCTCATTTCCATAAGTTCTTGGAAATCTTGAAACAAGTGCATGTTAATATTCCATTCGTGGAAGTGTTGCAATCTATGTCATCTTATGTAAAATTCTTAAAAGACGTTATTACTAATAAAAAAGCTATTGGTGAGTTTGAAACAGTCAATCTCACTGAGGAGTGCAGTGCCATACTCCAAAATAAACTACCAAAGAAGGAGAAGGATCCTGGTTCCTTCACCTTACCAGTAGAATTAGGAGGCAAGCACGTGGGCAGAGCCTTGTGTGATCTGGGAGCCAGCATCAATCTCATGCCCTTGTCACTATTCCAACAACTTGGGATAGGAGAAGCACGACCAACAACTGTCACCTTGCAACTTGCAGACAGATCCATCGCATACCCTGGGGGTAAGATTGAGGATATACTTGTCAAGGTTGACAAATTTATTTTTCTTGCAGACTTTATAATCTTGGACTACGAGGCAGATAAAGAGGTACCAATCCTATTGGGCAGACCGTTCTTAGCCACAGGTAGGGCTCTAATTGATGTCCAGAAAGGTGAGCTCACCATGAGAGTTCATGATGAAGAGGTTAAGTTCAGTGTGTTTAAAGCTTTAAGGTACCTGTTGCGTGCTCAATGTGTTGAAATAATTAGGCAATAAAAGAGATAGAGCACTCAGAACATGCAAGCATACATGATCTTATAGCAAGTAGTAAGTATATTTCATTCGTTTTCCCACAGAGATTTATTTTTGGCTATTCGCGAAGTGTTTTGTTAAGAAAGAAGGGGTGGATTTGATGGGGTAAAATTGGTTTTTAATTAACTAATTTTTGCTGAATGTGTAAAGGGTAGTAACATAAACAAGAACAAGTTAAAGCTAAGCTCAAATGGAAAAGAGACGAGATTAATAAATGAAGGTAAAGACAGCTAAACAGAATGGAAACTTAGACGGAATTGCGGAGACCGCAATTCTACCGCAATTATAATAACAGCGAAAGTGGGTAAATGAGTGATTTAAGGGCTACTAATGACTATCCTATAGACATTTTTATACGATTCTCAAGCACTGGATCTACTCTCTATGCATCAAACTATCTCAATCTCATGTATCGTCCGATTCCATGCATTAGATTCTTTAGTTTACTCAACTCAAAGTAAGGTCTTAAGCATCTTGTTAAGGCAGAAAGATATGGTTTGTACTAGGGAAACGCCTATTCCTAGGCCGTTTCCTGGTTACCTTGAAAGGCTAGCATGATAATATGACTCTGAACTCTTACTCCTTCCAGAGGTTAGGAGTTCTTTGGACAAAATGGATGGCCAATCGAAATTGCCCGTGGAATGAAGCTTACATACAACCAATGCTTCGAGAGCTATCCTACATGCTTGATTCACGTTTTTTAGCCTATAGCGTTGCCATTAGCATGCCCCTAAGTGACTTAGTTACTCATGGATATAAGGAAAACAACACTAAAGGATAAAATAGACATGCTTAGAAGGGAAATGTGCTTAAAACAGCAAGTGAAAGCAGTAGAATGCAAAGGTGAGAGACTGTGAAATACTGAACTTTGCGTTTGATTAATTGATTGTTTGAATGAACATAAAAGATATTTAAAGTAAAGAACAGAAAGACAGAACACAACGAAATGAACTAAACTAGCCACAAGAACAGAAACAACACAAGACAGAATTGGAAAATGGAAATGAAGAACAAAAAGCAGTAAAACAGCTCGAATGACTCGTTGCAGCCGCTTCGAATGAAGGATGAGAAAGGTCAGCCTTGCTTGGATGAATCCAATCGGGAGAGAAGAAGAATCTCCTCTCCTTCCTATCAGATTATCGATTCCAACAGCTGAGCTTCGCAAACCAGCAGACGGCAAAGGAAAACAGGAGAAAAGATGGACTGCGAGAAGACTTCTACGCTTTCGGATGATGCTTGAACCCTCGACTTTGACCCCTATTTATAGTAATCTGCAGGTGCATTTGGGCCAAGGAGAACCATCAATCTTCAACGTCGTACTTCAGAATGGATGGAGGAGAAAGAACGAATCCCTGAAATAAAGGAAATTAACAGAAAAAGATCAGTCAACTTACGGTTTTCACTTGAAACATTGCGAGAACCGCAATGTTTCCGCAATGCTTTCGCAATGCTTGTTTTTCATTCTTTTCCTTCGGTTTTCAACCCTTTTCTTTCCTATTGTGCATAAGTCCTAATTTAGCTACCTTCTTCTAATTCTCATATTTAAGCATAGGTTTAGGCTAAAAGCTATCAAAAACACCTAAGAGTGAACATCTTTCTAAGCTAATTAAGCCCTCAAGAGGTCACTTTTGGAGACGTAACACACCCCCAAACTTAAGGTTTTGCTTGTCCTCAAGCAATCTAAGGACTTTCCTAGGCTGTTGTTTCTTCTTCTTTAACTACTTACTAACTCCCCTATATCCCTATCTTTAGCACTGCTGTCCTGTGACACACTTCTAAGCTTAAAACTACCCTCTCATCTAGCTTCTTCTGACTTTGCCTGCCTAACACTCCTTCTGCTTTCATTAACTTCCTACAACTGATCTATTTACTTTTGTCATATCATGCCACTATCCCTAAGGTTTCAAATTCTGCCTAGCTTTACCTCAGACTCAGTACATGCTTCTAGCTTGATTTTTAATGTGTCTAGGATTCCTTAGAGTCATGTCAGTCTTAGTATTAACGGTGACAGTAGTACTTTTAGAGAACAACCTAAACCCTGGCATCACTACATTGGATATACACTCATCTCCCTAAACAACCCTACAAGTTACAACTTTGTGCTTAGCTAATTGAGGATCAGAGTTCTTTTTAAATAGGACATCTAAGCCACAAAGTTATAACTCCTAGGTATACATTCTTCTTCCCTATTCTTTTCCTTTTTCTTACTTAGGTGGAGCCTCTCCTTTGGTTGCCTTTTGATGCAATGCCACTTGTGGGTCACACACTTGGCACTGATTACTTAGCAACCTAAGAGAGACCCTCCTCTTTATTCTATTTTTCATTTTTTTTTTTTCAGTTCATCATTTTTTGCAAAGGAGAAGAAGAATGCTTATGTTTCTAAGGGAGAGAGGAATGTTCCTAGGCCTAGGGTGGCCTCCCCCAAACTTCAACTACTCATTGTCCTCAATGAGTGTCTGAGGTGGCACACCCCCAAACTATCCTAGAAGCATCTAGTCTAAGGTAAAACAAAGAGAAACTAAAGCCCTAGGCATAGACAAAACATTCGAACAGCAAATATCACAGCAGCAGTAAGTTTAAAAAAAACAGACGGATAAGGGCTTAAAGCTGCGCCTGCTGAGCTTTTTAGAGGTTGATTTAAACTATCAAAGGGTGTCCTATGACACTCATCCAGCATGCATTTAGATAAGCTATATAAGATAGTCATTATAGCAGCAAAAGATGGAATTTAAACAGATCACAGCCTAGCTAAACAGACAGTCCAAAACATGCTTTCAGTAATAAAAATTGCGGGGACCGCAATTATTTCGCAATCAAATCAGGGCAGATATAACAGTGATTAAGGCCCCTAAGCATGCTCTTTCCAGTCATTCAAGCTCTTCTAAAAATAAAACAAAACTAACCTACCTAGTCTCCTATCATCAGACTATACTAAGCAAAATTAAAAATATGAAACTAACCATCTAAAACAGATCAAAAGTGTACTAAAAACAGCATAATTCACATAGTCTATCAGAAAGCAGAAATTTGTTTTTTTTTTCCTAAGGGAACAGCAATACTCCCTTCAGTGCAATTCAAACCAGCACTCAAATGTCTTCGTCCTCATCAGGTTGTCGTGGTCGTGGAGGCACCCATGGAGTCAGGAGATTTGTGGGGAAGTCAGGGAAGATGCACCCAAGTTGGTCTGCAACTTCCTTGTCCCTTGCCTGCGCGTAAGTGGCCCATTGAGCCATCCTCCTTTGCATATCCATCAGGCACGCCATGGATAGTGACTGATCAGCAGCCAGCCTATCCAGTTCAAACTCCATATTCCCCTTCCTCTTCAGCCTCAAGCTAGCAGGCAGCTCCAAGTGGCCTGTGTAAGCCATCTGCTGCTCCAGTCGCTCAGTGGGGACTCCTGCAAGCAAACATAGTTTGGTTATGGTGTTAGGGAAAAACAGTGGTCCCTTACCCTTCTTGGCGCACTCAGCAATGGCAGCTGACATGATTTCACCCACGTTGACCGTGAGACCTCGCATAATGGCATAGACCAGCAGCGATCTGCTCTGGTTGATGGTCGTCTCATGGGTCACAGGGGACAGCTTTCTCCGTACAAAGGCAAACCATACAGCTGCCTTTGCTGTCAGGTTGGCACTCATGAGGGTGTGCCTCCCATTGCGTGATACAGTCCACGCTGCTTCAGGCTGGCCAATGGTCCGAATGGCCTCCTCCAGGACTGCCTCAGTAGGCTCATCAACTATCCTTGCATAGTCGGTATGTCTTTGACCCTTGAGGCCATAGGCTTCGTTGATGGCCTTTCCTGAGTAGTCCACTTCTACTCCCCTCACCACAGACAGCCCCTCTTCAGAGTTTTGCAGGTTAGCGTAGAAGTCATATACCATAGCTGTGTAAGCCGGATTGGGTGGCCTACACAACTCCTCCCAGCTGTGATTTATAATTCCTGCGCGCAAGAACTGCGGCAGGTCAGCAGGTCTGTCGAGGAAGCCCTTCTCGTGCAGCAGCTCCCTTTTTCTCAACTCAATGCCTCTGGACTCAGCGTCAGAGGACACGTACCTCACAGACTGAGGCTCATCTTCAGGGTAAAGCTTGGCTTTCCCTTTGTCTGCTGGCTTGGACGATTCTGCAGCCTCAACCTTGAGTCTTTTGAGCGAAGGCTCAGTGCTCTCCTTGTCTGATGATGGCACCCTCTTGGCCTTCTTCTTTTTCAGCTTCTTGGATCGTTTGGCCTTGAGAATCTTGGCCTTCTTCTTCTTTTTGAGCTTTGCCTCGATGGTGATCTGCTGAAGGCACGCCTGTTGCGTGCTCAATGTGTAAAGATAAATATGCAAAAGGGTAGAGAGAGCACTTAGAACATGCAAGCATACATGGTCTTACAGCAAGTAGTGAGTATATTTAATTCGTTTTTTCCACAGAGACTTGTTTTTAGCTATTCGCGAAGTGTGAATGTTAAGAAAGATGGGATGAATTTGATGGGTTAAAATTGGTTTTTAATTAACTACTTTTTGCTGAATGTGTAGAGGGATATAACATAAACAAAAGCAAGTTGAAATTAGATGCAAAGGATAAGAGATGGAATTAATAAACGAGAAAGAAAACAGCTAAACAGAATGAAAATTTGGCAGAATTGCGTGGACCGCAATGTTTCCGCAATTAATTAGCAGCGAATCTGATTAAAATGGGGAATTAAGGGCTACTAATGACTATCCTATAGGCATTTTATTACGATTATCAAGCTTTGGATCAACTCTCTATACATCAAACTCACTCTATCTCAAGTATCGTCCGATTCCATGCATGAGAGACTCAAGTTTACTCGACTTCAAAGTAAGGTCTTAAGCATCTTGTTAAAACAGGAGTGTTTAGTTTGTACTAGGGAAACGCCTATTCCTAGGCCGTTTCCTGATTACCATGAAAGGCTAGCATGATTATACGACTCTGAACTCTTACTCCTTCCAGAGGTTAGGAGTTCTTTGGACAAAATGGATGGCCAATCGAAATTGCCCGTGGGATGAAGCTTACATACAATCAATGTTCGAGTGTTAATCTACCTACTTGACTCACGTTTTTTTAGCCTATAGTTCTGTCATTAGCATGCCCCTAAATGATTTTAGTTACTCATGGATATGTAAAGAGCAGAAATGGTAGATAAAGTAGACATGCTTAGAAGAGAAATGTGTGTAAAACAGCAAGCCAAACTCGTAGCAGAACAAGGTAGAACTGTGAAATGCAGAAACTTACTTTGATTACTTTAAGTGTTTGAATAACAAAGGAAAGCTTTAAAAGAACTGAATCCAAGACAGACAACAACGAAATGCAATAATTGAAATGACTAAGCTAAGAACAACAATGATCAGTAATGGAAATGAGAAGAAAAGAGCAGAAAACAGTAAAGGATTGCTGAAGACTTCGTGGCAGTCGCCTCGAATGAAGGTGATGAGAATTCAGCCGTGCTTGGATGAATCCAATCGAGAGAGAAGAAGAATCTTCTCTCCTTCCTATCAGATTATCGATTCCAAAAGCTTAGACTCTCACTCCAACAGACGGCAAAGGAAAAACAGTGGAAATGGTGGACTGCAGAAAGACTTCTACGCTTCGAGTGATGACTGAACCTCCGACTTTGGCCCCCTTTTATAGTAGTTTGCAGGTGCGATTGGGCCAAGGAGAACCATCAGTCTTCAACGTCATATATCAGAATGGATGGAGGAGAAAGAACGAATCCCTGAAAAGTCGGATCTAAACAGAAAAATGTCAGCCAACTTACGATTTTAACTTGAATAATTGCGGCCACCGCAATTATTCCGCAATGCAGTCGCAATGGTTATTTTTTCATTCTTTTCTTCGGTTTTCACCCCTTTTTCTACCTATTGTGCATAAGTCCTATATTAGCTACCTTCTTCTAATTCTCATATTAAAGCATAGGTTTAGGCTAAATGCTCACAAAAACACCTAAATGTGTACATCTTCTTAAGCTAAATGGGTCCTAAATAAGTCACTTTCAGAGACTTAACACACCCCCAAACTTAAGGCTTTGCTTGTCCTCAAGCATACTAAGGACTTACTTAGGCTGCTGTTTCCTCTTCTTTAACTACTTACCGACTCCCTTATAGCCCTATCTCTAGCAGTGCTGTCCTGTGACACACTTCTAAGTTTAGAACTAACCTCCTTATCAAGCCTCTTCTGACTTTACCTGCCTATTATACCTGCTGCTTTTGTTAACCCCCTACTACTGATCTAACTACTTTTATGACATTATGCTATTATCCCTAAGGTTTCAAATTCTACCAAGCTTTACTCCAGACTCAGTACATGCTTCTAGCTTATTTTTAATGTGTCTAGGATTCCTTAGAGTCATGCCAGTCTTAGTATTAACGGTGACAGTGGTACTTTTAGAGAACAACCTAAACCCTGGCATCACTTCATTGGATATACATTCATCTCCCTAGACAAACCTAAAAGCTACAACCTTGTGCTTAGCTCATTAAGGATCAGAGTTCTTTTTTCATAGGACATCTAAGCCACAAGATTATAACTCCCAAGCATACATTCTTCTTCCCCTATTTCTCTTTTTTTCTTTCTTTTTTACTTAGGTGGAGTCTCCCCTTGGTTCGCCTTTTGATGCAATGCCACTTGTGGTTCACACACTTGGCACTGATTACTCAGCAACTTGAGAAAGACTCCCCTCTTTATTCTATTTTTCACTTTTTCCATTTATCACAAAAAATTTTTTAGGAGAAGAAGAATGTTTATGTCTTAAGGAAGAGAGGAATGTTCCTAGGCCTAGGGTGGCCTCCCCCAAACTTCAACTACTCATTGTCCCCAATGAGTGTTTGAGGTGGCACACCCCCAAACTTGTCCTAGAAGCATCTAGTCTAAAGTAAAACCAAGAGAATCTAAACATCCTAGGCATAGGCAAAACATTCTAAAAGCAATTATACTAGCAGCAGAAAATTTGAACATAACAGACAGGTTTAAGGCCTTATGGTTTATGCATGCTGAGCACTATTCAGAGGCAAATTTAAACTATCAAAAGGTGTCCTATGACACTCATCCAGCATGCTTCAAGATCAGCTATATAAGGTAGTCATGCTAGCAGCAAAAGATAGAATTTAACAGATCACAGCCTAACTAAACAGACAGTCCAAAACATGCTATCAGTCACAAAAATTGCGGGAACCGCAATTATTTCGCAATCCAATCTGGGCAGATTTAACATTGATGCAGGCCCCTAGCATGCTTTTTCCCGTTACTTATGCATCCTAAAAATAAAACTAAACTATCCTACCTAATCAACTAACATCAGACTATCCTAAGCAAAAGGAAAAACACAAAACTAAACATCCAAAACAGATCAAAACTTAACCACAAAACAGCATAATATACATTACTCTATCAAAAAGCAGGAAAATTGTCTTTTGTTTCTCGAGGGATCAGTAATACTCCCTCTAGTGCTCTTCAAACCAGCACTCAATTCTCATCATCCTCATCTGGTTGCCTTGGTCGTGGGGGCACCCATGGAGTTAGGAGGTTGGTGGGGAAGTCTGGGAAGATGCACCCCAACTGGTCTGCAACTTCTCTGTCCCTCGCCTGCGCATAGTTGGCCCATTGAGCCATTCTCCTCTGCATGTCCATCAAGCAGGCCATGGATAGGGACTGTTCAGCTGCCAGCCTATCCAACTCAAATTCCATGTTGCCCTTTCTTCTCAGCCTTAGGTGTGCAGGCAACTCCAAATGGCCTGTGTACGGCAGCTGCTGCTCCAAGCGTTCGGTGGGAACTCCTGCAAGCAAGCATAACTTTGTTATAATGTTGGGGAAAAATAATGGCCCCTTACCCTTTTTTGCACACTCAGCTATGGCAGCAGTGATGACTTCTCCCACATTGATCGTGAGACCTCTCATGATAGCATAAACCAGCAGCGAACGGCTCTGGTTAATTGTAGTCTCATGAGTCACTGGGGAGAGTCTTCTTCTGACGAAAGAGAACCACACAGCTGCCTTAGCCGTGAGGTTGGCACTCATGAGCGTGTGCCGCCCATTGCGTGAGACTGTCCAGGAGGCCTCAGGCTGGCCAATGGTGCGGATGGCTTCTTCCAGCACAGCCTCGGTCGGCTCATCAACTATCCGTGCGTAATCTGTGTGAGGCTGGACCCTTAGACCGAATGCTTCATTGATGGCCTTAGCAGAGAAGTCCACTTCTACCCCTCTGACCACAGATAGGCCATCCTCAGGGCTGAGCACATTGGCGTAGAAATCGTACACCATGCTCGTGTAGGCTGGATTGGGAGGTCGGCAGAATTCCTCCCAGCCATGGTTGATCACCCCTGCGCGCAAGAACTGCGGCAGGTCAGCAAGTCGATCAAGGAACCCCTTCTCGTGCAACAGGTCCCTTTTCCTCAGCTCCACGCCCCTGGATTCGGCATCAGATGAGACATACCTCACTGACGGAGGTTCATCTTCAGGGTAGAGTTTTGCCTTCCCCTTATCGGCTGGCTTGGAAGATTCAGCAGCCTCCACCTTGAGGCGTTTGAGCGAAGGCTCATCACTGTCTTTGTCTGCTGAAGGCACTCGCTTGGCCTTCTTCTTCTTCAGTTTCTTGGCTTTCTTGGCCTTCTTCTTGGCCTCCTTCTTCTCCCTCTTAATGTGGATCTGTTGTAGGCAGGCCCCCAACGTCTCCTCCATGGAATCATCCTGCTGTGCAGGCTCATCAGGGCTGTCTTCTCTCATGGGAGAGAAGACCTCTTCTTCGCCAGCATCTCCACTGCCTTGCGTGGACTCCTGATAATCCCCATAAGGGAATTCAGGATCAGGCCGTGGAGAGTTGTGCTCTGCTGATGGTGTATGTGCAGAACTCCATGGCGAAGATGGCAGGTCAGGACTCTGCACAGCCGCAGGTGGTAGATCAGAACTCTGAGGCGCTGGAGATGACTCGGCGCTCTGCGCAGGCGGTGATGATTCTGTGCTTGGCACTGGTTCAGATGGGAGAGGACTGCGCGCAGGTGACACAGACGGCGACGACCCTTCCTTGGCTGACTCGTGGGCTGCACGATCAGTTTCTTGACTCGCCACAGAGGGAGTCTTGGATTTGCTTGGTCCGGCGGCAGTCTTGACAGTCCACCGGCGCTTCGTGGGCGTGCCCACTGGCTCAGATGGGCCAGCAGGGATCTCAGTGACCACTCTCCACTTCTTCCTACGAATAGGAAGCTTGCCAAGACGGCCAGTGCGTACAGCACCCTGATCAGCAAGGGTGAGAAGCGCTTCCCTTGCAGCCGCTTCAGCTGCGTCGTCGGCCTTCTTCTTGGCGGCGGATCTCTCAGCCCTAGTGGAAACCATAGCTAAATCTTGAAGATCTTGAGAGAAGAATCAGAGATGGAGAGAATCGCTGAAGATTTGGAGAGCAAAGAGAGAGATAATCGTAACGATCGAGCGGCTTCCAACGGATATAAAAGCAACGGAAAATAAAATCCCAACGGCTCTTTTTGCGGAGTCAGCAATTTTTGCGCAATTCTAGGGACAATATTTCATAATAAATCCCAACTTTGATCGCCCGTATCTTTCATTCGGCCCAACCGATTCTTGATTTTTAAAGTGCGATTTACTCCCCTTGATCCCCTCTTTCGATTCCCTACAAAAACAAACAAAACAAACATTAAATACGCAATTAAAATTACACCACAAAACGTACAAACGATCATCGAAAAAAACAGAAAAAAATAAACTAAGGCATTGGCCTTGACTAAACGAGCACAGTAACCACTCGTTCTCTCTCGTTTCTAACTTCATGCTTCATGTAGGAGGAAGGTCGAGAGAGTCTTCACATCCCCCTCCTCATAGTAGTGCTTCAACCTAGCACCATTGACCATAAATGGCTGTCCTTGCTGCAAGTTTTTTATCTCTACTGCACCATGAATAAAGACATTAGTAACAACAAATGGACCCGACCATCTAGACTTTAATTTGCCTGGAAATAGCTTTAATCGTGAGTTAAATAACAGTACAAGTTGGCCTTTCTTAAAATCTTTGATCCTGAGTCTACTGTCATGCCATATTTTTGTCTTTTCTTTGTACATCTTGGCATTCTCATAGGCCATGTGCCTAAGCTCATCAAGTTCATGCAGCTGTAAAGATCTTAATGTCCCTGCATCCTTCACACAAAAATTTAATTCTTTCATGGCCCAAAATGCCTTGTTCTCCAACTCAAGTGGTAAGTGGCAAGCCTTGCCATACACCAACCTATAGGGAGACATTCCTAGAGGTGTCTTATATGCTGTTCTATAAGCCCAAAGTGCATCCTCAAGCTTGAAAGACCAGTCCTTCCTATTAGGCTTAACTACCTTCTCTAGGATGTTCTTTATCTCCCTATTGGAAATCTCAGCTTGGCCATTTGAGTGTGGGTGGTAGGGAGTAGCTACCCTATGTCTAATGTTATATTTAGCCAATATCTTCTCCATAGCCTTATTAATGAAATGTGACCCCTCATCACTAATGATAGCACGAGGAGTCCCAAATCTAGTGAAAATGTGTCTATGCAAGAAGTGAGTGACTGTTTTAGCATCATTATTAGGACATGCCTTAGCTTCTACCCACTTTGACACGTAATCTACTGCTACTAAAATGTACAGGTTACCTGATGATGGAGGGAAGGGTCCCATGAAATCAATGCCCCACACATCAAAGAGCTCCAACTCTAAGATGTATGTGAGGGGCATCTCATCCTTACGACTGATGTTACCTGTCCTTTGGCATTCGTCATAGTTGTGGGCATAGTTGTGGGCGTCCTTGAAGACTGTTGGCCAGTAGTAGCCACTCTGAAATACCTTGGCAGCTGTTCTTTGTCCACCAAAGTGCCCACCGTAAGGAGATGAATGACAGTGCTGCAGCACAGACTTTGCTTCAGCAGCTGAAACACATTTCCTCAACAACCCATCAACACAGGTCCTGTAAAGTATGGGGTCATCCCAGATGAATTTCCTTGCTTCATGGAGGAACCTCTTCTTCTCTTGTCCTCCCTTGAACACTGGTAATACCTGTGATGCACGGAAGTTAGCAATGTCAGCGAACCAAGGTTCCTCATCGTTATCACGATGAGTCAAAGCAAAGATATGTTCATCTATAAAAGCATCAGAAATTGCGGGGTCCGCAATTTTTTCGCAATTGTGCTGCAATCGAGACAGGTGATCTGCAACCACGTTTTCACATCCCTTCTTGTCCCGAATGTCCAAATCGAATTCCTGCAGCAATAACACCCATCTAATCAATCTAGGCTTAGCATCAGCCTTTCTCATCAGATATTTTAAAGCAGAATGGTCAGTATATACAATGGTCCTAGTTCCTACAATATAGTTCCTAAATTTTTCACAAGCAAATACTACAGCAAGCATCTCTTTCTCTGTAGTTGTATAGTTACATTGGGCCTCATTCAAGGTCTTGCTAGCATAATAGACAGGATGTGTGAGCTTGTCAATCTTCTGTCCTAACATGACTCCTACAGCATAGTCACTGGCATCACATAGCATCTCAAATGGGAGATCCCAATTTGGTCCTACTATGATTGGTGCTGTGACCAGTGCTTCCTTAAGGGTTTTCCAAGCTGATACACATTCCTTAGAAAAGATGAATGGCCTACCTAGCTCTAGAAGCTCGCAAAGAGGCTTGGCTATCTTAGAAAAGTCCTTGATGAACCTTCTATAGAAGCCAGCATGCCCCAAGAAACTTCTAATAGCCTTGACATTCTGGGGCTCTACCAACTTCTCTATGACCTCGATTTTTGCCCTATCCACTTCTACACCTGCCCTTGACACTCGATGTCCTAAGACAATCCCTTCATCTACCATAAAATGGCATTTTTCCCAGTTAAGGACTAGGTTGGTCTCTTCACACCTAGCCAGGACTTGTCCTAGGTTTTCTAGACAGGTTTTAAATGAGTCCCCAAAGACTGAGAAGTCATCCATGAATATTTCTATCATGGACTCATCCAACTCAGAGAAGATTGCCATCATGCACCTCTGGAAAGTTGCCGGTGCATTGCATAAGCCAAAAGGCATTCTGCGGAAGGCAAACGTTCCAAAAGGGCAAGTGAAGGTGGTCTTCTCTTGATCCTTAGGGTCTATAGTTATTTGATTGTAGCCTGAATAGCCATCTAGGAAACAGTAGTAGGCTCTACCAGCTATTCTGTCTAGCATCTGGTCAATAAACGGTATGGGGAAATGGTCTTTTTTAGTTTCTTTATTTAACTTCCTATAATCCATACATACCCTCCACCCTGTGACAGTCCTTGTTGGAATTAGTTCGCTATTCTCATTGACTACCACAGTTATTCCCCCCTTTTTGGGTACACATTGGATGGGGCTCACCCACTGGCTACTAGCTATGGGGAAAATTACTCCTGCATCTAACCACTTTATTATTTCTTTCTTCACTACCTCTTTCATAGAGGGGTTTAACCTACGCTGGTGATCTACCCTAGGTGTGTGCTCTTCCTCTAATATAATTTTGTGCATGCAATAAGAAGGGCTAATGCCTCGAATATCAGCAATAGACCATGCTATAGCCTTCCTATGTTGCTTAAGCAGTAAAATTAAATCAACCTCATGCTGTTCACTTAGCTTAGAAGAAATAATTACAGGCAGTGTGTCATTATCTCCTAGATATGCATATTTGAGGTGAGTAGGTAGTGGTTTCAGTTCTAGAACAGGTGGATGCTCAATAGAGGGCTTTAACGGATTTACAGTTCTATCAGTTAAGTCTATAGTCATACATACATGCTGAGGTCTATCTACAGGCATATTCATTATGTCAGATACATTTAGATCATCTACATCTAATCCTACATATTCGTTAGCATGCTTGGTTAACAGTACATGCTCTAATTGTTCTTCCATTAGTGAGTCAACAACATCCATGCTAGCACAAGACTCAGAATCAGAGGGATATTTTAAAGCTTTGTAAACACTAAATTTTACCTCTTCATCATGAACTCTCATAGTTAACTCACCTTTTTGCACGTCTATTAGTGCCCTACCTGTGGCTAGAAATGGTCTACCTAGCAGGATGGGTACCTCCTTGTCTGCCTCATAGTCCAGGACAATGAAATCTGCAAGGAAAATGAATTTGTCAACTTTAACTAGAATATCCTCAATCTTACCTTCTGGATATGCGATGGATCTGTCTGCTAGTTGTAAAGTGACAGTAGTTGGACGTGCTTCTCCTATTCCCAACTGGCGGAATAGGGACAGGGGCATGAGATTTATGCTGGCGCCCAGGTCACAAAGCGCTCTGCCCACGTGCTTGCCTCCAAGTTCTACGGGTAAGGTGAAGGAACCAGGATCCTTCTCCTTCTTGGGCAGCTTGTTCTGGAGGATGGCACTGCACTCCTCGGTGAGGTTTACTGTTTCAAACTCACCAATTATCTTTTTGTTAGTAATGATATCCTTCAAAAACTTTACATATGAAGGCATAGACTGTAAAACCTCTACAAAAGGAATGTTCACATGCACTTGCTTAAGTATTTCTAAAAATTTATTAAAATGAACTTCCTGTTCCTGCTTCTTCTTCAGTCTTCGAGGATAAGGAGGTGGTGGCACATATGTAGGCACGTCAGGACGCTTTAGGATCGGTGGAGGCCTTGGAATTTCTTCTATGTCCTCTACAATTGGTTCTAGCCTGGCTCCTGATGTGCTAGTTGGTGGTGGACCTTGGCTTGGCAGAGACTCCAGTGGAGCACTAGACTCAGTGTTCTCTACTCGCTTTGGTGTGTCCTTTGTATTGCTCACCAATGGTCTTCCACTCCTGAGTTCAATTGCTTGAACTTGTTCTTTGCCATCTCTCCTTGGTACCTCGGTATCAGCAGGGAGTCTACCTTGGGGCCTACTTTTAAGTTCATTGGCTAACTGGCCTATTTGGTTTTCCAGGCTCCTAAGGGTAGCTTGCTGGCTCTGAAGAGTAGCATCATTCTTAGCTATATATTCCTTGAGTAGGTTTTCTACAGAAGATCCTACAGGTTGATTGTAAGGTTTTTGGTACATTGACTGGTTATGTTGGGGAGTGAAACCAGGTGTTCCACTCGGCCTTGGTTGGTTAGGATTTTGGTTAGTGTTTTGTTGGCCACCCCATGACAGGTTAGGGTGGTTTCTCCAACCAGGATTGTAAGTTTGTGAGTAGGGGTTATTCCTAGGTTGCTGCTGACTTCCTACATAGCAGACCGAGGATGGATTCCCAGGACAGTATTCATAAGGGTGTCCTTCCCCACAGAATCCACAGATTGGTGCCTCGCCTTGACTTGGTTGAGTGCCCATTGACATGGCTGTGGCGGTATTAGCACTGGTTTGGAGATTGGCCTGAGCCATTTGCTTAACTAAGTTGGTCAGGGCGTTTATTTGGGTGCTCATGGCGCTTAGAGCATCCTTGTCTTGAGCTCTAGTTGGCTCTACAGGATCGTCTGACCATCTACAGTGAGATGTTGAGATCTTCTCCAAGATCTCATAAGCTTCGTTGTAACTCTTGGACAACATGGAACCTCCAGCAGATGAATTCAAGACTTGTCTGGTGCTGGGGTTGCATCCTTTAAAGAAAACTTCTATTTGGATACACCATGGAATGCCATGGTGTGGACATTTAATGAGAAGGTCTTTGAATCGTGTCCAAGCTTCGTGCAGAGACTCACTTGGAGCTTGTTTGAATTTTATGATGTCATCACGAAAAGTTGAATTCCTATCTGGTGGGAAGTATTTGACTAGGAATTTTTCTGCTAAATCTGTCCAATTGCGGACAGATCCTGAGGGTAAAGAATTTAGCCATGTTTTGGCTTTGTCCCTCAAAGAGTAAGGGAAAAGATATAGCCTCAGGGCCTCTTGGGAAACTCCAGGGATTAGGAAGGTGTCACTAACTCCTAAGAAGTTCCTAAGGTGATTATGGGGGTCCTCATTTTCTATTCCAAAGAATTGTCCCACAGTGGACAACATTTGGAACATCACTGGCTTTAACTCGAAAGAGTGGGCAGTGATTTCAGGACGGATTATGCTGGGGTTCAGCTCCCCAGGCATAGGTACTAAATATGAAAGGATGGCGCTATCCTTGTCATTCGCTATTTCAATGGGGTTGCGAGTGACAGGCACCAGGTTTTGATTTACTCCAGCCATTTCTTCTTGAGGTAATTGCGGAGGAATTGTAGTCTCTGCAATGATTGGAGGTACAGGGGTTTGTTTAAAGAGACGTTTCTTGGCTCTATTCCTAGCTCTAAGTAATCTCTCGGGCTCAGGGTTGAACTCTAGATCACTACTTGGAGTCTCATTCATAAACTACCCTAAATGGTACCTGAAAAAGAAATGAAGATAAATCAATTTCAATGAAAAATAACTTGATGTTTCAATCTTAACAGACTTCGTTTTCACTTAAAATAAGTCCCCGGCAGCGGCGCCAAAAACTTGTTGCGTGCTCAATGTGTAAAGATAAATATGCAAAAGGGTAGAGAGAGCACTTAGAACATGCAAGCATACATGGTCTTACAGCAAGTAGTGAGTATATTTAATTCGTTTTTTCCACAGAGACTTGTTTTTAGCTATTCGCGAAGTGTGAATGTTAAGAAAGATGGGATGAATTTGATGGGTTAAAATTGGTTTTTAATTAACTACTTTTTGCTGAATGTGTAGAGGGATATAACATAAACAAAAGCAAGTTGAAATTAGATGCAAAGGATAAGAGATGGAATTAATAAACGAGAAAGAAAACAGCTAAACAGAATGAAAATTTGGCAGAATTGCGTGGACCGCAATGTTTCCGCAATTAATTAGCAGCGAATCTGATTAAAATGGGGAATTAAGGGCTACTAATGACTATCCTATAGGCATTTTATTACGATTATCAAGCTTTGGATCAACTCTCTATACATCAAACTCACTCTATCTCAAGTATCGTCCGATTCCATGCATGAGAGACTCAAGTTTACTCGACTTCAAAGTAAGGTCTTAAGCATCTTGTTAAAACAGGAGTGTTTAGTTTGTACTAGGGAAACGCCTATTCCTAGGCCGTTTCCTGATTACCATGAAAGGCTAGCATGATTATACGACTCTGAACTCTTACTCCTTCCAGAGGTTAGGAGTTCTTTGGACAAAATGGATGGCCAATCGAAATTGCCCGTGGGATGAAGCTTACATACAATCAATGTTCGAGTGTTAATCTACCTACTTGACTCACGTTTTTTTAGCCTATAGTTCTGTCATTAGCATGCCCCTAAATGATTTTAGTTACTCATGGATATGTAAAGAGCAGAAATGGTAGATAAAGTAGACATGCTTAGAAGAGAAATGTGTGTAAAACAGCAAGCCAAACTCGTAGCAGAACAAGGTAGAACTGTGAAATGCAGAAACTTACTTTGATTACTTTAAGTGTTTGAATAACAAAGGAAAGCTTTAAAAGAACTGAATCCAAGACAGACAACAACGAAATGCAATAATTGAAATGACTAAGCTAAGAACAACAATGATCAGTAATGGAAATGAGAAGAAAAGAGCAGAAAACAGTAAAGGATTGCTGAAGACTTCGTGGCAGTCGCCTCGAATGAAGGTGATGAGAATTCAGCCGTGCTTGGATGAATCCAATCGAGAGAGAAGAAGAATCTTCTCTCCTTCCTATCAGATTATCGATTCCAAAAGCTTAGACTCTCACTCCAACAGACGGCAAAGGAAAAACAGTGGAAATGGTGGACTGCAGAAAGACTTCTACGCTTCGAGTGATGACTGAACCTCCGACTTTGGCCCCCTTTTATAGTAGTTTGCAGGTGCGATTGGGCCAAGGAGAACCATCAGTCTTCAACGTCATATATCAGAATGGATGGAGGAGAAAGAACGAATCCCTGAAAAGTCGGATCTAAACAGAAAAATGTCAGCCAACTTACGATTTTAACTTGAATAATTGCGGCCACCGCAATTATTCCGCAATGCAGTCGCAATGGTTATTTTTTCATTCTTTTCTTCGGTTTTCACCCCTTTTTCTACCTATTGTGCATAAGTCCTATATTAGCTACCTTCTTCTAATTCTCATATTAAAGCATAGGTTTAGGCTAAATGCTCACAAAAACACCTAAATGTGTACATCTTCTTAAGCTAAATGGGTCCTAAACAAGTCACTTTCAGAGACTTAACAACGCCCCCAGCGTCTCCTCCATTGAGTCAGTCTTCTGTTCAAGACTCTCCGGGCTAGCTTCCCTCACAGGTGAGAAAACCTCCTCGTCCTCACCTTCCCCACTGCCTTGCGTTGATTCTTGGTACTCCCCATATGGGAATTCAGGGTCATGCCGTGGAGAAGTGTGCGACGGCGTGGCTGTTTGCTCTGCCGTAGGTGTCTGTGCAGAACTCTGTGGTGAAGACGGCTGCTCAGGGCTCTGCGCTGGCGGTGATGGGGAAGAGCTGTGCGCTGGTGGTGCTGGTGGCGAGGCACTCTTCTTGGCTGAATCGTGGGACACACGATCAGTTTCTTGACTCTCCACAGAGGGAGTCTTCTCTTTGCTCGGTTCACCAGCCACCGCTACACTCCATCTGCGCTTCTTGGGTGTGCCTGCTGGTTCAGAAGGTCCAGCAGGTATCTCAGTGACAACCCTCCACTTCTTTTTGCGAATCGGGAGTTTGGGAAGGCGTTCAGTCCGCGCAGCGTCAGCCGTAGCCAAGGCGAGCAGTGCGTCTCTCGCAGCTGTTTCAGCGTCGTCAGCCTTCTTCTTGGCTGCAGATCTATCAGCCCGTGTGAACACCATTGTTGAGTCTTGGAGGTTTGGAGAGAAGAATCAAAGATGAAGAGAATCGCAGCTTTCTTGGAATTCAGAGAGTGAGAGAATCGTACAGATCAAGCGCCTTTTAACGGATATAAAGGAAACGGCTAAATCCCAACGGCTATATTTTTGCGGATCCTGCAAATCCAGCGCAATTTTAGGGATATTTTTTCATCAAAATGTCAATCTTTGCTCGTCCGTATCTTTTATTTGGCTCAATCGTTTCTTGATTTTTAAAGCTGGAATTACTCTCCTTGATTCCCTCTTTCGATTCCCTACAAAAAGAAATAAAAACAACATCAAATTCGTAATTAAAATCATACAACAAAACACACAAATGATAACCGGAAAATCGCAAAAAATAAACTAAGGCATGAGCCTTATGTTGACGAGCACAGCAATCACTCGTCCTCTCTCGTTCTCGTTTTCATGCTTCAGTCAAGAGGAAGGCCGAGAGAGTCTTCACATCTCCTTCCTCATAGTAGTGCTTCAACCTTGCACCATTAACCATAAACGGTTGACCTTGCTGCAAGTTCTTTATCTCTATGGCACCATGAACAAACACATTAGTAATCACAAATGGACCTGACCATCTAGACTTAAGTTTCCCTGGAAATAGTTTCAACCGTGAGTTAAACAACAAGACAAGTTGACCCTTCTTAAAGTCCTTAACTCTAAGTCTACTATCGTGCCAAATCTTGGTCTTTTCTTTATACATTTTAGCATTTTCATAGGCCATATGTCTAAGCTCATCAAGCTCATGTAATTGCAAAGACCGCAATGTTCCCGCATCCTTTACACAAAAATTCAATTCCTTCATGGCCCAAAATGCTTTGTTTTCTAACTCAAGTGGTAAGTGACAAGTCTTGCCATATACCAGCCTATAAGGAGACATCCCTAGGGGTGTCTTATATGCTGTCCTATAAGCCCAAAGTGCATCCTCAAGCTTAAAGGACCAGTCTTTCCTATTAGGTTTGACCACTTTTTCTAGGATGTTCTTAATTTCCCTATTTGAAATTTCAGCCTGTCCATTCGAGTGTGGGTGATAGGGAGTGGCTACTCTATGTCTAATGTTATACTTAGCCAACACTCTCTCCATAGCCTTGTTAATGAAATGTGATCCCTCATCACTAATGATGGCACGAGGTGTCCCAAACCTAGTAAAAATGTGCCTATGCAAGAATTTGGTGACTGTTTTAGCATCATTATTAGGACATGCTTTGGCTTCTACCCACTTGGACACATAGTCTACTGCCACTAATATGTAAAGGTTACCTAATGATGGAGGGAATGGCCCCATGAAGTCAATGCCCCACACATCAAAGAGCTCCAACTCTAAGATGTAGGTGAGGGGCATCTCATCCTTTCGACTGAGGTTACCTGTTCTTTGGCATTCATCACAGCTGTGGGCATAGTTGTGGGCATCCTTGAAGATTGTTGGCCAATAGTAGCCACTCTGAAATACCTTTGCAGCTGTTCTTTGGCCACCAAAGTGTCCACCATAAGGAGCTGTGTGACAGTGCTGCAGCACAGACTTCGCTTCAGCAGCTGAAACACACTTCCTTAGCAAACCGTCAGCACAGGTTCTGTAAAGTGTGGGGTCATCCCAGATGAATTTCCTTGCTTCATGAAGGAACCTCTTCTTCTTTTGTCCTCCCTTGAAAACTGGTAATACCTGTGATGCAAGGAAGTTAGCAATGTCAGCAAACCAAGGTTCCTCATCGTTATCACGATGAGTCAAAACAAAGACATGTTCATCAATAAAAGCATCAGAAATTGCGGGCTCCGCAATTTTTTCGCAATTGTGCTTCAATCGAGAGAGGTGATCCGCAACCACATTTTCACATCCTTTCTTGTCTCGAATGTCCAAATCAAATTCCTGCAGCAATAACACCCACCTAATCAACCTAGGCTTAGCATCAGCCTTCCTCATAAGATATTTCAAGGCAGAATGGTCAGTGTATACAATTGTCCTAGTGCCTACAATATAGTTCCTGAATTTCTCACAAGCAAACACTACAGCAAGCATCTCTTTCTCAGTAGTTGTATAATTACATTGAGCCTCATTCAAGGTCTTACTAGCATAATAGACAGGGTGTGTAAGCTTGTCAATCTTCTGTCCTAACATAACCCCTACAGCATAGTCACTAGCATCACATAACATCTCAAATGGGAGATCCCAATCTGGCCCTATAATAACAGGTGCTGTAACTAGTGCTTTCTTAAGGGTGGTCCAAGCTACTATACATTCCTTAGAGAAGATGAATGGCCTATTTAGTTCTAGCAGCTCACACAGAGGCTTGGCTATCTTAGAAAAGTCCTTAATGAACCTTCTGTAGAAACCAGCATGCCCTAAGAAACTCCTAATGGCCTTGACATTCTGAGGTTCTACCAACTTCTCTATGATTTCTATCTTTGCCCTGTCAACTTCTACACCTGCCCTTGACACTCTATGACCTAAGACAATCCCCTCATCTACCATGAAGTGACACTTTTCCCAATTAAGGACTAAGTTAGTCTCTTCACATCTGGCCAAGACTTGTCCTAGGTTCTCTAGACAGTTGGTGAATGAATCCCCAAAGATTGAAAAGTCATCCATGAATATCTCTATCATGGATTCATCCAAATCAGAGAAGATTGCCAACATGCACCTTTGGAAAGTTGCCGGTGCATTGCATAAGCCAAAAGGCATTCTGCGAAAGGCAAAAGTTCCAAAAGGGCAAGTAAAGGTAGTCTTTTCTTGGTCTTTGGGGTCTATAGTGATCTGGTTATACCCTGAATAACCGTCTAGAAAACAGTAATATGCTCTTCCAGCTATTCTGTCTAACATTTGGTCAATGAATGGTAGAGGGAAGTGGTCTTTTTTAGTTTCTCTATTTAGCTTCCTATAATCCATACATACTCTCCATCCTGTGACAGTCCTAGTTGGAATCAGTTCGTTGTTTTCATTGACTACCACAGTCATCCCCCCCTTCTTAGGTACACATTGTATAGGGCTCACCCACTGACTACTAGCTATGGGGAAGATCACACCAGCATCTAACCATTTTATTATTTCTTTCTTAACTACCTCTTTCATAGAGGGATTCAACCTACGTTGATGATCTACTCTAGGTGTGTGCTCTTCCTCTAGTATAATCTTATGCATGCAATAAGAAGGGCTAATGCCTCTAATATCAGCAATAGTCCATGCAATAGCCTTCCTATGTTGCTTAAGGAGTAAAATTAAATCAACCTCATGCTGTTCACTTAGCTTAGAAGAAATAATTACAGGCAGTGTATCATTATTTCCTAAATATGCATACTTGAGGTGAGTGGGGAGTGGCTTTAATTCTAATACAGGTGGATGCTCAATGGATGGCTTTAAAGGATTTAAGGATCTATCAGTTAATTCTATATTCATACATACATGCTGAGGGTTATTTACAGATATGTCCATTATCTCAGCTATGTTTAAGTCTGTCAATTCTAAACCTACATATTCATTAGCATGCTTGGTTAGTAATACATGCTCCAATTGTTCTTCCATTAAGGAGTCTACTACGTCCATGCTAGCACAGGATTCAAGGTCAGAGGGGTACCTTAAAGCTTTATACACACTAAATTTCACCTCTTCATCATGAACCCTCATAGTGAGCTCACCTTTTTGGACGTCTATCAATGCCCTACCTGTGGCTAGAAATGGTCTGCCTAACAGGATGGGGACCTCCTTGTCTGCTTCATAATCCAGGATAATGAAATCTGCAAGGAAAATAAACTTGTCAACCTTTACTAAAATATCCTCAATTTTACCTTCTGGATATGCAATGGATCTGTCTGCTAATTGTAAAGTGACAGTGGTTGGACGTGCTTCTCCTATTCCCAACTGGCGGAATAGTGATAGGGGCATGAGGTTTATGCTGGCGCCCAGGTCACAAAGCGCTCTGCCCACGTGCTTGCCTCCAAGTTCTACAGGTAAGGTGAAGGAACCAGGATCCTTCTCCTTCTTAGGCAGCTTGTTTTGGAGTATGGCACTGCACTCCTCAGTGAGGTTTACTGTTTCAAACTCACCAATTATTTTTTTGTTAGTAATAATATCTTTCAAAAACTTCACATAGGAAGGCATAGACTGTAAAACTTCTACAAAAGGAATGTTGACATGCACTTGCTTAAGAATTTCTAAGAATTTATTAAAATGCACTTCCTGTTCCTGCTTCTTCTTAAGCCTTCGAGGATATGGAGGTGGTGGCACATATGCAGGCACGTCAGGGCGCCTTAGGATAGGTGGAGGCCTTGGAATTTCTTCTATCTCCTCAATAATTGGCTCTAGCCTGGCTCCTGATGTGCTAGTTGGTGGTGGACCTTGGTTTGGCAGAGACTCCAGTGGAGCACTAGACTCAGTGTTCTCTACTCTCTTTGGTGTGTCCTTTGTGTTGCTCACCAAGGGTCTACCACTTCTAAGTTCAATTGCTTGAACTTGTTCTTTACCATCTCTCCTTGGCACCTCGGTGTCAGCAGGGAGTCTACCTTGGGGCCTACTCTTGAGTTCATTGGCCAATTGGCCTATTTGGTTCTCTAGGCTCCTAAGAGTAGCTTGCTGGCTTTGAAGAGTAGCATCATTCTTAGCTATGTATTCTTTGAGTAAATTTTCTACAGAAGATCCTACAGGTTGGTTGTAAGGTTTTTGATACATTGATTGGTTATGTTGGGGAGTGAAACCAGGTGTTCCACTCGGTCTAGGCTGGTTAGGATTTTGGTTAGCATTTTGTTGGCCACCCCATGACAGGTTTGGGTGGTTCCTCCAACCAGGGTTGTAAGTATTGGAATAGGGGTTGTTCCTAGGCTGCTGCTGGCTTCCAATGTAGCAGACTGAGGCTGGATTCCCAGGGCAATATTCATACAGGTGCCCTTCCCCACAGAATCCACATACAAGTGTCTCACCTTGATTTGGTTGGGTGCCCATTGACATGGCGGTAGCGGTGTTGGCACTTGTTTGGAGATTGGCTTGAGCCATTTGCTTAACTAGGTTGGTCAGGGCATTTATTTGGCTGCTCATTGCACTTAGAGCATCCTTGTCTTGAGCCCTAGTTGGCTCAACTGGATCATCTGACCACCTACAGTGAGATGCTGAGATCTTCTCCAAGATCTCATAGGCCTCGTTGTAACTCTTGGACAACATGGAACCACCAGCAGATGAATTTAAGACTTGCCTAGTGCTGGGGTTGCATCCTTTGAAAAAGACCTCTATTTGGATACACCATGGGATGCCATGATGTGGACATTTGAGAAGAAGGTCTTTGAACCTTGTCCAAGCTTCGTGAAGAGATTCATTATCAGCTTGTTTAAACTTGACTATATCATCACGAAAGGTAGAATTCCTATCAGGTGGGAAGTATTTGACTAGGAATTTCTCTGCTAAGTCTGTCCAGTTGCGGACAGATCCAGAGGGTAATGAGTTCAACCATGTTTTGGCTTTGTCCCTCAAAGAGTAAGGGAACAAATATAGCCTCAAAGCTTCTTGGGACACTCCAGGGATGATGAATGTATCACTAACTCCTAAGAAGTTCCTAAGATGGTTGTGGGGGTCCTCATTTTCTATTCCAAAGAATTGTCCCACAGTGGACAACATTTGGAACATCACTGGCTTTAACTCGAATGAGTTGGCAGTGATTTCAGGACGGATTATGCTGGGGTTCAGCTCCCCAGGCATAGGTACTAAATATGAAAGAATGGCACTATTCTTGTCATTCGCTATTTCGATGGGGTTGCGAATGACAGGTACCTGATTTGGAACTATCTCGTCCATTTCTTCGAATTCAGGTATGATTTGAGGTATAGGAGGTTGTTTAAAGAGTCGTTTCTTTGCTTTGTTTCTAGCTCTAAGTAGTCTCTCAGGCTCAGGATTGAACTCTAGATATCTACTTGAAGGCTCACTCATAAACTACCCCAATAGTACCTGCAAAAGAAATGAAACAGATCAGTTTCAATCAATAATAAACTTGGTGTTTCAAACTTAACAAACTTCGTTTTCACTTAAATAAATCCCCGGCAGCGGCGCCAAAAACTTGTTGCGTGCTCAATGTGTTGAAATAATTAGGCAATAAAAGAGATAGAGCACTCAGAACATGCAAGCATACATGATCTTATAGCAAGTAGTAAGTATATTTCATTCGTTTTCCCACAGAGATTTATTTTTGGCTATTCGCGAAGTGTTTTGTTAAGAAAGAAGGGGTGGATTTGATGGGGTAAAATTGGTTTTTAATTAACTAATTTTTGCTGAATGTGTAAAGGGTAGTAACATAAACAAGAACAAGATAAAGCTAAGCTCAAATGGAAAAGAGACGAGATTAATAAATGAAGGTAAAGACAGCTAAACAGAATGGAAACTTAGACGGAATTGCGGAGACCGCAATTCTACCGCAATTATAATAACAGCGAAAGTGGGTAAATGAGTGATTTAAGGGCTACTAATGACTATCCTATAGACATTTTTATACGATTCTCAAGCACTGGATCTACTCTCTATGCATCAAACTATCTCAATCTCATGTATCGTCCGATTCCATGCATTAGATTCTTTAGTTTACTCAACTCAAAGTAAGGTCTTAAGCATCTTGTTAAGGCAGAAAGATATGGTTTGTACTAGGGAAACGCCTATTCCTAGGCCGTTTCCTGGTTACCTTGAAAGGCTAGCATGATAATATGACTCTGAACTCTTACTCCTTCCAGAGGTTAGGAGTTCTTTGGACAAAATGGATGGCCAATCGAAATTGCCCGTGGAATGAAGCTTACATACAACCAATGCTTCGAGAGTTATCCTACATGTTTGATTCACGTTTTTTAGCCTATAGCGTTGCCATTAGCATGCCCCTAAGTGACTTAGTTACTCATGGATATAAGGAAAACAACACTAAAGGATAAAATAGACATGCTTAGAAGGGAAATGTGCTTAAAACAGCAAGTGAAAGCAGTAGAATGCAAAGGTGAGAGACTGTGAAATACTCAACTTTGCGTTTGATTAATTGATTGTTTGAATGAACATAAAAGATATTTAAAGTAAAGAACAGAAAGACAGAACACAACGAAATGAACTAAACTAGCCACAAGAACAGAAACAACACAAGACAGAATTGGAAAATGGAAATGAAGAACAAAAAGCAGTAAAACAGCTCGAATGACTCGTTGCAGCCGCTTCGAATGAAGGATGAGAAAGGTCAGCCTTGCTTGGATGAATCCAATCGGGAGAGAAGAAGAATCTCCTCTCCTTCCTATCAGATTATCGATTCCAACAGCTGAGCTTCGCAAACCAGCAGACGGCAAAGGAAAACAGGAGAAAAGATGGACTGCGAGAAGACTTCTACGCTTTCGGATGATGCTTGAACCCTCGACTTTGACCCCTATTTATAGTAATCTGCAGGTGCATTTGGGCCAAGGAGAACCATCAATCTTCAACGTCGTACTTCAGAATGGATGGAGGAGAAAGAACGAATCCCTGAAATAAAGGAAATTAACAGAAAAAGATCAGTCAACTTACGGTTTTCACTTGAAACATTGCGAGAACCGCAATGTTTCCGCAATGCTTTCGCAATGCTTGTTTTTCATTCTTTTCCTTCGGTTTTCAACCCTTTTCTTTCCTATTGTGCATAAGTCCTAATTTAGCTACCTTCTTCTAATTCTCATATTTAAGCATAGGTTTAGGCTAAAAGCTATCAAAAACACCTAAGAGTGAACATCTTTCTAAGCTAATTAAGCCCTCAAGAGGTCACTTTTGGAGACGTAACAGTACCCCTCTGATCTTGAATCCTGTGCAACTATAGATATAGTAGACTCTTTAATGGAAGAAGAACTTGAGCATGAATTGTTAATTAAGCATGCTACTAGTTATGCACAAGTAGATGTAGATGATTTAAATGTTTCTGAATTGATGGACGTATCTGTGGACAACCCTCAGCATGTATGCATGACCAATGAATTGTCTGAAAGAACCACAACTCCTATGATGCCATCAATTGAACAACCACCTTTATTAGAACTGAAACCATTGCCTGAACACCTTAAATATGCATATCTAGGAGAGAAAGATACCTTGCCTGTTATTATTTCGTCCAAACTAAGTAAACAGCATGAAATTGCGTTAATATTGCTGCTCAAGCAACATAAAAAAGTTATTGCCTGGACGATTGCTGACATTAGAGGTATAAGTCCTTCCTACTGCATGCATAAAATATTGTTAGAAGAGGAACATACACCTAGAGTAGATCACCAACGTAGGTTGAACCCCTCCATGAAGGAGGTAGTTAAAAAAGAAATTATCAAATGGTTAGATGCAGGTGTGATCTTTCCAATAGCCAATAGTCAATGGGTCAGTCCTATTCAATGTGTACCTAAGAAGGGTGGTATGACTGTAGTAGTTAATGAGAATAACGAATTAATACCAACTAGAACTGTTACAGGATGGAGAGTCTGTATGGACTATAGAAAACTTAACAAAGAAACCAAAAAAGACCATTTCCCTTTACCCTTTATAGACCAGATGCTAGATAAAATAGCTGGCCAAGCCTTTTACTGCTTTTTAGATGGTTACTCGGGATATAACCAAATCACCATAGACCCTGAGGATCAAGAGAAAATAACCTTTACATGTCCCTTTGGAACATTTGCTTTTCGCAGAATGCCATTTGGCCTATGCAATGCACCAGCAACGTTCCAAAGATGCATGTTGGCTATTTTCTCTGACCTAGATGAGTCCATAATAGAAATATTCATGGATGACTTCTCAGTCTTTGGTGACTCCTTTAACCATTGCTTAGAAAATCTAGGACAAGTCCTAACTAGGTGTGAAGAAACCAACCTAGTCTTAAATTGGGAAAAATGCCACTTTATGGTGGAAGAAGGAATAGTATTAGGACATAGAGTGTCCAAAGCAGGAGTAGAGGTCGATATGGCCAAAATAGAGATCATTGAGAAATTAGTGGAACCTAAGAATGTCAAAGCTATAAGAAGTTTCTTAGGTCATGCGGGATTTTATAGGAGATTTATAAAAGACTTTTCAAAAATCTCTAAACCCCTGTGCGAGCTTCTAGAGATGAATAAAACTTTTGTCTTCTCAAATAAATGTCTAATAGCATGGAAAAAAACTTAAAGATGCCTTAGTCAAAGCACTAATTATAGTAGGCCCAAATTGGGATTTGCCTTTTGAACTAATGTGTGATGCTAGTGACTATGCAATAGGGGCTATGCTGGGGCAAAAGAGAGATAAACTAACACACCCTGTATATTATGCAAGTAAAAATTTAAATGAAGCACAATGTAACTACACTACCACAGAGAAAGAAATGCTAGCGGTAGTGTTTGCATGCGAAAAATTTAGGCCTTATATTGTAGGAAATAAAACGATTGTTTACACTGATCACTCTGCAATAAAATATTTAATGAGGAAGGCTGATGTTAAGCCTCGTCTAATTAGATGGGTGTTACTATTGCAAGAGTTTGATCTAGAGATTAGAGATAAAAAAAAAAAGGAAGTGAAAACGTAGTTGCTGATCATTTATCTAGATTGCAGAGTCATTGCGGAAAAATTGCGGAGCCCGCAATGACTGATTCCTTTATTGATGAACATGTCTTTGTGTTAGTGCATTGTGATAACAATGATGAACCTTGGTTTGCGGATATTGCTAACTTCCTTCCCTCACAGGTGTTACCAACTTTCAGAGGGGGGCAAGAGAATAAGAAGTTCTTACACGAGGCTAGGAAGTACATATGGGACGATCCAACACTTTACAAAAGTTGTGCGGATGGGTTGCTAAGGAAGTGTGTGTCAGCTGCTGAATCAAAGTCAGTCTTGCAGCATTGTCATACAACTCCTTATGGTGGACACTTTGGTGGTCAAAGGACGGCTGCAAAGGTGTTCCAAAGTGGCTACTTCTGGCCCACGATCTTCAAGGATGCACACGACTATGCACACAGCTGCAATGAGTGTCAACGTACAGGTAACCTTAGTAGAAAAGATGAGATGCCTCTCACCTATATCTTAGGGTTAGAACTCTTTGATGTATGGGGCATTGACTTCATGGGACCATTCCCTCTATCTGCTGGTAATCTTTACATTCTAGTAGCTGTAGATTATGTTTCCAAATGGGTAGAAGAAATTGCATGTCCCTTAAATGATGCCAAAACAGTCGTTAAATTTCTAAATAGGCACATTTTTACACGATTTGGCACACCACGTGCCATCATAAGTGATGAAGGAACCCACTTTATAAACAAAGCTATGGAAAAAGTGTTAGCTAAATATAATGTTAGACATAGAGTAGCAACACCTTATCATCCACACTCGAATGGACAAGCTGAAATATCCAATAGAGAGATCAAGAATATTTTAGAAAAAATTGTAAAACCGAGTAGAAATGATTGGTCTTTTAAGCTGGATGATGCACTGTGGGCCTATAGGACTGCATATAAGACACCACTAGGGATGTCTCCTTATAGGTTAGTGTATGGAAAAGCATGCCACTTACCTCTTGAATTAGAAAATAAAGCATTTTGGGCCTTGAAAGAATTGAATTATTGCGTAACCGATGTTGGAACATTGCGGTCTCTGCAATTACATGAGTTGGATGAACTAAGACATATGTCATATGAAAATGCGAAAATGTATAACGAGAAGACTAAAATTTGGCATGATAGTAGACTCAGGATTAAAGACTTCAAAAAGGGCCAGCATGTTCTATTGTTTAACTCACGACTTAGATTATTTCCGGGCAAACTTAAGTCTCGTTGGTCAGGTCCTTTTATGATTACTAATGTGTTTGTTCATGGTGCAATTGAAATTCAAAATCTGAATCAAGGTCAGCCGTTCATGGTGAATGGGGCTAGATTTAAACATTACTATGAGGAAGGAGATGTGCAGACACTCTCAGCCTTCCTCTTATCCGAGGCATAAAAAGCAAACCAAGAGAGGATGAGCAAGGGCATTTAATGGAAATATCTCTATGCTCAATCATCAGAGGAATATGGAATGGATAGTTTTTCGTTATTGTTTTTCTTTTAGATTGTTTACAGTATTATTATTTCTAGCTTTAATTAAGTTTGTTTTTATTGATTAGGAACGTGGTAATTGGAGATTTTTAAACGGCAAGGAAGGGAGTAAACCACGAGGCAAGGGAAGTTGAGGAAGAGATCTTGCAAAAATCGAAGATTTAGTTGCTAGAATCTTGCAACAAATAACAATCAAGGATGAAATCCCAACGGCTATATCTTCAAGGATTTGCTAAAAAATTTCGAAATAATTGCGGAGTCCGCAATAATGTAACCGTTGGGGCAACAACCGAGTATATATAGGACGAGTTGGGGATCATCCCCATTTACGATTCTCAAACCCTTGAATTCCAAAACAACCAGCTCTCTCCTTCCTCTGAAATTTCCAAAGTTCAACTCCAAGAAACGGCCATGGTGTCCACAAGACCTGATCGATCCACACCCAAGAAAACATCCCCAATCACGGAGGATGCTGAATTGGTGAGAGATGCGCTGCTGTCCTTGGCAAACGCTGAAGCTGTGAAACCTTCGAGACCGCCGAAGCTCTCTGTGAGTAGGAAGTGGAAGGTGGCCACAACTGAGGTTGCAACCAGCGCTGATCCAACACAATCCCCTAGAAAGAAGTGGAAGATTACTGAGGAAGATCCAAAGATCAAGAGTAGGAAGTCCATGAGTAAGAAAAGCATCAGCAGTGGCAAGCCTTCGTTTGAGACGGCCATGCAGAGCCCCGATTCCCCTCAACAGCAGTCGGAACCTGAAGTTCCATCTGAAGAACAACGATCGACATCAATTGGTGGTGCGGATGAAGAAGAAGAGGTATTTTCCCCCTTCAGGGATGTCAATCTCGACAGCCCTGTGGAGAGGGAAAGCAAGGATTCAATGGAGGACACGCTGGATGAATGCCTCCAACAGATAGCTGCCAAGGCAAAGCTCAAGAAGCGAGCCCCTGGGATTGTGAGGGCCAAACGTCCAAAAGCCCCAAAGAGAGCCAAAAAGAAGAAGGTCGAAGCTGGGCCTTCCATCAAGAAAATGAAATCTGAGGCTGTTGAAGCAGCCAAGACAAAGGATAAGGGGAAGAGGAAGATGTACGGAGAGGATGAGCCTCGAGCTGCGAGGTATGTGTCCAAGGAAGCGGAGGCTAGAGCCTGGAATTGATGAAGAAAGAACTCCTCCACGAGAGAGGATTTCTTAATTCTGTTGCGGACCTGCCGCAATTCCTGCGCGTAGGAATTATGAACCACGGCTGGGAAGAGCTGTGTAGGCCTCCAATTCAGGCCTCCTCTGACATGGTGTACGACTTCTACGCCAACCTCACTCGCCCTGAAGGCTGTGCTTCAATGGTAAGGGGAATAGTAGTTGACTTCTCAGCCGAAACAATCAACAACGTGTATGCTCTAAAGGGGCATAAAGATTCTGAATACGCAAGGATCATGGCTTCACCTTCAGAAGGAGTCCTGGAGGAAGCGCTGAATATAATAGGGAAGCCTGAGGCAGCCTGGGTAGTCTCAAAGCATGGGAAGCACACATTGATGAGTGCAACCCTCAGGGACAAAGCAGCTGTATGGTTCTCCCTGATTCGAAGACGAATCTCCCCTGTTACACATGAGACAACCATCAATCAGGAGAGATCGCTGCTGATTTATGCGATAATGAAGGGACTCACCATTGATGTGGGTGAAGTCATAGCAGCATCAATCATCGAATGCTCCAAGAAAGGTAAGGGCCAACTCTTTTCCCCCAATACCATTACTAAATTATGCTTACGCGCAGGAGTACCTGTGACTATGGAGGAGAAACAATTGGCCTATGCTGGCCACCTTGAGCTGCCTAGTGACCTGAGGGTGAGGAGAAGAGGCAACATGGAGTTCGAGATGGATGGACTTGCTGCTGCACAGTCACTGTCCATGGCCTGCTGTTGCGTGCTCAGTGTGTAAAGATAATTAAGCAAGAGAGTAGAGAGAGCACTTAGAACATGCAAGCATACATGGTCTCACAGCAAGTAGTAAGTATATTTCATTCGTTTTTTCCACAGAGACTTATTTTTAGCTATTCACGAAGTGTTTTTGTTAAGAAAGATGGGGTGGATTTGAAGGGGTAAAATTGGTTTTTAATTATCTAATTTTTGCTGAATGTGTAAAGGGATGCAACATAAACAAATTAAAGTTGAAATCAGACTCAAAGGACAAGAGATGGAATTGATAAACGAAGAAGAAAACAGCTAAACAGAATGATAAAATGGCAGAATTGCGAGGACCGCAATGTTTCCGCAATTAAACAGCAGTGAAAGTGTGTAAATGGGTGAATTAAGGGCTACTAACGACTATCCTATAGGCATTTTAATACGATTCCCAAGCATTAGATCAACTCTCTATGCATCAAACTCACTCTATCTCATGTATCGTCCGATTCCATGCATTAGATTCTTTAGTTTACTCAACTCAAAGTAAGGTCTTAAGCATCTTGTTAAAGCATGAGTGTTTAGTTTGTACTAGGGAAACGCCTATTCCTAGGTCGTTTCCTGGTTACCATGAAAGGCTAGCATGATTATATGACTCTGAACTCTTACTCCTTCCAGAGGTTAGGAGTTCGTTGGACAAAATGGATGGCCAATCGAAATTGCCCGTGGGATGAAGCTTACATACAATCAATGATTCGAGAGCTATCCTACATACTTGATGCACGTTTTTTTAGCCTATAGTTCTGTCACTAGCATGCCCCTAAGTGACTTAGCTACTCATGGAAATATAGAGAATGGAAATGTAAGATAAAACAGACATGCTTAGAAGGGAAATGTGCTTAGAACAGCAAGACAAAACCGTAGCAGCAGAAAGTGGAAACTGTGAAATGCAGAAATGTACTTTGATTACTATGAATGTTTGAATGACAAAGGGAAACTTAGGAGCAGAAATTCAGAGACAGACAACAACGAACTGCAGGAACTAAAACACTAAGCTAGAACAACAACTAATCAAAGCTGGAAATGAGAAGAAAAAGACAGAAAAGCAGTAAAGGTTGCTTTGAAAGCTCCGTTGCAGTCGCCTCGAATGGAAGGGATGAGAGGTCAGCCTTGCTTGGATGAATCCAATCGAGAGAGAAGAAGAATCTCCTCTCCTTCCTATCAGATTATCGATTCCAACAGCTGGGACTCCCACTCCAACAGACGGTAAAGAAAAACAGAGAGAAATGATGGACTGCGAGAAGACTTCTGCGCTTCGAATGATGCTTGAACCTCCGACTTTGACCCCATTTTATAGTAGTTTGCAGGTGCGTTTGGGCCAAGGAGGACCATCAATCTTCAACGTCATATATCAGAATGGATGGAGGAGAAAGAACGAATCCCTGAAATCACGGAAATTAACAGAAAAAGATCAGTCAACTTACGGTTTTCACTTGAATAATTGCGGCTTCAGCAATGTTTCCGCAATGCTGTCGCAATGCAGTTTTTTTTCATTCTTTTCCTTCGGTTTTCAACCCTTTTCTTTCCTATTGTGCATAAGTCCTAATTTAGCTACCTTCTTCTCATTCTCATATTTAAGCATAGGTTTAAGCTAAATGCTATCAAAAACACCTAAGAGTGTACATCTTTCTAAGCTAAATAAGTCCTAAAAAGGTCACTTTTGGAGACGTAACACACCCCCAAACTTAAGGTTTTGCTCGTCCTCGAGCAATCTAAGGACTTGCCTAGGCTGATGTTTCATCTTCTTTAACCACTTACTGACTCCCCTACATTCCTATCTATAGCAGTGCTGTCCTGTGACACACTTCCAAGTTTACAACTAACCTTTCATATTGCTTCTTCTGACTTCGCACGCCTAATACTCCTGCTGTTTCATTAACTCCCTACAACTGATCTACTTGCTTTTATCATATCGTGCATCTATCCCTAAGGTTTCGAATTCTACCTAGCTTTACCCCAGACTCAGTACATGCTTCTAGCTTTTACTTTTGAATTACCTAGGATTCCTTAGAGTCATGCCAGTCTTAGTATTAACAGTGACAGTAGTATTTTTAGAGAACAACCTAAACCCTGGCATCACTACATTGGACATACATTCATCTCCCTAAACAATCCTACAAGTTACAACTTTGTGCTCAGCTAATTGAGGATCAGAGTTCTTTTTATTTAGGACATCTAAGCCACAAAGTTGCAACTCCTAGGTGTACATTCTTCTTCCCTATTTTTTTTCTTTTTCTTTCTTACTTTGGTGGAGCCTCTCCTTTGGTTGCCTTTTGATGCAATGTCACTTGTGGGTTACACACTTGGCACTGATTACTCAGCAACCTAAGAGAGACACCCCTCTTTATTCTATTTTTCATTTTTTTTTCAGCTCATCATTTTTTATAAAGGAGAAGAAGAATGCTTATGCTTTAAGGGAGAGAGGAATGTTCCTAGGCCTAGGGTGGCCTCCCCCAAACTTAAACTACTCATTGTCCCCAATGAGTGTCTGAGGTGGCACACCCCCAAACTTGTCCTAGAAGCATCTAATCTAAGGTAAAACAAAGAGAATCTAAAAGCCCTAGGCATAGACAGAACATTCTAAAAGTAAATATCACAGCAGCATAAATTCGTAAAGACAGGCAGGTAAGGACTTAAAGCTATGCATGCTTAGCACTTTTAAGAGGCTAATTTAAACTATCAAAGGTGTCCTATGACACTCATCCAGCATGCTTTGAGATAAGCTATATAAGGTAGTCAAGATAGCAGCAAAAGACAGAATTTAAACAGAACCAGCCTAGCTAAACAGTCAGTCAAAAACATGCATTTACTAATAAAAATTGCGGATTCTGCAATTATTTCGCAATAGATACAGGGCAGATATATCAGTGATCAGGGCCCCTATGCATGCTTTTTCCAGTCATTCAAGCTATACAAAAATGAAACTAAACTAATCTACCTATTCAGCTACCATCAGACTACACTAAACAAATTTAAACAGCAAAAATAAAGAATTAAAGACAGACCAAATATTAACTCAAAACAGCAGAATTCACATGGTTCGACGAAAAGCAGTTTGATTATTATTTTTTTTCTTTTAAGGAACAGAAATACTCCCTTGTCAATCTGCCTCATATGGATATTCTTCAATGTTTCGAGGCATCACTTTTGCTCCTTTAAGATACTTAAGTCTTGATTTACGGGGTCGGACATTCTGCCACACCTTGAATTTGTTGATTCTTTCAAAGAGACTGCATGTTATAACATCCCAAGGTTTGTACTTTCTGTGCGTTGGTTTTGTTTCTACAATATTTGCTACAACATAGCTTTGATGCGATGAGACTTCTTTTTCTGGCACAACTCTTTCTAACTCCTTCAGCTGGAGCATTTGTGGTGGTGGTGGCTCAACTCTTGTATTGGTGGAGAAGCTTGCTACAACCTCAAACATTTCAAATTCTTGTTCCTCAAGCAGCGCATTAGTCTCTTTGGCCTCATCCAGCACAATTTCATTTTTCTCAACTTTCACCAACTCCACCATTTCATATGGAGATTCCATTGGATCACTCTTCTCAGATTCGAAGGTAACAAAAGATTCATCATCATAAAAATCGAACATCTGAGGGCATGGTGGTAGTGATTTTGCTATAGTAAGTAGCTCTTGTAAGTCATTTGTGAGCTGAGCTAATTGCACATCCATTCTCCTCATGGATGCATCATTCCTTTCCATGAATTCCATCCATAGTGCCTCCAAAGTGGGTGATAATTCTTCACTTGGAGTTGGGGCATAATGTTGATAGTTTTCATGTTGGGGGAACTCTTCATAATGAGCAATTTGCACATGCTCTTCCCAAGGATTATTTGAGAGTTGCCACTGATCATGTTCACATATGTACGAATAATGGTTGTCATAGCTTTGTTGATATTGCCTCTCTTGATAATTCAATGTTGGGCAATTCTCCAAGTTATGATTATCCCCACAATAAGCACATGGCTGGTAAAATCCTTCAAACTGTTGTGGGCAAACTCGTCCTCCAATTAAGTTCTGCAGCGTATTCATTTACTTTGTCGTACCCATACGTTTTCCACCTGCAAAGTTTCTCTCTGTTGCGAGTTGAGGTTTGGAAACTCTTTCATAAACTAGCTTGATAGTACCTGTAAAAGAAATGAAAGAAGATTAGCTCCAATAGATATTAAGAGTTGGTTTTCTAACTTAACAAACTTCGTTTTCACTTAAATAAATCCCCGGCAGCGGCGCCAAAAACTTGTTGCGTGCTCAATGTGTAAAGATAATTAAGCAAGAGAGTAGAGAGAGCACTTAGAACATGCAAGCATACATGGTCTCACAGCAAGTAGTAAGTATATTTCATTCGTTTTTTCCACAGAGACTTATTTTTAGCTATTCACGAAGTGTTTTTGTTAAGAAAGATGGGGTGGATTTGAAGGGGTAAAATTGGTTTTTAATTATCTAATTTTTGCTGAATGTGTAAAGGGATGCAACATAAACAAATTAAAGTTGAAATCAGACTCAAAGGACAAGAGATGGAATTGATAAACGAAGAAGAAAACAACTAAACAGAATGATAAAATGGCAGAATTGCGAGGACCGCAATGTTTCCGCAATTAAACAGCAGTGAAAGTGTGTAAATGGGTGAATTAAGGGCTACTAACGACTATCCTATAGGCATTTTAATACGATTCCCAAGCATTAGATCAACTCTCTATGCATCAAACTCACTCTATCTCATGTATCGTCCGATTCCATGCATTAGATTCTTTAGTTTACTCAACTCAAAGTAAGGTCTTAAGCATCTTGTTAAAGCATGAGTGTTTAGTTTGTACTAGGGAAACGCCTATTCCTAGGCCGTTTCCTGGTTACCATGAAAGGCTAGCATGATTATATGACTCTGAACTCTTACTCCTTCCAGAGGTTAGGAGTTCGTTGGACAAAATGGATGGCCAATCGAAATTGCCCGTGGGATGAAGCTTACATACAATCAATGATTCGAGAGCTATCCTACATACTTGATGCACGTTTTTTTAGCCTATAGTTCTGTCACTAGCATGCCCCTAAGTGACTTAGCTACTCATGGAAATATAGAGAATGGAAATGTAAGATAAAACAGACATGCTTAGAAGGGAAATGTGCTTAGAACAGCAAGACAAAACCGTAGCAGCAGAAAGTGGAAACTGTGAAATGCAGAAATGTACTTTGATTACTATGAATGTTTGAATGACAAAGGGAAACTTAGGAGCAGAAATTCAGAGACAGACAACAACGAACTGCAGGAACTAAAACACTAAGCTAGAACAACAACTAATCAAAGCTGGAAATGAGAAGAAAAAGACAGAAAAGCAGTAAAGGTTGCTTTGAAAGCTCCGTTGCAGTCGCCTCGAATGGAAGGGATGAGAGGTCAGCCTTGCTTGGATGAATCCAATCGAGAGAGAAGAAGAATCTCCTCTCCTTCCTATCAGATTATCGATTCCAACAGCTGGGACTCCCACTCCAACAGACGGTAAAGAAAAACAGAGAGAAATGATGGACTGCGAGAAGACTTCTGCGCTTCGAATGATGCTTGAACCTCCGACTTTGACCCCATTTTATAGTAGTTTGCAGGTGCGTTTGGGCCAAGGAGGACCATCAATCTTCAACGTCATATATCAGAATGGATGGAGGAGAAAGAACGAATCCCTGAAATCACGGAAATTAACAGAAAAAGATCAGTCAACTTACGGTTTTCACTTGAATAATTGCGGCTTCAGCAATGTTTCCGCAATGCTGTCGCAATGCAGTTTTTTTTCATTCTTTTCCTTCGGTTTTCAACCCTTTTCTTTCCTATTGTGCATAAGTCCTAATTTAGCTACCTTCTTCTCATTCTCATATTTAAGCATAGGTTTAAGCTAAATGCTATCAAAAACACCTAAGAGTGTACATCTTTCTAAGCTAAATAAGTCCTAAAAAGGTCACTTTTGGAGACGTAACACCTGCCTGATGGACTTACAACGAAAGTTAGCCCAATGGGCTGAGTATTCGCAGGCAAAGGACCAAGAGCTGGCTGAGCACCTGCGGTGCACGTTCCCTACCTTCCCTGCTGGATTGTTAAGTCCTTGGGTGCCTCCGAGTGAGAGGAAGGATGAAGAAGATAAGGATGAATGAATGCTGGACTGTTAGCATTCGAGGGAGTATTTTTTATCCCTATCAAAAGAAAAATCTGTTTTTCTATGACTAGTTACCCCTTCCAATAATCAATTGTTTGTCTGTTTTACTTTCTTAGTTAGTTTGAGTTAAATAGCTTAGTTTTGTTTAATTTCGTATGTTTAGTTAGCTTCGATAGTTTTTCTATTGCCTGTAGTTGTTTAAAAATAGAACATCGCATGTTAGGAGCCTTGATCACGGTTACATCTACTCTATTGGAAGCATTGCGAATTTTTTGCGGTCCCCGCAATATTTTGTTACCTAGGCATGCTCTTGTATGACTTTCTGATGGGCTGTCTGTCTTTAAATCTCATTATCTGGCTGTTTTACTGATGTCTATAGGTAGTCTGTCTATTGAGCATGCTGGATGAGTGTCAAGTACACTCTCGTTAGTTCTAATTAACTTCATAGAATGATGAGCATGTACCTCTGTTAGCCCTTACCATGTTGGTTTTAATACACTTCTGCTTATGAGTTATCTGAACTAGGAGGGTCGTTCTATCCCTAGGAGTTTTAAGTCTGTCTGGTTTTTATTTAGACTAGATGCTTCTATGATAAGTTTGGGGGTGTGCCACCTCAGAATCTCATTGGGAACAATGAGCAGTTTAAGTTTGGGGGAGGCAACCTCTAGGCCTAGGAACACTCCTCTCTCCTTTATAAAATAGACATTCTTCTTCTGTAAAAAAAAAAAAAAAAAAAAAAAAAATGAATAAGAAAGCAAATGAAAAGTAAAGGGTATTGTCTCTCTCTAAGGATGCTGAGTAATCAGGGTCATTTGTGTAACCCACAAGTGGCACTGCATCAAAAGGCAATTCTAAGGGAAAGACTTTACCAAAAGAAAAAGAAAGAAAAGGAAAAACCAAGGAAGAAGAATGTGTGCCAACAAGTTATGGCCTAAGTGCTTAGGTGTCCTGTAAAATTGAACGCTGATCCTTAGTTTGCTAAGCACAGGGCTGTAGCTTGAAGGTTTGTCAAGGGAGATGAGTGTCTATCCAACATAGCGGTGCCAGGGCTTAGTTTGTTCTATGGATACTGAACTCTGATACTCGTGTGTGCTAAGCCTTGCATGATTTTAAAGGATTCCTAGGTAATTCAAAAATAAAAACATTAGAAGCATGTACTGAGTCTGAGTTAAAACTAGGGAGAATTTGAATGCTTAGGGATAACTGCACAATGAGCCCAATGACATAGGCAGATAAACCATAAGGTAGGAAGTTAGTAAAAACAGAAGGTTTTAAAGGCAAGGGAAATCAGAATAGGCAAAATATGAAGCTAGTTTGAACTTAGAAGAATGTCACAAGACAGCAGTGCCTTTGATAGTAAGCCTAGGGAAGTCAGCAAGTCAGCTAGGTAGAATTTGAAAGACAAGATTTAGTAGCCAAAGTAAGCCTTTATATTGCTCGAGGACTAGCAATAACTCAAGTTTGGGGGTGTGTTACCTCTCCAAAAGTACATTATTTAGGGCTATATTTACCTTTAAACCATGTACATTCTTGAGTGTTTTTGTTAGAAGTTAGCTTAATGTGTGTCTAAATGCGAGAATTTGAGAAATGATGCTAAAATAGAACTTATTTGGAAAAGGAACGAAAAAGGATGTAAAATGATGTAAAACAAGCTAAAATGTACATTGCAGGAAACATTGCGAAAACATTGCTGAAACCGCAATGAAACATTGCGGCCCTCGCAAGGAAATAGTCTTCTGCTGAACTTTTCCAGCCATCAGTCGTCCTTGTTGCGATCTTCCAGCCGCCTAAGCTTTCCACTGCTGCCACGTGGACAATTGTTGTTCAGAATGGATGGAAATCCGCGGCTGAAGGTACCTGCAAAGGCTATAAAAAGAGACGGATGATGAAGGAGAAAAACAGCTCAGAAGCGTGGAGTTCTCAGTTGCAAAGCGATCTGCAGACGCATTTCTTTCTCCCGTTTGTTGGAACGAAGAAATCAACCCTTGGCGTCGATAATTCGAAAGGAAGAAGAGAAGATCCTTCTTCTCTTCTGATTGAATTCATCCCCAAGAACAGCTAATCTTCTCATTCATCCGAGGCGTTTGCGACGAGGAGATCCGTGCACTTTTACAAGCTTTCTCTACTGTTTTCTCTCTATTGTTTCCATTTGCAACATTGATCTGGATCGTTATTTCTACATCCCTTATTCTTTACTGCTTTCGAACCTTTGCACGTCTGTTTATGAAGTATTTGTATTCGGTTTTTAAAGAGTAATCAATTAAGTTTCTTGAGTTCTTCATTTTGTTATCTCTTATTCATTTGTGTTTACTAAGTCATTTAAATCATGATCAATCAATCCATCTCTTTTACCTTGGAAACCATGCGTAACTAATCTAAGAGGGGCCTGCTAAAGATGAATCTGTAGGCTAGAAATACGAGAATTCAGCATGTAGGATAGTATGATTGCATTGAATGTATGTAAGCTTCATCCCACGGGCAATTTCGACCGGCCATCCATTTTGTCTAAAGAATTCCTAACCTCCGGAAGGAGTAAGAGTTCAGAGTCATCCATTCATGCTAGCCTTTCATGGTAACCAGAAAACGACCTAGGAATAGGCGTTCTCCTAGCACGTTCATTAGCTTGCTTGTATAAATAGGTGTTTATGTCTTACTTGGATATGAGTGAACTAAAGATCTAATGCATGTAATCGAGAGATGCATGAGACTGAGCTAAGACGATGCATGATATGTTAATCTACTGCTGAATGATCGTAGTTAAGTGCCTATAGAAGAATCTTAAGTTGACCTTGCTGCTTTACTTTACATTAAAAACGTTGTTAATTTATTGCTAGATTATTGCGAGAACCGCAATAAAACATTTCTGTTTTTTGCCTTAGTCTTTTTATTAGCTTTTTACCTTTGCGGTTTTATTGCTAAATAATTGCGAGACCCGCAATTATTCTTCTTCACATTATAGCTTTATCTCTTACTTGTTTGGTTTTTACACTTGCTTTCTTCTTGCATTCTTTATTATTTTGGTACATCAACCCCAAATCTACCCAATTTAAGTGACCTTATCTAATTTAGCACCTCAACTCGTTAGTAACTAAACTCAATCTCTGTGGGAAAACGAATTAAAAAATACTTATCACTTGCTGCAGACCATGTATGCTTGCATGATCTGAGTGCTCTTCGCATTACATTTTATTTACACACTGAGCACGCAATAGTGACATATGAGTCATGAGATTTTAAGATAGCAACCCTCTATTTCCTGCAAGATTTGTCTGCATGAAAGTGATGCAGGTTAAGTGATGCAGATTTAGGGGTTCTAATTGCATGAAAGTGATGTGCTTAAAGTCGGTGGCTATGAAAGTGATGCTCACATATGCATGAAGTGATGCATACCTAGAGGTTGGTGTGCATGGAAGGAATGCATGTCTAGAGGGTTCCCAGTACATGAAATTGATGTATCTGGGACTGATGTGTATGAAATTTATGCACATCCAGAGGAACAAGAATGGTGTGGTAAGCTAAAGAGACAGATTTAGGTCCCACTAGTTAAAGTCTTCGGTCAGTTCATGATTGCATGCGATTGCATAGCCTTACCACGGTAGTGGAGTTATTTACTGAGTATTTTGTTTAAAATACTCATTCTTTCTTAAAACCATTTTTTCAGGTAATGTCAAGAACATACAGGACGTTTGACAAGGTGATCGGTTGATGAAGCCAACGGATGTGAGAAGTCAGAGCTTCCGCATTTAGTTATTTATTCATTTGAGTCTCGTTACATTCTTCTGCTAAGGTTTAGGATTGATAGTTTTGACTTAAAGTTTGCTTTAAAGGACCCCGATTTAATTATTTAAAGTTTTATTGGGATCCCAAAAAGAAATGTATTTGTTTTGATGTTGAGATGTTGAGATGTTGAGATCTTTTGGAAAAATTATAGTTTTGATTTTTTATTTCTAAAACAAAGTTTTAAATTATTTATCAAGATTTATGACGTCATGCATGTAGTAACGGTCCTAGAGTGATGTCATAGGAAGTTGGGTCGTTATAGCGGCAACGACGGACCAAGTTCCGAGAGATCGGCGGTGGTTCGACGAGCGGCATAACATCACCAAGAGTTCGGTGGTGGATCTTCTCTAAGGGTGCCGTTAGGGAAAGGTTTCAAAAGTTCGTTGACAGAGAGTTCCTACGTTCGACAGTGGGCAAAAGTTTGATGATTTTCAGGAGAATAGGCGGCGGCATACGAGGGTGCGACAACGTTTATGGTGGATGGTTAGAAAGTTCGGCAACTTGGGTCGGCGAGATCAACGAGGTCTGCAAGGCGTATCGAGAGTTTGAAACGACGAAGGTATCCGAGTGAGCAGGAAACAAGATCGTACGAGGGTGCGGCGACGTTTGTAGAGGTTGAATGTTTGTCGAGAGGTCGGCAACGTAGGCATAGGCATAGGCGTGAGATCGAGAGATCTAGGAGATCGGGCGACTGGTTTTTCTGGTGAGTTTTTGCGACTATTTTTTTTTGTTCCATTTGTCGTAGTGAACAGTGACGTGAACAATGTTTTTTTTTCAAAAATTTTAGAACTGATATTTTAGGTTTTATTTTTGCACATCATAATTTATTTTGATAGATATTGTGTCGTGACATTATGGTCGGTGTTGAACAAGCCATTAAACTAATGGTAGAGAGAAGAAGATTGACGTGTATCACCTAGGATCAAATGGCAATCCATGTAATATGATTACACCAGTACAATTAAGGGGAGGAAATTATGATGAGTGGGCCCGAGCGATTCGCACTGCGTTGCAGGCAAAAAGGAAGTTTTGCTTCATAGATGGGACTCTCTTGCGTCCCAAGGAGGAAGATGACAGACTTGATGATTGGTACACTGTCAATTCAATGCTTCTTGTGGCTTGGCTAATGAACATGATAGAGCCATCTATTCGTTTGACTCTCTCTTATTATGAAGATGCTCAGGAATTGTGGAAGGCAGTGAAAGAGTGGTTCTATGTAGTGAATGGAGCACACATATGTCAATTGAAGTCGTCTCTTGGCGAATGTAAACAAGGGAAAAGGGAGACAATGACTTCCTATTTTGGCCGGATCAATCGAATCTGGGATGAGTTAGCAATGTACGTAAAATTACCGAATTTTTCCTGTGATGGATGCACGTGTGAGGGCTGTAAGTGTGGTCTAGAGAAGCAATATCAAATTCTCATGCAAAATGACCGGCTGCAATGATTTCTCATTGGTCTAGATGGGGCGTATGCAGCTGTGCGATTGAATTTATTGAATCAAGAGCCTTTGCCCACTTTAGATCGAGCGCTTACTAAACCTTGGTCCAGGAAAAGAGGTTTAGGAACAATGATGTTCTGGGTAGCAAAGATGATCATGACAAAATGATGGAATTCAAAGTGTAGACAGACACAAGAGGTAAATTGATACTTATTGATAAGTCTAACAAATTTTTGTGTTCATTGCAATCGTGATGGACATGATGACAACATATGTTTTCAAATACATGGATTTCCTTAAAGGTGGGGTGATCGGCCACGAGGTGGTCGTGGTCCTAGGCGTGGAGGCCAAGGACAACGAGGCAATCCCAATGAAGGGCAAACAAAGTCTCGGTCAACACCTCAGCTTTGCAGTATTCTGACAAGCAATCTTGATCTTCTGAACATACTGGATTGACAAATATTACCTCTGAACAGTGGCAACACATTATTGAGTTACTCAATTTGTCTGAACCACAGTTGCACGATCGACTGGTAGGACCGAGTGACGAGGCGACTAATTGATGGTGAACGTGATGAATGATGGTTGATAGTATATCTTCTCTCTAAGTTGGACATGTGTGATCCCCATGCTCCAACTTGAGAGGGGATGTTAGGATATTATCCTAGTAGTTATTTATTTTCCGTATTTTATGCATTAGTTTAGTCAATTTCACTTATTTTATGTTTTGTTAGGAAATTCTTTAGCATTTACTATTTAATTCAGTATCCTAGGGTTGTATAAATATGGACCAATCTTGATCCATTATGAATAAGAAAAATAGGAGAATAACCTAGTTTGTCAAAACATGCCCTAAGAGATTACAATAAGAGATTAGAGTAAATAAAAAATTATTGTGGGCATACAGAACCATGCCCAGAACCTCAACAGGAGAAACTTCATTCTGGCTATCATTCGGAGCAGAAGTTGTGATCCCAGTTGAGATCGATGTTCCATCTCCCAAGGTTGAAGAGTTCAACCAAGAACGAAACCCATAATCCATTAGATTGAACCTAGATCTACTAGAGGAACATCGAGAAACGACCAGACTCCGAGTAGCCGAGTACAAAAACTGTGTGACACGGTACAACAATTCGAGGGTGTAAATACGACGCTTCAAAGAAGGAGACCTAGTCCTCCGAAAAGTCATGCCAAACACCAGAGAACCAAACAGCGGTGCCCTTGGACCAACATAGGAAGGGTCGTACCAGGTAACAAAGATATTGCGACAAGGCACATACAATCTAGAAAATCTCGAAGGAAAACAACCATCACATCCAGGGGCGGAGCTACATGGGGGCCAGGGGGCACGTGCCCCCCCTGAAATTATTAGTTTTAAATATTTGTATATAAAATTTTGAAAAATATACCTACAGTTTGTCTATTTGTATATCTGAAATCGAAATTTATAGCAAAATTAGTGTCTAGTTTGTTGGCAAGGGGGCACAGATTTCAACCTTGCTTTTGTTGGTGTCTTGAGTTCGAGCTCTTCCAGCGCAAATTTTTGTTTTCTTTTTTATTTTGTTTATCAGTTTGTTAAAAAAAACCTAAAATAAATAAATTATATACAAATATTTAAAATTATATTTATATGAATAGAGAATTACAAGTTTAGTTTTTCAGAATTATCTTCTAAAATAAATAAATTATATACAAATATTTAAAATTATATTTATATGAATAGAGAATTACAAGTTTAGTTTTTCAATTTTTAAATTTGTTTTTAATAGATTTGTGAAGGTTAAACAGTTTAGATTTATTAACTTTAATTTTGTAAGTAATAGGTCTTAGACATTTAATTTTTTTTTCCTAGTAAAAATCAACTTTTTTGAGGACTCAATTAAATTTATTAACTATAATTTTGTACCTAATAGGCCTTAGACATTTAATTTTTTGTCCAGTAAAAATCAACTATTGAGGACTCAATTACACTTGAAAATTTTAATTTTGTATCTAATAAATACATTATTATTTTCAAATCGAGCATAACTCAATTGACATAAAACTCTGCCCTTGACTAAGAGATCAGGGGTTCGACTCTTGCATTAATTAAATATTTTTGTAAAAAATAAAAAGAAATACGTTATTTTTTTCTAATATGTCTTTATTAGATACAAAATTAAAAGTTTAAGGATCTATTAGACTCAAATTGAAAGTTTTAGAGTGTTTTACACATATTTTAAAGTTCAAGAACTATATAGACATAAATAAAAAATTTCAAAGACAAAACTTGTAGTTAATCCTATTGGAATTGTGCCCGCCTGACAAAAAATCCTGGATCCGCCCCTGATCACATCATTAGAATACAGAGCACCTAAAGATGCATTACCAGTAGTGTCACGCACTCAAAAGTGTTAGTAAAGCTGAATTTTGATTGAAAGAAATAAAAGCCAATACTTGTTTCGAAAATCAGGAAAATAAACATGTTATAAGGAAACTGTAAAAACCTAGCCACTTCTCAAGAGCAACGCCTCGTCATTAACTCAGCTCGGCGGAAAAATACACTTAAGCAAAACAGTAAAAAAAGTCAAAACCGACGGGAATTGACGTTACACAGGCTAAATTCCGACAGGGGGTTCAAGTCGAACCATACGAGTCGAACCCGACGGGGTACAGACGAGGCTCGACACAGGAAGTCTATATAATGAAAAAATGGACCTGTGAAAGGAGTATAGCCCTATGGGGTCGGTCGAACATTATGGAAAGCTCACTCCGTAAGGCCAACCCCGCTCTCGGGAAACCGATCCTGGTGGATCAGACCCAAACTAAAAATATTGCTTCAAAAGAAGCACGAGAGCCTATCTCAAATGAGTCATAAGGAAGGAAAAAAAACCATCCTAGACACTACTCCCAGAAGATCGACCCAAATAGACGTAAAATCTCGAAAGAATGAGGAAATCCACGCGTCAATAGAAATTAGGAGAGTACCAACAACTAAAAGTGTCCGCTCAAGAAGGTCAAGACATAGATGCATGACCCCTCAAGAGAAACGTAAAAGATAATCCCCTAAGAAAGTCAGCAAGATTCCACCTCGGCAAGCAAACACTAATACCACTTCAAAAAGACTTTCAACCTGGGTGCAGAAAATAGTCATGTGAAGAGCACATCGCCCCGCTCGCAAAACCCAGCTCAGGAGTGAAGGCAATTGTTATGGATAAAAATACCTTAGCCCTAAAAGTCCCCAAGGGAAGTGCGCCTAGCCCACCAAAAAGAAGAGTCGGCTCGGCCAAGCAAAGAAGTTGGCCCCCCATGGGGTCGGGTCGGCCATGAAATGTTGTTAATTTAAATAATTTTATAATTTTTTCAAAAATATTCATCAACATCGACATTTTTATAAATTTGAGACCTCAACATTTTTATTGACATCCACATTTAAAACTTTTCTATGCTTATAAAAGTAGTAAAAAGTAACCCTAACAACCTATACCAATACCTCCCCTCTCATGACTCATGGGTTAAATATTAGATAATATACATACATATAAAGTAAAACAAAACTTGCTTGCTCATTAGTGGGTAGAACTTTTTTTTTTTTTTTGAACAAATAGTGAGTACAACTTCATACTTACATTCTTTTAAGTTATTTATGTAGGTCCATTTATTTATATTATCTCACTAACAATTTTTATTTGTGTCAACATGAGCTTTAACTCAACCAGCATGATGTATGAATTATGAGCAAAATGTTTCAAGTTCGAATCCCTCTCCTCACATGTTGTCAAACAAAAAAAACTTTTTATTTGTGAAATATAAATTATATTTTTTTAATTCAAGAATTAAAAATTTAAAGTATAACATTTAATTACTTAGAAGGTGTCTTATTCACTCAACCAAAAATAAACTACATTTTTAAGTTAATAAAAAGTTGTGTCTTACTTTTGTGGAGGCAAATTTTTTCGATAATATAAGTGAGTGTTTTGTTAAGGGAGAAAAGACATTTGAAAATAATGTAAGAACGCATTGACCAAAGAAAAAGCATAATCAAAATTTTCACATATTTGAAATTGATTTCCAAAGAAAGGATAGCATATTGCTATCAAATCAAAGCAGAAAATAGGGAAACAAATCACAAGATTTTTTTTTTAATTTGTTTTTATGAGAGTTTAAAATCAATTTACTTATTACATTTAATTTATTACACTTAATTGATGTAAATTAAGTACCACTAATTAATAAAAACTAAATAAAATGTAAAAATTAACCGGATGAAATTGAATTACAAATAAATAATTTAATGATTATATAAAATAATTATAACTTAAATTAAGTTATATTATTTATTTAAATCAATTTTATCTATTACAAAATAAATAAATATTATCATTTGTTTTCATAAATGTTTTGTATCATATCGTTATAATCGTCAAAAGGTTTTTGGTAATTAAGACTCAACTCAACATACTAAACCTACTCTAACAACATTTTATTTTTGGATTTTCTCGAAATTTTTTATTGTTTGCAGTGACGGAATTAAAACTTTATATTAGATGCACAACTTCATATATATAGTTAAGTTTGCTCATATATTTTAAAAGTTGCGTCTCCCTAAACTTTAAAAATGTTTAGTAGGTCCATGATTCTCGATTTTGTATCTAATAGATACATAAAAATTTATTTTTATTGTAACCCGAAAGTTATAAAAATTAAATATTACATTAAATATATATTTTTTTTATTATTATTGTTCACACGAGATTTCGAACGAAGGATGGAAATTCGACACGTGTAAATGAATTTTGAATTGTATTTGTATGTATTTGTATCAGTGCGTAGTGGATTACAATCTCTAATGTTTGATCCTCTGATTCTTTCTCTCTCAAATGTAAATGTATCTCGAGGGCTTCGCAGCTTGTTCTCGATGTTGGATTTGTTTCGAGGGCTTTGCAGCTTGTTCTCGATGTTGAATTTGGATCGAGGGCTTTGCAGCTTGTTCTCGATGTTAAATTTGGATCGAGGGCTTTGCAGCTTGTTCTCGATGTTGAATTTGGATCGAGGGCTTTGCAGCTTGTTCTCGATGTTGAATTTGGATTGAGGGCTTCGCAGCTTGTTCTCGATGTTGAATTTGGATCGAGGGCTTCGCAGCTTATTCTCGATGTTGAATTTGGATCGAGGGCTTCGCAGCTTGTTCTCGATGTTGAATTTGGATCGAGGGCTTTGCAGCTTGTTCTCGATGTTGAATTTGGATCGAGGGCTTCGCAGCTTGTTCTCGATGTTGAATTTGGATCGAGGGCTTCGCAGCTTGTTCTCAATGTTGAATTTGGATCCAGGGCTTCGCAGCTTGTTCTCGATGTTGAATTTGGATCGAAGGCTTCGCAGCTTGTTCTCGATGTTGAATTTGGATCGAGGGCTTCGCAGCTTGTTGTCGATGTTGAATTTGGATCGAGGGCTTCGCAGCTTGTTCTCGATATTGAAGGATTGTTCAGTCTTCCAAGGATTCAGGGAGTCTTCGTTGTTTGAGAATTCTCTCTGAGCTCTTAGGAGTAGAAATTTTCTGAACCTTGAAAATGAAGAATGAGCTCTCTATTTATAGAGTTCTCATGGGCCTGGTGGGCTTGAGCCTGCATCCAATGGGCTTGGGCTTGGATCCAATGGGCTTGGGTCCAATGGACTTTTGGGTTCTAGGCCCAATGGATTTTTGGGCTTTGGACCAAATTGCCATTTAAATAACTTTTTAGCCCGATTCGATTTCGAGCCCAATTGAGCTGACCGAATTTGCTCGGTTAAGTTTATTCGATCCGCCGGCCAAGATGAAGACACGTGGCGACCGCTGATTGGCCGAAATTTCTCGGTCAACAAATGCCCCCTTTTTCGAGAGTTATGCACATGTACGTGTGGGTGAGTGTCGGAAAAGTTAAATTTTGAAATTGAAATGTAGGACACCCCTAATTTCGAATCTGCCTCGACATATCAATCTTATCGAAATATGAAATTTGGTCCATAAATCAATTCTTTTGATTGATACATCTTTCTATGCCAATTGACCAAAAAATATGAATTGGGCTTACAATTTTGATCTTTCTTATTTGGCAGAAGCTTGACTTGAACTTTAGTAGATTCTTGTGTTCTACTTTAATTCCATTTTGGATGTAGAGTAGAGTTTTGGAGTTGCCCAATTGAATTTTGAATAGGATTTGACTTTAAACTTTACTCCAATTTCGAAGTGGGATAAAATTTGGAGTATACCCAAACCGCCAATTGCGATTTGAGACTTGGATTTCGATAAATTTTGACTCTAAATCATGCTTGGAAATAAAATTTGGAATATGCCCAAAATTTTATTTTTAGGAAAATTTTGGATTTTCTTGAAGTTTGGCTTGAATTCGGAGTAGGAGTGTTGAAAATTTTATTTTGGCAAATTTGATTTGAGACTCGGATTTAGATAACTTTTGACTCTAAATCATGCTTGAAAATAAAATTTGGAATATGCCCCAAATTTTAATTTTAGGAAAATTTTGGATTTTGCTCGAAATTTAGCTCGAATGAAAATTTGACTTGGTATAATTTTGGGATTCCAATCAATTGACATAAAGTTCGAAAATTTGAACTTAAACTCATGATTATGGAAGGAAATTTAGAACCCGCCTAAATTTCAAGTTGAATGAAGTATTACAATCTGAACACAAATGAGAACAACAAAGCTTGTTTGACAAAGTGGAACATGTATAACCTTTGTTTTCTTTGGTCTCGGAACTTGGAGATGCGATCGCGCGGCGGAACTTGGAGATGCGATCGCGCGGCGGAACTTGGAGATGCGATCGCCCGGCGGAACTTGGAGATGCGATCGCGCGGCGGAACTTGGAGATGATGCAGCGCAACAACAAACTTGGAGATGATGCAACGCAACAACAAACTTGGAGATGATGCAGCGCAACTTGGAGACAGCAGCGCAACAACAACAAACTTGGAGATGATGCAGCGCAACTTGGAGACAGCAGCGCAACTTGGAGATGCAGCAGCGATGATGTAGCGCAACAACAAACTTGGAGATGCAGCTCAGCAACGGACTTGGAGATGATGGAGCGCAGCAGCGAACTTGGCGATGATGCAGCGCAACTTGGAGATGCGATCGCGCGGCGGAACTTGGAGATGCGATCGCGCGGCGGAACTTGGAGAATGCAGCGCAACAACAAACTTGGAGATGCAGCGCAACAACAAACTTGGAGATGATGCAGCGCAACTTGGAGGCAGCAGCGCAACAACAACAAACTTGGAGATGATGCAGCGCAACTTGGAGACAGCAGCGTTGGAGACAGCAGCGCAACTTGGAGATGATGCAGCGCAACAACAAACTTGGAGATGATGTTGCGCAACAACAAACTTGGAGATGATGTTGCGCTTAAACTTGGAGATGCAGCGCAACAACAAACTTGGAGATGATGCAGCGCAACAACAAACTTGGAGATGATGCAGCGCAACTTGGAGACAGCAGCGCAACTTGGAGATGCAGCAGCGATGATGTAGCGCAACAACAAACTTGGAGATGCAGCTTAGCAACGAACTTGGAGATGATGGAGCGCAGCAGCGAACATGAAGATGCAGCGCAGCAGCGAACTTGGCGATGATGCAGCGCAACTTGGAGATGCGATCGCGCGGCGGAACTTGGAGATGCGATCGCGCGGCGGAACTTGGAGATGCGATCGCGCAGCGGAACTTGGAGAATGCAGCGCAACAACAAACTTGGAGATGCGGCGCAACAACAAACTTGGAGATGCAGCGCAACAACAAACTTGGAGATGATGCAGCGCAACTTGGAGACAGCAGCGCAACAACAACAAACTTGGAGATGATGCAGCGCAACTTGGAGACAACAGCGTTGGAGACAGCAGCGCAACTTGGAGATGCAGCAGCGATGATGTAGCGCAACAACAAACTTGGAGATGCAGCGCAGAAAACGAACTTGGAGATGATGGAGCGCAGCAGCGAACTTGAAGATGCAGCGCAACAGCGAACTTGGCGATGATGCAGCGCAACAACGAACTTGGAGATGTGTTGCGTGCTCAATGTGTTAAAATAAATAAGCAATAAGAGAGAGAGAGCACTCAGAACATGCAAGCATACATGATCTTATAGCAAGTAGTAAGTATTTTTTCATTCGTTTTCCCACAGAGATTTATTATGAGCTACTCGTGAAGTGTTTTATTAAGAAAGAATGGATGGATTTGATGGGGTAAAATTGGTTTTAAATTGTCTAATTTCTAAGGAATGTGTAAAGGATAGCAACATAAACAAGTGTAAGTCAAAGATAAACTCAAATGAAAAGAGGAGGAATTAATAAACGAAGAGAAAAGTAGCTAAACAGAATTTTAAACTTAGCAGAATTGCGAGAACAACAATTCTACCGCAATGTTACTGACAGCGAAAGTGTGTAAAATGGAGAAACAAGGGCTACTAACGACTCCTCTATAGGCATTTTTATACGATTCTCAAGCACTGGATCAACTCACTATGCATCAAACTAACTCAATCTCATGTATCTTCCGATTTCATGCATTAGATTCTTTAGTTTACTCATGTCCAAGTAAGGTCTTAAGCATCTTATTAAAGCAGAAAGATATGGTTTGTACTAGGAAAACGCCTATTCCTAGGTCGTTTTCTGGTTACCTTAAAAGGCTAGCATGAGTGTATGACTCTGAACTCTTACTCCTTCCAGAGGTTAGGAATTCTTTGGACAAAATGGATGGCCAATCGAAATTGCCCGTGGGATGAAGCTTACATACAATCAATGCTTCGAGAGCTATCCTACATGCTTGGTTCACGTTTTTTAGCCTATAGTATTGTCATTAGCATGCCCCTATGTGACTTAGTTACTCATGGATATAGGGAGAACATAAATAAGAGATAAAGTAGACATGCTTAGAAGAGAAATAAGCTTAAAACAGCAAGGTAAAACAGTAGCAGCAAAAGTTAAGAAACTGTGAAATAACAAATTGTGCTTTAATTACTTGATTGTTTGAATGAACAAAGGGAAGCTTAAAGTAATTAATGTAAAGACAGAAAGCAACGAAATGAAATGAACTAACTATTAGAAGAGAAACAACACTTAAACAGAGCTGGAAATTAGAAATGAAAGACAGAAAGCAGTAATTAAGCTTGAACGCCTCGTTGCGAATGCCTCGACTGAAGGGAGAGAAAGATCAGCCTTGCTTGGATGAATCCAATCGGGAGAGAAGAGGAATCTTCTCTCCTTCCTATCAGATTGTCGACTCCAACAGCTAAACCTCTCAAACCAACAGACGGATGAGAAAAACAGGAGAAAAGATGGAGCTGCGAAGAGGCTTCTACGCTTTCGGATGATCATCAAACCCTCTACTTTGACCCCCTTTTATAGTAATCTGCAGGTGTGTTTGGGCCAAGGAGAACCATCCATCTTCAACGTCATACTTCAGAATGGATGGAGGAGAAAGAACGAATCCCTGAAATAACGGAAATTAACAGAAAAAGATCAGTCAACTTACGGTTTTCACTTGAAACATTGCGGTTTCAGCAATGTTTCCGCAATGCTGTCGCACTGTATATTTTTCATTCTTTTCCTTCGTTTTTCAATCCTTTTCTTTCCTTTTGCATACAAGTTCTAATTTAGCTTCCTTCTTCTAATTATCATATATAAGCATAGGTTTAAGCTAAATCCTATCAAAAACACCTAAGAGTGTACATCTTTCTAAGATAAATTAGTCCTAAAAAGGCCACTTTTGGAGACGTAACACACCCCCAAACTTAAGGTTTTGCTCGTCCTCGAGCAATCTAAGGACTTTCCTAGGCTGCTGTTTCATCTTCTTTAACCACTTTCTGACTCCCCTATATCCCTATCTATAGCAGTGCTGTCCTGTGACACACTTCCAAGTTTAAAACTATCCTCTTATCTAGCTTCTTCTGACTTCGCATGCCTAATACTCCTACTGCTTCATTAACTCCCTACGACTGATCTACTTGCTTTTATCATATCGTGCATCTATCCCTAAGGTTTCAAATTCTACCTAGCTTTACCCCAGACTCAGTACATGCTTCTAGCTTTTACTTTTGAGCTACCTAGGATTCCTTAGAGTCATGTCAGTCTTAGTATTAACAGTGACAGTAGTACTTTTAGAGAACAACCTAAACCCTGGCATCACTACATTGGACATACATTCATCTCCCTAAACACCCCTACAAGCCACAACTTTGTGCTTAGCTAAATGAGGATCAGAGTTCTTTTTATTCAGGACATCTAAGCCACAAAGTTGCAACTCCTAAGTATACATTCTTCTTCCCTACTTCTTCCTTTTTTCTTTCTCTCTTACTTAAGTGGAGCCTCTCCTTTGGTTGCCTTTTGATGCAATGCCACTTGTGGGTTACACACTTGACACTGATTACTCAGCAACCTAAGAGAGACACCCCTCTTTATTCTATTTTTCATTTTTTTTTTTTTTCAGCTCATCATTTTTTTTTGTAAAGGAGAAGAAGAATGCTTATGCTCAAAGGGAGAGAGGAATGTTCCTAGGCCTAGGGTGGCCTCCCCCAAACTTAAACTACTCATTGTCCCCAATGAGTGTCTGAGGTGGCACACCCCCAAACTTGTCCTAGAAGCATCTAGTCTAAGGTAAAACAAAGAGAATCTAAAAGCCCTAGGCATAGACAGAACATTCTAAAAGTAAATATCACAGCAGCAGAAATTTGAAAAAACAGGCAGGTAAGGACTTAAAGCTATGCATGCTGAGCACTTTTAAGAGGCTAATTTAAACTATCAAAGGGTGTCCAATGACACTCATCCAGCATGCTTGAGATAAGCTATATAGGGTAGTCATGATAGCAGCAAAAATACAAAATTTAAACAGATCCAGCCTAGCTAAACAGTCGGTCAAAAACATGCATTTACTAATAAAAATTGCGGTTTCCGCAATTATTTCGCAATAAATACAGGGCAGATATATCAGTGATCAGGGCCCCTATGCATGCTTTTTCCAGTCATTCAAGCTATACAAAAATGAAACTAAACTAATCTACCTATTCAGCTATCATCAGACTACACTAAACAAATTTAGAAATTAACACTAAAGAACTAAAACACATCAAAATACTAACTAAAAACAGCATAATTCACATAGTTAAAAAAAACAGCAGTTTGATTTTTGTTTTTTTTTTTATTTTAAGGGAACAGTAATACTCCCTTGAGTGCCTAGCACTCAGATGTCTTCCTCATCATCATTCCTTCTTGGCCGTGGAGGCGCCCATGGAGTCAGTAGGTTTGTGGGAAACTCAGGGAAGAGGCATCCCAATTGGTCAGCAACCTCCTTGTCCCTTGCCTGCGCATATGTGGCCCATTGAGCCATCCTCTTTTGCAGGTCCATCAGTCATGCCATGGACAGCGACTGAGCAGCAGCCAAACCATCCAGCTCGAACTCCATGTTCCCCTTCCTTCTCATCCTCAAGCCTGTAGGCAGCTCCAAATGGCCTGTGTAGGCCATCTGCTTTTCCATCCGCTCGATGGGGACCCCTGCGCGCAAGCAGAGTTTAGTAATAGTATTAGGAAAGAAAAGTGGACCCTTACCCTTTTTGGCGCAGTCAGCAATGGAAGCTGCAATGACCTCGCCCACGTTGATTGTGAGACCTCGCATGATTGCATAGACCAGCAGTGATCGACTCTGGTTGATGGTGGTCTCATGGGTCACGGGGGACAGCTTCCTCCTCACGAAGGAAAACCAGACAGCCGCCTTGGCTGTGAGGTTGGCACTCATGAGAGTGTGCCTCCCATTGCGCGATACTGTCCATGATGCTTCAGGCTGACCAATGATCCTAATGGCTTCCTCCAAGACAGCTTCTGTTGGCTCATCAACAATCCTCGCATAGTCAGTGTGTTTTTGGCCCTTGAGGCCATAGGCTTCATTGATCGCCTTCGCTGAAAAGTCCACTTCAACCCCTCTGACCACAGACAGGCCATCCTCAGGATTCATCAAATTGGCGTAGAAGTCATACACCATGCTGGAGTAGGCTGGATTGGGTGGTCTGCACAGCTCCTCCCAGCCGTGATTCGTGATCCCTGCGCGCAAGAATTGCGGCAGGTCAGCAGGTGCGTCGAGGAATCCCTTCTCGTGCAGCAGCTCCCTTTTCCTCAGCTCAATGCCTCTAGACTAAGCGTCAGAAGACACGTACCTCACTGATTGAGGCTCATCTTCAGGGTAAAGCTTGGCTTTCCCTTTGTCTTTTGGTTTGGCTGACTCAGCAGCCTCAATCTTGAGCTTCTTCAGCGACGGCTCAACACTCTCCTTCTCTGATGAAGGCACCCTCTTGGCTTTCTTTTTCTTTGACTTCTTGGACCGTTTGGCCTTGACAACCTTGGCGGCCTTCTTCTTCTTCAACCTTGTCGTGGCTGTGATCTGCTGGAGGCAATCCCCCAGTGTCTCGTCCATCGAATCATCCCTCTTCGCAGGGCTTTCAGGGCTGGCTTCCCTCAAAGGAGAGAAGACCTCTTCTTCCTCAGCTTCCCCACTGCCCTGCGTCGATTCTTGATACTCTCCATAGGGAAAGTCAGGGTCAGGTTGTGGGGAAGTGGGCGATGCTTCAGGGCTGTCCACTGGTGGTGGAGTGCGTTCAGAACTCTGTGGCGAAGGAGACAGCTCAGGGCTTTGCGCTGGTGGAGATGGCGAAGAGCTGTGCTTGGCTGACTCGTGTGACCGACGATCACTTTCTTGACTCTCCACAGAGGGAGTCTTTTTCTTGCTTGCTTCGTCAGCCACCGCCATGCTCCATTTGCGTTTCTTGGGTGTTCCTGCTGGTTCAGAGGGTCCAGCAGGTATCTCCGTAACTACCTTCCACTTCTTCTTGCGGATCGGCAGCTTGGGGAGTCGTTCAGTGCGCGCAGCCTCAGCGTCTGCAAGGGCAAAAAGTGCTTCCCTCGCAGCAGTTTCAGCATCGTCAGCCCTCTTCTTGGACGCAGATCTCTCAGCTCTTGTTAGCACCATTGTTGAATCGTGGGAATCTGGAAAGAAGAATTGCAGATGAAGAGGGAGAAAGATTTCTTGGAGTTCAGATAATGGGGAAATCGTACGGATCAACACGCTTCTAACGGATATAAGTAAAAAAATCCCAACGGCTATATTTGTTGCGGATTCTGCAAATCCAGCGCAATTCTAGTGACCGTTGGAGATTTTTTTTTGCGTTTAAATGCCAATCTTTTCTCAACCGTATCTTTGATTTGGCCCAATATCTCCTCGATCTTTTTAGCTTGATTTCATCTCCTTGATTTCCTCTATCGATTCCCTGCAAAAATAAATAAAATCAACATCAAATACTTAATTAAAATCACACAAAAATATACACAAACAGTAACCGGAAAATCGCAAAAAAAATAAACTAAGGCATGAGCCTCATATGGACGAGCACAGCAATCACTCGTCCTCTCTCGTTCTCGTTTTCACGTTTCAGACAAAAGGAAGGCCGAGAGAGTCTTCACATCTCCTTCCTCATAGTAGTGCTTCAATCTTGCACCATTAACCATGAATGGTTGTCCTTGCTGCAGGTTCTTTATCTCGATGGCACCATGAACAAACACATTAGTTATTACAAATGGACCTGACCATCTAGACTTAAGTTTGCCTGGAAATAATTTCAATCGTGAGTTAAATAATAAGACAAGCTGGCCTTTCTTGAAGTCCTTAATCCTAAGTCTACTGTCGTGCCAAATCTTGGTCTTCTCCTTATACATTTTGGCATTTTCATAAGACATATGAAAAGAGGAGGAATTAATAAACGAAAGAATCGATGGATTTGATGGGGTAAAATTGGTTTTAAATTGTCTAATTTCTAAGGAATGTGTAAAGGATAGCAACATAAACAAGTGTAAGTCAAAGATAAACTCAAATGAAAAGAGGAGGAATTAATAAACGAAGAGAAAAGTAGCTAAACAGAATTTTAAACTTAGCAGAATTGCGAGAACAGCAATTCTACCGCAATGTTACTGACAGCGAAAGTGTGTAAAATGGAGAAACAAGGGCTACTAACGACTCCTCTATAGGCATTTTTATACGATTCTCAAGCACTGGATCAACTCACTATGCATCAAACTAACTCAATCTCATGTATCTTCCGATTTCATGCATTAGATTCTTTAGTTTACTCATGTCCAAGTAAGGTCTTAAGCATCTTATTAAAGTAGAAAGATATGGTTTGTACTAGGAAAACGCCTATTCCTAGGTCGTTTTCTGGTTACCTTAAAAGGCTAGCATGAGTGTATGACTCTGAACTCTTACTCCTTCCAGAGGTTAGGAATTCTTTGGACAAAATGGATGGCCAATCGAAATTGCCCGTGGGATGAAGCTTACATACAATCAATGCTTCGAGAGCTATCCTACATGCTTGGTTCACGTTTTTTAGCCTATAGTATTGTCATTAGCATGCCCCTATGTGACTTAGTTACTCATGGATATAGGGAGAACAGAAATAAGAGATAAAGTAGACATGCTTAGAAGAGAAATAAGCTTAAAACAGCAAGGTAAAACAGTAGCAGCAAAAGTTAAGAAACTGTGAAATAACAAATTGTGCTTTGATTACTTGATTGTTTGAATGAACAAAGGGAAGCTTAAAGTAATTAATGTAAAGACAGAAAGCAACGAAATGAAATGAACTAACTATTAGAAGAGAAACAACACTTAAACAGAGCTGGAAATTAGAAATGAAAGACAGAAGCCGTAATTAAGCTTGAACGCCTCGTTGCGAATGCCTCGATTGAAGGGAGAGAAAGATCAGCCTTGCTTGGATGAATCCAATCGGGAGAGAAGAGGAATCTTCTCTCCTTCCTATCAGATTGTCGACTCCAACAGCTAAACCTCTCAAACCAACAGACGGATGAGAAAAACAGGAGAAAAGATGGAGCTGCGAAGAGGCTTCTACGCTTTCGGATGATCATCAAACCCTCTACTTTGACCCCCTTTTATAGTAATCTGCAGGTGTGTTTGGGCCAAGGAGAACCATCCATCTTCAACGTCATACTTCAGAATGGATGGAGGAGAAAGAACGAATCCCTGAAATAACGGAAATTAACAGAAAAAGATCAGTCAACTTACGGTTTTCACTTGAAACATTGCGGTTTCAGCAATGTTTCCGCAATGCTGTCGCACTGTATATTTTTCATTCTTTTCCTTCGTTTTTCAATCCTTTTCTTTCCTTTTGCATACAAGTTCTAATTTAGCTTCCTTCTTCTAATTATCATATATAAGCATAGGTTTAAGCTAAATCCTATCAAAAACACCTAAGAGTGTACATCTTTCTAAGATAAATTAGTCCTAAAAATGCCACTTTTGGAGACGTAACAAGATGCAACTGGAGATGCAGCGCAACAACGAACTTGAAGATGAGATGATGTAAATTTGATTTGGCCTAATAACAAGTCGAATGAAATATAAAAATCTGAAGTCAAATAGTAACAATGAAGCTTGTTTGGCGTGGTGGAATTGGTACTACCATTGCTTTCTTTAATTTTGAGTTCGAATCAACTTCATACATATTTTGCAAAAAAAAAAAAAAAAAATTCAATTCAACTTCATAGAGATGCGGCGACGGGAACATCGATTACTCCTTTATTTTTTTGGTTCAATACATGATGATTTTTTTATTGTTGTGACTGAACTTAAAGTATTTTTTTTTTCTTTCAGTTGCCTACGTACCCTTGAATTGAAGGGATCAAGTCATAACGTAGTTCAAATCAATGATTTTTTTTGGGGTCGTTCACCTTTTAAGCTCGTGCGGGCCAGGAGCAACATGTAGTTTATACTCTTACGTTAAGGAGTACTACATTTCAAAATATCTTATCTTCATTACGGTCTTGATCAGATCCTTCGTTTGTAGGATTGGTTAGAATGATGATATTTTTCTTCACCTTAGAGGAGCCTTCTGTATTTATGAGAACAAATAATTTCCTCTTCATGCGCGAAGGAACACGACTATGAATCTTCTTGTCGCTATTTACTTCATCGAAGAGTCTTGCCCCTACGGTCTTCATCTTTCCTTCATGTTGATCACTTGTTCCTTTGAGGCGATCAAAAACAGATATTGAAGGTCGGTCTTTCTTTGATGTAGAGACACTTAACCGTTGGAAAGCTGAAGTTCGAGTGGAGGTAGAAGTTAGACATGAATTTTCTTCTTTTGTCGCGGCCATACTCATCCTTTGGAAGACCGAAGTTCGAGTAGTTGAAGGCTTGATGCGATTGAAGACAGGGGTTCTTTGGTCGACTTCTTTTGAGTCGTTGACTTCTTCTGCATTGATGTAGCATGAACTTGCACATATTTCTTCCTCTTTTTTGATGGGAATGAAACTTCTTGAGAAGAATTCTTTTAAAGTCACTGGTTGTCGAGGTTGAGAACGATATTTATTTCCTCCTCTCTCATGTTTAGGCTTCCTCGAATTGCTTCTTCTTTTCTTCTTTGAAAGCTTATTGTTTTGTTTATCATCTCGAAACATGCAATCTTCTTTTTGGACAGGTCTTTGTCGTCGTATTTTATGACGAGCCACGACGGTCCAACCTTTATCCTCATTTCCGACGACCTCAGGTTTTACCCGAGAAATTTGCTTTAGGGTTTCATGTCTGAACCGAACAATTATTGGTTCGAAGGTCCCAAACTGGATCAGGCTTTCCTTTTGCTTATCAAATGAGGCTGGAAATAATTGAGCGTCGAAGTTCATTGTTACTGCAGCGTGGTTTGATTGAGCTATTTCATCAAGGTCTAGCTCAATTTTTCCTTCTTTAGCTAACCTTAGAATTAACTCCTTTAGGACGAAGCATTTTTTCACCGGATGACTGATAACTCGATGATACTTACAATAGTTAGGATCATCGACTTTGTCCATTTCTTTCGGGCGTCTACACTCGGGAAACTCAATCAGCCGTGTTTTCAGTAGTTGCTCTAACATGTCAGGAATGTCAAAGTCTGGGAACGGATAGAATTTTTCTTGTCTTTCTTTTAAAGTTAGGCGATGTTTCTTGCCTCCGTCATTTCTTCTTTCTGTCCTGTTTTCCTTTCCTTTTGAGGAAAACCTTACAGGGGTCGTGCTGACGACCATGGATTCTTCCACGACATTTTTCGTGATCTTCTCACTATCCTTCATTTCTTTTTTCACTTTGTTGATATCCGGGATTAGAAGGTCCTTGCTCCCTCTGTTGGCGATACTCAACTCCATATCGTGGGCGCGAGTCGCTAACTCTTCAAAGGTATGAGGCTTTATCCCTTGCAGGATGTAATGTAATCCCCAATGCATGCCGCTGATGCACATTTCGACGGCGGACACCTCAGTGAGTCGATCCTTGCAGTCGAGACTCAACGATCTCCAACGGTTGATGAAATCGATGACTGGCTCGCCCATCCTTTGGTTAGCGTGCGAAATTTCGGTCATGCTGATTGTTCGCCTCGTGCTGTAGAAGCGATTCAGGAAGTCTCTTTCAAACTGTTCCCAACTATCAATTGTCTCGAGCTCCAAATCAGTGTACCAATTAAATGCATTTCCTTTCAGAGTCCGGACGAATTGCCTAACCAACAAGTCTCCGCGAGTTCCAGCATTCTCGCACGTTTCAACAAAGTGGGCAATGTGTTGTTTAGGATTGCCCTTCCCATCGAATTGTTGAAGTTTTGGCGGCTGGTACCCGGTGGGCATTCTCAAGTTGTCGATCCTCTTTGTATACGGTTTGGTATACAAGAGGGAGCTTTGGGTGGGTCCACCGTATTGAGCTCTGATAGTGTTCGTGATCATGTCTTGTAGTTGTTGGACAGACAACGAAGCGACCGACGTTGAGTGATGCGGTTGGTCTTCTTGGATGACATTTTTTTCTTTGTCATTCCTCCTTGCTGCAGGAGTTAGACTTGACTCTGCAGCCTCTCGACTTTGCATCTGATTTCTCAATTGGGCAATCTCGAGGTCTCGTTCTTCAACTGCTTTCATCAGAAAATTTAATTTCTTTTCCATTTCAGCCATTGCTTCATCGTTAGTGCGTGCGTCTGCCATCATTACAGACATCACATTTGGATCATACCCCTTGTTTGGTTGATCAGATTAGGGAATAAATTCATCATACAAAAAAATTTCCTGAATGATTATCCCCTCACTCGCAGACTCTGTCATTCTTTCCTCCATAACAGTTATTTCAGTCATCATGGCGGACGCTACGTCAGAATCGAACTCAAATAGAGGGTTACACCTGACAGCAAATTCGTCATTTGTAGATGCCCCCGCCGATGTCATTCTTTCTTCCATAGTATTTGTTTCAGTCGTTATGCCGGATGCTACGTCAGAATCGAGCTCGAACAGAGGGTTACACCTAACAAGAAATTTGTCACTGGTAGATGCCCCTGACGATGTCATTACCCCGCTCACAATTGTGACAAAATCATGTGGACAATCGTGGGGAGTAGAACCCGTGTAGGGGTTGTTCATGACAACAATTGTTGAAGGAGTTTTGAACGACATAACTTCACTTGTCTTTGAGATGAGGGAAAGAGATGAGAGGTAGAGAGGTCCCACTGGGCGTGCCAATCTGTTCACACGAGATTTCGAACGAAGGATGGAAATTCGACACGTGTAAATGAATTTTGAATTGTATTTGTATCAGTGCGTAGTGGATTACAATCTCTAATGTTTGATCCTCTGATTCTTTCTCTCTCAAATGTAAATGTATCTCGAGGGCTTCGCAGCTTGTTCTCGATGTTGGATTTGTTTCGAGGGCTTTGCAGCTTGTTCTCGATGTTGAATTTGGATCGAGGGCTTTGCAGCTTGTTCTCGATGTTGAATTTGGATCGAGGGCTTTGCAGCTTGTTCTCGATGTTGAATTTGGATCGAGGGCTTTGCAGCTTGTTCTCGATGTTGAATTTGGATCGAGGGCTTTGCAGCTTGTTCTCGATGTTGAATTTGGATCGAGGGCTTCGCAGCTTGTTCTCGATGTTGAATTTGGATCGAAGGCTTCGCAGCTTGTTCTCGATGTTAAATTTGGATCGAGGGCTTCGCAGCTTGTTCTCGATGTTGAATTTGGATCGAAGGCTTCGCAGCTTGTTCTCGATGTTGAATTTGGATCGAGGGCTTCGCAGCTTGTTCTCGATGTTGAATTTGGATCGAAGGCTTCGCAGCTTGTTCTCGATGTTGAATTTGGATCGAGGGCTTCGCAGCTTGTTGTCGATGTTGAATTTGGATCGAGGGCTTCGCAGCTTGTTCTCGATATTGAAGGATTGTTCAGTCTTCCAAGGATTTAGGGAGTTTTCGTTGTTTGAGAATTCTCTCTGAGCTCTTAGGAGTAGAAATTTTCTGAACCTTGAAAATGAAGAATGAACTCTCTATTTATAGAGTTCTCATGGGCTTGGTGGGCTTGGGCCTGGATCCAATGGGCTTGGGCTTGGATCCAATGGGCTTGAGTCCAATGGACTTTTGGGTTCTAGGCCCAATGGATTTTTGGGCTTTGGGCCAAATTGCCATTTAAATAACTTTTTAGCCCGATTCGATTTCGAGCCCAATTGAACTATGACCGAATTTGCTCGGTTAAGTTTATTCGATCCGCCGACCAAGATGAAGACACGTGGCGACCGCTGATTGGTCGAAATTTCTCGGTCAACAATTATATCTATTGATTTTTTTTTAATTAGTGTGTTTATTAGTTACAAAATTAAAAGTTCAAGTTTCAATTGACACAAATTATATTTTATACCTAGTAAAATAAATATATTTTAATTTTTTTTAATATGTCTAAGACATATTAGATATTAGATATAAAATTGAAAAAAATCATGGATCTATTAAATAGTTTTAAACGACTTAAACATAAAATTGAATGTTTGGAGATTTATTAGACACAAATGTAAAAATTCAAAGCGTGAACTGATAATTTAACATTTGTATAAATATAATTTTAAATGTAGTGAAATATAATATTTAGATTAAAATTATGATAAATTATTATAGAATTATTCACCTCCTTAAATAAGCAAATAAGAGAGTTGAATATTTATAAAAAAAAAAATAGAATTAAGTTTTCTTATGCAGTTAGGTTTTTTTTTTTTAAATACTTTACCTAAGGTCTAAATATATTTGTATAATGTATACATATTTGATAAAAATGAAAATAGAATCAATTTTTTTTAACCAGTTTCAAGTATACTACGAATTAAAATAATATATATTAAAATACATCCATGGTACCTAAAATTTAGTTTCAGCATTCACCTTCCTAACATTTTAATTCATCAGATTGAGTTAAGAATTATTTTGATCATTCCAATTTGTAATTTTTCGTTAAGGGTGAACAAAATGTTGACGTATCTTTTTTTTTAATAAAAAAATTATTTATTTAAATTTTTAAATAAAAGAAAACGTTTTTATAATTTTTTTTTTCTTTCTTACTCTTTCCCTTCCCCTTCTCCTTCCTCTTCTTATTCTTCATCTCATCAATAGCAGCCACCACCACTGTCGCTGCCGCCTCTCCTCATTCTCCTTCATTTTTCTATTTTTCTTATTCTTCCGTTTGCCTTTAAAAAAAAACGTTTTTTCATACATGAAACGGTTACATATTTGAGTTCGTTCCATATCTGAAACAGAAGGGAGATATTTCTTGAATCGAAGCAAAGCAAAGCGAGCTAAACCTAGATCTCTTTCGTTTCGGCCTGAATCGAAGTGAAGTTTCAGATCTAGAGATCTAGAATCAGCCGTTTTTTTTTTTTTTTGAAAATGTGAGGAAGATAGAGAAAGGGGAAAAATAGAAAAAAGGAAGGAGAAACGATAGCGACGGTGGGCAGTGGCGACACCATTTATGAGTTGAAGAAGAAAGATGAAGATGAAGGATGAAGAACGGAAAATGGGAGGAACATAGAAAATAAAAAGTTTTTTTTTTATTTCAAAAAATTATGAAAACGTTTTATTTTATTTAAAAATATTTTATAAATTAAAAATGAGTGACACATTGTGTTGATGATTGACGGAAAATTTGATGGAGACACCAAAAAAAAAATTCTAAACTCAACCTGACTAAAATGTTGAGTTTGAAAGTTTTGGGGACCTAAATGCTACTAAACACAAACTTCATAGACCAAAAGTGTTATTTTTCTTTATAAAAAATACTTTTGAATTATGAATTTTCTTTCGAAAGTATTTTGAACTTTTAAAAACTTTAAAAATATCTCGAAATTATAAAAGAAGTTTCAAAAAAATTCTTAAGCTGTGAAAAATATTTAAAAAATGCTTTTACAGTTAACAATACACAAAATTCTAATGTGAACAGTTAAATTATATATTGTACCGGTGTGACATGGAAAAAATAAAAACATAGACCCCTGAGGTGTTAAAAAATCATGAAAATTTTATTTTCTAGATTCAAAAGATAAGGGAATAGAACAAAACTAAGCAAACCTGGTGGAAAATATATCACATGTCTACATTTTAAAATTTTTAAGCGTTATAATTTATTCACAAAATGAGTATAGGACATCAAAATGCATTTTATTAATAGTTAGTTTTGAGTGGGGTTCGAGGTAGCAGCAATTTAAAATGTATTATTACCACTTAAATTTTTCAAACCGTACCTAGTTTAATTGTCATAAAATTATGTCATCGACAAGTTTAATAATAATAATAACAATAATAATAATAAATAAATAAATTAAAAGAAAAAAAAAAAAAAAAAAAATCAACTACTTTACATGACTTGACCGGGCCATACAAACCTGTTTGATAAAAAATGGTTGAACTCGTTAAAAAAAAATCCATTTTCTTTCTAAATTATCATTTTTAACATTTATTGGGGCTTTGGAAAAAAAATCATATATAAAGGATAATTAAAATTTCTAATTTTTTAGAGGTGGAATTGAAAAATAAAAAAATAACACAAACATTAGAAATTAAATTATAAATTTAGTTTTTCAATTTCTCAAAAAAAAAAAAATTAAAAAATGTTAAAATGTAAAATGAAAGTAATTATTTAATAATAGCTAAAATACGTTATAAATAATATATAAGTAATTATTATTGTGTCAAAAAATGATTATTATTATTATTTTAGTAGAAGGTGTCAAATTATTAATGTATCACATTAATTTATATATTTATATACTTAATATTAAAGGTATTTGTTGGATATAAATAAAAAAAAATTATTTTTACATATTTTGTTGAGCTAAAATTAATATTACATTGAGTTACTTCTAACCTCTAAATTGAAAATATATATTTAAAAACAGTTAAATTATGAGTTAGCATAAAAACAAAAAAAAAATAATAAAAATTTATATACTTCATCCGAGAGTTAATATATAGGGAAATTGTAACAGATGTCAATTTAGAATAACATAATTAAAAATATAGCATGTTTTTAAAAAATTTGCGGATATGGCAATTTCTATCGCTGATATGGCTGATAGAAGTCTATCGCTGATCACCTCAGTTTTTTTATAGATTTTTGTCAGTGATAATAGTCTATCAGTGATAGAAGTCTATCACTGATAGAAGTCTATCAGTGATATAATAAAGTATAGAAACGGATCTTTTTGCTATATTTGCAAAAGATTTTAAAGTTTGCTAAATTTGCAATTAGTTTGGGCTTGATTGCTATTTGTGCAACCAGCCCTAATATATATTTAAAGGCATATTTCACTTTCCTACTTTATTGAATATGAGTAAAATTATTGACATAATTTTACCATTGAAAATGGTCCAACAATAAAAATAATAATTGAGTGTTTTATTTGTTATGAAAAACTATAATATTGTTATTATTCATATAATCATATTATATTATTAAATTGTTATGTGTAATCAGTTAAATGTCACAATTTCAAATATTTGATCTTTATTGGGTGAATCTTGTGTGGGTCCTACTTATATGCGAATAAGATGACTTTAAACTCCAAAAGAAAGTTAATTTGACATTTTGATTTGAGAAAAAATCAATATCAAATTGATTTGGATATTTCTTTTCTCCTATTTGTTATGATTTGGCAATAAATAAGGCCAAATGAGGTTTTATTTTTTTTCCCTACAAATGTATAAATAATAATAGGAGTGGGATATATTAAAGGGCTGGTTGCACAAATAGCAATCAGGCCCAAACTAATTGCAAATTTAGCAAACTTTAAAATATTTTGCAAATATGGCAAAAAAATCCGTTTCTATCACGGATAGACTTTATTATATCACTGATAGACTTCTATCAGTGATAGACTATTATCTCTGATAGACTATTATCACTGACAAAAATCTATAAAAAGCTGAGGTGATCAGCGATAGACTTCTATCAGTCATAAGATATCAGCGATAGAAATTGCTATATCCGCAAATTTTTTAAAAACATGCTATATTTGCAAACAATAAGTCTTAAATTGTCATTTACTACAATTTCCCATATATTAAACCTAAGATTCAATTTTAACAATTAAAATTCAATTTTAATAATTAATTCTAGTGATAACTATTTAATTTTTTAAAAATTAAGCTTATATATACACCTTCCACCCACGAGTTTCTATGTTTTATTATCTACTATGGAGTGTTTTCAAAATTCAAACCAAATTTTAAAAATTAAAAAAAATGTAGGTCCCATTTAATAACCCTTTGGTTTTCGCATATTTTTTATTTTTAGAAATTAAGCTTATAAACATTATTTCTACCTCTGGGGTCTTTTTTGTTATCTACTTTCTACAAATGTTTTCAAAATTTCAGACATGTTTTGAAAACTAAAAGAATTGAGTTTTTAAAAAGTAGTTTTTGTTTTTTAAATTGGGCAAAAAAATTTAATGTTTCCTTTAAAAAAAAAAAAAATAAATAAAATATGACAATTATTGTAAAAAAATTGTGAAAAAGCATGTACAAATTTTAAAAAATAAAAACCAAATGATTATAAAAAGGTCGTAGTTTATAAAAACTTGTTTTTTGTTTTTGAAATTTTGTTATGAATTCAAATATTTTCATAAAAAAGATGAAAAAAATTGTGAGAAAAAAGTTCAATTTTTAAAAATTGTTACGAGCTACCTCAGCCTGAGGTCAGCCGCTGACGCCACGACCCGCTTCCCCAAGAAGACGAGACCATGACACCAGCGTCGAATGAGTCAACGACCTGGGACCGACCCCAGGACTCCGAAGATCCGGGCTTAACAGCCCACCCGAGGATCCGCTGTTGTCAGGCTGCCTCTCGATCAGCGTGAGAAGTGATCAACAAGACACTCTGACTCACCTGACGGGATGACGGTACAGAAGCACCCCCAATTCCCTCTAGAATCGGGGGACGACGATAACCCTCATCATGGTGAGGCACGTGGGTCGACTCCGGTCGACCCGAATCTTACCATCCTGGTCCAAGGCCTCACATGATGGTGGGCCGACAGAACCATTAGGGAACACTCTCTTCTCATCACCTATAAATACCCATCATGTTGAAAGAAGGGGAGGTACGTGACAATGTGTACTCTACGCAATCTCTCTCTAAAACTCTTACTTTTGCTCAGACCCTTTTGACTTAAGCATCGGAGCCTTGTCGGTCTGGCCCCACACCGGTGCAAGTTTTACACTTTCCTTCCTCACACAGGTACCCTACCCCATCGCTGGCGGCAGAGCACACGGAGGTTCGGGGAAGTCAAAAATCTTGCGCCAACATCTGGCGCCGTCTGTGGGGACGTGTCGGCTATGGCGCTCTCCCTATAAGTTAAGACATGGCTCCGCCTTCGAACGATAAGGAGAAACGTCCCACCAAACGAAGGACGTAGCATCGGCTCAGCGGGTCGTGTGCAGACATGCAGACAAGTCGTCCACAACAAAAACCGCCCTGCCGGAAGAGCAAAACCCTCTAGGGCCAGCAGCACGCGCCTTGGCCTGAAGGAGCGCTTAGCACTGCCCCAACTCTTCTCCCCTCACACAGCTCTCGCTTAGCGAGTCCTTCGCGATGTGCAACCCTACACGGTGCATCCCAGGTAAGAAACGAAAGCAAAGAATGAGGGAACGAGATAAAAGAAGAAAGAGATGGTCAAAGTCATTTTATTAAAGCATGCAACGACGCTACACCCGACAAACCGGGGTAGCAACAACAAAAGAAAAAGCAACCAAAGCTTAAATGCATTATCGAGGCCGCAAACAACACTTGAAAATTAAGATCTTGATCGATCGCCCCTCGAGTGCAGCGCCTCTAACGTCCGGGCCCAGCACGGCCCGGTCGTCCAGGTTTGTTAATCTCAAGCGGCAAGCCCATCGAACTACCGTCGTCGTGCCCCGTTCCCGTTCTCTTCTTGGTTTGGAAGACCGGACCAAGGGACGCCCCAAAGAACGAACTCAGGTTTACGAACCCAGACGTTCCTCCATCACGAGAAGTGCGGGTCTGGCAGCAACGATTAAGCATGCAATGTTAGATCTTGGTGCCTCAATTAATGTTATGTCTTATGCTATGTTTAAAGAACTTGAATTGAATGATTTGCATGAGACTGACGTTATTGTGCAACTAGCTGATAAATCTTATGTGCATCCCCTAGGGAAGGTTGAGGATGTTCTGGTGAAGGTGAATGATTTATTTTTCTCAGTCGATTTTTATGTGCTAGAGATGAATAAAAACGCATCTCGTATTTCCGCTTCCATTCTTTTAGGACGCCCTTTTATGGAGGCTGCTAGGGTCAAAATTGATGTTGATAAGGGAGTTCTTTCTGTGGAATTTGATGGATTCACGAATGAGTTTACAATTAATGATTAAAATCTGACTTGTCTGATTGGAAAATGAATGAGAACGTGCATGTTGTGTTTTCTTTGTTTGAGAATGATGTAGGTTGTGCGCAGGAGGCACAAGAGAAAAAAAAATTATGTGAATTTGAACAGGTTTGAGAAGATTAGGAAGATGGATGGAGCATCTCTCAAGTTGATGGACAATGGTTGATTATAGTCTGGGGGTACAGTCGACCAATTGACTGTAAAAATTTGCGCTTCTCGGAGGCACCCAAGCTTGAACTGTTTATTTTTGTTTGCTTTAGTTTGTTGCTTTGAGTTGTTAAGTTGTTGAAGTTAGTTAGTTTGTTTGTTTTTTTGCTTGTTTGCTTGTCTGTTTTTTAGGAAAATAAGAGGCTTGCTTGGCTTGTGGACCCAAAAATTTGAGAAAAAGATCGCGCCTCTCTTTCCGCCAACCTCTCTAAGATCAGGGGAGTTTTCGTGTTCCTCTTACTTTGTTCGTTAAATATTTTATCTGATGAGTTGATGCTTTGAGGACAATGCATATTTTAAGGTTCGGGGTGGAGTTGGTTGTTGGACTTTCTATGGTTGTCAAGTATGTGTACACTCTGAATTTAATATGCTTTGGTCTGATTCTGCATGTTGTTCGATGAAGACAATCTAGGAAATGCTTTTAAATTTTTTGTAGTTGCATATTAAGAAAAACATGAGATTGTATGTGTTGGTTGAGTATATTTAAAAAAAAAAAAAAAAATTGTTGTCGCTCCCTTGCACCCTTCGAGCACATAGCACATTATTCTGGACTCTGTAGGCTTAGAATTGTCTTATGTAGTCTGAAATCATGTTATCACCCCAAAAGGCACCCAGGGAAGGCTTGATGCATGAGAGGTCGTAATAAGTTCATTGATTTATAGCAAATCTATTAGCCTAAAGTAAAAAAAAAAAAAAAGGTGAAAGCATGTCAAATAAAAACTTCTGAGATACTCCTCCTTCTTAAGTGCACATTAAGAAGTGAGTATTAGTCCTTAAAATGTGAAGCTTGCCCGTATTCAGATACGTTGAGTAACCTGGAATGAAAGCATACTTTACATTATAGGCTCTCTTGGAGAAACATAGTAAAAAAAATGTGTTGTTAAAAAATAAAAGTGAAGAGTACAAAGTACTCAGAAGAAAAAAAAATTTAGGCCTTTTGATTTGTTACTCTCTCGATTGTTGAAAAGCCACAGACTGTTATTCACTGCTAGAAGTAGAGGGAAAACGAGATTTAGGGTTGCATAAGGTGTTTCGGGGTCTATAAGGGCTAGAATAGGTTGTGTTAATCACACACGCACGTAGGGGAGTAACAGTTTAATTTTTGAAATGTTCTTAATTTGTGCATGCAATCGACTTTTCTCTTTTTGTCGTAAATGCCTTGATTTCATAAGCGTTGAGGTTAGAGTCGGTAGCATGCTAAATCATTCTTCTGCGATAATTCAGAGTTTGCCTTACTCGAGGACTAGCAAGATTCTAGGTTGGGGGTATTTGATAGTCCTCATTCAGAGCTATTATTTACTCCCTAATATGAGCTAAATATCGTGCTTATTGTTGATTAATTGCCTTTGTTGTAGGTGTTTCGGGGTAAAGAGCTCGTGGAGTCCAATAGCGCATTTCGGAGCTAAGAAGATCGTTTTTTAAGGCTTCGGGAGTGAACTAGACAAAGAAAAGAAGCAAAAGTGTCTTTTGACACAAGAGGTCCCGCGTCTCGACGCTGCCTGTAGCGTCTCGATGCTGGCCAATTCATATTTTAAGAAAAACCTGGGAGCAAGCGTTAACTGGCGTTGAGCATCAGCGTCGAGACGCTGATCCGGCATTGCGACGTTGTCCTTAGTGTCTCGACCCTCCGAAAGCGCGCTCGCAGGAATTTTCCTTCCGTAGCGTCGCGACGCTACGACGGGTTTAAATACCCATCTTCTCCGATTTTAGGTCATATCATATTCGGTTTAGCTTCGAGATTGACGATTTTTCCACCATTTTCAGAGTTTTCTTCCCTCTTTATGTTGTATGAGCTCTAGAGCTCCCATGGAAGCTTGGATTACTCCAACTCCCATGGAAGGCTAGAGGTAAGTGCTAAGATTTGAGGATTTTAGGGATTTGTCTTTTGATGTTTTGATGTGAGATTTTGTAACTTTCAATTCTATTTAGCCATTAATGTTCAACATCTTTTTCTTCCAAGCTTACTCTTATTAGCATGTTTATTTGGTTTGATCGACACTCGAATCGTGTATGCATGTTAAACCGTTAACCAGATTAGTGATGTCGTGCCTCTCCTAATCGCCTAGTTGAGTTGAGCCTTAGGAAGCATTGCATGTTTACCTTTGAAAGCATTCAACTAACCTTGAAGAAGTAGAGAAATCGAAATATTGGCTTAGGCTATCCAAGTCAAACATTTGTCACAATTTGCCTGTCACTGACTTTTGTTAATTTAGGATTGATCACCTTAAGTTAATTCATTGTCAAGTTTAGTTAGAAATTGCACCCCTCTAGCTAATGTACTAAAAAAAAATGAGATTGTTTGCTACGGCAGTTCCGAGTAAACAATTTGTGTGTCTGAATGGCTCTGACTAAGTTTATAGAGATTCGATGATCTGATTTACATTAATTTGCAATCCCGACTCCCCAAGTCTTGCACGTTAGTTTAATTGTTTGATCTTCCGTTAGCTTTTACTTTTTCTCGCATGTTATCAAAAACCAATCAAAAACCCTATGTTTTATTTTAACTACAAATTTAATTCAATTAAATACGGATCAGAGGTAGCTCCCTGGGGATCGACCCGGTTGCCGCTAACTACAAGTTAGTTTAGCAGGATTTGTATTATAAATTTTAATTTGACAGGTCTCGACAGCCTGAGTTGCGATAATCAAAATATCGTTCACCAACGCCGCCGAGGTGGGGCCAACCCGAGCCGAGTCGAAAGGCTCAGCTCCTTCATCGTGTGGACGTCGCCGAGGTGGGGCCAAGTCGAGCTGAGCTGAGGGGCTAGGCTCCTCCATCGTGTGGATGCTGCCGAGTCAAGCCGAGAGCTCGGCTCCTTTCCTCTTCTTTCTCGACTTCTTTTCGTGGGCGCGGCTTTATTGTTCAATGGACCTTCGTAGTTAGAGTTTTGAGATTTTACCCATAACATATACTATATTAAAAAGAAATATAGTTGAAAAACATTTTAGACTAGAATTTCCTTTTAAATTTGAAGTAATTTCGAATTGGAACACGTGAGATAATTTGATTCAAAATGTAATTCAAATAATTTTTTTTAATTAAAGATATGATTTGATTCAAATTAATTAAATTAGAATTAGAATCTGAACTCTCCCTATAAATTTGGCTAATTCTAATTTGTTTGCAACTCCAAAATTATATGATTTTTTTTTTAAAAAAAATAATAAAAAACCTTCCACATTTAATTTAAATAAAAATTTATCTGTGAATATTTTTTTTTCAATGGAAGATATGATTTTCAAAATCAAATCAAGTTTGAATTTGAATCAAAATTCTCTCTATAAATTGAGCTAAATTCCACTTTCAATATTTCATCTGTTTCAAATATATTTATATTTATATTATTTTAAAAAGTAATGATTTTCGAAAAAGAAAAATTAGAAAAAATATATTATTACAAAAATATTATATTATAGTATATATAATAATAATAAAAAACTACAAAAAAAAAAAAAAATAAATAAATAAATAAAATAAATAACAATAATAATAATAATAATAAATATATATATATATATAGCAACAAATATCAATTTAGAGTAAAATAATTAAAAATATAGTATTTTAAAAAAAAATTGTAAATATGACAATTTCTATCACTAAATTGATTTTTTTTGTCATATTGGCACAATATTTTAAATTTGGTTAAATTTGTCATTATTTTGGTCTAGCTGTTTGTGCAGCCCTATATATATATTAAAATTATGTTTATTATATGAAAATTGTATTATATTAAAAGTAGTGATTACAAAACAAAAAATCATAATAGAAATGGAAGAGAAAAAAAGTAATATAAGAATGTTAAAACTAATATTTCAAAATATACTCAAATGCAATGCACCGAATAAAAATTAGTATACATATATAAATATTCTGAACTACTTGTTTGGGAGGCTTTTTATAATTTTTTTTGTTCCGTCAATTAAGGGTTTGATTAAAATTATTGGTTAAAGTCCCATTTTTGTTTTAATTTTTTAACACTTATCCACCCGTCCTAGGTTTTTTTTTATTTTTATTTTTATTATTATTATTATTATTATTATTATTATTATTATTATTATTATTATTATTATTATTATTATTATTACAGTATTTGAGTAATGGCTTGAACTTATAACTTCATAGTTACTAGTCACGAAAATATTAAATTATCTTACTGAATTACCTGAGGGGAGAAGTGGAGGGGAGAAGTGGAGGGAGATCTCGCCAGAAGTAACTGAGTTTGTCTCCGGCGAAAATCATCGGCTGCAGACGGTGGAGGAAAAGTTGCCTTCGACCGTTATGGAAATTAATGGGGGCCAAGGCGTTTATTCATCCGGAATTAATGTCCAAACGCAATCTGAGGCAAATGAGAAGTCTCGAGAGATTCCCTGCAATTTAAAAGGAAAAGCAGTTATTGTGGAGCAATTAATCGTGAAATCAAGTGATTGTGATTATTCTCCATTAATGAATTCTGCCAAAGATATGGAAGTTGACAAAATGCAGAGGGCCCCACCAGTTTTGCCTTCTGTGACAAAGCTGGAGGAAACCATATCACCCAAAAATCTCAAGTTACTGGATCAGTTAAAGGAAGTTTGAAAATACAGGACTCAAAAATGGCAGTGGCCCCCAATCTCACCTGATCGAAAAAGAATCACACATAGACCCATCCAAATTAAAAAGTACCCGTAGATTTGTTAGCAGAGTGGAGCATATGCTGTTGGATGTACCCGATGATGCTTGTAAGGTTGGGGGGAAGAGGAAATTTGATGAAAACTTGTCAGACGCATCTTTGGCAAAGAAACAAAAGTCCATTGACGAGCCTGAGCTTTCAATTGTATCGGTGGTGGCTGATGTGCAGCCCCGCCGAGTCCAATGAAGATAATTTGTTGGAACGTCCGGGGTATTGGGAGCTCTAAGACGTTCAAAGATCTCGAAGACATGATTCGTCTTCATCATCCCTTGGTGGTTTTTTTGACGGAAACGAAATGCAACAAAGCAAAGTTGGAAAAATTAAAATGTGACTTATTTTTTTGATAATTGTATTGCGATGGATTGTAGTGGAAAGAGCGGGGGAATTGGCCTCTTATGGAAAAACGAAATTGATGTGGTTCTTCGGTCTTATTCTCCAAATCATATCGATTGCCATGTTATGTTTAAAGGTAGGAGATGGCGTTTTTCTGGAATTTATGGGTGTCCGAAAAAAGCTCACAAAAAAGTAACTTGTGATTTGTTACGAAGATTGGCAAATAACGATGATTCACTGTGGCTTGTTGGAGGGGATTTGAACGAGTGCTTATTGGTGAATGAAAAAAAGGGCGGATCAACTCGAGTTTCCAAAACAATGGAATTATTCCGCGACACTATCGACGACTTACAACTCACTGATTTTGGGTTTGTGGGTCACCCCTTCACTTGGTCAAACCGTTGGAAAAGAGGTCCTCTTATTTTTAAACGCCTTGATCGATTTTTAGGCAATGCAAATTTTTGTAATCTTTTTAATCGAATAAACGTTTATCATTTGGATTGGTATGCTTCTGACCATAGACCTATTTGCATTGATTTTAATTGGGTTGATTGTAATTCTACTAGCCATAATACTAGGGACCGTAGGGTCTCTTTGTTCCGTTTTGATGAACTGTGGACGCAGGATGTGGAGTGTGTTGAAATTATCAAGAATTGTTGGGAGGACAGAACTCAATTAAGAACAGCCCATCATTCCAAAACAGACTGCTTTGTGGCTTCTCTCTCCAAGTGCAGGCAAGATTTACATGGGTGGGGAAAGAAAAAAAATCATGAATTGTTTGCTGAAATCCGTAATCAGCGAAGAAAACTCCAAGAAGCCTACAATGATAGAAGAGGGCCGAACTTTTCCAGTATAATTAGCATTGAAAGGAAACTTAACAGAGCTCTGAATCAGGAAGAATTGTATTGGAAGCAACGATCTAGGGAGAACTGGCTGAAGTGGGGTGATAAAAATACTAAGTGGTTCCATAAAAAAGCGTCAATTCAAAAAACAAAGAATCGGATTGTCCGAATTCGTGACCCAAATGGGGTGTGGGCGACAAATGATAAGGTAATTGAAACTACTTTCCTTGATCATTTTGCCTTGATTTTCAGATCCTCCAATCTGTCTGCAAGCCAGCTAGAAGAAGCTTTGAGGCCCGTCCAAAAGAGAGTCTCAAGCTCGATGAACGACCTGTTAATGGCTCCCTACACGGAAGAAGAGATTAAGGGAGCTCTATTCCAGATGTTTCCAACTAAAGCGCCGGGTCCTGATGGATTTCCAGCATTATTCTACCAAAAGTACTGGGATGTAGTTAAAGGGCCTACTTTGGCATCTTGTCTTAGCATTTTGAATAATGGATCTTCAGTGAAGGATTTAAACCACACAAACATTGTTCTTATTCCCAAGAAGAAGGTCCCTCAGGAGGTAACAGACTTCAGGCCTATTAGTTTATGCAATGTTTCTTATAAGATTGTTACCAAAGTTTTGGCAAATAGGCTGAAGGTGATCCTTCCCGAGATTATATCCGAATATCAGAGTGCTTTTGTCCTTGGCAGATTGATCTCAGATAACATTCTGGTTAGTTATGAATGTATTCAACACATTTTAACCAAAAGAAGTGGAACTCGGGGATTGGCAGCTCTGAAGATGGACATGAGTAAGGCTTACGACAGGGTTGAATGGTCTTTCCTCAGAGGGATTATGATTCAACTGGGTTTCAACGAGAGATGGGTGGCCACGATTTTAGATTGCATCTCCACGGTAAGTTTTTCAGTTCTAATTAATGGCAGTCCAAAAGGGTTCTTTCAGCCTCAACGGGGTCTCCGACAGGGGGGCCCTTTATCTCCTTATTTGTTCCTATTGTGTGCCGAGAGCCTATCTTGCTTAATTACTCAGGCTCAACAAGCAGGGTGTCTAACTGGGTGCCAAATTGCTTATGGTTGTCCAACCATATCTCATATGTTCTTTGCTGATGACAGTTTAATATTCTGCCAAGCCAAGCTCAATGAGTTCGAGACTGTTCGAAAGATTCTACTCACCTACGAAGAAGCATCAGGTCAGTGTGTTAATTTTTCAAAATCAGCTATCCTTTTGAGTCCTAATGTTCCTACGGGATTAAAAGAATCTCTAAGCCTGATTATGCAAATGAGGTTGGTTCCTAATCTGGGCAAGTACTTGGGAGTCCCATCTCATTTTTCTCGAAATAAAAATGGAGATCTGGTATTCATAAAAGAGAAAGTGCAAAAGGCAATTGCTAGCTGGAAAGGAAACTTTCTTTCCGTGGGAGGAAAAGAAATCTTGATTAAGGCAGTCGCCCAAGCCATCCCAACATATGTTATGTCGTGTGTCCAACTCCCTAAATCTTTGTGCGAAGATCTGACCAAGATTATGGCAAAGTTTTGGTGGGGGTCGTCCCATCAGAAGTCCAAGATTCACTGGATGAATTGGAAGTGCCTTTGCATCCCAAAGGAGAGAGGTGGGCTTGGTTTTCGTAGCTTGGAGGGTTTTAATCAGTCCCTCATTGCTAAGCAAGTCTGGAGAATACTGCAAATGCCCCAATCGCTATTGGCTCGAACTTTTAAAGGTAAATATTTTCCAGACACAAATATCCTTCAAGCGTGTCTTGGCAATAAGCCATCTTTCATTTGGCGGAGTCTCATTTGGGGACGAGACCTTCTCAATTTAGGCCTTAGACGGAGCATTGGCAATGGTGAAAATACCTTAGTGTTTGGTGTGCCATGGGTTCCAAGGGAAACATCTTTTAAACTCTTCACCAACCCTCAACCTTTATGGAGGGAAACGAAGGTCAGTGAGCTTATTGATGATCATGGCAGATGGATTGTCCAGCATCTCAGACTGATTATGATGGAAGAAGATGTGGATATTGTGCGGAATATTCCTATTTGCAAATCGAGTAGGCATGATTGGTGGCTTTGGCATTACACAAGGAATGGTCAGTTCTCTGTAAAGAGTGCCTATAAACTCTACTGTAACAATTTATTAGAGACTACAAGTACCAATTCAGAGAGCTTGGAGGATTGGTGGAAGTTTGTCTGGAGTATGAAGATTCCAACTAAAATAAAAATTTTCATATGGAGACTGTTCCATAACATCCTTCCTACTAATGACAATCTCTGTAACAGAAAAGTTCCAATTCATCCGTGGTGCGTAAACTGTTCAAAATGGAGAGAGACGGTAGAACATACCTTCCTTGGATGTAAAAGAGCAAAACAAATTTGGCGCCTTCTATTTCCCCCTACTTTGTTTGATCCCTTATGTGGGATCCCCTTTCCTGATCGTTTGTTGGTGATTTCGAAGTCGCTGAAACGCAGAGATGCTGAATTGTTCTGTATTGGTTGTTGGGCTATTTGGTCGGATCGTAACCAAGTAAGAGTCCATAAACCAATTTCATCAGTTGAGGAAAGAGTCGAATGGATCCTAAATTATCAGGAGGAAGTAAACCCAAACTCTACTCGTAGTCTTGGCGTCGATAACTCAGTTGGAGATGTCCCACGATGGATTCCACCAGTAGCCAACATTTACAAACTTAATGTTGATGCGGCTGTTCACCCTCAATCTCACAGATCGGGGTTTGGGGCGGTGATTCGAGATTCAAATGGTGCTGCTTCAGTGGCTTGTTCGGAGGTCTTCGACTCTCGTCTGGACCCAATAGCTGCAGAGGCAATGGCACTACTCCGTGGTCTTCAGTTAGCAGCAAGACATGGCTTCGACAATCTTTGTGTGGAATCAGATGCCCTGAGTCTGGTTTCAGCTCTTTCCTCACACCAGCTTGATCATTCTCCCATTGGCGCGATTCTAGCGAAAATTATTCGAGAGAGGGGTAACTTCAATCTTTGTTCTATTAACCACATCTCAAGGAAGATCAATAGGGTTGCCCACAATTTAGCAAGATGGGCCTTAACAAGTGAGATTTCTTCAGTTTGGTCAGGTTCTTGGCCGAGTTGGTTATTGAGCCTCATAAATTCAGAGGCTGTTCATTGTAGCCCTTTAGGCATTTCTTCTGATTAATGAATTAAGTATTTCTTTAAAAAAAAAAAATAATTAATAACGTTTTTTTTTATTTATTTATAGCATTTAGTATTTATTTTTTATTATTTTTTTCACCTTTATTTTCAAAAACATTTTTGCTTCCATCTATTTATTTCTCTTTATTTCTTCTTATTTATTCATCACCCTATTTCTGTCGTGCATCTTTGATTTCCGCCCTAAAACCCGTTTTTCGACGTACCATCACCAACCATCGTCGCTGGTTCGTTTTTTCTCCCGAACATCTCCAACATCGCCAAGTCGCGACCATATATATACTTTATTACGTTCTGGCAACCTTCAATATTTTACATCATATATACTGCAAATATATGATATAATATACCATATATATATTATATGTGATATTGAAGGTTGCTCATAATGTCGCATCATATGATTTTTTTTTCTTCACTTGTATGTTTCATAAACGTGAGATATATTTAAAAATATGAGGTATATATTATTGTTTTATTCTATGTTATATTTAATAATATGAGGTATATACTTAATAGTATGGCAGATATATTTAACATATGTGGTATATCATTTAAATTGAAAAGAACTTAGAATATATGTTGGATTAATATATAAACACTTAGACCATGTTTACCACTCCGTAATAGATTTTTCCCAACAACCGTCATAAATCAATTCTAATGGATTGAGGCTTCAATCGTAATCGGTTTACTTTTGATAGTGTTTACTTAAGGCTAATTCAAACGTAATCTAAATTTCATTGATGGTGTTTACTTGCACGTAATCATTCTTGAATTTACCATAATACCCTTTTATTTTAGTCGTGTTCAGAATCGTGTGTGGACTCGTTTTCCAGGCGTTACTCGTGTGGATACTCGTGGGATCATGCGTTGACTCGTTTTCCAGACGTTACTCATGTGCAGACTCGTGAACCCATTTTTCAACATGAATCTTCATTTCCCTCTGTTTAATCTCTCTACTTTCTTCGGTTTTTCGCCATTAGAGCTCCAATCTCTTCCCTCCTCCATTAACCCATTTATGTTTATTCCTCACAAAAGAAAAGCAACCCCTTAATTTCAAGGGTTTCAACATTAAAGTAATGAGTTTCTCTCTTTTCTCCATAATTTGTTCATCTTTTATCCAATTACCAACAATTTGTTCATATTTTTACCAAAAATGAGTTTCTCTTTTTTCTCCAAAAATTTTGGATTTAAAAGTTTTTGAAAAAAAAGAGTTATGAGATTGACGATGAGGCGTGAAAGAATTTGTTGAAAGAAAAAAAAACTCATTTCTTGGGAGAGAAAGAAAAAAGAAAACTCATCTATTGAAAGAGAAAGAAAAAGTAAACTTATTGTTTGATAGATAAAGAATAAGAAAACCCATTTTTTTTAAAGAAAAAGAAAAAGAAACTCTAACATATGGGCGGCGACGGCGGGCCAGAATGAGGTGGGATTGGTCGGAGTGAGGTGGGCGGTGGCGATGAGGTTGGTCGGAGGATGAAAGAAGAAGAGAGGAAGAAGGTGAAAGAAAGAAGAAAGTGAATGAGATGACAGGAGCATTTCAAGGAAGAGAGAGAAATGGGCAACACATGTAAAAATTAAACAAAAAATAAAAGGTGAGACCCATGTAATCTTCCATGGTAATCTCATTGAGCACCCACCTCCAAGGTGGTAGAAGAATTACAAATTTTGATGTGAGACCCACACTTTGATTACGTTTGTAGATTTTGGTAAACGCCCTCAAACGTAATCAATGTGGGTCTCACAGTCAAAATTATCATTAATTCATTACGTTTCGAGGGAAGTAAACATGACCTTAGTATATATGTTGGATTAATACATATAAACATGGTATATATATTAGATTAATATATATAAATGAGGTATATATATTGGATTATATATAAACAAGGTATATATGTTGAATTATAATATCTAAACGTAGTATATATGAAGGAAAAATCGTGAAGCCCGACGACAAGAGAAGAAACAAAATTTGAGGTTAAAATTGGAAAATAAGGAAACAAAAAAGTAAAAAATAAGAAAAAAAAATTTAAATGTCATAAATTAACTAACCAATTTGGGACATATATGATTCAAATATGTCATAAATGAAATAATCAATTTAAGATATGTCATAAAAGTCAAACAATCATATTAATTGGGTTAATTTTTGTATTTGTTTTATTTTATTATTTTAGTGGCATTCAGGAAGGACATTTCGAATAATTTAAACAAAATGTGTTATTATGACATGAGACTCGCCTATTATAAATATAATAAAAATTTATATTAGATATTTTTAAAATATTATATATCTTATAAGTCTCTTTATCTTTAAATGTTATATGTTTTGAATTATTTGTCTCCTTTCCAAAATATGACATCACAAATGGGGTAAGATTTTAACGAATCACATTTTAGTGAAAATATAAATGAATTGCAAAGTCATGTTCATCTTTTTCTATGTCTTGAACTTTGGATAAAACACTAGGAACACAAAGCGTAAAATCACTTCCATAAATTTAGAGCTGGTGTGAAAGTGAACTTAGTTCAACCGTAATTAACATGTATTATCTTCTTTAAAGTTGAATGTTCAAATCTTCGTTTCTAGCTTTATTGAACTAAACAAAATTTAGAGATTGTTACCATTCAATTTAAAACTCTAAATATTAATTAAATCACTCCTAAACTAATAAGAGTTTTTTTTTTTTTGTTTTTACTATTGATAAGAGTTAATAGTCTACTATACTTGTGTAATAATTATTGCAATTAAATCCAACCACTAGTGGAGTTATAACTTGTAACTTTAGATAGTAATTGCTCAAATTAGACTCTCAAGATTTTGTACTTTAGATACTAATTGCTCAAATTTCCCTATTTTGTAACTTTAGATAGTAATGCTTCTAAAAAAAACTTTAGATAGTTATGACCCAAATTGTAAGCTTGAATGCTATGTTGTAACAATGCATAATAATTATCAACTGATTTTTTATAATTCAATTGACATAAAGTTGTGTTATTAACTAAGAGATCAGAGGTGATGTTCAATTTCTTCACCGGTTTATATACGTATCATAAATTTAGAAGAAAAAAATAGAATAATAAAAGGACTTAAACTGAATTTTATGTGATAAATACTTTTAAACGTTTATTACTTATACCTTTTAGAAACAATTGTCTAGTTTTTTTAAAACACTCTTGTAAAGGTTATATTTTGTATGAACAATTAAGGCTTAAGAGTCCCTTTGATAATTATTTTTGTATTTAGTTTTTAATTTTTAATTTTTTTTTCTGTATTTTAAAAACAAAAATCATACATGTTTGGTAATAATTTTTTGTTTTTTATTTTTTTAAAAAAGAAATCATACATGTTTGGGAAACAATTTTTGGTTTAAACCCTTATTTTCTGTTTTTTTTTTTCGTTTTCAAAATTTAAAAAATCAAAAACTCAATTAATTATTAAACACTTTTATTTTTAAAAATGCACAAAAGGAAATAAATGGTTATCAAACCACAAAAACTTTACTATTTTACTCATTTATTTATTTATAATATACTATTCCAAATGTGAGTTTAAATTTTGAACCTATAACTCACAAAGAGAAGCAAATATGCCTTATGAATGGGGCTTGCCTAATGACTAGAGCCACATTCAAGTGACACATTCTGTTTATTAAATTGAACAATAATTGGAAGATTTTTAGTTTCTGTCATTTATAGAGTAAAGACGACAATAATTATGACGAATGTTGATGACAATTTTTTTCCGTCAATAGATCCGATTTGTAGTGGTGGAAAGCCATGAAGTTATAAATTTCCATTCCAAATATACAATAACTTTACTCTTTTTTTTTGGGTCGCCAACATGATACAGGTTAGTGGTAATTGATATTTACTTCTTTTGAAATTGATAGCTCAAATCTGAGAGATTGAACTTAAGACTTCATGGTCACTAGATGATACATCATGTCATCGAACTATGTTCTTGTTGGCTCAATATTTATAATGTTATATTAAAGAAAATGTTAAATTACAATTTAGTCTCAACGGTTTTGATATAGTTTCAATTTAGTGCCTACAATTTAAAAAAAAAATCATTTGGTTAAAACCTCACAACTCGTCCCTAAACTATCTTTTACCCATTCAAAAGATCAAGCCTTTTCTTTCTATATTTTACAAACTCCAAACACAAATACATCAAGTAACATAGTTATTAATTCATTGTCACAAAAAAAATTGTATGAATATGACAATGACAGATGAGTTGTGAGATTTCACATGATAGATCCACCAAATTGAAGTAAAGCCTCAACCATAAAAACTAAACTAAAATAAAGTTAAAAAAACACTTTTAATCCTCAAACTTTTATTGAATTAACAATTTAGTTCTATAGTTGTTGAACTTTATACATTAAACTTTTATTGAATTAACAATTTAGTTCTATAGTTGTTGAACTTTATACATTAAATTTGATAACAATTTAATCCTTGAACGTTAGTATGTAACAATTGAGTTAATGTATGTTAATACTTATGTTAATACTTGTAACCATTTAATTTTTACTCGGTGAAAAAATTAATCAAAATGTGTAAAATTTTATTATGTAGCAATATAGTTATTAACTTTCATCAAAATATGTCAAATTTTATTATGTAACAATATAGTTTTTTTGTAGTTAATAATCACATTTGTTCCTAATTAGTTTATCAATCAATATATGTAAGAGATCTCATCAAATATTGTTATCTTAACAATATTTTTTAATGATTAAATTATTACTTATTAAAATTAACAAATTAAATTGTTGTAAAATTAGAACTACAATAACTAAAACATTAAAAACTAAAGTTGGGAGCTAAATTTAGATCATATAGGCTAAAATTGTAATTTAACTCTAAAAAAAAAAAAAGAAAAAAAAAACCAAATTGGATCATAAAATTAAAAAAGTTGAAAGAAATCTTGAAAACAAATCCCAATAAAAATCATAGGATCATGAAATTAAAAAAAAAATGAAAGAAATCTTGGAAACAAATCCCAATTCTTGTGTGCATTATTAAAAAAATAATTGAAGAACTACGCCCACTTCCCGATCACTTGGGAAGATATTGGGGACGATTCGTCTCATATATAAAATAAAATAATAATACTATTCTCGCTGTTTTTTAATAATATTGTATTTTTTAAAATTTATTATAAAAATATTGTAAGTTTGAAACTATTTATAAAAATATTGCACTTTTAAATGGAGGTCGTCTTTTCAAAAGACGATCTCCACATGCAAGCAAAGATTGCTCCACATGGATGAAGGTCGTCTTTTCAAAAGACTTTTCAAAAGACGACATCGCTCTACATGGATATTGATATGTACTTCTTTTATTAAAAAATTGATATCTTTTTACTCAGATATTCAAAATTTTCAAAAAAGATATGGTTGGAAAGCTAACAACGAGAGCTTCAATTTGATAGGTGGTTTCACTATTTTTTGAGTTGTGTATCAAAAGATAGAGACCATCGAAGTTGGACTCTTTTTACTCCGATATTCAAAATTTTCAAAAAAGATATGGTTGGAAAGCTAACAACGAGAGCTTCAATTTGATAGGTGGTTTCACTATTTTTTGAGTTATTTTTTGAGTTGTGTATCAAAAGATAGAGACCATCGAAGTTGGACTATAGTTCTGCTCTTTTTACTCAGATATTCAAAAATTTCGAAAAGGGTATTGTTGGAAAGTTTTTTTTTTTTTTTTGATAACATGTGGGGAGGGGGATTCAAACTTGAGACATCTCGCTCATAGTTCATACATTATGCCGGTTGAGCTATGCTCATGTTGGCGGTATTGTTGGAAAGTTAACATAGAGAGCTTCAATTTATAACTAGTTTCACTATTTTTGGAGTTGTGTATCAAAATATATATATCGTCAAAGTTATGAAAAGTTCACTAAACCCGGAACTGAAGATACCACTGAAAACTTTAAAATTGTTGCTAAACTTCGACGATCTGTATCTTTTAATACACAACTCTACAAATAGTGAAACCAAATATCAAATTGAAGCTCTCTGTGTAAGCTTTTTAACCGTATTTTTTTCGAAATTTTTTAATATCTGGGTAAAAAGATGTCAATTTTTTAATGCACTTCTCAAAGCAATCTTCAGTTCTAAAATTTGAAAAACTATAGTCCAACTTCGATGGTCTCTATCTTTTGATACACAACTCCAAAAATAGTGAAACCACCTATCAAATTGAAGCTCTCTCTGTTAGCTTTCCAACTATACCTTTTTTGAAAATTTTGAATATCTGAGTAGAAAAATATCAATTTTTTAATAAAAGAAGTATGTACCAATGGAGATCGTCTTTTGAAAAAGACGACCTCCATCCATGTGGAGCTAGGTCATCTCATGTGGAGCAAGGTCGTCTTCTGAAAAGACGATCTTTGCTTGCGTGTGGAGAAAAAGTACATTATTTTTATAATATTTTTTTAAAAAAATTGTAAATTTTAAAAGACGATCTTTGCTTGCGTGTGGAGAAAAAGTACATTATTTTTATAATATTTTTTTAAAAAAATTGTAAATTTTTTTTGAGTACATTGGGGATGGGGGGATTCGAACCACAGACCTCGTGGTCGTTAACTCATACATATGCCAGCTGAGCTATGCTCGCTTTTGGCTTAAAAAAATTGTAAATATGATAATTTCATAGTAGTCTATAATAATAATTATTATAAATAAATAAATAAACAAATACATAAATAAATATGTATATATAGGAAAATGTTAGATGTATATAGAGGAAAATGTTAGATGTCGAGTAAAATAATTAATAATATAACATTTTTTAAAAAAAAAATTGTAAATATGATAATTTCACTACTATAGTAATAGTTATTATATATATATAAATAAATAAATAAATAAAGTACGAACTTTGGAAGAATTTTTTTTTGGACAATAGTATCCTTTCTTTTTCAGTTAATATCTATATTGTCCTTCATCTAACATTTTAATTCAATTATGTGCTAAAAATCCACTACTCACCTATAATAATGTTGGATGTTCACACTTTCCACTCGGTTTTTGGTAACTCCCTTCGAAGCGTAAGATTTTTTGACTTCCATTCGAAAATTTATGTTTTTTGAACTTCTCTCGTGATCAGCAAACCTGCTAACTTGTGAAAAGTCATTTGTACTCTTCGTTGAGCACAAGTACACTATAGTTGTCTCCTCGTGACCATGATCAACGAAGTGTACTATATACTTTGTAGACTAACCTGCTAACTTGTGAAAAATCATTTGTACCCTTCGCTGAGCACAAGTGCACTATAGTTATCTCCTCGTGATCATGCTCAACGAAGTGTACTACATACTTTGTAGACTTGCTTATCACGAAAAAGTCAAAAAACAAATCGGATCAAAAAAACTTTACGTCTCCAAAAGGGGTAATCCGTACAAACCCCCATACGTATATATATAAAATAATTATAAAGTTGAATAGATGAGTCTTCATTTATTTATATATATAGATATGAAGTTGATAAAAAAATTTGGAAGATTTGGAAGAAAATCCGGTGGGATCTTGCTTCGTGTGATGTTTATCGTGGTGGGTCACTTTTAATTTTTTGTTTTTTGTTTCTTCCTCTTATAACCAACGGAAACCCACCATTTTTCTCCCTCTTCTCTCTTCTTTTTACTCTGTTTCTTAAGTTTGAGAGCAAAATGGCTATGGCTATGGCTGCCGATTCTCAGTTCCATGTTCTCGCCGTCGATGATAGCATCATAGATCGAAAACTCATCGAAAGACTTCTCAAAACCTCCTCCTATCAAGGTATATATATATATATTGTTCTTCACTTCATAATTATTACAACCCAATTTCATTTCATTTGCTGATTTTTTGTTTTTTGTTTTTGAAGTTACTACTGTTGATTCTGGTAGCAAGGCCTTGGAATTTCTGGGTTTGATTCGAGAAGATGAACATATGAACTTCAATTCCCCTTCTTCTTATTTGAATCATCAGGTTATTTCATTTCAGAGTTTGATTCTGTTTTTCTCATTCCATTTTCTTTCTCTGTTCCTCAAATTTTGTGGGTTTTTTTTGTTTGTTTGTAGGAAGTAGAAGTTAATCTTATCATTACTGATTACTGTATGCCTGGGATGACTGGCTTCGATTTGCTCAAGAAACTTAAGGTAACAGAAATGAAACAAATCAATTCTTGTGAAAACAATCTTACAGAATATTTTGTTTTTGTTTCCTTTATAATAATCAATAACATCTGTTCTTCATCATCTTCTCCACAATACTTCATGGAATTTCCTTATAATCTCCACCTCTCAATACTTAGTTTTTGTACTGATTACCCCATGTTTTTTTTGACATTTTGTTGTGAAACAAACTCACAAAGTCTGTTGTACATTTCGATGACCACGATCACCGGGAGACAATTATAGTGTCCTCGCCCGTAGTGAAGGGCCTTGCTTATAAGTCAAAAAATATAAATTTTCAAGCGAATGTAAAAAAAAACCTTACCTTTCCCTGAGGGGAGGGTCATCCGTACAAAACCCCCCTCAATACTTGTAATTTTTTGTACGGATGACCATTCGAGGAGTTTTTGTATGGATGACCCTCCCTTCGGAGAGTGTAAGGTTTTTTTGACCTTTCCTTGAAAACTTATGTTTTTTTAACTTTCTAGTGCCCTCGTGCTCAGCGAAGGGTACTACACCCCCCTCAATACTTGGAATTTTTTTGTACGGATGAGCCTTCGAGGAGTTTTTGTACGGATGACCCTTCGAGGAGTTTTTGTACGGATGACCCTCCCTTCGGAGAGAGTAAGGTTTTTTTGTTTTTGTATGGATGACCCTCCCTTCGGAGAGAGTAAGGTTTTTTTTACCTTGCCTTGAAAAAATATGTTTTTTTAACCTTTTAGTGCCCTCGTGATTAGCCAAGGTTACTACAAACTTTGTTGCTGACCTACTAGTGTCCTCATGTTCAGCAAAGAATACTACAAATTTTGTTGTTTGTTGTATGCATGTTTGTCACGAGAGAAGGTAAAAAAAACACAAATTTTTAAGAACCGAATTATAAAACCTTACCCACAATGGGGTTATCACTAGAGGAGGTAAAAAAACATAGGTTTTTAAGAACGGGGTTATAAAACCTTACCCGTAGGAGGTCATGCGTACAAAACCCTCCCTCAATATTTTTCTAGAAAATCTGTTTTTTTTTTTTTTTTTTCTCGAGAAACAAACAGAGGAAAAATGAATGGAGCATAAATTAGAATTAAAATTTGGAGTGAATTTGCAGGAATCGACGTCTCTAAGAAACATACCAGTGGTGATAATGTCATCTGAAAACGTACCTTCGAGAATCAACAGGTAACAAATTTGAAAACTGTTCTTTGATGGATTGTTGATTTTGATGGAAATGGAAAGTGATTTGTGTTTTTTGATTTTGGGAAGTAGATGTTTGGAAGAAGGAGCGGAAGAGTTCTTCCTGAAGCCAGTACGATTGTGCGATGTGAATAAACTGAAACCGCACATGATGAAGAGGAAATTGAAGGATCAAAATCAAGAAGACGAGGAAGAAGAAGAAACGACGGAGGCCGAATTCGAATCGGTACAACAATTACAGGTGCAGATTAACGGTAAGAAGAGAAAGGCGGTCATGGAAGGAGTGGGAGCGGAGAGAAGAAGAAGAAACTACAACAACAATAGCAATGGCGTTGCGACTGTGATTTGATGTTGTGTGATTAATGAGAGAAATTGTATATAGAAGTTAAGTTGTCAAAATTATAGAACAATTGGTAATTTGTTTTTCTTTTTACAATGGAGATTTGTTGCACACCAAATTCAATTTTGTTTTTCATTTCAATTACCCAAAACCAATTGGAAGTCATTCTTCCATTCTATTCGAAATTTTATTTTATATATATTTGTATGAGATTCAAAATGATAGATTCATATCAAACAAATTCTGGATGCGATTTTGTTTTTATATTACTAGATTAACACACAAAAACAACAAACCAAGAAAACAACTCATAAAAATAGGTTCCAAGGGAACAATATAGAAACTCGAGGCTTTAAACCCCAACAAAGAAGAGTGCGCACTAAGTACCATAACATGGGGGAGTGGGGCCAGAACCATGAAGACGCCAGTTCTGCTCCCTCCAAGACCAAGCGAGCCGCCAGACACGACGACTACATCGTCTCTTGCTCCTACCCATACAACATATCATATCTAGTTCAGTCAGGCTGCTATTCGGTGAGAAGAATGACTCCACTGCAGCAAACCAACCCACACAAAACGACTAAAGGAACAAGGTAATCACGCGACTCCACTGAGTCTAAATAAACCAATAGTAGCTCATAGGAATAGAGGAGTCTCATGCATGGAGTTGAGCTCGTGTATACAACAATAAACAAATGGCGGTGGATATTACCCCCAAGTCATAACAACCTACAATAAAAAAAAAACAAGTGATCACGCGACTCTACGGAGTCTAAACGCAACAAGCAGCTCATAGGAATAGAGGAGTACCATGCACATGAAGCCAAGCTCGCGTGTATACAACAATAAATTAATGACAACCGATATTCCCAAACCACAATAACCTACAATAAAAAAAACAGGTGATCACGCGACTCCACTCAGTCCAAACACGACAACCAACTTATAGGAATAGTGGAGTTCCATGCATGGAGCCGAGCTCGCGTATACAACAATAAACAAATGGCAAGGGATATTACTCCCAAACCATAACAACCTGGCCCATACCACAAGGTGGTGTTGAGGCCTTAGGACATCCCACACACTAGCCACCAAACATGATCCAATTTTTTGTTAGATTGCCTTAAATTCATTGTTCTCCTGATATAAGCTTTGCCTGAGAGAAAGTATGAAGATATCAATCAGTTTTTTTCTTTAAGTTTGTCTCTACACAAGGCAGGGAATTGGCTCTAGTGCCTTTATCCCTGTCATATAATGTAACCCAGCTCTTTACAATTTCTGTTTTTTCTTTAAGCTTAGTCGATTAGTTAACTCGCCGATTGCTACATTCCCATGAGCCACACCTTTTAATTTCTGAAATGTGATGCAGGAAGCACCTTGTGGGAGAAAAGTAACCCACTTTTTCTGCCATTTCTGTGCTCTGTCAATAGTATAGGGAGATTCGTGAAAGAGCTGTTGTTACCCCGCCAACAACTCAAACAATGGAATCTAACCCCCAAAAATATTTGTTTTTTTGTCGGAGCTATCGAGTTAAAGTAATACCGGTAATCTGTTACATGTTACAGGGTGTTTGGGGCACCAACTTGGAGTTTGGTGGACTAAGTTATTTATTATAACTCAGTCTACGTTTGGGCTACCGACTATTATAATCCACAGTCAATAAAGTAACTATACTAACTTCAATAGTATTTACTATTCACAACTATTATAACTTAGAGACTATTATAATCACCGACTATAATAATTCATTCAGCGCCTCAAACAATCCTTTAGATTGTTCGCTTAGCACAGAGTTCCTTCCCTCTAATGTTCTTTTGGGATTTTTCAGAGTTTCTCTTTCCCTCTTCTATTATTATGGGATTTCCTCCCTTCTTTTAACTAATTTTGTTGGCGCAAGAATCTGCACCTCCCTTCGGTCGAGCCTTGCCGCCGCTGGATCCGAAATCGACCAGGGAAGTGAAAATAGCTTGCACCGATGTGGGGCTGGCCCCACTGGACTCCGATGCTTAAGTCAAAGAGAGCTTTGTGCGTAAGTAGGAGTGTAGTGTGTTGGATAAGAATCACATACCTAATGAAGATCCTCTTGGAGGTATTTATGCGTGGTGAAGACGATCATAGTCGGTCCGTACCGATCTTTATCATGAGGATCTGGAATTCCTCGATTCAGGTGAGGAGGTGTGAACGATCTGCAGTCAGTCCGTACTCCTTCTCATGATGAAGATCGTCGATCTCCCTGATCGCAGATGGATTGGGGGCGTTGTTGTATCGCTGTCTTGCAGATAAGATAAGAACATCCCATCAGACGCTCTTCACCATGACCGAGTGACGGCGTGACAACAACGGTCATCTGGATGGCCCGGAGGCTCATATCCCAAAGGGACCTGGGGTCGGCCCCAAGTTGTTGGAATGTCAGTTGATGACGTCAAGACCTCGACCTCTTGGTGAGGTAGGTCGTGACGTCAGGTACTGACCTCATGTTGAGGTAGCCCATAACAAGTTTAATATTAGAGGGTTAGAAAACCACTTTAAGTAGTGTTTGATAAATTTATGTTTTTACAAGTTTTTGAACATGGAAACGGGAGTTGTAATGCTTGCTAAATTGATACTAAATTATGTTGATTTTACTGTTTGTTCCATGTTGGACACTAAAACACGAATCATAATGTTGGTCTTTTTAGTTTCATAATTTATAATTATGGTTGATATTATGAAAGAATGCTAAAGCCTAAAGCAAAGCATTTTTTTGTTAAGGAAAAGCATTCCTACTTTTAAGTGTTTTTAAAGTTATGTCAAATTTCATGCTTGTTGATGGTAAATCCGAGAGTGGAAAATTGCACAAACCACTTTTGAACTATGAAGTTTGTTATCTTCATATCCATGAACTTTTTGTTTGATCACCTCTATTGTTTGTCAGGTGTTGCCTTCAGCCAATTTTCGGTTAGTTGTTGTTAAATTGTGGTTTAATTGAACTTCACATGTGTGACTCACACGTGAGTGAGAGTTTTTTTTTATGCAACAACTCCAAAAATGTTCGATACCGTTAACTTCACGAACCATCAAAAGAAATTAGGATTTGATGAGGAAAAACATTCTCGGTATGTTTCGTTTTTTTAAAACGTAAAACTTTATTTTCTTTAATTTCTAGATCTGTCAATGACACGTTTGTCCCTTTCTTACTCACGTGTGAGTTAATTTAACAACAATTAAGAAAAATCTAAGGGGTAGTTTGTGCATTTTTCTTTAGATTTAAATTATAGCAATCTATACTTCAAAAAATAAAAATAAAAATAAAAATGGAAAGCTTTTTTATTTTTAAATAGTATTACATTGCAAGTGGGAGAGAACTCAAAACCACGACTAAGGAAGAACATAGATACCATACCACTTAAATTATATTTAGGAACCGTTTGAAGTTGCAATAGCTTGAAAAATCATTGTCGATTTGAAGTTGCAATAGCTTGAAAAATCATTGTCTGACAACTCTGATTTGTTAAAATCAGTTCTTATACGAAGCAAATTAATGTTTGGTAAATTTCACTTTTAAACATAAAAAAAAACAAGTCACAATGTTTGATATTGTTGTGGTTTAGCAATCAAACATGTTATTTTAATTATTTATATGTTGATGTTCAGTATATGAGTTATTTAGGATTTTTATAAACTAAAAGGCATGGTTGCATAAACCGCAATAAGACACAAAATAATTGCAAATTTAGCAAAATTTAAAACATTTTGTAAATATGACAAAAACATTAGTGGCTATCACTAATAGACTTTATCGTTGATATATGATTATCACTGATAGACTTCTGTCACTGATAGACTATTATCACTGACAAAATTCTATAAAAAACTGAAGTGATAGACTACTATCAGCGATAAACCATACTATCAGCGATAGAAATTGCCATATCCACAATTTTTTTAAAAACAAATGCTATATTTTTTTATTATTTTACTCTAAATTGACATCTGTTACAATTTTCCTAAATTAAATACCAAACACCAAAATATATCATCTTAATAAAACTTATTATTATCAAATAAGAGTGGCGGCGGAAGCGTGGTGTGCCCATAACCAACATGTCCCCACAGAAATTTTACAAAATTACTTTTGTCTCCCACGTAATCTCAAACGCACCCGTAAGCCCTATGCCTACAGATATAAGAGGGAGCACGACGGCGGAAGCTTGAAGTAAAAAATAAAAAATAAAAAAAGGGAAAAGAAGAAGACATGCGACGCAAATCATCTGAATTTTTTTTTTTTTTTTGACAAAATGAAAACCTAAAAGGAAGAAGGAGTTACGTTTTGGACTTAAACCCAAGACCTTAAAGAGCTATATTTACACAAGATCCACTTTGCTAAACAAGTTTTGTTGTTATGATTTTGTCTTTAGATTATACTATTTCATTCAACTTGGATGTAAAATTTTAATTCATACGTTGAATCGAAATTTGGGGCGTGTTCTAAATTTCGTTCCATGATCACGAATTGAGTTCAAATTTCATCTCAAAATTCGAGCCTCAAGTCCATCAAATTTCCATCACTTCTACTTCAAGTTCCAGCCAAACGTTTGAACGAAATCCAAAATTTACTTGGACTTGAAGTTTGGACATATTCCAAATTTAGAGTCAAAATTTATCTAAATCCAAGTCTCTAATCGAAATTGGTAGTTTGAGTTACTCCAAATTTTTGTCCACGTCGAAATTAGAGTAGAGTTCAAATTCAAACCCTACCCAAAATTCACATAAGAAAAATTGGGTAGACACCAAATTCTACTCTACATTCAAAGTGAAATTAAGGTAGAGCGAAAAAAAATCTCTACCGAAGTTCAAGTCAAAGTTTGTTGCAAAATAACAAAAAAAAAAATCAAAATTATGACTCAAATTCATATATTTTTTTATCAATGGGGATAAAAAGGTGTGTCAAACAATAGATTTATGAACCAAATTTCATATTTCAATGAAATTGACATGCCAATGCGGACTCGAAATTAGGACCATCTATCCTACATTTTGATTTCAAAATTTAACTTTTCCGAGACTCACCCACACATACTTGTGCATAAATCACGAAAAAGTGGGCATTTGTTAACCGAGAAAATTCGTCCAATCAGCAGTTGTCACGTCATCGTTCACAAAGTGTTCACAAAACCTACATTTGGGATGAATTTTAAACTGACACGTGTCCCAAATTAAATTTGAAGACAAAATTGGCGATTCCCGGGAAGACGCCACGTGTTTTCATCATGAACGTTTGATCAGATAAACTTAACCGATCAAGTTGGGTCATATTGAAATTGGGCTCAAGATCAAATAGGGCCCAAAAAGTTATTTAAATGACAATTTGGCCCAAAGCCCAAATTCATGGGGTTGGGCCCAAGCCCATTAGGTTCCCATGAGAACTCTATAAATAGAGTGTTCATCCTTCATTTTCTGGGTTCAGAAAATTTCTTCTCCTAAGAACTCAGGGAGAATTCACAAGCAACGAAGACTCCTTAAATCTTGAAGACTGAACACCGCTTGAAGATCAAACACCTGAAGATTTCGGCGCTACGCAAAGCTGAAGATTCAACCTCGAGAACAAGCTGTGAAGCCCTCGAGTACAGTTACATTTAAGAGAGTGAATCAGAGGATCATACATTAGAGATTGTAATACACTACGCACTGATACATACAATACAATACAAATCAAATTCATTTACACGTGTTAAATTTTCTTCGTCGAAATCTTCGTGTGAACAGATTGACACGCCGAGTGGGACAACTCTACCTCTCATCTCTCCCTCTCTCAACTAAAGTTAACGATGGAATCGAAAAAACCAACATCCAGGTCTGTCATTCTCAACAGCCCTCACAAGGGACCTGTCACCCGCAATAGCTTCATCAAAGAAGTCTCGCAGACGGGCGAACAAACTCCTGTCATCGTGAGCAAAATTTACAAATGAATGACGGAGTCTGCGCAGGGTGGGATAATCATCAAGAAAAATCCCTTGTACGATGAATATGTTCCCTTCTCTGATCAGTCGGAGAAAGTGTCTGATCCCAACGTGATGTCTGTAATGATTGTAGACGCTCGCACGGGCGACGAGGCGATTGCTGAAATGGAAAAGAAACTAAAATTTCTGATGAAAGCAGTTGAAGACAAAGACCTCTAGATTGCCCACTTGAGGAATTAGATGCAAAGTCGAGAGGTTGCAGAGTCAAGTCTAACTCCTGCAGCAAGAAAGAGTGACAAAGAAAAAATTGTCATCTAAGAAGACCAACCGCAACACTCGACTTCGGTTGCTTCCTTATCTGTCCAACAACTGCAGGACATGATTACAACCACCATCAGAGCTCAGTATGGTGGGCCCACCCAGAGCTCCCTCTTGTATACCAAACCGTATACCAAGAGGATCGACAACTTGAGAATGCCCACCGGGTACCAGCCGCCAAAATTTCAACAGTTCGATGGGAAGGCAACCCTAAACATCACATTGCCCACTTCGTCGAAACGTGCGAGAATGCTGGAACTCGCGGAGACCTACTGGTTAGGCAGTTTGTCCGAACTATGAAAGGAAATGCCTTCGACTGGTACACCGACCAGGAGCCCGAGACGATTGGCAGTTGGGAACAGTTCGAGAGAGACTTCTTGAATCATTTCTCCAGTACGAGGCGAACAATCAGTATGTATGAACTCTCAAACGCGAAACAAAGGATGGGCAAGCTGGTCATCGACTTCATTAACCGTTGGAGATCGTTGAGTCTTGACTGCAAGGACCGACTCACTGAAGTGTCTGCTGTCGAGATGTGCATCAGTGGCATGCATTGGGCACTTCACTACATCCTGCAAGGGATAAAGCCCCACATCTTTGAAGCAGAGACCTCTTAATCCCCGACGTAAAGAAAATAAAGAAGGAAATGAAGGACGCTGGGAAAATCACGAAGAGTGTCGTGAAAGAATCTATGGTCGTCTATACGGTCCCTTTAAGGTTTTCCTCCAAAGCAAAGGAAAACAAGACGAAAACAAGAAATGACAAGGGCGAAAGACGTCGCCTTACCTTGAAAGAAAGACAAGAAAAAGTCTACTAGTATCCAGACTCTGACATCCCCGATATGTTAGAGCATTTGCTGGAGACACAACTCATCCAACTGCCAGAGTGCAAATGACCAGAAAAGTTAGGAAAGGTAAATGATTCTACTACTGCAAGTACCACTGGGTCGTCAGTCATCCAGTAGGCAAGTGCTTTATCTTGAAAGAGCTAATTATGAGGCTAGCTAGTGAAAAGAAAATTGAGTTGGATCTCAACGAGGTAGCTCAAGCAAATCACGTCGTTGTAACATTAAACTCATGCGTTCAGTTATCTCCCGTTTCATCTAAGAAACAAGAGGAAAGCTTGATCCAGTTTGGGACTTTCAAGCCTATAATTGTTCGGTTCGAAAGTGAAATCCTGAAGAAGACTTCGCAGGTGAAGCCCGAACCCGTCGGGGATGAAGATGAGGGTTGAACCGTCGTAACTCGTCGGAAAATGCGACGACGGAGACCTGTCCAGAAAGAATCCCTCATATTTCGAGAGTATAGGCGAAAAAGCAAACTTCCAAAGAGGAAAGGAAAAAAGAGTACGAGAAAGCCTAAGCTCGTCGTGGAGGAAAGCAAAGACCTCTCTCGACCTCAGCAGCCTATGACCCTATGGGAATTTTTTTCCAAAGGATTATTTAATGAAAAGCAGGAAGAATTACTTGAAACTGCTACGTGTCATGTTGTCGGCACAATCGAAGAGGATGATGTCACTCTAAGGTCAACGGAGTTGGTAACGAGGCTAAAGGATACACCTTCCCTCATCGTAGTCGATCTGCCTCAAATGGACAAAACTGCTCTTATCGACGCGTTGAAGGACTCTGATGGTTCGAATGCTTCAACCTCTACTGCGCATGCACGCGCATCGTGCTGCATGTCTATAGGTTTCACCGACGAAGATTTGATGTTGGGGTCGAAGCCTGTTGCGTGCTCAATGTGTAAAGATAAATATGCAAAAGGGTAGAGAGAGCACTTAGAACATGCAAGCATACATGGTCTTACAGCAAGTAGTGAGTATATTTAATTCGTTTTTTCCACAGAGACTTGTTTTTAGCTATTCGCGAAGTGTGAATGTTAAGAAAGATGGGATGAATTTGATGGGTTAAAATTGGTTTTTAATTAACTACTTTTTGCTGAATGTATAGAGGGATATAACATGAACAAATTAAAGTTAAAACTAGACCTAAAGGACAAGAGATGGAATTAATAATCGAGGAAGAAAACAGCTAAACAGAATGATTAAAAAGGCAGAATTGCGAGGACCGCAATGTTTCCGCAATTAATTAGCAGCGAATCTGATTAAAACGGGGAATTAAGGGCTACTAATGACTATCCTATAGGCATTTTATTACGATTATCAAGCTTTGGCTCAACTCTCTATACATCAAACTCACTCTATCTCAAGTATCGTCCGATTCCATGCATGAGAGACTCAAGTTTACTCGACTTCAAAGTAAGGTCTTAAGCATCTTGTTAAAGCAGGAGTGTGCAGTTTGTACTAGGGAAACGCCTATTCCTAGGCCGTTTCCTGATTACCATGAAAGGCTAGCATGATTATATGACTCTGAACTCTTACTCCTTCCAGAGGTTAGGAGTTCTTTGGACAAAATGGATGGCCAATCGAAATTGCCCGTGGGATGAAGCTTACATACAATCAATGTTCGAGTGTTAATCTACCTACTTGACTCACGTTTTTTAGCCTATAGTTCTGTCATTAGCATGCCCCTAAATGATTTTAGTTACTCATGGATATGTAAAGAGCAGGAATGGTAGATAAAGTAGACATGCTTAGAAGAGAAATGTGTGTAAAACAGCAAGCAAAACTCGTAGCAGAACAAGGTAGAACTGTGAAATGCAGAAACTTACTTTGATTACTTTAAGTGTTTGAATAACAAAGGAAAGCTTTAAAAGACTGAATCCAAGACAGAAAACAACGAAATGCAGTAATTGAAATGACTAAACTAAGAACAACAAAGATCAGTAATGGAAATGAGAAGAAAAGAACAGAAAACAGTAAAGGCTTGCTGAAAACTTCGTGGCAGTCGCCTCGAATGATGGTGATGGGAATTCAGCCGTGCTTGGATGAATCCAATCGAGAGAGAAGAAGAATCTTCTCTCCTTCCTATCAGATTATCGACTCCAAAAGCTGAGAACCTCACTCCAACAGACGGCAAAGGAATTTAGAGAGAAATGGTGGACTGCGAGAAGACTTCTGCACTTCGAATTGCTTACTGAACCTCCGACTTTGACCCCCTTTTATAGTAGTTTGCAGGTGCGTTTGGGCCAAGGAGAACCATCAATCTTCAACGCCATATATCAGAATGGATGGAGGAGAAAGAACGAATCCCTGAAAAGTCGGATCTAAACAGAAAATGATCAGCCAACTTACGGTTTTAACTTGAATAATTGCGGTCACCGCAATTATTCCGCAATTCATTTGCAATGCTAACTTTTTCATTCTTTTCTTCGGTTTTCAACCCTTTTTCTACCTATTGTACATAAGTCCTATATTAGCTACCTTCTTCTAATTCTCATATTAAAGCATAGGTTTAAGCTAAATGCTAACAAAAACACCTAAATGTGTACATCTTCTTAAGCTAAATGGGTCCTAAATAAGTCACTTTCAGAGACTTAACACACCCCCAAACTTAAGGCTTTGCTTGTCCTCAAGCATACTAAGGACTTACTTAGGCTGCTGTTTCTACTTCTTTAACTACCCACCGACTCCCTTATATTTTGTCTATAGCAATGCTGTCCTGTGACACACTCCTAAGTTTAAAACTCACCTCTTTATCAAGCTCTTCTGACTTCACCTGCCTACCATACCCGCTGCTTTTGTTAACCCCCTACTACTGATCTAACTACTTCTATGATATCATGTTATTATCCCTAAGGTTTCAAATTCTACCAAGCTTTACTCCAGACTCAGTACATGCTTCTAGCTTATTTTTAATGTGTCTAGGATTCCTTAGAGTCATGCCAGTCTTAGTATTAACAGTGACAGTGGTACTTTTAGAGAACAACCTAAACCCTGGCATCACTACATTGGATATACATTCATCTCCCTAGACAAACCTAAAAGTTACAACCTTGTGCTTAGCTCATTAAGGATCAAAGTTCTTTTTTCATAGGACATCTAAGCCACAAGATTATAACTCCCAAGCATACATTCTTCTTCCCCCATTTCTCCTTTTTTCTTTCTTTTTTACTTAGGTGGAGTCTCCCCTCAGTTTGCCTTTTGATGCAATGCCACTTGTGGTTTACACACTTGGCACTGATTACTCAACAACTTGAGAAAGACTCCCCTCTTTATTCTATTTTTCACTTTTTCTATTTATCACAAAAATTTTTTAGGAGAAGAAGAATGCTTATGTCCTAAGGAAGAGAGGAATGTTCCTAGGCCTAGGGTGGCCTCCCCCAAACTTCAACTACTCATTGTCCCCAATGAGTGTTTGAGGTGGCACACCCCCAAACTTGTCCTAGAAGCATCTAGTCTAAAGCAAAGCAAGGAGCATCTAAACATCCTAGGCATAGGCACAACATTCTAGAAGCAACTATCCCAGCAGCAGAAAATTTGAACATAACAGACAGGTTTAAGGACTTATGGTTTATGCATGCTGAGCACTATTCAGAAGCAAATTTAAACTATCAAAGGGTGTCCTATGACACTCATCCAGCATGCTTCAAGATTAGCTATATAAGGTAGTCATGCTAGCAGCAAAAGATAGAATTTAACAGATCACAGCCTAACTAAACAGACAGTCCAAAACATGCTATCAGTCACAAAAATTGCGGGAACCGCAATTATTTCGCAATCCAATCCGGGCAGATATAACATGAACTCAGGCCCCTAGCATGCTTTTTCCTGTTACTCATGCAATCTAAAAATAAAACTAAACTATCCTACCTAATCAACTAACATCAGACTATCCTAAGCAAAAGGAAAAACATAAAACTAAACATCCAAAACAGATCAAAACTTAACCACAAAACAGCATAATATACATTACTCTATCAAAAAGCAGGAAAATTGTCTTTTGTTTCTTGAGGGATCAGTAATACTCCCTCTAGTGCTCTTCAAACCAGCACTCAATTCTCATCATCCTCATCTGGTTGTCTTGGTCGTGGGGGCACCCATGGAGTTAGGAGGTTGGTGGGGAAGTCCGGGAAGATGCACCCCAACTGGTCTGCAACTTCTTTGTCCCTCGCCTGCGCATAGCTGGCCCATTGAGCCATTCTCCTCTGCATGTCCATCAAGCAGGCCATGGATAGGGACTGTTCAGCCGCCAGCCTATCCAACTCAAACTCCATGTTGCCCTTTCTTCTCAGCCTTAGGTGTGCAGGCAACTCCAGATGGCCTGTGTAGGGCAGCTGCTGCTCCAAGCGCTCGGTGGGAACTCCTGCAAGCAAGCATAACTTTGTGATGATGTTGGGGAAAAATAACGGCCCCTTACCCTTTTTTGCACACTCAGCTATGGCAGCAGTGATGACTTCTCCCACGTTGATCGTGAGACCTCTCATTATAGCATAAACCAGCAGCGAACGGCTCTGGTTGATTGTAGTCTCATGAGTCACCGGGGAGAGTCTTCTTCTTACGAATGAAAACCACACAGCTGCCTTAGCCGTGAGGTTGGCACTCATAAGCGTGTGCCGCCCATTGCGTGAGACTGTCCAGGAGGCCTCAGGCTGGCCAATGGTGCGGATGGCTTCTTCCAGCACAGCCTCGGTCGGCTCATCAACTATCCGTGCATAATCTGTGTGAGGCTGGCCCCTTAGACCGAATGCTTCATTAATGGCTTTGGCTGAGAAATCAACCTCCACCCCTCTGACCACCGATAGGCCATCCTCAGGGCTGAGCACGTTAGCATAAAAGTCATACACCATGCTCGTGTATGCTGGATTGGGAGGTCGGCAGAATTCCTCCCAGCCATGGTTGATCACCCCTGCGCGCAAGAACTGCGGCAGGTCAGCAAGTCGATCAAGGAACCCCTTCTCGTGCAACAGGTCCCTTTTCCTCAGCTCCACGCCCCTGGATTCAGCATCAGACGAGACATACCTCACTGACGGAGGTTCATCTTCAGGATAGAGTTTAGCCTTCCCCTTATCGGCTGGCTTGGAAGATTCAGCAGCCTCCACCTTGAGGCGTTTGAGCGCAGGCTCAGTACTGTCTTTGTCTGCTGAAGGCACTCGCTTGGCCTTCTTCTTCTTCAGTTTCTTGGCTTTCTTGGCCTTCTTCTTGGCCTCCTTCTTCTCCCTCTCCATGTTGATCTGTTGGAGGCAAGCCCCCAACGTTTCTTCCATAGAATCATCCTGCTGGGCAGGCTCATCAGGGCTGTCTTCTCTCATGGGAGAGAAGACTTCTTCTTCGCCAGCATCTCCACTGCCTTGCGTGGACTCCTGATAATCCCCATAAGGGAATTCCGGATCAGGCCGTGGAGAATTGTGCTCTGCTGATGGGGTATGCGCAGAACTCCATGGTGAAGACGGCAGCTCAGGACTCTGCACATCCGCAGGTGGTAGATCAGCACTCTGAGGTGCTGGAGATGACTCGGCGCGCTGCGCAGGCGGTGATGATTCTGTGCTTTGCACCGGTTCAGATGGGAGAGGGCTGCGCACAGGTGACACAGACGGCGACGAACCTTCCTTTGCTGACTCGTGAGATGCACGATCAGGTTCTTGACTCTCCACAGAGGGAGTCTTGATGATGGTTCGTTCGGCGGCAGTCCTGACAGTCCACCGGCGCTTCTTTGGCGTGCCCACTGGCTCAGATGGCCCAGCAGGGATCTCAGTGACCACCCTCCACTTCTTCCTACGAATAGGAAGCTTGCCAAGACGGCCAGTGCGTACAGCACCCTGATCAGCAAGGGTGAGAAGCGCTTCCCTTGCAGCCGCTTCAGCTGCGTCGTCGGCCTTCTTCTTGGCGGCGGAGCTCTCAGCCCTAGTGGAAACCATAGCTAAATCTTGAAGATCTTGAGAGAAGAATCAGAGATGGAGAGAATCGCTGAAGATTTGGAGAGCAAAGAGAGAGATAATCGTAACGATCGAGCGGCTTCCAACGGATATAAAAGCAACGGAAAATAAAATCCCAACGGCTCTTTTTGCGGAGTCAGCAATTTTTGCGCAATTCTAGGGACAATATTTCATAATAAATCCCAACTTTGATCGCCCGTATCTTTCATTCGGCCCAACCGATTCTTGATTTTTAAAGTGCGATTTACTCCCCTTGATCCCCTCTTTCGATTCCCACTCGTTCTCTCTCGTTTCTAACTTCATGCTTCATGTAGGAGGAAGGTCGAGAGAGTCTTCACATCCCCCTCCTCATAGTAGTGCTTCAACCTAGCACCATTGACCATAAATGGCTGTCCTTGCTGCAAGTTTTTAATCTCTATGGCACCATGAACAAAGACATTAGTAATAATAAATGGACCTGACCATCTAGACTTTAATTTGCCTGGAAATAGCTTTAATCGTGAGTTAAATAATAATACAAGTTGGCCCTTTTTAAAGTCTTTGATCCTGAGTCTACTGTCATGCCATATTTTAGTCTTTTCTTTGTACATCTTGGCATTCTCATAGGCCATGTGCCTAAGCTCATCAAGTTCATGTAGCTGTAAAGATCTTAATGTCCCCGCATCCTTCACACAAAAATTCAATTCTTTCATGGCCCAAAATGCCTTATTTTCTAACTCAAGTGGTAAGTGACAAGCCTTGCCATATACCAACCTATAGGGAGACATACCTAGAGGTGTCTTATATGCTGTTCTATAAGCCCAAAGTGCATCCTCAAGCTTAAATGACCAGTCTTTCCTATTAGGTTTAACTACCTTCTCTAGGATGTTCTTTATTTCCCTATTTGAAATTTCAGCTTGACCATTTGAGTGTGGGTGATAGGGAGTAGCTACTCTATGCCTAATGTTATATTTAGCCAATATCTTCTCCATAGCTTTATTAATGAAATGTGACCCCTCATCACTAATGATAGCACGAGGAGTCCCAAATCTAGTGAAAATGTGCCTATGCAAGAAATTAGTGACTGTCTTAGCATCATTATTAGGACATGCCTTAGCTTCTACCCACTTTGACACGTAGTCTACTGCTACTAGAATATACAAGTTACCTGATGATGGAGGGAATGGTCCCATGAAATCAATGCCCCACACATCAAAGAGTTCTAACTCTAAGATGTAGGTGAGGGGCATCTCATCCTTGCGACTGAGATTACCTGTCCTTTGGCACTCATCACAGCTGTGAGCGTAATCATGTGCGTCCTTGAAGATTGTTGGCCAGTAGTAGCCACTCTGAAAGACCTTCGCAGCTGTCCTTTGGCCACCAAAGTGCCCACCATAAGGAGATGAGTGACAGTGCTGCAGCACAGACTTTGCTTCAGCAGCTGAAACACATTTCCTTAGTAACCCATCAGCACAGGTTCTGTAAAGTATGGGGTCATCCCAGATAAATTTCCTTGCTTCATGGAGGAACCTCTTTTTCTCTTGTCCTCCCTTGAACACTGGTAATACCTGTGCTGCACGGAAGTTAGCAATGTCAGCGAACCAAGGTTCCTCATCGTTATCACGATGAGTTAAAGCAAAGATATGTTCATCTATAAAAGCATCAGAAATTGCGGGGTCCGCAATTTTTTCGCAATTGTGCTGCAATCGAGACAGGTGATCTGCAACCACGTTTTCACATCCCTTCTTGTCCCGAATGTCCAAATCAAATTCCTGCAGCAATAACACCCATCTAATCAGTCTAGGCTTAGCATCAGCCTTTCTCATTAGATATTTTAAAGCAGAATGGTCAGTATATACAATGGTCCTAGTTCCTACAATATAGTTCCTAAATTTTTCACAAGCAAATACTACAGCAAGCATCTCTTTCTCTGTAGTTGTATAGTTACATTGAGCCTCATTCAAGGTCTTACTAGCATAATAGACAGGATGTGTGAGCTTGTCAATCTTCTGTCCTAACATGACTCCTACAGCATAGTCACTGGCATCACATAGCATCTCAAATGGGAGATCCCAATTTGGTCCTACTATGATTGGTGCTGTGACCAGTGCTTCCTTAAGGGCTTTCCAAGCTACTACACATTCCTTAGAGAAGATAAATGGTCTACCTAGCTCTAGAAGCTCGCACAGGGGCTTGGCTATCTTCGAAAAGTCCTTGATGAACCTTCTATAGAAGCCAGCATGCCCTAAGAAGCTTCTAATGGCTTTGACATTCTGGGGCTCTACCAACTTCTCTATGACCTCTATTTTCGCCCTATCCACTTCTACACCCGCCCTTGACACTCGATGTCCTAAGACAATCCCTTCATCTACCATAAAATGGCACTTTTCCCAATTCAGGACTAGGTTAGTCTCCTCACACCTAGTCAGGACTTGTCCTAGGTTTTCTAGACAGGTTTTAAATGAGTCCCCAAAGACTGAGAAGTCATCCATGAATATTTCTATCATGGACTCATCCAACTCAGAGAAGATTGCCATCATGCACCTCTGGAAAGTTGCCGGTGCATTGCATAAGCCAAAAGGCATTCTGCGGAAGGCAAACGTTCCAAAAGGGCAAGTGAAGGTGGTCTTCTCTTGATCCTTAGGGTCTATAGTTATTTGATTGTAGCCTGAATAGCCATCTAGGAAACAGTAGTAGGCTCTACCAGCTATTCTGTCTAGCATTTGGTCAATAAACGGTATGGGGAAGTGGTCTTTTTTAGTTTCTTTATTTAGTTTTCTGTAATCCATACATACCCTCCACCCTGTGACAGTCCTTGTTGGAATTAGTTCGTTATTCTCATTGACTACCACAGTTATTCCCCCCTTTTTAGGTACACATTGGATGGGGCTCACCCACTGGCTACTAGCTATGGGGAAAATTACTCCTGCATCTAACCACTTTATTATTTCTTTCTTCACTACCTCTTTCATAGAGGGGTTTAACCTACGCTGGTGATCTACCCTAGGTGTGTGTTCTTCCTCTAGAATGATTTTATGCATGCAATAAGAAGGGCTAATGCCTCGAATATCAGCAATAGACCATGCTATAGCCTTCCTATGTTGCTTAAGCAGTAAAATTAAATCAACCTCATGCTGTTCACTTAGCTTAGAAGAAATAATTACAGGCAGTGTGTCATTATCTCCTAGATATGCATATTTGAGGTGAGTTGGTAGTGGTTTTAGTTCTAAAATAGGTGGATGCTCAATGGAGGGCTTCAGAGGGTTAATAGTTCTATCAGTTAAATCTATATTCATACATACATGCTGAGGGTTATTTACAGGCATGTTCATTATGTCAGCTACATTTAGATCATCTACATCTATTTGTACATATTCACTAGCATGCTTGGTTAACAGTACATGCTCTAATTGTTCTTCCATTAGTGAGTCAACAACATCCATGCTAGCACAAGACTCAGAATCAGAGGGATATTTTAAAGCTTTGTAAACACTAAATTTTACCTCTTCATCATGAACTCTCATAGTTAACTCACCTTTTTGCACGTCTATTAGTGCCCTACCTGTGGCTAGAAATGGTCTACCTAGCAGGATGGGTACCTCCTTGTCTGCCTCATAGTCCAGGACAATGAAATCTGCAAGAAAAATGAATTTGTCAACTTTAACTAGAATATCCTCAATCTTACCTTCTGGATATGCGATGGATCTGTCTGCTAGTTGTAAAGTGACAGTAGTTGGACGTGCTTCCCCTATTCCCAACTGGCGGAATAGGGACAGGGGCATGAGATTTATGCTGGCGCCCAGGTCACAAAGCGCTCTGCCCACATGCTTGCCTCCAAGTTCTACAGGTAAGGTGAAGGAACCAGGATCCTTCTCCTTCTTGGGCAGCTTGTTTTGGAGGATGGCACTGCACTCCTCGGTGAGGTTTACTGTTTCAAACTCACCAATTATCTTCTTGTTAGTAATGATATCCTTCAAAAATTTTACGTATGAAGGCATAGACTGTAAAACCTCTACAAAAGGAATGTTCACATGCACTTGCTTAAGTATTTCTAAGAATTTATTAAAATGAACTTCCTGTTCTTGCTTCTTCTTCAGTCTCCGAGGATAAGGAGGTGGTGGCACATAAGCTGGCACGTCAGGGCGTTTTAGGATAGGTGGAGGCCTTGGAATTTCTTCTATGTCCTCAACAATTGGTTCTAGCCTGGCTCCTGATGTGCTAGTCGGTGGTGGACCTTGGCTTGGCAGAGACTCCAGTGGAGCACTAGACTCAGTGTTCTCTACTCGCTTTGGTGTGTCCTTTGTATTGCTCACCAATGGTCTTCCACTCCTAAGTTCAATTGCTTGAACTTGTTCCTTGCCATCTCTCCTTGGTACCTCGGTATCAGCAGGGAGTCTACCTTGGGGCCTACTTTTAAGTTCATTGGCTAACTGGCCTATTTGGTTTTCCAGGCTCCTAAGGGTAGCTTGCTGGCTCTGAAGAGTAGCATCATTCTTAGCTATATATTCCTTGAGTAGGTTTTCTACAGAAGATCCTACAGGTTGATTGTAAGGCTTTTGGTACATTGACTGGTTATGTTGGGGAGTGAAACCAGGTGTTCCACTCGGCCTTGGTTGGTTAGAATTTTGGTTAGTGTTTTGTTGGCCACCCCATGACAGGTTAGGGTGGTTTCTCCAACCAGGATTATAAGTTTGTGAGTAGGGGTTATTCCTTGGTTGCTGCTGACTTCCTACATAGCAGACCGAGGATGGATTCCCAGGACAGTATTCATAAGGGTGTCCTTCCCCACAGAATCCACAGATTGGTGCCTCGCCTTGACTTTGTTGGGTGCCCATTGACATGGCTGTGGCGGTATTGGCACTGGTTTGGAGATTGGCCTGAGCCATTTGCTTGACTAAGTTGGTCAGGGCATTTATTTGGGTGCTCATGGCGCTTAGAGCATCCTTGTCTTGAGCTCTAGTTGGCTCTACAGGATCGTCTGACCATCTACAATGAGATGTTGAGATCTTCTCCAAGATCTCATAAGCTTCGTTGTAACTCTTGGACAACATGGAACCTCCAGCAGATGAATTTAAGACTTGTCTGGTGCTGGGGTTGCATCCTTTAAAGAAAACTTCTATTTGGATACACCATGGAATGCCATGGTGTGGACATTTAATGAGAAGGTCTTTGAATCGTGTCCAAGCTTCGTGAAGAGACTCACTTGGAGCTTGTTTGAATTTTATGATGTCATCACGAAAAGTTGAATTCCTATCTGGTGGGAAGTATTTGACTAGGAATTTTTCTGCTAAATCTGTCCAATTGCGGACAGAGCCTGAGGGTAAAGAATTTAGCCATGTTTTGGCTTTGTCCCTCAAAGAGTAAGGGAAAAGATATAGCCTCAGGGCTTCTTGGGAAACTCCAGGGATTAGGAAAGTGTCACTAACTCCTAAGAAGTTCCTAAGGTGGTTATGGGGGTCCTCATTTTCTATTCCAAAGAATTGTCCCACAGTGGACAACATTTGGAACATCACTGGCTTTAACTCGAAGGAGTGGGCAGTGATTTCAGGACGGATTATGCTGGGGTTCAGCTCCCCAGGCATAGGTACTAAATATGAAAGGATGGCGTTATCCTTGTCATTCGCTATTTCAATGGGGTTGCGAATGGCTTGCGCCGGATTTGGAACTACATCGCCCATTTCTCTAGTTTCAGGTGTGGTTGGAGGTATAGGAGGTTGTTTAAAGAGACGTTTCTTTGCCTTATTCCTAGCTCGAAGTGATCTTTCAGGTTCAGGATCGAACTCTAAATCACTATGTGAACGCTCACTCATAAACTACCTTAATGGCACCTGCAAAAGAAATGAAACAGATTAGTTTCACTCAATGAAAAACTGGATTTTTCAAACTTAACAACTTCGTTTTCACTTAAAAATAAGTCCCCGGCAGCGGCGCCAAAAACTTGTTGCGTGCTCAATGTGTAAAGATAAATATGCAAAAGGGTAGAGAGAGCACTTAGAACATGCAAGCATACATGGTCTTACAGCAAGTAGTGAGTATATTTAATTCGTTTTTTCCACAGAGACTTGTTTTTAGCTATTCGCGAAGTGTGAATGTTAAGAAAGATGGGATGAATTTGAGGGGTTAAAATTGGTTTTTAATTAACTACTTTTTGCTGAATGTGTAGAGGGATATAACATAAACAAAGGCAAGTTGAAATTAGATGCAAAGGATAAGAGATGGAATTAATAAACGAGAAAGAAAACAGCTAAACAGAATGAAAATTTGGCAGAATTGCGTGGACCGCAATGTTTCCGCAATTAAATGGCAGCGAAACTGATTAAAATGGGGAATTAAGGGCTACTAATGACTATCCTATAGGCAGTTTATTACGATTATCAAGCTTTGGATCAACTCTCTATACATCAAACTCACTCTATCTCAAGTATCGTCCGATTCCATGCATGAGAGACTCAAGTTTACTCGACTTCAAAGTAAGGTCTTAAGCATCTTGTTAAAGCAGGAGTGTTTAGTTTGTACTAGGGAAACGCCTATTCCTAGGCCGTTTCCTGATTACCATGAAAGGCTAGCATGATTATATGACTCTGAACTCTTACTCCTTCCAGAGGTTAGGAGTTCTTTGGACAAAATGGATGGCCAATCGAAATTGCCCGTGGGATGAAGCTTACATACAATCAATGTTCGAGTGTTAATCTACCTACCTGACTCACGTTTTTTAGCCTATAGTTCTGTCATTAGCATGCCCCTAAATGATTTTAGTTACTCATGGATATGTAAAGAGCAGAAATATAAGAGAAAGTAGACATGCTTAGAAGAGAAAGGAGTGTAAAACAGCAAGCCAAACTCGTAGCAGAACAAGGTAAAACTGTGAAATGCAGAAACTTACTTTGATTACTTTAAGTGTTTGAATGACAAAGGAAAACTTTAAAAGTACTGAATCCAAGACAGACAACAACGAAATGCAAGAATTGAAATGACTAAACTAAGAACAACAATGAACAGTAATGGAAATGAGAAGAAAAGAGCAGAAAACAGTAAAGGTTTGCTGGAAATCTTCGTGACAGTCGCCTCGAATGAAGGTGATGAGAATTCAGCCGTGCTTGGATGAATCCAATCGAGAGAGAAGAAGAATCTTCTCTCCTTCCTGTCAGATTATCGATTCCAAAAGCTTAGACTCTCACTCCAACAGACGGCAAAGGAAGAACAGTGGAAATGGTGGACTGCAGAAAGACTTCTACGCTTCGAGTTATGACTGAACCTCCGACTTTGGCCCCCTTTTATAGTAGTCTGCAGGTGCGATTGGGCCAAGGAGAACCATCAGTCTTCAACGTCATATATCAGAATGGATGGAGGAGAAAGAACGAATCCCTGAAAAGTCGGATCTAAACAGAAAAATGTCAGCCAACTTACGGTTTTAACTTGAATAATTGCGGCCACCGCAATTATTCCGCAATGCAGTCGCAATGGTTCTTTTTTTCATTCTTTTCTTCGGTTTTCACCCCTTTTTCTACCTATTGTGCATAAGTCCTAAATTAGCCACCTTCTTCTAATTCTCATATTAAAGCATAGGTTTAGGCTAAATGCTAACAAAAACACCTAAATGTGTACATCTTCTTAAGCTAAATGGGTCCTAAATAAGTCACTTTCAGAGACTTAACAGCCACCCCATGACAGGTTAGGGTGGTTTCTCCAACCAGGGTTATAGGTGTTGGAATAGGGGTTATTCCTAGGCTGCTGCTGACTACCTACATAGCAGACTGAGGATGGATTCCCAGGGCAGTATTCATAAGGGTGCCCTTCCCCACAGAATCCACAGATTGGTGCCTCGCCTTGACTTGGTTGTACGCCCATTGACATGGCTGTGGCGGTATTGGCACTGGTTTGGAGATTGGCCTGAGCCATTTGCTTGACTAAGTTGGTCAGGGCATTTATTTGGGTGCTCATGGCGCTTAGAGCATCCTTGTCTTGAGCCCTAGTTGGCTCTACTGGATCGTCTGACCATCTACAGTGAGATGCTGAGATCTTCTCCAAGATCTCATAAGCTTCGTTGTAACTCTTGGACAACATGGAACCTCCAGCAGATGAAATTAAGACTTGTCTGGTGCTGGAGTTGCATCCTTTAAAGAAAACTTCTATTTGGATACACCATGGAATGCCATGGTGTGGACATTTAATGAGAAGGTCTTTGAATCTAGTCCAAGCTTCGTGAAGAGACTCATTATCAGCTTGTTTAAACTTTATGATATCATCACGGAAGGTTGAATTCCTATCAGGTGGGAAGTATTTGACTAGGAATTTTTCTGCTAGATCTGTCCAATTGCGGACAGATCCTGAGGGTAACGAGTTCAACCATGTTTTGGCTTTGTCCCTCAAAGAGTAAGGGAAAAGATATAGCCTAAGGGCCTCTTGGGAAACTCCAGGGATTAGGAAGGTGTCACTAACTCCTAAAAAGTTCCTAAGATGGTTGTGGGGGTCCTCGTTTTCTATTCCAAAGAATTGTCCCACAGTGGACAACATTTGGAACATCACTGGCTTTAACTCGAATGAGTGGGCAGTGATTTCAGGACGGATTATGCTGGGGTTCAGCTCCCCAGGCATAGGTACTAGATATGAAAGAATGGCACTATTCTTGTCATTCGCTATTTCGATGGGATTGCGAATGGCTTGTGCCGGATTTGGAACTAGATCGCCCATTTCTTTAGTTTCAGGTGTGGTTTGAGGTATAGGAGGTTGTTTAAAGAGGCGTTTCTTTGCTTTATTTCTAGCTCGAAGTGATCTTTCAGGTTCAGGATCGAACTCTAAATTACTATGTGAACGCTCACTCATAAACTACCTTAATAGCACCTGCAAAAGAAATGAAACAGATTAGTTTCACTCAATGATAAACTTGGTTTCTTAAACTTAACAACTTCGTTTTCACTTAAAATAAGTCCCCGGCAGCGGCGCCAAAAACTTGTTGCGTGCTCAATGTGTAAAGATAAATATGCAAAAGGGTAGAGAGAGCACTTAGAACATGCAAGCATACATGGTCTTACAGCAAGTAGTGAGTATATTTAATTCGTTTTTTCCACAGAGACTTGTTTTTAGCTATTCGCGAAGTGTGAATGTTAAGAAAGATGGGATGAATTTGATGGGTTAAAATTGGTTTTTAATTAACTACTTTTTGCTGAATGTATAGAGGGATATAACATGAACAAATTAAAGTTAAAACTAGACCTAAAGGACAAGAGATGGAATTAATAATCGAGGAAGAAAACAGCTAAACAGAATGATTAAAAAGGCAGAATTGCGAGGACCGCAATGTTTCCGCAATTAATTAGCAGCGAATCTGATTAAAACGGGGAATTAAGGGCTACTAATGACTATCCTATAGGCATTTTATTACGATTATCAAGCTTTGGCTCAACTCTCTATACATCAAACTCACTCTATCTCAAGTATCGTCCGATTCCATGCATGAGAGACTCAAGTTTACTCGACTTCAAAGTAAGGTCTTAAGCATCTTGTTAAAGCAGGAGTGTGCAGTTTGTACTAGGGAAACGCCTATTCCTAGGCCGTTTCCTGATTACCATGAAAGGCTAGCATGATTATATGACTCTGAACTCTTACTCCTTCCAGAGGTTAGGAGTTCTTTGGACAAAATGGATGGCCAATCGAAATTGCCCGTGGGATGAAGCTTACATACAATCAATGTTCGAGTGTTAATCTACCTACTTGACTCACGTTTTTTAGCCTATAGTTCTGTCATTAGCATGCCCCTAAATGATTTTAGTTACTCATGGATATGTAAAGAGCAGGAATGGTAGATAAAGTAGACATGCTTAGAAGAGAAATGTGTGTAAAACAGCAAGCAAAACTCGTAGCAGAACAAGGTAGAACTGTGAAATGCAGAAACTTACTTTGATTACTTTAAGTGTTTGAATAACAAAGGAAAGCTTTAAAAGACTGAATCCAAGACAGAAAACAACGAAATGCAGTAATTGAAATGACTAAACTAAGAACAACAAAGATCAGTAATGGAAATGAGAAGAAAAGAACAGAAAACAGTAAAGGCTTGCTGAAAACTTCGTGGCAGTCGCCTCGAATGATGGTGATGGGAATTCAGCCGTGCTTGGATGAATCCAATCGAGAGAGAAGAAGAATCTTCTCTCCTTCCTATCAGATTATCGACTCCAAAAGCTGAGAACCTCACTCCAACAGACGGCAAAGGAATTTAGAGAGAAATGGTGGACTGCGAGAAGACTTCTGCACTTCGAATTGCTTACTGAACCTCCGACTTTGACCCCCTTTTATAGTAGTTTGCAGGTGCGTTTGGGCCAAGGAGAACCATCAATCTTCAACGCCATATATCAGAATGGATGGAGGAGAAAGAACGAATCCCTGAAAAGTCGGATCTAAACAGAAAATGATCAGCCAACTTACGGTTTTAACTTGAATAATTGCGGTCACCGCAATTATTCCGCAATTCATTTGCAATGCTAACTTTTTCATTCTTTTCTTCGGTTTTCAACCCTTTTTCTACCTATTGTACATAAGTCCTATATTAGCTACCTTCTTCTAATTCTCATATTAAAGCATAGGTTTAAGCTAAATGCTAACAAAAACACCTAAATGTGTACATCTTCTTAAGCTAAATGGGTCCTAAATAAGTCACTTTCAGAGACTTAACAAAGCCTCACAATAGATCTTTATTTGTCTTAGGATACATCCGAGAACAGAGGGTTGGTCGAATCCTCATTGATGATGGATCAACCGTCAACATAATGTCGAAATCAGTCATGAAGAAGATTGACATCCTGATGGAAGAGCTATCAAGTCGTAAGTTGGTAATCCAAGGTTTCAATCAAGGAGGATAGCGACCGATCGACATGATTCACCAAGAACTCATCATCGGAGACTTAAAAGCACATACCCTATTTTATGTCATAGATTCCAGGACTACATATAAAATATTGTTGGGTCGCCATTGGATTCATGGAAATGGGGTAATAAGTTCCACCTTGCATCAGTGCTTCAAGTTTTATGAAGACGACGTTAAAAGGTTGAGGCAGACACTAAGCCATTTTCAGAGGCGAGTCTCATTTTGTGGATGCCAAATTTTACATAAATAACGACAGCGTAGAGGAAATAATGCCGACAGAAATCCCTTTGATCAACAGGGACGGTAAACTCGACGGGAAATAAAAAATTGACGCGGGAAAAGAATCAATCAAAAAAAAAATATTCCCAAGTTTCAAGAAAGTAAGACATCCGTCAGCCCTACAAAGGCTAAGTCCTTAAAAGACGAGAAGGTTTGAACCCTCCTGTTTTGTCACCCTTCTTACGAAGATAACGAAACAAGAGGTTAGGAAGCCCAAAGATACACAGAAAGGGATCGTCTTGCCTGAGAAACGGACGAAAGATGGATTCGATCCCAAGACATATAAACAGTTAGCAAAAGCAGGTTATTACTTCACAACTCACACTGAGTTCAAGGGCCTAAAAATCTTCGAAGGCAGGCCAGAGTTTTCTTCGACACAAAAGAAACTCCTAAAGGAGGGATACCTCTTACCGGCGTCAAGAAAGGGGTTGGATACAAGTCGCCCGAACTAGTCCTTATAACCCGAAAAGGGAAGGAGAAAGTGGTCAACACTAATAACATAACGACTAAAGAGGTAGACAACTAAAAAAAAAAGGAAGTTGTCAAGCCGAGAGTCTCTATCTTTAAGCGCATCAAGCCGCCGGCTACGCGTGCATCGGTCTTCCAGCGATTGGAACCGGTTGTGTGTTACCTCTCCAAAAGTGCATTATTTAGGGCTATATTTACCTTTAAATCATGTACATTCTTGAGTGTTTTTGTTAGAAGTTAGCTTAATGTGTGCCTAAATGTGAGAATTTGAGAAATGATGCTAAAATAGAACTTATTTGGAAAAGGAACGAAAAATGATGTAAAATGATGTAAAAAAAGCTAAAATGTACATTGCAGGAAACATTGCGGAAACATTGCTGAAACCGCAACAGAGCATTGCGGCCCTCGCAAGGAAATCGCAATGTCAGTCTTCTTCTGCTGAACTTTTTCCAGTCGTCAGTCGTCATTGTTGCGATCTTCCAGCCGCCTAAGCTTTCCACTGCTGCCACATGGAAGATTGTTGTTCAAAATGGATGGATATCTGCGGCTGAAGGTACCTGCAGAAGCTATAAAAAGAGACGGATGATGAAGGGAAACGGACACTCAGAAGCGAGGAGATCCCAGTTGCGAAGCAATCTGCAGACGACGTTCCTTCCTCCGTTTGTTGGATCGAAGAAATCATCCCTTGGCGTCGATAATTCGAGAGGAAGAAGATAAGATCCTTCTTCTCTTCTGATTGAATTCATCCCCAAGATCAGCTAATCTTCCCCTTCATCCGAGGCGTTTAGCAACGTGGAGGATCCGAGCACTTTACAGCTTTCTTTACTGTTTTCTCTCTACTGATTTCATTTGCGACATTGTTCTGATTCATTCTCCAATACACTTGATCTTTACTGCTTTCATAACATTGCACGTCGTTCTTATGAAGTGTTCTGAACCTTATTTTTAGAGAGTAATCAATTAAGTTTTGTTGAGTTCTTCATTTTGTTATTTCTTATTCAATTGCTTTTACTGAATTCTCTAAATCATGATCAATCGGTCCATCTCTTTTAGTTCTTCGAAAACGATGAGTAACTAATCTAAGAAAGGTCTACTAAAGATGAATCTATAGGCTAGAAATACGAGAGTCCAGCATGTAGAGCAGCATGATTGCATTGAATGTATGTGAGCTTCAGCCCATGGGCAATTTCGACCGGCCATCCATTTTGTCTAAAGAATTCCTAACCTCCGGAAGGAGTAAGAGTTTAGAGTCATCCATTCACGCTAGCCTTTTATGGTAACCAGAAAATGACCTAGGAATAGGCGTTCTCCTAGCACGTTTGTTAGCTTGCTTGTATAAATAGGTTTTTATGTCTTACTTGGATATGAGTGAACTAGAGATCTAATGCATGTAATCGAGAGATGCATGAGATTTAGCTAAAACGATGCATGATGTGTTAATCTACTGTTGAATGATCGTAGTTAAGTGCCTATAGAGGAGTCTTAAGTCGACCTTGCTGCCTTACTTTACATTTAAAATCGTTGCTAATTTATTGCTAGATTATTGCGAGAACCGCAATAAAACATTTCTGCTTTTTGCCTTAGTATTTTCATTAGCTTCTAATCCTTGCGATTTTATTGCGAAAACATTGCGAGACCCGCAATTCTTCTTCTCCACATTATAGCTTTATCTCTTCTCTTGCTTTGCATTATCAATTGCATCCTTCGTGCTTCTTTATTATTTCAGTACATCAACTCCAAATCTACCCAATTTAAGTTACCTTATCTAATTTAGCACCTCAACTCGTTAGTAACTAAACTTAATCTCTGTGGGAAAACGAATTAAAAAATACTTATCACTTGTTGCAGACCATGTATGCTTGCATGATCTGAGTGCTCTTCGCATTTACATTTTACATACACACTGAGCACGCAACAAGTTTTTGGCGCCGCTGGCGGGGATTTTGTTTAGTAAACACGATTTGTGTTATTTTAGAAGAGCTTAATTTAGTGGAGCTAATCTTTTCCATTTATTTTACAGGTACCAACAAGCTAGTTTATGAATGAGTTTCCCAATCACAACTTAGAATTTGATCCTGAACCTGAAAGGACTTTAAGGGCCAGAAACAAAATTAAGAAACGCCTTTTTAAACAGCCAAAACAACCTATAATTCGGCACATTGCGGACCACGCAGAGTCAGCGCAATCTCAACAAGCTGAAATGGATAGAGCAGGAGAAGCACCAAACCGAGCACCTATCATTCGCAACCCCATTGAAATTGTGAATGATAAGGATAGTGCCATTCTATCATACCTTGTACCAATGCCTGAGGAGCTTAATCCGAGCATAATACGCCCCGAGATTACAGCTCACTCATTCGAATTAAAACCCGTCATGTTTCAAATGTTGTCCACAGTTGGACAATTCTTTGGAGTGGAGAACGAAGATCCCCACAACCACTTGAGAAACTTCCTGGGAGTGAGTGACACCTTTGTCATCACAGGAGTGTCTCAAGAAGCCTTGAGACTTTACCTTTTCCCATATTCATTAAGAGACAAGGCCAAGACGTGGCTGAATTCTTTCCTCTCTAGTTCAATTGTCAATTGGACAGATCTAGCAGAGAAGTTCCTAGTAAAATACTTCCCTCCAAATAGGAACTCTAACTTTCGTGATGATATTATCAAATTCAAGCAAGCCGAAAACGAATTATTACATGAAGCTTGGACCAGATTTAAAGATTTGTTACTCAAATGTCCACACCATGGCATTCCATGGTGTATTCAAATTGAAGTGTTCTTCAAAGGATGCAACCCCAACACGAGGCAAGTGTTGAATTCCTCAGCTGGAGGTTCGATGCTATCCAAGAGTTATAACGAAGCCTATGAGATTTTGGAGAAAATCTCAACATCACATTATAGATGGTCAGACGATCCTGTGGAGCCAAACAGAAGGAAGGCTCAAGACATGGATGCACTCAGTGCAATGAGCAGCCAGATCAATGCTCTGACCAACCTAGTGAAGCAAATGACTCAAACCAATATTCAACAAAGTGTCAACACCGTGGCAGCTGTTTCAACAAGCACATCAGTAGCTAACCAAGGTCAGGCACTAGTCTGTGGATTCTGTGGGGAAGGGCATATGTATGACTTTTTCCCTGGTAATCCATCCTCGGTGTGTTATGTTGGAAGTCAACAACAACCAAGGAACAATCCCTACTCAAACACATATAACCCTGGTTGGAGAAACCACCCAAATCTCTCTTGGGGTGGACAACAAAACACAAACCAAATACAAAATCAACCAAGACCGAGTGGACCATCTGGTTTCACTCAACAAACTAGTCAACCCCATATCAAAAACAATACAACCAACCAATGAGAACATCAGTGGAGAACTTGCTGAAGGAGTACATAGCGAAGAATGATGCAACTCTGCAGAGCCAGCAAACGACACTGAGAAGCTTAGAGAACCAAATAGGGCAGTTGGCAAACGAGCTGAAGAATAGGCCCCAAGGCAGATTACCTGCAGACACTAAAACCCCAAGAAGGGATGGTAAGGAACAAGTTCAAGCAATTGAACTTCGAAGTGGAAGGCCATTGGTGATCAACAACAGAGAAACACCAAAGAGAGTAGAGAATGAAGAGTCTAGTGCTCCACTGGATTCTCTGCCCAACCTTGATCAAATACAACCAAACACAACGAGGGTGGGGCTGAAACCTATCATTGAGGAACCAGAAGAAATTCTTTGGCCTCCCCCTGTCATTAGGCAACCTGACTTGCCTACATATGTGCCACCACCTCCATTCCCTAGACGACTCAAGAAGAAGCAAGAGCAGGAGGCTCATTTCCACAAGTTTTTGGAAATCTTGAAACAAGTGCATGTTAATATTCCATTCGTGGAAGTTTTGCAATCTATGCCATCATATGTAAAATTCTGAAAAGATATTATAACTAACAAAAAAGTTATTGGTGAGTTTGAAACAGTAAATCTCACTAAGGAGTGCAGTGCCATACTCCAAAATAAACTACCTAAGAAGGAGAAGGATCCTGGTTCCTTCACCTTACCAGTAGAATTGGGAGGCAAGCACGTGGGCAGAGCCTTGTGTGATCTGGGAGCCAGTATCAATCTCATGCCCTTGTCACTATTCCAACAACTTGGGATAGGGGAAGCACGACCAACAACAGTCACCTTGCAACTTGCAGACAGATCCATCGCATACCCTGAGGGTAAGATTGAGGATATACTTGTCAAGGTTGACAAATTTATTTTTCTTGCAGACTTTATAATCTTGGACTACGAGGCAGATAAAGAGGTACCAATCCTATTGGGCAGACCATTCTTAGCCACAGGTAGGGCTCTAATTGATGTCCAAAAAAGTGAGCTCACCATGAGAGTTCATGATGAAGAGGTTAAGTTCAGTGTGTTTAAAGCTTTAAGGTACCCCTCTGATCTTGAATCCTGTGCAACTATAGATTTAGTAGACTCATTAATAGAAGAAGAACTTGAGCATGAATTGTTAATTAAGCATTGGTACTAGGATTTTTGAATATCCTATAAATTTCGGGGTGTCGAGTCCCGCCAAAATAACATTTATAATACCGCTACAACTGAGCTTTGCAGCTAGTGGTAGTCGGGTCGATCCGCAGGGAACCTAAATTATTTTCTCCTAATTAATTTCTATTTGCTTGTTAATTAACTAAAACAAAAACGATAAAGTAAAGGGGGGATTGGTTATGGAAAAAATAAAGTAAAGCATGCATAAAGTAGCTAACGGAAAATTAAAACTAATTACATGTGCTCCTAATTTTAAGGGTCGGGGTTGATCTTGATGCGACTCGATTCATTGGGATTCAAACATACTTAGCAAAAGCATAATTAAACACATAATTTACTTGCACGAAACTACTAATACAAGTAACCCAAATAATTAATTAGAAACGTGGAGTTCTAAGTGGACTATTCTTTAATTACTCTAAGGTGATCAATCCTAAATTAAATAAAGAATAGAGACGAATGTTCGATTCTAATTAAACGTGGCAATGAATCAACAGGGGGCCAACGCCGCCCATATTGATTAATTGACAGTAACGGGAGCACTCCGACGGATGTTTAACCTGGAAGCCTAAGTTAATATTCCGATTTATCTATCTCTTCAAGATAAGTTACAACCAAGATCAACAAGGAAGCCTATGTTACCTATGGCTCAACTTATCCATGTTACTTGGCGATTAAGAGAGGCAAGACATCATAATCTTTAACTATAAAACATGCCGGAAATCAAGGTCGTCTACTCCTATCAATCAAACATTGCTTATGTGATATGCTTAGAAGAAATAAAATTGCCCAATCAGTCATGCTAAGCTCAAAATTAAAGATCTAAACTCTCATGAATCGCATCAAATTTAACCCCTAACCTCAAATTAGAGCACTTACCTTGCTCGGGATGAAAACCAAGCTAAATCCAACAAGTCTTTGCTTTGATATATGAGCAAAGGGGAGAAAAGCCCCAAATTCTAGAGAGAAAACGCTAAAAAAATGTCCAAACCCGAGAGAGAATGACCCTAAAAAACGCTAAAAAAAATGGGTTTTAAGCGTCGAGACCCTACAGGCGACGCTGAGTCTGTGCCTGAAGGAAAAATAACGAAAATTCTGTCCTTCTTTGGACTCGAACTCAGGCCTATCGACTTGCCAAATTCCTCCTGCACCACCAGACCACTTATCACTATTGAGAAATCATTTGATTAATTAATATACATAGTATAAACACTCAGAACGATTAATTAAAATTATCCTTTAAACGTTCTTTTAAGCTCTTAATTAATGCAATGATCCGATTTACCCCTAAGTAATTAAATTATACAAAATGTATCAATTAAGCACAATTAATTACTTAATTCGCAAGACTTAGGAGCTAAATATTAGCACTTTTGGAGTGCTATCAAAACCCCCAACCTAAATCTTGCTAGTCCTCGAGCAAGGAAAACTCTAAATTAGCTCCTAAGGACTATACATGCATGCTTCTAACTCAAACCTCGATGCTTTTAAAGATCAAGACATTTACATAAACAAGTAAGCAATCGATCGCATGCACTTAATCAATGAGCATGTCAAAAAATAACTACTACTCCCCTACGTGTGTGTGTGTGATAGCGAACCTCTCCTAAACCATGCAAGCTCGGAAAAACAACATGCTACAATTCATCTTGTTTTCCCCCTACTTCTAGCATTGAAGAACAGTCTATAGCTTAATCACATCAGAGAGAGCAATAAATTAAGAGGCCTAAAACAATTTTCTCATACATTTTTTTCTTTCTGAGTACTTTGTACCCTTGGTTAAGGTTCTTTGAACCCAACTTTTTATTTTCTTTTTCTTTCCAATCTCGAGTAGCCTAACACGTCAAATTCATGCATCAAACTTCACGTTTTTAAGGACTAACGCTCACTTCTTAGGTACCAATAAGAAGGAGGAGCGCCTCGAGAGAATTTTCTAACAAACATGCTTTTCTATTTTTTTTTTCTTTACTTTAGGCTAATAGCTTTGCTAACTCGATTAACCTATTACAAACTCTCATGCAACAAAGCTTCCCTAGGGGTGTCTTTCGGGGTGACAACAAGAATCCATGCAACATGTGGTCAATCTAAGCATACGGAGTCTAAGAGAAGTTGCTAAGTGCTCTTTAGATGCAAGGGAGCAACAGAAAAAAATTTAAATTTTTTGACATGGATCTAATTAGTGCAAACTACTTCATGCTAATCTAGATATGCAAATATGAAGATTCTAAAAACATTTCCTAGATTATCATTGTTAGAAAGCATGTAAACAGAGTCCCAAGCACTTCAAATTCAAAATCTCCACAACTCAACAACTACAGGAATCCAACAGACAACTCCACCCCCAACCTTCGAAAGATACATAGTCTTCTATGTATCCATCCATCAGATAAAGCAATAAAAACTACAAAATTAAAGGGAACAGAAAACCTCCCCTGAATTTTGTTAGGTTGGTGGCTGGAGTGGCGCGGTCTTTGCCCATTATCTTGTTGTTTAGGCCAAACCCCTACAAAAGAAGGCAAACTACAAAAAGGGAAAACAAACAAATAAAATCTAACTAAGAGAAACTAAATGGTTCCCCGGCAGCGACGCCAAGTTTGGTACTAGGATTTTTGAATATCCTATAAATTTCGGGGTGTCGAGTCCCGCCAAAATAACATTTATAATACCGCTACAACTGAGCTTTGCAGCTAGTGGTAGTCGGGTCGATCCGCAGGGAACCTAAATTATTTTCTCCTAATTAATTTCTATTTGCTTGTTAATTAACTAAAATAAAAACGATAAAGTAAAGGGGGGATTGGTTATGGAAAAAATAAAGTAAAGCATGCATAAAGTAGCTAACGGAAAATTAAAACTAATTACATGTGCTCCTAATTTTAAGGGTCGGGGTTGATCTTGATGCGACTTGATTCATTGGGATTCCAACATACTTAGCAAAAGCATAATTAAACACATAATTTACTTGCACGAAACTACTAATACAAGTAACCCAAATAATTAATTAGAAACGTGGAGTTCTAAGTGGACTATTCTTTAATTACTCTAAGGTGATCAATCCTAAATTAAATAAAGAATAGAGACAAATGTTCGATTCTAATTAAACGTGGCAATGAATCAACAGGGGGCCAACGCCGCCCATATTGATTAATTGACAGGAACGGGAGCACTACGACGGATGTTTAACCTAGAAGCCTAAGTTAATATTCCGATTTATCTATTTCTTCAAGATAAGTTACAACCAAGATCAACAAGCAAGCCTATGTTACCTATGGCTCAACTTATCCATGTTACTTGGCGATTAAGAGAGGCAAGACATCATAATCTTTAACTATAAAACATGTCGGAAATCAAGGTCGTCTACTTTTATCAATCAAACATTGCTTATGTGATATGCTTAGAAGAAATAAAATTGCCCAATCAGTCATGCTAAGCTCAAAATTAAAGATCTAAACCCTCATGAATCGCATCAAATTTAACCTCTAACCTCAAATTAGAGCACTTACCTTGCTCGGGATGAAAACCAAGCTAAATCCAACAAGTCTTTGCTTTGATATATGAGCAAAGGGGAGAAAAGCCTCAAATTCTAGAGAGAAAACGCTAAAAAAATGTCCAAACCCGAGAGAGAATGACCCTAAAAACGCTAAAAAAATGGGTTTTATAGCGCCTGTTGTCAGGGTAGCGTCGAGACCCTACAGGCAGCGTCTCGACGCTGAGTCTGTAGGAAAAATAACGAAAATTCTGTCCTCCTCTGGACTCGAACTCAAGCCTATCGTCTTCCCAAATTCCTCCTACACCACCAAACCACTTATCACAATTGAGATATTATTTGATTAATTAATATACATAGTAGAAACACTCAGAACGATTAATCAAAATTATCCTTTAAACGTTCTTTTAAGCTCTTAATTAATGCAATGGTCCGATTTACCCCTAAGTAATTAAATTATACAAAATGTATCAATTAGCACTTTTGGAGTGCTATCAAGCATGCTACTAATTATGCACAAGTACATGTAAATGATTTAAATGTTTCTGAATTGATTGATGTATCTGTGGACAACCCTCAGCATGTATGCATGACCAATGAATTGTCTGAAAGAACCACAACTCCTCTGATGCCATCAATTGAACAACCACTTTTACTAGAACTGAAACCATTGTCTGGACACCTTAAATATGCATATCTAGGAGAGAAAGATACCTTGCCTGTTATTATTTCGTCCAAACTAAGTAAACAGCATGAAATTGCGTTAATATTGCTGCTCAAGCAACATAAAAAAGCTATTGCCTGGACGATTGCTGACATTAGGGGTATAAGTCCTTCCTACTGCATTCATAAAATATTGTTGGAAGAGGAACATACACCTAGAGTAGATCACCAACGTAGGTTGAACCCCTCCATGAAGAAGGTAGTTAAAAAAGAAATCATTAAATGGTTAGATGCAGGAGTGATCTTTCCAATAGCCAATAGTCAATGGGTCAGTCCTATTCAATGTGTACCTAAGAAGGGTTGTATGACTGTAGTAGTTAATGAAAATAACGAACTAATACCAACTAGAACTGTTACAGGATGGAGAGTATGTATGGATTATAGAAAACTTAATAAAGAAACCAAAAAAGACCATTTTCCTTTACCCTTTATAGACCAAATGCTAGATAAAATTACCGAGCATTTTACTGCTTTTTAGATGGTAAACCAAATCACCATAGACCCTGAGGATCAAGAGAAAACAACATTTACATGTCCCTTTGGAACATTTGCTTTCCGCAGAATGCCATTTGGCCTATGCAATGCACCAGCAACATTCCAAAGATGCATGTTGGCTATCTTCTCTGACCTAGATGAGTCCATAATAGAAATATTTATGGATGACTTCTCAGTCTTTGGTGATTCCTTTAACCATTGCCTAGACAATCTAGGACAAGTCCTAACTAGGTGTGAAGAAACCAACCTAGTCTTAAATTGGGAAAAATGCCACTTCATGGTGGAAGAAGGAATAGTATTAGGACATAGAGTGTCCAAAGAAGGAGTAGAGGTCGATAGGGCCAAAATAGAAATCATTGAGAAGTTAGTAGAACCTAAAAATGTCAAAGCTATAAGAAGTTTCTTAGGTCATGCAGGATTTTATAGGAGATTTATAAAAGACTTTTCAAAAATCTCTAAACCCCTGTGTGAGCTTCTAGAGCTGAATAAAACTTTTATCTTCTCAAATGAATGTCTAATAGCATGGAAAAAGCTTAAGGAAGCCTTAGTCAAAGCACCAATCATAGTAAGCCCAAATTGGGATTTGCCTTTTGAACTAATGTGTGATGCTAGTGACTATGCAATTGGGGCTATGTTGGGGCAAAAGAGAGATAAACTAACACACCATGTATATTATGCAAGTAAAACTTTAAATGAAGCACAATGTAACTACACTACCACAGAGAAAGAGATGTTAGCGGTAGTGTTTGCATGTGAAAAATTTAGGCCTTATATTGTAGGAAATAAAACGATTGTTTATACTGATCACTCTGCAATAAAATATTTAATGAGGAAGGCTGATGCTAAGCCTCGTCTAATTAGATGGGTGTTACTATTGCAAGAGTTTGACCTAGAGATTAGAGATAAAAAAAAAGGATGTGAAAATGTAATTGTTGATCATTTATCAAGATTGCAGAGTCATTGCGGAAACATTGCGAAGCCCGCAATGACTGATTCCTTTATTGATGAACATGTCTTTGTGTTAGTGCATTGTGATAACAATGATGAACCTTGGTTTGCGGATATTGCTAACTTCCTTGCCTCACAGGTGTTACCAACTTTCAGAGGGGGGCAAGAAAAGAAGAGGTTCTTACACGGGGCTAGGAAGTACATATGGGACGATCCAACACTTTACAAAAGTTGTGCGGATGGATTGCTAAGGAAGTGTGTGCCAGCTGCTGAATCAAGGTCAGTCTTGCAGCATTGTAATACAGCTCCTTATGGTGGACACTTTGGTGGTCAAAGGACGGCTGCAAAGGTGTTCCAAAGTGGCTACTTCTGGCCCACGATCTTCAAGGATGCACACGACTACGCACACAACTGCAATGAGTGTCAACGAACAGGTAACCTCAGTAGGAACGATGAGATGCCTCTAACATATATCTTAAAGTTAGAACTCTTTGATGTATGGGGCATTGACTTCATGGGACCATTCCCTCCATCTGCTGGTAATCTTTACATTCTAGTAGCTGTAGATTATGTTTCAAAATGGGTAGAAGCAATTGCATGTCCCTTAAATGATGCTAAAACGGTTGTTAAATTTCTAAATAGGCATATTTTTACACGATTTGGCACACCACGTGCCATCATAAGTGATGAAGGGACGCACTTTATAAACAAGGCTATGGAAAAAGTGTTAGCTAACTACAATGTTAGGCATAGAGTAGCAACACCTTATCATCCACACTCGAATGGACAAGCTGAAATATCTAATAGAGAGATCAAGAGCATACTTGAAAAAGTTGTGAAACCGAATAGAAATGATTGGTCTTTTAAGTTAGATGATGCACTGTGGGCGTATAGGACTGCATATAAAACGCCATTAGGAATGTCTCCTTATAGGTAAGTTTATGGAAAAACATGCCACTTACCCCTTGAATTAGAAATCAAAGCCTTTTGGGCCTTAAAAGAGTTGAATTATTGCGTAACCGATGCTGGAACATTGCGGTCTCTGCAATTACATGAGTTAGATGAACTAAGACATATGTCATACGAAAATGCTAAAATCTATAAAGAAAGAACTAAAATTTGGCATGATAGTAGACTTAGGATTAAGGATTTCAAAAAGGGCCAGCATGTTTTACTATTCAATTCACGATTGAGATTATTTCCTTGCAAACTTAAGTCTCGTTGGTCAGGTTCTTTTGTGATTACTAATGTGTTTGTTCACGGTGCAATTGAAATTCGAAATCTGAATCAAGGTCAGTCGTTCATGGTAAATGGTGTTAGATTGAAGCACTACTATGAGGAAGGAGATGTGAAGACACTCTCAGCCTTCCTCCTATCCGAAGCTTAAGAGCAAAGAAAGAAAGGATGAGCAAGGGCATTCAATGAAATTATTTTTATGCTCAACCATCAAAGAATCATGGAATAGATAGTCTTTCGTTATTGTTTTTCTTTTTTATTAGAGTATTTCTATTATTTCTAGTATTAATTAAAGTTTGTTTTTATTGATTAGGAGCATGGTAATTGGAGATCTTAAAACGGTGATGAGGGGAGTAAACCAAGAGGCAAGGAAAGATAAAGGAAGAGATCTTGCAAAAATCGAAGATTTAGTTGTTAGAATCTTGCAACAAATAACAATCAAGGATGAAATCTCAACGGTTATATCTTCAAAGATTTGCTAAAAAATTGCGGAAAAATTGCAGAGTCCGCAATCATATAGCCGTTGGGGCAACAACCGCGTATAAATAGGACGAGTTGGGGATCATTCCCATTTACGAGTCTCAAACCCTCGAAATTCCACAACTCAGAGCTCTCCTTCCTCAGAAATTCCCAAGCTTAAACCTTCAAGAAACGACCATGATTTCCACAAGATCTGAACGGTCCACGCCCAAAAAGACATCCCCAATCACAGAGGATGCTGAATTAGTGAGGGATGCGTTGCTCTCCTTGACAAACGCCGAAGCTGTGAAACCTTCAAGACCCCCGAAGCTCCCTGTGAAGAGGAAGTGGAAGGTGGCGATGACTGAGGCTACACCCAGCTCTGATCCAACAACTAAAGACTATTGGAGGTTTTTGCTTGTAAATGAATATATGGCGTTGGAATTCATTGCGGTGATGCTCGGCTAGGCTCGTAACACCAAGTTAGAGGTATATCCAGCCTAAGTATGTAACTTCAATGTCAATTCTTGATTGTTTGTCTCCTATTTCTTGAATAAATTATTGAGTATGCTTGTTACATTAAATTGACAATTTAGTTTACGTGTTTGCTCATTCCGCTAAAGCATGAAATTACAATCCATAATTTTTGTGATTAATTGGGATTAAGTATGTTTATGCTAGTTGAATGACTTTTTCCAATTAATTTTCATAGTTTGCATGATAATCCATAGACTTAGGAAGGCGGTTAAATTGAATTAAGTTAATTATTTCAGTTTAAATATTCTAATCAATCTCTAGAACTTAAGGCAACTAGTCAATTAGCATGGAATGCTATTGTGCCCAATTAATTGACTAATTTATAATTAATTAGGATGTTTTATCGAATTAATTGAATTAGGAGGCCTTAGAGGCTTTTCTGGCTATTCTGGATTGGTCGATTAGACTCTAAATTAAGAAATTGATATTACATTTAGCTTTCAATGATCAAAATATTGCATGATTAGCCCGACCATTCTCCGAATTGGCCAGGTAATCTTCTGTCTATCTTCTCAATTCTCTCACTGTTATGTTTAATTATTTTAATTTCTTAGATTAATATGCAATCCAAAATCCCTCATTTATGATTTTTACATACAAATTCAGCTTAGAGAAATTAAGTTTCGACTCCTTGAGTTCTACCCGGTCTGCTGTAGTTTACTACAAGTTGTTGATGGGTAAATGTAAATTTATTTGACAAGCCTCGACAAACTCGCTCCACTGACCCCATAAGAACCATAATAAACTTTGTGTCTCGATCAGGGGGCCCCAGGTCAGACCTAAGCAGGCCCATAAGCCCAATTAGGGCATGGTCGGGCATGCCGAGGCCGACCCCATCTAGGTCATGGACCTTGCGTGGGCCAAAAGATCCACAAGCCCGATTTGTTCCCCTTAGGTCAAACCTAAGAGGAAAAGGAAAGACCGGAAGACTTTTATAAATACCACCTCACACCATGAAAAAAGTAAGTCAATTTTAGTCCAAGAACTCTAAAGCCAATTGTCACCCTATTGACTAGAGCTTCAGAGTTTATTTTCTTTGTTTTGCAGGTCTCTTCGTCCCAACAATTAACAAATTCACAGTTGAAGCCACGTGAGGAGTAGGTAACACTCATCGTGCAAATTTTGGCATCAACAGTTGGCGCCGTTTGTGGGGGCCAGAGTGCTCTACCTCTACACAACAGAGAAACTCGAAGAAAAAAATGGGGAAAACCTTTGGTCGAGGCCTAGCTGAGGTCGGCCCTCGACCAAGGAAAACCCAAAATTCAACCTGTAAAAGAACAAGAATCTGCCTCGTTAGCTTCTAGGGGACAACCGAGCGACTTGAGCAGAAGCTGAGAAGACTTGAAGATCAGGTGAAATGCATGAACTCTAGGAGAAATCAGAGGAAAATCACTAATAGTTGAAGACATAGGCGAAACTAACGCCCATGTCTCAAAACCAAAAGAATAAACTAATATTATGTGGATAATGTGTGCACTAAGTGAGTTTTGAAGAAGCTTACTAAAAGCAAGATTCAGATCGAGATGTTGTTAAGCACTTTGGTCGAGCACAAGATGATCGAAGCCGAGGTAGCCCAATTTTCTTTGATCTTATACAGGCGTTCCTCACTTGGTACATCACATTTGGATCTTTGATTTAGTAATGACATAAAATAAAAGGAAAATAATCAAGGGTCGGAAGGTAGGTTGAGGTCCTGAGCCTGAAGTCAGGTGTTCTTAGTGTACAGCTTTGAATGAAGATTTCAATGAGTTTTGAATCACTAAATTGGAGTTCAAACGAAGAAGTTACGAGTAAAATGAGCAGAAGGATCTGAAACAAATCAAAACAACGAAGAAACAAGGTCGTGGTCGAGGTCATGAGGCCTCAGCCGAGTTCATGAGGTTGAAGTCAATTATTCTTAGCATAGAGCTCGGAACAACGATTTCAACGTTTTTCGAATTACTTAAATCGAGGTTCAAACGAAGAAGTTACGGGCAAACCGAAAACTGCTTACTCTCGGATAAGGTCGAGGTCAAACCTAGGCAGATAGCCAAAGGGAGTCTGAGTTGCAAGGAAGAATCAGGTCTTCACCAAGCGTAGGTGAGGTCGAGGCCGACCAATGGCCAAGAATCAAGGAAAATATTAAGGGTGATCCTCTTGAGGAGTTAGAATCGATATATTTGACCTCCGAGGATAAACGAGTGAACATCGTGGATAAAGATGACCCTAAGGAAGATCAACACCCGAGAAGAATCAGAGAAATCATCTCTCCAGATTTAAACGAAGCAGAAGAGATTTCGGACAAGCCATATGATGGGACAAAAGTGTGCGTATGGAAAATAAATATAGAAATAAGTGTCCAAGCGCAAGTACACGCTGTCAGCAAGTAATAGTTATGGAAATATTCCAAGTATCGAATCCCAAGAGACTAGACTCGAACTCAGTTCAGAAAATTCAGTAAATTAACAAGTGTTGTAACCAAATGAGAGTGGTGTGTTCGTAACAAAGATAATTAGATTGATTTAATTGGTAATCGTGGTCAAATATTCAAACTAAGTAAGGGACTTTAATCCGGTCTCAACCACTATTGCTCGAGGTTTTTAATTTCGATGTTGTCTCATCACCCACCACATTGCTTACTTACTTATGGACTGTGAGCTCATCTCCCATTTGGCCTCTGTGAGTATATCTTTAGGAATTCATAGTCATTAAACCTTTATTCCTAGGGCTAATGCAAACTCGAATAATTCACGCAGACAAGTCTTTAGTTCTGCGGTGTGTCTTATCCCTAAGGTCACGTGACGACCTATTCCTAGGTTCTTAGTCTCGTATTTCCTCATGAGATCCATATATTGTCAAAGTTTTCTCAGTGCTCTGATTCAACTACCATGTCAATCTGAGTATCTAGTTCAAATCAACAAGATTGAATGATATTACATGAGGAAAATGTCATAAAACAAGCAACTAGGGTAAATAAACGTTATGGAATTAAACTCACTTCATTCCCAAGGCATCCACTGAGTCAGATCTCTAGGGAAATTTAATTCATAATGGAGATAAATGAAAGCTTCATTGAATTGAAGTGCATAGTTACAAAGTGCGGAATTGAAATTAACTAGGAATGAAAATTACGAACGGAGTTAAAATGAAGCTAATCTAGAATGGAAATACAAAGAACTTATAAATTTCGAAAGTAAGAGCAACTATAAAAACAAGCTATGAACTACTTTAAAATGACATTAGTGGTTGGCGAGTAAAGTAAGCCCGACGAGGCCTTCAAAATGGAGGTCTCGGGTTGCTTTTATAGGCAGGGTTTGAAGTTAGAGATGGTTGGTAGGTTGTTGCGACCTCCTCGGCGATTTCTGAGGTCTTCAACCGCAAGAAAAGGTAAGTGAACTTGGTCTTCGATAACATTGCGCCTGCACTGCTAACATTGCATCTGCATAGTTGGTTGCTCATCGAGGATAATTGTGCCTGCATTACTAACTTTACAGCCGCATAGTTGGCATTTCCTGAAAAATTATAAAACAAGGTTAAGTAGCCCGTTTTTACCTCTTTTTTACCCAGAAAGGCTTATATTCTCATTTTATGGTTCCTAGATTCATGATTTCTTTTTTTTTTTTTTACATTTATTGAGCCTTTTAGACATGATTATTTACCCACACTGATCAAAACTGAGTCTAAATCACCTAGATTTTGAGGGTAGAATGTGGTAAATTAGGTGTTTATCACAAGACGAGCATCTTAACTCGAGGAAGAGCCCTCGGCCTCGATCTCACATGGACATGGGAAAATTCATGGTCGAGGACAAAAAATTTAATGTTTATCAAGCCCTCGGGAAAATTTATGCTCTGGGCCGAGGTCGAGGATGACCTTCGATTGATGACAACCACAAATCCAAGGAGAAAATAGGAAACTTAGAGGAGCAGATTGCAAAGGGGCGAATTCAAAGCACGGATGAGCATCTGGCTCGAATTTAGACAATACTAGACCGACGAAACACAAAGAAGTAGAAGGGAGATCAACTGAGTTGGTTCAAGACTTCGTTGAGGGAAAAGCTTTAATGGTGGGAAGCATGGGCGAAATTAATGCCCATGTGGCAAAACCATGTGACAAGCTAACCCTGGGCGGAAACGACCGAGCACGACCCTAGAAGAAAAGTCGTATGACTATTAGCAGTACAAGCAGAGTAAGATCAGTTGTACAAGTAGCTACAAGAGAAAAGAGGTGAGCCCGAGCCCGAGCCCAAACCTCAACGATAAAACCTGGAAACACTCTAGGATCGCATTTACGTATTCATATTGGAAAAAATATGAGAAGATAGAACAAGGTTGAGGCTAAGAATTCCTCCTGAAAAGCCAAGGCCAATGTCCGAGGCTGAGAACTCTTCCTAGAAAGGAGTATTCAAGGCAAGAATGAAGATATCTAAAGAAGCATACATAGAGCCAAGGGAAAATCAAGCATAGAAGAAGGTGAGAGAAAAATCTAGTTCAATTCCTTAGAGTCAACCGAACATAGTTAAACCTGATAAGGAAACTAAAATTTTGTTGCACACACAGAGTTAAGGATTCAAGGTCGATGACAAGATAAACATGCCTTGGTTGAGCCGAAGAAGAAAAGAAGGACACATACATTGGTCGATGCCGAGGTGGAGAATACTCGTAAAGAACTGGTTCATTTAGAGAAAGTTGGACAATATCCAGGAAAAGTAAACTACAACAGACTCATGCAAACTCCCTCAAGACGGGATCATTCACAAAGACCTACATTGGAAGGAGGCGTGGACGAACCACGCAGTCAAAATCTCAAAGAGGTAAACCTTAACAGACAGAGAGCGAGAAAGGAGACCACTGAACCCAACATACCAAGGTTCGTCCTGCACAACACTCCTATGATTCGAGGTCTTAGTCTCACTTACTCTTATATGGGAAAACTGAGGCCAAAGGCTCACTAGGGGCTAAACTATAGAGTTTGATTAACGTAGAAACTAGGGGTGGCCATCGGTTGGTCGGGGTCGGTTTTGGAGGAAAATCGGCGCCGAAAACCGACCATCAGATTTCGGTCGGTCGGAAACAATTTTTTTTTAGCTTCGTACAAGCCGACCGATCGTTCGTCGGTCGATCGGTCGGTTCTGATTGGTTTTCGATGGATGGATGAAATGAACGAGAAAAAGAAGGAAAAAGGTTAAGACGATGGGCATGGCAGTCGCCAGCATAGCTAACGTCCTGCAACAAATAACTAAGAAGAAGAGAATGAAAAATGAGAGATGGAGAGCACGAAGATGAGAGAAATGAAAGAAAAAAAACAGAGGGAGAAAGAAAAGGAAAAGAAAAATGGAGATGAGAGAATGAAAAGAAAAGAAAAAAAAACCAGAGATCGGAAACCAAACGTTAGTGGATTGAGGGAAATGAGGAAAATAATGATGGAAATTAAGAGGAACGGTAAACGAAGGAGAGAGAAAGGAAAGTCATAATTATTTTTCTTGGAAAATGATGATGGTTGAGGCCGACCCAAGGAAAGCAACCTGGGGAGGAACACAATCTTTCACCCTTTCAAAGATCTGGAGTAGGAAAAGGTGCCAAGTAGAGAGAGGTCGACCAATTACCTAGGGTGGAGGCTGACCCCATTATAAGCAAGAATACCAAAATGTCGAGAAAAGACTAAGATATGTCATCCATAGTAGATGAGGTTAAGATCGATAATCAAAACCTCAAATAAAACAGTCGAGGATGAGGAAAAAATTATTTAAGTAATATTCACCTGAGTACACATATGAGGATGAAGACAGTGTCATGCACAAAATACATATGGTCGAGGTCGACCCGAGCATGTTAGTGGAAGATCAACAAAAGTTGGAGCGAATATTTGAACATTGAAGAAGAAGCAGAAATCGACAAGAACCTTGGTCACCAAGAGTAGGTTGAGGCCGACCCAATTGGCTTGAGCCCTAAAAGAAGAAATTAAAAAGAAATCAGAGTTTGGTTAAACTGTTGGTGAAGATCCAGATTCTTATAAGGTTGAGTTGTGATTTCAGAAAGGAATGAACCCTTCACCCTACATCATAAGACTATGATTTCTAAAGAATTTTGAACCATGTTTGGGATCGTCTTTGATTTATTTAGAATTAAGCAAAAATAAGAAGTTAAATAATTTACCTTTGAAGAACTACAGTTTTCTTGTGTTCCATCTATAAGATCTTTCTCGCTAACAAAGATTTCTCTAAGGGGGTTATATTGATAGGGCTTATGGCATAATTTTTGTCATTATAAATAAATAAACATTTTAATATATTTAGGTTAAAATATATATTTTACTCATTTGAGTCTCATTCAAATATCATAAAATTAATCTCTTCTAATAAATATTTAGCCAGTTTGAATCTCATTCAAATTTATATATATATATATATATATATATATATATATATATATATAGGTTCTTTTAAATTAATGTATCGAATGCATAAATAAATTATTCCCTTTAATATTTAATGTATCAAATACAATAAGTATATTTTTCTCTTTTATATTTAATATATCAAATATAATAAATATTAATTTGAACATTTCCATTTTCTTTTCTTTCGACTAAATTGATCTTTTTCGTGTTACTATGAGCTAGCAAGCGGGTCTTATGGACCTACAGTTTACAAGCTTCAATGATACAAAATTAATTAATTAAAGTCATTAAACAATTAACTTTCATACATTAACTCAAGGTTACTCCACTATATGTCTAGAGTTGTACTCTTATGCTATGTAGAACAAGTTGTGTTCATGGATATAATCATTAGATGCAAGTCGATCATTCAAATTTTTTCATAATTACAGCTCGGTCAAAAGTTTGTTTTACCCCTATAATTACATATTGTACCTTAAATACCATTAATCCTCTAATGAACAAATTTTTTATGATCAAACCATAAACAAAGTCCCTCTCGGACTAGTAAGTGAGTGGGGCCCCACTTTTCAAGTCCCAAAATCAATACTTAAGGGAACTACTCATCTACTTTCTTTATATGGGGATGACTGAATTTTATCGTGTGAAACTTATGTTCTCACCTTCCTATTTTTGGTCATGTCTCCAAAATGGTAGGTTTATTGAATCAACGATAAAGGTCATTTTCACTCATGCAAATCAAAGGACAAGCCCTCACAGGCTGGAGGTCATAACTCATTCAGGATTAAGATCAAGTCACATATGATTATCGTGTGAAATATTAACCTTCTCTATTAACGGACTTATAACGAGAGATTGAATACTTGTGGTCTGGTCTTATACAAACTCATTGTATATGATACCCCAGTCACATGTCTCCCTATGGACAATTTGGATCAAATCATTTGTAACTATTCCAAAGCGAGTCGTATCAATAGTGTTACCAGGATAAGACATTCAACCTTATCCATATACTATAAACTATTTAGGTTATTTCTTGAACATGATTATCTTGTATGTCAACTACATTTTGTTTAATATTACACTAATATCCTTAGATTTTTATATAATGAATATTATAAATTGATAAAAATAATAATAAAATAATTACCAAACTAATAGTTTTATGAACAATTGCGTCAAAATTTTACAATCCAACGATTCATATGTGTAATATTTCAATTCCAAAATAGAGGAGGCAGACTAATTAGAAAGAAAAAAATCTAAATTTTGCTTTTGCTTTTTTTTTAGGGAAATTTTCAAGATTAGCTTTGAATAAAAAACTGAATTGAAAAATAGCTAAGAATGTTTCGTATTTCCATCTCATGACTACCACAATTTTAAAGAATGAAGTTGATAATTTTCATCCCGATTATACCCTTGGTATATACGCTTATTTACGGACAACCGACATAACTAATTTATTTTTTATATTTATTTTAGTTTCTAACAATCAGATTCATTCATCCGATTTTTAAGAAAAAATTTCTAACAACCAGATCCATGAATTTTGGAGAAAAGAAAAAATCTCAACCACCTAGATTTAAAAATGTTTAACAGCAACAAAAAAAAAAAAAAAAAAAAAAAAAAAAAAAAAAAAAAAAAACTCATTAACAACCCTACTAGACTATCCTCCTAGATTCATGCATTTTGAAAAGAGCGGTTTATTTTTTTTTTTCCAAAGTTGAAACGACGACAATGTACAGAGACGAGAGTGGAGAGAGACTAAGATCCTTACTCACTCCGAAAATACGTCGTAGAAGGTTTTGGGAGTCGAAATTCAGCCTAATTCAAGCGTTCAACGATGTAGAAGGTTGAGGTAGATAGTTTTTTTTCAACGTAAAGAGTTTCAAAGTTGAGAATCGATGACTGTTTCAAATCGATTTGGAGGAGGGAAGATTTGCAAATCTCTTAATTCAATGTTGCAGGTAATGATACAGTTGATTGAACGTTTTCCTGGGTAAACTCAACATGCATACCAATTTTAATGTTTTTTAGTATCATTTGTTCAATGCTCACGGATTAATGGCTTATGGTGTATATACACGCATATACTTCATATGATATACTTACATGTACATTGTTATAGATGTAACTACGAATATATACTCACACTAGAAGTTATCGAGGACCCTCATTTTTATAATTTTCTTACAACCATCTATGAACATTTTAAATTTTTTAGTATCATTTGTCCAATGCTCACAGAGTAATGGTTTATGGTGTATATACACGCATATACTTACATGTACTTTGTTATAGATGTAACTACGAATATATACCCACATCGGAAGTTATCGAGGGTTTCATTTTTATAATTTTCTTACAACCGTCTATGAACATTTTAGTTTTTATAAACATCAATATGCTGAAAATTTAATTGCTTATATAATTTTCTTACGGGTTATGTTATACTTACATGTACGTTCACCAATTAATGGTTTGTGTATATACACATATACTTCATATGATGATATACTTATATATACATGTAACTTCGAATATATACACATTAGAAATTATTGAGAGCACCATTATTATAATTTTTTTCACAACCGTCTATGAAAATTTTAGTTTAAAAATTAATTTGAATTAATATTCCAGATTAGATTTTATTAAATTTTGTTTACATGTTTCGATTTAATTGGGGGTTGTTATCCTTGGTTTGACCATATCTTAATTTTTTATTATTTTTTACATGATAATAAATCTTTATTTTTCTACCGGATTCCCTCTTAATAAATACTTATTTTTCCCTCATTTTCTCTCTGAATAAATCTTGCTTTTTTGTAGGGAGTTTGAGTTCAATACTCAACGTTTCCATGCAGGGTAGTTTCATCCAAACCTATTGTAAATATTATTCTAAATATAAAAGTTAGCTATTTTTCAAAAAAATAATTGAGCTAGCTATTTTTCAACTTGCACTCCCAGTTATTCTTGTAGTTGGCCCTTTTTTTAGTTCCTTTATTTTGAATTTAAAACAGATTAAAGTGACACTCCCTCCCTTCCTTTCTCGCCCACGAATAATTTGATTTTTTGATATATATATATATAAAGATTTTTAATGTGAAAGAAAAACACGGTGAAATTACTATAATCGCCCTGAAAAATGTAGTGAAAAGGTGACGTAAGCAAACATAGAAACAATGGACTTGGACTTGGTTTGAATTTCAAGTGACAATCCGCGCTGTCAAAATTGTCTTTCTGTTTCCACTTTTTTTTTAATTATATTTTTTTAAACAAATAATTCAAATATTATTAGTGTAAGATATCTATTATCATCTTAAAGGTTAATGGTTTAAAATCCTCAAACTAAATAAAAAAAAATAAAAAAAATAAAAAAATAAAAAAACATCCACGGACATCCTTAACATGATCATGAGGTCCTAGGTTCAAACCCTTGTCAAAAAAAAAAAAATAACATATTCATTGTTCTTAGGTATGTTTTTGTTCATATTTTTTTAATATTTGTGATTGTTTGAACTAGTTGTTTGATTAACAATATTTGATTCATTTAGGTTCCGTTTAATAACCATTTGATTATTTGTTTTTATTTTTTATTTTTAAAATTTGTGCTTATTTTCTCACACTTTCTTTACAATGATTTTAGTTTAAGCCAATTTTCCAAAAACAATTTTTTTTTTTTATGTTTTTAAAATTTGACTTGAATTTTAAAAACAGTTGAAAAAAAAATATTTATGAATTTATTTTTAAAAAATAAAACCAAGTCCTAAAATCAGCCCTCAGAGAACTACTCATTTACTTTCTCTATATGGGAAGGATTGAATTTCATCGTGCGAAACTTATGTTCTCAGCTTCCTATTTGGCCATATCTTCAAAATTGTAGGCTTATTGAATCAGCTTTAAAGGTCCTTCTCACCCATGCAAATCAATGGACAAGCTCTCACAAGCAAGAGTTCATAACTCACTCACGATTAAGATCGAGTCACATCTTATTATCTTCTGAAATATTAATCTTCTCTATTAACAAACTCATTGTCCTACTCACGTGTCTCCACATGGACGATTTGGATCAAAACATTTGTAACTATTCCAAAGCGAGTCGTATCAGGATAAGGCACCCAACATTTTTCATATACTATAAATTATTTAGGTTATTTCTTGAACATGATTCTCTTGTATGTCAACTATGTTCAATATTACTTTAATAACTTTAGATTTTTATATAATGAATATTATAAATTGATAAAAATAATTATCAAATAAAAATAACAACCATCCTATAAATTAAAAAACAACTAACTTTAAACACACAAACAACTAACTAAACAAATAGACAAAACAAACAATAACAACTAACTACAATCATAACATGCACATAAACTTCAAAAACTCAAACATTCAATGCATGCATTCAGAAGAGAAAGAAACTTCCTTCTATTGGTCAATGTTTAGGCTCTTTGGATTCTTCTTTAAGGCTCTCGGGGAAGTCTGGCCAAAAAAACATAGCTTGAGGAGAAATGGCGCAAGGTTGGGCGTATGGTCTCATCTCGAGCTTGATTGTAGGCCAAAAATGTCCTTCATTCTCTACTCCGTCGTGAATCTTCGGTCTTGTTCAAGACAGTGGTTGATGTTGATGGTGGTGATGTGGTTGCATTGTTCTGTTTTGGTTGTTCTTTCTTGATTTCCTTTGCTTTCCTTTTTTCCTTTGATGATTGCAACTTCTTGATAAGCGACAAGTTTACCGCCTTCTTTTCACCAGTTGTGTCCTCTCCCGGACCTATTTCAAGTCTGGCCTCCTAGCATAACCGCGTGATTAATGCTGCAAAGACGAGCTTACATGCGTTTCTTTTTTCGCACTCGAGCAGTTATTGATGCAAGATTCTTCTTAAATCAATCTCATACCCCTTCATGATGTTGTAGAGAAACATCATTCTATCTAAAGAGATAACCGTTTCATCCATTGTAGGCATGAGTTGATGACGCATCATATACCACCAAACCACGGGGTCTGGTCTAATGTTGCTTGTTGTCAACCTTCTTGCTCCTTGCCGAGAGATATTTCATTCAACTTATTCTTTGGCTATCAGCTGCAACACCTCGTTAATTTGTTCTTCACTAGGATAAGTGATTGCCCTCTTTCCTTCTGGATCATTCACCAACTGGTAGATCTTATTGATGATGTCTGGTCAGAATGGTATCCTTATGCCTCGAACAATTGGAACTTCTCCTACGTTCGAGCTAATGCTCGGATAAAAATATCTCACCCAAGGGATTATTGTTTTCCCCATATGAGCACATAGGGTCTTCCATTTGTAACAGGTGATCACCTGGGACACCATTGTTGGGATAGGGCCAGTGAAACCTCGTTCACTCCCTATCTTCCAGTCCTTCCCTCACCTTCATTCTTCTAGAAAAATCCAAAATATTGGTAGTTGTTGACGCTTGTTTCTTTTTCTTTGATCATTTTCCTTCTTCAATCTTTGATTTCCCTTTCTTTGAAGATGAGACCACAGGAATCATGTTCTCGTCAAGCTCTTGCACATCTTCCTCTGAATATTTCTCTCGACTGGCGCTATTATGCTTCTCCATGATACGTGTAGGTGATGGTGACTTCTGAAATTAAAAATAACTTTACTCCCTCTCGAACAAATTGTTGAGGAAATCCTGGTGATTTCCTTCCTGATGTGGAGCTGATGCGACTGCATCAGAGTTGTAGACTATTTATGTTTGCCTTGAGATGGTGGGAATCTATTTTGTCTTGGTTTCCCGCTCGCTATCTTCTTTTTCGTCAGCTATTTTCTTCTTCTTCTCTTTATCAACCATGGCCTTCTTCAATTCAGCATCGACAATGTCCTTCCATCACTCATCTTCTTTTTCTTGTCTCTCTTGTACTTTCGAGCCATCCTGGTGGCTTCGTGAATTGCTTCTTCCACTAAAATATTAAAAAGCTCAATGGGCATGAATTTCTTCATAGATTTCCATCTGGTTGAACCCTTCTTCTTCAATTGAGGACTAACAGTGTCCTTTCTTTCTTGTTGTGGTGGTTCACCCCGGTTGCACTTCCTTTGTCTTTACACACATGTTTGTACACTTGTGACAAAGGTTTACAATGCTTAGAAGAAGAAAATTTTGAATTTCTTACCGAAGTCATCCTCTCGGATTACTCTGGTTTTGAAAGTTTTGGCTTTACTTCTCTAATAACTTTCTTTATGGTCTCTCACAAATCAGGTTCATGAACCACGCTCTAATGCCCATCTATTTTAACTTTGAAAGTTCTTCTCCAATGTCGTCATCTTCTTTTTCTTGTCTCTCTTATACTGTCGAGCCAGCCTGGTGGCTTCGTAAATTGCTTCTTCCCACAAAACATTAAAAAGCTCAGTGTGCATGAATTTCTTCATAGATTTCCATCTGGTTGAACCCTTCTTTTCCAATGGAGGACTAACAGTGTCATTTCATTCTTGTTGTGGTGGTTCACCCCGGTTGCACTTTTTTTGTCTTTTCGCACATGTGTACACTTGTGACAAAGGCTTACAATGCTTAGAAGAAGAAAATTTTCAATTTCTTACCAGAGTCATCCTCTCAGATTGCTCTGATTTTGGAGGTTTTGGCTTCGCTTCTCTAATAACTTCCTTTATGGTCTCTCGCAAATCTGGTGCATGAACCACGCTCTAATGCCCGTCTATTTTAACTTTGAAAGTTCTTCTCCCATGGATTGATGATAAAAAAAAATGTGGACCTGTCCAATCGGAGTCAATGGCTCGAATTTCTTTCTCGATGCCGCCATTATCGAAGACAATCCTTCGACGGTAATCATATTTTGTTTTCATTTGACTAAATGTAGGATCGGTTGGCAACACTAGAGAGGTGAATAGGGTTGCTTAACAATTTTAAAACTTTTTCGATAAATTAAGCTAAATTAGTTCAAAGCAATTTAATTGAATTAGCACCCTAAAATTGCTAGAAATATGTAACAATTTTACTAAGCATGCAATCTACTCAATAAGTAAATAGATAACAAAAATTTAAAGAGTAAAGAGTAAGAGATTACACCGGGAATTTTTATAGTGGTTCAAAAATTCCTACTCCACTCTCCAAGCTCCTCTTGGGTATTTTACTACAGTGATTCTCTTATGGGTGAGAATCAAACCGAACGATCAATCTTTTTGCGGGTTCAAGAGGAAACCACTACGAATTCTTTTGCAGGTTCAGGACTCAACCTATACCGATCTTTTTCGCAGGTTCAAGATCAAACCACAATGGTCCTTTTCACGGGTTCAGGATCAAACCACTACAAATTCTTTTTTGGGTTCAAGATTAAACCACTCACTCAATTCCCAAGGTGCACCCACACCTTATTACAAATCTCAATTGACGTAATGATATAAAGTTCCCACAAAAATAAAACTCTCACACAAATCTCTCACAATATAGAATAAAATTGAGCTTGGAAGAGATCAATAATGGTGGCTTAGGAGAGAAAGCAAAATGATTAGATAATTTGGAGGAGGAAGGTTGTTAAATTTATAGAAAATTTTGGCCTAAAATGATATTAAAGCTAATTTAAAATTGACCATTAGATCTAGGTTATAAGATCCAAAGGTGGGGTTTAATGGTAAAAGAAAATATCATTCATTTTTCAAAGGTTAAAGGTAAAAAGAAGAGGGTTGGTGTTGGGGTGTTGGGGTGTTGTGCACGTGTCATTTGTCGTCTTCCCAATCATCCACGTCATTGGTTGAGTAAATATTTTTCATCTTTTTTTTTTGTCATAACTTCACTGTTTGATTTATGCGATTGAAAATGCGTTGAAATCGTCTTTCCGAGCTCTACGTTACAAATACAACGAGAGCCACGTTAGCTATCACGTCAGAATCCACATCAGCAAAGTGTCACGTGTCAACGCCACATTGGATTTTGCCTTCAATCTTCTTTTGTCAATATCTTTCTCTGAACTCGGATTCGAATGATTCAACATGCATTAGAATCTTCTTTCTAAGAACTATGCTATGGACACTTTGAAACACTAAAATCATTAGTAAATTTGAATTTTTTTTATCATAAAAACAAATGGTATGATTGAAGCTCATAAAGCTAACAATCTCTCCATTTTTTATGATGACAAACTACTTCAGAAAAACTCTCAAAGTAGAATATGAATAATAATATTGAAATATTTCAATTAGTGAGCATCACAAATCAATCACTAAACATCACATATATTTTTCTAAACAATTTCTCCCTCTTTTGTTATCATCAAAAGATAACAATTAAAAGCAAAAACTCCCCCTAAAGATAATAGACATGACAATCAATTAAAAAATAAAGCTCCTCCTCAAAATAATAATCAAGTAAGTAATAACAATAAGTTCATTTAAGTTCTCCTACTAAACGAAGACAATTGAATGGAGCAAAGATAATATAATAAAAAAACGAACTCATCAAAACATAGCCTCAAATTCAAATGAAACCAATGATCAAGAAATTAATCAAAATCAGCCTCATAAGGATAAGCAACATAATATTTTGATAGATAAATATATTGCTCGTCCTAAACAAGCGATCCATATAATGATTGCAAAAGAGCAATAAACATCGCAATTAATAATTTCACAACTAAGCCAACATAAATTCTCAATTTTAGGAGGCAAATAAGCATACTCCAAAAATATATTCATATTAGACTCATGGAGTTCCATAAATCAATATGAAAAATAATTTCAATTCTAATCACTTTCACAATACACTCAATTATTTGTCAAAGCGAGCATGACTCAGCTAGCATATGTATGTGTTGACGACCAAGAGGTCTGTGGTTCGAATCCTTCCACCCCCAATCCCAATGTACTAAAAAAAAACTCAATTATTCACAATAAAGGGCAAGAGACAAAATATTTTTAAATAGAGTAAATGACTTTTAAACCATATCAAATATAGAATCAAATTCAAGGTTTTTATCTACCCACAATAAACTTCATAAATATTAAACATTTAAGCAATATGAGAAATCAATTAAAAAAAGTTACATAAAATATTTAACTATATAACTTCCAAAGTTTTTCACACCACATACCAAACTATGATGATCAAATAAATATATATCATTCAAAAGTTTATTTCATGCAAAGATATATCAATAACATAGTCAATACATTTTTCTTCATAAAAGGAAACAAAAGAATATCAAATAAATGAAACATGTCAATAATTATTACAACCCAAACAAATTTCATTTAAGGACAAATTTAAATTCAATTTCACAACCAATAGGATTCATGAAAAGATAAATAAATTAAAATATTTTTCCTATTATGAGGGATTTAACAACTCTTTTTATGACACCTAATGAATCATCCAAACATAATGCTTAATAAACTCAATAAAGCATTAAAACAATCTCACAATATTTTTAAACTAACAATACTTAATACCAATTGTAAGAGTGAAATTCAAACAACAATGTATCGAGATAGTTAAAAATATTTTCCAAACAATTACTTTCACAAATTAATAACAATAAATAAATCAAATCAATTTCAATGATCATACAATGAATAAACCACATAAGTTTCCAAAATAAACTTGTTGGAATGCCTTGAATCTGTTATGAGACCCTCTACGACTACGACTAGTTGGTACGGGGTCTCGCTGGTGGGGGTATGGGGGCAACGCCCCTAGAGGAAAAATCTGATTTGGGTTTTTATTTATCTATTTTGGGCTTTGGCCCATTTTGTATTAGTTCATTAGGAGGGTGTCATATATAAACCTTCTAATGACTTCAGCCGCCCCTTATCTGTTCATTTGTAATTCTCTCCTACTTCGTAATAATACTGCTCTCTCTTCTGCCCGTGGACGTAACTAACACAACGTTAGTGAACCTAAATCTGTGTCGTTGTTTTTGTACACTTTCTCATTCTTTGTTATTGATTTATCGTAACAAAACTCAATAATCATTGATTCAATAAACCTATTAAAAAAAATAAGAAAACTATCAAAACAAATGAAAACTCAATCTTTCAGACAATCAAGTATATTGGCTAAACATATAATATGCTAAAATAGATTTTTAATAAGAAACTTCCATGTAATGTAATTGTTCAATTCAAATATCAAACCAATAAAGATTATGAATAAATTTGAAGTTAATTTCAAGAGCACATAATAATATATTCCATAAATAAGCAAAGCAATAAATATAAATGTCAAAAACAATATTCATAAATATCTCAAGGACATTCAATCTAAACAATAAATACAATAGAGATAAATCATCAATACAAAAGAACTTAAGCCAATATAGTAAGCAAATCACAATTTAGAAATAACAAAGTTTCAAAACATACCAACAATTCAATTTGTCAAACAACAATTTATATTAATGCCAATAATTCAAGAATATACAATTCAAACTCAAAAGGTATATATCACAAAAATATATTCAACCATCCATAAATAGCATTGATAAGAAAATCAATTCAATGTATCAATTTCTCAAAATACCACATTATAAAAATGTAAACTTTTCATTCAAGCACTCCATTAATATCAAATTCAAATTCAAAAACATAAAATATTATTTCAAATTATCTCAAAATTCATTTAAAAGATAAAGTTACCAAATAAAGATTTTTCCTTTTGAAGCACCAAGAGAGTCATGAAGTTGCATTTGAATTTTTAATAATTTCTTTTTGAATCTCAACCAATCTTCAAATTTTGAATATTGAGCACACCTACAAAGAAGATTTAACAAATAGTTTTTGGTACTCATACTTGTTTTGGTCCATGTAGGTTAATATCAATCTTTGGAACTCATTTCCTTTTAGTTCTCGTATTCATAACATTTGTAGCATTTGATTTATGCAAATAACATGATTTTGATTTATGACCGAATTTGCAACAAGTGAAACAAGAAACATTATGCATAAATTTTTCATCCATATAATATCTATTCCTTTTCACAAAAGTGTTCTTATAAGTATTTTGAAATTTTGTTTTATAAGGAACATTTTGCTTTCCATAACTATTAATTAAGCACATTTTTCAATTTGTTACAATTTGGTCTAATATGACCTTTAATTCCACAATAATGACATGTAGGCACAAATTTTACATTATGAACAAATCTAGCATTGTGCACAATATTAACCTTAGCATGATAATGATTTTTCACAAATTTTGGTTCACCATGCTTATGCATAAATTTTTGTACATCGTATTTATCCATATTACATTTGGGTAAAACATTAGGCAAAACATCACTAAGAATAATAGAAGATAATTTAACAAAAGTAGTTTTCAAACTAGATGGAGTAACACTCTCATCAACATAACCAATACCTCTTCTGTCATTTGAAGGTTTGCCCATGTCAATAATTTTATCTAATTTTTGTGACCTATTGTCAATTTATTAATGGACTCTTTGGCACAATTAAGCTCCTTAAGAAGATTTGACTCTTTTTCTCTAAGAGCTTTAACAAGTTCATGCAATTCAAATATATCATGTTCAAGACATTTAATCTTATCTAGCATGACACATTTTTCTTCATCACACGAATTTTCAACATCATCATGCTTCACAACATCATTGAGATTTAATTTCAAGCATGCATTTTCTTCAACCAATAATTTATTTTCAACAATTAAGTCATTCAAGTCATTTTTCAAATCTAAAGTAGATGGAGAATTATTTTTCTCATTTTCTTCATTCACATTACTAAGCTCATGTAACAACTCATTATTTTCATAAGCTAAGTGTTCTTCTTTTTAAGTGTCATGTATTTAGCACCTATCTTTTCAAAATCAAAGTTAATTTCATTATAGGCATTCATAAGCTCATTGTAAGAGGGATCTTCGTTACTTACCTCTTCGTCGTCACTTTCATCATCGGTATGACCCATCAAGCACCAATGAGATTCTCAAAAATCTTCTTGCTTTGTTTGGTAGAAATTTCCTTGATTTCTAGATTTAGAAATTTCTTTCACATCAAGAAAATCGTTAGAAATACAAGATGAATATTTTATCGAATCATTAACTCTAATGTTTGTCATAAGCTCAAAACAATTAAGTTTTCAAGAAGGGCAATTTTCAAAAGGATTTTTAAGGGAAATAGTTTTCGAATTTTTTTTTCCAAAACAACAGTTTTTCAAAAAAATCAATTTAAAATAAAAACAAGCTACCCGCTACCAATTGTAGGATCTAATGGCAACACTAGAGGGGTGAATAGAGTTGTCTAGCAATTTTAAATTTTAAACGATTCTAGATTCTAATTAATATAAATTAACGAACCGTTTTGAACCAAAAAATATTACTCAATTTAAACCACTCAAGAAACCAAAAAAAGAATCAAAACAAGCCTATATCATGCAATCTAACATATTAAATTAATTAAAACAAAAATTGAAATGCAGAAAATAAAAGTAAGGAAGAGAGGGCACCGAGAAATTATAGTGGTTAGGCGAATTGCCTACTCCACTCCCCAAGACTCCTTCTTGGGTATTTCAAGAAGAGATCCTCTTGCGGGTGAGAACCAAACCGACAACGACCCTCTTTTTTTCACATAGGCTAAAGAGAAACTCGTGATCCTTTTTTACTGGTTCAGGATCCAACCAATTTCTTTTTTGCGGGTTCAAGATCAAACCACAATGGTTCTTTTCATGGGTTCATGATCAAACCACTGCAAATCCTTTTTCGGGTTCAAGATTAAACCGCTCACTCAATTCCCAAGGTGCACCCATACCTTATTTCAAATCCCAATTGACGTAATCATATAAAGTTCCCACAAAAATAAAACTCTCACACAAATCTCTCGCAATATAGAATAAAATTGAGCTTGGAAGAGAACAACAATAGTGGCTTAGGAGAGAAAAATCCAGGAAAATGATTAGGTAATTTGGAGGAGGAAGATTGCTAAGGGTGTGATTGGATTGACTACTAAAAAAATATTTTTCAAATAATGCATTTTTTTTAAAACATTTTTTCTATAAATGTTTATAATTAAAACACTCATGTGTTTGGTTACATTTTCACAAAAGTGTTTTTATCTACAAGTGTGTTTGGTTTGCTCTACACTAAAAATGTTTCTCTTCATGTCAAATTACTATAAAGGGGCAATTATTAATAAACAATATGAATTAATAAGTTTAAATTTATATTTGTCGTTTAGGGTTTAGTGTTTACTATTGTTGATGGTCGGGGTCGGGGACGGGTGGTCGGGGTCAGGGTCGGGCGCAGGGTTGGGGTCGGGGTCGGGTTCGGACAGTCGGGGTCAGGGTCGGGGTCGGGCAGTCAAGGTTAGGGTTGGGGACGGTGTCGGGGCCAAGGTCGGGGTCGGACGGCTGGAGTCGGGGCCGAGGCTGGGCTCGGGGTCGAGGTTGGGGTCGGGGTCGGGGTTAGGGTCGGGGTCGGGCGGTCGAGGTCGGTGTCTGGGTCAGGGTCAGTTTCGGGGTTAGGGTCGAGGTCGGGTGGTCGGGGTCAGGGTCGGGTGGTCGGGCCGGCGGTGGTTAGGGTCGGGTGGTCGGGCCGGCGGTGTTCAGGGTCGGGTGGTCGGGTCGGGGGCCGGCGGTGGTCGGGGTCGGGTGGCTGGGGCGCTGGGGGTTGGGTTCGGCTAGCCGGGGCCGGGGCGGCAGAGGTCAGGTGGTCGGGCTGGGGCGGCGGTGGCCGGGGTGGGGGTCGGGGTCGGGTCGGGTGGTCGGGCCGATGGTGGTCAGGGTCGGGGGCCGGCGGTGGTCGGGTCCGGGCCGACGGTGGTAGGGTAGTGGTCGGGTGGCTGGGGCGGTGGTGGTCCGGGTCGGCGGTGGTCCGGGTCGAGTGGCGGCGGTGGCTCGGATTGGGTGGCAGCGACGATCGGGGTCGGGCGGCGGCGGTGGTTGGGGTCGGGTGGCGGCGGCGGTGGCTGGGGTTGGGTGGTCGGAGAGGGGCGACAGATGGCCGAAGTGGGGAGGCGGTTGCCTGCGACGGGTGGCCGAAGTTGGGCGGTGGTGGTCGGAGTTTGAATGCGGTGGCCGGCGGCGATCGGAGATGGTCGGTGAGGGGCGGCTGTGGTCGAAGGAGGTTGGTTGGTGGAGAAAAATTAAAAGAGGAGTGTGAGGGTATTTTTGTAATTTTAATACAATATGATAATTAAGTAGATTTTTCAATTAAACACCCAAAAACATTTTTTTCAAAAGTTAATATCAAGTATTTCATCCAAAATGCATTATTTCAAAAACTCATTCTCTAAAAATTCATTTTGGAGGGTTGCTAAACACTTCAATTTATTCCAAAATAACTTTTTGCAAAAATTAAACACTTAGTAATCTAAACCAAACACACCCTTAATCTCTAATCAATCTACATATGTAAGAAATTTTATTAAATTTTAACAATATTTCTTACATAAATACTATATTATTATAAAATTGAAAGTACATGAACTAAATTGTTATATACTAAAGTTTATGACTAAACTATTACAAAATTTAAAATAAAGAGACTGTTATTACTTTCATAAAAGTTTAGAGACGAGAAGTATTTTTTAAGCTTATGGATGGAATTGGAATTAACAAATGGAGGAGTAGGTGGTAATTGGTGTGGAAGATAGGATGAAATTAAAAGTAATGAGATTGAGTGTTTGTATGTTAGAGAAAGAGTTGTGTGTTTGGATGTGCATATAATGTTAGAGAGAAATGGTGATCTTTTATGTTAGAGAGAGACAGGTGAAGGTCATGCATTGCTCTAAAAAGAGGATGTTCTTGTCTTGTCTTGCATGCATGAGAGATTAAATGGTTTTTTCTTGGATGCATGAAGGAGAGAGAGTAATTTGCATTTTTGAGAATAATGCCAATGCCACCATAATCTCTTGCATGTGAGAGAGAATTTTTTTTTATTTTTGGATCTGACAATTAACCAGTTGAGTTGAAGTTCTAATCTAATTGACATGTAGTCATTTTTTTGAAGTCGGAATTCAAATCTTTACTCTCACCTTTGTTGTGTGCGAAGAAACAAAAATTAAATTATGTTTAAGTTAGCAAGATAAATCTTTATGGTCTTTGTTGGTATGTGTTCTTAAAACTTAAAAATTATCCTTGATAATAATGGTTAAAAATTTATAGAATTAAATATTAAAAAAATTAGGAAAAAATAATTAGACCCTAAACTTAGTAAATTGTAGCAATTTTAACGTGAACTTTCAATTTCATTGAATTAAATCTCAAACTTACATACGTGTTGCAATGTAAACTCTTAACTTTCAATTTCATTGAATTAAACCTTAAACTTACATACGTGTTGTAATGTAGACTCTTAGCTTTCAATTTCATCAATTTGAACTTCAAACTTGCATAAATGTTGCAATGTAAGACTCCAAGTTAACTTTTCGTCTGAATATGTTAAAAACATGTGATCATCCACGTGGGTCTCCGGCAAATCGACTCCAATTTTCTCAAACAAATTCTTTGAATCATCAGTTGCATGATCGTCTCCTTCATCAGGAACCAATTATTCGACGCTTACGTTTTATCCAAATCGAGTCTCTTCATTTACCCAACAAAAATAATCATAAAAATCCTTGGAACCACTAACTCCTTAAATTTTAAAAATTGGAATACAAATGTGAGGGAAGATTCGAAAGAATAACAAAAGCTTTCTGGTAATGAAGATTTTTGGGAATTGATTCTTCTAAGTAGAGGGGTTCTTCTTTGAAGCTCGAATGAAGAAAATGAAATTTCCTCTTGTGTAACAGCAAGAACAAAGTGTGAGGTCGAGATTAAGAGCTTTATTACAGAAAGAGAAAATTGATTTGACAAGCTGAGTAGTTCCACAAGTTTTGATGATAATTTTATTGGGTAAATGAGGAAGCTTGATTCGAATAAAACGTAAGCAACGAAAAAGTAGATCTTGATGAGGGAGACGATTGAGCAACCGATGCATCAGAAGATTTGTTCAAAGAAATGTTGATATGTTGGAGATCCATGTGAAGGATCACATGCTTTTAACATATTCAAATGGAAAGTTAATCTATGATTTACATTTCAATGCTTATGCAAAATTCGTGGTTCAATTTGATAAAATTGAAAGTTTAGAGTTAAAATTGCTACAACTTACCAAGTTTAGGGTTTAAATAGGAAGAAAAAAAAAACATAATTTTAATAGTTTTTTTGAAATATTTTGTGTCTAATAACCACTTCTTACTCTAAATTCTCTGTGTGTTTAACCGTCCCATGACACATTGCTATATTATTTAAGGTTGTGTGATAGTTTTTTTTTTAAAAAAAAAAAAACTATGTATTTAGTGGCATAAGCCTTGTATTAACAAAGTTAATATCCATTTTAACTTAGTACACAAGAGTAAGGCACTAATTATCTAAAAAATTGAGAGTTCGCTCATTAACTTTATTAATGACCTAAATCTTATTTTTAAATTATAGAAATTAAATAAACACAAATTTAATAGCGGTTGGTTGCATAAATAGCAAATAAGACTCAAAATAACGATAAATATAACAAAATTTAAAATATTTTGTAAATATGAAGAAAATCAGTGACACTGATAGACTGTTATGGTTGATATTTGACTATCACTGATAGACTACTATTAGTGATAGTCACGGACAAAATTCTATAAAAAACTGAGGTGATAGACTAGTATCAGTGATAGATTACTATTCGGGATAGAAATTGTAATATTTATAATTTTTTTTAAAAAAGTGTTATATTATTTTTAATTATTTTCCTCTAAATTCGATTACAATTTCACAATCTAATATAGCCTACAATATTGAAAGTTCACCCACGGGATAATTTAACCTATAAACAAATAATAACTAAAATTATTTATAAAAAAAAAAAAATTCACAAAAAGTAAAAAGTTCACCCAAAAAAAAACCCAACATTCCATTCATTCATCCAATTTGCTCTTTTAAATTTCCACGTGGCAAACTTTTTTTCATTTAATTTTCCCTTTTTGTAACATTTAAAAAATACAAGTTGGTAATATAAAAAATATGAAAACTATTACCGAATAATCGAATCAAAATCAGACCAACAGCCGATCAAACAAATCAAAAATCCTTCCTTTGATCCAACCTTCTTCTTTACAAACTCCAAAATCATAAATTTCTTCTTCACAAATCCCTCTCTTTCTGAATTCCTTCAACAATTTCTCCTCCTTCAATCCGATTCAGGTATGATGATCCACCGACTCTCCAACGCTTTTCTTGATTTTGCCTCCTTCTTCTTCTTGGGATTTTGTCTCCACGAGTTGTCTGTATATTTCTATGCTTTTTTGGTATTTTGAAGCTGTTTTAGGGTTTTCCTCTGTTTTAAGTTTTATGGTTGTGTTGGCGGTCATTGCGGTGGAATTTTTGAGCAACTGTGCGATCTCTCGGCTATACCCTCCGTCATACTGTATTCTGTTCACTGTGGAAGTTTTTCTTGTTAATTCTTGTTTTTTCAAAGACTTCTGCTTATTTGCGTTGTTGGGTTTTTTTTATTGCGATCATTTTTGGGAAGGGAGTTTTTAGACACTGGAAGAATGTTCACGCATGCTGAATTAAAAGGAAAGCTTGTGCATCACGGTTGTTGGTCGATATCTGATGTCCAAATCAATGTTTGTTAGGGTCAGGTGGGGAAAATAAGAACAGGGTTTGGTGTAATTTGGTGTCTTGAGTGCCTTGTGGTGTGGTTACTTGTCATTAGGTTTGAGGTTGTTTTGAATAGTAGTTTTTATTGACAAAGTTGAGCATACATCCGCTCGGTAATTGGCATGTACTCATTTCCTTAATTCTTTGAGGTTGGAGATTCGAAACCTGAACCCACTTCTTGTTGAACTAAAAAAAAGAAAAAGAAAAAGAAAAAAGTAGTTGTTTAGATTTCGTTTGACATGCATTGTTTTTTTTACCAAACTCAATGATTTCACATTATTGGTTAATGGTTTGCATTGTTGGAGTGGATTGTGTCCATAGAAGCAGTTTGACATTCTTGTGACCTGTTCCTGTGAATCTCTAGATCAAGTTTTAACCAGACTATGCGTTGTTTCTTGACTTAAGCTCTATTTTTCTTTTTATATCTCTAAAATATTGTTGTTTCAATATAGTTCATTTATTTTGTCTAAATATTGGGACAATGTGGAAATGAGAAAAAATAGAAATGAAAAGCTAAGGAGCCATGAAAGAAAATTCACATGTAAAGTATATCTCACATAGGACAAGTGTTTTACCGTCTTCCAAAAGATGATATATTTTTCTGATTATTTAATTTTTAACCTAAAATTTATTCCTTCTGTCCATCTTTTCTACAATATTCCTGTTGAGTGAATAATATGTCAAATTGCATCCCATGGTAGATTTATTCTTTCGTTTAACAACTACTTTATTTTTTAAGACTTTTTGACATGAACCTTGATTATAGTTTGCTACTGCAGTACATAACGCTCCTTGCATCTGGAAGTTATTTGGTTTTGTCATTCAACTTGTATTTGATACACTGAACTACCTGCCTAAGTCCCATACTATCCAATCCATCTCCAGTAATTTGTCTTCTTCAGAACCTGTATTGGAGGAACAGTGCCGGATAGTCTTTAAAAATGTCTAGTGGGTCGATGAGAAGAGTCTCACGCCAAGATATCCAATTGGTAAGCTGTGGTCCATTGCTTATCATCTCTCTATCTCTTTCTCTCTGGTATTTTTAGGCGTCTTAATTGGTTGGTGAAACTAAGCTTCACCAAATAAATATACATGAGGGAGCTATATGACAATGTTTAACGAAAACAGTAAAGCAAAAGACAGTTTTGGTTCTCCATTTCTTTTAGGCTCTTTTTTTATGATAAAAAGAAATTTCGTTCTGCTGCACTTATGTTTGGCAGAATCGTTATAAAGGACATTTTGTTCTTTGACCATCCAACTTTCCTTTTTAGAGATAATGGTGTGCTACATCATTTCCTTTCTGTCTGATGCTAGGTGCAAAATCTTATTGAACGATGCCTTCAGCTATACATGAACCAAAAGGAAGTTGTGGAAACATTACTGAACCAAGCAAAAATTGAGCCTGGTTTTACAGAACTTGGTAACAATTACTTCATATTTCTTGCTGCCTTTCTTCACCCTTGCATATGTGTTTTAGTACGGTGATTTAATGATAGGTCGAAATAATTCTTTTATGTTTTTGCCCGATAGCTTACTGAAGTGGTTGCCATTTACAGATTTATGAATACGTCAACTATTCCACTTATGTTTAATTATTGTCTAGTTTTCTAGGATTCAATAGAATAAAAAAAAATTACTACTTGTTTGTATATTAATGTATCAAACTGCCCACTGTTAAGCGTTGTTGTCATAATGTATTCTAACATGTAACATCTAAAGGACAACTAGAAGTTGAATATCCTCGTATCAGTGAATGGTCTGGATTTTTTTTATGTCTAACAGGCTTTAGCACGAAGTTAATATTCAACTAGAAAGAATATGCCATATTGAAATAAGTGTCAATGTTGGATATGCTCTCAGACACGATTAACCCGTGGTCTAGGTATTGATTTTTTTTTTTTTTTTTTTTTTTTATAATTTTAATTTGGGACACGTGGGAACAATGCGAGAAGAATGTGAGGAACATGTTGGGACACAATCAGGAATCAGGATTTGCGCAGGGTCATATTTAGCATTTTGTCAATGTGTTTTATTTGTATCCTAGCCATGATTCTGTTTAGACTATTCTGTGCTTATGAAGTTAGGCACAATATCATGATGGCTTATGATATAGTGAGAAGTGGAGTAGGTTCATGCAGATATGACTTATGCTGTTTTAATTCTTATTGCCGTTTGTTTTTTTTTATTTTTTTCCATATCTTGTTATTATAGCTAATTACAATTGAATTGTGGGAAGTGTCGATGAGAGGATCATTATATCAGTGTTAGAATAGTATTGTAAATATATTAGTTGTAATGTCCTTTACTGTCTTTTCCCCCCTTTCCCTAATTAGGTTAACCTTGTACATTGACATATATATATCTCTCTAATGAATAGAATACAGCATTCTGATTCTCTCAAACCCTTAGCATTTACATGGTATCAGAGCTAGGGTTTTAGAAATTTTTTTACCGTTAGGGTTTTTCAAGTGGGGGTAGGTTGACGTTTGGGTCTTCATTTAGAGTGACCGTTTGTCAACACCACCCACTTCAGCAGCTGCGCCGCCGTCAGGAGAGGAGAATCGCCGTCGCCGTCCGTCAGAAGGAGCCGCGCGTGAAGCCCACGCGCCGCCGACAGGTTCTGCCTCCGCCGCCACGCGCCGGCGCGTGAGGGCGCGTGCGCCGCCCGTTCTCGCTTCCGCCGCCTGGGTTCGTCTCGCAACGTGGTTTCCAGCCTGTCTGTGTATGTAGGTTTGACAAAATCTACTCGGTTTGCCTCTGGTTTGTTGTTTTCCCTCGGTTTGGGTTTGTTTTTCGAGTTTTTCAGTTCTGTTTTTTCTGTGTTATGGGTGATAAGACAACCGTAGTTATGTCCGGCGTGATACCGATGGTTTCGAAGGTTACAGAAGACAAGTTGAATGGGTCTAACTACTATGCATGGCGATCGAACGTTCGTCATTATATTCGGAGTATTGAGATGGAGGATCACTTGACTAAACCACCACCAACGGATGACAGCAAGAAGACTTGGTTGAGGGACGATTCTAGAATGATCCTACAAATCAAGAATTCGATTGAGAAAGAGGTTGTTGGGCTCGTGAATCACTGCGAATCGGTCAAAGAACTAATGGAATACTTGGAATTTCTCTATTCTGGGAAAGATAACCTCAACAGAATATTTGAAGTGTGTAAGACCCTCTTTCAACCTGCTCAGAGTGGAAAATCTCTTTTGAGTTATTTTATGGAATGCAAACGGAATTGTGCTGAATTTAGCACTTTGTTGCCCGTGGGTCCTGATGTCAAGGTTCAAACTACCCAACGCGACAAATTGTTCATCATGAGTTTCTTAGTTGGTCTTGATCCTCAATATGATATGGCAAAAGATCAAGTTCTTTCTAGTTCAGATGTCTCCTCGTTGGAAGCTGCTTTTACTCGTATACTTCGTACAGAAAAGTCCGCACCTTTGGTCCCACCATCTGAGTCGAACAGTGCTTTCGTTGGGCATACCAATGAGCATAGAGGTAATCGACGGGCAGGAAACAACTTCTCTAGAGGATATCCTTCTACTACTCAGAAATCTAATTCTGGAGATGTTGTTTGCTATTATTGTCGTAAGCCCGGTCATGTGGTAAAAGATTGCAGAAAACTCTTGTATAAGAACCAGAGTCAGAGTCAGGATCAGAGGGGTCAATCTGCCCATGTTGCATCTACTCCTGATAACCCTGAAAAGCCCTTCACGATTTCTCAGTCAGAGTTTGCTAAATTTCAACAGTATCAAGAGTCATTGACGGCATCATCTTCTACTCCTATTACTGCCATCGCCGAGACAGGTAACAAATCTAAATGTCTTCTTTCCTCCTCTTCGAAATGGGTCATTGACTCTGGCGCTACAGATCATATGACAGGTAATCCTAGTCTATTCTCTCATTTTTCTCCATCTACATCTTTGCCTAATGTTACTATAGCCGATGGAACCACTACTCCTGTTTTAGGATCGGGCACAGTCAATCTTACCAAAACAATGTCCCTATCCTCTGTTTTAAGTTTACCACAGTTCTCCTTCAATTTGATTTCTGTCAGTAAACTCACTCATGATCTTAATTGTTGTGTCTTATTCTTTCCTGATCATTGCTTATTTCAGGATCTTTTGACGAAGAGGACTATTGGTAGAGGGCGTAAATCTGGAGGTCTCTACATCTTTGAACCACATATACCTACTGCCGTCACATGCTCTAGAGTGTTTTCCCCTTTTGAAGAACATTGTCGTTTGGGTCATCCGTCTATTTCAGTTTTGAAGCGTCTTCGTCCTCAATTTAGTCATTTGTCTTCTTTAGATTGTGAGTCATGTCAGTTTGCTAAGTTTCATCGTGTGAGTTTGTATCCGAGAGTCGATAAACGAGCTAGTGCTCCGTTTGAGTTAGTTCACTCTGATGTTTGGGGTCCATGTCCTATCGAGTCCAAGGGAAAGTTTCGATATTTTGTTACCTTTGTTGACGATTATTCTCGTGTAACTTGGTTATATTTAATGAAAAGTCGTTCTGAGTTGCTTTCTCATTTTTGTAACTTCCATGCTGAAATTAGAACACAATTTAGCGGTTCTCTTAAAATCCTACGGAGTGATAATGCTAAGGAATATTTCTCTCATGCTCTTGGATCTTATTTAGGTGCACATGGTATTCTTCATCAATCCTCATGTGTCGATACTCCATCTCAAAATGGGGTTGCAGAACGAAAGAATCGTCATCTCCTCGAAACAGCACGAGCCTTAATGTTTCAGATGCACGTTCCAAAACATTTCTGGGCTGATGCTGTTTCGACGGCTTGTTTCTTGATCAATCGCATGCCTTCTTCTCTTCTTAAGGGTGAGATACCTTATCGTACTTTGTGTCCTAAACAACCATCGTTTTCTCTTACACCAAAAGTATTTGGGTGTACTTGTTTTGTTCGGGATGTTCGACCCCATCTCACCAAATTGGATCCAAAGTCATTAAAATGTATCTTTCTTGGATATTCTCGTGTTCAAAAAGGGTATCGGTGTTATTGTCCTAGTCTTGATAGGTATTTGGTTTCTCCTGATGTCACGTTCTTTGAAGATTCGTCTTTCTTCCCCTTGCCTTCCAATAAGAGTCGGGGGGAGCATACGAAGGATGATGATGAGTTCCTTATATATACCATTGTGTCTTCTTGTGAGACACGTAACGAATCATCTTCCTTTGTCCCTGTCTCTACTCACCCACCTTTGACTCAGGTTTACTCTCGTCGACAACCAGGTACAGTTATACGCCCTTTATCAGAGGCTTCTTCGTCATTGGATCCAGGTGCAAGCGATGATCGTCCCATTGCCCTTCGTAAAGGTACGCGCCAGTGCACTTACCCTATCTCATCTTTTGTGTCATATAACCATTTGTCTTCTCCTACATGCTCTTTCATTGCATCTATAGAGTCTTTATCTAGTCCTAAATCTGTTCGTGAAGCTTTGTCTCATTCTGGTTGGCGCGCTGCAATGGTGGAGGAGATGAATGCCTTAGATGACAATGGTACTTGGGATTTAGTGTCTCTTCCTGCAGGAAAGAGGCCTATTGGTTGTAAATGGGTATTTGCAGTTAAAGTCAATCCCGATGGGTCTGTCGCTCGGTTGAAAGCTCGTCTGGTGGCTAAAGGCTACGCACAAACGTATGGCATTGATTATTCTGATACTTTTTCTCCAGTTGCTAAAATGGCGTCTGTTAGGTTATTCATTGCGTTAGCATCAACTCATCATTGGCCCTTGCATCAACTTGATATTAAAAATGCATTTCTTCATGGTGATCTTCAAGAAGAGGTGTATATGGAGCAACCGCCGGGATTTGTTGCTCAGGGGGAGAATGGAAAGGTATGTCGCCTTCGAAAATCCTTGTACGGTTTAAAGCAGAGTCCACGAGCATGGTTTGGAAAATTTAGCACGGTAGTTGAAGACTTTGGAATGAAGAAAAGCAAGTCAGATCATTCAGTCTTTTATAAACGATCTGAGAGGGGTTTCATCTTGTTAGTCGTATATGTTGATGATATTGTTATTACTGGTGATGACTCATTGGGTATTCAATCTCTCAAGACTTTTCTCCACAGTCAATTCCATACAAAAGATTTGGGAATGTTGAAATACTTTCTTGGAATTGAGGTAATAAGAAGCAAGAAGGGAATTATGTTATCACAGAGAAAATATGTACTTGACTTGTTGGCTGAAACAGGGAAATTAGGGGCTAAGCCATGCAGTACCCCAATGATGCCCAATTCACAGCTCACAAGAGAGGGCGAATTGCTGAAAGATCCTGAAAGATATAGAAGGTTGGTGGGAAAACTAAATTACCTTACAGTAACTCGACCAGACATAGCCTATTCAGTGAGTATTGTGAGTCAGTATATGTCTTCCCCTACAGTTGACCATTGGGCTGCATTAGAACAAATTCTGTGTTATTTGAAAGCTGCCCCTGGACGTGGTTTAGTATATAAAGATTATGGTCATACTAACATTGAATGTTTCACCGATGCTGATTGGGCAGGATCTAAGGAAGATAGGAGATCTACTTCAGGCTATTGTGTATTTGTTGGTGGTAATTTGGTTTCTTGGAAGAGTAAGAAACAGAATGTGGTGTCACGTTCTAGTGCTGAGTCAGAGTATAGAGCAATGGCACAATCTGTATGTGAATTAGTGTGGATATATCAACTTCTCATTGAATTGGGATTTGATATCACAACACCGACTAAATTATGGTGCGATAATCAAGCAGCTCTTCACATCGCATCCAATCCAGTATTTCATGAGCGAACTAAACACATTGAAGTAGACTGTCACTTTGTACGTGAGAAGATACAGCAAGGCCTGATATCCACAGGATACATCAAGACTGGAGAGCAGTTAGGAGATATCTTCACAAAAGCATTAAATGGAGCACGCATAGATTACCTTTGTAACAAGTTGGGCATGATAAACATATTTGCTCCAACTTGAGGGGGAGTGTTAGAATAGTATTGTAAATATATTAGTTGTAATGTCCTTTACTGTCTTTTCCCCCCTTTCCCTAATTAGGTTAACCTTGTACATTGACATATATATATCTCTCTAATGAATAGAATACAGCATTCTGATTCTCTCAAACCCTTAGCATTTACATCAGAATTAATAACCACAATATTGCTTACCTGTTTCCTTTGTAATAGAAATATTATCCTAATGATAATGCCATGCTTACAAATTTGTTAGTTTGATGTAATATTTGCTTTGTCACTTTACTTTCAGACAGTTGAAATTTCTGGATTAGTCATTTTCTATGGTAGATATTTGTAATATCTTACAGCAATTCAATGTATTTCTTGCACTCTAGTTTGGCAAAAACTTGAAGAAGAGAATCGTGAATTCTTCAGGGAGTATTATCTGAGATTATTGGTGAAGCGTCAGATAGTTGAATTCAACAGGTTGCTTGAGCAACAGGTTCGAATGATGCAAATACAGGAAACTGGAGTTACTCCCTTGCCTACCTCCAATGGATCGCTCGTCCAACAAAGTAAGTCTGCTATGCAATTGTCTTGCTTTTTTTGCCTTTTTTTGCCTTTTTTTTTTCTTTTTATAGGAGTTTGACTTTTTCTTTTTTCCCTTCTTTTGTTAAGCTTCCAGTGGTTTTCATCTGGAAATTTCTTGTATATGTAATTTATTATAATTTTGATTGCCGCTCCTTCTCTTCTAAAATCACATCAATGCATGATGTGAATTATCTTATTTATTTTATCCAATGAAAAATAGTTTGGGTCAAGTTGAAACTGGAGAAACAAGACAAGGGAAGAAATGATTACCTATTCTTATGTCATGTTACTCTTGTGCTCACTTACTTTTCTGATCCCTAAACTGTGGGTTCAGATAGTTGTCAGATTGAAATGGAAAAATAAATACTATTTTTTTTCCTACCCGGTTCAGATATAAAACAAATCAGATCAAGGAAAAGAGGCCATGACTTCAGGCCTTTTTGGAATGACTTTCTAAGTGCTTAAAAACACTTTTTTAAGCACTTAGAAAGTCAATCGAAATAAGCCAATCTTTTGCTATGGTCTCTTGTTCAGGAAGTAAATATTAAATAGTAAACATCATTGAAGTAAAGATCTTGGTGTAACTTTGCTTCACTTAATGAAGTGGATAACTTAATCGCTGGCAAAAAGCACCATTTCTGCCGTCTTTAACTGTGGATTGGTCGTAGAAATTTAGTTTCGTTGTTGTTTCTTCAAAGCACCTCTATTTTATCAAGTTGTGGTATTTTGATCTGAGGTTTTATACCTTGTTTAACAGATAATGTTCATATGCATTAGGATATGCCCAATCCATTAGAGTTCTGGTACAAACTAAGCAAGACTTATTAAGTTAATGTTTCAAATATTCTAAACGTCTTATTAAGTTTCCACAAGCCCTTCTCTGGACACAGATTTTACTCTAGCATCTTTGTGAGTTTTGGTGACAAACTCCCAATAGATTATTATTGTTTTGATTTTATAGAATTGGTGCATGTTTGATTTTCTTCCTATGCTTTCTATGTAAATAACTCTTTTAAAAGAAAACTGTTTTTCTCATTAAAAAAATATTTATAATTATCGGGAGTTTTTTCATGCACGCTCCTGAAGTTATATTTTTATCCTCTAGACCAAATAATTACATGAGGATTAACTTCAATAGTTGTTGACATTCCATCTTTGAACAGTGCACCAGAATCCAACATATACAGTATCTTCACTGAAGCAGAATAATGTGCAGCATCCTTTTGGCAACAGCATGCCCAATAATGCATTTCCCAATGGTGCTATGTCGTTGCATTCGAGAATCCATACAACAGTTGACATGTCTGCACATGCGAGTAGGATCGAAGCACCACCATCTATACTTCCAACCCAAAGCTCGAACGTAGGGTTGAATGGTAGGACAATAAAATCAGAGGCTGGATATTCAGGAAATTCATCTTACATGTTTGGGGGTGTCGATGGCAATGTGGTGGAAGCACGCCAAACAATAGGGGATGTATCGGTGGCACCTTTCTCTGGCATGGAGTCCAATGCTCAACCCATGAATGAACAACTCCTGGAACCAGACACTTCCTCTTTTGGATTTCTTGGTCAGATTCCTCGGAATTTCAGCCTATCAGATCTAACAGCCGACTTTTCCCAGAGTTCAGGTCTGCTGTTCTTACTTATATGAAAAGTGGCAATCGTATGTTCAGAAATCCGATTTAAAATGCTTCGATAAACATTAGAGGGTATAAATCATAACAAATTTTATGAAAATTACTTGATACAATATCTTGCCTCTATTAATAACAGATATACTGGAGAGCTATGCTAGATCTCCTTTTCTCGCTACAGAAACTGAGAACTTTATGGATATTCGCGATCAAGGTGCAAATTATTTGTAGGTACCAAATCTAGCAATTTGTTTGCTAGAATGATTACTGACTCCATCTTCTTTTGCATATTTAGGAGACAATAAAAGGTCGTTGGATACCATATCAGAAGGCTTGAGTTATGAGGACTTCGGAAGCGACTCGTGAGTATTACGAGTATTCTGTTTGGTAAGATTGACTAATAATGTATGGGAGTTTCAAACTGGAAATGCATCAGATTATATATACTGACATCAGTGTCAATATGTAGTGGTAATTGGTAAAGCTTCTTTTTAGAAATTTATGTAAAGTTCATCGTTCAGCTTCTAAATTAATTTTCTTTTGATAGGATTTGTAGATCGGTTGTTTCTTTTTTGTTTGGTCTGAAGAAATGTAACAATATTTAGATGACATTGTATCTAAAGTATCTTTATGATGGTAGACACATTTTCTGTTTGTTTTGTTTTTGTTTTTGTTTAGTTTAGGATTTGAATGAAGCAAATAGTTTGGTATTCTGATCTCGAATTAGAATTTCTGTTTTAACTTTTAGACAGAGAAGTTTCAGAAATACTTTGAAATTCCATTTTGATTTGCCATTGCAGTTTGCTAGAGTACAATTTACAGTAGCTAGAGATTTTTTTTTTTTTGACTAACACTTGGGGTGGGAGATCGAACCTGTGGCATCTTGATTACTAGTCTATATAATATGTCAACAATATGTCGGTTGCCGAGCTATGCTCACGTTGACAATAACTATAGAGATTTGTATACATATAAGTGTGAAATTTTGATTTTAGGATGTGAATTAAATTTAATGACAGCATTTGTTTTCTTTTTTCGTTTTCTTTTTGGAAAGGGAAAAAGAAACCAGTTTTTTACCGTCAAAGTATATCAACTTTCATCTTAATGTTTTTTTTCTTGAAGTCCTACGAATTTAGTACGATACTAAGGGTGTGTTTGGTTTAGGAGTGTTTGGTTTAGATTCCTAAGTGTTTATTTTTGAAAAGTCATTTTGGAATAAATTGAGGTGTTTGGCAACCATTCAAAATGAATTTTTGGACAATGAGTTTTTGAAATAATGCATTTTGGATGAAACACTTAATATTAACTTTTGAAAAAAAATGTTTTTGGTTGTTTAATTGAAAAATCTACCTAATTCTCATATTATATTAAAATTATCAAAATATCCTCACACTATTTTAAATTTTCTCCACCCACCAGCCTCCTTCGACCACTGGCGTCCCTCATCGACCATCTTTCTGAGCTCATGGACTCTGTTTATGGAGGGTACTGAGCGAGTCGACTACACAGAACAATCAAGCCCAAATTTTCCTGGATGGAAGGGAAGAATGTGGACAAATGGAACTAAAGAGGAGTTCTCCCTACTTAGCGCGGGCTACATTGGACCTCTAGATCATGAAGAAGGTGTTCCCTACATCGGACCGAAACCTCCATCCCGATTGGGAAGCAAATCAAACACACTTGTAGATAAAAACCCTTTTGAAAAAATGTAATCAAACATACTCGAAGGTGTTCCCTACATCAGACCGAAACCTCCATCCCGATTGGGAAGCAAATCAAACACACTTGTAGATAAAAACCCTTTTGAAAAAATGTAATCAAACACACGAGTATTTTAATTATAAACATTTTTAGAAAAAATAAAATGCATTCTTTAAAAATATTTTTTTAATAGTCAATCCAGACACACCTAAACGTGTTTTTTAAAATTAGAAATTTATAACAAATATCACAATTTATGCTATTTGATAAAATTGAGAGTTCTAGATAAAAATGAATAAAAAGTTCATAAATATTTCACATTTAGAAAAATTCAAAACCTTTAATAATACCAATATTTTGCTAGTGTGTTTTAAAACTAATAATTTTTAATATTTCTTTTTGAGTTAAAAACATCCTGTTCATGTTTGACCAGTAATTTTTAATATTGATGATTGAATTATTGTGATAGATTGTGACATGGATAATTTATTCCTACCTAGAATGCAAGGTTTATGTATTACATAATACTAACAAAGCATATCAATACACAAGAACAATGAGTCAGTCCTGTTGGTAATCTCAAACAAAACCATTTCATTTGATAATAAATTTTTGGTTCTGTTTTGTATTGTGGTGCTAAAGGTTTCTTTAAATTACAAAAATACACACCTTTGCTTCCTATTTCACATAATCACACCACTTCATTCATTAATTCCTTCATATCTTCCTTGTAACTGCACAACCTGAAAGATTTACTCAAACAAATCAAACAACTATGCACATCACATTCCAAGATTTGTTTTCTTCTACAAATATGATTAGGTTCGAACTTAAAATACGACGTACAAATGATCGATCAGTTACACTACACTCATGTTAGCTTTTGTAGGCAATCTAACTACAAATAATCGATTATTGAGTATATTAAAGATGATACCTATTTAAATAAGTATTGAAGTCAAATTAAATGTAGTTCAAGAGATTAGATAGGTTAAATTATAAATTTGGTCCCTGTGATTTGGATAACGTTAAAATTTAGTTCCTATAGTTTTAAAGTTAGAATTCTGTTCATATGGTTTGATAAAACCTCATAAATAGTCCTAACGTTAGAAATCACTAACGGATTAAGTATGTGGCAGTTGTATGTCAATGATGTGGTCTTTTATATTTATCTGATTGTGTGGGTTACGTTGGCTGACTAGATAAGAAACATATTGAAAATTAAAAATTTAATGCAACTTCTTTCAAAAGTGACAACTCATTTTTTATCCGATCCACTACTTAACTTACACAATCAGTTAAATACGAAAGACCACGTCATTGGCACATGGATAACTAACTGTCACGTGCTCAATTCGTCGATTGTTTCTAACTGTAGTGACTATTTATGAGGTTTTATCAAACTATAGGGACTAAATTCTAACTTTCTCCAAACCATAGGAACCAACTTTGTAATTTAACCGATTAGATATTAATCTCTCTTAGGGGTTATTATATATATATGTTTGGAAGAATATCATTCCTTAAATTTGTTGCATAGTCAGAATATTATGACAGGAGGCAAATTATGAGGTCGAAAGTAGACAGTTAAGCACAAGAGGCAGAAATCCACTTACAAAAGACAACATTAAGTTCCTCTTCTACGTGAGCTTCTCTTAACTCGCGATTTGGAGGTCACTGCAAAACGGCAGGCAGCGTATCAATGAAAATTCTTGATATCTCAAAAAGCTAAGACAATCAAATATTTCAGCTCATAATACCTTCATTCTTAACTTGTGGTGATTGAATTTCAGTATTACATGTTTCTGTCTCTGTCAGCTCACTGGAAGGACCAGAATCTTCCGATTCAACCAACTTAGGTTCTGAATTGTCATTTATAGATTTAGCATCTTCAGATGATTCAGCGTTTTCATCTGCAAGAATGATTCTTCTATTTAGAATATACAAAAAGGGAACAAAATGGGTAACTTCAACGCTAAATTATAAAAAATTAGACATGATAACAATAATATGCCGTGCGATTTTGCACGGGTTGTTGTTTGGGATCTCTTCTTTTTTGAGGTGTTTGACCTTCAGCTCGCTAGATCCAGAGATCTTAGGGAGATATCGAGGAGATCCTTCTCCATCAGCCGTTCTGAGAGAAAAGGAGGTTTCTTAGGCAAGCAGGAGTGTGTGATGTTTTGTGGGAGAAAGAAACAATAGAACTTTTAGAGGGGCTGAGACTGAGACAGATCCTTGTGCTGTTTGGTCCCTGGCTAGGTTTCATATTTTTTTTTGTGGGTTAGTGACACGGTTGTTTTGTAATTATTTCTTGAATATTATTTTGATTGATTGGAGTACCTTCTTTATGGAGTTTGTTCTTTTATCTATCTCAATGCTCGATACCTTTTTAAAAAAAAATATGACAACTTTAATGCTTTCTAATACGTATTTTAGAGCCAAGGAACTGAGGAACACAGTGGAAAAAGAACAATGGAAATGAGTTTGGTGGCTTAAACCAACCTTCAGTGATTTCGGACTCTGGAGCATCTTCTTCTTCGTTTTTCACAGCCACAGAAGAAGCTTCAATATTACCAATCCTCTGTTGATGAACTTGGGCATTTCTAGCAGTAACTTCCTGCTCCTTCCTTTCCATATGAGTCTTATTAAGCTTTTCTTCGAATTCTTCAATGTACAACTTGAGTTCTGGTTTAGCAAATTTCTTACTCTGAAATAAAATATGGAGAGATGAGAACTTTCTGATTCGTATGAAAGAGTATGAGAGTTATATTATAGCCAATAAGCTCATACCTTGTTTATGATGCTTTTGAAATGTTCCATTACAGAGTCCTCCAAAACAACATGTTCGTATGTCTTGAATGAATCTACCAACTTTTTCATTCCCTTTTCGGTGAAGCTAAGCTGAGAAAGGCAATATGAAATATACTCCCACTGTCTAACATCTGCAAACGGATAATAGTCATAAGCTTCAAAACATCATCATACATTTAATTGGGAAACTTGATACCAAAAAGTAAGATTATAGCCAATGATGATTGGTTAAACAGAGAAGACAGAGAATTCGCAAGAGATGGGTTTATCTCTAAGATGGTAGAGTGCAGTTCACAATCTGTGGATATGTACAAGGAATAAAAATTCAATAGTTGTAAACATTCAAAATTTTGAGGTTCATTTATTGAAACATAGCCAAAAAAAAAAATCTTCTTTTGAATACTAGCACCACTAGCGTTCTCTTTTCTAAAATGAGTCCAAAATTTGAATTATCACATCGAGGAATCTTACATGATAAGATAACTACCAAAGCTGTGCTTGTCAATCGAGGGAAAATAATATCAATACCATGAATTTTGCATGGATATTTTTCAGGGGTTTGCAACTAGCAATTTAGTCCAATTAGCACAGGATTTTAGCTTGAACTAGACTTGAGTTAATTAGAAGATACTTGTCAGAGTTTGACACAAACTGAAAGAAAGAGAAGGCCAAGGGGAAAGTAAAGCTTGATTTTCATCCAAATCCTTGGGTGTTATAGATGTAGTGAATTTACTTGCTTAGTAGCCATGCAATTACCCCTGATGACTTGTTGGTTGCTCTAGGTTTATTGTTTGGTTGGTAGTTATTGGTTTGTAAGTTTGTCGTTATAGTTGTTTGTTTCCTGACTGGTTGGCAATATCTACGAAAATAATTTTCTGCCTTTGTATTCATAATTAACTAAACTGAACCAATATTTGACAGTATTATTGCAGAATTCCAATCCTAGGTTGTATCGATTTCTTTCTCTTGTTTTCTCCCAAGATTATATTCTACCTTTATACACCTTCTTTTATAATACGCAAAGATACTTGCTTCCTTGTGCACCAGGTTGTACTCATGAGCAAGAAGAATGTGAAAGGCATGCGCAGCTTGGTGCATTGCAACCATTGTTCCCTTTCCTCTTCTTTCTCATTCTCTATTTTTCTTCTTTTTGGCAAGATTGCTATTTTCCAGCAAGCTGCTCATATATCTTGAATGATCTTGTTCTAATTGGATCCTGAACTAAGCATCGTCTCGTTTCAATCACTAACTTCTACTAAAAGCTAGTGAGCTTGAAATGACTTTTGGAAGGGCAAAAAGTATTTTTTAGTCTATTAACTTTCTAACTAAAATATTTTTCTCAAACAGTTGCTTAATTTACAAAAATAATAACTTTAATCGTGCATCACAAAACTATCACGTTAAAGCATCTACAATATTTCTCCTCCTCTCTTTCATAGGTGAATAATAAGTGATTGTGATGTGACAACAATTTAACCACCACAATGAACACATGGTATATGAAAGCTCCCCTACTAATATTAAAAGGGCTCGAGTGCAACAAAACAAATTAAATATACATCAACAATAATAAAGTATTGGGTACTAATAATATATATACTAGATAATTTGTTACGTGAATTATTAAAGTTCATACCAGGAAGGCATCGAGTAAGCAAGTACAAAATCAAAACTTAGCATGTGTTAAATCACCACTCAACCTAAAAGCTTAAACTGATGGGTTATGGTACTTTAACACTCCTTGTTAAATCACCAATCAACCCAAAAGCTTAAGTCGATGGATTATAAATTTAATTATATTAATACTTTAACAGTATAGTAGGAATTATAAATTGGAAAACATGCGTACAGAGTAAAGAGTTGAAAATTAATACCTAAAACTCCGCGAGAATTATAAATTGGAAAACATACATACAGAGTGAAGAGTTGAAATTTAATACCTGAAACTCCACTAAACCTATTGCAAAGCTTTTCAATGAGCGACTCCATTTGTTTATCCTAGAAAAACATAATAAGTATTTAGTTTTAGAAATTGAAGTTAAGTTCAGAATCATCCGATTAAATTTCCATTACCCTCTTGATGGAGCCAATCAAGAATTGCATAATGTTGCAGAAGGACTCTCTCTGCAGATTCTGGTTAGAAAGTTTTCCTAATATATCTGGCAGTAAATTGTATATAGGATTGGCTCCTGTAGATAAGAGGATGGGAATAAGAATTTTGTATGAGCAAAAACCAGTTCAAGTAGTGAACAAAATGTGAGCACTAATAAAAATTTCATTCATCTTATAGACAATACCTTTCTTAGACAACTCATGAAAAAATAGTTTGGCCAGATTTGATATTCTCTCATCCTCATCTTCTAAACGTAGAGTCATTTCATTTATATAACCTTTTACCTAAGCACAAATGTAAAATTAGTCTCCTTCAAATATGATGAAACAAATGAGTAAAGTAAACAACAATATTGCAACAATCGAACCTTCATCATATCATTTAATATGAGATGCGAAAGCACCAATACAGCATTCTTCCTAACAGAATTCGAAGGATCCTTCAACCTCGAATACATATTCTCGGTCCATGGTTCCATGAGATTAGGGAAACGAACAGCCAAATCTCCTAAAGCAATGGTACAATTGGAACGAACAATATCTGATGGTGCGGTTTCTACAACCGTGAAAAGAAGTTGAAGATTTGCATTGCTGGAAGTTCATTTACTAGAAAGTTAGGAAATCTTTATATCAATTCTCACATACACACAAACAGAGAGAAAGAGGCTCACCAATAATCGGCATCAATGATCATTAAACGACATAAAGCAAGCATTGCAGATGCTTGTAGATCTGGGAACTGCAAGAAACAGATGGAAATAATAGACAATAAGAACTATTTAAATTAAATTTTCAACATTCAAATAAATGATAGAAACTAAAAAAAACATTGGTTCCAATGTTTGAAATATGTATACAATGCACAAAATAGTATGCCACTAACATGTTACAACTTTCCATACAAATCAAATTATTCAAAAGCTTTGCACTTTTGCAATTGCTTCGACATATTTGAATTTATAAGGGAATAAACATAATGTAAAAGTTCACTTGAACATCACAACCAAAGAGAAATAAATGAACATTCCCATTATATGGTGAATCGATGATCGACCAAGTTAATGAATAAAAAAAATCATCCAGAGTATAGATATAAAAGGGATCACAAACATTCACCTTATGCATCAGGCTGAAATTTCTGCAAAGCTTGGAAAGAAACGATGCACAGTGTCCTATTAAATTCTTCCCTCCTGAATTACCAAAAACAATTTCTTTTTCTGCCTTCTCTGAAAGAGAATCAACAATTGCATCTTCAGAAGCAGCAAGGCCTAGCTCAGCATTGATGTCATCTTCCTGCAAGAATTCTAATGTCACATTTTATATTACAAAAATAAATTTTGTAGATATTAGAGATGTAATTAAACAACAGTACGATGTAACTTTATCCTGGTCGCACAACCGATTTATTATTCAAAAGGAGATCTCACCTTCACGCCATTAGCTACTGTTTCACCATTAGCATGTACGGTCTGACCATCAACAACCATTTTTTCCTTCGCTTTTTGTTTCTGGATCTTTCGGGTGCACGATTCAATATAGACTAATTGATTCATGGCTACATGACTTGCGATAAATAAATATCTACTAAGTTTCTCTATTTGGACAGTAGTTAATATGTCAACATTTCCACCTTCAATGTCACTTTGCAGCTCATCTTCCTTGTTACCATAAAAAACAGAAGTAAGAGATTTTTTAACCAAACTTGCTGCTAAGTTTTCAGGAGAGGGATGAATTGAATATATAGCTGCTATGGCTTTATCAGCAGCAGCATACCATATCTTCTCTGGAAGCCAAGAACTAGTAATCAAGCTTTCCAGCTTATCAAACACCCGGCTGCCATTACCACCAATCAATAACTTTTTCTTGTCATCTTCAGACAGTCTTTGAATGGCAATGCAGGCGGTCCTGGCAAGCAAAGGGTCCACCTTAGACCATCGACCAAACCCAATGTCGATTATGTCCTGTATATGGGAGCCAACAATACCAGCAGATGATTTTGTTGCCATGCAAAGAACAGATAATGCACCTCGGCTTTGCTCTGCTGTAGTTCCACCAACATTAAAGCAAAAGAAATCCCATAAAGCTGATATCTGAAGAAAAGAAATAAAAAGGATTTTCAAAATAAACACATTTTTAAGTATGTTATCGATTACAAGGTAGATACCCATAAACCATGCATAAGGGTGGAGGTCGATGCCCCATTAACAAGTAAAGCTCAGTAAAATCACAACAGTAAACGAACAAGCTTTTCAGATGTCAACATATGACAACCAAACTTATACTTTGTACCTCAATTTAGGCATGCCAATCTAATTTGTCACAGCTGATATCTTCAAGTAATTGGAGAAATGTGTATTCATATTTCATTCTAATAAATATTCTTTAAATTTGCTGTGGTAGTTATATGCCAGTCTGAAGTTAAAAATGTTCCAGGAAATAAGTGAATAAGTTCTACATTTGTTTCTAGTAAATGAACTAAATATCATAGAACTGTTATTTGCAAGTAATTTTTACTTTTAGAAGCCGAGCTAGTATTCAACTCATTCAGATACCACTCAGACTGTAAAATGTATTAGGAAATGAATTCTAGTTGCAAGAAACATTATCGACTTCTCACACCTTATTTCCTATTGGCTATTTTCGTAACATTTAAAAATGTCCTAAAAGTAACTGGCCCCTTATAATTCTTAATGAAGCGCCGAGGAAGTCCTTTTTTTCACAAAACAACCAGAGAAGTATTCGCTTGAAATTTTTAACTGTCATAATACACGATTTTCAGGCCAAACGTCCCAGAAAGTTGTTAACTTGCTAAGAAAATATGTTAAACAGAGACATAAAGCGAGGCATACCGTGCTACTAGATATATCACCTTTAGATACCAAGGCATCTATCATAAACTCCAGAGCTGCTAGATCTCCAATGTTTGAATCGATGGCAAGATATAGAAGATTTTTAGCAGTTTCAATTGGATTTTTTGTTATATATATTGTTACGAAGGCATTCTCAACAGCTTCATAGATGGATTTATCTTGAGAAAATGCCTACAAAATAAAGAAATATAAAAGAGTAAATTGCACGGCTACAAAAGAACTGTTCGGCATATTAATGATGAACAATATCTAGAAAATGAAAACAAAATTTGACAACTTTAAGCCGTGATAAAAGTTAAAGCATACCAGTGGCAACATCTTACGGAGACAAGCCTCTGAGCCATCTATGTGGAATTGTCTGCATCTCATCAACAAAAGAATTGTATTCTCAACGTCAGTGGCGGAAGAAGAAGCCATTAACTGAACTAGTATTGGCATTACTTCTGATATACATGTTGAAAACCTCAGGCCAGCCTCCAGAGATGCAACCAAAGCCCTGATCTGCTCCATGTTTCCAATATCCAAAGTCAAATTGTCCTTCTGAACAACCTCTTCTTCTTCCATTTGAGGAGGATAGCTATCAGTCAAACTATCCTGCTGGTTCCCTGCCCCACCTTCTGAAAGGCCATTATCAACTTCACCATCACCATTCAAGATTTCGTCATCAAATAGCGAGCCATCTTCCACATTTTCTGAGGACTTTTCTGGTTCAAGCTCATCTAATTTCTTCTTGTACTGCTCTAAAGTTGCTTCAAATGAAGCTATTCGCAGCTGTGGACCAAATGGGTTATGCTGCAACATAGTGATGAGCAATTGCAATGCAGATTTTCTGACAATTGCACTCTTATCCTCCAACCTTCCAGCAGCAATTGCTGCCACTTCATTCCACAAACCGATAGAGACAGAATGTTCTTCACATAGGTCAGCCCAAACCTGAAGAACTCGACTCCTAGTGTAAGCTGAAACATCCCGACAACGTTCAAGCAAGATTTCTAGCATTGCCTGCTTGCTTCGAAGACGAACTGATTTACAACTCTGTTCACCTTCAATGTCGCAAAATGCTTTAGCAGTCAACTTACCAAGAACCCCCACCAGAGCATTCCTTATTTTATAGGATTCACCACCAAAATGTGGGATCAAAAGTCCAATGTTGGTTGAGAACAACTTTGGGAGCCTGTCCGCGAGCTCCACTAGGAACCGCCCAATATTTTCAGCCCCAACTGTGTCTTTAACATATTCCTTCGGATTAGTCCTTCCAACGTCTCTAATAAGAGAGATCGCCAGGATTCCATCAGAATATTTCTTCTCTGCCCCAGCAACAGCATCAGCCATGTGGGTCACAACGTAATCATACTTATGAATAAGGTGCATAATTGAGGCACATGATTGCGTCGTAAAGTGATATTTTGTAGAGCAAGCACCAATTATACGACACAGAGCATCCTTCGTATCAACGTCCTTCAAAAGGATTGGATTCTCGAACATTGAGAACACATTTCTACAGAAAACCCAAGTTAAAAAATGTTCAAATTACAAGTAAATACACAGGGGAATCGTTTTCTTTTCACCTAGGTAAGTTATAGTACGTACTTTGCAATAAAAGACAGAAAGTTCTCATCTGGGTCTGATGAGCCAAAGAGCAACGAGATATTGATCTCCAGTGAATTAGCAATCAAGTTTAATATGCGGCCCCTCTGCAGTTCCCAATTCCACGAACTTCTTGGCATTTTTTTCCGAGTACTAGCGGTCACCTGAACACATGATTGAAAGAGTTTGGACAAAGTTTACCAAACAATAAATCATTTGGAAAGCAAATAATGAGTAGCGTAGAGGAATTAGTAGAAAACCTTAGAATTATTGCTGCTACAAACACCGGATTCCTCACTAATAACAATATTGAAGAGGAAAAACGTATAGATTTTAAAAGCATTACGATGCGACGCAATCTGATCGAGCACCGGAGCATCGGCATCATTACATAGGGAAGCACGGGCAAGCGAATCAATGTTGGGAAGAAGAACACTGAAATTGGAGCGAAGACTCTCAACAATATTCAACTTACAAGAGGGAGAGAGGGTATAATAGTCCCGAATCAAAGAGTAGACACGATCGAAAGTATCCTGCTCTTCGACGCAGAAGAGATCCTTGTCGGAAAGATCAAAGGAAATGCCTGTTGAAATTGGAGGAAATTAAGGATGATATGTGTTCGGAAATGGGGAAAAAGTAGTGAAATAGTGGAAGGGGAACGAACCTTTGACGAATTCTTCGAGTTGAGATGGACGAAGAGAAGCGATTTCAGTGGGATTCTGAACGCAGAGGCGATTGTCGTCGGAGTCTTGTTCGAGAGATCGAAGGGTTTGGGGGAAGACGAAAGGGGAAGCCATTAGAGAGAGATGAAGAAGAAGGAGAAGCTTCAGCTCCTGCGTTTGTTCAGTGTTTTGAGAGTTCAAATTCAAATTGAACCCTTTTCAACGAGCGGGAAGGCGCTCCGACAATCTGTACCGGGTCGGGTCGGGTCGGGCTTATTTGATCGGATATTTTTGGATCGAACGGATGAGAGTTTTTTTCCCTATATTTATGGTAGGAAAAAAATAAATGTCTTTTAACTAACTATTAGTTATGTTATTGTTGGCTTCATTTAACAAATTAATTAAATTCTTAAATATAAAAATTTAATAAAATTGATTAAATTATTATTTTATCAACATATTTAACACATGAATGTGAATTTATGATTAATTCGATTGTATTTTATGGGAAACAATTTGAGTATTATGGGAGTATGAATACTTCTTCTATTTATTGTTTGTCATGTCAACATCATTTAAAAATTATGTGAGATCTACTAGCAAATTTAACTAACTTAGTTCGTTCAATGGCTTTAGAGAGAGCACATAAAGAGTTCGCTCAAGAGATGAGATATGCTCAGAACTAGAGGAAATATGACTCATATCCCAACACATACAATGCGGGGTGGAGAGATCATCCTAACATGAGATGAGGGAACAATGGTGACCAATAGAGGAATTTCAATCAAGCATTCTCGAATTTCGGTACGCCTTTAGAAGATATTGTAAAAAACTTACCTGAAAGTACTTTTCAATTTCAGAAAGAGACCCGGCGGAGAATGCAAAGCTTGGAAAATCAAATTATCCAGTTGACCATTTCAATTAGCAAGTTGGAAGCACAAAATTCGAAGTAAACCCACGAGAAGAGGAGTGGGATAAAGATACCCTTGAGAGCCCCTTGAGAGCTCCACCTGAAGTTAGCACACTGCGACAAGTTTGTAAAGAGGAAGAGAGTTCTTCAACACTATCTAAAAGGTACATATTTTTTTACTATCGTTATGTTTTTTTAGTACTCAATCCAAACAAATTTTTATGCTTGAGTTGAATTTGATAATTGTTTTTTTTTTTTTTTTTTTTTTGATATAAAATATTCGTAGGAAATTAATTCCTAGATAGGTAGTCATTAAGGATTGAACTCATTCCCTCTAAAAAACATTGAAGTCTCAAGGCCCTTTATCACCACTAAATCAACCCTTCGTAGTTGAATTCATAATTGTTACCACCTGCATTTTTTTTCCAAATGTCGGTTTGACATTTATTATTATTTTTTGGAAGCTTCATCTTTGACTCCACAGTCCACACACCCAAATTCCCTCTGCTCCCATTTCCAAGCTTAATTCCTTCAATGGATTTGCTCTGAAACTCTATCAATCCACGTTTTTATCACTACCAACACACTACGAAGCCCATGGCAATGCCATGGCACATGGCGTTTTGGATCGCCGACATGGTGTGGGTAGCCTTGAGCGGCTATATTTCTTCTTTCTTGGCACTCGCCGACGAGATCGCCGGTTCCATCAGAACTGGCGATATTGGCCCTTTTCATATTGGCTGACCGGAGCTTCTTCGATTTCATCAATTCATAACCGAACCCTCTGGTTTGTATTGTAACTCGGATTTTTTCTGATTGTTTTCCATTTTGGCGTTTTGGTTTTCACTTCTCAAGTTTGAATGTTTGTTTTGCCTGGTAATTCGTGTCCACGGTAGCAACCTTGTGATTTTTTAATCTGGGATTTCTGTTTGCTCTCCAAGTGCTTTGATGATAGGGTTTTAGAGTACGATGAATCACTTTTGTTTTCTCCCCAATCATTTGAACTGTGATTACAAATCCATTGCGCAACAGTTGTTTTAGGGTATTTATTGTGTTATTCAACAAATTGAAGAGGTTGCAATGTGAGTGGTTATTCTTGTTAATTTCTTGCTCTCTTATACAGAAAAATTATAGTTTTTTTTTTTGGGATAAAAAACCACATTAAAAAAACCAAGCTCACAATAGTGAACCCACCGAAGGAAGGGGTTCCAATCAAGCAAAATAGGACCTAGAGAATAATTTCAAAATAATTGCGTCACCGACGCGCATAAAGAAACATAAAACCTGACAAGTGACCACACAACGTTGGGGTTCCAATCAAGCAAAATAGGACCTAGAGAATAATTACAAAATAACTGCTTCACCGACGCCCATAAAGAAACATAAAACCTGACAAGTGACCACACAACGCCAGGATCCCTCTCAATCCCTCTAAAGGTCCTATTATTTCTCTCACCCCATAAACCCACAACAACGCACATACCCTAGTCTGACACAAAAACTTCCATTTCTCCCAAAACGACGGATGGAGAAGGAACTCTTTGATCATCTCTCTAAGGCCTCTATGCCTAGCAAACTGGATGCCAAACACCTCAAAAAAGAGGTTCCAAATTGACCGAGCAAAGTCACAGCTCCAAGGAATATGATCCAGATCTTCCTCCGCCCTCCTCCAAAGAATACAAAAAAAGGCCAATCAAAGTAGACCTTTTTCTCAGAAGTCGATCTAAAATATTAACCCCTTCGTGGATGTCCTGCCAAACAAAGAACTGAATCTTCTTTGGGATTTTCACCTTCTACAGAGTAGAAAAAACCAACTCCGCCCCGTGGGGAGGAATTCAATAAGTTCTGAAAGAACGACCTACAAAGAAATTATAGCTAGCTAAAATGGGAACTATAGGAATTGGTTTTGTCTTCATTGATTCGACTGATATCATCTGCATAGTTTTTGGAGAAGTTCGGAGAGCTAATATATGCCAAGTCTTTGTGGCTGCATTTTTTAGTAGCTTATCATTATGGATGTGATTGGTACTCTGTTGATTTCTGTTAAACTGAGTTTCTCACAGACTGGTTCTAACTTGAATCTAATTGAATGCCCAGAGATATATTCTACTTCTATTACCAGTGAATGTTTAGGTAATTTGATCATTGGTCATTCAAAATATGCCATTTCCATCCAATAGAAGGTTTAAATGGTAAAATTAGGGATTTAACTTCAGAATCTATATTTTACCTAGAAGTTCGCCATAAACAATATGGGAGTCATTGAACTCCGTATGCTAATTTTAATTTTCTTCATCAATCAGATAGGGCATCATCCGGTTACTGTGAAGTTGTTTATGGGGCTATGCTTTTTCTCACTTATTCTACTCTTTCACTCTGCAATCCATTGTCAATTATCTGCTGTATTTTCTTGGTACATTATGGATTGAATATTGATTTGATTGGCATGTTAGCTATATGTCAATATTTGATATTTCCTACTGTTTTATGAAAAGTGAAAATTACCCAAAAAGAATATTTGTTTGGGATCTATTGTTCAATAGGGCGTCTGTAAGTAGGAACCAGTCAAGATATTCTTTAGTTTTGTGAAATTCCAACTGTCAAATATGTCAAATGACACTGGCAAACTTGGCGATGAAGTTCCATGTGAAACTAGAAAATGTTGGCTGATTCTGATCTATTTGTACAGATGTGTTAAGAATATTAGTTGGGAAGTTAGTAGAGAAATATTAGGGATATTATTATGATTTTCTTTTTTGATAGGATGGGGCATCAATAGAATATTAGAAGAGCATATTTTTCATTATTTGGAATTGGTTAGTGAAAGGAGGTTATAAATAGGGTGTGAGTTAGAGGGTTTGCAAAAATTGGAGGGTAGTTTTCTTACAGAGTCCAAGCTTCTTGAAGTTCTTGGGGTTGGGCATTTTAATTTTTCCTTTTATATCTTATAATATAATTTCAATGTTATTTTCTTATTTCTATTCTCAAGATTGGGTTTTTATCAAGATCTTATCTTCTTAGTGAAGCTCTCAGAGTAAAAATTTACGTGTAAAGTTGATGTTTTTTCTATTGATATCCGCGAGTGTTCGGCCAACTTACGACCTCGACTAATCTAACGGGACACCGCCTGACCCTACAATATTTGGTTTTAATTCCTAGGTAGGTGACCACCATGGATTGAACCCATTCCCTCCAAGTTTCCAAGGCCCTTATTGACCACTAGGCCAACCCATGGTGGTTAAATTTAGATGTAAAGTTGAAGCTAAAAATTATACATCTATGTGGCACCAATTGGTAAGGCCATGTAAGTAGGTTGTGTCACACATGCCCACAAAGGCATGATGATGAGCATAGCTTAGAGCAAGATAAAACGAGTATACTCGTAAAGCTACAAGTGCAAGAGCTTGCAAGGTAGGATGAGCGGTTGAGCACACAAACCTAAAAAGGTAAGTGACAAAGTTCTGATAGGATTGCTATTAGGGTATTATTAGATATTATAAAAGTATATTAGTAATTAGTTAGAGAAGTTGTTAGAGTATTTGGTTATAAATAGAGAGAGTGGGGAGAGAGAAAGGTAGGCAATATTTTGGTGAGTGAATTAGGGTTGAGAGTGATCTCAAGAGGGGAGGGCCAAGACTCCAAGTACCTCTAACACTGGGTTTATCGTGTGGTTTGATTTTCTTTTATCTTGCAATATATGATTTTGTATTCTTGTTAGAGGTATCTAACAAGTTCATCTTGGTACAGTGCAACCTACACGCCAGGCAAAGAGGTCAGTGAAACAGTGGCTTGCTAGGTGTTTAGGCAATTCTTGAGGTTGAAATACCGAATAGTTATTCACCTTCAACTAGCTAATGAATGGATGACAAACATCTCTAGAGGTTAGGTCATTATTTCGGGAAAAGTAGGCATGTGAGAGAGCTCATTCTGGTGTAATGCTATGCGACCTCCATGTCCAGGCAAAACGGTCAATGAAACTTCCCAGAGATGGTGGCTTGGCTTAGTGCTTAGATGGATCTTGAGGTTTAAGACTTACCTATGACTACGAGGATTATTCACCTTAAGATAGATAGTGAAGGGATATAGGTTACTGTTCCCGACGTACTAGATATGTAGCAACGGTAGAGTTGACGAGCTAAAGCTTCCCCACTTTGAAAGTTTATATTTGTATGCCTGCTCAACATGATAGGCACTTCTGTAATTGTTGCGTTGTGCTCTGCATTTATATCTATTGAAGTTCAACACATAAAAAAGTAGCGATGACAATCTCATTCCACGCCAAAGTTAGCTTAGCTTAGCGGTAATGAACATGCACTCCCTCCCTCGAGGTCAGAGGTTCGATCCCCCATCCCCACAATTGTTGTACTTAAAAAAAAGACAATCTCATTCCACTTTGTAGTAGACTTGAGAGACAACATGATTTTTTGGTAATAGTGCAGGATAAGGGTGCAAGAGAAAATTGAAAAACCAAAAAAACTGCCTGAAACTGTTGTTGGTTCGGGTTGACGGTCTCGGTTTTCGTATGAGATAAATCGAATATACCCGAGCCGACTGAAAGTATGTATATTAAAAATCGAAACATATAACAATTAACACTTGTGGTTCTAGGCTTAGTTATATGTCTTGTAACCTATTGGTCGCCGGTTCGAGCTCGTGTGAATGCCTATTTCTTTTTTTATTGAGAGATCTTTGTTACATCCAGCCAACTCGCGGCCCATTGCACTTCTAACTCAGGGTCGTAGACCCAACAAAATGAACTTAGTACGCCAGTTCCGATCGGTTTCTGCGCCCACCTTTGACTTGACCCGCCCGTTCATGCTTGGGATTAACCAAACGGTGAACCGCTATACCAAACCAACCAAACCGTTGGGGCGGTTCGATTATGTTCCATATGGCGGTTCGGTTCGATTTTCTCATTTTTTATATATATCTTGGCGGTTCGACACTCGAACTGAGCTGAATTGAACCGATTACACCCACCCCTAGTGCAGGAACAAAACTGAACCGATTACACCCTTGGTGCAGAAACAGACGGCTGCTATAATTGTATGCTTCTAATTGTAAATTTCCAGGTCCTACTCATATGATTAGCAATGGTTTGAGGGCAAAATTGTATCTTATTGTTGTTTCCATCCTCAATGATTGAAGAATGAATATCCTTTCATATGCAGGGTAAAGAACTAATGTGAATACATGAAAAGCTATTAGATGAGTACAAACTGTAAACGCAGCTCAGGAACAGAAGTTCTTGTATTGGACTTTGGCTGCTGTTTCTACTTCCATCTTGAATTGGTAAAAGTTGTATATACTCGAGTGTCATCCGCATGTTTTAACTAGTTGGATTGCTCTGTCCCTGAAATCAAGTTTGTGTTAGCTTTTAGGTTAAATTACAAGTCTTCAACTTTCAGGTTCGTATCTATTTGGACCCTAAACTTTTAAAAGTGTCTAATAGGTTCTCGGCTTTTAATTTTGTGCCTTTTTTTTTTGTCTAGGGTATTGATATGTTTAAATTTTTAAATAACTAATTGATAATTGATCTGTTAGATATAAAATTGAAGTTTATGTCTAAAAAGACCCTAAAATTCCAATTTAATGTTTAGGAGATCCGTGAATTTTTATAAATGTCGAATTATTCGAGTCTATTTGACACAAAATTGAAAATTTAGGGATCTATTGAACATAAAATTAAAAGTTTAAGGATCTATTAGACACTTTAAAGTTCAAAAACATAGTGGACATAAAATTGTTAGGAATCTATTAGACACTTTTTAAACTTTATGGATCTGTTACATACAAAATTAAGAGTTGAAGGACTTATTAGTAAGGATGAAAATATCCGTGGATATATCCGTAAATCGAAGGTTTCGATATAGATATTAAAGGGTAATGGATATATCCAATATCTTTTATAAATACTCATAAAACATCAAAAATACCATATATTAAATTTAATATGAATCTAGATACTACTAACTAGATCTATAGCTTAGATTGAAAGTAAAATAACTTAAATATTAATTTAAATATATTTTTTTAAAAAAATTGATTTACAAAAATATTCATGGATATCGATATTTTATCGATATATCCATGGATATATCCGTAAAATTGAAATGTCGATATCAACATGGATATCGATATTTTTATCCTTGCTTATTAGACACTTTTTAAAGTTTATGGACTAAATAGACACAAACCTTAAAGTTAAAAACTAAATTTATAATTTAATCTTATTTTTATCATGATTGAGAGATATCGTCTTCCGTTACATTGTTATTTTTTTAGAATAAAAATGTAGTTGAAAACATGTAGGTTAGTTTTCTTTAGAAGGTGTTTTTCTTTTATCTTCCCTTAATTTGTTCTCTTCTTACAAGCAAGGACGAAAATATCGGGGATTTACGGATATATCGATGGATATTTCGAAAAAAATCACGGATATTGTTGATACCGATTTTGGTGCCAACGGTGAATTTGTATTCGTGTATGAACAGATCTGCTAGACAACAACGAAGTGATCTAACGCCGGTGTGGCGTTGTGCCACAGACGCTCCGACGATCAAGTTAGCTACAAGATTTAGAGAATGTTTGGAATAATAGTAATTTTATTCGCCAAATAGAGCATACCTTTATCTTCTGTCGTTTCCTTTACTTATAGTAGATCGTAGTGTAACCGAAACGACGTAATCAATTTACCCGATTTATGGCATTATGGTCGTTACGATTTACGAGAATTCCGTTACTATTCCAACCATTCGGGGAGCGTCGTCGGTTCACTTTAGGGGTTGAGACGAGGCTCAATCCACCGTCGAGCCGTTAGGTTGACTTGTTGGTCAACCTTTATTGGCTGTGGGGCTGATGCGAGGATCAGTCCTCCAGAGGCCATGGGTTGTCCTGCTGGACCACTCTTATGTTGGCGGTTTGGGGTTGATGCGAGGATCAATCCTCCATTAAGCCATGGGCGGACCTGCTGGTCAGCCCTTCGTTGGCATGTCGATGCTGATGCGAGGATCAGTCCGTTGTCGCGGCCATAGGTTGACCTGCTGGTCAACCCTTCATTGGCGTGTCGATGCTGATGCGAGGATCAGTCCGTCGTCGTGGCCATGGGTTGACCTGCTGGTCAGCCCTTCGTTGGCGTGTCGATGCTGATACGAGGATCAGTCCGTTGTTGTGGCCATGGGGTGACCTGCTGGTCAGCCCTTCACTGACGTGGCGACGTTGATGCCAGGATAGGTCCCTTGCTGTGGGATTCATAAGTCTATTGTCCTTCTTTGCATGGTTGGACGGGAGGTGATGTAGAACGACATTTCTACGAGACACCCAGGGGTCATCCGTCGGTCGGCGCCACGCCACTCAGGACATTGTTGCGCTTGCGCGAGGGGCGCATGTGGAAAGGAGCGCGCGCGGCGTGGGACGCGTGTGGCGAGGAGTGCGCGCGGAATGGGGGGCGCGCGGCGTGGGACACGTGTGACGGGGGGCGCGCGCGGCAGGGTACATGTGGGCTGACCCGCGCTTCGGGTCAGCCCTTTTTGCTGGGCGTGCGCGGCAGGGGGTGCGCGCAGCGGGGTACTTGTGGGCTGACCGACGCCTCGGGTCAGCCCTTTTCCTTGGGCGTGCGCGCGCGGCAGGGTACGTGTGGGCTGACCCGCGCCTCGGGTCAGCCCTTTTCGCTGGCGTGCGCGCACGGCGGGGGGCGCGCGCGGCAGGGTACGTGTGGGCTGACCCACGCCTCGGGTCAGCCCTTTTCGCTGGGCGTGCGCGTGCGCGCGCGGCAGGGCATTTGTGGGCTGACCCGCGCCTCGGGTCGGCCCTCTTCCTTGGGCGTGCGCGCGCGGCGAGGGTCGCGCGCGACAGAATGCTTTTGGGCTGACCCGCGCCTCGGGTCGGCCCTTGTCCTTGGGCGTGCGCGCGCGACGTGGGGCGCGCGCGATGGAGTGCCTTGGGCCGACCCGCGCCTCGGGTCAGCCCTTCTCCTTGGGCGCGCGCGCGATGGAGTGCTTTGTGGGCTGACCCGCCCCTCGGGTCAGCCCTTTTCCTTGGGCTTGGGAGTGTGCGCGCGGCGGGGGTGCGTGGGCTGATCCTCGGGTCGGCCCACTCCTTCACGCTGACTTGGGCTTCCGGTTAACTTCGAAATTGGTGCTATTGGGCCGAGACGGGTTAGACCCATTTTGAATTTTAATTTTCCGCCCATAACAGTTGCCCCACTCTTAGGCGCGCCTGCGCTGCTGGCGCCGGCTAAGAGTTCATAGGTGTAAGTCGAAGTATAAATAGGGATAGACTTCATTCAATTCTTTACGCACTTCAACCTTCACTTTTGAGTTTCCTTTCTTCAAGCCTTCTCCTTGCATTCTCTGATTCCCCCTAAGGTAAAGACTTTTCTTGATTGTTTTGTTTGAACTCTTCATCTTAATTTTCATGTCGAGTGATTATGAAATGGACGAACTTAGCCTGGAGGTCCTTTCGGAATCCGACGTTGAGTCTCCTCCTCCGGCGTTGGTTAGGCCAACTACCCGTAGGGGTGTCGGTGGGTCTGAGTCATGTGGCGGCGGCCCGGTTCTTTTGAAGCAGCTGGTGAGCTGTAGAAGAAAGTACAATATCCCGGACTATGTTCAAATGAGGCTGCCCCTAGTTGGCGAGAGGCCTGACAACCCTCCTCCTAGGGAGGTCGCATTTTGTCTCCCCATGTTTAGATGTGGGCTCCGTCTTTCGCTTCATCCTCTCGTCCAACATCTGTTAACTTACCTCAACCTTGCTCCTACACAGATTGCCCCGAACGGGTGGTGTATACTTATTGGGTGCTTCATTATGTGGCGCCAGCTTCACGGCTCTCCCGACATGGGAGTTAAAGATTTCATGGCTTTCCATTGCCTCAAGCGACACCCAGTGCTTCCCGAGTGCTTCTATCTTAGTCCTAAGGAAGGGGGGAATGTGCTTGTGAAGGGACTAACATCTATCAGAAATTGGTGGACGAGTTGGTTTTTCGTAGGTGGCGACTGGTTGGGTCGAAATGGCAGGGGTAATGTTTTTTCGGTTCCGACTCGGTATGGGGCGCTAGGTGAGTCCATATTTTCATCCGGTCGGGACCCTTTTTACCCCTTATTTCTAACCCTTTTTTTTGTTCTGTCTCTCTTGCAGCGGAAAAGAAACCGAGGCCGTCTGTTCTCGCTACATTTTTTCATAATCAGACGATTTCTGTCCCCATAGAACACCGGCGGGGTCGTTAATTCGTTACCCAAAGTATTCTGGAAGGAGCGGGTCTTGACTTAGGTGAGTTCTTTGTTCTCTTTTTTTTTTTTTTTTTTTTGTAATAGCCCATTTTCACTTGTCGTTGGTCGCTTGTCTAGCTATGGTAGCGCGCGGGCAGATGAGCGCTATGGACTTCGAGCTTCAGCTTATGTCTAGTCCTCAGGCTGATCCCTCCGATCTTGATGCTTCGGGAGTGGTTGTGACCCCCCTTAGTCCACCCACAGGTGGTGGGCCGAACGAACGTCCTGCTCAGCGGCAGTGTCTTCGAGCGTCGCCCCATCGCCTCGCGCCTCGCTTGGCGTCCTCGGGATCTGCGCGTGCTTCTCCTTCCTAATCTCGGCCATCTGATGCCGCTCGGCCTCTTTCATTTTCTGGTGGGGTTGGGGGCCGTGCGAGACGCCCATTTGACTATAGTGGCCCGTATGATTTGCCTGTTGATGAGACAGCTGAGCTTGAGCACGCTTTTTCCATGTGGAGCGGCTTGACGGATGGAGAGTCTTCTCAGGATTTTGTGGATCTTCGGTGCGGTCTGAGGGATCCGCAACGAGCCGTGATGAGTGTTATGCATCATATGCGTGAGGTATTAAGGTGTCGGTGGAGCAAACTTCTGGTCCTCCTGGGGTGACCTGGGCCTCTCGAGCTTTCGCCTTTCTTTTCCTACTGGACTCTCCCCCTACGGGCCCACCGAATATTGTTCTTATCTCGTGCGGTGGTGGCGAGTCCCTGTCTTTATGCCTTTGTTCGCCTAGATTTTCTTCTTCGCGACTTCGCTCCCCTACGTATTCTTTTAATTTTCCCTCTTGAATGAGAGCTTCGATTGCTTCTTTCAGATCGTAGCAGTCTGAGGTTGAGTGCCCGTGATCTCGATGGAAGACACAAAACTTGTCTTTCCCTCTTCGGTATGGGTTCGACCAGAGTTTCATTGGCCATTTTAGCATGGTTTTGTCTTTGATTTCCATGAGAATTTGTTCTACGGGAACAACCCTTTGGTACCGATTTCGGAAAGGGGCAAACGAAATTTGCGGTCGTCGCGGTAGATTACTTCACCAAATGGGCGGAAGCTGAGGCACTAGCTACGATTACGGAGAAAAAAGTCACTGACTTCATATGGCGATGCATCATCTGTCGCTTCGGCATCCCATATGCAATCGTTTCCGATAACGGAAAACAGTTCGACAACGCCGCATTTCGAAAATTTGCGCTGACCTCAACATTAAGCATTTTTTCTCCTCCCCAGCCCACCCACAGTCCAATGGACAGGTCGAGGCTGTCAACAAAATCATCAAGCGCAATATCAAGACAAAGCTAGAAGGCTTAAAAGGGTTATGGACTGAAGAACTACCCAAAGTTCTCTGGGCATACCGGACCACGACACGAACTTCGACCGAAGAAACCCCGTTTTCATTAGCATTCGGCACGGAAGCCGTAGTCCCCGTTGAAGTAGGCCTTCCATCCCCGCGCATTGAACAGTTCGACCTAGAGCACAACGATGACTCCATACGGGTCAACCTCGACCTCCTAGAAGAACGACGCGATATAGCAAAACTCAAAGTTGCAGAATACAAAAAGCGTATCGCTAGGTACTACAACTCGAAGGTTCACCCTCGCAGATTTTTCACAGGCGACCTAGTTCTACGACGCGTGATGCCAAATACGAAAGAACACTCCTCAGGAACCTTGGGGCCAAATTGGGAAGGCCCGTACCAAGTCACCAGAGTTATCCGCCCAGGAACCTACATGATATCAGACCTTAACGGTCAAGAACTACCGCACCCGTGGCACGCCGAGCATTTGCGGAAATATTTCCAATAAAGTGTTCGTGCTATTTCATGTTTTTCTGCTTAAATTTCTTAAGGAAACGCGAAGCGCGTGTGTTCAGAGACCTCTCCATTCAATAGAAGCACTTAAATTAGCATGAGTAGGGGCAAATGGCATAACACAACACTGTGATAAAACGATTACAGCACAAGCGACTCAGAAAATACATGATAAGTGACAAATAAAAATAAGAAAGTTCGAGATACAAGCATAACATATGGAGAAAACAACAAATAACCACGACGCTCCAACAAACTAGGGCCCATCAACACCCTGAAAAAACGCATCATCTAAAACCGCACGCTCCGCCTCGTCAAAGTCCAGCCTAGGAGGATTACAATAATCACGAAACTCAGAATTGAGGAACTCCAAATCAACATTAGAAAGTCGACTCCTCGCAGTGCGTACCGACCAGTGCACCCCCGCAGCCATGGCCTGATTCTGGAAATCAGAAAAGCCTAAGGATCTCTTAAAAGCCTCAGTTAAAAATTGAGAGTTGGCGAGCTTGGCCTCTGCAGCGGACAGTTTCGCTTGAGTCTCCGACAAACGGGCATAAAGATCTGCTGCACCCGATTTAGAAACAACCCGATAAGCGTCAAACTGAGTCCTCATCAGGTCTAGACTATCTTGCACTATGCGCAAAGCCGCGTCAGCCTGACTATGCAACCCCTGGGCCCTCTCTAAGTCAGACTTGGGAGCAAAGGTCTGACGCAAGTAAGAGAGTTCACCACCCATCCGACGTGAAGAAAGAGAAGTCAAAATGAAAGCCCAGGAAGCAAAAAAAAAAAAAATATATATATATATATATATATATTCAGACACCAAATAACAAAAATAACCAACTACACCACGATACCTTAATACCTCACGCATATGATGCATAACACTCATCACGGCTCATTGCGGATCCCTCAGACCCCACCGAAGATCCACAAAATCCTGAGAAGACTCTCCATCCGTCAAGCCGCTCCACATGGAAAAAGCGTGCTCAAGCTCAGCTGTCTCATCAACAGGCGAATCATACGGGCCACTATAGTCAAATGGGCGTCTCGCACGGCCCCCAACCCCACCAGAAAATGAAAGAGGCCGAGCGACATCAGATGGCCGAGATTGGGAAGGAGAAGCACGCGCAGATCCCGAGGACGCCAAGCGAGGCGCGAGGCGATGGGGCGACGCTCGAAGACACTGTCGCTGAACAGGACGTTCATTCGGCCCACCACCCGTGGGTGGACTAAGGGGGGTCACAACCACTCCCGAAGCATCAAGATCGGAGGGATTAGCCTGAGGACTAGACATAAGCTGAAGCTCGAAGTCCATAGCGCTCATCTGCCCGCGCGCTGCCATAGCTAGACAAGCGACCAACGACAAGTGAAAATGAGCTATTACAAAAAAATAATAATAAAAGAGAACAAAGAACTCACCTAAGTCAAGACCCGCTCCTTCCAGAATACTTTGGGTAACGAATAAACGACCCCACCGCTGTTCTATGAGGACAAAAATCGTTTGATTATGAAAAAATGTAGCGAGAACAGACGACCTCGGTTTCCTTTCCGCTGCAAGAGAGACAGAACAAAAAAAAGGGTAAGAAATAAGGGGTAAAAAAAAGGGTCCCGACCGGATGAAAATAGGTACTCACCTAGCGCCTCATACTGAGTCGGAACCGGAAAAACATTACCCCTGCCATTTCGACCCAACCAGTCGCCACCTACGAAAAACCAACTCGTCCACCAATTTCTAATAGATGTTAGTCCCTTCACAAGCACATTCCCCCTTCCTTAGGACTAAGATAGAAGCACTCGGGAAGCACTGGGTGTCGCTTGAGGCAATGGAAAGCCATGAAATCTTTAACTCCCATGTCGGGAGAGCCGTGAAGCTGGCGCCACATAATGAAGCACCCAATGAGTATACACCACCCGTTCGGGGCAATCTGTGTAGGAGCAGGCTTGAGGTAAGTTAACAGATGTTGGACGAGAGGATGAAGCGGAAGACGGAGCCCACATCTAAACATGGGGAGACAAAATGCGACCTCCCTAGGAGGAGGGTTGTCAGCCTCTCGCCAACTAGGGGCAGCCTCATCTGAACATAGTCCGGGATATTGTACTTTCTTCTACAGCTCACCAGCTGCTTCAAAAGAACCGGGCCGCCGCCACATGACTCAGACCCACCGACACCCCTACGGGTAGTTGGCCTAACCAACGCCGGAGGAGGAGACTCAACGTCGGATTCCGAAAGGACCTCCAGGCTAAGTTCGTCCATTTCATAATCACTCGACATGAAAATTTAGATGAAGAGTCCAAACAAAACAATCAAGAAAAGTCTTTACCTTAGGGGGAATCAGAGAATGCAAGGAGGAGGCTTGAAGAAAGGAAACTCAAAAGTGAAGGTTGAAGTGAGTAAAGAATTGAATGAAGTCTATCCCTATTTATACTTCGACTTACACCCATGAACTCTTAGCCGGCGCGCCTAAGAGTGGGGCAACTGTTATGGGCGGAAAATTAAAATTCAAAATGGGCCTAACCCGTCTCGGCCTAATAGCACCAATTTCGAAGTTACCCGGAAGCCCAAGTCAGCGTGAAGGAGTGGGCCGACCCGAGGATCAGCCCACGCACCCCCGCCGCGCGCACACGCCCAAGCCCAAGGAAAAGGGCTGACCCGAGGGGCGGGTCAGCCCACAAAGCACTCCATCGCGCGCGCGCCCAAGGAGAAGGGCTGACCCGAGGCGCGGGTCGGCCCGAGGCACTCCATCGCGCGCGCCCCACGCCGCGCGCGCACGCCCAAGAACAAGGGCCGACCCGAGGCGCGGGTAAGCCCAAAAGCACTCCGTCGCGCGCGACCCTCGCCGCGCGCACGCCCAAGGATGAGGACCGACCCGAGGCGCGGGTCAGCCCACAAATGCCACGCCGCGTGCGCGCACGCCCACGCCCAGTGAAAAGGGGTGACCCGAGGCGTGGGTCAGCCCACACGTACCCTGCCGCCCGCGCCCGCCGCCGCGCGCGCACGCCCAACGAAAAGGGCTGACCCGAGGTGCGGGTCAGCCCACACGTACCCTGCCGCGCGCGCACGCCCAAGGAAAAGTACTGACCCACGGCGCGGGTCAGCCCACAAGTACCCCGCTGCGCGCACCCCCTGCGCCCCTCGCCGTACGCGCCTCCGCCGCACGCGCACGCCCAGCAAAAAGGGCTGACCCGAGAGGCGCGGGTCAGCCCACACGTACCCTGCCGCGCGCGCACTCCTCGCCACACGCGTCCCACGCCGCGCGCGCTCCTTGCCGCATGCGCCCCTCGCGCAAGCGCAACAATGTCCTGAGTGGCGTGGCGCCGACCGCCGGATGACCCCTGGGTGTCTCGTAGAAATGTCGTTCTACATCACCTCCCGTCCAACCATGCAATGAAGGACAATAGACTTATGAATCCCACAGCAAGGGACCTATCTTGGCATCAACGTCGCCACGTCAATGAAGGGTTGACCAGCAGGTCACCCCATGGCCGCGACAACGGACTGATCCTCGTATCAGCATCGACACGCCAACGAAGGGCTGACCAGCAGGTCAACCCATCGCCACGACGACGGACTGATCCTCGCATCAGCATCGACACGCCAATGAAGGGTTGACCAGCAGGTCAACCTATGACCGCGACAACAGACTGATCCTCGCATCAGCATCGACATGCCAACGAAGGGCTGACCAGCAGGTCCGCCCATGGCTTAATGGAGGATTGATCCTCGCATCAACCCCAAACCGCCAACATAAGAGTGGTCCAGCAGAACAACCCATGGCCTCTGGAGGACTGATCCTCGCATCAGCCCCACAGCCAATAAAGGTTGACCAGCAGGTCAACCTAACGGCTCGACGGTGGATTGAGCCTCGTCTCAACCCCTAAAGTGAACCGACGACGCTCCCCGAATGGTTGGAATAGTAACGGAATTCTCATAAATCGTAACGGCCATAATGCCATAAATCGGGTAAATTGATTACGTCGTTTCGGTTACACTACGATCTACTATAAGTAAAGGAAACGACAAAAGATAAAGGTATGCTCTATTTGGCGAATAAAATTACTATTATTCCAAACATTCTCTAAATCTTGTAGCTAACTTGATCGTCGGAGCGTCTGTGGCACAACGCCACACCGGCGTTAGATCACTTCGTTGCTGTCTTGCAGATCCGTTCATACACGAATACAAATTCACCGTTGGCACCAAAATCGGTATCAACAGTTGGCGCCGTCTGTGGGAAGCTTGAATTTTGGAGGGATCTCTTCCAGCATGATCTCATCAGTGAAAGGCGGGTCAATTTGTTCAAGAAGGTTTTCCAGGTCTACCCCGTTGTGGTCGTGTGCCCTCTTCATATATCCCAACTGGCTCTGGATCAGTTTAAGCTCTAGCTCCCAAGGCTGACCTGTGGTTTCTTTTTCTTTTCTTGGACCCTTCCTCTTCTGGTTGATGAGAACTCGAAGATCCGATCTGTAGTTGGTCTTGTCAGACTTCTCTATTCTCCTGCTGCTCACGTGTCCATCGGCCTTGCATCGTGTTACGCTTTCGGTTCTACCGTGTTGGGTACTTACGGCGTAGGCGTGACAATTATCCATCCTGTGCAATCGACTTTCGAGGTTAGTCCGCCTGTCATTATTCCCGAGCCGTAATCTCTCGGTTGGTGGAGGACTTCGAACCTTTGACTCTCCTTCTCCTTCGATTGCTGGCCTTTGCCCTTGATCGGGTCTCGAATCATTGGGGGTACGGTGCGAGTCCTAGAGCATTGGTCAGGCCTACTATTCGTGGGACGACCCTGGGGGGCTCTTGCTCTCGCCTCTGTTACTGGATTAGGCCGACGGAGGAATTCCAGGACTTGAGTCAATTCGTGAGCCATTCCCCAGACTACTCGTTCTAACGCGGCGTGTTCTTCCTTCGTCACTGCCGCTTCAGCGGGAGGTCGCGTTTCTTTCGTCCGGACGTCCTCCTTCTCTTGTCGATCAATTTGTTGTTCTTTCGTCGGTACTCGTCTCGGGTGCTGGTCTCGATCAGAATCTTCACCTTCTGCCATCCGACTGTTTTCACCCTCGTTGTCGTTGCTCATAGTGCTAGATTCTCGGATTTCTGGTAGAACACAGATCTTCTCGTTCCCACAGACGGCGCCAATTGTTGATACCGATTTTGGTGCCAACGGTGAATTTGTATTCGTGTATGAACGGATCTGCAAGACAACAACGAAGTGATCTAACGCCGGTGTGGCGTTGTGCCACAGACTCTCCGACGATCAAGTTAGCTACAAGATTTAGAGAATGTTTGGAATAATAGTAATTTTATTCGCCAAATAGAGCATACCTTTATCTTCTATCGTTTCCTTTACTTATAGTAGATCGTAGTGTAACTGAAACGACGTAATCAATTTACCCGATTTATGGCATTATGGCCGTTACGATTTATGAGAATTTCGTTACTATTCCAACCATTCGGGGAGCGTCGTCGGTTCACTTTAGGGGTTGAGACAAGGCTCAATCCACCGTCGAGCCGTTAGGTTGACCTGCTGGTCAACCTTTATTGGCTGTGGGGCTGATGCGAGGATCAGTCCTCCAAGGCCATGGGTTGTCCTGCTGGACCACTCTTATGTTGGCGGTTTGGTGTTGATGCGAGGATCAATCCTCCATTAAGCCATGGGCGGACCTGCTGGTCAGCCCTTCGTTGGCATGTCGATGCTGATGCGAGGATCAGTCCGTTGTCGCGGCCATAGGTTGACCTGCTGGTCAACCCTTCATTGGCGTGTCGATGCTGATGCGAGGATCAGTCCGTCGTCGTGGCCATGGGTTGACCTGCTGGTCAGCCCTTCGTTGGCGTGTCGATGCTGATACGAGGATCAGTCCGTTGTCGCGGCCATGGGGTGACCTGCTGGTCAGCCCTTCACTGACGTGGCGACGCTGATGCCAGGATAGGTCCCTTGTTGTGGGATTCATAAGTCTATTGTCCTTCTTTGCATGGTTGGACGGGAGGTGATGTAGAACGACATTTCTACGAGACACTCAGGGGTCATCCGTCGGTCGGCGCCACGCCACTCAGGACATTGTTGCGCTTGCGCGAGGGGCGCATGCGACAAGGATCGCGCGCGGCGTGGGATGCGTGTGGCGAGGAGTGCGCGCGGAATGGGGGGCGCGCGGCGTGTGACGGGGGGCGTGCGCGGCAGGGTACGTGTGGGCTGACCCGCGCCTCGGGTGAGCCCTTTTCGCTGGGCGTGCGCGTGCGGCGGGGGCGCGTACGGCGAGGGGCGCGCGCAGCGGGGTACTTGTGGGCTGACCCGCGCCTCGGGTCAGCCCTTTTCCTTGGGCGTGCGCGCGCGGCGGCAGGGTACGTGTGGGCTGACCCGCGCCTCGGTTCAGCCCTTTTCGCTGGGCGTGCGCGCGCGGCAGGGTACGTGTGGGCTGACCCGCGCCTCGGTTCAGCCCTTTTCGCTGGGCGTGCGCGCGCGGCAGGGTACGTGTGGGCTGACCCGCGCCTTGGGTCAGCCCTTTTCGCTGGGCGTGCGCGTGCGGCGGGGCATTTGTGGGCTGACCCGCGCCTCGGGTCGGCCCTCTTCCTTGGGCGTGCGCGCGCGGCAAGGGTCGCGCGCGACAGAGTGCTTTTGGGTTGACCCGCGCCTCGGGTCGGCTCTTGCCCTTGGGCGTGCGCGCGCGATGGAGTGCCTTGGGCCGACCCGCGCCTCGGGTCAGCCCTTCTCCTTGGGCGCGCGCGCGATGGAGTGCTTTGTGGGCTGACCCGCCCCTCGGGTCAGCCGTTTTTCTTGGGCTTGGGCGTGTGCGCGCGGCGGGGGTGCGTGGGCTGATCCTCGGGTCTGCCCACTCCTTCACGCTGACTTTGGCTTCCGGTTAACTTCGAAATTGGTGCTATTGGGCCGAGACGGGTTAGGCCCATTTTGAATTTTAATTTTCCGCCCATAACAGATATCATGAAAACTTACGAAATTATTGTGGTTTTTTTATGAAAATTTAGAACAAGTCCTAAACTACTACTTTAAGTAAAATTATCAATAATTTAAAGTCAAATTTATGCATTAATACAATAATAGATAGTATTTAATGTTGTAAAATAAATATAAACTTGAATAATTTAGATGATGTTGAAGTATTCAACCAACATTAATATAATTGATTAAATAATGATAGTATCGTTTTTTAATTCTTTATATCTTCAAAAATAAATTAGATGCTCATAATATTAAAAAAAAACAAATGTACATTTTAAATGTAATATAAAAAAATGATATTAAAAAACTATCAAAACAAAGAAATTAATTAAAAAAATAATAACAAATAAATAAAAGGTAGGATTATGGAAGAGGGAAGGAAAAAAAAAATACATTATAAAAAAAATTGAAAAAAGAAAAAAAGTGAATAAAAAAATAATAAAAGAGGGAGAGGGAGGGTGAAGTAGTGGGGGGAGATAGAGGAAAAAAATTACACATATTAGGTATGATGTCCAATCAACTTAGAAGAATTGTTAATTTTATCGACGATATATTATAAATATGCGAGATTTCACTAATATATCGACGATTTTGGGACGATTTTGGGTAATAACGATTTTACCTCCAAAATCTCTATCAGTACCTTCATTTGAGCGATATTTTCGTGGATATCGATGATTTTTTCATGAAGTATCGTCGTCGAAGATGAGCTTCGTAGGAGAGTTTGGTGGCTGATGACGAAAAAGAAACCAACAATGAGGAATGAGTGTTTGGAGAACAAATTAAAAGTGGTGATGAAAGGGAGATTCATGCATGGATGAACAATGCTTAATGAACTCAAACCTACTTACTCAAGCTTCAAAAAGACTAGTGGTAGGTGTTGAAAGAAAAAATTACACATATTAGGTATGATGTCCAATCAACTCTGCAAGTAAAAGAATTGTTAATTTTATCGACGATATATTATAAATATGCGAGATTTCACTAATATATCGACGATTTTGGGTAAAAACGATTTTACCTCCAAAATCTCTATCAGTACCTTCATTTGAGCGATATTTTCGTGGATATCGATGATTTTTTCATGAAGTATCGTCGTCGAAGATGAGCTTCGTAGGAGAGTTTGGTGGCAGATGACGAAAAAGAAACCAACAATGAGGAATGAGTGTTTGGAGAACAAATTAAAAGTGGTGATGAAAGGGAGATTCATGCATGGATGAACAATGCTTAATGAACTCAAACCTACTTACTCAAGCTTCAAAAGACTAGTGGTAGGTGTTGAAAGTGCGAACAAAGTCTCATTGGTTAGAAGAGGAAAAGATCATGAGTATATAAAGAGGGACAACATTCTCCATTGGTATGAGCCTTTTTGGGTGGAACCAAATTAAATTGTTTTGGATGTTAACTAACCGATCTTGCATGGTTATAAGTGGTTATAAGATAATTCATTTTTTTTTTTCAAGAATGACACTTTAGTCTAACTGTTCACACGAGATTTCAATAGGAGAAATTTATTACGTGGAAATGAACTTGATTTTTTTTATTAATTTTGATATATATGTGAGTGTTACAGTCTCAATATTTATCATCTGATGCTTTATCTCAAGTATGTCAACTTTAATCTTTGGACTTGTTGATCTACTTGGATGATTGACCTTTGGGCTTGTTGATCTCCAGGATAATCGGTCTCTGACGTGTTGATCTTATTGGATCGACCCTTGACTTGTTATCTTGTTGGATCGACCTCTGACTTGTTGATCTTCGTAAAGTCTTCGACTTGTAGCTTATTGAAGGTCTTCGACCGACCTCTGACTTGTTGATCTTCGTAAACTCTTCGACTTGTAGCTTATTGAAGGTCTTCGACCGACCTATGACTTGTTGATCTTCGTAAAGTATTCGACTTGTAGCTTATTGAAGGTCTTCGACTTGTAGCTTATCGAAGGTCTCCGACTTGTAGCTTATTGAAGGTTTCCAACTTGTAGCTTTTTGAAGGTATTCGACTTGTATCTTCTCGAAGGTCTTCAACTTGTAGCTTCTTGAACGTCTTCAACTTGTTATTTCTTGAAGGTCTTCGACTTGTAGCTTATTGAAGATCTTCGGCTTGTAGCTCCTGAAAGGTCTGCAAGGTCTCCAACTTGTAGCTTATTGAAGGTTTTCGACTTGTAGCTTATTGAAGGTCTTCGGCTTGAAGCCTATTGAAAGTTTTCGACTTGTAGCTTATTGAAGATGCTTGTAGCTTATCGAAAGTCTTCAACTTGTACCTTATTAATTTTTTGAGCCTTTGAATCTTCTAAATTCTAAGTCTTTGATGCTTCTGAATTCTCTGGATTATGTCTTTCAATTGTTGGAGCTTCTGACTTCTCTAGATTCTGGCTCAATGTTGAATGTTCAATCTCCCCTCAAGATGAAGGGTGATCTCCTCTATTTACAGAGTTTGATAGACCTAGTATATGAGTTTGGACTTGGTTGACTTTGGGTCAAATTTTTAGCCTTAGGCTTATTTAGGCTTAATCCATCTCCTCTATTTATCGAGTTTGATAGACCTAGTATATGAGTTTGGACTTGGTTGTCTTTGGGCTTAACGCTATTGAGTCCCTAGTATTGTTGAAGTGTGTGATGAGCATGTTGTGGATATTGTGGTAGTAATGTGATGTTCGTGTGTGTGGATGTTTTGATGTATGACATGTTGTGTAAATGAACATGTGATGTATGTTGTGAGAGGGCGATGTGTGGTTATGTATCTGAAATGTGAACAGGGTCTAGATGCATGATATGGGATTCATGTAGTCTAGCGATATTGTGAGAAATAATGTAACTTGTGGTTACAGGGAAGGTGAGTGAATATCAGTATGCCTCGGGTAAAAATGGTCGAGGGATGGTATGTCACATGGAGTAACTTGTGGTTACCGGAAAGTGGGTTGAATATCAGTACGCCTCGGGTAAAAATGGTCGACGGGTGATATGTCACCGTTATTGGAAAGCAAGTATTGAGTTCGAGGGAAGGGCAAATACGTTGCAAAGTCATCAGTGCGCCTTGGGTAAAAATGGTCAAGGCGACGATGCAACAGTTCGAGACCTTGGGTATAAAGGGGTCAAGGATCAAACGCTAAACGCCGTAGAGAAGTGTCGAGGCAACCAACCCATAATATATGGTTGTGGCTTCTTCGTCCAACTTGCGACGAAGTGCTTCGACATTTCTCTCCATCTCAGCGGTGTTTGACGGTCTTGGTGTGAGGTTGACTAGAACAACTGAAGCGAGGGGATATGATGACCGAAATGTGGGTGTGTAATTTTGTTCAATAACCTACTAAAAATATATGGTCAAGTACAAGTATACATTCGATCTATGACGCAAAGAATGATTTTATATAATTAAACTAACTTAGGTAAGCCGACATCAGTTAAAGTAAAATTGGCTTGAATAAAAGATGACATGATAGATCAAATTTGAACATCTTAATAATAAAGTTTATTATTATTATTTTAATTTTATTGAAATTGTATTAAATACTATAAATTCTTTATAATGGATTTATATTTGTTTTTATGCCTGTTACAGTTTTATTATATTATATGTACTATATTCTATTTCAACTAAGAAAATATAAAACAATAAACAATTATCAAAAACACATTTTTTTTAAAAAACAAAAACAAGAAACATAAATAGTCAAACATAATTCTAATTTTAGTTTATAAAGAACAAGAAATAGGTAACACGAAAAAGAATAAGAAACAAAAACGTTATCGAATAAATCTTAAAGTAAATCATGGGCTCATAACTCAATCTAGGAATAACTTGTGAGATGTTGTAGCTTATTTTTATTTTGAAAAATCTAAAATAAATTATGAATATTTCCCAAAAAAAAAAAAACTCGTAACAAGATGATATAAACAAATATGTTAAAGCAGTGGAAATAGATTCTATTTGATTTATATATTTATATATTGTCTGAAACATAACATGTTCCAAAGACAATATTTCAACCATTCGTAGGTACTACAACTAGGAAACCTTGAACATTAATAAAAAGTCGAACTCGAAAGACCCTATAATCCATTGTCACTCCAGATCCTGCTAACACCACATGAGTTCCGGCCACGATCTTCCTAATTTAGTTTCAAACATGCACAAAGTATATATGGTAAACAAAAAAAATTAAAAAATATGAGTCAAATGGTAAGTTTAATCTATCAACTTTTAAGTTTGTTTTCTATTTTGTCTCTAACTTTTAAAAAGTGTCTAATAGGTTTCCGAACTTTCAATTTTGTATCTAATTATTTCTCTAAATTTTTAATTTTGTGTTTAATAAGTCTCTAAATTTCAATTTTATGTCTAGTGGATCAGTGAATTAAAAAAATATAATGTCGAATAGGTCGATGATCTATTAGATAGAAAATTAAAAATCTTAGGACCCGTTTGATAACGTTCTCGTTTCCTGTTTCTTGTTTCCTGTTGAGAACTAGAAACATAAACATGTTTGATAATTACTCTTGTTTCTTATTTCTTGAAAAAAGAACAGAAACAGAAACTTGTTTCTTGAAAGAAAAAAAACAGAAACAGAAACTTGTTTGATAACGTTTCGTGTTTCTTGAAAAGAATAAACAAAAATAGAAACATCATGTTTGATAATTATTTCTTGTTTATTATTTTTTTTCTCTCTCTATGTTTTTCTCCTTTTATAGTTTAAATAGAATTTAGTATACATAATTTAAAAGAAGGTATAACATGCATTAAAACATATAAAAAAGTAATTATCCGAATTTACATAATCGAATAGAAATAAGTCTCGATGCAAAATTAAAAACAACGATAAAATTATATTCATCCTTCAAATGTTGCCCAAATTGTCAAACCGAGCATGGCTCAATTGACATAAAGTTGTGCCCTTGATTTGACTAAGAAGTCAGGGGTTTAATCCTCCCATCCAACATTAATTAAATACCTTTGCAAAAAAAAATGTTGCCCAAATTTGATCATTCGCCTTAATTATACTTTTTTTTATGGACATTTCCACATGCTAATGAGCTCTTAAATTGACATTGTATAACTAAAATATCATTATTGTGAACTTAAATTTGTATCTAATTATCTCTCTAAATTTTTAATTTTGTGTCTAATAAGTCTTTAAATTTCAATTTTATGTCTAGCAGATCCGTGAATTAAAAAAATATAATGTCGAATAGGTCAAAGATCTATTAGACACAAAATTGAAAATTTAAGGATTTATGGACACAAAACTGAAAAATTTAAAGATCTATTAGACACCAATGAACATAAAATTGAAAGTTTAAGAATTATTAACTAGACAATTTTTTTAAAGTTTAGGGATTTAATAGACTCAAGTTCAAAATCTAAATAGATAAACTTAAAAGTTTAAGAAATAAACATGTAATTTAATCTTAAAAAAAATATATATATAGCAAGAAAGAAATGAGGGAAAAGATAAGATCAAGAGTTTTACATACTTATGTTACTTATGTCTGTCATCTTGAAATTGCTCTCTATTTGTTGGAGGTGGAATGTGATGTTTTTGTGTTGGTTGAGTAGCAATATTTATAGATAATTTGGTTATGAATAATATGTGCGTAACAATATTTTATAGTAGACTTTCTTCAATGAAAAAAAAGAATAAGAAGGGAGTTCGAATATATTTCGTATATATTCTAGTATTAAAAAAGTTAAATCTTAGACCAAAATGAATGCCTTTACATTATAATATATAAGCTAATTTTTTAAGAATAAAATAAACTTATCGGTAGTGCCAACGAAAGCATAGTAATATTATTATAAGAGCAAGTTAGGATAAGAAAGGAGAGCCCACTAGTTCTTATTTTATAAAAGTATAATAATACTCCAAATTCATATTCTATTTTATCACTAAAAAAAAGTTTTATCTTTTTATAATTTTTTTTTTACTTTATTTTTACAGAAAAAACGTCAACATCAGTATAACTCAACTAACATAATGTATTACTCAACTAACATAATGTATTAACTAATAACTAAAAGAGCCAACAAGAGCATAGCTCAACATGATGTATCGCCTAGTGACCATGAGGTCCTAGGTTCAATCCCCCACCCCAACATGTTGTAAAAAAAAAAACGTGAGACCTTTATTAAAACAAAAAAACTAATAACTAAAAAATCAGATGTTCGAATCTCATCTCGCATTTAAAAGAAAAGAAAAACTTAAGAAATTATTAATTCTCCTGGATCAAAAAATGAGCGTGAAAGAAACCAAGAAAGAAGAATATGAAGGACAAACAAGGATTATTAAACCAAAAGGAAAACCTTTACATTATAATATAAGATATTTTTTTAAGAATAAAATAAATTTATGGGTAGTGATATTAGTTAGAATAAGAGTAAGTTAGGATAAGAAAGAAGGAGAGCTCAATAGTGTAGTGTTGAGAGTAAAAATAGCAACATATAAATAAACTGGGGAATAACAAACTAAATATATCTCAACCTCTCACTTTACAGGTTAGAATCCAAAAGATAATCGATCACAAAATACAATAATAAAAGATAAGGAAAAAATATAACAACACCGAGAGATTTACTAGTTCGCCTCAATCTCGAGACTACGTTCAGTCTTCTGCAACTGCAGGTTCTACTATAATGGAGATTATAATTTCCCTCAAGTTCGCGCTACAAAATTAACTCAAATAGTCCAATTCGAACTATTTACAAGTACCACAATTGAGTATTGAGTAGCTTGGGATAAACAACCAAAAAAAAAAAAAAAAACTTCAACCCTAAAAAAAATACTCTCTGGATTTAATCTCTGTATTTTCTTTCTTCTCACTGCCGCCACACAAAACAAATAAAAATTCACCTAATTTAAAATTCAGTCGTTGATGGAGAAATCGAAAGGCCACTCTCAAAATTGCTACAGCCGCAACTTTGTATTTCAATATATATATATATATATATATGCTAGAGAACAAAAATATAAGTGGCCAAATATTGGGCCTTAAGTGTATAATTTGGGCCCAATACATAAGTGATTTTTCTGTCAAAGAAAACAATATGCGTGTGCTTCAATTTGAGGTTAAAATAAGTGGAGTGTTATTTTGGCTCCACACTAAGAAACTAACAATCTCCCATTTGAAGATAAATTGACGATCTTGGCCTCCCACCATAATGTAACTGATCATTTTGGCAAACTCGAAGGCTCAACTCCCACTACAACTGTTATTTATGATCTTCTTGACAAACTCCAAGGTTCAACAAAAAAACAATCATCAGAAAAATAATTGTAGTTCATCTGTGCTCGCCTTGAGGTATGGGCTCGCTACGTGGAACTGTCCCCCAGACATAAAGAACAGTCACGTACTCCCACTTCAACTAAGTGGTAACAACTGACATCTTCTTCGATCCTGAACACCTATTCCTAAAGAAGATATATTCTGCAAATGACTTAACTCCTTTATTCAAGTATGCTGCCAAGCTAGAGACTAAATATTTGACCATAGCAACTGCCGTGGCCTTACACTTTGATGCTATTACTCGCCTAGGCGACTTCATCAGTTCATTCGAATGCCTGACAATTGGAGATTGACGATAGCCATCATTTTTCTCTCTCGGACTTCCCAATTGTTTCTGAACTGATGGATCTTGATCTAACTGATCGAAATTGGCTATCATTGTTGTTGAATCAACTGTACCTCTACACCTACCATCTGCAGCTTTAACTGGAATCCATTGTCTCTTTGATCTTTTGGCAACACTAAATTGACATCTATATAGTGTGGAATTTCTGTGGGCAACTGCCACTACCTGGGATCCTAACTTGAGTTTACATTGGCGACTGCCAAACTCACAACTGTAACCCTCATCCTCCAACTTGCCAATAGAGATGAGATTCATTTTCATCCTAGGCACAAACCTGACATTGCGCAACACCAGGACACTACCACATTCAGACTTCAAACTAACATCCTCAATCCCACATGTCTTGGAGACTCTACCATCACCCATCCATACTAGACCATGATGTCCACCTGTGAATGATGTGAAGAAACTTCTATCTGAAGCTATGTGAACTACGTTGCACTATCTACAACCCATTCAGATGAGTGGTTACTACTCTCTATGTCACTCTCAACACATGATCCTCTTTTAGTTTCCTACACTGACTCTTGTAATGACCTTTCTTGTGGCAGTAAAAGCATTCTACCTCCTTATTCCTATGACTCCACTTTTTCCTATTGTTATTAAATTTATTATCTTCATAATCAATTTTGTCTGTACCCTTAGTTAAAGCTAAAGTTGACCCTCCAGTAGATTCTTTACTACTCCTCTTCCTACGAATTTCCTCAACTATAGCTAAATCACAAACCCCTGAAAATTTCAGAGTGTTATCTCCAGTCGAATTAGACACGGTTGTTTTCATCGTTTCCCAACTATCAGGTAAAGACATTAATAATTGAATAACATACACTTTATCAGTAAATTCTATTTAAATAGACTTCAACTGATTAACTAAAGTGGTAACTTCATTAATATAGGAATTAACTGATGCATTTTTAACAATTTGCATGTTGAAGAATTTCTTAAGGAGATATGCTTTACTATTGGCAACCTCCCTAGTTTAGGGGTATAAAATGGATTTTCCCCCTTTTCTTCAATGGTTATGAGCATTTTGTATTCCTTATTTATTTATTTTTTTTCAATGATTATGAGCATTCTGATTTATCTTTATTTCAATCTTAGAGTTTATAAGCATTATGTGTGGATCTGTATTCTTTAATTTTTTTTTTTCCTTTCAAATCTTGAAAGGGTGTGAGCATTTTGATTTCTAAATCTTTAATAAAATTATTAAAAAAAAAAAACAAGAACCCGACGACCCAACCTAACCCAACTTAGAAATATGGGTTGGGTTGGGTTGACTCGTATGTTGGGTTGGGTTGTGTTGTTCACCGACCCAAAATTTTGGATTGGATAAAAAAAAACTCTCTCAACCAAATCCATGTACACCCCTACTAGCAAGAGAACGAATTTTTAACAAAATTCAGTTTTTGAGGCAAATACCTCTTCAAAGTTGTAAATTATATATTGGTAAACTATAATGAATAAGAATCATTAACTTATTATTTCAAAAAAAAAATCATTTACTTAATTATATATTAATTATTTCTATGTAATATATGTTGAAGTGGACAATCTAAGGAGAATGAGTCATTTGTAAACAAGTTATTTGTAAACAAGTTAATAACTTAGTTGTATTAACTTAGTTGTTATTAATAATCTTGTGGTTAGTAATGAGTTATGAGAATTAGGTGCAACTAGTTGCCTTGTAGTTAGGCTATAGACTAGTTTTGTTGTTGTACATTTCTTGTATTTGTATATATATGTTGTAACTAGTGAAAGGAAATCATATCGAACCATTATTCTCCATTAGCTTTTCTACATGGTATCAGAGCTATATTGAAAGTAGAAATCGAAGTTTTTTTTTGTTTTTCCCTCCTCGCTTCTGCAACCATGACCGAAACAAACTTTTCCTCATTTATTTTCCCTCATGAATCTCGAATTATTGTCCAAGATAATACCTCATTTTCGTCTGGAATCATCCTTCATGATACGAATGTTCTGTTATGGTCGCAACTTATGGAGATGCGTATTGGAGCTCGAAACAAATCTGGATTCCTTACTGTTGCCAAGGTTGGTAATTCAGGTATGTCCAAAACTTATCTTACTACGAATGATGCATGGATTAATGATACGGGTGCTACTGATCACATGACAAACAATTTTACCCACCTTTCCTTTGTTCGTTCTAAAACCCAACTTCATATACTCACTGCCAATGGAGGAGTTGCACCTGTTACTGGTGAATGATTTGTACATGTGTCAAATTTCATTACCCTTGATACTTGTTACGTCTCCAAAAGTGACTATTTTAGGACTTATTTGTGATAGAAAGATGTACACTCTTAGGTGTTTTTGGTAGGATTTAGCTTAAACTTGTGCTTATATATGAGAATTAGAAGAATGAAGCTAAATTAGGACTTATATGCAAAAGGAAAGAAAAATAACCAAAAACGAAGTTAAAGGATTGAAAATTGCACATTGCTGGAGCATTGCGGAAACATTGCTAAAACCGCAATGTTTTAAGTGAAATCCGTAAATTGTCTAACTAATTTATGTTTTGTTCCGATCTTTCAGGGGCCCATTCTTTCTCCTGCTACCACATAGAAGAACGACGTTGAGAATGGATGGTTCTCCTTGACCCAATCGTACCTGCAGAACACTATAAAAGGAGGTCAAAGTGGAAGGTTGAAACACACTCGAAAGGCGTAGACTTCCAGTTCAACGCAGTCTTTTCTATTCTTTTTCTCTCTTCCGTCTGTTGGTTTGAAAGGATCAGCTGTTGGAGTCGACAATCTGATAGGAAGGAGAGAAGATTCATCTTCTCTTCTGATTAGATTCATCCAAGCAAGGCTTTCCTTCATCCTTCAGTCGAGGCGTTCGCAACGAGAAGATCACGCACGGATTTATCTGCTTACTGCTTTATCTTTCTGTTGTCTTTGTTGTTTGCTGCTATTTCACTTTCGTTTGCTACTCTATTCCATTTCGTCTCTTTCTGTTTAGTTTTAGTTATTCAAGGTTGTCATTTGTTTAGTTAAAACGTTGGTTAATCAAAGCTTCAATTCATCACTTTGCAAGTTCTTCTTCCCTTCGGTTTACTGTCTTTAGCTTCTGCTTTGTCTTTAACATTCTACTAAGCATGTCGTCTTCATCTATTCTTCCCACTCCATCTTCATCCATGAGTAACTAAGTCACATAAGGGCATGCTAATGACAAGTCTATAGGGTAGATACACATGAATCAAGCATGTAGGATAGCTCTCGAATGCATTGAATGTATGTAAGCTTCATCCCACGGGCAATTTCGATTGGCCATCCATTTTGTCCAAAGAACTCCTAACCTCTGGAAGGAGTAAGAGTTCAGAGTCGTACATTCATGCTAGCCTCTCAAGGTAGCCAGAAAACGACCTAGGAATAGGCGTTTTCCTAGTACAAATCACAACTTACTGTCATAACAAGATGCTTAAGACCTTACTTGGACATGAGTAAACTAAAGAATCTAATGCATGAAATCAGAAGATACATGAGAATGAGTTAGTTTGATGCATGGTGAGTTGATCTACTGCTTGAGAATCGTATGAAAAAGCCTATAGAGGAGTCGTTAGTAGCCCTTGTTTCCACACTTTACACACATTTCGCTGTTAGTAACATTGCTAAATAATTGCTGTTTCCGCAATTCCCTTAGTTAAAATTTTCCTTAGTCATTTTTTTTCTCTTCGTTTAATTGTTCTCTTCTTTACATTCTAGTTTATTATCTACTTGCACTTGTTTATGCTTTCATCATTTACACATTCCTTAGTAATTAGGCATTTTAAAACCAAATCTACCCCATTTAATCCACCCATTCTCACTTAACAAAACACTTCGCTAGTAACTAAGAATAAATCTCTGTGGGAAATCGAATGAAAAAATACTTATTACTTGCTACAAGATCATGTATGCTTGCATGTTCTGAGTGCTCTACCATTGCATATTTCTTTTAAACATTGAGCACGCAACAAGTTTTTGGCGCCGCTGCCGGGGATTTAGTTTAGTGAAAACGAAGTTTGTTAAGTTAGAAACACAAATCTTAATATCTATTGGAGCTGATCTATTTTCATTTCTTTTGCAGGTACCATTGGGTTAGTTTATGAATGAGCAGTCAAGTAGCGATCTAGAGTTCAATCCTGAGCCTGAGAGATTACTTAGGGCCAGAAACAAAGCTAAGAAACGTCTCTTCAAACAACCCCTTATACCTCAAAACCTTGCTGACTCTGCTGAGTCATCACAATCCCATCAAATAGAAATGGATAGAACAGTCCCAAATCCAGCACCTACCATTCGCAACCCCATCGAAATAGCGAATGACAAGGATAGTGCCATTCTCTCCTACCTAGTTCCCATGCCTGGGGAACTAAATCCAAGCATTATCCGCCCTGAAATTACTGCCAACTCATTCGAGTTAAAGCCAGTAATGTTCCAAATGTTGTCCACTGTGGGACAATTCTTTGGAGTGGAAAATGAGGACCCCCACAACCATCTAAGAAACTTCCTAGGAGTTAGTGATACCTTCCTTATCCCTGGAGTTTCCCAAGAAGCTTTGAGGCTTTACCTCTTCCCTTACTCATTAAGAGATAAAGCCAAAACGTGGTTAAACTCATTACCTTCCGGATCAGTTGTCAATTGGACAGATCTGGCTGAGAAATTCCTAGTCAAATATTTCCCACCTGATAGGAATTCGAACTTTCGTGATGACATTATTAAATTCAAACAAGCTGAAAATGAGTCTCTTCACGAAGCTTGGACAAGGTTCAAGGACCTTCTGCTTAAATGTCCACACCATGGCATCCCATGGTGTATTCAAATAGAAGTCTTTTTCACAGGATGCAACCCCAGCACAAGGCAAGTGCTGAATTCGTCAGCTGGTGGTTCCATGCTTTCTAAAAGCTATAATGAAGCCTATGAGATCCTGGAGAAGATGTCAGCATCTCACTGTAGGTGGTCAGATGATCCAGTAGAGCCAAGTAGAGCTCAAGACAAGGATGCACTAAGTGCCATGAGTAGCCAAATAAACGCCCTGACCAACCTAGTCAAACAAATGGCTCAAACCAATCTCCAATCCAGTGTCAACACCGCAGCAGCCATCTCAATGGGGGCACAAACAAGTCAAGGTGAGACACTGATCTGTGGATTCTGTGGGGAAGGGCACCTGTATGAATACTGCTCTGGGAATCCAGCCTCAGTCTGCTATGTTGGAAGCCAACAGCAGCCTAGGAACAACCCCTACTCTAACACTTACAATCCTGGTTGGAGGAACCACCCAAATCTTTCTTGGGGTGGCCAACAAAACACTAACCAAAGTCAAAACCAACCAAGACCGAGTGGAACACCTGGTTTCACTCCCCAAAATAACCAATCCATGTATCAAAAACCATATAACCAACCAATAGGGTCATCTGTAGAAAATCTACTTAAGGAGTACATTGCAAAGAATGATGTCACTCTACAAAGTCAGCAAGCTACCCTTAGGAGCCTAGAGAACCAAATAGGGCAATTACCCAATGAACTCAAAAATAGGCCCCAAGGTAGATTGCCTGCTGACACTGAGGTACCTAGAAGGGATGGAAAAGAGCAAGTTCAAGCAATTGAACTTCGCAGTGGAAGACCATTGGTGAACAACACTAGAGAAACACCAAAGAGAGTAGAGAATGAAGAGTCTAGTGCTCCACTGGATTCTCTGCCAAACCAGGGTCAACCACCAACAAGCACATCAAGGGTAAGGCTGGAACCTTTCATAGAGGAACCAGAAGACATTCCAATGCCTCCACCTGTCCTGAGGCGACCTGAAGTGCCTACATATGTGCCACCACCTTCATTCCCTAGAAGGCTAAAGAAAAAACAAGAACAGGAAGTGCACTTTAATAAATTTTTAGAAATTATAAAGCAAGTGCATGTTAATATTCCTTTTGTAGAGGTTTTGCAATCCATGCCTTCTTATGTTAAATTTCTAAAGGATATTATTACTAACAAAAAGATCATTGGTGAATTTGAAACAGTGAATCTCACTAAGGAGTGCAGTGCTATACTCCAGAACAAGCTACCAAAGAAGGAGAAGGATCCTGGTTCCTTCACCTTACCAGTGGAGTTGGGAGGCAAGCACGTGGGCAGAGCTCTTTGTGATCTGGGAGCCAGCATAAATCTCATGCCCCTATCACTATTCCGTCAGCTTGGAATAGGGGAAGCACGTCCTACCACTGTCACCTTGCAGTTGGCAGACAGATCCATAGCCTACCCTGAGGGTAAGATAGAGGATATTCTTGTCAAGGTTGACAAGTTCATTTTTCTTGCAGACTTCATCATTCTGGATTATGAAGCAGACAAAGAGGTCCCCATCCTATTAGGCAGACCATTTCTAGCCACAGGTAGGGCTTTGATCGATGTCCAGAAAGGTGAGCTCACCATGAGGGTTCATGATGAGGAGGTTAAGTTTAGTGTCTTTAAAGCCCTAAGGTATCCTTCTGACTCTGAATCTTGTGCAAGTATGGATATAGTAGATTCACTGATGGAAGAACAACTTGAGCATGAACTACTGATTAAGCATGCCAATGATTATGTACAATTATATGTACTTGACTTCAATATTTCTGAAATAATGGATATACATGTGGATAAACCTCAGCATGTTTGTATGACTAGTGACTTGACTGAGAGATCCATGAATCCATTGAAACCATCCATTGAGCATCCACCTATCTTAGAATTGAAACCACTGCCTGAACATCTTAAGTATGCATATCTAGGAGAGCATGATACTTTGCCTGTTATCATTTCGTCCAAATTGAGTGAAAAGCATGAAATTGAGTTAATATTACTGCTTAAGCACCATAAAAAGGCTATTGCATGGACGATTGCTGACATTAGAGGTATTAGTCCTTCCTACTGCATGCATAAGATACTATTGGAAGAAGAACATACACCCCGAGTAGATCACCAACGTAGGTTGAACCCCTCCATGAAGGAGGTAGTTAAAAAAGAGATAATCAAATGGTTAGACGCAGGTGTAATCTTCCCTATAGCTAGTAGTCAGTGGGTGAGTCCAATACAATGTGTACCTAAGAAGGGGGGGATGACTGTAGTAGTGAATGAGAGCAATGAACTGATTCCAACTAGAACTATTACAGGATGGAGAGTCTGTATGAACTATAGAAAATTGAATAAAGAAACAAAAAAAGATCACTTTCCTTTACCGTTTATAGATCAGATGTTAGATAGGATAGCTGGTAGAGCTTATTACTGCTTTCTAGATGGTTATTCTGGATATAACCAAATCACCATAGACCCTGTGGACCAGGAGAAAACAACCTTCACATGCCCTTTTGGAACATTTGCTTTTCGCAGAATGCCTTTTGGCTTATGCAATGCACCATCAACATTCCAAAGGTGCATGTTGGCCATTTTCTCTGACTTAGATGAATCCATGATAGAGATATTTATGGATGACTTCTCAGTCTTTGGTGATTCTTTTACAAACTGTTTAGAGAACTTAGGACAAGTCCTAGCTAGGTGTGAGGAGACCAACCTAGTCCTTAATTGGGAAAAATGCCACTTTATGGTGGAAGAAGGAATAGTCCTAGGTCATAGAGTGTCTAGAGCAGGAGTAGAGGTCGATAGGGCCAAGATTGAGATAATAGAGAAGCTAGTGGAACCTCAGAATGTAAAAGCTATTAGAAGTTTCTTAGGACACGCAGGTTTCTATAGAAGGTTCATTAAGAACTTTTCAAAGATCTCTAAACCTTTGTGTGAGCTTCTAGAGCTTAATAAGCCATTCATCTTCTCAAAAGAATGTTTCTTAGCCTGGACAACCCTTAAGGAAGCATTAGTCAAAGCACCTATTATAGTAGGACCAAATTGGGACCTACCATTTGAGATGTTGTGTGATGCGAGTGACTATGCAGTAGGGGTTATGCTAGGACAGAAAATTGACAAACTAACACATCCTGTATACTATGCTAGTAAGACACTGAATGAGGCACAATGTAATTACACAACCACGGAAAAGGAAATGCTAGCTGTAGTATTTGCCTGTGAGAAGTTTAGGAATTACATTGTAGGCACTAGGACAATTGTGTACACTGATCACTCTGCACTAAAATACCTTATGAGGAAGGCTGATGCTAAGCCTAGGTTAATTAGATGGGTATTATTGCTGCAAGAGTTTGATCTAGACATTAGAGATAAGAAAGGATGCGAAAATGTAGTTGCGGATCATCTTTCTAGATTGCGGCATAATTGCGATAAAATTGCGGAAACCGCAATTTCTGATGCCGTTATCGATGAGCATGTCTTTGTATTGGCACATCGTGATAACGATGAGGAACCTTGGTTTGCTGATATTGCTAACTTCCTTGCATCGCAGGTACTACCAACTTTCAAGGGAGGACAAGAAAAGAAGAGGTTCCTACATGAAGCTAGGAAGTTCATCTGGGACGACCCTACACTCTACAAGACATGTGCAGATGGTTTACTAAGGAAGTGTGTGTCAGCTGCTGAAGCGAAGTCTGTGCTGCAGCACTGCCATACATCTCCCTATGGTGGACACTTTGGTGGCCAAAGAACAGCTGCAAAGGTGTTCCAGAGTGGTTACTATTGGCCTACGATTTTCAAAGATGCCCACGACCATGCACACAGCTGCAATGAATGCCAGAGAACAGGTAACCTTAGTCGGAAGGATGAGATGCCTCTCACTTACATCTTAGAGTTGGAGCTCTTTGATGTGTGGGGCATTGACTTCATGGGACCATTTCCCCCATCAGCAGGTAACCTCTATATACTTGTAGTTGTAGACTATGTATCTAAATGGGTAGAAGCCATAGCATGTCCAACAAATGATGCCAAAACAGTCATTAAGTTCCTTAATAGACATATCTTTACTAGGTTTGGTACACCCCGTGCGATAATTAGTGATGAAGGGACTCACTTTATTAATAAAGCTATGGAAAAAGTGTTGGCTAAGTACAATGTTAGACATAGAGTAGCCACCCCTTATCACCCACATTCGAATGGACAAGCTGAAATATCAAATAGGGAGATTAAAAACATACTCGAAAAAGTGGTCAAACCCAATAGAAAAGATTGGTCGTTTAAGTTAGAGGATGCACTTTGGGCATATAGGACTGCATATAAGACACCCCTAGGTATGTCTCCTTATAGACTTGTGTATGGCAAAGCATGTCACTTACCATTCGAATTGGAAATCAAAGCATTTTGGGCCCTAAAAGAGCTGAATTATTGCGTGACCGATGCAGGAACATTGCGGTCTCTGCAATTACATGAGCTTGATGAGCTGAGACATATGTCCTATGAAAATGCCAAAATGTATAAGGAAAAAACTAAAATTTGGCATGATAGTAGACTTAGGATTAAGGACTTTAAGAAAGGTCAGCATGTCTTGTTGTTTAACTCAAGGTTGAGATTATTTCCAGGCAAACTTAAGTCCAGATGGTCAGGTCCTTTTGTTATAACTAATGTGTTTGTTCATGGTGCAATTGAGATTAGGAACCTGCAGCACGGGCAACCGTTTATGGTCAATGGTGCACGATTGAAGCATTACTACGAGGAAGGAGATGTGAAGACACTCTCGGCCTTCCTCTTATCTGAAGCTTGAAAATAAAACCGAGAGAGGACGAGTGATTACTGTGCTCGTCCATGCGAGGCTATTGCCTTAGTTTTTTTTTTTGTGTTGTTTTGAATTTCTTCGGTTGTTATTTTTGTGTGTTTAGGTGTGATTTTTATTACGGATTTGATGTTAATTTTGTACGTTTTAATAGGGGATCGAAAGAGGAAATCAAGGAGATGAATCAAGGGTAAAGAATCGGGGAAGAAATCGGGCCGAATCAAAGATTGAGTTGTGAGAATCTTGGGATTTAAATCAAGAAAATCTCCAACGGCCATTTAACTGCGGTGGATTTGCTGAAACCGCAACAGAAATAGCCGTTGGGATTCACTTGATTACAAATAGCCGTTAAAACAGCTGTGGCCCGTACGCTTCCTTCATTCGTTGGACTTCAAGAAATCTATCTTCTTCTTCCTCTGCAATTCCTATTTTCAGATCTCTCCGATTCGACAATGGTGCTTACACGAGCTGAGCGATCTGCTTCCAAGAAGAAGGCAACTGACGCAGAGGCAGCTGCGAGAGAGGCACTACTTGCCTTGGCAGATGCCGAAGCTGCGCAACCCGTACGACCATCCAAGCTTCCTGTACGCAAGAAGAAGTGGAAGGTGGTGACCGAAATCCCTGCTGGTCCATCTGAACCAGTAGGTACGCCCAAGAAGAGAAAATGGAAGATGGCAGTCGGGGACGCACCGATTAAGGAAAAGACTCCCACCGAGGAGAGTCAGGGAAGTGGTCGTCCATCCTACGAGACGGCCAGACAAAGCCCCGAGCCATCTCCACCTCCACAAAGCCCTGAGGCATCGCCATCTTCGCAGACACCAGAGCCTGACGCCCCGAGTGAAGAACATCAAGAATCAGGGCCGGGCGAAGAGACGACTGAGGAAGATGAAGTCTTCTCTCCTTTGAGGGAAGTCAGCCCTGATAGCCCAGCAAGGGGGGGAGACTCAATGGATGAGACGTTGGGGGACTGCCTCCAGCAGATCACCACCAGGGCACGGCTGAGGAAGAAAGCGCCCAAGGTTGTAAAGGCCAAACGGCCGAAAGCTTCAAAAAGATCCAAGAAGAAGAAGGGCAGTAGTGAGCCTTCTTTGAAGAAGCTGAAGGTCGAGGCTGCTGAGTCGGCCAAGGCACGGGATAAGGGGAAAGCCAAATTGTACCCCGAAGACGAACCTCAAGCTGTGAGGTATGTATCTTCAGATGCTGAATCACGGGGCAGGGAGTTAAGGAAAAGAGACCTACTCCATGAGAAGGGGTTTCTTGACGCATTGGCAGACCTGCCGCAATTCTTGCGCGCAGGGATCACCAACCACGGCTGGGAAGAGCTGTGCAGACCGCCCATCCCTGCCTACTCCAGCATGGTGTACGACTTCTATGCAAATCTGACGCACCCCGAGGATGGTCTGTCCATGGTGAGGGGAATTGAGGTGGATTTTTCAGCCAAGGCTATTAATGAAGCCTATGGCCTCAAGGGGCAGAAGTATACCGACTACGCAAGGATCATCGACGCACCAACTGAGGCTGTCCTGGAGGAAGCACTGCGCATCATAGGCCAACCTGAGGCGGCTTGGACAATCTCCCGTAATGGGAAGCACACTCTGATGAGTGCGACCCTTACGGCCAAGGCAGCCGTATGGTTCTCCTTCGTGCGCAGGCGTCTGTCCCCAGTGACCCACGAAACCACCATAAATCAGGGGAGATCGTTGCTGGTATATGCGATCATGAGGGGCCTCACTATAGATGTTGGTGAGGTCATTGCAGCCTCAATAGCCGACTGTGCCAAGAAAGGTAAGGGCCCTCTTTTCTTTCCAAACACCATCACTAAGCTTTGTTTACGTGCAGGTGTACCAATCGAGAGGATGGAGAGGCAGCTGGCCTACACGGGTCATCTGGAGCTGCCTACAGGCCTGAGGATGCGTAGGAAGGGGAACATGGAGTTTGAGCTAGATGGCCTGGCTGCAGCTCAATCTCTTTCCATGGCTTGCTTGATGGATCTCCAGCGCAAGATGGCGCAATGGGCCGAGTATGCTCAGGCGAGGGACAAAGACGTGGCTGATCAGTTGGGCTGCATCTTCCCTGCCTTCCCCACTAATCTACTGAAGCCATGGACGCCTCCAAGAGCACGGAGGGATGATGATGAGGATGTTTGAGTGCCAGTCTGAAGGGCACTCGAGGGAGTACTCTGTTCCCTCTTAAAGATAAAAAAAAAAAAAAAAAAAAAAAAATCAAACTGCTTTTCGTTAAACTGTGTGAATTATGTTATTTTGAATCAATATTTGATCTGTTTTTAGTTCTTTCTTTTGGTTGTCTAGGATAGTTTAGTATAGATAGATGGTATCTGAATAGGTAGGTTGTTTTAGTTTCCTTTTTGTATAGCTGTGATGACTGGAAATAGCATGCAAAAGGGGCTGCTTACTGATATATATGCCCTGCGGGTTCATTGCGAAATTATTGCGGACTCCGCAATTTTGGTTAGTTATCGCATGCTTTTGACTGACTGATTAGCTAGGCTGGTTCTGTTTCAATTTTGTTCTCTTGTTGCTTTCTTGACTTCCATATATGATCTGTCTGTAAGCATGCTGGATGAGTGTCTTAGGACACCTTTGATAGTTTAATTTAGCTCCCTTAAATTCCTCAGCATGCATATCTTTGAGTCCTTAGCCTGATGTTTTACAAGTTTCTGCTGCTGTGTTATTTGCTTTGAGATTGTTCTCTCTATGCCTAGGTCTTTTAGATTCTCTTTGTTTTGCCCTAGACTAGATGCTTCTAGGACAAGTTTGGGGGTGTGCCACCTCAGACTCTCATTGGGGACAATGAGAAGTTTAAGTTTGGGGGAGGCCACCCTAGGCCTAGGAACATTCCTCTCTCCCTTTAGACATAAGCATTCTTCTTCTCCTTTGCAAAACTGAGGAACTGAAAAGAAAAAAAAATGAAAAAAAGAATAAAGGATGGTGTCTCTCTTAGGGTTGCTGAGTAATCAGTGCCATGTGTGTAACCCACAGGTGGCATTGCATCAAAAGGCAACCAAGGGAGAGGCTCCATCAAAGAAAGAAAGAAAAAGAAAAAAAAAAAAAAAAAAGGAAGAAGAGTGTATGCTTATGAGTTACAGCTTTGTGCTTAGATGTCTTATGTGAAAAAACTTTGATCCTCAATTAGCTAAGCACAAGGCTGTAGCTTGTAGGTTTGTTTAGGGAGATGAATGTATATCCAATGTAGTGATGCCAGGGTTTAGGTTGTTCTATGAAAGTACTACTGTCACTGGTTTATACTAAGACTGGCATGACTCTAAGGAATCCTAGGTAGCTCAAAAGAAAAACATTAGAAGCATGTACTGAGTCTAGGGTAAAGCTAGGTAGAATTTGAAACCTTAGGGATAGTTACACAATGAACTTAATGACAGAAGCAAATAGATCAGTTGTGGGGAGTTAATGAAACAGTAGGATCATAAGGCGAGAGAAGTCAGAAGAAGCAAAATGAGAAGTTAGTTTTAAACTTAGAAGTGTGTCACAGGACAGCATTGCTATAGATAGGGAACTTAGGGGAGTCAGCAAGTGGTTAGAGAGGTTAAACAGCAGCCTAGATAAAGTCCTGATATTGCTCGAGGACGACCAAAACCTTAAGTTTGGGGGTGTGTTACGTCTCCAAAAGTGACTATTTTAGGACTTATTTGTGATAGAAAGATGTACACTCTTAGGTGTTTTTGGTAGGATTTAGCTTAAACGTGTGCTTATATATGAGAATTAGAAGAATGAAGCTAAATTAGGACTTATATGCAAAAGGAAAGAAAAAGAACAAAAAACGAAGTTAAAGGATTGAAAATTGCACATTGCTGAAGCATTGCGGAAACATTGCTAAAACCGCAATGTTTTAAGTGAAATCCGTAAATTGTCTAACTAATTTCTGTTTTGTTTCGATCTTTCAGGGGCCCATTCTTTCTCCTGCTGCCACATAGAAGAACAACGTTGAGAATGGATGGTTCTCCTTGACCCAATCGTACCTGCAGAACACTATAAAAGGAGGTCAAAGTGGAAGGTTGAAACACACTCGAAAGGCGTAGACTTCCAGTTCAACGCAGTCTTTTCTATTCTTTTTCTCTCTTCCGTCTGTTGGATTGAAAGGATCAGCTGTTGGAGTCGACAATCTGATAGGAAGGAGAGAAGATTCATCTTCTCTTCTGATTAGATTCATCCAAGCAAGGTTTTCCTTCATCCTTCAGCCGAGGCGTTCGCAACGAGAAGATCACGCACGGATTTATCTGCTTACTGCTTTATCTTTCTGTTGTCTTTGTTGTTTGCTGCTATTTCACTTTCGTTTGCTACTCTATTCCATTTCGTCTCTTTCTGTTTAGTTTTAGTTATTCAAGGTTGTCATTTGTTTAGTTAAAACGTTGGTTAATCAAAGCTTCAATTCATCACTTTGCAAGTTCTTCTTCCCTTCGGTTTACTGTCTTTAGCTTCTGCTTTGTCTTTAACATTCTACTAAGCATGTCGTCTTCATCTATTCTTCCCACTCCATCTTCATCCATGAGTAACTAAGTCACATAAGGGCATGCTAATGACAAGTCTATAGGGTAGATACACATGAATCAAGCATGTAGGATAGCTCTCGAATGCATTGAATGTATGTAAGCTTCATCCCACGGGCAATTTCGATTGGCCATCCATTTTGTCCAAAGAACTCCTAACCTCTGGAAGGAGTAAGAGTTCAGAGTCGTACATTCATGCTAGCCTCTCAAGGTAGCCAGAAAACGACCTAGGAATAGGCGTTTTCCTAGTACAAATCACAACTTACTGTCATAACAAGATGCTTAAGACCTTACTTGGACATGAGTAAACTAAAGAATCGAATGCATGAAATCGGAAGATACATGAGAATGAGTTAGTTTGATGCATGGTGAGTTGATCTACTGCTTGAGAATCGTATGAAAAAGCCTATAGAGGATTCGTTAGTAGCCCTTGTTTCCACACTTTACACACATTTCGCTGTTAGTAACATTGCTAAATAATTGTTGTTTCCGCAATTCCCTTAGTTAAAATTTGCCTTAGTCATTTTTTTTCTCTTCGTTTAATTGTTCTCTTCTTTACATTCTAGTTTATTATCTACTTGCACTTGTTTATGCCTTCATCATTTACACATTCCTTAGTAATTAGGCATTTTAAAACCAAATCTACCCCATTTAATCCACCCATTCTCACTTAACAAAACACTTCGCTAGTAACTAAGAATAAATCTCTGTGGGAAATCGAATGAAAAAATACTTATTACTTGCTACAAGATCATGTATGCTTGCATGTTCTGAGTGCTCTACCATTGCATATTTCTTTTAAACATTGAGCACGCAACAATACTGTGCTTGTAGTTCATTCTTTTTCCTTCAACCTTTTATCTGTTAGCAAAATCACAAAGACTTTAAATTGTACTGTAAATTTTTGGCCTGATAAATGTATCTTTCAGGATACTGCAACACAACGAACTCTTGACGTTTGTATTAGACGTGAGAATTTGTACTATCTTGATATGTACACTACAAACAATCAAGTAGTTTTTCAAGCAAATAACACTAAAGGGAGCCAAAGAAATACAGATATGGCATGGGTGTGGCATCGTCGCCTCGGTCATCTATCGTTTAATTATCTTCGAAATTGAAACCCAGGTTGTTTTTACATACGAAGTCCAAGTTTAATTGTGATATTTGTGAAATGGCAAAGAGCCATAGAATTTCTTATCAGCCTAGTTATAATAAGAGCACTACACCCTTTATGATTATTCACTCTGATGTTTGGGGACCTGCTCAAATTTCAACTATATCGGGTGCTCGTTATTGTGACATTCATTGATGAGTGTACTCGTATGATTTGGATCTCTCTCTTACGAAACAAAAGAGAGGTTTGTTTTATTTTTCAAGATCTATATAAAATGGTGGCTTCTCAATATCAATGTCAAATTCAAGTCTCTCAATCCGATAATGGTGGAGAGTACATAAACTCTGATCTGAAAAAGTTTTTGTTGGGTTTTATGTCCTAAAACTCGTGGTTTGTAAACTGTTATGTTTGTAAATATTCTATTTAGAATAAAGAGTTATTAGTTTTATTCAGTAAAAGTGTTTACTGGAATAAAGTGAAACGTGTTTAGATTTATCATATACCAATGACCAACACCCTTGGCTGAATATGAGTACTTGAGCCTCATGTATGACATGATTGTGGATCAGGCTCAAGTAGTCAGTCAAAACGGTCTTTAGTATACGGATAAGGCTGGGTACCTTATCCTGGTAACACTATAGGATGCGGCTCACATTGTATTGTACAAAACGATGTGATCCGAATTGTTTCACATGGAGATGTGCGAGTGAGGGCGTCCTGTACAAAGAGTTTGTATAAGACCGAACCGCAAAATATGTTGCTCTCTCTTTATAACACCGTTTACTGATGAGACCAACATTTTCATTTGATGGCCTAGGTAACTCGATCTCAATCCTGAGCTCGCTATGAACTCCTGCTTATTCGATAGTATCCTTTGACTTGCACGGGTGAGAGTGGCCCATAAGCGCCGACTCAATAAGCCTACCATCTTCGGGATAACGTCGAATAGATAGCTAGGGACATAGTACAGCAAGATTGAAGTTCACTCCTAACCCGCCCTTCAGGGTTAGTAGATAGGTTGTTCCCTTAATAGCTGACTCCGGGGGTTAAACAATGAGCGCTCACACTCTAATGTGATGAGAGGGTTAATTGATCTGTTGGTTGGACCACAGATCTATTGTTCATTAGAGGTGTCAGTGGTACTTAAGGAACAAGACGTAATGCAGGGGTTAAACGGTTTAAATGACCCACCTATGATTACGAACAACCTGTGAAGGGTCGACTTGCCAGTGACGGTTATATCAGAGGACATAATATATCTAAAGTGAGGAGAGTGCAACCCTCAGACTATAGTGGAGTCTCTGGGGGTTAACGAATATTGGTTAGTTCGGTTAAAAGAGTTTTGACCGGATAATCTCGTATCGTTGGAGCTCATGATCTGTAGGTCCTTTAGGTTCTCCTGGCTAGCTCGGATAACGTCGTGCAACAGTATAAAAGAAAAAGAAAAAGAATTTGAATTGTTCAAATTCGACTTGAAGAAGGATGGACATATTTAAATATGATTTAAATATGAGAATGGCCTAAAACATGAATAGGATTCATGTGTAAAAAAATCGATTTTCGAAAAACCGAGTTTAATCATATTATTTAATTAATATTTGATATTGAATTAAATAATATTTATTAATTAAAAAGTTTAATTAATAATTATATATATATATATATTTTATTTATTAAAAAGTTTAATAAATAAAATTATTATTATTATTTTTAATAATAATAATAATTATATATATATATGTATTGCATGCAACAAGACACGTATATATATTATGTAATATATATATATATATATATAAACTTCACTTTTTGGCCAGAGTCTTCAATGAGAGGAATTTTAAAGAATTGGCAGGGGTACACGAATGAAGAAAATTGAAAAAAAAAAAATTGTTCTGGCTTTCATTTTTTTTTTTTAACTTCCTCTTCATTCTCCAGCCCTCTGTTCTTCTTCTTCTTCTTCCTTCTTCTTTTCTTTTCCGTTTTCTCTTCTTTCGGAGTCCCACAACTCCGTTGCTCGGCGTCGAGGATAGCGGGACTACCTGGGGTGGTCCTCGGGGCGTTCGTGAGAAGAGGCCAGAAGAATTCGTGACGAGGAACATGTGGCGGAGCTTGAAGAAATTGGAACTACAAGAGTATGTATTTCTAATTTCTTTATTCCGTCGTTTTGAGCATGTTTTCTATTTGTTAAATTGATGAAATTAGAGTATCATCGGTCCAAAATCGCTTTCCGCTGCGTATATCGATACATCAGTTTTGTCAAGAAAATGGCATTCGACATCAAACTTCGTGTACTAGTACACCGCAACAAAATGGTTTGGCAGAACGAAAGAATCGTCAAATACTTGAAGTTGTTCGAGCTTCTTTGTTTGGAATGAAAGTGCATCGAGAGTATTGGGGTGAAGCAGTTCGCTCTGCTGTATATCTTATCAATCGGACCCCATCTCGAGTCATTGAGTTCAAAACTCCATATCAAAAACTCCATGAACTTGTCTCAACACCAATTGGCTCGAACCTTGAACCACGTGTGTTTGATTGCACTGCATATTTCCACCAAGTTACAAACAAGCTAGATCCACGAGCTATTCGTTGCATATTTGTTGGATATGCAAATTTAAAAAAAGAATATCGGTGTTATGATCCTAATGGAAAAAAATGTATGTAACTCGAGATGTTACATTCCATGAAGATCTTCCTTTTTTCGGCAGTCATGAGTGCTCTTTTCAGGGGGAGACAACACGTAATTTGGGAGAAGACAACACTCACGAGCTTTTACATGGTGAAGACAACACTCATGAGATTTTACAAGCCCCTGACAACACTCGTGAGATTTTACATGCCTCTGTTGATTTTTTTTACTAATGATGTTCATCCTAAGGATGTTGAGGATGTTGATGGCATTCGTGAGAATCAAGATAGTACAAATAAAGATAGTACGAGTTCCCACATCATACCAACAACCATAGAAGTTCTGAATGTGTCTCCTCAAGTAACACCATTGCCTTCATCTCTCGAAATACATGAGTCAATTCTTCGTCCTCTTGAAGTTGAACTGAGGTATCCGATTATGATAAATCGAGGGATTCCAAAAATTCCATATGGCCCTGTTTTTAAAGCTAAATCTAAATATTTCATTAACGACTATATCTCTTCTCATCGTTTGTCAAAAACTCATGCATTTGTTGTAAATCAATTATCCCATGTATCTATTCCAAGTAATGTGCAGGAAACATTGATAGATTCAAAATGGAAGAATGTTATAAATGATAAAATGGAAGCATTGCAGAAAAATCACACATGAAAACTTGTATCGCTGCCCGTAGGGAAGAAAAAAGTAGGGTGCAAGTGGATTTTTACAGTAAAACTCAACCCAAATGGAATCATAGATCGTTACAAGGCTAGACTTGTTGCTAAAGGGTATACACAGAAATATGGAATTGATTATGGGGATACATTTGCACCTGTAGCAAAGATGAAAACTATACGAGTACTTATTTCTATAGTAGCAAATCAAGATTGGCCGTTGCGAAAATTTGATGTTAAAAATGCATTCTTCAATGGAACTTTGGAAGAAGAAGTATATATGGATCCTCCTCCAGACATAAATTGCGATGGTGAAGTATGCAAGCTAAGAAGGGTCATATATGGATTAAAGGAGTCCCCTCGAGCATGGTTTGGAAGGCTATCAACCTTCATGAAGAAGATTACATACAAACAAAGCGGTGTTGATCATGTTGGGTGTAGAGTATGCCCTAGGATACATGTCTCACCGGCTTTAGTGCAAGTGGGAGATTGTTGAGATTTATGCCCTAAAGCCTCGTAATTAATTAATAATTATTTGATAATTATTTTATTATTATTATTTGCAATTTATAATATTCATTATATAAATAAAATTCAAGGTTATTAGTGTAATCTTGAACTGTGTGTAGTTGACATACAGGAGGATCATGTTCAAGTAATAACCTAAAGGGTCTATAGTATATGGATAAGGTTGGGTGTCTTATCCTGGTAACACTATTGATATGGCCCACTTTATAATTGTTACAAATGATTTGATCCAAATCATTCATGTAGAGACATGTGAGTGGGGGTATCCTATACAATGAGTTTGTATAAGACTGGACCACAAAATATATAATCTCTCTTTATAAATCCGTTATTTGAGAAGATTAATATTTCACAGGATGATCATATGTGACTCGATCTTAATCCTGAGTGAGTTATGAACTTCTGCCTGTGAGGGCTCGTCCTTTGATTTGTATGGGTGAGAATGGCCTTTATAGTCGATTCAATAAGCCTACCATTTTGGGGACTTGACCAAATAGGGAGTTGGGAACATAAGTTTCACAAGATGGAATTCACTCCTTCCCATATAGGGAAAGTAGATGAGTAGTTCCCTTAAGTGTTGTTTTCGGGACTTGAACAATGGGGCCCCACCCTCTCACTAGCCCGAGAGGGACTTCGTTTATGGTTGGATCATAAACATGTTGTTCATTAGAGAATCAGTGGTACTTAAGGTCTAAGATGTAATTACAAGGGTAAAACAGACTTTTGACCCAGCTGTAATTACGAACAACTCGTGAAGGATCGACTTGCATGTAATGGTTATATCCATGGACACAACTTGTCCTACGGTGCATAAGAGTGCAACTCTAGGCCTATAGTGGAGTGACCTAGAGTTAATGAATGAAAGTTAATTAATTAATGAGTTTAATTAATTAATTTTGTATCATTGGAGCTTATAAATCGTCCATAAGAGTAACACTAAAAGGATCAATTTAGTTGAAAGAAAAATTTGAAATATTCAAATTAATGTTTAATATATTTAATATATTAAATGTAGAAGAGTAAAATATATTTATTGTATTTGATACATTAAATATTAGAGGAAATAGTTTATGTATATGATACATTAATATTAAAAACTATATACGTATGTTATTTGAATGAGATTCAAATTGGTTTAAAGTATATTATAAAAGATTAATTTTATAATATTTGAATAAGATTCAAATAAATATAAAATACATATTTTAATATATTATATATTAAAATGTATTTTATAAAATAAAATTAATTCCTAAAAACCTTATTATAAATAAGACATTTAGGTTTAGCCGTGGCCAAACACACTACTCACCCTCTGCAGAATTGTTATCTCATTATTTCAAACAGTTCCCACAAGCCTTGATCCTGAGTCATAACGAGGAAGATCTCGTGGAAAAAGTAAAGATGATTGTACATCAAAGGTAATATATGTTTAACCTATTATTATTGTTTAATTCTAAATTAAAACAAATATTGATTCCAAACGCTTTCGCTGCGGGGAATGAAGAGTTCATTCCCTTCAGATCATACCCTCTTCATCAAGCAAAACTTTAAGAAGGTAACTGCTCTTATTGTGTATGTTAATGATATGGTTGTTACGGGAAATGACCCAAACGAGTTAGTTGTCCATCAAAAAAGTCTTGCAACTGAGTTCGAACTTAAAGATCTTTGGCACTTGAAATACTTCTTAGGCATTGAAGTTTTAAGATCGAGCAACGAAATCTCCATTTGCCAACGAAAATATGTGCTGGATTTATTAGCAGAAACATATATGCTTGATTGTAAACCTATTGAAACTCCCCTTAGATGAATCAAAAGTTAACCATTCAACTAGATCAAACCCTCACGAATAAGGAGAGGTATCAAAGATTAGTTGGGAAGTTAATATATTTATCTCATACGCGTCCTGACATAGCATATGCTGTAAGTGTTGTAAGTCAATTCATGCATGAACCAAGTGAAGATCACATAGAGGTTGTTTATCGAATCTTGCGATACCTGAAATCTTCTCCAGGAAAAGGATTATTTTTTCAGAAAAATGGAGATCTAGAAGTCAAGGGATATACAGATGCTGATTGGGATGGAAGTCACATTGATCGAAAGTCGACGTCAGGCTACTTTACCTTTGTTGGACGTAACCTAGTTACATGGCGAAGTAAGAAACAAAAGGTTGTTGCAAGATCAAGTGCAAAGGCAGAATTTCGTGGAATGGCACAAGGTATCTGTGAGTTGCTATGGATAAAACGTACTTTACATGACCTTGGTATATGTTTGTCAAAACCTATGATGTTCTTATGTGATAACAAGGCAGCCATAACAATTGCAAATAATCATGTTCAGCATGACAGAACCAAACATGTGGAAGTTGATCGACACTTCATCAAAGATCATCTTGACAAAAGTGAAATTAGTCTTCCATTTGTCACATCAAAAGATCAGCTAGCAGATATTCTAACAAATGCGGTAACCGGAAAAGTTTTTCAAAGCTCACTTACCAAGTTGAGAATGATTGACATATATTCACCAACTAGAGGGGAGTGTTGAAGTGAGCAATCTAAGGAGAATGAGTCATTTGTAAACAAGTTAGTAACTTAGTTATATTGACTTTAGTTGTTATTAATAATCTTGTGGTTAGTAATGAGTTATTGGGAATTAGGTGAAACTAATTGCCTGTAATTAGACTATAGACTAGTTTTGTTGTTGTACATTTCTTGTATATATATATGTTGTAACTAGTGAAAGGAAATCATATCGAAACATTATTCTCATTAGCTTTTCTACAATATATTGTTCTAACATACTATAATAACTAACTTGTGTGTTGTGTGGTACTCAAAACAAAAACAAAAATATGATGTTTTATTGATATAAGAGAAGGATGATGTTGGTTCCTATAATATTATGGAAATTTAACCCCAAATAATATTAATGAATCCGCTCCTTCTGCTTCTTTGATGTTCTTCTTTTGTACATACTTTCTCTAATGGAAATCTTCGATGTCACTGGCTTAGGAGATTTTTTTGCTTTTCCTTTCTTTATAACCTTAGGCGTTGGGGCGATGTTTTCTTCGCTTACTTGATCGTTGCCCTTCTCCACTTCCTTCGTTGGTGCAGAAATGGCTGCAGATAATGTATGAAATTATGTCGTTTCTCAGGACCCGTTTGATAACGTTTCTGTTTTTTTTTTCCTATTTTCTGTTTTCTGTTTTTTATTTTTTGAGAACTAAAAATAGGAACATGTTTGATAATTACTCTCTTCTTAGAAGGAAAAAAAAACATAAATTTATTTGATAACTATTTCTTGTCTTTTATTTTTCTCCTTTTTTTATAGTTTAAATATAATTTATTTTTATAAAAAAATGTATAACATGCATTAAAACATATTAAAAGTTATCCAAAGTTTATTATCTAATACAATAAGTGTCGTAGTAAAATTAACAATAATAATAAAATTATTTTTATCCTTCAAATGTTGTCCAAATTTAATCTGCAATATCATATCTCTCACTCAAGTCATTCGTCTTAATTAAATGATGTTGACTCAAATTCAACTAAATTATATTGTTCGGTAAATGTCGTGGTTGTAAAATATTAAATCGAGACTAAAAACATAATTTAGTGAGCAAAATTTGTATATTTGCAAAATTCTAATAAGTTTCAAGTCTAAAAATTAAAATAATATATATAAGTATATATATTGCAAATTTTAAATTTTGAAATTAATACAATATAGAAATTACAAAATTACAAAATTTTAAGGAAAATTGTAGTAAATGACAATTTAAGACTTATTGTTTGCAAATATAGCATGTTTTTAAAAATTTTGCGGATATAGCAATTTCTATCGCTGATATCTTATGACTGATAGAAGTTTATCGCTGATCACCTCAGCTTTTTATAGATTTTTGTCAGTGATAATAGTCTATCAGAGATAATAGTCTATCACTGATAGAAGTCTATCAGTGATATAATAAAGTCTATCAGTGATAGAAACAGATTTTTTTGCCATATTTGCAAAACATTTTAAAGTTTGCTAAATTTGCAATTAGTTTGGGCCTGATTGCTATTTGTGCAACCAGCCCAAATTTTAATTTAAAAATAAAATAATATATAAATTTGCATATGGCAAAATTTAAAATATTAAAGTCCAAAATTATACATAATTTCAAGTGTACTAAAAATTAAAAATAATATATAAATACATATATTACAAAATTTTAAATTCAAAATTAAATAGTATTTCATAATTTTAAAATCCAAAATTAAAACAATATACAAATATACTAAGATATAAAATTAAAATTAAAATGTTTTGCTCATGCTTCATCACGGTACCTAAGAATGGGACTTCGAAATGGGCACCCACCAGCAAACCAACGGAGACATTTTAAAATTGGAGGATAGTATTAATATAAGAAGAAGAAAAAAGTAACCAACATCATTTTGTAATTTCTCAAATTTTATCCATTTTTTAATATTGTTTCTTAAAATTTAGAAAAAAAAAACGGAAATTAGTTATCAAATAGTATGTTTCTTAACAAATGAGAAATATAAACAGGAAACAAGAAACGAGAACATTATCAAACGGACCTTGAGTTGCTTCATCTAGTGGAACTCTGAAAATTCTCTCACGGTTATTCCTCGTGAAGGCTTAAACTTTCATCCATCTGAACGGTCAAATTTCAAAAATAAAAATTATTTTATTTTAGTTTTAAAAACTTGGCTTGAATTTTGAAGATAACAAAATAAAAAAACTCGAAAATATTTAGTAGTGTACTAGCTCAACTGGCATGAAGTATCGACTAGTGACTAAAATGTCCTAAGTTCAAACCCCTACCACACATGTTGTCGTCAACAACAACAACAACAACAAAAAAAAAAAAAAAAAAAAAAAAAAAAAAAAAAAAAAAAAAAAACCTAAGACCTCATGGTCATTAGGCGATACATCATGCCAGTTGAGCTATGCTCTTGTTGGCATCAAACTAACGGAGTAAATTGAATTATCAAATCTAATATTTTTTATAATATGGTTTTTAATCTTATTGTCTAAAATAAAGCAATGTCTCAAAAAAATAAATAAATTAGGGTAGGTTTAGCTTTGAGTCTAAACTTATTTATCAAAATCAAACTTTTTTGAAAGATTAAAAAAATTGATAGAGATTTAAACTTTGAATCTTTCAAGTGATGGTATATGTTTTCACTAATTTACCTATGCTTAAGCTAACAAAATTTATAGGTTACTTTGAGAGATATAAATACGTTCAACTTAATACCATAGATGAAAAGAGCATTGATATTCACGAAAATATGGTAGAAATATCACTAAATGAAGGTACCGAGAGAGATTTTGAGGTAAAATCGTTTATTCTCAAAATCGTTGATATTTTGTCAAAATCGCTGATATATCGACATAATTACCGATATTTACAATATATCGTCAATAATGTTAACAAATCTTCTTTTGGTAGAGTTGGTTGGATGTCATACTTTATGTGGGAGAGCATGATTTGATTTTGGACTTTAGCTAATTATTTTTTTGAGTAAAACTTGGTTGCTGCCTGGGCTACAAGTATCTTTTGTAGCCCAGCTATCTGTCATGATTTGATTGGCTAATATTTAAACTATTTTTAAATAATAAAAAAATATTTCACGTCGTTTACTTGGTTTTTGTCAGTAACTTTCTTTCTCTTATTCCAGCAAATTGAAATTAACAACTTAGGTTTTTGTCAGTAACTTTCTTTCTCTTATTCCAGCAAATTAACAACTTATCTTACTTTCTCTCGTAACTTTCTTTTTCTTATTCCACCAAATTAACAACTTCTCTTATTTTCTATATTTTCATTTATCTGCACTTCAAACTTCAAGGCCATGAAATTTCAATTGGGGTTATTTGAAATTTGCAGGATTGATTCTGTGTTATATAGGTATAAATTTTCACGATTGGATTCATCTGAGGTTGGTAAAGGGAAAGGTTGATTGGACATTATTTTTTTTAAGAAAAATCCAAAAAAAAAAATGGTAACAAAAAAGATTTTATTTGTTTAGAAATATTCTTTAGAGTATTGCAAATCTTACTGCGTTAAAAAATAGTTAATAAAAAAAAACTTATTGTAGAGAAAGGAAGAGAGAGTGAGAGATGAAATTGAAAACAAATGTCATATGGCAGACGGAAGTGGAAGAAAGAGAGAGAAAATAGGAAAAATTGTTTATCTGACGAAGAAGAAAGGAAAAGTTACGGAAGAAAAAAATTGGCGTGAACAATTTTTTTTTATTTTTAAAAAATAATATTTAAATCAATTAAATCGTGACACGTGGCTGGGCTGTAAAAGATACTTGTAGCCCAGCCTGCAACTAAGTTTTGCTCTTATTTTTTCCCTATTTTTTTCACTCATCTCCCCCTTCCACGACTTATCCGGAATTGCAAAATTTAACTTTATTTTGAAAAAGTTTAACAATATTGACCTGAAATTAAAATTTTAATATTTATGACATAAATTTTAATATTTATGACCTAATTTTGACCACCTGTCCCACTTTTTCAATTTCATTAGGGTGTGAAATTTCATATGTGTCCCTTAGAAAAAATATTTTCTTCTTTCTCCTTCCTCCCCTCTTATTTTTTTTCTTCTATCTCACTCATCTTCTCTCTTTTTTCTAGTTCATTGGTTTTCAGAAATCTAGAGATTCAAAACCCACAATAAAGAAAACTCATTAAAATCTCAAATTTTACTTCTCTCCACTTTATATTCATATTTTTCAAACTTTCTCGACTTCATTATTTCTTTCTTCAACCACAAAAATGACAATTCTCTCCACTTTATATCCATATTTTTCAAACTTTCTCAATTTCATTATTTCCTTCTTCAACCACAAAAATGACTAACTTTCATCTCAACCGCGGCGAAACACTTGACGAAAGAACACGATACATCGAGTGATTTTTTTTAAATAGGAGTAAAAAATTAGATTTGTTGATAAGTTACACGATCCTGTTTTCAAGGAATAATTTAAATGATCGTGTTGATAAATTAAACGATCGTTATAATAATTTAAACGATCCTGTTTTTAGGGAATAAGATCACTTATGAATTAAACGATCATGAATTAAAAGATCGTGTTGATGAATTAAAAGATCGTGTTTTTATGGAATAAGTTATATGATCCTATTTTTAAGGAAAAAACGATTGCGTTGATAATTTAAACGATGATCGTGTTGATAATTTTGTTTTACAAGATCGTGTTGTTTTTTAGTCAGTTCTTGAAATTTTGTTAGAGGGAGGAAGGTCTTGATTCTTCAACCAAATCTGTAAAAAAAATGAAGGAGTTTGTGAAATTTGGAGTAGAAAATAGGAAAGAGGAGAGAAGAAAGAGGGAAGGAGAGAGAGAGGAGGGAGAAGATAGATTTTTTATTAGTTTTGAATTTTTTTTAAAGAAGGGTAAAAACATAATTTCACATTTTTTTTGTAAGTTGAAAAAGTGGATCCGCCATCAAAATTTAAATTTAAATTTGAGGTTAATTTTGACAAACTTTTTACAAATGAGGTCAGATTTTGCAATTTCCCGACTTCACCCTCCCTTTTCCTCTTTTATTATTTTTTGGGAAAAAATCAGTTTATACCCCTAAACTTTGAGGGTTGTATCAATTAAAACTCTAAACTAACAATTGTATCAATTTAAACCCTAAACTTTCATAAGTGTATCAATTTACACCCTCTAGTATAAAAATGTAAGCTTTTACATGTGTGGAGACTTGTAATTTATTAATTAAACTCTTAAACTTTCATAGAATTGATTCATTTATGAAAGTTTATGGGTTTAATTGTTAAAATCATAAGTCTCCACCCGTTTAAATTATTTTTTTTCAAATAAAATCTAATAGAAGGTGTAAATTGATACATTTATGATAGTTCAGGGTTTAAATTGATACAATTGTTAGTTTAGGGTTTTAATTGATACAACCCTCAAAGTTTAGGGGTATAAATTGATTTTTTCCCTTATTTTTTTTATGTTAGATAATATTTTTTTACTCGCATTTCTATTAATTAACAAAGTAATTAAATTATGTTCATTTTTATTTTTATGTAAACAATATTTTTTTTTTTGCAAAGGACAAAACGAACAATATTCCAAAAAAATTTGTGACATGTTTAACCTATAAAATGCACATTTTGTAAATATTATAATATATTGAATATAGTAAAAGAAATTAGTCATCTTTAAAAAAGAATAGCAACATATTTTGATAAATTTAACTTTTGTGTCCTAATAAATTTTTTATTTTTTTTTTAAATATGATTTTTTAATAATATATTTAAAATGTACATTTTTTTAAATATTATGAGCATATATATATATATATTTAAAAAAAAAAAGATATAATGAATTAATTATATTAATGTTGGTTGAATACCCAATTATTTTTAAGAAAAATAATTATCTACAAATTATTCAAATTTATATTTATTTTAGAGGTTCAATATCATCTATTATTGTATTAATGATAAGTTTGCTTAAAGTAGTTTAAGACTTGTTCTAAATTTTCACAAAAAAAAATCACAATATTTTCATGATATCCGTAATTTTCCTGAAAAAAAAATAAAAAATAAAAAATAATAATATGATAAAAGTGCTTAAAATCATTTTTCGAACTGGAGGGAGTAGAAGTACCTTGAGGAGATAACCTAATATAATTTCCAAACACCAACAATCTCCCAAAAAAACTACTTCAAAAACAGTATGAAAAATGGAATACAATGATAAAAAAACAGATGGCATAGAGGGAGAAATAATAGCAAATGGATCATAGAAGAACCAGAAAAATTAGGAATGGACAAATGAAACCGAAAAACCGACCAAAATCGACCGAAACCGACATCATTTGGTCAGTTTAGAGAGCTGTTCGGTCGGGGTCGGTTTTCTGTATTAAAAAAACCAACGTTCGGTCGGTCAGAGTGGCCAAAATCAGAATTCCGACCTACCGACCGAAATTTTCATTTTGTTTAAAAATATTGAAGTTTTCTATGCCTTGATTCACATAAAGGCCTAAAATTATGCAATCTATATATATGTTTATTAATATTTTTATTAATCTATCAAATCACAACTCACATCTCCTCTTTTTTCTCTCTTTTTACCTTCCCCATGTCATTTACTCTCTCTCCACTTTAATTATCATTCTCCCTCTTCCTCTCATTCCAATTTCCAACAATCTTTCTCTCTTAACTCTTCATCTCTCCTTTATTCTTCATCTTCCTCTTTTGTTCTTCTCCATTTTTTTTCTTTTTGTTCTCTTTTCTTCCAACATCCTCTTTTTTTAAAGTTTTCTTCCATCGTTTTTCAGTTTGCCGGAAATTCGAAAACCGACCGTGTGGTTGGTCGGCCGGCGTCACTAACCTTCCCTAAACCGTCGGAAACCAACCGACGGAAACCGACCTGTCGGTGGTCGGCAGCAGTTTTCGCCCAAAACCGATTCCGACCGATGGCCACCCCTAAGAAAAATGGCATACATTTCTGAATCCTTGCCTTCTAAACAATCTATGTAGTTAGTAGGAACACTAACAACCAACGATAAAAATATTATGTCAATATATCCGTAAATCAAAGGATTCAGTAAAGATATTAAGAGTTAATTAATATCTCCAATATCTTTTATAAATACTCATAAAACATAAAAAATATCATCTATCAATTTTAATATGAATATAAATACTAATAACAAGATCTATAACTTAGTTTGAAAGTAAAAAAAACTAAATTATTAAATTAAATATATTTCTTTTAAAAATTGTTCTACAAAAATATCCATAAATATCGATATTCTATCAATATATCAATAAAATTGAAATACCAATATCATACATTTATATTTTCATCCTTCTAACAACAATGTTCAACAGAGAATCAGTCTCATTGAAAAAAAAAAACAATATCATAATTACAAAAAATGCTTCAAAGAAAACATCCCCAGAAAGGAGTATTTTTAATAATTTTGGAAAACCAACAGTAAATAAACATCAAAGAATTCTAAATATCCATAAATTCTCAACTGGTTACAAAATAATGGTCTAAGCCCACATGCAGTGCACGTGCTAACATCGTAGCCACCTTAATCAAGAATGGGATGAATTGTCGACACTAAAAAAAAAGAAACAAAACATTGAGGACAACAATGTCCATAGAAACTATGAAGTAGAAGAAGAATGTCAGCAAAACTATCCTTAACGGTTAGCCTTCGCAACTCTCTCAATTTCATCCTTTTTCTTGATAGCGTAACTGTAAGACCAGAAAAACACAAATGACATGCTGTGCAAGAATGGATGAGAGCTTACTATGAGGATATATTATGTAATATTTACCTGTTCGATGAGCCCTTTGCGGCGTTGATGAGTTCGTCAGCCAAACATTCTGCGATTGTCTTGATGTTTCTGAAAGCAGCCTCACGAGCACCGGTTGTGATAAGGTATATTGCTTGATTTACACGTCGTAGAGGAGATATATCCACAGCTTGACGCCTAACAACACCAGCTGAACCAATTCGAGTAGCATCTTCACGGGGTCCACTGCAAAATAACACTAGCATGATATACCAAACAAATGAAACACTTTTTTTAATGAAAGGCAGTGCACGGAGTAAGAATAATACCTGTTAACAACAGCGTCGATGATAACTTGAATTGGATTAAGATCAGTTAGTAGATGAATGATCTCCATCGCATGCTTGATAATCCTCACAGCCATTAGTTTCTTTCCATTGTTTCTACCATGCATCATGAGTGAGTTTGTCAGTCTCTCCACGATTGGGCATTGAGCTTTCCTGAAACGCTTAGCGGAATAACGACCAGCAGTGTGTGGAACATAGGTCGCATGCTTGGCAGCTGCAACTCCAACGTAATCCACCAGAGAGATGTCATTAACCTGTATCATCACACCCGTGGGACAATCAGAAAATGTGGGTGGTATCAAATTCTTGTTGATCCAACCAAATTGAAGCAAAATGGTACGAACCAGCAACCATTATACAACAAAGAAAAAATAGCAAAATTGTCAAGTCCTTAACATAATAGCCATAAAAGCCAAACTATTATCATCTGATAATAACTCGTACTCTAAGAGAATTGGACAGTGGATTGATCACAAATGAAGTTAAACCATTAATTGCCTTCTCCATTACAGTAAACAGCACAACAACACCGAAAATAGGGTAAACAACAAAAACTGATACAAAACAAGCCTATCTTATCACTGTCATCATTCATCAAGGGACAATGCTTAGTTTTGAACTCCAAAATTCAGTATTTGATAATTAATCACGCAAACAAGTAGAAACGTTTAACAAAGTACATGTTGATCCTTACAGCAGAATTTTGGTCCAAATTTGGTAGAAAAATTTGAATCTCAGTAGTAAGTACTAACAAGACCATAAAACAAGCACTACCCTACCGCATGAACATTGAATTCAATAGTAGCACAGATCCTAAATCTAATAACCAAGCTTGGAAAAGCCAAATAATTAAGGAAAATTTTTGTAACCTGGACATCATCAAAGGTCCAGCGGTTGAAAAGCTTCACATCATACTGAGACTGAGCAAGTTCCTGAACCGCATCCACCGCAACCTCAGCAGCATCCATTTCTGAAAAAAAACCATAAATCAGGTAGGTTTGATAAAACTGGAGAAAGTAAAAACCAAGAGAGAGAGAACACAATGAAAATAATCCCAAATATAAGATGTAATCTGGGTTGCTTGTAATTTTGCTCTGCAATGAAATTATTTCTAACAAATAGTAATATGCAGCATATTTCCCCTTCTACCATAGAAAAAACAGAAATCATAAAAATTAAGACCCGTTTGATAACATTTGGTTTCTAATTTTTGGTTTTTGAAAATTAAGCCTATAAACATTAATTCCACCTAATAACTTTTTTTGTTTTGTTATATACTTTCTACCAATGTTTTAAAAAAATTAAGTCAATTTTGAAAACTTAAAAAAATAGCTTCCAAAAAACTAGTTTTGTTTTTGGAATTTGGCTAAGAACTCAAATGTTTATCTAAGAAAAATGAAACCCATAATAAAGAAATTAGAAGAAAATAATCCTAAATTTTAAAAACAGAAAAATAAAAACGAAATCGTTATCAAACGGGACCTAAGATTTTCTTCAAAAGCTAGTCAGATACTATAATCCGAGCAAGCAGAATATATTTAACCATGAAAAATGAATCATTTATACTTGATAGCGATCCACACTCAAGAACTGCACAACACAAAATCCAAAAGAAAAAAGAGAAACAGAGATTCTTAATATGCTTATACAAAAGCGCAGCTCTTTAAGGAATAAAACAACCAATAAAATCGAAGAACACATTCTCTAAACTCGTGCAAACCTCCATATCAACAAAAGACTATTCAAAAGATTCAACAAAAAGATAACAGAAACCTCCCGTTAAAGCTAGAAATAATGAGTAAAACAGAAAGGCCATGGAAAATGTAGGAGCATTGGAGTAAATAAGGTTGAAGTTGTTCGGTCAATCAATCAAGCTATGAATTAAAAGAGAATTGGATGACTGATTCATGTCCGAATCAGAACAGCCAAACACACACCACAAGGCTGATTTTTCCTCAGCTAATCAAACAACTCCTGCATTCTTTCAATCGACAAGTTCTAATGAGAAGAAAGACATAGATGGAGATTGGAAGGATACCAGTAGCAATAAGGGAGTAGAAAATCAATGCAAAACCAGCTCGGAGGGAGGCTGTGGCGTCAAGAACGGAAAAAACACGACGGCGGCGACACTCACCTACTGAAACGGAGGAGGAGACGGCGAGAAGAAGAAGAGGCGTGGAGCATAGATGAAAGAGTTAGGGTTTCTTTTGTTTATTTTTATTTTATTTTACTAATTGGGCTAAAATGGTGGGCTGAGCTTGGGCTGATTTATTGGAGTATATGGATGGATAGATTCGTGAGATAACTGGAGGAATGTCCAAAATTTAACTCAATTTTTATAGGTGTCTAAAATATTTTTTTAATTATTTTTTTTAATTGGGAAAATGTGTAAAATCTAAGCGTCACCCGGTGGAATTAGAAAACTCGAAAACAATACTAAAATAGATATCCTGAAAAATGATAACCAATAACTGAATTTTTTAAATCGCAACCATAAGTATCTCTAAAATTATAAAAATAAATACAAGACGGAGAAAAATATAGTGTAATTGAAAATTTACTCACAAAATTTAAAAGATACAGTACTTAACAAAAATTAAAACATCTAAAATCTAAGTTGGTAAAACATATATAATCTAAAATTTAAGTTCATAAAACATTAATTCATACTGTGGGAACTAGATATGATAAGGAGAAAGAGAATGTGATTATACTTATTTATCCTTATGTATTTAGTGGAGAACCAGATACGTTATCACAATCAATTAAAAAATGCACGAACACAAAAAAATAATAAAGGAAAAGAAAACGTGATTATGAAATTGAGACCTGAATTTGAAGTTTCGTGTTACTGCAATGACGACCGTTAGAGAGAAAAGTGAAAGGATGAAGAAAAAAAAATAGAAGACAAAATCACATAACTCATTGAAATTTCACCATCAAAGAGAAGTTGTCTTGATTTATAATTTCTTACTCTTTACCCATTGAAACCCCACCATGTTGCCCTAACTTTGAAACGAGTTGTGGATGATTCTGATAAAGTATTGGCTCGAACTGTTTCCATGGTGGTTCAAATTGGAGAGGATGTCATTGATTTATTATCTACTAATTATGATGATGATGCTAAAATTGCTTTGAATGCATTGGAGATCTCTGCAATCACCGCTACATCATAGTCCATCCCCTTCCAAATCGTCGATTGCAAACAGGTGGATCATCTTTCATCATTTTGGAGGGCATTACTCGATGACTCACCATAAAAACAACTCTGGTCACCCCCTTCCAAATCGTCGATTGCAAACGGGTGGATCCTCTTTCATCATTTTGGAGAGCATTACTCGATGACTCGCCATAAAAACAACTCTATCATCCCCTTCCAAATCGTCGATTGCAAACGGGTGGATCCTCTTTCATCATTTTGGAGGGCATTACTCGATGACCCACCATAAAAACAACAAAGCTCCCAGTTTTTTAAACAACTTTGTCATTCTCTTGACTCTTGGTTGTTTGTAGAAGGCATTGAAGTGAATCAAACAAGATCATGCATCAATCTCTCTATCAAATAGATTTCTTCTAGCATAAAGGTTCCAAAATTTGTAACAGTTGTGCAGAGTTGAAGCCCCTCTGAGGATTGTTTGCAATACATTTGTTGTCGTTCATCCTTAGCATAAATTATGTTGCAAAACATAGATCTTCATTGAAGTTCGTCGGCGAAGATCCTCCATTCTCTAATTTGTAGTTTCTCGATCCTCTCCATCGACAAAGAGTGTCTAACGAGATTTTGAACCTTGTTTTGGTCTTCTTCTTCCAGATTGAAAAGAAATCTATTTGATTTAAATGAATAAACTTAAATTAATACATTCAAACAAAATATTTAATGATTTGAAAAAGAAAATTCAAACAAGATTCTATCTAAACTAAATTAATTTGGAATAAGTTGGAGTAATTTTAGAAAAACGGAATGAATACACATCCTTAAAAATAATTAGAGATTTAATTTTTTGAAATTGACCTAATTTAGAGGGCAATCATCCAGATACATCGTCTTTAAAATTAGGAAGGTTTTGCGTGTTGCCTATAACTTCTATGAGAGGGACAAAATGGTCATGGTGTTATGGTTAGCCAACCAAGTGTGGACATTATTGTGATATATATATATATATATATATATATATATATATATATATATATATATATATATATTTTTTTTTGACATCTTTCAAAATTCCTCCTAAAATTTGAAATTTAGAAGGATTTTCCGAGATTTTTTTTGCCAAGTGACAAATGACCGTATTTAATTGGCCTTAGAAAAAATATATTTTAGGTCTTCGAGTTTCAATGATGGGTGGGTTCGGTCCCTAAATTTTCAAAAGGTACATTTTTAGTCCCTAAGTTTTAAGAATAGATTTAAAAGGTCCTTTCCGTTACTCTTTTCGTCCGTTACCGGAATACTTTTTTATTATTTTTTGTGCTGATTTAGAAAATTATAATGTAAAATACAATTAAAAAATATCTGAAACAAAAACACTCATTATTCCATGGTTGACAATTGAGGAGTCTTCGATAAGTCGATCAGCCCACTTGAGATCAAGATCGTCGAAACCGACATGTCCGACAAGTTCATGGACTATGCAATTAGCTTAGGAGTTGTATAAGACACCAAAGTGTGTGAAATATGAACCCATCATGGAGCTATTGAAATCAAGACTTGCGTCAAATTACTTCAGTCCCAACTGCCCAAAATAGGTTCAGATCACAAGCAAGGAAATTGAAATGACATTTAATTGGGAAAGAATTTGACCCTTTTAATTAATTTAGTGATTTATGTTAACCCAAAGGGTCAATTCACTGTATTAATTCACTAAATGTAAAAAGGGTATCGATACCCTTTTTTACATTTTGATGTATATTTTCTAATTACATATCTAAAATCATAGGGTTTAAACACAAATGGGTCATTAAGATATGTAATATTACAAAAATGTTTAATATAATTTGTTATTACATTCATGTCTATCTGTACAAAAATAAGAAAGAAGATAAGTTGTAGTTTTATCGTTTTATCCCTATATAATGTATTACATTTTTCTTTAAAAAAAAATCACAAAAGGTAAAAAAAAATAATAACTATTGATTTGATTATTTGAAATTAATTAGTAATACTATAGAAAATATTCAATATTTTATTTTATTTTAAAGCAAAAGTCCCTCATGTTTCAGAATTTTGAAACCCTTTTTCAAGTTTTTTTTTATAATTTTTTTTCAAACCCTCTTCTACAGATTCGCCGCTCGCCGCCGCTCGCATCATTCACCACCGGTACCCATAGGCCATTGTTGCTTTACGTCGTCATCCTCTTTTATGGTTTCGTCTCCAACTCTCCAACTCCATCCACACCGTCGCCGCCAATACCACATGCCCAGTCGACGCCGGTAACCATAGGTCGTGGTAGATTTATCGCATTTTGTTTTTTTTAGTTTCATAGTTTTATTTTATATAACAAGACCTATATACACCGGGTATATATCATGAAATTTTTTAATGGTTGGTGTTTTCTAATATGTACAGGGTATATATCAGGGTTTATATATGAGGGTGTATATACTACGATATATATCATGATATTATTAATGGTTGTAGTTTATGTTGGGTTTTATGTCCTAACACTCGTGTTTTGTAAACATTGTAAATGTAATTTGTCTATTAACGCAATAAAGAGTTATTGAGGTTTATTCAGTAAAAGTGTTTATTGAATATAGTGAAACGTGTTTGCATTAACCTGTACCAATAACAACACCCTTGGCTGAATATGAGTACTTGAGCTTCATGTATGACATGATTGTGGGTCAAGCTCAAGTAGTCAGTCAAAATGGTCTATAGTATACGGATAAGGCCGGGTACCTTATTCTGGTAACACTATTGGATGCGACTCGCTTTGTATTGTACAAAACGATGTGATCCGAATCGTTTCACATGGAGATGTGCGAGCGGGGGCGTCCTATGCAAAGAGTTTGCATTAGACAGAACCACGATAAAGTCGCTTTCTCTTTATAACACCGTTTACTGGTGAGACCGACTTTATCATTTTTTATGACCTAAGGTAACTCGTTCTTAATCCTGAGCTTACTATGAACTCCTGCTTATTCGAGAGTATCCTTAGACTTGTATGGGTGAGAGTGGCAGGTCGCCCACTCAATAAGCCTACCAACTTGGGGATAAACTCGAATAGGTAGCTGGGGACATAGTCTAGCAAGATGGAATTCACTCCTACCCTCTTTAGGGTTTAGTAGATAGATGTTCCCTTAATAGCTGACTCCGGGGCTTGAACATGAGGCCTCATCCTCTTCTGTGTGAAGAGGATTCTGATCTGATGATTGGATCACAGATCAAATGTTCATTAGAGGTGTCAGTGGTACTTAGAATTTGGATTAGTTGTATCAAAATATAAATTAGGTCGGAAAGTTCAATGCTTTATTAAAAGTGAACTGAGGTTTAAATAGTACAATAACAGACCCACGATTATACAACTAACCAACTCACCACTACCGAAAAGGAAGGTAGTTGGATTTAAAGGAATAGCAAAATAATAGCAGAATAATAACTATCTTTGACTATTGACTATTCCTACTAATTAAGATAAAACAACATTGTTTAAGGAAATATTTTAACTGCCTCCCTCAAACGAAACTGGGACGGGCTGTTCATCACGTTGAGTTTGCTGCACATCTCAGAGAACTTGTTTTCAGTTAATGGCTTTGTTAGTCCATCAGCAAGTTGTTCTGAAGAGGGGACATAACGAATATCTATTACTTTGGTCAGCACCTTGTCTCTGATGAAATGAACATCTAATTCTACATGTTTGCTGCGGGAATGAAAAACAGGATTAGAAGCCAAGGACAATGCACTCATATTATCGCACCAAACAATGGGAGTTCTGGAAGTCTGAACACCAATCTCATTCAGTAAGGCTTGGATCCAACTGATTTCAGTTGTCGCATGTGCAAGTGACCTGTACTCTGACTCAGTAGATGAACGAGCAACAACATGTTGCTTCTTGGACGACCATGACACTAGCGAATCACCCAAAAACACACAGTGAGCAGCAATGGATCTTCTATCATCCACATTGCAGGCCCAATCAGCATCAGAATAGGCCACTATTGATAAATCACTCGACTTTGGAATACGCAGACCATAAGAGGAGGTACCTTTTAAATACCTTAGGACATGTTTAACACCTTGCCAATGGAAAGTTGTTGGGCTTTGAAGATATTGACTCAGTTTATTTACAATATAAGCTATGTCAGGTCTGGTCTGAGTAAGATATTGGAGCCCACCTATGGCACTTCTATACAGCTTTGGATCATCCATTAACTCTCCTTCATAAAGAGAGAATTTCTTCCCAGACACTGCAGGTGTACTACACGGTTTGATATGAGTGAGCTTCAGCCTGTGAAGTAGATCAGAAACATATTTCTTTTGAGTTAGAAACATGGAGTTTTTGTCTCGTATTACTTCTATCCCCAGAAAATAAGACAACTCTCCTAAGTCTTTGAGAGAAAAGACTTTATTCAACATCATCACAAGCTTATTTACTGAACCAATATCATTCCCTGTGATTAGTATGTCATCTACATAGACTAGAATGTAAATGATTGCCCTTTTCGTTGTAAGAAAGAACAAAGAGTTGTCAGCCCTTGAATTCTTGAAACCCCAACCTAACAGTACATGTTTCAGGCGCTCATACCATGCTCTTGGAGCTTGTTTTAACCCATATAGAGCCTTGTTAAGCTTACATACATGATTCAGTTTGCTTTTGTCAATGAAACCTTCAGGTTGCACCATAAATACTGTTTCTTCAAGGTAACCATTCAAAAAGGCATTGTTCACATCAAGTTGTCTAACTCTCCAATCCTTAGACATTGCAAGTGTAAGGATAATTCTAATAGTAGATGATTTAACAACTGGACTAAATGTCTCGGTGTAGTCAATACCTGGATTTTGATGAAATCCCTTTGCGACGAGTCTTGCTTTATTCTTTTGCACACTGCCATCAGAGTTTCGTTTCACTTTAAAGACCCATTTACAACCGACCAAATTATAGTTTGTGGAATAAGGTACAAGTGTCCATGTGTTGTTTTTTGTCAAAGCCTTCATTTCAAATTCCATAGCTTCTTTCCACTGTGTTGAACTCAAAGCTTCAAGAACTGAGTGTGGTTCAATATGATGGTTCTGTTGAACACACTCTATTTGATAAGAGTAATGATCGAGTTGTTTTGGTTTATAAATACCACTCTTTGACCTTGTCTGCATAGGATGGTAAGAAGAAGTCTGTGGAATATCATCAACTTCAGTCACATTTATACGCACAGTTTCTTGTCCTTGGGTTGTGGCATGTTGTAAGCTCTCATAATTGCTAGAAGAATTATCATTTCCTCTGTTGTTTGGTTCAATTGCATGAGTACAAGGAGAAGATGCTGCATTAGAAGTAACAGAAGGATGTTGATTGGAGGAATTAGTAAGGACAGTGACATCAGTAGATGATTGATTTGGACTAAAAGTCTGAAGAATAGGTTCAGTCTGATTTTGAGGAAATGAAAACATAGATACAATAGTATCATAGGAATGTTGCTTGGTTACAGAGGTTGTGAGAAAGTTTAATTTGAATGGAAACTCTTGTTCATTAAAAACAACATGCCTAGAGATATACAACCTTCCACTTGAATTTAGACATTTATATCCTTTATGGGATTCACTATAGCCAATGAAGACACACTTTGTGCTGTGGAACTGAAATTTGTGTGTTTGATAGGGTCTGAGACAAGGGAAACAAACACAACCAAACACTCTAAGGAATGAATACTCTGGGCTTTTTTTGTAGACTCTCTCCCAAGGCGATTGGTTATTGAGGACAGGTGTAGGTAAACGGTTAATCAGATATACAACTGAAGTAAAAGCATCCCACCAAAATCTAAGTGGCATAGAGGCTTGAGCAAGCAAGGTAAGGCCCATTTCAACTATGTGCCTGTGTTTCCTTTCAACAATGCCATTTTGCTCACTAGTATGAGGGCATGTATGTCTAAAGTCTATGCCATGAGTTTTAAGATAATTGGAGAAAGCTCTAAACTCTCCTCCCTGGTCACTTTGAAGCGTTTTGATCTTAAGTTCAAGTCTTTTCTCAACTAAGGCTTTGTATTGAATAAAAGCTTGTAGGGCATCACTTTTTAATTTTAAAGGATATATGTGAGTGAGTCTAGAGTAATTGTCTACAAAACTTATATAAAATCTGTATCCTGAGGTTGAAGAAATGGGTGAAGGCCCCCAAAGATCACAGTGCACCAGTTCAAGGGGTTTCAAAGTTTGTGTTGTAGAAGACTTAAAAGGTAATTTGTGTGATTTACCAAATTGACAAGCATCACAAAAGGGAAATTTTTCATTACTGAAAGTAGGAACATTAACAGACTTTGAAACAACAGAAAGCACTTTTTGTGAGGGATGGCCTAGCCTTTGATGCCAAAGCTCACTAGAACTGGAATTTAAATTGCTAACAAAAGAAGAAACAAAGCAACTAGGACTAGACTTTGACTTTACTGACTTGAAAGAAGACATCAGACTATGACTTGTGTAACGACCCGACTTTTCTATGACCTCACTCTAGGACCGTTACTACACGTACGACGTCATAAATCTCAATAAGTAATTTAAAACTTTAATTTAGAAGTGAAGGAATCAAAATAAAATTTTGATACATAACATCTCTGCATCAGAACCGAATACATTTACTTTTGGGATCCCAATGAAATATTAAATACTTAAATCAGATTCATTTAAAACAAACTTTAAATCAAAACTGTTGATTCTAATTCTTAGGAGCAAAATGTAACGAGACTCAACAGAATAGATAACTAAATGCGGAAGCTCTGACTTCTCAGATCCCATGGCTTCATCGACCCATCATCTCGTCAAACGCCTTGTATGTTCCTAGAATTACCTGAAAAAGATGTTTTAAGAAAGAATGAGTATTTTAAATAAAATACTCAGTAAGCAACTTCACTACCGTGATCAGGCTATGCAATCACATGCAACCATGAACCGACTAGAGACTTTAACTAGTGGGACCTACCTTCCTCTTTTAGCTTACCAATCCATTCCTGTTCTTCTAGATGTGCATCAATTTCATACACATCAGTTCCAGATACATCGATTTCATATACTGGGAACTCTCTAGGCATGCATCACTTTCATGCACGCCAACCTCTAGGTATGCATCACTTTCATGCATAGGTGAGCATCACTTTCATACTCACCGACTCTAAGCACATCACTTTCATGTGATTAGAACCCCTAAACCTGCATCACTTTCATGCAGACAAATTTTACAAGAAATGGACGGTAGCTATTTCACAATCTCATGACTCATATGTCACACACAAATGCATGAGTCCCACCTAAATACATTTCAGATACTAGAAATGAAGCAACATGGAGTAATTTTCTCATATGCATTAACTATCATATTTCAGCATGCATCTCATCCATAAACACTTCATCTCAACAACATTCAACTTAACAATAACCTTTCAATGCATAGACATAACATGAAGCTCATAAAGAAATAACATTCTCATAACCTCATTTATAAACTCCTCTACAACGTCACCTGAATAGTTTCATCAAGTTCAGCATACATAATCTCACATTCCACATTTCACATTTCCCATTCACAAATCACTATACATAATTATTTCAGAGATGCCTACAAAAATACATTCCACATTTAAACAAATATCAGAGGAGTTCCCAACCTAAATACATTTCAGATACTAGAAATGAAGCAACATGGAGTAATTTTCTCATATGCATTAACTATCATATTTCAGCATGCATCTCATCCATAAACACTTCATCTCAACAACATTCAACTTAACAATAACCTTTCAATGCATAGACATAACATGAAGCTCATAAAGAAATAACATTCTCATAACCTCATTTATAAACTCCTCTACAACGTCACCTGAATAGTTTCCTCAAGTTCAGCATACATAATCTCACATTCCACATTTCACATTTCCCATTCACAAATCACTATACATAATTATTTCAGAGATGCCTACAAAAATACATTCCACATTTAAACAAACATCAGAGGAGTTCCCAACCTAGCCCGAAGGCTAACCAGCAGTAAAGTTACTTACATTTAAGCGAAATCCAACGAATTACCAAAATTGCTTACGAACGCCTTTGATCTCCACCTACGCAGTCCCAGCTTGAGGTCGCGCCTAATTTTACTTGGACTAGAACGAAATCGATCTCACACTAAAATAGTGATGATTTTCAACTATTAAAACGAATTTGAATCGAAGGACAATGTTCGAAAATTACACTACTCACGAGAGGAGGAGTTGCGGCGTGTGGCTGGGTAATGGTTGACGGCGGCAGAGTGCAGCTGACGACAGGCGGCAGTGCGACAGACGGCAGCAACGACGACGGGGTTCGGGCGGACGACGGGCGGCAGTGCGTCAGGGTGGTCGAAGCCGAGAGAGGGAGAGATGGGTGTGCGATGGCGGCGTTCGGCGAACGAAGGGACCGACTGAGCAAAGGGCGGCGATGGAGAGGGAGAGAGGGCGACGACGACGCGTGCAGCCGGTAGAGGGGGAGAGAGGTGCGGCGACGAATTGGTGTTGGCGAGAAGGGGCGTGCGGCGGCGGAGATCGGGGAGAGAGAGAACGAGATTGAGAGGAGAGGGAGGAGGGAGGCGGCTGAGAAATTTTGGGATTTGGGGATTTTGGGTCTTCTTCACGAAAAAGAAGAAGACCCTGATTTACTTTTGAATTTCTTTTTCTTTTATTTTTTTTTTTAAATAATAATAATATTATTATTTTTAATATTAATAATAATATTATTATTACTATTATTATTACTATTATTGCTAACTCTTTAACCCTGGCCTCTTTTAAGCCCAAAATCCACGTGACCTTTCCACTTAACTTCACTAACGAGCTCGACAACAATAATAATTAATTAAATCTTCTTATTTAGAGTTCGGGTCGTTACAACTTGAGTTTAAAGGCCTTGCATTGGACATGTAGTTTTTTAGAGGAAGCTTCAACTGGTATAGACCATCCTTAAGTCTCCCTTGCAACAAAATTCTCCTTGTTTCCTTGTCCTTAACCAAACAAAAGGTAGAATGAAATTCAATAAAACAATTATTTTGAGTAGTAAATTTGGCTACACTTAACAAGTTTCTTTTGATGTTAGGTACATGGAGTATGTTTCTCATCACAAGATCAGATTTATCAACATGCTGAACACATATAGTGTTATGCCCAATATGAGAGATGTCTAATTGATTGCCATTTCCAACAATAAGTTTTTCCTTACCCGTGTAATCAGATTTCACACTGAGATTACTCATATCTGCTGTGACGTGGCTAGTGGCTCCACTATCAAAAAGCCAGCTAGGATCAGCTACCATTTCCGGAGTAGCAACGAATGCTGCACTTCTATTACGAGAGTCTTGGTTAGTATGATTAGATGAGGAATAATTGTTGTTGGAATAAATACCAGAAAACTCTTTGTTGAAGCGATCGTAGCAGGCAGCAACACTATGACCATATCTCCCACACAATTGGCATGTTGGCTTTGAGTTGTTTTTATAGTACTGTTTGCCTCTGTTCCTACCACGATCATTTCCTCTTCCACCAGAAGTGTTGCGACTTGAACTTCCTTGATTGATCCTTTCACTAGTGGCAGATCTAACACGAACATAATTTGCACTTGGAACTTCTGTACCATCAGTTGGACTCACTACATTGAGCCTTATTAAGGTGTTTTCAAAAGTTAAAAGAGTTGCATACAATTCTTGCCATGACATTGAGTCTTTGCCTTCAATTTGACAGACAATAGGAATATATTCGGCCTCCAACCCAGATAACACGCAGGACATCAAGTAATTAAGACATACCGATTCACCGGCCAACTTTAGATTTTCGGACGTTTGCTTCATAAAAGCAAGGTATTCATTCATTCTCATGTTCCCTTTCCTCGTGTTTTGAAGAACTTTTCTCAACTGTATGATCCTTGATTTGCTCGCAGCACCAAAAAGATCCTGCAGTGCGACCCAAACACCTCGTGATGACTCCAAATCCACCACTTCGCAGGCTACCGAGGGCATCATGGAGCCAAACATCCATCCAAGCAGTGCTTGATCAGTGGCTAGCCATTCCTGATAGGCAGGGTTGACATGAGTTGATGTACCTTCGGTCTCATTAGATGGAATGTGTTTGTCTGGTTTGACTTTGGTGCCAAGAACAAAACCATCAACTTTTTGTCTACGAAGGACAGCAAGAACCATCCCTCGCCATAGGGAATAATTCTTGTCATCCAATTTTATTGTGAGGACAGTTCCAAGGGGATGACCGAAGGAGGGGATTGCAGGAGCATGGATCTGGTTGGTAGGAAGGGTGATGGAGGCTTGGGGAAGAGCGGTTGAACTAGAAACCTCAGCCACATGGTCACTTGTGGGAAGAGCGGTTGAACTAGAAACCTCAGTCATTGATGCGTTAGCAATAATGGCTCTGATACCAACTTAGAATTTGGATTAGTTGTATCAAAATATAAATTAGGTCTGAAAGTTCAATGCTTTATTAAAAGTGAACTGAGGTTTAAATAGTACAATAACAGACCCACGATTATACAACTAACCAACTCACCACTACCGAAAAGGAAGGTAGTTGGATTTAAAGGAATAGCAAAATAATAGCAGAATAATAACTATCTTTGACTATTGACTATTCCTACTAATTAAGATAAAACAACATTGTTTAAGGAAATATTTTAACTGTGGTACTTAAGGAACAAGAGGTATCACACAGGTTAAACGGTTTAAAAGACCTAGCTGTGATAACGGACACCTGTGAAGGATCGACTTACCCGTGATGGTTATATCAAGAGGACATAATATATCTACAGTGAGGAGAGTGCAACCCTCGGACTATAGTGGAGTCTCCGGGGGTTAACGAATGTTGGTTAGTTCGGTTGAAAGAGTTTTGACCGGATAATCTCGTATCGTTGGAGCTCATGATCTGTAGGTCCTTTAGGTTCTCCTGGCTAGCTCGGATAACGTCGTGCAACAGTAAAAGAAAAATTAAAAAGAAAAAGAATTTGAATTGTTCAAATTCGGTTTGTGGAAGAATGTTGGACATATTTAAATATGATTTAAATATGAGTTTGGCCTAAAACATGAATAGGATTCATGTGAAAAAAGTCGTTTTTCGAAAAACCGGGTTTAGTCATATTATTTAATTAATATTTGATATTGAATTAAATAATAATTATTAATTAAAAAGTTTAATTAATAATTATATATATATATATTTTTTATTTATTAAAAGTTTAATAAATAAAATTATTATTATTATTTTTAATAATAATAATAATTAAATATATATATATGTGTCTTGCATGCAGCAAGACACATATATATATATATATACATTATATATATATATAGGTGTAAGCTAAACAATCAACTTTGGGCTGAGAATTGAGAATAATTGGAAGTGGACTTTGGGGTTCTTGAAAATATGGAATTGTGAATTCATTTTCATGAACTTCTTCGGAGTGTCCTCTGCCTTTGGTTCTTCAACTTCTTTCTCTTCCTTTTCTTTTTCTTTTCTTCTTCTTTCGGAGTCCCACAACTCCGTTGCTCGGCGCCGAGGATAGCGGGACTACCTAAGGTGTTCTTCGGGGCGTTCGTGAGAAGAGGTCGGAAGAGTTCGTGACGTGGAACAGCCAACGGATCAGGGTATGTATTCTAAATTTCTTATTTCCATTTTTTGAGCATGTTTTCTATTTGTTAAATTGATGAAATTAGAGTATCATCGGTCCGAAATCGCCTTCCGCTGCGTATATCGCTCCATCAGTTTATGTGATTGTTTGAGATATATACAGAGTATAAATCCGGGTACATGTCAATCTAAAGTCAAGGTGTGTGTGTATATATATATATATATATATATATATATATATATATATAACAATGTATATAGTAGGAGTATATATTTGTTTCGGATATATTGAGGGTAATTGTGCGGTGGTGGAAGTAGTGGGCGATGGAAACGGCCGACAATGGATTGCCGACAGAATTTAATTGATAGAGCAAATCAGTTTTGGTAACAAATGAAAATGGTGGTTAGAGAGAAGAGGAGAAATGGATGAAGTAAATCATTTTTGGTAATAAATGTCATACAAAATAAAATTCTATTAATAAAAAAATCTAATTAATGATGATGGATAATTGTCACAAGTAAAATCATCTAATTAATATTGTAAAATTAAAAAAGTAATAAAAAAAATTATTTTCAATTTTAAATAAGGGGTAAAATGAAATTAAAATAAATTCGTTAAATAACACCATACATACTAGAAAAATATAAAAATTAAATTATTATAGACATTTATGAAGATATGAGTTAATGAATAAATATCTCTAAAATAATTCTATTGAAAATCATCCTCTTGTTCTTAAATCCAAAAAAAAAAAAAAACAAAACAAAACAAAAAAAAACTTTCAAATGAAACGCAAACGATTGGCACAATGACAATCCATTGTTTACGTTTCATTTGGATATTTTTTTAATTAATGGATTAAAATCTTTCAAATTCAGATGTAATATTTAACCCAATATTCTACGACTTTCTTTTATTTCAAAACTATCCAAATAAAATGAATAATTAATGTGAGTGATATTGAAAAAAGAATGTGAAGTATTGTGGTCAAAATTATTTTTGTTATCTTCAAAAAAATATTGTGAAGGATACATAAAATAAAAAGCAAAAATCGCATTCTTAAAATTTATTGAAAGAAGTCTTTAACAATGAAAATATGAAAAATTATAGAAAACAATTGTACAAAAAAAAAATAGCAAATAAATCATCATTCTTGAGATGTTGATTTCAAGGTGGAGTGGATTCAAATGGAATGACAAGTTTAAGATGATAGAGGCGAGGAAACATGTGTTTGAAACATGGGTAGGCTATACTTATGGGTAGACAATCTTATAATTCATAAAATTAAAGATGAGTCCTAATAAACAAAAATATATACATAAAATAATGTGAAGTATTGTGCTCAAAATTATTTTTGTTGTATTCAAAGAAATTTGTCGAGGATAGATAAAATAAAAATAAAATATTTCATTCTTAGAATTTATTGGAATTGGGAGAAGTCCTTAATAAAAAAAATTTGAAAGTTTGTAGAAAAAAAATTGTGCAGAAGAAAATAACTAAAATAAACTCAAACTTCATAACTTCAGGTTCAACAACTCCCTGCCCCAAACAAACAACAGACTTCAGAACTCCAGACTAAACAACTCTCTGCCCCAAACAGACATGCCTCAGAACTCCCCAGACTAAACAACTCCAAAGACTAAACAATTCCAGACAAAACAACTTCAATTCCCCCAACTCCTTGGGCCAAACGCCCCCTGAATGGGCAGATACAACAAACTCTTCCCTCAAAATTAAATACACCCAGATGGGAAGATCAGAAAACCCAAAAAAAAAACCCTCCTCTCTTCCAATCTAAACAAAAAACGTGTCTAAAAATTGATCAGGCTATTCTGTGAGGGGCTAAATTACACCATCAATGGAAATAGGAGAATGAGATCTCTCATTTGCTCGCCAACTCTTCTAGGAAGCGTCGTTTACTTGAAACAAGAGCACTGATGGGGTTAAATTACAATTTCAAATTATATTTTAATTGTTTTTTACACTATAATTTTTCTTGAGGGACTATGTGGGTTATAATAGTATGTAAATATTATTGAAGTCAGTTATTTGGTTGAGTGTGGGTTCTAACAGTTGGTAGGTCAAACGTTTGTCGACTGAGTTATAATAACTTTGTTCACCAACTCTAAATTGGTGTTTCAGACACCCCTAAGGGGGCGTTTGGCCCCCTGTTTTGGAATCAGAACCCTGGGGAGTTTGTCAGGGCAGGTTCTGAACCCTGAGAATCAAAAAACAGTGTTTGGGGTGCAGGGTTGGGAAGACTCGGAATCAGAAGCCAGTGTTTGGGGTGCAGTGTAGTGTTCTGAACCCCGGGTTGAACAATTTCTTTTTCTTTTTTCCTTTTACTATTTCCTTTCTCTTTTATACCCTTATTTTCTAGTGGTGAATTGTAAAACCCGACCTCACGTAACATGAGCAAGATTCTTTTGGAACTTAAAAAATGAAGCATTTAATTTATCTTATATTCTAAGAATAAGAAAATAAATTGAACAATTTTCATATTTCAACATGGAAAATTTAATTGAGAGGAATTAGTAAAAGAAGTTGATTTCATATAAAAAAAAAAGGAATGAAAAAATATACCTTTTAAAAATTAAGAAAAACAAAAAAATAAAATAAAAGGAAAAAAAGTTTTTACAACATATTGGGGTTGGAGATTGAACCTAGGACCTCGTGGTCACTAAGCAATATATGATGCTGTTGGAAAAAAAAAGTTATATTACTATTGATGAAAAAAGTTTTATGGAATAAGATGGAAAAAGATATATTTTAATAAAATATATAAATAAAAAAAAAATATTTAACAAAAACAACAAAAACAAAAAACAAGAAATAGAAGAAAAAAAAAAATACATTATTGATGAAAATTTTGTATATTCCAATTAAAAAAAAATTATTATAAAAGGAAAAAAAAACTACAAACACGACATTAATTTATAGAATACGGTTGAAAAAATACATAAAATAAACAAATAATAGAGAGAAAAAAAAAAAAAAAAAAACCTTAGTTCGGATATAACGTATATTCCAATAATTCACTATTATTAATGAAAATTTTGTAATAATATTAAAATATATTCATATTAGAAAGTAGTAAAAAAAACATAACAAAAGAATATCATTTTTCATAATAGAAAAAGATATATTTTAACTAAAACAAAAAAATTACTAACACCGTTAGTTTATAGAATAAGATGGGACAAAATATATATATATATATATATATATATATATAAAGGAAAAAAGAATAGACATATAGGGAAAATTGATGGCAAAATTGAAAAAGAGATAAAAGAAAAAATTGTTAGTGTTGGTGTCAAATTGATGAAGAGAGAAATAAAATTGTTGATATGAGACAGAAACAAAATTGGAGAAGTGAGAAGGGTTTAGGTTTTGGGTTCTAAACCCATGACTTTCAAATACATTCATCCAAACATGGGTTTGGCTTCAAAAGCCAAACCCACCCAAACACAAGACGGGGGCCAAACGCCCCCTAAAAGATTAGGGTTACGAGGGGAGAGATGGAGGAATCATTGTTTTAATTATTTTTTAGATTATAATTGTTCAAATCATCACAAAAAATAATAAAGTATTATTTTGTTACTTGTAGGGGATGAAAAAAGTAACGGCGAGATCTTTTAAATCTATTCTCAAAACTCAAGGATTTAAAAGGTACCTTTTGAAAACTCGGAATCTAAAATGTCTTAGTTGGACTAAAATACCTCTGCTAAAATTGGCTCCCAAAGAAAGAAAGAATAATAAAAAAAAATAACAGCGAGAGAATTGAAGGATAGATTATCGGGCCAATTTAGAGATGGTCAGCTACTTAATAAATCTATTCTCAAAACTCAAGGATTTAAAAGGTACCTTTTGAAAACTCGGAATCTAAAATGTCTTAGTTGGACTAAAATACCTCTGCTAAAATTGGCTCCCAAAGAAAGAAAGAATAATAAAAAATAAATAACAGCGAGAGAATTGAAGGATAGATTATCGGGCCAATTTAGAGATGGTCAGCTACTTAATGATTTTATTCCTCGATTACTCCAACAAAAATACAATTTCTTAATTAATTGGAATAGTCAGCCTCTAATGTCCCCTAATTAAATTAACTCAATTCAACCTCGAATTAATTATAAACTAGTCAATTAGTTGAGCATGATGCATTCTATATTAACCGACTAGAAGCACTAAAGTATAAGGATAAATCGAGATACTAATTAAATTGATCAGGTTCAATTAAACATTTCTCTATTCCTAAGACCTATTATACGGGCTAAATAAAAAACATAGTCTATACGACATAAGTCAACCTAGGTGCAACTCAAATTAACCATGCAATTCAAGACAATTACAAATCACAAATTACAACATAACATACTAAAAAACTAAGTTGGTTCGGGTTGAACCGAGCTTGTTTTCTTTGAACCCAAGAACCGAACTGAAATTTTGGTTCTCTAAAAAATCAACCCAACCCAATCCTTACGGTTTGGGTTGGGTAGTCCGAGTTGTTCGGGTTACCGAGTTATTTGTACACCCCTAGAGAAATGTACTAGAAAAGGAGGGTATATTTGTAAATTGACATGATGACTTTTGGGAGATCAAAGAGAAAGAATCCTGGTTTTTGAGAAGTGCTGGACATACACCTGTCGAATGATGATTCGAAAATCGTGATCTTGTCTATTACGCTAAACTAGCTATCTTGCGCTACTAACTTGGGCACGTTGACTTCACAAATCTGCTCATTTTAGTTCCTACATCTCTAATTTAATTTAATATTATTATATCATTGATAAAATATGGGGAATTGCAAAATCTGTCCCGATTTGCAAAAGGTTTGCCAAAAATGACCTAATTTTGAAATTTTAGCGTTTCTGACCTGAATTTGACAGTTGAGTTACTGTTCACTTTAGGTTGAGTGTGAAATTTCGTCATTGTCCTCATTGAATACAAAATATTCTCTCTCCTCTCATCTTCTTCTCCCTATCTTCCCTGCGTTCTCTTCCACTTCCTCACTCTCTCATTGTTAAGAAAAAAAATTACGAAAAAAATAAAAAAATTCTATCAAGTTTTGAAAACCTCTTCTTCATCCTTCTAACCTTTCATTCATCCTTCTTAAACTTTTTCGGGGAGAGAAGATTAGTGCGAATAAGGAAAGTGTTGATTTGTGCCAAAATTCTTTACCGAGTTATGAAAATTAATCGCAAAACAAGAATGAGGGGAAGTTGATTTTTTCTGCCAACACGCGAAGTAAAGTCAGGAAAATCGGCCACGATCCTAGCCACGAAATTGCACTTGCAATTTTTTTTTTTATCATGGCTGGGATTAAAATAAAATAAAATTGCATGATCGTGCAATTCATGGTGCAATTCATGGTAGGCATCGTGGCGGGAATTGCACGATCGTGCAATCTTTTTTTAATGAGGAAGTAAAAAATTATTAATTTTTTTTTTTATAATTTTTAAATAAATCTTAAATTAAAAATTAATAAAAGATATATTTTATATATTTGGTTCAACAAATCAATCCTCACATTTCATCCACCACCAAATCTTATGATTTATTTTAATAATTTTTTCCTTCCTGATTTAAAAAAAAATTTGGATGATCTTCCTGCCACGATCCCAGCCACGAATTGCACGATCTTCTCTTCAAATGGCAAGATTGTGCAATTTTTTTTTTTTTTAAATCTCAACCATGATAAAAAAAAAATTGCCCGATCGTACTAATTCGTGGATGGGATCGTGCCGGAATTACGAGATCATGCAATATGAAACTTTTTTAATTTAGTTTTAATTTTATTAATAATTGTGAGATACCTTTGTGTTGTTGCCCTATATTATTAGCTTTTTACAAATGCAATAGAGAAAAGTGACGAAGATGGTGTTCATATACTATGATTTTCATAATATAAAAATTGGGCACATGGGTTCTTAAAATTTTGTGTTAGTGTCTATTTAGTTTATGAGGTATCGAAAGAAACATTTAGTCAAGTTTGGAAAATAGTTCTAAATCGTCCTTAAAAGTTAACTTTTCACATTCTCGTGAGGGCTCTTTATTTCATAAGTGTGGGGCTCTTTATTTCTATCTACCGAAGGGGAGTTTATGAGCGAAGTGGGCAACCTTTAGGGTTTGCGTTTGTGGGATCTCTTCGGGTGATCGAAAGGGAAGAAGGGGCTGAGCTTTTCTTCGTGGTCATGGACGAAGGAAGAGTGATGAAGATGCTAGAAAAATTTAAGCTAGCAGAAGGGGGAAGAGGAACGGTGGTGGAGCTTGAGGACGACGACATAGACGAATTTGAGAAGAACATTGAGTACAAGGTGGTGTGCAAGATCATGTCCGGAAGAACGATCATTCCAGAACACTTCAAAACGATAATGCCCAAGATCTGGAACCTGGTGGATCGAGTAACAATAGACAAGGCAGGGAGAAATCTGTTTATGTGCAATTTCAAAAATAAAAAGGACAAAGTAAGAGTGATGAAGGAGGGACCTTGGATTTTCGACAAAGCTTTGCTAGTGTTTGAAGAGCCAAGAGGGACAAGCAGAATATCTTCTCTGGAATTCTCGTACGCCTCCTTTTGGCTTCATTTCCATGGAATTCCTTTAGTTTGCTTTACTGGGAAAACAACAATGGCTTTGGGAAATTCTGTGGGAATTTTTGAAAAGGTTGATCTTGATGATGAAATGAGCAAAGGAGGCATGTCTTTAAGAACTAGAGTTAAGATTGACATTCTTAAACCTCTTTGGAGGGCCACAAGGATTAAAGTAGGATCAATGGGAGAAGAGATTTGGTCCCCCATTTCCTATGAGAAGCTTCTTGATTTTTGTTATGGGTGTGGAATATTAGGGCATGCTTTAAAAGATTGTGAGAAGTTTGAGGAAGAGTCAAGTGAGGAAAGGGATTTTGGAGTGTGGCTCCGAGAGCCATCTTCAGGCAAAGGAACTCTGAAATCTAAAAAGGAAGGGAGTTCTCACGAGAAGGAAAGAGAGGGCAAAAAAGTGGGGGTGGTTTGCAATCGGAAGGAGGCGAGTTGAGTCCTCGGGTGGGCGACGACGTCAAATCGACAGAAGGAAAAAATCTCCCTCGGATCGACGACGACGAAGGGGAAAAAGTGGGTTTCAAGCTTCATTTGGAAAACCGGATTTCTTCGTCAAACGTCGGAGGAGGAATCAGGCCGTTGAGGGAGGAGGGCCGTTGGACTGCCATGGTTGCTGCTCTACAGACGAAACGTATGGAAGGGGAGAAGTCAGAGAGTTAGACGGATTTTCAGGGTTCAATTGCAAGAAGAACGCCATTTTTGGAAAAAGGAAAATTGACAGTGGCTTGCGTAGAAGAAGAGGCAAAATATCTACTTTTCAGGTGTGAGACCTACTCAAGCCAAAACGTTAGGCCATTGGGACAACTACAAGAATAGCTGAAACAAGCGTTTGTGAGTTGAAAAATAGCTAAATAAATTAATGGTTTGAAAATTAGCTAACTCCTATAATTAGATACTAATTTAGAATGTAGTTTGACGAAACTACCCTTGAGTCATTAAACCCTTGAAATACCTACAAAAAAGGAGAGATTTAATAACAAATAATTAAATAAAAAAAATTGGTTAACGGTTGCAAGATTTAAATTAACCAAAACAAAAGATTTTGTAGAATATTCTGGGACTAAACTACCCCTCTGAGATTTACCTGTTAAAATACGTTGCAACCAGAGGGAATTTAACAACAGAACAAAAATTTGAAAAAAAAGGTGGTGGATAGTTAGAAAAATTGAAATTACCATAGCAAAAATAGTGTTGTACATGGAATATGAGAATTTAAAATTACTACAAGTGTATTGCCAAATATATACCCTGATTACACGGCCCAAAATTGTCAATTATATACCCTCATTACACCCCCAAAATAGAAACACGTTTCATGAAACCATTTAATGGTAAGGTGAACCTCTTCATCTATCTTTAATGATACTAGTTAATGTAGAGAACCCAAACCATGCTTGTCAAACAAAAAAAAAAAACAAGAAAAAAAAAGACAAACACAAAATAGAAGTTGAGAAAATTTAAAACGAAAATCCATGAAATTTTAATTTTGAAAATGTTTGAAAATACTAATTGAAAATTATAAGATTTGTTAGTTTTTATATCTTAAAAACCCTAATTTAGCAAACAATCATTTAGCAAAACCCTAATTTTTTTTAAAGCTGCAAAAATACGCCTCACACAAGTTATTCACCTCCCTCACATTCGTGGTGCCGCAAGCCCCTCCTCAGTCCAGCCACCTTCTTCATCTTGATCGGCCAGCACCCCCTCCGTCCTTCACAAGCTCGTCAATCCACCTCCTCCGTCCCGCACACAGCAAGGCTTCCATCGTTCGGTCCGTCCCTTCCACCTTCATCCGCCGGAGATTCGTGGTGCCGCACAGCAAGGCTTCCATCCTCGTTCGGTCCGTCCCTTCCACCTTCTTCTTCTCCGGCCAACGCCTCCTCCGTCCCGCTACCTTCTCCGTCGCGCACAACAAAGGTTTCACCGTGCTATTTATTCCGACAACCTCCTCTGTCTTAAACGGCAAACCTTCAGTCCATCAACGCAACGACTTCGTCCGGCCACTCAGCGCCTCTAACGATTGACGTCTACGAACACCGGAGCAGCCCATCAGCCATCGCCCATCTTCCATCGCCCAAACGTCGAGAACAAAGGCTTCTGTCCGATCTAATCTTTAGGTACCTGGACTATAACTAATTTTGTTGGGATATATTTTATTAAATATTTAGTTAGGATCCTGTTTTTTAACGGATTTTATTTACTCCAATTTTGTTTTTAAAACAAATTGTTGTTAACACATAAAACTCGAGTTCCTATATAGGTTTAAATATTGTTCCTGTAACATTTTTGTTCATTCAGAGATGGCAAGGGCTAGCGAACGTTTGAAGGCTGCGGGTGTAATGTCTACCAAGAAATCAAAGAAGCAAACGTCTCCAATACGAGTAGATGAAGAGGATGAGGTAATTCCAATTAGATACCTACCATACTATATGTAAATCTTACTACATACATCTAGGTTGTCCAACGAAATTTCCCAATATAATTTGGTGTATCAATGCTCAGGGTTCGGAACATGAAGTAACAAGTAAATTAAACCGAGAGACAACTGATCCTAAGACAAAAGGGAAAGGGTTGAAAAGACAAAGAGAAACTGGTGGGAATATACAAAAGATGAAGGTATCTCCGAAGAAGAAGGAGAAGGGAAAGGAAAATGAGTATAAAAAAAGTGTTGAATGCAGTGATGTAATTGCCTATATTCACTGCTTTACCATTGTCGTTATGCTTATCTATGTAATGGCATATTCTCTTGGTTTATATACAACATCTGGACTTTCAAAAGGAGGTGATTAGTAGGGAGAACTCGAGATCACAAGAAAAAAAAGTAAAAGGGAGACGAGATAAGAAAGATAATATTGTCGGAGTAAGCAAGGAAAAGAATAAGGGGACGAGAAAATCGAAGGATATGGCTCAAGAGGCTGCGAAAAGGCACTCCGACGATAGTAATATAATACAACTTATTTGCTATTTCTTATGGTGACATTGTGATTTAAAGCTAACTTGTGAGTTATCTACTTGTGATGTTGTTCAGAGCGAGGAGAACTTTGATGGAAATGGGGAGGAAGACTCAATTACTAAATGTTATTCAGACACATCAAGTGATATTGATGCCCTTACGAAAAAGAGATAAAAAAATGACAAGATTAAGAAGGTGTGTACCAAAGGAAATAAATGTGTTTTCCTTTAATCTAACCAACCATGTGACTTGAAAATCGGTGATGCAGAAGATTGTTAAAAAAGACAATACGATGAAGGATAAAGGGAAGGGGAAAGCAAATGACGAAGAAAATTCTTGGAAGGTACACATGTCAGAGGAGTACATGGAAAATAAGGTAATGTTAAGTAAATATGCAGTTATTAAATTATGACATATAGACAGTGGTGTGTATACACATATAAACTTTTGTCCACATTGCGAGTTTATGAAGCGTATGCCCGTGTAGTTTGTGGTAGAATAATTTTGTTGTCATTTGCATGGCTGTAATATTTATGATACATATGCCCTTGTCTTCTACCCGGTCATCGCTGTCATGGTTACCTCAAATGCATTTATAGACATATAGTATATGTTGTGTCTCTGTTTATGTACTGCATAACTCTACTTCAAACAGTATATTTATGATACCTATGCTCTTGTATATACTATATGAATGTCAATACTTTTATCTACCATGTGAACGAATATGCGTACTTCTGTATACCAGTGTATATACAACTTTAACTTTTTTTGTCTTACAGGATGAGGACTATTTCATGTCATATACTAAAAGGAATAGGCCACTGAAAATTAATTTGTGTTCAAAGAGTGGCGTTATGGAGTTGGTGCGCAAGACCTTGGAAGAAAAGTGCGAAGCAAAGTTCAGATCAACGTGCTTTGGTCATTTCTGGGATTTTTCATTCAAGAAAACATCCTCTCAGTTGCTACTCCACTTAATCCAGAACCAATGCAAACAAAAAAAAACGTCGGAACTCAACTTCAAGATTGGAGGGAAGGTACTGGAATTTGGTTTAAGAGAATTTGCATTAGTGACCGGATTAAATTGTGGTCCAATCCCGGAAATAGATCAAGATACAATTAAGGGCGAAGGGAAATGGAAGAATGACTACTTCGAGTTTGAAGAAAGTGTGACAAGGAACTGTTTAAACATAGCTTTCAAGTTCAACAAAATGGTCTCTAAGAACGATAGGGTGAAGATGGCGCAACTTTACTGCCTAGAGAGCTTCTTGTTGCCGAGGCAGGAGAAAGTACACATTGAAATGGAGCACCTACTAATGGTCGACGATGACCAATTGTTCAATACTTATCTGTGGGGGCGTGTCGCATTTAATTTGCTGTTGAGGTATATGAAGAATGCCCTTGACAGTCAGAGAAATAGTGGGATCGGTATGGGAGGGTTCATACATGCACTTCTAGCTTGGGCATACGAGGTGATACCGACTCCAAGTTCACAACCTACTTACTATGCCAAGAGAATAGGAAATACGGTCCCCAGGATGATAAATTGGGAGGCGGATACTCAACCAGAGTGGCGCAAGTTGCAGGCGAATGTATTCAAGTCTCCATCGATATTTACTTGTTTTATGATTGTTATTGTTTATATTAATATATGTGTGATGGGTCCTCACTAACGACTGTAAATAATTGTTTAGTTGGAAGTGCTTGACCTAGAACCAACTGCAGAGGAGCTGCAAATGCCATATTTCAAACCTTTCTTGCAGGATGAGCTAACAAAGCGTGGATTGGTGGACAACGGGCCGATAATCGAAGGAGACCGTAAAGGGACTGGCAAATTCTTTGTGGGGTCGTCATCAATGGAATCACAAATAAGAATCTTGTTTAAGAAACAAGATGAAACAAACGAGAAACTGGATGGCCTAGTCAATGCAATAAACAACTTGGTAGCTTACTTGAAAAACGATGATGAAGACGCGGTGAAGGTGAGCTCCACGTTTATGATGCAGGGGGATGTTGGCGATGCATTGGACGTTCAAGCTGTGCGCAAGGTAGATACGAATACATACACCGTATATATAGGGATGTGTATAATTATCAACTAAATAATAATAAATACTTTACTAACCCTAGGATTTTACGTATGTAAGTATTGAACAATAGTTCGGTGCACTGTTTCAGGATGGTGCCACTCTTGCTTTAGAGGTGGAGAAGGTCGATGTTGAAACACGAAAAAACTAATATCGCGCATGTGGATGTTCATGGACTGGAGAAGCAACCACCACCATTCTGTAAGGACGACGATGATGGTCCCCCAGATCCACATAAAGGAGACCCTAATGTACCTGCCACTGTGCAACTTGTGACAAACGCAACTGGGGGCGCGAGTGGTGGCAGTGGGGGGACGAACGTAAACGAGGGCAGTGTCCAGGTATTAGAGTGGTGTATCCCTAGAATGTATTTACCTATTCTTATATAAATCAAGTGTTCTTATGTAAATGCTATTGTATTTATAGGAATGTGATAGTATAAATGAAACAATCAACAAAGTCATTTTATCCATAGATGAGTCAAAAATTATGGAGGAACTCAAAAGAGACAAAAAAGCAAAAATGGTGATGACGGTATGGGTTGTGAAGTTATTCTAGATTTCGTTAACATGTTTGTAAATATAGTGTGACCCCAAATTTGTCAAAACAGACAACATCTATGAACACTCCCAAAGTCCAGCCGACACTTGTTGCACCGATCGCGACTTTAGGTATGTACCTAAGTTCGTATGTTTATGGTGAACCTACCTTTTATACTATAACTACATAAATACTACAACTACCTTAACTTTGATTGATGTATTTCATATTAAAGACGAGAGGGGTAAAGATAAGTGATACATTGCCGAAGCAGGTGAAAAAGAGGTCCGCCCTTGTAGAGGTGAGTGTACAGTATTTTCAGATTTATTAATCATGTGTATATATGAGGTCCGACTAAAGTTGATGTTTGCTTTATACTGTCTGTACATGTAGATCAATAGGAATTTGGCGGAACATGGAAAGGGGCGTGCGAACGTGCATGTGGAGGGAGGTTACGTGGGCGGAATGAGAGGTTCGTACAAGAAAGATGCAACGAATGACCTGCCTGTTGAATTCTGTCATCCATCGTTCGATTTGAAACTCAGTCAATCACATGATTGAGTGCTTTAACAGTTTTGGTCACCCCTTATGATTTAATCTTGGACTGGACATTATATTTTGATACTTTTGGTTGGACATCGTTTCATTTGTTTCAATTGAAGGCTCTTCTGAAATACTTTATTTCCTTTCAAATATTTGTTTTGATCAATGATGTTTTGTTATTCTATGAAAGGAACTCTCATTATAGCCAAATTTCATATATGTTTTGATAGATGATATTTTGTTATTGTATGAATGAACCACATTTATAGACATGCAAATGAATGTATATACCCATATGTGGTTGTCGGTATGACGATATCATTGTGGTTGGATGAGAGATGACCTACTTACAAATCTATTATTCATCCTTGTATATTTACCAGAAGTATAATCTTGTTTGCATCCAGGGTCATTAATACATACATGCTCGTGCATACTGAACAAAATTATTATGATTGATACCAACATGGATATCTGTTTTGATAGATGATATTTTGTTATTCTATGAATGAAACTCATTTGTATACAGAAAAATGATTGTATATATTTAGATGTACCTCCCTGTATAAAGATATAATTGTAGTTGAGTGAGAGATGGTCTGCTTATAACCCTATTATTGTTGGAAGGTTATACCCATAAGTATAAACATTCTTTTAGTTCATGCTAGTCCATAATGAACAAAAAGATACTCAAATTGAACCATTGTTGAAAGATCAATTGTGATACATACATTCACGTTTATGATGCTAGTCCATTGCAGAGGGTCGACTCAAAATAAAAGGTCCCATTATTCAAATATAAAACATAAATAAAGGCAACTTAAGTTAATTGGAGATTGGGTTGTTGCAGCGTCTTCGATTGTGACCTAGATGTCCACACCTGCCACACTTAAGGGGTGCAACCCTTTCTCGGTGAGAAGTTATCCGTTTCTTTTTTGGTCTACCAGCAGGGCGCCTCGCAATCGGAGGGTGCACTGTTGTATCGCCTGGATTGGTGGTCACTTCGGCGTTGTAAGAAAGACCAACGGGATGTACATCGCCGCTGTATAGCTTTTGAAGAGTGAAAGTACGGTAAAAGTCGTGGACATAGTCCTCAAGGGTAAACCATTTATGACATATTTCTAAACACGCATGAGGAAATGGGATTAGATCTTGGTCCCATCGTCTACACGTGCAACTTCGATCATTGATGTTAACTACAAACTCCTTGCGGTCATCATGGACTTCGTGTAGATAGTCGTTTACAGGGTATATCTAAATATTTAGGGGTAGATATAAGAATGTAAAGGTGCGAACAAATTATACTCCAGACAGACAATCATAATAAAAAATAAATACTTACATCAATGGTACGACTAACGTTTAGAGAGTCTCGTAGCTGACCCTCGACATATTGTGTTAGATGTTGACGTCAGAAGTTTGAAGTGGTCCTGCGCTTGAAGAACCATTCTTGCAAGATATCTCTTACTTCCTCTAATAGAGAAATAATTGGTAGCTCGCGAGCACTACTAAGGCGGGAGTTGAAGCTCTCGGATATATTTGTTGTCATCATTACATACCTCTTTTTTGTAGAGAAGGCACGACTCCATCTGGGAAACCCTATTACCTCTAATTCACTCCTAATGGAAGGTACAAAATGTTCCATTTGCCTCATGTAGTACTAAAAAACAGTCGGAGTATATGATTTAGCACACTTATTAAACAAATCTTCAATCGGTTTCCCCCTATGATCAGATTTAAGGTTTTGTACCAAATGGTAAATACAAATCTCGTGGTGGGCAGAAGTATATACCGCTCTAATACCATTGGATATACTTTTGTGGCGGTCTGACACAATTACTAGGTCCTTCGGCTCACCAAATACTGCTTTTAGGTTCCAAAAAAACCAACACCATGAAGCGTCATTCTCAGAATCCACGATAGAAAATGCCAATGGGTATGTCTGTGAATTACCATCGAAGGTGCAAGCGGTGAGTAGTGTCCCCTTGAACCTGTTCTTCAAGGACGTGTCGTCAAAGGATATGACTGGTAGGCAAGGCTCTCATCCTTATATCGATGCTGCTAAGCTCATGAAGAAGAATTTGAACCTATTACCCTCCCTCACCTCTTGTGTTGTGTACGTACCTGCGAATTGAATGTGTGTATATCTGTATATACCACATGAAAGACATTGGTAACTGTTACGTCTCCAAAATTGACTATTTTGGGACTTGTTTGCTATAGAAAGATGTACACTCCTAGGTGTTTTTGGTAGGATTTAGCTTAAACTCGTGCTTATATATGAGAATTAGAAGAATGAAGCTAAATTAGAACTTATATGCAAAAGGAAAGAAAAAGAACCAAAAACGAAGTTAAAGGATTGAAAATTGCACATTGCGGAAGCATTGCGAAAACATTGCTAAAACCGCAATGTTTTAAGTGAAATCCGTAAGTTGTCTAACCAATTTCTGTTTTGTTCCGATCTTTCAGGGATCCATTCTTTCTCCTGCTGCCACATAGAGGAACGACGTTGAGAATGGATGGTTCTCCTTGACCCAATCGTACCTGCAGAACACTATAAAAGGAGGTCAAGGTGGAAGGTTGAAACACACTCGAAAGGCGTAGACTTCCAGTTCAACGCAGTCTTTTCTACTCTCTTTCTCTCTCCCGTCTGTTGGTTTGAAAGGATCAGCTGTTGGAGTCGACAATCTAATCAGAAGAGAAGATGAATCTTCTCTCCTTCCTGTCAGATTGTATGTACAAATATATACCTGGGTTTTGTTCAATCAATCGTGCTGCAAAAGTTGGGATACGAGCATAAGAGTCTTCGGCTGAACCTCTGATAGAGGCAAATGTCTTCTCTCTCGCCCTCCAAGCCTTATTGTAGCTTATGCAAACCCCGTGCTTCTTCCGAGCATACCCGATGATGTCGCCTGGTATGCAATGCTTTTTGCTGTTGGTTGACATCATGGTCTTCACATACTCACTAACGACGGTTGCAGTTGCTTGTCGATGGTCATTCTTAACAATGTCTATAGGGCAATTATGTAAATTATTGAATCTTCTAACCATCCATAGTTTCCCACTGCCATAGACAGACACGTAGAGGGACCAATCGCACGAGTCTTCAATGCATTGTACTGTGAATTGCTTTGTGTTAGACCTAGTGGTTTTGAACTGAAAATTTCCTTTTACCGCTAATCTAGAAACAACCTTCTTTAAGTCAACTTTGCTGTAAAAAATACAGTTTTCAATAATGAGTAGGTTCTCAGCAAGTTCGTCAATACGATCTGGATCGACGAAGTGTAAATTCTTTTTCTTAAAACATGACATCCTCCATTGGTTACTACTTGTGCTGCCACTGTATGTGCTTGTATCTACAGAGGGGATATCGACAACCAAACAACAATCGTCGTACATACCCTCCGAATATCCTGCTAGCACCCACACAAGGTCTCTGTCTTTAGAGAGCCTAGTGATTATGGATTTATCATCACCGTTCTTAATTAGGGACAACTGTGAGATCCTTTCTGGGCCATGTAGTGAAAGTAGGTGAGTGATAGCTCTATTTTGGAGCTATATTTATGTCTCTAATTCATGCTAATTTTGTGCTTAATCTTGTTTATTTATGTTAATTATAGGTGTTCATCGGTAAATTGTTCTCGGGCCCGTTTAACGTCGTTCGAGGCTTAATATCACGTTTTAAGGTCTTAAGAACGCCTCGGGAAAAGAATCATGCAAAAATATGAAGAATTGGCGTTTTGGGAAGCTCAAAGGCAAAATTCCATGCAAAAACCCGAGAGCAAGCGTTGAGCAGGGAGCGTCTAGACGCTGGCTCAACGCTGCCTAGCATCTCGACGCTGCGCTGAGCATCTCGACGCTTCGAAGTCTGAAGCGTCATCTGCAATTTCCACCCGAGAGCAAGCGTCGAGTGGGCAGCGTCGAGACGCTCACTCAACGCTCCACAACGTCCCGACGCCGCGCAAGCGTCTCAACGCCACCCCGACTCAGCGCGCTGGAATTTTAGGGCGCAGCGTCGAGACGCTGCCCTAGCGTCTCGACGCTACGACGAAATATATATTAAAAAGTCTGTTTTCCAGCAGCCAACTCCGTCTTCCTCCTCGGGCTCCGCACCATTTTAGACGTTTTTCAAGCTATTTACACCATGGGAGAAGCCATGGAGCTTGGATTGGAGCCACTTCAAGTCACATCCGTCATGAGTGAGTAGTTTTTAGCGTTTTGGCTTGGGTTTGTAAGGGATTAATGTAATTAGCAATTTTGGTGAGGTTTATGCTTTAAATTCTGATTTGGTTAGCACATTGGTTGAATTAGTTTCTTCTTCCATGCATATTATATGAATACGTTTGATTGATAGGAGTGGACAACTTTGATTTCAAGCATAATTCATTAGTTAAAGATTATGATGTCGTGCCTCTCTTAATCGCCAAGTAACACGGATTGACGATACCAAGAACGCATAGGCTTCCTTGCGTTCTTGGCGTTCGTTCTTCTCGAAGTAGAAATTAAAATCGATACACTAATTTGGCTTCCACGTTAGATAATCGTCGTAGTTAGCCCGTTGCTATCGATTGGTCTTGGGAGAGCGTTGGCCCTCAATGTCCAATCGGTATGCTTAATTAGCATAATTTATTGTGCCTAATTATTATCCATGGGGCGTGTCTGGATTGATTCATCGATTGAGACGAGTTGCGTATTCATCCGCATGTTTAGCTAAAATTTTTCATTAACCTGTGATCCAATAATTCGCTAATTCTTAGTCCCGAACATCCCAAGTCGAACGCTTCGTTAGTTTAATTTTTCCTCTTTTGAGTGAATTTTCCGTTAGCATTTTTTCAACCCAAAATTTCCCCCAATTTGTTCATTTCTTTTGTTTACAAGTTTAATTAAAATTAAGTTGAATTGGCATAATTCCCTGTGGATCGACCCCGTTATCACTAGGCTACTAATCGCTCGGTGAAATCGGGTAATTACAAATTTATTTTGGCGGGTCTCGACAACCCGATATTTGGCGATTGTTCAAAAATATCGCTACCAGTGAGCAATGGACTTGTGGAGTTCATGAAGAGTTGAATCAGAGGGTACATCCTGTCGCAACGTTTTTGCGACGCGGAGCGGCCGACAACCTTCCTGTTAAATAGGGGTTTTCACAAAAAATGGAGTCGCCACCAATCATTTAGGGTGTGATTGGTCACCTTAAAAACACGGTCTACGAAGTAAAAAAACAAGGTTCGGGGGTCGGTTGAGTGTAGGGAAGGTGCTAGCACCCTACAACATCCCGTTTAAAAACGGTAGCCAAAACGTTTTATCTTAATTAGCTAATTTCAAATGGTCCTTAACAAATAAAATAAACAATTAAAAATAATGCAATGTCTCAACTAATCATACTCTATCTTTAAAATAAAGTAGGGTTTTGATTTTGTGAGTGAGTTTATTGATTTTGCCATTAACGCCTTAATCTCGATACCGATATCATAGAACTTTAAAAATCATTTAATAAAATTGTTTTGTTTTAAATTCAATTTGAAATTCGATTAAACCTGAATTAAAATTAAAACAATTTTTGTTTTGAAAACAAACCATTTGAAATTTAATTTGAACTTGATTTGAAATAAAAATCTTTTGTTTTGAAATCAAAATAAATCGAAATTTAATTTTAAAACTTAATTTTAAAATCAAAGGAAAACCTCTTTCTTTTAAAATTTGAATTAAAATTAAAACAACTTTTGCTTTGAAAAACAAACCATTTTGAAATTTAATTTAAAACATGATTTGAAATGACAATCTTTTATTTTAAATGGTAAATCAAAAATCAATTTAAACGCTCAATTTTAAAATCAAATGAAAACCCATTTTTTAAAAGAAGGGCGTTCTTGTAATTAGCGCATAATGGCGGTGACAATAATCCTCAAAAATAGGGAAACCCTATTTATCCCGGGATTTCAGTAAGATTAAAAATACCCTCGAGATGAAAGGAACAGTCCTTCATCTCTCCCGGGGTTGCAAATTAAATTTAAATTATCCTCGAGATGAAAGGAACAGTCCTTCATCTCTCCCGGGGTTGCAAATTAAATTTAAATTACCCTCGAGATGAAAGGAACAGTCCTTCATCTCTCCCGGGGTTGCAAATTAAATTTAAATTACCCTCGAGATGAAAGGAACAGTCCTTCATCTCTCCCAGGGTTGCAAATTAAATTTAAATTACCCTCGAGATGAAAGGAACAGTCCTTCATCTCTCCCGGGGTTACAAATTAAAACTAAACAAACGCGCATAAAATAATGAAGACGATAAAATAGAGCGACAAAAGATTAAATCATCAAATTAATGTAAGTAATCCTGAAAATAAACTTAAAAAATTAAACTGAAACGAATAACAAACTATCATGCATATACGATATAACCTAGGTATATAAAGCAGGGTATATATTGAACATGCAGGGGGTATATATCCAAATCAGAGGGGTATATATCATAGGCAGGGGTATATATGGACACAAAACAGATCAGCCACATCAAAATAAGGACAGGGGCATTATCGTAATTTCACTAATAAAAATAAAAAAGAAATTCATTTTACCCATGAAATACCCACGATTATCAGCTGGACGCCGTCGTCTAAGTCATCGCCGGAACGAATTGAACGCCGCCGCCGCTTGAGTTCGCCGGCACCCGAAGGTTGAAGAAGACCGTCGTTTGCTCCAGCGAAGGAGATCCGCCGTTGAAGATCTGAGCTCGCTGAACGCCGCCGTGGAGATTCACTGCTTCGAGGAGGGGCCGCCGTCGTAGAGGTACTCAAGATCGCATACTCCCCTCGCCGTCGTGGTTTGAGTTCGCCGGAGAGATGGGCGACCCGCCGTTCAAGTTACGAAGCTCCGTTCGTTTGCCGCCCCCTTTGATTCCAAGATCGCCGCCGTTGAAGCTCGCTGGAGTCGAAGCTTGAGGACGACGAAGTCGCTGGTTCGCGAAGACGCCGCCGCGAGGTCTGGTTCAAGATCTACCGCCGTCGTTGAGCTGAAGTCAGCTGCTCAGGTTCGCGTGCTGTGAACGCCGCTGGTATCGCCGTCGTCTGGGCTCGAGGAAGAAGAAGCTCCGCCGTGGTTCAAGATGTTCGCCGCCGTCGTTGGTTGAGCTGAAGGAGAAAGTTGAAGAAGAAGACTCCGAAGCCGCAGCCGTCTGGTTCGAAGCCCCGCCGCCGGTTTGGTTCAGAGAAGATGAAGATCCCCGCCGTCTGGAGGTGAGGAAGACGAAGAGATTCAGCCGCTGCCGCTGTCGTGGCTGCCGTCTTCGTCGTGGAGAAAAATGAAAAGGATCGCTGTTGGATCGCCGCCGTGGGCTTGCCGGATCGCCGCCGTGGGCTTGCCGTGCGTGGTGAAGTTGGGAGGTGGCCGGATTTAGGTAGGGGATGGAATGGAGAAGAAGATGAATAGTGGAGAGAGAGAATGGATAGGGAAAATCATTTTTTAATGAGCTTTGGGATCCTAAAAATTTTTGTCTTTTCTCCCCTCCCTCACTTTTTTTTCTCTTTCTATTTATAGCCACCATTAGGTCACCAATGGGCCTTAAACCCTAAACTAAGGACGCCCCAAACCGAAACCCTTTAAAACAAAATGCTAAATTGGAGTCCCGAGACCGAGACACCAAAACTTGGAAACCCTAAATTAGAAACGCTAAATTGAAACCCTAAATTAGAAAACCTCAAATTGAAACCCTGAAATGGAAACCCTAAAAACGGAAACCTGGACGCCTAAACGATCAACTAACAAAAGCATTTTTTTAGTGACTTTCTTGAAAATCCCGAAAATAACACGAAAATGACGAAATTAAAGAAAAACTAAAAAATACTGAAAAATAAGCGAAAAAACATAAAATTATGTGAAAAATCTAAAATGACGATAAACAAGGCCGGACGAAATACGGTGTCAACACATCCAGGGTGAGAACCTTGAAGTTGGTGTAGACGTTCTTGTCACCCCATACCCCATCGAAAGCAAGAGTAATATGGTGATGAGCCATTTAATTGGTGGTGAAAATAAGCAGAAGGTTGTTTCAGCGATAAGAAGAAATAAATTGGTGGTGGAAACACGTGATTTGACACTGAATGAGTAATAATAAATGGGTTTATGAAACCCACAATTCTAGGATAGTTGTTCAATATAATGAGGAGTTGGAGATTTGAAAATAAGTTGTGAGATTTGAAAATAATATAATCTAAAACAGAAAAAGAAAACAAAAATCTGTTATCTGAGCATATAATGAGGGAAAACATATGGATGAAGATTTGAAAATAAATAAAACTTATACAGAAAAAAATTTAAAAAAGAATTTCTGGGGTTGTCCGTAAATACGTGTATATACAAGGGGTAAATATGGAATGACGATGTTGACTACCTAGCCTAAAACTCAGGGATACGAAACTACCAATGAGAATTGTTTTAAACAAAACAAAAACGAGAAATAAAATAAAAAAAACGGTTAGGTGGGCTAAGAGTAAATATTCGTATATACAAGGGGTAAAAATGAGATCACAAATAGAAACTTGACACCCTAAAATAGTGGTAGCTATTGGATGGGAATATGAAACAATCCTAGCTATTTTTCAATCCAACTATTTATTCCTAGCTATTTCTGAGAATTCCCTTAGGCCATTTTGTTGACTTGGCTGATGGGCTTGGGCCTTGTCTGATATAAAAAAAGAAAAGTTTGAATATTGAACTTCTTAAAAATAAGGAGAAGACTTTAATTGGTGGCGTGGTGAAGTTTGATTCTGTGCATGAAAAATCCAATTGTCAGTTGGGGTACAGTGGCAAAAAATGGAGGAAAGTTGATAGAATTAGTAAAGAGTCTCAAATAGTTGAGGTGAAAATGGGCATTTTGGTGGGAAAGAAACATGGCCTTGAAAGTTTGGAGGAGGCTCCTAATGCAAAAAGAGTATGTGAAGACCACTTCGAGGAATTCGAAGGGATATCGGCCGGGTAGGAGCCCCGTCGGACGTCATGAAAATCCTTTGCGGGAATGTTCGGGGGTTGGGAAACTACCGAACAGAGAGGGAGCTTCGCCATGAAGTGCGAAGCAAAAAAGCCAAAGTTAGTGTTCGTCTCAGAGTCGAAGTGTGATAATTTTAAAGCTGATAAGATTAGGAGAAATCTCGAGTTTGATTGTTGCCTCTGTGTCCCTAGCAAGGGGCGGAGGGGGGGGGGAGTCTTCTTCTGTTGTGGAACTCGGAGATTAATGTTACAATCTCTTCTTATTCTGAAGGGCATATTGATGAGCAAATCAAGGATCCAAAAGGGTGGTGGAGGTTCACAAGGTTCTATGGGAATCCTGTAACGGAGAAGAGAAGGGATTCGTGGAAGTTGTTGGATAGGCTTAGCAAGTGTTCTTTCGTGGGTGGTTGGGGTGATTTTAATGAGATCGTGTTTAGCTCGGAAAATGAGGGAGGAGCGGTCAGAAGAGACAGGCAAATGGAAGAGTTTAGAGAGGTGATTAGTGGGTGCAACCTTTTGGATCCAAGATTCACGGGGAACCAATTTACCTGGTCGAAAGACAAGAGTAAGGCGGATTGTACGAAGGAGATATTAGACAGATGCCTTTTAAACCCTTCGATGCTTAGTCTGGTCCACAAAGTTTTTGTTGAACATCTCAGTTACCATAACTCGGATCACAGGCCATTTTAATTGATCTGGTGGAAAAAAGCAAAAAGAAGAAATGGGGCAAAGGGGTTGAAACCGGTTAAGTTTGAAGAGGCTTGGCTAAAAAATGAGGAGTGTAAGACCCTGACGAAGGACTTCTGGAGTCTTGTCTATGGAAGTAAGGTTGAGTTGTTCTTAAAGAATGTTCAGAATTGTTTAGGCTCCCTTTCCAAGTGGAATACAAAGAGGCTAAATGGTTCTCTTTAAGGAGCTATCAGTAGGGTGGAAAAAGAGATTAAAGAGTTGTCTAATTCCCTCTCGGATGCAGGTACACTTTCTTTGATTGAGGCAGAAAGGAAGTTGGATAGGTTGTTGGAAGAAGAAGAGGTGTATTGGAGGTTAAGGGCTAGAGAAGATTGGCTTAAAGGGGGTGACAGAAATACGCGGTGGTTTCACTCGAAAGCTTCGCAGAGAAGGAGAGTAAATGACATTGACAGAATTATGGACGATAAAGGGGAGTGGGTGGACAATGATGAAAACATAGCGCGAGTGGCGACCAACTATTTCAAAAATCTCTTTCAGTACTCCACTCCCTGTGCTGAAGCAGTCGATAAAATTATTGAAGGTGTGACCCCTAGGATTTCAGAGGAGCAGAATAAAGAGTTAGTCAGACCGTTTACCAGATCTGAGATAGAAGAAGCGCTCAAAGGCATGAGCCCCTCTAAGGCTCCGGGCCCTGATGGGGCTCACGCGATGTTTTTCCAGGGTTTTTGATCTGATGTTGGTAACGAAACGGTAGGGGTGTGCCTCAAAATCCTAAATGAAGGGGCAAACGTGGAGTCTATCAATAAGACTTTTATCACTTTGATCCCGAAAGTTAAGAAGGTTAAGGGGATGACTGATTTCAGGCCCATAAGCCTTTGCAACGTTGTGTATAAAGTGGTCGCGAAAGCTCTAGCAAACCGCATGAAGCTAACTCTCGACAATGCTATATCCCTGACCCAGTCGGCTTTTGTGTCAGGAAGGCTTATTTCAGACAATGTGATCCTTGGTTTTGAGTGCATCCATGCCTTAAACTCCACTAGGAAAGTTAAAGAGGGAGCGTTAGCTTTGCAACTAGATATGAGCAAAGCCTATGACAGAGTTAACTGGAGCTTCATAAAAAGAATGATGGAAATGTTAGGCTACGACGAAAGGTGGGTCAAACAGATTATGAATTGTGTGGAGTCGGTAAAGTTTGCAGTAGTTATTAACGGTTTGCCCTATGAGGAGTTCAAGCCGGGCAGAGGGCTTAGACAGGGAGATTCGCTCTCTCCGTATTTATTTCTTTTTTGCGCTGAAAGTCTCTCTTCTTTACTTTCAAGGGAAGAAGCTCTTTCTAATTTCAAAGGTTTTCGGATTAATAGATATTTCCCTATTATTACTCACCTCTTTTTTGCAGATGATAGTCTTTTGTTTTGCTGGGCTTCTAGTCAAGATTGCAAGCTGGTGAAGGAGGTGCTGAAAATTTACAAAAAGGCGTCGGGGCAGTTGATAAATATGGATAAGTCCATGTTTATGCTAGTAAGAATGTGGGAGCCAGAGAGGTAGCAGAGTTCGGGAAGATTTTGGGTGTCAGGAACACCGATGCCCTCGGGGATTATTTGGGAATGCCTTCCAAAAATGGTCGAAACAAGAAAAAGTTATTTCACAAGGTGAAGGACAGGGTTTGGCCAGTCCTCGAAGGGTGGAAAGAAAAGCTCTTCTCTCAAGGGGGTAAGGAGGTGCTCATCAAAGTCGTTGCTCAGGCCATCCCGATTTATACCATGAGTTGTTTTCGCCTCCCCAAAGGTATTTGTGATGATATCAATAGATGTTGTGCGGATTTTTGGTGGGGTTCGACGAATGGTAAGAAACGTGTGCATTGGAGAAGCTGGAAGATGATGTGCATGAGTAAGGACTCTGGAGGTTTGGGGTTCAGAGAGTTGACCAATTTTAATCAAGCCATGCTCGCAAAGCACAGTTGGATAATTTTAAGGGGGAGGTATTTCAAAAATGGAGACTTCCTTGGTGCACCAGCCGGAGCGAACGCCTCTCTAACTTGGAAGAGTATAGTGTGGGGAAGAAAGTTGTTCCTGGAAGGCTACCGATGGAAAGTTGGGGATGGAAAGAACATTATCATTGATAAAGACCCGTGGCTGGGGGGTGGGGGCTGTAGGCTGCCTAGGTGGGTGAAGAGGGAGTTTAAGGGTAAGAGGGTGAGCTCCCTGCTGAATGAGAATGGAAAGTGGAACGAGGAGGTCATTGATAACAATTTCTCTACCCTCGATAGAGTTGATATCTTGAGTCTGCCCGTGGGGCGCAACTTCTCAAAGGATGAAATTATTTGGAGTTGGGACAACAAGGGTGTCTTCTCAGTTAAAAGTGCTTATCACCTTGCTATCTAGCTCCAAGAGCAAAAAAGTGAAGGGACCTCAGACCTTGGGAGAAAAGATCCGCGCTGGGTTAGGTTCTGGAAGTGTATTGGTCTGCCGAGGGCTAAAATATGTGTGTGGAAGTTGTTAAATGATGTCATTCCCACGAAAGTTAATATCCAAAAAAGAGGGATCGATACTAATGTTTTATGTTCTTTTTGTAGGGCAAAGGCAGAGTCAGCCTACCATGTTCTCTGGAGTTGTAAGTTCGTTAAAAAGGTTTGGCTTGAAGTTTTGCCGTGCCTATGGAACCTCTTTTTTGTTTGCAGGGAGTTTTGGTCGGTTCGAGATTTATGGGACTGGATGGATGCTAATCTGAATATGCTTGATCTGGCCAACGCGATTACTACTTTCTGGTGCATTTGGAATTACAGGAATACTGTGGTCGGGGCTGTCAGTCCGGGCCCTAGTGCTGATGTCCAGAGAGTTACCAGGTCCGTTAACAAGTGTTGGGAGAAGCTTCAAGAGTTTGTAGGAGGTCTTGGGTCAAAGGCAAGATCAGAGAGCCGCGTGAGTCAGATCGAGTGGGAGCCGCCGCCTCAGGGATGTTGGAAGTTGAACACTGATGCCTCTTGGAGGGAGGATAGAAATAGGGGCGCCATCAGCTGGGTGATTCGTGACTCCCGGGGATCTTCCATCTGTGTTGGCTACAAAATCTTCCATCGGAAGTGGTCTACTAAGGCCTTTGAAAGCGAGGCTATTCTCGTCGGTTTGAGATCGGTCAGCCGCTGCGAGTGTTACGTCTCCAAAAGTGACCTTTTTAGGACTTAATTAGCTTAGAAAGATGTTCACTCTTAGGTATTTTTGATGGCATTTGGCCTAAACCTATGCTTAAATATGAGAATTAGAAGAAGGTAGCTAAATTAGGACTTATGTACAATAGGAAAGAAAAGGGTTAAAAACCGAAGGAAAAGAATGAAAAAACTGCATTGCGACAGCATTGCGAAAACATTGCTGAAGCCGCAATTATTCAAGTGAAAACCGTAAGTTGACTGATCTTTTTCTGTTAAATTCCGTGATTTCAGGGATTCGTTCTTTCTCCTCCATCCATTCTGATATACGACGTTGAAGATTGATGGTTCTCCTTGGCCCAAACGCACCTGCAAACTACTATAAAAGGGGGTCAAAGTCGGAGGTTCAAACATCATCCGGAGGCGTAGAAGTCCTTTCGCAACTCCATTTTTCTTCGTGTTTTCCTTTGCCGTCTGTTGGAGTGAGAGTCTCAGCTGTTGGAATCGACAATCTGATAGGAAGGAGAGAAGATCCACCTTCTCTCCCGATTGGATTCATCCAAGCAAAGCTATTCTTTCATCCCCTTCAGCCGAGGCAGTTGCGACGAGGCTTCCAAGCACATTTACTGCTTTCTGTCTTTCTTTTTCTAGTTTACATTTCTGCTTTGTGTTGTTCTCTCTTTCTAATAGCTAGAATACTTCATTTCGTTGCTTTCTGTCTTTGGATTATTTACTTTAAGCTTTCCCGTGTTCGTTCAACCAATCAAAGTAATCAAATCTCAAGTTTTCATCTCACAGTTTCTTGCCATCGCATTCTACTGCTTTCCTTTACTGTTTTCATTCCATTCCTCTTCTAAGCATGTCTGTTTCATCTCGTATTTCTACTTACCCCCTATCCATGAGTAGCTAAGTCACTTAGGGGCATGCTAATGACAGAACTATAGGCTAAAAAACGTGAACCAAGCATGTAGGATAGCTCTCGAACCATTGATTGTATGTAAGCTTCATCCCACGGGCAATTTCGATTGGCCATCCATTTTGTCCAAAGAACTCCTAACCTCTGGAAGGAGTAAGAGTTCAGAGTCATATAGTCATGCTAGCCTTTCAAGGTAACCAGAAAACGGCTTAGGAATAAGCGTTTTCCTAGTACAAACTAAACACTTCTGCTTTAACAAGATGCTTAAGACCTTACTTTGAGTTGAGTAAACTGAAGAATCTAATGCATGGAATCGGACGATACATGAGATAGAGTGAGTTTGATGCATAGAGAGTTGATACAATGCTTGGGAATCGTATTAAAATGCCTATAGGATAGTCGTTAGTAGCCCTTAATTCTCCATTTTACACACTTTCACTGTTTTTACAATTGCGGAAACATTGCAGTGCCCGCAATTCTGCTAAGTACCATTCTGTTTAGCTGTTTTCTTCTTCATTTATTAGTTTCGTCTCTTGTCTTTTGAGTCTAATTTCAACTTGCATTTGTTTATGTTGCATTCCTTTAGACAGTCGGTAAGAAGTAGGAAATTAAAAACCAATTGTACCCCTTCAAATCCACCCCTTCTTTCTTAACTTTATGCTTCACAAGTAGCTTATAAATAAATCTCTGTGGGAAAACGAATGAAAAAATACTTACTACTTGCTATAAGATCATGTATGCTTGCATGTTCTGAGTGCTTTTTCTTCCTTATTTGCTTACTTTTATTAACACATTGAGCACGCAACAAGTTTTTGGCGCCGCTGCCGGGGATTTATTTAAGTGAAAACGAAGTTAGTTAAGTTTGAAACACCAAGTTATTTTCCATTGAAACTGATCCATTTTCATTTCTTTTTCAGGTACCATTTAGGTTAGTTTATGAATGAGCCTCCAAGTAGTGATCTAGAGTTCAACCCTGAGCCCGAGAGATTACTTAGAGCTAGGAATAGAGCCAAGAAACGCCTCTTTAAACAACCTTCATTACCTCCATTAATTGCTGAAACCGCAAGGTTACCGCAATCTCCTCAAGAAGAAATGGATAGAAGAGATCAAAACCTGGTGCCTGTCACTCGCAATCCCATCGAAATAGCGAATGATAAGGATAGCGCCATACTTTCTTACCTAGTACCTATGCCTGGGGAGCTGAACCCCAGCATAATCCGTCCTGAGATCACTGCCAACTCATTCGAGTTAAAGCCAGTGATGTTCCAAATGTTGTCCACTGTGGGACAATTCTTTGGAATAGAAAATGAGGACCCCCACAACCATCTTAGAAACTTCCTAGGAGTTAGTGACACATTCCTGATCCCTGGAGTTTCCCAAGAAGCCTTGAGGCTATATCTGTTCCCTTACTCTTTGAGGGACAAAGCCAAAACGTGGTTAAACTCATTACCCTCTGGATCTGTCCTCAATTGGACAGACTTAGCAGAAAAATTCCTAGTCAAATATTTCCCACCAGATAGGAATTCTACCTTTCGTGATGATATCATCAAATTCAAACAAGCTCCAAGTGAGTCTCTTCACGAAGCTTGGACAAGATTCAAAGACCTTCTCATTAAATGTCCACACCATGGCATTCCATGGTGTATCCAAATAGAAGTCTTTTTCAAAGGATGCAACCCCAGCACCAGACAAGTTCTAAATTCATCTGCTGGTGGTTCCATGTTGTCCAAGAGTTACAACGAAGCTTATGAGATCCTGGAGAAGATCTCAACATCTCACTGTAGGTGGTCAGATGATTGTTGCGTGCTCAATGTGTTAAAGATAAATAAGCAAGAAGGTAGAGAGAGCACTCAGAACATGCAAGCATACATGGTCTCACAGCAAGTAGTAAGTATATTTCATTCGTTTTTTCCACAGAGACTCATTTTTAGCTATTCATGAAGTGTATTTGTTAAGAAAGAAGGGGTGGATTTGATGGGGTAAAATTGGTTTTTAATTATCTAAGTTTTGCTGAATGTGTAAAGGAATGCAACATAAACAAATGCAAGTTGAAATTAGACTCAAAAGACAAGAGATGGAATTGATAAACGAAGAAGAAAACAGCTAAACAGAATGGTACTTAGCAGAATTGCGGACACCGCAATTTTACCGCAATTGAAGAACAGCGAAAGTGTGTAAATGGGCGAATTAAGGGCTACTAATGACTATCCTATAGGCATTGTTATACGATTCTCAAGCACTGGATCTACTCTCTATGCATCAAACTCACTCTATCTCATGTATCGTCCGATTCCATGCATTAGATTCTTTAGTTTACTCGACTCAAAGTAAGGTCTTAAGCATCTTGTTAAAACAGTAGTGTTTAGTTTGTACTAGGGAAACGCCTATTTCTAGGCCGTTTCCTGGTTACCATGAAAGGCTAGCATGATTATACGACTCTGAACTCTTACTCCTTCCAGAGGTTAGGAGTTCTTTGGACAAAATGGATGGCCAATCGAAATTGCCCGTGGGATGAAGCTTACATACAATCAATGCTTTAGAAGCTATCCTACATGCTTGGTTCACGTTTGTTAGCCTATAGTTCTGTCATTAGCATGCCCCTAAGTGACTTAGCTACTCATGGATATATAGAGAACAGAAATGTAAGATAAAACAGACATGCTTAGAGAGGAAATATACTCCAAACAGTAAGACAAAACCGTGGCAGCAGAAGATGAAAACTGTGAAATGAAATCTTGCAATTTGATTACTTTGAATGTTGAACGGACAAAAGGAAACTTAAAGGAAATAATTCAAAGACAGAAAGCAACGAAATGAAGTAGACTAATCACTAAACCAGAAGCAACAACTGATCAAAGCTGGAAATTAGAAAAGGAAGACAAAAAGCAGTAAATGGTGCTTGGAATCCTCGTTGCAGTCGCCTCGAATGAAGGGGATGAAAGGTCAGCCTTGCTTGGATGAATCCAATCGAGAGAGAAGAAGAATCTCCTCTCCTTCCTATCAGATTATCGATTCCAACAGCTGAGACTCTCACTCCAACAGACGGTAAAGGAAAACAGGGAGAAAAGATGGACTGCGAGAAGACTCTACGCTTTCGGATGATGTTTGAACCTCCGACTTTGACCCCCTTTTATAGTAGTTTGCAGGTGCGTTTGGGCCAAGGAGAACCATCAATCTTCAACGTCGTATATCAGAATGGATGGAGGAGAAAGAACGAATCCCTGAAATCACGGAAATTAACAGAAAAAGATCAATCAACTTACGGTTTTCACTTGAATAATTGCGGCTTCAGCAATGTTTTCGCAATGCTGTCGCAATGCAGTTTTTTCATTCTTTTCCTTCGGTTTTTAACCCTTTTCTTTCCTATTGTACATAAGTCCTAATTTAGCTACCTTCTTCTAATTCTCATATTTAAGCATAGGTTTAGGCTAAATGCTACCAAAAACACCTAAAAGTGTACATCTTCTTAAGCTAAATGGGTCCTAAATAAGTCACTTTCAGAGACTTAACACACCCCCAAACTTAAGGTTTTGCTTGTCCTCAAGCACACTAAGGACTTACCTAGGCTGCTGTTTCTTCTTCTTTAACCACTTTACTGACTCCCTTATATCCCTATCTATAGCACTGCTGTCCTGTGACACACTTCTCAGTTTAAAACTACCCTCTTATCTAGCTTCTTCTGACTTCGCCTGCCTAACACTTACCTGCTTTTATTAACTTCCTACCACTGATCTATTTGCTTTTGTCATATCATGCCACTATCCCTAAGGTTTCAAATTCTGCCTAGCTTTACCTCAGACTCAGTACATGCTTCTAGCTTTATTTTTAATGTGTCTAGGATTCCTTAGAGTCATGCCAGTCTTAGTATTAACGGTGACAGTAGTACTTTTAAAGAACAACCTAAACCCTGGCATCACTACATTGGATAAACACTCATCTCCCTAAACAACCCTACGAGTTACAACTTTGTGCTTAGCTAATTGAGGATCAGAGTTCTTTTTAAATAGGACATCTAAGCCACAAAGTTATAACTCCTAGGTATACATTCTTCTTCCCTTTTCTTTTCCCTTTTTCTTACTTAGGTGGGGCCTCTCCTTTGGTTGCCTTTTGACGCAATGCCACTTGTGGATCACACACTTGGCACTGATTACTTAGCAACCTAAGAGAGACCCCCCTCTTTATTCTATTTTTCATTTTTTTTTCAGTTCATCATTTTTTGTAAAGGAGAAGAAGAATGCTTATGTTTCTAAGGGAGAGAGGAATGTTCCTAGGCCTAGGGTGGCCTCCCCCAAACTTCAACTACTCATTGTCCCCAATGAGTGTCTGAGGTGGCACACCCCCAAACTATCCTAGAAGCATCTAGTCTAAGGTAAAACAAAGAGAATCTAAAGCCCTAGGCATAGACAGAACATTGAAAAGAAAATATCACAGTAGCAGTAAAATAAAAAAAAACAGACAGTTAAGGGCTTAAAGCTGTGCATGCTGAGCTTTTTAGAGGTCGATTTAAACTAGCAAAGGGTGTCCTATGACACTCATCCAGCATGCATTTAGATAAGCTATATAAGGCAGTCATGTAAGCAGCAAAAGATTGAATTTAAACAGATCACAGCCTAGCTAAACAGACAGTCCAAAACATGCTTTCAGTCATAAAAATTGCGGGTACCGCAATTATTTCGCAATCAATTCAGGGCAGATATAACATTGATTAAGGCCCCTAAGCATGCTTTTTCCAGTCACTCAAGCTCTCTAAAAATAAAACAAAACTAACCTACCTAGGCTCCTATCATCAGACTATCCTAAGCAAAATTGAAAACATAAAACTAAGCATCTAAGACAGATCAAAAAAAATGTACTAAAAACCGCATAATTCACATAAGCTAGCAGAAAGCAGAAATTGTTTTTTTTTCTAAGGGAACAGCAATACTCCCTTCAGTGCACTTCAAACCAGCACTCAAACGTCTTCATCTTCATCAGGTTGCCGTGGTCGTGGGGGCACCCATGGAGTCAGGAGATTTGTAGGGAAATCAGGGAAGATGCACCCAAGTTGGTCTGCAACTTCCTTGTCCCTAGCCTGCGCATAAGTGGCCCATTGAGCCATTCTCCTCTGCATATCCATCAGGCAGGCCATGGATAGGGACTGCTCAGCAGCCAGCCTATCCAGTTCAAACTCCATATTCCCCTTCCTCTTCAGCCTCAGGCTAGCCGGCAGCTCCAAGTGGCCTGTGTAAGCCATCTGCTGCTCCATGCGCTCGGTGGGGACGCCTGCAAGCAAACATAGTTTGGTTATGGTATTAGGGAAAAACAGTGGTCCCTTACCTTTCTTGGCGCACTCAGCAATAGCAGCAGTGATGACTTCTCCCACGTTGACCGTGAGACCTCTCATTATCGCATACACCAGCAGCGATCGGCTCTGGTTGATTGTAGTCTCGTGAGTCACTGGGGACAATCTCCTTCTCACGAACGAAAACCACACAGCCGCTTTAGCCGTGAGGTTGGCACTCATGAGAGTGTGCCTCCCATTGCGTGACACGGTCCAGGAAGCTTCAGGCTGGCCAATGGTCCGAATGGCCTCTTCCAGAACAGCCTCAGTAGGCTCATCAACAATCCGTGCATAATCTGTATGTGTTTGGCCCTTGAGACCATAGGCTTCGTTGATGGCCTTGGCTGAGAAATCCACCTCTACCCCTCTGACCACAGACAGGCCATCCTCAGGGCTGAGCACATTGGCGTAGAAATCATACACCATGCTCGTGTAGGCTGGATTGGGCGGTCTGCAAAATTCCTCCCAGCCGTGGTTGATCACTCCTGCGCGCAAGAACTGCGGCAGGTCAGCAGGTCGGTCGAGGAAGCCTTTCTCGTGCAGCAACTCCCTCTTCCTCAACTCAGCACCCCTGGATTCAGCATCAGAGGAAACATACCTCACTGACTGAGGCTCGTCTTCAGGGTAGAGCTTTGCCTTCCCCTTATCTGATGGCCTGGCTGACTCGGCAGCCTCAACCTTGAGTCGTTTGAGCGATGGCTCAGTACTTTCCTTCTCTGATGAAGGTACCTCCTTAGCCTTCTTCCTCTTTAGTTTCTTGGATCGCTTGGCTTTAAGGATCTTGGCCTTCTTCTTCTTCTTCAGCTTGGCCTCAATGTTGATCTGCTGTAGGCATGCCCCCAGCGTCTCTTCCATGGAATCATCCTGCTGTGCAGGACTCTCTGGGCTAGCTTCCCTTGCAGGCGAGAAGACCTCGTCTTCACCACCTTCCCCACTGCCCTGAGTGGATTCCTGGTACTCCCCATATGAGAATTCAGGATCAGGCCGTGGAGGCGTGTGCGAAGGTGTGGCACTCTGCTCTGCTGTAGGCGTCTGCACGGAATTCAGTGGTGAAGACGGCGTCTCAGGGCTCTGTGCCGGCGGTGATGATGAAAGCTCTGGGCTGTGCACTGGTCCAGATGGTGAAGAGTTGTGCGCAGGCGATGCAGATGGCGACAAACCCTTCTTGGTCGACTCGTGGGACGCACGATTCGTTTCTTGACTCTCCACAGAGGGAGTCTTGGCTTTGCTTGGTTCGGCGGTCGTCTCTACACTCCACCGGCGCTTCCTGGGCGTGCCCGCCGGTTCAGAAGGGCCAGCAGGGATTTCTGTGACAACCCTCCACTTCTTCCTACGGATCGGTAGTTTGGGAAGAGGTCCGGAGCGTACAGCCCCAGCATCTGCAAGGGTCAGAAGTGCTTCCCTCGCAGCCGCTTCAGCTGCGTCATCAGCCTTCTTCTTGGCTGCGGATCTTTCAGCCCTTGTGGACACCATTGTCGAATCTTGGAGGTTTGGAGAGAAGGATCAAAGATGAAGAGAATCTCAGTTTTCTTGGAAATCAGAGAATGAGAGAATCGAATCGATCGAGCGCCTTCTAACGGATATAAAGGCAACGGCTAAATCCCAACGGCTATAATTTGCGGATCCTGCAATTCCAGCGCAATTTTAGGGATTTCTTTTTATCTAAATGGCAAACTTCGCTCGTCCGTATCTTTTATTTGGCTCGATCGTTTCTTGATTTTTAAAGCTGGGATTACTCTCCTTGATCCCCTCTTTCGATTCCCTATAAAAACAAATAAAACAAACATTAAATACTTAATTAAAATCACACCACAAAACATACAAATGATACCCGAAAAAAAGTGAAAAAAAAAAACAAAAAAAATAAACTAAGGCATGAGCCTTGACTAAACGAGCACAGTGACCACTCGTTCTCTCTCGTTTTTAGTTTCACGCTTCATTCAAGAGGAAGGCCGAGAGAGTCTTCACATCTCCTTCCTCATAGTAGTGCTTCAACCTTGCCCCATTGACCATAAATGGCTGACCTTGCTGCAAGTTCTTTATCTCTATTGCACCATGAACAAACACATTAGTAATGATAAAGGGACCCGACCATCTAGACTTAAGTTTCCCTGGAAATAGTTTCAACCGTGAGTTAAACAACAAAACAAGTTGACCCTTCTTAAAGTCCTTAACTCTAAGTCTACTATCGTGCCAAATCTTGGTTTTTTCCTTGTACATCTTAGCATTTTCATAGGCCATATGCCTAAGCTCATCAAGCTCATGTAATTGCAAAGACCTCAGTGTCCCCGCATCCTTTACACAAAAATTCAATTCCTTCATGGCCCAAAATGCTTTGTTTTCTAACTCAAGTGGTAAATGGCAAGCCTTGCCATATACCAGCCTATAAGGGGACATACCTAGGGGTGTCTTATATGCTGTCCTATAAGCCCAAAGTGCATCCTCAAGCTTGAAGGACCAGTCTTTCCTATTAGGTTTGACCACTTTTTCTAGGATGTTCTTAATTTCCCTATTTGAGATTTCAGCTTGTCCATTTGAGTGTGGGTGATAGGGAGTGGCTACTCTATGTCTAATGTTATACTTAGCCAACACTCTCTCCATAGCCTTGTTAATGAAATGTGACCCCTCATCACTAATGATGGCACGAGGTGTCCCAAACCTAGTAAAAATGTGCCTATGCAAGAAGTTGGTGACTGTTTTAGAATCATTATTAGGACATGCTTTGGCTTCTACCCACTTGGACACATAATCCACTGCTACTAATATGTAAAGGTTACCTGATGATGGAGGGAATGGCCCCATGAAGTCAATGCCCCATACATCAAAGAGCTCTAACTCTAAGATGTAGGTGAGGGGCATCTCATCCTTTCGACTGAGGTTACCTGTTCTTTGGCATTCATCACAGCTGTGGGCATAGTTGTGGGCATCTTTGAAGATCGTTGGCCAATAATAGCCACTCTGAAATACCTTTGCAGCTGTTCTTTGGCCACCAAAGTGTCCACCATAAGGAGATGTGTGACAGTGCTGCAGCACAGACTTCGCTTCAGCAGCTGAAACACACTTCCTCAGCAAGCCATCAGCACAGGTTCTGTAAAGTGTGGGGTCATCCCAGATGAATTTCCTTGCTTCATGAAGGAACCTCTTTTTCTCTTGTCCCCCCTTGAAAACTGGTAATACCTGTGATGCACGGAAGTTAGCAATGTCAGCAAACCAAGGTTCCTCATCATTATCACGATGAGTCAAAGCAAAGACATGTTCATCAATAAAAGCATCAGAAATTGCGGGGTCCGCAATTTTTTCGCAATTGTGCTGCAATCGAGACAGGTGATCTGCAACCACGTTTTCACATCCTTTCTTGTCCCGAATGTCCAAATCAAATTCCTGCAGCAATAACACCCACCTAATCAACCTAGGCTTGGCATCAACCTTCCTCATAAGATATTTCAAGGCAGAATGGTCAGTGTATACAATTGTCCTAGTGCCTACAATATAGTTTCTAAATTTTTCGCAAGCAAACACTACAGCAAGCATCTCTTTCTCAGTAGTTGTATAATTACATTGAGCCTCATTCAAGGTCTTACTAGCATAATAGACAGGGTGTGTTAGCTTGTCAATCTTCTGGCCTAACATCACTCCTACAGCATAGTCACTGGCATCACATAACATCTCAAAGGGCAGATCCCAATTTGGTCCTACTATGATAGGGGCTGTGACTAGTGCTTTCTTAAGGGTGGTCCAAGCTACTACACATTCCTCAGAGAAGATGAATGGCCTATTTAATTCTAGAAGCTCACACAGAGGCTTGGCTATCTTAGAAAAGTCCTTAATGAACCTTCTGTAGAAGCCAGCATGCCCTAAGAAACTTCTAATGGCCTTGACATTCTGAGGCTCCACCAACTTCTCTATGACCTCAATTTTGGCTCGGTCAACTTCGACTTCTGCCCTCGACACTCTATGTCCTAAGACAATCCCCTCATCCACCATAAAATGGCATTTTTCCCAATTTAGGACTAGGTTGGTCTCCTCACACCTAGTCAGGACTTGTCCTAGGTTTTCTAGACAGTTTGAAAATGAGTCCCCAAAGACTGAGAAGTCATCCATGAATATTTCTATTATGGACTCATCCAACTCAGAGAAGATTGCCATCATGCACCTTTGGAAAGTTGCCGGTGCATTGCATAAGCCAAAAGGCATTCTGCGAAAGGCAAAAGTTCCGAAAGGGCACGTGAAGGTGGTCTTCTCTTGATCCTTAGGGTCTATAGTTATTTGATTATAGCCTGAATACCCGTCTAAGAAACAATAGTAGGCTCTACCAGCTATTCTGTCTAGCATCTGGTCAATGAACGGTAGAGGGAAGTGATCTTTTTTAGTTTCTTTATTTAATTTCCTGTAATCCATACACACTCTCCACCCTGTGACAGTCCTTGTTGGAATCAGTTCGTTGTTCTCATTGACTACCACAGTTATTCCCCCCTTTTTAGGTACACATTGGATGGGGCTCACCCACTGGCTACTAGCTATTGGGAAGATCACTCCTGCATCTAACCATTTTATTATTTCCTTCTTTACTACCTCTTTCATAGAGGGGTTTAGCCTACGCTGGTGATCTACCCTAGGTGTGTGCTCTTCCTCTAATATAATTTTGTGCATGCAATAAGAAGGGCTAATGCCTCGAATATCAGCAATAGTCCATGCTATAGCCTTCCTATGTTGCTTAAGCAGTAAAATCAGTTCAACCTCATGCTCTTCACTTAATTTAGAAGAAATGATAACAGGCAGAGTTTCATTACTTCCTAGATATGCATACTTGAGGTGAGTAGGTAGTGGTTTTAGTTCTAAAACAGGTGGATGCTCAATGGAGGGCTTTAAAGGATTCACAGATCTATCAGTTAAATCTATATTCATACATACATGTTGTGGTTTATCTACAGGTATATCCATTATGTCAGATACATTCAAGTCAGCTACATCTAATTGTACATATTCATTAGCATGCTTAGTTAATAATACATGCTCCAATTGTTCCTCCATCAAGGAGTCTACTACGTCCATGCTAGCACAGGATTCAAGGTCAGAGGGGTACCTTAAAGCTTTATATACACTAAACTTCACCTCTTCATCATGAACCCTCATAGTAAGCTCACCTTTTTGGACGTCTATAAGTGCCCTACCTGTGGCTAGAAATGGTCTACCTAGCAGGATGGGGACCTCCTTGTCTGCCTCATAGTCCAAGACAATGAAATCTGCAAGGAAAATAAATTTGTCAACTTTCACTAGAATATCCTCAATCTTACCTTCAGGGTATGCGATGGATCTGTCTGCTAGTTGTAAAGTGACAGTGGTTGGACGTGCTTCCCCTATTCCTAACTGGCGGAATAGGGACAGGGGCATGAGATTTATGCTGGCGCCTGTTACCTCGCCAAAAGTACATTATTTAGGGCTATATTTACCTTAAAACCTTGTACATTCTTGAGTGTTTTTGTTAAGAGTTAGCTTAATGTGTGCTTAAATGCGAGAATTTGAGAAATGATGCTAAAATATGACTTATTTGGAAAATGAACGAAAAAGAATGAAAAATGATGAAAAACAAGCTAAAATGTACATTGCAGGTACATTGCTAAAAAATTCAATCTTTGCTGCTGCATTTTTTTCCCAGTCAACAGTCTTTGTTGACTGAGTTTTTCCAGTAGTCAACTCTCCCTGCTGCTGCCACATGTCAAGCTTGACTACCTCACAAAATTGAATGGTGATCCACAATTATTGAGCAACCTTTTGCAACCACCTGGAGGCTATATAAAGAGAGTTAAATGAAGGATCAAAGCAATCAAATTGAATCCACTTCAATTCATTCCACACAATCTGAGAAGTGAGGAGATCCCGATCGTGCAGAATCCCGAAGACGAAACCTCTTCCCCCGTTTGTTGGATCGAAGAAACAAGCCATTGGCGTGATAATTCGAGAGGAAGAAGAGAAGATCCATCTTCTCTTCTGATTGAATTTATCCCCAAGATCAGCTAATCTTCCCCTTCATCCGAGGCGATTCACGACTTGGAAAATCCTCACGCTATTTACAGCTTTACTTTACTACTTTCCTTTACTGCTCTCCTTTACCGCTTTCGAATTTAATTTCTGCTTTCCTTTAAATGTTGTTCTGAATCATTTACTGCTTTTCCCTTTCATTGTTGCTTTCGGATTGACATATGTTTGTTTACGGATTATTATATGAATTGTTTTCTTAAAAGAGTAATCAATTGGTTTTATTGAGTTCTTCATTCTGTCATCTCTTAATCAATTTGTTGTTTTGTTGAGTTCTTCATTTAATTATATTTCAATCAATTAGGTTTGTAAGTTCTCTGTTTCATGTGTAATCAACAAATTTCCTTTAGTTCTTCGAACACCATGAGTAACTAATTCAATAGAGGTTTGCTAAAGATGAATCTATAGGATAAAAGTATGTGAATTCAGCATGTAAAGTAGCATGAATGCATTGAATGTATGTGATCTTCATCCCATGGACAATTTCGACCGGCCATCCATTTTGTCTAAAGAATTCCTAACCTCTGGAAGGAGTAAGAATTCTGAGTCGTTCATTCATGTTAGCCTTTTATGGTAAATAGAAAATGACCTAGGAATAGGCGTTCTCCTAGCACGTTTATTAGCATGTGTTTATGATTAGGTTGTTAGCTTTACTTGGACAGAAGTAATCTAAGAAACTAATGCATGTAATCGGAAGATGCATGAGAACTAGCTAAGACGATGCATGAGATGTTAATCTACTGTTGAATGATCATAGTTAAATGCCTATAGAGGATTCTTAAGTTGACCTTGCTGCCTTACTTTACATTAAAATCGTTGCTAATTTATTGCTAGATTATTGCAAGAACCGCAATTCTACTTTTCCACATTATGACTTTACCTCTTTGCTAGCTTTGCATTTATGTTTACATTCTTCTTGCATCTTTTATATTCCTGTACCTCAACCCAAAATCTATCCAATTTAAGTTAACTTATCTAATCTAACACACCAAATCGTTAGTCACTAAACTTAATCTCTGTGGGAAAACGAATTAAATTATACTTATCACTTGCTGCAGACCATGTATGCTTGCATGATCTTAGCGCTCTTCGCATTTACATTTTACATACACACTGAGCGCGCAACAAGTTTTTGGCGCCGCTGCCGGGGATTTTGTTTAGTAAACACGATTTGTGTTATTTTAGAAGAACTTAATATATTGGAGCTAATCTTTTTCATTTACAGGTACCAACAAAGCTGGTTTATGAATGAGTTTCCAAATCACAATCTAGAATTTGATCCTGAACCCGAAAGGACTTTAAGGGCCAAAAACAAAATTAAGAAACGCCTTTTTAAACAGCAAAAGCAACCTGTACTTCAGCACATTGTTGACCACGCAGAGTCAGTACAATTTGAACCACAACAAGCTGAAATGGAAAGAGCAGAAGAAGCACCAAATCAAGCACCTATCATTCGCAACCCTATTGAAATTGCGAATGATAAAGATAGTGCTATTCTATCATACCTTGTACCAATACCTGAGGAGCTTAATCCGAGCATCATACGCCCCGAAATTACAGCTCACTCATTCGAGTTAAAACCTGTCATGTTTCAAATGCTGTCCACAGTTGGACAATTCTTTGGAGTGGAAAATGAAGACCCCCACAACCACTTGAAAAACTTCCTGGGAGTAAGTGACACCTTTGTCATCCCAGGAGTGTCTCAAGAGGCCTTGAGACTTTACCTTTTTCCATATTCATTAAGAGACAAGGCCAAGACGTGGCTGAACTCTTTCCCCTCTGGATCAATTGTCAATTGGACAGACCTTGCTGAAAAGTTCCTAGTAAAATACTTCCCTCCAGATAGGAACTCTGACTTTCGTGTTGACATCATCAAGTTCAAGCAAGCCGAAAATGAATCACTGCATGAAGCTTGGACCAGATTCAAAGATCTTCTACTCAAATGTCCACGCCATGGAATTCCATGGTGTATCCAGATTGAAGTATTCTTCAAAGGATGCAACCCCAGCACGAGGCAAGTCTTGAATTCCTCAGCTGGAGGTTCAATGCTATCAAAGAGTTATAACGAAGCCTATGAGATTTTGGAGAAAATCTCAACATCACATTGTCAATGGTCAGACGATCCTGTGGAGCCAAACAGAAGGAAGGCTCAAGACATGGATGCACTCAGCGCAATGAGCAGCCAGATTAATGCTCTGACCAACCTGGTGAAGCAAATGACTCAACTCAATATTCAACAAAGTGTCAACACAGTGGCAGCTGTTTCAACAAGCACAGCAATAACCAACCAAGGTGAGGCACTAGTTTGTGGATTTTGTGGGGAAGGGCATATGTATGACTATTGCCCTGCTAATCCATCTTCGGTGTGCTATGTTGGAAGTCAACAACAACCAAGGAACAACCCCTATTCAAATACATATAACCCTGGTTGGAGAAACCACCAAAATCTCTCTTGGGGTGGACAACAAAGCACAAGCCAAACGCAAAATCAATCAAGACCGAGTGGACCACCTGGTTTCACTCAACACCAACAAACTAGTCAACCCCCATATCAGGAACAATATGTCAACAACCAACCGATGGGAACATCAGTGGAGAACTTGCTGAAGGAATACATAGCAAAGAATGATGCAACTTTGCAGAGCCAGCAAGCAACCTTGAGAAGCTTAGAGAATCAGATTGGGCAGTTGGCAAACGAGCTGAAGAATAGGCCCCAAGGCAGACTGCCTGCAGACACAGAAACTCCAAGAAGGGATGGTAAGGAACAAGTTCAAGCTATTGAACTATGGAGTGGAAGGCCATTGGTGATGAGTAGCAGAGAAGCACCAAAGAGAGTAGAGAATGAAGAGTCTAGTGCTCCACTGGATTCTCTGCCTAACTGTGATCAAATACAACCAAGCACAACAAGGGTGAGGCCGGAACCTATCGTTGAGGAACCAGAAGAAATTACTAGGCCTCCCCCTAGGCAACCTAATTTGCCTACCTATGTGTCACCACCACCATACCCTCAAATGTTTGATTTTTATGATGATGACTCCTTTGTTACCTTCGAATCTAAGAAGAGTGATCCAACGGAATCTTCATATGAATTGGGGGAGTTGGTGAAAGTTGAGAAAAATGAAATTGTGCTGGATGAGGCCAAAGAGACTAATGCACTGCTTGAGGAACAAGAATTTGAAATGTTTGAGGTTGCAGCAAGCTTCTCCACCAATGAAAGAGTTGAACCACCACCACCACAAATGCTCCAGTTGAAGGAGTTAGAAAGAGATATGCCAGAAAAAGAAGTCCCATCACACCAAACCTATGTTGTACCAACGGACATAAAGTACAAACCTTGAGATGTTATAACATGCAGTCTCTTTGAAAGAATCAACAATTTCAAGGTGTGGCAGAATGTCCGATCCCGTAAATCAAGACTTAAGTATCTTAAAGGAGCAGAAGTGGTGCCTCGAAACATTGAAGAATATCCATATGAGGCAGATTGACAAGGGAGATTTCTGATCCCTAAACTCTTAAATTAGGATTTTATCATGCTTTGCTTAGATTTCGTATGTTAGGAGTAGTTTATTTTGGGAATGAAATATTTATTATGTGCCAACAATCATAGTCGTTTAGCATGAATTGATGATGCACAGTGGGCATATAGAACTGCATATAAAACACCTTTAGGAATGTCCCCCTATAGGCTAGTTTATGGAAAAACATGCCATCTCCCCCTCGAAATAGAAAACAAAGCTTTTTGGGCTTTAAAAGAGTTGAATTTTTGCGTGACCGATGCGAGAACATTGCGGTCTCTGCAATTGCATGAGTTGGATGAACTAAGACACATGTCATATGAAAATGCTAAAATGTATAAGGAAAAGACTAAAATTTGGCATGATAGTAGACTTAGGATTAAGGACTTCAAAAAGGGCCAGCATGTTCTATTGTTTAACTCACGATTGAAATTGTTTCCTGGTAAATTAAAGTCTCGTTGGTCAGGTCCTTTTGTGATTACTAATGTGTTTGTTCATGGTGCAATTGAAATTCGAAATCTGGAACAAGGTCAACCGTTCATGGTGAATGGTGCTAGATTGAAGCACTACTATGAGGAAGGAGACGTGAAAACGCTCTCAGCATTCCTCTTATCCGAAGCCTAAAAAGCAAGTCAAGAAAGGATGAGCAAGGGCGTTCAATGGAATGATCATTATGCTCAATCATCAGAGGAATATGGAGCGTGGCAATTGGAGATTTTTAAACGGCATTCGAGGGAGTATTTCTGATCCCTCTCAAAAACAAGAAAAAAATCTGCTTTTCTGTGACCTGTTACCCCACCAATATCAACTGTTTGTTCTGTTTTAAATTCTTAATTTGCCTAAGTAGAGTAGCTTAGTCTAGTTTAATGTCGTCTGATTAGATAGCTTAGATAATTTTGCTATTTTCTGTAGTTGTTTATGAACGAATATCGCATGCTATGAGCCTTGATCACAGTTAAAACTGCTCTGTTGGAATCATTGCGAATTCTTTGCGGACACCGCAATATTTTGTTAGTTTAAGCATGTTGGTGTATGACTTTCTGATGGGTTGTCTGTCTTTAAATCTCATGATTTGGCTGCATTACTAATGTCCATAGGTAGTCTGTCTATTGAGCATGCTGGATGAGTGTCAAGTACACCTTTGTTAGTTCTAACTAGCTTCATGAATTGTTGAGCATGTACCTCTGTTAGACCTTACCATGTTGGTTTTAGTAAATTTCTGTTGTTGAGTTATCTGCACTATGAGGGTCATTCCATCCCTAGGAGTTTTAAGTCTGTCTGGTTTTTATTTAGACTAGATGCTTCTAAGATAAGTTTGGGGGTGTGCCACCTCAGACTCTCATTGGGGACAATGAGAAGTTTAAGTTTGGGGGAGGCAACCTCTAGGCCTAGGAACACTCCTCTCTCCTTTGAAAAATAGACATTCTTCTTCTAAAAAAAATGAATAAGAAAGCAAAAGAAAAGTAAAGGGTACTGTCTCTCTCTAAGGATGCTGAGTAATCAGGGCCAGTTGTGTAACCCACAAGTGACACTGCATCAAAAGGCAATTCAAAGAGAAGACTTTGCCAAAAGAGAAAAAAAGGAAAAGTAAAACCAAGGAAGAAGAATGTGTGCCAAAGAGCTACGGCCTAAGTGTTTAGATGTCCTGTGAAATTGAACTCTGATCCTTAGTTTGCTAAACACATGGCTGTAGCTTGAAGGTATGTCAAGGGAGATGAGTGTCTATCCAACACAGTGATGCCAGGGCTTAGTTTGTTCTATGGATACTGAACTCTGATACTCGTGTGTGCTAAGCCTGGCATGACTTTAAGGAATCCTAGGTAATTAAAAAATAAAGACATTAGAAGCATGTACTGAGTCTAAGTTAAAACTGGGGAGAATTTGAAAGCTTAGGGATAACTGCACAATGAGCTCAATGATATAGGCAGATAAACCAAAAGACAGGAAGTTAGTAAAAACAGAAGGTTTTAAAGGCAAGGGTAATCATAATAGACAAAGTATGAAGTTAGTTTTAGCCTAAGAGAGTGTCACAGGACAGCAATGTCTTTGACAGTAAACCTAGAGAAGTCAGCAAATCAGTTAGGTAGAGTTTAAAAGACAAGATTTAGCAGCCAAAGTAAGCCTTTATATTGATCGAGGACGAGCAATAACTCAAGTTTGGGCGCCCAGGTCACAAAGCGCTCTGCCCACGTGCTTGCCTCCAAGTTCTACAGGTAAGGTGAAGGAACCAGGATCCTTCTCCTTCTTGGGCAGCTTGTTCTGGAGGATGGCACTGCACTCCTCAGTGAGGTTTACTGTTTCAAACTCACCAATTATTTTTTTGTTAGTAATGATGTCCTTCAAAAACTTTACATAAGAAGGCATAGACTGTAAAACTTCTACAAAAGGAATGTTCACATGCACTTGCTTAAGAATTTCTAAGAATTTATTAAAATGAACTTCCTGTTCCTGCTTCTTCTTAAGCCTTCGAGGGTATGGAGGTGGTGGCACATATGCAGGCACGTCAGGTCGCCTTAGGATAGGTGGAGGCCTTGGAATTTCTTCTACCTCCTCAATAATTGGCTCCAGCCTGGCTCCTGATGTGCTAGTTGGTGGTGGACCTTGGTTTGGCAGAGACTCCAGTGGAGCACTAGACTCAGTGTTCTCTACTCTCTTTGGTGTGTCCTTTGTGTTGCTCACCAAAGGTCTACCACTTCTGAGTTCAATTGCTTGAACTTGTTCTTTACCATCTCTCCTTGGTACCTCGGTGTCAGCAGGGAGTCTACCTTGGGGCCTACTCTTGAGTTCATTGGCTAATTGGCCTATTTGGTTCTCTAGGCTCCTAAGAGTAGCTTGCTGGCTTTGAAGCGTAGCATCATTCTTAGCTATATATTCCTTGAGTAAGTTTTCTACAGAAGATCCTACAGGTTGATTGTATGGCTTTTGGTACATTGACTGATTATGTTGGGGAGTGAAACCAGGTGTTCCACTCGGTCTAGGTTGGTTAGGATTTTGGTTAGTGTTTTGTTGGCCACCCCATGACAGGTTTGGGTGGTTTCTCCAACCAGGGTTATAGGTGTTGGAGTACGGGTTATTCCTAGGCTGCTGTTGGCTCCCAACATAGCAGACTGAGGATGGATTCCCAGGGCAGTATTCATATGGGTGCCCTTCCCCACAGAATCCACAGATAAGTGCCTCGCCTTGACTTGGTTGGGTTCCCATTGACATGGCTGTGGCGGTATTGGCACTGGTTTGGAGATTGGCCTGAGCCATTTGCTTAACTAAGTTGGTCAGGGCGTTTATTTGGGTGCTCATGGCGCTTAGAGCATCCTTGTCTTGAGCTCTAGTTGGCTCTACTGGATCATCTGACCACCTACAGTGAGAGGTTGAGATCTTCTCCAAGATCTCATAAGCTTCGTTGTAACTCTTGGACAACATGGAACCTCCAGCAGATGAGTTTAGAACTTGTCTGGTGCTGGGGTTGCATCCTTTAAAGAAGACTTCTATTTGGATACACCATGGAATACCATGGTGTGGACATTTAATGAGAAGGTCTTTGAATCTTGTCCAAGCTTCGTGAAGAGACTCACTCGGAGCTTGTTTGAATTTGATGATATCATCACGAAAGGTCGAATTCCTATCTGGTGGGAAATATTTGACTAGGAATTTTTCTGCTAAGTCTGTCCAATTGAGGACAGATCCTGAGGGTAATGAATTTAACCACGTTTTGGCTTTGTCCCTCAAAGAGTAAGGGAACAGATATAGCCTCAGGGCTTCTTGGGACACTCCAGGAATGAGGAAGGTATCACTGACTCCTAGGAAGTTTCTAAGGTGGTTATGGGGGTCCTCATTTTCTATTCCAAAGAATTGTCCCACAGTGGACAACATTTGGAACATCACTGGTTTTAACTCGAATGAGTTGGCAGTGATTTCAGGACGGATTATGCTGGGGTTCAGCTCCCCAGGCATAGGTACTAGGTACGAAAGGATGGCGCTATCCTTGTCATTCGCTATTTCAATGGGATTGCGAGTGACAGGCACCAGGTTTTGATCTATTCCAGCCATTTCTTCTTGAGTAGATTGCGGAGACTCTGCGGTTTCAGCAATTATTTGAGGTAAAAGGGGTTGTTTAAAGAGACGTTTCTTGGCTCTATTTCTAGCTTTAAATAATCTTTCAGGCTCAGGGTTGAACTCTAGATCACTACTTGGAGTCTCATTCATAAACTACCCTAAATGGTACCTGAAGAAGAAATGAAGATGGATCAAATTCAATGGAAAATAACTTGGTGTTTCAGACTTAACAAACTTCGTTTTCACTTAAAATAAGTCCCCGGCAGCGGCGCCAAAAACTTGTTGCGTGCTCAATGTGTTAAAGATAAATAAGCAAGAAGGTAGAGAGAGCACTCAGAACATGCAAGCATACATGGTCTCACAGCAAGTAGTAAGTATATTTCATTCGTTTTTTCCACAGAGACTCATTTTTAGCTATTCATGAAGTGTATTTGTTAAGAAAGAAGGGGTGGATTTGATGGGGTAAAATTGGTTTTTAATTATCTCAGTTTTGCTGAATGTGTAAAGGAATGCAACATAAACAAATGCAAGTTGAAATTAGACTCAAAAGACAAGAGATGGAATTGATAAACGAAGAAGAAAACAGCTAAACAGAATGGTACTTAGCAGAATTGCGGACACCGCAATTTTACCGCAATTGAAGAACAGCGAAAGTGTGTAAATGGGCGAATTAAGGGCTACTAATGACTATCCTATAGGCATTGTTATACGATTCTCAAGCACTGGATCTACTCTCTATGCATCAAACTCACTCTATCTCATGTATCGTCCGATTCCATGCATTAGATTCTTTAGTTTACTCGACTCAAAGTAAGGTCTTAAGCATCTTGTTAAAACAGTAGTGTTTAGTTTGTACTAGGGAAACGCCTATTCCTAGGCCGTTTCCTGGTTACCATGAAAGGCTAGCATGATTATACGACTCTGAACTCTTACTCCTTCCAGAGGTTAGGAGTTCTTTGGACAAAATGGATGGCCAATCGAAATTTCCCGTGGGATGAAGCTTACATACAATCAATGCTTTAGAAGCTATCCTACATGCTTGGTTCACGTTTGTTAGCCTATAGTTCTGTCATTAGCATGCCCCTAAGTGACTTAGCTACTCATGGATATATAGAGAACAGAAATGTAAGATAAAACAGACATGCTTAGAGAGGAAATATACTCCAAACAGTAAGACAAAACCGTGGCAGCAGAAGATGAAAACTGTGAAATGAAATCTTGCAATTTGATTACTTTGAATGTTGAACGGACAAAAGGAAACTTAAAGGAAATAATTCAAAGACAGAAAGCAACGAAATGAAGTAGACTAATCACTAAACCAGAAGCAACAACTGATCAAAGCTGGAAATTAGAAAAGGAAGACAAAAAGCAGTAAATGGTGCTTGGAATCCTCGTTGCAGTCGCCTCGAATGAAGGGGATGAAAGGTCAGCCTTGCTTGGATGAATCCAATCGAGAGAGAAGAAGAATCTCCTCTCCTTCCTATCAGATTATCGATTCCAACAGCTGAGACTCTCACTCCAACAGACGGTAAAGGAAAACAGGGAGAAAAGATGGACTGCGAGAAGACTCTACGCTTTCGGATGATGTTTGAACCTCCGACTTTGACCCCCTTTTATAGTAGTTTGCAGGTGCGTTTGGGCCAAGGAGAACCATCAATCTTCAACGTCGTATATCAGAATGGATGGAGGAGAAAGAACGAATCCCTGAAATCACGGAAATTAACAGAAAAAGATCAATCAACTTACGGTTTTCACTTGAATAATTGCGGCTTCAGCAATGTTTTCGCAATGCTGTCGCAATGCAGTTTTTTCATTCTTTTCCTTCGGTTTTTAACCCTTTTCTTTCCTATTGTACATAAGTCCTAATTTAGCTACCTTCTTCTAATTCTCATATTTAAGCATAGGTTTAGGTTAAATGCTACCAAAAACACCTAAAAGTGTACATCTTCTTAAGCTAAATGGGTCCTAAATAAGTCACTTTCAGAGACTTAACAATGATCCAGTAGAGCCAACTAGAGCTCAAGACAAGGATGCTCTAAGCGCCATGAGCACCCAAATAAACGCCCTGACCAACCTAGTTAAGCAAATGGCTCAGGCCAATCTCCAAACCAGTGCCAATACCGCCACAGCCATGTCAATGGGCACCCAACCAAGTCAAGGCGAGGCACTTATCTGTGGATTCTGTGGGGAAGGGCACCCATATGAATACTGCCCTGGGAATCCATCCTCAGTCTGCTATGTAGGAAGCCAACAGCAGCCTAGGAATAACCCCTACTCACAAACTTACAACCCTGGTTGGAGAAACCACCCAAACCTGTCATGGGGTGGCCAACAAAATGCTAACCAAAATACTAACCAGCCTAGACCGAGTGGAACACCTGGTTTCACTCCTCAACATAACCAATCAATGTATCAAAAACCTTACAACCAACCTGTAGGATCTTCTGTAGAAAACTTACTCAAGGAATACATAGCTAAGAATGATGCTACTCTTCAAAGCCAGCAAGCTACTCTTAGGAGCCTAGAGAACCAAATAGGCCAATTGGCCAATGAACTCAAGAGTAGGCCCCAAGGTAGACTTCCTGCTGACACCGAGGTGCCAAGGAGAGATGGTAAAGAACAAGTTCAAGCAATTGAACTTAGAAGTGGTAGACCCTTGGTGAGCAACACAAAGGACACACCAAAGAGAGTAGAGAACACTGAGTCTAGTGCTCCACTGGAGTCTCTGCCAAACCAAGGTCCACCACCAACTAGCACATCAGGAGCCAGGCTAGAGCCAATTATTGAGGAGATAGAAGAAATTCCAAGGCCTCCTCCAATCCTAAGGCGACCTGACGTGCCTGCATATGTGCCACCACCTCCATATCCTCGAAGGCTTAAGAAGAAACAAGAACAGGAACTGCACTTTAATAAATTTCTTGAAATTCTTAAACAAGTGCATGTCAACATTCCTTTTGTAGAAGTTTTACAATCTATGCCTTCATATGTAAAGTTTTTGAAGGACATTATTACTAACAAAAAAATAATAGGTGAGTTTGAAACAGTAAACCTCACTGAGGAGTGCAGTGCCATACTCCAAAACAAGTTGCCCAAGAAGGAGAAGGATCCTGGTTCCTTCACCTTACCTGTAGAACTTGGAGGCAAGCATGTGGGCAGAGCGCTTTGTGACCTGGGCGCCAGCATAAACCTCATGCCCCTATCACTATTCCGCCAGCTAGGAATAGGAGAAGCACGTCCAACCACTGTCACTTTACAACTAGCAGACAGATCCATTGCATACCCTGAAGGTAAGATTGAGGATATTCTAGTGAAAGTTGACAAATTTATTTTCCTTGCAGATTTCATTATCCTGGATTATGAAGCAGACAAGGAGGTCCCCATCCTGCTAGGTAGACCATTTCTAGCCACAGGTAGGGCACTAATAGATGTTCAAAAAGGTGAGCTCACTATGAGGGTTCATGATGAAGAGGTGAAATTTAGTGTTTATAAAGCCTTAAGGTACCCCTCTGATTCTGAGTCTTGTGCTAGCATGGATATTGTTGACTCACTAATGGAAGAACAATTAGAGCATGTACTATTAACTAAGCATGCTAATGAATATGTACAGTTAGATGTAGCTGACTTGAATGTATCTGAAATAATGGATATGCCTGTAGATAAACCACAACATGTATGTATGAATATAGACCTAACTGATAGATCATTAAATCCTTTAAAGCCATCCATTGAGCATCCACCTGTTTTAGAACTAAAACCACTACCCACTCACCTCAAGTATGCATATTTAGGGAGTAATGAAACTCTGCCTGTTATCATTTCTTCTAAATTAAGTGAAAAGCATGAGGTTGAACTGATATTACTGCTTAAGCAACATAGGAAGGCTATTGCATGGACTATTGCTGATATTAGAGGCATTAGCCCTTCTTATTGCATGCATAAGATTATACTAGAGGAAGAGCACACACCTAGAGTAGATCATCAACGTAGGCTGAATCCCTCTATGAAAGAGGTAGTAAAGAAAGAAATAATAAAATGGTTAGATGCTGGTGTGATCTTCCCCATAGCTAGTAGTCAGTGGGTAAGCCCTATACAGTGTGTACCTAAAAAGGGTGGGATGACTGTGGTAGTCAATGAGAACAACGAACTGATTCCAACTAGGACTGTCACGGGGTGGAGAGTATGTATGGATTATAGGAAGCTCAATAAAGAAACTAAAAAAGACCACTTCCCTCTACCATTCATTGACCAGATGCTAGACAGAATAGCTGGTAGAGCCTACTACTGTTTCTTAGACGGTTATTCAGGGTATAACCAGATCACTATAGACCCCAAAGACCAAGAAAAGACTACCTTCACTTGCCCTTTTGGGACATTTGCCTTTCGCAGAATGCCTTTTGGCTTATGCAATGCACCGGCAACATTCCAAAGGTGCATGTTGGCAATCTTTTCTGACTTGGATGAGTCCATGATAGAAATATTCATGGATGATTTCTCAGTCTTTGAGGATTCATTTACAAACTGTCTAGAAAATTTAGGACAAGTCCTAACCAGATGTGAAGAGACCAACTTAGTCCTTAATTGGGAGAAGTGTCATTTCATGGTGGACGAGGGGATTGTCCTAGGTCATAGAGTGTCGAGGGCAGGTGTAGAAGTTGACCGAGCGAAAATAGAAATCATCGAGAAGTTGGTAGAACCACAAAATGTCAAAGCCATTAGAAGTTTCTTAGGGCATGCTGGCTTCTATAGAAGGTTCATTAAGGACTTTTCTAAGATAGCCAAGCCTCTGTGTGAGCTTCTAGAACTAAACAGGCCATTCATCTTCTCTAAGGAATGTGTAGTAGCTTGGACAACCCTTAAGAAAGCACTAGTCACAGCACCTGTTATAGTAGGGCCAAATTGGGATCTCCCATTTGAGATGTTATGTGATGCCAGTGACTATGCTGTAGGGGTTATGTTAGGACAGAAGATTGACAAACTAACACACCCTGTATATTATGCTAGTAAAACACTTAATGAGGCACAATGTAATTACACAACTACTGAGAAAGAGATGCTTGCTGTAGTGTTTGCTTGTGAGAAATTCAGGAACTATATTGTAGGCACTAGGACAATTGTGTACACTGACCATTCTGCCTTGAAATATCTTATGAGGAAGGCTGATGCTAAGCCTAGGTTGATTAGGTGGGTGTTATTGCTGCAGGAATTTGATTTGGACATTCGAGACAAGAAAGGATGTGAAAATGTGGTTGCGGATCACCTTTCTCGATTGCAGCACAATTGCGAAAAAATTGCGGAACCCGCAATTTCTGATGCTTTTATTGATGAACATATCTTTGTTTTAGCTCATCGTGATAACGATGAGGAACCTTGGTTTGCTGACATTGCTAACTTCCTTGCATCACAGGTATTACCAGTTTTCAAGGGAGGACAAGAGAAGAAGAGGTTCCTTCATGAAGCAAGGAAATTCATATGGGATGACCCCACACTTTATAGAACCTGTGCTGACGGCTTGCTAAGGAAGTGTGTTTCAGCTGCTGAGGCGAAGTCTGTGCTGCAGCACTGCCACACAGCTCCTTATGGTGGACACTTTGGTGGCCAAAGAACAGCTGCAAAGGTATTTCAGAGTGGCTACTATTGGCCAACGATCTTCAAGGATGCCCACAACTATGCCCACAGCTGTGATGAATGCCAAAGAACAGGTAACCTCAGTCGAAAGGATGAGATGCCCCTCACCTACATCTTAGAGTTGGAGCTCTTTGATGTGTGGGGCATTGACTTCATGGGGCCATTCCCTCCATCATCAGGTAACCTTTACATTTTGGTAGCAGTAGACTACGTATCCAAGTGGGTAGAGGCCAAAGCATGTCCCAATAATGATGCTAAAACAGTCACCAATTTCTTGCATAGGCACATTTTTACTAGGTTTGGGACACCTCGTGCCATCATTAGTGATGAGGGGTCACATTTCATTAACAAGGCTATGGAGAAAATATTGGCTAAGTATAACATTAGACATAGAGTAGCCACCCCTTATCACCCACACTCGAATGGACAGGCTGAAATTTCAAATAGGGAGATTAAGAACATCCTAGAAAAAGTGGTCAAACCTAATAGGAAAGACTGGTCCTTTAAGCTTGAGGATGCACTTTGGGCTTATAGGACAGCATATAAGACACCCCTAGGTATGTCTCCTTATAGGCTGGTATATGGCAAGACTTGTCACTTACCACTTGAGTTAGAAAACAAAGCATTTTGGGCCATGAAGGAATTGAATTTTTGTGTAAAGGATGCGGGAACATTGCGGTCCTTACAATTACATGAGCTTGATGAGCTTAGACATATGGCCTATGAAAATGCTAAGATGTACAAGGAAAAGACCAAGATTTGGCACGATAGTAGACTTAGAGTTAAGGACTTTCAGAAGGGTCAACTTGTGTTGTTGTTCAACTCAAGGTTGAAACTATTTCCAGGGAAACTTAAGTCTAGATGGTCAGGTCCATTTGTGATTACTAATGTGTTTGTTCATGGTGCCATAGAGATAAAGAACTTGCAGCAAGGCCAACCGTTTATGGTTAATGGTGCAAGGTTGAAACACTACTATGAGGAAGGAGATGTGAAGACTCTCTCGGCCTTCCTCTTGAATGAAGCATGAAATTAAGAACGAGAGAGAACGAGCGGTTACTGTGCTCGTTTAGTCAAGGCTAATGCCTTAGTTTATTTTTTGCACTTTTTCCGGTTATCATTTGTACATATGTTGGTGTGATTTTAATTGAGTATTTAATGTTTGTTTTATTTATTTTTGCAGAGAATCAAGAGAGGGGATAAAGGAGATTAGATCCAGCCAAAGAAATCAAGAAGATGTTGAGCCAAATCGAAGATACGGTTGAGCAAAGATTGCAATTTAAATGAAAAAAAATCTCCAACGGGCATTAAAGATTGCGCAGGAATTGCGGGATCCGCAAAAAAAAAAAAAATATAGCCGTTGGGATTTTTTTTCCGTTTTCTTTATATCCGTTGGAAGGCGCGAGGATCTGTACGTCTCTCTCATCATCTGATCTTCGAACAAGCTGCGATTCTCTTCATCTTTGATTCTTCTTTCCAAATCTCCAAGATCCAACAATGGTACTCACAAGGGCTGAGAGATCTGCGGCCAAGAAAAGGGCTGACGACGCTGAAACGGCTGCGAGAGATGCATTGCTTGCCTTGGCTGATGCTGAGGCTGCACGAACGGAACGACTGGATAAGCTGCCGATTCGCAAGAAGAAGTGGAAGGTTGTCTCTGAGATACCTGCTGGACCCTCTGAACCAGCAGGCACACCCAAGAAGCGCCGGTGGAGTATCGAGATGGCCGCCGAACCAAGCAAAGCAAAGACTCCCTCTGTGGAGAGTCAAGAAACGGATCGTGCGTCCCACGAATCGACCAAGAAGGGTTCGTCGCCATCTGCATCGCCTGCGCACAGCCCTTCACCATCTGAACCAGTGCAGAGCCCAGAGCTCTCTTCATCACCGCCAGCGCAGAACCCTGAGCAGCCGTCTTCACCACTGAGTTCTGCACAGACACCTGCAGCAGCACAGAGCACCACGCCGTCTCACACTTCTCCACGGCCTGATCCTGAATTCCCATATGGGGAGTACCAAGAGTCAACGCAGGGCAGTGGAGATGCTGAGGAAGACGAGGTCTTCTCTCCTATGAGGGAAGACAGCCCGGAGAGTCTTGAACAGAAGACTGACTCAATGGAAGAGACATTGGGGGCGTGCCTCCAGCAGATCACCGTCAAGGCCAAGCTCAAGAAGAAGAAGAAGGCCAAGATTCTCAAGGCCAAGCGATCCAAGAAGCTGAAGAAGAAGAAGGTCAAGAGAGCACCTTCATCAGAGAGGGAAAGCACGGAGCCGTTGCTCAAGAAACTTAAGGTTGAGGCTGCGGAGGCAGCCAAACCAACAGACAAAGGGAAGGCCAAGCTCTACCCTGAAGATGAGCCTCAATCAGTGAGGTATGTGTCCTCTGACGCTGAATCCAGAGGCATTGAATTGAGGAAGAGGGAGTTGCTGCACGAGAAGGGCTTCCTCGACCGACCTGCTGACCTGCCGCAGTTCTTGCGCGCAGGAGTTATAAACCACGGCTGGGAGGAATTTTGCAGACCGCCCAATCCAGCCTACACGAGCATGGTGTATGATTTCTACGCCAATGTGCTCAGCCCTGAGGATGGCCTGTCTGTGGTCAGAGGGGTAGAAGTGGATTTCTCAGCCAGGGCCATCAACGACGCCTATGGTCTCAAGGGCCAAACACATACAGATTATGCACGGATTGTTGATGAGCCTACTGAGGCAGTTCTGGAAGAGGCCATTCGGACCATTGGCCAGCCTGAAGCTTCCTGGACCGTGTCACGCAATGGGAGGCACACTCTCATGAGTGCCAACCTCACGGCTAAGGCGGCTGTTTGGTTTTCGTTCGTGAGAAGGAGATTGTCCCCAGTAACTCACGAGACTACAATCAACCAGAGCCGATCGCTGCTGGTGTATGCGATAATGAGTGGTCTCACGATCAACGTGGGAGAAGTCATCACTGCTGCTATTGCTGAGTGCGCCAAGAAAGGTAAGGGACCATTGTTTTTCCCTAATACTATAACTAAACTCTGTTTGCTTGCAGGAGTTCCCATCGAGCGCATGGAGCAGCAAATGGCTTACACCGGCCACTTGGAGTTACCTGCTGGCTTACGGCTGAAGAGGAAGGGGAATATGGAGTTCGAACTGGATAGGTTGGCTGCTGATCAGTCACTATCCATGGCATGCCTGATGGATATGCAGAGGAGGTTGGCTCAATGGGCCACTTACGCGCAGGCACGGGACAAGGAAGTTGCAGACCAACTTGGCTGTATCTTCCCTGACTTCCCCACAAACCTTCTGACTCCATGGGTGCCCCCACGACCACGACAACCTGATGAAGATGAAGACACTTGAGTGCTGGTTTGAATTGCACTGAAGGGAGTATTGCTGTCCCTTAGAAAAAAAAAAACAAAATCTGCTTTCTGATAGACCATGTGAATTATGCTGTTTTTCGTACACTTTTGATCTGTTTTAGATGCTTAGTTTTATGTTTTTAATCTTGCGTAGTATAGTCTGATGATAGCTGACTAGGTAGGTTAGTTTTGTTTTATTTTTAGGGAGCTCGAATGACTGGAAAAAGCATGCTTAGGGGCCTTAATCACTGTTATATCTGCCCTGGCTTGATTGCGAAATAATTGCGGTACCCGCAATTTTTATTACTGAAAGCATGTTTTGGACTGTCTGTTTAGCTAGGCTGTGATCTGTTTAAATTCCATCTTTTGCTGCTATCATGAATACCATATATAGCTTATCTAAAAGCATGCTGGATGAGTGTCATAGGACACCCTTTGCTAGTTTAAATCAACCTCTAAAAAGCTCAGCATGCACAGCTTTAAGCCCTTATCTGTCTGTTTTTTATTATTTCTGCTGCTGTGATATTTGCCGTTTGAATGTTTTGTCTATGCCTAGGGCTTTAGATTCTCTTTGTTTTACCTTAGACTAGATGCTTCTAGGATAGTTTGGGGGTGTGCCACCTCAGACACTCATTGGGGACAATGAGTAGTTGAAGTTTGGGGGAGGCCACCCTAGGCCTAGGAACATTCCTCTCTCCCTTAGAAACATAAGCATTCTTCTTCTCCTGTACAAAAAATGATGAACTGAAAAAAAAAATGAAATAAAGAGGGGGGTTTCTCTTAGGTTGCTAAATAATCAGTGCCAAGTGTGTGACCCACAAGTGGCATTGCATCAAAAGGCAACCAGAGGCGAGGCCCCACCTAAGTAAGAAAAAGGATAAAGAATAGGGAAGAAGAATGTATACCTAGGAGTTATAACTTTGTGGCTTAGATGTCCTATTTAAAAAGAACTCTGATCCTCAAATTAGCTAAGCACAAAGTTGTAACTTGTAGGGTTGTTTAGGGAGATGAATGTCTATCCAATGTAGTGATGCCAGGGTTTAGGTTGTTCTCTAAAAGTACCACTGTCACCGTTAATACTAAGACTGGCATGACTCTAAGGAATCCTAGACAATTTAAAAATAAAGCTAGAAGCATGTACTGAGTCTGAAGTAAAGCTAGGCAGAATTTGAAACCTCAGGGATAGTGGCATGATATGACAAAAGCAAATAGATCAGTTGTAGGGAGTTAATGAAAACAGAAGAAGTGTTAGGCAGGCAAAGTCAGAAGAAGCTAGATAAGAGGGTAGTTTTAAGCTTAGAAGTGTGTCACAGGACAGCAGTGCTATAGATAGGGATATAGGGGAGTCAGTAAGTGGTTAAAGAAGAAGAAACAGCAGCCTAGGGAAGTCCTTAGTTTGCTTGAGGACAAGCAAAACCTTAAGTTTGGGGGTGTGTTACGTCTCCAAAAGTGACCTTTTTAGGACTTAATTAGCTTAGAAAGATGTTCACTCTTAGGTATTTTTGATAGCATTTAGCCTAAACCTATGCTTAAATATGAGAATTAGAAGAAGGTAGCTAAATTAGGACTTATGTACAATAGGAAAGAAAAGGGTTAAAAACCGAAGGAAAAGAATGAAAAAACTGCATTGCGACAGCATTGCGAAAACATTGCTGAAGCCGCAATTATTCAAGTGAAAACCGTAAGTTGACTGATCTTTTTCTGTTAAATTCCGTGATTTCAGGGATTCGTTCTTTCTCCTCCATCCATTCTGATATACGACGTTGAAGATTGATGGTTCTCCTTGGCCCAAACGCACCTGCAAACTACTATAAAAGGGGGTCAAAGTCGGAGGTTCAAACATCATCCGGAGGCGTAGAAGTCCTTTCGCAACTCCATTTTTTTTCGTGTTTTCCTTTGCCGTCTGTTGGAGTGAGAGTCTCAGCTGTTGGAATCGACAATCTGATAGGAAGGAGAGAAGATCCACCTTCTCTCCCGATTGGATTCATCCAAGCAAAGCTATTCTTTCATCCCCTTCAGCCGAGGCAGTTGCGACGAGGCTTCCAAGCACATTTACTGCTTTCTGTCTTTCTTTTTCTAGTTTACATTTCTGCTTTGTGTTGTTCTCTCTTTCTAATAGCTAGAATACTTCATTTCGTTGCTTTCTGTCTTTGGATTATTTACTTTAAGCTTTCCCGTGTTCGTTCAACCAATCAAAGTAATCAAATCTCAAGTTTTCATCTCACAGTTTCTTGCCATCGCATTCTACTGCTTTCCTTTACTGTTTTCATTCCATTCCTCTTCTAAGCATGTCTGTTTCATCTCGTATTTCTACTTACCCCCTATCCATGAGTAGCTAAGTCACTTAGGGGCATGCTAATGACAGAACTATAGGCTAAAAAACGTGAACCAAGCATGTAGGATAGCTCTCGAACCATTGATTGTATGTAAGCTTCATCCCACGGGCAATTTCGATTGGCCATCCATTTTGTCCAAAGAACTCCTAACCTCTGGAAGGAGTAAGAGTTCAGAGTCATATAGTCATGCTAGCCTTTCAAGGTAACCAGAAAACGGCTTAGGAATAAGCGTTTTCCTAGTACAAACTAAACACTTCTGCTTTAACAAGATGCTTAAGACCTTACTTTGAGTTGAGTAAACTGAAGAATCTAATGCATGGAATCGGACGATACATGAGATAGAGTGAGTTTGATGCATAGAGAGTTGATACAATGCTTGGGAATCGTATTAAAATGCCTATAGGATAGTCGTTAGTAGCCCTTAATTCTCCATTTTACACACTTTCACTGTTTTTACAATTGCGGAAACATTGCAGTGCCCGCAATTCTGCTAAGTACCATTCTGTTTAGCTGTTTTCTTCTTCATTTATTAGTTTCGTCTCTTGTCTTTTGAGTCTAATTTCAACTTGCATTTGTTTATGTTGCATTCCTTTAGACAGTCGGTAAGAAGTAGGAAATTAAAAACCAATTGTACCCCTTCAAATCCACCCCTTCTTTCTTAACTTTATGCTTCACAAGTAGCTTATAAATAAATCTCTGTGGGAAAACGAATGAAAAAATACTTACTACTTGCTATAAGATCATGTATGCTTGCATGTTCTGAGTGCTCTTTCTTCCTTATTTGCTTACTTTTATTAACACATTGAGCACGCAACAGCGAGCCGTCTGAGTTCTGTCATCTGTACGTAAGTCAGACTTGGCGGAGGTTGTTGGAGCGTTCAAGTGCCCGGGGCTTGACCTTTCGGAGACCAAAAATATCCTGGAAGGTATTTTAGTCAAAGCTTCTAAAGTTGGTAGCGTGTCTTTTGACATACTGTGTGTTCAATCTTTTGTTATGCCTTGCTCTTCTTCTTCTGTTTAAGAAGACGAGGTTTTCTTTTGGTGTTCGGAGTTTCCGAACTGGGTTGCCACTGCTCTCTATGAGGCTGGTTGTTGTCAGGGTATTAGTTTTTAATGAAGCAGGTTGTTTTCAAAAAAAAAAAACCGTCCTTAAAAGTTAATTTGACTATTAATTGACTAACCAAAAAATGACATGGCATGTTGAGGTGACAAATTTTAAATGAGTTGGATAACTTTACTAATATTATAGTAGTTTTTAGATTACATGACTTTCTTTTTATTTCTTTTACTTTTTCTATCCCTTTCTCTCTCCCTTGAATCCATCTTTTCCAAGGGGTATTATCATCTTTGTCCCTTGAATCCATCTTCTCCAAGGGGTATTATCATCTTTGTTTTAACTATTTTCCAAATTTCAGGGATTAAATAGATACTAACTTCAAACCTTAGGAATCAAAAATATATTTTGTCCAACAAACTATAAAAAAAAAAAATTAAAATTTATAGATATCAAATTGAAACAAAATCCAAACTAGATTAAGATGATTTTTAAACATTAAAGAATGAACACACAGTATGTCCAACTCAACAATCAACAATCAAACATAAGTCAAACCAAACATAGCTCAATTGACATAAAGTTGTGTCATTAACTAAAAGAGGTCATGAGTTGGATTCAATCCCCACTTTAATTAAATATCTTTGCCAAAAAAAAAAACGATCGAACATAAGATTTTTTTTTTTCAAACTCATTAATAAATTATGTTTGAATATTACATTATCACTTTACTAATAAATTTTAAAATTTAGTAACAATAAATTCTAACCTAAACTGAAACAAGTATGCTAAAATGAAACGAAGTCTCAAACTACAAGGATTAAAATGATATTTTAAATTAAATTAAATTATTTTTAATAAAAATAAATTTACATTGTTCCATCAATCTGTTTCAAGATCAATGCTCTGTACTCTCTCACAACATGAACTTTTGCTATGTCCCAAACTCCCAAAAAACAGAAAGGCATGTTACTTTCCCACCTTTTACTTTTACAGATGTGTTCTCACAAGCAAAAAAAAAAACTAAAAAATGATACGTTTAAAGAAGAGTAAGCTGGAGCTTTGGTCGATTTGGTTGGGGCTCCACAACTTCCATGTGAATTCTCACCGCCTGTAGAATGTTGTATGTGATGCTACCATCCAGCTTCTTGATCTTCTGTTCTTGCTCATCCACAAACCATTCTCCAATTTGCTTCTCACCTTTGGCTGACAAGTATACCGGTCCTTCGATACCGAATCTGAGAAAGGAAAAAAAAAACAATCTTCATCATCGGAATGTTCGCAAACAACACCAACAGAAGCGTTTTTTTTTTTTTTTTTTTTTTTTGACAACTTAGGGTGGGGATTGAACCTAAGACCTCATAGTCACTAGGCGATAAGTGTTGTATCTTTCTTTTTATATAAGAAGAACTTTCATTGAGATGAAAAATGGACAAAGTATACAAAAACTAAAAGCCCCACCCAACAAAAATGCAAAAATCTAAGAGAATAAAGCTTAACTGATAGCTACAAAAGTCTTCGAAGCCCACAAAAATGTGTTAAATCTAATAATCTCCCACAGCTCCTCATATCTCTCCATGTTTGAGAAACATGTTCTATCCTCAACTTAGGTATCCCATCTTTAAGCTCCTCCTCAGATCTTTCCTAGAACATGCTTGAGAAACGTGTTCTATCCTCAACTTAGGTATCCCATCTTTAAGCTCCTCCTCAGATCTCTCCTAGAATAGGCTTATACCAACTTAGGTATCCCATCTTTAAGCTCTGATACCACTCTCACATGGTATCAAAGCCTTAGCAATAACTACTTTTTTCAGCCCTCCTCTCAACCAACTCCTAAATCAAATCACATCCATCAAATTTGATAGAAGAAATTTTCTTCTATGGAAAATTCTTGCAATGCCCTTCGAAGCTATCGGCTTGAAGGACATCTCACCGGCGCAGAGGAATGTCCTTCCCTGTATGAGATACCGCCCATGGAATGGCCGGCAACAGCTGATGCACGGAGGTTCGTGGGATCCGGCGGCGGCAAAAACTCTGCAAACTCCGGCGAGATCTTGGCGTCCACCACAGGGCTCATCGGCGGTGGCCGACACCAGTAGCAGGCGTGCGGCAGAGACCCACCTTGCAACACCCATCAGCACCGACGAAGCTCAGACGCCTCTCTCCCGTGAAGCCAAGACGTCCAGATCTGTTTCTGCAAACAACACAAAAATTGCAAATGCATCAGATGGCTCGAGCGGCGGCGTGGCTGCAGGGCTCGACTCGAGCGGCGGCTCGACTGCAGACTTCGACTCAGGCGGCTTGGCAACAATTTTTGGCTCGGGCAACAGGTTTTCTGGTGGTTTTGTTCCGGAGCTCTGCTACAGTACAAAGCGACAACTGCAACATGAACGTTGGCTCATGATCGACCAACTGCTACTTGGTTGGCTATATAACTCTATGACTCCTGAAGTGGCTACTCAACGTTTGAGGTATGATACTGCAAAGGACCTATGGACAGCAATACAAGAGTTGTTCGGACTTCAATCTCGAGCTGCGTATTATGAAACTACTAGAAAGAATTCACTTAAAATGGTAGAATATCTGCGTATTGTGAAATGCAATGCAGAAAACTTGGGACAAGCTGGAAGTCCAGTCCCTATGCGCTCACTGGTATCCCAAGTACTTTTAGGTCTAGATGAGGAGTACAACTCTGTCGTTGCAATGATTCAAGGTAGAATCAGTATTTCGTGGTCTGAGATGCAGGGTGAGCTCCTTGTATTTGAGAAACGACTTGAGCTTCAAAATACTCAGAAGAATAATGTTGTATTCAGTCAGTCTGCTTCTGTCAATTTCACCAATGTCAGAGGTCAGTTAGGTCCTACGAGAACCAACAGTGTGCAGCAGCAACAACACGACAATCAGAATGGAAATTATAATCGCTCCTCAAACCCTTCACGAGGTGGTCGTGGTAGAGGACGTGGTCGCGGAAATAACAGAATTGTGTCAGTGGTGTGGTAAGACTGGACATCCTGCCTATAAGTGTTTTGAATTATCTGATAAGACTCCACCAAATCAGGACCAAAACAGGTGGCCTAATGAGCGAGACAATCAGACAGGAAATAACAACCACCATGCAGTACCTGGGTTTCCGCCTCAGGCTTTTGTTACAACTCTTAACATAATTTCAATCCTTTCCTGGTAGCTAACCCGGCTACAGTTGTTGATCCTAACTGGTATGTTGATAGTGGAGCTTCGAACCATGTGACGTCAGATCACACCAACATGAATTACACCACTGAATATGGAGGTAAGGAAACTGTTATTGTTGGAAATGGTAATGAGTTAGTAATTTCTCATATTGGCTCATCTTGTCTGATTGCGAACAATAAACTGCTCCATCTTGAGAATGTCTTGTGTGTGCCTTGTTAACACACTTATCTCCTGGTATTTTGAAATTGACAGATGCAGACTTGAACTTGACAGATGCAAGTTTGGTAAAAGCCATGCACTCCCTCTCATGCTCTACTTCTCGGGCTGCTGTTCCGTTTGATCTGATTCATACCGATTTATGGGGACCTGCTTCAGTTGTATCTACAGGAGGATATCGCTACTATGTTCACTTTCTTGATGACTTTAGTAGGTTTGTATGGATTTATCCTCTGCGTTTGAAAAGTGACACACTTGCAGCTTTTAGTCACTTCCACAGGATGGTACAAACACAGTTTGGAAAGAAGATCAAAGCACTACAATCTGACAATGAGAGTGAGTACAAAAGAGTGCATGATCTGTGTGCACAAAGTGGAATCAAATCAAGAATTTCTTGTCCATACACTTCTGCACAGAATAGAAGAGCAGAAATGAAGCACATACAAATAGTTGAAACTGGGTTAACCCTCTTGGCTCAATCTACCATGCCACTACAGTATTGGTGGGATGACTTTCTTGCCTCTACCTTGCTCATAAATGGCCTGCCATCATCTGCACTTCAGGCCAAGTCACCTATGAAATTGTTACTTGGGCATCGACTGAACTTAAAACGTTTGGGTGTTTCTGCTACCCTTATCTAAAGTCGTATAATGTCAACAAGTTTCAGTTCAACATATTTATATTAAAACGTTTGGGTGTTCCTGCTACCATTGAAATTGATGTTCACTTTGTTCGAGATCAGGTTCTTCGTGGCGCCTTGCAAGTTCGCTACATTCCGTCAGCAGATCAACTAGCAGACTGTCTCACCAAGCCACTATCTCACACTTAGTTTGGGTATCTTCGCAGCAAACTCGGAATAGTTGAACTACCCTCTCGTTTGAGGGGGATATTAAGAAAATATAGTATTTACATATTTCCTGTAATTATTGTCTTTAATATTGGCTTGTGCCACGTGTATTATATATTGTCTAATTAGGTTAGATATGTTAATTAGGTCAAAACCCTAATTCTAGTGTTTTTATATAACTATGTTGTAATCTCTTCATTAATACAGAGAATTGTCTCCGTTCATTCTTCTCCCTTTAGTCAATTCAGTGAGAGAATTGACTTAAGAGAGATTAGGGAATAGAGTCAATTCTCTGTATTTTCTATATTGAATAGTGAAAGAGATTACAACATATTTATATCAAAACACTAGAATTAGGGTTTTGACCTAATTAACATATCTAACCTAATTAGACAATATATAATACGCGTGGCACAAGCCAATATTAAAGACAATAATTACAGGAAATATGTAAATACTATATTTTCTTAATATCCCCCTCAAACGAGAGGGTAGTTCAACTATTCCGAGTTTGCTGCGAAGATACCCAAACTGAGTGTGAGATAGTGGCTTGGTGAGACAGTCTGCTAGTTGATCTGCTGACGGAATGTAGCGAACTTGCAAGGCGCCACGAAGAACTTGATCTCGAACAAAGTGAACATCAATTTCAATATGTTTGGTGCGGGCATGAAAGACAGGGTTGGTGGCCAAAGCACCAGCACTCAGGTTATCACACCATAGTATAGGAACAGAGGGAGAGGTGACTTGGAGCTCAGTCAGTAGTTGTTGGAGCCAAATGATCTCAGCGGAGGCATGTGCTAAAGCCCTATACTCAGACTCAGTGCTGCTGCAAGCAACTGCAGTCTGTTTTCTGGAGGACCAGGATATGAGTGTGTTACCAAGGAACACACAGTAGGCTGCAACAGACTTTCGATCGTCCACATTAACTGCCCAATCTGCATCAGAGAAGGCAACCACGGAGGGGATAGTGTTGGGCTGAATGAGTAGACCCATATGACGGGTACCACTGAGATAGCGAAGGACTCGCTTGACTGCATGACAGTGAACATCAGTAGGTTGTTTCAGAAACTGACTAAGATGGTTGACAATGTAAGCAATGTCAGGCCGCGTATGACTGTGGTACTGTAGGGCTCCAAGTGTACTGCGATAAAGAAAGGGATCAGACATAGGCGTCCCATCACTGATAGACAGATGTGTTCCCATAACAGCAGGTGAAGGAGTCGGTCTGAGGTGCATCATATCAAGCTTATGCAGGAGGTCATCAACATACTTGGTTTGGGTTAGTAACAACCCAGACTCAAGATGAGGGACTTGAATTCCAAGGAAATAGCTCAGTAGACTCAAATCCTTTAGGGCGAAACTAGTGTCCAGATTAGCAATCAGACTAGACAGTAGGGAATTATCATTGTTTGTGATAATGACATCAACATAAACCAGAAGAAAGATCGTGGACTTGCCTTTGTTGTAAATGAACAGAGATGGATCAGCTCGGCTGTGCGTGAAACCACGAGACAATAGGGCATTCTTCAAGGTAATGTTACAGGCGCGAGGTGCTTGTTTGAGACCATAGATAGCCTTTGTCAGTTTGCACACGTGGGTGGGACACTTTTGATCAACATAGCCTAGAGACTGAACCATATACACATCTTCATCAAGTTTGTCATTCAGGAAGGCATTCTGAAAGTCAAGTTGACGAAGAGCCCAACCCCGAGAAACTGCAATGGAAAGCACCACTCGAATCGTAGATGGTTTCACAACATGACTGAAAGTCTCAAAGAAGTCAATACTTGGACTCTGATGAAAACCTTTGGCCACAAGCCGAGCTTTGTATCGTTCCACAATGTCATATGTTGCTCGCTTTATGCGAAATACCCATTTGCTGCCAACCACATTTTGATTTGGAGAGGACTCAACAAGATGCCAAGTCTGATTTCGCATAAGTGCAGAGAACTCGAGATCCATTGCTGCTTTCCAGACTGGTGTGGCTATAGCATCAGTAACCCGAGTTGGTTCAGTTGTCCGCCAGTCAGTACGAGCAACAGTCATCCATGCTTTGGGCTTAAAAACATCCACCTTAGCACGTGTGACCATAGGATGAGTGGGTTGTACTGCAGAAGAAGGAATACTGGAGATATCAAGTGATAGAGCAACAGTACCTAGTGGTGGTGAGAAGACCGACTAATCAGAGAAATCCACAGAGACATTTGCTGGATTGGCCGAGACACCCAAGGGTGTCGATGGGTCGGATCCCACAGTGTGACAGTGATCTGGTGAAGTGTCTGATGTTATTGGTGCAGGTGATGATGACAAGGGTGAACCAGGCAACTCAGTTGGTGCAGGAGACAGCTGCTTAGAAGCTGATAGGTGGCTAGCTTGTGGACCAGGATGCTGTGTTGATGAGCTTAGTAAGTCGGGTGGAAACCAAAAGCTTACAGAGGGTCCATCCTAAGCTAATGAGTCAGTTGTGTAACAGTCGTAACAGTCAGAGAAACCTGATACAACGGGAAAATTAGTTTCATTAAACTGAACATGGCGAGAAATAATGATTTTCCCTGATGAGCAGAGACATTTGTGTCCCTTGTGAGCTGGAGTGGGACCCAAGTAGACACATCCTTCTGTCTTGAACTGAAACTTGTTGACGTTGTACGGCTTTAGGTAAGGGTAGCAGACACACCCAAACGTCTTAAGTTCCATAAAGTTCAGTCGATGCCCAAGTAACATTTCCATAGGTGACTTGCCCTGAAGTGCAGATGATGGTAAGCCATTTATGAGCAAGATAGAGGCAAGAAAGGCATCCCACCAATACTGCAGTGGCATGGTAGATTGAGCCAAAAAAGTTAACCCAGTTTCAACTATTTGTCGGTGCTTTCTTTCTGCTCTTCCATTCTGTGCAGAAGTGTATGGACATGAAAATCTTGATCTGATTCCACTTTGTACACACAGATCATGGACTCTTTTGTACTCACCCTCATTGTCAGATTGTAATGCTTTGATTTTCTTTCTAAACTCTGTTTGTACCATCCTGTGGAAGTGACTAAAAGCTGCAAGTGTGTCACTATTCAAACGCAGAGGGTAAATCCAGACAAACCGATTGAAGTCATCGAGAAAGTGAACGTAGTAGCGATATGCCTTTGTGGACACAACTGGAGCAGGTCCTCATAAATCTGTATGAATTAGATCAAACGGGGCAACAGTACGAGAAGTAAAGCGTGGGAAGGGGAGTGCATGACTTTTACCAAACTTGCAATGTTCACAAAAATCAAAATTGTCACCGACTTTAAACGGAAGATTACATTGACTAACCAAGTTTCCTAATGTTTTTGAAGAAGGATGACCAAGTTTTTTGTGCCAAACAGCTTTGGACACAGCGACATTCACACTAATACTAGAACTAGGAATAATAAAACTAGAATAAGCAGTTGCCTTTGTTTCTAACTGCGCATTTCTTGAGATAGTTACAGGAACTTCCACTCCACCAAGTTGGTATAAGTCATCTTTAAGCACCCCTTTCAGCACTACTTTGCACGTACGAGTATCCTTAACAAGACATGATTATCCTGGGCAAGCTTAGAGACACTAACAAGATTTTTTACTATATCAGGTACACATAACACATTCTCAAGATGAAGCAGTTTATTGTTCGCAATTAAACATGAAGAGCCAATATGAGAAATTACTAACCCATTACCATTGCCAACAACAACTGTTTCTTTACCTCCATATTCAATGGGGTAACTCATGTTGGTGGGATTTGACGTCGCGTGATTCGAAGCTCCACTATCAACATACCAGATAGGATCAGCAACTGTAGTCGGGTTAGCTACCAAGAAGGGATTGGAGTTATGTTGAGTTGCAACAAAAGCCTGAGGCGGAAACCCAGGTGCTGCATAATGATTGTTATTGCCCGTTGCCTGATTGCCTCGCTCATTAGACCACCTATTATGATCCTGATTCGGGAGAGTTTTGTCAGACAGTTCAAAGCATTTGTAGGCAGTCCAGTCTTACCACACCACTGACACACAATTCTGTTATTCCCACGGCCACGTCCTCTACCACGACCACCTCGGGAGGGGGGGGCGAGTAGAGTTCCCATTTTGATTGCCATTTTGTGGTTGCTGCACATTGTTAGTTCTGATAGGACCTGACTGACCCCTTACATTTGTAAAATTGACAGAAACAGACCGACTAAAAGTAACATTATTTTCCTGAGTATTTTGCAGTTTCAAGTCTTTTCTCAAAAACAAGTAACTCACCCTGCATTTCAGACCATGAGATACTGATTCTACCTTGAATCATTGCAACAACAGGATTGTATTCCTCATCAAGACCCAGAAGTACTTGAGATATTAGGGAGCGCATAGGAACTGGGCTTCCGGCTTGTCCCAAATTGTTTGCATTGCATTTCATAACACGCAGATAATCTACCATTTTAGTTGAATTTTTTCGAGTAGTTTGAAATACATGGCGTAGGAAATCCTCCTCGACTCTGGACTGAATTCTGAACAGCTTTGGTATTGTTGTCCATAAGTCCTTTGCATTTTCATATTCCAAAAGTTGAGTAGCTACCTCAGGAGTCATAGAATTATAAGGCCAACTACGAGCCAACGTTCATGTTGCAGTTGCCTTGTTATATTGTAGGAGAGCTGAAGATCAATTCCATTAGGAAAACTGTTGCCGACTCCAAAAACAGTTGTTGCGCCATTACCCGAGCCGAAACTCGCAGCCGAGCCGCCTGAGCCGAAGCCTGCAGTCGCGCCAACTTAGCCGAAGTTTCCTGTCACACCGCTCGAGCCAAGGACCGCAGCCGCTCGAGCCGAGATCTGCACCTGAAATTAAAAGAGAAGATCCCCCGATTGGAGTCCCTTCGTCGGTGCTAAAAGGTGTCGCTAGGGTGTTTGCCACCGCAGATCTGAAGTCGCCGACCACCTCTGAAGCGTCGTCGGCCGCCGCCGTCTTGCTGTTGCCATCAACCGCCGCAGATGAATCGCCCACTGTGGCGATTCCGGAGTTTGAAGAGCCCTCGCCGCCGCCGCACGCTTGCTGCTGCCGGCCACTGCATGGATGGTGGTGTGCGCGTTGTTGCTGCTGCTCCACCATAGTAGGTCGGTATCTCATACAAAGGAGGACACCCTTCTACACCTGTAAAATGTCCTTCAAGACGATAGCTCCGAAGGATGGGCATCGCAAGGGTCTTCCATAGAAGAAAGTTTCCTCCATCAAGCTTGATGGTTGTGATTTGATTTAGGAGTTGATTGAGAGGAGGGCTTGAAAAAGTAGGATTGATTGAGGCGTTAGTCATTGCTAAGGCTCTGATACCAAGTGAGAGAATTGACTTAAGAGAGATTAGGGAATAAAGTCAATTCTCCGTATTTTCTATATTATTTTCTATATTATTTTCTATATTGAATAGTGAAGAGATTACAACCTATTTATATCAAAACCCTAGGGTTAGGGTTTTGACCTAATTAGCCTATTTAACCTAATTAGACAATTGTATAATACAAGTGACACACCAATATGTAAAGATAATAATTACAGGAAATATGGTAAATCCTATATTTCCTTAATAGTGAACCGCCTTTCATTTTTATATCTGAAAGAGTCTAGTCAACTTATCAACCACATGACTAATCCTCTACTATTCGACCATCTAGCTTAACAACATTTGATGTTGGAAAACATATAAAATATTTATTATTATTATTATTATTTTGATATTTGTGAGTGTCCGAGTCAGCTTGCGCGCACCTCGACTAAGCTCACGGGACAATCGCCTAGCCCTACTATATTTTGTTACCAAAGAAAACTTATTGAATATTTAATATCAAAGAAAACTTATTGAATATTTAATATCAAAGAAAACTTATTGAATATTTAATATCGTAGTATGAAGAGTATGAAGCCACTACCCACCCTAGTTTGAACTCATCCAAATTCACCCTCCCCATTCTATTTTGGAGAATGGAGAATTCAATGCAAGTCATATCAATCAAAGTAAACGGTGGCATTGAAGAAATACTATAAAACCATAAGTTTGCGAAACATACTTGGGAACAAATACTATAAAACCATTTGATCTTATCTTCACTATTCTGGCCTCTGTGTCCGTAGGCCTACATCAGCAAGAGAAGAGATTTCTTTAGATTAGATGAGAAAGAAAAAAGTGAGCTAAATTATTATAGTCATGTCATGCACGAGAATGATGAACATGCTGATATCTCATACCGTTTTCTGAAGTAAATTAGAGTATGAAGCTCCACTGAAGCCCGGCCAGCCATCTGGGCGTTTCTATGTCGATAATTTAAGTCTGAAGACAATTTACAAGAACCAGCACACACGTCATATTTCGCTTATAAGAACTAGCTAGACTTTCAAAAGATCACGTTAATTTAAAACCGAACCAATAAAACTGAGATGAGAATAGTTTTCCACAAATGAAGACTCATTAAAGCTTGATCAAGTTATGCATACAGGGTGAATGTTCATCAAGAGCAATTTGATGTTGTGTATTTATATCTGTGACTGTGAGTGTCTGGGCCAGCTTACGAGCATCTCGACTATTCTCACGGGACAACCGCCTAATCCTACTCCATTAAGTTGCCAAGGTAATTCGTACGATATTAAATCCTAGATAAGTAGGTCTATGTGAAAACTCCAAGGAAGGACATTTTCTTTTGTATGTGCAGTTATTAATGGAGCACGGAATGCTATATATTAAGATGTATTCATTTCAAGAATGTAATATTTCACAGCATAACAAAATACTAGCGTCAAGAGAGAGTATTTCATACTATCAGAAATTTCTTTTGTATGTGCAGTTATTAATGGAGCACGGAATGCTATATATTAAGTTGTATTCATTTCAAGAATGTAATATTTCACAGCATAACAAAATACTAGGGTCAAGAGAGAGTATTTCATACTATCAGAAATTGTAGTGAGTTTCGGTCTGTCGTGGAACATTGTTGGAAGTGTGAATATCCCCAAAGATGCAGCGAGCAATCTGTGCACGATGACATCTGCAATAAAAAAGATAGCTGAAGACCCAAAAAAAACAAAAACAAAAAGTATAATATCACTAAGCAGACAACACAAGACAGGGCCGAACCTGCATATCGTCGTATAGGAGAGGTGAAATGGGTATACAGAGGTGCTGCAAGCCCATAATGATGATATTCTGGAAGACTGAGGTCTCCACTATAGAAGTAAACGGCCTTCATTTGTACAAAAACAGCTTTCAGAAATATCCATAAGCGATTAAATTAGTCAAAAAAAAAAATTGAGAAAAGAAGACCGGAGATGGGGAGAAGATTCTCCACGAAGGTTGAGAACAAGGTTTTTTCTGTTTCTTTCGATCAAAACAAAGGAGCTAGATTTGTGAAGATCGTCGAAAGGAATGGTAGGAGAGTTTTTGACCTGTCCTTTGAAACAATTGTGGGTGTCTGGATCTGCGATACTATTGAAGACCTTCTTTTGGCGCCCAAAATACAGAAGTTCTTCAGAAAAACAGAGTGCAATGGTGGCTCCATCTGGGTGCAAAAAACCTCAAATAAAAGAGGTACCTTTCTAGAGATTACAAAGGTCCACAGCTCGGGGGGGAAGAAAAACCTTGTTGTTCCCTCAGACTCTGACTTCAAAGGCTGGGTGAGTTTTCGAAGAGTGTTAATTGATTTTATGAACAGAGACTCCGGAAAAAAAGAAGTTTTCGACTTTGTTTTGAAGAAAAATCAGAAGCCTTTGCCTTTGCCTCCAGGGAAGTCTTTTGCTGATATGGTGAAATCGGATCCCTCCAAGGGTGGTCCTTCCAAGATGCAATTCCTCTGCCAGACTGACACTTCTTCTGATTGGGAACTTGGTGCGGGTGACCTTGAAGTCAGATGTATTAACTGGGAGGAAACGGTGGTGGTCACCAGAAGAGATTTTCATGAAGACTGGGGAAGAATTCTTGACATCCTTCAAACACAACTAAAACAGAAGTTCATAATAAACCCCTTCCACCCGGACAAAGCTCTTCTCAAATGCCCACAAGGAGATTTGGCTCGTCTGTTAGTTCTAAATAGAGGTTGGACTTCTTTGGGCCCTCTGATGTTGAAGTTTGATTTCTGGGATCCACGAAAACATGGAAGATTCAGCGTTGTCCCCTGTTATGGTGGTTGGGTGAGGTTTAGGAACATTCCTTTTCATTTATGGAGTCTGGCAACTTTTAAGGCGATTGGTGACTGCTTTGGGGGTTTTCTTGACTACGCACAGGTGAACTCAAACCTCATTGAATGCTTGGAGGTTGCCATCAAAATCAAAGATAATTACTGCGGTTTCATTCCCTCTGAGGTGAGATTGGTGGATAGGGATCAAACTTTTATGGCAAATGTGGTCTCTTTTCAGGATTACAACCTGTTGATCGGAAAAGTCATCGGAGAACATGGCGGTTTCACGGCGGAGGCAGCAAGAAGTTTCTATCACTCGGGGGATGGTCCAGGTCAAAATCCAGCGGATATGTGGAGAGTCCAAGATGGGCTTAGTTGTCCTTCGGTTAACATCCTCTACCCCAGATTTCAAGGAGATTTGACTACTGTTGGGGTTGGCCACGTGCTACAGAGGGAGGCTAGGCATGGCCACTGTTTGATGACGCAGGTTGATAGTGCAAAGGAGGGCCCCATTTTCCACCAAAATGTTCATAATATGCCCTCAAGTAGTAATTTTCTTGCTCTGGCCCAAAAGCCTTCTGACCAAGCCCAAGTTCCTTTTACTGAAGCCCAAAATGGAATTACGATTATTAAGAATTCTTCCTGTAGCGTGGGTTCTTTGAAAAAAACTAAAAAAGGAAAAGGAAAAGTTTCCTTTACGAAGGAGACGAAATTAGAGCCGTTGAAGAAGGGTCAGATCTCGTCAACGGGATCTCTGCGTGTTTTCGAAAAGGGGAAAGAAAAGGAATCTGACCGTATGTCGGAAGTTTCGCTAACGAGCCAAAGCAGTGTTGATGAAGCGGATTTTGTAGAGGGCGATGATTTGACTGAAAATTTGGAAAACGAGTCGGTTGATCTAGAGGTTCCGTTCGGGGAGGGCTCAGATATGTGTAATGATGTGGGAATGGGGACGACGATAATTCCGTTTAGTGGACAGATCGAAGAACAACCCTTAGAGGGAACCCAGCCCGAGGGGGGAGAAGAATTAGATGCTGCCTTTATTGAGGAATTAGTGGAGGACGACGAGTTACCATTCTCCAAAAAGATGGTGAGTTCTTTGAAGAAATGGAACATGTGTATTAGACCAATTTCATCTAAAGGTAGTGCAGCGGTCAAGAAAAAGTCGAGGGAAGTAACAAGTTGTATTAGGGGCTGGGAGAAGGAACTGGAAACAGAATTGGTTAACGAAGTAGAGGGCCAATTGGTTTCTTTATGAAGCTCATCTCCTGGAACGTCAGAGGGCTGGGAGCTCCCCAAAAACGAGCTCTAATAAAAAAATTTCTTAAAAAGTTTGATCCAGATGTGGTGCTGTTGCAGGAAACTAAACTTAGCAGCATGGATAGAAGATTAGTTAAGTCTGTTTGGAGTGCCAAACGTATTGGGTGGGTGGCTCTCGATGCGGTGGGCTCGGCAGGGGGGTCGATTATTCTGTGGAAAGAGGATGTGATCAAAGTGAAAGATTCCTTCGTAGGTCAGTTCACCATTTCCATCTCTTTCTGTTTTAATGACTGCTTTAGTGGTTGGTTAACAGGGGTTTATGGCCCTTCGTCCTCTCACAATCGAGACTTGTTCTGGGCCGAGCTCGAAGGGTTGTATAGTTTGTGTTCGAACAGTTGGTGCTTGGCAGGTGATTTCAATGTGGTTAGATGGGTTAGAGAGAAGTCGAGAGGGGGTAGAATCACTAGAAGTATGAGGGTGTTCAATGATTTTATTTTGAAATCAATGCTTATGGATGTGCCTCTCAAGAACGGTTTATTCACCTGGTCTAACGGCTGCGACTCCCCCACGGCTACCAGAATTGATAGAGTCTTACTTACTCAGAATTGGGAGACGACTTTTAAAGAAGTTTCTCTTCAGAAGCTTTCTCGCCCCACGTCAGATCATTTTCCGTTGCTGCTTTTGTTGGGTAGTCAGAATTGGGGCCCCTCCCCCTTTCGGTTTGAGAACGTGTGGCTTGATCACCCGGATTTCCTCCCTCAGATAGAAGCCTGGTGGTCCTCCCTCAATGTGGTAGGGTGGCCGGGGTATGCTTTTATGGAGAAATTGAAATGCCTCAAATTCAATTTGATTAGATGGAACAAGGAAACTTTTGGCATTATCTCAGATCGCAAGAGAGCTTTGCAGGATAAAATCGATGAGATTGATAAGGCTGAAGAGCAGGGGTATTTGGGGACTGTGAAAAACAGACAGAGAGTTGTTTTGAAGGCTGAGCTCTTGGAGATTGTTCTTAAAGAACATAGGTTATGGGCCCAAAAATGTAAACTTAAATGGTTAAACGAGGGAGATGAGAATTCAAACTTTTTCCACAGATGGGCCTCTTCGAAGAAGAGTAAGAAGGTGATTTCGGTCCTTGAATCTCAGAACGGAATTCTCCTCACAAATGATAAAGAGATCGAAGAGGAAGTTTTGTTGTTTTTCTCTAATCTTTATGCTCAGCCTGAGGGGCGTAGAATGGAGGTAGAGAATGTGCAGTGGTCCCCTCTTCAGTCGGAGTTGTCCAACTCTCTTGAGTCTCCTTTCGAGGAAGATGAGATCTATAGGGCGATCTGCAACTTGGGCAATCTTAAGTCTCCCGGGCCTGATGGTTTCACAAACGAATTTTTTAAAAAGTCGTGGAACATCTTGAAATTTGATTTAGTAAAGGTGTTCCAAGATTTTTTTGAAAAGGGGATCATTAACAACCGCACAAACGAAACTTATATTTGCTTGATCCCGAAAAAGTTAAGGGCGAATAAAGTTGGGGATTTTAGGCCGAGTAGCCTGATCACTTCGCTTTATAAGATTATTTCTAAAGTGCTGGCAGATAGGCTTAAGAAAGTGCTTCCTTCGACCATTGACAACTCCCAAGCTGCTTTTGTGGAGGGCAGGCAGATTCTTGATGCGGTGTTGGTGGCCGCTGAGATCGTGGGGGACTGTTCTTCCAGAGGTAACAAAGGAATTGTGCTTAAGCTGGACTACGAAAAGGCTTACGATATGGTTGACTGGTCCTATTTGGACTTCATTCTTGCTAGGAAAGGCTTCGGTTCTAGATGGAGGAGATGGATCAGGGGCTGCCTCTCTTCTGCTAACTTTTCCATTTTCATAAATGGTAGACCTAGGGGGAAAATTGTGGCTAAGAGGGGCCTTAGACAGGGAGATCCTTTGTCCCCTTTTCTTTTTACTCTTCTGGGTGATTCCTTCAGTAGACTTGTTCATTATTGTTGTGAGAAAAGAATCTTGAGGGGTGTTGCTGCGGGAAAAGGGGGTTTGAGGGTCACTCACCTTCAGTACGCGGACGATACTATTATCTTTTGTCCAGCCAGAAGAAAATGGTTAATTAATTGGTGGAAAATCATCACCCTTTTTCTCTGTTGCTCGGGGTTGAAATTAAATACCTCCAAAACCTCTATTATCGGTATTAATGTGGCTTCAGAAGATATGGCAGCTTTTGTGTCTAGATTGGGATGTAGAGAGGAGTCTTTCCCTTTCAACTATCTGGGTTTCCCCCTCGGTGGTAACCACAGGTCCCTTTCTTTTTGGGACCCTCTGATTGATAAATTCTGTCAAAAGCTGGATAAGTGGAAATCGCTAACCATCTCCAAAGGAGGTCGTCTGACTTTGGCGCATTCTGTTCTAAATAGCCTCCCGATTTACTACTTCTCTCTTCTTAAAGCCCCAGTCGGGGTTATCAAGAAGATGGAGACTTTGGTGAGGAACTTTTTCTGGGATAACGGTGAGTTTAAAGCGAGTAATCATCTGGTTAATTGGGGGAAGACTTCGTTGCCTTTGAAGTATGGGGGTCTGAGTTTGGGTGCTTTCCAACAAAGAAATAATGCCTTGCTCCTCAAGTGGTTGTGGCGTTTTACCCAAGAAGATGGTGCTTTGTGGAAGAAGGTGATTGTTAGTATGTACGGGGTTAGTCCCCACGGGTGGGTCTCTCTTCCTCCCAAAGGCAGGGCTAAAGGTAGACCTTGGTTTGATATTGCAAAAAATAGCGATCTTTTCTTTAAATTCTTGAAGTTTAAAGCTTCTAAAGGAGATAGGATCTCGTTTTGGTCCGATAGATGGGCTGGGAATTTGTCTTTCGCTTCTCAGTTCCCAGACCTCTTTAGTTTGTCGATGAAACAAGAAGCTACGATAGCCGATTGTTGGAATGATTTGACGAAAGATTGGGACCTTGGCTTTAGAAGAGGCCTTTTTGATTGGGAGATTCCCAGTTGGATCAGTTTGGTGGACATGCTTGATGTTATCCACTTGGGTGCTGGGTGTGACAACGTGGAGTGGACCATTGATAAGTCAGGTGTCTTTTCCTCCAAGGCTACGGTCTTTAAGCTAACTGAGGCCGCTCCCGCGTTGAGGATTCCTATGGTGGATGCAATTTGGAAAGAAAATTATCCTAAGAAAGTTAAAGTCTTTCTTTGGTCTGTGGCCCACAGAGGCTTAAACACTCAGGAGAAGCTTCAAGCCAAATGCCCAAATTGGCCTCTTTCCCCCTCTATTTGCCACTTATGCCTTGGGGCGGCTGAGTCTCTCGACCACCTGTTCCTTCACTGCCCGTTTGCTCAGAGAGTTTGGTTTTGGATTTTTAAGGAGTTTGATTTACTCCTCTGCCTCCCTTTGAGGATTGACGACTGGATGGTGGAATTACTTCGTAGGGGGAGGTTCAAAAATAGAAAGCAGGTGATTTGGTCCTTGGCCGGTAGGGCTATCATGTGGAGCTTATGGTTAGAGAGAAACCAGAGAATTTTTGAAGATAAGGCTACTCCTTTTTTGTATTTTTGTAGCAATGTTCAACTCTTAGCTTCTTGGTGGTGTTTGAATCACAAGAACTTCTTTCGTAATTATAGCTTGTCCATGATTCAAAACAACTGGAAAGCTTTGTTTTAGTTCGCCGGGAGGGGGTTTTTCTCCCCTCGCCCTTAGGTTGTCTCCTTTTGATTCTCTCACTGTTTATAATACTTTCGTAAGTTTCTTATCAAAAAAAAATTAAATTAGTCAAAATTCTATATTTAGGGAAATTACCTGTGTCATACATCTAGTAGCTAGTATTCTGATCAGCTTATTGAAATACGCATCATCACCCTGATAAGATATGAATTTTGTTACGGTTAAACAAAAAAACAGACTAGCAAATGATTATATCAATAAGAAATTTGAATAACTTCAGCAAAGCTACTAGCCAGACAACAAAATGAAGACATTTAGAATTATATCCTACTCAATGCAAGATGACATACCAAAGCACGATCAGAGCTTTAGATGATGAGACATCCAAGTCAATACCAACAGCTACAGCTGTGCGAATCAAAGGTTCAAGCATCTCTTTAGTTGGTATAGGATGGCGCCTGCAAATAAGAAGAAAGGCCAGAAAGAAATAGTCTATTATAACAATCTCATCATTCTACATTACCCACGAAATTAGATAAAGCAAAAAAGAAAGAAAGAAGACGTCGAAGAATGTAGACCAGAAATTACAGCTAATAAAGATGGATGTTTAAGCTTTGAGATGTTAAGAAATTTAAAAACTGGTCATTTAGTAACTAATGGAAGAAGAGCAGAAAACCCTAACAACCTAGAATAAGAAATGAATACTCTTCAACTGCTGTTGAGCAAACAGGCAAGCCAAATTAGGCTTGCTTTTAATATAACTGTAAAGATAAAAGATGAAAGTAAAAGTATGCAGCTTGTGGAAATGTTCAAGTACAAAACTCCGCTCCAACCATTACACCATTCCACAACCAAAAGTTGAGACACACATGAGCATAATGCACTAGAAGACATAACAAAAGGCACTCTGGATTCAGGCAATAAAAGACAAGCAAATGCTTGTGTGATAGGCTGATAGCTCTTTACCTTAATAATGAACACGTGGGAAAATCCTTAAGAATTTTTTCTGCTACTGAAACATTTGCGGCAAGCATAAACTCCTCTACCATTTGGTTAGCTTCTCGAATTTGATACATACCTGGAAGAATAAATCATTTGACAAGGACAACGAAAGGTTTGAGAATTTTTTTTCCAGAAGAAAAAAGGAAATCTTAGCACATCAACACACAACCAATAAGGAAACAAAAATGGATGACAATAACATCTTTTCATATTAATTTGATTGTTTCAACTATTTCAGCCAGAAAAAGAGTGGAGAAAAAAACAATTTCAACGTTCTGAACATGGTAGTAGTGGCAAGCAATTCACGTGATTACAATATTTTTAGGATTCACAAAATTGTCTATGAATGAAATCTGACATTTAAAACATACCAATATCAAGAGGGTCATGTGTCTCGGTGTCAATTTGAAATTTGACTTCAGCAGAAGCAAGAGTCAAAGCTCCTCTCTCTATTCGTCTCAACCTCATTTTCTGCATGTCGACCAAAATGTGGGAGGTCAAAAAAACAAAGACTGAGACATATCATTACCATTACTTATAGAACAAAAATAAATAAAGCATGCTTACCTTTGCCAAGGCATTCATATTTCTCAAATCTTTAGTTATTGGATCCATCAATCGACTGCAAGTAAATACAGCTTTGTGAAAACAAAATCTGTAGCTCTAAATGAATGCAAAAAAATTAAAAATAAGTAAAGCTCAGTGATAAAATAACTCCTAAAAGAGGATTCAAAAACATGTTTAAGGTTCATTTGACAAATATGCATGTAACAAAGGCTGTAGAATATTCACAAATGCTGCAACACGGAGATTCTACAATTCTGTCCGTAAGCACCACATGCACTTTCCTTCATTTTTTGTCAAATGAACCAGCCATGCAACTACAAGATGCCATGAAGGTACTGCATGATCAGAAGTAGCAACCTTAAAGACATCCCAAGCTCATGACATCAATAATGGCTTAAAACAACTAAAAGAAAGCAAAGGCCAAATAGGAGACATGAACACTAAGACCAACTATGTCAAAATGTTGGGCAATCACCATCAATATTGAAGAAAGCATTATTGCGAACTCCAATATACTTCAATAGTTATAACTGACATGAAAATAACCTGTCATCCATCCTTGCTTGAGCTTCAACATATGACAATGCCGCACTCGATTTAATGATGCTTTTTGTGTAGCGAGTAGAAATAATATCTGCTTCAGGTGTCATTTCCTGAATATCAGAGGTAAATGATTGAAAATAAATGCACAAATTGGGGGCTGGGATAAACATATTCCCAGATACGCAAATTTTCCAACATAAACACATTATAACACTGTGGATAACTCAGAACAATTAATCATGTAAAAAATGAAAAAAGACAATGGTTTCATAAAAGAGAATATGCGACTAGATAAAGAGCCAACGTAGGCATCGCAGAAATTGACTATCAAGAAAAAAAAAAGTAGAAAGATGTCTTCTTTTTCGACTAAGAATAAAACTCTACTTATATTTGCAGGAAAGATAAATCATAAGACCAAAGTTCGTTCATGCCCATATTCACCATGGTTGCCAGCATGATGTATGACGCATATCTCAAAAGTGTAAGCATTATGCACTCATGAGGAAGGCTATATATTCTCTCCTTTTTATGAACAACTAATTTAATAATACTAACTAATCACATTCAAACTTATGAGAAAAAGATAGATGAGGATGTTTAATCATAATAAAAAGAATGAAGCATCACATACCCAAATTACTGAAAATGTCAGTCTTTCCACATCCGCTCGAAGAGAACAAACATCTGTAGATTTAGATTTTTCATTACATAGAGCTTAAGTGGAAAAGAATAAACAGATCAATCAGTTCCTCGTGCACAGTAATGCAACATAACAGTATATGTGGACCTTCTGTCAATGGTTTTGGAAGCATGTCGATCCTCCGCTCAACAAGGTAGACTGATGTACCCCTTTGCGCAGCCTCGTCATCCAATGCAGTGCCAGGGTGTACAAAATTTGTTACATCAGCAATATCTAATCGAATGTCGTTAAAGATACAAATTCAAGCATTTTTTTTACTTTCAATAATCGCAGAGATGTGTGAAGGAAAAATGACAGGTGGAGGCTAATCATAGTTTCAAGGCAAAATTTAAAGGGAGTTCAAAGTCATATTACATTTCAGCAGATGATTTTTTTTTTAAAAAAACCAACAAAAAAACAACGCTTTCTCTTGATCCATGAGCTCCCAAAGAAGTTTCTAATGAGGTTGAACCAAATAGTAGCCTTCTTGAAGGAATAATTAGACAAAAGAGAGTAAAAAATAGATATGATTTTTCTGTTCAAGGAGGGAATCCAGAGGTAGCAAGTTGGTAGATAATCCTGTGATTCAGCAGCATTCTTGCAGCGGATACATCTGCTAGGGAAGAGGGCTAAAAGAGGATTCTTCTTTTGTGCCCAATGTTGGGTGTTGCAGGTGCTCTCTAAAAGGATCTCCCTAGTGAGGATCTTAACTTTTTCAGGGTACCTGTTCTCTTCCAAACCACTTTGCAAATATCAAGGTTGAAGACTTCTTTGTGGATATTGAAGTCTTGGAGGAGAGAGGTGAATGAGAAAGAACCTAGGGGTCCCAAGGCCACAGAAAGGATTCAACATCAGTCGGGCGAGAGAAGCCTTCAATGCATCCCAAAGTGACATTCCTAAATATTGCATTGGGCCATTGGCCAAGGATTTAATAGAGAAGTAGAGACATCACGACTCATGCAACCCAGCTCTAAAATCCACCTTAGTAACATTAATCAACTTTTTTTTACTACTTTTTTTTTTTTGAGATCCAAAGTTAATCAACTTTTTATAATCTTATTTGAACAGTAAACCTGATATGGCTTTTTTTCAATGGGATTTGAATCCTGGTACTACAGAGAATGATATATTTCAAGAATCTAAATACAAAGTATTTAACTGTTCTCAATAAAAGGGATGAATAAATGACATGTTCCACAGGATTCAAACAATTATTATAAATCTTTTGAAACCATAAAAGTTTTCGGGAAATTCATAATTAAGACTCTGGTGGTAACATTCAACATATACTGCATATTAGTCAAAGCATTGAGGATACGGACTCCAACTTCGAAACTTCCACTTGGAAGAGCTGTACAGTGAAGTGCATCATCAATATCCTTGCAACCTGGCCAAACCAAAAGCTTATTGGCTCCAATTATTATTTGACAGAACTGATATGACAACACCAACGAGGAATAATAGCAGGTAAAACTATGGAAAAAGCAGGGGGGCTGAGTAAAAATATATCTTCACCTACCTGGAGGGTCTACACTAAAAACATTTAGATGCCGCAAATCCTGTCGAATGGAGTTTGCTACATCAGCAGGAGACACCGACCATGGTAATGGTGGCAAGCATGCCATAACTTGTGAAGAAAATGGCCTGGAGTTTATATCATTTTCAATTAAGACCACCTGAAGTATTCAAAATGATCCAAATATTTCAATGAATGAGAAAAGACACTAAAACATCTTTCACCTCCCCACCCCAACCCCAACCCCCACGTATTTTAGACTGAAGAGTAACTAATGAAGTGTATTTCTCGTGGCTTAATTCTCACTTTCTTATAACTAGTTAGAAATCAGAATTATACAAGACATCATTTGACCAATCATTTTAACATTTCATGAGTAATTTTATACTTTGCAAATAAATTGCTTAGGAAAGCAAATTTATTTTAATTTTGTATCATATCGAACTTATAAGATAAAATTTTATTAGTATATAAATAATATTCAATAATTTGAAACTTAAATTCCACCTCCGTAGATTTTAGCAATTCAACAAGAGCAATTAGCTCCAAAGGTATTACGGAAATTCACGTGCTACAGTACTCTCTATAAAGAACCCTGTGTTTTGTAAACAGCAAATTAAGAGATAGAAAAGTTTTCCTTTTTGTTATTGATATAACAATTCTACATACCTCACTTTCAGTATCTCGATCTCCTATTTTTCCTACAGATCGCACATAGTGGCCAGAAGGATATCTGGATAGACGGTCCCAAGAATCAACTGCTACAATAATTCTCTTGTCCAAAAGATTCTCAAGCTGGCGAGTTTGGATTCTAATTTTAGGAATCCGGCGATCTTTGGAGACAAATAGAGCATTGGCAATACCACCACTTCCGGAAGGCATAGGCATTGGATCCAAAGAACCACAATAACTGTCATTAAAATTCAACATCAGACAAACAACTCCACTGCAAAACAAAGTCAGTGCAACAATCTTGGAGAAGTAAAGAAACAAAATTAAAATGCAGAAAACATAAGAATTAAGAAATGCAACAAACCAACTGTAAACCATATTTTCCCTAATATTGTTTACTACAAAAGTTAATACCACCATGTACGTGCACGTGGTCTGAAATACATACATGTACAAATGCATCTAGAATGTATCCAAGTATTTATTAGTAGAAGAACAAAAGATATAAATAAATGTGTACAGCACACATTGCTTCATGAAACAGCAGAATCTAGTAAAGTACCAAGATAACTTACGAGTGCCAGTTACGCTTTATGATACCAATGACACGTCCAGCGGGACGTGGTGAACTAGAATTAGAATCTCCGTTAGGGCCCTGTAGTACAGATGCAGTTCTTGGAGCATCATCAGCGCTACGAGGAACAAGACGAACATCTTCTTCCTCATCATCTTCTGCAATAATACAACCAGAAAATATGCATCAATTGTCTGAGAAAGAGAGAGAGAAGTACATTCCCAAATAGAAACTTGAATTGGAAACGTAAAGGCAAATCATTAGTCACATAGTCACTTCCTGAGAGGGAAGTTACTATCCTTTCTACCATCTTCATTCAATTTAGCATGTAATCGAACTTGTTATAACTCATGAGAATCTGACTCCCAACCTAATCCTTTGCCCCCTCCCACTGGCCACCACCAATCCCTAATAGAAACTTGTATTGGAAACACAGAGGCAAATCATTGGTCACTTCCACAAAGAGAACTGCTATCCTTTCTTATCATTTTCATTAAAGTTGTCAGATAATTGAACTTCTTATAACTCATGAGAATATGACTCCAGACCTTATCCATTGCGCCCCCTCCCCCCCCCCCCCCACATACACACACATCCACGTTAGATCCTTACAGAATTCACACTGGCCTTCTCAGTTCTCATTTAAATAAAATATTCATGAGGAGAAAAAATAAAGCACCTTCCTCTACTATAGTCAGAGACTTCTCATCGTGCCACTGATCACGAGATAGAAGTTCAACTGTCACAATATCACCATCAAAAGCCCGGTTCATGTCGGTACGCCCATAAATAATTATTTCATCACCAATACTCTCACTTCCCACATATGCTTCAAATGGATTGTATCGATTAACGCGGAGCTTTCCTTGATGATATATACCACGATGCAAACCAGAAGTAATTTCTGACATGGGTTTATGCTGAAAAGAAAGAAGGGCAGGATATATTATAAACCAGAAACTTTTTAAGACAATGGTATGTTACCAGAAACTAATGAAGTCTACCATAATTTATTGAAATACCTCAGCGTAAAGAACCTTCCTCTTCGATGGCCTCAAATCTTCAACGTCCTCCATATTTGCATCTTCATTTGCACTTTGCACTAACAGGTCAAGTAAATGAGTTTGACCCAAAGATCTAACATATGATTCAACTGTAAAGAAGATACAGATTAACCAAGTTAGCTAAGTATATGGCACAACAATCAGCATAATCACTACAAGCACTCAATACAGTAGGCACCAAGAGATGCTTGAAACAATGCCAAAAAATTAATAAACATCCAACATACTTGTCTCTGCCGAAATTCCCTCTTCAATTGCCTTCCTCTTATTCTCTCTATCATTTGTTATGAGTAGAACACGAGTAACACCACCAAGGTGATTCTGATACCACTGAGTAGCCACGCGAATTGCTGAATCACAATGTTGGATTTAACAGTCGACATAATTTAAAAAAGCATTTCCCACAGTAATTAGCTTATAAAAAGGTTATGGAAACAAATATACAAAATAGATTGACAGTTACTGTAGACAATGTAGAACATGGGCATGAATGGACGTGTGTAAATGTGTTAGATATAAATATTGTATAAGTGGATAGAGAGGATGGATGAAAATATATTATAGTCCAACTTCAACAATAAAGCATTGAATCTTGTAATTTCAAGAGAATACCTCTATCATTTCGATCATTTTTACTTTCTCCACTCATCTCCTTGACATATGTATCCCTGCCAAAACAATTTCATCAAAGGAAACTCAAAATTCTAGCGGCCATGAAAGTGCATGTTTTTTTCATATAGATTTTGATACTTCATGCCATTGGATATTACAAAAAAGTTGTAGGGAAACAGAGCACATTAGAGTTGGAGGTTCATTTTCTATCCAAAACCTTAATATGACACTTCATTCAACCATTACAATAATCAACCTCAGCCCTAGAAAAGCTCTAGTAAGTTGTAATAACTTTTTTCATTCGATTCAATTTTTACCCAAGATGCATAAAATCACTGGCTTAATTTACGTAGAAATTCAAACCAAAGGCACCATCAATCAACTGCTTAATTGGCTTCATAGCTTTTGTTTAGAGATTGGTACTAGCAAATGAGTTAGAAGTAAATAGCAATATCCCAAATTCCTATGTAATTCAGAAACATAAAAAATAGGATAAATTTTGAATCTCTAATCCAAGTGTGAATATTCTGATGTTTTTTTTTTGATAAGGTACCGAACTTTCATTGAGAATTAAATGAAAGAATACAAGGGCATCCAAAAAAAGAAAAGCCCGAGGAGAAGCCCCTTAAAGAAAAGGGGTCCAGTCAAGTAAAATAAGACCTATAGAATAATTACAAAAAAGCCGCGTCACCGACGCCCATAAAGAAACTTGAAATCTAATAAGAGGCCAAATAACATTAGGCTCTCTTTCTGAGCTTCTAAAAGTTCTATTGTTTCTTTCCCCCCAAAGGCCCCATAAAACCGCACAGATCCCAGCCTGCCACAAAAACTTTCCTTTCTCCCGAAAAGGCGGATGGAGAAGGAACTCCTCGATCATCTCTCTCAGGCACCTCTGCCTAGCAAACTGGACGCCGAACATCTCAAAAAAGAGATTCCACACGTCCCGAGCAAACTCGCAATTCCACAACAAATGATCCAGGTCTTCCTCCGCCCTCCGACAAAGTATACAACAGAAAGGACCAACCACAGTAAAATTCTTATTCAAGAGACGGTCTAAAGTGTTAACTCTTCCGTGAATGACCAACCACACAAAAAATTGAATCTTTTTTGGAACTTTCACCTTCCAAAGAGAAGAAAAGACCGACTCGCTAACCGGGGAAGGATTGATTAAGCTCTGAAAGAACGAGCTACACGAAAAACCCTCAACGGGGTTAGGACTCCAAATACGAGCATCCTTTCTACCCGGACTAAGAGTGAGCCCCTCAAGAAGAGTGAGGAGAGCCATAATATCCGTCGTTTCCCTATTGGATAAAGCCCGATGAAAGCCAAAGGAAAAGGAAGGGGAACTTCCCGACTGGTTAAAAATATCCGCAACAAAATGATTTTTGAAAGAGGACAGGTGATATAATCTAGGAAAAAGTGAGCGGAGGGGACAATCCCCCACCCATTTATCCTTCCAAAAATAGGTGTCCTTACCCTCCCCCACAGAAAACTGAATTAGACTCGAGAAGGAAGGAATCTCGGACGAGATATCCATCCAAGGGGTTCTGAAAGTGCCTTTAGCCTTACCCGACACCCACTCATACGGATGAGGGCCGTATTTGCTCGCAATAACCTTGTACCACAGTGTATTAGTCTCGAGGGGAGTGAATATTCTGATGTTAAAAAAGAAATCTAATAAATGTTTCAAATTTAGAAGGCACGATATCAATCACAGACGAGGGTGAAAGGCAGTATTGATGAAACAGTAATTAAAAGCATACTTGTGGTGTTCGTTAGAGAAGACAAAGAATCTCCTCAAAGGATTGCTGCAGAGAGCTCTAACTCTATTGTAAACAGACAAATTCTTGTTCTTAACCTCGTCCAGCACAACTGATAGCATAACCACATCATCAATAGCAGGATTCTCAAGCAAATCAATCTGTAAAAATGCTTTTATTTCATAAAAACACTACAAGATGAAAACTTAAAGTTGACAACAGGAACCCCACAAAAATAACCTGAGTAAGAACGACATTGGTGTCAAGAACTAGAATTGGGGATGTAGAAGCACTCAAGCGAGTAACAGAAGAATCGCATTCTTTGCAAATTGAAGTTCCACAATATATATCATCTCGAAGATAGTGTTCTCTCACTTGCTATCATGAAGAACAGAAACCCAGAAGAAAAAAAACATAGTATGATCAAAATTATAATGGAATGTATAAAATAAAACCCAGGAATAGTAATTTACCGACCTTCATCACCTTCCCAGACTTCGTTTTCTTAACAAACGACTTGTTATGCAACATGATGGCAGCTTCAACTATTGTTTTCAGTGACGGCAATTTCGACTGGAGAGGCGAGAGAGAATCAGGCCGTCGCCAAAAGTGTTTCGACCTGGTTAACCCAACCAGACCACCCTGTTGTGCGAAGACCGCTGGAGGTCCGGCCGTCGCCAAAAGTGTCCACCACGACGAATTGGACGAACGGCCGTCAGGGGTCTAAACAACGTGGGCTGCTCGGCGCTGTGTTTATGGTGGCGTTTGGGGCTGGGTCGCTCGGAGCTACAACCGGCGGTCGAGCTGAATGAGAAGAAGACGAGGGAGGTGAGGAAGAAGAAGACGGTTTGGACTTGGAGTGGGGTGGGTCCTGCGGCGCTGAATGAAGGAAGTGGGAAAAAAGAAAATCAAATTATTTTATATATATATATAACTATGTATATATATTCATAATCATTCAACTTCATCATTTTATTAATCTTTCTCATTGCTCTTAAAGATTGATCATCAATGACCTAAGTTTAGTTATCAAATACTTGTATAAATAGAGTTTGTAGGAAGCATTTTAAACACACCTCAAATCAATTGAATACAACTTGATTTCTTTCTACTTTGCTCTCTCATTCTATTCTATTAGTGTTGTTCTTTTGTTGTTCATATTTTAGTTTTATAACACGTTATCAACACGAGCTTTTACCACTTTTCTTTGTTAAAAGTAAGTTTGATTTTTGTTATGAGCGTTCTATGTATACAATGTATATGAATATGAATATCTCATATATACCCTGTATATATTTTGAATATTGAATATCTATTATTTTGGACACAATGCATGTCGGTTATAATTTTATAGATGTTATGTTCATGAATCATATTAGTTTATATGTTAAGCATGTTTTTGGTTCAATTTATAGAATTCAAATTATTATACTATTTTTTATATAGAAATTATTATACCATTTTACTTAATTGTTATTAATGTTTTTATACATTTCAACTTTGTATGAACATGTATAGTTTAATTTGTTAAATCCGTTTTTGCAATTGATTGTATGTATAACATGTATTCAATACATTGCAATTTACTTATTTATTTCAATAATTGTTATGTATAATATTCATGTACATATAAATACTTTGTATATAACCTAATTATGCATTGTATGTGTCATATGAAATTTCTTATTTTTATATTATACATAGATTTATTTTTTTTGTGTTTATGTTTATGTAAGTATCATGTATATTGTTTATACAACTTATGTACAATACATATTTGATCTATTTGTTTTACACATTTCACACACACATATATATATATATATATAATGTATTATATATATTTGAATATCTTATGAAAAAGTGAATAATATGTGCAGTAATTTATTATTCTTCCTAAACTCATTTTGATTAGATGCACTATAAGTTGCATAAATCAACAATAATTGTTCATTTGGGATGCACCTGAAGTTGCATAATTTTAAAATCAATAAGTGTTTTGTTTGATTAGATGCATCTGTAGTTGCATGACTTTAAATCAATATGTGATTTAAACAAACATACGTAAAAGAAGACATTTCATTCTTCTTATATTTAGAATATGCTCTTGCAGTAGCAATTCGAGAAATAAATTTTGAAATATTGCGATGAGCAAAATTATGTCTTCTTGAAATTGAATAAAACAAGAGCTAATAATGAGATTTCGATAAATTATGTCATGACAAGAAAAAGATGGAATCAAACTTATATAAGTTGAGAATTATTTTGTTTACAATGTTGCTCACGATATTTACGAAAAACGAAGATTATGAATCTAGTTGTAGAAAAATATCGACATATAAATGATTAACTTAATTGAAAAGAAGCAGTCCAAAGATAACTAAACTTATTTTCAAAACGTGAGATTTTGGACTAGTGTCCAGACACCAAAAAGTGTCAAACATGGGGATACAAATGGTTATTTATAAGAAAAATAAATAAAAAAGAATGAGGTCACACTACAAGAAAACATGGCTATTGCAGAGGTTTTTTTGAGCTATAGCAGCGGTTTTAAATTGCTGCAACACTTTTTGCAACGCTTGAGAAACTCCCGGCTAAACCAGTGTTGTAAGGGATCTAGCAACACTTTTTAAAGTGCTGACTTCTCACAACCGTTGCAATAGCACCCATCTTATTGCAACACTTTCTTATTTGTTTGGGCTTTAAATTTTTTAAAGATTTTTTTTTTATTTGGCTTCGCCAATTGTCCAAAAAAAATGAACACCCTATTGCAACACATTTTAAAATCGCAGCAAGAAAATCGTTGCAATACATATATTTTGCAACAGTTTTTTATTTGTTTCCAGAAATTGTTGCGATTTTATTAAATTTTGCAGCACTTTCTAAACCGTTGTAAAAAAATTGTCGCAATAGACTAATTTTCTTGTAGTGCACCAAATATGAGGTGAGACTTGTTGCACAAAGATTCTCACAAATTTTCGAGGTAGATTATGATGAGATATATTATCCTGTGGTGAATGCAATAACATTGAGATATTTAATTGACATGATTGTGCATGAAAAGATTGACATGTACTTCTTATGAATGTAGTCAAGACATATTATATATGGATTTTCTTATATGAAAATTCCTAAAGGATTAAAGATATATATATATATATATATATATATATATATATATATATATATATATATACCATAGTCATATAATTTAAATGCTAGAGAATTATATACGATCAAATTAAAGATAAAATCCTTATATGATTAAAATAATCCAAACAAATGTAGTAAATATTTGTTTGAAAAATGACCTTATTTGTCCATATGATTTTACAAAGAAGAAATCACAGTCATGATTTGTTATATATTATTGTTGTATAGGTTGATGATTTGAATGTAATGGAAACTTCTAAAGATATTTGAAAGGCAATATCATTTCTTAAGAAATAGATCGAAATGAAAGTTCTCGAAAAATAAAGTTTTGCATTGGCTTGCAAATTAAGCATATAGAGATGAAATTCCATCGATTAATTTATACAGAAAATATTTTACATTAACTAGGTACATCATTGAACATTCCAATGATATTTCGTTAACTGATGTGAAAAAGATATCTTTCGATCTCGAGAAGATAATGAAAAACTTATCGGTCCTGAAGAACCATACTTTTAGGAAATAAGTGCACTAATGTATGTTTACTAATTATAAATTGCACGTTGTAGTATTTTCAATATACATAGATATAATATCTCTCCAACACAAAGATATTGAAATTGAGTTAAACATATATTATGTTATATTTGAGGATTGATTTACATAGAATTATTTTATAAATCTAATTTTGATCTAGTTGGATGTGTGAGATGCATGTTATTTATCTAACCGATATAAAGTGAGATCTTAGATAGGTTATTTAATACACGTGGAATAAATTTTATATTATCGAAGTTTTTGAAGCAGACTATAACAATTAATTTTTAAACAATGTTGAAATCATGGCAATTCACGAGACAAGATGAGAATGTGCTTGGCTTCTCACGAAGATCATCTTACCAACATTATATGAAGACAACACAACATGTATAAGACAAATTAAATGAGTATATATATTGAAGGAGATAGAACGAAACATGTCTCACCAAAGCTCGTCTACACCCACGATCTTAAAGAAAATGACGAAATTAACTTTCAACAAATTTCTTCAAAAGACAACTTGACAAAGTTATTTACATTACCTAGTGCAACATTTGAGAAGTTGGTGAATAACATTTGAAAACGACGACTTAGAGATCTTAAGTGATGTTTCCATGAGGGGGAGAAATGTGTTGCACTCTTTTTCCATTTGACTATGGTTTTATCCCACACTGAGTTTTCCTAGCAAAGTTTTTAATGAGGCAGTTATTAAAGTATATGAATAATGTACTCTTTTTCCTTCACTAGGATTTTATCCCATTGGGTTTTTCCTAGTAAGATTTTAGCGAGGCATATATTCTATATATTATGGACATCTAAGGGGAGTGTTATGAATAATTATACATAGATGTCCATATAGTTAAGATATCTTTATCTTATCTCTTTCGTTATCTTCTCCTAAATCTTCTTCATATCTTGTAAATCCTATAAATAGTGGTCGTTGTGGCTTTTGACATTGACAATTAAATAGACAATACATTGACTATCTGCTTTCTCCTTCTCCTACTTTGTTATTGTTCCGTTGTTTCACAATAATTCTAATAATTTAAAATAAGACAATTATAAAACTTTAAGTTATATAGTGATAATTTTTTTTTGGATATTTACATTCAATAAAGTTAGAAAATTACATTCCCTAAAATAAAGGAAAGTTTTATTTTATGAACACTCTTCGATATTCTGATGAAAGCTTCTTCTCCAATGCTTGGATTGGATTATTTTTTATACGGTTCGAAAGCTCTTTCAGAGAGCTTTAGAATGATACCAAATTCGACTACGTTCCAGAACGTTAACAGAAATCTATAAACAATCAAAGTTGGAACAATGTCGTGGGAGTTGTCATGCGTGTACGAGTGTAAGCGTGGGGCGCGGGCGGTGCGTTTGGCTGAATGGTTGTATTGTCTTCGTCTTTAGCCAAACTCACTATTGTTGGGTTTTATGTCCTAAAACTCGTGGTTTGTAAACTGAATGTATATTCTATTATGCAATAAAGTTGTTATTGAGGTTTATTCAGTAAAATTATTATTGAATAAAGTGAATTGTGTTCTTTTAAACCTAATCCAATAAACTAAGAACCTTGGCTATAAGATGTATACTTTAACTTCATGTGGAGACATGAATGTGGATCAAGTTCGAGTAATAGCCAGAACGGTCTATAGTATAGGGATAGGGTTGGGTAACTTATCCTGGGGACACTATGGATGCGACCCACTTTGTATAGTACAAACGATGTGATCCGAAATCATTCTGTGGAGACATGCGAGTGGGGGCGTCCTGTGCAATGAGTTTGCATAAGACCGGACCGCAAAATTAAGTCACTCTTTCTTTATAACTTCGTTTACTGTTAAAGACTGATTTTTTCACATGATGACCTAGGTAACTCGATCTGAATCTTGAGCACGCTATGAACTCCGGTTTATTCGGGCTTATCTTTAACTTACATGGGTGAGAGTGACCTGAGATCGCCGACTCAATAAGCCTACCATCTTGGGGATAAAACCGAGTAAGAAACTGGGAACATAGTCTTGCGAGATGAAATTCACTCCTACCCGCCTTTAAGGTTTAGTAGAAGGTTGTTCCCTTAAGTGCTGACTCTGGATCTTGAACAAAGGGCCCACCCTCTCATTGGCCTGAGAGGGATTCAATTTGGTGGTTGGACCACAAACCAATTGTTCATTAGAGGATGAGTGGGGACTTAAGGAACAAGATGTAATTATGGGGGTAAAACGATATATTTGACCCAGTTGTAATTACGAACGACCTGTGAATGATCGACTTACTAATGATGGTTATATCAAGATGACATAAATATATCTAGGGTGAGGAGAGTGCAACCGTTGGGCTTTAGTGGAGTGTCCCGACGGTTAACGAATGTTTGTTAGCTTGGCTAAAGAGTTTGGTCGATTAATCTCGTATCGTTGGAGCTCATGATCTGTAGGTCCTTTAGGTCCTCCTGACTAACTCAGATTAAACCTTGTAACAATATGAGAAAAAAGAATTTGAAATTGTTCAAATTCGGTTTTGGAAGAAAGATGGACATATTTAAATGTGATTTAAATATGAGTTCGGTCTAATACATGAATAGGGATTCATGTTCGAGAAGTCGGTTTTAGAAACCGGGATTAGTCTTATTATTTAATTAATATTTGATATTGAATTAAATAATAATATTAAATAATTAAAAATTAGTTTTGTTTATTAAAATTAATTATGAATTAATTTTATAACAAAATATTTGAAAGTGGGTTTAACCAAATTGAGTTTTGAAGTGGATTATGACTAACCTATTTCATGTACAAAACTCATTCATATTTGGACACCTCATTGTTGACTAATCCACCCATTAGTGTGGTGTCAAACTAAGCAAGCTTGCATGAAGCTTGTTCATGCTTATAAATGGATGAAACTCAAAATGTTTAAGTTTGGTTGTTGTTGGAATTTTTTTTTCCAAACTGTCTCTTAGACCTCTTCATCTTCTCTTCCAAATTCTTTTCATTAGAGGGTACATCAACCTTGTTGCTAGGTCTGAGGATAGCTGGGAAGACATTAGAAGTGGTCCACGAAGCGTTCGTGAGGAGAAACAAGCAACGAATTTGGAGATTTTGAACAACAAAGGTATATGTTCATACTTTTTTCTGTTTTTCAAGCTTTGAGCATAGTTTTTTGTATGGCTAGATTGATGAAATTGGAGTGCTCTTGATCCAAATTTCTTCCACTTTTGTGATATGCACTCCTTCAACTATGCCTTATATGTGCTTGTTCAAGCTTTTCCAAGTTATTTGACCCTTGATCTTGTCATTGGTCTAGTTTTTGTATTTTATAGTATTCAGCTCTAAAGCAAAAATTCATAAAGAGTTTCCAGTATTTTATAAAGAGTTTATAGTATTTTATACAATTTCAATTCTAAAGAAAAATTCAATTAAAAAAAATAATAATAAATTTGATCATTTAAATGTTGTTTAAATTTCATATGGAAAGGCATCTCCCACTTTAATTAATTCACCTTAAATAAATGTCATCTTCCATGAGTTAGTTCAATTAGATTAATTTGTAACTTTTCTAACAAACTTTGTAAATTTTCAACGAACATTAATTGCTAATGAAATATATATTTTTGTATGCGAACTTTGTAATGAAACATTTATTTAAAGTTAGACAATTGATTTCAATTGACTCTGTGGCCCAATGGATAAGGCGCTGGTCTACGAAACCAGAGATTCTGGGTTCGATCCCCAGCAGAGTCGTATCATTTTTTTGTATTGAAAAAAGACAATTGATACATTCACATGTAACATCTCGTGCATAAGTTTAAGTTTATATTATATAGGAATCGATTGTATTTCATTTTAATTTTTGAGTTTTATGGAAAATGAAAGGTAATGTGAAATAGTTGGTATGGTCTATTTAGTGCAGCATAAGTTTAAGTTTATATTATATAGGAATCGATTGTATTTCATTTTAATTTTTGAGTTTTATGGAAAATGAAAGGTAATGTGAAATAGTTGGTATGGTCTATTTAGTGCAAGATTATTATTTTATTTAATCTTGAGCTCGTGCATAAGTTCATGTTTAATTTCCTCTCTTTTGTTTATTAAAGTTTTGAGATTTAGGTGGTTTGGTATCAAAACAAGGTTTAGTTGTAATGATTCCCATGTAAGAGCATTTTGAATACTATAAATTGGTTTTAATGATATACTTAATTAACATAAGCTATATATATATTTTTGTAAATCTTAGCTACCAGTAGGCTAATGCTTATTTCTTTTTGGATTTTAAAATTTAATTTGTTTTAAATCTTTCTTTTTCCTCTGTTTCTATTATGCAATTCCCTTGTAATTTCTTAACAAATCTTGGATCTCAATTCAATGTATGGTGAAATATTTTTTTTTAGTCACATAGTTTAGTTTTCATTAGATTTGGATTTTTTTGGCAAAAGATTTTTGACTTCCCTGATTCTCCGTGCGCTCCGCCGCGGGCGACAGTCGGCGATGGGATAGGGTACCTGCAGGAGGAAGGAAAGCGTAAACTTGCACCAGTGTGGGGCTAGGCCCACGAGGCTCTGATGCTTAAGTCAGAAACGTCTGAGCATAAGTAGAAGTGATAGGGAAAGGTCGCGTAGAGTTACACATTGTCACGTACCTCCCCCTCCCTGACTGGGAGGGGTATTTATAGATGGTGAGGAGGGAGCGTTCCTTGATTGATTATGTCGGTCTGCCACCATGTGGTTCTTCGAACAAGAATTGGGAAATACAAACCGATCAGAGTCGGCCCACATGCCTTGTCATGATGACGGGTACCATTGTCCCCCGATTCCCGAGGGGATTAGGGGCGCTGCTGTACCACCGTCCCGTCAGGTGAGTCAGGGTGTCTTGTCGATCACTTCTCAAGCTGATCGAGAGGCAGCCTGGCAACAACGGATCCTCGGGTGAGCTGTTAAGCCCGGATCCTCGGAGTCCTGGGGTCGGCCCCAGGTCGTTGACTCGTTTGATGCCGATGTCATAACCTCAGCTTCTTCAAGAAGCGGGTCGTGACGTCAGCGGCTGACCTCAAGCTGAGGTAGCCCGTAACAGATTTATATAAATAATAGTTTATAAATTAAAACTAGTAATTAAGAACTTTGATACAAGTAATTATAGGGTTAAACATTACATATTATACATTATGTGTTGGAATTAATTTAATAATTAATTCATATCTGGGTAACAAATTCAATAACAATTATATTTGGGCTATTTAATAAGCATTTGTGTGATCTTGATTATGGGCCCAAGACTTCTCGTGGTGTGGCCTGCTGAGCAGAAACCAGCCCGTTGAACCTCCTATTCCCCATTTGATAGTGAGCATTTCCCATGCTTGGTCTAAGTTGGGTAGATGAGGAAGATCACAAACCACAAATGATTAGCGTGTTATAAATTCAATACATCTAATGGTTTCAAGTAATTCTAATCTCCCTTGATTTAGTTTTCTACCCTACTTAGATCCTTTAAAAGTTCTATCATGATTGTTCTTGAGTTGAATGTCTTTATTCTTGAAGAATCATGCATTGAGTTTCCCCCAATAAAGTTCCTACAAGTGGTATCAGATCGGTTTTTACATGGTAGATTACTAATTATTTTTGTCAAACATGTTGTCTTTCCTATGATCCATGAGTGATTCAACATGTTTTCGATATTAATTTACAATATGTTTTGTGAATTACTAGGACTCTTGAATTATCTAATTTAATTTGAATGTTCTTACATTATTCAGATTAATAAGTCGTTCCGACATTTTTTTGTTTGATCAAGTATTCTTAAATGTTAAAAAGTATTCAGATGCATAATTTTATTTTATTTAATCTCGACCTCGTGCATAAGTTCATGTTTAAGTTCCTATTTTTTGTTTATTAAAGTTTTGAGATTTAGGTGGTTTGATATCAAAAACAAGATTTAGTTGTAATGATTCCCACGTAAGAGCATTTGAATACTATAAATTGGTTCTAATGATATACTTAATTAACATAAGCTATATATTTGTTTTTTTTTTTTGTAAATCTTAGCTATTAGTAGGCTAATGCTTATTTCTTTTTGGATTTTAAAATTTAATTTGTTTTAAATCTTTCTTTTTCCTCTGTTTCTATTATGCAAGTCCCTTGTAATTTCTTAACAAATCTTAGATCTCAAATCAATTTAAGGTGAAATGTTTTGTTTTAGTCACATGGTTTAGTTTTCATTAGATTTGGATTTTGTTGGCGCAAGATTTTTGACTTCCCTGATCCAACATGCGCTCCGTCGCGGGCGACAGTCGGTGATGGGGTGGGGTACCTGCAGGAGGAAGGGAAGCGTAAACTTGCACCGGTGTGGGGCTAGGCCCACGAGGCTCTGATGCTTAAGTCAGAAAGGTCTGAGCATAAGTAGAAGTGATAGGGAGAGGTTGCGTAGAGTTACGCATTGTCACGTGCCTCCCCCTCCATGACCGGTAGGAGTATTTATAGATGGTGAGGAGGGAGCGTTCCCTTATTGGTTCTGTCGGTCCGCCACCATGTGGTTCTTTGAACCAGAATTGGGAGATACAGACCGACCGGAGTCGCCCCGCATGCCTTGTCATGATGACGGGTACCGTCGTCCCCCGATTCTCGAGAGGATTGAGGGCGCTGTTGTACCACCGTCCCGTCAGGTGAGTCAGGGTGTCTTGTCGATCACTTCTCATGCTGATCGAGAGGCAGCCTGGCAACAACGGATCCTCGAGTGAGCTGTTAAGCCCGGACCCTCGAAGTCCTGGGGTTGGCCCCAGGTCGTTGACTCGTTTGATGCCGATGTCATGGCCTCGGCTTCCCGGGGAAGCGGGTCGTGACGTCAACGACTGACCTACTGACGTCAGGCTGAGGTAGCCCGTAATAGATTTATATAAATAGTAGTTTATAAATTAAAACTAGTAATTAACAACTTTGATACAAGTAATTGTAGGGTTAAACATTACATATTATACATTATGTGTTGGAATCCATTTAATAATTAATTCATATGTGGGTAACAAATTCAATAACAATTATATTTGGGCTATTTAATAAGCATTTGTGTGATCTTGATTATGGACCCAAGACTTCTCGTGGTGTGGCCTGCTGAGCAGAAACCAGCCTGTTGAGTCTCTTATTCCCCATTTGATAGTGAGGATTGCCCTTGCTTGGTCTAAGTTGCGTAGATGAGGAAGATCACAAACCACAAATGATTAGCGTGTTATGAATTCAATATATCTAATGATTTCATGTAATTCTAATCTCCCTTGATTTAGTTTTCTACCCTACTTAGATCCTTTAAAAGTTCCATCATGATTGTGTCTTGTGAGTTGAATGTTTTTATTCTTGAAGAATTATGCATTGAGTTTCCCCCAATAAAGTTCCTACAAGTGGTATCAGATCGGTTTTTACATGGTAGATTACTAATTATTTTTGTCAAACATGTTGTCTTTCCTATGATTCATGAGTGATTCAACATGTTTTCAGTATTAATTTACAATATGTTTTGTGAATTACTTGGACTCTTGAATTATCTAATTTAATTCGAATGTTCTTACATTATTCAGATTAATAAGTCGTTCCGACATTTTTTTTGTTTGATCAAGTATTCTTAAATGTTAAAAAGTGTTCAGATGCCTAATTTTATGCACGATTGACTTTATCGAGATCGATAATTTTGATTTGTAAATCTGTGGTTGTGGCACTTTGATGTTCAAATAAAATTATATATGTATATATTGAAGTTTTGTGACTATGTCGTTTACCGTGTAGTGCCACTTGAATGCTCTAGCATCATGGATGTGATGCTGGGTTCAATTTCATTTATAAACATATTTATGTTCTGTTCTGAGCAGTTCTAAGAAATAATGGAAAATTGTTTTATTTTCCTTTATGTTAACTCACGCTCTCACTGCAATATCATTTATGTATTTATATTATGTTGTGAGCAGTTTTTAGAAAATAATGAAATGTTATTTTATTCTCAGTTATGTTGGGCTTATTAAGTTATCGAGAATTACTACAATTTGTATTATTTACTTTTGAATATTTTGTAAATTGAGACATTTAAAGGTATTAAATTATTAGATGAAGTGTATTTGATATTTATGCGGATTGTGATCAACCCAAAGGAAGGTGACAATTTGGCCAAACAACAAACACATATAGAATAATAAGTATGGATAACATAATGATGTGCTCTTGAGATTGTTAGTCGTGAAGGGAATGGAAATTTGAAACCCACGCAGCGGAAGCGTTGAAACCGTCTTTGAATTTATTTAAAATTAAACAATATTATAAGTTAAGCAAGCACCTTTGAAGAACTACAATCTTCATGTGTTCCTTCTCCATGAGATATTCCTCGCTATGTCTCGAACACAAGACCAATGTTTGTGAGAGCTTTCTTGAAAGAATGAGAAAACAATTCTCTGCAGAAGGTGAGTAATTCTCTGCAGAAGGTGAGTAGTATGTTTTTGGCCAACCTTTTGCCTAAACATAAATGTCTTATTTATAGGGCCTTTAGGAATTAATTTTATTTAATAAAATATATTTTAATATCTATTACATTAAAATATGTATTTTTATATTTATTTGAATCTCATTCAAATATCATAAAATCAATCTTTTATAATATACATTTAATTGAATCTCATTCAAATTTCATATATATATAATTTTCAATATTAATGTATCTAATACATAAACTATTTTCTCTAATATTTAATGTATCAAATACAATAAATATATTATCCTCTTCTACATTTAATATATCAAATATATTAAATATTAATTTGAATATTTCAATTTTTTTTTAACTAAATTGATCCTTGTAGTGTTACTATGAGCTAGCAAGGAGACCTTATGAACCTACAGATTTAAAAGCTCCAATGATAGAAAATTAATTAATTAAACTCATTAATCAATTTACTTTAATTCATTAACTCTAGGTCACTCCACTATAGGCCTAGAGTTGCACTCTTATGCACCGTAGGACAAGTTGTGTCCATGGATATAACCATTACATGCAAGTCGATCCTTCACGAGTTGTTCATAATTATAGTTGGGTCAAAAGTCCATTTTACCCCTATAATTACATCTTACACCTTAAGTACCACTAATTCTCTAATGAACAACCTGTTTATGATCAAATCATAAACCAAGTCCCTCTCGGGCCAGTGAGAGGGTGGGGCCTCATTGTTCAAGTCTCGAAATCAGCACTTAAGGAAACTATTCATCTACTTTCCCTATATGGGAAGAAGTGAATTTCATCTTGTGAAACTTATGTTCCCAACTCCCTATTTGGTAAAGTCCCCAAAATGGTAGGCTTATTGAATCGACTATAAAGGTCACTCTCACCCATACAAATCAAAGTACGAGCCCTCACAGGCAACCAATCGCGCATATAAAGAAAGACTACAAACCTTATCTTCATGCCACAAGACCTCTATCCGTTCATAACCCACTCAAGATTAAGATCGAGTCACATATGATCATTTTGTGAAATATTAATCTTCTCAAATAACGAATTTATAAAGAGAGATTATATATTTCGTGGTCCAGTCTTAAACAAACACATTGTATAGGATACCCCCACTCACATGTCTCTACATGAATAATTTGGATCCAATCATTTGGTACAATTACAAAGTGAGCCGTATCCATAGTGTTACCAGGATAAGGCACCCAACCTTATCCATATATTATAGACTGTTTAGGTTATTCCTTGAACATGATCCTCCCGTATATCAACTACATACTGTTCAAGATTACACTAATAACCTTGGATTTTTATATATAATCAATATTATAAATTGCAAATAATAAGAATAAAATAATTATTAATTAATTACGATGCCTTAGAGCATAAATCCAAACAAGTCGACCCAAAGGAAGACTATTGTCTAAAAAGGATAAGTTATCAATATTTGATTATTGGATTATGATTTTGATGCCTCAATGCCTAAGTTAGGATGTTAGGTAGGTTGGAAAACCAATAAAGTTCCTTTTGGGGCAGTCTGATTTTTATTTTCGAGGACTTTTTCCCTTTATTAAATTATGCATGTAAATATATTACTCTTAATTTTGGAAATGATTTTGGCAATTTCATTTTCATGAAGATAAAATTGATAGTAATTAAAGATAAATGTGTTTTGCATAATAATCTGATTTTCTTTGTTAGTGTTGGTTTGATGGATCATGCGTGATGGAACCGAAGGTCGGCCCCGGGCACAACGAAAGCGGTTTGAGAGGATCTTCAGCTCACAAGAGGTTTCAAAAGAAGCATTTGCGAGCATCCTATGCGTTGGCATAGGCATCGTATAGGCGTCGCACAACAAGCGTATAGCCATCGCATGGCCTACGCGTACGCTGTCGCACAACTTCAGTCTATGCGGTGGCACAACTACCGCATAACTGTTGCACATCGTCGCATAGATCACTGTGCGATGGCATAGCCATCACTCTGCTATCGTACAACCAACATCACTCTGCATAGCCATCACTTTACTCTGCTATCACTCTGCTATCGTACAGACCTCTGTGCGATCGCACAACTATCGCATAACTATCTGTGCGATCACACAACCATTGCATAGACCACTGTGCCAACGCACAACTTATGTGATTGGAGGAAAAACAAAAAACGTACCTTTTTTGGATTTGTCTTCTCGTCTTCGCAGCAACCTCCTCTACAAAATTCTCTGAAGCAATCTGCACTTGAAGCTTAGAGGACCACCCTTAGAGCAATCTAGCTATCCTCAGGCCGAGCAAAAAGTGGTGTGACTCCTATATGAGTGAAGATTTGGAAGGAGAAGAAGGAGGAAGTCTATGTGCAATGGAGATGGAGAGTGTGTGCGATGAACACACTTCATGAACTTTTCATGAAATATTTCATTCACAGTCGAGAGCTCAAGCCAACAACTTCTATCGCATAGAGCAACACTCCATCTCACACAATCCATCACACACAAACAAAAGAAGCAACTATCGTATAGAGCCATTCCTTCATTTTCCTCTCAATCAAGCTTTCGCATAGGAAGGCATCCATAGAGATCAACAACTCAAATAACTTCATCTTAAGTCTTAAGTTCATCAAAATGAACTCTCCCACTTAGAAGAGTTTTTGAAAACTTAATACATAAGCAGTTTCAAAAAATGTAATTGCAATTTCACATGTAAATCCATGCACATGCAAAATATATATTTTATTATTATTTAAAAATTAATTCAAAATTAATTTTAAATAATAATATATATTTTATTTATTAAACTTTTTAATTGATATAAATATAATATATATTTTAATTAATTAATATTATTTAATTCAATATCAAATATTAATTAAATAATATGACTAATCCCGATTTTCTAAAAACCGACTTTTCGCACATGAATCCGTATTCATGTTTTAGACCGATCCCATATTTAAATCATATTTAAATATGTCTTCCCTTGTTTCCAAAACCGAATTTGAATTGCTTCAAATTCTTTTCTCTCACATTGTTGCACGACTTAATCTGAGCTAGCCATGAGAACCTAAAGGACCTACAGATCATGAGCTCCAAGGATACGAGATTAACCGGCCAAACTCTTTAGCCAAGCTAACCAACATTCGTTAACCCCCGGAGACTCCACTAAAGTCCAAGAGTTGCACTCTCCTCGCTGTAGACATGTTATGTCCTCTTAATATAACCATCATCAGTAAGTCAATCCTTCACAGGTTGTTCGTAATTCACGGCTGGGTCAAAATATACCGTTTTACCGCCGTAATTACTTCTTGTTCCTTAAGTCCAACTGACACCTCTAATGAACAATTGGTTTGTAGTTCTACCACTAAACCGAATCCCTCTCGGTTTAGTGGTAGAACGGGCATATGTATGTCTCAGCGGGCATATGTATGTCTTAATGACCAAGAGGTCTGTGGTTCGAATCCCCCCACCCCCAATGTACTCAAAAAAAAAAAAATCGAATCCCTCTCGGGCCAGTGAGAGGGTGAGTACCCTTGTTCAAGACCCAGAGTCAACACTTAAGGGAACAACCTCTCTACTAAACCCTAAAGGCGGGTATGAGTGAATTCCATCTTGTAGAACTATGTTACCAGCTATCTACCTGGTTTTATCCCCAAGATGGTATGCTTATTAAGACGGCGCTGCTGGGCCACTCTCACCCGTACAAGTCAAAGGATAAACCCGAATAAACAGGAGTTCATAGTGTGCTCAGGATTGAGATCGAGTTACCTAGGTCATCATATGAAAAAGTCGGTCTTTACAGTAAACAGAGTTGTAAAGAAAGAGTGACTTGTTTCGCGGTTCAGTCTTATGCAAACTCATTGCACAGGACGCCCCCACTCGCATGTCTCCACATGAACGATTTCGAATCACATCGTTTGTACTATACAAAGTGGGCCGCATCCATAGTGTTACCAGGATAAGGTACCTAGCCTTATCCGTATACTATAGACCGTTCTGGATATTACTCGAACTTGATCCACATTCATGTCACACATGAAGTTCAAGTATACAAACTATAGCCATGGGTTTTTGTATATTGGATTAGGTTTAATAAGAACACAATTCACTTTATTCAATAAGTACTTTACTGAATAAAACTCAATAACAACTTTATTGGTAAATAGAATATACATTCAGTTTACAAACAACGAGTTTTAGGACATAAAACCCAACAATGCGGCCAAAGTAGCCTCTGATTTCTAATATTGACATCTTCATAGTTGATTAGATGTTTGTGGACTTGTTGTTTATGTGTTCTGTTGTCGGCCAAAGGAAGACATCAATACGTTTGACCAAATAACAGATACAAATATGGTGAAGCTATGTATGAAGGATAATCTTTTCCTTATGTTTTATTGAATGAAACGAGGTGTATTTATACAAGAGGGGCTCAACCAACTATGCATAAAAATAGCTAACAACCTAAACCTATAGGGAAGAAAATAGTTGTAACAAAATACAAGAGAATAGTTTTCAGCACATTTCAAGGAGTCAATCCCAACTATTAAGCCCTAATTTTATAGCTTGATTTTCTACACTCCCCCTCAAGTTGGATGATATATGCTTGTTATGCCGAGCTTGGAAATCAAACTACAAAGACTAGTTCGATGTAACGCCTTAGTCAATATATCTGCAACTTGTTGTTTGGAAGGTACATATCTCAGTCTAACTGTGCCCGTCTCTATTTTCTCGCTGATGAAGTGACGATCTATCTCGACATGCTTCATTCGGTCATGATGTATCATATTCTTTGCAATAGTTATGGCAGATTGATTGTCACAAAGTAATTCTATGGTACCTTCTATTTTGACCTTGAGTTTAGTGAGAAGACGTTGTAACCAAATTCCTTCGCAAATCCCATGGGCTAGTGATCGAAACTCGGCTTCAACACTGCTTCGAGCCACAACTTGTTGTTTCTTGCTACGCCAGGTAACTAAGTTTCCCCATACATAAGAACAATATCCTGAGGTTGACTTACGGTCAACAAGTGAGCCAGCCCAATCTGCATCAGTGTAAACTTCGAAAGATCGATTTGTAGTCTTCCTGAACATAAGGCCCTTTCCAGGATCATGTTTGAGATATCTCAATATTCTATACACAGCTTCCATATGTTGTTTAGAAGGTTTGTTCAGAAATTGACTCACCACACTAACAGCGAAGCTAATGTCTGGTCTAGTATGGGTTAAGTATATTAACTTTCCAACTAGTCGTTGATACCTGCCTCGATTGACTACTTCATCTTTAGGGTTAACCCCAAGTTTTGTATTTGCATCCATAGATGTGTCAACCGGTTTGCAGCCACTCATCCCAGTCTCTTTTAAGAGATCTAAAGTGTATTTCCGTTGAGTAACAGAAATCCCTTTGTTGGACCTTGCAACTTCCATTCCTAGAAAATATCTCAGATGACCCAAGTCTTTTATTTCAAATTCTTTCGAGAGAAGTTGCTTGAGTCGAACTATTTCTTCAGAAACATTTTCTGTGAGAATAATATCATCGACATATACTATTAACACAATAATATTACTTGGTGAAATTTTTTTTATTAACAAAGTGTGATCTGATTGACACTGAGTGTAACCATCTTGCTTCAACACATTTGCAAATTTTCAAACCAAGCCCGAGGTGACTATTTTAGCCCATAAAGTGATTTCTTGAGTTTACATACCTTTCCTCTAATATATCGATCTTCAAATCCAGGGGGTATGTCCATATATACTTCCTCTACTAGATCACTGTTACGTCTCCAAAAGTATACATTTTAGGGACTTATTTGCTATAGAATGGTGTAAACTCTTAAGCGTTTTTGATAGAATTTAGTCTAAACATGTGCTTATATATGAGAATTTATAGAATGAAGCTAAATCAGGACTTATGTGTAAAAGAAAGGAAAAAGAATAAAAAACAAAGCTAAAGAGTTGAAAATTCTGTATTGCAGAAACATTGCGGAAACATTGCTGTCTCCGCAATGTTTTAAGTAAAAATGTTAAGTTGTTCTAACCGTTTTCCGTTTTGTTGCGATCCTTCAGCCGCCCAATTCCTCTCATGCTGCCACGTGGAAGGTCGTCGTTCAGAATGGATGGTTCTCCTTGGCCGAATCGTACCTGCAAAACACTATAAAAGGAGGTCAAGGGGGAAGGAGAACAACAAGCATGGAAGCGTAGAACTCCCATTTCAACGCAGTTTCTCCTTGTTTTCTCTTCCGTTTGTTGGCGTGAAGGAATCAGCTGTTGGCATCGATAATCTGAGAGGAAGAAGAGAAGATCCTTCTTCTCTTCTGATTGGATTCATCCCCAAACAAAGCTCACCTTCTCCCTTCATCCGAGGCGCTTGCGACGAGGAGTTCACGCACACGTTTATCTGCTTTCTGCTGCTCTTTGTCCTTATTTTTTTGCTTATGTTTTCTGCCATTTGGTTCTGTTAGCTAGATTGTTTCAAGTCGTTTACATTTGCTTAGTCTTTCTTGCTTTATAGTCGTTGCACTTTGAGTTTCGAATCGTACTTAATAGAGGAATCATTTACCCACGTTGCAAGCTTCTTTATCGCTTTCTGTTTTCCCTTTTACTTTCAGTTTGCTTTGAAGCATGTTTAATCAATCAAGTCTTTCCACTCCATCATCATCCATGAGTAACTAAACCACATAAGGGTCTGCTAATGATGAATCTATAGGTAGAAATACGTGACTCCAGCATGTAGGTTAGCTTCGCACGCATTGAATGTATGTGTACTTCATCCCACAGACAATTTCGATTGGCCATCCATTTTGTCTAAAGAACTCCTAACCTCCGGAAGGAGTAAGAGTTCAGAGTCGTCCATTCATGCTAGCCTTTCATGGTAGCCAGAAAACGACCTAGGAATAGGCGTTTTCCTAGCACAATTCATTGACTTGCTTATATAAATAGATGCTTAAGTCTTACTTGGACATGAGTGAACTAAAGGATCTAATGCATGAAATCGAAAGATACATGAGAATGAGTTAATTTGATGCATGATAAGTTGATCTACTGCTGAAGAATCGTATGAAAAAGCCTATAGAAGAGTCGTTAGTAGCCCTTGTTTCCACACTTCACCCTTAAAACGCTGTAATACAATTGCTAGAAAATTGCTGTCTGCGCAATTGTCTTAGTTTAATTTTTGCCTTAGCCATTTTTCTCAGTTTCTGTCTTGCGATTTTATTGCTAGACAATTGCTTTCTCCGCAATTCTTTTTCTTCTACATTCAAGATAACCTCTTTACTTGTCTTTGTTTATGCTTGAATATCTCGCACGTTCTATATTAGTTAGGCACATTAATCCCAATTCTACCCCATTTAAACCATCCTTTCTAATCTAACATCTCACTTCGCTAGTAACTAAGAATAAATCTCTGTGGGAAATCGAATGAAAAAATACTTATTACTTGCTACAAGACCATGTATGCTTGCATGTTCTGAGTGCTCTCACATTGCATTTTAATTTACACATTGAGCACGCAACAAGTTTTTGGCGCCGCTGCCGGGGATTTTGTTTAGTAAAAACGAAGTTTGTTAAGTTAGAAACACAAAACTTAATACCTATTGGAGCTGATCTTCTTTCATTTCTTTTAAAGGTACCATTGGGTTAGTTTATGAATGAGCATTCAAGTAGCGATCTAGAGTTCAATCCTGAGCCTGAAAGATTACTTAGGGCCAGAAACAAAGCTAAGAAACGCCTCTTTAAACAACCCCCTGTAACTCAAAACATTGTTGACTCCGCGGAGTCATCGCAATTCCATCAAATCGAAATGGATAGACCAGTCCCAAACCAAGCACCTACCATTCGCAACCCCATCGAAATAGCGAATGACAAGGATAGTGCCATCCTCTCATACTTAGTTTCCATGCCTGGGGAGCCTTATCCAAGCATTATACGCCCTGAAATTACTGCCAACTCATTCGAGTTAAAGCCAGTAATGTTCCAAATGCTGTCCACTGTGGGACAATTCTTTGGAGTGGAAAACGAAGATCCCCACAATCATCTGAGAAATTTCTTAGGGGTTAGTGATACCTTCCTCATCCCTGGAGTTTCCCAAGAAGCTTTGAGGCTTTACCTCTTTCCTTACTCGTTAAGAGATAAAGCCAAAACGTGGTTAAATTCCTTACCCTCTGGATCGATTGTCAATTGGACAGATCTGGCTGAAAAATTCCTAGTCAAATACTTTCCACCTGATAGGAATTCCAACTTTCGTGATGACATAATCAAGTTCAAACAAGCCGAAAACGAATCCCTTCACGAAGCTTGGACAAGGTTCAAGGACCTTCTACTTAAATGTCCACACCATGGCATTCCATGGTGTATCCAAATCGAAGTGTTCTTTAAAGGATGCAACCCCAGCACAAGGCAAGTGCTGAATTCTTCAGCTGGTGGTTCCATGCTTTCTAAGAGCTACAATGAAGCCTACGAGATTTTGGAGAAAATCTCAACTTCCCATTGTAGATGGTCAGACGATCCTGTAGAGCCTAGGAGAGCTCAAGACAAGGATGCACTTAGTGCAATGAGTAGCCAAATTAATGCCCTGACCAATCTAGTTAAACAAATGGCTCAAACCAATCTCCAACCTAGTGTCAACACCGCAGCAGCCATTTCAATGGGCGCACCAACTAGTCAAGGTGAGACATTAATCTGTGGATTCTGGGGAAGGGCACTTGTATGATTTCTGCCCTGGGAATCCAGCCTCAGTCTGCTATCTGTGGATTCTGGGGAAGGGCACTTGTATGATTTCTGCCCTGGAATCCAGCCTCAGTCTGCTATGTAGGAAGTCAACCAGTGGCGGATCCAGAAATTTAAGTGAGGAGGGGCTAAAATAAAATTAACCACAAAAAAGACAAAGTTGGGGCTTGAACCTGGGTGGTGAGGGGGGGCTAAACATACATTTACCACTAAGCTCAAAGACAATTTTAAACATTTTGCCACAGATTATATACAAATTAAGTAAGCTGCCATAGTTGAGGGGGGGCTCGAGCCCCCTCTGGGCCTAAGGTAAATCCGCCCCTGAAGTCAACAGCAGCCTAGGAACAACCCCTATTCTAATACCTATAATCCTGGTTGGAGGAACCACCCAAATCTTTCTTGGGGTGGGCAACAAAACACTAACCAAGCACCAAACCAACCAAGACCGAGTGGAACACCTGGTTTCACTCAACAAAATAACCAATCCATGTACCAAAAGCCATATAACCAACCAGTAGGATCATCAGTAGAGAATTTACTCAAGGAATATATTGCAAAAAATGATGCAACCCTACAAAGTCAGCAAGCCGCCCTTAGGAGCCTAGAAAACCAAATAGGGCAGTTAGCAAATGAACTGAAAAATAGGCCCCAAGGTAGATTGCCTGCAGACACTGAAGTGCCAAGAAGGGATGGAAAAGAGCAAGTTCAAGCAATTGAACTTCGTAGTGGAAGACCATTGGTGAGCAACAGTAGAGAAGCACCAAAGCGAGTAGAGAATGAAGAGTCTAGTGCTCCACTGGATTCTCTGCCAAACCATGATCAACCACCACCAAGCACAACAAGGGTGAGGCTGGAACCTATCATAGAGGAACCAGAAGAAATTCCAAGGGCTCCACCTGTCATTAGGCGAAGTGAATTGCCTACATATGTGCCACCACCTCCATTCCCTAGAAGGCTGAGGAAAAAACAAGAACAGGAAGTGCACTTTAATAAGTTTTTAGAAATTTTAAAACAAGTGCATGTGAATATTCCATTTGTAGAGGTTTTGCAATCTATGCCTTCTTATGTTAAATTTTTGAAGGATATTATTACTAACAAAAAGATCATTGGTGAATTTGAAACAGTGAATCTCACCGAGGAGTGCAGTACTATACTCCAAAACAAGCTACCAAAGAAAGAGAAGGATCCTGGGTCCTTCACCTTACCAGTCAAGTTGGGAGGCAAGCACGTGGGCAGAGCTCTTTGTGATCTGGGAGCCAGCATCAATCTCATGCCCTTATCACTATTCCGTCAGCTTGGAATAGGGGAAGCACGTCCTACTACTGTCACCTTGCAGCTTGCAGGCAGATCCATAACATACCCTGAGGGTAAGATTGAGGATATTCTTGTCAAGGTTGACAAATTCATTTTTCTTGCAGACTTCATCATTCTGGATTATGAGGCAGACAAGGAGGTGCCAATCTTATTGGGAAGACTATTTCTAGCCACAGGTAGGGCCTTGATCGATGTCCAGAAAGGTGAGCTCACCATGAGAGTTCATGATGAGGAGGTTAAGTTTAGTGTCTTTAAAGCTCTAAGGTATCCCTCTGACTCTGAATCTTGTGCAAGTGTAGATGTAGTAGATTCACTGATGGAAGAACAACTTGAGCATGAACTATTAATTAAGCATGCTACTGACTATGTACAAATAGATATAACTGACTTAAACATTTCTGAGATAATGGATATATCTGTGGACAAACCTCACCATGTTTGTATGACTAATGACTTGTCTGAAAGATCCATGAATCCATTAAAACCATCAATTGAACACCCACCTCTAGTGGAATTAAAACTATTGCCTGATCATCTTAAGTATGCATATCTAGGAGAGCATGATACTTTGCCTGTTATCATTTCGTCCAAATTGAGTGAAAAGCATGAAATTGCGCTAATATTGCTACTTAAGCAACACAAAAAAGCTATTGCATGGACGATTGCTGATATAAGAGGTATTAGTCCTTCCTATTGCATGCATAAGATATTATTGGAAGAGGAACATACACCTAGGGTAGATCACCAACGTAGGTTGAACCCCTCCATGAAGGAGGTAGTAAAAAAAGAAATCATCAAATGGTTAGATGCAGGTGTAATTTTTCTTATATCCAATAGTCAATGGGTGAGTCCAATTCAATGTGTGCCTAAGAAGGGTGGGATGATTGTAATAGTTAATGAGAGTAATGAACTAATTCCAACTAGAACTGTTACAGGATGGAAAGTCTGTATGGACTATAGAAAATTAAACAAAGAAACAAAAAAAGATCATTTTCCTTTACCGTTTATAGATCAAATGTTAGATAGGATAGCTGGCCGGGCCTACTACTGTTTCTTAGATGGTTATTCTGGATATAACCAAATCACCATAGACCCTGTGGACCAGGAGAAAACAACCTTTACATGTCCCTTTGGAACATTTGCTTTTCGCAGAATGCCTTTTGGCTTATGCAATGCACCAGCAATATTCCAAAGGTGCATGTTGGCCATTTTCTCTGACTTAGATGAATCCATGATAGAAATATTTATGGATGACTTCTCGGTCTTTGGTGATTCTTTTAGTAACTGCTTAGAAAACTTAGGACAAGTCCTAGCTAGGTGTGAGGAGACCAACCTAGTCCTAAATTGGGAGAAATGCCACTTTATGGTGGAAGAAGGAATAGTCCTAGGTCATAGAGTGTCTAGAGCAGGAGTAGAGGTCGATAGGGCCAAGATAGAGATAATAAAGAAGCTAGTGGAGCCTCAAAATGTAAAAGCTATTAGAGTTTTTTAGGCCATGCAGGTTTCTATAGGAGATTCATTAAGAACTTCTCAAAAATCTCTAAACCTTTGTGTGAGCTTTTAGAGCTTAACAAGCCATTTGTCTTCTCAAAAGAATGTTTCTTAGCATGGACAACACTAAGGAAGCCTTAGTCAAAGCACCAATTATAGTAGGGCCCAATTGGGACTTACCATTTGAGATGATGTGTGATGCTAGTGACTATGCAGTAGGGGTCATGCTAGGACAAAAAATAAATAAACTAACACATCCTGTATACTATGCAAGTAAGACTCTAAATGAAGCACAATGTAATTACACAACCACGGAGAAGGAAATGCTAGCTGTAGTGTTTGCCTGTGAGAAGTTTAGGAATTACATTGTAGGAACTAGAACCATTGTGTACACTGATCACTCGGCACTAAAATACTTAATGAGGAAGGTTGATGCTAAGCCTAGGTTAATTAGATGGGTATTATTGTTGCAAGAGTTTGACTTAGACATTAGAGATAAGAAAGGATGCGAAAATGTAGTTGCTGACCATTTATCACGATTGCGAAGTAATTGCGAAAAAATTGCTGAGCCAACAATTTCTGATGCCTTTGTTGATGAGCATGTCTTTCTGCTAGCCCATCGTGATAACGATGAGGAACCGTGGTTTGCGGATATTGCTAACTTCCTTGCCTCGTAGGTATTACCAACTTTCAAAGGGGGGCAAGAAAAGAAGAGGTTTCTACATGAAGCTAGGAAGTTCATCTGGGACGATCCTACACTTTACAAGACATGTGCAGACGGATTATTGAGGAAGTGTGTATCAGCTGCTGAGGCGGAGTCAGTGTTGCAGCACTGCCATACGTCTCCCTATGGTGGACATTTTGGTGGCCAAAGGACGGCTGCAAAGGTGTTCCAGAGTGGCTACTACTGGCCCACGATATTCAAGGATGCCCACGACCATGCACACAGCTGCGATGAATGTCAACGGACAGGTAACCTCAGTAGGAAGGATGAGATGCCTCTCACCTACATCTTAGAATTGGAACTCTTTGATGTGTGGGGCATTGACTTCATGGGACCGTTCCCCCCATCTGCAGGTAATCTCTATATACTCGTAGCTGTAGACTATGTATCTAAATGGGTAGAAGCCATAGCATGTCCATCAAATGATGCCAAAACAGTCATTAAGTTTCTTAATAGGCATATTTTTACAAGGTTTGGTACACCACGTGCTATAATTAGTGATGAGGGAACTCACTTTATTAATAAAGCTATGGAAAAGGTATTAGCTAAATACAATGTTAGACATAGAGTAGCAACCCCTTATCACCCACACTCAAATGGACAAGCTGAAATATCCAATAGGGAGATCAAGAACATACTTGAAAAAGTGGTCAAACCTAATAGGAAAGACTGGTCTTTTAAGTTGGACGATGCACTTTGGGCATATAGGACTGCATATAAAACACCCTTAGGTATGTCTCCTTATAGGCTAGTGTATGGAAAAGCATGTCATCTTCCCTTCGAGTTGGAAATCAAAGCCTTTTGGGCCTTAAAAGAACTGAATTATTGCGTGACCGATGCTGGAACTTTGCGGTCTCTGCAATTACATGAGTTAGATGAGCTAAGACATATGTCCTATGAAAATGCTAAAATGTATAAGGAAAAAACTAAGATTTGGCATGATAGTAGACTTGGGATCAAGGACTTTAAAATAGGCCAGCATGTCTTGTTATTCAACTCACGGTTAAGGTTATTTCCAGGCAAACTTAAGTCCAGATGGTCAGGTCCTTTTGTGATAACTAACGTGTTTGTTCATGGTGCTATTGAGATTCGCAACCTCAACCACGGGCAACCGTTTATGGTCAATGGTGCACGATTGAAGCATTACTACGAGGAAGGAGATGTGAAGACACTCTCGGCCTTCCTCTTATCTGAAGTTTGAGAATCGAATCGAGAGGGGATGAGTGACCACTGTGCTCATCCATCAGAAGGCTATGCCTTAGTTTTTTTCTTTCGTATTTTCGGTTGTTGTTGTGTGTTTATTTTGTGATTTTAATTACAGATTTTTGTTTTAATTAGGTGGATTTTAATAGGAGATCTTTAAGAGGAGATCAAGGATATGAATCAAGGGGGGAAGATCCACGAAGAAGATCGGGCTAAATTAAAGATTTGGTTGCTAAATCTTGCAACTTAAATCAAGAAATATCCCAACGGCTATGCGAATTTATTGCGGAGAAGTTGCTGAGTCCGCAACGGAATAGAGCCGTTGGAAGACACTCGAGTACAAATAGCCGTCAGATGATCCCTGCCCTCTACGTTTTCTCAATCCGTTGGACCTCCAGAAGTCAATCTTCTTCTTCCTCTGCATCTCCTACCCTCAGATCCTCAAAGAACGACAATGGTATCCACACGAGCAGATCGATCCACGCCCAAGAAGAAGTCGCCTGACGCAGAAGAAGCTGCGAGAGAGGCGCTGCTTTCCTTAGCAGACGCCGATGCTGCGCAGCCCTCACGGCCTCCGAAGCTACCAGTGCGAAAGAAGAAGTGGAAGGTGGTGACTGAGATCCCTGCTGGTCCTTCTGACCCAGTCGGTACACCTAAGAAAAGGAAGTGGCGAATCGCGACGGATGATTCACCAATCAGGGTGAGAAAGACTCCCAGCGAGGAAAGCCGTGGGAGTGGCCGCCCATCATATGAGACGGCCAGACAGAGCCCTGAGCCTTCTTCACAGACGCCGAAGCCTGAAGCTCCACCTGAAGAGCACCAAGACAAACCTCCAACCGTGAGGACGAACCTCGAGGACGAAGAACCTCGAGGACGAACCTCCAACTAGTCAAGGTTGAGGTTGCTGAGTCGGCCAAGGCAAAAGAGAAGGGGAAAAAGAAGATGTACCCCGAGGACGAACCTCCAACCGTGAGGTATGTCTCACAAGAAGCAGAGGCCAAGAGCCTCGAATTAAGGAAGAAAGAACTCCTCCACGAGCGAGGATTCCTTGATGCGTTGACGGACCTGCCGCAATTCTTGCGCGCAGGAATCATCACCCATGGCTGGGAGGAGCTGTGCAGACCCCCAATTCCAGCCTACCCAGACATGGTGTATGACTTCTACGCCAATCTCACGCACCCTGAAGCATGTCTGTCCACGGTGAGGGGGGTAGAGGTCGACTTCTCCGCCAATGCCATCAATGAGGCCTATGCCCTTAAGGGGTACCCTCATTCTGACTACGCCAAGATGGTTGATCTGCCTTCTGAGGCAATCTTGGAAGAGGCCTTGCACACGATAGGCAAACCAGAGGCCTCTTGGGCGATTTCAAGGAACGGGAAGCACACCCTGATGAGTGCAACCCTGAGGGACAAGGCGACTGTCTGGTTCTCTTTTGTGCGCAGACGTATCTCCCCTGTGACTCACGAGACGACTATCAACCAGGGGCGATCATTGCTGCTGTATGCCATAATGCGGGGACTCACCATTGACGTTGGTGAAGTCATTGCCGCCTCCATTGCTGACTGTTCAAAGAAAGGTAAGGGTCAACTATTTTTCCCAAATACCATAACTAAGTTGTGCCTTCGTGCAGGAGTTCCAATGGAGAAAAATGAGAAGCAGTTGGCTTACATGGGCCATCTGGAGCTGCCCACCCTCTTGAGGATGCGTAGGAGGGGCAACATGGAATTTGAGATGGACAGCTTGGCTGCTGCACAATCACTATCCATGGCATGCTTGATGGACCTGCAGCACAAGATGGCTCAGTGGGCGGAGTATGCACAGGCAAGAGACAAGGATGTGGCTGACCAGCTGGGGTGCATATTCCCTGCCTTCCCGACTGACCTGTTGAAGCCATGGGCGCCTCCTAGAGAAAGGAGAGATGAGGATGAAGATGTTTGAATGCCAATCTGAACGACATTCGAGGGAGTTTTCTGATCCCTCTTGAAAGTGAAAAAAAAACAAAAAAAAAAACCTGCTTTTCTGTGACTTGTGACTTCTGTTAGTAATCAAATGCATGATCTGTTTTACTTTTCTTGTTTGTTTAGAGTAGTTTAGTTTAGCTTGATGGTATCTGAGTAGTTAGTTTAGTTAGTTTTGCTGTTTGATGTAGTTTTGGTTGACTGGAAATAGCATGCTAGGAGCCTTGATCAATGCTAAAAATGCTCTGTAGGTCTATTGCGAATTCTTTGCTGAGTCCGCAATTTTTGTTAGCTTTCGCATGCTATTGGATGACTGTTGGATGGGCTGTTTCTGTTTATATCTCGATATTTTGCTGCTGTACTGACTTCATTATGTGATCTATCTGCTAAGCATGCTGGATGAGTGTCTTAGTACACCTTTGATAGTTTAAATTAGCTTCCTTTACTGCTAAGCATGAACCTCTGTAAGCCCTTAACATGCTGTTTTTCCGAAGTTCTGCTTCTGTGTTATCTGCTTTAGGAAGGTCATTCTATGCCTAGGAGTTTTAAATTTTACTTGTTTTGCCTTAGACTAGACAAGTTTGGGGGTGTGCCACCTCAGACTCTCATTGGGGACAATGAGTAGTTTAAGTTTGGGGGAGGCAGCCCTAGGCCTAGGAACATTCCTCTCTCCCTTTTAAACATAAGCATTCTTTTCCTTGAAAAAAAATGAACTGAAAAAAAAATGAAAAACAAAAGAATAAAGAGTAATGTCTCTCTTGAGGTTGCTGAGTAATCAGGACCATTTGTGTAACCCACAAGTGGCACTGCATCAAAAGGCAAACCAAAAGAGGGACTCTACTAAAGTAAAGGGCAAAAGGAAAAACCAAGGAAGAAGAATGTGTGCCTATGAGTTATAGCTTATGTGCTTAGGTGTCCTGCATGAATGAACTCTGATCCTCAATTAGCTAAGCACAGGGTTGTAGCTTGTAGGTTTGTTAAGGGAGATGAATGTATATCCAATGTAGTGATGCCAGGGTTTAGGTTGTTCTATGAAATGTACTACTGTTACTTGTGTGTACTAAGACAGACATGACTCTAAGGAATCCTAGGTTGCTTAAAAGAAAAACGTTAGAAGCATGTACTGAGTTTGGGGTGAAACGAGGTAGAATTTGAAACCTTAGGGATAGTTGCATAATGAACCTAATGACCGAAGCAGATAGATCAGTTGTAGGAAGTTTATAAAAACAGTAGGTTCTACACGGCAAGGGAAATCAGAATAAGCAGAATGAGAAGGTAGTTTTAAACTTAGAAGAGTGTCACAGGACAACCATGCGATGGATAGTAAGCTTAGGGAAGTCAACAAGTAGTCGGATAGAGTGATAGCAGCCCAAGTAAGCCCTTATATTGCTCGAGGACGAGCAATAACTTAAGTTTGGGGGTGTGTTACGTCTCCAAAAGTATACATTTTAGGGACTTATTTGCTATAGAATGGTGTAAACTCTTAAGCGTTTTTGATAGAATTTAGTCTAAACATGTGCTTATATATGAGAATTTATAGAATGAAGCTAAATCAGGACTTATGTGTAAAAGAAAGGAAAAAGAATAAAAAACAAAGCTAAAGAGTTGAAAATTCTGTATTGCAGAAACATTGCGGAAACATTGCTGTCTCCGCAATGTTTTAAGTGAAAATGTTAAGTTGTTCTAACCGTTTTCCGTTTTGTTGCGATCCTTCCGCCGCCCAATTCCTCTCATGCTGCCACGTGGAAGGTTGTCGTTCAGAATGGATGGTTCTCCTTGGCCGAATCGTACCTGCAAAACACTATAAAAGGAGGTCAAGGGGGGAAGGAGAACAACAAGCTTGGAAGCGTAGAACTCCCATTTCAACGCAGCTTCTCCCTGTTTTCTCTTCCGTTTGTTGGCGTGAAGGAATCAGCTGTTGGCATCGATAATCTGAGAGGAAGAAGAGAAGATCCTTCTTCTCTTCTGATTGGATTCATCCCCAAACAAAGCTCACCATCTCCCTTCATCCGAGGCGCTTGCGACGAGGAGTTCACGCACACGTTTATCTGCTTTCTGCTGCTCTTTGTCTTTATTTTTTCGCTTATGTTTTCTGCCATTTGGTTCTGTTAGCTACATTGTTTCAAGTCGTTTCCATTTTCTTAGTCTTTCTTGCTTTATAGTCGTTGCACTTTGAGTTTCGAATCGTACTTAATAGAGGAATCATTTACCCACGTTGCAAGCTTCTTTATCGCTTTCTGTTTTCCCTTTTACTTTCAGTTTGCTTTGAAGCATGTTTAATCAATCAAGTCTTTCCACTCCATCATCATCCATGAGTAACTAAACCACATAAGTGTTGGGTTTTATGTCCTAAAACTCGTGGTTTGTAAATTGTTATGTTTGTAAATAATCTATTTAGAATAAAGAGTTATTAGTTTTATTCAGTAAAGGAGTTTACTGGAATAAAGTGAAACGTGTTTACGTTAACCTATACCAATGACCAACACCCTTGGCTGAATTTGAGTACTTGAGCCTCATGTATGACATGATTGTGGATCAGGCTCAAGTAGTCAGTCAAAACGGTCTATAGTATACGGATAAGGCCGGGTACCTTATCCTGGTAACACTATTGGATGCGGCTCACTTTGTATTGTACAGAACGATGTGATCCGAATCGTTCCACATGGAGATGTGAGAAGTGAGGGCGTCCTGTGTAAAGAGTTTACACAAGATCGAACCGCGTATTAAGTCGCTCTCTCTTTATAACTCCGTTTACTGATTGAGACTGACTTATACAATTTGATGGCCTAGGTAACTCGAGCTTAATCCTGAGCTTGCTATGAACTCCTGCTTATTCGGAAGTATCCTTTGACTTGTACGGGTGAGAGTGGCGGTACGCCCGCTCAATAAGCCTACCAACTTGGGGATAAAGCCGAATAAGTAGCTGGGGACATAGTGTAGCAAGATTGGAATTCACTCCTAACCCGCTCTTCAGGGTTAGTAGATAGGTTGTTCCCTTAATAGCTGACTCCGGGGCTTGAACAATGTGAGCTCACACTCTCATGTGATGAGAGAGTTATATTGATCTGATGGTTGGACCACAGATCTATTGTTCATTAGAGGTGTCAGTGGTACTTAAGGAACAAGATGTAATGCAGGGGTTAAACGGTTTAAATGACCCAGCTGTGATTACGAACAACCTGTGAAGGATTGACTTACCGATGACAGTTATATCAAGAGAACACAATATATCTACAGTGAGGAGAGTGCAACCCTCAGACTATAGTGGAGTCTCCGGGGGTTAACGAATGTTGGTTAGTTCGGTTGAAAGAGTTTTGACCGGATAATCTCGTATCGTTGGAGCTCATGATCTGTACGTCCTTTAGGTTCTCCTGGCTAGCTCGGATAACGTCGTGCAACATTATAAAAGAAATGAAAAAGAAAAAGAATTTGAATTGTTCAAATTCGGTTTATGGAAGGAGGATGAACATGGACATATTTAAATCATATGAGATTGGCCTAATACATGAATAGGATTCGTGTGTAAAAAAGTCGGTTTTCCAAAAACCGGGCTTAGTCATATTATTTAATTAATATTTGATATTGAATTAAATAATATTTATTAATTAAAAAGTTTAATTAATAATTATATATATATATTATTTATTAAAATGTTTAATAAATAAAATTATTATTATTATTTTTAAAAAATAATAATAATTAATTATATATATATATGTGTCTTGCATGCAACAAGACACATATATGTTAAGTTATATATATATATAAGATTCAATTATGGCCATAGAGAAGAAATGGAATTGAAAGTTTTTTTTCATTTTCATTTTGAAGAAGGAAGGTGGGGTGTACGTAAGTTCAAAAGAAAAACTTGAGAAGTTTTTCTCTCCAGCCCTCTGTTCTCATTTCTTCTTCTTTTCTTCTTCTTTTCTTCCTCTTTTCGTTTCCTTTTCTTTTCTCTTGGTTTCGGAGTCCCACAACTCCGTTGCTCGGCGCCGAGGATAGCGGGACTACCTGGGGTGGTCCTCGGGGCGTTCGTGAGAAGAGGTCGGAAGAGTTCGTGACGAGGAACGGCCGGCGGACTTGAAGAAATTGGAGCTACAAGGGTATGTATTTCTAATTTCTTAATTCCGTCTTTTGAGCATGTTTTCTATTTGTTAAATTGATGAAATTAGAGTATCATCGGTCCGAAATCGCTTTCCGCTGCGCTTGTCGCTCCATCAATTGGTATCAGAGCGATTTTGTGATTAACTCAATTTGCATCAATTTAAGTTGGTGGGTATTTTAATTTAGAAATTGTTTCTGAATGGATGTCTAAAGTGAATATCGATTTTGGCATAGTTTCTATTTGAATTTCATTATTTGTAATTGCCCGAGAATGTATGGGCTTTAATGTGTGCTGAAAAATATGTATTTTTAGAGTCATTAGAGTCCATATAGGTTTCTTTGTGAAAGAAGCTCGAGTTTTGAGCTCGCCGAAATGCACGGTATAAGTTCAACTCGTTCTAGGCAATACGAAGAGAAATTCGAAGAGATTTTGGCCGAAGCGTTCGGAGGAAGCAAGTTGGTCAAAGGCGGTGCGAAGAGTTCGAAGTCCGCTCAAGACTTAGCTTGTTGTTCAAGCTTGTAATAAATTAGTTATTGCTTGCTAAATGCCAAAATCGATCCACTTTAGTGTGTTTAATTAATTATGCATTGCGAATGTATGTTTTAATTAAAATCCATGTTTGTATGTGCATAACGTATGACATATAGATTTAAAATCCCACCATAGGAAGCATGCTCCATGCATTGGTAATATGTTATAAGTGTTATAATATATAGTATGCATATTTGGCAATTCATGAGTATTAATATAAGAGTTATATTAATTCATGAATTAGATGTTGATAATTTAATAGAATAATTGATATAAGTGTTATATTAATTATGAAATTAAATATACAACATAGGTTGCCATGGTTTTATGCATATTATAGGTTATAAGTGTTATAATATATTGGATGCATGTTTAGTTCATGAGTATTAATATAAGTGTTATATTAATTCATGAATTAGTTGTTGTTTGCTTAATAGAATAATTAATATAAGTGTTATATTAATTATGAAATTAAACATTCAACTAAGATGCATATTGTATGTTATAATTGTTATAATGTATAGGATGCATGCTTAATTCATAAATAATTGATATAAGTGTTATATTAATTTATGAATTAGGAGTTGTATATTTAAGAGCATAATCGATATAAGTGTTATATTGATTATAAAGTTAAATATTCAATTTGTCATGCCTTAGCGAATGTATGTTTGAGAAGCATATAGAAGTTTGTTGTAGTATGTCTAGTTTTTGCAAGTGTTGTAAAAATGACTTAGACTTTTAAAATCTATAACAAAGAAAAGCATGTTCATTTAGGGTTAAATGAGTCGATCTGGTTCATTAGATGAATAGGTCGAAATCTCGTAAATGCTAAGGTTATGAGAAACTCACCCGGTGAAATCTTGTCTAAGGTTGGAGGTAATCGAATTGACGGAACACCTCCTACCTGGGGATTATCCGGTACTTGAGTAAAGTTAACCCGGCTTTATGAGCATGCATTAGAGGTGTGAGGTTAATAAAGTGTTTATAACCTAGACATCTCAGGTAAATAGTTTGCCTAGACTTAAGGTTTTATTTTCTTAGCCGGATAAAACCTGAGTAGTTTACCCTAAAACCGAATATGATGCTTAGTAGATGTGTCGAGAAGGAATATATGATATATCCCTCTCCTGCTACGCACTCCGTATAGTTCACAACGTGAGAATTTTGCTCGGCCTCGTGTTGCTAATGTGGCAACCCCCTTAGGATGGTGTTTGCAACTTTCAATAGCAAGGTGAATGGAGTAAGTGTCTATAGTAAGTGAGAGAAGGAAGTACGTCAGTACATCCTACGGTCTCCTCCATTGGATTGAACCGTGAGATTCCCATGTTCCGCCTGCAAGGTGCCCTTGGTGGCACCAATCCCTTAGGAGGGCCGTTTCATGGGAGTTGAACAAGTCAGTCACCATTTATGGATAAAGAAACATAGGGCCATTCCCAACTCTGACATTCCCTTAGGTTGCACTGTTGGGGCCGTCTTGTGCGTTCTAAAAATGGAGGGTCACACTTACGAGATTTGCTAAGTAGTTAGTAAATCTTGACCAAAAACGATAACTAAGATGCTATAGGAATATGAGTTATTCTGGAGTTAGCATTTAGTCAAGAATGTCTTGGTTTAGTGAAGGAGTGCTCGTTTACCCTTAGGTAGCGACCATTCTAACTCACTAAAGTATCGTTGCATGTAAATAAAGAGTTTGGGTACTTTATTTACTGCTAAACCTCTTAATTGGTTTAAATAGGTTAAAACCGTTTCACTAATAGTTTTACATTCTGTTTTCAGCATGTCGAGCTCTTTTATACAGTTGTTAGCTCACGACAAATTAACCGGTGAAAATTTTGGGACGTGGAAGTCGAACCTTAATGCAGTTTTGGTTCTCGACAACCTAAGATTTGTCTTAACGGAGGAGTGTCCTCCGGTTCCTGGTTCAAATGGCTCACGAACTGTTCGTGAAGCTTATGATGGTTGGATTCGAGCTAATGATAAAGCTCGAGTTTACATCCTGGCAAGCATATCTGATGTTTTGTCAAGGAAGCATGAGGGGATGGTTTCCGCTAAGGAAATCATGACTTCACTACAAGAGATGTTTGGAAAGCCTTCCTCATCTCTTAGGTATGAAGCCCTCAAGCACATTTACAACTGCCGTATGGTTGAAGGAACCTCTGTTAGGGAGCATGTCCTTAACATGATGGTGTACTTCAATACTGCAGAAGTAAATGGAGCAACCGTCGACGAACAAGGTCAGGTTGGATTTATCTTGGAATCTCTTCCGAAGAGTTTCCTGCACTTCAGGACCAATATGGTCATGAATAAGATAGAATACAATCTGACGTCTCTTCTGAACGAGCTTCAGATTTATCAGTCCCTGCATACCTCGAAAGGAAAGGAGAAGGAGGTAAATGTTACCACTTCTGTGAAGTTCCAAAAAGGGTCTGGGTCTGGGACTAAATCTGAACCTCTTACTGTGAGTAATAAGATTATTAACAAGAAGAAGAGAAGTGCCAGGAAGGGCAAAACCCCAGCTGTAGGAAAGGTAAAAGCTTCACACAGTGGAAAGTGTTTTCATTGTGGTGAAGAAGGGCATTGGAAGCGAAACTGCCCTAAATACCTTGCAGAGAAACAAGCAAAGAATGAACGACAAGGTAAATATGATTTATCTTCTGTCTAAACATGTTTTGTGGATTATGATTGTCATACCTGGATGTTGATTCAGGAACCACTAATCATGTTTGTTATTCTATTTCAGGAAACTAGTTCCTGTCTGCCTGTTTCTTGATGAAGACGACTTATGAAGACGTCTACGCAGTATCTACAGTGGGAGCTTGCAGTTTGTTTAGTTGTTTGTATAGAAATAATTTCAACTGTTGTAATTATTATCTATAAACTCAAGTTTGCTGTGAACGCTTTAGATGTATATAGTATCTTTTGTTTTTTATAATGAATAGTTCATTTTGCAAAAGATGTATACAAGTAGTGTTCTATTAAACTTGGTTACAACTAAAGTGTTAAGACTTATCTTGTTTTATACTGGAAGCTATAAATTAACAATGGTTGTTAATTTTGCTGGTTCTTCTTAAGTGTTGAGAAAGCTTTAATGCAGTGGGAGAATTATGAGATAATTCGGCATGCTGTATTAATATGTTGGATGACTCCACTTATCATGCTTGATGATGACAGTGAGTTCATAAACAAGAACCAGTGGCTCAAAGTCATGGATCTTCAAGGGGTTTACAGACCAAGTCTATGAGGTGAAAACCTCTAAGGCTTGACTTTCTGGCAAAGGGACTGTCCCGAAGAGAAGGGGTTAATTGTGTATTAACTTCATCTCTTGTTGTCAGATATAAGTCATATAGTATACTCGTATCCATTGCCCTGTTCTATCTGATAGGATAAGGTAAATGGATATCAAGACTAGCTATCTTGATAGAGTATCTATTAGTCTTAACCAGGGAGATACATTATTCAGGATTAAGAGCAAATCGTTTGCGAGCTTCTTCAATCCATTTATGAATTGAAATAAGCATCTATATTCTGATTTATAAGGTTTGTTTTTTCAAATCTTATGGTTTTGAACATTACATTGATAAAACTTGTTGGACAAGTGTTTAATCAATGTTAAAGCTTTCATAATATATTCCCATAATTTTGTCCTAATCATTGAGAATGATGTAGGATTTATTACTGACTTTTAGCATAAACTAGCGACCCACTCCCAAATAGTTGATCAGGAGGTAGGCTTTGTTTGTTCTAAGGATTCAGCTTGATCTGAGTCGTAAGAACAAATCGCTAGTGTTATCTCTAAAATCTTTTATTGATAAGCTGTTGTCAATATTCGATGGTCTATGGAAATGGTTTCCTGAGACACCTCAAGTGTTGAGGATACGAGATGCACCCAAGTGCATTTACATATTGGAGGTCAGATGTATCTTTTGAGATACATGACCCGACATGTGTTATGCAGTGGGAGTTGTCAGTAATATAAGTCCAATTGGATTGGATTCCGGTTAAAGTTTTGTCCTTGTAGTTAGAGGAGTAGAATACAAGAGTTGTATTGTTGATTCCTCGTTGGTAGCTAAGTCTATTTGCAGCTTGTGAAGCAGCAATAGGTTTATAAGTTGAGCTCGCAGATAGTGCTATGAGGAGATGTGATGGTCACATGGAAAGCCTCGTAGTACTTCATGCTGATTAAGTTTACTAAGTCTCTCATGGCTAAAGTGATTGAGAGACACCTAGAAGAGTCTAGGGCTTCGAGTTGCCGGAGAGGACAGTGGGAGAAAGCTTCTGATATATGATATATTAGTTTTCTCCACCTAACATGTACACCACGGACGTTTAAGTCCAAGTGGGAGTTTGTTGGGTTTTATGTCCTAAAACTCGTGGTTTGCAAATTGTTATGTTTGTAAATAATCTATTTAGAATAAAGAGTTATTAGTTTTATTCAGTAAAGGAGTTTACTGGAATAAAGTGAAACGTGTTTACGTTAACCTATACCAATGACCAACACCCTTGGCTGAATTTGAGTACTTGAGCCTCATGTATGACATGATTGTGGATCAGGCTCAAGTAGTCAGTCAAAACGGTCTATAGTATACGGATAAGGCCGGGTACCTTATCCTGGTAACACTATTGGATGCGGCTCACTTTGTATTGTACAGAACGATGTGATCCGAATCGTTCCACATGGAGATGTGAGAAGTGAGGGCGTCCTGTGTAAAGAGTTTACACAAGATCGAACCGCGTATTAAGTCGCTCTCTCTTTATAACTCCGTTTACTGATTGAGACTGACTTATACAATTTGATGGCCTAGGTAACTCGAGCTTAATCCTGAGCTTGCTATGAACTCCTGCTTATTCGGAAGTATCCTTTGACTTGTACGGGTGAGAGTGGCGGTACGCCCGCTCAATAAGCCTACCAACTTGGGGATAAAGCCGAATAAGTAGCTGGGGACATAGTGTAGCAAGATTGGAATTCACTCCTAACCCGCTCTTCAGGGTTAGTAGATAGGTTGTTCCCTTAATAGCTGACTCCGGGGCTTGAACAATGTGAGCTCACACTCTCATGTGATGAGAGAGTTATATTGATCTGATGGTTGGACCACATATCTATTGTTCATTAGAGGTGTCAGTGGTACTTAAGGAACAAGATGTAATGCAGGGGTTAAACGGTTTAAATGACCCAGCTGTGATTACGAACAACCTGTGAAGGATTGACTTACCGATGACAGTTATATCAAGAGAACACAATATATCTACAGTGAGGAGAGTGCAACCCTCAGACTATAGTGGAGTCTCCGGGGGTTAACGAATGTTGGTTAGTTCGGTTGAAAGAGTTTTGACCGGATAATCTCGTATCGTTGGAGCTCATGATCTGTGGGTCCTTTAGGTTCTCCTGGCTAGCTCGGATAACGTCGTGCAACATTATAAAAGAAATGAAAAAGAAAAAGAATTTGAATTGTTCAAATTCGGTTTATGGAAGGAGGATGAACATATTTAAATATGATTTAAATATGATTTAAATATGGACATATTTAAATCATATGAGATTGGCCTAATACATGAATAGGATTCGTGTGTAAAAAAGTCGGTTTTCCAAAAACCGGGCTTAGTCATATTATTTAATTAATATTTGATATTGAATTAAATAATATTTATTAATTAAAAAGTTTAATTAATAATTATATATATATATATATTATTTATTAAAATGTTTAATAAATAAAATTATTATTATTATTTTTAAAAAATAATAATAATTAATTATATATATATATGTGTCTTGCATGCAACAAGACACATATATGTTAAGTTATATATATATATAAGATTCAATTATGGCCATCTAACAGAGAGAAGAAATGGAATTGAAAGTTTTTTTTCATTTTCATTTTGAAGAAGGAAGGTGGGGTGTACGTAAGTTCAAAAGAAAAACTTGAGAAGTTTTTCTCTCCAGCCCTCTGTTCTCATTTCTTCTTCTTTTCTTCTTCTTTTCTTCCTCTTTTCGTTTCCTTTTCTTTTCTCTTGGTTTCGGAGTCCCACAACTCCGTTGCTCGGCGCCGAGGATAGCGGGACTACCTGGGGTGGTCCTCGGGGCGTTCGTGAGAAGAGGTCGGAAGAGTTCGTGACGAGGAACGGCCGACGGACTTGAAGAAATTGGAGCTACAAGGGTATGTATTTCTAATTTCTTAATTCCGTCTTTTGAGCATGTTTTCTATTTGTTAAATTGATGAAATTAGAGTATCATCGGTCCGAAATCGCTTTCCGCTGCGCTTGTCGCTCCATCAATAAGGGTCTGCTAATGATGAATCTATAGGTAGAAATACGTGACTCCAGCATGTAGGTTAGCTTCGCACGCATTGAATGTATGTGTACTTCATCCCACAGACAATTTCGATTGGCCATCCATTTTGTCTAAAGAAATCCTAACCTCCGGAAGGAGTAAGAGTTCAGAGTCGTCCATTCATGCTAGCCTTTCATGGTAGCCAGAAAACGACCTAGGAATAGGCGTTTTCCTAGCACAATTCATTGACTTGCTTATATAAATAGATGCTTAAGTCTTACTTGGACATGAGTGAACTAAAGGATCTAATGCATGAAATCGAAAGATACATGAGAATGAGTTAATTTGATGCATGATAAGTTGATCTACTGCTGAAGAATCGTATGAAAAAGCCTATAGAAGAGTCGTTAGTAGCCCTTGTTTCCACACTTCACCCTTAAAACGCTGTAATACAATTGCTAGAAAATTGCTGTCTGCGCAATTGTCTTAGTTTAATTTTTGCCTTAGCCATTTTTCTCAGTTTCTGTCTTGCGATTTTATTGCTAGACAATTGCTTTCTCCGCAATTCTTTTTCTTCTACATTCAAGATAACCTCTTTACTTGTCTTTGTTTATGCTTGAATATCTCGCACGTTCTATATTAGTTAGGCACATTAATCCCAATTCTACCCCATTTAAACCATCCTTTCTAATCTAACATCTCACTTCGCTAGTAACTAAGAATAAATCTCTGTGGGAAATCGAATGAAAAAATACTTATTACTTGCTACAAGACCATGTATGCTTGCATGTTCTGAGTGCTCTCACATTGGATTTTAATTTACACATTGAGCACGCAACAATCACCATTAAGAAATGCGTTTTTTACATCCAGTTGAAACAATGACCAATCTAAATTGGTTGCAATAGATAGAAGTACCTGGATAGTATTCAACTTGGCGACTGGAGCAAATGCTTCCTGATAGTCAATCCCTTAGGCTTGGGTGAATCCCTTAGCCACAAGACGAGCTTTGAATCGTTCTATACTACCGTCTGGTTTGTGCTTGGTAAAAAAATCCATCTACATCCAACTGTCTGCTTGCCTTGGGGCAAATTTGTAAGAATCCATGTCCCATTTTTTTCAAGTGCTCGCAATTCCTCTAGAGTGGCTGCTTTCCATTTAGGTCTTTGTAAGGCTTCATGTACTGTGTTGGGATTTTTTATCTGATCTAGTGAAGACACAAATGCTCTAAATATTGGTGACAAATTAGTGTAAGATAAGTGGTATTGTATAGGGTGTTGAGTACATGAGCGAACACCTTTTCTTATTGCAATGGGTCTGTCCATGTCATCTTTTGTTGTCTCGTGTACTTCAAGGACATTAGGATTCTGGGTCAGATCTCGATTTTGCTGAACATGTGAAAGTTGCACTTCATGCTGTCTTGTTCTTCGTGAATAAACTTGCAATTCAGCCTTAGGGATAGATTAGGGCGTTGGCTCATAGGAAGCTTCAAATGAGGAGGAAAGGGAGGTATACAATCCAAATTTTGTGGTTCAAGGCCATCATGCTCCCCCTGAAGTGCAGAATTTGGAAAATATGGTTGATTTTCAAAGAAAGTTACATCCATAATATAAAAGAATTGACGAGTTTGAGGATAATAACATTTATATCCTTTCTTATTTGGGGAGTAGCCTAGAAAAATACATTTCATGGATCGGACATCAAGTTTACTACGGTGTGAAGGGTATATGTGAACGAATGCAGTGCATCCAAATAATTTTAGAGGTAACTGAGACACAAGATGGGATGTAGGATATAGAGTAAGTAAACTTTGTAAATGTGTTTTGAATTTGAGAATGCGCGATGGCATGCCATTTATGAGATAAGTAGCAGCTAGAACAACTTCACGCCAAAAATATTTTGGAACATGAGAAGTGAGCATAAGGGATCGGGCTACATCAAGCAAATGACGATTTTTGCGTTCAACTACACCATTTTGTTGGGGTGTGTCAACACAAGAACTTTGGTGAACAATGGCTGAGATTGAAGATAAGATCCAAGAGTAGAGTTGAAGAAGTCACGGGCATTATCAGTTTTAAGAACTTTGATATTGACTTGAAACTGATTTTGGATCATTTTATGAAAGATTTAGAATAGATTGCTAGTTTCAGACTTCTCTTTCATAAGAAATGTCCAACTCAAACGGGTGTGATCGTCAACTAATAGAAGAAACCAACGTGCCCCATTTACATTTTTTATTCTTGACGGCCCCCAAATGTCCCCATGGATAAGAGAGAAAGGTTGAGATGAAACATGAGAATGTGGTGAAAAATGAGCACGAGTGTGTTTGGAAAGTTGACAAATTTCATACTGGAATAATTTAATCTTTTTATTGATAAATAAGGAAGGGAACAGACGCTCAAGATAGGAAAAATTTGGATGACCAAGGCGATAATGCCATAACATGACACGACTATCTTTATTGAAATAATCTAAAAACTTTGAAACATAAGCTGACTCACAACTGGACTGAACTACAAGTTTATTGCATTCCTTTGTTATTGGAGGATTTTCTACTTTGAGAAGGTACAACCCTGCACACATTTTAGCATTGCCAATCGTCTTCCCCGATCCCAAGTCCTGAAAAATACAAGAGTTCGCAAGAAATTTAGTTTCACAATTCATGTCTTTATTCAGCTTACTCACAGACAATAGATTGTATTCCAATTTTGGCACAAACAATACAGATTGAAGAGTTAAGGAGCTTGATATTTGAATACTTCCAGTTCCAATTATTCTAGTAGGTGTTCCGTCAGCAATTCGAACAAACAAGTCACCCTTATAACGGGAAAAAAGATGAGAATAAGGATTTATCACCTGTCATATGATCAGAGGCTCCAGAGTCCACTATCCATTCAGATGGACGAGTTTGAGTATGAAGAGCAAGGGAATGTTGGTTACCTTGTTGTTGCATACTCTCAGAACCACTTCCAGTTGTTGGATTTGTTTTGTTCAACAATTGTTGTAGCATATCCAAAATATATTTATTGGGTGGTGGCTGGTTAGAGGTCTCAGAAGTAGCAACATTATCTCTAGTTCCTCGATCAGATCTGACACTATTTGGCTTCCAATTTGCTGGTTTTCCATTTAATTTCCAACAAGTTTCTCTGTCATGTCCATGTTTACGGCAATAATCACACCATCGTCTCCCTCTGTGTGATCTGACATCTCCATGCACTTGATAACTTCCACGGGCTGCAAGAGCTAGTAGATCATTAGGATGATCTTGGTGGGCAATGAGAGCAGGACCACTAAGAGCAGGAGAATTGTCTATTGACCCCAACATCACTTGTTTTTGACTTTCTTCCCTGCGAACCTCAGAAAATACTTCACGAAGACTAGGTAAAGGTTTAATACCAAGAATTCGACCACGGACCTCATCAAGGGAATTATTGAGACCCATAAGGAATTTGTAAATCCTCTTTTTCTCCACAAATTTACGAAATAGAGAGCCATCATAAAAACATTTCCAATCATGAGTCTCGAACAAGTCCAATTGTTGCCAATAACGGGATAAAGTGTTGAAATAAGTTGTGACAGATAATTCACCTTGTTTGAGATCTTGGAGAGTAGTTTCTATTTGAAAAAGTTCAATAGTGTTTTCTTGACTGGAGAATGAATCACGAGCAACCTCCCAAATTTCTCTGGCGGTTGAATAGAGAAGAAAATTCTCTCCAATTTCAGTAGCCATGGAACTGATCAACCAACTCATGGCTTGATTATTTTCAGCCCTCCATTTGCAAAATTTTGGATCCTCCGGTTTGGGTGGATCGTCTTTACCAATGACATAATCTTCCCATCCACGACCATACATGAGCATCATCACAGATTGAGACCACTAAAGATAGTTGTGGCCTTTGAGTTTGTGACAAAGGAATTGAGAAATGTTGTTGTCATTAGAGAATGAAATGGTAATTTGCGAGTCTAACCCTGACATTTTGGGGATAGGAGAGCAAAAAAAAAATATTAGTGAAACAAAAATTGCACTTCAGATGGCAGATCAGATCAAATCAGATATGAATGTGGCAGCGGTGGCGGCGTCGGGACGTGAGGACGACACTGTCTGTATTTGAGGACAATGTCGTCTGGAAGCTCGGCTAGCGGAGGCGGCGGCTAGAGTTCGACGCAACGACTAGGGTTTGAATAGTTTCAAGGCTCTGATACCATAAAGCTATGTATGAAGAATAATCTTTTCCTTATGTTTTATTGAATGAAAAGATGTGTATTTATACAAGAGGTGCTCAACCAACTATGCATAAAAATAGCTAACAACCTAAACCTATAGGGAAGGAAATAGTTGTAACCAAATACAAGAGAATAATTTTCAGCACATTTCAAAAGTCAATCCCAACTATTAAGCCCTAATTTTATAACTTGATTTTCTACATATGACTAGCTGATGATAAAACATGGATAATATAAAGTTATGTCATGTGAGTGATTGTCGGCCCAAAGGAAGATTTTCACTTGACAAGATTAGTTATCAATGTTTCCTCGTCACATTGAGAGTACCGTTTACAAGTTGACCGTCGACCCAAAGGAAAATTGTCAATGTTGTGTTTGGTATCTTGTTGTCCTCATAAAGTTTAATTTTATGGTATTTTTATAAATACTAAGTTAATTATGAGCATGTTTTGGTTGTTTTTCAAAATTTTAAATATTATTGCCTTGTTTGATTTTGAGAATATTTTTGTTCTCGTTTTGATAAATAAAGAAACACTTCCATTTTTTACTTAGCAACGTCACTTTCAGATTAATTGGGATTTATATATATATAAAAAATGAAATAATCTTAATTTCACAAGCTTTATGATGATCAAGAATTTTATTATTCAAGGGAATCATGTTTGATGAGGAAATAATTAGGAGGTTCTTTTAAAATATAAAGATAAAGATTGTTCTGAAATGAACATAAAGTAAGAGACATTTAAACTTTTGGTTAAATGTGTCTTAATGAAGAACAAAGGAACATGAGTACACTATGATGCTTGAAAGGGTAGATGAACCCTTAATGAGCGAATCTTTGATGACATGTTTGAAGAAAATAGTTTTAAGTATGAAAGAACAAAATGTAATCAATTAATTATTTCCTTAAGTGAAGAAATTAAAATTGACACAAAGCTGCATTGGAACATATTAGTCCAAATCACTAAAAGTTAGGATCCAAACTTCTCCTGATATTTTTTCCGGAAAATTTGGACATGTTGGAAAATATGTTCCTAGTACTTCTTTTCATAATGTATAAATAAAATATGACTTCTCACTTAGGATTTAAACAAAGTTAGTTTAGTTTGCATGCTGAGACTTCTATGTGTTGAATAGTACTAGTACTTCTATTCATTGATGATTGATTCTTTTGACTTAACAATTCGAGTCTGTATTAGGTGGAATCAAGGGGACAATAATGAAAAATAGTCAATAATTAAGTGCATTGAGAGCTTCAACCTCTTGGAACAATCTTTCATAGCCTATTCCGTATGACTTCTTAAAATGCTTAACAACATTGTTTAATATTCCAAGAAATATACTCTCAGTGAAGTTACTTATGTTTGATGTCAGAGAGGTCTTTAGTTTGGATATCTTAAAAGTTTTAAGATTAGTTTCTAGTGATGAAACACTATGGATTAGGTATAGAATGTCTAGTAGGGCATTTTGCTAAACTTCTTTAAGAATTCATAGGCTCATTAAGTAATACACATTTTAAGGCAAATGTGAGCAAATTGTGCTGCTTGTAGAATGATTCAAAGCTCATAAATATGAGGTTAGAAGTATGACAAATCATTCATCTTTCACTCAACTACTTTGAGAAAAATAACTCAAAGCTTGCAACATAAAGTTGAAGTGGTGTACCACATAAAACAACAACTAAATCTCTTGCAATTCAAGGCAAGCAAATTTTTCACATTTTGTTTGCATTTAGGGATGTCCAACTACTGATTGGTCCTGAAGGCCAATAAGGAAAACTTGGACTTAAAGATTATTAGTTGTTACTCTAAGTACACTAGTCGTTTTCATGATTTCTAAAATTTTTTATTACTTAAAATTTCATTTGCTAGAGATCTTTAGTTTCTTAAGGATGTTGAGTTTGAGGGGGAATATAAAATGAGGAATGTTATCCTTATGAAAATAAGATTTGAGTTATTTTCTCTATGTGAAAACATTAGTACAAATTCTCCTCATTTAAGTAAGACAAACTCAACATTATTAAAAGTGTTATTAAAGTAATCATAAGAGATAAGAGAAATACAAGTATATAAAGATTTAAGTTTGACTTAAAAGTAAAATGAAGATGATTAAATTATCTTCCCCTAAAGTCAAACAAAGACTTATCTCTTACGAGAGCGAATTAATGTCATAAATAATTAGGTGAAACAATAAACATCAACAATATTTGATATCTTGGCATATTTCTTTAAAAGGTGATGGTGAGAGATATAAAGCTTGTCTAGTTATTATGTTTCAATTATTGTGTGTGACATTAATTATTAAAAGACTTGTTTTAGGTAAATGATAACACTTCAAAACTATTTTTAAACGTTATATGTTAAATGGATGTAAAGATTGATTTCTCAATTTTATGATTTATGAAATCAAATTTTGTATAGTTTAGAAACTCTTGATCTAGTTGCACAAGGTTTCAAATGTCTCATTCCATTTGTGATCTCAATAACGTTTTTGTCTGTAATTTCATAAGCTTCATTAATTAATTATCACATTTAAGGTCTAAGGTATACAAGAGTGATAATTATGAATTACAGACTTAGTGAGAGTAAATTTATTTTCCTAGTGTACTATGACATGATAATACTACGCTATAGGATGAAAACTTGTATGGATATCTCTTTTTATATTGTGAAATGATATATGAGATCAATCTCAAGTAACATTGAGATTTCACAAAAGAGGTTATGTCAGAAAGTCTTCCAAGTTTTCTAGCATAAAGTTGGATGCACTAAGAAATATTCAAATAATTAAAGAAGACAACTTTAGTCTCAATAAAGGCCCTTTAAATATTAGACGCTTACTCTTCCGTATTCATATCAATAACAAAAGGAAATATTTTTATAACTCTTAATTGGATCTAAAGATTTTAAGGTAATTAACAAAAGGATACATGCTCACTCATCAAACTAAAATAAAGTAGAGATCATGAGGTAATTTGATTTTGATAATAATAAGAGTTGCCAACAAGATCCACCTTCCAGGCTATGTTCACTAAATAGGTAAAAGATACTACGGTAAATAAAAGTGACAAATAGTCATGTGTAGTAGTTTCTTTTACCATTGAGGTTTGTGGTCATAGCACTTTGTGTGGCAACAAATTCATAAATTTTAAACTTTGTCACTAAGTTGTCTTGACAAGATTTTTTAATTCTTTTCAATTTATAGTAACAAAAGCTTTGTTCGAGAATTATAAGCTTTAGTTGATAAAGAAAATTCAGAGTTTTTCTCGTATCTAAAGGAATACAACTCATTGCGGATACGTTCATTAAGAACTTTCACACAAAAGTTTTTAGGAGCATAATGCTCATATAGGTGTGAAAATTATGGTATGTCAGTTGAGTGAGAGTTCGTGCTTTCATAAAGTAGACACAAAGTTTTGTTTACTGCAGAATAGGGAAGATGAATTATCTTTTGTTACTCTGAATCACTTTCTTTCTAACCGTAGTTTAACATAAGGCTAGAAAGAGTTAAGTTTGATTTCTCTAAAGAATAAAGTTGACCAGTTGGAAATAAACATGTTTAGATCACATTACATATAATTTCCATATTGCTCTTTCACACTTGATCCCATGTCATTGAGTATATTTGGTGTGGTGGTGGAGACGGATTTTGAATATCCTATCTAAATTCGAGCTGTCGAGACCCGCCAAAATAAATTTATAAACCTATTAACCTTAGCTTTGCAGCTAGTGGTAACAGGGTCGATCCACAGAGAAGGACTTAAAGTGATTGAAATTAAAGTTCGAAATTCCAAATGGTTGATTGATTCAGTTTTGGTAACTGGGGGTTTTTATCATGCAGCGAGAGAATTAAAATGCTATCGGAAAGATTAAAGAGAAAAAGAATAACAAGTGTACGGTTCGGGGAGTTTCGGGATCTTTGCTAGACATTCTATCATTCATCATCTAATTCAAATCTAAGGCTATCCAATTGTCATGCACGCGGTCGGTTACCTGGGAAGCCCTTTGGTAACCGGCTCCATATTAATTAATTAAACCAACAGTCTAATTAAACATTGTTCAAAGTATTCCTAGAGTGATCAGCTCCAAATTTACTCTAAACAGTTACTAGCTAACCGCGACGAACATTCGACCATGCAATCCTAATGCTAACTGGCTACCCGCCCACGCTGAAGTACCCAACATTTATCATGCATAAATCAATACTTCAATTTGTTTCATTGTTCTGTGTTACTAGGCGAAAAGTGAGAGACATGGCATCGCTAATCTTTAACTCTAACACATGCTAGAAAACTCGATTGTCCGTCGGCGAAATCTAACACATGCATGAGATTAAGGAAGAACAATAAATGCATGCAAATCAGAGGCCAAATCAGAATTTATAGCATGGATTATCAAAATGAAGAAGTCTAACAAATAATCCCTAAATCATCCTGAACCGTTCACAGTACCTTAGCCGACCATGGGGAGAATCGTCACAAACGCTCTCATGGATGCCTTAGCCATAATCTCTAACTTACATACAAAGAAAAGCTCCAAGAAATGGCCACAAATGGCGGAGCAAGAAGAAGAACTAAAGAAAACCCGAGAGGTAGAAGATGAAGCAAAAAAGATGGCTGCAAAATCGTCCTTACAGCCCTTTAAATCCGTTGGAGCGTCGAGACGCTGGGACAGCGTCGCGACGCTGCGACCTAATGAATCCGCGCGCGCCTCGCGATGGCGTCGAGACGCTGGGCGAGCGTCTCGACGCTGGCCCGATAATTTCCTGCGCGCGCGCCCCTCGGAGCGTCTCGACGCCGCGACAGGGTCTCGACGCCAGGCAGCGTTGAGCAAGCGTCTCGACGCTGTCTGCTCGACGCTTGCTCTCGGGTTTGGGCTGGAAAATTGCCTCTCCTAGGCAGTTTTGGTTCGGCTCTTCTCGACTTAACTTGCCCTTTTCTCGAAGCACTCCCGGGGCGCTAAAACACCGCTTTTAGCTCCGAAACGAGTCCAATGGACGCATGAGCTCTTCGCCGCAAATCTTCTATAAATGAGATATATTAAACAATTAAACACGGCATATAGCTTGAATTAGGGAGTGAATAATAGCTCCAAAATGGAGTTATCAAACACCCCCAACTTAAATCTTGCTAGTCCTCGAGCAAGGCAAATAAAGAATTCAACTCTAAGGACATGCTTAATTGCTACTAATTCAAACCTCGATGCATTTTGCAAATTTAAACATAACATAATCACGAAAGCAATCAGCGCATGCATTTATTACGAACATATCAAAAATTAACTATCGCTCCCTAACGTGTGTGTGTGTGCTAGCCAACCTATCCTAAACCTACGTAAGCCTGGAAAACCCGCATGCAACATATCATCCCGTTTTCCCCCTACTTCTAGCGATTAAGAACAGTCTAAGCTTGACTTACACAAAAGAGAGTAACAAACTAAGAGACCTAAACATTTTCTCATTCTTTTTCTTTGAACCCAACTTTTTATTTTCTTTTTCTTTCCCACCCCGAGTTGCCTAACATGTCAAACTTTGGCCAAAGCTTCACATTTTTAAGGACTAAAGCTCACTTCTTAAGCGCTAATAAGAAGGAGGAGCGCCTCGAGGGAATTTTCTAGTCAAACATGCTTTTCTACTTTTTTTACTTTAGGCTTAGCGTAAGCTAACTCGATTAATTTGACTACTAACTCTCATGCAACAAGCTACCTAAGGGTGCCTTTCGAGGTGACAACAAGAATTATGCAACATGCAGTCAAACTAAGCATACAGAGTCTAAGATGAGGTTGCTAAGTGCTAGATAGATGCAAGGGAGCAACATAAAATTTTTTAAAATTTTCGACATGAACCTAATAAATGCAAAACTCATCATGCAAAAACTAGACTATGCAAATGCTCAGACTTCCAAAATGCATTTCCTAGATTATCATAATTAGAAAGCATATAAACAGAGTCCCAAGAACTTCAAATTCAGAATAAACACTGCTCAACAAACTACACATGCTTATCCACCATCCACCCCCAACTTCAGAAGCGAGCATTGTCCTCAATGCTCCTTAATCAGATATACAAAGTTTAAGGGAAAGAAAAACAACACTTCCCTGAATCTTAGTGAAGTCGGCAAGGGAAAGGACGCGGCGCATTCCACATCGAAGCCCAAAATTTCCTCAACTCTCCTTATTACCTAAAAAAAACAGCAAGCTACATTAGCTAAATTAAACAAAAAACAGCAATGAAATTAAAAACAGAAAAGACAGTTCAACGCTCGGGTGCCTCCGAGAAGCGCATAATTTTTAAAGTCGTTTGCTCGACTGAATTCTCCCTTCGAACTCATCCATAGTCCTATAGCGCAGGGGACGTTCCAAACATGTCATTGTCCACGCTTTTCCTGCAATCAACATTCAAAACTTTCTTTTCTCTTCGTGCCTCTAGCACGTGAATATCATCGTGGTTAGTATAAAAAACAGCATCCACTTCAATCAACTTTAAATCAGATTTTTTTACAGAGACATGAGAGTCATCCCTCAAGCGCGAGGTTAAACTCTCATTCTCGACAGACTCCATACAAGCAACATTCTCAATTGACTTCTCTTTAAACAAGGAAAACTCATGCACTGTATCATCAAACTCTAAAGAAATTACGCCCTTAAACACATCGATTTTGACCCTCGCGGTCTTAAGAAAAGGGCGTCCTAACAACATAGAGGACGAAGCATGCAAAGAGTTCCTATTCATATCAAGCACAAGAAAATCAGTAGGAAACATCATTTCACCCACTCTCACGAGAACATCCTCAACTTTCCCTCTAGGAAATATGCTAGACCCGTTAGCTAACTGGAGAACCACATCACACTCATGCAATTCGTTTAAGTTCAGTTCTAGAAATAAAGCATAAGACATGACATTCACAGAAGCTCCAAGGTCAAGCATCGCATTTTTAACTACTTTACTACCTATAGTGCAAGAGATAGTAAAAATACCTGGATCGTTGCACTTGGTAGGCAACGTACCTGGGAGGATTGTGCAGACATTCTCATTTTTCTTTTCAGTCCCTCTGGACTTCCGTTTCTTTGCGCACCAGTTCTTGAGAAATTTAGCATACTTGGGCACTTGACTCACCGCCTCAAGAAGCGGTTTGTTCACCATCACCTTCTGGAAGGTTCTCAGGACCTCCTCATCGTCGCTCACCAGAGTAGGCTTCGCAAGCCTACTGGGGAAGGGTGCTTTGGGAACACACTCTTGCACAGTCTTCTCTTCTTTCTCTTCGTTCAAATCACCAAGAACAACCGGGGAGGACTCATTCAAACTGTCCTTCGCTTCCTTCACGGCTCTGGAGGGAACTGATTTCCCACTCCTTAGCTGGATTGAGCTCACGTTCTCACATGAGTTCACAGTGGTTTGGGAAGGAAGCTTCTAGGAGCTCTTGCTCTCAATTTTGCTTATCGACACCGCTATTTGCGTCAGCTGCTTGTTTAGATTTTGCAGCTCTGCTTTGTGTGAGTTTAGCTCTTCTCGAGCTTCTTTTTGGAATTGGCTTGTCGACGTAACGATGGTCCGAACCATCTCTTCCAATGAGCTGAAGGAACTCGAGGCTTGAGCTTGGGTAGAATTGTTAGGTCTATCATAAGACTGACCTTGAAAGCGTTGTTGCCCGTCTCTTTTACCGTAGCTCATGTTGGGATGGTCACGCCAACCGGGGTTGTATGTGTTCGAATAAGGATCATACTTCCTGGGGTTGGAAGCATATCCCCCGATTGCGTTGACCTCCTCCTCTCGGTTACCTCCTACAAACTTCTTCAGCAAGTTTCCAATCTCGGCCACCTGGGCCCTCATTTCAGTCATCTCATGATTCTGGGTCACACTGTGAACTTGCCCCTGCCCACGAATATCGAACTGCTGCGAGTTGGCCGCCATGTTTGCAATTAGCTGCTTGGCCTCAATCGGGGTCTTATCAATCAACGCCCCACCACTCGCGGCATCGATCATCTGCCGATCATGAGGCGTCATTCCCTCATAAAAGTATTGGATCAGAAGCTGATCGGCAATTTGATGATGCGGAAAGCTTGCGCACAGGCGCCCAAAGCGTTCCCAATATTCATGCAGGGACTCACCTACATCCTGGGTGATCCCATAAATCATTTTCCTCAGAGTCGTGGCAAGGGACGCAGGGAAATATTTCTCTAAGAAGACCCTCTTCATGTCCTGCCACGTTGTTATCGATCCAGAAGGCAGATAATAAAGCCAGTCCTTGGCTTTATCTTTCAGCGTGAAGGGGAATGCCCTTAAATTTAGCTGCTCTTCTGTCACACATGGGGGCTTCATCCCCGAACAGACACAGTGAAATTCCATCAGGTGCTTATTTGCATCCTCACCTGCATTGCCATGAAAGGAAGGTAATTGGTGAATTAATCCAGATTTCAGCTCAAAATTACCTGCTACCACGGGGTTGCAAATTCACAGAGGTTGCAAATTCAGGTCCGGCGCGGCCAGCTGCTTTAAAGTCCTTGGCGCTTCTCCTTGCGCCATCTCGTCGCCAAAGAAGGGATTGCCTTCTTCCTCGAACAGTCTTCGCCCCTCCCATGCCTCTTTTCTCAACCGCCGCTCTTCTCTCTCAATTTCAGGGATAAACTGAAGTCCACTAAACTCAGAAGAACGGGTCATACAACAACAAAAATTTTAAACATACAAAAACAAACAGAAAAAAAAAATTTCAGCGCACAAAAAATCAACCAAAATCAAAATAAAACATAATTTCAATCAATTAATGCCTTCCCCGGCAACAGCGCCAATTTTGGTGGAGACGGATTTTGAATATCCTCTCTAAATTCGGGCTGTTGAGACCCGCCAAAATAAATTTATAAACCTATTAACCTTAGCTTTGCAGCTAGTGGTAATAGGGTCGATCCACAGAGAAGGACTTAAAGTGATTGAAATTAAAGTTCGAAATTCCAAATGGTTGATTGATTGAGTTTTGGTAACTGAGGGTTTTTATCATGCAGCAAGAGAATTAAAATGCTATCGAAAAGATTAAAGAGAAAGAGATTAACAAGTGTACGGTTCGGGGAGTTTCGGGATCTTTGCTAGACATTATATCATTCATCATCTAATTCAAATCTAAGGTTATCCAATTGTCATGCACGCGGTCGGTTACCTGGGAAGCCCTTTGGTAACCGACTCCATATTAATTAATTAAACCAACAGTCTAATTAAACATTGTTCAAAGTATTCCTAGAGTGATCAACTCCAAATTTACTCTAAACAGTTACTAGCTAACCGCGACGAACATTCGACCATGCAATCCTAATGCTAACTGGCTACCCGCCCACACTGAAGTACCCAACATTTATCATGCATAAATCAATACTTCAATTTGTTTCATTGTTCTGTGTTACTAGGCGAAAAGTGAGAGGCATGGCATCGCTAATCTTTAACTCTAACACATGCTAGAAAACTAGATTGTCCGTCGGCGAAATCTAACACATGCATGGGATTAAGGAAGAACAATAAATGCATGCAAATCAGAGGCCAAATCAGAATTTATAGCATGGATTATCAAAATGAAGAAGTCTAACAAATAATCCCTAAATCATCCCGAACCGTTCACAGTACCTTAGCCGACCATGGGGAGAATAGTCACAAACGCTCTCATAGATGCCTTAGCCATAATCTCTAACTTACATACAAAGAAAACCTCCAAGAAATGGCCACAAATGGCGGAGCAAGAAGAAGAACTAAAGAAAACCCGAGAGGTAGAAGATGAAGCAAAAAAGATGGCTGCAAAATCGTCCTTACAACCCTTTAAATCCGTCGCGACGCTGCGACCTAATGAATCCGCGCGCGCCTCGCGATGACGTCGAGACGTTGGGCGAGCGTCTCGACGCTGGCCCGATAATTTCCTGCGCGCGCGCCCCTCGGAGCGTCTCGACGCCGCGGCAGGGTCTCGACGCCAGGCAGCGTTGAGCAAACGTCTCGACGCTGTCTGCTCGACGCTTGCTCTCGGGTTTGGGCTGGAAAATTGCCTCTCCTAGGTAATTTTGGTCCGGCTCTTCTCGGCTTAACTTGCCCTTTTCTCGAAGCACTCCCGGGGCGCTAAAAACACCGCTTTTAGCTCAGAAACGAGTCCAATGGACGCATGAGCTCTTCGCCGCAAATCTCCTATAAATGAGATATATTAAACAATTAAACACGACATATAGCTAGAATTAAGGAGTGAATAATAGCTCCAAAATGGAGTTATCATGTGGTGATCACTGAAGGCTAAGTTGCGACCATATATGTGACAAAAGCCGCTTTGGTTCTTCATTGGTATTCAAAATGGACCGGCTTGTGTAAAGGGAAGTGATTTTTAAAATAGCATTAAATTGAAGAATAAATTAATAATTGCTAATAAGAAAATTGTTGTCCAAGTGAGAGATTGTTAGAATTAATTTAATAATTAATTCATATGTGGATAACAAATTCAACCGCAATTATATTTGGGCTATTTAATAGGCATTTGTGTGATCTTGATTATGGGCTCAAGACTTCTCATATGGAAAACCTAGGATCAACATATATATAGTTTAGGTTATGGTCTCCAATAGACTATGTTGCTTTAGCCTCCTATTTCCCATTTGATAGTGAAGATTGCCCATGTTTGGTCTAAGTTGCATAATGAGGAAGACCACAACCACAAATGATTAGCATGTTATGAATTCAATACATCTAATGGTTTCAGGTAATTCTAATCTCCCTTGATTTAGTTTTCTACTATACTTAGATCCTTTAAAAGTTCTATCCTGGTTGTTCTTGAATTGAATGTTTTTATTCTTGAATAATCATGTATTGAGTTTTTCTCAATAAAGTTTTTACATTATGTACTTTGATATAATATATGTTAACATATACATAAATCAAGTCATTTTATAAGGTTATCTTATTATTGCCTTAGTAATTTAGTTCACTCAACTCATCTCATAGGGACCTAGTAGACATTTTTGAAAGTTCAGATATCAAATAGACACAAATTTCAAAGCTCATAGACTAAAATGGTAATTTAACCTTAATTTAATTGTATAAAATTGAAGACACTCATTTCAACATCGACTTATCATTCATATAAATACGTTAGAAATAATTTTTAAATATATATTATATTTTAGATAACAAAAATTAATATTTTTTTTTGTATTCGATCTAGAATGTGGATATTCCAGAAGAAACCCTAAACATGACTAATCAAATAATTCAAATGCTAGAGAATTATATTCGATCAAATTATAGAGATCCTTATATGGATTAAAATCCTCCGGACGAATGTGGTATAATCGTCTTAGTGAATATTTGTTGAAAGAAGGGTATAAAAATAACCTTATTTAACCATATGTTTTTATAAAGAAATCACAATCAGGATTTTCTATTATTGCTGTATATGTTGATGATTTGAATATAATTGGAACTGCTGAACAGCTTTCAAAGACAATAGAATATTTTAAGAAAGAATTTGAGATGAAAGATCTCGAAAAAATAAAGTTTTGCCTTGGTCTGCAAATTGAGCATTTAACAGATGAGATATTCATTCATCAATCAACTTATATAGAAAAAGTTTTAAAAATGTTTTACATGGATAAAGCGCACCCATTTAACATTTCAATGGTAGTTCGATTACTGGATGTGAAAAATAACATATTTCGACCTCGAGAAGATAATGAAGAACTACTTGGTCCTCAAGTACCATATCTTAGTGCAATAGGTGCACTTATGTATCTTGCTAATAATACATGACCTGATATAACATTTCCAGTCAATTTATTAGCTAGATATAGTTCTTCTCCAACAAAAAGACATTGGAACGGAGTTAAGCATGTATTCCATTATCTTCGAGGAACAATTGATATGGGTTTATTCTATTCAAACAAATAGAATTTTGATCTAGTAGGTTATGCAGATGCGAGATATTTATCGGATCCACACAAAGTTAGATCTCAAACAAGTTATTTGTTTACATGTGGAGAAACTGCTATATCATGGTGGTCTGTAAAACAGACTATTAAAGCCACTTCTTCAAATCATGTCGAAGTTCTTATAATTCACGAGGTTAGTTGAGAATGTGTATGGTTGAGATCAATGACTTAACACATTCGTGGAACATGCGGCTTGTATTCTGACAAAAATATTTCAACAATATTATATACGAAGACAATACATCATGTATAACAAAAATCAAAGGAGGATTCATTAAAGAAGATAAAACAAAACATATATCACTGGAGCTCTTTTACACTCGCGATCTTGAAGAAAATGGCGACATCACCGTTCAACAAATTTTTTCAAAGGAGAACTTGACAGACTTATTTATGAAGGCGTTACCAACCGCAACATTCGAGAAATTGGTGCATCACATTGGAATGCGACGACTCAGAGATCTCAAGTGATGTTTCTATGAGGGGGAGTAAAATTATTGCACTATTTTTCCCTTGACTATGGTTTTTCCCACCGTGTCCCTAGCAAGGTTTTTAATGAGGCAGGTGTTAAAGCATATGAATATAATGTACTCTTTTTCCTTCACTAGGATTTTTCCCATTGGATTTTTTCTAGTAAGGTTTTAACGAGGCATATATATATTACGTATAATGGATATCTAAGGGGAGTGTTATATAAATACCCATGGTATATATAGATATCCATAATAATTCAACTCCATCATTTTAGCTAGTCTTCCCCATGACTCACTCTCCTTATGAATAACATTGAGACTCTCAAAATTGGTCATCAATGATATAAGTTTAGGCATCAAATACTTGTATAAATAGAGCTTGTGTGAAGCATTCCAAACACACCTCAAATCAATTGAATACAACTTGATTTCTCTCTACTTTTCTCTTGGTAGTGAACTTTTGGAACGTTCACATTTATCGGGGTGTCGAGTCCCGCCAAAATGAAATTTATAATACTGGCTTGCTACTCAAATTAGCAGATAGCGGTAACCAGGTCGATCCATAGGGAATTAGCGTAATTCAAACTTAACTAAATTTAAATTGTTATTAATAAAAAGAGGGGATTTTGGTTGATAAATTGAGAATTTAAAGATGCAACAGAGCTAACGGAAAATCCAACGAGAAATTAACAAATTAACGAGCATGCTTAATTCTGAGAAATGAGATTGATCGCTATTGAAATCCAGTTCATCGATAACAAAAGAATTAGCTACGATGCTCGAGCACGCAATTCGTTTGGTCAATCTCCGACTCAAACGACCCAATGACATAATTAGAAAGGTGCAATTCTAATTATACTTGGCCAATAATCAATTTAAGTTAGCTACTCCTAAACCAATTAGAGGCTAGTGACGGGAACACTGCGACGAATTAAACCGTAGATTAACTCAATTTTTCCCTTACCCAAAGCCTATCATGAAAACAATAACTAATTCATACCCCAACTGTCACTTGGGCTCGAATTACTTAATCATGCTTAGACCTTTGTTACTTAGCGATTAAGGCAATTATACATCATAATCTTTAACATTCTAGCATGCATAGGAATTAGAACGTCACTCATAATTAAGCTACACATGCTAATTGAATATCACCATGGGAAGAAGATGCAAGAAGTTCAAAGTAGACTAAACATACATAAATGAGCAAATCTCCCCTTCAATCAATAGTTTACAATCTCAAACTCAAAATCAAGCACTAACCTTACTTAGCCTTCCATGGAGAATGAATTTCTCCATAACTCCATGGAAAAGCTTGGTGGCATACAACAATGGAGGAAGAAGACCCAAATTTGGGTAAAAAGTGCAGCAATCCCGAGAGAATTCCGTAGAAGATAACCTAAAATGAGACATTTTCCCTTTTATTTTCCCTTTTATAGTCGCGGTAAAAAGTGCAGCAGTCTCGACGCTGGCCCAATGTTACAACTTGAATCTTTTGCTTATCTTCTTGGTCCGGTTGCTTCCAGAGGCTTCTAAAACATCCGTCATAGCACCGAACATGCTGTTTGGACAATTTTAGCTCCCGACCGTGAGTTTGCCTATAACAAAGTCATTTAGTCAACATTAAACACGGTTCTAACCAATATTAAGGACATAATAATAGCTCTATTTTAGAGCTATCAACTATCTCATTTTATTCTTTTAGCGTTGTTCTTATTGTTGGGTTTTATGTTCTAAAACTCGTGGTTTGTAAATTGTTATGTTTGTAAATATTCTATTTAGAATAAAAAGTTATTAGTTTTATTCAGTAAAAGAGTTTACTGGAATAAAGTGAAACGTGTTTAAGTTAACCTATACCAATGACCAACACCCTTGGCTGAATATGAGTACTTGAGCCTCATGTATGACATGATTGTGGACCAGGCTCAAGTAGTCAGTCAAAACGGTCTATAGTATATGGATAAAGTTGGGTACCTTATCCTGGTAACACTATAGGATGCAGCTCACTTTGTATTGTACAAAACGATGTGATCCGAATCGTTTCACATGGAGATGTGCGAGTGAGGGCGTCCTGTACAAAGAGTTTGTATAAGATCGAACCACGAAATATGTTGCTTTCTCTTTATAACACCGTTTACTGATGAAACCGACATTTTCATTTGATGGCCTAGGTAACTCGATCTTAATCCTGAGCTTACTATGAACTCCTGCTTATTAGACAGTATCCTTAGACTTGTATGGGTGAGAGCGGCCCATTAGCGCCGACTCAATAACTTACCATCTTAGGGATAAAGTCCAATAGGTAGCTGGGGACATAGTGTAGTAAGATGGAGTTCACTCCTAACCCGCTCTTCAGGGTTAGTAGATAGGTTGTTCCCTTAATAGCTGACTCCAGGGCTTGAACAATGAGCGCTCACACTCTCATGAGATGAGAGGGTCAACTGATCTGTTGGTTGGACCACTGATCTATTGTTCATTAGAGGTGTCAGTTGTACTTAAGAAACAAGACGTAATGCAGGGGTTAAACGGTTCAAAATGACCCAGCTGTGATTACGAACAACCTGTGAAGGGTCGACTTGCCCATGACGGTTATATCAGAGGACATAATATATCTACAGTGAGGAGAGTGCAACCCTCGGACTATAGTGGAGTCTCTGGGGGTTAACGAATGTTGGTTAGTTCGGTTGAAAGAGTTTTGACCAGATAATCTCGTATTGTTGGAGCTCATGATCTGTAGGTCCTTTAGGTTCTCCTGCTAGCTCGGACAACGTCGTGCAACAATATAAGAGAAAGAAAAGAATTTGAATTTGTTCAAATTCAGTTTATGGAAGAATGATGGACTTTTTTTAAATATAATTTAAATATGGAATTTTTCTAAGACATGAATAGGATTCATGTGTAAAAAAGTCGGTTTTCGAAAAACCGGGTTTAGTCATATTATTTAATTAATATTTGATATTGAATTAAATAATAATTATTAATTAAAAAGTTTAATTAATAATTATATATATATTTTATTTATTAAAAAGTTTAATAAATAAAATTATTATTATTATTTTTAATAATAATAATTAAATATATATATATATATATATATATATATATATATATATATATATATATTTGAATCCTTGCATGTCAGCCACGTTTGGTTCAGGATTCCTTCATTTACTTAATGGTTAAGTTTAAGTAATAAAAGCTTTCTAAAAAAAATAACTTCGTGGTTTCTTTTTATTTAGTTAAAATAAAAGAAAAAGGAAGTTGGCCACCGACTTTATTTTTTTTTTTGAGTTTTGAGAATTTCAAAAAATTCTTGTTCTTCTTAAGCTTTGATTTTTGGTTCTGTGAAGGTGGTTTTGCTGCTGTTTTTTTTCCTTTGAGTCTGAAAATTTGTAAAAGTTCATTTTCTCATTCTTCAATTGGAACTACAAGGGTTCACTTAGTCAATTCCATGTCCACCGCTCTTCCGTTCTTTCTCTTGTAAAGGAATCCCACAATTCCGTTGTTCGGTGCCGAGGATAGCGGGACTACCGGAGGTGGTCCTTGGGGCGTTGGTGAGAGGAGGCCAGAAGAGTTCGTGACGAAGAACGGTCGGCGGAACGCGAAGAAAATTCGGAGTAATTCTAATTGTCTTATTTCCGTTTTTTTTAGCATGTTATCTATTTGTTGAATTGATGAAATTAGAGTATCATCGATCCAAAATCGCCTCCGCTGCGTATATCGCTCTATCAATTGGTATCTGAGCGATTTTGTACACTCCAAGAATTTCCAAAAATCTCACTACACTCTGCATTTCAGAATGGGCTCTATTTATAGGCGAAAATCTCGTCTCTCCTATGCGCAAATGGTTATACTTTTTCTGACGGTGGCAGGGATCAACGCGCACTACCGAAAGAATCTGCTTTATGGCAGACATACAAAATGAGATGGATTGCGCATTACTCAGAAAGAATCTGCTTTATGGCAAACATACTTTTTTTGCAGCTTCTTCGACCACAAGATGCGCTTCAGGGAAGATGCCTATGTTGCAGCTGGATTGCGCAATTTATTTGGATGCGGCTTTAGAAAGGCGCAAAGCTCATATTTTTGACTTTATTTGCCTTAAAATATAAATGTTGTTAAATTTGGAACATTTAATGAATATAAAACTTTTTACACAATATACTTTATTTGCCTAAAAATATAAATGTTGTTAAATTTGGCACATTTAATGAATAGAAAACTTTTTGCACAATATACCATGTATAAAGTTAACTTAACTTTAAGAATAGAATAACATGTTTTCCCATGCTACCAAGCTCCCAAACTTAAATCATTGCTTGTCTTCAAGCAATCCAACATTTAGCTAATAAAAAATCAACCGCTAGATTTTCTAGGACATTTCGCTATGCGCCCTTTAGATAATAAGTGACATTGATCCACACAAGACATAAAGCTTTGTGCAACCTAAGCCTACTCTTTCCTTATGATTCTGCTATGCGCCTACGAAACCTATTTTTTCCTTAGATGCCTTTTGAACCATGCAAGGAGTCTCTAAAGATACTTCTCTAAAAAAAGAAATCAAATTTTGCTATGCGCTTTTCTTCAACTATTTTTCTCATTTGTTAGGAAAAAGCTTTGCTTTATTGCTTTATTCTCTTTATTTTTATTATTTTTGCAAGAAGAAAGGGCTTATACGAATTTTGTTACCTTCGTTCCAGCTTATCCTCATTTTTTATGAAGATATCTGACTACGAGAAACATTTCTTTAAGAATGCGCTTTGCGCATACTCAATTGTTTTTGCATAGCTTTCATGCAGTGGAAAGTACGAGTTACCTACTAGCCCCTAGTTACTTCCTATGCATCAACAAGCGGAGTAATCTCTTTTTGTTCTTTTTTCATATCACAACATAACTGGTAAAGAGCAGCTGGAACATGATATTTGCGCAAATCTCTAACTACTCCCCCAAACTTAGAGTGACGCAATGTCCTCATTGCAGAACCCCCAAACTTAGATTATTTCACCAAATGGCACGAAATGTTTTCTTCATTTTGGATGGGCTATGCGAGAGCTTATAAGCTTTTATGGACAAAGATACTTTTAACTTAGCTCGATGAAAAGAAAACTATTTTTAGAATTTATAATTTTAGCTCTAGGACATCTTTTTTCTAAGCAGTTTACGCAAACTCATCAACTTATGCATATAGAAAGTTAAACTTCTGCTATGCGCAATGCTTTAGTTCTATTGTTTCTTCTTGTTACTTATTAAGAAGAAAATTTCTATGTGGAAATCCTGGAAATTCTAGAGTTTATTTTTTACTAACATTAGCATACACAACTTTATAACTAAAATCCCTTTTATTTAACTGAAAAACTTTTGGACATGATATTTTGGCATGCTTCTTTTTAAGAAATTTTATTTTAACAACAACATGCTTTTCAATAAAACAAATGTTCATAAGCCTTTTGAAAATTTAAATGAAAGCAGAATATTGCGGAATTTACAGAAAACGATAAAGATAGGTTAGAAGAATATCCCTCTAAGGTAATGCGCGACCTTGATGATGTGTAAGCTTAAATGTGAGGCCCGCATGAGTTCTTCTTCTCAATTTCGGGTTCCAAGGGCGGAAGGCTCCATAGGGACCTCCCAAAGTCAAGGTGGAATGCGGTTTGTGGCGTTGCCTTGACTTTTTCCTTTTGAACCTCTGAGGCATATTCTTCGATTGTATCGATAAGTTACGCATCCTGGCAGACTTATCAACCATATACGCGTCGTCCTTCTTCGTGTATTCGTTCAGAAATTTCAAACTCTGTGTCCGCAAATTGCGCAAACTTGCTGGTAGTTGCACTTATGAGCATCAACTTGCTTCAAGTCAAATTATCTCTTTCTGTCCGCGACTTATGTGCGATTCATATAGACAAGAATCTCCTAAAGAATACTACAAACTTCATTGTAGGTGCGCGCCAACTGTTGGGTTTTATGTCCTAAAACTCGTAGTTTGTAAACTGTATGAATGTAAATATTATTTTTCAATAAAGTTGTTATTGAATTTTAGTGAATTGTGTTTGTATTAACCTATACCAATAACTAACACCCATGGCGATAGTATGAGTACTTGAACTTCATGTGTGACATGAATGTGAATCAAGTTCAAGTAGACAGCCAAAATGGTCTATAGTATAAGGGATAAGGCTGGGTACCTTATCCTAGGGACACTATTGGACGCGGCTCACTTTGTATAGTACAAAACGATGTGATTCGAATCGTTTCATGTAGAGACATGTGAGTGAGGGCGTCCTGTGCAATGAGTTTGCACAAGACCGAACCAAGAAATAAAATCGCTCTTTCTTTATAACACCGTTTACTGTAAAGACCGATTTTTTCATGTGATGACTTAGGTAACTCGATCTCAATCCTGAGCTCACTATGAACTCCTGTTTATTCGACCTTATCCTTTGACTTGTACGGGTGAGAGTGACCTGGTCGCCGACTCAATAAGCCTACCATCTTGGGGATAAGATCGAATAAGTGGCTGGGGACATAGTTGTGCGAGATGGAATTCACTCCTACCCGCTTTAAGGGTTAGTAGAGAGGTTGTTCCCTTAAGTGCTGACTCCAGGTCTTGAACAATGGGCCCATCCTCTCCTGATCAGAGGAATCTGATTTGATGGTTGGACCACAAATCAATTGTTCATTAGAGGTGTCAGTGGTACTTAAGGAACAAGATATAATACAAGGGTTAAACGGTTTAAATGACCCGTTGTGATTATGAACGACCTGTGAAGGATCGACTTACTGATGATAGTTATATCAAGAGGACACAATATATCTACAGTGAGGAGAGTGCAGCCCTTGGACTTTAGTGGAGTCTTCGGGGGTTAACGAATGTTGGTTAGTTCGGTTGAAAGAGTTTTGACCGGATAATCTCGTATCGTTGGAGCTCATGATCTGTAGGTCCTTACGGTTCTCCTGACTAGCTCGGATAAAGCCGTGAAATAATATAAAAGAAAAGAAAAGAATTTGAATCGTTCAAATTCGGGTTTGTGGAAGAAGGATAGACATATTTAAATATGATTTAAATATGATTTAAATATGGCATTGGCCTGAAACATGAATGAGATTCATGTGAAAAAAGTCGGTTTTTTTCTGAAAAACCGAGTTTAGTTATATTATTTAATCAATATTTGATATTGAATTAAATAATATTTATTAATTAAAAAGTTTAATTAATAATTATATATATATATTTTATTTATTAAAATGTTTAATAAATAAAATTATTATTATTATTTTTAATAATATATATATATATATATATATACGTGTCTTGCATGCAGCAAGACACATGTTGAAGTATATATAAATATATATATGTTGCGTAAGTCAGATGGGCTTGAGATGAGAAGGAATGAAAGAAGTTTGAAAAATGGTTTTTCAAATTCAACTTGGGTACACGTTTTGAAGAATAAAAAACAGCAGTCCTCTGTCCTTCTCTTCTTCCTCTTCCTCTTCTCCTTTTCTCTTGTAAAAGAAGTCCCACTACTCCGTTTCTCGGCCCGAGGATAGCGGGATTACCGTGGGTGGTCCACGAAGATTTCGTGAGAAGGATCGGTGAGCTCGTGAGGAGCTTCTGGCGGTGAAATTGGAGAAATACGAACGACAAGGGTATGTGTTCTAATTTCTCTTTTTCATTGCTTTTGCATGTTTCCGTTTGTTTAAATTGATGAAATTAGAGTGTCTATGATCCAAATCGCTTCCGCTGCGTTCCATCAACGCTCCATCAATTGGTATCAGAGCGTTTTTGGCCACTCAATTTCTATCAATTTAAGTTATGGTGGGTTTTATTTAGAAATTGTTTCTGAATGGACGTCTAAAGTGAATATCGATTTTGGCATAGTTTCTTTTGAATTTCATTATTTGTAATTGCCCGAGAATGTATGGGCTTTCATGCATGCTAAAGAGTCTGTATTTTTTAGAGTCATTAGAGTCCATATAGGGTTCTTTGTGAAAGAAGTTTGAGTTTGGAACTCGCCGAAATGTTCGGTGTAAGTTCAAACTCATTCTGGGCAATACGAGGAGAAATTCAAAGAAATTTTGGCCGAAGCGTTCGGAGGAAGCAATTTGGTCAAAGGCGGTGCGAAGAGTTCGAAGTCCGCTCAAGGCGTAGCTTGTTGATCAAGCTTGTAATAAATTAGTTATTGCTTGCTAAATGCCAAAATCGATCCACTTTAGTGTGTGTAATTAATTATGCATTGCGAATGTATGTTTTAATTAAATTCCATGTTTGTATGTGCATAACGTATGCCATATAGATTTAAAATCCCACCGTAGGAAGCATGCTTCATGCATTGATAATATGTTATAAGTGTTATAATATATCGTATGCATATTTGGCAATTCATGAGTTTTGATATAAAAGTTATATTAATTCATGAATTAGTTGTTGTTAGTTCAATAGAATAATTGATATAAGTGTTATATTAATTATGAAATTGAATGTACAACATAGGTTGTCCTAATTTTATGCACATGGTATATTATAAGTGTTATAATGGATAGGATGCATGTTTATTCATGAGTATTAATATAAGAGTTATATTAATTCATGAATTAGATGTTGTTTTCTTAATAGAATAATTGATATAAGTGTTATATTAATTATGAAATTAAACATCCAACATTAGATGCATTTTGTTTGTTATAAGTGTTATAATGTATAGGATGCATGCTTAATTCATGAGAATTGATATAAGTGTTATATTAATTTATGAATTAGGGGTTGTATATTTAAAAACATAATTGATATAATTGTTATATTAATTATGAAATTAAATATTCAACTTGTCATGCCTTAGTGTTGCATGTTTGAGAAGCATGGAGAAGTTTGTTGTAGTAAGTCTTAGTTTTGCAAAGCGTTGTAAAATTGGCATAGACTTTTAAAATCTATAACAAAGACAAAGGCATGCTCACTTAGGGTTGAATGTATCGTTCCATTTCATTAGATGAATAGGTCGATATCTTGTAAATGCTAAGGTTACAAGAAACTCACCCGGGGACATCCTGTTCGAGGTTGGAGGTATTTAAGCTGACGGTTTACGGAACACCTCCTACCTGGGGACCATCCGGTACTTGAGTAAAGTTAACCCGGCTTTATGAGCATGCGTGAGTGGTGTGAGGTAATAAAGTGTTTATCACCTAGACATCATAGGTAAAAGTTTGTTTTACCTAGACTTAGGTTTTATTGTCTTAGCCGGATAATGCCTGAGTAATTTACCCATTCCGTCTTAAAATACTTAGTAGAGGTGTTGAGAAGGTATATATGATATGTCCCACTCCTCCTACGTTCTCTGTCAAGTTCACACCGTGAGAATTATGCTCGGCCTCGTGATGTTAATAGGGCATCCCCATTCGGATGGTATTTGCATAATTCAAGAGCAAGGTGAATGAAGAAAGTATTTATAGTAAGTGGGAGAAGGAAGTATGTCAATACATCCTGCGGTCTCCTCCATTGGATTGAACCGTGAGATTCCTATGTTCTGCCTGCTAGGTGCCCACAAGTGGTACCGATCCATTCGGAGGGCCGTTTCATAGGAATCGGAACATCTCAATCACCATTTATGGATAAAGAAACATAGAGCCATTCCCAACTTTGACATTTCCATTCGGTTGCATCGTTGGGGCCGCCCTATGAATTCTAAAAATGGAGGGTCACACTTACGAGATTTGCTAAGGAGTTAGTAAATCTTGACCAAACAACGATAACTAAGATGCTATAGGAATATGAGATATTCTGGTATTAGCATTTAGTCAAGAATGTCTTGATTCAGTGAAGGAATGCTTGACTGCCCCTCGGTAGCAACCATTCTGACCCACTGAAGTATCGTTGCAGTTTAATAATGAGTTTTGGGTACATTATTCTTCTTTGCTAAATTCTTGATTGGTGTGTAAATTAGGTTAAAACCTTTTCACTAATATTATTTTTCATTCCCTTTTCAGCATGTCTAGCTCTTTCATTCACTTACTAGCTTCCGATAAGTTAACCGGCGATAACTACGCGACCTGGAAATCGAACTTGAATACGATTCTCGTTCTAGATGATCTCAGGTTCGTCTTATCAAAGGATTGTCCTCCCCCTCCTAGCTCGGATGCGACTCGAACTGTTCGAGAAGCATATGATAGATGGACAAGGGCTAATGATAAAGCCCGAGTCTATATCTTAGCCAGCATATCTGATGTGTTAGCTAAGAAGCACGAGGATATGGTTTCTGCTAAAGAAATCATGTCTTCATTACAGGAGATGTTTGGACTACCGTCCTCATCGGTCTGTCATGAAGCCCTCAAATACGTTTACAACTCTCGCATGAAAGAGGGTACCTCTGTTAGGGAGCATGTCCTTAACATGATGGTCCACTTCAATGTGGCGGAAGTAAACGGAGCTACTATTGATGAGTCAAGTCAAGTAAGCTTTATTATGGAATCTCTTCCGAAGAGTTTCCTTCAGTTCAGAACCAATTTGGTAATGAACAAGATAAAGTATAATTTGACTTCTCTCCTCAGCGAGCTACAGACCTATCAGTCCCTACACACTTCTAAAGGAAAAGAGAAGGAGGCAAATGTTGTCACTTCTAGGAAATTCCAAAAGGGGTCGTCTTCTGGGAGTAAGTCTGAACTTTCTTCTATTAAGAATAAGAGTATTCAAAAGAAGAAGAAAGATAAAAGGAAGGGAAAAGCACCTGCTGCAGGTAAGAGCAAGACTAAATCTACAGACAAAGGAAAATGTTTCCATTGTGGTGTAGATGGGCACTGGAAACGGAATTGCCCAAAGTATATTGCTGAGAAAAAGGCTGAGAAGGAAAGACAAGGAAACTAGTTCTTGGCAGCCACTTTCTCGCGGTGAGATAACTCTCAGAGTTGGAACTGGAGAGGTTGTCTCAGCTGAAGCAGTGGGAGCTGTAAAGTTGTTGTATAGAGATAGTTTCATTTTACTAGAAAATGTACTCCTGGTTCCTACCTTCCAGAGGAATCTTGTATCTATATCTTGTTTGTTAGAAAAGTTTTATAAAGTATCTTTTGTTCATAATGAAGCGTTCATTAGCAAAAGAGGTGTACATATTTGTTCTGCGAAACTTGAAAACAACTTGTATGTGTTAAGACCAACCGAAGCCAAAGCTATTTTGAACACTGAAATGTTTAAAACAGCTGAGACTCAAACTAAAAGGCAGAAACTTTCTCCAAGTACTTATCTTTGACACTTAAGACTAGGTCACATTAATCTCAATAGGATTGGGAGATTGGTTAAGAGTGGTCTGCTAAATCGTTTAGAGGACAACTCTTTACCGCCATGTGAGTCTTGTCTTGAGGGCAAAATGACCAAACGATCTTTTTCTGAAAAAGGTTATAGGTCCAAAGAACCTCTAGAAATCATGCATTCGGATCTCTGCGGTCCTTTGAATGTCAAAGCACGAGGAGGGTATGAATATTTCATCAGTTTCATTGATGATTATTCTAGGTACGGTTATCTTTATCTAATGCATCATAAGTCCGAAGCTCTTGAAAAGTTCAAAGAGTATAAGGCAGAGGTTGAGAACACATTAGGTAAATCGATAAAAACACTCCGATCAGATCGAGGTGGAGAGTATATGGATTTAAGATTCCAAGACTATATGATAGAACATGGAATAGTATCTCAGCTCTCAGCGCCAGGAACACCACAGCAGAATGGTGTGTCCGAGAGGAGAAATAGAACCCTGTTAGACATGGTTCGATCTATGATGAGTTATGCTCATTTGCCTAGTTCGTTTTGGGGATATGCAGTAGAGACTGCAGTATATATTTTGAACATGGTTCCCTCTAACAGTGTTTCTGAAACACCTTATGAGTTATGGAGAGGGCGTAAAGGTAGTTTACGTCATTTCAGGATTTGGGGGTGTCCGACACATGTGCTAGTACCCAATCCAAAGAAGTTGGAACATCGTTCAAAATTGTGCCTATTTGTAGGTTACCCCAAGGAAACGAAAGGTGGTCTATTTTACGATCCTCATGAGAACAAGGTACTAGTATCGACTAATGCCACGTTCTTAGAGGAAGACCACATCAGAGATCATCAACCGTCGAGCAAAATTGTTTTGTCCGAATTTTCCAGGAAAGCTACAGACGAATCAACAAAGGTTGTTGATCAGGCTGGTCCTTCTCAAGAGTTGAGAAAGCCTCGACGCAGTGGGAGGGATGTAAGACAGCCTGACCGCTACATCGACTTGTCTGAAACTCAAGTCGTCATACCTGATGATGGCGTTGAGGATCCATTGACCTTTAAACAGGCAATGAATGACATAGACAAGGACCAGTGGCTTAAAGCATGGATCTCGAAATGGAGTCTATGTACTTCAATTCGGTCTGGGATCTTGTAGACCAACCAGATAGTGAAAGACCTATCGGTTACAAGTGGATCTACAAGAGAAAACGAGACCAAGCTGGTAAGGTGCAAACCTTTAAGGCTCTACTTGTGGCAAAATGTTATTCCCAAAGAGAAGGGGTGGACTATGAAGAAACCTTTTCTCCTGTTGCCATGTTAAAGTCGATTAGAATACTCTTATCCATTGCTACATTTTATGATTATGAAATCTGGCAAATGGATGTCAAGACTGCCTTTCTGAATGGTAATCTTGAGGAGAGTATCTATATGGCTCAACCAGAGGGATTCATACTTCAGGGTCAAGAGCAAAAGGTTTGCAAGCTTAATCGATCCATTTATGGGTTGAAGCAAGCATCTAGATCCTGGAATATAAGGTTTGATACGGCGATCAAATCTTATGGCTTTGAACAAAATATTGACGAACCTTGTGTTTACAAGAAAGTAGTCAATACTGTTGTAGCTTTCTTAGTCTTGTACGTAGACGATATACTACTCATTGGGAATGATGTAGGGTTCCTAACTGACGTTAAGAATTGGCTAGCGACCCAATTCCAAATGAAAGATTTGGGAGAGGCTCAGTTTGTTCTAGGGATTCAGATCATAAGGAATCGTAAGAACAAAGTGCTAGCGCTGTCTCAAGCATCTTATATTGACAAGGTGTTGTCAAGATATTCGATGCAGAATTCCAAGAAAGGTTCGCTGCCTTTTAGGCATGGAATTCACTTGTCTAAGGAATAGTCTCCTAAGACACCTCAAGAGGTTGAGGATATGAGACGAATTCCCTATGCATCTGCAGTTGGTAGTCTCATGTACGCTATGTTGTGTACAAGACCCGACATCTGCTATGCAGTAGGAATTGTCAGTAGGTTCCAGTCCAATCCAGGATATGATCACTGGACAGCCGTTAAACACGTCCTCAAGTATCTTAGGAGAACGAGAGACTATGTGCTTGTGTATGGCGCGAAGGATTTGATCCTTGCAGGATACACTGACTCTGATTTTCAGACTGATATAGATTCCAGGAAATCTACATCAGGATCAGTGTTCACTCTTAACGGAGGAGCAATAGTATGGAGGAGTATAAAGCAAGGTTGTATTGCTGACTCCACCATGGAAGCTGAGTATGTCGCAGCTTGCGAAGCAGCGAAGGAAGCTGTATGGCTTAAGAAGTTCTTGACAGATTTGGAAGTTGTTCCAAATATGAACTTGCCAATCACCCTTTATTGTGATAACAGCGATGCAGTGGCAAATTCTAAAGAACCTAGAAGCCATAAGCGTGGAAAGCATATTGAGCGGAAATATCATCTCATCAGGGAGATAGTGCAACGAGGAGATGTGATCGTCACACAGGTAGCCTCGGAGCACAACATTGCTGATCCGTTTACTAAGTCTCTCACGGCTAAAGTGTTTGAGAGACACCTAAAAAGTATAGGGCTGCGAGCTGCTCAGTAGGACAGTGGGAGAAACTTTAGATATTTGATATTCTAGTTCTCTCGACCAACATGTACTTCACTGACGTTTTAGTCCAAGTGGGAGTTTGTTGGGTTTTATGTCCTAAAACTCGTAGTTTGTAAACTGTATGAATGTAAATATTATTTTTTCAATAAAGTTGTTATTGAATTTTAGTGAATTGTGTTTGTATTAACCTATACCAATAACTAACACCCATGGCGATAATATGAGTACTTGAACTTCATGTGTGACATGAATGTGAATCAAGTTCAAGTAGACAGCCAAAATGGTCTATAGTATAGGGATAAGGCTGGGTACCTTATCCTGGGGACACTATTGGACGCGGCTCACTTTGTATAGTACAAAACGATGTGATTCGAATCGTTTCATGTAGAGACATGTGAGTGAGGGCGTCCTGTGCAATGAGTTTGCACAAGTGTTGCGTGCTCAATGTTTAAAAGAAATATGCAATGGTAGAGCACTCAGAACATGCAAGCATACATGATCTTGTAGCAAGTAATAAGTATTTTTTCATTCGTTTTCCCACAGAGATTTATTCTTAGTTACTAGCGAAGTGATTTGTTAAGTGAGAATGGGTGGATTAAATGGGGTAGATTTGGTTTTAAAGTGCCTAATTACTAAGGAATGTGTAAATGATGGAAGCATAAACAAGTGCAAGTAGATAATAAACTAGAATGTAAAGAAGAGAACAATCAAACGAAGAGAGAAATGGCTAAGGCAAAATTTTAACTAAGGGAATTGCGGAAACAGCAATTATTTAGCAATGTTACTAATAGCGAATTAAGTGTAAAATGTGGAAACAAGGGCTACTAACGACTCCTCTATAGGCTTTTTCACACGATTCTCAAGCAGTAGATCAACTCATCATGCATCAAACTAACTCAATCTCATGTATCTTCCGATTCCATGCATTAGATCCTTTAGTTTACTCATGTCCAAGTAAGGTCTTAAGCATCTTTTTATAACAGCAAGTATTGGTTTGTACTAGGAAAACGCCTATTCCTAGGTCGTTTTCTGGCTACCTTGAGAGGCTAGCATGAATGTACGACTCTGAACTCTTACTCCTTCCAGAGGTTAGGAGTTCTTTGGAAAAAATGGACGGCCAATCGAAATTGCCCGTGGGATGAAGCTTACATACATTCAATGCATTCGAGAGCTATCTTACATGCTTGATTCACATGTTTTTACCTATAAACTTGTCATTAGCATGCCCTTATGTGATTTAGTTACTCATGGATGAAGATAGAATGGGAAGAAGAGATGGAGACGACATGCTTAGTAGAATAATAAAGACAAAACAGAAGAGGAAAACAGTAAGCAGACGAGATGAAGAGCTTGTGAATTGACGAAATAATGCTTCGATTAACTAAAGTTTGAACTAAACAAATGACAGCCTTGAATAACTAAAGTAAAACAGAAAGCAGCGTAATGAAGTAGAGTAGCTAACGAAAGGGAAAGGACAACAAACAGCAAAGGAAACAGAAAGCTAAAGCAGAAAGCAACTAAATCTGTGCGTGATCTTCTCGTTGCGAACGCCTCGGCTGAAGGGTGAAAGGAAGCCTTGCTTGGATGAATCTAATCAGAAGAGAAGATAAATCTTCTCTCCTTCCTATCAGATTGTCGACTCCAACAGCTGAACCTTTCAAACCAACAAACGGAAGAGAGAAAAAGAGTAGAAAAGACTGCGTTGAACTGGAAGTCTACGCCTTTCGAGTGTGTTTCAACCTTCCATCTTGACCTCCTTTTATAGTGTTCTGCAGGTACGATTGGGTCAAGGAGAACCATCCATTCTCAACGTCGTTCTTCCATGTGGCAGCAGGAGAAAGAATGGGCCCCTGAAAGATCGGAACAAAACGGAAATTGGTTAGACAACTTACGGATTTCACTTAAAACATTGCGGTTTTAGCTATGTTTCCGCAATGCTTTAGCAATGTGCATTTTTCACTCTATTAGCTTCGTTTTTGGTTCTTTTCCTTTCCTTTTGCATATTAGTCCTAATTTAGCTTCATTCTACTAATTCTCATATATAAGCACGAGTTTAAGCTAAATCCTACCAAAAACACCTAAGAGTGTACATCTTTCTATAGCAAACAAGTCCTAAAATAGTCACTTTTGGAGACGTAACACACCCCCAAACTTAAGGTTTTGCTCGTCCTCGAGCAATCTAAGGACTTTATCTAGGCTGCTGTTAACTTCTCTAACCACTTGCTGACTCCCCTAAGTTCACTATCTATGGCAAAGCTATCCTGTGACACACTTCTAAGTTTAAAACTAACTTCTCATTTTGCTTCTTCTGACTTCTCTCGCCTTATGATCCTACTGTTTCATTAACTCCCCACAACTGATCTATTTGCTTTGGTCATTAAGTTCATTGTGCAACTATCCCTAAGGTTTCAAATTCTACCTAGCTTTACCCCAGACTCAGTACATGCTTCTAATGTTTTTCTTTTGAGCTACCTAGGATTCCTTAGAGTCATGCCAGTCTTAGTATAAACCAGTGACAGTAGTACATTCATAGAACAACCTAAACCCTGACATCACTACATTGGATATACATTCATCTCCCTAAACAAACCTACAAGCTACAACCTTGTGCTTAGCTAATGGAGGATCAAAGTTCTTTTATTCAGGACACTTAAGCACAAAGTTGCAACTCCTAGGCATACACTTTTCTTCCTTAGTTTTTCCTTTTTCTTTCTTTCTTTGGGGGCCTCTCCTTTGGTTGCCTTTTGATGCAATGCCACTTGTGGGTTACACACATGGCACTGATTACTCAGCAACCTTAAGAGAGACACCTCTTTTATTCTTTTTTCATTTTTTTTTGCAGTTCATCATTTTTGCAAAGGAGAAAAAGAATGCTTATGTCTAAAGGGAGAGAGGAATGTTCCTAGGCCTAGGGTGGCCTCCCCCAAACTTAAACTTCTCATTGTCCCCAATGAGAGTCTGAGGTGGCACACCCCCAAACTTGTCCTAGACGCATCTAGTCTAGGGCAAAACAAAGAGAATCTAAAAGTCCTAGGCATAGAAAAAAACATTCTTAAAGCAAATAACACAGCTGCAGAAATTTGTAAAACAGTACGGTAAGGACTTAAAGACATGCATGCTGAGCAACTTAAGAGAGCTAATTCAAACTATCAAAGGTGTCTTAAGACACTCATCCAGCATGCTTACAGATAGGTCATATATGGTAGTCAAGAAAGCAGCAAGAGAACAAAATTGAAACAGAACCAGCCTATCTAACAGTCAGTCAAAAGCATGCGATAACTAACAAAAATTGCGGTATCCGCAATAATTTCGCAATGAACCCGCAGGGCATACATATCAGTAAACAGCCCCTTCTGCATGCTATTTCCAGTCATCTACAGCTATACAAAAAGGAAACTAAAACAACCTACTTAATCAGCTACCATCTACCTAAACTAAACTATCCTAAACAACCAAAAGAAAGAATAAAAAACAGATCAAATATTAGATTCAAAATGACAGAATTCACAAAGTTTAACGAAAAGCAGTTTGTTTTTTTTTTTTTTTTTTAAGAGGGAACAGAAGTACTCCCTCGAGTGCCCTTCAGACTAGCACTCAAACGTCCTCATCATCATCCTTCCTTGCTCTTGGAGGTGTCCATGGCTTCAGGAGATCCGTGGGGAAAGCAGGGAAGATGCATCCCAATTGGTCAGCCACGTCCTTGTCCCTTGCTTGAGCATACTCAGCCCATTGCGCCATCTTGCGCTGGAGATCCATCAAGCAAGCCATGGAGAGAGATTGAGCTGCAGCCAGGCCGTCTAGCTCAAATTCCATGTTCCCCCTTCTTCGCATTCGCAGGCCTGTAGGCAGCTCCAGATGTCCTGTGTAGGCCAACTGCCTCTCCATCCTCTCGATTGGCACACCTACACGTAAACAAAGCTTAGTGATCGTGTTGGGGAAGAAAAGAAGGCCCTTACCTTTCTTGGCACAGTCTGCTATTGAGGCTGCAATGACCTCACCAACATCTATAGTGAGGCCCCTCATAATTGCATACACCAGCAACGATCTCCCCTGATTGATTGTGGTTTCGTGGGTCACCGGGGACAGACGCCTGCGCACGAAGGAGAACCACACGGCTGCCTTGGCCGTAAGGGTAGCACTCATCAGAGTGTGCTTCCCATTACGTGAGATTGTCCACGCCGCCTCAGGTTGGCCTATGATGCGCAGGGCTTCTTCCAAGACAGCCTCAGTTGGTGCATCGACGATCCTTGCGTAGTCAGTATATTTTTGCCCCTTGAGACCATAGGCTTCATTGATAGCCTTGGCTGAAAAATCAACCTCAATCCCCCTCACCATGGACAGACCATCCTCGGGGTGCGTCAGATTTGCGTAGAAGTCGTACACCATGCTGGAATAGGCAGGGATGGGCGGTCTGCACAGCTCTTCCCAGCCGTGGTTGGCGATCCCTGCGCGCAAGAATTGCGGCAGGTCTGCCAATGCGTCAAGAAACCCCTTCTCATGGAGTAGGTCTCTTTTCCTTAACTCACTGCCCCTTGATTCTGCGTCTGAAGACACATACCTCACAGCTTGAGGTTCATCTTCGGGGTACAATTTGGCTTTCCCCTTATCCCTTGCCTTGGCCGACTCAGCAGCCTCGACCTTCAGCTTCTTCAAAGAAGGCTCACTACTGCCCTTCTTCTTCTTGGATCGTTTGGAAGCTTTTGGCCGTTTGGCCTTCACGGTCTTGGGCGCTTTCTTCTTCAGCCGTGCCCTGGTGGTGATCTGCTGGAGGCAGTCCCCCAACGTCTCATCCATCGAGTCTCTCCCTTCTGCTGGGCTATCGGGGCTGACTTCCCTCCAAGGAGAGAAGACTTCATCTTCCTCAGCCGCTTCTTCGTTCGGCGCTGATTCTTGATGTTCTTCAATTGGGGCTTCAGGCTCAGGCGTCTGCGAAGATGGAGATAGCTTAGGGCTCTGTGATAGTGGAGATGGCTCGGGGCTTTGTCTGGCTGTCTCGTAGGATGGACGGCCACTCCCTTGACTCTCCACAGTGGGAGTCTTTTCCTTGATCGGTGCGTCTTCGACTGCCATCTTCCACTTTCTCTTCTTGGGTGTGCCTACTGGTTCAGATGGACCAGCAGGGATTTCGGTCACCACCTTCCACTTCTTCTTGCGTACAGGAAGCTTAGAAGGTCGTTCGGGTCATGCAGCTTCGGCATCTGCCAAGGCAAGTAGTGCCTCTCTCGCAGCTACCTCGGCGTCTGGTGACTTCTTCTTGGAAGCAGATCGCTCAGCCCGTGTAAGCACCATTGTTGATTTGGGGAGGTCTGAAGGTAGGAGATGCAGAGGAAGAAGAAGATTGATTTCTTGAAGTCCAACGAATGACGAAAGCGTACGGGGCACAACTGTTTTAACGGCTATTTGTAATCAAGTGAATCCCAACGGCTCTTTCTGTTGCGGTTTCAGCAAATCCATCGCAATTACATGGCCGTTGGAGATTTTCTTGATTTAAATGCCAAGATTCTCATAACTCAATCTTTGATTTGGCCCGATTTCTTCCTCGATTCTTTACCCTTGATTCATCTCCTTGATTTCCTCTTTCGATCCCCTATTAAAACGCACAAAATTAACATCAAATTCGTAATAAAAATCACACTTAAACATACAAAAGTAAAAACCGAAGAAATTCAAAAAAAAAAAAAAAAAACTAAGGCATAGCCTCGCATGGACGAGCACAGTAATCACTCGTCCTCTCTCGGTCTTATTTTCAAGCTTCAGATAAGAGGAAGACCGAGAGTGTCTTCACATCTCCTTCCTCGTAGTAATGCTTCAATCGTGCACCATTGACCATAAACGGTTGCCCGTGCTGCAGGTTCCTAATCTCAATTGCACCATGAACAAACACGTTAGTTATAACAAAAGGACCTGACCATCTGGACTTAAGTTTGCCTGGAAATAATCTCAACCTTGAGTTAAATAACAAGACATGCTGGCCTTTCTTAAAGTCCTTAATCCTAGGTCTACTATCATGCCAAATTTTAGTTTTTTTCTTATACATTTTGGCATTTTCATAGGACATATGTCTCAGCTCATCAAGCTCATGTAATTGCAGAGACCGCAATGTTCCCGCATCGGTCACGCAATAATTTAGTTCTTTTAAGGCCCAAAATGCTTTGATTTCCAATTCGAATGGTAAGTGACATGCTTTGCCATACACTAGTCTATAAGGAGACATACCTAGGGGTGTCTTATATGCAGTCCTATATGCCCAAAGTGCATCCTCTAACTTAAACGACCAATCTTTTCTATTGGGTTTGACCACTTTTTCAAGTATGTTTTTAATCTCCCTATTGAATATCTCAGCTTGTCCATTCGAATGTGGATGATAAGGGGTGGCTACTCTATGTCTAACATTGTACTTAGCCAACACTTTTTCCATAGCCTTATTAATAAAGTGAGTCCCTTCATCACTAATGATAGCACGAGGTGTACCAAACCTAGTAAAGATATGTCTATTAAGGAACTTAATGACTGTTTTGGCATCATTTGTTGGACATGCTATGGCTTCTACCCATTTAGATACATAGTCTACAGCTACTAGTATATAAAGGTTACCTGCAGATGGGGGAAATGGTCCCATGAAGTCAATGCCCCACACATCAAAGAGCTCCAACTCTAAGATGTAAGTGAGAGGCATCTCATCCTTCCGACTAAGGTTACCTGTTCTTTGACATTCATCGCAGCTGTGTGCATGGTCGTGGGCATCTTTGAAGATCTAGGCCAATAGTAGCCACTCTGGAACACCTTTGCAGCTGTTCTTTGGCCACCAAAGTGTCCACCATAGGGAGATGTATGGCAGTGCTGCAGCACAGACTTCGCTTCAGCAGCTGACACACACTTCCTCAACAAACCATCTGCACATGTCTTGTAGAGTGTAGGATCGTCCCAGATGAACTTCCTAGCTTCATGTAGAAACCTCTTCTTTTCTTGTCCCCCCTTGAAGGTTGGTAGTACCTGCGAGGCAAGGAAGTTAGCAATATCAGCAAACAAAGGTTCCTCATCGTTAGCACGATGTGCTAACACAAAGACATGCTCATCGATAAAGGCATCAGAAATTGCGGTTTCCGCAATTTTATCGCAATTATGCCGCAATCTAGAAAGATGATCCGCAACTACATTTTCGCATCCTTTCTTATCTCTAATGTCTAGATCAAACTCTTGCAGCAACAATACCCATCTAATTAACCTAGGCTTAGCATCAGCCTTCCTCATAAGGTATTTTAGTGCAGAATGATCAGTGTACACAATGGTCCTAGTGCCTACAATGTAATTCCTAAACTTTTCACAGGCAAACACTACAGCTAGCATTTCCTTTTTCGTGGTTGTGTAATTACATTGTGCCTCATTCAGTGTCTTACTAGCATAGTATACAGGATGTGTTAGTTTGTCAATCTTTTGTCCTAGCATAACCCCTACTGCATAGTCACTCGCATCACATAACATCTCAAATGGGAGGTCCCAATTTGGTCCTACTATAATAGGTGCTTTGACTAATGCTTCCTTAAGGGTTGTCCACGCTAAGAAACATTCTTTTGAGAAGATGAATGGTTTATTAAGCTCTAGAAGCTCACACAAAGGTTTAGAGATCTTTGAAAAGTTCTTAATGAACCTTCTATAGAAACCTGCGTGTCCTAAGAAACCTGCGTGTCCTAAGAAACTTCTAATAGCTTTTACATTCTGAGGTTCCACTAGCTTCTCTATTATTTCAATCTTGGCCCTATCGACCTCTACTCCTGCCCTAGACACTCTATGACCTAAGACTATTCCTTCTTCCACCATAAAGTGGCATTTCTCCCAATTAAGGACTAGGTTGGTCTCCTCACACCTAGCTAGGACTTGTCCTAAGTTCTCTAAGCAATTTGTAAACGAATCACCAAAGACTGAGAAGTCATCCATAAATATTTCTATCATGGATTCATCCAAGTCAGAGAAAATAGCTAACATGCACCTTTGAAATGTTGCTGGTGCATTGCATAAGCCAAAAGGCATTCTGCGAAAAGCAAACGGTCCAAAGGGACATGTGAAAGTTGTTTTCTCCTGGTCCACAGGGTCTATGGTGATTTGGTTATATCCAGAATAACCATCTAAGAAGCAGTAGTAGGCTCGGCCAGCTATTCTATCTAACATCTGGTCTATAAACGGTAAGGAAAAGTGATCTTTTTTTGTTTCTTTATTCAATTTTCTATAGTCCATACAGACTCTCCATCCTGTAATAGTTCTAGTTGGAATTAGTTCATTGCTCTCATTCACTACTACAGTCATCCCCCCCTTCTTAGGTACACATTGAATTGGACTCACCCACTGACTATTGGCTATAGGGAAGATTACCCCTGCATCTAACTACTTTATTATCTCTTTTTTAACTACCTCCTTCATGGAGGGGTTCAACCTACGTTGGTGATCTACTCGGGGTGTATGTTCTTCTTCCAATATTATCTTATGCATGCAGTAAGAAGGGCTAATACCTCTAATGTCAGCAATCGTCCATGCAATAGCCTTTTTATGTTGTTTAAGCAATAATATCAACTCAATTTCATGCTTTTCACTCAATTTGGACGAAATAATAACAGGCAAAGTATCATCATTTCCTAGATATGCATACTTAAGATGATCAGGCAGTGGTTTTAATTCTAAGATAGGTGGATGCTCAATGGATGGTTTCAATGGATTCATGGATCTTTCAGTCAAGTCACTGGTCATACAAACATGCTGAGGTTTATCCGCAGGTATATCCATTATTTCAGAAATATTTAAGTCAGTTACATCTAATTGTACATAATCATTGGCATGCTTAATCAGCAGTTCATGCTCAAGCTGTTCTTCCATTAGTGAATCTACTATGTCCATACTTGCACAAGATTCAGAGTCAGAAGGATACCTTAGCGCTTTAAATACACTAAACTTAACCTCCTCATCATGAACCCTCATGGTGAGCTCACCTTTCTGGACATCGATCAAGGCCCTACCTGTGGCTAGAAATGGTCTGCCTAATAGGATGGGGACCTCTTTGTCTGCTTCATAATCCAGAATGATGAAGTCTGCAAGAAAAATGAACTTGTCAACCTTGACAAGAATATCCTCTATCTTACCCTCAGGGTAGGCTATGGATCTGTCTGCCAACTGCAGGGTGACAGTGGTAGGACGTGCTTCCCCTATTCCAAGCTGGCGGAATAGTGATAGGGGCATGAGATTTATGCTGGCTCCCAGGTCACAAAGAGCTCTGCCCACGTGCTTGCCTCCCAACCCCACTGGTAGGGTGAAGGAACCAGGATCCTTCTCCTTCTTAGGTAGCTTATTCTGGAGTATAGCACTGGACTCCTCAGTGAGATTCACTGTTTCAAATTCACCAATAATTTTCTTGTTAGTAATGATATCCTTCAAAAACTTAACATAAGAAGGCATAGATTGCAAAACCTCTACAAACGGAATATTAACATGCACTTGCTTTAGAATTTCTAAAAATTTATTAAAGTGCACTTCCTGTTCTTGTTTTTTCTTTAGCCTTCTAGGGAATGGAGGTGGTGGCACATATGTAGGCACTTCAGGTCGCCTCAGGACAGGTGGAGGCCTTGGAATTTCTTCTGGTTCCTCTATGATAGGTTCCAGCCTCACCCTTGATGTGCTTGTTGGTGGTTGACCTTGGTTTGGCAGAGTATCCAGTGGAGCACTAGACTCTTCATTCTCTACTCTCTTTGGTGTTTCTCTAGTGTTGCTCACCAATGGTCTCCCACTTCGAAGTTCAATTGCTTGAACTTGCTCTTTACCATCCCTTCTAGGTACTTCAGTGTCAGCAGGTAGTCTACCTTGGGGCCTACTTTTGAGTTCATTGGCTAATTGCCCTATTTGGTTCTCTAGGCTCCTAAGGGTAGCTTGCTGACTTTGTAGAGTGGTGTTAAGTCTCTGAAAGTGACTTATTTAGGACCCATTTAGCTTAAGAAGATGTACACTTTTAGGTGTTTTTGATAGCATTTAGCCTAAACCTATGCTTTAACATGAGAATTAGAAGAAGGTAGCTAATTTAGGACTTATGCACAATAGGTAGAAAAAGGGTTGAAAACCGAAGGAAAAGAATGAAAAATGAGCATTGCGAATGAATTGCGAAAACATTGCGGTGACCGCAATTATTCAAGTGAAAACCGTAAGTTGACTGATCTTTTTCTGTTAATTTCCGTATTTTCAGGGATTCGTTCTTTCTCCTCCATCCATTCTGATATATGACGTTGAGGATTGATGGTTCTCCTTGGCCCAAACGCACCTGCAAACTACTATAAAAGGGGGCCAAAGTCGGAGGTTTGATCATCATCCGAAAGCGTGAAGTCGTCTAGCAGTCCATCTGTTCCACTGTTTTTCCTTTGCCGTCTGTTGGTTTGCGAAGCTCAGCTGCTGGAGTCGATAATCTGATAGGAAGGAGAGTAGATTCTTCTTCTCTCCCGATTGGATTCATCCACGCAAGGCTGTCTTTTTGATCCTTCATTCGGGGCGATTGCGACGAGGCTTCAAGCACCACTTTACAAGCTTTCTGTCTTTCTTTTCTGTTTTACATTTCTGCTTCGTGCTGTCCTTTTCTTAAGTAGCTAGATTAGTTTATTTCGTTGCTTTCTGCCTTGTTGCTATTTACTTTAAAGCTTTCATCTGTTCGTCAAACAATTTCAGTAATCGAAGTACGTTTCTGCATTTCTCACTTCCCATTTCCTGCTACGGTTTTACTTCCTGTTCTAAGTTTATTCCTCTTCTAAGCATGTCTGTTTTATCGTCCATTTCTGTTCACCTTGCATCCATGAGTAGCTAAATCACCTAGGGGCATGCTAATGACAGAACTATAGGCTAAAAAATGTGCATCAAGTATGTAGGATAGCTCTCGAATCATTGATTGTATGTAAGCTTCATCCCACGGGCAATTTCGATTGGCCATCCATTTTGTCCAAAGAACTCCTAACCTCTGGAAGGAGTAAGAGTTCAGAGTCATATAAGCATGCTAGCCTTTCATGGTAATCAGGAACGGCCTAGGAATAGGCGTTTCCCTAGTACAAACTAAACACTCCTGCTTAAACAAGATGCTTAAGTCCTTACTTTGAAGTCGAGTAAACTTAAGACTCTAATGCATGGAATCGGACGATACTTGAGATAGAGTGAGTTTGATGTATAGAGAGTTGATCCAATGCTTGAGAATCGTCATAAAATGCCTATAGGATAGTCATTAGTAGCCCTTAATTCACCCATTTACTCAGTTTCGCTGTTATTTAATTGCGGTAACATTGCGGTCCTCGCAATTCTGCCAGATTTTCATTCTGTTTAGCTGTTTTCTTCTTCGTTTATCAATTCCATCTCTTGTCCTTTGAGTCTGATTTCAACTTTAATTCGTTTATGTTATATCCCTTTTTACATTCAGCAAAAAGTAGATAATTAAAAACCAATTTTACCCCATCAAATTCATCCCATCTTTCTTAACAATCACACTTCGCGAATAGCTAAAAATGAGTCTCTGTGGAAAAAACGAATGAAATATACTTACTACTTGCTGTGAGACCATGTATGCTTGCATGTTCTAAGTGCTCTCTCTACCCTTTTGCATATTTATCTTTACACATTGAGCACGCAACAAGTGGCATCATTCTTTGCAATGTACTCCTTAAGTAGATTTTCTACAGATGACCCTATTGGTTGGTTATATGGTTTTTGGTACATGGATTGGTTATTTTGGGGAGTGAAACCAGGTGTTCCACTCGGCCTTGGTTGGTTTTGACTTTGGTTAGTGTTCTGTTGGCCACCCCAAGAAAGATTTGGGTGGTTTCTCCAACCAGGATTGTAAGTGTTAGAGTAGGGGTTGTTCCTAGGCTGTTGTTGGCTTCCAACATAGCAGATTGAGGCTGGATTCCCAGGGCAGTATTCATACAGGTGCCCTTCCCCACAGAACCCACAGATCAGTGTCTCACCTTGACTTGTTTGTGCGCCCATTGAGATGGCTGTTGCGGTGTTGACACTGGTTTGGAGATTGGTTTGAGCCATTTGTTTGACTAGGTTGGTCAGGGCGTTTATTTGGCTACTCATGGCACTGAGTGCATCCTTGTCTTGAGCTCTACTTGGCTCTACTGGATCATCTAACCACCTACAGTGAGAGGCTGAGATCTTCTCCAGGATCTCATAGGCTTCATTATAGCTTTTAGAAAGCATGAAACCACCAGCTGACGAATTAAGCACTTGCCTTGTGCTGGGGTTACATCCTTTAAAAAGACTTCTATTTGGATACACCATGGGATGCCATGGTGTGGACATTTAAGCAGAAGGTCCTTGAACCTTGTCCAAGCTTCGTGAAGAGATGTTGCGTGCTCAATAGTTAAAAGGAATATGCAATAAGAGAGCACTCAGAACATGCAAGCATACATGATCTTGTAGCAAGTAGTAAGTATTTTTTCATTCGTTTTCCCACAGAGATTTATTCTTAGTTACTCGCGAAGTGTATTGTTAAGCAAGAATGGGTGGATTTGATGGGGTAGATTTGGTTTTAAATTGCCTAATTACTAAGGAATAAGTAAAGGATAGATGCATAAACAAGTGCAAGTAAATGATAAACTCAAATGCAAAGAGAAGAGGTAACTAAACGAAGAGGAAAAATGGCTAAGGCAGATTTTAACTTAAAGGAATTGCGAGAACAGCAATTATACCGCAATGTTACTAACAGCGAAAGTGTGTAAAATGTGGAAACAAGGGCTACTAACGACTCCTCTATAGGTTTTTTCACACGATTCTCAAGCATTAGATCAACTCACTATGCATCAAACTAACTCATTCTCATGTATCTTCCGATTTCATGCATTAGATTCTTTAGTTTACTCATGTCCAAGTAAGGTCTTAAGCATCTTGTTAAAACAGTAAGTTGTGGTTTGTACTAGGAACCCGCCTATTCCTAGGTCGTTTTCTGGCTACCTTGAGAGGCTAGCATGAGTGTATGACTCTGAACTCTAACTCCTTCCAGAGGTTAGGAGTTCTTTGGACAAAATGGATGGCCAATCGAAATTGCCCGTGGGATGAAGCTTACATACAATCAATGCGTTCGAGAGCTATCCTACATGCTTGGTTCACGTGTTTTAACCTACAGCATTGTCATTAGCATGCCCTTATGTGACTTAGTTACTCATGGATGCAGATAGAATAGAAAAAGTGGATGAAGAAGACATGCTTAGAAGAAGATTAAAGACAAAACAGGAAAGGAAAAACAGTAGGCAGAGAAGAATAAATGAATTGCAAAATGATGAATTGTACGTAGATTAACCAATTGTTTGAATGAACAAATGAAGACTTAGAAACACTGAAGCAAAGACAGAAAACAACGAAATGGAATAGAGTAGCTAATGGAAAGGAAATAACAACAAACAGTACTGAAAGTAGAAAACTAAAACAGAAAGCAGTAAGCTGTGCGTGGTCTTCTCGATTGCGAACGCCTCGGCTGAATAGAGAGAAAGGCAAGCCTTGCTTTGATGAATCCAATCAGAAGAGAAGATGAATCTTCTCTCCTTCCTATCAGATTGTCGACTCCAATAGCTGAACCTTTCAAACCAACAGACGGAAGAGAGAATAAGATTGGAAGAAGCTGCGTTGAACTGAGAAGTCTACGCTTTTCGGATGTGTTTCAACCCTCCTCTTTGACCTCCTTTTATAGTATTCTGCAGGTGCGATTGGGCCAAGGAGAACCATCCATCCTCAACGTCGTACTTCTACGTGGCTGGAGGAGAAAGAACGAATCCCTGAAATATCGGATCACAACAGAAAAAGGTTAGCCAACTTACGGATTTCACTTAAAACATTGCGGTTTTAGCAATGTTTCCGCAATGCCTCCGCAATGCACAGTTTTCATTCTTCTAACTTCGTTTTTCATTCCTTTTCTTTCCTTTTGCATACAAGTCCTAATTTAGCTTCCTTCTTCTAATTCTCATATATAAGCATAAGTTTAAGCTAAATCCTATCAAAAATACTTACAAATACACAACTTCCTAATACAAATAAGTCCTAAAATAGTCACTTTTGGAGACGTAACACACCCCCAAACTTAAGGTTTTGCTCGTCCTCGAGCAATCTAAGGACTTACTTAGGCTGCTGTTTTATCCTCTCTAACCACTTGCTGACTCCCCTAAATTCCTATCTATGGCAGTGTTGTCCTGTGACACACCTCTAAGCTCACAACTACCCTCTTACTTTGCTTCTTCTGACTTCGCATGCCTAAAGCTCCTACTGTTTCATTAACCCCTTACAGCTGATCTACTTGCTTCTGTCATATCGTGCAACTATCCCTAAGGTTTCAAATTCTACCTAGCTTTACCCCAGACTCAGTACATGCTTCTACTTTTTACTTTTGAGCTACCTAGGATTCCTTAGAGTCATGCCAGTCTTAGTATTAAACAGTGACAGTAGTACATTTAGAGAACAACCTAAACCCTGGCATCACTACATTGGACATACATTCATCTCCCTAAACAACCCTACAAGCTACAACTTTGTGCTTATCTACTTGAGGATCAGAGTTCTTTTTTTATTCAGGACATCCAAGCCACAAAGTTGCAACTCCTAGGTATACATTCTTCTTCCCTATTTTTTCTTTTTTTCTTTCTTACTTTGGTGGAGCCTCTCCTTTGGTTGCCTTTTGATGCAATGCCACTTGTGGGTTACACACTTGGCACTGATTACTCAACAACTTTAAGAAAGACACCCCTCTTTTATTCTATTTTTCATTTTTTTTCAGTTCATCATTTTTTTTTTTTTTGTAAAGGAGAAGAAGAATGCTTATGCTTAAAGGGAGAGAGGAATGTTCCTAGGCCTAGGGTGGCCTCCCCCAAACTTAAACTACTCATTGTCCCCAATGAGTGTCTGAGGTGGCACACCCCCAAACTTATCCTAGAAGCATCTAGTCTAGGGTAAAACAAAAAGAATCTAAAAGCCCTAAGGATAGACAGAACATTCTCAAAGCAAATATCTCAGCAGCAGAAATTTGAAAAAAAAAAAAACAGTAAGGAAGGACTTAAAGCTACGCATGCTGAGCATTTTAAGAGACTAATTTAAACTATCAAAAGGTGCCTTAAGACACTCATCCAACATGCTTATAGATAGGCTATATAAGGTAGTCAAGACAGCATTAAAAGAACAAAATTAAAACAGAACCAGCCTAGCTAATAAGTCATTCAAAAGCATGCAATTACTAACAAAAATTGCGGATTCCGCAATAATTTCGCAATGGATAACAGGGCAGATAAATCAGTGATCAAGGCCCCTATGCATGCTCTTTCTAGTCATCTCAGCTACACAAAAAGGAAACTAAAATAATCTACCTATTCAGATACCATCAGACTATACTAAACAAATCTAAACAACAAAAATAAAGAACTAGAGACAGATCAAATATTAACTCAAAATAACAGAATTCACACAGTTTAACGAAAAGCAGTTTGATTTTTTTTTTTCTTTTGATATAGGGAACAAAAATACTCCCTTTGAGTGCTCTTCAAACTAGCACTCAGACGTCCTCATCATCATCCCTCCTTGCTCGTGGAGGTGCCCATGGCGTCAGCAAGTCAGTGGGGAACTCTGGAAAGATGCAGCCCAACTGATCCGCCACATCTTTATCCCTTGCTTGAGCGTACTCAGCCCATTGCGCCATCTTCTTCTGCAGGTCCATCAGGCAGGCCATCGATAGAGACTGAGCAGCAGCCAGGCCGTCTAACTCAAACTCCATGTTCCCCTTTCGTCGCATTCGCAGGCCGGTAGGCAGCTCCAGGTGCCCCGTGTAGGCCAGCTGCCTCTCCATCCTCTCAATTGGTACACCTGCACGTAAGCAAAGCTTAGTGATTGTGTTGGGGAAGAAAAGTGGACCCTTACCTTTTTTGGCACAGTCTGCAATTGAGGCTGTAATGACCTCACCAACATTGATTGTGAGGCCCCTCATGATCGCATAAACCAGCAGTGATCTTCCTTGGTTGATGGTGGTCTCGTGGGTCACTGGGGACAGCCGCCTTCGCACGAAGGAGAACCAGACAGCTGCCTTGGCTGTGAGGGTAGCACTCATCAGAGTGTGCTTCCCATTGCGCGAAATCGTCCACGCAGCCTCAGGTTGGCCGATGATCCTCAGCGCTTTCTCCAGGACAGCCTCAGTTGGCGCATCAATGATCCTTGCATAATCAGTGTGCTTCTGCCCCTTGAGGCCATAGGCTTCATTGATCGCCTTAGCTGAGAAGTCCACCTCGATTCCTCTGACCACAGACACGCCATCCTCAGGGTTCATCAGGTTGGCATAGAAGTCGTACACCATGCTGGAGTAGGCGGGGATGGGCGGTCTGCACAGCTCTTCCCAGCCGTGATTGGTGATCCCTGCGCGCAAGAATTGCGGCAGGTCTGCTAGAGCATCAAGGAACCTCTTCTCATGGAGTAGGTCCCGTTTCCTCAATTCAGTGCCTCTTGATTCTGCATCAGAAGACACATACCTCACAGCTTGAGGCTCATCTTCGGGGTACAGCTTGGCCTTCCCCTTATCTTTTGCTTTGGCTGATTCAACAGCCTCAATCTTTAGCTTCTTCAGAGAGGGCTCACTACTAACCTTCTTCGATGATGGCTCACCTCTGGCTTTCCTTTTCTTGGATTTCTTCGAAGCTCTTGGCCGTTTGGTCTTGACAACCTTGGTGGCTTCTTTCCTCAACCGTGCCCTCGTGGTGATCTGTTGGAGGCAGTCCCCCAACGTTTCATCCATTGAATCTTCCCCCCTTGCTGGGCTATCGGGGCAGACTTCCCTCAAAGGAGAGAAAACTTCCTCTTCCTCAGCTGCATCATCGCCCTGTGCCGATTCTTGATGCTCATCATTTGGACTTTCAGGCTCAGGCGTCTGGGATACTGGTGATGCCTCAGGGCTCTGCGGCGGTGGAGTTTGTTCAGAGCTCTGTGGAGATGGAGAAGGCTCGGGGATTCGCGCTGGTGGAGAGGGAGAATGGCTTTGCCTGGCCGTCTCGTAGGATGGACGGCCACTTTCTTGACTCGCCACAGTGGGAGTCTTCTTCTTGATCGCTGCGTCGTCGACAGCCATCCTCCACTTCCTCTTCTTGGGCGTTCCTGCTGGTTCAGACGGCCCAGCAGGGATCTCCGTCACCACTTTCCACTTCTTCTTGCGGACAGGTAGCTTGGGAAGTCGTTCGGTTCGCGCGGCTTCGGCATCTGCCAAGGCAAGGAGTGCCTCCCTCGCAGCTACCTCTGCTTCAGCGGCCTTCTTCTTGGAAGCAGATCTCTCAGCCCTTGTTAGCACCATGGTGGAATCGTAGAAATCTGGAAAGAGGAATTGCAGAGGAAGAACGAGAGAGATTTCTTGAAGTTCAGTGAATGAAGGAAGCGTATGGGCCACCGCTATTCCAACGGCTATTTGTAATGATGAAAATCCCAACGGCTATTTCTATTGCGGATTCAGCAAATCCATCGCAATTAAGTGGCCGTTGGAGATTTCCTCGTTTCAAATGCCAATATTTCCTCAACTAAATCTTTGATTTGGCCCAATATCTTCCACGATTTTTTATCCTGGATTCATCTCCTTGATTCCCTCTTTCGATCCCCTATTAAAAGAAATAAAATCAACATCAAATTCGTAATAAAAATCACACACAAACATACACAAATAATAACCGAAAGAATAGCAAAAAATAAACTAAGGCATAGCCTCGTATGGACGAGCACAGTGATCACTCGTCCTCTCTCGGTTTTATTCTCAAGTTTCAGCCAAGAGGAAGGCCGAGAGAGTCTTCACATCTCCTTCCTCATAATAATGCTTCAATCGTGCACCATTAACCATGAACGGTTGCCCGTGCTGCAGGTTCCTAATCTCGATTGCACCATGAACAAACACGTTAGTTATCACAAAAGGACCTGACCATCTGGACTTAAGTTTGCCTGGAAATAATCTCAACCTTGAGTTAAATAACAAGACAAGCTGACCTTTCTTAAAGTCCTTAATCCTAAGTCTACTGTCATGCCAAATCTTGGTCTTTTCCTTATACATTTTAGCATTTTCATAAGACATATGTCTAAGCTCATCAAGCTCATGTAATTGCAGAGACCGCAATGTTCCCGCATCGGTCACGCAATAATTCAGTTCTTTCAAGGCCCAAAATGCTTTAATTTCCAATTCGAATGGTAAGTGCATGCTTTGCCATACACAAGTCTATAAGGAGACATACCTAGGGGTGTCTTATATGCAGTCCTATATGCCCAAAGTGCATCCTCGAGTTTAAACGACCAATCTTTTCCATTGGGTTTGACCACTTTTTCAAGTATGTTTTTAATCTCCCTATTTGATATTTCAGCTTGTCCATTCGAATGTGGGTGATAAGGGGTGGCTACTCTATGTCTAACATTGTATTTAGCCAACACTTTTTCCATAGCTTTATTAATAAAGTGTGTCCCTTCATCACTAATTATAGCACGAGGTGTACCAAACCTAGTGAAGATATGTCTATTGAGGAACTTAATGACTGTTTTGGCATCATTGTTTGGACATGTTATGGCTTCTACCCATTTAGATACATAGTCTACAGCTACAAGTATATAAAGGTTACCTGCTGATGGGCGAAATGGTCCCATGAAGTCAATGCCCCACACATCAAAGAGCTCTAACTCTAGGATGTAAGTGAGAGGCATCTCATCCTTCCGACTAAGGTTATCTGTTCTCTGACATTCATCACAGCTGTGTGCGTATTCGTGGGCATCTTTGAAGATCGTGGGCCAATAGTAACCACTCTGGAACACCTTTGCAGCTGTCCTTTGGCCACCAAAATGTCCACCATAGGGGGCTGTATGGCAGTGCTGCAGCACAGACTTCGCCTCAGCAGCTGACACACACTTCCTCAGTAAACCATCTGCACATGTCTTGTAAGCGGTAGGGTCGTCCCATATGAACTTCCTAGCTTCATGCAGGAACCTCTTCTTCTCTTGGCTTCCCTTGAAAGTTGGTAGTACCTGCGAAGCAAGGAAGTTAGCAATATCAGCAAACCAAGGTTCCTCATCGTTATCACGATGTGCTAACATGAAGACATGCTCATCGATAAAGGCATCAGAAATTGCGGTTTCCGCAATTTTATCGCAATTATGTTGCAATCTAGAAAGATGATCCGCAACCACATTTTCGCATCCTTTCTTATCTCTAACGTCCAGATCAAACTCTTGCAGCAGCAATACCCATCTAATCAACCTAGGCTTAGCATCAGCCTTCCTCATAAGGTATTTTAGTGCAGAGTGATCTGTATACACGATTGTCCTAGTGCCTACAATGTAATTCCTAAACTTCTCACAGGCAAATACTACGGCTAGCATCTCCTTCTCAGTGGTTGTGTAATTACATTGTGCTTCATTAAGTGTCTTACTAGCATAGTATACAGGGTGTGTTAGCTTGTCAATCTTTTGTCCTAGCATAACCCCTACTGCATAGTCACTCGCATCACATAACATCTCAAATGGAAGGTCCGAATTTGGTCCTACTATAATAGGTGCTTTGACTAATGCTTTCTTAAGGGTTGTCCAGGCTAGTAAACATTCTTTTGAGAAGATGAATGGCTTATTCAACTCTAGAAGCTCACACAAAGGTTTGGAGATCTTTGAAAAGTTCTTAATGAACCTTCTATAGAAACCTGCGTGTCCTAAGAAACTTCTAATGGCTTTCACATTCTGGGGTTCCACTAACTTCTCTATTATTTCAATCTTGGCCCTATCGACCTCTACTCCTGCTCTAGACACTCTATGACCTAGGACTATCCCTTCTTCCACCATGAAGTGGCACTTCTCCCAATTAAGGACTAGGTTGGTCTCCTCACACCTAGCCAGGACTTGTCCTAAGTTTTCTAAACAGTTTGTAAATGAATCACCAAAGACTGAGAAGTCATCCATAAATATCTCTATCATGGATTCATCTAAGTCAGAGAAGATTGCCAACATGCACCTTTGGAACGTTGCTGGTGCATTGCATAAGCCAAAAGGCATTCTGCGAAGAGCAAATGTTCCAAAGGGACAGGTGAAGGTTGTCTTCTCCTGGTCCACAGGGTCTATGGTGATTTGGTTATATCCAGAATAACCATCTAGAAAGCAGTAATACGCTCTATCAGCTATCCTATCTAACATCTGGTCGATAAATGGTAAAGGGAAGTGATCTTTTTTTGTTTCCTTATTCAATTTTCTATAGTCCATACAGACTCTCCATCCTGTAATAGTTCTAGTTGGAATCAGTTCATTGCTCTCATTCACTACTACAGTCATCCCCCCCTTCTTAGGTACACATTGTATTGGACTCACCCACTGACTATTAGCTATAGGGAAGATTACACCTGCATCTAACCACTTTATGATTTCTTTTTTAACTACCTCTTTCATAGAGGGGTTCAGCCTACGTTGGTGATCTACTCGGGGTGTATGTTCTTCTTCCAATATTATCTTATGCATGCAGTAAGAAGGGCTAATGCCTCTAATGTCAGCAATTGTCCATGCAATAGCCTTTTTATGTTGTTTGAGTAGTAAGATCAACTCATTTTCATGCTTTGCACTCAATTTAGATGAAATAATAACAGGCAGAGTATCATTACTTCCTAAATATGCATACTTAAGATGTTCAGGCAGTGGTTTTAATTCTAAGATAGGTGGATGCTCAATGGATGGTTTTAATGGATTCATGGATCTTTCAGTCAAATCAGTGGTCATACAAACATGCTGAGGATTATTCACAGGTATGTCCATTATTTCATCTATGTTTAAGTCAGTTAAATCTAATTGCACATAATCATTGGCATGCTTAGTTGACAATTCATGCTCAAGCTGTTCTTCCATTAGTGAATCTACTATGTCCATGCTTGCACAAGATTCAGAGTCAGAAGGATACCTTAGGGCTTTAAAAACACTAAACTTAACCTCCTCATCATGAACCCTCATGGTGAGCTCACCTTTCTGGACATCAATCAGGGCCCTACCTGTGGCTAGAAATGGTCTGCCTAATAGGATGGGGACCTCCTTGTCTGCTTCATAATCCAGGATGATGAAATCTGCAAGGAAAATAAACTTGTCAACCTTTACAAGAATGTCCTCTATCTTACCCTCAGGGTAGGCTATGGATCTGTCTGCAAGCTGTAAGGTGACAGTGGTAGGACGTGCTTCTCCTATTCCCAACTGGCGGAATAGTGATAGAGGCATGAGATTTATGCTGGCTCCCAGGTCACAAAGAGCTCTGCCCACGTGCTTGCCTCCTAACTCCACTGGTAGGGTGAAGGAACCAGGATCCTTCTTCTTCTTGGGTAGCTTGTTCTGGAGTATGGCACTGCACTCCTCAGTGAGATTCACTGTTTCAAATTCACCAATGATCTTCTTGTTAGTGATTATATCCTTCAGAAATTTAACATAAGAAGGCATAGACTGTAGAACTTCTACAAAAGGAATATTCACATGCACTTGTTTAAGAATTTCTAAAAATTTGTTAAAGTGCACTTCCTGTTCTTCTTTTTTCTTTAGCCTTCGAGGAAATGGAGGTGGTGGCACATATGCAGGCACTTCAGGTCGCCTCAGGATAGGTGGAGGCCTTGGAATTTCTTCCATCTCTTCTATGATTGGCTCCAGCCTTGCCCCTGATGTGCTTGGTGATGGTTGACCTTGGTTTGGCAGAGAATCCAGTGGAGCACTAGACTCTTCATTCTCTACTCTCTTTGGTGTTTCTCTAGTGTTGCTCACCAATGGTCTCCCACTTCTAAGTTCAATTGCTTGAACTTGTTCTTTTCCATCTCTCCTTGGCACCTCAGTGTCAGCAGGTAGTCTACCTTGGGGCCTACTCTTGAGTTCATTGGCTAGTTGCCCTATTTGGTTCTTGTTGCGTGCTCAATGTGTGAAATAAATAGCAATAAGGGAGAGAGAGCACTCAGAACATGCAAGCATACATGATCTTGTTAGCAAGTAGTAAGTATTTTTTCATTCGTTTTCCCACAGAGATTTATTATTAGCTACTCGTGAAGTGTATTGTTAAGCAAGAATGGGTGGATTTGATGGGGTAGAATTGGTTTTAAGTTGTCTAATTTCTAAGGAATATGTAAAGGGTAGCAACATAAACAAGTGCAAGTCAATGATAAACTCAAATGAAAAGAGAAGAGATTAATAAACGAAGAGGAAAATAGCTAAACAGAATTTTTAACTTAGCAGAATTGCGAGAACAGCAATTCTACCGCAATGTTACTAACAGCGAAAGTGTGTAAACTGGAGAAACAAGGGCTACTAACGACTCCTCTATAGGCATTTTCATACGATTCTCAAGCATTGGATCAACTCACTATGCATCAAACTAACTCATTCTCATGTATCTTCCGATTTCATGCATTAGATTCTTTAGTTTACTCATGTCCAAGTAAGGTCTTAAGCATCTTGTTAAAGCAGAAAGATATGGTTTGTACTAGGAGAACGCCTATTCCTAGGTCGTTTTCTGGCTACCTTGAAAGGCTAGCATGAGTGTATGACTCTGAACTCTTACTCCTTCCAGAGGTTAGGAGTTCTTTGGACAAAATGGATGGCCAATCGAAATTGCCCGTGGGATGAAGCTTACATACAATCAATGCATTCGAGAGCTATCCTACATGCTTGGTTCACGTTTTTTTAGCCTATAGTATTGTCATTAGCACGCCCCTATGTGACTTAGTTACTCATGGATATAGAAAGAACAGAATTATTAGATAAAATAGGCATGCTCAGAAGAAGAATAAACTTAAAACAGCGAAGCAAAACAGTAAACCGCAAAAACAAGAAACTGTGAAAGAATGAGTTGTGCTTTGATTAATCGATTGTTTGAACTAAACAAAGAGAAACTTAAAGTGAATAACTTGAAGACAGAAAGCAACGAAATGAAATGAACTAACTAATAGAAAAGAAACAACAACTAAACAATGCTGGAAATGAGAAGTAAAAGACAGAAAGCAATAAGTAAGCTTGAACGCCTCGTCGCAAACGCCTCGGCTGAAGGGAGAAAAAGGGTAGCCTTGCTTGGATGAATCCAATCAGGAGAGAAGATGAATCTTCTCTCCTTCCTATCAGATTGTCGACTCCAACAGTCTGAACCTTTTAAACCAACAGACGGAAGAGAAAAACAGAAGACAGAATGGAGCTGCGAAGAGACTTCTACGCTTTCGGATGATGATGAAACCCTCTACTTTGACCCCCTTTTATAGTAATCTGCAGGTGCGTTTGGGCCAAGGAGAACCATCCATCCTCAACGTCGTACTTCAAAATGGATGGAGGAGAAAGAACGAATCCCTGAAATAACGGAAAATAACAGAAAAAGATCAGTCAACTTACGGATTTCACTTGAAACATTGCGGTTTTAGCAATGTTTCCGCAATGCTGCCGCAATGCTCATTTTTCCTTCTTTTAACTTCGTTTTTCATTCCTTTTCTTTCCTTTTGCACACAAGTCCTAATTTAGCTACCTTCTTCTAATTCTCATATATAAGCATAGGTTTAAGCTAAATCCTATCAAAAACACCTAAGAGTGTACATCTTTCTAAGATAAATAAGTCCTAAAAAGGTCACTTTTGGAGACGTAACACACCCCCAAACTTAAGGTTTTGCTCGTCCTCGAGCAATCTAAGGACTTGTTTAGGCTGCTGTTTCATCCTCTTTAACCACTTACTGACTCCCCTACATTCCTATCTATAGCAGTGCTGTCCTGTGACACACTTCTAAGTTTACAACTAACCTTTTATATTGCTTCTTCTGACTTTGCACGCCTAATACTCCTGCTGTTTCATTAACTCCCTACGACTGATCTACTTGCTTCTGTCACATCGTGCATCTATCCCTAAGGCTTCAAATTCTACCTAGCTTTACCCCAGACTCAGTACATGCTTCTAGTTTTTACTTTTGAGCTACCTAGGATTCCTTAGAGTCATGCCAGTCTTAGTATTAACAGTGACAGTAGTACTTTTAGAGAACAACCTAAACCCTGGCATCACTACATTGGACATACATTCATCTCCCTAAACAACCCTACAAGTTACAACTTTGTGCTCAGCTAATTGAGGATCAGAGTTCTTTTTATTTAGGACATCTAAGCCACAAAGTTGCAACTCCTAGGTATACATTCTTCTTCCCTATTTTTTCCTTTTTCTTTCTTTCTTACTTAGGTGGAGCCTCTCCTTTGGTTGCCTTTTGATGCAATGTCATTTGTGGGTTACACACTTGGCACTGATTACTCAGCAACCTAAGAGAGACACCCCTCTTTATTCTATTTTTCATTTTTTATTTTCAACTCATCATTTTTTTTTTTGTAAAGGAGAAGAAGAATGCTTATGCTTCAAGGGAGAGAGGAATGTTCCTAGGCCTAGGGTGGCCGCCCCCAAACTTAAACTACTCATTGTCCCCAATGAGTGTCTGAGGTGGCACACCCCCAAACTTGTCCTAGAAGCATCTAGTCTAAAGTAAAACAAAGAGAATCTAAAAGCCCTAGGCATAGACAGAACATTCTAAAAGCAAACATCACAGCAGCAGAAATTTATAAAAACAGTCAGGTAAGGACTTAAAGCTATGCATGCTGAGCACTTTTAAGAGGTTAATTTAAACTATCAAAGGTGTCCTATGACACTCATCCAGCATGCTTTTAGATAAGCTATATAAGGTAATCAAGATAGCAGCAAAAGACAAAATTTAAACAGATCCAGCCTAGCTAAACAGTCGGTCAAAAACATGCATTTACTAATAAAAATTGCGGATTCCGCAATTATTTCGCAATGGATCCAGGGCAGATATACCAGTGATTAAGGCCCCTATGCATGCTCTTTCCAGTCATTTAAGCTCTACAAAAAAGGAAACTAAACTAATCTACCTATTCAGCTATCATCATACTACACTAACAAATTTAAACACTAAAACTAAAGAACTAAAACAGATCAAAATATTAACTCAAAACAGCCAACTTCACATGGTTCAACGAAAAGCAGTTTGTTTTTTTTTTCTTTTAAGGGAACAGAAATACTCCCTTGAGTGCTTCTTAGTCTAAGACTCAGATGTCCTCATCATCAGCATCCCTTCTGGGTCTTGGAGGCGCCCAAGGTGTCAGTAGGTCCGTGGGGAACTCTGGGAAGATGCAGCCCAGTTGGTCTGCCACATCTTTATCCCTTGCCTGCGCATATGTGGCCCATTGAGCCATCTTCTTCTCCAGATCCATCAGACATGCCATGGACAGAGACTGAGCAGCAGCCAGGCCATCCAGCTCGAACTCCATTTTCCCCTTCCTTCGCATCCTCAAGGCAGTAGGCAACTCCAGGTGCCCCGTGTAGGCCAGCTGCCTTTCCATTCGCTCGATTGGGACCCCTGCACGTAAGCAGAGCTTAGTAATTGTATTAGGAAAGAAAAGTGGACCCTTACCCTTTTTGGCGCAGTCTGCGATTGAAGCTGCAATGACTTCACCAACGTTGATTGTGAGGCCTCTCATGATCGCGTAGACCAGCAGCGATCTGCCTTGGTTGATGGTGGTCTCGTGGGTCACTGGGGACAGCTTCCTCCGCACGAAGGAAAACCAGACAGTCGCCTTGGCTGTGAGGGTAGCACTCATCAGGGTGTGCTTCCCATTGCGTGAAACTGTCCATGATGCCTCAGGTTGGCCAATGACTCGAATTGCTTCCTCCAGGACAGCTTCTGTTGGCTCATCAACGATCCTTGCATAGTCAGTGTGTTTTTGACCCTTGAGGCCATAGGCTTCGTTGATTGCCTTCGCTGAGAAATCCACCTCGACTCCTCTGACCATAGACAGGCCATCCTCAGGATTCATCAAATTGGCGTAAAAGTCATACACCATGCTGGAGTAGGCGGGATTGGGTGGCCTGCACAGCTCTTCCCAGCCGTGATTCGTGATCCCTGCGCGCAAGAATTGCGGCAGGTCAGCGAGCGCGTCGAGGAAGCCTTTCTCGTGCAGCAGGTCCCTCTTCCTCAGCTCAGTGCCCCTTGATTCTGCATCAGAGGACACATACCTCACTGATTGAGGCTCATCTTCGGGGTACAGCTTGGCTTTTCCCTTGTCTTTTGGTTTGGCTGATTCAGCAGCCTCGATCTTGAGCTTCTTCAGAGATGGCTCATCACTCACCTTATTTGATGCAGGCTCACCCCTGACTTTCTTTTTCTTGGATTTCTTCGAGGCTTTCGGCCGTTTGGCCTTGACAACCTTGACGGCCTTCTTTTTCAATCGTGCCTTGGTTGTGATCTGCTGGAGGCAATCCCCCAACGTCTCATTCATCGAATCATCCCCCTCTGCAGGGCTCTCGGGGCTGGCTTCCCTCAAAGGAGAGAAGACCTCGTCTTCTCCAGCTTCCTCACTACCCTGCGTCGATTCTTGACGCTCTCCATATGGAAACTCGGGATCAGGCTTCTGGGAGATGGGTGATGCTTCAGGGCTCTGCGGCGGTGGAGTTTGTTCAGAGCTCTGTGGCGATGGAGAAAGCTCAGGGCTTTGCGCTGGTGGAGATGGCGAAGAGCTTTGCTTGGCCGACTCGTGTGACAGACGGCCACTTTCTTGACTCTCCACAGAGGGAGTCTTTTTCTTGATCGCTGCTTCGGCCACAGCCATCTTCCACTTGCGTTTCTTGGGCGTTCCTGCTGGTTCAGAGGGTCCAGCAGGGATCTCCGTAACCACCTTCCACTTCTTCTTGCGGACAGGCAGTTTGGGGAGTCGTTCAGTGCGCGCAGCCTCAGCATCTGCCAGGGCGAGGAGTGCTTCCCTCGCAGTAATTTCAGCGTCGTCAGCCTTCTTCTTGGACGCAGATCTTTCAGCTCTCGTTAGCACCATTGTGGAATCGTAGGAATCTGGAAAGAGGAGTTGCAGATGAAGAGGGAGAGAGATTTCTTGGAGTTCAGAGAATGAGAGAAGCGTATGGATCAGCGCGCTTCTAACGGATATAAGTAATGATGGAAATCCCAACGGCTATTTCCGTTGCGGATTCTGCAAATCCAGCGCAATTTTAGTGACCGTTGGAGATTTTCTGAATTTAAATGGCAATCTTCTCTCAACTGAATCTTTGATTTGGCCCAATATTTCCCTCGATTTTTTTTATCTTGATTTCATCTCCTTGACTCCCTCTATCGATTCCCTATTAAAAGAAATAAAATCAACATCAAATTCGTAATTAAACTCACATACAAATATACACAAGCAGTAACTGAAAAAATAGCAAAAATAAACTAAGGCATTAGCCTCGCATGGACGAGCACAGTGATCACTCGTCCTCTCTCGTTCTTATTTTCACGTTTCAGTCAAGAGGAAGGCCGAGAGAGTCTTCACATCTCCTTCCTCATAGTAATGCTTCAATCTTGCACCATTAACCATGAACGGTTGCCCTTGCTGCAGGTTCTTAATCTCGATTGCACCATGAACAAATACGTTAGTTATCACAAAAGGACCTGACCATCTGGACTTAAGTTTGCCTGGAAATAATTTCAACCGTGAGTTAAATAATAAGACAAGCTGGCCTTTCTTAAAGTCCTTAATCCTAAGTCTACTGTCGTGCCAAATCTTGGTCTTTTCCTTATATATTTTAGCATTTTCATAGGACATATGTCTAAGCTCATCAAGCTCATGTAATTGCAAAGACCGTAATGTTCCCGCATCGGTCACGCAATAATTCAACTCTTTTAGTGCCCAAAATGCTTTAATTTCTAATTCGAATGGTAAGTGACATGCTTTGCCATACACAAGTCTATAAGGAGACATACCTAGGGGTGTCTTATATGCAGTTCTATATGCCCAAAGTGCATCCTCGAGTTTAAACGACCAATCTTTTCTATTGGGTTTGACCACTTTTTCGAGTATGTTTTTAATCTCCCTATTTGAAATTTCAGCCTGTCCATTCGAATGTGGGTGATAAGGGGTGGCTACTCTATGTCTAACATTATATTTAGCCAACACTCTCTCCATAGCTCTATTAATGAAATGTGTCCCTTCATCACTAATTATAGCACGAGGTGTTCCAAACCTAGTAAAGATATGTCTATGAAGGAACTTAATGACTGTTTTAGCATCATTATTTGGACATGCTATGGCCTCTACCCACTTAGATACATAGTCTACTGCTACCAATATGTAAAGGTTACCTGATGATGGGGGAAATGGTCCCATGAAATCAATGCCCCACACATCAAAGAGCTCCAACTCTAAGATGTAAGTGAGAGGCATCTCATCCTTTCGACTAAGGTTACCTGTTCTCTGGCATTCATCACAGCTGTGTGCATAGTTGTGAGCATCCTTGAAGATCGTTGGCCAATAGTAGCCACTCTGGAACACCTTTGCAGCTGTTCTCTGGCCACCAAAGTGTCCACCATAGGGGGCTGTATGGCAGTGCTGCAACACAGACTTTGCCTCCGCAGCTGAAACACACTTCCTTAGCAGACCATCAGCACATGTCTTGTAAAGTGTGGGATCATCCCATATGAATTTCCTAGCTTAATGAAGGAACCTCTTCTTTTCTTGTCCTCCCTTGAAAGTTGGTAGTACCTGCGATGCAAGGAAGTTAGCAATGTCAGCAAACCAAGGTTCCTCATCGTTATCACGATGAGTCAATACAAAGACATGTTCATCAATAAAAGCATCAGAAATTGCGGTTTCCGCAATTTTTCCGCAATTATGCTGCAATCTAGAAAGATGATCCGCAACCACATTTTCACATCCTTTCTTATCTCTAATGTCCAAATCAAACTCTTGCAGCAGCAATACCCATCTAATCAACCTAGGCTTAGCATCAGCCTTCCTCATGAGGTATTTCAAAGTAGAATGGTCAGTGTACACGATTGTCCTAGTGCCTACAATGTAATTCCTAAACTTCTCACAAGCAAACACTACAGCTAGCATCTCCTTCTCAGTAGTTGTGTAATTACATTGTGCCTCATTAAGTGTCTTACTAGCATAGTATACAGGGTGTGTTAACTTGTCAATATTTTGTCCTAGCATAACCCCTACAGCATAGTCACTTGCATCTCATAACATCTCAAATGGGAGATCCCAATTTGGCCCTATTATAATAGGTGCTTTGACTAGTGCTTCCTTAAGGGTCTTCCAGGCTAGGAAACATTCTTTAGAGAAGATGAATGGCTTGTTTAACTCTAGAAGCTCACATAAAGGCTTGGATATCTTAGAAAAGTCCTTAATGAACCTTCTATAGAAGCCTGCATGTCCTAAGAAACTTCTAATGGCTTTTACATTCTGAGGTTCTACCAATTTCTCTATTATTTCAATTTTGGCCCTATCTACCTCTACACCTGCCCTAGACACTCTATGACCTAAGACAATCCCTTCGTCCACCATGAAGTGGCACTTCTCCCAATTCAAGACTAGGTTGGTCTCCTCACACCTAGCCAGGACTTGTCCTAAGTTCTCTAAACAGTTTGTGAATGAATCACCAAAGACTGAGAAATCATCCATGAATATCTCTATCATGGACTCATCTAAATCAGAGAAGATTGCCAACATGCACCTTTGGAATGTTGCCGGTGCATTGCATAAGCCAAAAGGCATTCTGCGAAAGGCAAAAGTTCCAAAAGGGCAAGTAAAGGTGGTCTTCTCCTGGTCCTTAGGGTCTATAGTGATCTGGTTATATCCTGAATAACCGTCTAAGAAGCAGTAGTAAGCTCTACCAACTATCCTATCTAACATTTGGTCAATGAATGGTAGAGGGAAGTGGTCTTTTTTGGTTTCCTTGTTTAATTTCCTATAATCCATACACACTCTCCACCCTGTGATAGTCCTAGTTGGAATCAGTTCATTGCTCTCATTGACTACCACAGTCATCCCCCCTTTCTTAGGTACACATTGTATAGGACTCACCCACTGACTACTAGCTATAGGGAAGATCACACCAGCATCTAACCATTTTATTATTTCCTTTTTAACTACCTCTTTCTTAGAGGGGTTCAACCTACGTTGGTGATCTACTCGGGGTGTATGCTCTTCCTCTAGTATTATCTTATGCATGCAGTAGGAAGGGCTAATGCCTCTAATGTCAGCAATAGTCCATGCAATAGCCTTCCTATGTTGTTTAAGTAGTAAAATCAGCTCAACCTCATGCTTCTCACTTAATTTAGATGAAATAACTACAGGCAGAGTCTCATTACTTCCTAAATATGCATACTTAAGATGTGTGGGCAGTGGTTTCAATTCTAAGACAGGTGGATGCTCAATGGATGGTTTTAAAGGATTCAAGGATCTATCAGTCAGGTCATTATTCATACAAACATGCTGTGTTTTATCTACAGGTATATCCATTATCTCAGATACATTCAAATCAGTTAAATCTAATTCTACATAATTATTAGCATGCTTAGTTAATAATTCATGCTCCAGCTGTTCTTCCATCAGTGAATCTACAATGTCCATGCTAGCACAAGATTCAGAGTCAGAGGGGTACCTTAAGGCTTTATAAACACTAAATTTGACCTCCTCATCATGAACCCTCATAGTGAGCTCACCTTTTTGAACATCTATCAGGACCCTACCTGTGGCTAGAAATGGTCTGCCTAATAGGATGGGGACCTCCTTGTCTGCTTCATAATCCAGGATAATGAAATCTGCAAGGAAAATAAACTTGTCAACCTTTACAAGAATATCCTCAATCTTACCCTCAGGGTAGGCTATGGATCTGTCTGCCAGTTGTAAAGTGACAGTGGTTGGACGTGCTTCTCCTATTCCTAGCTGGCGGAATAGGGATAGGGGCATGAGGTTTATGCTGGCTCCCAGGTCACAAAGAGCTCTGCCCACGTGCTTGCCTCCTAGCTCTACAGGTAAGGTGAAGGAACCAGGATCCTTCTCCTTCTTCGGTAGCTTGTTCTGGAGTATGGCACTGCACTCCTCAGTGAGATTTACTGTTTCAAACTCACCAATTATTTTCTTGTTAGTGATAATATCCTTCAAAAACTTTACATAAGAGGGCATAGACTGTAAAACTTCTACAAAAGGAATATTAACATGCACTTGTTTAAGAATTTCTAAGAATTTGTTAAAGTGCACTTCCTGTTCTTGTTTTTTCTTAAGCCTTCGAGGAAATGGAGGTGGTGGCACATATGCAGGCACTTCAGGTCGCCTCAGGATAGGTGGAGGCCTTGGAATTTCTTCTATCTCTTCTATGATTGGCTCCAGCCTTGCTCCTGATGTGCTTGGTGATGGTTGACCTTGGTTTGGCAGAGACTCCAGTGGAGCACTAGACTCATTGTTCTCTACTCTCTTTGGTGTTTCTTTAGTGTTGCTCACCAATGGTCTCCCACTTCTAAGTTCAATTGCTTGAACTTGTTCTTTACCATCTCTTCTTGGCACTTCAAGGTCAGCAGGAAGTCTACCTTGGGGCCTACTTTTGAGTTCATTGGCTAGTTGCCCTATCTGGTTCTCTAGGCTCCTAAGAGTAGCTTGCTGACTCTGCAGAGTGGCATCATTCTTGGCTATGTATTCCTTGAGTAGATTTTCTACAGAAGATCCTACAGGTTGGTTGTATGGTTTTTGATACATGGATTGGTTATGTTGGGGAGTGAAACCAGGTGTTCCACTCGGTCTTGGTTGGTTAGGAGCTTGGTTAGCATTCTGTTGGCCACCCCATGACAGGTTTGGGTGGTTCCTCCAACCAGGGTTGTAAGTGTTGGAATAGAGGTTGTTCCTAGGCTGCTGCTGGCTTCCAATATAGCAGACTGAGGCTGGATTCCCAGGGCAGTATTCATACAAGTGCCCTTCCCCACAGAATCCAGAGATAAGTGTCTCGCCTTGACTTGGTGGTGTGCCCATTGACATGGCTGTGGCGGTGTTGACACTAGTTTGGAGATTGGCTTGAGCCATTTGCTTAACTAGGTTGGTCAGGGCGCTTATTTGGCTACTCATAGTATTGAGTGCGTCCTTATCTTGAGCTCTACTTGGCTCTATTGGATCATCCGACCACCTACAGTGAGATGCTGAGATCTTCTCCAAGATCTCATAGGCTTCATTATAACTCTTGGACAGCATGGAACCTCCAGCAGATGAATTTAGAACTTGTCTGGTGCTGGGGTTGCCTCCTTTGAAAAAGACCTCTATTTGGATACACCATGGGATGCCATGGTGTGGACATTTAAGAAGAAGGTCCTTGAACCTTGTCCAAGCTTCGTGAAGAGACTCATTTTCAGCTTGTTTGAACTTGACTATGTCATCACGAAAGGTAGAATTCCTATCAGGTGGAAAGTATTTAACTAGGAATTTCTCCGCCAAGTCTGTCCAATTGAGGACTGATCCAGAGGGTAATGAGTTTAACCACGTCTTTGTCCCTCAATGAGTAAGGGAAGAGGTAGAGCCTCAAGGCTTCTTGGGAAACTCCAGGGATGATGAAGGTATCACTAACTCCTAGGAAGTTTCTAAGATGGTTGTGGGGGTCCTCATTTTCCACTCCAAAGAATTGTCCCACGGTGGACAACATTTGGAACATCACTGGCTTTAACTCGAATGAGTTGGCAGTAATTTCAGGGCGGATTATGCTTGGGTTTAGCTCCCCAGGCATGGGAACTAAGTATGAGAGAATGGCACTATTCTTATCATTCGCTATTTCGATGGGATTGCGAGTGATAGGTACCGGATTTGGAACTAATCTATCCATTTCTTCTTGAAAGGATTGCGGAGACTCTGCGGTTTCAGCAATTATTTGAGGTAAAGGGGGTTGGTTAAAGAGACGTTTCTTGGCTCTATTTCTAGCCCTAAGTAATCTCTCAGGCTCAGGGTTGAACTCTAGATCACTACTTGAAGGCTCATTCATAAACTAACCCAAATAGTACCTGAAAAAGAAATGAAAATAGGTCAGCTTCAATAGATATTAAGAGTTGGTTTTCTAACTTAACAGACTTCGTTTTCACTAAACTAAATCCCCGGCAGCGGCGCCAAAAACTTGTTGCGTGCTCAATGTGTGAAATAAATAGCAATAAGGGAGAGAGAGCACTCAGAACATGCAAGCATACATGATCTTGTTAGCAAGTAGTAAGTATTTTTTCATTCGTTTTTCCACAGAGATTTATTATTAGCTACTCGTGAAGTGTATTGTTAAGCAAGAATTGGTGGATTTGATGGGGTAGAATTGGTTTTAAGTTGTCTAATTTCTAAGGAATATGTAAAGGGTAGCAACATAAACAAGTGCAAGTCAATGATAAACTCAAATGAAAAGAGACGAGATTAATAAACGAAGAGGAAAATAGCTAAACAGAATTTTTAACTTAGCAGAATTGCGAGAACAGCAATTCTACCGCAATGTTACTAACAGCGAAAGTGTGTAAACTGGAGAAACAAGGGCTACTAACGACTCCTCTATAGGCATTTTCATACGATTCTCAAGCATTGGATCAACTCACTATGCATCAAACTAACTCATTCTCATGTATCTTCCGATTTCATGCATTAGATTCTTTAGTTTACTCATGTCCAAGTAAGGTCTTAAGCATCTTGTTAAAGCAGAAAGATATGGTTTGTACTAGGAAAACGCCTATTCCTAGGTCGTTTTCTGGCTACCTTGAAAGGCTAGCATGAGTGTATGACTCTGAACTCTTACTCCTTCCAGAGGTTAGGAGTTCTTTGGACAAAATGGATGGCCAATCGAAATTGCCTGTGGGATGAAGCTTACATACAATCAATGCATTCGAGAGCTATCCTACATGCTTGGTTCACGTTTTTTAGCCTATAGTATTGTCATTAGCACGCCCCTATGTGACTTAGTTACTCATGGATATAGAAAGAACAGAATTATTAGATAAAATAGGCATGCTCAGAAGAAGAATAAACTTAAAACAGCGAAGCAAAACAGTAAACCGCAAAGACAAGAAACTGTGAAAGAATGAGTTGTGCTTTGATTAATCGATTGTTTGAACTGAACAAAGGGAAACTTAAAGTGAATAACTTGAAGACAGAAAGCAACGAAATGAAATGAACTAACTAATAGAAAAGAAACAACAACTAAACAATGCTGGAAATGAGAAGTAAAAGACAGAAAGCAATAAGTAAGCTTGAACGCCTCGTCGCAAACGCCTCGGCTGAACGGAGAAAAATGGTAGCCTTGCTTGGATGAATCCAACCCTAAACCCTAAACCCTAAACCCTAAACCCTAAAACCCTAAACCCTAAACCCTAAACCCTATCAGATTGTCGACTCCAACAGTCTGAACCTTTTAAACCAACAGACGGAAGAGAAAAACAGAAGACAGAATGGAGCTGCGAAGAGACTTCTACGCTTTCGGATGATGATGAAACCCTCTACTTTGACCCCCTTTTATAGTAATCTGCAGGTGCGTTTGGGCCAAGGAGAACCATCCATCCTCAACGTCGTACTTCAAAATGGATGGAGGAGAAAGAACGAATCCCTGAAATAACGGAAAATAACAGAAAAAGATCAGTCAACTTACGGATTTCACTTGAAACATTGCGGTTTTAGCAATGTTTCCGCAATGCTGCCGCAATGCTCATTTTTCCTTCTTTTAACTTCGTTTTTCATTCCTTTTCTTTCCTTTTGCACACAAGTCCTAATTTAGCTACCTTCTTCTAATTCTCATATATAAGCATAGGTTTAAGCTAAATCCTATCAAAAACACCTAAGAGTGTACATCTTTCTAAGATAAATAAGTCCTAAAAAGGTCACTTTTGGAGACGTAACAGTTCTCTAGGCTCCTAAGGGTAGCTTGCTGACTTTGTAGAGTGGCATCATTCTTGGCAATGTACTCCTTAAGTAAATTCTCTACAGAAGACCCTATTGGTTGGTTGTATGGTTTTTGATACATGGATTGATTATGTTGGGGAGTGAAACCAGGTGTTCCACTCGGTCTTGGTTGGTTAGGAGCTTGGTTAGTATTTTGTTGGCCACCCCATGAGAGATTTGGGTGGTTCCTCCAACCAGGATTGTAAGTGTTAGAGTAAGGGTTGTTCCTAGGCTGTTGTTGGCTTCCAACATAGCAGACTGAGGCTGGATTCCCAGGGCAGTATTCATACAGGTGCCCTTCCCCACAGAATCCACAGATAAGTGTCTCACCTTGACTTGGTTGTGTGCCCATTGACATGGCTGTGGCGGTGTTGACACTAGTTTGGAGATTGGCTTGAGCCATTTGTTTAACTAGGTTGGTCAGGGCGCTTATTTGGCTACTCATGGCATTGAGTGCGTCCTTATTTTGAGCTCTACTTGGCTCGATTGGATCATCTGACCACCTACAGTGAGATGCTGAGATCTTCTCCAAGATCTCATAGGCTTCGTTATAACTCTTGGACAGCATGGAACCACCAGCTGAGGAATTTAGCACTTGCCTGGTGCTGGGGTTGCATCCTTTGAAAAAGACCTCTATTTGGATACACCATGGAATGCCATGGTGTGGACATTTAAGCAGAAGGTCCTTGAACCTTGTCCAAGCTTCGTGAAGCGACTCATTTTCAGCTTGTTTGAACTTGATTATGTCGTCACGAAAAGTAGAATTCCTATCAGGTGGGAAATATTTTACTAGGAATTTCTCCGCCAAGTCTGTCCAATTGAGAACTGATCCGGAGGGTAATGAGTTTAACCACGTTTTGGCTTTGTCCCTTAATGAGTAAGGGAAGAGGTAGAGCCTCAAGGCTTCTTGGGAAACTCCAGGGATGATAAAGGTGTCACTAACTCCTAGGAAGTTTCTAAGATGGTTGTGGGGGTCTTCATTTTCCACTCCAAAGAATTGTCCCACAGTGGACAACATTTGGAACATTACTGGCTTTAACTCGAATGAGTTGGCAGTGATTTCAGGGCGGATTATGCTTGGGTTTAGTTCCCCAGGCATGGGTACTAGGTAAGAGAGAATGGCACTATCCTTATCATTCGCTATTTCGATGGGATTGCGAGTGGTAGGTACCGGATTTGGGACTTGTCTGTCCATTTCTTCTTGATAGAATTGCGGAGACTCTGCGGTTTCAGCAATTATTTGAGGTATAGAGAGTTGGTTAAAGAGACGTTTCTTAGCTCTATTTCTCGCCCTAAGTAATCTCTCAAGCTCAGGATTGAACTCTAGATCGCTACTTGAAGGCTCATTCATAAACTAACCCAATGGTACCTGCAAAAGAAATGAAAATAGATCAGCTCCAATAGATAGTAAGAATTGGTTTTCTAACTTAACAATTTTCATTTTCACTAAACTAAATCCCCGGCAGCGGCGCCAAAAACTTGTTGCGTGCTCAATGGTTAAAAGGAATATGCAATAAGAGAGCACTCAGAACATGCAAGCATACATGATCTTGTAGCAAGTAGTAAGTATTTTTTCATTCGTTTTCCCACAGAGATTTATTCTTAGTTACTCGCGAAGTGTATTGTTAAGCAAGAATGAGTGGATTTGATGGGGTAGATTTGGTTTTAAATTGCCTAATTACTAAGGAATAAGTAAAGAATAGATGCATAAACAAGTGCAAGTAAATGATAAACTCAAATGCAAAGAGAAGAGGTAACTAAACGAAGAGGAAAAATGGCTAAGGCAGATTTTAACTTAAAGGAATTGCGAGAACATCAATTATACCGCAATGTTACTAACAACGAAAGTGTGTAAAATGTGGAAACAAGGGCTACTAACGACTCCTCTATAGGCTTTTTCACACGATTCTCAAGCATTAGATCAACTCACTATGCATCAAACTAACTCATTCTTATGTATCTTCCGATTTCATGCATTAGATTCTTTAGTTTACTCATGTCCAAGTAAGGTCTTAAGCATCTTGTTAAAACAGTAAGTTGTGGTTTGTACTAGGAACCCGCCTATTCCTAGGTCGTTTTCTGGCTACCTTGAGAGGCTAGCATGAGTGTATGACTCTGAACTCTTACTCCTTCCAGAGGTTAGGAGTTCTTTGGACAAAATGGATGGCCAATCGAAATTGCCCGTGGGATGAAGCTTACATACAATCAATGCGTTCGAGAGCTATCCTACATGCTTGGTTCACGTGTTTTAACCTACAGCATTGTCATTAGCATGCCCTTATGTGACTTAGTTACTCATGGATGCAGATAGAATAGAAAAAGTGGATGAAGAAGACATGCTTAGAAGAAGATTAAAGACAAAACAGGAAAGGAAAAACAGTAGGCAGAGAAGAATAAAGGAATTGCAAAATGATGAATTGTACGTAGATTAACCAATTGTTTGAATGAACAAATGAAGACTTAGAAACACTGAAGCAAAGACAGAAAACAACGAAATGGAATAGAGTAGCTAATGGAAAGGAAATAACAACAAACAGTACTGAAAGTAGAAAACTAAAACAGAAAGCAGTAAGTTGTGCGTGGTCTTCTCGATTGCGAACGCCTCGGCTGAATAGAGAGAAAGGCAAGCCTTGCTTGGATGAATCCAATCAGAAGAGAAGATGAATCTTTTCTCCTTCCTATCAGATTGTCGACTCCAATAGCTGAACCTTTCAAACCAACAGACGGAAGAGAGAATAAGATTGGAAGAAGCTGCGTTGAACTGAGAAGTCTACGCTTTTCGGATGTGTTTCAACCCTCCTCTTTGACCTCCTTTTATAGTATTCTGCAGGTGCGATTGGGCCAAGGAGAACCATCCATCCTCAACGTCGTACTTCTACGTGGCTGGAGGAGAAAGAACGAATCCCTGAAATATCGGATCACAACAGAAAAAGGTTAGCCAACTTACGAATTTCACTTAAAACATTGCGGTTTTAGCAATGTTTCCGCAATGCCTCCGCAATGCACAGTTTTCATTCTTCTAACTTCGTTTTTCATTCCTTTTCTTTCCTTTTGCATACAAGTCCTAATTTAGCTTCCTTCTTCTAATTCTCATATATAAGCATAAGTTTAAGCTAAATCCTATCAAAAATACTTTAAAATGCACAACTTCCTAATACAAATAAGTCCTAAAATAGTCACTTTTGGAGACGTAACAAGAGACTCATTTTCAGCTTGTTTGAATTTAATAATGTCATCACGAAAGTTTGAATTCCTATATGGTGGAAAGTATTTGACTAGGAATTTCTCGGCCAGATCTGTCCAATTGACAACTGATCCGGAAGGTAATGAGTTCAACCACGTTTTGGCTTTATCTCTTAATGAATAAGGGAAGAGGTAAAGCCTCAAAGCTTCTTGGGAAACTCCAGGGATAAGGAAGGTATCACTAACTCCTAGGAAGTTTCTTAGATGGTTGTGAGGGTCCTCATTTTCCACTCCAAAGAATTGTCCCACAGTGGACAACATTTAGAACATTACTGGCTTTAACTCGAATGAGTTGACAGTAATTTCAGGGCGTATAATGCTTGGGTTTAGCTCCCCAGGCATGGGAACTAGGTAGGAGAGAATGGCACTATCCTTGTCATTCGCTATTTCGATGGGGTTGCGAATGGTAGGTGCTGGATTTGGGTTTGTTCTATCCATTTCTATTTGAGAGAATTGCGAAGACTCTGCGGAGTCAGCAACGTTTGGAGGTATAGAGGGTTGTTTGAAGAGACGTTTCTTAGCTTTGTTTATGGCCCTAAGTAATCTCTCAGGCTCAGGATTGAACTCTAGATCGCTACTTGAATGCTCATTCATAAACTAACCCAATGGTACCTACAAAAGAAATGAGAATAGATCAGCTCCAATCGATCTTAAACTTTGTGTTTCTAACTTAACAAACTTCGTTTTTACTAAACAAAATCCCCGACAGCGGCCCCAAAAACTTGTTGCGTGCTCAATGTTTAAAAGAAACATGCAATGGTAGAGCACTCAGAACATGCAAGCATACATGATCTTGTAGCATGTAATAAGTATTTTTTCATTCGTTTTCCCACAGAGATTTATTCTTAGTTACTAGCGAAGTGATTTGTTAAGTGAGAATGGGTGGATTAAATGGGGTAGATTTGGTTTTAAAGTGCCTAATTACTAAGGAATGTGTAAATGATGGAAGCATAAACAAGTGCAAGTAGATAATAAACTAGAATGTAAAGAAGAGAACAATCAAACGAAGAGAGAAATGGCTAAGGCAAAATTTTAGCTAAGGGAATTGCGGAAACAGCAATTATTTAGCAATGTTACTAATAGCGAATTAAGTGTAAAGTGTGGAAACAAGGGCTACTAACGACTCCTCTATAGGCTTTTTCACACGATTCTCAAGCAGTAGATCATCTCATCATGCATCAAACTAACTCAATCTCATGTATCTTCCGATTCCATGCATTAGATCCTTTAGTTTACTCATGTCCAAGTAAGGTCTTAAGCATCTTTTTATAACAGCAAGTATTGGTTTGTACTAGGAAAACACCTATTCCTAGGTCGTTTTCTGGCTACCTTGAGAGGCTAGCATGAATGTACGACTCTGAACTCTTACTCCTTCCAGAGGTTAGGAGTTCTTTGGACAAAATGGATGGCCAATCGAAATTGCCCGTGGGATGAAGCTTACATACATTCAATGCATTCGAGAGCTATCCTACATGCTTGATTCACGTGTTTTTACCTATAAACTTGTCATTAGCATGCCCTTATGTGATTTAGTTACTCATGGATGAAGATAGAATGGGAAGAAGAGATGGAGACGACATGCTTAGTAGAATAATAAAGACAAAACAGAAGAGGAAAACAGTAAGCAGACGAGATGAAGAGCTTGTGAATTGACGAAATAATGCTTCGATTAACTAAAGTTTGAACTAAACAAATGACAGCCTTGAATAACTAAAGTAAAACAGAAAGCAGCGTAATGAAGTAGAGTAGCAAACGAAAGGGAAAGGACAACAAACAACAAAGGAAACAGAAAGCTAAAGCAGAAAGCAACTAAATCTGTGCGTGATCTTCTCGTTGCGAACGCCTCGGCTGAAGGGTGAAAGGAAGCCTTGCTTGGATGAATCTAATCAGAAGAGAAGATAAATCTTCTCTCCTTCCTATCAGATTGTCGACTCCAACAGCTGAACCTTTCAAACCAACAGACGAAAGAGAGAAAAAGATTAGAAAAGACTGCGTTGAACTGGAAGTCTACGCCTTTCGAGTGTGTTTCAACCTTCCATCTTGACCTCCTTTTATAGTGTTCTGCAGGTACGATTGGGTCAAGGAGAACCATCCATTCTCAACGTCGTTCTTCCATGTGGCAGCAGGAGAAAGAATGGGCCCCTGAAAGATCGGAACAAAACGAAAATTGGTTAGACAACTTACGGATTTCACTTAAAACATTGCGGTTTTAGCAATGTTTCCGCAATGCTTCAGCAATGTGCATTTTTCACTCTATTAGCTTCGTTTTTGGTTCTTTTCCTTTCCTTTTGCATATTAGTCCTAATTTAGCTTCATTCTACTAATTCTCATATATAAGCACGAGTTTAAGCTAAATCCTACCAAAAACACCTAAGAGTGTGCATCTTTCTATAGCAAACAAGTCCTAAAATAGTCACTTTTGGAGACGTAACAACAAGACCGAACCAAGAAATAAAATCGCTCTTTCTTTATAACACCGTTTACTGTAAAGACCGATTTTTTCATGTGATGACTTAGGTAACTCGATCTCAATCCTGAGCTCACTATGAACTCCTGTTTATTCGACCTTATCCTTTGACTTGTACGGGTGAGAGTGGCCTGGTCGCCGACTCAATAAGCCTACCATCTTGGGGATAAGATCGAATAAGTGGTTGGGGACATATTTGTGCGAGATGGAATTCACTCCTACTCGCTTTAAGGGTTAGTAGAGAGGTTGTTCCCTTAAGTGCTGACTCCAGGTCTTGAACAATGGGCCCATCCTCTCCTGATCAGGGAGGAATCTGATTTGATGGTTGGACCACAAATCAATTGTTCATTAGAGGTGTCAGTGGTACTTAATGAACAAGATATAATACAAGGGTTAAACGGTTTAAATGACCCGTTGTGATTATGAACGACCTGTGAAGGATCGACTTACTGATGATAGTTATATCAAGAGGACACAATATATCTACAGTGAGGAGAGTGCAGCCCTTGGACTTTAGTGGAGTCTCCGGGGGTTAACGAATGTTGGTTAGTTCGGTTGAAAGAGTTTTGACCGGATAATCTCGTATCGTTGGAGCTCATGATGTGTAGGTCCTTACGGTTCTCCTGGCTAGCTCGGATAAAGTCGTGAAACAATATAAAAGAAAAGAAAAGAATTTGAATCGTTCAAATTCGGGTTTGTGGAAGAAGGATAGACATATTTAAATATGATTTAAATATGGACATATTTAAATATGGCATTGGCCTGAAACATGAATGAGATTCATGTGAAAAAAGTCGGTTTTTTCTGAAAAACCGAGTTTAGTTATATTATTTAATCAATATTTGATATTGAATTAAATAATATTTATTAATTAAAAAGTTTAATTAATAATTATATATATATATATTTTATTTATTAAAATGTTTAATAAATAAAATTATTATTATTATTTTTAATAATAATAATAATTATATATATATATATATATACATGTGTCTTGCATGCATCAAGACACATGTTGAAGTATATATAAATATATATATGTTGCGTAAGTCAGATGGGCTTGAGATGAGAAGTTATGAAAGAAGTTTGAAAAATGGTTTTTCAAATTCAACTTGGGTACACGTTTTGAAGAATAAAAAACAGCAGCCCTCTGTCCTTCTCTTCTTCCTCTTCCTCTTCTCCTTTTCTCTTGTAAAAGGAGTCCCACTACTCCGTTTCTCGGCCCGAGAATAGCGGGATTACCGTGGGTGGTCCACAAAGATTTCGTGAGAAGGATCGGTGAGCTCGTGGGGAGCTTCTGGCGGTGAAATTGGAGAAATACGAACGACAAGGGTATGTGTTCTAATTTCTCTTTTTCATTGCTTTTGCATGTTTCCGTTTGTTTAAATTGATGAAATTAGAGTGTCTATGATCCAAATCGCTTCCGCTGCGTTCCATCAACGCTCCATCACCAACATGGATCCTGATGCGGCTGAATTGATGATGGACTTAGATGTGGACTTGAGACTGTTGTAGAAAGTCTCCATTTGTATTGCGCATGTCCATGACATGTCTTCAGCAGTGTCTTGTATCTTTCCCCTGATCCTGGGATGGATTCATATTTTCCTTGCGCAAAGCAGACTATGCGCCTTATCTTTTCCAGACGTTAGTCTGGTTTCTCATATCTTTTTGTGAATTTCTCTACCAACTCGTCCCAATTTTGTATAGTGTTTGCGAGTAGAAAGCTAAGTTAGGTCGTTGCGTCTCCCGCCAGTTTTGAAATAAAATTCATTGTCCTCTTAAAGCAAATTTATGAAATACGAAGTTCCTATTTTAAAAGTGTCTTTTGTTTTGACAACTAAGTTTTGAAATAAAAATTGTTGTCCTTTCAAAGCAAATTTCTGAAATACGAAGTCTCTATTTTAAAAGTGTCTCTTGTTTTGGCAACTAAGTTTTGAAATAAAAAATCGTTGTCTTTTAAAAAGTTTTTTTCACTCTACCTTTTGATGGAACTGAAATCCTAACACAACCAGAGGTGCAACGGAAGAAGTCTAAACTGGCTGAGGATCTTCAGCCATCAATAAGCAACAAACCGGGAGAGAGAAAAACTACCAACACTTGGCATTTTTCAAACTGCCCAGACCCACCGGTAAATCCCATTCCCAACGGTAAAAGTCAAACGGTAAGGGTGGACTAGTAAGGGACAACCGGTAAGTCTCCTCGATGTGCCACCGATAAATCACAAGGATTTACACCGATAAAAGGCACACCGGTAAACTTCGACCGGTAAACGCTTCACAAGCATTTCAACCGGTAAGCTTCAACCGGTAAAATCGTGTGAATAAATCAGCACCGGTAAGACCGGACCAGTAAGTTTACCATCGGTAAACAAGTTAAAGTTTCACTAAACTCGCACGGGTAAACCTACCTTTTTCTATAACTTCAACAATTGAAGATATAAGGTGAGGGAGGAGAATGAACACTTCAATCTCCTTCAATTCTACACTAGTACACCTCTATTCTTTCACCAATTCACCAAAGCTTCAACACCTTCAAGCTTCATCCATAGAGTGTTCTTCAACCATTGAAGAAATCTAGAGAGAAAGCTTGAAGAGAGAGAAAGGTCTTGAGTTCCAAAACTCTTTAGAATGAACAAACTCACCTCAATCCCAATTGAGATAGTGGGAAAACATGGACCTTAGGTGTTCAACATGCATGTTGAACACACTAAGTTTAATTAATCATTATAACAAAGAATTATTATAATAAAGAATTATAATTAATTAAAACAATTTCAATTAATTATTTTATTATTTAATATAATATTAAATATTAATTAAATAATAAAATTATCCTCGATTTTTTGAAAACCGCTTTTCCCAATATGAATCTCTATTCATATTATCTTCTGGTCTCGTATTTAAAACATATTTAAATACGTGTTGCGTGCTCAATGTGTAAATTAAAATGCGATGTGAGAGCACTCAGAACATGCAAGCATACATGGTCTTGTAGCAAGTAATAAGTATTTTTTCATTCGATTTCCCACAGAGATTTATTCTTAGTTACTAGCGAAGTGAGATGTTAAATTAGAAAGGATGGTTTAAATGGGGTAGAATTGGGATTAATGTGCCTAACTAATATAGAACGTGCGAGATATGCGAGCATAAACAAAGACAAGTAAAGAGGTTAACTTGAATGTAGAAGAAAAAGAATTGCGGAGAAAGCAATTATCTAGCAATAAAATCGCAAAACAGAAAACTGAAAAAAAATTGGCTAAGGCAAAAGTATAACTAAGAAAATTGCGCAGACAGCGAACTAACATCGTTTTAAGGGTGAAGGGTGGAAACACGGGCTACTAACGACTCCTCTATAGGCTTTTTCATGCGATTCTTCAGCAGTAGATCAACTTATCATGCATCAAATTAACTCATTCTCATGTATCTCTCGATTTCATGCATTAGATCCTTTAGTTCACTCATGTCCAAGTAAGGCTTAAGCATTTATGCCAAAGCGAGCATAGCTCAGCTGGCATATGTATAACTTGATGACCAAGAGGTCTGTGGTTCGAATCCCCCCACCCCAAATGTACTCAAAAAAAAAAAAAAGGCTTAAGCATCTATTTATATAAGCAAGTTAATGAATTGTGCTAGGAAAACGTCTATTCCTAGGTCGTTTTCTGGCTACCATGAAAGGCTAGCATGAATGGACGACTCTGAACTCTTACTCCTTCCGGAGGTTAGGAGTTCTTTGGACAAAATGGATGGCCAATCGAAATTGCCCGTGGGATGAAGCACACATACATTCAATGCATTTGTAGCTATCCTACATGCTGAGTTCACGTATTTCTACCTATAGATTCATCATTAGCAGACCCTTATGTGGTTTAGTTACTCATGGATGATGATGGAGTGGAAAGACTTGATTGATTAAACATGCTTGGCAGTATTCAAATGGAAACAACAGAAAACAGAAAGCAACGGAGAACTTGCGAAGTAGTCAAACAATTCTTCGATTAAACAAGATTCAAAGCTTAACAAGCAACAACTTTAAAACGATAAAGACTAAACAGACAAAGACGAAATGAAACAATGGAGCTAACAGAACCAAAAGGCAACAACCAGCAGCGAAACGGAAAGGCAAAAAACAGTAGAAAGCAGTTAAACGTGTGCGTGAACTCCTCGCCGCAAGCGCCTCGAATGAAGGGAGAAGGTGAGCGTTGTTTGGGGATGAATCCAATCAGAAGAGAAGAAGGATCTTCTCTTCTTCCTCTCAGATTATCAATGCCAACAGCTGAATCCTTCACGCCAACAAACGGGAGAGGAAATAGAGAAGAAACTGCGTTGAGATGGGAGTTCTACGCTTCCAAGCTTGTTGTTCTCCTTCCCCCTTGACCTCCTTTTATAGTGTTTTGCAGGTATTCTTCAGCCAAGGAGAACCATCCATTCTGAACGACGACCTTCCACGTGGCAGCATGAGAGAAATTGGGCGGCTGAAAGATCGCAACAAAACGGCAGACGGTTAGAACAACTTAACATTTTCACTTAAAACATTGCGGAGACAGCAATGTTTTCGCAATGTTCCTGCAATACAGAATTTTCAACTCTTTAGCTTTGTTTTTGATTCTTTTTCCTTTCTTTTACACATAAGTCCTGATTTAGTTTCATTCTACAAATTCTCATATATAAGCCCATGTTTAGACTAAATTCTATCAAAAACGCTTAAGAGTGTACATCATTCTATAGCAAATAAGTCCCTAAAATATGCACTTTTGGAGACGTAACAATACGCCCAACCTCGATCAACAAACCCTAATTCGGATTTATCTAAATTCTTCCCTATAACACTGCTACACAGCTTATCTGAGCTAACCAGAAGAACCTAAAGGACCTACAGGTCATGAGCTCCAACGATACGAGATTATTCGGTCAAAACTCTTTTAACCGAATCAATCAACATTCGTCAAACCCCCGGAGACTTCACTAAAGTCTGAGGGCTGCACTCTTCTCACTGTAGATATATTATGTTCTCTTGATATAACTGAGGACCCTCTTTTGCCAAGGAGAGGGTGGGCGCCCATTGTTCAAGCCCCGGAGTCAGCTATTAAGGGAACAACCTATCTACTAACCCTGAAGAGCGGGTTAGGAGTGAATTCCATCTTGCTGTACTATGTCCCCAGCCACCTATTCGAGTTTATCCCCAAGATGGTAGACTTATTGAGTCGGCGCTTCTTAGCCACTCTAACCCGTACAAATCAAAGGATACTCTCGAATAAATAGGAGTTCATAGCGAGCTCAGGATTAAGCTCGAGTTACCTAGGCCATCATATGAAAAAGTCGGTCTCTTCACTAAACGGTGTTATAAAGAGATAGCGACTTAATTTTGCGGTTCAGTCTTATGCAAACTCATTGCACAAGACACCCTCCCCCGCACATCTCAATGTGAAACGATTCGGATCACATCGTTTTATACAATACAAAGCGAGCTGCATCCAATAGTGTTACTAGGATAAGGTACCCAGCCTTATCCATATACTATAGACTGTTTTGACTGTCTACTTGAGCCTGATCCACAATCATGTCATACATGAAGCTCAAGTACTCATGAATCGCCATAGGTGTTGGTCATTGGTATAAATTAATCTAAACACGTTTCACTTTATTCGAGTAAACTCTTTTACTGAATAAAACTTAATAACTCTTTATTACTAAATAGAGTATTTACAAACATTATTGTTTACAAACCACGAGTTTTAGGACATAAAACCCAACAAACTCTCACTTGGACTAAAACGTCTGTGGTGTACATGTTGGTCGAGAAAACTAAAATATCTCATATCTTCAGTTTCACCCACTGTCCTACTCAACAACTCGGAGCCCTAAACTCTTTAGGTGTCTCTCAAACACTTTAGCCGTGAGAGACTTAGTAAACATATCAGCATGAACTGTTGCGAGGCTTTCCATGTGACCATCACATCTCCTCAGAGCACTATCCAAGAGTTCAACTTATAAACTGTTTTACTGCTACTGAAGCTCCAACAAATTTAGCTACTACCGAGGAATTAGCAATACAACTCTTGTATTCTATTCCTTCTTAGCATTGGGACATAACTTTAACCGCGTTTTACTGATAGCTCCCACTACATAACACATATCGGGTCATGTATCTAAGAAGGCATACATCTGACTTCCAATATGTAAATGCACATGGTTGCATCTCATATCCTCAACACTTGAGGTGTCTTAGGAAACCATTTCCATAGACCATCGAATATCGACAACATTTTGTCAATACAAGATTTTTAGAGACAACACTAGCGATTTGTTCTTACGATTCAGATCAACTTGAATCCTTAGAACAAACTGAGCCATATTGTTGCGTGCTCAATGTTTAAAAGGAATATGCAATAAGAGAGCACTCAGAACATGCAAGCATACATGATCTTGTAGCAAGTAGTAAGTATTTTTTCATTCGTTTTCCCACAGAGATTTATTCTTAGTTACTCGCGAAGTGTATTGTCAAGCAAGAATGGGTGGATTTGATGGGGTAGATTTGGTTTTAAGTTGCCTAATTACTAAGGAATATGTAAAGGATAGATGCATAAACAAGTGCAAGTAAATGATAAACTCAATTGCAAAGAAAAGAGATAACTAAACGAAGAGGAAGAATGACTAAGGCAGATTTTAACTTAAAGGAATTGCAGGAACAACAATTATACCGCAATGTTACTAACAGCGAAAGTGTGTAAAATGTGGAAACAAGGGCTACTAACGACTCCTCTATAGGCTTTTTCACACGATTCTCAAGCATTAGATCAACTCACTATGCATCAAACTAACTCATTCTCATGTATCTTCCGATTTCATGCATTAGATTCTTTAGTTTACTCATGTCCAAGTAAGGTCTTAAGCATCTTGTTAGAACAGTAAGTTGTGGTTTGTACTAGGAAACCGCCTATTCCTAGGTCGTTTTCTGGCTACCTTGAGAGGCTAGCATGAGTGTATGACTCTGAACTCTTACTCCTTCCAGAGGTTAGGAGTTCTTTGGACAAAATGGATGGCCAATCGAAATTGCCCGTGGGATGAAGCTTACATACAATCAATGCATTCGAGAACTATCCTACATGCTTGGTTCACGTGTTTCTTCCTACAGAGTTGTCATTAGCATGCCCTTATGTGACTTAGTTACTCATGGATGTAGATAGAATAGGAAGAGTAGATGAAGAAGACATGCTTAGAAGATTATTAAAGACAAAACAGAAGCTAAAGACAGTAACAGAGAAATTAAAGAGATTGTGACTTGATGAAAATAGTACTTCGATTTATTAAGAATTGAACTAAACAAATGACAGCCTTAAAGATTTAAAGTAAAGCAGACAGCAACGAAATGAAGTAGAGTAGCTATTGGAAAGGAAATAACAACAGACAGTAATGGAAATGGGAAACTAAAGCAGAAAGCAATGAAGTTGAGCGTGATCGCCTCGACACAGATGCCTCGGCTGAAGGGAGAGAAAGGCAAGCCTTGCTTGGATGAATCCAATCAGAAGAGAAGATGAATCTTCTCTCCTTCCTATCAGATTGTCGACTCCAATAGCTAAACTTTTCAACCCAACAGACGGAAGAAAAAACAGGAGAAAGAATTGTGCTGCGAAGAGACTTCTACGCTTTTCAGATGTCTTTCAACCCTCCACTTTGACCTCCTTTTATAGCATTCTGCAGGTGCGATTGGGCCAAGGAGAACCATCCATTCTCAACGTCGTACTTCTACGTGGCTGGAAGAGAAAGAACGAATCCCTGAAATATCGGATCACAACAGAAAAAGGTTAGCCAACTTACGGATTTCACTTAAAACATTGCGGTTTTAGCAATGTTTCCGCAATGCCTCCGCAATACACAGTTTTCATTCTTCTAACTTCGTTTTTCATTCCTTTTCTTTCCTTTTGCATACAAGTCCTAATTTAGCTTCATTCTTCTAATTCTCATATATAATCATAGGTTCAAGCTAAATCCTATCAAAAATACTTACAAATGCACAATTTTCTATCACAAATAAGTCCTAAAATAGTCACTTTTGGAGACGTAACACACCCCCAAACTTAAGGTTTTGCTCGTCCTCGAGCAAACTAAGGACTTACTTAGGCTGTTGTTTTATCCTCTCAAACCACTTGCTGACTCCCCTAAGCTCCTATCTATGGCAGTGCTGTCCTGTGACACACTTCTAAGTTTACAACTAACTTCTCATTTTGCTTCTTCTGACTTCGCACGCCTAATGATCCTACTGTCTCATTAACTCCTTACAGCTGATCTACTTGCTTCTGTCATATAGTGCAACTATCCCTAAGGTTTCAAATTCTACCTAGCTTTACCCCAGACTCAGTACATGCTTCTAACTTTTACTTTTGAGCTACCTAGGATTCCTTAGAGTCATGTCAGTCTTAGTATTAACCAGTAACAGTAGTACATTTAGAGAACAACCTAAACCCTGGCATCACTACATTGGACATACATTCATCTCCCTAAACAACCCTACAAGCTACAACTTTGCGCTTAGCTAATTGAGGATCAGAGTTCTTTTTTATTCAGGACACCCAAGCCACAAAGTTGCAACTCCTAGGTATACATTCTTCTTCCCTATTTCTTCCTTTTTCCTTTCTTACTTTGGTGGAGCCTCTCCTTTGGTTGCCTTTTGATGCAATGCCACTTGTGGGTTACACACTTGGCACTGATTACTCATCAACTTTAAGAGAGACACCCCTCTTTATTCTATTTTTCATTTTTTTTTTCTTCAGTTCATCATTTTTTTTTTAAAGGAGAAGAAGAATGCTTATGCCTAAAGGGAGAGAGGAATGTTCCTAGGCCTAGGGTGGCCTCCCCCAAACTTAAACTACTCATTGTCCCCAATGAGTGTCTGAGGTGGCACACCCCCAAACTTGTCCTAGAAGCATCTAGTCTAGGGCAAAACAAAGAGAATCTAAAAGTCCTAGGGATAGACAGAACATTCTCAAAGCAAATATCTCAGCAGCAGAAATTTGGAAAAACAGGCAGGGAAGGACTTAAAGCTACGCATGCTGAGCAATTTTAAGAGGCTAATTTAAACTATCAAAGGTGCCTTAAGACACTCATCCAACATGCTTATAGATAGGCTATATAAGGTAGTCAAGACAGCAGCAAAAGAACAAAATTAAAACAGAACCAGCCTAGCTAATCAGTCAGTCACAAACATGCAATTACTAACAAAAAGTACGGATTCCGCAATAATTTCGCAATGGATAACAGGGCAGATATATCAGTGATCAAGGCCCCTATGCATGCTCTTTCCAGTCATTTCAGCTATACAAAAAGGAAACTAAAACAATCTACCTATTCAGATACCATCAGACTATACTAAACAATTCTAAACAACAAAAATAAAGACTAAAGACAGATCCAATATTGATTCCAAAATAGCAGCATTCACACAGTTTAACGAAAAGCAGAGTATATTTTTTTTTGTAGGGAACAGAAATACTCCCTTGAGTGCTCTTCAGACTAGCACTCAGACGTCCTCATCATCATCCCTCCGTGCTCGTGGAGGTGCCCATGGCGTCAGCAAATCAGTGGGGAACTCAGGAAAGATGCAGCCCAACTGGTCAGCAACATCCTTATCCCTCGCTTGAGCATACTCAGCCCATTTAGCCATCTTCTTCTGCAGGTCCATCAGGCAGGCCATAGAGAGGGATTGAGCAGCAGCAAGGCCGTCTAGCTCAAATTCCATGTTCCCCTTCCTGCGCATCCTCAGGCCTGTAGGCAGCTCCAGATGCCCCGTGTAGGCCAGCTGCCTCTCCATCCTCTCGATTGGTACTCCTGCACGTAAGCAAAGCTTAGTGATTGTGTTGGGGAAGAAAAGTGGACCCTTACCTTTTTTGGCACAGTCTGCGATTGAGGCTGCAATGACCTCGCCAACATTGATCGTGAGGCCCCTCATGATCGCATATACCAGCAGCGACCTTCCTTGGTTGATGGTGGTCTCGTGAGTCACTAGGGACAGCCGCCTTCGCACGAAGGAGAACCAGACAGCTGTCTTGGCTGTGAGGGTAGCACTCATCAGAGTGTGCTTCCCATTGCGCGAAATCGTCCACGCTGCCTCAGGTTGGCCGATGATCCGTAATGCTTCCTCCAGGACAGCTGTTACGTCTCCAAAAGTGACCTTTTTAGGACTTAATTATCTTAGAAAGATTTTCACTCTTAGGTGTTTTTGATAGCATTTAGCCTAAACCTATGCTTAAATATGAGAATTAGAAGAAGGTAGCTAAATTAGGACTTAAGTACAATAGGAAAGAAAAGGGTTAAAAACCGAAGGAAAAGAATGAAAAACAAGCATTGCGACAGAATTGCGGAAACATTGCTGAAACCGCAATGTTTCAAGTGAAAACCGTAAGTTGACTGATCTTTTTCTGTTAATTTCCGTTATTTCAGGGATTCGTTCTTTCTCCTCCATCCATTCTGAAGTACGACGTTGAAGATTGATGGTTCTCCTTGGCCCAAACGCACCTGCAGATTGCTATAAAAGGGGGTCAAAGTCGAGGGTTCAATCATCATCCGAAAGCGTAGAAGCCTCTTCGCAGCTCCATTTTTTCTCATGTTTTTCTCATCCGTCTGTTGGTTTGAGAGGTTTAGCTGTTGGAGTCGACAATCTGATAGGAAGGAGAGAAGATTCCTCCTCTCTCGATTGGATTCATCCAAGCAAGGTTGATCTTTCTCTCCCTTCAGTCGAGACATTCGCAACGAGGCGTCCAAGCTTAATTACTGTTTTCTGTCTTTCATTTCTAATTTCCAGCTCTGTTTGAGTGTTGTTTCGCTTCTGATAGTTAGTTCATTTCATTTCGTTGCTGTCTGTCTTTACATTGTTTACTTTAAGCTTACCTTTGTTCATTCAAACAATCAAGTAATCAAAGCACAGTTTGTTATTTCACAGTTTCTTAACTTTTGCTGCTACTGTCTTACTTTGTTGTTTTCAGTCTATTTCTCTTTTAAGCATGTCTCTTTCATCTCTTATTTCTGTTCTCCCCACATCCATGAGTAACTAAGTCACATAGGGGCATGCTAATGACAATACTATAGGCTAAAAAACGTGAACCAAGCATGTAGGATAGCTCTCGAAGCATTGATTGTATGTAAGCTTCATCCCACGGGCAATTTCGATTGGCCATCCATTTTGTCCAAAGAACTCCTAACCTCTGGAAGGAGTAAGAGTTCAGAGTCATACACTCATGCTAGCCTTTCAAGGTAGCCAGAAAACGACCTAGGAATAGGCGTTTTCCTAGTACAAACCATAACTTTCTGCTTTAACAAGATGCTTAAGACCTTACTTGGACATGAGTAAACTAAAGAATCTAATGCATGGAATCGGACGATACATGAGATTGAGTGAGTTTGATGCATAGTGAGTTGATCCAATGCTTGGGAATCGTATGAAAAAGCCTATAGAGGAGTCGATAGTAGCCCTTGTTGGTCCATTTTACACACTTTCGCTGTTGTTAAAATTGCGGTAGAATTGCTGTTTCCGCAATTCTGCTTAAGTTACAATTATGTCTAGCTGTTTTTGTCTTCGTTTATTAATCTCGTCTCTTTTCATTTGAGTTTAACTTTGACTTGCATTTGTTTATGTTGCTACCCTCTACGTATTCAGTAGGAAATAGACAATTTAAAACCAATTCTACCCTATCAAATCCACCCCTTCTTTCTTAACTTTACACTTCATGAATAGCTTATAATAAATCTCTGTGGGAAAACGAATGAAAAAATACTTACTACTTGCTATAAGATCATGTATGCTTGCATGTTCTGAGTGCTCTCTCTATCTTATTGCTTATTTATTTTAACACATTGAGCACGTAACAAGTTTTTGGCGCCGCTGCCGGGGATTTATTTAAGTGAAAACGAAGTTTGTTAAGTTTGAAACACCAAGTTTACCAACTATTGTAACTAATCTAGTCCATTTCTTTTACAGGTACTATTGGGTTAGTTTATGAGTGAGCCTTCAAGTAGTGATCTAGAGTTCAATCCTGAGCCTGAGAGATTACTTAGGGCCAGAAATAGAGCCAAGAAACGTCTCTTTAAACAACCCCCTTTACCTCAAGTAATTGCGGGAACCGCAATTCCTCCGCAATTGTCTCAAGAAGAAATGGCTGGAATAATTCCAAATCCGGTACCTATCACTCGCAATCCCATCGAAATAGCGAATGATAAGGATAGTGCCATTCTCTCATACCTAGTACCTATGCCTGGGGAGCTGAACCCCAGCATAATCCGTCCTGAAATCACTGCTCACTCATTCGAGTTAAAGCCAGTGATGTTCCAAATGTTGTCCACTGTGGGACAATTCTTCGGAGTGGAAAATGAGGATCCCCACAACCATCTTAGAAACTTCTTAGGAGTTAGTGATACATTCATCATCCCTGGAGTTTCCCAAGAAGCCTTGAGGCTATACCTTTTCCCTTACTCTTTGAGGGACAAAGCCAAAACATGGTTGAACTCATTACCCTCAGGATCAGTCCTTAATTGGACAGACTTAGCAGAGAAATTCCTAGTCAAGTACTTCCCACCTGATAGGAATTCTACCTTTCGTGATGACATAATCAAGTTCAAACAAGCTAACACTGAGTCTCTTCACGAAGCTTGGACAAGGTTTAAAGATCTTCTTCTTAAATGTCCACACCATGGCATCCCATGGTGTATCCAAATAGAGGTCTTTTTCAAAGGATGCAACCCCAACACTAGACAAGTCTTAAACTCATCTGCTGGAGGTTCCATGTTGTCCAATAGTTACAACGAGGCCTATGAGATCTTGGAGAAGATCTCAGCATCTCACTGTAGGTGGTCAGATGATCCAGTTGAGCCAACTAGAGCTCAAGACAAGGATGCTCTAAGTGCAATGAGCAGCCAGATAAATGCCCTGACCAACCTAGTTAAGCAAATGGCTCAAGCCAATCTCCAAACAAGTGTCAACACCGCCACAGCCATGTCAATGGGCACCCAACCAAGTCAAGGTGAGACACTTATCTGTGGATTCTGTGGGGAAGGGCACCTGTATGAATACTGCCCTGGGAATCCATCCTCAGTCTGCAATATTGGAAGCCAGCAGCAGCCTAGGAACAACCCCTATTCCAATACTTACAACCCTGGTTGGAGGAACCACCCAAACCTGTCATGGGGTGGCCAACAGAATGCTAACCCAGCTCTTAACCAACCAAGACCGAGTGGAACACCTGGTTTCACTCCCCAACATAACCAATCCATGTATCAAAAACCATACAACCAACCTGTAGGATCTTCTGTAGAAAACTTACTCAAGGAATACATAGCCAAGAATGATGTCACTCTACAGAGTCAGCAAGCTACTCTTAGGAGCCTAGAGAACCAAATAGGGCAACTAGCCAATGAAATCAAAAGTAGGCCCCAAGGTAGACTCCCTGCTGACACTGAAGTGCCAAGGAGAGATGGTAAAGAGCAAGTTCAAGCAATTGAACTTAGAAGTGGTAGACCATTGGTGAGCAGCACCAAGGACACACCAAAGAGAGTAGAGAACACTGAGTCTAGTGCTCCACTGGAGTCTCTGCCAAACCAAGGTCCACCACCAACAAGCACATCAGGAGCAAGGATGGAGCCAATTATAGAGGAGATAGAAGAAATTCCAAGGCCTCCACCTATCCTAAGGCGCCCTGAAGTGCCTGCATATGTGCCACCACCTCCATTTCCTAGAAGGCTAAAGAAAAAACAAGAACAGGAAGTGCACTTTAATAAATTCCTAGAAATTCTTAAGCAAGTGCATGTTAATATTCCTTTTGTTGAAGTTTTACAGTCTATGCCTTCTTATGTAAAGTTTTTGAAAGATATTATTACTAACAAGAGAATAATTGATGAGTTTGAAACAGTCAATCTCACTGAGGAGTGCAGTGCCATACTCCAGAACAAGCTACCCAAGAAGGAGAAGGATCCTGGTTCCTTCACTTTACCTGTAGAGCTAGGAGGCAAGCACGTGGGCAGAGCTCTTTGTGACCTGGGAGCCAGCATAAACCTCATGCCCCTATCACTATTCCGCCAGCTTGGAATAGGAGAAGCACGTCCAACCACTGTCACTTTACAACTAGCAGACAGATCCATTGCATACCCTGAAGGTAAGATTGAGGATATTCTTGTAAAGGTTGACAAGTTTATTTTCCTTGCAGATTTCATTATCCTGGATTATGAAGCAGACAAGGAGGTCCCCATCCTGTTAGGCAGACCATTTCTAGCCACAGGTAGGGCACTAATAGATGTCCAAAAAGGTGAGCTCACTATGAGGGTTCATGATGAAGAGGTGAAATTTAGTGTTTATAAAGCCTTAAGGTACCCCTCTGACTCTGAATCTTGTGCTAGCATGGACATTGTTGATTCACTAATGGAAGAACAATTGGAGCATGAATTGTTGACTAAGCATGCTAATAACTATGTAGGATTAGAATTAACTGACTTAAACATAGCTGAGATAATGGATATACCTGTAAATAACCCTCAGCATGTTTGTATGAATATTGATTTAACTGAAAAATCTGTGAATCCATTAAAACCATCCATTGAGCATCCACTTGTCTTAGAATTAAAACCTCTCCCCACTCACCTCAAGTATGCATATCTAGGAAGTAATGATACTTTGCCTGTGATCATTTCTTCTAAATGAAGTGAAAAGCATGAGGTTGAATTGATTCTACTACTTAAGCAACATAGGAAGGCTATTGCATGGACTATTGCTGATATTAGAGGCATTAGCTCTTCTTATTGCATGCATAAGATTATACTAGAGGAAGAGCATACACCTAGAGTAGATCACCAACGTAGGCTGAATCCCTCTATGAAAGAGGTAGTTAAGAAAGAAATAATGAAATGGTTAGATGCTGGTGTGATCTTCCCCATAGCTAGTAGTCAGTGGGTGAGCCCTATACAATGTGTACCTAAGAAGGGGGGGATGACTGTGGTAGTCAATGAGAACAATGAACTGATTCCAACTAGGACTATCACAGGGTGGAGAGTTTGCATGGATTATAGGAAACTAAATAAAGAGACCAAAAAAGATCATTTCCCTCTACCATTCATTGACCAAATGTTAGACAGAATAGCTGGTAGAGCCTACTACTGTTTCTTAGACGGTTACTCAGGGTATAATCAGATCACTATAGACCCTAAGGACCAAGAGAAGACTACCTTCACTTGCCCTTTTGGAATTTTTGCCTTTCGCAAAATGCCTTTTGGCTTATGCAATGCACCGACAACTTTCCAAAGGTGCATGTTGGCAATCTTCTCTCATTTGGATGAATCCATGATAGAGATATTCATGGATGATTTCTCAGTCTTTGGGGATTCCTTTACCAACTGTCTAGAGAACTTAGGACAAGTCTTGGCTAGGTGTGAGGAGACCAACCTAGTCCTAAATTGGGAAAAGTGCCATTTCATGGTGGATGAGGGGATTGTCTTAGGTCATAGAGTGTCGAGGGCAGGTGTAGAAGTTGACAGGGCAAAAATTGAAATAATAGAGAAATTGGTAGAACCCCAAAATGTCAAGGCCATTAGAAGTTTCTTAGGGCATGCTGGTTTCTATAGAAGGTTCATTAAGGACTTTTCTAAGATCTCCAAGCCTCTATGTGAGCTTCTAGAGCTAAACAAACCATTCATTTTCTCTGAAGAGTGTGTCCTAGCTTGGAAAACCCTTAAGAAAGCACTAGTCACAGCACCTATTATAGTAGGGCCTAATTGGGATCTTCCCTTTGAGATGTTATGTGACGCCAGTGACTATGCTGTAGGGGTTATGTTAGGACAGAAGATTGACAAGTTAACACACCCTGTCTATTATGCTAGTAAGACACTTAATGAGGCACAATGCAACTACACAACCACTGAGAAGAAGATGCTAGTTGTAGTGTTTGCTTGTGAGAAATTTAGGAACTATATTGTAGGCACTAGGACAATCGTGTACACTGACCATTCTGCTTTAAAGTACCTTATGAGGAAGGCTGATGCTAAGCCTAGGTTGATTAGGTGGGTACTGCTGCTGCAAGAGTTTGATCTAGACATTAGAGATAAGAAAGGAAGTGAAAATGTGGTTGCGGATCATCTTTCTAGATTGCAGCATAATTGCGAAAAAATTGCGGAACCCGCAATTTCTGATGCTTTTATTGATGAACATGTCTTTATATTGACTCATCGTGATAACAATGAGGAACCTTGGTTTGCTGAGATTGCTAACTTCCTTGCAGCACAGGTACTACCAACTTTCAAGGGAAGCCAAGAGAAGAAGAGGTTCCTTCATGAGGCAAGGAAATTCATATGGGATGACCCCACCCTTTACAAAACATGTGCTGACGGCTTGCTAAGGAAGTGTGTTTCAGCTGCTGAGGCGAAGTCTGTGCTGCAGCACTGCCACACAGCTCCTTATGGTGGACACTTTGGTGGCCAAAGAACAGCTGCAAAGGTATTTCAGAGTGGCTACTATTGGCCAACGATCTTCAAGGATGCTCACAACTATGCCCACAGCTGTGATGAATGCCAAAGGACAGGTAACCTTAGTCGCAAGGATGAAATGCCTCTCACTTACATCTTAGAGTTGGAGCTCTTTGATGTGTGGGGCATTGACTTCATGGGACCATTTCCCCCATCATCAGGTAACCTTTACATATTAGTGGCAGTAGACTATGTATCCAAGTGGGTAGAGGCCATAGCATGTCCCAATAATGATGCCAAAACAGTAATAAAATTCTTGCATAGGCACATTTTTACTAGGTTTGGAACACCACGTGCTATAATTAGTGATGAGGGGACACATTTCATTAATAAAGCTATGGAGAGAGTGTTGGCTAAGTATAACATTAGACATAGAGTAGCCACTCCCTATCACCCACACTCTAATGGTCAGGCTGAAATTTCTAATAGGGAGATTAAGAACATCCTAGAAAAAGTGGTCAAACCTAATAGAAAGGACTGGTCATTTAAACTCGAGGATGCACTTTGGGCGTATAGGACTGCATATAAGGCACCCCTAGGTATGTCTCCTTACAGACTCGTGTATGGTAAAGCTTGTCATCTTCCATTCGAGTTAGAGATTAAGGCATTTTGGGCACTAAAAGAGTTGAATTATTGCGTGACCGATGCGGGAACGTTGCGGTCTCTGCAATTACATGAGCTTGATGAGCTTAGACATATGTCTTATGAAAATGCCAAAATGTATAAGGAAAAGACCAAGATTTGGCACGATAGTAGACTTAGGATCAAGGACTTTAAGAAAGGCCAACTTGTTTTATTATTTAACTCACGATTGAAATTATTTCCAGGCAAACTTAAGTCTAGATGGTCAGGTCCGTTTGTAATTACTAATGTATTTGTTCATGGTGCCATTGAGATAAAGAACTTGCAGCAAGGACAACCATTCATGGTTAATGGTGCAAGATTGAAGCACTACTATGAGGAAGGGGATGTGAAAACTCTCTCGGCCTTCCTCTTGACTGAAGCATGAAATTAAGAACGAGAAAGGACGAGTGACTGCTGTGCTCGTCAATATGAGGCTCATGCCTTAGTTTATTTTTTGCGATTTTCCGGTTATTGTTTGTGTATCTTTTTGTATGATTTTAATTACGAATTTGATGTTGATTTTATTTCTTTTTGTAGGGAATCAATAGAGGGAATCAAGGAGATTAAATCCAGCTAAAAAAATCAAGAAGATATTGGGCCAAATCAAAGATACGGTTGAGCAAAGATTGACATTTAAATGAAAATATCTCCAACGGTCACTAGGATTGCGCTGGATTTGCAGAGTCCGCAATAAAATAGGCGTTGGGATTTTTCCGTTTTCTTTATATCCGTTGAGACGCGCGTTGATCTATACGATTTCCCAAGTATCTGAACCCCAAGAATGCTGCGATTCTCTTCATCTGTGATTCTTCTCTCCAAACCTCCACGATTCAACAATGGTGCTCACGAGGGCTGAAAGATCTGCGGCCAAGAAGAAGGCTGACGACGCTGAAACGGCTGCGAGAGACGCACTGCTTGCCTTGGCTGAGGCTGATGCTGCGCGAACTGAACGACTTCCCAAACTTCCAATTCGCAAGAAGAAGTGGAAGGTCGTCACAGAGATACCTGCTGGACCCTCTGAACCAGCAGGCACACCCAAGAAGCGTAAGTGGAGTATGGCTGTGGCCGAGGAAGAAATCAAGAACAAGACTCCCTCTGTGGAGAGTCAAGAACGAGGCCAGCCATCCCACGAGACAGCCGAGCGCAGCCCTTCACCATCTCCACCGGTTCAAAGCCCTGAGCTCTCCTCATCGCCACCAGCGCAGAGCCCTGAGCTGCCGTCATCACCGTAGAGTTCTGCACAGACCCCTACAGCAGCACACAGCACCACTCCTTCGCACACTTCCCCCCGGCCTGACCCTGAATTCCCATATGGGGAGTACCAAGAATCGACGCAGGGCAGTGGGGAAGGTGAGGAAGAAGAGGTCTTCTCTCCGTTGAGGGAAGCCAGCCTTGAGAGTCCTGCGCAGAAGGATGACTCTATGGAAGAAACATTGGGGGCTTGCCTCCATGCGATCACAACCAAGGCAAAGCTGAAGAAGAAGAAGGCTGCCAAGAATATCAAAGCCAAACGGTCTAAGAAATTAAAGAAAAAGAAGGCCAAAAGGGCGCCTTCATCAGAGAAAGAGAGCGCTGAGCCGTCGCTCAAGAAGCTCAAAATTGAGGCTGCGGAGTCAGCCAAACCAAAGGACAAAGGGAAGGCCAAGCTTTACCCTGAAGATGAGCCTCAGTCAGTGAGGTACGTGTCCTCTAACGCTGAGTCCAGAGGCATTGAGCTGAGGAAGAGGGAGTTGCTGCACGAGAAGGGCTTCCTCGACAGACCTGCTGACCTGCCGCAGTTCTTGCGCGCAGGAATTACAAATCATGGATGGGAGGAGTTGTGCAGACCACCCAATCCAGCTTACACAAGCATGGTGTATGACTTCTACGCCAACCTAAGAAATTCTGAAGAGGGGTTGTCTGTGGTCAGGGGAGTAGAAGTGGACTTCTCAGCAAGAGCCATCAACGAAGCCTATGGCCTCAAGGGCCAAAAACATACTGACTATGCGAGGATTGTTGATGAGCCTACTGAGGCAGTCCTGGAAGAGGCCATTCGAACCATTGGCCAGCCTGAAGCATCCTGGACCGTGTCACGCAATGGGAGGCACACTCTCATGAGTGCCAACCTCACAGCTAAGGCGGCTGTATGGTTTTCCTTCGTGAGAAGGAAACTATCCCCAGTGACTCATGAGACCACCATCAACCAGAGCAGATCGCTGCTGGTCTATGCAATCATGCGAGGTCTCACGATCAACGTGGGTGAAGTCATGTCAGCTGCCATTGCTGAGTGCGCCAAGAAAGGTAATGGTCCATTGTTTTTCCCTAATACTATAACTAAACTCTGTTTGCTTGCAGGAGTTCCCATTGAGCGAATGGAGCAGCAGATGGCTTACACAGGCCATTTGGAGCTACCTGCTGGCTTGAGGCTAAAAAGGAAGGGGAACATGGAATTCGAGCTGGATAGGTTGGCTGCTGATCAGTCGCTGTCCATGGCTTGCCTGATGGATATGCAGAAGAGGATGGCTCAATGGGCCACTTACGCGCAGGCACGGGACAAGGAAGTTGCTGACCAACTTGGATGCATCTTTCCTGATTTTCCCACGAATCTCCTGAATCCATGGGTGCCTCCACGACCACGACGGCCTGATGAGGATGAAGACATCTGAGTGCTGGTTTGAATTGCACTTAAGGGAGTATTGCTGTTCCCTTACAATAATAAAAAAAAAAAAAACAAAATCTGCTTTCTGTTTAACCATGTGAAGTATGCTGTTTTTAGTTTCTATTTCGATCTGTTTTAGTTGCTTAGTTTTAGGTTTTTAAATTGTTTAGTGTAGTCTAATGCTAGCTGATTAGGTAGATTAGTTTAGTTTCATATTTAGAGAGCTTGAATGACTGGAAAAAGCATGCGTAGGGGCCTTACACACTGATATATCTGCCCTGCCTTTATTGCGAAATAATTGCGGAACCCGCAATTATTATTACTGAATGCATGTTTTGGACTGTCTGTTTAGCTAGGTTGGTTCTGTTTAAATTCTATCTTTTGCTGCTATCATGACTACCTTATATAGCTTATCTTAAAGCATGCTGGATGAGTGTCATAGGCCACCCTTTGATAGTTTAAATTAACCTCTAAAAAGCTCAGCATGCATAGCTTTAAGTCCTTACCTGTCTGTTTTTTTCAAATGTCTGCTGCTGTGATATTTACTTTTAGAATGTTCTGCCTATGCCTAGGACTTTTAGATTCTCTTTGTTTTACCTTAGACTAGATGCTTCTAGGACAGTTTGGGGGTGTGCCACCTCAAACACTCATTGGGGACAATGAGTAGTTTAAGTTTGGGGGAGGCCACCCTAGGCCTAGGAACATTCCTCTCTCCCTTAAAAGCATAAGCATTCTTCTTCTCCTTGACAAAAATGATGAACTGAAAAAAAAAAAAAAAAAAAAAAAAAAAAATAGAATAAAGAGGGGAGTCTTTCTTAGGTTGCTAAGTAATCAGTGCCAAGTGTGTAACCCACAAGTGGCATTGGATCAAAAGGCAACCAAAGGATAGACACCACCTAAGTAAGAAAAAAAAGGGAAAAGAGTAGGGAAGAAGAATGTATACCTAGGAGTTACAGCTTTGTGGCTTAGATGTCCGGATAAAAAGAACTCTGATCCTCAATTAGCTGAGCACAAAGTTGTAGCTTGTAGGGTTGTTTAGGGAGATGAATGTATGTCCAATGTAGTGATGCCAGGGTTTAGTTTGTTCTCTTAAAGCACTACTGTCACTGTTAATACTAAGACTGGCATGACTCTAAGGAATCCTAGGTAGCTCATAAGTAAAAACTAGAAGCATGTACTGAGTCTGGGGTAAAGCTAGGTAGAATTTGAAACCTTAGGGATAGTAGCATGATATGACAAAAGCAGGTAGATCAGTTGTAGGGACTTAATAAAAACAGTAGGAGTATTAGGCATGCGAAATCAGAAGAAGCTAGATGAGAGGGTAGTTTTAAGCTTAGAAGTGTGTCACAGGACAGCACTGCTATAGATAAGAATATAGGGGAGTTAGTAAGTGGTTAAAGAAGAAGAAACAGCAGCCTAGGAAAGTCCTTAGATTGCTCGAGGACAAGCAAAACCTTAAGTTTGGGGGTGTGTTACGTCTCCAAAAGTGACCTTTTTAGGACTTAATTATCTTAGAAAGATGTTCACTCTTAGGTGTTTTTGATAGCATTTAGCCTAAACCTATGCTTAAATATGAGAATTAGAAGAAGGTAGCTAAATTAGGACTTAAGTACAATAGGAAAGAAAAGGGTTGAAAACCGAAGGAAAAGAATGAAAAACAAGCATTGCGACAGAATTGCGGAAACATTGCTGAAACCGCAATGTTTCAAGTGAAAACCGTAAGTTGACTGATCTTTTTCTGTTAATTTCCGTTATTTCAGGGATTCGTTCTTTCTCCTCCATCCATTCTGAAGTACGACGTTGAAGATTGATGGTTCTCCTTGGCCCAAACGCACCTGCAGATTGCTATAAAAGGGGGTCAAAGTCGAGGGTTCAATCATCATCCGAAAGCGTAGAAGCCTCTTCGCAGCTCCATTTTTTCTCCTGTTTTTCTCATCCGTCTGTTGGTTTGAGAGGTTTAGCTGTTGGAGTCGACAATCTGATAGGAAGGAGAGAAGATTCCTCTTCTCTCCCGATTGGATTCATCCAAGCAAGGCTGATCTTTCACTCCCTTCAGTCGAGACATTCGCAACGAGGCGTCCAAGCTTAATTACTGTTTTCTGTCTTTCATTTCTAATTTCCAGCTCTGTTTGAGTGTTGTTTCGCTTTTGATAGTTAGTTCATTTCATTTCGTTGCTGTCTGTCTTTACATTGTTTACTTTAAGCTTCCCTTTGTTCATTCAAACAATCAAGTAATCAAAGCACAGTTTGTTATTTCACAGTTTCTTAACTTTTGCTGCTACTGTCTTACTTTGTTGTTTTCAGTCTATTTCTCTTTTAAGCATGTCTCTTTCATCTCTTATTTCTGTTCTCCCCACATCCATGAGTAACTAAGTCACATAGGAGCATGCTAATGACAATACTATAGGCTAAAAAACGTGAACCAAGCATGTAGGATAGCTCTCGAAGCATTGATTGTATGTAAGCTTCATCCCACGGGCAATTTCGATTGGCCATCCATTTTGTCCAAAGAACTCCTAACCTCTGGAAGGAGTAAGAGTTCAGAGTCATACACTCATGCTAGCCTTTCAAGGTAGCCAGAAAACGACCTAGGAATAGGCGTTTTCCTAGTACAAACCATAACTTTCTGCTTTAACAAGATGCTTAAGACCTTACTTGGACATGAGTAAACTAAAGAATCTAATGCATGGAATCGGACGATACATGAGATTGAGTGAGTTTGATGCATAGTGAGTTGATCCAATGCTTGGGAATCGTATGAAAAAGCCTATAGAGGAGTTGTTAGTAGCCTTTGTTGGTCCATTTTACACACTTTCGCTGTTGTTAAAATTGCGGTAGAATTGCTGTTTCCGCAATTCTGCTTAAGTTACAATTCTGTCTAGCTGTTTTTGTCTTCGTTTATTAATCTCGTCTCTTTTCATTTGAGTTTAACTTTGACTTGCATTTGTTTATGTTGCTACCCTCTACGTATTCAGTAGGAAATAGACAATTTAAAACCAATTCTACCCTATCAAATCCACCCCTTCTTTCTTAACTTTACACTTCATGAATAGCTTATAATAAATCTCTGTGGGAAAACGAATGAAAAAATACTTACTACTTGCTATAAGATCATGTATGCTTGCATGTTCTGAGTGCTCTCTCTATCTTATTGCTTATTTATTTTAACACATTGAGCACGTAACAACAGCCTCTGTTGGCGCATCAATGATCCTTGCATAGTCAGTGTGCTTCTGCCCTTTGAGGCCATAGGCTTCATTGATCGCCTTGGCTGAGAAGTCCACCTCGATTCCTCTTACCACGGACAAGCCATCCTCAGGGTTCATCAGGTTGGCGTAGAAATCGTACACCATGCTGGAGTAGGCGGGGATGGGCGGTCTGCACAGCTCTTCCCAGCCGTGATTGGTGATCCCTGCGCGCAAGAATTGCGGCAGGTCTGCCAACGCGTCAAGGAACCCCTTCTCATGGAGCAGGTCCCTCTTCCTCAACTCAGTACCCCTCGACTCTGCATCAGAGGACACATACCTCATAGTTTGAGGTTCATCTTCGGGGTACAGCTTGGCTTTCCCCTTATCTTTTGCTTTGGTTGATTCAGCAGCCTCGATCTTTAGCTTCTTCAGAGAGGGCTCACTACTAGCCTTCTTCTTTTTGGATTTCTTTGAAGCTTTTGGCCATTTGGCCTTGACAGCCTTAGGCACCTTCTTTCTCAATCGTGCCCTGGTGGTGATCTGTTGGAGGCAGTCCCCCAACGTTTCATCCATTGAATCTTCCCTCTTTGCTGGGCTATCGGGGCAGACTTCCCTCAAAGGAGAGAAGACCTCATCCTCTTCAGCTGTGTCTTCGCCTGGTGCCGATTCTTGATGTTCTTTGCTTGGAATTTCAGGCTCGGGGCTTCGCGCTGGTGGGGATGGAGAAGAGCTTTGCCTGGCCGTCTCGTAGGATGGACGGCCACTTTCTTGACTCTCCACAGTGGGAGTCTTCTTCTTGATCGCTGCGTCGTCGACAGCCATCCTCCACTTCCTCTTCTTGGGCGTTCCTGCTGGTTCAGACGGCCCAGCAGGGATCTCCGTCACCACCTTCCACTTCTTCTTGCGGACAGGTAGCTTGGGAAGTCGTTCGGTTTGCGCGGCTTCGGCATCTGCCAAGGCAAGGAGTGCCTCCCTCGCAGCTGCCTCAGCTTCAGTGGCCTTCTTTCTGGAAGCAGATCTCTCAGCCCGTGTAAGCACCATGGTCGAATCGGAGAAATCTGGAAAGAGGAATTGCAGAGGAAGAAGGGGAGAGATTTCTTGGAGTTCAGTGAATGAGGGAAGCGTACTGGCCACGGCGGTTCTAACGGCTATTTGTAATGATGTAAATCCCAACGGCTATTTTGTTGCGATTTCAGCAAATCCACCGCAATTAAATGGCTGTTGGAGATTTTTCTTGATTTAATCGCCAATATTCTCTCAACTTAATCTTTGATTTGGCCCAATATCTTCCCCGATTTTTTTTATCCTAGATTCATCTCCTTGATTCCCTCTTTTGATCCCCTATTAAAAGAAATAAAATCAACATCAAATTCGTAATAATAATCACACACAAACATACACAAATAATAACCGAAAGAATAGAAAAAAATAAACTAAGGCATAGCCTCGCATGGACGAGCACAGTGATCACTCGTCCTCTCTCGGTTTTATTTTCAAGTTTCAGCCAAGAGGAAGGCCGAGAGAGTCTTCACATCTCCTTCCTCATAATAATGCTTCAATCGTGCACCATTAACCATGAACGGTTGCCCGTGCTGCAGGTTCCTAATCTCGATTGCACCATGAACAAACACGTTAGTTATCACAAAAGGACCTGACCATCTGGACTTAAGTTTGCCTGGAAATAATCTCAACCTTGAGTTAAATAACAAGACAAGCTGGCCTTTCTTAAAGTCCTTAATCCTAAGTCTACTATCATGCCAAATCTTGGTCTTTTCCTTATACATTTTAGCATTTTCATAAGACATATGTCTAAGCTCATCAAGCTCATGTAATTGCAGAGACCGCAATGTTCCTGCATCGGTCACGCAATAATTCAGTTCTTTCAAGGCCCAAAATGCTTTAATTTCCAATTCGAATGGTAAGTGACATGCTTTGCCATACACAAGTCTATAAGGAGACATACCTAGGGGTGTCTTATATGCAGTCCTATATGCCCAAAGTGCATCCTCGAGTTTAAACGACCAATCTTTTCTATTGGGTTTGACCACTTTTTCGAGTATGTTTTTAATCTCCCTATTTGATATTTCAGCTTGTCCATTCGAATGTGGGTGATAAGGGGTGGCTACCCTATGTCTAACATTGTATTTAGCCAACACTTTTTCCATAGCTTTATTAATAAAGTGTGTCCCTTCATCACTAATTATAGCACGAGGTGTACCAAACCTAGTAAAGATATGTCTATTAAGGAATTTAATGACTGTTTTGGCATCATTGTTTGGACATGCTATGGCCTCTACCCATTTAGATACATAGTCTACAGCTACAAGTATGTAAAGGTTACCTGCTGATGGGGGAAATGGTCCCATGAAGTCAATGCCCCACACATCAAAGAGCTCCAACTCAAGTGAGAGGCATCTCATCCTTTCGACTGAGGTTACCTGTTCTCTGACATTCATCACAGCTGTGTGCGTATTCGTGGGCATCTTTGAAGATCGTGGGCCAATAGTAGCCACTCTGGAACACCTTTGCAGCTGTCCTTTGGCCACCAAAATGTCCACCATAGGGGGTTGTATGGCAGTGCTGCAGCACAGACTTCGCCTCAGCAGCTGACACACACTTCCTCAGTAAACCATCTGCACATGTCTTGTAGAGGGTAGGGTCGTCCCATATGAACTTCCTAGCTTCATGCAGGAACCTCTTCTTCTCTTGGCTTCCCTTGAAAGTTGGTAGTACCTGCGAGGCAAGGAAGTTAGCAATATCAGCAAACCAAGGTTCCTCATCGTTATCACGATGGGCTAATACAAAGACATGCTCATCGATAAAGGCATCAGAAATTGCGGTTTCCGCAATTTTATCGCAATTATGTTGCAATCGAGAAAGATGATCCGCAACCACATTTTCGCATCCTTTCTTATCTCTAATGTCTAGATCAAACTCTTGCAGCAACAACACCCATCTAATCAACCTAGGCTTAGCATCAGCCTTCCTCATAAGGTATTTTAGTGCAGAATGATCAGTGTACACGATTGTCCTAGTGCCTACAATGTAATTCCTAAACTTCTCACAGGCAAACACTACAGCTAGCATTTCCTTTTCCGTGGTTGTGTAATTACATTGTGCCTCATTAAGTGTGTTACTGGCATAGTATATGATGGAGCGTTTTACCGCAGCGGAACGCGATTTCGGACCGATGATACTCTAATTTCATCAATTTAACAAATAGAAAACATGCTCTTAAAGCGGAAATGAGAAAAATAGAAAACATACCCTTGAAGTTCTAATTTTTCTTCACGTTCCGCCGGCCGTTCTTCGTCACGAACACTTCTAGCTTCTTCTCACGAACGCCTCGAGGACCACCCGAGGTAGTCCCGCTATCCTCGGCGCCACACAACGAAGTGGTGGGACTTCGTTACAAGAGAAAAGAAAATAAAAAAGAAAAGGAAGAAGAAGGAATGGTTGAGGCTTTTTTTCATCTGATGAATCCAGAAGGCACAAATGAAAACTTCAAAATGAAGTTATTCAAAGTTCAAACGTGTACCCCTTGATTTTTGCAATGCCAAATGGCAGTCATGCAAAAAGGTTGAATATATATATATATATATAAAATAAAATTATTAATTAAAATCAATTCATAATTAATTTTAAATAATAATAAATATTTTATAAATAAAAAATATATATATATATTTAATTAATTAAACTTTTTAATTAATTAATATTATTTAATTCAATATCGAATATTAATTAAATAATATGCCCAAACCCGGTTTTCGGAAAACCGACTTTTTTGCACATGAATCATATTCATGTTTTAGACCATTCCCATATTTAAATCATATTTAAATATGTCCATCATTCTTCCATAGACCGAATTTGAACAATTCAAATTCTTTATCTTTTTCTTTTATTTTCTCTTATATTGTTGCACGGCGTTATCCGAGCTAGCCAGGAGAACCTAAAGGACCTACAGATCATGAGCTCCAACGATACGAGATTATCCGGTCAAAACTCTTTTAACCCGAATCAATCAACTTTCGTTAACCCCCGGAGACTCCACTATAGTCCGAGGGTTGCACTCTCCTCACTGTAGATATATTGTGTCCTCTTGATATAACCATCACAGGTAAGTCGACCCTTCACAGGTTGTTCGTAATCACAGCTGGGTCATTTAAACCGTTTAACCCCTGCATTACGTCTTGTTCCTTAAGTACCACTGACACCTCTAATGAACAATAGATCTGTGGTCCAACCAACAGATCAGTTAACCCTCTCATCACATGAGAGTGTGAGCGCTCATTGTTCAAGCCCCGGAGTCAGCTATTAAGGGAACAACCTATCTACTAACCCTGAAGAGCGGGTTAGGAGTGAACTCCAATCTTGCTGTACTATGTCCCCAGCTACCTATTCGACTTTATCCCCAAGATGGTAGGCTTATTGAGTCGGCGCTAATGGGCCACTCTCACCCGTGCAAGTCAAAGGATACTATCGAATAAGCAGGAGTTCATAGCGAGCTCAGGATTGAGATCGAGTTACCTAGGCCATCAATATGTATAAGTCGGTCTCATCAGTAAACGAAGTTATAAAGAGAGAGCGACTTAATACGCGGTTCGGTCTTATGTAAACTCTTTACACAGGACGCCCTCACTTCTCACATCTCCATGTGGAACGATTCGGATCACATCGTCCTGTACAATACAAAGTGAGCCGCATCCAATAGTGTTACCAGGATAAGGTACCCAGCCTTATCCATATACTATAGACCGTTTTGACTAACTACTTGAGCCTGATCCACAATCATGTCATACATGAAGCTCAAGTACTCATATTCAGCCAAGGGTGTTTGTCATTGGTATAGGTTAAACCAAACACGTTTCACTTTATTCCAGTAAACACTTTTACTGAATAAAACTAATAACTCTTTATTCTAAATAGAATATTTACAAACATAACAATTTACAAACCACGAGTTTTAGGACATAAAACCCAACAAACTCCCACTTGGACTTAAACGTCCGTGGTGTATATGTTAGGTGGAGAAAACTAATATATCATATATATCAGAAGCTTTCTCCCACTGTCCTCTCCAGCAACTCGGAGCCCTAGACTCTTCTAGGTGTCTCTCAAACACTTTAGCCATGAGAGACTGAGTAAACTAATCAGCATGAAGTACTACGAGGCTTTCCATGTGACCATCACATCTCGTCATAGCACTATCTGCGAGCTCAACTTATAAACCTATTGCTGCTTCACAAGCTGCAAATAGACTTAGCTACCAACGAGGAATCACAATACAACTCTTGTATTCTACTCCTCTAAGTACAAGGACAAAACTTTAACCGGAATCCAATCCAATTGGACTAATAATACTGACAGCTCCCACTGCATAGCACATATCGGGTCATGTATCTCAAAAGATACATCTGACCTCCAATATGTAAATGCACTTGGGTGCATCTCGTATCCTCAACACTTGAGGTGTCTCAGGAAACCATTTCCATAGACCATCGAATATTGACAACAACTTATCAATAAAAGATTTTAGAGATAACACTAGCGATTTGTTCTTACGACTCAGAACAACCTGAATCCTTAGAACAAACTAAGCCTACCTCCAGATCAACTATTTGGGAGTAGGTCGCTAGTTTATGCTAAAATGTCAGAAGTGAATCCTACATCATTCTCAATGATTAGGACAAAAAAAAACGGGAATATATTATGAAAGCTTTAACATTGATTAAACACTTGTCCAACAAGTTTTATCAATGTAATGTTCAAAACCATAAGATTTGAAAAACAAACCTTATAAATCAGAATATAGATGCTTATTTCAATTCATAAATGGATTGAAGAAGCTCGCAAACGATTTGCTCTTAATCCTGAATAATGTATCTCCCTAGTTGAGACTAATAGATACTCTATCAAGATAGCTAGTCTTGATATCCATATGTCTTGTTCTATCAGATAGAACAAGGCAATGGATACGAGTATACTATATAACTTATATCTGACAACAAGAGATGAAGTTAATACACAATTAACCTCTTCTCTTCGGGACAGTCCCTTTGTCAGAAAGTCAAGCCTTAAAGGTTTTCACCTCATAGACTTGGTCTGTAAACCTCTTGAAGATCCATGGCTTTGAGCAACTGGTTCTTGTTTATGTACTCACTGTCATCATCAAGTATAATAACTAGAGTCATACAACATACTAATATAGCAGGCCGAATTATCTCATAATTCTCCCACTGCATTAAAACTTTCTCAACACTTGAGAAGAACCAGCAAAACTAACAACCATTGTTAATTTATAGCTTCCAATAAAACAAGATAAGTCTTAACAGTTTAGTTGTTACCAAGTTTAATAGAACATTACTTGTATACATCTTTTGCGAAATGAACTTTTCATTAAAAACAAAAGATACTATATACATCTAAAGCGTTCACAACAAACTTGAGTTTATAGACAATAATTACAACAGTTTAAATTATTTCTATACAGACAACTAAACAAACAAGCAAGCTCCCACTGTATAAACTGCGTAGACGTCTTCATAAGTCGTCTTCGTCAAGAAACAGGCAGACAGGAACTAGTTTCCTGAAATAGAATAACAAACATGATTAGTGGTTCCAGAATCAACATCCAGGTATGACAATCATAATCCACAAAACATGTTTAGACAGAAGATAAATCATATTTACCTTGTCGTTCATTCTGTGCCTTTTTCTCCGCAAGGTATTTAGGGCAGTTTCGCTTCCAGTGCCCTTCTTCACCACAATGAAAACACTTTCCACTATGTGAAGCTTTTACCTTGCCTACAGCTGGGGTTTTGCCCTTCCTAGCACTTCTCTTCTTTTTGTGAATAATCTTATTACTCACAGTAAGAGGTTCAGATTTAGTCCCAGACCCAGACCCTTTCTGGAACTTCACAGAAGTGGTAACATTTACCTCCTTCTCCTTTCCTTTCGAGGTATGCAGGGACTGATAAATCTGAAGCTCGTTCAGAAGAGACGTCAGATTGTATTCTATCTTGTTCATGACCATATTGGTCCTGAAGTGCAGGAAACTCTTCGGAAGAGATTCCAAGATAAATCCAACCTGACCTTGTTCATCGACGGTTGCCCCATTTACTTCTGCAGTATTGAAGTACACCATCATGTTAAGGACATGTTCCCTAACAGAGGTTCCTTCAGCCATATGGCAGTTGTAAATGTGCTTGAGGGCTTCATACCTAAGAGATGAGGAAGGCTTTCCAAACATCTCTTGTAGTGAAGCCATGATTTCCTTAGCGGAAACCATCCCCTCATGCTTCCTTGACAAAACATCAGATATGCTTGCCAGGATATAAACTCGAGCTTTATCGTTAGCCCGAATCCAACCGTCATATGCTTCACGAACAGTTCGTGAGGCATTTGAACCAGGAACCGGAGGACACTCCTCCGTTAAGACAAATCTTAGGTTGTCGAGAACCAAAACTGCATTAAGGTTCGACTTCCACGTCCCAAAATTTTCACCGGTTAATTTGTCGTGAGCTAACAACTGTATAAAAGAGCTCGACATGCTGAAAAAGAATGTAAAACTATTAGTGAAACGGTTTTAACCTATTTAAACCAATTAAGAGGTTTAGCAGTAAATAAAGTACCCAAACTCTTTATTTACTAACAACAATACTTTAGTAAGTCAGAATGGTCCCTACCGTAGGGTAGGTGAGCACTCCTTTACTAAATCAAGACATTCTTGACTAAATGCTATCACCAGAATAACTCATATTCCTATAGCATCTTAGTTATCGTTTTTGGTCTGGATTTACTAACTCCTTAGAAAATCCCGTAAGTGTGACCCTCCATTTTTAGAACGCACAGAACGGCCCCAACATAGCAACCGTATGGAATGTCAGTGTTGGGAATGGCCCTATGTTTCTTTATCCATAAATGGTGACTGAGGTGTTCGATCTCCCATGCCCAGCCCTCCGTTTGGATGGTGCCCCAAGGGCAGCCTGCAGGCGGAACATGGGAATCTCACGGTTCAATCCAATGGAGGAGACCATAGGATGTACTGACGTACTTCCTTCTCCCACTTACTATAGACACTTACTCCATTCACCTTGCTATTGAAAGTTGCAAACACCACCCGTCTGGAGATGCCCCATATGGCATCATGAGGCCAAGCAAAATTCTCACGTTGTGAACTTTACGGAGTGCGTAGCAGGAGAGGGATATATCATATATTCCTTCTCAACACATCTACTAAGTATCATAGACAGGTTATTTAGGGTAAACTACTCAGGTTTTATCCGGCTAAGAAAATAAAACCTTAAGTCTAGGCAAACTAATTTACCTGAGATGTCTAGGTTATTAACCTCACACCTCTCCCGCACGCTCATAAAGCCTGGTTAACTTTACTCAAGTACCGGATCGTCCCCAGGTAGGAGGTGTTCCGTAAACCGTCAGCTTAAATACCTCCAACCTCGAACAAGATTTCACCGGGTGAGTTTCTCATAACCTTAGCATTTACGAGATTTCGACCTATTCATCTAATGAACCTGATCGAACCATTAACCCTAAATGAACATGCTCTTTTCTTTGTTATAGATTTTAAAAGTCTAAGTCATTTTTACAACACTTGCAAAAACTAGACTTACTACAACAAACTTCTATATGCTTCTCAAACATACAGTCGCTAAGGCATGACAAATTGAATATTTAACTTCATAATCAATATAACACTTATATCGATTATGCTCTTAAATATACAACTCCTAATTCATAAAATAATATAACACTTATATCAAATATTTATGAATTAAGCATGCATCCTATACATTATAACAATTATAACATACAATAATGCATCTTGGTTGGATGTTTAATTTCATAATTAATATAACACTTATATTAATTATTCTATTAAGCAAACAACAACTAATTCATGAATTAATATAACACTTATATTAGTACTCATGAATTAAACATGCATCCAATATATTATAACACTTATAACCTATAATATGCATAAAACCAGGACAACCTATGTTGTAAATTTAATTTCATAATTAATATAACACTTATATCAATTATTCTATTAAATTAGCAACATCTAATTCATGAATTAATATAACTCTTATATTAATACTCATGAATTCCCAAATATGCATACTATATATTATAACACTTATAACATAATTTTAATGCATGGAGCATGCTTCCTACGGTGGGATTTTAAATCTATATGGCATACGTTATGCACATACAAACATGGATTTTAATTAAAACATACATTCACAATGCATAATTAATTAAACACACTAAAGTGGATCGATTTTGGCATTTAGCAAGCAATAACTAATTTATTACAAGCTTGAACAACAAGCTACGTCTTGAGCGGACTTCGAACTCTTCGCACCGCCTTTGACCAACTTGCTTCCTCCGAACGCTTCGGCCAAATTCTCTTTGAATTTCTCCTTGTATTGCCAAGAACGAGTTTGAACTTATACCGAACATTTCGGCGAGTTTCAAACTCAAACTTCTTTCACAAAGAAACCTATATGGACTCTAATGACTCTAAAATACAGACTCTTTAGCACGCATTAAAGCCCATACATTCTCGGGCAATTACAAATAATGAAATTCAAATAGAAACTATGCCAAAATCGATATTCACTTTAGACATCCAATTCAGAAACAATTTCTAAATTAAAATACCCACCAACTTAAATTGATGCAAATTGAGTTAATCACAAAATCGCTCTGATACCAATTGATGGAGCGTTTTACCGCAGCGGAACGCGATTTCGGACCGATGATACTCTAATTTCATCAATTTAACAAATAGAAAACATGCTCTTAAAGCGGAAATGAGAAAAATAGAAAACATACCCTTGAAGTTCTAATTTTTCTTCACGTTCTGCCGGCTGTTCTTCGTCACGAACACTTCTAGCTTCTTCTCACGAACGCCTCGAGGACCACCCGAGGTAGTCCCGCTATCCTCGGCGCCACACAACGAAGTGGTGGGACTTCGTTACAAGAGAAAAGAAAATAAAAAAGAAAAGGAAGAAGAAGGAATGGCTGGGGCTTTTTTTCATCTGATGAATCCAGAAGGCACAAATGAAAACTTCAAAATGAAGTTATTCAAAGTTCAAACGTGTACCCCTTGATTTTTGCAATGCCAAATGGCAGTCATGCAAAAAGGTTGAATATATATATATATATATATATATATAAAATAAAATTATTAATTAAAATCAATTCATAATTAATTTTAAATAATAATAAATATTTTATAAATAAAAAATATATATATATTTAATTAATTAAACTTTTTAATTAATTAATATTATTTAATTCAATATCGAATATTAATTAAATAATATGCCCAAACCCGGTTTTCGGAAAACCGACTTTTTTGCACATGAATCCTATTCATGTTTTAGATCATTCCCATATTTAAATCATATTTAAATATGTCCATCATTCTTCCATAGACCGAATTTGAACAATTCAAATTCTTTATCTTTTTCTTTTATTTTCTCTTATATTGTTGCACGGCGTTATCCGAGCTAGCCAGGAGAACCTAAAGGACCTACAGATCATGAGCTCCAACGATACGAGATTATCCGGTCAAAACTCTTTTAACCCGAATCAATCAACTTTCGTTAACCCCCGGAGACTCCACTATAGTCCGAGGGTTGCACTCTCCTCACTGTAGATATATTGTGTCCTCTTGATATAACCATCACAGGTAAGTCGACCCTTCACAGGTTGTTCGTAATCACAGCTGGGTCATTTAAACCGTTTAACCCCTGCATTACGTCTTGTTCCTTAAGTACCACTGACACCTCTAATGAACAATAGATCTGTGGTCCAACCAACAGATCAGTTAACCCTCTCATCACATGAGAGTGTGAGCGCTCATTGTTCAAGCCCCGGAGTCAGCTATTAAGGGAACAACCTATCTACTAACCCTGAAGAGCGGGTTAGGAGTGAACTCCAATCTTGCTGTACTATGTCCCCAGCTACCTATTCGACTTTATCCCCAAGATGGTAGGCTTATTGAGTCGGCGCTAATGGGCCACTCTCACCCGTGCAAGTCAAAGGATACTATCGAATAAGCAGGAGTTCATAGCGAGCTCAGGATTGAGATCGAGTTACCTAGGCCATCAATATGTATAAGTCGGTCTCATCAGTAAACGAAGTTATAAAGAGAGAGCGACTTAATACGCGGTTCGGTCTTATGTAAACTCTTTACACAGGACGCCCTCACTTCTCACATCTCCATGTGGAACGATTCGGATCACATCGTCCTGTACAATACAAAGTGAGCCGCATCCAATAGTGTTACCAGGATAAGGTACCCAGCCTTATCCATATACTATAGACCGTTTTGACTAACTACTTGAGCCTGATCCACAATCATGTCATACATGAAACTCAAGTACTCATATTCAGCCAAGGGTGTTTGTCATTGGTATAGGTTAAACCAAACACGTTTCACTTTATTCCAGTAAACACTTTTACTGAATAAAACTAATAACTCTTTATTCTAAATAGAATATTTACAAACATAACAATTTACAAACCATGAGTTTTAGGACATAAAACCCAACAGTATACAGGGTGTGTTAGTTTGTCAATCTTTTGTCCTAGCATAACCCCTACAGCATAGTCACTCGCATCACATAACATCTCAAAGGGAAGGTCCCAATTTGGTCCTACTATAATAGGTGCTTTGACTAGTGCTTCCTTAAGGGTTTTTCAGGCTAGTAAACATTCTTTAGAGAAGATGAATGGCTTATTCAGCTCTAGAAGCTCACACAAAGGTTTGGAGATCTTAGAAAAGTTCTTAATAAACCTTCTATAGAAACCTGCGTGTCCTAAGAAACTTCTAATGGCTTTCACATTCTGAGGTTCCACTAACTTCTCTATTATTTCAATCTTGGCCCTATCGACCTCTACTCCTGCTCTAGACACTCTATGACCTAGGACTATCCCTTCTTCCACCATGAAGTGGCACTTTTCCCAATTAAGGACTAGGTTGGTCTCCTCACACCTAGCCAGGACTTGTCCTAAGTTCTCTAAACAATTTGTAAATGAATCACCAAAGACTGAGAAGTCATCCATAAATATCTCTATCATGGATTCATCTAAGTCAGAGAAGATTGCCAACATGCACCTTTGGAACGTTGCTGGTGCATTGCATAAGCCAAAAGGCATTCTGCGAAAAGCAAATGTTCCAAAGGGACAGGTGAAGGTTGTCTTCTCCTGGTCCACAGGGTCTATGGTGATTTGGTTATATCCAGAATAACCATCTAGAAAGCAGTAATAAGCTCTACCAGCTATCCTATCTAACATTTGGTCAATAAATGGTAAAGGAAAGTGATCTTTTTTTGTTTCCTTATTCAATTTCCTATAGTCCATACAGACTCTCCATCCTATAATAGTTCTAGTTGGAATCAGTTCATTGCTCTCCCCCCTTCTTAGGTACACATTGTATTGGACTCACCCACTGACTACTAGCTATAGGGAAGATTACACCTGCATCTAACCACTTTATGATTTCTTTTTTAACTACCTCTTTCATAGAGGGGTTCAGCCTACGTTGGTGATCTACTCGGGGTGTATGTTCTTCTTCCAATATTATCTTATGCATGCAGTAAGAAGGGCTAATGCCTCTAATGTCAGCAATTGTCCATGCAATAGCCTTTCTATGTTGTTTGAGTAATAAGATCAACTCAATTTCATGCTTTGCACTCAATTTAGATGAAATAATAACAGGCAGAGTATCATTACTTCCTAAATATGCATACTTAAGATGTTCAGGCAGTGGTTTTAATTCTAAGATAGGTGGATGCTCAATGGATGGTTTTAATGGATTCATGGATCTTTCAGTCAAATCAGTAGTCATACAAACATGCTGAGGATTATTCACAGGTATGTCCATTATTTCAGCTATGTTTAAGTCAGTTAAATCTAATTGCACATAATCATTGGCATGCTTAGTTGACAATTCATGCTCAAGCTGTTCTTCCATCAGTGAATCTACTATGTCCATGCTTGCACAAGATTCAGAGTCAGAAGGTTACCTTAGGGCTTTAAAAACACTAAACTTAACCTCCTCATCATGAACCCTCATGGTGAGCTCACCTTTCTGGACATCAATCAGGGCCCTACCTGTGGCTAGGAATGGTCTGCCTAATAGGATGGGGACCTCCTTGTCTGCTTCATAATCCAGGATGATGAAATCTGCAAGGAAAATAAACTTGTCAACCTTTACAAGAATATCCTCAATCTTACCCTCATGGTATGCTATGGATCTGTCTGCAAGCTGTAAGGTGACAGTGGTAGGACGTGCTTCTCCTATTCCCAACTGGCGGAATAGTGATAGAGGCATGAGATTTATGCTGGCTCCCAGGTCACAAAGAACTCTGCCCACGTGCTTGCCTCCTAACTCTACTGGTAGGGTGAAGGAACCAGGATCCTTCTCCTTCTTGGGTAGCTTGTTCTGGAGTATGGCACTGCACTCCTCAGTGAGATTCACTGTTTCAAATTCACCAATAATTTTTTTATTAGTGATTATATCCTTCAAAACTTAACATAAGAAGGCATGGATTGCAAAACCTCTACAAAAGGAATATTAACATGCACTTGTTTAAGAATTTCTAAGAATTTATTAAAGTGCACTTCCTGTTCTTGTTTTTTCTTTAGCCTTCGAGGGAATGGAGGTGGTGGCACATATGCAGGCACTTCAGGTCGCCTCAGGATAGGTGGAGGCCTTGGAATTTCTTCTATCTCTTCTATGATTGGCTCCAGCCTTGCCCCTGATGTGCTTGGTGATGGTTGACCTTGGTTTGACAGAGACTCCAGTGGAGCACTAGACTCATCGTTCTCTACTCTCTTTGGGGTTTCTTTAGTGTTGCTCACCAATGGTCTCCCACTTCTAAGTTCAATTGCTTGAACTTGTTCTTTTCCATCTCTCCTTGGCACCTCAGTGTCAGCAGGTAGTCTACCTTTGGGCCTACTTTTGAGTTCATTGGCTAGTTTCCCTATTTGGTTCTCTAGGCTCCTGAGGGTAGCTTGCTGACTTTGTAGAGTGGCAGCATTCTTGGCGATGTACTCCTTAAGTAAATTTTCTACAGAAGATCCTATTGGTTGGTTGTATGGTTTTTGATACATGGATTGGTTATGTTGGGGAGTGAAACCAGGTGTTCCACTCGGTCTTGGTTGGTTAGGAGCTTGGTTAGTATTTTGTTGGCCACCCCATGAGAGATTTGGGTGGTTCCTCCAACCAGGATTGTAAGTGTTAGAATAAGGGTTGTTCCTAGGCTGCTGTTGGCTTCCAACATAGCAAACTGAGGCTGGATTCCCAGGGCAGTATTCATACAGGTGCCCCTCCCCACAGAATCCACAGATTAGTGTCTCACCTTGACTTGGTTGTGTGCCCATTGACATGGCTGTGGCGGTGTTGACACTAGTTTGGAGATTGGCTTGAGCCATTTGTTTAACTAGGTTGGTCAGAGCGCTTATTTGGCTACTCATGGCATTGAGTGCGTCCTTATTTTGAGCTCTACTTGGCTCTATTGGATCATCTGACCACCTACAGTGAGATGCTGAGATCTTCTCCAAGATCTCATAGGCTTCGTTATAACTTTTGGATAGCATGGAACCACCAGCTGATGAATTTAGCACTTCCCTGGTGCTGGGGTTGCATCCTTTGAAAAAGACCTCTATTTGGATACACCATGGAATGCCATGGTGTGGACATTTAAGCAGAAGGTCCTTGAACCTTGTCCAAGCTTCGTGAAGCGACTCATTTTCATCTTGTTTGAATTTAATAATGTCGTCACGAAAAGTAGAATTCCTATCAGGTGGGAAATATTTTACTAGGAATTTCTCCGCCAAGTCTGTCCAATTGAGAACTGATCCGGAGGGTAATGAGTTTAACCACGTTTTTGCTTTATCCCTCAAAGAGTAAGGGAAGAGGTAGAGCCTCAAGGCTTCTTGGGAAACTCCAGGGATAAGGAATGTATCACTAACTCCTAAGAAGTTTCTAAGATGGTTGTGGGGGTCCTCATTTTCCACTCCAAAGAATTGTCCCACAGTGGACAACATTTGGAACATTACTGGCTTTAACTCGAATGAGTTGGCAGTAATTTCAGGGCGGATTATGCTTGGGTTTAGCTCCCCAGGCATAGGTACTAGGTAGGAGAGATGGCACTATCCTTATCATTCGCTATTTCGATGGGATTGCGAGTGGTAGGTACCGGATTTGGGACTCGTCTGTCCATTTCTTCTTGATAGAATTGCGGAGACTCCGCGGTTTCAGCAATTATTTGAGGTATAGAGGGTTGGTTAAAGAGACGTTTCTTAGCTTTGTTTCTGGCCCTAAGTAATCTCTCAGGCTCAGGATTGAACTCTAGATCGCTACTTGAATGCTCATTCATAAACTAACCCAATGGTACCTGCAAAAGAAATGAAATTAGATCAGCTCCAATAGATGCTAAACGTTGTGTTTCTAACTTAACAAACTTCGTTTTCACTAAACTAAATCCCCGGCAGCGGCGCCAAAAACTTGTTGCGTGCTCAATGTTTAAAAGGAATATGCAATAAGAGAGCACTCAGAACATGCAAGCATACATGATCTTGTAGCAAGTAGTAAGTATTTTTTCATTCGTTTTCCCACAGAGATTTATTCTTAGTTACTCGCGAAGTGTATTGTCAAGCAAGAATGGGTGGATTTGATGGGGTAGATTTGGTTTTAAGTTGCCTAATTACTAAGAAATATGTAAAGGATAGATGCATAAACAAGTGCAAGTAAATGATAAACTCAATTGCAAAGAGAAGAGATAACTAAACGAAGAGGAAGAATGACTAAGGCAGATTTTAACTTAAAGGAATTGCGGGAACAGCAATTATACCGCAATGTTACTAACAGCGAAAGTGTGTAAAATGTGGAAACAAGGGCTACTAACGACTCCTCTATAGGCTTTTTCACACGATTCTCAAGCATTAGATCAACTCACTATGCATCAAACTAACTCATTCTCATGTATCTTCCGATTTCATGCATTAGATTCTTTAGTTTACTCATGTCCAAGTAAGGTCTTAAGCATCTTGTTAGAACAGTAAGTTGTGGTTTGTACTAGGAAACCGCCTATTCCTAGGTCGTTTTCTAGCTACCTTGAGAGGCTAGCATGAGTGTATGACTCTGAACTCTTACTCCTTCCAGAGGTTAGGAGTTCTTTGGACAAAATGGATGGCCAATCGAAATTGCCCGTGGGATGAAGCTTACATACAATCAATGCATTCGAGAACTATCCTACATGCTTGGTTCACGTGTTTCTTCCTACAGAGTTGTCATTAGCATGCCCTTATGTGACTTAGTTACTCATGGATGCAGATAGAATAGGAAGAGTAGATGAAGAAGACATGCTTAGAAGATTATTAAAGACAAAACAGAAGCTAAAGACAGTAACAGAGAAATTAAAGAGATTGTGTCTTGATGAAAATAGTACTTCGATTTATTAAGAATTGAACTAAACAAATGACAGCCTTAAAGATCTAAAGTAAAGCAGACAGCAACGAAATGAAGTAGAGTAGCTATTGGAAAGGAAATAACAACAGACAGTAATGGAAATGGGAAACTAAAGCAGAAAGCAATGAAGTTGAGCGTGATCGCCTCGACACAGATGCCTCGGCTGAAGGGAGAGAAAGGCAAGCCTTGCTTGGATGAATCCAATCAGAAGAGAAGATGAATCTTCTCTCCTTCCTATCAGATTGTCGACTCCAACAGCTAAACTTTTCAACCCAACAGACGGAAGAGAAAAACAGGAGAAAGAATTGTGCTGCGAAGAGACTTCTACGCTTTTCGGATGTCTTTCAACCCTCCACTTTGACCTCCTTTTATAGCATTCTGCAGGTGCGATTGGGCCAAGGAGAACCATCCATTCTCAACGTCGTACTTCTACGTGGCTGGAGGAGAAAGAACGAATCCCTGAAATATCGGATCACAACAGAAAAAGGTTAGCCAACTTACGGATTTCACTTAAAACATTGCGGTTTTAGCAATGTTTCCGCAATGCCTCCGCAATACACAGTTTTCATTCTTCTAACTTCGTTTTTCATTCCTTTTCTTTCCTTTTGCATACAAGTCCTAATTTAGCTTCATTCTTCTAATTCTCATATATAAGCATAGGTTCAAGCTAAATCCTATAAAAAATACTTACAAATGCACAACTTTCTATCACAAATAAGTCCTAAAATAGTCACTTTTGGAGACGTAACACATATCCAAATCAACTATTTGGAATTGGATCGCTAGTTTATGCTTATCAGAGAAGTGAGTCCTACATCATTCTCAATGATTAGGACATGAACTATGGAAATTTATTATGAAAGCTACAAACATTGATTAAACACGTGTCAAACAAGTTTTATCAAACTATTGTTCAACGCCATAAGATTTGATCACCGTATCAAACCTTATAATTCAGGATTTAGATGTTTGTTCCAGTTCATAAATGGATTGAACAAACATGCAAACAATTTGCTCTTGATCCTGAACAATGAATCTCACTGGTTGAGACTTATAAATACTCCGATCAAGATAGCTAGTCTTGACATCCATTTTTCTTATCCTATACAATAGAACAGGGCAATGGATATGAGTATTCTATTTAACTTTCATCTGACAACAAGAGATGAAGTTAATACACAATTAACCCCTTCCTTTCGGGACAATCCCTTTGCTAGAAAGTCAAGCCTTAGAGGTTTTCACCTCATAGGCTAGGTCTCTAAACCTCTCGAAGATCCATGGCTTTGAGCCACTGGTCCTTGTCTATGTACTCAATGTCATCATCAAGTATGATAACTAGAGTCATACGACAAGCCAATACAGTGGACCGGATTATCCCATAATCCTCCCACTGCATCGAGGCTTTCTCAACTCTTGAGAAGAACCAACAATATTAACAACCCTTGTTAATATAATTACAGCTTCCAAAATAAAAATTAACAGAGTAAGTCCTAACACATAAGTTGTTTTCGAGTTTAATAGAACACAATAAGTATAAATCTTTTGCTAAATGAACAGTTCATTATAAAAACAAAAGATATAATATACAAGTGTTCAATTCAAACCAGAAATATAGACAATAATTACATCAAATGAAATTATCCCTATACAACAACTACAACAAGCTCCCACTGAATCAGCTGCGAAGACGTCTTCATAAGTCATCTCCGTCGGGAAACCGACTATCAGGAACTAACTTCCTGAAAAGAAAAACAAACATGATTAGTGGTTCCTGAATCAAAATTCCAGGTATGACACTCATAATCCACTTAACATGTTTAGACAATCAATAAATTTCATTTACCTTGTTGTTCTTTCTCAGCCTGTTTCTCAGCAAGGTATTTTTGGCAGTTGCGCTTCCAATGCCCATCTTCACCACAATAGAAACACTTTTCTTTGTTTGAAGATTTGACCTTGCCGACAGCAGGGGCTTTGCCCTTCCTGTTACTTCTCTTCTTCTTATGAATAATCTTATTACTTACAGAAGTAGATTCAGACTTTGTCCCTGACCCCGACCTCTTCTGAAACTTCTTAGAAGTGATAACGTTTGCCTCCTTCTATTTTACTTTAGAGGTGTGCAAGGACTGGTAAGTCTGAAGCTCATTCAGAAAAGACGTCAAGTTGTATTCTATCTTATTCATTACCATGTTGGTTCTGAAATGAAGAAAACTCTTCGGAAGAGATTCCAAGATAAAACTTACTTGACTCTTCTCATCGATGGTAACACCATTTACTTCCGCCGCATTAAAGTGGACCATCATATTAAGGACATGTTCCCTAACAGAGGTACCCTCCACCATGCGGGAGTTATAAATGTACTTGAGGGCTTCACGACGAAGAGATGAGGACGAATGTCCAAACATCCCTTGTAATGAAGACATGATTTCCTTTGCGGAAACCATAACCTCGTGCTTCTTGGACAGAACATCTGATATGCTCGCCAAGATATAGACTCAGGCTTTATCGTTAGCCCTAATCCATCCATCGTATGCCTCAAGAACACTTCGTGAAGCATTAAAGGCAGGAAGTGGAGGACATTCCTCCGTTAAGACATATCTGAGGTCTTCGAGAACCAGAATTGTATTTAGGTTCGACTTCCAAGTCCTATAGTTTTCGTCAGTCAATTTGTCGTGCGCTAAGAGCTGAATAAAAGAATTTGACATGCTGAAAGAGAATGTAAATCTATAAGTGAAACAATTTTAACCTATTTAAACCAATTAAAAGATTTAACAGCAAATAAAGGACCCAAACTCTTTATTTACTCGCAACGATACTTTAGTAAGTCAGAATGGTCGTTACCGTAGGGCAGTCAAGCACTCCTTTACTAAATGAAGACATTCTTGACTAAATGCTAACCCCAGAATAACTCATATTCCTATAGCATCTTAGTTATCGTTTTCGGTCTGAATTTACTAACTCCTTAGCAAATCCCGAAAGTGTGACCCTCAATTTTTAGAATGCACAGGACGGCCCCAACAGTGCAACCGTAGGGAATGTCAGAGTTAGGAATGGCCCTGTGTTTTTTTATCCATAAATGGTGACTGAGAGGTTCAATCTCCCATGAACCAACCCTCCGACTGGATTGGTGCCTCTCAGGGCACCTTGCAGGCAAAACATGGGAATCTCACTATTCAATCCAATGGAGAGTACTTCCTTCTCCCACTTACTATAAATACTTACTCCATTCACCTTGCTATTGAAAGTTGCAAATACCATCCGTAGGGGGATGCCCTATTGACATCACGAGGCCGAGCAAAATTCTCACGTTGTGAACTATAGGGAGTGCGTAGCAGAAGAGAGATATATCATATATTCCTTCTCAACACATCTACTAAGTATTATAGACGGTTTTTAGGGTAAACTACTCAGGTTTTATCCGGCTAAGAATATAAAATTTTAAGTCTAGGCAAACATTTTACCTGAGTTGTCTAGGTTATAAACACTTTACTAACCTCACACCTCTCACGCATGCTCATAAAGTCGGGTTAACTTTAATCAAGTACCGGATAGTCCCCAGGTAGGAGCTGATCCGTCAATTCAAAATCCTTCAACCTAGACAGGATTTCACCGGGTGAGTTTCTCATAACCTTAGCATTTACGAGATAACGACCTATTCATCTAATGAAGCAGATCGTCTCTTTTAACCCTAAATGAACATGCTCTTTGTCTTTGTTATAGATTTTAAAAGTCTAAGTCAATTTTACAACGCTTTGCAAAACTTAGACTTTCTACAACAAACATCTACATGCTTCTCAAACATGCATCCCTAGAACCTAATTCAGATTTCTCCAAATTCTTCCCTATAGCACTGCTACACAGCTTTATCCGAGCTAACCAGGAGAACCTAAAGGACCTACAGATCATGAGCTCCAACGATACGAGATTATTCGGTCAAAACTCTTTTAACCGAATCAATCAACATTCGTCAAACCCCCGGAGACTCCACTAAAGTCCAACTACTGCACTCTCCTCACTGTAGATATATTATGTCCAGTTGATATAACCGTCATCGGTAAGTCGATCCTTCACAGGTTGTTCGTAATCGCAGCTGGGTCATTTATACCGTTTAACCCCTGCATTACTTCTTGTTCCTTAAGTACCACTGACACCTCTAATGAACAATTGATCTGTGGTCCAACCAGCAGATCATGACTCTCTCTTGCCAAGGAGAGGGTGGGCGCCCATTGTTCAAGCCCCGGAGTCAGCTATTAAGGGAACAACCTATCTACTAACCCTGAAGAACGGGTTAGGAGTGAATTCCATCTTGCCGTATTATGTCCCCAACCACCTATTCGAGTTTATCCCCAAGATGGTAGGCTTATTGAGTCGGCGCTTCTTAGCCACTCTCACCCATGCAAGTCAAAAGATACTCTTGAATAAATAGGAGTTCATAGCGAGCTCAGGATTAAGCTCGAGTTACCTAGGCCATTGATAGCTCCAAAATAGAGCTATCTTAATGTCCCTAATTCTAGCTAAAACCATGATATATATTGATTAAAATGCTTCCTTGTAGGTGATTTCATGGTGAAGAGCTCGGGAAGTCCATTGATGATTTTCGGGCCTAAAAAGGTCATTTAAGATGTTTCGGGAAGTGTTCGGGTCAAAACGATAGGCCAAACGGAGCTCGTGAGCCAAAACGACCCAAAAGTGGGCTAAGAGCCGAGAGGGCAGCGCCCAAGCGCCCAGGCGCCCAACGAACGCAGCACGCGCGCGCGCCCGCGCGCGCCGCCTCGCCTCGCGCCAGCCCGCTCCGCCTCGCCCATGTCCGCGCGCGCCCGCGCGCCCTCGCCCGTGTCCGCCTCGCCCGCGCGCCCGTCATTGAAGATCTGCGTGCGCCCCAGCGTCTAGACGCTAGCTCGACGCTGCCCCGACGTTTCCCCAAGATAGACGTGCATCAGCGTCGAGCGCGCGTCTCAACGCTCGCTCAACGCCGACAGCGTCGAGACGCTGGCCGAGCGTCTCGACGCCCCGAAGTCTGAAGCGTGATTCTGAAGTTCCACCCGAGAGCAAGCGTCGAGCGCAAGCGTCTCGACGCTCGCTCGACGCCGCGCGCGCGTCTCGACGCTGCCCCGCGCGCGTGCGACAGCCAACTTAGGGCACAGCGTCGAGACGCTGGCCTAGCGTCTCGACGCTCCGAGCTTAAAAAGCGTGAAACCGCGTTTTTCAGCCTCATTCTTTCATTCTCCTTCCTCAAGCTTCTCCTCTCGGTTCCAAGACGATTTTTCCACCATTTTTGTACTTCTTCTCCTTCTTGTGCATGATTCCAAGCTCTTCCATGGGGGATTGGATTAATCCAACCTCCATGGAAGGCTAAACCGAGGTTAGTGCTTGATTTAGAGTTTTGGTTTGTAAGTTTTGGATGTTTGGGGAGATTTTCCCCTTTGTGAATGTTGAGAAATTAGTTTGATTAATGCATCTCTTGCTTGTTCTTCATCAAAATCTAGCATGTGTAGCTAAATTAGATTGACGCTCTAATTCTTATGCATGATAGAGGGCTAAAGGTTGGGACGTATAATTGCCTATTGTTGCGTGCTCAATGTGTTAAAGATAAATAAGCAAGAAGGTAGATAGAGCACTCAGAACATGCAAGCATACATGGTCTCACAGCAAGTAGTAAGTATATTTCATTCGTTTTTTCCACAGAGACTTATTTTTAGCTATTCATGAAGTGTATTTGTTAAGAAAGAAGGGGTAAAATTGGTTTTTAATTATCTAATTTTTGCTGAATGTGTAAAGGAATGCAACATAAACAAATGCAAGTTGAAATTAGACTCAAAAGACAAGAGATGGAATTAATAAACGAAGAAGAAAACAGCTAAACAGAATGGTAACTTAGCAGAATTGCGGACACCGCAATTTTACCGCAATTGAATAACAGCGAAAGTGTGTAAATGGGTGAATTAAGGGCTACTAATGACTATCCTATAGGCATTTTTATACGATTCTCAAGCACTGGATCTACTCTCTATGCATCAAACTTACTCTATCTCATGTATCGTCCGATTCCATGCATTAGATTCTTTAGTTTACTCGACTCAAAGTAAGGTCTTAAGCATCTTGTTAAAACAGAAGTGTTTAGTTTGTACTAGGGAAACGCGTATTCCTAGGCCGTTTCCTGGTTACCATGAAAGGCTAGCATGATTATACGACTCTGAACTCTTACTCCTTCCAGAGGTTAGGAGTTCTTTGGACAAAATGGATGGCCAATCGAAATTGCCCGTGGGATGAAGCTTACATACAATCAATGCTTCGAGAGCTATCCTACATGCTTGGTTCACGTTTTTTAGCCTATAGTTCTGTCATTAGCATGCCCCTAAGTGACTTAGCTACTCATGGATATACAGAGAACAGAAATGTAAGATAAAACAGACATGCTTAGAAGGGAAATATACTCCAAACAGTAAGACAAAACCGTAGCAGCAGAAGATGGAAACTGTGAAATGAAGTCTTGCAATTTGATTACTTTGAATGTTGAACGGACAAAAGGGAACTTAAAGGAAATAATTCAAAGACAGACAGCGACGAAATGAAGTAAACTAATCACTAAACCAGAAGCGATAACTAAACAATGCTGGAAATGAGAAAGGAAAGACAAAAAGCAGTAAATGGTGCTTGGAAGCCTCGTTGCAGTCGCCTCGAATGAAGGGGATGAAAGGTCAGCCTTGCTTGGATGAATCCAATCGAGAGAGAAGAAGAATCTCCTCTCCTTCCTATCAGATTATCGATTCCAACAGCTGAGACTCTCACTCCAACAGACGGCAAAGGAAAACAGGGCGAAAAGATGGACTGCGAGAAGACTCTACGCTTTCGGATGATGACTGAACCTCCGACTTTGACCCCCTTTTATAGTAGTTTGCAGGTGCGTTTGGGCCAAGGAGAACCATCAATCTTCAACGTCATATATCAGAATGGATGGAGGAGAAAGAACGAATCCCTGAAATCACGGAAATTAACAGAAAAAGATCAGTCAACTTACGGTTTTCACTTGAATAATTGCGGCTTCAGCAATGTTTTCGCAATGCTGTCGCAATGCAGTTTTTTTCATTCTTTTCCTTCGGTTTTCAACCCTTTTCTTTCCTATTGTACAAAAGTCCTAATTTAGCTACCTTCTTCTCATTCTCATATTTAAGCATAGGTTTAGGCTAAATGCTATCAAAAACACCTAAAAGTGTACATCTTCTTAAGCTAAATGGGTCCTAAATAAGTCACTTTCAGAGACTTAACACACCCCCAAACTTAAGGTTTTGCTTGACCTCAAGCATACTAAGGACTTACCTAGGCTGCTGTTTCTTCTTCTTTAACCACTTTACTGACTCCCTTATATCCCTATCTATAGCACTGCTGTCCTGTGACACACTTCTCAGTTTAAAACTACCCTCTTATCTAGCTTCTTCTGACTTCGCCTGCCTAATACTCACCTGCTTTTATTAACTTCCTACAACTGATCTATTTGCTTTTGTCATATCATGCCACTATCCCTAAGGTTTCAAATTCTGCCTAGCTTTACCTCAGACTCAGTACATGCTTCTAGCTTTATTTTTAATGTGTCTAGGATTCCTTAGAGTCATGCCAGTCTTAGTATTAACGGTGACAGTAGTACTTTAAAAGAACAACCTAAACCCTGGCATCACTACATTGGATAAACACTCATCTCCCTAAACAACCCTACGAGTTACAACTTTGTGCTTAGCTAATTGAGGATCAGAGTTCTTTTTAAATAGGACATCTAAGCCACAAAGTTATAACTCCTAGGTATACATTCTTCTTCCCTTTTCTTTTCCCTTTTTCTTACTTAGGTGGGGCCTCTCCTTTGGTTGCCTTTTGATGCAATGCCGCTTGTGGGTCACACACTTGGCACTGATTACTTAGCAACCTAAGAGAGACCCCCCTCTTTATTCTATTTTTCATTTTTTTTTTTTCAGTTCATCATTTTTTGTAAAGGAGAAGAAGAATGCTTATGTTTCTAAGGGAGAGAGGAATGTTCCTAGGCCTAGGGTGGCCTCCCCCAAACTTCAACTACTCATTGTCCCCAATGAGTGTCTGAGGTGGCACACCCCCAAACTATCCTAGAAGCATCTAGTCTAAGGTAAAACAAAGAGAATCTAAAGCCCTAGGCATAGACAGAACATTGAAAAGAAAATATCACAGTAGCAGTAAATAAAAAAAAAAAACAGACAGTTAAGGGCTTAAAGCTGTGCATGCTGAGCTTTTTAGAGGTCGATTTAAACTAGCAAAGGGTGTCCTATGACACTCATCCAGCATGCTTTCAGATAAGCTATATATGGTAGTCATGATAGCAGCAAAAGATGGAATTTAAACAGATCACAGCCTAGCTAAACAGACAGTCCAAAACATGCTTGCAGTCATGAAAATTGCGGGTACCGCAATTATGTCGCAATTAGATCAGGGCAGATATAACAGTGATTAAGGCCCCTAAGCATGCTCTTTCCAGTCATTCACGCTCTCCTAAAAATAAAACAAAACTAACCTATCTAGTCACCTATCATCAGACTATACTAAGCAAAATTAAAAACATAAAACTAAGCATCTAAGACAGATCAAAAATGTACTAAAACAGCATAATTCACATAGTTTATCAGAAAGCAGAAAATTGTTTGTTTTTTTTTTCTAAGGGAACAGCAATACTCCCTTCAGTGCACTTCAAACCAGCACTCAAACTTCTTCATCCTCATCTGGTTGTCGTGGTCGTGGAGGCACCCATGGAGTCAGGAGATTTGTGGGAAAGTCAGGGAAGATGCACCCAAGTTGGTCTGCAACTTCCTTGTCCCTTGCCTGCGCATAAGTGGCCCATTGAGCCATTCTCCTCTGCATATCCATCAGGCAGGCCATGGATAGGGACTGATCAGCAGCCAGCCTATCCAGTTTAAACTCCATATTCCCCTTCCTCTTCAGCCTCAGACTAGCCGGCAGCTCCAAGTGGCCTGTGTAAGCCATTTGCTGCTCCATGCGCTCGGTGGGGACTCCTGCAAGCAAACATAGTTTGGTTATGGTATTAGGGAAAAACAGTGGTCCCTTACCTTTCTTGGCGCACTCAGCAATAGCAGCAGTGATGACTTCTCCCACGTTGATCGTGAGACCTCTCATTATCGCATACACCAGCAGCGATCGGCTCTGGTTGATTGTAGTCTCGTGAGTCACTGGGGACAATCTCCTTCTCACGAACGAAAACCAAACAGCCGCCTTAGCCGTGAGGTTGGCACTCATGAGAGTGTGCCTCCCATTGCGTGATACAGTCCACGCTGCCTCAGGCTGGCCAATGGTTCGAATGGCCTCTTCCAAAACTGCCTCCGTAGGCTCATCAACGATCCGTGCATAATCTGTATGTGTTTGGCCCCTGAGACCATAGGCTTCGTTGATGGCCTTAGCTGAGAAATCCACTTCTACCCCTCTGACCACAGACAGGCCATCCTCAGGGCTGAGCACATTGGCGTAGAAATCATACACCATGCTCGTGTAGGCTGGATTGGGCGGTCTGCAAAATTCCTCCCAGCCGTGGTTCATCACTCCTGCGCGCAAGAACTGTGGCAGGTCAGCAGGTCGGTCGAGGAAGCCTTTCTCGTGCAGCAACTCCCTCTTCCTCAGCTCAGCACCCCTGGACTCAGCATCAGAGGAAACATACCTCACTGACTGAGGCTCGTCTTCAGGGTAGAGCTTTGCCTTCCCTTTATCTGATGGTTTGGCTGACTCGGCAGCCTCAACCTTGAGTCGTTTGAGCGAAGGCTCGGTGCTCTCTTTGTCTGCTGAAGGCGCCTTTTTAGCCTTCTTCTTTTTCAGCTTCTTGGATCGCCTGGCCTTAACAATCTTGGCTTTCTTCTTCTTGAGCTTTGCCTCAATGTTGATCTGCTGCAGGCATGCCCCCAGCGTCTCTTCCATGGAATCATCCTGCTGTGCAGGACTCTCTGGGCTAGCTTCCCTTGCAGGCGAGAAGACCTCGTCTTCACCACCTTCCCCACTGCCCTGAGTGGATTCCTGGTACTCCCCATATGGGAATTCAGGGTCAGGCCGTGGAGGCGTGTGCGAAGGTGTGGCACTCTGCTCTGCTGTAGGCGTCTGCACGGAATTCAGTGGTGAAGACGGCGTCTCAGGGCTCTGTGCAGGCGGCGATGATGAAAGCTCTGGGCTGTGCACTGGTCCAGATGGTGAAGGGTTGTGCGCAGGCGATGCAGATGGCGACGAACCCTTCTTGGTCGACTCGTGGGACGCACGATCCGTTTCTTGACTCTCCACAGAGGGAGTCTTTGCTTTGCTTGGTTCGGCGGCCGTCTCGACACTCCACCGGCGTTTCTTGGGCGTGCCCGCTGGTTCAGAAGGGCCAGCAGGGATTTCTGTGACAACCCTCCACTTCTTCCTACGGATCGGAAGTTTGGGAAGAGGTCCGGTGCGTACAGCACCAGCATCTGCAAGGGTCAGAAGTGCTTCCCTCGCAGCCGCTTCAGCTGTGTCATCAGCCTTCTTCTTGGCTGCGGATCTTTCAGCCCTTGTGGACACCATTGTCGAATCTTGGAGGTTTGGAGAGAAGGATCAAAGATGAAGAGAATCTCAGTTTTCTTGGAAATCAGAGAATGAGAGAATCGTATCGATCGAGCGCCTTCTAACGGATATAAAGGAAACGGCTAAATCCCAACGGCTATATTTTGCGAATCCTGCAATTCCAGCGCAATTTTAGGGATTTTTTTCATCTAAATGGCAAACTTTGTTCGTCCGTATCTTTTATTTGGCTCGATCGTTTCTTGATTTTTAAAGCTGGGATTACTCTCCTTGATTCCCTCTTTCGATTCCCTACAAAAAGAAATAAAAACAATATCAAATTCGTAATTAAAATCACACAACAAAACACACAAATGATAACCGGAAAATCGCAAAAAATAAACTAAGGCATGAGCCTTATGTTGACGAGCACAGCAACCACTCGTCCTCTCTCGTTCTCATTGTTATGCTTCAGTCAAGAGGAAGGCCGAGAGAGTCTTCACATCTCCTTCCTCATAGTAGTGCTTTAATCTTGCACCATTAACCATGAATGGTTGGCCTTGCTGCAAGTTCTTTATCTCTATTGCACCATGAACAAACACATTAGTAATGACAAATGGACCCGACCATCTAGACTTAAGTTTCCCTGGAAATAGTTTCAACCGTGAGTTAAACAACAAAACAAGTTGACCCTTCTTAAAGTCCTTAACTCTAAGTCTACTATCGTGCCAAATCTTGGTTTTTTCCTTGTACATCTTAGCATTTTCATAGGCCATATGCCTAAGCTCATCAAGCTCATGTAATTGCAAAGACCTCAGTGTCCCCGCATCCTTTACACAAAAATTCAATTCCTTCATGGCCCAAAATGCCTTGTTTTCTAACTCAAGTGGTAAGTGACAAGCCTTGCCATATACCAGCCTATAAGGGGACATACCTAGGGGCGTCTTATATGCTGTCCTATAAGCCCAAAGTGCATCCTCAAGCTTGAAGGACCAGTCTTTCCTATTAGGTTTGACCACTTTTTCTAGGATGTTCTTAATTTCCCTATTTGAGATTTCAGCTTGTCCATTTGAGTGTGGGTGATAGGGAGTGGCTACTCTATGTCTAATGTTATACTTAGCCAACACTCTCTCCATAGCCTTGTTAATGAAATGTGACCCCTCATCACTAATGATGGCACGAGGTGTCCCAAACCTAGTAAAAATGTGCCTATGCAAGAAGTTGGTGACTGTTTTAGCATCATTATTAGGACATGCTTTGGCTTCTACCCACTTGGACACATAGTCCACTGCTACTAATATGTAAAGGTTACCTGATGATGGAGGGAATGGTCCCATGAAGTCAATGCCCCACACATCAAAGAGCTCTAACTCTAAGATGTAGGTGAGGGGCATCTCATCCTTTCGACTGAGGTTACCTGTTCTTTGGCATTCATCACAGCTGTGGGCATAGTTGTGGGCATCTTTGAAGATTGTTGGCCAATAATAGCCACTCTGAAATACCTTTGCAGCTGTTCTTTGGCCACCAAAGTGTCCACCATAAGGAGATGTGTGACAGTGCTGCAGCACAGACTTCGCTTCAGCAGCTGAAACACACTTCCTTAGCAAGCCGTCAGCACATGTTCTGTAAAGTGTGGGGTCATCCCAGATAAATTTCCTTGCTTCATGAAGGAACCTCTTCTTCTCTTGTCCTCCCTTGAAAACTGGTAAAACCTGTGATGCACGGAAATTAGCAATGTCAGCAAACCAAGGTTCCTCATCGTTATCACGATGAGTCAAAGCAAAGACATGTTCATCAATAAAAGCATCAGAAATTGCGGGCTCCGCAATTTTTTCGCAATTGTGCTGCAATCGAGACAGGTGATCTGCAACCACGTTTTCACATCCTTTCTTGTCTCGAATGTCCAAATCAAACTCTTGCAACAGCAGTACCCACCTAATCAACCTAGGCTTAGCATCAGCCTTCCTCATAAGATACTTCAAGGCAGAATGGTCAGTGTATACAATTGTCCTAGTGCCTACAATATAGTTTCTAAATTTTTCACAAGCAAATACTACAGCAAGCATTTCTTTCTCAGTAGTTGTATAATTACATTGAGCCTCATTCAAGGTTTTACTAGCATAATATACAGGGTGTGTTAGCTTGTCAATCCTTTGTCCTAACATGACTCCTACAGCATAGTCACTGGCATCACATAGCATCTCAAATGGGAGATCCCAATTTGGTCCTACTATTATAGGTGCGGTGACTAGTGCTTTCTTAAGGGTAGTCCAAGCTATTAAGCATTCCTGAGAGAAGATGAATGGTCTATTTAGCTCTAAAAGCTCACACAGAGGCTTGGCTATCTTAGAAAAGTCCTTAATGAACCTTCTGTAGAAGCCAGCATGCCCTAAGAAGCTTCTAATGGCTTTGACATTCTGGGGCTCTACCAACTTCTCTATGATCTCAATCTTTGCCCTATCAACTTCTACTCCTGCCCTTGACACTCTATGTCCTAAGACAATCCCCTCATCCACCATAAAATGGCATTTTTCCCAGTTTAGGACTAGGTTGGTCTCCTAACACCTAGCCAGGACTTGTCCTAGGTTTTCTAGACAGTTTGAAAATGAGTCCCCAAAGACTGAGAAGTCATCCATGAATATTTCTATCATGGACTCATCCAACTCAGAGAAGATTGCCATCATGCACCTTTGGAAAGTTGCCGGTGCATTGCATAAGCCAAAAGGCATTCTGCGAAAGGCAAAAGTTCCAAAAGGGCAAGTGAAGGTGGTCTTCTCTTGATCCTTAGGGTCTATAGTTATTTGATTATAGCCTGAATACCCGTCTAAGAAACAATAGTAGGCTCTACCAGCTATTCTGTCTAGCATCTGGTCAATGAACGGTAGAGGGAAGTGATCTTTTTTAGTTTCTTTATTTAATTTCCTGTAATCCATACACACTCTCCACCATGTGACAGTCCTTGTTGGAATTAGTTCGTTGTTCTCATTGACTACCACAGTTATTCCCCCCTTTTTAGGTACACATTGGATGGGGCTCACCCACTGGCTACTAGCTATTGGGAAGATCACTCCTGCATCTAACCATTTTATTATTTCCTTCTTTACTACCTCTTTCATAGAGGGGTTTAGCCTACGTTGGTGATCTACCCTAGGTGTGTGCTCTTCCTCTAGTATAATTTTGTGCATGCAATAAGAAGGGCTAATGCCTCGAATATCAGCAATAGTCCATGCTATAGCCTTCCTATGTTGCTTAAGCAGTAAAATTAATTCAACCTCATGCTTTTCACTTAGCTTAGAAGAAATAATTACAGGCAATGTATCATTATTTCCTAAATACGCATATTTGAGGTGAGTGGGTAGTGGTTTCAGTTCTAAAACAGGTGGATGCTCAATGGAGGGCTTTAAAGGATTCACAGATCTATCAGTTAAATCTATATTCATACATACATGTTGTGGTTTATCTACAGGCATATCCATTATGTCAGATACATTCAAGTCAGCTATATCTAATTGTACATATTCATTAGCATGCTTGGTTAATAGGACATGCTCTAATTGTTCTTCCATCAGTGAGTCAACAATATCCATGCTAGCACAAGACTCAGAATCAGAGGGGTACCTCAAGGCGTTATACACACTAAATTTCACCTCTTCATCATGAACCCTCATAGTGAGCTCACCTTTTTGAACATCTATTAGTGCCCTACCTGTGGCTAGAAATGGTCTGCCTAGCAGGATGGGGACCTCCTTGTCTGCCTCATAGTCCAGGACAATGAAATCTGCAAGGAAAATAAATTTGTCAACTTTCACTAGAATATCCTCAATCTTACCTTCAGGGTATGCGATGGATCTGTCTGCTAGTTGTAAAGTGACAGTGGTTGGACGTGCTTCTCCTATTCCCAACTGGCGGAATAGGGACAGGGGCATGAGATTTATGCTGGCGCCCAGGTCACAAAGCGCTCTGCCCACGTGCTTGCCTCCAAGTTCTACAGGTAAGGTGAAGGAACCAGGATCCTTCTCCTTCTTGGGCAGCTTGTTCTGGAGGATGGCACTGCACTCCTCAGTGAGGTTTACTGTTTCAAACTCACCAATTATTTTTTTGTTAGTAATAATGTCCTTCAAAAACTTCACATAGGAAGGCATAGACTGTAAAACTTCTACAAAAGGAATGTTGACATGCACTTGTTTAAGAATTTCTAAGAATTTATTAAAATGAACTTCCTGTTCCTGCTTCTTCTTAAGCCTTCGAGGATATGGAGGTGGTGGCACGTATGCAGGCACGTCAGGGCGCCTTAGGATAGGTGGAGGCCTCGGAATTTCTTCTATCTCCTCAACAATTGGCTCTAGCCTGGCTCCTGATGTGCTAGTTGGTGGTGGACCTTGGTTTGGCAGAGACTCCAGTGGAGCACTAGACTCAGTGTTCTCTACTCTCTTTGGTGTGTCATTTGTGTTGCTCACCAATGGTCTTCCACTCCTAAGTTCAATTGCTTGAACTTGTTCTTTGCCATCTCTCCTTGGTACCTCGGTGTCAGCAGGGAGTCTACCTTGGGGCCTACTCTTGAGTTCATTGGCTAATTGGCCTATTTTGTTTTCTAGGCTCCTAAGAGTAGCTTGCTGGCTTTGAATCGTAGCATCATTCTTAGCTATGTATTCCTTGAGTAAGTTTTCTACAGAAGATCCTACAGGTTGATTGTATGGTTTTTGGTACATTGACTGGTTATGTTGGGGAGTAAAACCAGGTGTTCCACTCGGTCTAGGTTGGTTAGGATTTTGGTTAGTGTTTTGTTGGCCACCCCATGACAGGTTTGGGTGGTTTCTCCAACCAGGGTTATAGGTGTTGGAGTAGGGGTTATTCCTAGGCTGCTGCTGGCTCCCAACATAGCAGACTGAGGATGGATTCCCAGGGCAGTATTCATATGGGTGCCCTTCCCCACAGAATCCACAGATAAGTGCCTCGCCTTGACTTGGCTGGGTGCCCATTGACATGGCTGTGGCGGTATTGGCACTGGTTTGGAGATTGGCCTGAGCCATTTGCTTAACTAGGTTGGTCAGGGCGTTTATTTGGGTGCTCATGGCGCTTAGAGCATCCTTGTCTTGAGCTCTAGTTGGCTCTACTGGATCATCTGACCACCTACAGTGAGATGTTGAGATCTTCTCCAAGATCTCATAAGCTTCGTTGTAACTTTTGGACAACATGGAACCTCCAGCAGATGAGTTTAGAACTTGTCTGGTGCTGGGGTTGCATCCTTTAAAGAAGACTTCTATTTGGATACACCATGGAATGCCATGGTGTGGACATTTAATGAGAAGGTCTTTGAATCTTGTCCAAGCTTCGTGAAGAGACTCACTCGGAGCTTGTTTAAATTTGATGATATCATCACGAAAGGTCGAATTCCTATCTGGTGGGAAATATTTGACTAGGAATTTTTCTGCTAAGTCTGTCCAATTGAGGACAGATCCTGAGGGTAATGAATTTAACCACGTTTTGGCTTTGTCCCTCAAAGAGTAAGGGAAAAGATATAGCCTCAGGGCTTCTTGGGAAACTCTAGGAATGAGGAAGGTATCACTGACTCCTAGGAAGTTCCTAAGGTGGTTATGGGGGTCCTCATTTTCTATTCCAAAGAATTGTCCCACAGTGGACAACATTTGGAACATCACTGGTTTTAACTCGAAGGAGTTGGCAGTGATTTCAGGACGGATTATGCTGGGGTTCAGCTCCCCAGGCATAGGTACTAGGTACGAAAGGATGGCGCTATCCTTGTCATTCGCTATTTCAATGGGATTGCGAGTGACAGGCACCAGGTTTTGATCTATTCCAGCCATTTCTTCTTGAGTGGATTGCGGAAACTCTGCGGTTTCAGCAATTATTTGAGGTAAAAGGGGTTGTTTAAAGAGACGTTTCTTGGCTCTATTTCTAGCTTTAAATAATCTTTCAGGCTCAGGGTTGAACTCTAGATCACTACTTGGAGTCTCATTCATAAACTACCCTAAATGGTACCTGAAGAAGAAATGAAGATGGATCAAATTCAATGGAAAATAACTTGGTGTTTCAGACTTAACAAACTTCGTTTTCACTTAAAATAAGTCCCCGGCAGCGGCGCCAAAAACTTGTTGCGTGCTCAATGTGTTAAAGATAAATAAGCAAGAAGGTAGATAGAGCACTCAGAACATGCAAGCATACATGGTCTCACAGCAAGTAGTAAGTATATTTCATTCGTTTTTTCCACAGAGACTTATTTTTAGCTATTCATGAAGTGTATTTGTTAAGAAAGAAGGGGTGGATTTGATGGGGTAAAATTGGTTTTTAATTATCTAATTTTTGCTGAATGTGTAAAGGAATGCAACATAAACAAATGCAAGTTGAAATTAGACTCAAAAGACAAGAGATGGAATTAATAAACGAAGAAGAAAACAGCTAAACAGAATGGTAACTTAGCAGAATTGCGGACACCGCAATTTTACCGCAATTGAATAACAGCGAAAGTGTGTAAATGGGTGAATTAAGGGCTACTAATGACTATCCTATAGGCATTTTTATACGATTCTCAAGCACTGGATCTACTCTCTATGCATCAAACTCACTCTATCTCATGTATCGTCCGATTCCATGCATTAGATTCTTTAGTTTACTCGACTCAAAGTAAGGTCTTAAGCATCTTGTTAAAACAGAAGTGTTTAGTTTGTACTAGGGAAACGCCTATTCCTAGGCCGTTTCCTGGTTACCATGAAAGGCTAGCATGATTATACGACTCTGAACTCTTACTCCTTCCAGAGGTTAGGAGTTCTTTGGACAAAATGGATGGCCAATCGAAATTGCCCGTGGGATGAAGCTTACATACAATCAATGCTTCGAGAGCTATCCTACATGCTTGGTTCACGTTTTTTAGCCTATAGTTCTGTCATTAGCATGCCCCTAAGTGACTTAGCTACTCATGGATATACAGAGAACAGAAATGTAAGATAAAACAGACATGCTTAGAAGGGAAATATACTCCAAACAGTAAGACAAAACCGTAGCAGCAGAAGATGGAAACTGTGAAATGAAGTCTTGCAATTTGATTACTTTGAATGTTGAACGGACAAAAGGGAACTTAAAGGAAATAATTCAAAGACAGACAGCGACGAAATGAAGTAAACTAATCACTAAACCAGAAGCGATAACTAAACAATGCTGGAAATGAGAAAGGAAAGACAAAAAGCAGTAAATGGTGCTTGGAAGCCTCGTTGCAGTCGCCTCGAATGAAGGGGATGAAAGGTCAGCCTTGCTTGGATGAATCCAATCGAGAGAGAAGAAGAATCTCCTCTCCTTCCTATCAGATTATCGATTCCAACAGCTGAGACTCTCACTCCAACAGACGGCAAAGGAAAACAGGGCGAAAAGATGGACTGCGAGAAGACTCTACGCTTTCGGATGATGACTGAACCTCCGACTTTGACCCCCTTTTATAGTAGTTTGCAGGTGCGTTTGGGCCAAGGAGAACCATCAATCTTCAACGTCATATATCAGAATGGATGGAGGAGAAAGAACGAATCCCTGAAATCACGGAAATTAACAGAAAAAGATCAGTCAACTTACGGTTTTCACTTGAATAATTGCGGCTTCAGCAATGTTTTCGCAATGCTGTCGCAATGCAGTTTTTTTCATTCTTTTCCTTCGGTTTTCAACCCTTTTCTTTCCTATTGTACAAAAGTCCTAATTTAGCTACCTTCTTCTCATTCTCATATTTAAGCATAGGTTTAGGCTAAATGCTATCAAAAACACCTAAAAGTGTACATCTTCTTAAGCTAAATGGGTCCTAAATAAGTCACTTTCAGAGACTTAACACCTATACCGCTAGGTAGCACGGGTCTAAGCATGGCTAATTAGTTCGGCCCAAAGTGACATTGGTAAACTGAGTTAATTAACGTTTTCATGTTAGGCTTAAGGCAAGAGAGAAACCGGTTTAGTCTTAGGATTAGGCCGTCGCAATGTTCCCGTCACTAGCACGTAATCGATTTAGGGGTCGCTACCTTGAATAGATTATTGGCTAAGTTTAATTAGAATTGCACGCTTCTAATTAATTCCTTGGGTCATTTGAGTTAGAGATAACTCAATGAATTGTGTGCATGAACATGGCTAACGCGTTAATTGTATCAATGATCCGAACATCCATAACGAGCAATTCCATCTCTCGAAGTTAAGCACGACCGTTTAATTTTTGCACTTTGTTATTTAATTTTCCGTTAGCATAATTAGGAGCTCCCTTCCCCCAAAACCAAATTACCATTCTTTAATTTGTGCATTCTTTTATTTCTAGCAAATTAGACTTAGTTAGATTTAATTTCTTATTTCCCTGTGGATCGACCCCGTTGCCACTTAGCTACAAATAGCTCGGTGTATTCGGGTTTATAAATTGTATTTTGGCAAGCCTCGACAGCTTGAATTTGGAGTACCCCAAAAGTACATCTACCAAAATTGGCGCCGTTGTCGGGGAATTAATTAATTTAGTTTAGTTAAGTTTAGTTTGTTGGTTTTAAAAATTTTCTTTATTTCTTGTTGTACAGTTTAATTCTTTTGTATTATTTTACGCGTTTTGTTTGAGTTTTTGAGTGCAGTCATTCTTTGAAAATTCAAAAGAAGCGCCAAGATGGAGGTCGGGGGTAATATTGAACATCAAAGAACCATGAGGCAGCTTGCATCATCTGAGCTAGGCCGGAACACATCGAGTATCTCGCATCCGGTAGCTACAGGTAATTTTGAACTTACAGCTGGTCTGATTAACTTATTACCTTCTTTTTGTGGTAATACAGATGAGGATCCCGTCAGACACCTCAAGGCATTCCAGATGGTGTGTGCGTCATTCAGAACCGATGACATCACTGCAGATCAACTCCATCTCAGGACCTTTCCCTTCACCTTGAAGGAGAAGGCGAGAGATTGGATACTTTACCTACCGACCGGGTCCATCACTTCTTGGGCTGAGCTGCAGGGAGCGTTTTATGCGAAATATTTTCCACCTCCCAAAGTCGCCGCCCTTAGAAGAATGATTAATAGAATTGAGCAAGGAGAAAAAGAGACCGTTCTTGAGTGTTGGGAGAGATTTGGTCGGTTGTGTGAGGACTGTCCCAACCACCAAGTGTCTGACCAACGCCTAATTCTGAATTTCTACGAAGGTCTCTTGCCGCCAAACCGACAGTTAGTTGATGTCGCCAGTGGCGGTTCGCTCATGGATAAGACACCCGCTGAAGCTAGAGTTTTAATTTCCAACTTGGCTAGAAGTTTGGAGCGGAGTGGAGACGGAAGCGAGGAGCAAGCTCGCTTGAGAAAGGACGTGGACGAGCTTAAGGCTCAGCTTTTTGAGGTAAGTAAAGTTGTTCTCGCTTTACAGGATGACTTTCTTAAATCCCAATCTTCTGTTTCAGGTAGACCCGCTGAGGACATGCTTAAAGCTATAATTGCGGTAGTTTCCAAATCACAGCAAGACACCTTGGACAAGCTCGATAACGTTGGAACTCAGATGCAAGATGTGGTTAAGGAAATGTCCCTTGCGACCGAGAAGATAAATAGGATGGAAAAGCAGGAAGCTGAGAATGCTAGTGCCATCGCCCTGAGAAGTGGGAAGCATCTTCCCACGAGTACCCCGCCGGTGGAAGTCGATTATGGCCACGTAGAGCCACAGACAGAAAATCCCGAACCACGGTGGCATGGGGTAAATTTCGATCCTACATGCACTAGAGTTTATGTGCCTAAGGCTCCTTTTCCTAGCAGGTTAGCGAGACCGCCTAAGGAGGACTACGAGAAGGAGTTCCTGGACACATTCAAAAAGGTAGAGATCAACATCCCTCTGTTGGACGCTCTGAAGGAAATTCCGAGGTACGCCAAGTTCCTCAGAAAAATTTGCACCAACCAGAGGAAGACAAAGGAGAGTGAACGCGTCGTGGTAAGTGAGAACGTCTCTGCAGTGATCACAAAGAACTTACCGGTTAAATGCGGCGATCCAGGTATGTTCTCTCTCCCTTGTAAGATTGGAGGTATGCATATTAGAAGAGCAATGCTCGATCTAGGAGCCTCCATTAGTGTTATGCCGTACTCCATTTATCAGAAACTGAAATTGAAAGGAATGAATAAAACAGGAACAATTATTCAACTTGCTGATAGAACTTCTGTGCATCCTTTAGGAATTATTGAAGATGTGTTAGTGCAAGTTAATGAGTTAATTTTTCCTGTTGACTTTTATGTTCTGAAAATGGATGAAAATTATTCCTCTTCGCATGCTTCGATCTTATTAGGTAGGCCCTTTATGAAAACTGCTAAAACTAAAATTAATGTGGATAAGGGCATATTATCTGTTGAGTATGGCGGAGAGGTTGTTGAGATGCATTTGCCCGATGTAGAAGAGCATGTTGATGATGTCTTCTCTCTTTGTCAAGTAGACACTTTTGAATCTGTAGCTCGTAATGAATGCATGACTGTTGAGGATGGGGATGACCCATTATTTTTAACTGAACTTTTTGATGATTATGAGTTGCATGAGCCATCCTTGACTGAATTTTGTGATTCATCTGTCTCTGCTTTGACAACTGTTGAGAACTCTGCTAATCTACTTCCTTCCACTTTACCTTGCACTTTTGGAAATGAAATGACTAATCAAACCATGCTAGATTTAGAACCACCGGTTAATGTTGAGTCGCATGCTGTTTTTGATGAGCTTAAAATGAATGACTTGCATGAATCTGGTTCTATGTTGCAAATGGTTGATAATTCTTATGTGCACCCCTTGGAAAAGGTGGAAGATGTTTTGGGCAAAGTAAATGACCCGTTCTTTCCTGCTGATCCTTATGCTTCTGGAATGCATGAAAATTTCTCTCACGTTTTTGCATCAATTTTATGGGATCAACCTTTTGTTAAACCTGCAAAATTTAAATTTGATGTTGTATGTGCACAGAAGACACGAGAGAAAGAATTGTTCATGGATTTTCGCAGGAAAGAGGTGATTAGGAAGATGGATGGGGCATCTTCCAAGTTCGACTATGGATGAGTTGACGAGAGAATACAGTCAAGCAATCGACTCTAAAAATTTGCGCTTCTCGGAGGCACCCGAGTTTGAACTGTATTTCTGTTGTTTATCGCTTTGCTTTTGTTTTTATTTGCTTTTGAGTTGTTGTTTGTTTTCTTGTTTTCCTAGGAGAAAAGGTGGAATGGCCAACAGTTCGAGAGCACATTGGAGGACGATGGTGCACATCTCCACCCGTCAGCTCCATAAAATTCAGGGGAGGTTTTCTGTTCCCTTAGAATTTTATTGTTTTTATAGTTGAATGCATTGGGGACAATGCATATCTTTGGGTGGGGGGTGGAGTTTGTTGATACATAGAGATGAGACTTCTTAGTAGTTGTCGAGCATACGTGTACTCTGGCTGTTAGATTAGAATCTGAATGCATGTGTCCGATGAGGACGGTCTGTGATTTGCTTGTGAACACTCCGTATTTGTATGATTCGAAAATTTGACGATGTATGCACATTTTGAGCCTATTTTAAAAAAATTTCTGTTATTTCCCTACATTCACTAAGCACATAGCACTCTTATCCTCAGTTCTGTAGGTCTAGACTGATCTTATTTTGTCTGAAACCTTGTTGTCACCCCGAAAGGTACCATTAGGGAGGCTTGATGTGTAGAAGTAGTAATAACTCATTTGTGTATAGCGAAGCTATTGCCTAAAAAAAAAGTGTTTGCATGAAAAATAAAACCTCCAGAGTTGCTCCTCCTTCTTGTGTTGCCCGTGTAACCAGGGGCGATCGTGTAACCCACGGTTGTCACTGCATGAAAGGGGAACTAATGGAAGTGAGCAATGGTCCTTAAAAACGTGAAGCTAAAATTTGGTTTGACGTGTTAGGCTCTCTTGGAGAAAAATAAAAAAAAGCGGTTCAAAAAGAAAAAAATGGGTACAAAGTACTCAAGGAAAAAGAATAAAATTGAGGCCTTTTGTTTTGTTGCTATTCCTATCACTAAAAGCCGTTAGACTGTTCTTATCGCCATAAGTAGGGGGAAAACGAGTTATAGGACTATATAAGGTTGTTCCGGGCTTGCATGAGCTAGGGTGAGAGGTGCTAAACACACACACACGTAAGGGAATAGGAGTTTAAATTTTGAAATGATTTCAACGTTTGCATGCTTTTGATGGTTTTGAATTTATTACAAGTACCTTGTTTCACAAGCATTGAGATTAGAGTCCAAGCATGCATTTAATTCTTTGGAGATTATTAAAGAGTATACCTTGCTCGGGGACTAGCAAGATTTAGGTCGGGGGTATTTTGATAGCTCCAAAATAGAGCTATCTTAATGTCTCTAATTCTAGCTAAAACCATGATATATATTGATTAAAATGCTTCCTTGTAGGTGATTTCATGGTGAAGAGCTCGGGAAGTCCATGGATGATTTTCGGGGCTAAAAAGGTCATTTAAGATGTTTCGGGAAGTGTTCGGGTCAAAACGATAGGCCAAACGGAGCTCGGGAGCCAAAACGACCCAAAAGTGGGCTAAGAGCCGAGAGGGCAGCGCCCAAGCGCCGGCACCCAGCGCCCAGGCGCCCAACGAACGCAGCACGCGCGCGCGCCCGCGCGCGCCCAGACGGCCAGACGCGCACGCGCCCGCGCGCCCTCGCCCGTGTCCGCCTCGCCCGCGCGCCCGTCATTGAAGATCTGCGTGCGCCCCAGCGTCTAGACGCTAGCTCGACGCTGCCCCGACGTTTCCCCAAGATAGACGTGCATCAGCGTCGAGCGCGCGTCTCAACGCTCGCTCAACGCCGACAGCGTCGAGACGCTGGCCGAGCGTCTCGACGCCCCGAAGTCTGAAGCGTGATTCTGAAGTTCCACCCGAGAGCAAGCGTCGAGCGCAAGCGTCTCGACGCTCGCTCGACGCCGCCCCGCGCGCGCGCGGCAGCCAACTTAGGGCACAGCGTCTCGACGCTGGCCTAGCGTCTCGACGCTCCGAGCTTAAAAAGCGTGAAACCGCGTTTTTCAGCCTCATTCTTTCATTCTTCTTCTTCCTCAAGCTTCTCCTCTCGGTTCCAAGACGATTTTTCCACCATTTTTGTACTTCTTCTCCTTCTTGTGCATGATTCCAAGCTCTTCCATGGGGGATTGGATTAATCCAACCTCCATGGAAGGCTAAACCGAGGTTAGTGCTTGATTTAGAGTTTTGGTTTGTAAGTTTTGGATGTTTGGGGAGATTTTCCCCTTTGTGAATGTTGAGAAATTAGTTTGATTAATGCATCTCTTGCTTGTTCTTCATCAAAATCTAGCATGTGTAGCTAAATTAGATTGACGCTCTAATTCTTATGCATGATAGAGGGCTAAAGGTTGGGACTTATAATTGCCTATACCGCTAGGTAGCACGGGTCTAAGCATGGCTAATTAGTTCGGCCCAAAGTGACATTGGTAAACTGAGTTAATTAACGTTTTCATGTTAGGCTTAAGGCAAGAGAGAAACCGGTTTAGTCTTAGGATTAGGCCGTCGCAATGTTCCCGTCACTAGCACGTAATCGATTTAGGGGTCGCTACCTTGAATAGATTATTGGCTAAGTTTAATTAGAATTGCACGCTTCTAATTAATTCCTTGGGTCATTTGAGTTAGAGATAACTCAATGAATTGTGTGCATGAACATGGCTAACGCGTTAATTGTATCAATGATCCGAACATCCATAACGAGCAATTCCATCTCTCGAAGTTAAGCACGACCGTTTAATTTTTGCACTTTGTTATTTAATTTTCCGTTAGCATAATTAGGAGCTCCCTTCCCCCAAAACCAAATTACCATTCTTTAATTTGTGCATTCTTTTATTTCTAGCAAATTAGACTTAGTTAGATTTAATTTCTTATTTCCCTGTGGATCGACCCCGTTGCCACTTAGCTACAAATAGCTCGGTGTATTCGGGTTTATAAATTGTATTTTGGCAAGCCTCGACAGCTTGAATTTGGAGTACCCCAAAAGTACATCTACCAGCCATCATATGAAAAAGTCGGTCTCTTCAGTAAACAGTGTTATAAAGAGAGAGCGACTTAATTTCGCGGTTCAGTCTTATGCAAACTCATTGCACAGGACGCCCTCGCTCGCACATCTCAATGTGAAACGATTCGGATCACATCGTTTTGTACAATACAAAGCGAGCCACATCCAATAGTGTTACCAGGATAAGGTACCCAGCCTTATCCATATACTATAGACCGTTTTGACTGTCTACTTGAGTCTGATCCACAAACATGTCATACATGAAGCTCAAGTACTCATGAATCACCATTGGTGTTGGTCATTGGTATAGATTAATATAAACACGTTTCACTTTATTCCAGTAAACTCTTTTACTGAATAAAACTTAATAACTCTTTATTACTAAATAGAGTATTTACAAACATTACTGTTTACAAACCACGAGTTTTAGGACATAAAAACCAACACCTTTTACATTAAATTTCTTGTTGGTTAAATCGAACCATGATCTTGTATTATAGTTCTGATCTAGGGTTAGCGATCGAAGCCTAAGAGATAGCGCTTAGGTCCGTTTAAATTCTTGTTGGTTCGAATGGTCCACACTTTTCGGGGTGTCGCTTTGTAGTGGATTGAGTTTGCACTACCTAAGCGTTATCATACGACAAGCCAATACAGTGGACCGGGTTATCCCATGATGACATTTAACGATATAGCATGCATAAGGACTCGGGGTCACTCATAATCAGTTACACATGCTAATGGGATACAAACAAAGGAAAAAGATGCAAAAGATCATACAATGCTAAACTAAGAAATTATCATAAACCCTCACTAATGCATCAAGGTAAAATCCCTAAACCTCAAATTAGAGCACTTACCTTAGTTGCTCGTTGTGAAAATCAAGCTAAACAACCAAGATTTGAACTTTTATACAGTAGAATCGAGAGAAAAATGGAGTTTGAGCTCCCGAAATCGAATTTTACAACAATGGGGGAATGAAAAGTTGACCTAAAAATCAGAGAAGAAGGCTTTTATAATCGCCGTAGCGTCGAGACGCTACGAGAGGAAATTCCAGCGCGCACGCGTTCGGAGCATCGAGTCGCTAAGCCCAGCATCTCGACGCTGATGCTCGACGCTTGCTCTCGAGTTTTTCTTAAAAATCTGATGAAGTAGCGTCGAGACGCTAGGGACAGCGTCGAGACGCTAGACCAAAAGTGAAACTTTGGTCCTTAGCTCATCTTCTTCGCCCGGTTGCTTCCCGAAGCTTCTAAAACGCCCTTATTAGCACTGAAACACGTCCTTGGACTCCTCGAGCTCCTTAACCGTGAAACACCTACAACAGAGGCAATTAAACATCATTAAGCACGATATTTAGCTAATATTAGGGAGTAAATAATAGCTCTATTTTGTAGCTATCAAAATACCCCCAACCTCTCTTATTAGTCCTCGAGCAAGGAAAATTCTGAATTATCTCTTAAAGAATGAAATTGCATGCAACGACTCTAACCTCAACGCTTTTAAAAGCAAGACATTTACAACAAAAGAGAACAATCAATTGCATGCACAAATTGAGAACATCTCAAAAATTAAACTGTTACTCCCCTACGTGCGTGTGTGTTTAGCCAACCTATTCTAGCTCTTATAGGCCCGAAAAAACCTTATGCAACCCTACATCTCGTTTTCCCCATACTTCTAGCAATTAAGAACAATATATGGCTTTTCAACAATCAAGAGAGTAACAAATCAAAAGGCCTAAATTTTCTTTTTCTTTTGAGTATTTTGTACTATTTACTTCGTTACAACCTTTTTTTTTTTTTTTTTTTCTTTACTTCTCCAAGAGAGCCTAACATGTCAAGCTTGCCTTCGTTCCAGCTTACCCGCAGTTCCACTGCACAACGTATCTGACTACGGGCAAGCTTCACATTTTTAAGGACTAATGCTCACTTCTTTAGAGTGCACTTAAGAAGGAGGAACATCTCATGAGTTTTTATTTACATGCTTAGTCTCTTTTTTTCGGCAATAGCTTCGTTACAACTCGATTAACTTATTACAACCTATGCCTTCCCTAGGGGTGCCTTCTGAGGTGACAACATGATTTCGGGCTACGTGTTACGTCTCCAAAAGTGACTATTTTAGGACTTGTTTGCTATAGAAAGATGTACACTCTTAGGTGTTTTTGGTAGGATTTAGCTTAAACTCGTGCTTATATATGAGAATTAGTAGAATGAAGCTAAATTAGGACTAATATGCAAAAGGAAAGGAAAAGAACCAAAAACGAAGCTAATAGAGTGAAAAATGCACATTGCTGAAGCATTGCGGAAACATTGCTAAAACCGCAATGTTTTAAGTGAAATCCGTAACTTGTCTAACCAATTTCCGTTTTGTTCCGATCTTTCAGGGGCCCATTCTTTCTCCTGCTGCCATATGGAAGAACGACGTTGAGAATGGATGGTTCTCCTTGACCCAATCGTACCTGCAGAACACTATAAAAGGAGGTCAAGATGGAAGGTTGAAACACACTCGAAAGGCGTAGACTTCCAGTTCAACGCAGTCTTTTCTACTCTTTTTCTCTCTTCCGTCTGTTGGTTTGAAAGGTTCAGCTGTTGGAGTCGACAATCTGATAGGAAGGAGAGAAGATTTATCTTCTCTTCTGATTAGATTCATCCAAGCAAGGCTTCCTTTCACCCTTCAGCCGAGGCGTTCGCAACGAGAAGATCACGCACAGATTTAGTTGCTTTCTGCTTTAGCTTTCTGTTTCCTTTGGTGTTTGTTGTCCTTTCCCTTTCGTTAGCTACTCTACTTCATTACGCTACTTTCTGTTTTACTTTAGTTATTCAAGGTTGTCATTTGTTTAGTTCAAACTTTAGTTAATCGAAGCATTATTTCGTCAATTCACAAGCTCTTCATCTCGTCTACTTACTGTTTTCCTCTTCTGTTTTGTCTTTATTATTCTACTAAGCATGTCGTCTCCATCTCTTCTTCCCATTCTATCTTCATCCATGAGTAACTAAATCACATAAGGCCATGCTAATGACAAGTTTATAGGTAAAAACACGTGAATCAAGCATGTAGGATAGCTCTCGAATGCATTGAATGTATGTAAGCTTCATCCCACGGGCAATTTCGATTGGCCATCCATTTTGTCCAAAGAACTCCTAACCTCTGAAAGGAGTAAGAGTTCAGAGTCGTACATTCATGCTAGCCTCTCAAGGTAGCCAGAAAACGACCTAGGAATAGGCGTTTTCCTAGTACAAACCAATACTTGCTGTTATAAAAAGATGCTTAAGACCTTACTTGGACATGAGTAAACTAAAGGATCTAATTCATGGAATCGGAAGATACATGAGATTGAGTTAGTTTGATGCATGATGAGTTGATCTACTGCTTGAGAATCGTGTGAAAAAGCCTATAGAGGAGTCGTTAGTAGCTCTTGTTTCCACACTTTACACTTAATTCGCTATTAGTAACATTGCTAAATAATTGTTGTTTCCGCAATTCCCATAGTTAAAATTTTGCCTTAGCCATTTCTCTCTTCGTTTGATTGTTCTCTTCTTTACATTCTAGTTTATTATCTACTTGCACATGTTTATGCTTCCATTATTTACACATTCCTTAGTAATTAGGCACTTTAAAACCAAATCTACCCCATTTAATCCACTCATTCTCACTTAACAAATCACTTCGCTAGTAACTAAGAATAAATCTCTGTGGGAAAACGAATGAAAAAATACTTATTACTTGCTACAAGATCATGTATGCTTGCATGTTCTGAGTGCTCTACTATTGCATATTTCTTTTAAACATTGAGCACGCAACAAGTTTTTGGCGCCGCTGCCGGGGATTTTGTTTAGTAAAAACGAAGTTTGTTAAGTTAGAAACACAAAGTTTAAGATCGATTGGAGCTGATCTATTCTCATTTCTTTTGTAGGTACCATTGGGTTAGTTTATGAATGAGCATTCAAGTAGCGATCTAGAGTTCAATCCTGAGCCTGAGAGATTACTTAGGGCCAGAAACAAAGCTAAGAAACGTCTCTTCAAACAACCCTCTATACCTCCAAACGTTGCTGACTCCGCAGAGTCTTCGCAATTCTCTCAAATAGAAATGGATAGAACAAACCCAAATCCAGCACCTACCATTCGCAACCCCATCGAAATAGCGAATGACAAGGATAGTGCCATTCTCTCCTACCTAGGTCCCATGCCTGGGGAGCTAAACCCAAGCATTATACGCCCTGAAATTACTGCCAACTCATTCGAGTTAAAGCTAGTAATGTTCCAAATGTTGTCCACTGTGGGACAATTCTTTGGAGTGGAAAATGAGGACCCTCACAACCATCTAAGAAACTTCCTAGGAGTTAGTGATACCTTTCTTATCCCTGGAGTTTCCCAAGAAGCTTTGAGGCTTTACCTCTTCCCTTATTCATTAAGAGATAAAGCCAAAACGTGGTTGAACTCATTACCTTCCGGATCAGTTGTCAATTGGACAGATCTAGCCGAGAAATTCCTAGTCAAATACTTTCCACCTGATAGGAATTCAAACTTTCGTGATGACATTATTAAATTCAAACAAGCTGAAAATGAGTCTCTTCACGAAGCTTGGACAAGGTTCAAGGACCTTCTGCTTAAATGTCCACACCATGGCATCCCATGGTGTATCCAAATAGAAGTATTTTTTAAAGGATGTAACCCCAGCACAAGGCAAGTGCTGAATTCGTTAGCTGGTGGTTCCATGCTTTCTAAAAGCTATAATGAAGCCTATGAGATCCTGGAGAAGATCTCAGCCTCTCACTGTAGGTGGTCAGATGATCCAGTAGAGCCAAGTAGAGCTCAAGACAAGGATGCACTCAGTGCCATGAGTAGCCAAATAAACGCCCTGACCAACCTAGTCAAACAAATGACTCAAACCAATCTCCAAACCAGTGTCAACACCGCAGCAGCCATCTCAATGGGCGCACAAACAAGTCAATGTGAGACACTGATCTGTGGGTTCTGTGGGGAAGGGCACCTGTATGAATACTGCCCTGGGAATCCAGCCTCAATCTGCTATGTTGGAAGCCAACAACAACCTAGGAACAACCCCTACTCTAACACTTACAATCCTGGTTGGAGAAACCACCCAAATCTTTCTTGGGGTGGCCAACAGAACACTAACCAAAGTCAAAACCAACCAAGGCCGAGTGGAACACCTGGTTTCACTCCCCAAAATAACCAATCCATGTACCAAAAACTATATAACCAACCAATAGGGTCATCTGTAGAAAATCTACTTAAGGAGTACATTGCAAAGAATGATGCCACTCTACAAAGTCAGCAAGCTACCCTTAGGAGCCTAGAGAACCAAATAGGGCAATTAGCCAATGAACTCAAAAGTAGGCCCCAAGGTAGACTACCTGCTGACACTGAAGTACCTAGAAGGGATGGTAAAGAGCAAGTTCAAGCAATTGAACTTCGAAGTGGGAGACCATTGGTGAGCAACACTAGAGAAGCACCAAAGAGAGTAGAGAATGAAGAGTCTAGTGCTCCACTGGATACTCTGCCAAACCAAGGTCAACCACCAACAAGCACATCAAGGGTGAGGCTGGAACCTATCATAGAGGAACCAGAAGAAATTCCAAGGCCTCCACCTGTCCTGAGGCGACCTGAAGTGCCTACATATGTGCCACCACCTCCATTCCCTAGAAGGCTAAAGAAAAAACAAGAACAGGAAGTGCACTTTAATAAATTTTTAGAAATTCTAAAGCAAGTGCATGTTAATATTCCGTTTGTAGAGGTTTTGCAATCTATGCCTTCTTATGTTAAGTTTTTGAAGGATATCATTACTAACAAGAAAATTATTGGTGAATTTGAAACAGTGAATCTCACTGAGGAATGCAGTGCTATACTCCAGAATAAGCTACCAAAGAAGGAGAAGGATCCTGGTTCCTTCACCCTACCAGTGGAGTTGGGAGGCAAGCACGTGGGCAGAGCTCTTTGTGACCTGGGAGCCAGCATAAATCTCATGCCCCTATCACTATTCCGCCAGCTTGGAATAGGGGAAGCACGTCCTACCACTGTCACCCTGCAGTTGGCAGACAGATCCATAGCCTACCCCGAGGGTAAGATAGAGGATATTCTTGTCAAGGTTGACAAGTTCATTTTTCTTGCAGACTTCATCATTCTGGATTATGAAGCAGACAAGGAGGTCCCCATCCTATTAGGCAGACCATTTCTAGCCACAGGTAGGGCCTTGATCGATGTCAAGAAAGGTGAGCTCACCATGAGGGTTCATGATGAGGAGGTTAAGTTTAGTGTATTTAAAGCGCTAAGGTATCCTTCTGACTCTGAATCTTGTGCAAGTATGGACATAGTAGATTCACTAATGGAAGAACAGCTTGAGCATGAACTGCTGATTAAGCATGCCAATGATTATGTACAATTAGATGTAACTGACTTAAATATTTCTGAAATAATGGATATACCTGCGGATAAACCTCAGCATGTTTGTATGACCAGTGACTTGACTGAAAGATCCATGAATCCATTGAAACCATCCATTGAGCATCCACCTATCTTAGAATTAAAACCACTGCTTGATCAACTTAAGTATGCATATCTAGGAAATGATGATACTTTGCCTGTTATTATTTCGTCCAAATTGAGTGAAAAGCATGAAATTGAGTTGATATTATTGCTTAAACAACATAAAAAGGCTATTGCATGGATGATTGCTGACATTAGAGGTATTAGCCCTTCTTACTGCATGCATAAGATAATATTGGAAGAAGAACATACACCCCGAGTAGATCACCAACGTAGGTTGAACCCCTCCATGAAGGAGGTAGTTAAAAAAGAGATAATAAAGTGGTTAGATGCAGGGGTAATCTTCCCTATAGCCAATAGTCAGTGGGTGAGTCCAATTCAATGTGTACCTAAGAAGGGGGGGATGACTGTAGTAGTGAATGAGAGCAATGAACTAATTCCAACTAGAACTATTACAGGATGGAGAGTCTGTATGGACTATAGAAAATTGAATAAAGAAACAAAAAAAGATCACTTTCCCTTACCGTTTATAGACCAGAATGCTAGTAATGTGATGTTATGTGATGCGAGTGACTATGCAGTAGGGGTTATGCTAGGACAAAAGATTGACAAACTAACACATCCTGTATACTATGCTAGTAAGACACTGAATGAGGAACAATGTAATTACACAACCACGGAAAAGGAAATACTAGCTGTAGTGTTTGCCTGTGAAAAGTTTAGGAATTACATTGTAGGCACTAGGACCATTGTGTACACTGATCATTCTGCACTAAAATACCTTATAAGGAAGGCTGATGCTAAGCCTAGGTTAATTAGATGGGTATTGTTGCTGCAAGAGTTTGATCTAGACATTAGAGATAAGAAAGGATGCGAAAATGTAGTTGCGGATCATCTTTCTAGATTGCGGCATAATTGCGATAAAATTGCGGAAACCGCAATTTCTGATGCCTTTATCGATGAGCATGTCTTTGTGTTAGCACATCGTGATAACGATGAGGAACCTTGGTTTGCTGATATTGCTAACTTCCTTGCCTCGCAGGTACTACCAACTTTCAAGGGGGAACAAGAAAAGAAGAGGTTTCTACATGAAGCTAGGAAGTTCATCTGGGACGATCCTACACTCTACAAGACATGTGCAGATGGTTTGTTGAGGAAGTGTGTGTCAGCTGCTGAAGCGAAGTCTGTGCTGCAGCACTGCCATACATCTCCCTATGGTGGACACTTTGGTGGCCAAAGAACAGCTGCAAAGGTGTTCCAGAGTGGCTACTATTGGCCTACGATCTTCAAAGATGCCCACGACCATGCACACAGCTGCGATGAATGTCAGAGAACAGGTAACCTTAGTCGGAAGGATGAGATGCCTCTCACTTACATCTTAGAGTTGGAGCTCTTTGATGTGTGGGGCATTGACTTCATGGGACCATTTCCCCCATCTTCAGGTAACCTTTATATACTAGTAGCTGTAGACTATGTATCTAAATGGGTAGAAGCCATAGCATGTCCAACAAATGATGCCAAAACAGTCATTAAGTTCCTTAATAGACATATCTTTACTAGGTTTGGTACACCTCGTGCTATCATTAGTGATGAAGGGACTCACTTTATTAATAAGGCTATGGAAAAAGTGTTGGCTAAGTACAATGTTAGACATAGAGTAGCCACCCCTTATCACCCACATTCGAATGGACAAGCTGAGATATCCAATAGGGAGATTAAAAACATACTTGAAAAAGTGGTCAAACCCAATAGAAAAGATTGGTCGTTTAAGTTAGAGGATGCACTTTGGGCATATAGGACTGCATATAAGACACCCCTAGGTATGTCTCCTTATAGACTAGTGTATGGCAAAGCATGTCACTTACCATTCGAATTGGAAATCAAAGCATTTTGGGCCTTAAAAGAACTAAATTATTGCGTGACCGATGCGGGAACATTGCGGTCTCTGCAATTACATGAGCTTGATGAGCTGAGACATATGTCCTATGAAAATGCCAAAATGTATAAGGAAAAAGCTAAAATTTGGCATGATAGTAGACTTAGGATTAAGGACTTTAAGAAAGGCCAGCATGTCTTGTTATTTAACTCAAGGTTGAGATTATTTCCAGGCAAACTTAAGTCCAGATGGTCAGGTCCTTTTGTTATAACTAACGAGTTTGTTCATGGTGCAATTGAGATTAGGATCCTGCAGCACGGGCAACCGTTTATGGTCAATGGTGCACGATTGAAGCATTACTACGAGGAAGGAGATGTGAAGACACTCTCGGCCTTCCTCTTATCTGAAGCTTGAAAATAAGACCGAGAGAGGACGAGTGATTACTGTGCTCGTCCATGCGAGGCTATGCCTTAGTTTTTTTTTTTGTTGTTTTGAATTTCTTCGGTTTTTACTTTTGTATGTTTAAGTGTGATTTTTATTACGAATTTGATGTTAATTTTGTGCGTTTTAATAGGGGGATCGAAAGAGGAAATCAAGGAGATGAATCAAGGGTAAAGAATCGAGGAAGAAATCGGGCCAAATCAAAGATTGAGTTATGAGAATATTGGCATTTAAATCTAGAAAATCTCCAACGGCCATGTAATTGCGATGGATTTGCTGAAACCGCAACAGAAAGAGCCGTTGGGATTCACTTGATTACAAATAGTCGTTAAAACAGCTGTGCCCCGTACGCTTCCGTCATTCGTTGGACTTCAAGAAATCAATCTTCTTCTTCCTCTGCATCTCCTACCTTCAGACCTCCCCAAATCAACAATGGTGCTTACACGGGCTGAGCGATCTGCTTCCAAGAAGAAGTCACCAGACGCCGAGGTAGCTGCGAGAGAGGCACTACTTGCCTTGGCAGATGCTGAAGCTGCACGACCCGAACGACCTTCTAAGAAGAAGTGGAAGGTGGTGACCGAAATCCCTGCTGGTCCATCTGAACCAGTAGGCACACCCAAGAAGAGAAAGTGGAAGATGGCAGTCGAAGACGCACCGATCAAGGAAAAGACTCCCACTGTGGAGAGTCAAGGGAGTGGCCGTCCATCCTACGAGACAGCCAGACAAAGCCCCGAGCCATCTCCACTATCACAGAGCCCTGAGCTATCTCCATCTTCGCAGACGCCTGAGCCTGAAGCCCCAATTGAAGAACATCAAGAATCAGCGCCGAACGAAGAAGCGGCTGAGGAAGATGAAGTCTTCTCTCCTTTGAGGGAAGTCAGCCCCGATAGCCCAGCAGAAGGGAGAGACTCGATGGATGAGACATTGGAGGACTGCCTCCAGCAGATCACCACCAGGGCACGGCTGAAGAAGAAAGCGCCCAAGATCGTGAAGGCCAAACGGCCAAAAGCTTCCAAACGATCCAAGAAGAAGAAGGGCAGTAGTGAGCCTTCTTTGAAGAAGCTAAAGGTCGAGGCTGCTGAGTCGGCCAAGGCAAGGGATAAGGGGAAAGCCAAATTGTACCCCGAAGATGAACCTCAAGCTGTGAGGTATGTGTCTTCAGACGCAGAATCAAGGGGCAGTGAGTTAAGGAAAAGAGACCTACTCCATGAGAAGGGGTTTCTTGACGCATTGGCAGACCTGCCGCAATTCTTGCGCGCAGGGATCACCAACCACGGCTGGGAAGAGCTGTACAGACCGCCCATCCCTGCCTATTCCAGCATGGTGTACGACTTCTACGCAAATCTGACGCACCCCGAGGATGGTCTGTCCATGGTGAGGGGGATTGAGGTTGATTTTTCAGCCAAGGGTATCAATGAAGCCTATGGTCTCAAGGGGCAGAAATATACTGACTACGCAAGGATCGTCGATGCACCAACTGAGGCTGTCTTGGAAGAAGCCCTGCGCATCATAGGCCAACCTGAGGCGGCGTGGACAATCTCACGTAATGGGAAGCACACTCTGATGAGTGCGACCCTTACGGCCAAGGCAGCCGTGTGGTTCTCCTTCGTGCGCAGGCGTCTGTCCCCGGTGACCCACGAAACCACAATCAATCAGGGGAGATTGTTGCTGGTGTATGCAATTATGAGGGGCCTCACTATAGATGTTGGTGAGGTCATTGCAGCCTCAATAGCAGACTGTGCCAAGAAAGGTAAGGGCCCTCTTTTTTTCCCCAACACGATCACTAAGCTTTGTTTACGTGCAGGTGTGCCAATCGAGAGGATGGAGAGGCAGTTGGCCTACACAGGACATCTGGAGCTGCCTACAGGCCTGCGAATGCGAAGAAGAGGGAACATGGAATTTGAGCTAGACGGCCTGGCTGCAGCTCAATCTCTCTCCATGGCTTGCTTGATGGATCTCCAGCGCAAGATGGCGCAATGGGCTGAGTATGCTCAAGCAAGGGACAAGGACGTGGCTGACCAATTGGGATGCATCTTCCCTGCTTTCCCCACGGATCTCCTGAAGCCATGGACACCTCCAAGAGCAAGGAAGGATGATGATGAGGACGTTTGAGTGCTAGTCTGAATGGCAGTCGAGGGAGTACTTCTGTTCCCTCTTAAAAAAAAAAAAAAAAAAACAAACAAACTGCTTTTCGTTAAACTTTGTGAATTCTGTCATTTTGAATCTAATATTTGATCTGTTTTTTATTCTTTCTTTTGGCTGTTTAGGATAGTTTAGTTTAGGTAGATGGTAGCTGATTAAGTAGGCTGTTTTAGTTTCCTTTTTGTATAGCTGTAGATGACTGGAAATAGCATGCAGAAGGGGCTGTTTACTGATATGTATGCCCTGCGGGTTCATTGCGAAATTATTGCGGATACCGCAATTTTTGTTAGTTATCGCATGCTTTTGACTGACTGTTAGATAGGCTGGTTCTGTTTCAATTTTGTTCTCTTGCTGCTTTCTTGACTACCATATATGACCTATCTGTAAGCATGCTGGATGAGTGTCTTAAGACACCTTTGATAGTTTGAATTAGCTCTCTTAAGTTGCTCAGCATGCATGTCTTTAAGTCCTTATCGTACTGTTTTACAAATTTCTGCTGCTGTGTTATTTGCTTTAAGAATGTTTTTTTCTATGCCTAGGACTTTTAGATTCTCTTTGTTTTGCCCTAGACTAGATGCTTCTAGGACAAGTTTGGGGGTGTGCCACCTCAGACTCTCATTGGGGACAATGAGAAGTTTAAGTGTGGGGGAGGCCACCCTAGGCCTAGGAACATTCCTCTCTCCCTTTAGACATAAGCATTCTTCTTCTCCTTTGCAAAAATGATGAACTGAAAAAAAAAATGAAAAAAGAATAAAAGAGGTGTCTCTCTTAAGGTTGCTGAGTAATCAGTGTCATGTGTGTAACCCACAAGTGGCATTGCATCAAAAGGCAACCAAAGGAGAGGCCCCCAAAGAAAGAAAGAAAAAGGAAAAACTAAGGAAGAAGAGTGTATGCCTAGGAGTTGCAGCTTTGTGCTTAGGTGTCCTGAATAAAAGAACTATGATCCTCCATTAGCTAAGCACAAGGTTGTAGCTTGTAGGTTTGTTTAGGGAGATGAATGTATATCCAATGTAGTGATGCCAGGGTTTAGGTTGTTCTATGAATGTACTACTGTCACTGGTTTATACTAAAATTGGCATGACTCTAAGGAATCCTAGGTAGCTCAAAAGAAAAACATTAGAAGCATGTACTGAGTCTGGGGTAAAGCTAGGTAGAATTTGAAACCTTAGGGATAGTTGCACAATGAACTTAATGACCAAAGCAAATAGATCAGTTGTGGGGAGTTAATGAAACAGTAGGATCATAAGGCGAGAGAAGTCAGAAGAAGCAAAATGAGAAGTTAGTTTTAAACTTAGAAGTGTGTCACAGGACAGCTTTGCCATAGATAGTGAACTTAGGGGAGTCAGCAAGTGGTTAGAGAAGTTAACAGCAGCCTAGATAAAGTCCTTAGATTGCTCGAGGACGAGCAAAACCTTAAGTTTGGGGGTGTGTTACGTCTCCAAAAGTGACTATTTTAGGACTTGTTTGCTATAGAAAGATGTACACTCTTAGGTGTTTTTGGTAGGATTTAGCTTAAACTCGTGCTTATATATGAGAATTAGTAGAATGAAGCTAAATTAGGACTAATATGCAAAAGGAAAGGAAAAGAACCAAAAACGAAGCTAATAGAGTGAAAATTGCACATTGCGGAAACATTGCTAAAACCGCAATGTTTTAAGTGAAATCCGTAAGTTGTCTAACCAATTTCCGTTTTGTTCCGATCTTTCAGGGGCCCATTCTTTCTCCTGCTGCCACATGGAAGAACGACGTTGAGAATGGATGGTTCTCCTTGACCCAATCGTACCTGCAGAACACTATAAAAGGAGGTCAAGATGGAAGGTTGAAACACACTCGAAAGGCGTAGACTTCCAGTTCAACGCAGTCTTTTCTACTCTTTTTCTCTCTTCCGTCTGTTGGTTTGAAAGATTCAGCTGTTGGAGTCGACAATCTGATAGGAAGGAGAGAATATTTATCTTCTCTTCTGATTAGATTCATCCAAGCAAGGCTTTCTTTCACCCTTCAGCCGAGGCGTTCGCAACGAGAAGATCACGCACAGATTTAGTTGCTTTCTGCTTTAGCTTTCTGTTTCCTTTGATGTTTGTTGTCCTTTCCCTTTCATTAGCTACTCTACTTCATTACGTTGCTTTCTGTTTTACTTTAGTTATTCAAGGCTGTCATTTGTTTAGTTCAAACTTTAGTTAATCGAAGCATTATTTCGTCAATTCACAAGCTCTTCATCTCGTATGCTTACTGTTTTCCTCTTCTGTTTTGTCTTTATTATTCTACTAAGCATGTCGTCTCCATCTCTTCTTCCCATTCTATCTTCATCCATGAGTAACTAAATCACATAAGGGCATGCTAATGACAAGTTTATAGGTAAAAACACGTGAATCAAGCATGTAGGATAGCTCTCGAATGCATTGAATGTATGTAAGCTTCATCCCACGGGAAATTTCGATTGGCCATCCATTTTGTCCAAAGAACTCCTAACCTCTGGAAGGAGTAAGAGTTCAGAGTCGTACATTCATGCTAGCCTCTCAAGGTAGCCAGAAAACGACCTAGGAATAGGTGTTTTCCTAGTACAAACCAATACTTGCTGTTATAAAAAGATGCTTAAGACCTTACTTGGACATGAGTAAACTAAAGGATCTAATGCATGGAATCGGAAGATACATGAGATTGAGTTAGTTTGATTCATGATGAGTTGATCTACTGCTTGAGAATCGTGTGAAAAAGCCTATAGAGGAGTCGTTAGTAGCCCTTGTTTCCACACTTTACACTTAATTCGCTATTAGTAACATTGCTAAATAATTGTTGTTTCCGCAATTCTCTTAGTTAAAATTTTGCCTTAGCCATTTCTCTCTTCGTTTGATTGTTCTCTTCTTTACATTCTAGTTTATTATCTACTTGCACTTGTTTATGCTTCCATCATTTACACATTCCTTAGTAATTAGGCACTTTAAAACCAAATCTACCCCATTTAATCCACCCATTCTCACTTAACAAATCACTTCGCTAGTAACTAAGAATAAATCTCTGTGGGAAAACGAATGAAAAAATACTTATTACTTGCTACAAGATCATGTATGCTTGCATGTTCTGAGTGCTCTACCATTGCATATTTCTTTTAAACATTGAGCACGCAACACTACGCAAGACAATTCTAAGCCTACAGAACCAAGAATAGGATGCTATGTGCTCGATAAATACAAGGGAGCAACATATATATATATATATATATATATATATATATATATATATATATATTTAAATAAGCTCAACCAACGCATACAATCTCATGATTTTCTAGATATGCAAATACGAAGAATTTAAAAGCATTTCCTAGATTGTTCTCATCGAACAACATGCAACAACAGACTAAAGCACTTCAAATTCAGAATCTCCACAGCTCAACAACTACCGAAATCCAACAGACAACTCCACCCCCCAACCTTAAAAAAATACATAGTCCTCTATGACCCCCAACCAAGCAATCTGGGCGTATTTCCTCGAGCATAAAACCAATTTGCTCCCTCATTTCTTCAACTGAATCACTTTTAGGGGGTCGAGAAAATCAATTTTACTGCTCGGGATGCTCTTGAATGGGGTAGGCTCCAAAAGAGTTGGTTTGTGGCGAATCAGGACATGCGTAGGAAGTATGACCCCCAACCAAGCAAATACTACATACTGCTCTTGCCTACCCTTCTCCAAGAAACGTCCACCAAACCTCGGAGTGCATCTTAGTCATTTCTCTCTGAAGTATTTTTATAACATTTAATCTCCTTCTAAACCCCTCATCATTACGGAAAATATTTGCATCACTTTGACACTCAAGCTCACTACATTCCCGATCGAAATCAATAGCAGTTCCTTCAGCTTCACGACTTGAAGCTATCACCCAATCCTCTAAACATACATCCTCCATGCTAAAACAAGAAGACACAAGAAAAGGAAAATATTTTTTTGATTTTCTAACAAATAAAATTTAACTAAGAGAAACTAAATGGTTCCCCGACAACGACGCCAATTTTGGTAGTGGATTTTTCAATGGTCCACACTTTTCGGGATGTCGAATCCCGCAAAAATAAAATTTATAATACTGATTCAACTAAGCTAACTTGTAGCTAGTGGTAATCGGGTCGATCTGCAGGGAACCTAAATTAACTTCTCCTAATTAATTTCTATTTGCCTTTAATGAAAACTCAAAGTAAAACAGTAAATTAAAGGGGGGAAAGACTATAGAAATATAAATACCAGAAAAATAAATAATGGAAAATTAAATTGTAACCTGTGCTTCTAATTCGAGGGATCAAGATTTACTTGATGCGACTTAGATCATAGGGATTCTAACATGCTTAGCTATTATATCTCATGCACGCGAAATGTTTGCTCGAACCCGTAACAAACATCCTAGTGAATTAATTAGAGGAGTAAATTCTAATTAAACATGCTCTTTAATTAATCTAAGGTGATCAAGCCAAATTGATTAAAGAACAGTGGCGGGTAACATCGCGACGAATTACTCCTAAGACTAATTCGTTTTTTCCTTTACCCAAAGTCTATCATGAAAACAATAACCAACTCATGCCCCCAACTGTCACTTATGCTCGAGTTACTTAGTCATGTTTAAACCCTTGTTACTTGGCGATTGAGGCAATTATACGTCCTAACATTTAACGGTATAGCATGCATAAGGACTCGGGGTCACTTTTAATCAGTTACACATGCTAATGGGATACAAACAAAGGAAGAAGATGCAAAAGATCATACAATGCTAAACTAAGAAATTATCATAAACCCTCACTAATGCATCAAGGTAGAATCCCTAAATCTCAAATTAGAGCACTTACCTTAGTTGCTCGTTGTGAAAATCAAGCTAAACAACCAAGATTTGAACTTCTATACAGTAGAATAGAGAGAAAAATGGAGTTTGAGCTCCCAAAATCGAGTTTTACAACAATGGGGGAATGAAAAGTTGACCTAAAAATCGGAGAAGAAGGCTTTTATAATGAAAAGTCGAGACGCTACAGACGAAATTTCCAGCGCGCGCGCGTTCGGAGCGTCGAGACGCTAAGGCCAACGTCTCGACGCTGGAGCAGCGTCTCGACGCTTGCTCTCGGGTTTTTCCTAAAAAATATGATGGAGTAGCATCGAGACGCTAGAGACAGCGTCTCGACGCTGGACCAAAAGTGAAACTTTGGTCCTTAGCTCCTCTTTTTCGCCCGGTTGCTTCCCGAAGCTTCTAAAACGCCCTTCTTAGCATCGAAACACGTCCTTGGACTCCTCGAGCTCCATAACCGTGAACCACCTACAACAGACGCAATTAAACATCATTAAGCACGGTATTTAGCTAATATTAGGTCGTAAATAATAACTCTATTTTGGAGCTATCAATGATCTTGGATTAGAGGTCTGATCCAAGGTTAGTGTTCGAAGCTTAAGAGACAACCCAGGTTCGTTTAAATTTTTGTTGGTTAAATCGAACCCTAATCCAAGTTAGCGGTCGAAGCCTTGGAAAAATCAAGGCCCGTTTAAATTCCCGTTGGTTAAATCGAACCATGACCTTGGATTAGAGATCTGATCCAGGGTTAGCGGTCAAAGCTTGGGAGATAGCCCAAGTTCATTTAAATTCCTGTTGGTTAAATCGAACCATGATCTTAGGTTGGAGGTCTGATCCAAGGTTAACAGTCGAAGCTTGAGAGGTAACACAAGTCCGTTTAAATTTCTTTTGGTTAAATCGAACCATGGTCTTGGGTTAGAGGTCTGATCCAAGATTAACGGTCGAAGCCTGAGAGATAGCCCAAGTCCATTTAAATTCATGATGGTTAAATCAAACCATGATCTTGGGTTAGAGGTTTGATCCAAGGTTAGCAGTCGAAGCTTGGAAAAAAATTATGGTCTATTTTAAATTTATGTTGGTTAAGTCGAACCCTAGTATTTAGTAGAGGCCACAACCTATGTAAGCCCATGTCCATGTTATTGTTAATAGTAAATAATATTTCGCCTCCCCAATACTTTGTCTTCGTCCTTTGTCTACTCTTTCAATTCTTCAAAGATACACAAAGGGGCAGTATTTTGTTCGGCCATTTGTTTATTATTGATGTTATTTTACTTTATTTTTATTATTTTTGTCATATTATGTTAAGTCAATTTGAGCCTTTTAAATCCATCTTTTATTTCTTTAATTTTGAAATTCAGAAGAAATTTTTAATTAAATTGCTTTTGATGTTTTCTAATAGTTTTTAATTAACAAAACCCTTTTAAAAGAGGACGTCGGTCGCGTTGCGATAAATATAATGTACTCTTTTCCTCCACTAGAATTTTGTTATTGAGTTTTTCCTCGTAAGATTTTAACGAAGCATATATTCTATATACTATGAACATCTAAGAGGGAGTGTTATGAATATTTATATAGATGTTCATATAGATAAGATATCATTATCTTATTTCCATTATCATCTCCTATTATCTTTCTCATTATCTTCTCCTAGTATCTTTCCCATTATCTTCTCCTACATTCATGTAACCTCTAAACCCTATAATAGTGGTTTTTGGAGCCTTCAAATACACAACTGAAATAGAGAATAATTAGCTCCCTACTTTCTCTTTCTCCCTACTTGTCATTGTTCTCTTATTTCACAACAAAAAACTACTTTATTTTTTTAGTTTTCAAAGGTAGTTTGGATTTTTAAAATGCTTGTAAAATGTACATAACAAAACAAAAAAACTCATGTCTGGAAGTAATGTTTATTGGTTTGATTTTCAAAAATCAAATACCAAATGGTTATCAAACAAGTAGTTTTTAAAAACTTGTTTTTTGTTTTTGGAATTTGACCAAGAATTCAAATAGTTCATTGAGAAAGATGAAAAACATCGTAAATAAATTGTTAGTAAACAAACATAATTAGTAAGAACCGAAAACAAAAAATCAAATGATTATAAAACGGGGCCTACAGTTTTCATAAGCGTGTCAATTTACACCTTCCATAAGGTTTCTTTTGGAAACACATCATGTGAGTCTTATAATTGTATTAGTTAAACCCCTAAACTTTCATAAGCGAATCAATTTAGTCTACTTGTTAGTATTTTCTTTAAAAATTGTTCACGTACCAATTATATAATCATCCATTTCATTAATCCACATTGAAAAAGTCTACGCACATGTGAGAATTGATGTATGGACGGTTTTCAAAGGTAATCCTAAGGAAATAATCTAAATTAATTCACTTATGAGAATTCAGGAGTTTAATTGATACAATTACAAGTCAGATATTTTTCAAACGAAATCTGACACAAGGATTAATTGATAAAATTATTAGTTTATGATTTTAATTGTTACAACTCCAACAGTTTAGGGGTAGAAATTGATTTCCATTAAAATACGTTGAACTTTGGGTTTCATCCCATTTTAGTCCTTATACTTTCAAATGTCCGAATTTAGTTCATGTACTTTCGATAAATCTTAAAATTAGTCCATACTATTAGTTTGTAGATATTATATTACTTTTTTTTTTATTGAAATTGGTTAAATAATAAAAATAATTTTCATACAAGAAAAAACACTAAGTTGGCCCATATTAGAGGTAACATGAGAATTACAGCCAGAGTCAGTGAGTCATGAGGAAGATTGGCCAGATGAAGAACTTGCCTAGTGATTATAATTCTAAGTAGCGACCATGGCAACTAACTGAGCTGGCGAATGACGACCTTGAAAATAATAGTTCATGCGATTAAAGCAGTCAATCGCACTGTGACCATGACGATTACAAATCTGACATTGAGTCTTGAGAGAAGAGGATGAAGTCTTAGATGTAGAAGAATCATGTGAATTCGGAGAACCTCGACCACAATTTCCACCACGACCACCATTATTAGAAGTTCTACCCCTTCCATTGTTACCACGACCTCTCTGAAAAGCCATATTAAAATTATGATGGTGAAAAGGTGTAGATTGAGCAAGAAAGACAGTAGTCGGAGAGAACACTTCATCTCGTTTGTTCTGTTTTTCAATAGCAGCTTCTTCAGAAACAAAAAGATCGTGAAGTTCCTCAAAAGTCAACGACTGAGATCGTGTTCTCATGGAAGTGCGAAACATGTTGAACTCAGCAGGAAGACCATTGAGTGTATAGATGAACAGATCTTAGACATCAATCAGATCAAAAATGTTTGCCAGATTATCCTTTAACTCCTTGATTCCTTGAATATATTGATTGATAGAAGATAGCACTTTAAAAGTGCTATCTTACTTGCCTTAATTCTTGCCATTTTTGTTGCTTATTTGTGTTTAATTGTTTATTTTATAGGATTTGAGCAAATTGGAGCGTTTTGTGTTCATAAGCATCAATTAGTGAAGAAGGGGTGAAAAGACTACAATCGAAGAAATAAGGTGAAGAAGAGGAACAAAAGTTAGCTCAAGACCAGAGATTCGGGAGCCTAGGCGCTGTCCTGACGCGCATGCGGTCCATTTGAAGCTTTTTGTTTGAAGCGCCTAGGCGCCCATTCATGGCGCCTAGGCACTGCCTTGCCACTGTAAAAACATATTTTTCTCATTTAGGTTATTCTCACGTTCGATTTTTGTAATCCTTGCACCAAATTCTCTTTAGACATTCCAGTTTTGTAGTTTTGAAATGTTTTGTTGCCAAATTATGGTGAATTTGGAGTAATTGTTTCTTGATGCACAATGTGAGGAATTGCTTTCAATTTCATTTAGCTACTACCATTAGCATCTTTTATCTATGTTTGTATCCCTTTGACATGTGGTTTTGATTAAATTGACGCTTTAATTTTTCTCGCATGTCTAAATTGCTAAAGATTGTTGTATGATCCGTAGTTGTTCTGTTTTAATCGTCAAGTAGCAAGAGTCGATTCATGTGTGTGTTTTATTGGCTATCCATGATCACATAGCTTGCATGATCGATTTTATGATAAAAGATAAATCAGGTAATTACTTTAGGCTATCCAAATTGGTTATTCAACTAAGTGTTTCCCGTTACTATCCCGTTACTAGCATTTATTTCAGTCTTAACTAATTTCTTTACGTTTATTTCATTATATATCTGAACAACCTCCTTTCTTGAACACTAAGATATTTTAAAGATGAGAACTTTCTAGAGGCTTCGGTCGAAAACAACCCCTCGCTTACTTGGAGAAGTTTTGTGTTGGGTAGAAACCTCTTTGCGAAAGGCTTTCGCTGGAAGGTCGACAATGGGTGTCGTACTATGATTGATAAAGACCCTTGTATAGTTAGAAAATGAGGTCAAACTCTAGTTTGGGCCAGAGAGAATCTTAGAGATAAAAGGTCGTCGAGCTCTTGGATGAGAATGGTGTGGAGGGAATTGGTTGTCCAAAACAACTTCACCTCGATTGATTCGAAATACATTCTCAACACCCTTACGGGGAGAAAAAACCTCGAAAAATTAAATTATATGGAGCATTAACCCGAAAGGCATTTTCTCGGGGAAGAGTGCTTATCATTTGACCTCTAATTTTGCCTCTATTACAAGAGCATGGATAACACACTAAATGGGCACTTTAATGATATTATTTGTCTAAATTTTAGATTTCGAGCAATTGGATAGAATCGAAGCTTTCTATAAGTAATGTCGTGAAAATGAGCTTAAAAGATGTATTTTGATGACCTAGAGCCCAAAAAAAGAAGGAAACAAGCCAAAAATGTCGGGGGATGACATCTAGATGCTCCAAAATGGAGTCAACAAGCCAAAAATCTCGAGGGCATAGCGTGTTGACATTGTTTATATGGTCTCGACGCTATGAAGTTGTTCGTCGCCAGCAATGTGAGTCATGAAAGTCAAGCGCGCAAAATGTCTGTCATTAAACCATCATGTTTGTCATTAAATGCCATAAAACCCGTCATTAAAAGCAAACACTACGCTTTCATCAATAGCCATTTATGCTCGTCATTACAATATCTTGTCTGTTATTAAAAGCCACAATGCCCGTCATTAAAAGTATAGCGTCTCGACGCTGTACATAGTGTCTCGATGCTGTACATAGTGTCTCGGCCCTATCTTTCCAAAAATACTTCAAGCTTTTTCTAGGGCAGCGTCGAGACGCTGTCCCGATTTTTCTATAAATATATTATTATTCTCATACGATGGAGGGGAGTCATCTTTGAGAGATTTGAACCCTAATTCGAAATACATTCATTGGAGAGGTTAAGGAAAACTCAAGAGAGCTGAATAAGAGATTTGGAAGATCATGAATGTGCAGATCACATCGGGAACGAGGCTTGGCACGCTACAAGAGTTTTCTTTTTTACCTTTGATTTTATTGCATTTTTTTTATGGATTCTAAACTTTGTCTAAACATTATTTTAGTGATTATGAGTACCTAGACTAAATACTTAGGTGATTGATGTAATCATTTTAGTTTTCATGTCTGATTAATCTAAGTTCTTCATATTGCAACAATTATTCGTGTGTTTGTTTGTACCTAGACTAAATACTTAGGTGATTGATGTAATCATTTTAGTTTTCATGTCTGATTAATCTAAGTTCTTCATATTGCAACAATTATTCGTGTGTTTGTTTGTTTAATGCTTATCCTTCTGACCAAAGTATAAATTGTTGTTTGTTTAAATTCTAGCTTGAAAAAGTAGAGTTCATAGTAGAACTCGAACACATGACTGCTTGTAAATTCTCGCATGAATATGAAGAATTTTCTTAAAGGTTGTTAATAGAAGTTGCACAATGCTTTTCTTTTCTATTAAAACTAGACATACCATGTTAGTTTTATAAAAAAAAGGAGAAGATAATTAATTCAGCTTTTGCGAGTCTTTTATGGTTTTATTCTTCTTGGCATATAACTGTATGCATGGATATTCTTGGATGGTTACATTAATTAAGCATGAATCTATTCGATAAAATCAATTCACTAGGTTATTCTCTCCAAAAGGTTTCCTATTAATTTTTAGTCTTTTAATTTTCACTCCATCTAAAAGTCTTTTTAGTCTAAATAAAATTTGTTGTTAGTATCTATAGTATTCAATTGATTTAGAAAACCAATCACGTGGACGATACTCTTTACTTAAATCACTATATTAAAGTTTGACCCGTACACTTGCGGTACACAATAAATCACGCAACAAGCATCTTCTTCCTACACTAGTCACTCCAAAGCTATGTGTGTAAAAGCTTTTGGAAGCTTGGAGCCATCCCTAGAGCTAAGATTTACGCGTGGAAAATAATTAATGACTCGATCCCTACTATATTTAATATCACGAGTAGAGGAGTTACACTAATACCTTTTGCTTATTTTGCAGAAACTATGTGGACTCCACTAGTCATGCTTTGTGGACTTGTAAGTTCTCCAAAATGTTTTGGCTACAACACCTCCCCGACTCACGAGATCTCTTGTCTATTTGTAGGGATGATTGAAGGGCGGTTGATTTTTGGAGCTGGATTGCAGAAAATTCGGACAAAGAATGAGCATCTAAAGCAATCTTAATCCTCTGGTGCCTCTGGAATTCTCGTAATCGCTTCAACCAACATGATCAGAACACAATTGTTGCAAAGTCTCATTCAATTCAGAGAGATATCAACACATTTATGACTGTGTGATTCATGACATTCATGATCGTGAACACCCTTACTTGCATTCGACAATGACAGAGATCCACGCGAGTCATACAATCTGGTCCCTTCCCCGGATGAAGCTTAATGTAGATGCTTCGTGGTTTGAGGATTTGAGAAGATGGGGTTTTGGATGGGTGGTTCATGACTCTCGATGTTCTCCGATCTGTGCTAGTTTCTAGTCGTTTAAGAGACCGTGGCCGATCAAAATTCTCGAAGGCAAGGTTGTCCCCCCCCCACTCTTTTTCGATTCCAATTATGTGGGTTTCCTCTGCTCTCATTGAAGAGGTTGCAATACCTATTAATGTACGTCTTGTTTAAAGAAACATCTTCAATAAATATATAACTTAATGATCAACCAACCTAAGCATAACTCAACTCAATAAGACATATATTTTCAACCAAGATGTCAGGTTTGAATCTCTCCACCACATGTTGAACTCAAAAAAGAAAAAAAGAAAAAAAACTTAAAAAATTGATTTATAAAATATCTCAACAATTAATCTCTTTGGCCACTGCCACAATAATTATTAGGGAAAAAAATTAATTTATACACTTAAACTTTGGAAGTTGTATCAATTAAAACTCTAAACTATTAATTGTATCAATTTAACCTCTGAACCATCTGTATGATTTTACACTTATGTTAGAATTTTCTTTTAAAAACGTTAATTTGAACACGTGAAAACTTATAATTTTAGCAATTAAACTCCTAAACTTTCATAAGCGAATCAATTATATGAAAGCTTAGGGATTTAATTGAAAAATTACAAGTCTCCACACGTGTGAAAATTAATATTTTTCTAAGAGAGGGCGTAAATTGATACACTTGCGAAAGATCAGGTTTAAATTGATACAATTATTAGTTGGGAAATTGTAACAAATGTCAATTTAGAATAAGATAATTAAAAATATAGCATGTTTTTAAAAAAATTGGGGATATGGCAATTTTTATCGCTGATATCTTATAGCTGATAGAAGTCTATCGCTGATCACTTCAGCTTTTTATAGTTTTTTGTCAATGATAATAGTCTATCAGTGATAATAGTCTATCACTGATAGAAGTCTATCAGTGATATGATAAAGCCTATCAGTGATAGAAACATATTTTTTTGCCATATTTGCAAAACATTAACATTTTAAAGTTTGCTAAATTTGCAATTAGTTTGGACCTGATTGTTATTTGTGCAACCAACCCTTATTAGTTTAGGGTTTTATGGTATAAATTGATTTTTACCCTAATTATTAATATTCACACAATTACTCTATTAACACGTCATATATTATTTGGCCTTTTAATATAGATAAATTCTCAATTCATTTGTGATGCAATATTCTTAATAAAAAAAGAAAAAGAAAAAGTCTCATCATGAGTGGATGAAGAAAGAAAATCTATGGACTCAAGATGATTTGACTATGTAATTGACCATCCTCCATCCTAATCCAAGATTTGAGAGAGAAGGGTTGATGTGTGATTTGGAGAATCCTAGCTCCTCTTGGCCAGTTTCCATAGCCACCATAACCACTGTGCCTTGCAAAACACAACCAAAGTTTGTTCTTTGTCTTCTGAGGGCAGCACCAATCCAATCCATGGTTGTGTCCTACAAATACTGCCTATAAACACACATCCAACATGCATCATTTTCATATTGTTTTTCCAATAACCCTTATTTTAATTTCAACTTACTACACTGTTTTAAAAAAGGGGAAATTTTTAAAACTTAAATCTTCTCTCATCACTATTTTGCTTGTATGTGTTTTTTTTTTAAATAATTAATTAAGATTTTATTTAATTGGATGCATAATACCTTGACAGAAGGTCTTTGTTGAAGTTGGGTCATGATGCCAAATTCAGCTTGTTGAGCAGCAACTTTCTCCTTGTTAATTGAACCAACACAAGGCTTTTCTATGAAAGATGGAGCTACCTCCTCATATGCTCCACTTGGTATGTGCCAAAAAACAATCTCTGGTATCCTGTTGTTCACTCATGCATTATTCTATTGGATCATAGCAAAACAAACAAAAGGATTCAAAACCAAACTTTTTTCTTTTTTTTAATTGTTGGACTAACTTCGAAATATTGTCTATTTTAAACCTAACCTCACACGATTCCTTTTTCGAGTTCTTAACCACAAAAGAGAAGGAGCTGTGTAGTTTGAACCAGGGTGGTGAAGGAAGTAGTATAAAAAAATTTTCCCACAAATTATATAGAAATTAAGTATATGTTGTCATAGTTGAGGGAGGCTCGAGTTGCCCCTACGTGGGATGAAAGATTTGAACTTCTGACATCTTCGTCAAGAATATATGTCTAAACCAATTGAGCAGTGCTCATGTTGGCAAAAACCGACATAATTATGTAGGATAAAAAAACCTCAAATATAAGAAATATAATCCTTCTCAATATATTAAATATTATAAAAAAAAATTACTTTGAATTTAAATTGCTACCCTCTCGGTTCATCTTAGATTAAAAAAAAAATTATGTAAAAAGTTAGAATGTGAATTTTTGCCTCGTACCTATGAAAAATTCTAACTCTAGGAGAAATTATTTGATGAAGCCACCACAATGTGGTTGACAATTTTACACCGTGGAATGCATAAGAGAGAAATTACAAAAATATTTTGAATTAATATCCAATAGTTACTGGGGTGTTATGGGCAAGATAAATCAGACCAAATTATAAAGACTCTAAGGGGAGAGAAACAATCAACCTCGACGAAAGAAGAGTCAACCCTTAGGGGTAGGCCAAATAGAGATTGGTCATGTTGGGATTTATGCCTCATAATTTTAATAATTATTTTATTATTGTTATTTGCAATTTATGATATTATTATATAAAAATTCAAGATTATTAGAGTAATCTTGAACAATATGTAGTTGACATAGAATGATCATGTTTAACACTATTGATATGATCCATTTTGTAGTTGTTACAAATAAATTAATCCAAATAAATGTACAAACATGTGAGTGAAAGTATCATATACTAGGGGTGGACACAAATAAACCGAAAACGACTCGACCGACCGAAACGACATCGGTTGGTCGGTTTTTCAATAGTGATGATCGAAGTCGGTTTTGGCCATTGAAAAAACCGACCGTCGGTCGGAGAGCCCAATATAAGCTAAAACCGACCGACCGATTCCTAAAAAAAAGTAAAAAAAATCTTGAGAAGTGCATAAGGCCCACGTTGAAAATTGGGTTACATTTTTTTTTGTTTTTTTTTTGTCTTACCCTCATTTCAAGTCTTACACAAATGTCTTGGGAAGATAAAATAAACAAGTCTTACGTCTTCCTCTTCCCTTCCCAAGGCACTTTTATTTTTCTCTTCCTCTTCTCTTAGCAAACACTTTTATTTTTTCTCTCTCTCTCTTTCACTAATCATTCTCGGTTTCACTTTTCATCTTCCTTCTTTCTTTTTTCTTTTCCATTTTCTCTGATGTAAAAGGCATACACATTATGAGTGCCTCATTGAATAATTTCTCTGTTGAGGATCCCACATCGAAAAGATGAAGGGACCTCACTCATAATATAACACACATGGGCTACTCCTCCTAGTACCAATTGGTTTTAGGATGGAACCTAGCGGATATGAGACTATATTAGCATTACTTACATTTGACAATTATTCGTACCTAAAATGAGGATTCAGTTGTTCTGCTGTATGCTGAAACCATTCCACTTGAGCACTTGATATAACTTCTGGATAAGAACCACCCCCAGAGTCTAAGAAATACAAGTTCATAACTGGCATTTCCAAATCGTCTGATTGTGAGATTTGAATATAGTAGTTGGATACACTCGGCCAGAGATCTTTTGGACCACTTTTAGATTTTGATAATGAGTTTTTTTCGACCTCATTTTTCATCAACTCCAATCGCTGTGTGCCTCTAAACTCACATTGCTTTTCTTCTTCTGATCCTTATAAAACACAAAATACATTTTTGAACAAAAACATCAATTAACTTATGAACTGAATCACTAGCATTTTCCTTAGCATTCACCTGAACACGAGGTAGCGGTGACCGGGCAACGATGTTCAGGAATTCTAGCAGTAGAAAACCAGTCGATCGGCCACGAAAACGGGGCGTCGTCGTGATTTCCGAACACACTGGCCCATGGAATGCCCCTGGCTTTTGTTGGAGAGATTGCCTGATCCCAGTACAAACTTGCATTTGCTGTTGGTATGTTGTTTGCTGTAATCACATCTCCAAGGTATACTACCAAATCTATGATCACAATCAAATCCAAATACATTGATTACAAATAATATTCAAATTGATAAGAATAATAGTAACAATGATGTTTGATCTTCAATTCAGCACCTCCTAACTCAACTAATGAGAGTGATTTTTGGTACATAAATAAAACTCTCTCAAAACTCGCAAATTTTAACAAAAATAAAAAATTGTAGTGTCATTTTTCTCTCAAGTATTAACAATTTAAAGCTATAATTCATAAGAATATTCTTTTAACGATATTCCAAACAAAAGAATATTTGAAACTACACATTGCAACATTTAATCAAGTTTAAGATAAAGATTGCTACACATATCAAAATTTAAAGTCCGATTTGATGAAATCGAAAGTTTAACCGTGCGAGCTTAGGCAAAAGAAAAAAGAATAAATAAATAACCTGGGATCTCATGGTCGAGAATAGTGGAGATGACTCGAGTGGAATTAGCATCTTGAAGAGGGCCCCAACCAGTCCAAGCATCCTCCCCAAAATGCAGGTCAGCAAATAGAGCGATCTTGAAGCTGGGGGAGTCTGACCGGAACCGGAGAACGCTGCTCGGGGCCGTGGCGGTCGGTGTGGTGTGGAAGAGGAGCCACATTGTGCAGGTGAAGGATAAGACTCTCAGTATTCTCATTGAAATGCGTTTGTGTCATTCTACTCCTCCAGAGCTTCACCATGTTTTTGTTGTAATGTTAAGCTAAGCTTAAGGGAACTTCAAGTTTAAGCGACAAGGACAGAAATGGTCCCAATGTCACAAGCATGTTGTAGAACGCAATAATGTCGCACACTTTGGAATATTCTTTCAGCATCTCTCAACCCTTTTTCATTCTTTGTAATGTAGCACCTTGGGGAATATCATCCAAAAGTATTGTTACAAAGTGCGATCATACCCGTACTAATGCATCGGATTCCATCAGAACTTACCAGTTAAGCGAGTTTGGGCGAGAGTAGTACTAAGTAGGATGACCACTTGAGCCTTGGAAAGTTCTCCTGTTGTACCCTTTTTATTTTATGGAACTTCTTTTCTTTTTTTCGTATCTTAATTTTAAATGAAATTCGGGTAAGAGATTATTTGAGAAAAGATTGATTTTTTGGAAATACATGAAGTACTATTTGGGAAAATAGACATATTTGTTCAATGTCCATTCTCTTCTAACACCATACAATTTATTCAGATCATAAATGAACCACGATTGATGGTCACTTGCAAGCGAAATCTCTTCAACCATAGATATATTATATATATGTCCGGTCTCACTTGATAGTAGCTACTAAATTGTTTAAATGTTAAAGTACAATGACTCATTCCTAACGAATTTAAAAGATTGCCCACAAGAGCATAGTTTAACGGCATGATGTATCGGCCATGAGGTCCTAGGTTCAATCTCCCACCCCAAGTAAAAAAAAAATTAAAAGATTCTTCAATCAATACTTAAAAATTTGTGAAAGATGTGCTTGAGTATAAACCAATCTAACAAAGCTAGATGCCAATTAAACTCTTCAAAATGTGCACTGTTTTAGATGAGCAAGACCTTGATTAGCTTCCACAAATAAACATGGAAGTATTATAATCAATGAATTGTGCAGATTGTTTCAAGTGGGAGAGAATTAGTAAAAATCATTGAATGAGGTCCCACAATGTTTTAGCTTTCACAATGTGACTGTCCCACAATGTCACATTTTGATATTTAATCATTGAATGAGGTCCCACAATGTTTTAGCTTTCACAATGCGACTGTCCCACAATGTCACATTTTGATATTTTGACATTTTAAAAATCATTGAATGAGGTCCCACAATGTGACTACAGAGTTTTCTAGTCTTGACAAATGATCCGCAGGTCCCACAATATGACTACAGAGTTTTCTAGTCTTGACAAATGATCCGCTACATGATTTTCCCATCTTTTTATGTCTCTGATTTTTAGATTGAATTCCTACAGCAGCACCAACGTAGCAACCTCGGTTTGACGTCTTTCTTTTTCATTAGGTAGTGTATCGTTGCATGGTCTGTGTAGACTATCACCTTAGTTCCAATCAAATAAGCACAAAATTTATCGAACACAAAAACTACTACTAGCTAGGGGTGGACATCTAAACACCGAAAACCGACCCGACCGACAAAAACCGACCGAACCAACGTCGGTCGGTTTAGAGGACGAGTCGGTCGGTGTCGGTTTAGCAAAATGCAAAACCGACCGGTCGGTCGAAACAAAAAATAACAAAATTTCGACCGACCGGCCGACTTTTAAGTTATATAATAAAAAAAAATAGTTTTTGCATTTAATGAGTAGTTTTACCATTTTTTTAATAAATTTTTCCTTTTCACTCTTCTCTCCACTCATATCACGTATCTAATCCCTCAATTCACTCCTCCATGCCTCATCATTTCTTTCTCTCCCCCACGCCCCATCAATTCTTCTCTCTCTCCTCCCTCAATTTGCCTATTTTCTTCCTCCCATTCATTTCTTTTCTCTCTCCACTCTCAATTCAATTTTTCCAACCCATTCAATCTCTCATCAATTTCTTCCTTCCCTCTCTTCTCTTCCTCTCCCACTTCTTCTTCCTCAGTTAGTTTTTTTTTTTATTCTCCCTTCCTTCCACTGGCCACCTCCACCGTCGCCGCGGCCACATGGGTCGCCTTCATTTTCTTCTTCGTTAATCACTCTTACTCTATCTTTTTGCACTTCTTTCTTTTTCGATTTTTTTTTCTCTACATTTTTTTATCTTTTTTTCCATAAACCGATCGAAACCGACCGACCGTTACTATGGTCGGCGCTCTATACCCTCCCAAAACCGAATATCACCGACCGACGCAAACCGACATATCGGTGATCGGCGTCGGTTTCCGGCCAAAATCGACTCCGACCGACCGATGGCCACCCCTACTGCTAGTAGTTCTTTCTCTATTGTGGTATAATTTATCTTAGCCTCATTCAACGTTTTGCTTGCATAGTAGATGGGTGAAGAATCTTTTCATGATTTTGGCTCATTACTACACCTACCGCTACATCACTAACGTCACACATTAGTTCAAATGGCAGGCAGAGCTCAATTTGGCGTTGTGAGAAAATATGTGCGGTAACTAAAACATGCTTCAACTTTTCAAACGCGTTATGACAATCAGAAGAAAAATCAATTTTTCTATTCAGTTCTAGGGGTTCACACAAAGGTTTGGTAAAATTAGAAAAGCCTTTTATAAATCTTCTATAAAATACAGCCTGGCCTAAGAAATTTCTAATTTCTTTTAGAGAGGTAAGGACGATAATTTTTCTATTACTTCAATTTTTGCCTTGTCTACCTCAATTCTGACATTAGAGATCTTATGCCCTAGCACTATTCTTTCACTAACCATCAGATAACATTTTCCCCAATTTAAGACTTATTAAAGGCTATACAATGACTATTTCTACAATGACTATTTCTTCAAGTCAGCACTTTAGTTTCTATATTAAGCTTTCTGTTTCCTAGAATAAAGGTATGGTTAGTCTTCCCTACAAAATCGGAACTGTATGACTGTATATATACTCATGGCTTTGGCCATTCTCAATAACAGAAAATAACTGAATATCTGTTCCACAAAACTCTTTATGGTATCAGAGCCACTCCAAGACAGGAGACGGCGACGACCATTTTCTCATTCTTGAACAATTGAATGGTTGATCCTTCACCACAAAATCCGACGATCGTCATCCCGATGGCAGGTGATGGAATCCCCAAACCTCTTGACTCCACATCACCATACTATCTCCATCCCTCTAACGGACCGCATATCACAATTTCTCCTATTGTGTTATGCGGTGAGAATTATAACGAATGGGTTCGGTCAATGCGAAATAATTTTCGTGCGAAAAATAAACTCGGCTTTCTCGAAGGAAAGCTAAACAAACCAGCAGTAGGAACGCCAGAAGCATCCTTATGGGTACAAGTTAATTCCACTCTTGTGGGGTGGATTCATAATACCCTTGATCCAGTTCTACGCTCCTCTATTCCGCAACCAGACGATGTGAAAGATATGTGGGAAGATATCCGACAAAGATTCTCGATAGGCAATGGTCCGAGAATTCATGAGTTAAAAACTCTTTTAGGTACGTGCAAACAGCGCGGGCAACCTGTAGTCAATTACTACAACGAACTAAGGAAAATATGGGATGAACTTGCGGGATATTCGAGTGTTCCAACGTGCACTTGTGATGCTGCCACTATTCTTGCTACAGAAAAGGAAAACGAAAAGGTACATGCTTTTCTTGTTGGTTTGGACTCAACTCTTTATGGAACTGCTGTTTCAAACATTTTGATGTTGGATCCTTTGCCGAGCCTCAACACGGTTTTTGCTAAAATCGTGACTGAAGAACGACGCCACACTCTCGCTCGGTCTCATGAAACCAATCCCGATGTTGTCGGTTTCATGATACAAAGCGTTGCTCGAGGGAGAAATGATAGACCTCGAACCAATAGTGTTTGCTCACATTGCTCGAAGTCTGGACATGAACAAGACAACTGCTTCGAACGAATCGGGTACCCAGAATGGTGGTTTCCTGAGAGCCGCAATAATGCGGTGCAAGGTAGAGGCAGGGGCAGATCCGGTCGAGGGGGAAAGAAAAATTTTGCCAGAGGAGGTCGTGGCCCGATAGCACATGCGGCGACCACCTCGCAGCCTGCTGGTGAATATGTGCCTGTCCAAGATTCAGATCGGCGTGGTATTCCCGGTCTCACAGATGATCAGTGGACTACTCTTATGCACATGCACAACAATTCAAAAGGGCAGCCCTCTTCACATGATAAGTTGAATGGTAAGTGTGATTCTACCGAATGGATAATCGATACAGGCTGCTCGAATCACATGACTGGTAATGCTAAATTATTTAGCCAATTGCGTGATGTTTCTCCTACTTCTGTTGGTCTGCCGAATGGTAAACAAATTTTTGCTACCAAGGAAGGCACAATAACTTTGAATAATTATATGGTGCTCCGTCATGTATTGTATGTTCCAGATCTCACTTGTAACTTGGTGTCTGTGTCTCACTTGCTTGCTGATCAATCATATTTTATCACTTTTACTGATAAGCTTTGCATCATACAGGACCGTGTCTTGAGGACTTTGATTGGAGCGGGTGAACAATGTGACGGGGTTTATTGGTTTCGGCCTTTGCAACAACATCAAGCTTATCGAGCGATTGTGGGTAATAAAAGAGAATTGTGGCATCGACGGTTGGGTCATCCTTCTCGAAAAGTAGACTTTATTTTGCCAGATACTATTAGAACTCCAGGAAATAAGGATGTTGATGTTATCCATGACTCTTGTGAAATTTGTTTACGAGCTAAGCAAACTAGAAGCATGTTTTCTGTGAGTAATAATAGAGCAACAAATGTTTTTGATTTAATCCACTGTGATATATGGGGTCCGTATTCTTTGTCTGCTAGTAGTGGTGCTCGTTATTTCTTAACTATTGTTGATGATTGTTCTCGGGCTGTATGGATATATTTGATGACTGTCAAAGCTGAGGTATCACAACTTCTTAAGGATTTTTGTCGCATGATTAAAACTCAATTTGATAAGCATGTTAGGATTCTTCGAAGTGATAATGGGAAAGAATTTACATGTCTTCATCGTTTTTATGCTGATCATGGTATTCTCCATCAAACCTCTTGCGTTGATACACCGCAACAAAATGGGCGTGTAGAACGTAAACATAGACATATTCTTAATGTGGCTAGGGCATTACTTTTTCAAGCCAATCTACCTATTTCTTTTTGGGGGGAGAGTATTCTGACAGCCGCCTATATCATCAATCGCACCCCTACTCCATTACTCAATAATAAAACACCCCACGAAATTCTTTTTGCATCACCTCCTAAGTATGATGTCCTTCGTGTCTTTGGATGTCTTTGTTTTGCCAAAAATCAGCCTCGTATAAAGGACAAGTTTGGCTCTCGTTCTCGACGATGTGTGTTTGTGGGGTATCCGTTTGGTAAAAAGGGATGGCGTTTGTATGACTTAGAAGCAAAGGTATTCTTTATATCGCGAGATGTTGTATTTTGTGAACAAAAATTTCCTTTCTCCGAAGATGTCTCCTTGCATAATGTTGATAATTCATCTGAAAATACGAAATATTATGATAGTGTTGCTTTTCTTGAGGATATTGTCTTACCATATGGGAGTAAGGATGCCTCGGGCATTGCCGAAGATATAGAAATGGAAAATGTTGAGTCCTTGGGTATGGCAGCAGATATACCTCGGGGGAATGCTGAGTCTTCGCGTATGTCAGAAGATATACCACTGACTATACCGGTACGTACACCGGTACGTACACCACCTGCAATTAGTGACTTGGATACTGGACATGTTGTACCTACGGTTGAACCTATTGTGCCTGAAACTGGTCGAGGTCATCGACTAAAGAAACCCTCTTGTAGACTCAAAGGTTTCATCACCAACACCGTTCGTGTTACCAAACCCGTCACATCACTTGTTCACGATTCATCAAAGTCCTCAGGTACTCCTTTTCCCATTGCTTATTACGTAAATTGTGATAAATTTTCTGCAAACCACACCCACTTTTTGGCAGCAATTACTACAGGAACTGAACCTACCTCCTTTAAAGAGGCTGTTAAGGATCCAGGTTGGCGAAAGGCTATGCAAGATGAAATAGATGCACTTGAAAGGAATAAGACTTGGACTCTGGAGGATCTTCCACCTGGAAAGAGAGCAATTGGTTGTAAGTGGGTTTATAAAATAAAATATCGATCTGATGGTGCGATTGAACGATTAAAAGGGCGTCTCGTTGTATATGGGAATCGTCAGATTGCTGGACTCGACTTTAATGAAACATTTGCTCCTGTAGCAAAAATGGTCACGATTCGCACATGTCTGGCTATTGCAGTGGCACGAAAGTGGGAGCTTCACCAGATGGATGTGCATAATGCTTTTCTACACGGAGATCTTGCCGAGGAGGTATATATGCGACTCCCTCCTGGTTTTAACTCCGGTGCTCCTGACAAAGTATGTCGATTGCGTAAGTCTTTGTATGGACTTCGACAGGCGCCTCGGAATTGGTTTGCTAAGCTCTCGACGGCCTTAAAGGAGATTGGTTTTACGCAATCTTATGCTGATTACTCATTGTTTAATTATTCCAAGGATGGTGTTGCTTTACATGTTCTTGTATATGTTGATGACCTTATCATTACAGGTTTTTCTTCTTTGGCAATTACAAAATTCAAGCAACAACTCAGCGAGAGATTTCATATGAAAGACTTGGGCATACTCAAGTATTTCCTTGGGATAGAAGTAGCACGTGGGAAAGACGGTTTGTTTCTTTCTCAACGCAAATACGTTCTTGACATTATCAGTGAAGCGGGCTTGCTTGGAGCACGCCCTGTATCTACACCAATGGAGCAGAATCATCATCTTGCCACAATCAATGGTGCCAACATTGATGATCCAGAGAAGTATCGACGACTTGTAGGTCGCCTTATATACCTGACGATTACACGACACTACAACAAATTTGGCCTAAGATGACGGTTGTAATAATGAAAAACCCTACGAGGGCGGTTTTGGTAAAACGCGCTCATTTTGACGGAAAAAAACATATTTTTTCGGAAATTAAATATATAATGACGGTTTAAAACCGTCATCGTTTGTCCCTTTTGATGGCGGTTTCAAACTGTCATCGTAAGATAAGATTGTTTGAATAACTTATCAAAACGACGTCGTTTTGACTCAAACCGTCATCAAAAGTCTGATTCAAAACGACGTCGTTTTGATTCAGCCCTAACTCCCCTTCAAATTCCCTAAAATCTTTCACTTTAAATTTCTCTTCCCAAAATCTTCATCTCTCTCACAGACGTCGCGCCTCCTCTCCTTCCATCGTACGTACGTTGTTTACCGTGGGTCTTTTTCGCCACCGCCGGATGAAGAAAATCAACTCCGGCCAATTCTTGTATGGTTATTCTCACTCAAATTCTTGTATATAAACCCTCATGTATTCTCACCTTCGATAATAATGAAGTTTTCTTCTCTTCATTTTGTTAGAGTAAGTTATTTAAAGGAGAGAGAAGTTTGAATGAGTAGTCGGAGCTCTTACCATCAGCTTATTTTGGATTTTAAGTGTGTTTCCTTCTACAAAGTCATTTCTCCAAATGAGTATCAAATGTCTTATTTAATTTAATTTTAATTTGACATCTGTTTGGTTTTTTATTTTTTCAGTTGTGAGAAGATCTGATTCGGAAGGCCAAAAATGGAGGCTTAGACGTGGTTGAAATCTCCGTTTTCTTGAATATCCACGAGCCTTCTCCCGGAATTGTAAGTAAACTCAATAATAATTCGACTTTTTTTACCTCTTTATCATTATTATTATTGATTTCTATGATTTTTCCTTATTGATTTCAGTACAATTTTGAGAAGAGATGTGATTTGGTGAGGTTCATTAAGAAGATAAAGAAAGCAGACCTCTTTCTATGTTATACATCAATGAAATTGTTTTTTATGAAAAAACATAAAAAAAACTTATATGATATAAATAGTAGTTTAGAGTGTCAAAGAAACAAATACTTTAATTGGAAGAAGTTTTCAAATGAATTGTCATCACTTTGTGTCTCTTTTTATTTGTTTTGGTAATTGTGTGGAGAAATATATGTTTCCATAGCATTTGAAGAGTTTATTGACATTTTATTTTTATGGCATACTGGTAGGTGAGTTAAAAGAGGTGTCTCTTTCTATGTTATTTGTGAAGTGGTCTCCAGTCTTTTCTATTGTTTTTTTTTTTGTTACTGTCATGCCTTTTTGATTTGTTAAATGATTTCTCACTGTCTAGTTCTCACCATGATAGTTGGTCAATCATTTTCCTCTTCATTGTTACTATATAATCCTCTGTTGAAGAAAAGAAGTAAACACTCCTCAAGTTAAAACAAAAAAAATATTGTTTCTTCAAAATACCTAAAACTCATATTTGTTATTTTTAGTTGCATATATATAGGAGTGACTTGTGTAAAATGTATTTTTGACTTGTGAGATTAAAACTTTGTTATAGGAAATGGAAGTAGTTGAGAAATCTAATAGTATAGACTTTTGTGGGGATGGTTTCTACTTGTCTATTAGTGTCATTACACAATCAGTTTTATGCCATTTATTTAGACTTTTGTAGGGATGGTTGTAGTTGCGGGGCCCCTTTTATAGGAAAATACTTGGTTTCAAAATAGATAGAATTGAGAAATCTCATTAATGTATACCATATATTATGAAAAGAATGAGGGGTTGTGTATAGAAATGACTGGGAATCTCTTGTGTAATTCTTTCACTAACAAAATGGAAAAATATTTTTGATTGATGCCCTTCTTGTATAGTTAGTTGGTTGACTCCTTTTGTTAGATAGTCTTTTTGTATGCCCTTTGTATTACTTTTTGTATTCTAGGAAAAACAATGAGGTTTATGAGTGAGGTAGCTTCATTTTCCATCAAAAGATGTCAAAATACTTCTAACCGTAGTTGTATTTACATTTTGCTTCATTTACCCCAATTAAATTTATATTTACATTTTGCTTTTAAGGTTGAAACTCAATTGCATTGTGGCTTTATTTATATCTTTGGCTTCAGGGGGTTTAGAAACAATTAGGAAGTATATTTTTCATGTCTTTATCCCTAGCATTTCTTTCAATTTGTTTCAGGCCACTAATGAAAATCTTCCCCCAAAGGTTATAAAGCAACTTGCTAAAGAGTTGGAGAGCCTCGATGAATCCCCTCATGAAGGCTTAAAAGTAGGTGTTAAATTTCTGCTTTCATGCTAAGAAAAAAAATTATTCATTTCCCCAAGTCTTTTATTCTTGTCACTGGATTGCCTCAGCGACATATTATATCTCTGTAACTTTCTTTTATTTCTTTATAGGTTCCTTAAGGTCTTTCACCCAAATATTGCAACCAATATGAAAATTTGTGTCAACACTTTGAAGAATGATTGGAATCCAAGCCTTGGACTACGACATGTCCTAATTGTAAATTCTCTCTCAAATTTGTGGCTATTATTATCATATTTCTTGGTTGATATCCTTAATTGGATGAAGAGAACAGTTTTAGAAATTTCTTAATATTGATTTCAGTTTTAGATGTTTTGTTTCAAAATCTCTCTATGATAATATAGATGTTATGTGGAACAGGTTGTTAGATGTATACTGATGAACAAGCTCGCAAGATGCTGGTTGAAAATTATTGCATATGGCTGAAGAGTATTCTTTTTTGTTTTGATATGATATAGGAGTTTCGTAAGGATGATTTCAGTCTTGTTCAATCTTAATACTTGGAGCTTCAACTCATCCTTGATAAAGTAAGTTAAGTTTTGATAACAGTTGTTGTTATGTTCATAAGTTTTGATAACTTTAATTGTTCATTCTAGTTTGATGAGTAATATATATTTATGTTCATGATAAGTTTAGTTCATTACGAAGTTGAGTCTTATCTAATAATACTCTTAAATTTGAACTGGAAACGGTTCAGGCTGACTTTTTTGTCTTTTAGTTTTGAATATTTTCCGAGTTTTTCATTTGAACGGCTTCAAGCTTCAGTTTATATGTTTATATGATTTGAGAACCGATATGTTGGGAGTATATATTCTTCTTTTGTTTACATTGTATTTTTTTCATTTAATCATAATATTTATCTTTTGTTTTCATGTAGTTAAGTAAGAAGCCATTTACACGAGAAGAACTCGACGTAGTACGAACGGAATGGGCAAATCATATTGCAAGCATCGCATTTGGGTAAACTAGTGTAATTTGTAGCTTTTGTACCAATTTTGGATGTAAATATGAAATATGGGATTCTTGTTTTTCCTTTGTACTTTGTATTTAGACTATTTTCAAGAACAATGATAGCTTTTGTAGCAATTTTGGATGTAAATATGAAATATTTTGTTGTTTTGAATGAAATGACCAGAATTCTAGTTTTATTCCAACTTAGTTTCATTGTTTTGAATGAAATGACCAGAATTTCAAATTGTAGCAATTTGAATGCAATGACCAGAATTGTAGCAATTTGAATGAAATGACCAGAATACATACAACATTGTATTTATTTAATTAGTAGAATGTCAGTTATACAACGTCACTGAAACAAAACAACAATATATTGTCTGCATCGGGTAATGCCCAAAAATGACATTTTTTACCCGTCCTTAAAAAAACTTACAATGGCAGTTTATAACCGCCCTCTTATCCCTACCATGACGGTTTTAAACCGCCCTCTTAACCTTACAATGGCGGTTTATAACCGCCCTCTTATCCCTACAATGGCGGTTTTAAACCGCCATCGTAGGGATAAGAGGGCGGTTATAAACTGCCATCGTAGGGATAAGAGGGCGGTTATAAACCGCCGTCGTAGGGATAAGAGGGCGGTTTTAAACCGCCATTGTAGGGTTAACAGGGCGGTTTTAAACCGCCATTGTAGGGATAAGATGGCGGTTACCTTTAATGACGGTTTTAAACCGCCATTAAAAGATAACCGCCATCATACCCCTAAGATGGCACCACCTTAGATGGCGGTTGTAAAACCGCCATCATATGCCTACAATGGCAGTTCAGAACTGCCATCGTAGGCCTAATTTGTTGTAGTGCGACCTGAACTATGTTACTCTGTGCATATACTAGCTCAGTTCATGGGTGATCCTCGTGTTGAACATTGGGATGCAGCTTTGAGAGTTTTGCAGTATTTGAAAGGTTGTCCTGGTCAGGGCATTCTACTGCGAGAAGAGAATGACCTTCAACTATATGCTTTTTGTGATAGTGATTGGGCGAGTTGTCCACTAACACGAAAATCATTGACAGGTTACATGGTCTTATTAGGTTCTTCTCCTGTGTCTTGGAAAACGAAAAAACAACCAACTATTTCTCGTTCTTCGGCGGAGGCGGAGTATCGATCTATGGCCACTACTACATGTGAGTTAAAATGGTTGAAATCCCTTTTGGCTTGTTTTGGGATACAACATGCGCGTCCCATGAAATTATTTTGTGATAGTCAAGCCGCTCTTTATATAGCAGCCAATCCGGTTTTCCATGAACGAACGAAACATATTGAAATGGATTGCCACTTTGTTCGTGATGCTGTGCAAGATGGTACGATTTCTACGTCTCATGTTCGGACAGGTGCACAACTGGCAGATTTTTTAACCAAAGCCCTTGGTAAAACACAATTTTCACTTCTTCTTCGCAAGTTGGGCATCTGTAATCTCCATGCTCCAACTTGAGGGGGAGTATTAAAGGCTATACAATGACTATTTCTTCAAGTCAGCACTTTAGTTTCTATATTAAGCTTTCTGTTTCCTAGAATAAAGGTATGGTTAGTCTTCCCTACAAAATCGGAACTGTATGACTGTATATATACTCATGGCTTTGGCCATTCTCAATAACAGAAAATAACTGAATATCTGTTCCACAAAACTCTTTAAGACTAGGTTAGTTTTTATGCATCTTTCTAGGACATGTTTTAAGTTTTCTAAACAATCAGAATAAGTATTACCATAGACAGAGAAATCATCCATAAATACCTTGATTGAGTGCTCTAAAAGGTCTGAGAATAATGTTGTCATCATACATCTTTGGAATGTTCATGAGGCAATGCAGGGCCCAAATGACATTCTTCTGAAGGTAAATGTATTCAGAATACCCATCTAGAAAGCAATAGAAAGCTTTTTCCTGGTAACCTATCAATCACCTGGTCGAGAAACGTAAGAGGAAAGTGATCCTTCTTCGTTGTTGAATTCAACTTCCTATAGTCCATGGAGACGCGCCAACCAGTTACGGTTTATGTGGGGATGACTTTCACCTTTGCTATTTTTTTTATCACTGTAATGCCTCCCTTCTCCGGTATGCACTGCACTGGGCTTACCCAACTATTGTCAGCAATTGGATAAATCACTCATGTGTCAATCCATTTGACGATTTCTTTTCTCACTACTTCCATCATTGGCGGATTCAGTCACCTTTGATGTTCAATGGAACTATTTTTTCCTCTTCACACCTGATTTTATACATGCAGTAAGAATAGTTTATGCCTCGAATGTCTGCTAGTGTCCATCTTATTGCTTACGTGTGACTTTTCAAAACATGAGCTAATGATTCCTCTTTGGTTGTTGTCAATTCTGCTGATATGATTACTGGTAATGTCTGGTTCTTCCCAAGATAGATATACTTTAGGTGCATCTGTTTGATAACGCATTCAGTTTTTTGTTTTTAGTTTTTGATTTTTCTAGTTTCTGTTTTTAAAAACAAAACTCATACATGTTTGATAACTATTTTTTGTTTTTTGTTTTTAAAAAAATAGAAAATCAAACTTGTTTAATAACTGTTTTTGGTTTTTGAAAACACAAAAGTTCAAAGGGTTGGATAATTACTATTTGTTTTGTATTTTTTTATAAAATATATATATTTTTTTAAATAATGTTAATTTATTAGACGGTAAAAACTGCAACATTTATCAAAATTTAAGTAAGGTCCAATTATTTCAAAAAATTTATTGTGTCGATAGTTTAATATATTAGACAATCTTTAGTTAACGTTTACCATCCCTAAAGTCAGGAAAATAAAATATGTTAATTGTATAAAGTGAATAGGTATATTAATGTAACATCACAATAATATTAAAATATAATATACTAGAAAATTTTACTTAAATAAAATTATAATATTTTAGATTAATAATATTTTTATACTAAAAAAACATATTAATAATATGTTTCTTTTTTTAAAAAAATAAGGTACTTTTGAAATTATTTACAAAATTAGTCATGACTACGAGTGGTGTACCATGACCACGATTTAATGAAGAAAATCTCTACCCTTCTCTTCTTCCTTCTCCAAGTAGTGGCATGACGAACAATGGTAGCAGCAACACCACTAGCACCAACAATGGATTCCAAGCTATGGCTTCGCTTGTAATTCTGGGTTGATTCCTGTTTTTGGTTCGAGTTGTAATTCTGGGTTTTCTCCAAGGAAACCTGAAATTCTTTCTCCGAGCATCCTGGACTTTCCGGCGCTCGCTCTCCGTCTGGTCACGCCGCTGATTCCCGACCCGTTTGATCGATCTAGGTTGGGGAATTGTAGCTATTTGAAGAATGGTAATGCAGGGGCGGAAGAGAAAGCGATTAAAGAAAATGGGTTTTTCTTACATCCATCGCCGACCACCAATCCTCATGCCACTGTTCGATGGCCATGAAAGTAGAGAGAAGGGCGTTTTATTAGAACCGCTCTCGAGATTTTAAGCAACGTGTTTGAATAATTGTCAGAAACTCCCAATTTGTACAAAGTTTTTAGTGCAGAATTTTGGGTTCTTCTTAGTGTTATATTCTCATTTGGGAGACAGGAACTGAAGAAGAAAGAAGTGAACAAGGAAGAGAAGAAGAGCAAGAAAATGAAATGGACATCAGAGGCGATTTCTCGGTGAAATTGGCGGTTGCTTGGGAATGGTTGTTTGAGGACAAATGATAAATTTTGGTCATGGTACCCGATCATAAACCGTGGTCATGCTACAGACTTAAATCGTTGTTATGGTACACGATTTTAACGGGATATTTGGCAGATGACCTTAAATTAAGGTCATTCGAACGCGATTTTAAAAATTACTAACATCACTCTCGCTAAAAATTACTAACATCACTCTCGCTGGATTTCTCTCGCTATCGTTCACGAGAATGAAATATTTTTAGTTATAAAATGGAGCCCGCAAAAGAACGAGAGCGAGAGCGAGAGAAATCCCAGCGAGAGTGATGTCAGCAAAATCTCATTTTATCTAATTTTTAAAATCGCGCGTCAATTTGAGCCTTAATTCAAGCGCATCTGACCAAATATTCCCGATTTTAACTACCCTATTTTTATAAATAGTAACAGAAGTATCCTACAATTATTTTTTAAAAATACATTATTTATATAAAAAAAAGTTTAGAATATACTAATATTAATTAATGACAATTTTCATTGCAAAAAAAATATTAATGACAATTTGAGTCCAATTTCAATAATAATAAAAAAAAAATAGACAAATAAATAAACATGTGAAAATAATTTCAATAATTATATCTAATTTGTTGACAATTTAAATAAAGTTGAGTGAGAAAAAAAAATCCTGAAATTTTGAAATAATTTTTTTTAGTTGAATGTAAAAACGTTTTAAAAAATTTAAAAACCAAAAACTCAATTGGTTACCAAATAGAACTGTTTTTTAAAAATCAAAAACCAAAAACAGGAATTGGATTTAGACCTCTTAGGTAATATGATATTGGTTTCCTTACCCTCACCATTTTTCAAATAGAAGGAAAAAATGATTATGACATAACAAAATACAAAGGCATATTATAGAAAACACAAGAATTGATAAAGCAGAAGTACTTTGGTCTCTTATCTTTTTGTAGAGAGAGAAAAACAACATTTTCAACTTCATGTGTGTTAGAATTCATGGACTAGATTTTCAATTTTTTAAAACGTTCTGATAAACCTTCTGCAACACACCCACGACCCCTTCAAACGAGTTCCGTTTCGACAACAACGATACAAATTGGCGACGACCCCTTCTTCTCCGGCGAAAAACTCAAACCTTCCGGGTGGCAAGGACGATAGCGTTGGGGATGGCGCGACAACAACATATGGTGGCCACGACAGTGTGTCTTGCCCCGAAAATGAGGAAGCAAATGAAGAGAAGAGAGGGAGAAAAAGTGAAATAAAATCGAAGTATTTTGCAATTTCTCTTTCATACATTCAAGGGTTCAAAAGTGTCTAACTTTAAATAGATGTCTCATTATCAAAAAATATATAGGTCCTTTCCTTTTTTATCTCTTTCTTTTATCCTTATAATTAAAAACGTAATTTCAAAAGTTTCAAAATTTTAAATTTAATAAAATGTTGTTTTTTGTTTTGTTTTTTCATTTATTATTTAAAAAGTTATTTCAAATGGTTCAACTTTTCCATGGTGAAAAGGGTTCAACTTTTTTAATTGTAGTTTAACATGAAATCATAATTAATCTGTCTACCAATATGAAATTGAAAATATTTTGGGCCCGTTTGGTAACGTTTCTGTTTCTTGTTCCCTGTTTCCCGTTTCTCGTTCCTTGTTTCTTGTTCCCTGTTTTTTTAGAACCAGAAACAGAAACATGTTTGATAACTACTCCTGTTTCTTGTTTCTTGAAAAAAAAGAAACAGAAACACATACTTGTTTGATAACGTTTCTTGTTTCTTGTTTCTTGAAGAAAAAAAAAATAGAAATATCGTCATGTTTGATAATTTTTTTTTTGTTAATTGTTTCTTTTTTCTTTTTTCTCTTTATGTTTTATTTTTTATTTTTTATAGTTTAAATAAAATTTAGTATACATAATATAAAAAAAGATATAACATGCATTAAAAAAAAATAAAAAAAATAAATAAATTGCAATTTGATTTGATTTGGTATATGTTTTTGTGTATTGATAAGGAGACGTTTATTTAAAAATAGGGAAGCGAGTCTCCAACACGCCAAAACAACGTTCAATAACATTTTGCAGTGAAAAAATTTCGATAGTTAAACATTTTTTCCTACCTCGAGGATGATGCCTTCCTTGCTCTAAAATCTCGAAGTCGTTGTCATTCGTCATTGTTTGTTATGGGTCATGTTTTAAATTTTCGTTGACGTGTAGACATTTCTACGTGTCAATGAGCTCAATATCGACATGAGAGGTGAATCGACATTTCAATTATATTATAGATAAATTTATCTTATATAACTAAAATATCACTATTTGTGAATCTAATATTTAATAGTGGGAAATTTAAACTGATTTAAAAATATTGAAATGCTAATTTGCAAAGTTTAAAGTGTCGTCGATGAAAATATGAAAATATCGATGTGAATGGATACTTATTAAAAAAACATAAAAAATAATAATAATTTTTTTTTTACAATTAATAAATAAATATTTTATGTATTTAAAAAAAAGATATAAAAAATTTAATAAATAAATATAATAAATATTTTTATTATTTTTATGTATTTAACAAATTTAATAAATAAATATAATAAATATTTTTATGTATTTAAATAAAATAAAAATAATTAGTAATGTATCCTAAAAAAAAATAGTAAAATTTAAAATTAAAATAATATATATAAAAAAAAAAAAACATTGCATAATTAAGAGAGAAAAAAAAAAGTGTTATAATGAGGATTTGAAGCCAAGACCTCATAGGTGAGGAGTTTATTTGGATGCTTCTCTTGCCAATGAACCAACACTAATTTATCATCACTTTTGGAACAGGTTAATATAAAGAGAAACGGAACTGGGAGAAACACCTTTTTGAAGTTTCTCAAATTTTGCTTTTTTTTTAGAAACGTTTCTCAAAATTTAGAAACAAGAAACGGGAATAATTATCAAACAAGTCTGTTTCTTAAAAAATGAGAAACAGGAACAAGAAACAGGAAACGGGAACGTTACCAAACAAGCCCTTTAAGACCAATTTCCTTTTAGAAAAAAATTAAATTGCAGAAAAGTTAATAAATAAATAATATAATGGTTTATCCGTCTATTGAGAAGGGAAGATAGAAACGACTCTGCTGGGGATCGAACCCAGAGTCTCTAGTTTCGTAGACCAGCGCCTTATCCATTGGGCCACAGAGTCAATTGAAAGTAATTGTCTTACTTTAAATTAATACATTAACATATTTATCATGTTTACATTTATTTTTCAAACCAAAATATATATATATATATATATTCTTAAGATTATTTTTTATTTTTTATTTTTTTTTGTGTATGATTCACATTAGCTTTTAAAAATATTAAAAAAAAAGTTTATTATTGAATTAAAGAAATGTGAATATATCAATTGTCTTTTTTTTTAATCCAAAATTATGACACGACTCTGCTGGGGATCAAACCCAGAGTCTCTGGTTTCGTAGACCAGCGCCTTATCCATTGGGCCACAGAGTCAATTGAAAATATTTGTCTAACTTTAAATAAATGTCTCATGACCAAGTTGGCACAAAAAATATAAATTTTAAAAGCAATTAATGTTTGTTGAAAATAAATTAATTTATAAATTAGTTTAATTGAACTAACTCGGGTAAGATGACAACTCATGTAAGATGACATTTATTTAAGGTGAATTGATTAGAGTGAGAGATGTCTTTGCATGTGAAATGTAAACAACATTTAAAGGATCACAATTATTATTATTATTTTTAAATTTTGCTTTACCCTACAAACCTCCTAATTTGGAAGGATTTCAAAACATATGACTTCAAATCATTTTAAATGGTTGAAAAAAAAAGAAAAAAAAAAAATCCTGTTTTTCTTTTAAAACAAAATTCTTTCCAAATTGGTCCAATTTGGAAGAATTTCAATCTTAACAAAAATATGTTTTTAATTTTACTCCAATCTCTTTCTTTCTTTTTTAAATTTGTGCATCCTTACCTTTTTCATACTTTTCAAATTTCATTCTTTTCAATACAATTTTTCTATTCCAATTATGTTATTTTTTTTTAGTCAATCAAAGTACGAGTTTTTTTATTTTGCTTTGTTCATCTTCTTTAACCTATTTTTATTTGTTGATTCATACGAGAATAATATGTTTATTGTTCTTTTATTTATATGTATTCAATTCGTCCTCCTAAACTCTAATGCATTTTTAGTTTTATGTTTTTTTAGTTGGATTGGTTGAAGAAGAAATAAAAATAAATAATTTCTTTAGATGATTTCTTTTAACAAAATAAATTAACAAAACAAATTAAGATAAATTTTTTTTAAAATTAGAAAAAGAACAAATATATTATGTAATTGAGATCTTGTCAAATGATAGGGACAATAACAATAAAATGTTATTTGTTGTTGGTGAGTATCCAAACAAGAAAATTTAAAATTTAATTTCAATGATTTTAAATTTAATGAGGAATTGTGGCACTTCAGATCTAAAAAAACTTGAAAAAAAAATGCAGTCGACCGGCCGTCGACGCTGGCAATGTCCATGGGAGAGAGAAGAAGGATGAAAGAAGGAGGAGGGAAGAAGAAGGATGAAAGAAGGAGGAGGGAGGAAGAGGGAGGAAAAAAGAAGAGAAAAACGAAAAAAAAAAAAAAAAAATACAGTCGACCGGCGTCGACGCTGGCAATGTCCATGGGAGGGAGAAGAAAGATGAAAGAAGGAGAAGGGAGGAAGAGGTAAGAAGAAAAAATAAAAATAAAAATAGATTTTTTAATAGAATTTTAATAATTAAAAATAGTTCTTTTAAAGTTATAAAGATCAAATTGAAAATAAACTCAAACCTTGAAGGAAGATTTTTTTTTTTTTTTTTTTTTACAACATGTGGGAAGGAGAATTCGAACTTAAGACCTTTTGCTCATAGTTCATACATTATGTCGGTTGAGCTATGCTGATGTTGGCAATTTATTATTGAATTAAAGTAATGTTGTAACAACCATGACTTACCCTTGATATGTTATTTAAAACGAAATAGAATTGGGATCCATTAAGTTGACAAAACAAAATAGTTACAAAATAGTTTATAAAACTATTACATGATCTTGCCAATCAAACTCATGATAACAATAATGATGAACATGATTGGACCAAAATATAGACTCGGTGCTATCCAAAATGTGAGACGACACACATGACCTACCAAACAATCATTTATCACTGCCACTTATGTTATCTCCTCACCTGCAAAATCTGTTGAGGGGTGAGTATTGAAAATGTTACGAGCTACATTAGCATGAGGTAAGCCGCTGACGTCACGACCTGCTTCTCCAGGAAGTCGAGGCCACGACACCAGCACCAGACGATTCCATGACCAGGGGGACGACCCAGGGCTCCAAGGGTCCGGGCTTAACCGCTCACCCAAGGATCCGTTGTTGCCAGGCGGCCTCTCGATCAACATGAAGAGTACTTGACAAGACATCTCTAACTCACCTGACAAAACGATGATACAACAACGCCCCCAAGTCTCTCGGGAACTGGGGAACGACGGTTACCATCATCATGACAAGATGTACTGACAGACCCCATTCACTCCACACCTCCTCACCCCGGTTCGAGGATCCACATGATGGCGGGCGAGCAGAACTGTCCAAGGAACTCTCCCTTCACGCCACCTATAAATACCCCTCATGTTCAAGGATGGGGAGAAGGGTACGTAACAGAGGCGTAACCCTACGCAATTCTCTACACACTACCACTCCTACTTATGCTCAGTACATTACCTGACTTAAGCATCAGAGTCTCGTGGGTCTAGCCCCACACCGGTGCAAGTTCATTCTCTTCCCTTGTGCAGGACCTCTTCAGCTTCGACGACGGAGCACGACAGAGAAAGGGAAGTCCAGAATCTTACGCAAACATTTGGCGCCGTCTGTGGGAACCGTAGCGTCAACCATGACGGTCTCCCTGAAAACTAAGATACAACTCCGCCCTTGAACAGTGGAAGCAGACTCCCCACCAGACGAAGGGCGGAGCACCGACTCAGCAGGCCGCGCATGAGTCGTCCCAAGGCGCAGTCCAAGGCGGCCTCGCGAATGCCCTTATACGTGACTGTGAGACGTCCGTGCCAGGCACAGTCAAACAGCCTACGAAGACGCCGCCACCCTCAACGTTGGGCGATAACGAGAAGAACGCAAGGTTGCGATCGAATCCTGTTAGTAAACTTCGGAAAACCGCCACACACCAAGTCCAAAGCAGAAGAGCCCGATCGGGCGACCAACTCTACTGACCAGGCACGTCCTCGAATGCCCCGAAAGAGCAAGCCCTCTAGGCCGGTGGCACACGTCTCAACCCGAGTAAACGCTTCGCGCCTCCCTGACCCTTCTCCCCCCTTGTCGTTTTGTCTACCAAGTTATTTCCCAAAGCACGATTCACAACCCCACCCAAGGTATTCAAAGCTAGAAATAAAGGCAAAACAGAGAAGATTAAGAAAAAGTGGTCAAGCCATTTTATTAAACACGCTACGCCTGACAGACCGAGATAGCAAATAAAGAGTGGCTAAGTCTATCACACGACTGAGGCTACAGAAAACACTCGGAGTTCATGATCACAGTGGACCGCCTTCGAACACACTGCCTACGTGTCACGAGGGACGGGTTCCGGCATGCACCCGAGATTGCAAACTCAAACGATCCTCCATCTTAAGGAATGCGGGTCTGAGCGCGGCCGTCGGCTCCCGGTAGCAGCGAATCCTCGGGCGGCCTAGTGACCCTGGTCTCATTCCTCTCAAACACCAGGGTCACCTCCGGCGGGCACGACCAACCTTTTCTCCTAGTCAACCATCAACCGTACGAGTGTCAACTCTCTTCTTGGATGTAACATCAAACGCATCGGAGGAAGAAAGCTTGAACATCAACGTGTGGTGGAAAAAAGGCGGCAAGAAGCTCAAAAGCGTGAACCGCACACGATACTCCTATGTAGCCCAGTGCGACCACGCCTTTGATGGAGCGCAGGTGGCGCAGCGGAAGCGAGTCAGATCATTGGCACTCTAATTTCATCAATTTAGCTAAACAAAAAACATGCTTGTAACTTGGAAAATAAGAAATAAGAACACATACCTTTGTAGTTCGAATTTCTTCAATTTCAACGCTCGTTTCTCCTCACGAACTCTTTGATTCTTCTCTCGAACTCTTCGAGTACCATCTCTAGTGTATTCCGAGCAACAAGGTTGTGGGACCTTTTTAAGAAAGAAATACTTTGGAAGAGATGAATAAGAAAGTCTATGTGATGAAGAACATTTGCAGAGAATGTCACACATTCAAAGCTTCAAATTTCTCAAAGATCATCAATCTTCAAACCATTTGAACTCCATCCAATTTATAGGCCATTCACATGCAAGAAACTCTTTGCTTGGCATGACACCTCAAAATGGATGAATTAGTCTTCACACAAATGTTCAACAATTGATGAGTTTATGCATGTAGTTAGTGATTCACAATCCACTTACTTAACTTGGATAAATCCACTCAATTTGGATAAATCTACTCAACTTGGATAATCCCACTTGTATTATTTTGTCATTTTAAAATTAATTCATAATTAATTTTAATAAACAAAATAAATTTTAATTAATCAAACTTTTTAATTAATTAATATTATTATTTAATTCAATATCAAATATTAATTAAATAATAAGACTAATCCCGGTTTCTTAAACCGAATCATCACACATGAATCCCTATTCATGTTTTAGACCGATCCCATATTTAAATCGCATTTAAATATGTCCAACTATCTTCCAAAACCGAATTTGAAACACTTCAAGTTCTTTTCTCTCATATTGTTATACGACTAATCCGAGCTAGCAAAGAGAACCTAAAGAACCTACAGATCATGAGCTCCAACGATACGAGATTAATCGGTCAAACTCTTCCTGATATATTTCTGTCTTTCTGATATAACCGTCATCAGTAAGTTGATCCTCCACAGGTCATTCGTAATTACAATTGGGTCATATAAACCGTTTAACCCCTGTAATTACATATTTCTCCTTAAGTCCCCACTGCTCTTCTAATGAACAATTGGTTTGTGGTCCAACCATTAAACCGAATCCCTCTTGTGCCAGAGAGAGGGTGGGATCCCATTGTTCAAGACCCGGAGTCAATACTTAAGGGAACAACCTCTCTACTAAACTCTAAAGGCGGGTAGGAGTGAATTACATCTCGCAGGACTATGTTCCCAGTTCCCTACTCGGTCTTATCCCCAAGATGGTAGGATTATTGAGTCGGCGATCTGGCCACTCTCACCCGTACATGTCAAAGGATAAGGCCGAATAAACAGGAGTTCATAGTGTGCTCAGGATTCAGATCGAGTTACCTAGGTCATCATATGAAAAAATCGGTCTTTACAGTAAACGAAGTTGTAAAGATAGAGCGACTTGATGTCGCAGTTCAGTCTTATGCAAACTCATTGCATAGGACGCCCTCACTCGCATGTCTCCACATGAACGATTTCGGATCACATCGTTTGTACTATACAAAGTGGGTCGCGTCCATAATGTCCCCAGGATAAGGTACCCAGCCTTATCCCTATACTATAGACCATTCTGACTATTACTTGAACTTGATCCACAATCATGTCACACATGGAGTTCAAGTATGCAACCTATAGCCATGGGTTCATTGTTTATTGGAGTTAGGTTAAATCTAAACACAGTTCACTTTATCCAATAACAACTTTACTGAATAAATTTCAATAAAAACTTTATTGCTAAATAGAATATACATTCGGTTTACAAACCACGAGTTTTAGGACATAAAACCCAACAGCCTTAGAGAAGGCTCACTCAACGATACTCGTATGGAGCCATCGAGCATTCTCAAGAGGAATCCTACCCTGGGATCCTATGGCAGAAACTTCGTCCAGTGCAATGCAAAACGGAGCAACCTCCAAGCAAGAAGAGGCATCAGTACCGACGGAAGAAGAGGTATGGAGAATGCTCTAGGGGCCATCCCCTTTTGTAGCAACACAAGGGCCATCTCAATCGTCCACCGCATGAAGCATCTGACGGACGAAGATGATATGGGAACTCTGCGCCACCTCGAAACCACGCACGACGATACGTATTCCTAACGCACGACTTGTCTTCTCTTTGAACAGGTGTTGTGCAAAATTAGTGCAATAAACTACCGCAAGTGTACGGGTCAAGTTTTAATATAGTGTATAAAAAATACGGATATCGTCCTCAGGATTGGTTTTCTAGTTCACCTAATTACTATGAATACTATCACTCAATTTTATTTAGATAATGAAAATCAAATGATATGATTAAAACAAAATTAAAATAAAACATAAAATAAAAATTGGAGAACAATAAGGAGAGATATGTCCTAGGGAATTGACTTGAGCAATGATTTCACCGTTATCTCCTCATATTCTTCATTCATTAAAAGTTGAATTAATCAAATTCTAGATTGTTGACAAGTTCTACCCTATAAACTTGTTACTCTCTCTCGAGTAATAACAATATTCTTTGAAAAGTAAATTACCTATATTTCTATGGCAATTCAGACAATCCAAATATGAAGAACGTAAAACTATGATTGTCACAAAATCTACAAGGATATGTCTATCTCATGTATAAATCAGGGAAAACAATTCAGATCATCAATAATAATCGTCTCTCGACCTCAAATCATTGATATAAAATTCATGCAAAGAATGGCCAAATCCTAACATGTATTAAGCCTAGAAATATTTTCACAACCAATATGAAATTGAAATCCCAACTATTAATTAAGAAGAATAAAATTCAAAGAACGATTACATCAAGCTCAAAGTCAAGAGAGTTTAGCTAATCATGTTCAATAATTCAGAATATAAACTCAAAAATAAACCCATAAAAAAACTACAAATTAAAAGGGAAAGAAGAAATAAAACTTGTGTCGATTCCACGTTTCCGCTGCAATCTTCACGATCCCGAGCATGTAAATCTGTACTTTGTGCTCCCAAAAATCTCTTCAAACTCCAAGAATTATGTAATTTTGAAATTGAGATTTTCTCTCCAAATCGGCTCTCAAAGATGAACTCAAAAATATGTATTTATAGTGTAAAATAGGGCAAAATTCGTCTATAGGCCAAATATGGCAAATCTGGGGGCTACGATCATATGCAGCGCGGATCCATGGGCTTTGATGCAGGTGCGGAGCTGAAAATTGGGAAAATGAACTACAGTTTTAAATATCAAATGCGCGGTTCAAGTATAGAATGTTGTAGTTGGCGCAGTGGTGAATTGGCTGTTGGGTTGAGCTGAGCGCGCGAAGATGCCTGAGTTCGAGCCCAACTAACGTTTTATATTTCTCTTTTATAATTTCCAGCGCCTAGGCGCTCGGAATGGGCGCCTAGGCGCTCGGAATGGGCGCCTAGGCGCTATCCTCTCGGGTTTTGGACTTATTTCCCTTCTTTTTATCACTTGGAAACTTCAATTTTCATCCAAATAGCTTAGTTTTCACCACAAACCTTCTAAATTGCCCGGTTTGCTCCAAAATGCTCGATATCTATAAAAATAATCAAATATAATCGTGAAAATAGATATGTAATCTTAAAAACTAGCATAAAATAGGTCATAAAGATAGCTCATTAATTGTGCCATCAACAGGGACACGACAAGACCATACGACGGGCGGTCAGGAACGTACCTCAGAGCCCGATGCCACTCACCCTAGGTATCGACATATTTTGGGCGGGGGTCGGCAGGCACCAAAGGCGTCAAAAATGCTAAGTCCACAGGCTCCGGACCCCTCACGGACGAGAAGAACTTTTATCGCTTCAACATGTCGAGCAACGGGTCGTGATATCTCATTTGCACACCCCAAGACCGGGCGGACAAAAGAAGAAGTACGCATCATCCGCCACAAGCTCTGGACCTCCTCTCAGACGTGAAGAACTTATGTCGCTCCAACACGCTGGGCAGCGGGTCCTGCTATTTCATTTGCACACTCCAAGATCGGGTAGACGGAAAAAGAAGTACGCAGCATCTGCCACAGGCTTCAGACCTCAGCTCGGACGCGGACACTTCTTTCAGTCTACACGCCGCTCGCGGGTCGTGCACATCCATTAGCACACCCTCGAGTCCCAACAAACAGACGAAGAAGTACTTGACGTTGGACAAGCAGGTGCCAAACCTCAGCTCGAACGCAGACACTTCTACTAGTATACACGCCGCTCGCGGGTCGTGCACATCCATCAGCACACACCCGAGTCCCAGCAAACAGACGGAGAAGTACCCAGCGTCAGACAAGCAGGTGTTAGACCTCAGTTCGGATGCAGACACTTCTGCCAGTCTACACGCCGCTTACGGGTCGTGCACATCCATCAGGACACCCCGAGTCCCAGAAAACAGATGGAAAAGTACCCGACGTCGGACAAGCAGGTGTTAGACCTCAGCTCGGATGCATACACTTTTGCCGGTCTACACGCCGCACGCAGGTCGTGCACATCCATCAGCACACCCTCGAGTCCCGACAAATAGACAGAGAAGTACCCTGCATCGGACAACATGTATCATTCGGATCTACTTCTCAACGTTCGTCAACCAAGCCCGTCGGCTTACCCACCGATGAATGAACGAAAAAATGGTTACGAGCCAAGAGCACGAAGGACGCGCGGGTCGAGCTACTCCCCGCAACCGTCCGACGGGCCAAACAAAATGATCCCCCGACTTTCGGCCCAAGGTATACCGAATCCCTTCGCATTCGGTGGCGAGGCGGTATTCTCAGCCGAAATCGAGCTACCAATTCTAAGGACACGATTCTCCCCCCAGCGGGACCATCAGCTCGGGGCAGACGACTAGGGTATGCATGCGAAGGACCCACCTCACTACGACACGTAGTCCGGGCCGAGACCCATCTCCCCAGACGCTGCAAACGGGACCACCCCCCTCGCTAGTCACCAAACACTGCTCGAACGACCCCCCCAGGGCGAAGAGCATCAAGCGCGAACTCAAGTAAACACCCTACTGATCTCGTTCATCCTTACTCTTCTCTACATATCTCAGCACATACACGTTCGACATCAGAAGAAATCGTAACGAGCCGACAATCAAAGGCAAGAAAAAGAGAGTCAAGAGAAAACAGGACAAAGCCCTGACATTTTATTAAGGAAAATTATCTATCGTATGGCCGACAGGCCGGGGACACGGATTCTTTCTATCTGATTACACTCCGAGGCTATAAACGGCGCTCGAAAATTAAATAAGACACACAATACATATAAACAGTCAGGCAACTCTAGGAGGTTGGCGACAACCATTGCACCCACCACGACCATGTATTTTCGCGTCTGACCGACTCAAGTCAACGTCGATGCATCCAAAGAACACCCTTGGATGGGGATCCCGCCACAGCTACGGGCTCCCAAGGAAAGAGCAGTGCCCAGGAAGAAGAGTCGTCTGAGTCCCAAGACGGAGAAGGGTGATTGTCAACAGGCTCGAATGAGAATATCGTGCTCGGCACGCTCAGGAGGACCTGTGCAACCAACCCTCCGGAGGGGTCACACAATTTCCACATACATGAATTCCACTACTCTGAGAAGGCAAAAGAGGACTATGCACGAAATTGACTCTAACTTATGATAGTAGTGGAGACCAGTTAGTAAAGTCAGAATCACATCCAGCAATTGCCACATACATGAACATAGTTTGAGACTAGAGAGGTGCTACCATACATACTCATTCAGCCCCCATAATATAGGAAAAGTAGCCGTCACACTTAACATAAATTAACATGTACATAAAAATACAAATAGGCATGGAGTCCCTTTACAGAAATCTTGATTTCAGTATGCTACATGACAAAGTAATTTTCTAAATATGACCAAAAGCAAAACAACATATATAAATACAAGTAATAAATAATCTGCAGTTTATATCATACATATAACAGTTTGAAACCATGAGAGAGAAGCTACTTACCTCGATTTCGATCCTAATTATCTTTAATTATCACGTAAGAGTGGTCCCTATGAGATGAGTTGAGTGAACTAAATTACTAAGGCAATAATAAGACCACCTTATAAAATGACTTGATTTATGTATATGTTAACATATATTATATCAAAGTACATAATGTAAGAACTTTATTGCGAAAAACTCAATACATGATTATTCAAGAATAAAGACATTCAATTCAAGAACAATCATGATAGAACTTTTAAAGAATCTAAGTATTGTAGAAAACTAAATCAATGGAGATTAGAATTATCTGAAACCATTATATGTATTGAATCCATAACACGCTAATCATTTATGGTTGTGGTCTTCCTCATCTATGCAACTTAGACCAAGCATGGGCAATCCTCATTATCAAATGAGGAATAGGAGACTAAAGCAACATAGTCTATTGGAGACCATAACCTAAAGTATATATATGTTAATCCTAGGTTTCCAATATGAGAAGTCTTGAGCCCATAATCAAAATCACACTAATGCCTATTAAATAGCCCAAATATAATTGCTGAATTAATTATTAAATTAATTCCAACAATCTCCCGGCAACAATTTCCTTATTAGCAATTATTAATTTATTCTTCGGTGCACAACTTAATGCTATTTTAAAAATAACTTCCCTTTACACAATCCGATCCATTTTGTATAGCAATGAAGAACTAAAGCGGCTTTTGTCACATATATGGTCGCAACTTAACCTTCAATGATCACCACACCAAATATACTCAATGACATGGATCAAGAATAATATGGAAATTATATATAATGTGATCTAAACATGTTCATTTCCAATTGGTCAACTTTATTGTTTAGAGATATCAAACTTAACTTTTTCTAGTCTTACTTAACTTTTTCTAGTCTTATGTTAAACTAGTGTTAGTGATGTAGTAGGATTATGAGTATGATTAGAAGTTATCTCATGTTTAATCTTTTTAGTTTCCTTTTAGGATTTAGTTTGCTTTTAATTCTCGGATTATGAGTAGGATTAGGAGTTATCTCATGTTTAATCTTTAGTTAATCTTTTTAGTTTCCTTTTAATTCTTTATAAATAGAGAATCCATCATTTGTATTCTGGAACTTTTGATAACTTTGATTTGAATAATATTTGGGAGTATTGGTTTCTTAGAGAGGATTCTATGGTGTCAAATCAGGCTACATCAAATTTGTATCAGAGCAACCACCGTCTGGGCCAACCTTGACTGCCGCCAGTGGAAGTCCGGAAAACTCTTGTTGACGTTGATCGCAAGAGGGAGATTTGTGAGTTGTGCTCGTTACCGAACAACGCATACTTAATTACAAGGAGAACCTTTAAAGAAGATTCACCAAGAATTTTCAAGAATGAAGTTCTACAATACAATAAATATGCCCACGAGGAGATATATCAATCGATTTAAGCAAGAAAACCACAAATACAATCAAGAACAACGTTGGAAATTCAAATCTACCGATTCAGAAGATGAATTTGAAGATGACAACCCCAACTTTTTCAAATATTCTATTAAGAACTAAATCGAAATTCGCATCCTAGTGATTCCAGTGAGTTTGAAGAATATTTTGATGCAACTTGGGACAAAACTATGATTCAAAGATACCAAGAACTAACCCGACGATCTACAACTCAAACCAATTGGTGTGAGTCACACACGATGGTGTGCTCCAAATTTCAAGTTGTCGAGACTTGCCAAAAATAAAATTTGTAACCCGATTACACTATTCTAACTAGTAGACAGTGGTAACCAGGTCGATCCACAGGGAGCAACCAATGAGAATCAAAGTAGAATTGAATTGAGCTTGTTTAATTATTGTGACAAAACATGGGGACTTTTTATCATGCAAATTGGAGAAATAAAGCTAACGGAGAAATAAAACACAATAATACGAACGTATTAGATTTGGGGGAAATTCAGGATTGCGAAATTATGTAATTACTATCATTGAACTCATACATGCTTAATCAGAACCAATCAATATGCACAAACAATTACCCGGAAACCCCCGCGATAATTGACCCAAAGGAAATTAGTCGGAGGTGTCAATTCCAACTAAACTTGTAATTAACTCATCTAAGGGTGTCAATCCTAGAATTCATTAAAAACAGTAAATCATGTGATTAACTCATCTACAGGTGTCAATGTTAGACTTCCCTAAAAGCAATGACGGGTGCATTGTGACGAATTACTCCTAAGACTAATTCGATTTATCTTCTTCAACAGGGTTGGCTCACACTAACTAAGGCAGCATACTTATGTACTACCTGCGGGCTCACTCAACCTTTGTTACTTAATGCGAATAGGATGCATCACTACTTCTCAGGTTGATCGCACTCACATTTTCACATGATTTTATGGTCGTTTGGGAAGGAAACTTCCCTGAACTCTTGCTTTCAGTTTGCTTATTGACACGACCATCTAGGTCAGTTGCTTGTTGAAACATTGCAACTCTGCCTTGTGACTATTCAGCTACTCGCGAGCTTTCTTTTGAAATTGGTCGGTCGTATTTACGATGGTCCTCACCATCTCTTCCATGGAGTTGCCTGAAGTGGAGGATTGAGCATGGCAGGTGTTGGGAGATCTCTCATAAGATTGATTTGCGTACCTCTGTTGTCCTTCCTAGTTTTCGTAGCTCAAATTCGGGTGATCCCTCCACCCGAGATTATAAGTATTCGAATATGGGTCATACTTCCTTGGGTTGGAAGCATACCCACCGATGGCATTAACCTCTTCTGAGTCTCGAATACTCCCTCCAACAAACTTTTTCAGCAGATTGCTCATTTTAGCCACCTAGGCTTTTATGTCATTCACCTCGTTCAACTGATTAATCTGGTGCACTTGGCCTATTCCCCCTGACTCCGAACTGCTGGGAATTGGCTGCCATATTTGTAATCAATTGTTTGGCTTCTGCGGGAGTCTTATCAATTAGTGCTCAACCGCTAGCCGCGTCAATCATCTGTCGATCGTGAGGTGTCATACCTACCACTTGTTGGGATTAAAAATAGCGAGATATAAATTAATGCGGAATAAACTAAATATATCTCAACCCCCACTTCATAGGTTAGAATCCAAAAGGCAATCGGTCACAAAATACAATAATAAAAAGATAAGGGAAAGAATAACAACACCGAGAGATATACTGGTTCGCCCCGATCTCGGGACTACGTCCAGTCTTCTGCAACTGCAGGTTCTACTATAATGGAGATTACAATGTCCCTCAAGCTCGCGCTACAAAACTCACCCAAATAGCCCAACTAGAACTATTTGCTTCCAAGTACCACAACCCAGTAGTTTGGGATAAACAAAGAGAAATATCCACCCAACAAGAGAGAGCACACTGTTCTCTCAAGAAAATTCACTCACTGCCATATACATTCACAGATTGCAAAAAAATAGAAAAAAAAAATTCAGCCTCAAGTCTTCACAAGTTTTGCATTCTGCCGCAAATCTAAAATAATTTGCCCACTTGACTAAAGTCAAAATATACATATAAATATGTAAAGTGAGTGACCTAACCCATAAATGGGCTTCAGCCCATTTACTCTAAATACCTTTAAGTGAACTTTAAGTTGGGTCTTCAAATTTCGTAACTTTAATTTGACTCCAATCCTAACAATCTCCCACTTGGAGACAAATTAACGATTTTGTCTCTTTCTGCAAAGAAACAATCATCTTGACAAACTCCAAGGCTTTACTCCCACTACAACTGTTATTTCTGATCTTCTTGGTAAACTCCAAGGTTCAACAAAAAACCTGTAAAACAACAAACTAACAAAACAGGAAACTATCAGAAAAATAATTGTAGCTCATCTGTGTTTGCCCCGAGGTATGAGCAAGCTACGTGGAACTGTCCCCTAGACATAAAGAACAGTCACGTACTCCCACTAAAGCTAAGTGGTAACAACTGACATCTTCTTGAACCTTGAACACCTGTTCCTGAAGAAGATATATTCTGCCAATGACTTGACTCTTTTATTCAAGTTTGCTGTCAAGCTAGAGACTAAACATGTGACCATAGCAACTGCCTTGGTCTTCAATTTTGATGCCCTCACTCGCCTAGGCGACTTCATCAATTCATTCGAATGTCTGACAATTGGGGATTGACGATAACCATCATCTTTCTCTCTTGGACTTCCCAATTGTTTCTGAACTGACGGATCTTGATCTAACTGATCGAAATTGGCTATCATTGCTGCTGGTTCAACTGTACCTCTACACTTACCATCTACAGCTTTAACTGGCATCCACTGTCTCTTTGATCTTTTGGCAACACTAAACTGACATCTATATAGTGTGGAATTTCTGTGGCCAACTGCCACTACCTGGGATCCTAACTTGAGTTTACACTGGCGACTGCCAAACTCACAACTGTAACCCTCATCCTCCAACTTGCCAATAGAGATGAGATTAATTTTCATCCTAGGAACAAACCTGACATTGCGCAACACCAGAACACTGCCACATACTGACTTCAGACTAACATCCCCAATCCCACATGTCTTGGAGACTCTACCATCACCCATTCTCACTAAACCATGATGTTCATCTATGAATGATGTGAACAAATTTCTATCTGAAACTATGTGAACTGACGTTGCACTGTCTACAACCCATTCAGATGAGTGGTTACTACTCTATGTGTCACTCTCAACACAGACATAGGCATCATCAACTATGTTTACCTCATGATCCTCTTTTAGTTTCCTACACTGACTTTTGTAATGACCTTTCTTGTGGCAGTAAAAGCATTCTACCTCCTTATTCCTATGACTCCACTTTTTCCTATTGCTATTCAATTTATTATCTTCATAATCAATTTTGTCTTTACCCTTAGTTAAAGCTAAAGTTGATCCTACAGTAGATTCTTTACTACTTCCCTTCCTACGAATTTCCTCAGCTATAGCTAAATCACAAACCCCTGAAAATTTCAGAGTGTTATCTCCAGTCGAATTAGACACTGCTTTCTTCATCATTTCCCAACTATCAGGTAAAGACATTAATAATTGAATAGCATACACTTCATCAGTAAAGGCTATCTTGACAGACTTCAACTGATTAACTAAAGTGGTAACTTCATTAATATAGGAATTAACTGATGAATTTTCAATCATTTGCATGTTGAAAAATTTCTTAAGTAGATATGCTTTACTATTGGCAGACTGTTTTTCATACCTGTTTGTAAGCGCTTCCATTAGCTTGATTGCAGTAGTCTCGTTGGCTACAAGACTAGCCACATCCATCGACAAACATATCCTTATATTTGCAACTGCTTGTTCATCCATATCCAACCAATCTCCATCTGACATCCCTTCTGGTCTCTCCTTCAGGGCCTTGTGCACTTTCTTGCAGGTTAGGAAATCTTTGATTTGCATCTTCCAATAACCAAAATTTTCCCCACCAAATTTTGTGACTCCCTCGAAACTTTTTGGATTCGTCGCTCCCATGATTCCTGAACCAAAAGCTCTGATACCACTTGTTAGGATTAAAAATAGCGAGATATAAATTAATGCGGAATAAACTAAATATATCTCAACCCCCACTTCGCAGGTTAGAATCCAAAAGGCAATCGGTCACAAAATACAATAATAAAAAGATAAGGGAAAGAATAACAACACCGAGAGATATACTGGTTCGCCCCGATCTCGGGACTACGTCCAGTCTTCTGCAACTGCAGGTTCTACTATAATGGAGATTACAATGTCGCTCAAGCTCGCGCTACAAAACTCACCCAAATAGCCCAACTAGAACTATTTGCTTCCAAGTACCACAACCCGGTAGTTTGGGATAAACAAAGAGAAATATCCAGCCAACAAGAGAGAGCACACTGTTCTAGAAAATTCACTCACTGCCATATACACTCACAGATTGCAAAAAAATAGAAAAAAAAAATTCAGCCTCAGGTCTTCACAAGTTTTGCATTCTGCCGCAAATCTAAAATAATTTGCCCACTTGACTAAAGTCAAAATATACATATAAATATGTAAAGTGAGTGACCTAACCCATAAATGGGCTTCAGCCCATTTACTCTAAATACCTTTAAGTGAACTTTAAGTTGGGTCTTCAAATTTCGTAACTTTAATTGACTCCAATCCTAACAATACCTTCGTAGAAGTATTAGATGAGAAGTTGATCGGCGATTTGATGATGTGGAAAACTTGCACACAACCGGCCAAACCTCTCCCAATACTCGTGCAACGACTCACCGGCGTCCAGAGTGATGCCATATATTCTCTTCCTTAGCGTCGTCGTTAGGGATGTTGGGAAATACTTATCTAGGAAAAGTTTTTTCATCTCGTGCCAGGTGGTAATGGAGCCTGAAGGTAGATAATAAAGCCAATATTTGGCATTGTCCTTCAACGTAAAGGGGAATTCCCAATCCGTCACACTTGGGGGCTTCATCCCCGTGCAAACGCAATGGAATTCCATTAAATGCTCTTTCGCATCTTCCCCTTCGTTACCATGAAAAGAAGGCAATTGGTGAATTAAACCTGATTTTAATTCAAAATTACTTGCAACAATAGGATAGGTAATGCATATAGGTTGTTGATTCTGGTGCTGCCAGTTGTTTCAACGTTCTTGGCGCTTCCTCCTACGCTATTTCTTCTCTTACAAAAGGACCGAGTCCTTCTTCTTCGAACAATATTCTTCCTTCACGTCCCACTCTTCTATCGATCTCAAGTATGAACTGCAAACCACTAACCTTAGAGGAACGGGTCATACAATACAAGAAAATTTAAAAGTAAACATAATCAAATCAAGAAATTATCATTTTTAAAACAATCAAACAAACAAAATCCAAACCAAACGGATTATCATTAAGTTTCTCCCCGGCAACGGCGCCAATTTTTGGTGGCGAGTCACTCACGATTGTGTGCTCCAAATTTCAAGTTGTCGAGACTTGCCAAAAATAAAATTTGTAAACCGATTACACTAATCTAACTAGTAGACAATGGTAGCCAAGTCGATCCACAGGGAGCAAACTGTAGACACCGTATTTTTTTTTACTTTGTTTATCATTATTTTTAAGTTTCGCATTTTTTTGTCTTTTCCTAGCGTTTCGTTCGATAGATTGTTGAAGTCATTTCAGTTTGTTTTCCCCTTAATTTCGAAGTTTCAAAGAAAAACAAACAAATACTTTATGTTCAAAGACGTTTCAAAAACGTTTTGCTTAGCTTTAGAGTTTAGTTCTATAGTTTTGGTTTTGGGGTCTTAATTTGAGGAGATTTGGGGTTTTGATTCAGAGTTTCAGGTTTGGAGTTTTGATTTTGGGTTTCAGATTTGGGGTTTTTAATTTAAGGAGATTTGGGATTTCGATTTAGGGTTTCATGTTTGGGGTTTTGATTTAGGGTTTCAGATTTGGGGTTCACATATTTTAGGATTTTAAAATTAAATCTTCAAAATCGATTTCTTTTAAATTAGATTTTTCAAAATGTTTAATTTTAGAATTCAATTTTAGAGCTTAATTTGGTCCAGATAATTTCAAATTGATTTGTAAATTAAATCTTCAACAACCCACACAAATTCAAAATGATTTTTTAAAATTAGATTGATTTCTTTTAATTTTAGAATTTAATTTTAGGGCTTGATTGGGTCAAGATAACTTTCAAATTGATTTCTAAAAGAATTTGACAAAGACAAATTCAAAATGATTTTAAGGAAATAGAAGATCTCATAATTGTTAGATTTGGGGGGTTTGTTAGAGTTTTAAGGATTTTAAAATTGTTTTTTTAAGGAAATAGAAGATCTCATAAACTCTATAAATAGAGATGATGGGATAGGTTAATGAAGGGAAAAAAAGAAGGGGAGAGTTTCTTTGGAGGGGGAGGAAAAGGACAAAAAAAAATAGATAAATCATTTTTTTCTTCCAATTACTTCATCTCTCTTTCCCCCTCACTTTCTTTCGGAGATCTTCCTTCACAACGAACCAGCTCTGATGACGATCTCGAACCTCCAACGACGGCATCGTGAAGAAGGAGAAAACCACACGACGGACGACTATTCTTCGAGGTAATGAAATTGTTTTCATTTTTAAAGTTTTTTTGTTAAATTACGATTCTGCCCCTACTTGTTAAATCCACATATACCCCTGCATATTCGATATATACCCTGATCTGTTTGTCTACATATACCTAGGTTATATCGCATGTGCCTACTGTTTGAAGTCGATATATACTACTGTTTTTGTTAAATGTGTTGTGTATCCGAGTATATACCGGAGTAGTTGGGGGTGTTGATATGTTATTTGAAGTTCATATATACCCCTGTATATGTGATTCATACCCCCTGTTTGAAGTTCATATATACCGTGGTATATGTGGTTCATGCCCTCTGATTATATGCTTATATATACCCCTGAATATTCGATTCATACCCTTGATTTGGTTAAATGTGGTATATACTGATGTAGTTGGGTTGCTGATGTGTTCTTTGATTACATTCATATATACCTAGATTATATCACATATGCCTGTTGTTTGAAGTTCATATATATCGTGGCATATGTGGTTCATGCCCTCTGATTATATGCTCATATATACTCGTGCATATGCGACATATACCCCTCTGTTTTAGATTTATTTATTAATTACTCTTAATGCCATCATGCGCTCCATCATGCGCTAACTTCAAGATTTCAAAATGAATTTCAAGTTGATTTTAAAATTAAATCTTCCAAATGATTTATTCAAATATTTCAAAAATGAATTTCAAGTTGATTTTAAAATTAGATATTCCAAAGGATTTCTTCAAATATTTCAAAATGAATTTCAAGTTGATTTTAAAACTAGATCTTTCAAATGATTCCTTTTAAAATTAGATTTCTTCAAATATTTCAAAAATGAATTTCAAGTTTATTTTAAAATTAGATCTTTCAAATGATTTCTTTCAAAACTAGATTCTTCAAATAATTCAAAATGAACTTAAATAAATATTATCACGTAAAATTTTATGACGGTAAATAAATATTATCATATGATGGAGTTGAGATTTTCTCAAATTCTTGAGGTGATAATTTCCTTAAATTATTTAAGGGAGATTTAAAACATGATAATTAATTAATGGGTAATTTTACCCACTATATCAAATTCTTACTTTATTCTTAAAGTTAAGATATGATTAAGTGAGACATCTTTTATTACTTTAATTCTATTTATTTTTCTCAAATTAAAGATCTTTTAAATTTTAGTTGGATTGTAACAAAACGAAGAGAACGGAAGTGTGAAAACAAGAGAGAAATTGCACGAAGGAAAGAATTGCACAAATGAATTCGATGATTTGAATTAAAAACATTACAAGCTTTTATAGCAAAGTAAGCATTACCCCACTAAGCCACAAATTATCCCACTATCCTTAAATTTATCTGCTATCACCCCATTATGCCACTAAGGCATAATCTCCAAAATATAAGCCACTACCTAAATACAAGGCACTAGCCTAAATAGGTGGCATCACCTTAATTTCAAAGATTTAAAACTAAATAATTTGCACTAATTCTTAACACTCCCCCTTAGTGCAAATATACGATCCACAACACCAAGTACACTTCTGAATTCTTCAAACTTGGATTTACCAAGCGCCTTCATTGATAAATATATCAGCAACTTCAAGGATGGTTCCATAGGAGTAGTAATTGACTTTGACTCCTCCATGTCAAACCGAATAAACAAAGTATTTGCATACGAGATAAAGTATCCACCTGACTTTTCAACCTTCAAGCCAAAAAAATGTCTCGCTTCACCCAAACTCTTCACTTCAAAATGAATAGACGAACCATCTCGAAAAACAAATTTTTCTCTTGTATTTGGATCCATACATCTCCATCTTTTTCTGTGAGTACCATATCCCACAAAAATACAACGCCTAACCTTTGGAACATGAACATAACAAACTGACCCAAAAATTCGAACATAACTCACATTGGGTTTACGAATTATGACGTGACAAGCTGACTGAATAGTTGCTGCCCAAAGCTCCTTTGGAAGATTCTTTGCATGCAGCCAAGACAAGCACATGGATGTAAGGCGTTCAATGTTATGCTCTTTGCAATATGTCTGAAATTGATCAGACATATATTCTCCCCCATTATGTGTGCGAAAACACTTTATCGGCAACATAAATTCTTTCTCCACTAGCTCCTTGAACTGGATAAACTTGGAGAAAACCTCACTTTTAGCCTCCAAAAAATACACCCAAGTGAACCGAGTAAAATCGTCCACTATAACCATAACATAATGACAACCATAATAATTGGGTATTTTCATCGGCCCCATCAAATCTGAATGAACTAACTGCAATGCAATCGTAGCTCTATTATTTGAATTTGGGAAAGAAAGAAGATGTGATTTCCCAAATTGAGAACCAGGACAAACCAAATCACGTCGAATTTCTTTAAAGATGGGAATACCACCAATAAGTTTCTTCATAGAAATTCTTTGCAACAATTGATAACCAACATGACCCGACCGAGCATGCCAAGGTGTTGCACTATCATTCTCACATGTCTTTTCAACATATGCATCAGTTGCAGACAAAACATTGAGGGAATCTTTCCTCTTTCCCGTAAACAAAACATCAACATCAAATTGTTTTATATTAGAAACAATTTTCACATCATCTGGACCAAAGAGAACATACCTCCCAGAGTCGGCAATCTGAGAGACCGAAACCAGATTCTTCTTTAAACCTGGAACATGATAAACATCTTCAAGAGAAATATCACCAACATTTGATGCACCATCCTTAACGTTAACTTGCCCCTCTTGAACAACAGGATGTATGGAATTATCAGCCGTCGCAATGACTCTTCTTCCTTGATGGATACGTACATCAGAGAGAAGAGAAACATTTCCAGTTGAATGATGAGAACAACCAGAATCAACAATCCAATCCTCATTATAATCTATAGAAGCATTAGCATGCAAATTATTGGGTTGATCAATAACTTCAATTGATAAGCATTGTTCCCAAGTAACTTGTTCAGGTTTGTTATTTTCCTGTACAACATTTGCTTCTGCTTCTTTGAGAATCACCCGACAATTTTGTCTAATATGGCTGAATTCTCCACAACGTTGACACACCACCTTTACCCGACAATCACGTTTGATGTGTCCCGGCTTGCCGCACCTAAAACATCCTTTTAAATTGCCCTTGGACTGCCTTTCATTTTTGGAATCATTGCCGTCATTTGAATAAAGGTTTGGAGAAGAATGAACTCTTCCCTTGTCTTTTGCATAAATAACAGCCTCCACCTCCGAGTGAGTTTCCTTGTAGTTGCTAAACATTTGTTTCATCAATGCTTCCTGATTTGAAAGCAAATTCTCCAACTCAATGATAGAAGGTTGAGTTGCCCAACCTTGTATCGATGAAATAAATGGCATAAACTCCTTTCGCAGTCCACAAATAAGATAACGACGCATACGAGCATCACTAATAGGATCATCCTTGTCTAATTCTGAAATTTCAGAACATAAAGTTTTAATTTTCAGAAAATATTCTGAAACCGGCAAATTACCTTGAGTCCTTCCAGCAAGTTCGTTCTCCAAATATTGCAACCTCGTCGTGTTCTTTTGAGTGAACAACCTTTCAACTGTGTCCCACACTTTCTTTGGACAACTTACATCACGAACATGCTCAATGTACTCTTTGCCAATGGAAGTCCGCAAAGCAAATAAAGCTTTGCCACACTTGACCTTCCACTTTCTTCGTGCCTCAGAATTCTCCAGAGTATCTTCTGGAATTTCTGCATCATCACCGGAAACAAGATCCCACAGATCTTGCCCTTGTAGATAAGCTTCCATACATAGCTTCCAATAGCTATAATTATCACCGACAAGCTTGTCTACACAAACACCGTTTCCACCGTTCATCTTCAACGAGTATTTAAACTCAAACACAAAACAAAGAACCTTGAAGCTCTGATACCATGTAACAAAACGAAGAGAACAAAAGTGTGGAAACGAGAGAGAAATTGCACGAAGGAAAGAATTGCACAAATGAATTCGATGATTTGAATTAAAAACATTACAAGCTTTTATAGCAAAGTAAGCACTACCCCACTAAGCCACAAATTATCCCACTATCCTTAAATTTATCTACTATCACCCCATTATGCCACTAAGGCATAATCTCCAAAATATAAGCCACTACCTAAATACAAGGCACTAGCCTAAATAGGTGGCATCACCTTAATTTCAAAGATTTAAAACTAAATAATTTGCACTAATTCTTAACAGGATAATCTAGGATAAATGTTTTGGCTACCGTTTTTAACGAGATGTTGTAGGGTGCTAATACCTTCCCTACACTCAAACGACCCCCGAACCCTTATTTTGGTTTCATAGACCACTTTTTAGGTGATCAATCACACCCGAACAATGATTGGTGGCGACTCTCATTCCTTTTATTTGTTTTTATCTTCTTTTAAAAACCCCCATTTTTACGTCGGCCGCTCTGCGTAAAAAAAAACGTTGCGACACAAACAATGAGAATCAGAGTTGAATTGAATTGGGCTTGTTTAATTATGGTGACAAAACGGGGGATTTTTTATCATGCAAATTAGAGAAATTAAGCTAATAGAGAAATAAAACACAATAATACGAACGTGTTGGATTTGGGGGAAATTCAGGATTGCGAAATTATGTAATTACTATCATTGAACTCATACATGCTTAATTAGAACCAATCAATATGCACAAACAATTACCCGGAAACCCCCGCGATAATTGACCCAAAGGAAATTAGCCGGAGGTTTCAATTCCAACTAAACTTGTAATTAACTCATCTAAGGGTGTCAATCCTAGACTTCATTAAAAACAGTAAATCATGCGATTAACTCATCTAAGGGTGTCAATCCTAGACTTTGCTAAAAGCAATGACGGGTGCATTGTGACGAATTACTCCTAAGACTAATTCGATTTATCTTCTTCAACGGGGTTGGCTCACACTAAGTAAGGCAGCATACTTATGTACTACCTACGGGCTCACTCAACCTTTGTTACTTAAGGTGAATAGGATGCATCACTACTCTAATAACTATCGAAAATGCAAACATTCAAGGTTGTTAAGCTATCATGCAAGCATAATCATAAGATAGGCATAGAAGAAGAAGAATATCAACAACATTCAGATTAAGACAGAAAATTAACCACAATCCTCAAGCAATTACAAAAATCCACAAAATTCTTACATTCAATACCCAAATCCTACACTAACCTTAGTCTTCCATAGAGTTTGGACTAATCCAAGCTCCTATGGAGGCTTTGGAGTTTATACAAGGGGTATAAGATGAAGAAGGAGCTTCAAACTGAGCTCCAATGGCAGAATAAATCAGAAAATCGAAGTGTGAATGACCTAAAATCGTAGAAGATGACCTTTTATAATCGTCGTAGCGTCGAGACGCTACGGACAAAAATTTTGCAGCGTGCGCCTTCATGGAGCGTCGAGACGCTCTCGCTCGACGCTTGCTCTCGAGTTTTGACAATTTATTTTGTCTTTGGGCGTTCCCTTTAGACAAAATCTTCACTTTCGATACTGGGGCCTTAATATGACCTTCTTAGCCCCGAATGACGTCTTTTAGACTTCATGAGCTCTTCACCGACAAACACCTATAACAATGGCAAATTAGCAATAATTAAACATGGTTTTAGCTGTAGTTAAGGAGTTAATCATAACTCTAAATTAGAGCTATCACCGATCTTACAAGAAATCGACGTGAAAATTCAGAATGTACATTTGAGAATTCAAATCCATACCTTAGGCCCTACAATTAAGTCGGAATGGTTTATCAAGAAAAGGTAAAGAAATTTGCAGCACACGATTTTTTTTCGTGCACAAAGCAAGAAATCTCCAAAGTGAAAAAAAGATCAATTGCAATTTCAAGTAATGTTTCGAATACTGAAGAGGTAAAGTCTTCAATTTTTTTTCAAATCAGAATCATGGCAACTCGACCCTGAACAAACCCAGAAAAATTAAGTGATGTGCGGTCGACAACTTTCCAAAGAAAATCATGTTTTTTCAATTTTAGATCCGCGCATCCCAACCTCATATAGTCTGAAATCAACCGTTGCCAAATTTGGTGAAGACGCTGGCCAAAATTTTGAGTACCCAAATGAAGAAGAGAAATCAAATGAAAAAGAAACCAATAATGAAGAAGATGGCGTTCATCATGCCGACGATAACAGAGCAGGGGAGGCGTCGAATGTCATTGCAGCGTCGTCGTTGGAAATAATCAATTGTTTGGATCCCATCAGAGAGGGACTCGCGCAGCCGGCTGTTGCAGATCCATCGTCGTTGGAAGTTGGCTCGACCACTGCCACCGTCACCTCTGCTGCTCAGATGGAGAGGGTTGAAGAAGACAAAAACGCATGGTTGCTTTTAGTTTCTCACGATGTAGAAGGAAATAAGATAATGGGGGCAATTTTGGAATTCTCTACAATAATCATAATAACCCTAAAATCAGCATCGGGGCCCTTATTAGGTCACTCATCTGGTTTTGTTATGGGCCATTCAGAGTCTCATTTTCACTCAATTTTCAAGATATTTTCATGGAGAATTGGTTTAGTCCCATTATGAATTTGAGAAATTTTACATCGAGAATTTTCCATTGGAGTATTTTGCAATCATCGAAAAAAGTGTCGTTGGCACAACTATTTTCATTCGGGCACTTTTTTTTTTTTTTTTTTTTCTTGGAAGGATAAAATGATGCAGTAGGATTATGAGTAGGATTAGAAGTTATCTCATGTTTAATCTTTAGTTAATCTTTTTAGTTTCATTTTAGGATTTAGTTTGCTTTTAATTTTCGGATTATGGGTAGGATGGGGAGTTATCTCATGTTTAATCTCTAGTTAATCTTTTTAGTTTCCTTTTAGGATTTAGTTTGCTTTTAATTCTCTATAAATAGAGAATCCATCATTTGTATTCTGGAACTTTTGATAACTCTGAATTGAATAATATTTGAGAGTATTGGTTTCTTAGAGAGGATTCTCTTGTGTCAAATCAGGCTACATTAGTTAGAAAGAAAGTGATTTAGAGTAACAAAAGATATTCATCTTCCTTATTCTGAGAAAACAAAACTTTGTGTCTACTTTATGAAAGCACAAACTCCCACTAAACTGACATACCATAATTTTCATACCTATATGAGCATTATGCTCCTAAAAACTTTTGTGTGAAAGTTCTTAATGAACGTATCCGCAAGGATGGAGTTGTATTCCTTTAGATACGAGAAAAACTCTTAATTTTCTTTATCAACTAAAGCTTATGATTCTCGAACAAATATTTTGTTGCTATAAATTGAAAAGAATTAAAAATCTTGTCAAGACAACTTAGTGACAAGTTTAAAATTTATGAGTTTCTTGCCACACAAAGTGCTATGACCACAAACCTCAATCGTAAAAGAAACTACTACACATGACTATTTGTCACTTTTATTTACACTAGTATCTTTTACCTATTTAGTGAACATAGCCTGAAAGGTGGATCTTGTTGGCAACTCTTATTATTATCAACATCAAATTACCTAATGATCTCTACTTTATTTTAGTCTGATGAGTGAGTATGTATCCTTTTTGTTGATTACCTTAAAATCTTCAGATCCAATTAAGAGTTATAAAAATATTGTCTTTTGTTATTGATATGAATACGGAAGAGGAAGCGTCTAATATACAAGAGGCCTTTATTGAGACTAAAGTTGTCTTCTTTAATGCTAGAAAACTTGGAAGACTTTCAAATATTGTTGATGCTAGAAAACTTGGAAAACTTTCTGACATAACCTCTTTTGTGAAATCTCAATGTTACTTGAGATTGATCTCATATATCATTTCACAATATAAAAATAAATATTCATACAAGTGTTCATCCTACAACGTAGTATTATCATGTCATAGTCATATATTACACTAGGAAAATAAATTTACTCCCACTAAGTCTGTAATTCATAATTATCACTCTTGTATACCTTAGACCTTAAATGTGATAATTAATTAATAAGCTTATGAAATTACAGACAAAAACGTTATTGAGATCACAAATGGAATGAGACATTTGAAACATTGTGTTACTAGATCAAGAGTTTCTAAACTATCCGACTTTGATTTCATAAATCATAAAATTGAGAAACAATCTTTACATCCATGTAACATATAACTTTTAAAAATAGTTTCGAAATGTTATCATTTACCTAAAACAAGTCTTTTAATAATTAATGTCACACACAATAATTGAAACATAATAACTAGACAAGCTTTATATCTCTCACCGTTACCTTTTAAAAGAAATATGTCAAGATATCAAATATTGTTGATGTTCATTGTTTCACCTAATTCTCTATGACATTAATTTTGTAAGAGATAAGTCTTTGTTTGACTTTTGGGGAAGATAATTGAATCATCTTCATTTTACTTTGAAGTCAAACTTAAATCTTTATATACTTGTATTTCTCTTATCTCTTATGATTACTTTAATAACACTTTTAATAATGTTGAGTTTGTCTTACTTAAATGAGGAGAACTTGTACTAATGTTTTAATTTCACATAGAGAAAATAACTCAAATTCTCTTTTCATAAGGATAACATTCCTCATTTTATCTTCCCTTCAAACTCAGCATCCTTAAGAAACTAAAGATCTCTAACAAATGAAATTTTAAGTAAGAAATAATTTTAGAAATCATGAAAACGACTAGTGTACCTAGAGTAACAACTAATAATCTGTAAGTCCAAGTTTTCCTTATTGGCCTTCAGGACCAATCAGTAGTTGGACATCCCTAAATGCAAACATAATGTGAAACAATTGCTTAGCCTTGAATTGCAAGAGATTTAGTTGTTGTTTTATGTGGTACACCACTCCAACTTTATGTTGCAAGCTTAAGTGCTTTTTCCCAAAGAAGTTGAGTGAAAGATGAATGATTTTTCATACTTCTAACCTGATATTTATGAGTTTTGAATCATTCTATAAGAAACACACTTTGGTCATGTTTGCCTTAAAATATGTATTACTTAATGGGTCTATGAATTCTTAAAGAAGTTTAGCGAAATACCCTAGACATTCTATACCTAATACATAGTGTTTGATCACTAGAAACTAATCTTATAACTTTTAAGATATTCAGAACTAAAGACCTCACTAACATCAAACATAAGTAACTTCACTGAGAGTATATTTCTTGGAATATTAAACAATGTTGTTAAGCATTTTAAGAAGTCATGTGAAATATGCTATGAAAGATTGTTCCAAGAGGTTGAAGTTCTCAATGCACTTAATTATTTACTATTTCATTATTGTCCCCTTGATTCCACCTAATACATACTCGATTTGTTAAGTCAAAAGAATCAATCATCAAAGAATAGAAGTACTAGGTACTATTCAACACATGGAAGTCTCGGTATGCAAATTAAACTAGCTTTGATTAAATCTTAAGTGAGAAGTCATATTTTTTTTATACATTATTAAAAGAAGTACTATGAACATATTTTCCTACATGTCCAAATTTTCTGAAAAAAGCATCAAGAGAAGTTTGGATCCTAACTTTTAGTGATTTGGGCGAATATGTTCCAATGCATCTTTGTGTCAATTTTAATTTCTTTCCTTAAGGAAATAATTAATTGATTGCATTTTGTTCTTTCATACTTAAAACTATTTTCTTCAAACATGTCATCAAAGATTAGCTCATTAAGGGTTCATCTACCCTTTCAAGCATCATAGCGTACTCCCTTATGTTCCTTTGTTCTTCATTAAGACACATTTAACCAAAAGCTTAAATGTCTCTTACTTTATGTTCATTTCAGAACCATCTTTATCTTTATCTTCTAAAGGAATTTCCTAATTATTTCCTAATCAAACATGATTCCCTTGAATAATAAAATTCTTCATCATCATAAAGCTTGTGAAATTAAGATTATTCCATATTTTTTTTTTATATATAAATCTCAATTAATCTGAAAGTGACGTTGCTAAGTAAAAAATGAAGGTGTTTCTTTACTTATCAAAACGTGAACAAAAATATTCTAAAAAACAAACAAGGCAATAATATTTAAAATTTTGAAAAACAACCAAAACATGCTCATAAATAACTTAGTATTTATAAAAATACCTTAAAAATAAACATTAGGAGGACAACAAGATACCAAACACAACATTGACAATCTTCCTTTGAGCCCACTGTCAACTTGTAAACGGTACTCTCGACAACAAGATACCAAACACAACATTGACAATCTTCCTTTGAGCCCACTGTCAACTTGTAAACGGTACTCTCAATGTGATGAGGAAACATTGATAACTAATCCTCTCAAGTGAAAATCTTCCTTTGGACCGACATTCACTCACATGACATAACTTTATATTATCCCTGTTTTATCACCAGCAAGCCATAAATGTATATGTTATTTGGTCAAACGTACTGACGTCTTCCTTTGGGCCGACAACAGAACGCATAAACAACAAGTCCACAAACATCTAATCAACTATGAAGATGTCAATATTAGAAACTAGAGGCTACTTTGGCCGCATGATCCATCAAACCAACGCTAACAAAGAAAATCAGAATATTATGCAAAACACATTTATCTTTAATTACTATTAATTTTATCTTCATGAAAATGAAATTACCAAAATCATTTCTAAAATTAAGAGTAATATATTTACATGCATAATTTAATAAAGGGAAAAAGTCATCGAAAAAAAAAATCAGACTACGCCAAAAGAAACTTTATTGGGTTTCCAACCGACCTAACATCCTAACTTAGGCATTGAGGCATCAAATTCAGAATCCAATAATCAAATATTGATAACTTATCCCTTTTAGACAATAGTCTTCCTTTGGGTCGACTTGTTGTGATTTATGTCCTAAAGCTTCGTAATTAATTAATAATTATTTTATTATTATTATTTGCAATTTATAATATTCATTATATATAAAAATCCAAGGTTATATGAACATTATGTAGTTGATATACGGGAGGATCATGTTCAAGGAATAACCTAAGCAATCTATAATATATGGATAAGGTTGGGTGCCTTATATATCCTGGTAACACTATCGATACAGCCCACTTTGTAATTGTTACAAATGATTTGATCCAAATCATTCATGTAGAGACATGTGAGTGGGGTATCCTATACAATGAGTTTGTATAAGACTGAACCACAAAATATATAATCTCTCTTTATATCCGTTATTTGAGAAGATTAATATTTCACAAGATGATCATATGTGACTCAATCTTAATCCTGAGTGAGTTATGAACTCCTACCTATGAGGGCTCGTCCTTTGATTTGTATGGGTGAGAATGACCTTTATAGATGATTCAATAAGCCTATCGTTTTGAGACTTGACCAAATAGGGAGCTGAGAACATAAGTTTCACGAGATGAAATTCACTCCTTCCCATATAGGGAAAGTAGATGAGTAGTTCCCTTAAGTGCTCATTTCGGGACTTGAATAATGGGCCCCCACCCTCTCACTAGCTCGAGAGGGACTTCATTTATGGTTGGATCATAAACATGTTGTTCATGTGGTACAAAGTGTAAGATGTAATTATAGGGGTAAAACAGACTTTTGACCCAGCTATAATTACGAACAAGATCGACTTGCATGTAATGGTTATATCCATGGACAAAACTTGTCCTACACAGTGCATAAGAATGCAACTCTAGGCCTATAGTGGAGCGACCTAGAGTTAATAAACTAAAGTTAATAGATTAATGAGCTTAATTAATTAATTTTGTATCATTGGAGCTTATAAATCTGTAGGTCCATAAGGTTCTCTGGCTAGCTTATAGTAACACTACAAGGATCAATTTAATTGAAAGAAAAATTTGAAATATTCAAATTAATATTTAATATATTTGATATATTAAATGTAGAAGAGGAAAATATATTTATTATATTTGATACATTAAATATTAGAGAAAATAGTTTATGTATTAGATACATTAATATTGAAAACTATATATATATATATATATATATATATATATATATATATATGAAATTTGAATGAGATTCAATTAAATGTATATTATAAATGATTAATTTTATGATATTTGAATGAGATTCAAATAAATTTAAAAATACATATTTTAATATAATAGATATTAAAATATATTTCATTAACTAATATTAATTTCTAAAGGCTCTATAAATAAGACATTTATGTTTAGGTCAAAGGTTGGCCAAAAACATACTACTCAGCTTTTGTAAGAGAATTGTTTTCTCATTTTTTCAATAAAACTCCCACAAGCCTTGGTCCTATGTTTGAGTCATAGCGAGAAAGATCTCACGGAGAAGAAACACATGAAGATTGTAGTTCTTCAAAGGTATTTTCTTAACTTATAATATTGTTTAATTTTAAATAAACTCAAAGACGATTCCAACGCTTCCGCTGCGTGGGTTTGAAATGTTCATTCTCTTCGCGACTAACAATCTCAAGAGTACATCATTATGTTATCCATACTTATTATTGTATATGTGTTTGTTTTTTGGCCAAATTGTCACCTTCCTTTGGGCTGATCACAATCCGCATAAACATCAATTACACTTCATCTAATAATTTAATACCTTTAAATGTCTCAATTTACAAAACATTCAAAAGTAAATAATACAAATTGTACTAATTCTTGATAACTTAATAAGCCCAACATAATTGAGAATAAAATAATATTTCATTATTTTCCAAAACTACTCACAACATAATATAAATACATAAATGATATTGCAGTGAGCGTGAGTTGCCATAAAGGAAAATAAAACAATTTTCCATTATTTCTTAAAACTGCTCCCAACCGAACATAAATATATTTATAAATGAAATTGAACTCACTACCACATCCATGATGCTAGGGCATTCAAGTGGTACTACACGGTAAACGACATAGCCGCAAAACTTCAATATATACATATATAATTTTATTTGAACATCAAAGTGCCACAACCACAGATTTACAAATTAAAATTATCGATCTGGATCAAATCAATCATGCATAAAATTATGCATCTGAACACTTTTTAACATTTAAGAATACTTGATCAAACAAAAAAATGTCGGAACGACTTATTAATCTGAATAATGTAAAAACATTCGGGTTAAATGAGATAACTCAAGAGTCCAAGTAATTCACAAAACATATTGTAAATTAATACCGAAAACATGTTGAATCACTCATGAATCATAGGAAAGACAACATGTTTGACAAAATTATTAGTAATCTACCATGCAAAAACTGATACCACTTGTAGGAACTTTATTGGGGAAAACTCAATGCATGATTATTCAAGAATAAAGACATTCAATTCAAGAACAATCATGATAGAACTTTTAAAGGATCTAAGCAGGGTAGAAAACTAAATCACGGGAGAGATTAGAATTACCTGAAACCATTAGATGTATTGAATTCATAACACGTTAATCATTTGTGGTTTGTGATCTTCCTCATCGCAACTTAGACCAAACATGGGCAATCCTCACTATCAAATGGGGAATAGGAGGCTAAAGCAACATAGTCTATTGGAGACCATAACCTAAATTATATATATATTGATTCTAGGGTTTCCCATAATCCCTTAGGACCAATGAGTTGGTTTCTCCTCAGCACGCCACACCGCGAGAAGTCTTGGGCCCATAATCAAGATCGCACAAATAACTATTAAATAGCCCAAATATAATTGCTATTGAATTTGTTACTCACGTATGAATTAATTATTAAATTAATTTCAACACATTATGTATAATATGTAATGTTTAACCCTACAATTAGTTGTATCAAAGTTGTTAATTACGAGTTTTAATTTATAAACTATTATTTATATAAATCCAAATCTAATGAAAACTAAACTATGTGACTAAAAAAAACATTTTACCTTAGTTTGAATTGAGATCTAAGATTTGTTAAGAAATTACAAGGGAATTGCATAATAGAAATCGAGGAAAAAGAAAGATTTAAAACAAATTAAATTTTAAAATCCAAAAAGAAATAAGCATTAGGTAACTAAGATTTACAAAAAAAAAAAAGAAGAAAAAAAACTTATGTTAATTAAGTATATCATTAGAACCAATTTGTAGTATTCAAATGCTCTTACAAGAGAATCATTACAACTAAACCTTGTTTCGATATCAAACCACCTAAATCTCAAAACTTTAATAAACACAACGAAAGAGAGGAACTTAAACATGATCTTATGCACGAGCTCGAGATTAAATAAAGTAATAATCTTGCACTAAATAGACCATTCCAACTATTTCACATTACCTTTCATTTCCCATAAAACTCAAAAATTAAAATGAAATACAATCAAATTCCTATATAAACCTAAACATGAACTTATGTTACGACTCTGCTGGGGATCGAACCCAGAATCTCTGGTTTCGTAGACCAGCGCCTTATCCATTGGGCCACAGAGTCAATTGAAGATGATTGTCAAACTTTAAATAAATGTTTCATTACAAAGTTGACACACAAAAATATATATTTCATTAGCAATTAATGTTGGTTGAAAATTTACAAAGGGTTTGGTTGCATAAATAACAATCAGGCCCAAAATAATGACAAATATAGCAAAATTTAAAACATTTTGCAAACATAACAAAAAACCAGTGGCTATCAGTGATAGACTGTTATCGTTGATATATGTTTATCACTGATAGACTACTATCAGTGATAGTCACTGACAAAATTCTATAAAAAAACTGAGGGGATAGACTACTATCAGTGATAGACTACTAGATTATTATCAGCGATATACTACTATTAGTGATAGAAATGACCATATTTGCAATTTAAAAAAAAAAATGCTATATTTTTAATTATTTTACTCTAAATTGACATCTTACAATTTCCCTTTACAAAGTTTGTTAGAAAATTTACAAATTAATCTAATTGAACTAACTCATGAAAGATGGTTTCGAAAAAAAAAAAAAAAACTCATGAAAGATGGCATTTATTTAAGGTGAATTAATTAAAGTGCGAAATGCCTTTCCATATGAAATTTAAACAACATTTAAAGGATCAAATTTATTATTATTATTTTTTAATTGATTTTTTCTTTAGAATTGAAATTGTATAAAATACTATAAACTCTTTATAAAATACTGAAAACTCTTTATGAAATTTTGCTTTAGAGCTGAATACTATAAAAATACAAAGCCTGGGCCAATGACAAGATCAAGGGTCAAATAACTTGGAGAAATCTTGAACAAGCACATATAAGACATAGTGAGTTTGGCTAAAGACGAAGACAATACAACCATTTAGCCAAACGCACCGCTCGCGCCCCACGCTTACACTCGTGCACACATGACAACTCCCACGACATTGTTCCAACTTTGATTGTTTATACAATTCTGATAACCTTCTGGAACATAGTCGAATTTGGTATCATGTTAAAGCTCTCTGAAAGAGCTTTCGAACCATATAAAAAATAATCCAAGCCAAGCATTGGAGAAGAAACTTTCATCAGGATATCGAAGAGTGTTCAGAAAATAAAACTTTCCTTTCTTTTAGGAAATGTAATTTTCTAACTTTATTGGATGTAAATATCCAAAAATTATCACTATATAACTTAAAGTTTTATAATTGTCTTATTTTAAATTATTAGAATTGTTGTGAAACAACCGAACAATAACAAAGTAGGAGAAGGAGAAAGCAGAGAGTCAATGTATTGTCTATTCAATTGTCAATGTCAAATGCCACAACGACCACTATTTATACGATTTACAAGATATGGAGAAGATTCGAGAGAAGATAATGGAAGAGATAAGATAAAGATATCTTATCTATATGGAAATCTATATATAATTATTCATAACACTCCCCTTAGATGTCCATAATATATACAATATATGCCTCGTTAAAATCTTACTAGGAAAAATCCAATGGGATAAAATCCTAGTGAAGTAAAAAGAGTACATTATTCATATACTTGAATAAATGTCTCATTAAAAACTTTGCTAGAAAAATTCAGTGGAATAAAACCATAGTAAATGGAAAAAGAGTGCAACACATTTCTCCCCTAACGGAAACATCACTTGAGATCTCTAAGTCGTCGTTTTCCAATGTTGTTCACCAAATTCTCAAATGTTGCACTAGGTAATGTAAATAAGTCTGTCAAGTTATCTTTTGAAGAAATTTGTTGAACGGTAATATCGTCATTTTCTTTAAGATCATGGGTGTAGACGAGCTTTGGTGAGACATGTTTCGTTCTATCTCCTTCAATATATATATACTCCTTTGATTTATGTTATACATGTTGTGTTGTCTTCATATAATATTGGTCAAATGATCTTCGTGAGAAGACAAGCCACAAGTTTCACAAATATATTGAATCATTAATCTTAGTCATGCACATCTCATCTTGTCTCGTGAATTGCCATGATTTTAGCATGATTTAAAAAAAAAATGTTATAGTCTGCTTCAAAAACTTCGATAATATAAAAGTTTTTTTCACGTGTATTAAATAATTTGTCTAAGATCTCACTTTATATCGGTGAGATAAATAAACATGGATCTTCACACATCCAACTAGATCAAAATTAGATTTATAAACTAATTCCATTTAAATCAATCCTCAAATATAACATAATATATGTTTAACCCTATTTCAATATTTTTATGTTGGAGAGATATTATATCAATGTATACTGAAAATACTACAACATGCAATGTATAATTAGTAAACATACATTAGTGCACTTATTTCCTAAAAGTATGGTTCTTCAGGATCGATAAGTTTCTCATTATCTTCTCGAGCTCGAAAGATATCTTTTTCACATCAGTGAACAAAATATCATTGGAATGTTTAATGATGTACCTAGTTAATGTAAAATATTTTTGGTATAAATTAATCGATGAAATTTCATCTCTATATGCTTAATTTGCAAGCCAATGCAAAACTTTGTTTTTCGAGAACTTTCATTCCAATTTATTTCTTAAGAAATTATATTGCCTTTCAAATCTGTTTAGAAGTTTACATTACATTCAAACCATCAACTTATACAACAATAATATATAACAAATCATGAGGGTGATTTCTTTGTAAAATCATATGGAAAAATGAGTCATTTTTCAAACAAATATTCACTACATTCTTTTGGATTGTTTTAATCCATATAAGGATTTGATCTGTAATTTGATCGAATATAATTCAATAGCATTTGAATTTTATAACTGTGATATATATATAGGAATTTTCATTTAAGAAGATTCATATATAATATGTCTTGACTACATCCATAAGAAGTACATGTCAATCTTTTCATACACAGACAAGTCAATTAAATATTTCAATGTTATTGCATTCACCACATAATAATATGTCTCATCATAATCTATATAAGACATTTGTGAGAATCTTTGTGCAACAAGTCTCGCTTCATATCTGGTGACCTCATTCTTTTTTTTTTTTTTCCTTATAAAAAACCATTTGTATCCCTCATGTTTGACACTTTCTTGTGTTTGGACTACAAGTCCAAAATCTCACGTTTTGAAAATAAGTTTAGTTATCTTTAGATTGCTTCTTTTCACTTAATTCAATAATTTCTATGTCGACACTTTTCTACAACTAGATTCATAATCCTCATTTTTCGTAAATATCGTGAGCAACATTGTAAACAAAATAATTGTCAACTTATATAAGTTTGATTCCATCTTTTTCTTGTCATGACATAATTTATCGAAATCTCATTATTATCCTCAGATATTTAACCTTCTTCTATATTTTTATGAGTAGTCATATTCAGGAATGTCCACAGTCTCAATTGAATCATTTTGATTATTGACTACTTTTCTTCTTCGAGAATTTGTATCTTTGGAACTCGTTGGTCTATCATGCTTTTGGCTTGTCTCAAACTTGTTAGTTGCGACATCAAAATCTAGATGGTGCATTTGCAGCTAGTATATATTGTTTTAGTCATTTTATTAACATACATTGACATGTATAAGGATCTAAATGAGATAATAATGATGCAGTTCATTCAATTTATTTTTCCAACTTCTTCTTAATTTTTCCCCTAAGGTTAAGAAATTTATCTCATTAATGACAATTAACAAATATGCAGTAAATACAATACCCATTAGGGGTTCAAGATATATAATTATTGATGGGGAATCAAATTTAATATATATTCCAACCTCATTTGAGGAACCCATTGTATGTTGTGGTGAAGCAATTTGAACATTTACTGTGCATCCTAAAATTTGTAGTTGGAATATATTTTGGTTTCTGGCCATAACTGAATTACAATAAGCTACTAGCTTAAAACGTATAAGCAACGTTGCATGCAAAATAGAATAAACTCATACATATATTAGAAGCTTTACTCTCATGATTTCATTAAAAACAATTTGTGTATGAACATGAATTAGGAGATACTCAACATTTATCTCAATAATTATTAAATACTTATTCATTAGCCCAAATTTCTCTCCATTTTGATTTTGTCCCAAATTTCTCATTTTGACGATCTGGGTTCTCTCTCTTTTCTTCTCCCATCATTTTCGTTCTCGAAATCATTCATATCCTCTGTTTTTTTAATTCCCCAGATCTCTTTCTTGGCTCTGTTGTTCGTGTTCTTGTTGGATTTCTCCATGGACTCCGCTTGAAAATGGCGGATATCGCTTCTACTTTTTGATTTACTGTTTGTCGGTGAGTTATCAAGACAAAATTTCTTTATTTCATAATCATAAAATTATGCTTTTAGCTTAATTATTTGAGCAAGTGACCATATACGGGATGCGTTCACTAAGACAATAAATTCACAAATATCACTATTGAATTCGTTCTTAAAATATGGGAGAAATCAAATCCCAATTTTAGTTGGTGAATGTCTAATCAATAAATTTTTTTGAGAGTAGATAACATATGACAATTTATTAGATTGAAGAATCTTTTGGTTCAATAGATGTCTATGTTCATTCTCAATAATTTTTGTTATAAATATTGACCCATAATCGAATCGATTATTTCAAATAGTAAATATATTTTGATCAATGAAGTTCAGGTTCATTCTTGCATGATTACACGAATATGTGTGCAATATTATTCAAAAAAAGCAAGCAGGCAACTTCTCTAATATAGTTTTTCATATGAGACCATCGATATAATATATTTATATTATATATTATTCTTATTATCAATCTCTATATGATAATTTTTACAATGTGTATCTTTAAAAACTTAGTAGACGTCTGTTTGATTTATTAGATGATAAAGCATATTAATTGTAAATTTTGCTCATCTAGGCAAAATAAATTTGTTTGTCCAAAATCTCAAATCAAGTGTGCATGCTCTTATGTATTATATTGACTTTTGTTTCCAGCATAGTCAATTTTGAAAATCTTCTATCTACTTTTTTGTATATTATACATATTGTTGCACTATCTATCAAACATAAATCTCAATTATTTATATTCTCTTCAAGTGAAAAGAAAAAAAAAATTGCAACATCCAGCTATATATATTTGATTAGGTTAAAAACATTAATCATCTCTTTAGAAATTTAAACTTGCAACATCAAAACATGTCACATTTAGGGGTCAAAAAAGATAAATTATCTCGAGATTCAAACAAATTTGTCAAGTTTACATCCACACATTGTGTGATTTTCTTGATAATTGAATGGTCTATAATTATCACATAAGTAACTATGAGTAATTATTTATTCATCTATTATGACTTCAACATCGACCACAATTATTAAATATTATTAGAACATTCACTTCAGGGAATGTTATTGAAATAATTGGCGATATTCTTGATTTCTCATCAAATAAAATGCTCATTTGTTTTATTCAATTTCAAGAAGACATTATATTTGGTCATCACAATAGTTAAAAACTTATTGATATTGTCACTACAGGACCATATTCAATATATGAAAAGAAATAAATATTTTTTCTAACACATGCTCATTAATATAAAATTGCTTATTGATTAAAAATTGTACAACTGCATGTGCATCTAAGCAAATTGATGACTTCTTGATTAAAAATCATGCAACTTCAAGTGCATCTAATTAAAATGAGCACTTATTGATTTATGCAACTTTAAGCCGGGGCGGATCCAGACATTCATATTTTGGGGGGGGGGGGCAATTTTTTTTTTTTTTTTTATATATCATCATATAATTTAACCCAATGTCTTATTAATTAGAAAAATAAATAAACAATAGGTTTCTAATAAATCTCTGAATTTTAAAAAATGTCGAATATAACAAAGACATTTTAGATTTAAACTTAAAAATTCGAAAACCTATTAGATGCAAAATTGAAAGTTGAAAAATATAGTGAACATTTTTTAAAGTTTGTGAATCTATTAAGCACAAAATTAAATGTTTAAAAACTTATTAGATATTTTGAAAAAAAAAAGTATTTCAGAAAAAACACAATATAATGTGAATATATGTTTTCTAAAATTTATAGAGATAATGTTAATACATATTAAATTATATTTAAAAAAAATTAATAAATAAACTAATAGTAAGAATTAAATTTAAGATTTTTTTTTTCAAAATATAAAGACTAAATTTGGAAAATATTTAAGAAAAAACATAAATAAATTAATGTGTATCCGATGAGATTTGAGCCCACCTACATTTATAAACAAAATTAAAAACATTTGGGGGGACCATGGCCCCCTAGTCCCTTGTAGGGTCCGCCCATGACTTAAAGTACGTTTAATCAAATATAATTTTGCAAAAAAATAAAAATATAATTGACTTTAAGAAAAATAATTAATTACTACACATATTTGTCAAACTTTGTCAATCGATAACTTGAACAAATATATATAGCCAATATGAAATTCAAAATATTATCCACATGAGAATAATTATTTCCAAAATAATTGAGATACATGACATGTAACGTCCTATGGTGAGATTTTAATCTAGATGACATATTTTATGCAATCAATCAAATATAAATTAAATCATACATAAACGTGCATAATTAAATTAAAACATAGCAAAATTGATCGGCATATTTGACTTATCCTAAGAAATTAAAAAAATTGGAGCAGCCGCAAATATGCATCGAGCGGTAAGAACTCTATCTCACTTTATCACTTATGGAAGCAACTTAAAACTTAGGTAAATTAGACTTGCGTATGCATCACCTCAAAAATTCCAATATGTGATGTGAGCACCTCAAGGCATCAAAGTGAGTTTGGCCTTCAATGTGGGTGCAAACGTTCAATTTTTTTTTTTTTTTTTTTCAATTCTCATGCTTTGAACAATTTGTTTTTGAATTATAACAAAACCTAATCCGTATGTATTTTACAAACGATCTAATCAAAGCAACAAATCTATATGCCAAATAGCCTAAACAATCAATTTGCAAACCAACGCGTATATGAAATTAAAATACTCACCATTTTTAAACTTTAGATCTAAATACCTCAAAAGAATATGAAGATACTTTTGGCGAGTCTTTAATAGTTCTTGGTGTTCCAGTGAATCGACTCCAATCACTTCAATCTCCACAAGTGGTAGAGACTCGGGTTGATAACGTGTTGTTAAACAACAGAACAATAACAAAGTAGGAGAACCAATGTATTGTATTGTCTATTCAATTGTCAATGTCAAAGGCCACAACGACCACTATTTATAGGGTTTACATATGGAGAAGATCATAGAGAAGATAATGGGAGAGTATCTTATCTATATAAACATCTATGTAAATATTCATAACAAGAATATGTTATCTTATTTTTAATTATTAGAATAGATCTTTATTTTTCATATTTGTTTTGAGAATTTTATCCTAATAGTTTTAGGGTTTTATACTTGCTCAAGAAGACAATCTCAAGGCTATATATATGTCTCATTCTCAATTGTATTAGATAGTTTATGATGAATTTTATGATTAATATAGAAAAATGTTTCTTGAAGTCGTGAGCTTGTCTCTTGTGCATTTGCACCCTTCGTGGAATCATTCAAGCCTGGTTGGTCACCAAACTTGTGGAGTGTTTCACATTTTGGATTGGGTTAATCAATAATTCAATTATTTGGTCTTTCACCAAACAAAAGGTAACCCCGTATTGATTTGCTTTTCTAAACTTGTAAGGATATCGATTGTGCAAAAGAAGATTCAAATTTAGTAGATTACTTGAGGATCTTTCTCTTAATGTATTGTTTAGGCTCCAAACTTACTTGTCGTCAGAATGTTTCTTAGGAGCTTACTTTTCTTTGTTTTTACAAAGGAAGTCATACCCTCAAACTTAAATCATTCATTGTCCTCAACGAGTATGAATGTATGGACCCAAACTTATTCCAAGAAGCTCTAAACAAAGTTTGAAAGCTAATGAAGTTAGTTGGATAAAGTAAATGAACATACTCTCCTAAAATGCTAATTGCAAAAAGGGCATGTTCATTCAAAAACTAAAGAATGTAAGAGCTAACTAGTTTTAATGCTTAAGAACTAGGCTAATCAAGATTATTTGCAGCAGCCAACAAGCAGAAAAATAAAACACAAGGCACTAAACTTAGAGAAATGATACTAGATTGCTATAGCCTAAAATTAAACCAACTAATATAACTAAACTGAACTGAACTGAACTAAAAAAAAAAAAAAAAAAAAAAAAAATCATTCAATCATTTCAGGAGAGAGATAGAGGGACTAAACCAACATCCTTTGACAACACTTCAGGCTTCTTGTCCTTCTTTGTCATCAAGCTCATTTTCTGCCCTTTTAAAAAGTATGAATCAGAATACCTAACACAAAAATAGCACAATCAAATCAGCTTCTGTTTTAAGCTCAAATTTACTCAAAATCAAATTAAGCACCGTAAAAATCAAACTAATCTCTAGCAACGACGACAAAAACTTGTTGCAATATGCAAAATGTGTTTAAAATATGCAAGGTAAATCACACCTAAGAATGTGCAATTGTACACAATCTAGCAGCAAGTGATAAGTATATTTATATCGATTCCACATAGATTAGTGATTTTTAAACGGATAAAGACTATGAATACATCAATCAGGTGACGATAACCAAATATAATTGAGTTTGAATTTTGCAATGTAAAAGTCCGAACAGGTTGATTAAACGAAATAAATGAGTGATTAAAGAGCATGAAAATAAAGTAAACGGACTCGAAAATATGCCGATAAGACAAGTTCAAATTAGCATATTTATGCATTAAACTTTGCAACTTTGCTCGAACAAATTTTATGTTCTTTCTAACCACTACATTTTACACGAAATCTTTCTAGATTTCTAGAATAGTAGGTTAACCCTAATTGTTCTACAATATATTTAAAGCATGTTGATTATGTGCAGATGAGTTGTTATTCCTAACCTCCCCTTTGGTAACTACTAACTCAACAAGAAGCAAACATGAGAATGAATATTAAAAAACTTCTCATTTTCCTAAAGTAGAAGAAATCGCTACAAATAATGGATGACCGATCGAAAATATGTAATAACAGTAAAAACAAACATCACCAAATAGATTAACACAAAAGCTAGCTAAAGCTTGCTACAATAGTTTCATACAACCCCTAATCCTCCGAGTTAGAACATGTTGTAAGCTAGAAGAAAACGTTAAACAAATGAATGAGCCGCCCCAAGGAGTCTTCTTTACCAAGCATCTTATGAATGCTCAACTCTTCCTCCCTTGGGAATTTTCCTCACGTCAACAACTCACTTTTAGTTTGAAATTCTCTCAAATATTGGCTTTGATCTTGGCTGCTCATTCCAAATGTGGCGGCCTCCTCTTTTATAGCCTTCATTCTCTAAGTTGTAGGGATGAATAAACCCTAGACGTCCTGCCTTTGATAGGTAATGAATATGGAATATTCAGGTACAAAGAATAGCTCATTAAATGAGTTGTCTTCTCACATGTGAATTTTAAGGAGATTTTCGTACTTCGAATTGCTCCAAGTCTTCTTGATGCACTCTTGCAAATCATCTCTAAAACTTCGAACAAATGCATAAATTATCTCTAATTAAGCACAAATATTTATAAATTAAAGAAATAACTCTCAAGAAGCTCTCCTAGAGAATTTATAACTTTTAAGGGGATAAACATACGAAAACAATAGCAAGTACTCTAAATATAGGTTAAGTCTTCCTTAATTGAACCTATAATAACTCTCATTTGAGAGTTATCATGTTCGACGGTCATCCTTAGGGATATTCAAAATGTTTAGTTTCTTCGTTTGTAGTTTTCTGTTCTTAAAAAACAAGTTATAGGATAGTAATAGTTTATCTAGAAAGACTTGAAAATATTTTGATCACAGGTTGATATGTTATTTGCAATAATGATTCAAAATTCCAGAACAAAGTTTTATTTGACAAAATGAGCTAAAACCTAAAACCTAAATCTTAAAATCTAAACCATAAATACTAAACCTTAAACTATAGACTATACCCTTAAACCTTAAACCCTAAAACCTAAAGAGAGATAAATTCAATAAGGGAAAATCGTTCTAAAAGAAAAAAGAAAGGAAAACAGATCTAAAAGTTAAATATTACAAAAATAGAAAAGAAACATAAATTTTAAAAATTATCAAACAACGCTTGTTACAACGGGTGAGTGAGTGCATCACCTTGCATCTGTACAGAAATTTAAATCCATTAATACCGCCTAAATTTTAATCAAACAACCACTTGATGCAGTGGGTGATTACATTGCCTAAGATAGCCCATAGTGGGTGTTCAATCCTGCCTTAATACATTATTACCGCCCAAAATCGTATACATTGTGCACAAGTTCCATCATAAAAATTGTATACAAATGTACACAATTTCCATAACCTAAAATCAAAAAACTAAGGCCCCGTTTGATAACACATTTATTTTCTATTTTTGGTTTTTAGTTTTTAAAAAACGGGTTTGTTTGGTAACCAATTGAGTTTTTGGTTTTTATGATTTTTGAAAATGTTTTTACCTTCATTCACAAATTTTATATTTTAATGGGTTAAAATATCCTTTTAGAAATTTTAATTTTAATTTTATAAAAAAATATAAAATAAAAAATAATTATCTAAGAACTATGAATTTTTGTTGTTTTCAAAAACACAAAACCAAAAACACTTAACAAACAAGTTTGATTTTCTTTAAAAAAAAAAAACAAAAATAAAAACCAATTATAAAAAATCATGTTTGTTTTTAAAAGAAAAAGGGTGGAGGGAACTTAGGCACAACAGAATGCTCAACAAAATGCTAAAAACACCTGGCACCATTAAATCAACGCATTCCATTTACCTTATAATGTAGCAAATGTAGCCTGTAATACTTATTCATATTTACTTTTAAGTATATTTTGAAAGTTTATTATTTTATCAAATCAACTATAACTTAATTAACATAATCTTGACTAGAAAGTTATTAATTAAAATTTTATGTAAAAAGTCGTGCCATCTACAGTTGAAAGTCGTATACAATTTCAATCCACCTATTTTTATAATTAGTTTCAAAACTACTATATATATATATATATATTTATTTTTATAATTAATTTCAAAACTATTTTATATCTAGATTTTTTATTTTTTATTTTTATAATTAATTTCAAAACTACTGTATTTTTTTTTTATTATTTAAATTACATTATTCTTAAATAAATAAATTCAAGGATGAGAGCCTTTTAATTAAGTTTTAAATTCTTTATTTTGAAATTTAATTTTTCATGGGTTTTTAATTTTTTTAAGTCCCAATATTTTCCTAATTTGGAGCTAGCTTGAGTTTTTTTTTTTTTTTTTTTTTTTAAGTACATTGGAGTGGGGTGATTCGAACCACAGACCTCGTGGTCGTCAACTCATACATATGTCAGCTGAGCTATGCTCGCTTTGGCGTAACTTGAGTTTATTTCTTTTTTAATTCTAAATTTTTTTTTTTTTTTTAACAGTAGATTGAAGTGGAGATTTGAATAACAGATCAATTGACTGAAATTCTAAAGTTTAAGAGGGACAAGAAAAATAATAATAATAATAATAATAAAAAACATTAAAAATGCCCTAAACCCTAGGTTTAGGGTTATCCACCTTCATCTTCCTCGTGGAAAAGTGCTTCTAAACCAACATCTTCTTCGTTGAAAAGCCATTCCGGCCGCCTCCTCATCTTCTCCTACAAATTGTTCCGGCGGCCAGTAGACCCTTCCGGCGAGCCTCCTGACGGTGACGACTGACGCATTCGGCGGTGGGGAATTTCCGGCAGTTCCGCAGCAGTGAACGACGTGCTTCCGGCAACCTGCGGCTTCCGACGGCTTCTGCAGTGTGCCCGACGGAGACGGTTGCATCTCTCCGGGGGCGGCAGCGGAGACGCTTGAACAGTAGCACGGCTCCTCTTCCGGCTCCCAAGTTGACGTCACACACCTCATTAATCACCGCCGTAATTGCAAAACCAACCGAAAACCCTACAAAATTAAAAAGATAAACCAGTGAGGGGCGATGAAGACCGTCGCCGCCGGAAGCGTCGTTTCTTCAAAGCCAATCTCTCTCTCCAAAGCGGCGTCCACACTCTCTTCCTTCCTCTCCGCCGATTATGGCGCTTCGCAAGCGCTATGTGCCTACCTGCGACGCGCCTCCGCCTCTTTCAACGAGTTAAAGCAGCTTCACAAGGAGCTGAAGCCTTTGCGGTCCGATCAAAAGCGCCGGAATCACAGATCGGAGTTTTCAAATGATTTAGAAGCTGCCGTAGATAATCCAGGATCTGAGATCAAACACGGGAAGAAGCGGGATAAACCTAGCCGAAGAGTTGGGATGGATGTGGAATCAAGCGACAGAAATAACAGCATTGTAGCAGTTGAGAAAAAGAGAAAAAAACACAAGTAAAAGGGGAGGATGCATATGGTAAGATGAACTTTCCTGCAATGTTTGACTCTCTCTCTCTCTTCTCTCACACTGCATTTTGGAGCTTTTGCTGTGGAATCATGAGAAATTCTTTTATAATTGTTGAAAATTGGGTACAATGTATGATTTCAATCCACTCTAAATTGGTGCAACTTTCTGTTATTGCTTACAATGTTGTGGAATTTAAGCTTGTATGAGTAATAACCTTTGGGAATTAAAATGCAAATATGTGATTCTTTTGATTATGAACCCTAAACTCTAAACTTGTGGAACTGTGTTTTTGCCCGGTCCGTTTGAGATTTGTTTTTTGAGTTGTTTGACTTACGGTTGGTCAGACCTAGAGATCTTATGATGATGATTGAGGAGTTTCTTCTAGAGATCTTAGGATGATGATTGAGGAGTTTCTTCTCCATCCGTCGTTTTGGGAGAAAGTAAAGTTTCTTTGGCAAGGACAGTTGGTCAGACCCACAGATCTTAGGATGATGATTGAGGAGATTGAGGAGTTCCTTCTCCATAAGCCATTTCGGGAGAAAGTAAAGTTTCTTTGGCAAGGAGTGTGTGCTATTTTGTGGGGTTATTGAGGTGAAAGAAACAATAGGACTTTTAGAGGGGTTGAGACGAATCTGTGGGTTGTCTGGTCCCTTAGCAAATTCCATGTTTCTTTGTGGGCGTCGGTGACGTGCTTGTTTTGTAATTATTCCTGGAACGTTGTTATTCTTCTAGATTGAAGTCCCTCCTTATAGCGGGGTTCCTTCTTTCCTTGGGGCTGTTTTTTTGTATGCCCTTGTATTCTTTCATTTATTCTCAATGAAAGTTCGGTACCTTTAAAAAAAACCATAGTATTATTTGCAACTTTAAGCCTTTACTGAAGTTGTGGGAATTGAGAAGCTTGATCTATTTTATTTTTCCCCCTCAAATGAAAGCTTGTATTTAAGTATTTATTCCATATCAAGTTATTGTTTTAAACTTTGTTGTTAACCCTAAGCAAATTCTAAGTAGGTTTTGTCATTTTTTGTTGCTTTCAAACAAGAATATAAGGGATATTTTTAATAATTTCTTCGGGTGGTTTGGTTTGTGTTGTTCATAAGGAAAGATCTTCTTCTGTCATCTCTTTGGGCCCCCTTCTGTGCGTGTGCTGTAATGCTTCATATTTAACAACACAGATAAGTTATTTAGATGATTATTACTATGGACATACCATAGGAAATTTACTTAGAAGGGGTTTTTCGCTTCTCTTTTGTTGAAGATGTAATTGTGCCTTGTATATCAAACATATAACCAAATGGTTTTAGAAAGAAAAAAAAACCAAGAATCGTGTACTCTTCTAGAGGACCAAGGAAGCAATTGAGAAAGGAAATAGAATGTCTTGCCCACTCCATAGCCTCTAAGATTGGGTTTGCATAATTCTTAAGGGCCTGTTTGGCCCACGGTTTAGGAGTTGGGGGGAGTGGACATATGAAGTTCACTCCTTGTTTGGCCCGCGAGTTATTTAAGCCCGGAGTTCTTGGAGCAAATACTCGGACTTCAACAATAAATACGGTTGAAGTCCGACCTAAAAAAAACAAATAGTGTCTTTACACTTTTCTCACGCGTGAGACGTCTCTCCTTCCCCTCTCATCTCTATCCCTTCAAATTCTCTCTCTTATCTGGTGCAAAAAATGGTCGCTCTCGCCGCTTCCTCTAACTTCGCTCTCAAGGTCCCCTTTTGATTAGATTGTCGACTAAACTCGAACAATGAACAACCTTGGTCGCCCCAAGACTGCTGTGGATTCCGTCTTCGATTCCACCAATGACGATTCCTTCCCTGCTAATGTCGACGAGGATATACCCTTCAGTTTGGTTGATGGAAAGCCTCATTCGCGCCCCAAGTTTGGCCCTAAATGGCGATTCAACCATTAAAGAACGCAACTACCTTCAGCGCCTGACCGTCTTTACAACCCCAACAGGTCTAATGTCAATAATCAACCCCACGTGAAGCTGTTGTTTTCAAATCCTCTGTGGAAATTCAACCTGAATGGAACGTGCTTGATCTTATTTCGTTTCCCACTTTCTCGAAGTTGTCCTTCTCTCTTCCTGAGCCTGAAGACTTTCGATTCTCAAATCGTATCCACCGTCTTCATTGATGGCTCCCCCAGCAGCGGACCTTGGAGTTTGGGTTGATCATCCGCTCCCTCTCAAACCTTCTTTCAAACAGGTTGTCGACACTGTTTATAAAGCCAGGCTTCCAAGACTAAGGTGATTGATTGTGATAGGCCCCCAATTAGAAAAGTATATGTAAGGAGAGGAAAGAGAGGTAAGGGTACGGAAGAATGAGAATGAATGTGGGGCCCTAGGAATATTGTTTGTTAGAAATGGGGGCCCAAGGGGAGTGAGGTTGGCTATTTAGAGCAAGTTTGTTAGTAGTAGGAGTATCTTTTTGCTGAGTATTGTATTGGTTTCTCTGAGGAGAACTTGGGAGAGGAAGGGAAGCTCTCAAATCTTCCCTAGCTTATGTTGATATATAAAATTGTTGGCTAAGGCCTTATCAATTTGGTATCAGAGCAGTGTTCTGGGTAATGGTGAGTAGCAGAATGGAGAGCAGGATGGGTGAGCTAGAAGAGAAGATAGAAGAGTATGGGCAGAGGCAAGCGAATCTTGAATCAACAATTGATTCACGGTTCAAAGAAGCACGAGAGGAAGCAAGAGAAATGCAGGCAGCGTCCGACGTGAAGATGGAAGTAAATTTCGCAATAATGCGTGAGGAGATGAGAACCTTGATGTCGCGTTCGGAGGGAGCACCGTATATGGAAAAAGGGGCAATGTCATCCTTATCATCCGAAAGAACATATGTCGACAAGGGTAAGAGAGTGATGGAGGAAGATTCGATAAGAAACACAAGGGAAAATCAGGAGAAAAAAACAGCAAGTAGTGAAGGGATGTACGCACCTAATAGCCGTGAGGTTCCGTTGTTCGATATGAGGCTGAGAAAGTTGGAGGTACCAATTTTCAAAGGGGAAGAAGAAGAAGACCCGGATGGATGGTTGCATCGGGTTGAAAGATATTTCGTGGTAAATCGTTTGACAGAGAAGGATAAGTTGGAGGCTGCAATCCTATGCTTGGAAGGGGAAGCATTGTATTGGCATCAATATGAGGAAGATCAAGCTCCGGTAGAAAGCTGGGGAGAATTCCGGAAATTATTCTTGGAGCGATTTCGGCCAACTGCCCATGGAAGTCGTTTTGCGCGATTTATGAAGCTGCAGCAGGAGACCACCGTGAGGGAATATCGCCGGCGATTTGAACACTATGCAATAGGGTTACGATTGAGTGCTGATGTATTAGAGGGAAAGTTTGAATGCGGGCTCAAAGAAGAAATCCAAAGCGAGATGAGAAAGTTACGACCCGTGGGCTTAAAAGCTAAAATGTTGATGGCCCAACTCATTGAGGATGATAAGGCAGTTCAGCTGAAGTTTTACTCGGGGGGAAGTTTGAGCCCAAACCCAAAAGGAGGAATAAACCCAACCGGGTCGGGGCAAACGGGCGGGTTGCGCGGGTCGGGTACAAATGCACGGACTATAACCATCAGCCCTAATCGAACCGCTGGATCGTCAACGACGGTAACGCCTGCGCGCGATTTTTTCGCCAAAGGAGGAACGGCAGCTCCCTCCCGACGCCTCACCGACAACGAACTAAAAATCCGGCGTGAGAAAGGACTGTGCTACAAATGTGATGAAAAATTCAGCCCAGGGCATCGATGCAAGCGGCAGGAATTGCAGGTCATGGTTCTTCAAGAAGGAGAAGTTGATGAAGGGGTAGAAGTGGTGAACGAAGAATTACCTGCGGGGGTGGACATGGAGACTGAAAACATGACCACGCCAGAAACAATGGAGATAGCCTCGTTATCCCTGAATTCATTGGTGGGACTTAGCTCTCCAAAGACCATGAAGGTCAGAGGGGTTATCGGCGGATCGGGGGTTGTGGTTTTGATTGATAGCGGGGCAACCCACAATTTTATTTCGGAGGATGTAGTCAAAACACTAAACCTACCGATTACTCCGTCGTCAAGCTATGGTGTGATTCTCGGAACTGGGGAATCAGTTCGGGCCGCCGGAATCTGCGAAAGGGTAATTCTCACTCTATCTGAGTTATCAATTTTACATGATTTTATACCTTTGCCTCTGGGCAGTGCAGATGTTATTTTGGGAATCGCTTGGTTGGAAACACTGGGCAAAATACAAGTTGATTATCGCCTATCTGAAATGAATTTTCATGTGGGAGATTGGTTGGTTCAACTACGAGGCGATCGTAGTTTGGTAAAATCCCAAATCTCATTAAAGTCTATGATGAAAAGCATGGGCAGGGATGATCAGGGGGTATTAATTGAGTTAAGTACTCTCGAGCCGTTGCAAGAAGAGCCGGCCATGGGTAACCAAGAGGTGCAAACTCAACCATTAGAAATTCAGAAGGTGTTACAACAATTTGCTGCGGTCTTTGAGCCACACATGACACTTCCCCCTACTCGCAATCGGGATCATACAATTGAATTACAACCGGGGGCGGGTGCAGTTAACGTGCGGCCATATCGTTATCCGCAATTTCAGAAGGATGAGATTGAGAAACTTATTCAGGAAATGTTGGTGGCCGGCATAATACAACCGAGCAGAAGCTGTTTTTCAAGCCCGGTTTTATTAGTTAAGAAAAAAGATGGCAGTTGGCGATTTTGTGTTGATTATCGAGCCTTAAATCAAGCAACAATCCCAGATAAGTACCCTATTCCCATTGTTGACGAATTACTTGATGAATTGTTTGGTGCCTCTGTGTTCTCTAAGATTGATCTCAAGTCGGGCTATCACCAAATTCGAGTGCGCCCGTCCGATGTACACAAGACGGCTTTCCGAACACACGAAGGTCATTATGAATTTCTGGTAATGCCATTTGGATTGCGGAACGCTCCATCCACATTTCAGTCCATTATGAATGATGTCCTCCGGCCTTACTTGCGAAAATTCGCTTTAGTTTTTTTCGATGACATATTAATTTACAGCACATCGATAAGGGAGCACGCCCTACACCTCTCTACCATTCTCAAGGTTTTGGTTGAAAATCAGTTTGTAGCTAATGAAAAAAAAATGCCAGTTTGGGGCTTCTTGCATCGAGTACTTGGGCCATATCGTGTCAGCGGAGGGTGTGGCAGCTGACCCATCCAAGTTAGAAGCCATGGAGAAATGGCCGGTTCCTCGAAACATTAAAGCACTACGAGGCTTTCTCGGATTAACAGGGTATTACCGCAAATTTGTTGCCAATTACGGCACGATAGCATTTCCTTTAACACAGTTGCTTAAAAAAGGGAATTTTATGTGGTCGGGTGAAGCTAACGAGGCATTCCAGCGACTAAAGGCTGCTATGATAACGGTGCCAGTGTTAGGCCTTCCTGATTTTTCTGGTTTATTTGTGGTTGAGACGGATGCTTCCGGGGTCGGGGTTGGCGCAGTACTTATGCAGAATCAGCGACCATTGGCTTATTTCAGCCAAGCTTTACCTCCGACTCATCGGGTTAAGGCTGTATACGAAAGAGAGTTGATGGCAATTGTCTTTGCTGTCCAAAAATGGCGACCGTATCTTTTGGGTCGTAAATTTCTGGTTCGAACTGATCAAAAGAGCTTGAAATTCTTGTTAGAACAACGTGTAATCGCCGGTGAATATCAACGTTGGATAGCCAAACTTTTGGGCTATGATTTTCACATTGAGTATAAGCGGGGATTGGAAAACACGGCTGCGGATGCATTATCGCGCCTACCACCAGCCCTCGAGTTCGGCCTTTTAAGTGTGGTGGGGGGGCTCAACACGGCTGTGTTTGTGGAACAAATCCAGAGCGATGCTGTTTTATGTGAGATCTTTCAGGCATTACAAAATGGCAAGCCAACAAGTCTTGGGTATTCCTTGAGGGGAGAGCTACTATGTTACAAAGGTAGGATAGTCATTCCAAATAATTCCCCTACCATTCCTCTACTGTTGAGTGAATTTCATAATAGTCCGATTGGGGGCCACCAAGGTGCTCTGAAGACTTACCAACGGTTGGCTCGGGAAATTTATTGGAAAGGTATGAAAGCTCGTGTGAGGGCCTTTGTGGCAGATTGCTCGGTTTGTCAACAAGCTAAGTATTTGACTCTAGCGCCAGCGGGATTGTTACAACCGTTACCTATACCAAATAGAGTATGGGAAGATATATCCATGGATTTCATTGAGGGGTTGCCCAAGTCCGATGGGTATGATACAATTCTCGTAGTCGTGGATCGCTTATCCAAGTATGCCCACTTTATCTCTCTTAAACATCCTTTTAATGCAACTTCCGTGGCTGCTGTCTTTATCAAAGAAATTGTGCGTTTGCACGGATGTCCCAATAGCATTGTGTCGGATCGGGACAAAATATTCACGAGTATGTTTTGGGAAGAGTTGTTTCGTGCTCTGGGCACTCAGTTGAGGAAGAGTTCTGCGTATCATCCGCAATCAGATGGCCAAACCGAGGTAGTAAATCGCGGGGTTGAAACTTATCTTCGTTGTTTTGCGATGACTACACCCAAACAATGGGTTCGGTGGTTACCATGGGCTGAGTTTAGTTATAACACTGCTGAGCATAGTGCCACCCGAATCACCCCGTTCGAGGTTGTATATGGCCGTCCTCCCCCACCGATTTTACCTTACGAGGTGAATACATCTGCAGTTGCAATTGTGGACACGCAACTCCGGGAACGGGATTCCATGCTGAGCTCTTTGAAGGCATCCTTGCTTCAAGCTCAACAACGAATGACTAAGTATGCGAACGATAAACGGAGGGATGTTCAGTATGAGATTGATGATTGGGTCTATCTTAAGTTACGCCCATACCGACAATCAACCTTGGCTAAATACAAACATCCTAAGCTCGCGCCGCGGTTTATTGGGCCTTTCCAGATTAGTGCTCGGGTTGGACCTGTTGCATATCGCCTAACACTTCCTCCGGGTACCGGTATCCACCCTGTATTTCATGTTTCAGTGTTACGAAAGGCTGTGGGGCACAATCGACCCGTGTTTCCTATTCCATCCGATTTAGCATCCGATTTGACTATCAAGTTCCAGCCCGCTGCGGTATTGGGGTTGCGGAAGGCGTCCACTGAGGAGGGGGGAATGGATGTTCTCATTCACTGGGAGAACGCCCTCCAGGAAGATGCTACGTGGGAATCGGCTTCGTCCATAGCCACGCAATTTCCAGATTTCCACCTTGAGGACAAGGTGACTCTTTGGGGGGCGGGTAATGATAGGCCCCCAATTAGAAAAGTATATGTAAGGAGAGGAAAGAGAGGTAAGGGTACGGAAGAATGAGAATGAATGTGGGGCCCTAGGAATATTGTTTGTTAGAAATGGGGGCCCAAGGGGAGTGAGGTTGGCTATTTAGAGCAAGTTTGTTAGTAGTAGGAGTATCTTTTTGCTGAGTATTGTATTGGTTTCTCTGAGGAGAACTTGGGAGAGGAAGGGAAGCTCTCAAATCTTCCCTAGCTTATGTTGATATATAAAATTGTTGGCTAAGGCCTTATCAGATTGATACACTCTTCTTTCTTTCCTTTGCTTGTTCGATTTATACGTAGAGTTGATTTCATGCTCATAGTTGGAATTTTCACGCAAATTAGTTGGAACTTGCAAGTAAATTGGAAATCATGTGTTTGTTAAAGTTTAAATAGATTGCATTTGGTGGTTGGATTTTAACTCAACTACTCTAAACTAGAGAACTCAAGATAATATGTCAGATTTTCTTTTACAACATATCCAGACAAACTCAATTCAAACATGAAGAAAACTAACCATTTCCTTGAAACAGAACATGAAGACTATATAAATTTCTTGTGCTCTTTACCTGGGGTTGATCCTTCTGTCATAAAAAGCAACATTGGAGGACAGTGCAATGTCACTCTCTCATAGCCACAACCTGCAGATCTGAACCTTCCTTCAGTCAGAATATCATCACTGGTTGGTGCAGAGAAGAGTGAATAATGTAGGAGGCAAAGTGGAGACCTATGTGTGGTGATGATCCCATCCCACAAAATGTGACAATAGTCAACATCAATCTACCATGGTTCACCATTGCACCAGAAGAGGTCCAAAGACTGTTTTGACAGGAAGTTTAAACCATATTGCAAGGATCCCTTTGTCAGTTTTGGTTGTTTATGTATCCTATTAGGATTGAGTTATTTTCTTTGAAAGATTGTAATGTGTGTTGAAAAGTTAAAATGAACTATAGTTTCTCATCTGGTATTGCTAAACATAAGCTCGAAAATTTATTTAAGATTTTGAATGTGATCGTTGGAATAAGAACTCGTATCATTAAAATGGAAAACCTTTCAAACACAAAAGATAGTTCAAATAAGAATTGTGTTGAAGTTGGCTATTATAGAAATGATTAATGACAAAAAATATAAAACAAAAAACTGGTGGATGATGTCATTCATAGTGATAGTAGGTGAGAAAAAAAAAAAAAAAAAAAACATATTTTGAGTATGAATTTGAGGTGGGATTGTGAAATTGCATTGTGAATTTGTGATAGAATATGAGTATTTGAGTATATAATGAGCTTTTGGAGTAACTTTTGCAATTGCAAAGAAGGTTACAATTGTGATGGAATTGGAAATCTGGTTTTCAAAATAGTATTTTATAATATTGGATTCATTTGATTTTACATAAATCTCTTACCCCATATGTAAAAAACTATGTTGTTATTTGTTTGAAAAAAACTAATGAGATTTATTTATTTTCTAAAGAACATTATTATGGTAGAGAGTGCAATCTTATAGAAATTGAATAATCAATGGTGGATATTAAAAATTAAATATGAGGTATTGTGGTTAAAATTCTTTTTGTTGTCTCCAAACAAATTTGTAAATGATAGATAAAATAAAAATAAAAAATTTCATTCTTAAAATTTATTGCAAGAAATCCTTAATAATGAAATTTTGATAGTTTGTAAGAAAAACAAATTGTACAGAAAAAACAGCTAAAATAAACTCAAACTTCAGAACTCCAAGTTCAACAACTCCTTGCCTCAAATACACCAGACTTCAGAACTCCAGACTAAATAATTTTTTTGTCCCGAACACACATACTTCAGAAGTCTCCAGACGAAACAACTCCAACTCTCCTCCCATTCTTTGGGTCAAACGCCCCTAAATGTTCAAAATAAAGATATTCTTTGGGCCAAACGCCCCTAAATGTTCAAAATAAAGATATTCTTTGGGCCAAACGCCCCTAAATGTTCAAAATAAAGACAGTTTATGAGTTATCACCAAGGCAGGGGAGAAAATATGAGAGTTTTTTTTTTTTTTTCTTACAACATGTTGGGGTGGGGGATTGAACCTAGGTTTATGGTCACTAGGCGATACATTATGTCGTTGAGCTATGCTCTTGTTGAGAGAGAGAAAGACTTACGTTAGTGGATTCTCAATCTTTTTTAAAAGGTGAAAGTGATTGGAAATGTCTAAAACCTTTTGAGGTTGAGGCAAACTCTTTTTTCTTGTAAAATATTAGGGCTTCAGCTAGGTTTTTCTCAAAATGTCTAAAAAGTCGACTCTTTTTTGGCAACTTTTGCAATTTCTTCAACTGTAGTTGTATTTTTGTATAGAGTTGTTGTTTGTATGCAATGGTACCAAAGAACTATTAAGTTTGTAGGATTAGAAGGAGGTTTGAGTGAGGAAACTTATTAGTTATTACATATAGATTGGTAATCAATGTTCTGTTAACATGTTTTGTTTGTAATTTAATATAAGTTTTGTGTTTTCAATTACATACAGTCAAATTGTTAAATTGGAAATTTCAGGCTTGAAGTTCTAATGTTCTCACAGAATTGAAGAAACTTGAAGATTTCTTTTTATAACATGGGCTGTAAGAATTTTTTTTTTTTTTTTTTTTTTTTTTTATGTATATATATAATGTTTGCTGTGTATTTTTGTCATTTGTTGAAGATTTCTTATGAGATTGGTTTTGGCTGTTGGTCTTTTCTAAATCTTAGAATGTTTGGTTTCCTAGTAAATATATGGACATAGGAAAGTAAAATTCTTAACGTTGCCAGGTCTTTTGGCTTCTAAATTTTCTACACTCATATCTTGGTGGTCAACATATACATATGTCAGTTGAACCATGCTCGCTTTGGCTACCTTCATGCACTTGCTTGTTTTTTTTTTTTTTTTTTTTTTAATTTGAGTGTTCGGGCTAGCTTATGGGCACATTGACTAATCTCACGAGACAATCGTCTGGTCCTACGACATTTGGTTGTCAAGAAAACTTGTAGAAAACAATTGGAGTAGTTTGGTGGCTTAAGTAGGGATTTTTGAACCGGTGACCTCCCCTCCCTTCGGGGTCTTAACGCCTAATGACTCGGTTTTTTAAAACACATATTTTTTTACCTTCTCGTGATTAGCAAGCCCCTCCCTTTGTGAAAAGTCATTTGTACCCTTCGCTGAGCACGATCACGAGAGACGACTATAATGCTCAGCAAATGGTACTACAATTTGTTCTCTCGCGATAGTGTTCATCGTAGTGCTGATGACCAATAGTATTCATATCATTCTCCATTTTTTAAGAAGATTTGTCCCCGAATCTTACTGACGACTTGAAAAGAAGAGTCATCCTTGGTTAAACAAAGTTTTTTTTTCAGATAAAAAAAAGATAATAGAAAGCAGAATTGATAAAGATAGTGAAGATGCAAGATTTGATTACTTAGATGATCAATTAAATCAAGGATTGGACAAAGCTTGTGGTTTCCATCAACCCTTGATCTTCAAAGCAATCAGCAAGCAAGATAGATCAATCCTTACTTGAATGCTCTCATCAATCCTTGTTTGATTTTCAAAGCACTCCACAAGCAAGATTGATCAATTCTCACTTGAATGCTCCAAATATACATGTATTTTATTACCAGAACACACAAGAAACAAAGCTTAAAAGCTTTCAAGTTTAAAACCCAAAATATTACATTTCCATATCTTCTCTTTCAAATATTGTCTTTCAAATATTCTTTTTTTTACGACAATGTGGATGACTTTTTATAGCCAACCTTCTAGAATTCATAATTACAAAATACATTAAATACAATCAAAATAATAAAGTCTAATACATGTATTTAACAAATACCATACATCTTGAATTAATTCTTCTACCAGTCAAAGTCGTCATCCTTTGAAAATGATAAATTAATTTTTCTTGAGGTGATCACACGAGGACCAATAATATTCATATCAGATAGGGGATTCAAACATCTGACCTCTCGGTCGATGAAACATCTTTATGTCAGTTGAGCTATGCTCAATTTGGCAAGGTTCGTTAATACATTTTATATAACAATGAGTAAAAGCTATAGCAAAATTTACGGAGCAAAAAACGAATGTTATAGAAAAGTTATCACAAGAATTATAGCGATGATGAAAAATCATATAAGTTTATTAAAACATAAGATTATAGCTATATATGTTATATAATAGTGTTAAGAAAATGTTATTATATGTGAAAGACATTGTTAAGAAAAGATTATTATATCTCAAAGATAAAGTTAATAAAAAGTTATTATATGTTAAAGATAACTTAAAAAAAAAAAAAAAAAAAAAACAAACCAATAAAATGGTTTCATAGCAATGTCCATATGTTATACATCTGTACTCTATTATAGCATCTGGTATAGGTATAAAACAACACTATAAAAAGTCTTGGACTTTTAATAACATGAGTTGTCAAGACCTTCAGAAAAAGGCTATAAAATATCTATTATAGCATTTTTCGTTATCTATTGTATCCGTTATTTCTTGTAGTATATGCAAAGAAAATATAGAAGTACATGATTTGATCCACGAGTATCCTCTTTTTTATGCTTATTTAGTTGCGAGAATGAAGAATCTAACCGACACCATCCAATAGTATGCATTGGAAGTTCAAAAGGAAAAAGGGCAAGAACCACAATGCAAATAGACAATCGTCTTGACTTGGGACCTTATGATGCCTTCTGCCATTGGAGCCGAGCATAAGAATCCGTCCTTGCGGGCCTCGAGCGAACACATCTTCGAGAACACACAAAAATTGAGGGGAGTATCCCACAATCTATCTTTACTATTTTCTTTAAATTAAGCTATCGAAGTTCTTTTTAAAATTTCAAAAGGCTCGTAAATACTTTTCGAATTCTTATATAGAAAAACATGTTGAAAGTATCAAATTTTGTTGAAAAATAGTTTAAAATTTCTATGCTGCGTTTATTATCAGTCAATAATTAATCTAAAATTTATAGAATTTTCACTTTGTAATTTCAAGCATGATAGCAAGCAATAGGGTGGGGAAGTAGTAAAACCTTCTGTTAACAAAGTCTATCTTTCTTATACCTATGTGAAAAATTGATGAAAAATATTTTGACCAATATTGACCTAACACTAAAAGTAGCACCCTCAAGATAGTACTCTTCTTTTCCATCAAGTTGAAACTAAAAGTAAAATGATGACAGAAGCACAACCAAACTACCACCCCTAAGGAGAAGGAGTTATTGGTAGTTGAGAAGTTTTGATCCTACCCCGTAGGAACCAATGTGATAGTTCAAACAGACCACTCTACGCTCAAATATTTGTTATCCAAGAAGGATACCAAACCAAGACTCATTCCATGGATCCTTCTGTTGTAAGAATTTGACCTCGAGATTTTAGACTTGAAGGGGACGAAGAATCAAGTAGCAGATCACCTCTCTCGACTAGGAGAGAAGGCACACAAATATGAGATGGATATTAGATAACAATTCATTGACGAACATGTCATGTCAATCACCGTAAGGGAGGTGTCGTGGTACACAAATTTTGTGAAGTATCTAGTGAGCGGTTTACTACCACCCGACCTTACATATCTTCAAAGTAAAAAGCTCTACCATGACGTGAAACAGTATTGTTGGGACGAGTCCTACCTATACAAGGTAGGAGTTGATCAAATTTTAAGAAGATGTGTATCAGAAGATGAAGTAGGGAAGAATTTGACAGCATGTCATGCAACTTCTTATGGAGGGCATTTCGCAGGTATGAAGACGGTCGCAGAGGTTTTATATAAAGGAGTTGAGGTGCGCACGAAGCACCGCGCAACGGAAGGGAAAGTGGATCTTCAGCCCTCCACAAGCTTAAAAGAGAAGCATGTGCGATCGCACAACTATCGCATAGTTTGTGTCTGTGATCGCACAGTTTTCTGGGAAGCATCCCTATACGATGGCATGACTATCGCATAGGTACTTTATGCGATCGCACAACTATCACATAGTTGTTTGTGCGATCGTATAGATGTTTGTGCGATCGCACAACCATCACATAGTAGACTGTGCGATCGCATAGTTATCGCACAACCTATGCGATGGAAGACATAACCAAAAACATACATTTTGTAGTTTTTGTCTTCTCGTCTCCAAATCTACAGCAGCAACCTCCTCTGCAATCTACTCTCGAACACTTTGAGAACCACCCTCAGAGTAGTCTCAGTTATCCTTAGGCCGAGCAACGAAGTTGTGGGACTTTTTTGTGAGAGAGGCTTTGGTTGGAGGGGTGAGGGAGAAGGTCTATGCGATGGAGGAAGTCTATGCGATGAAGGCTTTGAGAGAGAATGACAATCATTCAAACTTTCTCTCAAAATTCATCAATTGAACCCTCAACACTTGAGCTTCTTCATCTTTTATAAACTTCAACCAAACTTGTTAAGTTTGCTTAAGATTAGTCATGAGTAAGGTGTCTCCAACATGCAAAATTTTAAAGTAGGTTACACATAACCCACTTTGTTAAAACCAAAAGTTGGCAAAACATTTTAATTAATTATTATTATTTAATTCAATATCAAATATTAATTAAATAATAAGACTAATCACGATTTTTCAAAAACCGACTTTTCGTACATGAATTATTCATGTTTTAGACCGATCACATATTTAAATGTCTTGTCTTGTTTCCAAAACCGAATTTGAATCACTTCAAATTATTTTCTCTCACATTGTTACACGGCTTAATCCGAGCTAGCCAAGAGAACCTAAATGACCTACAGATCATGAGATCCAACGATACGAGATTAACCGACCAAACTATTTAGCCTAGCTAACCAACATTCGTTAACCCCCGGAGACTCAACTAGAGTCCAAGGGCTGCACTCTCCTCACTGTAGACATATTGTGTCCTCTTGATATAACCATCATCAGTAAGTCGATCCTTCACAGGTCGTTTGTAATTATAGTTGGGTCAAATATTCGTTTTACCCCTGTAATTACATCGTGTTCCTTGAGTCTCACTGACACTTCTAATGAACAATTGGTTTGTGGTCTAACCACCAAACCAGATCCCTCTGGGGCTAGTGAGAGGGTGGACCCATTGTTCAAGACCCAGAATTAGCACTTAAGGGAACAACCTCTCTACTAAACCCTAAAGGCAGGTAGGAGTGAATTCCATCTCGCAGAATTATGTTCCCAGCTACCTACCTTGTCTTATCCCCAAGATGGTAGGCTTATTGAGTCGGCGATCTCGGGCCACTCTCACCCGTACAAGTCAAAGGATAAGCTCGGATAAACAGGAGTTCATAGTGTGCTTAGGATTCAGATCGAGTTACCTAAGTCATCATATGAAAAAATCAGTCTTTACAGTAAACAGAGTTGTAAAGAAAGAGCGACTTTATTTCGCGGTTCAGTCTTATGCAAATTCATTGCACAGGACGCCCCCACTCACATGTCTCTACATGAACGATTTCAGATCACATCGTTTGTACTATACAAAGTGGACCACGTCCATAGTGTCCCCAGGATAAAGTACCCAACCCTATCCCTATATTATAGATCGTTATGCTATTACTCGAACTTGATCAAGTATTCATCCTATAGCCACGGGTTCTTAATTTATTGGATTAGGTTTAAAAGAAACACAATTCACTTTATTCAATAACAACTTTACTAAATAAACCTCAATAACAACTTTAGTGCAAAATAAAATATACATTCGGTTTACAAACCATGAGTTTTAGGACATAAAACTCAACATTATAGTGTGGATACTTTTGGCCAACGATTTTTAAAGATGCACATAGATTCGCCACAAGATGCGATCAATGTAAACAAACAGGGAACTTGTCCGCACGGAGTGAGATGCCTATCAGGACCGCATCATGAAGGGAGCCAAGATGACTTCCTCAACAACTTGTTTGAGGGAGAATCTAGTGTTTATTAATTCCAAGTGCCACCATCACCTCCACACATTATAGATGAACAAGATGACACCACATTTGAACACTCATCCTAGGAACATGTGCAAGAACTTGATCAAAACATTATTCTGGTGGTCTCATCCTCAAGGAAGAGAAAAATGAAGTCAAGAGAACAAGAAAGAACGAATAAGGCAAAGAAACACGTTATGCTAGTATTAGCTCGGAAGCAGCGAGCAGGGGGAGACGCCTACAATTTGGGGCATGCAGATTCATTCTCAGAGAGAAGCGATCCGGAAGGTAATAAGGCAATGACTCGCTCAACTCAAGACCAGATTGACGAGGAGCAAAAACATTTTGTAATTGCAAGTATTGAGTTCTGAACGAAGTTTGGAGAAGTTTTTCTTCTTGTTTCGTTTCACGAGAGTTTGTTGGCTCCAATTTTTGCAAGTATAGAGTCTTTGGAGAGTTTGTGCGTATTTTAATTAATGTGGGGATTGAACCCATGATCTCTTAGTCAAGGCCAACGTTATGTTAATTGAGCTATGTTCGGTTTGACATTCGTTCTATTTTTAGTTTTTAGTCATTTATCTTATTAAAAACACAAATTCACATTTATCGAAATGACCTATTAAAATTATCCTTCCTCCATTGTTTTTTTTGACAACATGTGGGGAGGGAGAATCAAACTTGAGACCTCTTGCTCATAGTTCATACATTATGCCGGTTGAGCTATGCTCATGTTGGCTATCCTTCCTCCATTGTTTTTTACAATATACACTTTTTTTTTCGATATACGAAAATTGGGTGGCATGTTTAACATATAAAATCAAGAATTGAACCCATGACGCACAACTAAATTGAGTTAGGCTCGGTTTGGAAAAATCACACTTTTTAAATATTATAATACACTTTTTAATTTATTAAATATTGTATGATAAACTGTCTTTAATTTTAAAGAAATTAGCAGCATATCTCTAATAAATTTGTTTTTTATGCTTGTTAAAATTTTAATTTTTTTTTTATTTTACAGTTTGATTTTATTTTTTATACTATATTTAGAGTACACCCAATATTTAGGACTTTTAATTTCTTTTTGACTCTTCAAAAAAAAAAAAAAATCTTTTTGAAGATAGAATGTAACAAATACTGTGATTATAAAATTATTTATATTAATGTTAAAAAACTCATGTTTTTTTGGTAGCTCCACCGCTTTTGCTTTTGCTTTTGTTTTGTATTTTTTTTTTTACAACTTCTTTTGCTTTTGTTGGTTTGAAGCTAGAGTAGTGAGTTGAATGGTGGGAATGACTAACCCATGTTCAATAATAAAGGAAAACTCCCTCCCAAGAATTTCACATTGAAAGATTAGGGGAAAAGGGTATAAATAGGGGAACCTTTTATTAGACTTGCAAAGGTGGTTAGTGTGGAGAACTATTCCCCATCCCACACGCGCCGCTGCCGCCGATGGTTCGGTTTGGTTCGGTTAAACCGCACGAAAAAAAAGGAACATCTTTTACCGTTTTTATTTATTCTTTGACGTTTTCGTTACCGTTTTTGGGAAAAAACGGATTTAATAAAAAACGGATTTGAAACCTCTGAATTTAATTACAGATTAAATTCATTCTTTAACAGCTCATTTTATGTTCAGTATAAAAGGGGAAGGCTGGGAGAAGGAGATCATCCCAAAAATCATATTTGTTCTCTTCTTCTTTTACAAAATTCTCTGAGCAAATTTTATTGTGAGTCCAATCCCTACTTGACGAGTGGACGTCAGTGAGGGGTGTTGCGTTAACCTTGGGGAGCAACCGGCGACAGGCGATTCACACCAAGGTCGTGCCGAAATTGCTTTCAAGGCAGTGGTATCCACGGCACAACAATTGTTTTTTCTGACCCTATTCGACTAACATTGAATGTATCATATATATATATATATTAAAAAATTGAGGAGGGTTTTGCAAATAAAATAAAGAAATAAATAAATTGATGAGGACATTAGAGAAAACAACCCTAAAATAGTATTTTCATTAAAATGTTTGAGAAATTTGTTCGATGGTAAATCTCATGCATTATTCGAGTTTAAATTTTGTGTGGTTTAAAAAAAAATTTCATATTTTTTTTTTTTTTTTTTTTTTTTAGTGATTTTCACTTCTTTTTGTCAAAGTTAGTAGGAAAAATTAGTATAAATTGAATGGGGTAGACATATCTACACTTATTTAGGGGTAGGATTTAAGTTAGATAAAATTGAAAGTTTATGATTAAAATTAATACATAGGTAAAAATATTTTTCCCCTTAATTTTATTAAAATGAATGTTATATTAAAAAAAAAAAATCCAATTTTATTAAAATGAATGTTATAGAGAGTATTTTGTTATTTGTCTTTTACTTTGTCGCAACGTCATTGCGACGCGGAGCGGCCGACGTCCTCTTTCAAGGGTTTTGTTTTAAAAAATAAAAGAGATGGAGTCGCCACCAATCATTTTGGGTGTGATTGGTCACCTTAAAATAAAAACTGGTCTACGGATAGAGAAATTAGGTTCGGGGGTCGTTTGAGCGTAGGGAAGGTATTAGCACCCTACAACACCCGTTAAAAACGGTAGCCATATTTTATCTTATATTATCCAATTAATTTTAAAATGTCCTTAATTTGAGAAAATAAATAAATAATAGTTTTATTAAAAATGAATGTCTCATTTAATCAAAGTTTAACCTTAAAAATAAGGTAAGAGTTTGATATATTGAGTGAATTTAACTTTAATTAATTATCATGTCTAAATTTCCTTTTATTTAAAGGAAATTATTTACCTCAAGAATTTGAGAAATTTATCCCAACTCCGTCATAGGATTTATATGATAATATTTTATTTTAAAATAGGTTGATTTATTAATTTTTGACAATGATACGGAGGATTTTCGTGTGCTTGCACGAGAGTCGAAACTCTACGAAAGTCACATTACTCAGCCCTCAAAATAAATATATTTTTATTTAACAAAACAAAATTATTGAATATGGGTTAAAAGATAAAAATTAATGTTTATTTGGAAAATTTCAATAAGTGGTAAAGTTGAAATTCATTTGGAATAAATATTTAAAATAATTAAAACTTATTTACAAAGTTGAAGTAAAATTAAAAAGATACCTTAAAATCTTAAATTTTGAAAAGGAAAATATATATTAACCTAATTGAAAATAAAATACTCAAACATTAAATGGTAAGTCAAATGTTAAAAATAAAAAAATAAGGAAGGATAGTTTTTGTAATTAAGGAGAATGTTAAAATTATAATTAAAATGTATTAATGGCAATTTCTTAAATAACTCAAAACAATAAAATTTACCCTCTTCTTCATTCGTACAGCAGCTTCCTGTGGATGTTCATCTGCCAACGCCCTATTTTGGTCTATCACCGTGTCGTCGTGGAAAAGCTCAAGTCGGAGCCTTCGAAGGTCGTTGCGCCGCTTCCCGTCCGAGCATCGTTCGCCCACGAGGTGGTTCGCCGCAGAAGTTTCGTTGTGATTTAAGTGTGCCATTCCCGATCTGCCATGAACGCCGAATGCAACCGTCGTGGGAGCTCTATCGCAGGCCACCGCCGTTGTTCGTTCCGTTCGAGTAGAACTTCGTCCGCCACCGTCTGCTGATCGTAGCTCAACGCCGCCGTGTGGGTCTGATTTTCTTTGCACCGCCACGACGTTGTCGTGGAGTTTCGCCGGAGGTGGTGGGTCTCGTCGGAATTTGAGGGTGAAGATGAAAAGCTTGGGGTTGGAGGTAGGTGATGATGAATAGTAAGAAAGAGAGAGAAAATTGGAGAAAGTTGGGGTTTTTTGGAGGAGAGAAAAAATGGGTTCTTTGGTTTGACTAAAAAATAAATAAAATACTATCTTTCAAATTGCTAGCATTTCCAATATTCTATTCTCGAGCCTTTTGCTCTGATATTCTATGTCGTTCCTAATTTCAATTTTACGAGCCTTTCGCTCTGATCTTCTCTTCTCGTTTTTCCACGAATGACTCCTCCTTCCCGTTATTTATAGACGATCAGAATGTCAAATAAGGCTAAAATCAAACAATTAATGACTTGAAATTTCATTCTTAATTGAAACGGATTTTGACCCAAATGAACAAATATCTTATACTCATAAATGAATATCCAATTTTAACTTGAATTAAATATTTTATACTCATAAATGAATATCAAATTTTTAACCCAAAAATGAATTAAATAATTTATATTCATAAATGAATATTAAATTTTTAACCCAAAAATAAAGTAAAATGACTTATAAATTTTATACTCAAATGTTAATTTTATTTGTCAAATTAGGTAAAGACCTTTCAAACAACCCAAAACGTTTTTTTTGTTGTTATTTTTCTTGAATTTTCGGAATTAATTAAATACAAAATAAAATAAAAATGAATTTAAAACTTAAAAGACTCAATCAAATATGACAATAAATAAATAAATAAAAAGGATAAAAATATTAATAATAAACAAATGGCCGGACCAAATACGGTGTCTACAGCTTGCTCCCCTTTGTGTATCTTTGAAAAATTGAAAGGGTAGACAAAGGACGAAGACAGAGTATTGGACCGGCGAAAATTTGTTTATTATTAAAACTAAGACAAACCTAGGTTTACAAAGGATACGACCCTTAATCTTGGATTAGGGTTTGATTTAATCAATAAAGAAATGAAATGGACCTGAGTTATGTCCACATGCTTCGACCGCTAATCTTGGATTATGGTTCGATTTAACCAACAATGATTTTTTTTTAACTGGACTTGGGCTATCTCCCGGGTTTCGATCGCTAATCTTGGATTAGAGTTCGATTTAACCAACAATGATTTTTTTAAAACGGACCTGGCTATCAGACTACGACCGCTAATCTTGGATTAGTGTTCGATTTAACCAACAAAGGAATTGAACGGACCTGGGTTATGTCCACAGGCTTCGACCGCTAATCTTGGATTAGGGTTCGATTTAACCAACAAATGATTTTTTTTTTTTTTTTTTTTTTTTTTTTTTTAAAACAACAAAGGAATTGAACGGACCTGGGTTATGTCCACAGGCTTCGACCGCCAATCTTGGATTAGGGTTCGATTTAACCAACAAATGATTTTTTTTTTTTTTTTTTTTTTTTTTTTTTTTTTAAACAATAAAGGAATTAAACGGACCTGGGTTATGTCCACAAGCTTCGACCGCTAATCTTGGATTATGGTTAGATTTAACCAACAAATGAATTTTTTTTTTTTTTTTTTGAAACAACAAAGGAATTGAAATGGACCTGAGTTATGTCCACAGGCTTCGATCGCTAATCTTGGATTATGGTTCGATTTAACCAACAAATTTTTTTTATATATTTTTTTTTTTAATTGATCAACAAAGGAAATGAAACGGACCTGGGTTATGTCCACAGGCTTCGACCGCTAATCTTGGATTATGGTTCGATTTAACCAACAAATGAATTTTTTTTATATTTTTTTTTTAATTGATCAACAAAGGAAATGAAACGGACCTGGGTTATGTCCACAGCTTTCGACCGCTAATCTTGGATTATGGTTCGATTTAACCAACAAATGAATTTTTTTAATATTTTTTAAATCAACAAAGGAAATGAAACGGGTCTGGGTTATGTCCACAGGCTTCGACCGCTAATCTTGGATTATGGTTCGATTTAACCAACAAAAGAATTTTTTATTATTTTTTTTATTTTTTTGAATCAACAAAGGAAATGAAACGGACCTGGGTTATGTCCACAGGCTTCGACCGCTAATCTTGGATTATGGTTCGATTTAACCAACAAAGGAATTTTTTTTGATTTTTTTTGATTTTTTTTTTAATCAACAAAAGAAATGAAACGGACCTGGGTTATGTCCACAGGCTTCGACCGCTAATCTTGGATTATGGTTCGATTTAACCAACAAATGAATTTTTTTTAATATTTTTTTGAATCAACAAAGGAAATGAAACGGACCTGGGTTATGTCCACAGGCTTCGACTGCTAATCTTGGATTATGGTTCGATTTAACCAACAAATGAATTTTTTTATATTTTTTTTTTAATCAACAAAGCAATTGAAACGGACCTGGGTTATGTCCACAGGCTTCGACCGCTAATCTTGGATTATGGTTCGATTTAACCAACAAAGGTATTTTTTTTGTTTTTTAATGAAAATGAAACGGACCTGGGTTATGTCCACAGGCTTCGACCTCTAATCTTGGATTATGGTTTGATTTAACCAACAAAGGAAATGAAACGGACCTGGGTTATGTCCACAGGCTTCGACCGCTAATCTTGGATTACGGTTCAATTTAACCAACAAAGGAAATGAAACGGACATGGGTTATGTCCACAGGCTTCGACCGCTAATCTTGGATTATGGTTCGATTTAACCAACAAAGGAAATGAAACGGACCTGGGTTATGTCCACAGGCTTCGACCGCTAATCTTGGATTATGGTTCGATTTAACCAACAAAGTAAATGAAATGGACCTGGGTTATGTCCACAGGCTTCGACCTCTAATCTTGGATTATGGTTCGATTTAACCAACAAAGTAAATGAAACGGACCTGGGTTATGTCCACAGGCTTCGACCTCTAATCTTGGATTATGGTTCGATTTAACCAACAAATGAAATGAAACGGACCTGGGTTATGTCCACAGGCTTCGACCTCTAATCTTGGATTATGGTTCGATTTAACCAACAAATGAAATGAAACGGACCTGGGTTATGTCCATAGGCTTCGACCTCTAATCTTGGATTATGGTTCGATTTAACCAACAAATGAAATGAAACGGACCTGGGTTATGTCCACAGGCTTCGACCTCTAATCTTGGATTATGGTTCGATTTAACCAACAAAGTAAATGAAACGGACCTGGGTTATGTCCACAGGCTTCGACCTATAATCTTGGATTATGGTTCGATTTAACCAACAAATGAAATGAAACGGACCTGGGTTATGTCCACAGGCTTCGACCTCTAATCTTGGATTATGGTTCGATTTAACCAACAAATGAAATGGACCTGGGTTATGTCCACAGGCTTCGACCTATAATCTTGGATTATGGTTCGATTTAACCAACAAATGAAATGAAACGGACCTGGGTTATGTCCATAGGCTTCGACCTATAATCTTGGATTATGGTTCGATTTAACCAACAAATGAAATGAAACGGACCTGGGTTATGTCCACAGGCTTCGACCTATAATCTTGGATTATGGTTCGATTTAACCAACAAATGAAATGAAACGGACCTGGGTTATGTCCACAGGCTTCGACCTATAATCTTGGATTATGGTTCGATTTAACCAACAAATGAAACGGACCTGGGTTATGTCCACAGGCTTCGACCTATAATCTTGGATTATGGTTCGATTTAACCAACAAATGAAATGAAACGGACCTGGGTTATGTCCACAGGCTTCGACCTATAATCTTGGATTATGGTTCGATTTAACCAACAAAGTATTTTTTTGTTTTTCGAAAGACAACGGTTTTTTTATTTCAAAACTTAGCTGCCTGAATTCTCTAAAATGCTCTTTTGATAATGTTATGCATGTGATGAATGAATGCAACATGTATGCATGTGTATGATAACAAATGATTTTTTTGTTTTTATTTAAAATAATGATGTGAATCGTTTCAAACTGGTAAACGAAATGCAAGATATCAAAATGATCTTCATGTTTAAAGAAAATGATTATCCTTGTCTACTCTCCTTGTTGTTGTTAGCTGACATTTAACAAAGAATCAAAAGAGAAAATGTTATCATCATCAGATTTTTTTTTTTTTTTTTTTTTTTTTTGAATGCTTTCACTCGAAAGGGATTATGTATGTCAATCATAGAGTACTCAACCATATTAGACATGGTAAATATTTTGGAAGTTTCTCATGTGCTAGGTTAGAGAACTATCAAAAGTAATTTGTAGAATTGAATATCTTACTTGACTAACTGCTTCATAATTTAGTCTTGTAATGGACACAATGATTTGAATGAATTTAGTTTTGAAGTAAGTATAAAAAGATAAAAAGTACATGTTTTCTTCCAAAGGAAAAAAAACAGCGTAGAATGTGGTTTTCAAATCTCTTGAACAATAAGAGATTGATGATATATTTCAAATTTTTGAATATGATCCAAATGAAGTGATTCCAATTCTTTGGACAATAGTTTTGAGAACATGAAGCAACTTCTTAGGAAATCATCTCATGTATATATATTCTCCTTTCTTTGAGTAAGCTCGAGGTCTTCGATAAATGTGATAATATCTCCATCTTGACTTGGTCTGGTGGTGCGACGAAGATGAATGATTTTTCCCAAATGTGGCAAAGGCGACACTTTAGCCCGGTTTGTTGATGGTAGTTTTGCTCCAGTATGATAAAGATGAAGACTTTGCTCTAGTTTTGCAAAGATGAAGACTTTGCTCCAGTTTTGCAAAGATGAAGGCTTTGCTCCAGTTTGTTGATGGCGGTCTTGCTCCAGTATGACAAAGATGAAGGTTTTACTCCAATGTTTATTTAAAGGTGAGATTTTAAAGCATTTCACCATCAAGTTTATTTTTATGTCTTGATTGCACCAATCTTGTAATTTTTTTTTTTTTTTTTTTTTTTTTTTTTTTTTTAAATGGTGCAATCAAATGTTCCAGCTTGTTGATGTTGATTTTGCCCCCAGTGTGGATGGTGACCTTGCTCTAGTGTGACAAAGACGGTGACTTTGCTCCAGTTTTGAGATGATGACCTTGCTCCAGTGTAGCAAAGATGAAGACTTTGCTCCAGTTGTTGATGGTAGTTTTGCTCGGGTAAGGCAAAGACAAAAGATTTGCTTCAGTTTGATTATAACTTTTGCTCCAGTGTAGCAAAGGCGAAGACTTTGCTCCAGTTTAGAGATGATGGTCTTACTTTAGTGGGGCAAAGATGAAGACTTTGCTCCAGCTTTGTTGATGATGACTTTGCTCCAGTGTGCAAAGCTTGAAAGAATTGTCTCGGTTTAGCGAAGATGGAGGCTTTGCCCCGTTTGGTTGCTTTGCAAAGGAGGTTTTTCAAGCATTCTGAGATGTAGTTCCTTAATCTACTGATTGCACAAATCTTGCAACATTTTTTTTTTTTTTTTTTTTTTTTTTTGAACATTGTTTCTTTTATTTAGCAAGAAATTGTGCAATCATCTACAAATACTTGATAACATTTAGTTACTCCTTTACAACTCCTTGTAGTCCTTCATCGCCTTTTCTTTGGCCATGATTCTTGGTATCGAGGATGTCCCGCGAGTAAAACTCATTGAAAGAAATTGAGACTTTGAGATGATTTTCACAGTTACCGACTCATTAGTCCTCAAAACTATTATCTTAGAAATTGGAATCACTTTCTAATCGAGAAAGAGAAATGACAAATGATAAGAATGGAATTAGAAAGAGAAATGACAAATGATAAGAATGGAAAGCAATGAGAATTTGGATCAAATGAAGTTGAATATGAGAAATTACAAGTCTTAATTATGAAGCAGTAGATCACAAGAGTTCAATACTATGTATTACATTTGAAGGTTCTTTCGAATAATTTGGTATGTTTGCCATCTGATTAAATATGGCAGGTTTAGCAAAAGGCTAGGTGGGCAGATAAATGTAGAGAAACATCATATAAGTGTGGATGTTGAATTTAGTCCAGGATTTTGTGGTGGATCAGGGTAAATTGCCTCAAAGTTTATGTGGCGTGAGGTTCATGGTTCTACACTGAGTAATTTGGACTCTCATGCAAAAGGGTGTTTGCCCCAATGTGAAGATTAAAAAATTTGCTTTATTGGTATATGGTGGTATGATGTTTTAGCACATGAGAAAATTTGAAGGGCAAAATAAACCTTGAGAAAGGTATTTTCGAGAGGTCATAAAATGGTTGACAAGCACTCATTTTTCTTTTTTTTTCTTTTTTTTTTTCTTTTTTTTTTTTAAATGATGATTCAACATTTTTGCTCAAAATTCTTGCTAAGTTTTCAGCTAACAAGAACGACCAAAGTAAACACAAAGATGATCAGAATAAACATGAAAACTATCATATTTTTTTTTCAATGATATAATGAAGGATGTGATAAAATTCAAGAATATTTTGTAAAATATGCATGAAATGATATTGTGAAAAAAAAAAAAAAAAAAAAAAAAAAAAAAAAAAAAAATTAAAAACTTTTTTTTTGGATGTGAAATGAGATAACGAATGCATGAGCATTTTTATCATGTTGGAGAATAAAGATTTGATTTTATTTTTCCGTGATGTATGCATGTGTACGATAAAAATAAATTTTTTTTGTTTTTTTTTAATATATGTATGCATGCGTGATATGATGCAATTGATGATTTAAACATGCGAAATGATGCATAAAATTTATTTTGATGGTGTGATGTAGGATGTGATAACAAATGATTTTTTTATTTTTTTATGTATGCATGTGTGATATGATGCAATTGATGATTTGACATGCAAAATGATGCATAAAATTTATTTTGATGGTGTGATGTACGATGTGATAGCAAATGATTTTTTTTGTGTTTATTCTTTTTTTTTATGTATGCATGTGTGAGATGATATGATGTAATTGGTGAGTAAATTATGATTTGATATGCGGAATATGCATAAAATTTATTTTGATGGTGTGATATAGGATGTGATAACAAATGATTTTTTTGTTTTATTTTTTTATGTATGCATGCGTGATATGATGCAATCGATAAATAACAATTTAAATTTCTCTAAAACTTACGACTCGATATGCAAAATGAGACAATGATGCATGAACTTATTTTTTTTACATATGCATGTGTGAGATAATATGACTTGACATGCGGGATGAGATAATGCATGAATTTCTTTTTATATATGCATGTGTGTGAAATGATGTTGGACATTTTTTTTTTTTTTTTTTTTTTTTTTAAAATAAACCGTTGATTGCTCCAAATGATATGTTGCGTTCTTAAATTTAACATTCAGGCAATCATTGGTAATTTTTATTATGCATGTGAATATGTAATGCTAGACTCTAAATGCAACTAAAAGAATAACGAAATGACTTCTAATCATGAGCGGAAGATGTGTTTGAATGAAAATCAATGTCTTGTGACTCTATATGCATGTGAACATGAAAGGCAGGATCATTTTTATTCTAAGGTGTGCCAGAATGCAAAGGAACTTTTTTGAATTTCCTACAATGAATGGATCAATATGAGAATGTGTATGTACGAGGGTATATAAAGAATGTGGATGAGATGTATGTGAATGATGTGACATGTAGTTGTTTTTTTTTTGTGTTTTTTTGTTTTGTGTTTTTTTGTGTTTTTTTTTTAAAAAAAACAATGGAAAGTTTAAAGAGATTCATTTTTTAAAGGGAGAAAAAAAAAATTAGAAAGAATATATACAAAACTCTATTACTTTTTTTTGCTTTACCAAAAGGAAACATGGATACTTCCTTTTTGTAAATTTTTTGTTTTGTTTTCTTTTCCTTTTTTAGGAGGGAAAAATAAATAGAATAAAATAAAATAATAGATCCAAAATTAATCTCAACGTTATTGATATAACAATGGAATTACTTGAAAACCTAAAAAAAATTAAAATGATGTAAGGATAATACTCTAACCCTAAAAGATAGATGCCCCTAAATTAATTCTAATGTTATAAGAATAACAAATGAATTAATTTGAGCGATAATTTCCGTGTGTCTACCCGAGGCAAATTAAATCCCCTCGAAGGTAGACATCACTACATTCTCAATCATAATCTTAGAGGGTAAAGATTGAGTATAGATCAACTGTCATTAGTATTTTAAGATTTTGATTTATTTTTTCAAAAATAAATAACGGTTTTTTTACTTTTTTTTTTTAAGGAAACAAACAATTTTTTATTTTATTTTTTTTAAAACCAACACGGGATTTTTTTTATTCTTATTTTTAAGGAAACAAAGCAAAAAAAAAAGACAATAATTATATACAAAAGAATAAATATATCACATGAATGCATGAATGAGATTTGCAATATATGTTATACAATAAGTTTAAGGATCAACATGTGATATAACCAAGTATGTGTATCCTAAAGTTCAAAACTTTGGATAATAATTGGTTGGCTCTAGGATGCGTATGAGTGTAATTTATGTTCTAATCATTCCTAGAAGTAAATGGTCCCCAAGCTTTCTATCTGATTAAACAGCGTAGTTAGCTTGAGTGGAGAATTTCATGCGCCTGCACGGGAACCGAAATTCCACGAAGGTCACACTACTCAGTCTCCGAATCTAATCTTAAAGGTAAAGCCCGGGTAGGAGGCTTGTGAAAGTGTGTGCGATGCATGACAATGCAAAATGTAAATTGCAATAAATATATTAATACTGTAATAATAAATAAAACATGCTAAATAAAAACTAACAATAAAATAAATAAACAAAGAAATACAAGAAAACAAAGGATAAAAAAAATGAAAATTTAAATCTGAAAACATGTTAAATAAAAAAAACTAACAATGAAATAAATAAACAAAGAAATAAAAAAAACAAAGAAATAAAAAAACAAAGGACCAAAAATGGAAAACTGGATAATAAAAAAATAAAATGCAATGGTCTGACCCTCTAAAAAAAAGTCCCCAGCAGAGTCGCCATGCTGTCGCAACGTCATTGCGACGCGGAGCGGCCGACGTCCTCTTTCAAGGGTTTTGTTTTAAAAAATAAAAGAGATGGAGTCGCCACCAATCATTTTGGGTGTGATTGGTCACCTTAAAATAAAAACTGGTCTACGGATAGAGAAATTAGGTTCGGGGGTCGTTTGAGCGTAGGGAAGGTATTAGCACCCTACAACACCCGTTAAAAACGGTAGCCATATTTTATCTTATATTATCCAATTAATTTTAAAATGTCCTTAATTTGAGAAAATAAATAAATAATAGTTTTATTAAAAATGAATGTCTCATTTAATCAAAGCTTAACCTTAAAAATAAGGTAAGAGTTTGATATATTGAGTGAATTTAACTTTAATTAATTATCATGTCTAAATTTCCTTTTATTTAAAGGAAATTATTTACCTCAAGAATTTGAGAAATTTATCCCAACTCCGTCATAGGATTTATATGATAATATTTTATTTTAAAATAGGTTGATTTATTAATTTTTGACAATGATACGGAGGATTTTCGTGTGCTTGCACGAGAGTCGAAACTCTACGAAAGTCACATTACTCAGCCCTCAAAATAAATATATTTTTATTTAACAAAACAAAATTATTGAATATGGGTTAAAAGATAAAAATTAATGTTTATTTGAAAATTTTCAATAAGTGTTAAAGTTGAAATTCATTTGGAATAAATATTTAAAATAATTAAAACTTATTTACAAAGTTGAAGTAAAATTAAAAAGATACCTTAAAATCTTAAATTTTGAAAAGGAAAATATATATTAACCTAATTGAAAATAAAATACTCAAACATTAAATGGTAAGTCAAATGTTAAAAATAAAAAAATAAGGAAGGATAGTTTTTGTAATTAAGGAGAATGTTAAAATTATAATTAAAATGTATTAATGGCAATTTCTTAAATAACTCAAAACAATAAAATTTACCCTCTTCTTCATTCGTACAGCAGCTTCCTGTGGATGTTCATCTGCCAACGCCCTATTTTGGTCTATCACCGTGTCGTCGTGGAAAAGCTCAAGTCGGAGCCTTCGAAGGTCGTTGCGCCGCTTCCCGTCCGAGCATCGTTCGCCCACGAGGTGGTTCGCCGCAGAAGTTTCGTTGTGATTTAAGTGTGCCATTCCCGATCTGCCATGAACGCCGAATGCAACCGCCGTGGGAGCTCTATCGCAGGCCACCGCCGTTGTTCGTTCCGTTCGAGTAGAACTTCGTCCGCCACCGCCTGCTGATCGTAGCTCAACGTCGCCGTGTGGGTCTGATTTTCTTTGCACCGCCACGACGTTGTCGTGGAGTTTCGCCGGAGGTGGTGGGTCTCGTCGGAATTTGAGGGTGAAGATGAAAAGCTTGGGGTTGGAGGTAGGTGATGATGAATAGTAAGAAAGAGAGAGAAAATTGGAGAAAGTTGGGGTTTTTTGGAGGAGAGAAAAAATGGGTTCTTTGGTTTGACTAAAAAATAAATAAAATACTATCTTTCAAATTGCTAGCATTTCCAATATTCTATTCTCGAGCCTTTTGCTCTGATATTCTATGTCGTTCCCAATTTCAATTTTACGAGCCTTTCGCTCTGATCTTCTCTTCTCGTTTTTTCACGAATGACTCCTCCTTCCCGTTATTTATAGACGATCAGAATGTCAAATAAGGCTAAAATCAAACAATTAATGACTTGAAATTTCATTCTTAATTGAAACGGATTTTGACCCAAATGAACAAATATCTTATACTCATAAATGAATATCCAATTTTAACTTGAATTAAATATTTTATACTCATAAATGAATATCAAATTTTTAACCCAAAAATGAATTAAATAATTTATATTCATAAATGAATATTAAATTTTTAACCCAAAAATAAAGTAAAATGACTTATAAATTTTATACTCAAATGTTAATTTTATTTGTCAAATTAGGTAAAGACCTTTCAAACAACCCAAAACGTTTTTTTTGTTGTTATTTTTCTTGAATTTTCGGAATTAATTAAATACAAAATAAAATAAAAATGAATTTAAAACTTAAAAGACTCAATCAAATATGACAATAAATAAATAAATAAAAAGGATAAAAATATTAATAATAAACAAATGGCCGGACCAAATACGGTGTCTACATACTTGATTAGTTATTATTAAATATATGATTTCCAACAATCATAATGTTTTATAAATGATTTTATCTTTTAAATTAACATCAAATTTTAGAGTTTAGAAAAAAGACATCAAATTTTAGAAAGTTTCATTTTATAAAAAAAGAAAGAAAAAAAGATCTAAAACAAAAAATACTTATTTAACCACTTTGACAAAAGTTGAATTTTCATTTATAAAAAATAATTATCTAATCATTTTGAAATTTTGTGTTGGTTTTCCAAAATAAAAATAAAAAACTAAAAATTAAAAATAAGTTTGGTTTTTTTTTGTTTTTGTAAAAACAGCAAAAACAAAGATATATAAATTATTTTTATTTTTAAAAAACAGAAAACAAAATAAAAATGAAAAAAAAAATGATTATCTAATTTTGTATAAAAATACAAATGGTGAAAAATAAATAGAATTACCCATTATTTTTTTTTTTTGCAACAGTGTTTTAATAAATGCGAGGATTGAACCCATGACCTCTTAGTCACAGGCACAACCTTATGCCAATTGAGCTATGCTCGGTTTGGCAGAATTACCCATTATTTGGTGGAAGAAAAATGAAAGTTTGGAAGATTAGTATGAACTTGGCCAAATGGGACAACAAAACAAGACAAGCCTTCCATAAATGCCCACTTCCCATTGGCTAATAAAATTTGGTAAAACATAAATGTCAAATATTTAATGAATAAAATGTCACTTCTTTGGTACTTATTATAATCAAAAGACATTGCCACATGACCCATATTGGTTTGTGGGTGGTTGCCAAAAGATTCATTCTTAAAGGCCATTTGAAATCTTATATCAAAAAAATTTCAAATCATTTAAATAATTAATCTAGTTTTCTTTGATGGAGTGATATCTATATATATATATATATAAATTTCAAATTTCAAATATTTTCAGCCCATCCAACATAAATGTCATCATTTTCAATCTATCAATTTTATTTTTTTTTAAATTGTCATCTCTAATGGAAATAAATTTTTATTCAAACGGATCAATCGGTAGAGTGACATCATTAAGGTACTCAAAATGATAGCATATGTATCTATGAGGTTTGGAAGATATAGATTCATTTACAAACGCGAACAAGTAGTTAATTACATTTGTTAGAAAAATGAGATCAAGTAGTTAATTACATTTGTTAGAAAAATGAGATGGAAGTCTAACTTATTAATGACATATATTCTTATTATATAAATTACTTTGGATAATTCTCTAGTTGTTTTACCGAAGAAGGTAGATTATGTCTATTGAATTAGGTCCTAGCTAAGCGAGTGGAATAATTAGCAAGAACTTGATGCCTTACTGTATTGCAATCAATCAAGGTGTACTAGCACGACATGTGGTATGTGTAGTAGAAGGCTTGCATAGAGGCCAAATGAGCATAGTTCAATCGGCATGATGTACGATCTAGTGACTATAAGGTCACAAGTTCGATTTCCCCACCCGACAAGTTCTCAAAAAAAAAAAAAAAAAAACTTACATAGAGTTAGAGCATGTACCATGGGTTTGGAGAAAGTAGAAGTGCCTAGAGAAACTTTCTTGTATGCGTAGCATTCTTGCTACTTAGATACCTTGTGAAAAACACATGGTGGTTTCAAAAGATTCACAAGGTGGTTTCAAAAGTGTTATTTTTTTTTGTCATAAGCGACCATGTCAAGTAGTACAATAAATATAGCATATGCAATTGTATAATTTAGAATTTTCGACCATTGTTATAATCTATTAGACCTTTATTATCGAGACTATTTTCATAGTTTATCAGTAATATACATCTATCAATGCGAATAAACCATTTTTATAGAATTGAATTTTGGAGCATGCTCTATTAGGACAATTCTTTTTCATGTGTCCAAATTTTTCGCATTCCCATCAACCTTTCTTTTGCACAAAGTTTTTATTCTTCTTCTAATTGCTAGCTACCAATGTTGAATCCTCCTGTGACGACGGAAGTTTACTAGTAGCCTCAGCAAAATCTAAAGTCTTCTTCCGTATATCAAGATTGACTTCATGTGTTCATAAGAAGGCGGAAGTAACAAGATGGGTCTAAGTGTCTTATCTTCATCATTTATCTTCACCTCAATCCCCTCCATCTTTGAAATGATGTCATTGAAAAAACATTCAGACGATTTGAGATTTTCATACCTTTCCTCCATACGAAACGTGTGAAATTCTCCTTCAGGTACAACTGATTTGAGATGTTATTTGCCTATACATCGCTTTAAACTTCTCCCAAAGCTCTTTGGATGTAGAAATTTCATGCACATTTGCAAGAAACATTCTTAGCCAAATTTAGTCTGATTGCATTTGCAACTCTCAAATCTATTTCCTCTCAATATTCATCACTCATGTTGGACTTCTTAGAAACTATATTGGAACCGCCGATGGACTCCACTAGACCACTATCACCACTTAACTTTTAAGAAGCACCACCACTCGGTCTTCCCTTCAAAGCCTTATGTAACCCAAATTATATCAACACATCTTTTGTTGGGTTTTATGTCCTAAAACTCGTGGTTTGTAAACTGAATGTATATTCTATTTTGCAATAAAGTTGTTATTGAGATTTATTCAGTAAAGTTGTTATTGAATAAAGTGAGTTGTGTTTACTTTTAACCTAACTCCAATAAATAAATAACCCATGGCTATAGGTTGTATACTTGAACTTCATGTGTGACATGATTGTGGATCAAGTTCAAGTAATAGCCAAAACGGTCTATAGTATAGGGATAAGGCTGGGTACCTTATCCTGGGGACACTATTGGACGCGTCCCGCTTTGCATAGTACAAACGACGTGATCCGAAATCGTTCATGTGGAGACATGCGAGTGGGGGCGTCATGTGCAATGAGTTTGCATAAGACTGAACCACGAAACAAGTCGCTCTTTCTTTATAACTCCGTTTACTGTAAAGACCGACTTTTTCATATGATGACCTAGGTAACTCGATCTGAATCCTGAGCACACTATGAACTACTGTTTATTCGGGCTTATTCTTTGACTTGTATGGGTGAGAGTGACCCGAGATCGCCGACTCAATAAGCCTACCATCTTGGGGATAAGACCGGGTAGGTAGCTGGGAACATAGTCCTGCGAGATGGAATTCACTCCTACCCACCTTGAGGGGTTAGTAGAGAGGTTGTTCTCTTAAGTGCTGACTCCGAGTCTTGAACTAGGGATCTCACCCTCTCATTGGCCCGAGAGGGACTTGGTATAGTGATGAGATCACATACCAATCGGTTTGGTGATTGGACCACAAACCAATAGTTCATTAGAGGATCAGTGGGACTTAAGGAACAAGATGTAATTACGGGGGTAAAACGGTTATTTTGACCCAGCTGTAATTACGAACGTCTTGTGAAGGATCGACTTACTGATGATGGTTATATCAAGAGGACAGAAATATATCTACGGTGAGGAGAGTGCAACCCTTGTACTTTAGTGGAGTCTCCGGGGGTTAACGAATGTTGGTTAGCTTGGCTAAAGAGTTTGGTCGGTTAATCTCGTATCGTTCGAGCTCATGATTTGTAGGTCTTTTAGGTTCTCATGGCTAGCTCGGATTAAGCCGTGTGACAATATGAGAGAAAAAGAATTTGAATTTATTCAAATTCGTTTTTGGAAGAATGATGGACATATTTAAATATGATTTAAATATGGGATCGGTCTAAAACATGAATAGGGATTCATGTGTGATGATTCGGTTTAAGAAACTGGGATTAGTCTTATTATTTAATTAATATTTGATATTGAATTAAATAATAATATTAATTAATTAAAAAGTTTAATTAATTAAAATTTATTTTATTTATTAAAATTAATTATGAATTAATTTTAAAATGTCAAAATATTACAAGTGGGATTATCCAAGTTGAGTGGATTTATCCAAGTTGAGTGGGTTTATCCAAGTTGTGAAGTGGATTGTGAATCACCAACCACATGCATAAACTCATCAATTTTGAAACACTTGGTTGAAGACTAATCCATCCAATTTGAAGTGTCATGCTAAGCAAAGAGTTTGTTGCATGTGAATTGTCTATAAATTTGATGAAGTTCAAATGGTTTGAGTTTGATGAATTTTCAAAGAGTTTGAACATTTGGATGAGGGTTGATGAAGAGTTCATGTTACTTGAGAAATTAGAAATCTAAGTGTTAGATATTTCTCACAAAACTCTCGTCCCTTTCACCTTCCCGTCTTCATCTTCTAAATTATTTTCTCTTGTAAAGGAGTCCCACTACTCCGTTGCTCGGCCCGAGGATAGCGGGACTACCGGAGGTGGTTCTCGGAGAGGTCGAGAGGAGCTTTGAAGTGTTCGTGAAGAGATTCGGGCATCGGAATAGAAGTCTTTAGAACTACAAGAGGTATGTGTTCTAATTTTTTTTATTTCCTAGTTTTGAGCATGTTTCTAGTTTAGCTAAATTGATGAAATTAGAGTGCCAATGATTTGACTCGCTTGCGCTGCGCTACATGCGCTCCATCAATCTTTGACTTGCACTTGCCACAAGCCGAACTTGATCATTTCTTCAAATTTCTCCACGACAATCTTTACTGGTCTCATAAAGCTTGACATATTTGCTTCAATCCTAACGAATCTACAAATAGTGAACAACTCACACTATTCACAATACCGTAACTTGTTTCAATAATTTTTTTTTGATGTGGAAGTTCAAACAATGTTGTAACACAAAGCATACTCATAAATCAAGAAACTACAAACTTAAAGTTTTGATATACCACTTGTTGGGAAAAGAAAAAAATCTCGCTACTACCGCAATAATAAGCAGAAAAAAAGAAATAAAAAAAATACGATAATTTACATGGAACACACCAAAACAGAGAAAAAATACGACCCACTAGAAAGAAACTTTAGTAAAAATTATTACAATCATACAAAATTCTTTCCTCGACTCTAATTACAAAAATACTCTCTCAAAGCTTTGCACCACTCACCTCCTTTTGCTCACTCTTAAACTAGAAAATACAATAAGAAATGTAACTAAGTTAATACACAAAGAAGTGTTTCTAAATTGGATGATTTGAAACTCAAATAATAAGCTCTTACTACTTAAAGGCCTATTATTATTATTATTATTATTATTATTATTATTTTCTTTTTTTTGTACTTTTTTTAGAATCTATTATTTTCTTGTACTTTTTTAAAGGTGAAAATGTTGTTGCTCTTCTAATATTTTGTCAAAATCCTATTGTATGCTGGTTGAAATCAAATTAAATTAAATGAAGCCAATTTTATTTGATATATAAATTTTTAAAGACCCTTCAATGTTTCTATATGAATTGTATTCATTAGGTTGGACTTTAGTAGATGAATTGAAATTTTTCCTATTCATTTAACATGTTAGTATTCTGGTTATATATAAATAATTTGATAAGCCAAAAAAAAAGTGCTCAAGAATAAATTCTAAAAGTTGAAAATGATGCAAAGAACCTTACCAATTATGGTGTATATATAATTTGACAACCCAAAAAAAGTGTTGAGAGAAGCACTTTTAAAAGTTGTAAATGATGAAAATAATCAAACCAAATTAGTTAGGTTTGTTCCTTTATGATGACCGATTTGGTTCAGTGCTATCTTCTTAGAAAATAAAATTGAATGATTTCAGGTTATTTATTAAAAAGAGAATCAAATCAAATAAATCTAACACTTACTAGTAATTATTAAGTACTTATTTGATAATTACTTTTTTTTATTGAATGATTCCAAGCTATTTATTAAAAAGAGAATCAAAACACATAAATCAACATTTTTACATTAAATTATTTAGTACTTATTTGATAATGGTTTTTTTTTTTTAATTTAACATGTGGAGGGCGGGGATTTCAATTTTTTATCTTTTAATTCATATCACATAAATATTTTTTTTTTACAAAGATATTTTAATTAATGTGGGGTTGAACTCATGACCTCTTAGTCAAATGGACAATTTTATACCAATTGAGTTATGCTCGGTTTTCGATTTGGTTAGACCACATAATTTAAAGTTAATTTAAAGTTAGGTTCACGTTGACAATAATGTCTCATTTATATATATATATATATATATATATATATATATATATATATATATTCTTTTATGAAAGGAGAGATTCTCATTAAATCAAACAACACACCTACAACCAAAGCTTAACAAATCTCACAAACCAAGACATAAACTTACCAATTCGTTACAACATTAGCAAGAATCTTATCTCGGTCAACTTTCTTCTACCAAGATAACCAAATCTATCCTTAATGCCCTGCTTAATCAAATTATTAACGAATTTAACAATATAAGATCTTTGCTAAAAAACACACAAGTTTCGGTTGCACCAAATGAAATAGACAACCGCAACAATGACAGCAGACAACACTTGATGTTGTAAATCAGACCCTAGTTGCCCAATCCAACACGTCCAATCAGAAAAAATCAAGGGTCATGTTGTGTAACCCAGTCGTCCATGAACCATCCTTAATAACGCAACAGAGAAAGGACAGACAAAGAATAAATGGTCATGACTCTCCAAAAAATCAGTACATACCGGGCAATACGGGGAAGCAATGGGGATTTGCAACTTTTGAAGCTTATCTCTAGTCAACAACTGAGAATTCACCATCTGCCAAATGATGAATCTGTGCTTAGAAAGCGAGAGTCTACACCACACAACTCGAGCATAATCAAGCTTCTCAACTCCAAGAAGATATTTATAAAATGTGCTTACCATAAATCTTTCATTAGTCTTAGCAGCCTGCAACATGGTTTAAGAAATGGTCACTTTATGCTTGAGGAGTTTCTTCCGATATCAACTCGGATCCCCTCTAGTTGTGTATAACCAAAAGTCTTGTCATTTTAAATAAATACTGTGAACCCACTTAACCTAAAGAACATCAGGTTTGGCAGTAATGACCCAAATGTACTTACTAATCATGGTCTTGCTCCACTTGGACCCCTCGCAGAAACCAACTCCCCCATAACGTTTCGGAAGATACACTTTGTCCCCAGAAGCGAGGTGAAGCTTGCTCCTATTATCATGAGCACCTCAAAGGAAATCCCTGCAAAGTTTGTCTATCTCCTTTTACAACACTTTGAGGAAGAAAGAAAATACTCATTCAATAACTTCGGATTTCCAGAAGAACATAATGGATAAGCTGAGCCTTACCAACAAAATAAAGGTGTCTACTCGCCCAGTTATGCAAACGAAGTTTAACTTTGGTGATGATAGATCCACAATCTGTTTTTCTCCATCTTGTGGGCCGTAAAAGAATCCCCAGATATTTCAAGGAAAATGTCCCTTCCTCAAAACCCACAATATCCATAATGCTACGTTTAATGCCCTGACTAGTTCCCCAAAACAAAATTCGAGATTTCTGGTTGTTAGCTGACAAACCCGAAGCTTTGCAAAAGTAAGAAAAAGCGTGATGGACAAACTTAGCACTCACTGCATGCCCTTTCCAAAAATTACAAGAACATCAGCAAAACATAAACTTACCAAGCTCAAGTTTTTACACAAAGGGTGAAAACGGAAGCCCTTGGACTGCGAGACCTGGATGAGAAGACGAGTTAAGTATTCCATAATCAACACAAAAAAGGGAAAGATCGGGTCTCCTTGCCTAAGACCCTTCATTCCTTTGAAATGACCTTGAACACATCCATTCATCATGAGCGTATAGAAAGTACCTCTCAAACAAAGCATCACCCAATCGACAAACTTTGAAGGAAAGCAAAAATGCTTCCGAAGAATTTCTAGGAAATACTAGTCAATAGTATCATAAGCCTTACTAAGGTTCACCTTCATCACACACCTAACTTAAGCATTCTTTCTGTTGTAGCCCTTAAGGAGATCCTGAAAAATAAGAATATTATGCGCCATCGAACGACGCTTGATGAAAGCTCCTTGATTATTATGCACTAAATAAGGAAGAATTACCGCCAATCTAGAACATAACATCTTGGAGATAGATTTGTACACAGTATTACAACAAGCAATGGGCCGATAATCCACTGCTCTAAGCGGATCATCCACCTTGGAAATCAAGGAGATAGCTGTCAAGTTGAGACTATCAGGAATAGACCCCTGATCAAAAAATTCTAGCACCGTCATAGCCACTTCAACTCCTATGTCACTCCACATCTCCTTGAAAAAACCTGAACCATAGCCATCAGGCTCAGAGCTCTTCACTGAACAAATAGCAAACAACTTTTTTTTAACATTAACACTGGTAAAAGGTTTAATTAACATAAGCTGTTTGTCAAGATCAAGAACATTACCAAGAGAAAAGACACTAGAATTAACATAAATGGATGTTGAACTAGCACTCCCCATGAAACCTTTGAAATGGTCAACAAAATGTTTCACCACTAAAGTATAATCATCCACAACAATGCTCTAATCGGTAACAAAAGACGCAATACGGTTCACTTCCTTCCTTTGTTTTAGAGAAGCATGGAAGTGAGTTGAGTTCTCATCACCAAATTGGAGCCATGTAATCTTACTTTTCTGCCTCAAGAACTTCTCATACATATCAGCCTGAAACAAGAAACTCTCCCTTGCTTGCATTTCCTCATGCTTAAAAGAGCTCTAGGAAGAATTAGATTGAAGACACATCTGCGCTTGCTGGAATCTTGCTTTGGCATCCTCATAGCCTTGCTTAATGTCACCAATTTCATTTTGGTTAAAACGTTTCAAGACATACTTCAATCTCAGAAGCTTTTTTAACCACAATAGCTAAGTCTCTCCCCGCAATTGGTAGATTCCAAATATTCAACACCACCTTCTTGAAATTAGTATGAGAAGCCCAACAATTAAAGAAACGAAAAGGTTTCATGCCAATATTATTGACCTTCAAGCTCTTGACTAAACAATAGCAATGATCTGAAACAGTTTCTCACTTAACAGTTGCCTCAGTATTAGGGAAAGAATCCAGTCAGGCCTCATTCTTGAAAACCCTATCCAATTTTGAAAAAATCCAAAGACAAACATCCTCTTTATTAGACCAAGTGAAAAAAGAACCACTAGATCGAAGTTCGTCAGCAAGCCCTATAGACAACCACTTCTCAGCATCAGCCATCTCAGAAGACGAGACTTCTCGACCACCAATACGATCTCCATAGTCAAACACTGTGTTAAAGTCTCCCATGAGGAGCCACTGATCAACAGGGAACTGCAACCGAGCAAGCCTCTGCCAAAGAATAGCCCTTCCCCTCATATGATGATGACCATAAACTGCAGTAAAGCAGAACGCCAGAGGCAACCCCACCACTTTAATTCTACAATGAACATATTGATCTAAGACATCCATAACAGAAACATGAACCACACCCTTCTGCCAAAGCAACAAAATTCTTCCTTCAATAACAGAGTTGGAAAAGAAGTCCCACCCAGAAAAGCTACGAGTCATCATTTCCCTTATTTTGGCTTCACACAACTTAGTTTCTAACAAAGCAACAATCCCAACTTTATTTATTCGACAGAGGTCTAGAATAGACGTCCGTTTATTTCTTTTATTTAGCCCCCTAACGTTCCAACACATCACGTTGCAAAAGTCCATCCGAAAATTGGTTGGAAAAAGATGTCCTAATTCCGTCACACCCATATGTTCCCTCCAAAGCTTCATAGGAGTTTTTTTTATCTCAGCTGGAAGATCAACTTGCACTGGTAGATCTTGCTTTTTACCAACACGTTTTGGTGTTTCCCACTTAACAATTTTCTTATCATTTTTCTCTTGCTGGCTCTTACGGCCAAAACTAAGTGAAACAATGTCACTACACTCGACCTTATTCTTCTCAGCATCTTGATTAAGAATTTCAACATTTTGTAGCATAATTTCAACCTTCTCAATACTCTGAAGCAAATCGTCAGAGTTATTACTAGCAAGATCCCAATTCACCATTGGCGCAGTAGAATTAGGATCACTAGTAGCCTTCTTCGCCCACAACTTCACAACATCATTCTTACAAGTGGCGGAAATATGCCCATATCCTCCACAACCTGATCATTTAGTTGAAAGCCACTCAAACTCAACCACGTGATCGATCAACTGCCACATTTCATTCAAAAAGGAAATAAACGTAGGGAGATTATCAGTTATCAAAACATCAACCAACACACGAGCAAACTTAATCATAGAGCGATCCTTAGTAACCTTGTCCACCATGATAGGTTTACCAAGAGTATTAACCAGGGCACTCAAGCAGTTAAACCCTCAATATTGAAGACTAAGACCTGACAAACGAATCCAAACAGGGACAGAGCGAACCAAGCTAATGGCATCTAAATCAGCAGCTCAAGGACGAATAATAACTGGTTTCGTGTCAAAATGAACAACTCTTAACTCAAGAACGGAGTCCCTAACAACAACATCAACAAATTTCACAATCGTGTATCCTCCATACATTGTAACAATCCTTTCAATGCCCATTTTTCCCCAAATTCTCCTGAAAAAAACATCCAACACAGCAAAAGGCGGATTTGCACCAAGCACAACGCAAACTACAACATTTTTCCAAAAAGAAACCTCAATGACAACCTCCTCAACATCAATCTGAGCAATAAATTTACCCTCCCTAACCAAAGGTTCAGTATAGTGAAGTTTAGTATCAGAAGAAGAGAGAATACCTCCATGAAATTTAGACCAAACGGCCATGGCACGATTCTGAAAAATCGAAGGTGGAACACCCTCATTCACAGCCGCAATGTTATCCACAAGCTCAACTTTATCAAGCTCAGCAACAGCCTCAACCTCCGCCCACGACCGACGGACGCTCGGTGAAGAAGCTCCCAAATTCTCCATTGAAAGCTCAATATCAGATCTCGAAGCAGCTTTAATAGTCGCTGCCGAAGACGCCACCTCTGGACCAGGCTTCTGAAGCGTCGTCGATCCCCGCCCCATGGAGGAGACAACACCGTCTCGCACACCCCGTCCACGACCTGCCATCAAAAAATTGTTAGTCACAAAATTGTATTTGTTGACTAACAATTTTCTTTTGTTATTTAGTTGGAGCAAAAATCTGCAAATCTAAAAAAATATTTCAAACCTAGCCTTTTTTAAAAAAAAAAAAAAATTGTTTTTTTAATAGTGAAAGAATTAATAATAAAACAAAGTAAAAAGAATAATAATTATTAAATAGAGCTAAGCAATGAATTTAATCAAAATGCAAAATTTGATTTCAATAATACCCACCAATCGCAATAAATGAATAATATTATAAGGAAAAAATATTGAGAAATAGACAAAAATTACAAAGAGATTCTTGTTTTTTTTTTTTTTAATTACAAAGAGATTCTTACTTCTTAGTAAGAATTGAATGGTGAAGACATTGATTTTGAAAACGACCTGTGGATAAAATATTAATTGTTGGGCCAAGGGTTGGTTGTGATTGAGGCAGCCTTGAAATAAATAGCCTCAAAGATTTGTTTTAAAAGAAATAATAAGGAAAATTTTCAAAAATAACTAAGAATAAAAAACTCATTTATAAAGATTTTGCAAACCTGGCAAGTTATTAAATTAATTTTTTTTAGTCTGATAGATCCTTAAATTTTTAATTTTATGTTTAATAGATCCTTAAACTTTTAATTTTCTACTAGATTTTTTAAATTTAAATTTTGTGTCTAATAATTAAACTCTCAATTTTGTATGATATATTAGAAAATTTAAAATATTAAATATTTTGTTAAACATAAAATTAACGTGTCATCAACTTATTCGACATTTAAAAAAAAATCATGTATTTACTAAATACAAAATTAAAATTTTCAAGCGAGTTGATTTTTTTTAGAAGATGTAATATTTATATTAAGTAATATTAATTCAAAAATAATAATAAACCATTTTAGAATCTCAACTTAAATATATATGTGTAAAAAAAAAAAAACTTAAATATATAAGATTAAATAATATAATTTGAAATATTTATCTTTTTCAAAATAGAATTATGTTTTTTTTTTCAAATATAAAATAATTTACCTAAAAATAAAATAAAAAAACAAAGATTTGCATTCCGTTTGAATCGGACTCGGGGTGCCAAACAAAAAACTCAAAGACTGTGCCCCTTGCCATCAGACCAAATCAGACCAAATTAAGTTCTTAGTTTGTTTTTCAATTTAATTATAAAAAGATATAAATGGTAATTATATTTTCCAAATTCCAATACACAACATATAAAATTAATAATTTCAGAGGCACGTGCCCCACGTTTTCAAAAACGTAAAAACTAAAATCTCAATTGATTACCAAACAGATATGTTTTCTAAAAATCAAAAATAAAAAATAAAAAACAAGATTTTGATGCGTTATCAAACGACCCTTAAACTTTCAATTTTGTTTCAAGTGAATTTTGAAACATGTCTAAATACGTCAATGTCAATGACTTATTATACACAAAATTGAAAATTTAGAGATCTATGGGACTAAAAGTTTAAGATTTTATTAGATATTTTTTTTTTAATTCAGGTACCAAATAGACACAAATTTGAAAGTTCAAAGTCTAAACTTGCAATTTAACCTAGTCAATATTACTTAATTTGATGCATCAACACATCTAAAATTACATTTATACGGACGTGTCTCCAACATAAAATCATAGATCTGTCATTCATTATTCGCCTCATCTTCATCTATTTTCCAAACCACCAACAGATGTTCAAGTCTCTCCCATTCTTGTTAAACTAAGAAAAATGTATATATTGGGAGAAGAAAAAAAAAATAACAAAAATATGGGAGAGATTAATTATATGTTTATATGACATGATATTTGGTGAATTGACAAAAACAAATTATATAGAAAACTCTTAAAAATGAAAACAATTTTGAAATATAAGGTTCTGTATTTCATGTTTTGAGATATGTGTTTGGTAGCAAATTTAGAAATTGAATCTCAATTTAAGTAATTCTTCAAAATGTGTTTGATTAGATTTTTATAAACCATAAAATTAATAATTGTTACCAACTAAATATTATGTTGAATATAAACTATTATTAATTAATTTATGAACATATTTATGTTATAATGTTGTACAATTATTATTTTACAATATCATATAATTTATAATATATTATATTATACATATTTAAATTTAACAAAAATGAATTGAATTTATAATATATGTGTTGACGACTAAGAGATTTGTGGTTCGAATCCTCTAATGTACTAAAAAAATGAGTTTATAACACTATATTTATTCTCGTGTTTAATTGTCATTTTAAATATAATTTTGTATTTTAATATTTCAAATTCAAAATTTAGATACATAAAAAAGAAAATGTCGTTTTTTAGACACTATTTGGATCACATCATCCGGAAACAATTTTCAAAAACATGAATCCAAATTGCCTACAGCATATTCATTGAACTGAGTGAATCTGAAAACATAAAATAGAATTCGATTGTCGGTCAAACGGGCACTAATTTTTTCTCTTAAGTGACCTAATTTTTCATCAAAAATTCTAAATCTGAAAACATAAAATAAAATTCGATTGTCGGTCAAACGAGCACTAATTTGTTCTCTTAGGTGACCTAATTCTTCATCCAAAATTCTAAAAGGTAAGCAGAAATTTTGACTCTTTTTTCTTAGGTGTCAAATTTTTCTTCTATATTTCTACCAACTCATTAAGTATCATGTAAGTTTATCATCAACCAATTTTAACCTTCACAAACGAAATTATATATATATATATATATATATATATATGAAACATATTAAAAATATAAGGAGTTAAATTGAATTTGTTTAAATAATAAATACTAAAACATATTATACTAGAAGGACAAAATTAATCTTTATGATGCACCATGGGAACTTGAAAGATACTTGACTAACAAGATTTTGGAGTTGCAAGGAAAGATAATGTAGTGAAGATTTGTAAGAAAGAGACTCAAGCACTCTCAAGTCTCACTCACCAATGATGTGCCCATGTTAATTAAATCCTATGAATAAGCATATTTTATCTTCTAAAAATTTGCCATATAATTATACCACAAAAAAAAAAAAATAATAATAATAATATATATACTAATAAAAGTGTGTCTTCATCTTGTCAAACCGACTTAACTGAATTGTTGTGTTTTGCTTAAGAGGTCATAAGTTCAATCTCTACATTAATTAAATATCTTTATAAAAACCAGAATGTATTGGAATCAACTTCTCAATTTAGAAGTTTAAAAGTGTTTTTCTTATTATTATTTTTTTTTTTTTAAAAAAAAATCTAGAATGTTTAACAACAAATAGAAATTATGTTTGAAAATAATCAAATTGGTTTGGAATCAATCAAAGTTGATTATCTAAAAAGTAATTGACTAGAAATCATTTTAAAATTATTGTATGAAAATTTAGCATGTACATACTTTTTAATTAAGTGCAAGGATGTCACATATATCAATATATCCGTAAATCGAAGGATTCGATATAGATATTAAAGGTTATGGGATATCTCCGATATCTTTTATGATTCTCATAAAACATAAAAAAAAATGTCATCTATTAATTTTAATATATGATCTATTAAGACATTAATAGCAAGATCTATAACACAGTTTGGAAGTAAAAAGAACTTAATTATTAATTTAAATAATTTTTTAAAATAAATTGAATTACAAAAATATCTATAGATATATTCGTAAAATTGAAATATCGATATCAGTATAGATATTGATATTTTCATCCTTAAATGCAACCAAACAACTTGTGATTAATCCCTTTAAAAAAAACTTGTGATTAAAATAATTTTGAAAAATATGTCAAAATCACACTAACAAAATTGATTTCAAACTAATGCTAAGGTCCTTAATAAATTGATAAGGATTCTTTTTCACAAAATACAATGGTAAGAATTTTATTTATTTATTATTTATTTAGGGACAATAGGAAGGTTAGAGTTAATTATAAATATATCGCAACCTTTTTATCACTAATTTATATATAAAAAAAAAAAAATTGGTGTTGGTTAAATTATGTTCATCCTAAATATAAGTAATTTTAGGGGAATAATTCCTAATGAATTTTATTATTAATTAAAAAAAACATAAACATGTCGGCAATGCCTCGATAACTATTACCTGGCATGAGCCAAATTAGCCAAAATAAAAATATTTATTTTGGGGAGGAATTTGAATAATGACAAAAGTTTGTTTTTTCTTTAAAAAAAAAACACATTCTAGAAAGTCAAAATTTGAAATTTATTTTATATGCTATTTATTAATAAAATAATCCTTTAGATTCATTGGGATTTGGTATGAGTTTGATTTTGAAAATCAAGATACGTAGATACAACTATGGTATTAAATTGATGTGTACTCGAAATTTCTATCGATATTTTTTTCATATTCACAGATTCGACGTCGATATAAAGGATGAATCGACATTTTCATTATACTGTATAAAATCGATAAAATATTAAAAAAAAAACAACAACAAAATATTTTTATCATACTGTACAAAATCGATAAAATATTAAAAAAAATAATAACAAAATGTAACCTAAGGTGAATATAATATTATAATATATATATATATATTTTAACTCATTTAAAAATGATAAATGTTTATTTATTAATTTTAATATATTTTTGAAAATATTATTTTTGAAATTTTTTTTAAAAATATCTATCGACATTGATATTTTCATAAAATTGAGATTTCGATATTTTGATCGACATCGACATTTAATTCCTTACATAGAATTGAGATTCAACTAAATATGTGCATGACGATGAGAAAAGTTATGGCCACACCCTTGATGCTAACCAAATGATCCTAATATATACCATTGAGAGATGATATTTTTTTTTCCTTCCTTTTTTTTATGAGAAAGATTATATTTTGGGAATTGATGGTCTCCAATTTGGATGAGAGAGTATCTTTTTCAAAAAAAAAAAAAAAAAAACAACTTTTGAATAAAAAATAAATCATCAGGAATATATAAAAACAATTTTAAAGACGGCCAAAGTATACTATTTTCACCTCAACCTCTAAACAACCTCAAAACTTCTTAGAATATGAATATATTTTCTTAGAATATGAATATTCTATGAAAATATAATTAAAATTTGAAATGCCTAAGATAATGTCGAAAATGTATCTAAGAGTTTGAGGTTGTTTAGAAATTGTGATGAAAAAATAGCATATATAGGTGTCTTTAAAATTGTTTTTGAGAAGAATTATCGAGTTAAATTATAAAAAAAAAATAAAAAATACTCGTGAACTTTATCATTTGTTTAAAAATATATGTATTTTTTTAAAAAATTGCAATATTATCCTTAACAATTCATAAACGTTTCAAAATTACTTATGAAGTAGAAATTTATTTGAATGTTAAATCGAACAATTAGTGTGACGGTGATTGAAACACATATTTACGACGGTCCTTTACATTAATTTTTGGGTTCATTTAAACGAATTTCTACTTCTATGTTAGTTTTAAAAAGTTTATGAAAATGAAAGGAAATATTAGAATTTTTAAAATAATAATAGTATTTTTAAAACAAACTATAAAAATTAGAATAATTATTATAATTCAACCTAATTTTTGAGTGTTTGATAAAATTAAGATTATAGAATATTAATTCTTTTTAGTGATTCGTGAAAATAAAGATTATAGTATATTTAGAATCACAAGAAATCTATATTTTGAATGTAGCACAACTTTTCTCTTAAAAAAGAGAAAAAGAAAGAAAGAAAAAAAAGACAGCTTTTACTGCTAAAAAACCATCTGTATAAAGAATATTAAGGGAGCGTTTGGCCCCCTGTCTTGTGTTTGGGTGGGTTTGGCTTTTGAAGCCAAACCCATGTTTGGATGGATGTATTGGAAAGCCATGGGTTTAGAACTCAAACCCATGGCTTTGGGTTCTAAACCCCTCACTTCTCCAATTTTGTTTCTCTCTTCGTCACATCAACAATTTTATCTCTCTCTTAATCCATTTGACATCAACACCAACAATTTTTTTTTTTATCTCTTTTTCAATTTTGCCATCAATTTTTGCTATATGTCTATTCATTTTTCCTTTATATATATATTTTGTCCCATCTTATTCCATTAACTAACGGTGGAATTTTTTTTAGTTAAAATATTTTTTTTTCTATTATGAAATGATATTCTTTTGTAATGTTTTTTTTTACTACTTTCTAATATGAATATATTTTAATATTATTATAAAATTTACATTAATAATAGGGAATTATTGGAATCTACATTATATCCGAACTAAGATTTTTTTTTCAATTTTTTCCCTCTTTATTATTTTTTTATTTTATGTATTTTTTCAACTGTATTTTATAAATTAATGTTGTGTTTGTAACTTTTTTTTTTTCTTTTATAATATTTTTTTTAATTGGAATATACAAAATTTTCATCAATAATGTATTTTTTTTTTTCCTTTCTTCTATTTCTTGTTTTTTGTTTTTGTTGTTTTTGTTAAATGTTTTTTTTAATATTTTATTAAAATATATCTTTTTCCATAAAACTTTTTTCATCACTAGTAATATAACTTTTTTTTTTGTGTCAACAAGAGCGTAGCCCACCGACATGATATATTGCTTAGTTACCATGAGCGTAACCCCAACATGTTGTAAAAACTTTTTTTCCTTCCTTTCCTTTTTTTGTTTTTCTTAATTTTTAAAAGGTATATTTTTTCATCCTATTTCATAAACTTTTTTTGTACGAGTACAAAATATGAAAATTGTTCAATTTATTTTCTTATTCTTAGAATATAACATAAATTAAATGCTTCATTTTTAAGTTCCAAAAGAATTTTGCTCATGTTACGTGAGGTCGGGTTTTACAATTCACCACTAGAAAATAAGGGTATAAAAGAGAAACGAAATAGTAAAAGGAAAAGGGAGAAAGAAAAAAATTGTTCAACCTGGGGTTCACAACACTGCACCCCAAACACTGGTTTCTGATTCCGAGGGTTCCCAACCCTGCACCTCAAACACAGTTTTTAGATTTCCAGGGTTCAGAACCCGCCCCGACAAACCCCACAGGGTTCTGATTCCCAGGATTCTGATTCCAAAACAGGGGCCAAACGCCCCCTAAAGGTAAGGTAACTTTTAAAAAGAATTATTTAAATATGTTTTGTTAGTGAATTTTGGTCAAGAAAGTGGAAAGTCTTTTTAGATATTCTCAAACAATCTTAGGATGTCTATTTGGCCTTTATTGTTAACAACAAAATTCTATTTTCCCACCCCAAATAAAACACCCTTTCTAAGCTTGAATATATATATAACGAAATTGTAAAAGATGTTAATTTAAAGTAAAATAATTAAAAATATAATATTTTTTTTTAAAAAATTAGAGATGTGACAATTTCTATCACTGATAGTATAGTTTATCGTCGATAGAAGTCTATCGCTGATAGAAGTTTATCGCTGATAGTAGTCTATCACCTCAGTTTTTTATATAATTTAAGTCTATCAGTGATAGTAGTCTGAAGTCTATCACTGATAGACTTTTATCCGTGATAGTCATATATCAACGAAAGCTTCAATCAGTGATACCACTGATTTTTTTGTCATATTTGCAAAATATTTTAAATTTTGCTAAATTTGTAATTATTTTGGACTTGATTGTTGTTTGTGCAACCAACCCTCTATATATATATATATAAATTTGTGTGTAAGTTTTCTTTTATAATTATTAAATATTACAAATTAGAAAAAAAGTTGTTTGAGTGAATTATTATAGTCGGTGATTAATAAATACTAAAAAAATCATAGTTAGTAGATTATAATAGTTGGTAAGTCAAATTAATTATAATAACTCAGTTGACCTAATTTTAGTTGGGCTCCAAACATTTTTTAAAGAATTTATTAAAATTATAATGGACATTGATAAGCTTTGAAATATGCTTAAGATAATTTGAAAGAAAGTTGGATTGTTATGACAATTTTGTAATCTCCAAACCACGTGTATTTATTTTACTTCTCAACTTTAGAAAAATTACTATTTTAGTTTGTCATCATTTTTAGGGTCATTTTGCTGTCAACGGGCAAAGTGAAGAAAGGAGGTGGGGATAATTGTCCCTAAGTAGTCTTACATTAAAAAAATAATAATAAGAAGAAGAAGAAATAAATAAAAATAAATAGTTATTAAGATTTTGAAAATTTCCTTCTAACTTGTCCCATCTAAATTTTCAAAGATTATATATATATATATAAAAGATATTGTCCCTCGATAATATATTGAATTAACATAAATTAAAGTCACATTAGATTGTTTAGGACGAATGTTGAGCCACAAATCTAAACATAACTCAATTAATTAAGATATGTACCAACCAAAAGGTCAGAAGATCGAATTCTTTCACCCCACATGTTGTTGAGCTAAAAAAATGAATATAAAAGTAAAATAATTGTTGCGGGCCACCTCAACATGACGATGCGATCATGAGGTCACCCTACCACCCCGAGAGATCTAGGGTCAATCTTGGAAGTACGATTAGAGGACGTGGGAGATCCGCCCTCGGTCCATTTGGAGATCCTTGATCTCGCCATGATCGACCCCCAAAACCAAGACGAGGAGAGTCTGCTGACACCGTCCTTCATCGCGAGTGGCGGTACGACAACCCTCATAAATTCGCCCAAGATCTAGTGACCGTCCCTTCGCCATGATGAGGAGCGTCAATCGTCTCATCCTATATAAATAAAGGTCTCTTCACTCGAAGGTACGCAATTCATACGATTAACAGTCCACTTAAACTTAAAACTCTCAGCTGACTTAAGTTTCAAAGTATGGTGTTCCGAACTCTACATCGATGCAAGTTTTTTTACTCTTTGCAGGTCGACTTCGAATTACACGGTTGTACTGCAATTCAAAAATCTGTCAAACAAGAGTCTATATTCATATATCAACATTAATAATAAAGTTTATGAATGAAAATGATTGCCAACTTGCTCATAGCTTTGAGGGATTGAGACATATTGAAAATAGAATAAAAGACATAATAAATATAAAATGATAGAGATGCAAATAAGAAATATAAATTAAAATAGGAGGAAGGAAAGATATTTATCAAAAGTGGAAAAATGGTATTTTTGCAAAGAGGGTGTTTTTTTTAGGTATAAAGAGTATGAAATTAAATTAAATTAAATTAAAAAAAGGTAAATTCCCAAGTGCTCTTCTTGTGAAAAACAGAGAGAGAATTCATCTTCTTCTTCATCTTCTTCTCTTCTTCTTCAATCTTGAGTCTTCAGCCACCATTTTCATTTCAGAATCAAAAAGTTTGAAGAACAAAGTGCTTAACACTAGCAAACCAAACCCAGTTTCTTCATTTTCTCTATGGGCTGTTCTGCTTCCAGACCCATCACTTTTCCTTCCACAAACCCTGAAACTGCTTCTGCTTCTGCTTCCTCTCCGCCTGTTCCCAGAGCTTTCTCTCTTCCGACGCCTCTCATTCACCATCCTCCCATCAGAGATGGCGATACTCACCATCTTGTTACTCTCACTTCAACCACCTACGGTTCTCTCCTTCTTATTGACCGCCCCAAGACGAATGCCTTGAAATTCTCCGGCGAGGATCACGACGGCGATGACTCACAATCGGATTCCGACCACGCATTGTCGCCGGATTCCGTCATCAATACCTGGGAACTCATGGACGGCCTCGACGACTCCTTCGATTTCTTCAATTCCGACGCCATTTCAAACCCTAACCTCCTGATTGACAAAACCCCCTTCAAACACGTCGGATCGGAGGATTCTGTTGCTGCTGCTTCTTCTCCGTCTTCCATTATCAAGCCGCTTTGGCAGCATTTGTCCGAAGAAGCTCTCCTCGCGAAATTGGACCCTAATGTTGTTTTCAGTTACCGCCGAGCTCTCTCCTCCCGGCAATTAGGCTCCAATGGCTACCGAAAAGGTGTTAAATCAGTTGGTTCCAGTCCTATTTGTTCTTCCTTCTCCAACAATTGGTTCCGCCTCCCTGGCGGAGAAGACAAAGTGGTAATCTACTTCACGAGCTTGAGAGGAATCCGAAAAACCTACGAGGATTGTTGTTCGATTCGCACAATCTTCCGAGGCTTCAGAGTTCCAGTGGACGAACGCGATATTTCCATGGATTCATCTTATAGAAAAGAGTTGCAGACTGCCATTCGAGGGAAGACAGTAAGCTTACCTCAAGTGTTCATAAGGGGAAAGTACATAGGCGGTGCTGAGGAAATCAAACAGCTAAACGAGTATGGTGAATTGACGAAGCTTTTGGTGGGATTTCCAGTTTGGGATGTGAAAACTGAGTGTGAAAGATGTGGGGAAGCAAGGTTTCTGCCATGTCCGAACTGCTATGGAAGCCGAAAGGTGTTTGAAGAAGATGAAGGAGAGTTGAGAAGATGCCCTGATTGCAATGAAAATGGATTGATAAAATGCCCAGGTTGCTGCTTATGAATGCAAATTTGTTAGGTAATTTACTCAATCATTTATTACTATTATTGCTGCTGCTGTAACTTGGATGAAATCAAAATGCTTATTCTTCTTTGCTCCTTGTACTTGTAGGATTTATTTGTTCATTCTCCATGAACACTGTATGTATAATGCTTATTCTCCTTTGCTCCTTGTACTTCTAGGATTTATTTGTTCATTCTCCATGAACAGTGTATGTATAATGATTAAGGGAAAAAAGAGATGTCTTCATGTTCTTCAACATATATTGAGTAATTATGTAGTGTAGACTTGGCATTTCTGAGTTGGGATAGTGTCCTAAACATGTTATATGGAAGATTGATGGACTTGCATTCTCATTGTTGTTTGCTGTTGAAGATGTTCATCTTGAAACTGGTTTCTCAAATAGTGATGTTTTGCATACTTTCACATTTTATTAGCACTTATATGAAGCATATTGGAAATATGTCACTATCTTTGAGGTAAGAATGCAAGACACGGGAAATTATAGTATCTTAGGTAGGTGGCTACCACGATTTAGTCTTTTGATAAACTCTATTGATGCATGAATCTGGTTAGAGGTCCACATAAGCTGAAGACCGAGGTGGCGAGATGAGGCGTCGGGATGACATGCGACAGAGAATCTTACATTGGTGTTGTGCTATGTCCAACACACTCCAATGTTTAAGTCAGTGCTTAGCACTTCAACAATGAAAGCTTCTCTGTTGCAGGTCATCTCGACGCCTCGAATCGCCACCTCGACTTGCAGCTTTCGTGGACCTGTGGGCGGATCCTTGCATCAACACACTCTTTTCATAGCTCTCTTAAAACATAGAAAGTTAGCTTCTCTCTCAAGTTCATTTCTAAATATTCTCATCACATGTTGTAGTTTGCTGCTCTTTACATGTTTAAGCATGTGCTTGAAGCGCTTTCTTTTGGAGTTTTACACATTTTAATGCTTTTCTTTGGGCTCTTAATTTAAATTTTGTTTTGTAATCATCCTTTGTTCTTTATTATGAAAAAGTTGACATTCTTTTTTGTCTGCTTTTGAATTCATCTCTTTTGGCTGGGCCTTTCTTTTTTCTTTGTTCTTTTGTTTATCTTAGTGAAAGTTGGTTTCCCATTAAAAAAATGGTTTAATGGAGTCATGTGATAGACAGTTAAGCATATTATTTCTACACTTAAGGTTACTAAAAACAATTATATGAACAAAAGCAACCATGCAATGATTATTCAGTGAATTGGTCAAATCTGATGCATATACTTCATTTTGTTCAATAGTGAAGATGTTCATCATAAAATTGGTTTCTCAAATAGTAATCGCATTGACAAAGTTGTACGAGTTCCTGATGTTTTGATTGTTTTGACATTTTATCGACTCTTATACGAAGCACATTGGATATGCTTCATCTTTTAGGACTTTAGTGCAAAACTCCGGAAAACTGCGAATATCCTTGATCCATGACATGACTTCAAGGGTGTTTAGACAATTCAGAGTGAGTCCGAGAAGATTTTTTCTTTAGAACACTTTTGGAAGAAGTACTAATTAAGAATGTGTTTGATATGGCTTTTGAAATGATAAAAAAAACACCTTTTGCATGTTAATAAACTTTTCAAAATTTTATTTGGTTACATAGTTCTTTCTAAAGTGATTTTGAAAATTCTATATAGTACTTTTGTAAAAGCGTTTCATTTGATACACTCTGTCCAAAAGTCATTCCAAGCTTACTTTTAGTGCTTTCTTTTAAAGCATTTTAAAGTCCTTTTTAGATACTTTTTACTTTTCAAAATTACTTTAAACTATCTTAACTATATATTATGAAAAACTGGAAAAGTACCCACCCATGATCTGGCCTTAATCCTTCATCATTTTTAAAAAAAAAAATTAAGTTGAATGTGGGGTGGGAGATCAAAACAAGGAACCTGAATTTAAAAAAAAGTTTGTCAAAATTGACTTGAAATTAAAATTTTAATATTTTTGACCTAATTGACGAGTCCATTTTTTCAACTTTTTTGAAATGCGAAATTATGTTTCTATCCTTCTTTCAAAAAATTCAAAACTAATAAAAAAATCTCTCTTCTCTCTCATCTCTTCTTCCTCCGTCCTCCTTCCTCCAACAAATTTCAAGCACTCCCTCAAACCCTAAACCCTTAAAACTAATAAAAAAAAAATCTCCAATATGCTTCATATAAGTGCATGAGAATGCAAGTCCATCAATCTTCCATATAACATGTTTAGGACACTATCCCAACTCAGAAATGCCAAGTCTACACTACATAATTACTCAATATATGTTGAAGAACATGAAGACATCTCTTTTTTCCCTTAATCATTATACATACACTGTTCATGGAGAATGAACAAATAAATCCTAGAAGTACAAGGGGCAAAGGAGAATAAGCATTATACATACAGTGTTCATGGAGAATGAACAAATAAATCCTACAAGTACAAGGAGCAAAGAAGAATAAGCATTTTGATTTCATCCCAAGTTACAGCAGCAGCAGCAATAATAGTAATAAATGATTGAGTAAATTACCTAACAAATTTGCATTCATAAGCAGCAACCTGGGCATTTTATCAAGCCATTTTCATTGCAATCAGGGCATCTTCTCAACTCTCCTTCATCTTCTTCAAACACCTTTCGGCTGCCATAGCAGTTCGGACATGGCAGAAACCTTGCTTCCCCACATCTTTCACACTCAGATTTCACATCCCAAACTGGAAATCCCACTAAAAGCTTCGTCAATTCACCATACTCGTTTAGCTGTTTGATTTCCTCAGCACCGCCTATGTACTTTCCCCTTATGAACACTTGAGGTAAGCTTATTGTCTTCCCTTGAATGGCAATCTGCAACTCTTTTTTGTAAGATGAATCAATGGAAATGCCGCGTTCGTCCACTGGAACTCTGAAGCCTCTAAAGATTGTGCGAATCGAACAACAATCCTCGTAGATTTTTCGGATTCCTCTCAAGCTCGTGAAGTACTTTGTCTTCTCCGCCAGGGAGACAGAACCAATTGTTGGAGAAGGAAGAACAAATAAGACTGGAACTGACTGATTTAACGCCTTTTCGGTAGCCGGAGCCTAATTGCCGGGAGGAGAGAGCTCGACGGTAACTGAAAACAACATTAGGGTCCAATTTCACGAGGAGAGCTTGTTCGGACAAATGCTGCCAAAGCGACTTGATTATGGAAGACGGAGAAGCAGCAGCAACAGAATCCTCCGATCCGACGTGTTTGAAGGGGGTTTTGTCAATCGGGAGGTTAGGGTTTGAAATGGCGTCGGAATTGAAGAAATCGAAGGCGTCGTCCATGAGTTCCCAGGTATTAATGACGAAATCCGGCGACAATGCGCGGTCAGAATCCGATTGAGAGTCATCGTCGTGGTGATCCTCGCCGGAGAATTTCAAGGCATTCGTGTTGGGGCGGTCAATAAGAAGGAGAGAACCGTAGGTGGTTGAAGTGGGAGTAATAAGATGGTGAGTATCGCCACGTCGGAAGAGAGAAAGCTTTGGGAACAGACGGAGAGGAAGTAGAAGCAGTTTCAGGGTTTGTGGAAGGAAAAGTGTTGGGTCTGGAAGCGGAACAGCCAACTGCTTAACTGTAAATTATCAACACGATCGTAAAACAGGATCCTGTAATTTATCAACTGCTTAACTTTTTCCTTCCTGATTAAAAAAAATCATCCTGATCGTGTATTGTGTTTTTTCGTCTTTCGTTGTCGTTGAGATGAAAGTCATTTTTTGGTTGAAGAAGGAAAAATTGAGATTTTAATGGGTTTTCTTTAACGTGGGTTTTGGGTCTCCAGATTTCTAAATAAATTAGTGAGTTTTTTTTTTTTTTTTTTTTTTTTCCTCTTCTTAACATAAGAGGAGGAGGAGAGAAAAAAAAAGGAATCAGAGCAGAAAAGATATATGAGAGAGATACTTAACAAAAGAGAAGAAAACAAACATAAATGAGATTAAGGTAGAGGAGGGAGAAAATAATTTTTTTGAAGGAAGAGCAGATACGAAATTTAACACCCCAATGAAATTGAAAAGGTGGGACAGTTGTCAAAATTAGGTTATAAATGTTAAAATTTCAATTTCAGGTAAATTTTGACAAACTTTTTCAAAATCAAGTCAGATTTTGCAATTCCCCATCAAAACATCGACCAATTGATGCTTTTATCTACTAAACTATGTTCGAATTGGTCAAATTGGGGCCTTGAAATGACAACATTTGATTTTAACATTCCACTCTGTTGTTGAAATACTTCAATTTTCAAAGAAACCATATTGACATCAAGGATGAAAATATCGATATCCATATTTGTTACGGGCTACTTCAGCATGAGGTCAACCGCTGACGTCATAACGTGCTCCCCCAGGAAGTCGAGGCCACAACACCCGCATCAAACAGATCATCACTCTGGGGGTCGACCCTAAATCTCCGAGGGTCCGAGATTAGCAGCCCACCCGAGGATCCGCTGTTGTCAGGCCGCCACTCGATCGGAGTGAGATGTGATCGAAGGGACATCCCTGACTCACCTGACGTAAGGCAGAACAACAGCGCCCCCAATTCCCTTGGGAGTCGGGGGACGACGGCTATCACCATCATGACAAGGAAAGCGATCGACTCTGGTCCGTCCATTCCTCCCCACTCCGGTTCGGGAATTGGCGTGATGGCAAAGCTAGTAGAACCGTCCATGAGGGGGGAGGGACGCAACAACGGGTAACACTACCCAACTCTCTAAACACTATCACTCCTACTTACGCTCAGATCTCTCTGACTTAAGCATCAGATCATTGTGGGCCTAGCCCTACACTGGTGCAAGTTTTCCTTCTTTTCCATGTGCAGGTACACGACTCTCCCGGCGGACACTGTCATACGACGGAGCGCGGCGGAAAGGAGAAGGTCTAAATTCCTGCATCAACATTTGGCACCGTCTGTGGGAAAGGCGTCGGCTATGACGCTCTCCCTGAAAACTAAGACACAGCCCCACCTTCAAACGATAAAGGCAGACGCCTCACCGGACGAAGGACGGAACACCGGCTCAACGACGAAAGCCACCGTGTCAAAAGAATAAATCTCTCTGAGGCCAGCGATGCCACTCCGACCTGTAAAGCGTTGGGCACCATTTCGACTCTCCTCCCCTCATACAACACTCGTTAGGTGAGCCACTCACGGTGTGCGAAGTAACCAAAAGCAGAGAAAGAGGGAACGAGATAAGAACCCTAAACCCTAAACCCTAAACCTCCTGAGATGCTCCTCCTTCTTAAATGCGCATTGAGAAGTGAGCATTAGTCCTAGAATTGTGAAGCTTTCCCGTAGCCAGATACGTTGTGCAGTGGAACTGCGGGTAAACTGGAACGAAAGCATGCTTGACAACATAGCCTCTCTTGGTGATGCAAAAGAAAAAAGAAAAAAAATATGGTCCAAGAAAATAAAAGAAGAGTACAAAGTACTCAAAAGAAGAAAAAGAAAGAGAAAAAGTTTTAGGCCTCTTGATTTGTTACTCTCTCTAATGTGAAAAAACTATAGAATGTTCTTTATTGCTAGAAGTAGGGAAAAACGGGATTTAATGTTGCATGTAGTTTTTCCAGGTCTGCATGGGTTAAGATAGGTTGGTTATTCACACGCACACGTATGGGAGTAATAGTTAATTTTTGAATTGTTCTTGATTAGTGCATGCAATCGATTGTTTTCTTGTTGTTGTAAATGCCTTCATTTTAAAAGTATCGAGATTAGAGTTAGTAGCATGCAACTGTTTTCCTTAGAGATAATTCAAAGTTTTCCTTGCTCGAGGACTAACAAGATTTAGGTTGGGGGTATTTTGATAGCTCTAATTTAGAGCTATGTTTTACTCCCTAATTGTAGCTAAAAACCGTGCTTAATATTATTAATTTTCCTCTGTTGTAGGTGTTTCACGGTGAAAAGCTCGTAGAGTCCAAAGGGCGCTTTTCGGGGCTAAGAAGACCATTTTAGACCCTCGAAAATGCATCGGGCAAAGGAGAGGAGCAAAAGTGAAGATTTTGGCCAAGAGGACAGCGTCGAGACGTTGTCCAAGGCAAAATTAATTGCCAAACCCGAGAGCAAGCATCGAGCGACAGCGTCTCGACGCTCCGTAGATGCGCGCGCTGGAGATTTTCCGTCGGTAGCGTCGCGACTCTACGACGATTATATATACTTTCTTCTCCGATTTTAGGGTAGATTCTCTCTCCGTTTTCTCTCAACTTTCCGCCATTGGAGCTCGATTTTGAAGTTTTTCTTCTCCTTTGTGCTACTGTATGAACCTTATGGCTTCCATGGAAGCTTGGAGTCATCTAAACCTCATGGAAGGCTAAGGTTAGTGTTAAATTTGGGGAGAAATGTAGGGATTTGTGATTTTTGTAAGGATTCGAGACTTGAGAATTTATTTTCTTACTTGGTCTGAATATTTTTTATGCATCTTCTTCTTCTATGTTTATTCTTATGAGTATGATTGCATAATGGATTGACGCTCTTGATTGCTTGCATGATTTACCGTTAATTAGATTAGTGATGCGGTTGCCTCTCCTAATCGCCAAGGTAACAAGGGTTCGGTGAAGCCGTAAGTAGTCACTACAAGAAATAACGCATTTCCCAACGTTAATAAACGTCGGAAAAAAGGCCTAAATGCGTCGGCAAAGGTATTCCCGACGTGAAATCGAGCGTCGAGATTGTCGTCATGGTAGGCACGTGGGGAAAGGGTTTCCCGACGCGAAAATGTTGCGCGTCGGCAAATATTAGGTTTACCGACGCGGAATTATGACGTCGACAAACCTAATATTCGCCGACGCGAAAGACGAGCGTCGGTATTCGTAATCCTGTCGACGCCACAGTCGTGCGTCGGTGTTAATGGGTTATCGCGACGACTGACCTTGGCGTCGACATGTTGCGCTGGCAAATATAATCGTCGCCATTTGTTTTTGTTTTTGGCGACGTGCGTGTTCAGCGTCGACAGAGGTACGAATACCGACGTTTTTTTTTATGGCGTCGGCATTTCCCTTTCGGATAAAATCACCAATTTTTCTAAAATTCTTTTTCAGGGTTTAATATTACCGATTTTCCTAAAAAAAACTTTCCACGTCAATTTCAATATCATTAGAATCTATAAAAAGAAATCATATTCATTCCGCGAGTGAATATATTCATTCAGGAAATTTTAAAAAATTGTTCGTACAAATATTATAGTATGATTTATACAAAACATGAAAGAAAAATGAAAATTAAAGACTTTAAATGTAACAAAGTTTGTACATTATTCATAAGTGATTCAATAACATAAGAAAGAAAAGTTCAAAAGCAAAAAACTTAAATGTAACGATGTGTGAAAGCATTTCAAATCTCGTTATCACGATCTTCCCGGTCGTTCATCGATCCTAAAACACCTAATTCTAAAAAGAAAACTTATAAGTACTTAAACCATATACATATTAATCACTTACTCACACAAAATCAAAGTAGGAGATCAAAGTTTAGTATGAGAATAATTATTTTTTCATAATTTCACCAAGGAGGATCCACACCACAAAGTTTACAAAAATTCACGAAAGAATAAGGTCATCCAACATATAAATTTGAACACAAATAACACTTTATATACAAACTTTTACCTAAATGTACTCAACTAACCACAAACTTTACAAAATCTCATAAAGTGTAAAAAAAAAATCACTCAACCCAATAGAACTAAACTAATCAATCCAATCATACTTTGAATGTTTAAACTCACAATCTCAATCATACTTTTAAACTAATCACTCAATTCAATAGAACTAAACTAATCAATCATACTTTGAATGTTTAAACTCACAATCCAATCATACTTTTAAAATCTGAGCTAGTTATTCATATTGCATAAACAATAAATGAGAAGTGATCGACAAGACACCCTGACTCACCTGACGGGACGACAGTACAGCAGCGCCCCCAATTCCCTCGGGAATTGGTAGTGAACTTTTGTACGTTCACGCTTCGGGGTGTCGAATCCCGCCAAAATAATATTTATAAAACTGGGTTATTACTCTAATTAGCCGATAGTGATAACTAGGTTGAACCACAGGGAATTAAACCAATTCAAACTTAATTAAATTTAGCTTGCTATGAATAAAAAAAAGGGGGATTTGATTCGTGAGAAGGGAGTTCTAACATGCAGTAGCTAACGGAAAATTAAGCGGCGAAGTGACAATTTAAACGACCATGCTTGATTTCAAAGAATGGGATTGATCACGATTGGCGTTCGGTTCATCGATAACTAAAGAGACAGCTACAATGCTTAATGCACACAATTCGTTTGGCCATTTCTAACTCAAACGACCCAATGATACAATTAGAAAAGTGCAATTCTAATTGTTCTTGACAGTTAATTTAATCTAGGTGATCAGTTCGAAACTAATTAAAGGTCAGAGACGGGAACATTGTGACGAATTAACCCGGAGATTACATCGATTTTTCTCCTTTACCCAAAATCTAACATGAAGACGATAACTAATTTACACCCCCAACTGTCACTTGGGTTCAAACTAATTAGCCATGCTTAGATTCGTGTTACTTAGCGATTGAGGCAATTATACGTTCTAATCTCTAACGATTTAGCATGCTTAGGAATTAGAACGCCACTCCTAATTAAGCTAAACATGTTAATGGGATGAAGTCCAGAGAAGAAGATGCAATAACCTAAAGTTGACTAATCATGCATAAATGGGGCTAATCTCCCCTTGAGCCAAAAGTTTACAATCCCAAACTTGAAATCAAACACTTACCTCTAGCTAGCCATGGGAGTGGAAATCTCCAAAGAATCCATGGAAGACCTCAAGGTGCTCATCCATGGAGGTTACAATGCCAAAAGTGGCTAAAAATGTCCAGAAATCGAAAGGGGGAAGAAGAAGATGGGAGAGAATAACCTAAATTCGGAAAAATGCATTTATACCCAAAATCTGCGTCAGACCAGCGCCTAGGCGCCATAAGTGGGCGCCAAAGCGCTGCGCACAGGGCAACAGAAACGCGCGCGCGCATCGCGACAGCGCCTAGGCGCTAACCTCTCGGGTCTGGAACAATGTCGGGCGCAGGGGCGCTGCACACAGGGGTCAGAGAGGTTATCGGGCACTGGGCTCTCGGGTCTGGGAGGTTTTCTAGCGCCGGGCGCTATGCCTACTGTCCTGATGTTCGGTTGGGCGCCTAGGCGCTGCCCTCTCCGGTTTGGCCTTCACCTTTCATCCTTTGCACCTCCAAGCTCTACTTGGCTTCTCTCTTTGACCCGAACACTTCCCGAAACTCCTAAAATGCCCGATTTAGCCCCGAAACTCATGAATGGACTTCTCGAGCTCTTCACCGCGAAACACCTATAATAAGGGGCAATTAACAATCATTAAGCACGATAATTAGCTGATAATAGAGACTTATAAATAGCTCTATTTTAGAGCTATCAGGAATCGGAGAACGATGGTTACCCCCATCATAATGAGGCACGAGGGTCGACTCCGGTCGGCCCAGATCTCATCACCCCGGTCCAAGGACTCACATGATGGCGGACCAACATAACCGCTCAGGGAACACTCTCTCATCATCGCCTATAAATACCCATCATGTTCAAGGATGAAAGGGTATGTGACAACGCGTAACTCTACGCACACTCTCTCCCTCTCTACTACACATACTTACGTTCAGACCTCTCTGACTTAAGCATCAAATCCTTGTGGGCCTAGCCCCACACCGGTGCAAGTTTTATACTTTACTTGTACCCTACCACATCGTCGGCAGTTGCCAGCGACGGAGCACACGGAGGTATGGAAAAGTCCAAAATCTTGAGCCAACAAATGCCATTAGATATTTATGAAAATAGATATTACATTTGTATTTTGTGTGATTACTCGTGGGTATATAAATTTTATTACATTATAAATATGAATTAATAATTAAATAAAATTAATTCAAATAAATAATATAAATTAATTTAAGTTATTATTTATTTTATATTAATATTCTAAAAAAATATTTTATATTGGCTATCTCAAATTATTAAATTGTTTCTATATAATTAAATTTCATAACATTCAATTCAAGGTTATCTTTTTTTATTTATTTAGTTTTTATTAATTAATAAAAATTAATTCACACCAATTAAGTTTAATTAGATAAATTGACTTTTTTTTTTTTTTTTGAGTACATTGGGGGTGAGCGATTTAAACCACAGACGTCATCAACACATACATATGTCAAGCCATAAAAAAATAATAAATTTAAATCTTGTAATCTAAGTTATTTTTTGTTAATTAATATATTGAATTGATTTTAGTTAGTAGTCAATTTTAATGGATTAGTTTAAATCAAAATAAAATATAGTTAATTAATTAGCTATAAATCACATAAAATTTTAAATTCTAGTTATACTTTGGGAGTGATTGTTGAATTAATGATTTAAGTATAATTAATTTTGTAAAATTGATTTTCATACCATCATTTTCATGTTTGTTTGAAGTGATTTTCATAGAATGAGAAGTGATTTCAAATTATTTATGTTTGGTTTCAAAATTGATTTTAGAATTGCTAAATTACTAAAAGGGCATTAATTAAAAACATTATTTAACTAAAAATTTATTTAATTATTGACTAACCAATTTATCTTCTCATATAATACTTCAAGGCAAAAAATTTACAAAAATTCCTCACCTTTTCGTTTTCCTATGTCGCTCGGGATAAGATTCTTCTTACTTACATTGATCATATCCCCAGAAGCCTCATCATAATCCTATATAACAATGTTTGAGTTCCAACCTTCAAAATTCATCACCCAAATTAAAAAAGAAGATTCTTCCCACCATGCATCCTGGTAATTAACACTACAACAATTCAGGGATTTTTCGACCAAAAACTGCGTCGAAAAATTCATTCTCGATGCATACGCGCATTGTAAAAATGGTGTCAGACCGACACCATGCGTCGGGTAAAGTAGTCTAAAACGACGCACTATATGCGTTAGATTAGGTACATTTTACCCAACACACTATATGCGGTGGGATATATTTGTGTCAATGACGGGGGCACATTGCCCGTCATCTATACTTCACAATTTTTTTTCTTAAATCGAAGGATAAATTTGTATTTTTCCATTTGAATAGAATGAGGGCATGTTTGGGAGTGATTTTGGAAGGACCAAAATCACTTTTACATGCCCAAAATCAATTATATTTCAAAATGGTGATGTTTGGCAATAGTATAAAAGTGATTTTGGAAGAATTGAAAATCACTTTTTTTGATTCCCGGTCAATCACTTGAGAGGTGATTTTGGAGTGATTTTTTGCAAGTGATTGTGATATTTTGTTTTTAAAAATGACTATTTTTTTTAATTAAAAATATCAATTGGATATAAATATTATTTATGTTCAATTATTTATGAAAATCTGAATTTGGTTTGTTGGTGAAAGGAGAAAGGTTTTTGCTTCTTTCTCACTCATACCAAGGTTCGAAACCAACGTTGTGCAACCTTTTAATTTTGCATTTGCGATCTTTTATTTATGATATATTATTTATTATAGTTTTTCATTTATGATATATTATTTATTATAGTTTCATGACTTTTTAATTTTGTTTTTCATGAACTTTCAAGAATTTTTGTTTCATGATTTTAATTTTAAATAGTAATCATTTTCAAACAATTTTTGTTTAATTTTGATTTTCAATTATCAGTTAAATAATTTAAAAATACAATGTTATTTTTTTTTGTAATTTAATAATTCTAAAATCACTTTGGAACCAAACATAATAATTTAAAATCACTTCTAATTATATGAAAATCACTCCAAACCAAACATAAAAATGGTTATATATAAATCAATTTTACAAAATCAATTGTTATTAAATCTCTTCCTTTAAAATCAATAATTCAATCATCACTCCCAAACATGCCCTGAGAGCAAATTTGAGTGGTGATTCACGGTCCATCAGCTCAACCAAAATCACCTATCAATTAATGCTTCAATAATCAATTTTAAATGATTTTAAATTGTCCTAAAATCAATTTTGTCTTTTGCCAAACATATTTATTTGGAAGAAAAATGATTTTGGCAATGAAAACATTGAATTTGCTCATATCAAAATCACCCCAAACATGCCCTACGTGTTATTTAGCTACAATTTAATATGACTTAATACTTAATTAATATAAGCTTTATATATAAAAAAAAATTAGTAATTTTTTTAATGAAAAGTGTATTAAAAAAATATATTAAAATTTAAAAAAGGAATAGTTGTTATTTTATTTTTTTTATATTTTTGAAAGTTGTAATTTTTAAATTTAATAAACTAGACTAAATATAAAAAAACAAAAAAACAAAAAAAAAACAAAAAAAAATTAAACCAACCCATTTAAAAAGAGAAAGAAAAAGGAAGAAAAAAAAAAGAGAAAAAGAAATGATAAAAAATGAAAGAGTTGAAGAAAGGGCCGTGGAATTCTGTTGCTCGTTCTACTGGTATGGATCCGACGTCGTTTACGGTTTTATTATTGGGTTTTTATTTATTTATTTAATCATTATTAACATTATTATTTACTCTTTCATATTTTTTTATATGTGATGTTACAGTCCATAAATGATGAATATTTGAGATTCCAAAAATCCGAATCTGGTTCCATACAACTCTTAATCTACTTTTAATATCCACCGTCCATAAATTCAAGATCAAACTGTTCACGTTTAAAGTTCACGAGAATCTCGATCTGTGTCAAAATACTCTCCATCAATCCGATCAGGTCATCATGTGGCGCAGGAGACCCCATACGCGTGACAAACTTGCGGTGAAAAGACGAGGGGTCTTTAATGATCAACCTCTTCCTTCCCAACTCTTCTCCTTATCTCCTCCATTCCCTCCTTCAAAATTCGTCTCCTCATACCACTCTCATCTACACCGGAGAATTTCATCGGTGTTGTTTATCTAGATGGTTTCTAAGTGTACCTTTGTGCATATGCAAAGTAAATAGACGTTGCTTCGAAAGCAACTTATGGGTTAAAGACATCCTCATGTAGAAACTTTCGAGCTTCAACTAGAAACCAGCAACAATCTTCTCATCTGTGATCTTAATAATGACGTCATCAGCTAAACATAACATTGAACTTGTCATTTGTGCCTACCTTCTTCGTTTTCTTACATAGCGGCGCCCACAAACACTTTTTCTTCAACAAAGCTTACCTCTTGATCTGCCATAAACTGAAACTGTTTCTCCCATTGAACTTGTCAATTTTCGTACTTACACCAAACATGTTTGTTATCGAAAAATTGTGGAATTTAAAAAATTAAGGATGAGACTCTTATATTAATTTGTTATAGACAACGAAACTCACACATCCCTAGAATGATATGATAATGTTCACTTTGGACATAACATTTGCTTTTGGTTTAATCTAAAAGACCTTATACCATTTGAGATAATTGCTCTTCCTTATATACCATGATTTTTTTCTTATATATTGATTCTACTCGTAACAGTTTGTTTCTCAATTAGACATGAAGATGTATTGGAAAAAGCTCGATATAATAAAAAACAACATATTTCTGGGTTTGAACCGTGGCCGATTGAACTCCAAAAATATCGCACATCAGTAAACCCTAATACCCACCCGTCGATAAATCCTTGATCTAACGGCTGAGATTAAACCCACGAGTACCTTATTATATAAATAAACCCTAACCTCACCGAATCTTCTCTCTAAATTCAAAGTTCTTTTTTCTCATCTCCGACTCGCCCGCCGCCGCAGAACGATTCGAAGTCTAAGAAAGCTGCTGCATCGAAAGATTTTTTGAACGATTCGTTCAAAGCGCTCTTCTTCTTACGCTCCTCTTAACATAACACTCAAGATCCAGGACCTTCGAGGTATAATTTCCTTTTTTCTCCTACAATTTCCGCGAAGTTCTTTTTTTTTTAAATTTGGTTTAGAAAGTGCAGGAAAACTCGTTCATTTATGTTTTGAAAACGCTTCAGTTTTTTTTTTATAATTTATTTCCTTTGATCTTTGATTTTTTTTTTCTGTGTTTTTGGCTCTGATCTGACCGCATTTCCATGGGGTTTTCCCTATTTCAAAAGTATTGTTTTCCCTCTCTTCTGCTTTCATTTCGATTTTGAGTTTTATGAATCACCTGATTTGTTTTGTTTCTTAAAATTATCCTTTCAAATTTAAGGTAAGTATTTAGACTTTATTTTTTATTTTTTAGATCATCATATTTTTCTTTAGAAGATTTCACAAGTATCTAAAAATATAAAATATATTTTATATTATTTTTAAATAAAAAGTATACCATACTATCTAATATGAATCTCTAAACTTTTAATTTTGTGTCTTTGTCATAAAAAAAAAATTAAAAAAATTTATCTATTATATAAAATTTTAAAATTATCTTAAACCTCTCCGACTTCAAGTTCTGGATCCGCCACTCCTTGGAGGGGTATGGGGGCAATGACTCACAGGAAAATTGTACGTAGAACACGAGGTTAATGAATCATGTAAATCTGTGTAACCATTATCAGAATGACTTTTGATTATGTACTTAGAATTTCAAAGTCATGGTTCACTCACAACCACTATTATTGAATTTGTAGTTAAAAACAAGAAAGATGTTTAATGACACCTTGATTCTATTTGAATGTTTAACAATCTTAGTTATCCTCTTTCAATCCAGATATATAAAGTGGGGTTAGAAGCATCGTTTGGAAATTTCACAGCTTTTAGTGCATTCTCATAAGAAGATGAAATTGTTGTTGAAGGGGAAAGAAAATGGGTAGGACACAATGAACTGGCTTCTTCTTGATGGTATTTTTTCTTGCTTCTGTTGTTATTGTTTTGATCTTTTTGCATTTCTGAGTGGTAAATCAATTTCTGGTTTAGCCTTCTCTATATTGATTTCTTTTGGATAGTAATATAATATAAATTGAATATTGCCATTCAAAAAATCATTATTTCTTATTTTCATTCTCTGCACATTTGTTCTGCTTTCTAAACTGATCAAGGATATGATGTTAAAACAGTAAAAGGTCTGAGTTGGAAGATTGTGTTGGTAGAGACAAATGTTTGAGGTTTGAGGGAACGGAAATAATGGAAGAAGACCCCTGTCCTTGTGAGAGTCATCGCATTGTGACTTTCGCAACCTCTTCTACAAAAATTGCTTTTGAAATTGCATCGGGTTTGAATAAAAGGCGTGGGTTGCATTCTAGCATGGGATGATGATCTAGACTTCGCCCGACATTTGTGTTTCTATGGGATTTTTCCCTCTACCTCAAACATTTGATTTCTGCCTTCACTCTTCCTTCATTGATCACACCTTCACACTGATCCTTCCTCGTTTTTTTTTCCTGCATTTTTCTGTGTTGTAGATCTATGGTTAACTTTGAATGTTGGGTTGCTGTTTACTATTTAGTTCGTTTGGATAAGATTTGGTGAAAATATTATACAACTGTTTAGGGCTTGTTTGATAATGATGTCGTGTTTAGTTTATGGTTTGAAAACGATTATCCTTGTTTCATTACAATTTCTTAACTATGGTTTCACCCCTCTAAAAGAACACTTGAATTCCTAGTCAAATTTCAATTACAAAACAAGTTTTTACAAACTACTTTCTTTTAGTTTTCAGAAATTGATTGAGTTAGTAAATATTGCAATCGAATGGCTTGAATTAGGCTAAAAGTAAGGAAGTCCATTAGGCTAAAAGTAAGGAAGTCAACATGGACTTTGTCAAACAACTTGGAGCGAGCTTATTTTCTAACTACTTACAGTTATTGACTACGAGAGTCCTTGGAAAAGGTTGAATTCAACTAGAGAGGGAAGCCTTTGAATGACTATATGTTTCTTTAGGAACCTTTACATTGTTTTCCAGTTTTTGCCTTTGTTGTCTTTATTTTCCAGCATTGTTCTTTAATTCTTGGTTCAATTATTAAACGCTTTGTATTCATGAGTTTTATATTAGTTAAGTTTTCTAGTATTTCTTTTATTAAGAACTACGTTTTCTTAGGGATTCAATTATGTGGATGCCAATGAGGTTAGTTTAAGTCCATAATGCAAACTCTACTATTTTCCTCGTCGATTTTATTGTTAACTTAAATTAGCTACTTAGGTTAACATACTAGTTGAGTTCGAGCATTAAGCAGACTTAAGTAATGATTTCATGACCGAATATGTGACAGAGTTTAGGAATAGGACTTCATGTGACCTTAGGAATAAGGCACACCATAGGGTTAAAGAATTGCATCCTTATTAATTTAAGTACATATTAACCGTAGGAATATGAGTTTAATGGCTAATGCTCCTAAAGGTATACTTTAATACATGGTATTTTTGTAATTTTCTATGGTTATTTGTTTGTTATGATTGTTATTATTATAGAAGTCCAATTAAGATGTTAGTAACTTCCTAAATTTGTATTTAGTTATTTGTACATTAGGAGAGCCAAATGATTATGCATAAAAAAATTAATTAACTAAGAATGTAATTTTAAATGAGAAGTATGATGTGGTTAGCTTTGAAAACAGTAAGAAATGTGAGAAATCATAAGAAATGTGAGAAATCACAACTAATTAACTAAGTAAGAATGTAACTTTAAATGGGAAGTATTAACTAAGCAATAATGTAACTTTAAGTGGGAAGTATGATACGGTTAGCTTTGAAATCAGAAAGAAATGCTTCGGTTGTTATTGTATTGATCCTTCTTTTTTTGGATAGTAATGTAATTCTGCAATTCTATGTTTTCTACAAAATTTGTTTTTTTTAAAATGTAATTATTATTATTTTTTATTGTGTGAGATCTTGCTAATGTTGTTTTAACTAAAATTAAATTTGAATATAACATGTCAAAGCATTTATATAAAATATCTTAATTTAAATCATTCAATATTTTAGTTAGATACTTTGATTTGTTTTTAATAGTAATTATTCAAATTAAACATCAATTTAATATCTTTATTTTATTGTATTTTAACTTTGAAGTTAAATAAATTGAATATTGCAATTCAAAAAATCATTATTTTTTATTTAAAATTTTAAAATTATTTTGTTAATTGAAATCATATTTTAAATAAACATAGTAAAAAGTAGAAAATCATAGAAATCAGATTCAAATGCATCCCACAATAAAATTAGTGAAGCGATATTACTACGGTAATTTATTTCATAGAAATTATAAAATTAATAATTTTTTTACTTTATTAAAGAAAATTCTAAATGTAGTATGTATATATATATATATATATATATATTTAAAAATCGTTGATATATCGTTTTGTTATATATCGTTTATTGAGAAACAAAAATGTGTTGAAAATCGTTAAAAATTGTGGATTTATTACGGATATTTTGCCAATTTTTGGTGTATGTAATTTAAGTTCAAAATTTGAAATTCAACTCATTTTCATGTTTTTTTTTCCTATTTTATTTCACTTTTTGTCATTGTGTTTTCATTTTATTTTCAATTTTTGGTTCTTTCACTGTGAATTTAGCTTAACTAGTGCATAAGAGTAACAGTTATATCAACAATATTATGATAATACTAATGATGATGATGGGGGTGATGGTAATGATGACGGTAGTGATAGTGGAGGCGGTCAAATTCAGGAAAATGTTGGAGGATGTGAACAATATGGAGTACTTAGCCCCTTCACTGGAGAATCTCAATTCACACACCCACTGATCATGGCCATAAAGTTGAAGGGCTAAGAATTGGAGCAATAGGAAGGACAATATGACTATAATAGTAGTAGTAACTATGGTTATAGTAGTAATAGTTATAGCAATAACAATAGTAATTATGACTATGATAATAGTAGTAATTATAGTCATTCAAATGATTATGTTGGTTAGGGGTGATAGTCGGTTTGGTTTTCTTGATTTTGAACCCAACCGAGAACCGAACCGAACAGGTCGGTTTGGCAAAAATTGGAACCGAACCAATGTCCAATAAAAGACTAAATCAAAGGTTCGGTTTTTTTTCTGTTCGGTTTTAGGCTCAGTTGGTTTTTTTTTTTTTTTTTTTTTTTTTTTTTTTTTTTTTTTTTTTTTTTTTTTTTGCCATTCTTCTATTCTTCTTTCAATTTTAGGTTTTTTTGGCCATGAATTCTCCATTCATATCGGTTTAATTACTTTTATGATGTTGGCCTAATTCTCCATTTTTAGGTATTTTTCTTTCAATCTTTTGGAAAATTGATGAAGAGATTACAAACAAAACATTAACTAAAATTTAAAACTGAATTTTCAAATGGTTGAGGAAGAGATTCCAAACAAATCAGAAAATAAAATTCAAAATTTGATTTCAAATGGTTGAAGAAGAGATTCCAAACAAAATAGAAAATAAAATTCAAAATTGTATTTCAATTATTGAATTATATATCACAAATTGAGGACTATAATTTATTGATCCTCGAGTTGATTCTTCTACCGGAGTTGGCTGTGGCCTTTTGAACGTTGTGAACTTTGGCCTACAAGATCTGCCTCACTTGCTTCGTTGTCTCGGCGAAAAATTCAAACAACTAGTTCATTAAAACGGCAAAGGGAGAGAGAGCACATAAAAGGGAAAGAGCAAAGGGAGAGGGAATTGCAAGCAAAGGTAAATCGCACAGCAAAGGGAGAGAAATTGCACTGAGGGAGAGAGAATCCCACAACAGAGAGAGGAAAGGAAGGGGGTTGTCGGCTCAGAATGAAACAAAAATCAGGGGTTAGCTAGGGTTTCTTTGTAAGGGTGTATATATATACCTTGGTTCGGTTCGGTTCGTTTTTGGTTGGATTTTTTAATGAAAAATCGAATCGAACCAAAGATTTTTGGTTTTCCATAAATATAAACTGATTTGTCCATTTTTGTCCTAAATAACCGAACCAAACCATTGGATCGGATCAGTTTGGTTTGGATTTTTGGTTTTTCGGTTTTGAGTATCACCCCTAATGTTGGTTATAGTGAACTTCATGGAAATACATCGATTTATACATGGGGTCCACAATTTACCCTGCGAGGTTATGAAGACTCAGATTCAAAACTTCTACATTATCTCCACATTTAGATGGGACATGCTTTGATAAAAGGTATCCTCCTATTGGTATCATTGGAGTTGATGTTGAAACTCATGGATATCATACTTCAAATTATGTTCGAGGTTTTGAACGTACTATGAGTTGGGAGGAGTATTGTCGATATCAAATCAATTATATTAATGTTGGTTTAATACCTCCAAGGTCATTATCTTATAATTGAACTTTGTACTTGTATGACCTCAAGTTTTTATCAATAAAATATTCAAGTTCATATTATTTTTTGGTTTTCAATATTATCTATTATTTTATTATTATTCATATTTAACTTATAATTTCTGAAATATATGTTTCAAGTATAGTGTATTGCTTAATTAAACTTGTTTTAAAGTTTCACAAAATAAATTACAAAATTTCTATCGATTCTTATTGGAATATTCGTATTGGTCAATCCACGAAATCATTCAACCTGTTGAATTCTTGGAAAAAGATCAAAATTTGGTAGTAGTTCAAACATTTCTTTCTCTTGTTTAAAATATCATAAAAGTCAAATTTTAATTTTCTGAAAAATAATCTGAAGAATTTTATAAATCTGCTTTCTTGGCGGTTGTGATGGTATTTAAATCATAATTACAAAATCAAATTAAAGTTAGGGTTTCTTTAATTTCTATGTGCTTAGAGAAGTTGATCCTCAATGTATGTCTTTGAAATTTAAGTTGTATAATTTTAAATTTAGTCTTTAATTTCTAGAATTTGTTTTATAGTTAAATTATGCATTACACGTATGCTTAATTGTTTGAATTTTATAAATAAAAAAAAACCTACCAAATCAAAAGATGTATTGAAAATAATTGATTTTGAAATGATTGTAGTGTCATTTTGATATGTATTTCCAAAAATATCATTTTATCTTTTTAAAAAACATTAGAAATCTTAGCACAAATTAAAAAAAAAAACAAGTTTTTAATATTATTCATTTAGTTTTGAAAACTATCTTGTATTTTAATAATGCTTATAATATTCTTGATCACAAGACAAATTAACTTATGTGTGTTGTGTTAGAATTATTGTGATTATTCGACCCGCATCAATTTTGAAGTTAGCCATGAGCAAACGCCATCCTTACATGAATCCTAGGAATATGGAGTATGAACAAAAAAACCCTAGAAATTTCGCCAGCCCAAATCAGTCGCCATTGCAGAGCCATCAAAAGCTCACTCCCAACATGAATCTCTCCATGGTTCCTATTCTTCAACTCCCAATCTGAATATCAATCGACACTTTTCAGTGCGCTATCTAGGTTTTTTTCTCTAATCTCCTTAACATTTTGCAATCATGCACCATTTTAGTTTCTAATTTCCATTACAATGTTCGGTTTCTGTTCATTATTTTGCGATTTCCATTCTCGATATATTTTTTTCGCGTTCTAAACTGATAAGGAAGGATTTGATGTTAAAACAGTAAAAGGTTTGAGCGGGAAGATTTGTGTAAAATGCTGCGTCTTCAAATGACCTATACATCCATGTCCATCGTATACGACGAAGAATTGCATTAGTCGTTGATAACTCTCCAAATGAGAGTTATTTAGGGGTAATTTAGAAGATAATTAGAGGCCTTATTAGAGTAATTGCTTGCTAAGATATGTGATTTTTTAGCTATTTGTGTTGTAATTCATTGAGAGTCTTCTTGAGAGCTCGTTTGCTTATTATGTATATATTGGGGCCTATTTTGTATCTAAATAAGGCTTTTGTGACTAATCAGCAGTTTCGCGAAACGAGCGTCAAAAAGAGCGCAAAGCTGGGATCTTTGTAATTGCAGAATGCATTTTGGAAGAGCAAAACTCCCGCGAAAAGTGTACTTTGTCACGTGAGCTACCAATTTTTGTCCCCTGTGATACAGACAGAAAAGCTTTTGCTTTTTCTACCAGCCAATGGAATCTGTTTAGCTATTTTAGGGCACTTTCTTGGGAAACCCTAAGGGTATAAATTGAAAAGGATGAAAGAGGAGAAAAAAATCGGACCATCATTAGGGAAAAATTAACTTTCTAATAGTTTTTGGGAAGTTGGAAGAACATTCTTCCGAAGGAGGAAACCTTGTAGAGACAACTGAAGTCCTTGGATTTCAGCACCATCAAGGAGGAGGAGGAGTTGTTGTTCGCCGAAGGAAGGAAAAGAAGGAAGCATTGCGGTTGAGATCTCCTTCCGACGACATCCGAAGCTTTTTCTTTCTTCGTCTTCTTCACTTTTGTTGTCCATCTTCTGAATATTAGTTCTAGTAGTTCTGTAATGAGTACCTTGGTTATTTTTAGCTTTAAATTTAGCTTGATGAACTAACTTCCTACGGGAAGGACTAAGAGTATGATTTAGTTTATGAAGAGGATGTTTTAGCATGATTCTTGCGTTTATTTGTTTTTGCGCTAATAACATGATTTCGATCGACCATCCATTTTATGCTACTCATTCCTTGATCGTCCGAGAGGAGTAGAGGATTCTGAATATTCATGTTTTTGCTAGCCTTTCATGGTATCCAGCAAGAAGTCTAGACATAGTCGCTCGCCTAGCACACTAAAAATAGCATGTTTGTGTGAATAAAATGAGAACGACAGTTGATTTCTAATGTCGAACACCGAAAGGGTTCGAGGGTTGTGCTATGTGGTTAGTTTATGCTTGAGTTCTGCTAAACGCATCCGATTCACATGTTAAGTTGTGAATACTTCTAGCTTGACCATGTTTGCTTTGATTCACTATCTCAACATTTATTTCTTGCTTTTAGTTCGTGGTTGCATTAGATAACTGCCTTAGAAGCCTGTTATTGTTTTGGTTAATATTTGTATGCTAGAGTCGCATCTTGCCCGCATTCTTATTCAGTTATTTCCATTCGAGTTAGTTTTACTCTGTTTTATTTTCTCTAAGATACCATTCCTCGCAAATTTTGGGTTACTGGTTACTTGGTTCTTAAGTCACTTCATTCTAATGCTGCGTACATCAAATCTTCGTGGAATCGATATAAAAATACTTATTACTTGCTGCATTATATCATGTGCACTTGCATGTTCTGAGTGTTTACAATAATATATACCCTACAGTAAACACGCAACAGTTGTCGTCGCCAATTTTCTGGATCAATAAGACATGTGCTCAATGATATTTGTTGTTTCAAAGAGAGAAGAGAAATGTGAATGCAACTACTACATTTTCATTCAATAAAATATGATCTTAAATACACTTTCTAAATGCTAAAATGGCTTAGTTAACTCCATAAAAACAGCCACTAACTCCACAAAACTAGCCACTTACTCCACTAACTCTAAATATATCAACACTTACCCCCACTAACTTCAAATATAGTAAATGGTTAAAAATAGACTTGTAGCTTTGAGTTAACTAACATACTTCTCCTAACTCAAATGCTGCAAACATTTAGCTTGCTTCTAACACAGCTACACACTACTTCTCTCATATACCTCACTCAGCAGTCTAGTCCCTCTAACTGGTCCATCATCAACCAGTCCATCAGTATCTAGAGAAACTTCTTGTTGCTTCATCTCTTCTTCTTTTGTCCAGTCTCACTTCTCATCATCAAAGAATTGAACATCCCTACTAATCACCATCTTCTTTTTGTGAGGTTGATAGATCTTGTATGCTTTGGACATCATGGTGTAGCCTACAAAGATTTTTTGTTTTGCCTTTTCACTCAACTTGTCTCTCTTTTCTCCTGTAGAACATGAGAAAAACACAAAGAACCAAACATTTTCAAATTTTCCAGTTTTGGTTTAGTATTAAACCAAACTTCATAGGGTGTCTTCTTCTCCAATACCCTTGTAGGTAGTCTATTCAATAAAAATATTGATGTGTTTGTTGCTTCAGCCCAAAACTCCTTTGACAAGTTCTTTTCATGCAACATGCATCTTGTCATCTCCATAATACTCCTATTCTTCCTCTCACTAACTCCATTTTGTTGTGGAGTATATGGAACAGTGAGCTGATGCTCTCTTCCAGCTTCTTCACAAAAGGAATTGAACCTTTGTGACGTGTATTCAGTCCCGTTATCGGACCTCACCACCTGAATTTGACAACCACTCTGATTCTCAACCCATCTTTTAAACTTCAGAAACACTTCAGTTACTTCAGACTTATACTTCATGAAGTAAATCCAACACGTTCTGGTATAATCATCAATAAAGATAATGAAATACCTGTTACCATTGAGTGAGAGAGTTGGTTGAGGTCGACACAAGTCGGTGTGGATGAGCTGCAACTTCTCTGTTGCTTTCCAAATTGACTTCTTGAATGACAGACTTGTTTGCTTCCCTGTCAAACAAGCTTTGCTTTTTGTTTTCAACTCCTCCAGAACTGGTACTCCAACTACCATCTCATTCTTCTGCAAATACTGCAACCCCTTCAGATGAAAATGGCCTAACCTCTTGTGTCATAGCTCAGTGTCACTCACTTGACACTTGAAAGCTATTTGTTCCTTCTCTGGATCCAATAAGAAGCTCTTGTACTGCATCTTTATTTTGAACAACTCATTTCCATTGGAATCGAAAATAAGGCATTTTTCTTCTTCAAATAACACTTTGAATTTCTTTTCTACTAGTTGACCAACACTTAACAAGTTTTGATCAATCTCAGAAACTAGGAGCACTTCAGTAATCAACTTGGTTCCTGCACAGCTCTCTATTGACATTGTGCCCTTCCCCTTCACTTCTAGATACTCACCATTCTCTATCTTCACCCTTGACTTGAATGACTTGTCAAGGTCGTTGAACAACTCCTTGTCACCTGTCATGTGATTGGTACACCCACTATCAACCAACCAACTGTCACATTGAGTGACTGATGAGAAACATGTAGCCACAAAAAGTCGATCTTCTTCTTGTTGTACTGCAGCATGTGCTCCTCCTTGCTGTTGAGATCCCTTACAAAATCTCTCAATGTGCCCCATTAAATGACACCTTCTACACTTCACATCTAGACTTCTCCAACATCTTAAGTGTGGATGATTATGTTTCTCACAGTGCTTGCCTGCACTTCCCTTGCTGAAACCTACACTTCTATCATTCTTTACAGCATAATATGAGCTACTGCTGCCACTTTCCTTTCTCCCTCTCTACTTCTTCTCTCTTCCACCTTCTCCCTGCTGCTGCATTCTGACTTTCAGTGCCCCCCCAATGCTTCCTTCTTGCCTCATCAACCTCCTTTGCTCTTATGCTTGCAAAGCACTTACTAATTCTATCACCCTGAGTTTAGAGAGGTCTTTGGTATTTTCTAAGGAAGCAATGGTTGCTTCATATTTCTCAGAAACTGAAACCAGAATTTTCTGAACCAATCTATTGTCAGATAAATCAGTTCTTAATGCTCTTGCCTTGTCGGCAATCGCAATCAACTTGTCTGAGTATTCTTTAATGGACTTAGAATCCTTCATTTGCATTCTCTCGAATTCCCTCACCAAGTTCAACACTTTCATGCCCTTGATCCTCTCATCACCCTCATACTCACCTTTGAGGAAGTCTCAGATCTTCTTTGTTGACTTCAAGGCCATAATTCTGTTGAATATGGATGAAGACATAACTGCATATAGGCAAGCTCTAGCTTTTGCCTTCCTGGTGACCATCTCCTTGTGAGTCTTGATCTGGTTGATTGTTGAATTATCGGTAAGTGCATCAACCCCATAGTCGCTCTCAACTGCTTCCCAATAATCACAAGCCTCCATGTAGGCTTGCATTCTGATAGCCCATGCTTGGTAGTTTTCTCCATCAAACACTGGTGGAGCCAGTGAAGAAAGACTGCTTGATCCTGACTCTATCTCACTCAATTCTCAAAAGTGTATCACTCGGTTTCTCTAAGGGATATCTTACTAACTCTCACTCACAGGTCCCTTAAGAATTTTAGCTCTGATACCACTGTTGTTTCAAAGAGATAAGAGAAATGGGAATACAACTACTACATTTTCATTCAATAAAATCTGATCTTAAATACACTTTATAAATGCTAAAATGGCTTAGATAACTCCATAAAAACAACCACTAACTCCACTAACTCTGACTCCACAAAACTAGCCACTTACTCCACTAACTCTAAATATATCAACACTTACCCCCACTAACTTCAAATATAGTAAATGGCTAAAAATAGACTTGTAGCTTTGAGTTAACTAACAATATTGCATCCTCCATCTCATGTGACCTTTTGGACCCCGACATTGTCCCGAATATTGGTTGAGGTAACGAGGGTGAAGCTACAACAACAACAGTCTTCACGTTCTTCTCCGGTAATAGAGATGATGAAATCCACCATAGTCGTTCGTTTTCCATACACGCTTATTCTCAAAACCGAAACTCTCAGTTTGATTCTCCTTCAATTGGTTACTTGTCGAAGGCGAGGAATTTGCTAACGGTACTGTTGCTAATTGTCTTATATTTATTCTAAGACGTCAACGCTCTTGGTATTTGGCATGTGCATCATCATCGTCTTCGCGGTATTTGGCTTACGCATCATCATCGTCTTCGCTTTCCATTCCAGAGTAAATCTCTGTCATTGGAATAGTTCGAAACGTAAACACTTCATTGTCCGAAACGTGAACTTGTCGTTGAGTATATCTAAAAAATCACGTGAACTTGCCGTTGAGTATATCTAAAAAATCACCATCGAGGAAGTGTAATATAAACTTTGAATTTTGCTCAGATAATCTAAGAAAAGATTGACTATTTTTTCTCTTTTCAACCCAGATATTCGAGGAGGAAAGAAGAAGAGTATGTCGCAATTCCAATTCTCTCTTAGTACATGTGGTAACTATGAGATTCCCTCTCTATAATTTTTTTTTGACTATTTTTTCTCTTTTCAACCCAGATATTCGAGGATGAAAGAAGAAGAGTCTGTCGCAATTCCAATTCTACATGTGGTAACTATGAGATCCCCTCTCGATAATATTTTTCTCTTTCTAGTAGATTTCTGGTGTGTTAAAATGACTCGAAAAATAGATGCCCATTTTAGGAGGATTACGATACATGTGGATCAATAAAAAACTTCCACGCTAGGCTTGTTATAAACAACGAAATATGATCCCATAGGCTTTTTCATGGAAAATATTTTTTTAACATTGAGATTTTGATTTTGATTTTGATTATTCTCCCCTAATTTATATTTTTGCCACGAGCATATACGTTGAGTGATTTCAGTACACCCATAGTGACGTGTATGGTTCAACATTGACACGTCAGAAATTGATATAACTAATGAATTTGCCTCCATGGAAGAAAAAGTTAATTCTTTTAACTTTTTTTTTTTTTTTTTTTTTGATAAAAAAATTCTTTTTAACTTTATGGAATGTTACACAATTAATTGATTTTATTGATTTATTTATTGTCATTGTTATTTTGAAAATCTTATATGTTGTGATTTATGATTTATAGATTGTTTCTTTCAATAATCTAATCGTCAATTATAAAACAAAGAGGTATTTATTCAAGTTTCTAGGTGATACGTTGATTATATAACTATTAGAGACATTTAATAAATTTAGGCCTAATTGGGACAATTGAGTGGGCGTGGGCCATGAACAAATGTGAATTTGTTTTATGAAATTTAGACATTTGTGTAAAATGTTGGGTCTTCAAATGGCCTATACATCCATGTCCATCGTATACGGCGAAATAATGCATTGGTCGTCGCCGAAAATTTTCTGGACAAAGAAGACATGTGCTTACTGATACTGCATCCTCCATCTCACGTGATCTTTTGGACCCCTACATCGTCCTGAATACTGGCTCAGGTACCGAGGGTGAAGCTACAACAACAACAGTCTTCACGTGCTTCTCCACTGACAGAGATGATGAAATCCACCGTAGTCGTTCGTTTTTCGTACACGCTTATTCTCAAAACCAAAACTCTCCGTTTGATTCTCCTTCAGTTGGTTACTTGTCGAAGGCGAGGAATTTGTTAACGGTACTTTGCTAATTTTCTTATATCTATTCTACGACATCTTGGTATTTGGCTGGCGTATGAGCATCATCTTCGCTTGCCATTCTAGAGTAATTCTCTACCATTGGAATAGTCTGAAACGTCAACAGTTCATTTTCCCAAACCTGAACTGGTCGTTGAGTATCTCTCGAAAATCATCATCGAGGAAGTGTAATATAAACTTGGAATTTCGCCCGGATAAATCTAAGAAAAAAATGACTATTTTTTCTCTTTTCAACCTAGATATTCGTGGGGGTAAAAAAGAAGAGTCTCTCGCAATTCCAATTTTCTCTAAGGACACATGGTAACAACGAGATCCCCTCTCTATAATGTTTTTTTCTCTTTCTAGTCAATTTATGGTATCATGAGAGTTATCTCTGGAGGACACATGTTAAAATGACTCAAAAAGTATCTGAGGACACATGTTAAGATGACTAAAAAAGTATAGGCCCATTTTAGGGGGATCAAGACTTCCATGCAAGGCTTGTTAGAAACGACAAAACATGGTCCTACCTCGGGTAGGCTTTTTCATGGAAAATATTTTTTTAACATTGAGATTTTCATTTTGATTATTTTTTTCTTAATTTATATTTTTGCCATGGGCATATACGTGGCGTGATTTCAGCACACCAGTGACGTGTATGGTTCAACATTGACAAGTGAGAGATTGATCTAACTGAAGAGTTTGCTTCCATTGAAGAAAAAACAAATTCTTCTAACTTTATGGAATGTTATACTATTAATTAATTTTTTTAGTGTTATTTTTTTTTTTGAAAATCTTATATGTTGTGATTTATGATTTATAGATTGTTTCTTTCAATAATCTAATCATCAATTATAAAAAAAAAAAAAAAAAGGTTATACGTGATCAATTGTTCACTTTATTCAAGTTTCTAGGTGATATGGTGATTATATAACAATTATAGACATTTATTAAATTCAAGCCTATTGGGATCAATTGAGTGGTCGTGTGTTAGGACCTCAGTTTAGAGGCACATGACTTGGCGATGAGGGCCAAGGTGGAGTGTGTCGGGTGGCACACTCGTGCTGATGACATGGCGCACAGGCCGGTGTACAACCCCACAAGGCAACACAAGCAGGCGTGTGCGGATGAGCGCACACCTTAGACGGACGCAACACGGCCCGTGGATGTGCGATGACAAACGCACAAAGTTAGACGTGCACGCGTGTGAGGATCCTCACAAGTCACACGCATAGACTCGTCCAGGAGCGCAGACGCGCGGTGCTGGCACATAGACAGCCCCATGGGCGTGTGCACATATATAATATATAAGTGAATGAGGAAGCCAAGTCATGAAACCGAATAATAACATTTGTTAAATATAGAAGCTTCTAAAAATAGCAAGTAGTGGGTGAGATACTTGAACCTAAAGATTAGGCACTACTGGTAGAGTTTGCTAAATAGGGTGGTGGATAGTGGATGCTATTATTAGCAAGTACACTTCCACAAGTCTCTCAACCATCCTCGGTTTATGGGCCAAGTGGTTCACAATGAAGACTATAAATGGAGGATTTCGAGAGGTAGAAGTCATCTGGGGTATTCGGTGTATCCGATATCCGACATTCGGTGGCCTTTAGTTGTATTTGATTGAAGGCAATCGTATCAAAGAGTGCTTCATCTTTGTTCTGAGGGGGAGCATCAAAAGTTGGATCGAGAGGCTATCCAATTGAATCACTTCCATGTGGATCCCATCTGATACCGAAGCCAACATGTAGTTGAGGGATAGGGGAGAGTCTCCTCTATGAAGAGGGATTATATTACGGGTTGTGTGGTCAAGTTCCTTTGGAAGCGGATGACGTTCATCAAGGGGTTGTCTTGATGAACGACTTCAACAACAATGTTGGAATACAACCATAGATAGACTTAGCCATGTAAGTATTGCATAAGAATGTTAGAGGTCTTCTTACATTCTTCCTGTACACATGATTTGTATATGGAGGTTGGGAGTTAGTTCCCGTCAAGTGTGGCTTTGCATGGCTGTGTTGTTGTGTTGAAGCTTGGTTATTCGTCCAAAAAAGGTTGGGCAAACCTTATGGAAGTTGACGAGAGTCACATCCCGAGGAAAGGCTTGGGATGATACAAGTAGTGAGTTATTCCACACTAATCATACATCGAGAACCATAGATGGTAAGGGAAGGCTAGCTAAAAGGGGCCATACGAACTAGGCTCGCCTCCCATGTACATGGGTTGGGCGGTCTAGGGCGCCTCTTAGCGCCACACTGGTCGAAAATTAAATGTACATATTTTTATGAAATTTAGACATTTCTGTAAAATGTTGGGTCTTCAAATGGCTTATACATCCATGTCCATGTATTCGGCGAAGTAATGCATTGGTCATCGCCGACAATTTTCTCGACCAAGAAGACACGTACTCACTAATACTAAATCCTCCATCTCACGTGACCTTTTGGACCCCGACATCGTCCTGAATATTGGCTAAGGTACTAAGGGTGAAGCTACAACAACAACAGTCTCCATGTCCTTCTCCGGTGACAGAGATGCGGAAATCCACCGTTGTCGTTCATTTTTCGCACGCTTATTCTCAAAACCGAAACTCTCCGTTTGATTCTCCTTCAGTTGGTGACTTGTCGAAGGCGAGGAATTCGCTAACGGTACTGGTGCTAATCATCTTATCTCTATTCTACGACGTCAGCACTCTTGGTATTTGACCGACACATCAGCATCATCTTCGCTTGCCATTCTAGAGTAAATCCCTGTCATTGGAATAGTCTGAAACGTAAACACTTCATTGTCTGAAACGTGAACTTGTCATTGAGTATCTCTCGAACATAATAATCGAGGAAGTGTAATATAAACTTGGAATTTCGCCTAGATAATCTAAGAAAAAAATGACTATTTTTTTTTACTTTTCAACCTAGATATTCCAAGAGGAAAAAAGAAGAGTCTCTAGCAATTCTAATTCTCTATGATAACACGTGGTAACCATGAGATCCCCTCTCTATATTTTTTTTTTTTTTTTTATCTTTCTAGTCAATTTCTTGTATCATGAGAGTTATCTTCTCAGGACCCGTGTGTTAAAATGACTCATAAAGTAAGGTCCATTTTAGGAGGATCACGATACATGTGGACCAGTCAAAAACTTCCACGCGAGGCTTGTTAGAAAGGACAAAACATGCTCCCACCTCGAGTAGGTTTTTTTATGGAAAATGTTTTTTTAACATTGAGATTTTGATTTTGATTATTCACTCTTAATTTATATTTTTGCCACAGACATATACGTGGCATGATTTCAGCACACCCATAGTGACATGTATGGTTCGGAATTGATACTGATGGAAGAGTTTGCTTCCATGGAAGAAAATGTTAATAATTCTAGCTTTATGGAATGTTACACAATTATTTGATTTATTTATTTATTTATTGTCATGTTTTTTTAAAATCTTATATGATGTGATTTATGGTTTATAGATTCTTTCTTTCAATAATCTAATCATCAATTAATATTAAATATATATATATATATATATATATCTAATAAATTAAACTCCAATAGGGATGAATTGAGTTGGCGTGTGCCATGGACAAATGTGATTCTTTTACGAAATTTATACATTTGTGTAAAATGATGGGTCTTCAAATACCCTATACATCCATGTTCATTGTATACGACAAGAAATGAATTGGTCCTCGCCGAAAATTTTATAGACCAAGAAGACACGTGCTAAGTGATACTGCATCCTTCATCTCACGTGACCTTTTGAACCCCAACATCGTCACGAATACTGGCTAAGGTATCAGGGGTGAAGCTACAACAACAACAATCTTCACGTCCTTCCTTGGTGACAGAGACGATGAAATCCACCGTAGTCGTTCGTTTTCCATACACGCTTATTCTCAAAACCGAAACTCTCAGTTTGATTCTCCTTTAGTTGGTGACTTGTCGAAGGCGAGGAATTCGCTAACGATACTGTTGCTAATCGTCTTATCTCTATTCTATGACGTCGACGCTCTTGGTATTTGGTCGGCGCATCAACTTCATCTTCGCTTGTCATTCGATAGTAAATCTCTCTCATTGGAATAGTCTGAAACGTAAACATTTCGTTGCCCCAAACATGAACTTATCATTCAGTATCTCTCGAAAATAATCATCGAGGAAGTGTAATATAAACTTGGAATTTCTCTCTGATAATCTAAATTTTTTTTGACTATTTTTTCTTTTTTCAACCCAAATATTCGAAGAAGAAAAAAAGAAGAGTTTCTCGTGATTTCAATTCTCTGTGAGGACACGTGGTAACCACGGGATCCCCTCTTTATAAGTTTTTTTTTTCTCTTTCTAGTCAATTTCTTTTATCATGGGAGTTATCTCTGGAGGACACGTGTTAAAATAACTCGAAAAGTAGAGACCCATTTTAGAAAGATCACGATACATGTGGATCAATAAAAAACTACCACGCGAGGCTTGGTAGAAACCACCACCGAACATAGTCCCACCTCGAATATGCTTTGTCATGGAAAATATTTTTTTAACTTTGAGATTTTAATTTTGATTTTGATTATTCTCTCTAAATTTATATTTTTGCAACGGTCATATACGTGGCGTGATTTCATCACACCCATAGTGTCGTGTATGGTTCAACATTGACACATAAGAAATTGATCTAACGGAAGGGTTTTCTTCCTTGGAAGAAAAAAATAATTCTTCTAACTTTACGGAATGTTACAAATTAATTGATTTTTTTTATTGTCATTTTATTTTTGAAAATCTTATATGTTGTGATTTCTGATTTATAGATGGTTACTTTCAATAATCTAATCATCAATTATAAAAAAAGAGGTTGTAGGTGATCGATTGTTAACTTTATTCAAGTTTCTAGGAGATACGTTGATTATATAACAATCAGAGACAGTTAATACCAAGCCTAATTGGGATAATTGAGAGGGCGTGGGGCATGGACAAATGTGATTTTTTTTATGAAATTTAGATATTTTTGTTACATGTTGGGTCTTCAAATGACCTATACATCCATGTCCATAGTATACGACGAAGAAATGCTCTGGTCGTCGCCGACAATTTTCTGGACCAAAAAGACACGTGCTCACTGATACTGCATCCTCCATCTCACGTGACATCGCCCGGAATATTGGCTAGTGTACCGGGGGTGAAGCTACAACAATAGTCTTCACGTCCTTCTTCGTTGATAGCGATGATGAAATCTCTAGGGCACCGTAGTCGTTCGTTTTACGTACACTCTTATTCTCAAAATCGAAACTCTCAATCTTATTCTTTTTCAGGTGGTGACTTTTCGAAGGCGAGGAATTCGCTAACGGTACTTTTGCCAATCGTCTTATCTCTATTCTACGACGTCGACGCTCTTGGTATTTGATCGGCGCATCGGCATCATCTTCGCTTGGCATTATAGAGTAAATATTTTCATTGGAATAGTTTGAAACGTAAACACTTCATTGTCTGAAACGTGAACTTGTCGTTCAGTATCTAAAGAAAATCATTATCGAGGAAGTGTAATATAAACTTTGAATTTCGCTCAGATAATCTAAAAAAAAACTTGACTATTTTTTACTCTTTTCAACCCAAATATTCGAGGAGGAAACAAGAAGATTCTCTCGCAATTCAAATTCTCTCCGAGGTCACGGTACCATGAGATCCCCTGTCTATATTTTTTTTTTTCTCTTTCTAGTCAATTTCTTGTATCATAAGAGTTATCTCTCGAGGACACCTGCTAAAATGACTCGAAAAGTAGAGACCCATTTTAAGAGGATCACAATACAATTGGAGCAATACTTTTTTTAGACTGAGTGAGTGTACTAACATATTATAGGTAATAAGAATAAATGAGTGTACTAAAGGATTCATAACTAAGTTCAAAGAAACTTGGTCATATAAATTAGTTCATATGTCTTAACAAATAGGACAAAAAAAGTTAAACTACTAGTTTAATTCATGAACTTGAAAGCTTAAGTCTATTAGATCCCTAAACCATAAAAAATCTTTAATTGACCCATAAACTTTCAATCTATTATCTTATTAAGTTTTAAACTTTAAATGTGCTCAATGAGTCCCTAAACTTTCAATTTTGTTTCCAATACCTTAATTTTAAAAAATATCGAATAGAACAAGATCTATATTAGACTTAAAATTAAAAATTTGAGGACCTATAAGATGCAAAATTGAAAGTTGAAAATATATTGAACACATTTTAAAGTTCGTGGATCTAAATAAACACAAAATTGAAAGTTTAAAGAGACACTTTGAAAAAAAATATTTTTTTTTAAGAAAAAACACAACATAATATGAATATGTTTTCAAGATTTATGGATGTGATGTTAATATAGACTAAATTCCTTTTGAAAATATTAACAAATAAACTAATAGTAGGGATTCATTTTAATAATGTGGTTTATCATTTATATTTATAAAAAACAAATAGGTCTAATATAATTTTAAGAAAAAAATTATATATATTTTTAAACAAAAAACAACTAGGAGTCGAACCCAAACTCGCATGGATGTTAAGCATGCACATGAGTCATTCTGCTAGCATACAATTTCAATAACTTTGGGGGCCCAATATATAAAACACCAATTTTGTATTTTTTAAGGCATTGTTTTTTACCTATATATATATATATAATTTTGGGTGGGGGGCCATGCTCCCCTAGTCTCTAGGTCCTCCCCTGATTTCAGCACACCGATAGTGACTGTATGGTTCAATATTGACATTTAACAAATTGATCTGAAGTAAGAGTTTGCTTCCATGGATGAAAAAATTAATTCTTCTAAATTTATGGAATATTACACAATTAATTGATTTTTTTATTTATTTCTTGTCATTTTTTAAAAAAAAATCTTATATGTTGTGATTTATGATTTATTGATTGTTTGTTTCAATAATCTAATCATCAATTATATAAAAAAAGGTGATGGATTGTTCACTTTATTCAAATTTATAGGTGATACGTTAATTATATAACAATTAGAAATATTTAATAAATTCAAGCCTAATTGATTTTAATTGAGTGGGCGTGGGCCATGTAAAAATGTGAAATTTTTATGAAATTTAGACATTTGTGTCAAAATGTTAGGTCTTTAAATGGCCTATACATCCATGTCCATCGTATACGGCGAATAAATGCACGGGTCGTCACCGACAATTTTCTGGACTAAGAAGACACGTGCTCACTGATACTGCATCCTCCATCTCACGTGACCTTCGACATCGTCCCGAATACTGTCTAAGTTATCGAGGGTGAAACTACAACAACAAAAGTCTTCACTTCCTTCTTCGGTGACATAGATGATGAAATCTCTAGAGCATCGTAGTCGTTCGTTTTCCGTACACGCTTATTCTCAAAACCGAAACTCTAAGATTGATTTTCCTTTAGTTGGTGACTTGTCGAAGGCGAGGAATTCTCTAACGGTACTGTTGCTAATCGTCCTATCTCTACTCTACGACGTCGACGCTCTTGGTATTTAGCTGGCGCATCAGTATCATTTTCGCTTGCCATTCTAGAGTAAATCTCTATCATTGGAATAGTCTGAAACGTAAACACTCCATTGTCCGGAACGTGAACTTGTCGTTCAGTATCTCAAGAAAATCATTATCGAGGAAATATAAAATAAACTTGGAATTTCATTCAGATAATCTAACAAAAAATTGACTATTTTTTCTCTTTTCAAACGAAATATTCAAGGAAGAAAAAAGAACAGTCTCTCACAATTCAAAACCATGAGATCCCCTATCTTTAATTTATTTTTTCTCTTTCTAGTCAATTTCTTGTATCATGAGAATTATCTCTAGAGGACACGTGTTAAAATTAGCGACAAAGTAGTGGCCCATTTGAGGAGGATCACAATACATATGTGGATCAATAAAAAAAAACTTCGAGGTGAGGATTGTTAGAAATGACCGACATGGTCCCACCTCGAGTAGGTTTTTTCATGGAAAATATTTTTTTATGATTGAGATTTTGATTTTGATTTTGATTATTCTCTCTTCATTTATATTTTTGCCACGGGCATATACATGGCGTGATTTCAGTACATCCATAGTGACGTGTATGGTTCAACAATGACACGTTATAAATTAATTGGATAGAAGAGTTTGCTTTCATGGAAGAAAAAGTTAATTCTTCTAACTTTATGGAATGTTACACACTTAATTGATATTTGTTTTTATTTATTTATTTTAAATCTTATATGTTGTGATTTATGATTTATAGATTGTTTCTTTCAATAATCTAATAAAACATTATATAAAAAAAAAAGCTTATAAGTGATCGATTGTTCACTCTATTCAAGTTTCTAGGTTGATTATATAACAATGAGAGACCTTTAATAAACTCATCCCTAATTGGGATCAATTGAGTTGGCGTGGGCCATGTACAAATGTGAAATTTTTACGAATTTTAGACATTTGTGTGAAATGTTGGGTCTTCAAATGGCCTATACATCCATGTTCATTGTATACGACGAGGAAATGAATTGGTCCTCACCGACAATTTTCTGGACCAAGAAGACACGTGCTCACTATTACTGCATCTTTCATCTCACGTGACCTTTTGGACCCCGACATCGTCACAAATACAGGCTAAGGTACTAGGGATGAAGCTACAAAAACAAGAGTCTTCACATCCTTCCCCAATGACAGAGACGATGAAATCCACAGTAGTCGTTGATTTTCCATACACTCTTATTCTCAAAACCGAAACTCTTAGTTTGATTCTCCTTCAATTGTTGACTTGTCGAAGGCAAGGAATTCACTAATGGTACTGTTGCGAATCATCTTATCTCTATTCTACGACTTCGTCGCTCTTGGTATTTGGTCGGCACATCAGCATCATCTTCGCTTGCCATTCGAGAGTAAATCTCTTTCATTAGAATAGTCTGAAACGTAAACACTTCATTGTCCGAAACGTGAACTTGTCGTTGAGTAGGCTTTTTCATGGAAAGTGTTTTTTTAACATTGAGAATTTAATTTTGATTATTCATTCTTAATTTATATTTTTGCCACATACATATACGTGGGTGATTTCAGCACACCCATAGTGACATGTATGGATTGACACATTGAAATTGATCTGACCGAAGAGTTTGCTTCCATGGAAGAAAATGTTAATTCTCCTAACTTTATGGAATGTTACACAATTATTTGATTTATTTATTTATTGTCATGTTTTTTTAAAATCTTATATGATGTGATTTATGATTTATAGATTGTTTCTTTCAATAATTTAATCATCAATTATAAAATAAATAAATAAAAAGAGCTTATAAGTGACCGATTGTTCACTTTATTCAAGTTTCTAGGTAATACGTTGTTTATATAACAATTAAAGACATTTAATAAATTAAACCCTAATAGGGATGAATTGAGTTGGCATGGCCATGGACAAATGTGTTTTTTTTACAAAATTTATACATTTGTGTAAAATGATGGGTCTTCAAATACCCTATACATCCATGTTCATTGCATACAACGAAGAAATGAATTGGTCCTCGCCGAAATTTTTCTGGACCAAGAAGACACGTGCTAAGTGATACTGCATCCTTCATCTCACGTGACCTTTTGAACCCCGACATCGTCACGAATACTGGCTAAGGTATCGGGGGTGAAACTGCAACAACAACAAACTTCACGTCCTTCCTTGGTGACAAAGACGATGAAATCCACAGTAGTCGTTCGTTTTCCATACACGCTTATTCTCAAAACCGAAACTCTCAGTTTGATTCTCCTTTAGTGGGTGACTTGTCGAAGGCGAGGAATTCGCTAACGATACTATTGTTAATCGTCTTATCTCTATTCTATGACGTTGACGCTCGTGGTATTTGATCGGCGCATCAACATCATCTTCGCTTGCCATTCGATAGTAAATCTCTCTCATTGGAATAGTCTGAAACGTAAACATTTCATTGTCCCAAACATGAACTTGTCATTCAGTATCTCTCAAAATCATCATCGAGGAAGTGTATTATAAACTTAGAATTTCTCTTAGATAATCTTTAAAAAATTGACTATTTTTTCTCTTTTCAACCCAGATATTCGAGGAGGAAAAAATAAGAGTCTCTGGTGATATCAATTCTCTGTGAGGACACGTGGTAACCACGAGATCCCCTCTCTGTAAGTTTTTTCTCTTTCTAGTCAATTTCTTATATCATGGGAGTTATCTCTAAAGGACACCTGTTAAAATAACTGACAAGTAGAGGCCCATTTTAGGAGGATCACGATACATGTGGATCAATCAAAAACTTTCACGCAGGCTTGGTAGAAGGACAGAACATAGTCCCACCTCGAATATGTTATGTCATGAAAAATGTTTTTTTAACTTTGGGATTTTGATTTTGATTTTGATTATTCTCTATATTTTTGTCACGGTCATATACGTGGCGTGATTTCAGCACACCCATAGTGTCGTGTATGGTTCAACATTGACACATAAAAAATTGACCGGAAGGGTTTTCTTCCTTGGAAAAAAAAAAATAATTCTTTTAACTTCATGAAATGTTACAAATTAATTGATTTTTTTTTATTGTCATTTTATTTTTGAAAATCTTATATGTTGTGATTTCTGATTTATAGATTGTTACTTTCAATAATCTGATCATCAATTATATATAAAAAAAAGGAGGGCGTGGGCCATGGACAAATGAGAAATTTTTATGAAATTTAGACATCTGTGTTACATGTTGGGTCTTCAAATGACCTATACATCCATGTCCATCGTATACGACGAAGAAATGCACTGGTCGTCGCCGACAATTTTCTGGACTAAAAAGACACGTGCTCACTGATACTACATCCTCCATCTCACGTGACATCGTCCGAAATACTGGCTAGGGTACCGAGGGTGAAGCTACAAAAATAGTCTTCACGTACTTCTCCGTTGACAAAGATGATGAAATCTCTAGGGCACAGTAGTCGTTCGTTTTACGTACACTCTTACTCTCAAAATCGAAACTCTCAATGTTATTCTTTTTCAGTTGGTGACTTTTCGAAAACGAGGAATTCGCTAACGGTACTTTTGCTAATCATTTATCTCTATTCTACGACGTCGACGCTCTTGGTATTTGATCGGTGCATCAGCATCATCTTCGCTTGGCATTCTAGAGTAAATATTTGTCATTGGAATAGTCTGAAACGTAAACACTTCATTGTCCGAAACGTGGACTTGTCGTTTATCTCAAGAAAATCATTATCGAGCAAGTGTAATATAAACTTTGAATTTCGCTAAGATAATCTAAAAAAAAACTTGACTATTTTTTTCTCTTTTCAACCCAAATATTCGACGAGGAAAAAAGAAGATTCTCTCGCAATTCAAATTCTCTCGGAGGACACGTTACCATGAGATCCCCTATCTATAATTTTTTTTTCTCTTTCTAGTCAATTTCTTGTATGATAAAAGTTATCTCTCGAGGACACATGTTAAAATGACTCGAAAAGTAGAGACCCATTTTAAGAGGATCACTATACGTGAAGCAATACTTTTTTAAAGGATTCATAACTAAGTTCAAAGAAAACTTGGTACCATCATATAAATTAGTTAAACAAAAAAACAGCGAGTCGAAACCAAACTCGCGTATTTTGTATATTTCAAGGCATTAATTTTTACCTATATATATATATATAAAATAATAATAATAATAATTGGGGGGCCATGCCATCTTAGTCTCTAGGTCCTCCCCTCATTTCAGCACACCAATAGTGACGTGTATGGTTCAATATTGACATGGAACAAATTGATCTGACGTAAGAGTTTGGAATTCTTCTAACTTTATGAAATATTACACAATTAATTGAGTTTTTTTATTTATTTCTTGTCCTTTTTAAAAAAATCTTATATGTTGTGTTTATGATTTATGATTTATAGATTTTTTGTTTCAATAATCTAATCATCAATTATAAAAAAGAAAAAAGAGGTTATAGGTGATGGATTGTTCACTTTATTCAAGTTTATAGGTGATACAATGATTATATAACAATTAGAAACATTTAATAAATTCAAGCCTAATTAATATTAATTGAGTGGGTGTGGGCCATGGAAAATGTGAAATTTTTATGAAATTTAGACATTTGTGTAAAATGTTGGGTCTTCAAATGGCCTATACATCCATGTCCATCGTATACGGCGAAGAAATGCACGGGTCGTCGCCGATAATTTTATGGACCAAGAAGACACGTGCTCACTGATACTGCATCCTCCATCTCACGTGACCTTTTGGATCACGACATCGTCCCGAAGACGGTCTAAGTTACCGAGGGTGAAGCTACAACAACAACCGTCTTCACTTCCTTCTTCAGTGACATAGATGATGACATCTCTAGAGCACCCTAGTCGTTCGTTTTCCGTACACGCTTATTCTCAAAACCGAAACTCTAAGTTTGATTTTCCCTTAGTTGGTGACTTGTCGAAGGCAAGGAATTTGCTAGTGAGGTGTATGGTTCAACAATGATACGCTAGAAATTGATTTGATCGAAGAGTTTGCTTTCATGGAAGAAAAAGATAATTCTTCTAACTTTATGGAATGTTACACACTTAATTGATATTTTTTTATTTATTTTTTTTCATTTTTTTTTAAAATCTTATATGTTGTGATTTAAGATTTATAGATTGTTTCTTTCAATAATTTAATAAATCATTATATATATATTAAAAAAAAAAAAAAGCTTATAAGTGATCGATTGTTCACTCTATTCAAGTTTCTAGGCGATACGTTGATTATATAACAATGAGAGACCTTTAATAAACTCAACCCTAATTGGGATCAATTGAGTTGGCGTGGGCCATGGACAAATGTAATTTTTTTTTATGAATTTTAGACATTTGTGTGAAATATTGGGTCTTCAAATGGCTTATACATCCATGTTCATTGTATACGGCGAAGAAATGAATTGGTCATCGCCGACAATTTTCTGGACCAAGAAGACACGTGCTCACTATTACTGCATCATCCATCTCACGTGACCTTTTGGACCCCGACATCGTCACGAATACAGGCTAAGGTACTAGGGGTGAAGCTATAAAAACAAGAGTCTTCACGTCCTTCCCCGATGACAGAGACGATGAAATCCACAGTAGTCGTTCATTTTCCATACACGCTTATTCTCAAAACCGAAACTCTCAGTTTGATTCTCCTTCAGTTGTTGACTTGTCGAAGGCGAGGAATTCGCTAATGGTACCGTTGCAAATCATCTTATCTCTATTCTACGACTTCGTCGCTCTTGGTATTTGGTCAGCACATCAGCATCACCTTCGTTTGCCATTCGAGAGTAAATATTTTTCATTGGAATAGTCTGAAAACGTAAACATTTCATTGTCCCAAACGTTAACTTGTCGTTTAGTATCTCTCGAAAATTATCATCGTGGAAGTGTAATATAAACTTGGAATTTCGCTCAGATAATCTAAGAAAAAATTGACTATTTTTTCTTTTTTTAACCCACATATTTGAGGAGGAAAAAAGAAGAGTCTCTGGAGATTTAAATTCTACACGTGGTAACCATGAGATCCCCTCTCTATAATTTTTTTTTCTTTTTTTAGTCAATTTTTTTTGTATCATGAGAGTTATCTTTCGAGGACACGTGTTAAAATGACTCCAAAAATAGAGGCCCATTTTAGGAAGAATTTTAGGAAGATCACGATACATGTGGACGCGAGGCTTGAAAGAAACGACAGAAAATAGTCCCATCTCGAGTATTCCTTGATAAATATTTTTTTAACTTTGAGATTTTGATTTTATGTGTTGGAAGAGTTTGCTTCCATGGACGAAAAAGTAAATTATTATAACTTTATGGAATGTTACAAAATTAATTGATTTTATTTATTTTTTAATTTTTTAATTTTTTTAATTTTCTTTAAATGTTATATGTTGTGATTTTCGATTGATAGATTATTTCTTTCAATAATGTAATCATCAATTATAAAAAAGAGAGGTTATAGATTATAGGGGTGTATATGGGTTGGGTTGGGTCGGGTTAGAGGTATTTTTTGAACCAACCCAATATTTCGGGTTGGTCGGTTCCACAACCCAACCAACCCCGCTTAAGATAGCAACCCAACCAAACCCAACCCTTATATTTTGGGTTGGGTCCACCGGGTTGACACAGTGTTGCGGGTTATTGATTCATCACATCTAATTGTTCCAGGTAATTCTAATACTCTTTAATTTAGTTTTCTTCCATGCTTAGATCCTAAAAGTTCTATCATGATTGTTCTTGAATTAAATGTCTTTATTCTTGAATAATCATGTTTTGGATTTTTTCCGATAAATTCCCAACATGTTGAGCTTTTACCTCTGTCTGCTCCCTTTTTTGGAGTTCTTCGCGTGTCTCTCCCAAATTTGTTCATTTCATTAGGCATCGTCAATTTTCGTCTGTGTTTGTGCATGTTGAGCTTTTAGCTTTGTATTTTTTATAAATGTCCTCTTCGAAATTTTTGCTCTTGATAGTGCAATATAATGTGTTGCCCATTTCACCCCTCTTTTCCTTCATTTTATTTATATTGTTTGTTTCTTATGGAAGTTCTCAATTTTGTGTTAATTTCAACTTAGATTCTTATGGTTGATTAGTCTCTCACTCATTGTGTTATTGTCAGCTTCTCTTGTTGCTTAACCTTGATGAAGTAGTCACGTTTCATTAGGCACCGCAAATTCTATTGTATAGGATCTCCCACTCCACATGTTGTAAAAAAAAAAAATCAATGTGAGGATTGAATCTATGCTCTTTTAGTCAAGAACGTAACCTTATGCCAATTGAGTTATGCTCGGTTTGACAAAACATTACATATTATCAATATTATATTTATATTAATTACATTTTGTTGATATTTAGTTTATATTTTGTCGATTTGTTATGGTATATTGGATTGGAAATTAAATGTCACTAATGGAAAAAATGATGTAAATGTGACATGTGAACAAAAATTTAATACATGATTATTCCACAATATAATTTGAATATATTATTAGAACTAGTATGATTTACTTACTCCAATAAAAATAAAATAAAGAAATTAAAGAAATCAATTAAAAAAAACCTAAGACTTTTTATTTGAGGTTAAAAAAACAAAAACAAAAAAAACTTTATTTGAGTGGTTAGAATTGATTAAATAGAAGACAATAAATAAATAAATAAATAATATATATATATATATATATATATATATATATATATATATATATATTTTGCAAAGGTATTTTAATTAATATTAAATAGAAGACAATAAATAAATAAATAAATATATATTTTTTTTTGCAAAGGTATTTTAATTTATGGGCCGATTGAATTCATGACATCTTAGTTAAAGACACAACCTTATACCAATTGATGCTCGGTTTGACAATAAATAAAAGTTATTATCAAATAATGATGTACAGGTAACTAATAATGATGTACCTCGTGTAACTAATTCAGAGTTTATTGCATTTGAACATCTAGATTTGGTGTCAATTCAATTATTTATTTTTTCTAACAAACTTTTCATCTTTGATATTCAACTCTTTGAATAATGGTAATGGCAGGTGGTCATGGTTCCCTTAATCTTGAGTGCAATCACTAATTTATTGATAATAATTTATGCCAATTCAATTAAAGAAAAAAATTATCTCTTGTTTCTTTTTTTAAAGTAAAAAATGACTGATAGTAAACTGATTGATTACCGAAACATTGTTAGGTAAAGATTCTCTTTTCTTAACTCCCTATATATAAGCTTCTCCTCTCTCTCTCCTCTTGCCAGTAAAAATAAGTGGGAACACATTAGTTACAGTAATATAAAGTAATATAGAGAAACATTAATTGTTATGTAAAATTCTCTTTTCTTAACCTCTTAAATAGAAATCTTTCTCCTCTCTTTCTTGTTGGTAGAAAAGCAGGGATGAGCAAATCAGAGAACGTTATTATTATGTAAATATTATCTTTTCTTAAGTTTATATATATCCAACAAATATTATCTTTTCTCAAGCTTGATAATATAACACATTAATCACAAAACGTCCAACAAATTAAGACATATTCATGAATCTTTTGAAACAATATTTCAAATATTGAATACCATAATCCTAAAATTTTAAAATAAATTCAAAATCATCAAATATTTTTAAATATTTTTAAATATAATCCAAGATTTGTTACAAAATTTGGCAGTAAAAAAATGAATTCTAAAAAACTTATTTAGATAAAATTCAGATAAGAAAAAAAAATACTAAAAATTCAATCAAACTAAATATTTCAAACATAGGACTAAAAATTTGTAAACACAATTTATCTAATATTCAGATATGTTTTAAATCTAAAAAAAATTCGACAAAATTAATTCATAATTTCAATATAAAACAGATCACAAAATAATATGAAAGCTTAATAGATTTTAATTCACTTAACATCCTAATCAGTCCCTTGAATTTTATGTAATTAAAATTATTATTATTATTATCACATACAATAAATATATGATGTGTTTACTTTTTTTTATTTTTTTAAAGTCTCCCTTCTTTTTCTTGTCAGTCCAAAAGTCCAAAATTAGTGATAGAAAGTTAAAATTTTGTTGAGTAAAAAATTTCCGTATATATATATATATATATGATATTATTTTTTTCCAGTTCAACAATAATATGTGGGGTAAATATTAAAATCTATAACCGACTTTTGATGGAAATCATAATATTTTTATTAATTGAGACGATATGGTTGATTGACATATATAGAGGTAATTAGTAGATGCACATCAATTTGTTCATACAAAATTACTTCATCAATTCTATTTTAAAATACACATTCACAATACTTTAAATAAAAAATAATAATCGACATCGGCTAAATGAAAAAATCAATTCCTCCCAAAAAGGGCTATAATAAATTTGTCTTCTTCATTCTGATCATTTTTCTCGGACGGTGCCATTGAAACTCACCAACACAAACTTCATTTTTTTCATTGTTCTCTGCGTGTTTGATGAATGTTCCCCTCGAAATTTTTGGTCATATTGCAATGTGTTGCCTATTTAAACTCCCTTTTGCCACGTCCCGGTTCCAATCCATTTAGGAGGCTCCGAGATGTAAGTTTCAAAATTTGTGAAAGTAATTGAACTCTTTCAAGTGAATCATCTCTCATTCATGGAGCAATTGTGAGCTTCTTCTCTTGCTTAACCTTGACGAACATCTTTGAGTCGATTTGTCAGTGTCTATTAGTGCATGTTGAGCTTTTAGCTTTGTCTCCTCTCTATTTTGGGTTATTTACGTGTCTTCCCCAAATTTGCTCGTTTCATTAGACACCATCAGTTGGTGTATGTTCATGTTGAGCTTTTAGCTTTGTCGCTTCTCTTTTTTTTAGGTTCTGTCTTCCCCAAATTTGCTCTTTCAGTCTCTCTCACATTTAGAAGTCTAACTATTTCACCTTTCCCTTTGAGACTCTTCTTGTCGCTAATGGAGGAAATGAGTTATTGGGTCATGGGTCACTAATTCTCTCCCCATCTTTGCCAAAAATCTTCCTATCTTGCGGACATGAATCAAGACTCCCTCTCTCTCAAGCACTTGACTTCATTGCTTGAGCAACATTCTTCCACCACCCTAATTATTAATTAATTCCTACTTCTAATGTGTTAAACAACCGACTTAATTATGCTATAATGTTATATATATATATATATATATATATATATATATTTTTTTTGTAGTTAGGAACATGTTGTAATGTGTCTTTGTAATCAATCTTCATATATTATGAAGGAATTTAAAAGAAATTGTTATGTATCATTGTTGTGACGATCAGGGACGGAGCCACGTAGGGGCCAGGGGGCACGTGCCCTCCTGAAATTATTAATTTTATATGTTCGTATGTTGGAGTTTGGAAAATATAACTGCAGTTTATATATTTGTATAATGAAATTCGGAATAAACACTAAACAATTCATCTTCTCAGATGGCAAGGGGCACGATTTTTGAGCTTCTTCTTTGGGCACGCCTTGAGTTCAAACCAAAGGAACGCAGTTCTTCTATTTTGGAAAATAAAAAAATCAACTAATTACGCTTGAAAATTTTATCGAATAAGTTGATGACACATTAATTTTATGTCTAACAAAATATTTAATATTTTAAATTTTCTAATATATCTTTATTAGAAATAAAATTGAGAGTTTAATTATTAGATAGAAAATTAAAATTTGAAGAATATAGTAGACAAAAAAGATGACACATTAATTTTATGTCTAACAAAATATTTAATATTTTAAATTTTCTAATATATCTTTATTAGAAATAAAATTGAGAGTTTAATTATTAGATAGAAAATTAAAATTTGAAGAATATAGTAGACAAAAAAATTGAAAATTTATAGATCTATTAGACAGAAAATTCAAAATTTAAGGATCTTTCAGACTAAAAATTGAAAGTTTAAGAGTTTGTTAAACACATTTTAAAGTTCAAGGACTATATAGACATAAATTGAAAATTTCAATGACTAAACTTGCAATTAAACTCTATTGGAATTGTGCCCCTCCTGACAAAAAATTATGGATCTGCCCCTGGTGACGATGGATCTACCGACTACTCAAATATTTTTTTTTTATTATTATCTTTCAAGATTATGATTTTTTTGCTCATTTTATTTCGTTTTTCTAAATTAGGATTGAATCTAGAGCATAGAAGTAAAAGATGTGAATGATTCCTAGTTTAATTAAGTTTCTACAAGACCAAATTTGTGTGCATCGGTCTACAATCTATCATTTTCCTCCTAGTATATAATTCATTTGATATTCATTATATATATATATATGTGGTATATTTAAATTTAATCTGCATATCACATCCTTATTCAGTCTTATTATCCTATCCATTTGAGTAATTTTCTTAAAAAGCTTGAGTTAGTTATTGGGAGAGAAAAAAAAAAAACTCAAACCCGGTTTGAATTCCTCTTAAAAAAAATGACATTAAGAAAGTCATTCCAAACATACTTTTAGCTTTGCTAACTTAATTTTTTTTTTTTTTTTAGAGTTTTTCAATTCGACTAGCATATATTGACCTTATCAATCGTCATTAAGGAAAAAAGGCGACCAGTTCGATGACCTTGTGATAACAAATGTTAGCATGCCTGATATGAGCATTTTTTTCATTTTTCTACCACTGTGACTACTAAGTGGATATACATCAACAATCTTAGTGATGTTTGCATGCAATTATGTTGAAATAATGCTACTTTGTCAACAAAGTTACGCTTAAATCGTAATATATATATATATATATATATATACGATTTATATAAATTACGACACACTCTCACAATTTATTTGCAATATTTTGAGAATTAAATGAAAAATACCATAGTCTTTTTTTCGTATATATGTTTTTTTAAAATCCATTATATTATGTTTAAAATTATATATTTTTCAATATTATAAAAATATGTTTTTTTAAAATCCATTATATTATGTTTAAAATTATATATTTTTCAATATTATAAAAAATTAGATATCAGTAAAATTAAATTGTGTGAGAAAATAAATTTGAAGAAATGTTTTCAAAAACATAATTTCATTGAATATTTGCTTTGAAAAGTAAAAAATATTTTCCAAGAACAATACAAAAAAAAAAAAAAAAATCAAAATAAAAAAGCTTCTTACATATTATTAATTTCTATATTATTTTGCATTCAATTTTCATTACTATTTAATTAGAGGGTATGACTTAAATATTAATTGTTTGTTGACAAATATATAGATTAAAATAAAATAAATAAAATTACAAGGACTAAAAATTGTTAAAAATTGGTAAATGAGTTAATCACAGGGGTTGGTTGCACAAACAACCATCAGACCAAAAATAATTGCAAATTTAGCAAAGTTTAAAACTTTTTGCAAATATGGCAAAAAATCAGTGGCTATCACTGATAGACTTTATGACTATTACTGATAGACTTCTATCACTGATAGATTATTATCACTGACAAAATTCTATAAAAAAGACTACTATCAGCGATATACTTCTATCAGCGATAAACTTCTATCAGCGATGGATCATACTTTCTGTGATAAAAATTGCTATATCCGCAATTTTTTTTTTAAAAAATGCTATATTTTAATTATTTTACTCTAAATGAACATCTGTTGCAATTTTTCTAATCACAAAGAAACACTTCAAATATATAGAATAACATAATTCTATATAATTCAAAATCATAAATCATTTTTAAAATATTTGTTTATAAAATTGACAATAAAAATAAATAAATGAATTCTGCAAATCTTAATTATTAATTAAGATAAGAAAAATAACTAAAAAATTAATTAAATTAAATATTTCAAACATAAGACTAAGAATTTGTAAACACCATTTATCTATATTCAAATAGGTTTTAATTTTTTTAAATTTTTTTTTTTTTTGGTAAGTAAGCAATCAATGTGATAGTTAAAGCAAAGCTTTCTAAATATTTTCTTTTATATTGTAGAAAATTAGTGGTGAGCAATGGTCATTATAAAGATTATTTTTGTTGAACGATTATTATATATATTATAGAAAATCAATGGTTGAATGCCGGAGGTAAAGATTATCTTACCTGATTTTTTTTTTTTTTTTATATATATATATATATATAATATTTTTTTATTTCATCAATTTTCTTTTGGAACCGTTCATTAAATAGAAAAATGAGCATGCTCCCAAAATGACCACCACAGGAAAAAAAAAGTCAAAAGAAAATTACATGTAAGGATTACTAAATTTGGAGGGAGGAGAAGAGAGAGAGAAAAGAAGAAGAAACCTAAGACTCAGAAGGTAGAGGGCAGACACACCCACACCCACTAGAGTACCCTTCTCTTTATCCATCCAAAACTTGGCAAAATTTATAGTGCCTCACTGTCATTTTTACTTAGATTTGTGTACCTACCGAGCATTATCCGCCATTAAAATCCACCCCACAAACCTCATAATTTTGTCATTGCCTTCTACGTGTTTGATGAATGTTCCCTTCGAAATTTTTGCTCTTCATAGTGCAATGTGTTTTCCATTCAACCCCTCCTTTTGCCTACTTGTTCAAATCCTTTTTTGGAGCCTCTCAAATGTAAGTTCTTACTTTCTTTAATTTAATGTCGTTTTATTTATGATGTTTTTTTTTCTTTTTTGTCTATTGTTTGTTTCTTATGAAATTATTTGGGGTGTATATAATTTTGAATTTCAACCGGGATTTGATTTTCTTAACTGACTAAACTCTCACCCATTGAGCTATTGCCAGCTTCTCATCTTGCTTAGCCTTGATGAAGCATGGTTTCATTAGGCACCGTGAATGAATCTCTCTCTCATTCTGTTTCTTTTTGTCTTGCATGTTGAACTTTTGGCTGTGTTTTTTTTTATGGGGTTCTTTATATGTCTTCCTCAAATTTGTTCTCTATAAGTTTCTCTCTCATCTAGAAACCTAATTCCTCTCATTTCCCGACTATTTCAGTAGGTAATGGAAGAAATGAGTTATTGGACCACTCATTCTCTCCCTAGCTTTGCTAAAAATCTCCATATCTTGCTTGTGGATCATGACCCCTTCTCTCTCGAGCACTTGGCTTCATTACTTAAGCAACAGTCTTACAATGGTAAGTATTTCTATTAATCTTTTTCACCAATCCCTCTAATGGCTAATTCTAATTATGTGTTAAAACAACAATCTAATGCTAATGTTTTGCTTTCTCTCTTTGTTTTTGGGAACATGTTATATGTGCATGTGTAACCAATTCGGAATGAAATTTAATGGATTTTAGTAACAAATTTATGCAGGGAAATTGAAAGAATTTTATTTTATTTCTTAATATACTTTATCTTATAAGCTGCATGGTTTTATTGATGTTTTTATTTTATGATACTTTAATTTTCATTTACATGTAAGGATATTTTTCTTAATGATAGATTAAGATTTCTTTTTCTAAATTAGCATTGAATTCCGAATATAAAAGTAAAATATGTGAATAATTTTCTAATTTAAGTTTCTATAAGACTAATTTTATGTTCATCGTCTGGTCTACCAACTATCATTTTCTTCCAAGTATATAACTGATTTGAATCATTCATAGTTTAATTACACAACTATCATTTTCTTCAAAGTATATAAATGATTTGAATAGTTCATTATATTTATGGGGTTTAATTACAATAGTTTATAGTATTATCATCATCTGATCCATTTGTTTTTTTAGAAGACTTAATATTAAGTTTTTTTTTCAAATATAAAATAATTTACCTAAAAACCAAATAAAAAAAATAAAAGAACTGTGTTCCCTTTGGTTTGAACTCAAGGCGTGCCCAAAGAAGAAGCTCAAAAATCGTGCCCTTTGCCATCTGAGCAAATGAATTGTTTAGTGTTTATTCCGAATTTTATTATACAAATATATAAACTGCAGTTATATTTTCCAAACTCCAATATACGAACCTATAAAATTAATAATTTCAGGGGGGGCACGTGCCCCTGGCCCCTACGTGGCTCCGCCCCTGTTCACGAATGTTTTGGAATGAGTTTTTAATCAAACACTTTAAATTTAAAACATTTCAAATAGATCTCTCAATTTTGTTAACTAAATTATTTTTGTTTCTATTTGGAATAATTGTTTTGTTTCTTTTTTAAATAATTGTTCAGTAAGCACGGCTGGACTAGCACGTGTTGCTTTATCAATGATTCAGGAAAAAGGCGACCGATTCGACCTTGTGATGGCAAACATTATCATGCCTGATATGGACAGTTTTTTCGTTTTTTGCACGCATTCCTTAAGATGAATATCGTTGTCATTTGTAAGCTTTTCGATAACTTGTTTTGTCGTTGTTGCACCACGTGCTCGGCCTCCAGATGAATATTGTTGTCGTTTGCAAGCTTTCACACTCTTAAAATTTTCTTTGGCTGACCATGCAGTTATGTCCTCACAGATGAATTTGAACATAGCTACAAAAGCATTAGCCGGAGGAGCCTTCTATTTTATTCAGAAACCTATTTTCAAGGACGATCTCAAATATGTTTGGCAACACGTGTATCGAAGGAACAACAACAAAATCACATTTAATAATAATAATTATAATTATCAATTACCAATGAACTCTTGTTATAAAAATCAAAAAGAGAAAAACATAATGATCAATAATAATAAGAAAAATTTAGGAGGAAATAATAGATTAATTATTGATCATGAAAATGATGAAAGAAGGAAGAAATATTTTTTCAATAATAACAGCAGATATCACGTGTTGTCTGGAATTCAGAACGACCTCATAAGTTCACTGATGCCCTCTACAAGTTAGGTGATCAATGTAATTTCTCACACAAGTCATTAAAATTAATTTCTCACACAAGTCATTAATATCTTGCTTAATTTATTTTAACATAATTAATTATGTTTTCTCTCTAATCTTGAAAGCTCGCTCAAAACTTATCATCAAATTGATGAATGAACCATGTTTGACTCTACGTCAAGTTGCAAACCACCTCCAAGTATTCTTCTTCAATCATATATATTTTAATTTGCACTCAAATTATAAAATTTATTTTTTTTCTTCTTAATTTATTAGCAAAAATGTCGTCATATAATATATTGATATAATTTAATTTACCATAATTTAGTAGCTTAACCTTTTAGGTTCAACATGGAATTAGGAGATCTTTCCCAATTGATATTGATATCCACAACTGAGGAGAGTGTTGACGTAATCCATCAGCTTGAATTTTTGGGTTCAATGGTGACTTAACATGATATCAGAGTAGGAGAGTCCTGTTCGAACCATCGTTTCCTCCTAATTAATATTGATTTCCACTTGTTGTCCTAGCCCACAAGTGAGAGAGTGTAACCGTAACCCATTAGCTTAGACCTTGTTTGATAACCATTTGATTTTTAGTTCTTGAAAACTTGAGCGTATAAACGCTACTTGATCCATTTATGTTTCCTTGAGTTTGTTATCTATTTTTTATCGGTGTTTTCAAAATTCAAGCCAATTTTCAAAAAATCAAATGATTATCAAACGAGGTCTTAAGTTTTTGAGTTTAATGGTGACTTAACATGGTATATATCAAAGCAAGAGGTCTTGTGTTCGAACACTCATTTCCTCTCAATTAATATCACTTTCCACTTTTTTAGCTTAAGCTTTTGATTTGAGTCCGTTTAATTTTCATGTTTGAATGTAATATAATATCTTGTGCATTTTTTATATAATTTTTATAGTATTATTTTCTAATTAACAATATTCAATATTCTTATATATATGATAAAAAAATGCAAAGCTCAAGTAGAGTGCTTTAAAAGGAGGAGAGAAAATAAATTAGCTTCTAAGAGGGAGATCTCAAATAATGGAGGTTTGATGAAGTTTGTTTTAGGAGGGGAAAGATTCTGACTAATCGCGCCTAACGGTATTTTGGTTAATCCTAAATTTTCCGTTAGCAGCAACTTTGTTAACCACAATTTTCAGCAATTTGGCCCAAATGACTACAATTATAAGGAAGAAGGGTGTGGTTTTCAAACATTATATGAGTTCAATAAGTTTCCAAATGCTACTGATCAAGAGCTAGATTATAATTATTTGAGTGGTTTGAACATTGATCAAAAGCAAAAGCATGAGCAAGAGCAAGAAAGAATTATGGAACTACTTCTTGCAAAAGTAGCCATTTCTGAAAATGAAGGAAAGCAATTAAACATCAGTAGGATGTGGTTATATGTTAAATAAAATAAAACTAGAACTAGATAATAATGATCCATACAACAACTTGGTTAGTGATGACTTAAATTTGAGTGAGGTTGGCAAATACAACGAATGGATAAGGAAAACTGCACTCGAAAACCAAACCGATCTAGAGAACTTTCCACTTGGAAACACCCAACGAGTAAGTAAATATATGCATACTTAGCACCTGTTTGGAATGATTTTTCTAAGTGCTTTGTTTTGAAGCACTTAAAAAGTCATTTCAAACATGTTCTTATTGTCTTAGATTCTCTACAATATATTTTTAATTCTCTCATGTTTTGATACTTACAGAATCATGTCGGAATTCGGGACGAGTATCAGATGATAGGAAGTTAAGTGTATACTACAAAGTTTAAGCCAAAGTTGTTTAAAGTGTACAGGACGAAGACTAATAAACTGCATAAAAGTAATGTGTATATAAACTTTTACATATTTAGTAATTAGTAATAATTTGATCATAAGTACTTTATCATGTACTTAAAGTAGTGGCTTATACAACTCTCATTTTTTGCATCTACTTGATGATAACAATATTTGTTATTCATTGTTGTGGAGATATGGAGAGATCTCGTTTTAAAAGTTGTGTGTGTGATGATCAGTGTCACCCAAAAGAATATGGGCAACACACATATGCGCCCGTAGAGGGGCCAGGGCCAATGTTTACCATTGACTATAAGATTAGATGCATCTAAGTTTTAGCTTAAGTTTGCAATACATGGATGCCACAACGTTTTGCGACGCAGAGTGACCTACGTCTCTCCGTTAAACGGGGTTTTTAAAAGAAAATAAAAAGAACAAAAAGAAGTCGCCACCGATCATTATTAGGGTGTGATTGGTCACCAATCATTACTAGGAGGAAAAAAGAAGAGTCTCTCCTGATTTCAATTCTCTGTGAGGACACGTGGTAACCACGAGATCCCCTCTCTATAAGTTTTTTCTCTTTCTAGTCAATTTCTTGTATCATGGGAGTTATCTCTCGAGGACACCTATTAAAATAACTTGAAAAGTATAGGCCCATTTTAAGAAGATCACGATACATGTGGATCAATAAAAAAACTTCCACGCGAGGCTTGGTAGAAACGACAAAACATAGTCCCACCTCGAATATGCTTTGTCATGGAAAATGTTTTTTTAACTTTGAGATTTTGATTTTGATTTTGATTATTCTATCTAAATTTATAATTTTGCCACAGTCATATATGTGGCGTGATTTAAGCACACTCATAGGGTCGTGTATGGTTCAACATTGACACATAAGAAATTGATCTAACGGAAGGATTTTCTTCCTTGGAAGAAAAAAATAATTCTTCTAACTTTATGGAATGTTACCAATTAATTGATTTTTTTTTTATTGTCATTTTTTTTTTTGAAAATCTAATATGTTGTGATTTGTGATTTATAGATTGTTACTTTTATTAATTTAATCATCAATTATAAAAAAAGAGGTTGTAGGTGATGTTAACTTTATTCAAGTTTATAGGTGATACGTTGATTATATAACAATTAGAGACAGTTAATACCAAGCCTAATTGGGATCAATTGAGAGGGTGTGGGCCATGGACAAATGTGATTTTTTTTTTTTTTAAATTTAGAAATTTGTGTTACATGTTGGGTCTTCAAATGACCTATACATCCATGTCCATCGTATATGGCGAAGAAATGCACTGGTCGTCGCCGACAATTTTTTGGACCGAAAAGACACGTGCTCACTGATACTGCATCCTCCATCTCACATGACATCGTCCGGAATACTGACGAGGGTACCGAGGGTGAAGCTACAACAATAGTCTTCACGTCCTTCTCCGTTGAAAGAGATGATGAAATCTCTAGGGCACCGTAGTCGTTCTTTTTACGTACACTCTTATTCTCAAAATCGAAACTCTCAATGTTATTCTTTTTCAGTTGGTGACTTTTCGAAGGCGAGAAATTCGCTAAACGGTACTTTTTATAATCGTCTTATCTCTATTCTACGACGTCGACGCTCTTGGTATTTGATCGACGCATCAACTTCAACATCATCTTCGCTTGGCATTCTAGAGTAAATATTTGTCATTCGAATAGTCTGAAACGTAAACACTTGATTATCCGAAACGTGAACTTGTCGTTCAGTATCTTAAGAAAATCATTATCGAGGAAGTGTAATATAAACTTTGAATTTCGCTCAGATAATCTAAAAAAAACTTGACTATTTTTTTTTTTCTCTTTTCAACCCAAATATTCGAGGAGGAAAAAAGAAGATTCTCTCGGAGGACACCTTACCATGAGATCCCCTATCTATAATTTTTTTTCTTCTCTTTCTAGTCAATTTCTTGTATCATAAAAGTTATATCTCGAGGACACGTGTTAAAATGACTCGAAAAGTAGAGACCCATTTTAAGATCACAATACAGGTGGAGCAATACTTTTTTTTTAGACTGAGTGAGTATCATTATAGGTAATAAGAATAAGTGAGTGTACTAACGGATTCATAATTAAGTTCAAAGAAACTTGGTACCATCATATAAAAAAAACACAATAAAAAAGCAGGGAGTCAAACCCAAACTCCCATGGATGTTAAGCATACACATGAGTCATTCTACTAGCATACAATTTCATTAACTTTAGGGGAGCCAATATATAAAACACCAATTTGTATATTTTAAGCCATTAATTTTTACCTATATATTAAAAAAAAAAAAAAAAAAAAAAAAAAAAAAAAAATTGGGGGTCCATGCTCCCCTAGTCTCTAGGTCCTCCCCTGATTTCAGCACACCAGTAACGTGTATGGTTCAATATTGACATGTAACAAATTGATGTTACGTAAGAGTTTGCTTCCATGAAAGAAAAAAGTTAATTCTTCTAAATTTATGGAATATTACACAATTAATTATTTTTTTTTATTTATTTCTTGTCCTTTTTTAAAAAAAATCTTATATATTGTGATTTATGATTTATGATTTATAGAATGTTTGTTTCAATAATCTAATCATCAATTATAAGAAGAAAAAAAAGAGGTTATAGGTGATGGATTGTTCATTTTATTCAAATTTATAGGTGATACGTTGATTATATAACAATTAGAAATATTTAATAAATTCAAGCCTAATTGATATTAATTGAGTGGGCGTGGGCCACGGAAAAATGTGAAATTTTTATGAAATTTAGACATTTGTGTTAAATGTTGGGTCTTCAAATGGCCTATACATCCATGTCAATCGTATACGGCGAAGAAATGCACTGGTCGTCGCCGACAATTTTCTGGACCAAGAAGACACGTGGTCACTGATACTGCATCCTCCATCTCATGTGACCTTTTGGATCACGACATCGTCCTGAATACTGTTTAAGTTACCGAGGGTGAAGCAACAACAACAACAGTCTTCACTTCCTTCTTCAGTGACATGGATGATGAAATCTATAGAGCACCGTAGTTGTTCGTTTTTCGTACACACTTATTCTCAAAACCAAAACTCTAAGTTTGATTTTCCTTCAGTTGGTGACTTGTCCAAGGCGAGGAATTCGCTAACGGTACTGTTGCTAATCGTCCTATCTCTACTCTACGGCGTCAACGCTCTTGGTATTTAGCTGGCGCATGAGTATCATTTTCGCTTGTCATTCTAGAGTAAATCTCTATCATTGGAATAGTCCGAAACGTAAACACTCCATTGTCCGGAACGTGAACTTGTCGTTCAGTATCTCAAGAAAATAATTATCGAGGAAGTATAATATAAACTTGGAATTTCGTTTAGATAATCTAAGAAAAAATTGACTATTTTTTATCTTTTCAACTGAAATATACAACGAAGAAAAAAGAAGAGTCTCTCACAATTCAAAACCATGAGATCCCCTCTCTTTAATTTTTTTTTCTCTTTCTAGTCAATTTCTTGTATCATGAGAATCTATAGAGCACCTTAGAAACGACATACATGGTCCCATCGAGTAGGCTTTTTCATGGAAAATATTTTTTTATGATTGAGATTGAGATTTTGATTTTTATTATTCTCTCTTCATTTATATTTTTGCCACGGGCAACCGCCTGATTTCAGCACATCCATAGTGAGGTGTATGGTTAAACAATGACACCTTAGAAATTGATTTGATAGAAGAGTTTGTTTTCATGGAAGAAAAAGATAATTCTTCTAACTTTATGGAATGTTACACACTTAATTGATATTTTTTATTTATTTTTTTTTCATTTTTTTTAAATCTTATATGTTGTGATTTATGATTTATAGATTCTTTCTTTCAATAATCTAATAGAGCATTATATATTAAAAAAAAAGAAAAAGAAAAAAAGCTTACAAGTGATCGATTGTTCACTTTATTCAAGTTTCTAGGCGATACATTGATTATATAACAATGAGAGACCTTTAATAAACTCAACCCTAATTGGGATCAATTGAGTTGGCGTGAGCCATAAAGAGTTTTGTGGAACAGATGGTCAGATATATTCTGTTATTGAGAATGGCCAAAGCCAGGAGTATATATACTCTTACAATTCCTATTTTGTAGGAAAGACTAACCACACCTTTAGTCTAGGAAACATAAAGCTTAATATAGAAATTAAAAGTGTTGACTTGAAGAAATAGTCATAGCCTTTAATACTCCCCTCAAGTTGGAGCGTGAAGATTACAAATGCCCAACTTGCGAAGAAGAAGTGAAAATTGTGTTTTACCAAGGGCTTTGGTTAAAAAGTCTGCCAGTTGTGCACCCGTCCGAACATGAGACGTAGAAATCGTACCATCTTGCACAGCGTCACGAATAAAGTGGCAATCCATTTCAATATGTTTCGTTCGTTCATGGAAAATTGGATTGGCCGCTATATAGAGAGCGGCTTGACTATCACAAAATAATTTCATGGGACGCACATGTTGTATCCCAAAACAAGCCAAAAGGGATTTCAACCATTTTAACTCACATGTAGTAGTGGCCATAGATCTATACTCGGCCTCTGCCGAAGAACGAGAAATAGTTGGTTGTTTTTTCGTTTTCCAAGACACAGGAGAAGAACCTAATAAGACCATGTAACCTGTCAATGATTTTCGTGTTAGTGGACAACTCGCCCAATCACTATCACAAAAAGCATATAGCTGAAGGTCATTCTCTTCTCGCAGCAGAATGCCCTGACCAGGACAACCTTTCAAATACCGCAAAACTCTCAAAGCTGCATCCCAATGTTCAACACGAGGATCACCCATGAACTGAGCTAGTATATGCACAGAGTAACAAAGTTCAGGCCGTGTAATCGTCAGGTATATAAGGCGACCTACAAGCCGCCGATACTTCTCTGGATCATCAATGTTGACACCATTGATTGTGGCAAGGTGATGATTCTGCTCCATTGGTGTAGAGACAGGGCGTGCTCCAAGCAATCCCGCTTCACTGATAATGTCAAGAACATATTTGCGTTGGGAAAGAAACAAACCGTCCTTCCCACGTGCTACTTCTATCCCAAGGAAATACTTGAGTATGCCCAAGTCTTTCATATGAAATCTCTCGCTGAGTTGTTGCTTGAATTTTGTAATTGCCAAAGAAGAGGAACCTGTAATGATAAGATCATCGACATATACAAGAACATGTAAAGCAACATCATCCTTGGAATAATTAAATAATGAGTAATCAGCATAAGATTGCGTAAAACCAATCTCCTTTAGGGCCGTTGAGAGCTTAGCAAACCAATTCCGAGGCGCCTGTCGAAGTCCATACAAGGACTTACGCAATCGACATACTTTGTCAGGGGCACCGGAGTTAAAACCAGGAGGGAGTCGCATATATACCTCCTCAGCAAGATCTCCGTGTAGAAAAGCATTATGCACATCCATCTGGTGAAGCTCCCATTTTCGTGCCACTGCAATAGCCAGACATGTGCGAATCGTGACCATTTTTGCTACAGGAGCAAATGTTTCATTAAAGTCGAGTCCAGCAATCTGACGATTCCCATATACAACGAGACGCCCTTTTAATCGTTCAATCGCACCATCAGACCGATATTTTATTTTATAAACCCACTTACAACCGATTGCTTTCTTTCCAGGTGGAAGATCCTCCAGAGTCCAAGTCTTATTCCTTTCAAGTGCATCTATTTCATCTTGCATAGCCTTTCGCCAACCTGGATCCTTAACAGCCTCTTTAAAGGAGGTAGGTTCAGTTCCTGTAGTAATTGCTGCCAAAAAATGGGTGTGTTTTGCAGAAAATTTATCACAATTTACGTAATAAGCAATGGGAAAAGGAGTACCTGAGGACTTTGATGAATCGTGAACAGGTGATGTGACGGGTTTGGTAACACGGACGGTGTTGGTGATGAAACCCTTGAGTCTACAAGAGGGTTTCTTTAGTCGATGACCTCGGCCAGTTTCAGGCACAACAGGTTCAACCGTAGGTACTACATGTCCAGTATCCAAGTCACTAACGGCAGGTGGTGTACATACCGGTATAGTCAGTGGTATATCTTCTGTCATACTCGAAGACTCAGCATTCCCCCGAGGTATATCTGCTGCCATACCCGAGGACTCAACATTTTCCCTATCTATATCTTCGGCGATGCCCGAGGCATCCTTACTCCCATATGGTAAGACAATATCCTCAAGAAAAGCGACACTATCATAATACTTCGTATTTTCAGATGGATTATCAACATTATGCAAGGAGACCTCTTCGGAGAAAGGAAATTTTTGTTCACAAAATACAACATCTCGCGATATAAAGAATACCTTTTCTTCTAAGTCATACAAACGCCATCCCTTTTTACCAAACGGATACCCCACAAACACACATCGTCGAGAACGAGAGCCAAACTTGTCCTTTATACGAGGTTGATTTTTGGCAAAACAAAGACAACCAAAGACACGAAGAACATCATACTTAGGAGGTGATGCAAAAAGAATTTCGTGGGGTGTTTTATTATTTAGTAATGGAGTAGGGGTGCGGTTGATGATATAGGCGGCTGTCAGAATACTCTCCCCCCAAAAAGAAATAGGTAGATTGGCTTGAAAAAGTAATGCCCTAGCCACATTAAGAATATGCCTATGTTTACGTTCAACACGCCCATTTTGTTGCGGTGTATCAACGCAAGAGGTTTGATGGAGAATACCATTATCAGCATAAAAACGATGAAGGCATGTAAATTCTTTCCCATTATCACTTCGAAGAATCCTAACATGCTTATCAAATTGAGTTTTAATCATGCGACAAAAATCCTTAAGAAGTTGTGATACCTCAGCTTTGACAGTCATCAAATATACCCATACAGCTCGAGAACAATCATCAACAATAGTTAAGAAATAACGAGCACCACTACTAGCAGACAAAGAATACGGACCCCATATATCACAGTGGATTAAGTCAAAAACATTTGTTGCTCTATTAGTACTCAGAGAAAACATGCTTCTAGTTTGCTTAGCTCGTAAACAAATTTCACAAGATTCATGGATAACATTACCATCCTTATGTCCATGAGTTCCAATATTATCGGGCAAAAAAGAGTCTACTTTTCGAGAAGGATGACCTAACCGTCGATGCCACAATTCACTTTTATCTCCCACTGTTGCTCGATACGCTTGAAATTGTCTCAAAGGCCGAAACCAATAAACCCCGTCACATTGCTCACCTGCTCCGATCAAAGTTCTCAAAGCACGATCCTGTATGATGCAAAGCTTATCAGTAAAAGTGACAAAATAAGATTGATCGGCAAGCAAGTGAGACACAGACAACAAATTGCAAGTAAGATCTGGAACGTATAGTACATTATGTAGGACCAAAGATTTATTCAAAGAAATTGTGCCTTCCTTGGTGGCAATGATTTGTTTACCATTCGGCAGTCCAACAGAAGTAGGAGCAACGTCAAATAATTGAGTAAATAATCCAACATTACCAGTCATGTGATTTGAGCATCCGGTGTCAATGATCCAATCAGTGGAAGAATCACTCTTACCACTCAATTTTCCGGTTGAATAACACTTCTCTTTTGAAGTGTGGAGCATGTGCACAAGTGTAGCCCACTGATCATCTGAGAGACCAAGAACACCACACCGATCTGAATCCTGAACGGGTGCTTGATCAATAGGTCGTAAGGTGGTTGTTGCGGTATACGTCCTTACCAAACTTCGGTCATACCTGACGACATTGGCTACTTGGTCGCAGCGCTCCTTCCTTCTCTCTCGTTCATAATTCCATCCGTCAGGAGGTTTGGTTGCTCGATCGTCCGCCATAATAGGATGATGATAGTTGGACGTCATAGGTTCGTCGTCAACCATAATAGGATAACGATAGTCGAAATTCATAGGTTCGTCGTCAACCATAATAGGATAACGATAGTCGGATGTCATGGTTTCGTCGTCATTCATAACGAGATGACGATAATCAAATTTCGTTGTTTTGTCGTTAGTCATAACGAAAAAATCGAAGTAGTCGTAGTTTGGTCGTCGTCTCCTCTCTTAGAGTCGCCGCCACCCTAGAGTCTAGTAGGGGTTTTTTCCTTTTTTTTTCTTAGGATCTTTGCTCTGAACCACGAGCTCTGATACCATAAAGAGTTTTGTGGAACAGATAGTCAGATATATTCTGTTATTGAGAATGGCCAAAGCCAGGAGTATATATACTCTTACAATTCCTATTTTGTAGGAAAGACTAACCACACCTTTAGTCTAGGAAACATAAAGCTTAATATAGAAATTAAAAGTGTTGACTTGAAGAAATAGTCATAGCCTTTAATAAGCCATGGACAAATGTATTTTTTTTACGAATTTTAGACATTTGTGTGAAATATTGGGTCTTCAAATGGCTTATACATCCATGTTCATCGTATACGGCGAAGAAATGAATTGGTCATCGCCGACAATTTTCTGGACCAAGAAGACACGTGCTCACTATTACTCCATCCTCCATCTCACGTGACCTTTTGGACCCCGACATCGTCACGAATACAGGCTAAGGTACTAGGGGTGAAGCTGCAAAAACAAGAGTCTTCACGTCCTTCCCCGATGACAGAGACGATTAAATCCACAGTAGTCGTTTATTTTCCATACACCCTTATTCTCAAAACCGAAACTCTCAGTTTGATTCTCCTTCAGTTGTTGACTTGTCGAAGGCGAGGAATTCGCTAATGGTACTGTTGCGAATCATCTTATCTCTATTCTACGACTTCGTCGCTCTTGGTATTTGGTCGGCACATCAGCATCACCTTCGCTTGCCATTCGAGAGTAAATCTTTTTCATTGGAATAAACATTTCATTGTCCCAAACGTTAACTTGTCGTTTAGTATCTCTCGAAAATTATCATCGTGGAAGTGTAATATAAACTTGGAATTTGGAATTTCGCTCAGATAATCTAAGAAAAAATTGACTATTTTTTCTTTTTTCAACCCACATATTCGAGGAGGAAAAAAGAAGAGTCTCTGGCGATTTAAATTCTACACGTTGTAACCATGAGATCCCCTCTCTATAATTTTTTTCTTCTCTTTCTAGTCAATGAGAGTTATCTTTCGAGGACACGTGTTAAAATCTCTCGAAAAATAGAGGCCCATTTTAGGAAGATCACGATACATGTGGATAAATCAAAAACATCCGCGCGAGGCTTGAAAGAAACGACAAAAAATAGTCACATCTCGAGTATTCCCTGGAAAATATTTTTTTAACTTTGAGATTTTGATTTTATGTGTTGGAAGAGTTTGCTTCCATGGACGAAAAAGTAAATTATTATAACTTTATGGAATGTTACAAAATTAATTGATTTTATTTATTTATTAATTTATTAATTTTCTTTAAATGTTATATGTTGTGTATTTTCGATTTATAGTTTATTTATTTCAATAATGTAATCATCAATTATAAAAAATAGAGGTTATAGGTGATAGGGGTGTACATGGGTTAGGTAGGGTTGGGTCGGGTTAGAGGTATTTTTTGGACCAACCCGATATTTCAGGTTGGTAGGTTCCACAACCCAACCAACCCGGCTTGAGGTAGCATCCCAACCAATCCTAACCCTTATATTTTGGGTTGGGTCCACCGGGTTGACAGAGAGTGAACGTCATGAGGCTAAAAAATTTCTTTCGATAGTTACAAAAGTGAAGATAACTAAATTCACCATGATTGATTTATACCAAATGAGAGAAAAGCTTCTAAATACACACGAACTGAGAGAGTAAAAGATGGAAATAAATCACAAAATGAAAGACCATATGGACAGTGTCAATTGAAATAAATTAGAGAAAAATTGACATGGGTTTATCAGATTACAGACTAGTTTCCATTTCTTCAAAGTGTAATCAACTTCAGAATGATGGATGCCGAAGGTTGAGAATAAAATCGAAGCCCAACACAGCAGATTTCCATATTTCAAGTAAGAAAGAAACCGAGGAAAGTTGGAGAAAGAGTTACATATGTAAAAATTGATTTATGGTTTGTTTTTGTTGTTGATATTTTCAGAATTAGAAACAAATACAGACCACATAACGCGGCAACATTCTGACGAAGCCGGTGAGGCGAAGAAACAAGGAGGTGAGTGCCACAACGACGACGATTGGTGAGGCGAAGCGAAGCGACAACGACCAAAGAGGCAAGGCGACGCGTGAAGCTGCTGAAACGAAGAGGCGTCTGTGAGGGAATGAACGAAACCAAACGGCGTGCTGAAAAGGAACAAAGAAATGAAACCCTAAAATTAAAATATATATATATATATATACAAAATCGGTTCGGTTCGGGTTGAGTCGAACTTTTTTTCACTGAACCCAGGACCGAACCAAACTTGTCGGTTCTTGAAAATTATGACCCAACCCAACCCTACTATTTAGGGTTGGGTTGGTCCAGTTTTTCGGGTTACCGGGTTGGTTGATCACCCCTAATAGGTGATCGATTTTTTACTTTATTCAAGTTTCTAGGTGATACATTTATCATATAACAATCAGAGACGTTTAATAAATTCAAGCCTTATTGGGATCAAATGAGTTGTTGTGGACCATTGACAAATGTGATTTTTTTTTTTTATGAAATTTAGACATTTGTATAAAATTTTGGGTCTTCAAATGACCTATACATTGATAACTTTAGAGAAGGGAAAGATGGGGAGAACACAATGGGAGGCTAGGTTTTACATTGCATATAATTGCATATTATAAGATACAAACCTAAAGGACCGATTTATAATAATAGCAAAAACTTAATTTAATCTAACACCCCTCTCAATCTCACAATACTGTGAGTTTGCTAAACGATGTCGCTCAAAAACTCACAATACTAAACAACGTCGATGTAGATTCAAACATACTCAGACAAATTCATATGGTTCGAGTTCCAACTGTCAATCCAATTTCAAAATTTCAACTACATATTAAAAAAGATTCAGATACTAATGAAGATTAAAATGCTACCAAATTCCAGCTGCAAATTCCAAATTTCAACTTGTACACACCGTATTTGGCCGGGTTGATATTGATTGGATTGATAATGATTTTGAAATTATAATCAATTATTTAAAATAAAGATTTTTGGAAATTTATTTTTGAAATTAAAATTGGTTTAACATAAACATTTTTTTAATAAATTTTCATAAGATAGAGATAAGATTTATGAAAGCAAATTTTAAAATTCGGTTGAGGACGGTTGGTTTCAAATGTTGGACTTTCGATCAAATCAAATATAAACTTACACATTCTAAATTCAAATCAGTTATCTTTGTCTTGTCAAAGAATGTGTTCTACAAAGATACTAGAAAATTTTGGTGTCATTATGCACACTATCGTTCTTCACTCCTTTATACAAAACTATTGAGGTTTCGCCATCACCAGACTTATAATACCCATAAAAAAATATGCTATAGGTAAATTTATCTGGTGCAAACTGTTGAGGATCCCAGATTCAACAAGTTCATAAAACAAATCAAGCATTTTTTAAATTCTTTTGAAGACATTAACAACTTAAATAAAAGACTGAGGATATCAGCAGGGGCGGATCCAGAATTTTTTGTCAGGGGCACAATTCCAATAGAGTTTAATTGCAAGTTTCGTCATTGAAATTTTCGATTTATGTCTATATAGTCCTTAAACATTAAAATGTGCTTAACCGACTCTTAAACTTTCAATTTAATATATATGATTAAATAATATAAATTGAAATCTTCTTCCCTAAAAACCAAATAAAAAAAAAAGAACTGCGTTCCCTTGGATTTGAACTCAAGGCGTGCCCAAAAAAGAGATCAAAAACCGTGCTGCTTGCCATCTGAGCAGATGAATTGTTTAGTATTAATTCCGAATTTCATTATACAAATATATAAACTGCAGTTATATTTTCCAAACTCCAATATACGAACATATAAAATTAATAATTTCAGGGGGGGCACGTGCCCCCTGGCCCCTACGTGGCTCCGCCCCTGGATATCAGGGACATCACCATTTTTGTTTATTAAGGTATATAATACTAATGCATCATCAAGCATTTTGAGATCGAAAAACGTCCTTAAGAACATGTTTGAAAAAATATGCTTCAAGGATGAAGAATGGACAAAAGATCAGAAGGTGACGAGAATGGTGATTTAAAGAGAATCACAGAATTAATGAGCCTCTTGGCAGCACCTATGCGCTCATGTTGAAGTAAAATCTGAAACTTCATGGCTCAATGTTATTTTTTGATGACTAAACTTCATCTATTAATTCTTATCATTAAAAAATATGTCATAATCTAAATCCCTTCAGTCATTTAAAATTTTATACATTCCCTTCTATTGAGTGTTTATATATATTCCACCAACAATATAATTTGATAAATAAATTTAAAGAAAATCCTTGAAACTTCTAATTCAATCAGTATATGAACTCTTGGAAAATAATGTAAAACTTTTGGCATAGTTGATTATATAGAATTGTGTCAAAACTAAACATGACAACAATTGGATTGTACCTAACAGAAAGATCCACCTCATAATTACCTAGACAGTCTCATAGTGAACACTTATCATAATTCCTTGAAAACAAAATTAGACTTCTTCAAATGACCGATAACTCTCCAAACGAGAGTTATTGTTGTTCGTTATTAAATAGAATTAACTCTTATTCTGAGTAATTGATTGCATAAATCATGAGTTTTGACTTAAGTTGTTGAATTCTTAGAAAGTACAATTTTCTTGTTATAGCATGAAATATTGAAGAAATTGCCTTCTAAAAGAAGAAAAGTAACAATATTTTGTTCAAGTGTAGGACTATGCGAGAAATGAGCTTTGGCGAAATGAAAGCAAGCAGAAATATTGCGGCAAGTGGAACTAGCAAAGCTTGGAGCGAAAACTATACCTAATCACATGACTTGCCAGACCTTGTCCCTTGCCGTACAGGCAGAAAAACGATATTTTCTCTTAAAACAATAGAAGTTCAGCAACTGTTTTAGGGCAACAATTTGGGGATCCTGATGACCAAAATGTGGGTGTGTAATTTGGTTTAATAACCTGCTAAGAAAGATATGGTCAAATGCATGTATACATTGTCAATCAAGTAATAATTTGGAAATTATTTCAAGTATCGAATCCCAAGAGGTTGTGGAATTTAGTTTTTGAAAGAAATTGTTTTTCGAATGCAATGAAAGGAAACAAAAATAAGTTGATAATGATTGATTGATTTTGGTTTAAAAACAATAATAAAAGCGGGGATTCAATCATGCTTCAGCCCTAAGAAGAGTTTACTTGACAACCCGTGACCATAGAGTCACCACACAGTACATTGTGTTTTTCGACCGAATTTATCTTCTATTCAACCTCTTTGTAAGTACCTTTATAAGTCTATGCCATTAAACCTACATTTCTGTGAATAATGTGATCTTAAGTGGTTAAACATGCAATCTTATTGATTCTATAGTCTCTAGGACAATCGACGAAATCCTATTTCTAGGGTTTTCTACTACATCACCTTTACGAGAGCAGTTAAGTATCGACATTAAAATTTAATGTTAAATTAAATGGGAGTTCAATCTAACATTTTTGCATATATTTAGTAAAGGACGAACCACACAAGGCATAAGGGTAAAACTGTAATTTACATCTGCCAAGCTAGCTCATTTCTTGATGAGCATTCACATAATTGAATCTCTTAGGAAAATTAGCTCATAATAGAAAATAAATTCAAAGACTTCATTGATAAATAATTCATAAGTACAAAAACTAGGTAAAAGGGTAAAATGACAATTTCACTTGAAAACTAAGAACAAAATGTGATAATTCAAAAAAATAATTCAAATAGAAAAATTTCAGATTAAAACAGAAAAAGTAAATCTTAAGTTTTTCCAACATTCTCTCTCGAACTTGTGGATAATGGATGAAGGGTCTCTACTCGCTCGATTCACGGTGTCAATGTGAATTGAATCTTCACAGCACATTCCTTATAGAAATGGGTGAAGTAGCATTTTTCAGAGAAGGGTTTGCTTTTGTTGGAGTTTAGGAAATGGGAGATTTCTTCAAGAGAGAAAATCGGATGATCAAATGTTGGGAAGATCGATACTTGAAAGTGGAGGCATGGGAGCCTTTTTTTATAGCCACTAGGGTTGTTGGAGGTTGCTTAAAAAGGGGTCTTGACCCTTGACTTTGAATTTGAGAGTCACTTAAAGGGTTAGTTGCTGATTTTCCTTCCGTTGAACAACGGGAAAATTCTTTTTTGACCAAGTCCACTGCACTCTATGGCCGCAATCTTGAGTAAAAGACAGATTCTAGCAAATGACCAAAAATAGTTAATTCTTATAAAAAAAATTACTTTTTTACCCTCTAAATTGTTTTATATTTAGAAAACGACCTTGAGCATGTGACTTTTAAATTTATACTCTTTTTCAATCAATTACGTTTATATTCCGATTTAACAAAAAGTTAAGTAATAAGCATGATTAAAGGGTGAAAAACACTAAATAAATGACGTCCATCAGATCCCAAGGGAATATAAAAGATGGAATCGCCGCAAATGAGAGGGGAAAACCTACCATTGTTTTTCGTTTGATCACTCTTAGTTCTTTAGAAAACACTTGGATCGAAAAAAAATTAACAACAAAATCAACATTTTTTAGTTTTTCATAATTAACTTCATTTGAAACGATAAAGCATGCTCGTGAGACATCCCTAAGGTTGTGCCCTTGACTAAGAGGTCATGGGTTCAATCCCTAAGGTTGTGCCCATGATTAAGAGGTCATGAGTTCAATCCCTAAGGTTGTGCCCTTGACTAAGAGGCCATGGGTTCAATCCCTAAAGTTGTGCCCTTGACTAAGAGGTCATTGGTAGGTCATTGGTTCAATCCTGCATTAATTAAAATTCATTTGCAAAAAAAACTGTTTGTATTAGGCTATATATATATTAAATGTCCATGTTTTGATCTGAAGAGATATAAATGAATCCATCAATTTTCTTCCAATTCTTCAAATTAACTAATCGATATAGAACAATTATTTTAAACTATGAAGTATTCTAGAATTAAAGCCTAAACATCTGTAATTGCAGATGTGATACATAATGATAGATTCGATAATCCATAAAAACACAAACAATTAGATGAAACTACCCCAGCTTCTCATTTTGGCAATGGGGGGAGTAACTCAGGTTATCTTATATTATGAATGGGTCCCTTCATCTTTCCAATGTAGGATCTTCAACAGCTTCCACAATCCATCTATCTTCTCCTCGAAAGGCTGAATGATTTTCTGTTGCAAAAAACTTGTTCCGTAGTCCCAAATATGTCCCAATCTTCTCGTTTATGTTGATTACACCATTTTATAGAAGAATTTAATAAACACCACCCCTCGGTATAAGCCTCGCTACGCTCAAATTCATTAAAAGTAGATATTTTAACAGTAAAGTAGCCGTGACTCACATCTAATTGACAAAAAAGTATAGCATCAAATTGATTTATTCATTCAAAGTAAATATTTCAAGAGTAAAGTAGCAGGGAAAATCTCATTTTGTTGATAAAAAAAAATCTAGCATCAATTGATTTTTTCTAAAGAAGAAAGCATTATTACCGTATTTTTTCCGAAGGCCATACAAATCTCTTCCTCTCCCAAATCTCATTTACTATATGCTTCCATTTTTTTTCCATTGAGTTTTCGTAACTCTTTTAAGCAGTGTACAACGTGTACAAAATTCATTTGCGTATGGTCCATTGTCAAACTCTCAACTCCACTCACAACTTCTCTCAATTTTTCGGAAACAGTTAGATGCGTATGAGGATGACACACTAAAAGTTTTTTAATAATATTTAGGGTAGGTATCCCAGATCTTTCAAGAAGTTTAATATTGGGTACTAAACTTTTTTTAATATCCTTGACAAAAAAATGTCTCCGCACTCTGTAGCAACACAAACGACGATCTTTTGAGATTGAAGACAATTTTCTAGAAATGTGAATGCAAGAATGATTGTTCAAGAAAAGTGGTGTGAAGAATCTTTGAAAACAAGAAAATTACATAGATGATTTGTGAATTGGAAAAATTCTTTTCTCGGAGGAAATAAAATTTAGGGAGCAATGTTTTGGTGAGGTTTGCATGAAGAAGCTTAGGGTGCCTCTTCACTATTCAACAAATTTTAGTATTATAACAACATTGACTTTAAAAAAAATTGACAACATAATCAACATTTTTGAATTTTTTCAAAATTAACCTCTTTTCAAAACTATAAAGCATGTTCTTGGGACATCTCAATTTTGTTGATAAGATATGACACTACGAGTGAATGTTCACCTTTGGACCAAATTTTGAAATTGCATGTTTTTGAAAAAATCTATGAAACTTACGAAACATGTTGAATATGCACTAACCATTTGAGAAAAATCTTCGAGCAATAACACACAGGTGAACAGTTATGGATTTTGAAGGAAAAATAGTGGATGGAAATGGTTAGAAAGTTGGATGATGCACTGAAAGTTTTGAATGTTTAGCCTATGTACCCCATATTTTTTAAGAATTTTAATAATGGGTAATAAACTTTTTTTGAATATCCTTCACAAAAAAGTCTCCACACTATGTAGCAACAGAAACAACCACCTTTTGAGATTGAAGATTTTTTCCTATAAATGTGAATGCAGGAATGGTTGTTCGAGACAACTGGCAGTGAAGAATCTTTGGAAACAAGTAAACTACATATATGATTTGGGAGTTGGAGAAACTTTTTTCTTGTAAGAAATAAAATTTAGGGAGCATAGTTTTGGTCGGGTTTGCCCGAAGAAGCGTAGGGTGCCTCTTCATTATCCAACAAATTTTAGTTTTAGAAAACACTTGGCTCGAAAAAAAATTGACAACAAAATCAACATTTTTGAGTTTTTCAAAATTAACTTCATTTGAAACCGATAAAGCATGCTCGTGAGAGATCCCTAAGGTTGTGCCCTTGACAAAGAGGTCATGGGTTCAATCCCTAAGGTTGTGCCCATGACTAAGGGGTCATTGGTTCAATCCCTAAGGTTGTGCCTTTGACTTAGAGGTTATGGGTTCAATCCCTAAAGTTGTGCCCTTGACTAAGAGGTCATGGGTTCAATCCCTAAGGTTGTGCCCATGACTAAGGGGTCATTGGTTCAATCCCTAAGGTTGTGCCCTTGACTTAGAGGTTATGGGTTCAATCCCTAAAGTTGTGCCCTTGACTAAGAGGTCATGGGTTCAATCCCTAAGGTTATGCCCATGACTAAGGGGTCATTGGTTCAATCCGTAAGGTTGTGCCCTTGACTTAGAGGTTATGGGTTCAATCCCTAAAGTTGTGCCCTTGACTAAGAGGTCATGGGTTCAATCATGCATTAATTAAAATTCATTTGCAACAAAAAACTGTTTGTATTAAGCTATATATATTAAAGGTTCTTGTTTTGATATGAAGAGATATAAATGAATCCATCAATTTTCTTCCAATTCTCCAAATTAACTAGTCCATAGAGAACAATTATTTTAAACTATGAAGGATTCTGGAATTAAAGCCTAAACATCTGTAATTGCAGATGTGATACAAAATTATAGATTCGATAATCCATAAAAACACAAACAAATAGATGTAACTCCCTCAGCTTCTCATTTTGGCCATGGGGGAGTAACTCAAGTTATCTTATATTATGAATGGGTCCCTTCATCTTTCCAATGTAGGATTTTCAACAGTTCCCACAATCCATCTATCTTCTCCTCGAATGGCTGGATGATTTTTTGTTGAAAAAACTTGTTCCGTAGTCCCAAATCTTCTCGTTTGTGTTGATTACACCATTTGACAGAAGAATTTGATAAACACCTCCCTTCGGTATAAGCCTTCCTACGCTCAAATTCATTAAAAGTGAATATTTTAACAGTAAAGTAGCCGTGAATCTCATCTTATTGACAAAAAAGTATAGCATCAAATTGATATATTCATTAAAAGTGAATATTTCAACACTATAGCAGTGAGAATCTCATCTTATTGACAAAAAAGTCTAGCATCAATTGATTTTTTCTATAGAAGAAAGCATCATTACTGTATTTTTTCCGAAAGCCATACAAATCTCTTCCTCTCCCAAATTCCATTTACCATATGCTTCCATTTTTTTCCCATTGAGTCTTCGTAACTCTTTTTAAGCAGTGTACAACGTGTACAAAATTCATTTGCGTATAGTCCATTTTCAAACTCTCAACTCTACTCACAACTCCTCTCAATTTTTCGGAAACAGTTAGATGCGTATGAGGATGACATACTAAAAGTTTTTAAATAATGTTTAGGGTAGGTATCCCAAATCTTTTAAGAAGTTTAATATTTGGTACTAAACTTTTTTTAATATCCTTGACAAAAAACGTCTTCACACTCTGTAGCAACACAAACGACGATCTTTTGAGATTGGAGAAAATTTTCTAGAAATGTGAATGGAAGAATGGTTGTTCAAGAAAAGTGGCGTGAACAATCTTTGAAAACAAGAAAACGACAGAGATGATTTGGGAGTTGGAGAAACTTTTTTCTCGTAAGAAATAAAATTTAGGGAGCATAGTTTTGGTTGGGTTTGCACGAAGAAGCGTAGGGCGCCTCTTCATTATCCAACAAATTTTAGTTTTAGAAAACACTTGGCTCGAAAAAAAAATTGACAACAAAATCAACATTTTTGAGTTTTTCAAATTTAACTTCATTTGAAACCGATAAAGCATGCTCGCGAGAGATCCCTAAGGTTGTGCCCTTGACTAAGAGGTCATGGGTTCAATCCCTAAGGTTGTGCCCATGACTAAGAGGTCATTGGTTCAATCCTTAAGGTTGTGCCCTTGACTTAGAGGTTATGGGTTCAATCCCTAAAGTTGTGCCCTTGACTAAGAGGTCGTGGGTTCAATCATGCATTAATTAAAATTCATTTGCAAAAAAATCTGTTTGTATTAAGCTATATATATTAAAGGTTCTTGTTTTGATATGAAGAGATATAAATGAATCCATCAATTTTCTTCCAATTTTCCAAATTAATTAATCGATAGAGAACAATTATTTTAAACTATGAAGAATTATGGAATTAAAGCTTAAACATTTGTAATTGCAGATGTGATACATGTATCAAAACGAAGATAACGGAAGTGTGGAAACTGGAGAAAAATAATTGCTTCAATTGAATTCGATGATTTTAATTGAAAACATTACAAGCTTTTATAACTAATTAAATAGGTAAATCATTAACCCACTAACTACCCCACTAACCTTGTAATTCTCTATCATAATCCAATTATGCCACTAATGCATATTCTTCCAAATATAAGCCACACACATGTCACTATCCTAAATACATGCCATTAGCTTAAATAGGTGGCACCATAAGATTTAAAATAATAATAAAAAAAAAATGGCCAATTATGCCACTAATGCATATTCTTCCAAATATAAGCCACACACATGTCACTATCCTAAATACATGCCATTAGCTTAAATAGGTGGCACCATAAGATTTAAAATAATAATAAAAAAAAAATGGTTGGTTTGCACTAATTTTTAACACTCCCCTTAGTGCAAACATACGATCAACAACACCAAGTGCAGTCCTGAATTCTTCAAACTTGGATTTACCAAGCGCCTTGGTAAATATATCAGCAAGTTGCTCTTTGGAATGTATCTTGTGTAATTGAATGTCTTGCGTCAGAACTTTCTCTCGAACAAAGTGAAAATGTGTTTCAATGTGCTTTGTACGAGCATGAAACACTGGATTCCCTTCAAGCTTGATTGCACTTTCATTGTCACAGAAAATGAAAACCGGATAATCCAAACTTGAAAAGATTTCTCCCATAAGCCTTTTCAACCAAATACACTCTTGAGTAGCCATAGTAGCTGCTACATATTCTGCTTCACAACTTGAAAGAGCAACAGATGTTTGCTTCTTACTGCACCATGAAATAGCCCCTGAACCTATATTAAAACAGTATCAAATTGTGGAACGTCTGTCATTTATGTTACCAGCCCAATCTGCATCAACAAAACCACTTAACACAAAAGATGTAGCTTGTTTATAAAACAAGCCAAAGCACATGGTGCTCTTCACATATCGAAGAATCCTCTTCACAGCAATTAAATCATTTACGTTACCAGCCTAATCTGCATCAACAAAACCACTTAACACAAAAGATGTAGCTTGTTTATACAACAAGCCAAAGCACAGAGGGCTCTTCACATATCGAAGAATCCTCTTCGCAGCAATTAAATGAGCTTCACACGACTTATCCATAAACTGAGCAACGACACCAACATAATAAGAGATGTCAGGCCTTGTGATAGTTAAATAAATTAAACTACCAACAAGTTGTCGAAAAAGTGTTGCATCCGACAATCATTTTCCTTCTTCCTTAATCAACTTCAAGGATGGCTCCATAGGAGTAGTCATTGACTTTGACTCCTTCATGTCAAAACGATCCAACAAACTGTTTGCATATCCTTTCTGTGAGACAAAGTATCCATATGATCTTTCAACCTCCAAGCCAAGAAAACATCTCGCTTCACCTAAACTCTTCATTTCAAAACAAATAGACAAAGCATCTCGAAGATTATTAATTCCAACTTCATCATCACCTGTTATGATCATGTCATCAACATAGAGTAAAAGCATTGTACATACGAGAGTTGTCTTTTTAACAAATAGACTTGAATTTGCATTTGAAGACTTGAATCCACAAAACTCAAGATATTGAGCAATCTTACCATACAAAGCCTTTTTGAGTCGACACACATAATTTGGAGACTCCTTAGAAACAAAACCATGAGGTTGTTCCATAAAAATGTCTCGATCCAACTCTCCATAAAGGAAAACATTCTTCACATCTAACTGCCATAATTTCCAATCTTTGCAAGCAGCTAATGAAATAATTGTACGAATAGTTACCATTTTTGCAACATGACTGAATGTCTCCTCGTAATCTACACCATATTGCTGTGAAAAACCTCGAGCAACAAGACGAGCTTTATACCTGTCAATGGTACCATCAGGCTTTTTCTTTAACTTGTAAACCCATTTACATGTAACTAACTCAACATTCTTCGGCTTTGTAACAAGTTCCCAAGTGTCATTCTTGTTTAAAGCCTAGATTTCCTCATGCATTGCTTCTTCCCATTCAAGAATACCTCTAGCTTCATCATAAAATTGAGGTTCATCTTCACAAATATCACCCATTAAAAACAAGATACAACTGAACAATTATTTAATTGTACCTCATAATCAGATAAATAACTGGGTTGTGTTCTTCGCCTAGAAGACCTTCGAACAACAGTCTTTGTATCTTCATCTGCTTGAACATTTTCTCCAGAACTAGTATTAATCTCATTTTCATTTGATTCATCATCAGTAAAGAAAGGTGATAAGTCAACAACACCTTTCTTTGAACTTGCATCCATTTGGTGTGATGAAACTTCATCAAACACCACATCTCGAGAAACAGAAACTTCTCTTGTATTTGAATCCATACATCTCCATCATTTTCTGTGAGTATCATATCCCACAAAAATACAACGCCTAGCCTTTGGGTCAAGTTTAGTACGCTTACTCTTTGAAACATGAACATAACAAACTGACCCAAAAACTCGAAGATAACTCACATTAGGTTTACGACGATATAGTACCTCAAAAGGAGATAGATCCGAACCCGCCCATGGAGGTAGACGATTTATGACGTGACAAGCTGACTGAATAGTTGCTGCCCAAAGCTCCCTTGGAAGGTTCTTTGCATGCAGCCAAGACAAGCACATAGATGTAAGATGTGCTAATTTACGTTCAGCAACTTCATTCTGTTGTGGAGTGTTGGGACATGTCATTTGGCGTTGAATGCCATGCTCTTTGCAATATGCCTGAAATTGATCAAACATATATTCTCCCCCATTATCTGTGCGAAGACACTTTATCGGCAACATAAATTCCTTTTCTACTAGCTCCTTGAATTGGATAAACTTAGAGAAAGTCTCACTTTTAGCCTCCAAAAAATACACCCAAGTGAACCGAGTAAAATCGTCCACTATAATCATAACACAACGACAACCAGAATAACTGGGTATTTTCGTCGGCCCCATCAAATCTGAATGGACTAACTGCAATGCAATAGTAGCTCTGTTATTTGAATTTGGGAAAGGAATACGATGTGATTTCCCAAATTGACAACTAGGACAAACCACATCATGACGAATTTCTTTAAAGATGGGAATACCATCAATAAGTTTCTTCATAGAAATTATTTGCAACAATTGATAACCAACATGACCCAACCGAGCATGCCAAAGTGTTGCACTATCATTCTGACATGTCTTTTCAACATATGCATCAGTTGCAGACAAAACATAGAGGGAATCTTTCCTCTTTCCAGTAAACAAAACATCAGCATGAAATTGTTTAATATTAGAAACAATTTTCACATTATCTGGACCAAAGGGAACATACCTCCCAGAGTCGGCAATCTGAGAGACCGAATCCAGATTCTTCTTTAAACCTGGAACATGATAAACATCTTCAAGAGAAATATCACCAACATTTGATGCACCATCCTTAACGTTAACTTGCCCCTCTTGAACAACAAGATGTATGGAATTATCAGCCGTCGCAATGACTCTTCTTCCTCGATGGATACGTACATCAGAGAGAAGAGAAACATTTCCAGTTGAATGATGAGAACAACCAGAATCAACAATCCAATCCTCATTATAATCTATAAAAGCATTAGCATGCAAATTATTGGGTTGATCAATAACTTCAATTGATAAGCATTGTTCCCAAGTAACTTGTTCAGGTTTGTTACTTTCTTGTACAACATTTGCTTATGCTTCTTTGAGAATCACCCGACAATTTTGTCTAATATGGCCGAATTTTCCACAGCGTTGATGTTACCTCTCCAAAAGTACATTATTTAGGGCTATAATAACCTTTAAAGCATGTACATTCTTGAGTGTTTTTGTTAGGAGTTAGCTTAATGTGTGCATAAATGTGAGAATTTGAGAAATGATGCTAGAATATGACTTATTTGGAAAAGGAACGAAAAAGGATGTAAAATGATGTAAAAAGAGCTAAAATGTACATTGCAGGAAACATTGCGGAAACATTGCTGAAACCGCAACAAAGCATTGCGGCCCTCGCAAGGAAATCGCAATGCCAGTCTTCTTCTGTTGAACTTTTCCAGCCATCAGTCGTCATTGTTGCGATCTTCCAGCCGCCTAAGCTTTCCACTGCTGCCACGTGGAAGATTGTTGTTCAAAATGGATGGATATCCGCGGCTGAAGGTACCTGCAGAAGCTATAAAAAGAGACGGATGATGAAGGGAAAAGAAGACTCAGAAGCGTGGAGATCCCAGTTGCAAAGCAATCTGCAGACGAAATTCCCTCTCCCGTTTGTTGGAACGAAGAAATCAGCCCTTGGCGTCGATAATTCGAGAGGAAGAAGAGAAGATCCTTCTTCTCTTCTGATTGAATTCATCCCCAAGATCAGCTAATCTTCCCCTTCATCCGAGGCGTTTAGCAACGTGGAGGATCCAAGCACTTTTACAGCTTTCTTTACTGTTTGCTTTTACTAATTCCATTTGCGACGTTGTTCTGATTCCTTCTCCAATACACTTGATCTTTACTGCTTCATATCTGTGTTCTGAACCTGATTTTCAGAGAGTAATTCATTAAGTTTTGTTGAGTTCTTCACGTTGTCATTTCTCATTCAATTGCGTTTACTGAATTCTCCAAATCATGCTCAATCAACCCATCTCTTTTAGTTCTTCTAAAACCATGAGTAACTAATCTAAGAAAGGTCTACTAAATATGAATCTATAGGCTAGAGATACGAGAGTCCAGCATGTAGAACAACATGATTGCATTGAATGTATGTGAGCTTCAGCCCATGGGCAATTTTGACCGGCCATCCATTTTGTCTAAAAGAACTCCTAACCTCCGGAAGGAGTAAGAGTTCAGAGTCATCCATTCATGCTAGCCTTTTATGGTAACCAGAAAATGACCTAGGAATAGGCGTTCTCCTAGCACGTTGGTTAGCTTGCTTGTATAAATAGGTTTTTATGTCTTACTTGGATATGAGTGAACTAAAGATCTAATGCATGTAATCGAGAGATGCATGAGAATTAGCTAAAACGATGCATGATATGTTAATCTACTGTTGAATGATCGTAGTTAAGTGCCTATAGAGGAGTCTTAAGTTGACCTTGCTGCCTTACTTTACATTTAAAATCGTTGCTAATTTATTGCTAGATTATTGCGAGAACCGCAACAAAACATTCTTGTTTTTGCCTTAGTCTTTTTATTAGCTTTTTATCTTTGCGATTTTATTGCGAAAACATTGCGAGTCCCGCAATTATTCTTCTTCACATTTTAGCTTTATCTCTTCTCTTGCTTTACTTTATCAATTGCATCCTTCTTACTTCTTTATCATTTCAGTACAATAAACCCAAATCTACCCAATTTAAGTTACCTTATCTAATTTAGCACCTCAATTCGTTAGTAACTAAACTCAATCTCTGTGGGAAAACGAATTAAAAAATACTTATCACTTGCTGCAGACCATGTATGCTTGCATGATCTGAGTGCTCTTTGCATTTACATTTTACATACACACTGAGCACGCAACAGTTGACACACCACCTTTACCCGACAATCACGTTTGATGTGTCCCGGCTTGCCGCACCTAAAACATCCTTTTAAATTGCCCTTGGACTTCCCTTCAACCTTGGAATCCTTGCCGTCATTTGAATAAAACCTTGGAGAAGAATTAACTCTTCCCTTGTTTTTTGCATAAAGAACAACTTCCACCTCAGAGTGAGTTTGCTTGTAGTTGCTAAACATTTGTTTCATTAATGCTTCCTGATTTGAAAGAAAATTTTCCAACTCAATGATAGAAGGTTGATTTACCCAACCTTGTATCGATGAAATAAATGATATAAACTCCTTTCGCAGTCCACGAATAAGATAGCGACGCACACGAGCATTACTAATTGGATCATCCTTGTCTAATTCTAAAATTTCAGAACATAAAGTTTTAATTTTCAGAAAATATTCTGAAATCGGCAAATTACCTTGAGTCCTTCCAGCAAGTTCGTTCTCCAAATATTGCAACCTCGTCGTGTTCTTTTGAGTGAACAACCTTTCAATAGTGTCCCACACTTTCTTTGGACAACTTACATAACGAACATGCTCAATGTACTCTTTGCCAATGGAAGTCCGCAAAGCAAATAAAGCTTTCCACACTTGACCTTCCACTTTCTTCGTGCCTCAGCATTCTCCAGAGTATCTTCTGGAATTTCTGCATCATCACCGAAAACAAGATCCCAAAGATATTGCCCTTGTAGAAAAGCTTCCATACATAGATTCCAATAGCTATAATTATCACCAGCAAGTTTGTCTACACAAACATTGTTTTCACCGTTCATCTTCAACGAGTATTTAAACTCAAACACAAAACAAAGAACCTTGAAGCTCTGATACCATGTAACAACGAAGATAACAGAAGTGTTGAAACATGAGAGAAATTGCACAAAGGAAAGAATTGCATCAATTGAATTCGATGATTTGAATTGAAAACATTACAAGTTTTTATAGCTAATTAAATAGGTAAACCATTAACCCAGTAACTACCCCACTAACCTTGTAATTCTCTATCATAATCTCATTATGCCAGTAACGCATATTCTCCCAAATATAAGCCACACATATGTCACTATCCTAAATACATGCCACTAGCTTAAATAGGTGGCACCGTAAGATTTAAAATAAATAAAAGAAATAAATGGTTGGTTTGCACTCATTTTTAACAATACAGAGATAGATTCGATAATTCATAAAAACACAAACAATTAGATGAAACTCCCTCAGCTTCTCATTTTGGCAATGGGAGGAGTAACTCAGGTTATCTTATATTGTGAATGGGTCCCTTCATCTTTCCAATGTAGGATCTTCAACAACTTCCACAATCCATCTATCTTCTCCTCGAAAGGCTGGATGAATTTTTGTTGAAAAAAACTTGTTTCGTAGTCCCAAATATGTCCCAAATCTTTTCGTTTATGTTGATTACACCATTTGACAGAAGAATTTGATCTTCTCATTTATGTTGATTACACCATTTGACAGAAGAATTTGATAAACACATCCCCTCAGTATAAGCCTCCCTACGCTCAAATTCATTAAAAGTGGATATTTTAATAGTAAAGTAGCTGTGGATCCCATCTTATTGACCAAAAAATATAGCATCAAATTGATTTATTCATTAAAAGTGAATATTTCAACAGTAAAGTAGCCGGGAGAATCTCATCTAGTTGACAAAAAAGTATATCATCACTAGTAGAAATCGGGGCTATGATGACAAATAAAAATTGTCATGAGGACTTTAGATGACAATTTTTTTCAGTCGTTATAGCCCCTGCCTTCTTTACTCTATAGATGACAAAAACCGAAAACTGTCGTCAATGTTGGTTTGGTGACAATTTTCTTATGTCTTCATAATACGGTTAATGACAATTATTTTCAGTCAAGAGACCTTATTTTATGACACCTAAACATTGTCACTGAATGACCACTCATACCATATTTTGTCATTTAAACACAATTGACGACATGTAATGTTTGTCATCGAATCGGAATGAATGACAGTAAATTTTTGTACACTTTGATGACTTAATTTTTCTGTCATTAATAGCTTGAAGACCACAACTATTGTGAGCCAACAAAACGAATTCAATGACATGATTTTTTTTTGTCAAAAAATCAATAATAGATTTTTTTTTTATCAAATATAAATATATTAATATTTATATTTTTAATAGTCATTATTATTATTATTATTATTATTATTAATTAATAATAATGAAAATTACAAAGCAAAATAAATAAATCTAAGTTTAACACAATTCAATATCATTGAAATAAGATCTAGATATCAATATATCATTCAAATACCAAAGTTCATCCACTTTTACATAAACTAATTCATATGTATACAATATTGAAACTAATGACCCTAAATTGTTGCAACATTAATAGTAAAATGTTGCATAACATGATGAAATATTCATTTAACCCAACAAAAAAATTCATCATTTGTTGCAATATGACTTTTAGCTTGAAGAAAATATTTTCACTTCGCTTTGTAGTTCCTGCAATAAAAATTCAAGAAGACACAATAACTTTTTACTTTGAAAGTACAACAAGAAATCATTTCAACAAATATCCAGAATCCTCCGAAATATTTATAAGCTATATATACTTAGAAAACAATCCGTAGGTGAAAAATAATTGACCAAGTGACTAAAATGGACCTAAAATTACAAGTAGTCAAAAAGTACCTAAAATTACAATGTAACAACTAAACTTAAGAAGTGTCTAAATCTACAAACCGAAAACATGCAATAAAGTTTAGAAAAGAATAACAAAAGCAAAAGTGGCTACCATAACTGCAGGATAGCCATTAACAAGTGTCTAAATCTACAAAGTACCGAACACAACCAATAAAATCTAGTGTCAAATCAAGAAATGTAATCCATATTTAAGTTACATGACATACCTCTTTAACACTGAAATGTAATAAATTCAAAGCTCCTTCATAAGTGTGCTTCAACAAACTTTATTTAGAACGCAGTCGTTGTTCAAAAATTTGCTCTTATAAGCTCCTCCTACAATAAATTTTGAATTGCCACATTAGTATACTATGTAAGTCACTAATATATTAACAACCATAGACCATTGAATCTGCACTTTCGTTAAGTTTATCACATCACCAACCGATGTTCTATATATCATTGAAATAAGAGGTTGTGTATATCATTCAAATACCAAAGTTCATCAACTTTTACACAAATTAAATCATGTGTACATTATTGACACTAACTACAATGCCCAACAATTATTGCAACATTAGCACTAAAATGTTGCATAACATAATGAAATATACATCTAACCTAACCAAAAAGTCAATCATTTATTGCAATATGGCTTCTAGCTTTAAAAAAATGTCTTCACTTCTAGCTTGAACAAAAAATCAATCATACTAGACATGATACATGTAATGGTTGAACTAAACAAATAAAAATAAAAAAGAACTAATAAAGTTTAGAAAAGAATAATAAAAGCAAATGGGCTACCATAACTGCAGGATAACCATTAACAAGTGTCTAAATCTACAAAGTACCGAAGACATCCAATAAAATCTAGTGTCAAATCAAGAAATGTAATCCATATTTAAATTACATGACATACCTCTTTTAACACTGAAGATATTTGATTCAAAGCTCCTTCATAAGTGTGCATCAACAAAATCCATTTAAAACGCAGTCGTTGTTAAAAAATTTGCTCTTATAAGCTCCTCCTACAATAAATTTTGAATTGCCACATTAGTATACTATGTAAGTCAAGTTGAAGGAAAAATAATATTTGATAAATAACTAATATATTACCGATCATAGATCATCGAAGGTGCACTTTCGTAAATGCCCACTAAAACACTTCATTCAGTTTATCACATGATCAACCGATGTTGGGAGCATCAAAAGTGTATATCATGCACAAAACTAATATGTGAATGATATATCCAAAAATGAACCTAAAGTTCATGTAAAGAAAACGTGCGATGCAACGAATTCTCCCCACTCAGTTCTGACAACATCGATGTCAACTTGAGTGTACGTAGACGGTGCATCTCTCATCTGTAAAGAATGAAATAAAGATTAGCGATTGAGTATTACATTTAAATGTTCTATATAACATGGGGACGTTGTAAACATACTAGATCTATGATTGAAGTGTCCGGTTGATATATTATCTCACGCATAAATCGCATGACGTAGTACCCGCATTCAACCGAACCTGCTTGCTTAGGGCACTGTGCATACAATATAGAACCAATTATTGAATATTTTAGACATTGATTTATTATCAGACCTTGAAGATGAAATCATTTACCTTCAGAATTTGTCATTTTGGTTGAATCTTCTTCATCACCTTGAAGGCCCTAGAGATGCAAATGATATCAGAGATAATCACTAGTCGTAGAAGCTAACTATGTTTAATTTTACATACTTGCCAACCACTTCAACAATATCATTGTGGAGACGGTTTTTCAATGAGTCGATGTAGAATACACTATCATTTGAATGATCGACGATGATCAATACCCAATGATTTCTACAAGCGACAATAAGAAGACATGTTAAATATGCTCTGATAGTCATTAAGCCGAAATAAATCATTAAACAGAACGTACCCAGAATTATATGGAAAAATTAGTAATTGATTAGGATCCATTCCAAGCAACCGAGCAGTCAAAAGTGTTGCTCGTTCTTCCTTATAAGTTGATATTGAAAGTGATCCAGCGTCTAAGAATTTGTACTTACTACATGTCCTAGTTCGTTTGATAAATTTGTATAAATACCTGTAAAATGTAAATGAAGGTGAAGAAGCACCAGAATAACAAGTTAAGAGGCACGTTGAATCTTAAAATAAACATCTAACTTACATCATGTATGCATCGAGACATGCAGTTGATATTGCACGCATGTTACAGACCTCTTTTATGACCTCAACCACAATATGACTTTTCCGTTGCCTACCAAAAACGTCTATGGGTGTGTTTATTTGAATTGCACTACCAACATGCTTAAGTGTCCGCAACAGACAACGTAAAGAGACTGGACTACTTTGAGTGATATTCATTGCAGATAAGTCCACTACCTTCGACTTTTTCGACTTCTTGCTAACCAATTCGGTATCCTTTTAACATGAAACATAAAAAAATTATGAATTTAATATGAACGAACACAGATTATTGTAGAAGCTAGAACACATTACCTTTTCATTATCCGGGATAACAAGATGTCGTGGCCATAACAAATGTGATCCTATCTCTTGCGACAAAAAGATTTGCTCATTTTTTTATGGGAGTGGAATTGAATAACCCCCATCCACCACCACGTCGATTGCAACTTTCATGTTATCGCCCTCTAAGTCTGATTCAAATATTGTCTCAGATGCGACGACATTTGAAATAGATCTCATTGCCAATCGACAAGGGGTTCGAACCTAATGTAAAGTGGGTTCAAGAAAGTAAATGAATTAATACTAGAACATTACAAAAAGAAAATTGTCCATATTATATAAATATACCTGATCACTTTGATCAATCATAGCGAGCACAGATAAAAGGGGGAAATTTTCACCAAAGGCAAACTCATTTTCAACCGAAATTATTTTTGGGTATGCAGCATATAGGCTTTTAAAATCAACATGATACTTCACAAACCAACCAGAATGATTATCTTGCATCTCCCACACATCTAACTCCAAATAATAGATTTCAATCAGATAAAGATGTCCACCACAATCTCCAAAATGCTCCACTCTTCTCTTCTCCCATTCCCAACACGAATTTTGAGGCAATGGCATTTCATGAACTTTCTCCTCACACAGATCGAAGTAGATGTAGTCGTTCCAATGGTTCATCAAATAAATGGCCCTCTTCCAATACACTCCGAATTTTATGATGGAACTGAGCTCCAATACGGCATTGCAAAGCCTCCACTCGCGGGTTTGAGACGAGTAAATCTTAATTTGGTATTTGTCTAGGTTGTAATCGAACTTACGAACATAAACAACCTCATAATCCGATGATCTGGAAGGATCAAACGCAAAATTCATACAAAAAATTCTGTCACGCTCCAATTCTTCATCAAGAAAATGGGGAATCTTAGCGAATTGTTTTGTCGTTGGATTGTGAATATAATAATTCGTTGTTGGCATAAATTATTGTAAACCTATCTTCGGCACATATTTGGCCAAGCATCTCCGCCGCGGCAAAGGCTCGTATCCACGAAGAATCAGCTTCTGAGCAAGGCTCCAATCGTCATGACAAGGTCTAGAGACCTTGTAATTCATAAACTGCGACAAAAGATCCATCGACTTCTCACAAGAATGTCCGACAGATGCAACCATTTCAGTAATTCCACTCTTCGAATCCTTTCCAAGAGGAAGAGGATGGCGTTGGAGGAAGAGTTTGAGCTCGTTTGCGACATTGGATCTGGAGAGATCGATGGTCTCGTAACCAAGAATTTCCTTCTCCATCTGAGCAAGCTTCTTCTGAGAAGCATCGATCTCACTGAGAATCAAAGAAACCTGCTCCGATATGAGAGAAATGTTCTTGTGAGTGCGATTGAGAGAATGAATTTCGCGATCTTTGGGAGAGTAGGTGAAGGTGCTGGGCAGAGACGACAACAGAGCTACGACTGCGAAGACGCTGGAGCAGAACAGTTTGGCGGCGAAAAGAAGAGACGGAGCTACGGCGGACATGGGCGGAGCTCGGCGGACTTCGGCGGCGAAACAGACCAAAAATGGAGAAGGAGCTGCGGAGGAGTTAGGTTTTGAAGAAATGGGAAATTAGGAATTTAGGATATTTTATTATATTAATAATATATAATAAAATAACATTTCAGATTTCCCTCCTTTTTCATTTTTTTTTTTTTTTTTTTTTTATGGTTAATTAATTTTATAAACAAATGAATGATAAATAAATCTAAACAAATTACGATATTTTAAAATAGTCATTCATTAATGACATTTTAAAACTGTCATTAAGTTTCAGAAATCTGAAAAACTCCGTTTTTTCCCACAAAAAACGCGCCCCAAACTGAAGATGACACTTTTTTTTTTCCTTCCCATTGGTTTTCCTTGATTCACATGTCATCTATTCTCATATTTGTAGTAGTGCATCAATTGATTTTTTCTATAGAAGAAAGCATTTTTGGAAATGGTTGGAGGCTTTTTTGAATGTTTAGGGTAGGTACCCCATATTTTTCAAGAATTTTAATAATGGGTAATAAACTTTTTTTTGAATATCCTTCACAAAAAGGTATCCACACTATGTACCAACCGAAACAACCACCTTTTGAGATTGAAGAAATTATTTTATAAATGTGAATGCAGGAATGGTTGTTCGAGACAACTGGCGGTGAAGAATCTTGGGAAACAAGTAAACTACATAGATGATTTGGGAGTTGGAGAAACTTTTTTCTTCGTAAGAAATAAAATTTAGGGAGCATAATTTTGGTCGGGTTTGCATGAAGAAGCGCAGGATGCCTCTCCACTATCCAACAAATTTTAGTTTTAAAAAAAACTTGGCTCCAAAAAAAATTGACAACAAAATGTACATTTTTTAGTTTTTCAGAATTAACTTCATTTGAAGCTGATAAAGCATGCTCGTGAGACATCCCTAAGGTTGTGCCCTTGAATAAGAGGTGATGGGTTCAATCTCTAAAGGCTTGCGCTTGACTAAGAGGTCATTAAACAAATATACCTTTGAAGAACTACAATCGTTGTGTTCCTTCTAGTTTTTCCCTTCAGTTTAAGTATGGTTTATGGTTTAATTTTAAGATTTAAGGTTTAGGGTTTTAGTATTTATGAATTACAATTTAGGGTTTAGAGTTTAAGGGTTTCCTTAAATGTTAATAAATCCTAAATACTAAACCCTAAAACCTAAATATTAAACCTTATCCCCGAAATAATAAACCTCAAATGTAAGGAGAAAACATATTCACGAAAAAAAGAATAGAAAAGAAAAGGGTATGGAAACATTCCTAAAATAAATAATAATAATAATATTTAAAAAAAAAAATACAAGTTGCAACCTATGGTTGAGCCACGTGTCGGGCTAGCATAGCCTAGCACCCAAGTATTACTCTATATTTTTTTAGGTTAAAATTCATTTGAAACCCACCATTAGCATTTATTGTATGAATTTTTGACCTAAACTTAGAAGCCGATGGAGTTTCATTTATTGTTTTTGTTTGTGTTTGTATGAATTATTATCTTATATTAGTATGAATTTTGTGTTTTTATGAAGGATTATATTCTTCTATTAGTATGAATTATGTTTTTAATATAGTATTGAGATTATATTCTATTAGTATGGATTCTGTGTTTTAATATATATATATATATATATATATAGCCCAATAACAAACTTTAGCTAACAATTAAGAGCTCGACCGATGAAAAAACATTCTCCCTACTATAGTTATATTTATTTAATCTCACTGTCTGTATTAAACATATTTTTTTTAGTCTACAGACAACCTTAATAGGAAATCATACTACATAATAACGATAAATATATTATATCTGGATATATATATACATATAGTAGTCCTCACAAATTGTAAGAGTAAATATTTGAAAAATTAAAGAAGAACAACCTAAATTGTCTTAAACATTTAAGTTGTGTTTAGATTAACTATTTATTCTTAATTGTCCAATTTGATGTCTTCAACTTTTAAGTTTGTTCCATTTTTCCCCTGTTTATCCTAATCAAATCATATACATATTATATACACTTAGTTAATTAATATTAATTGAAATCAATTTTCCTATCTTTTTACTTAGACTTTCTTTTCTTTTACTTCTACCTTAAACATTTTCTGTTAATGAAAATGTTGTTTTATTAATTAATATTAATTGAAATAAATTTTCCTATATAGTTAATGCCTTAAATATACACGTAGACAGAAATAATGCCTTAAATATATACTATTGTTATTCAATACATTTTGACCTCCCAAATTAACAAACTCTCATCCTGCTGGTCATTGTGCATGATATGTATTTTGTTGTGCTTGAGTTCGAAACTTAGTCATAACAATGATTTATTTGCTTTACATTTCTTTTCATATATATATATATATATTTTAAAAAAAAATTGTTCTCTCTTTTAATATTTTGTTTATATATATTTAAAAATATATAAATTTCATTCTTCCAAATAATTAAGACCTATTTTTTGTAGTATTTACTTCTATAAGATTTTTTTTTTAATTGAAGTGTCATTGTAGTATCTATACTGTGAGAGTTGTATTATTTTAGTTATTGTAATTTCAAATATCTAAATTTAGTACTTTAAACAAATCTTTAAAAAAAAAACTATTTTGTCAAACTGAGCATAGCTCAATTGGATAAGATTGTGCCCGTGACTACAAGGTTATGACTACGAGAACATACTAAACCGAAACCTAATGGAACAGAAAGTTGATTGCATTTTGCATAGAGAGACAAAAATGACACACGCATTTATTGGAGGAAAGATTTACATTTATATGTTTAAGAGAAATTAAACAATTCTTTGCAAAAAAAAAAAAAAAAATGCATTTTTAGTCATACAATTTATATTATTAAAAAGTTTTAACACTAAAATGGAAATACAAAAGTATAAAAAAAAAATTTCTAACAAAAAAAAATTGCATTTTTAATCTATGTTTTGAATCATAATTTCTATTTTTCTTAAGTCTTTGTAAAGTTCATTATTGTTCTTTATTAACATCTTTATTTTTTGGCACGGACCAAAGAGTGAAGAGTAACAAAACTTCAATGTATCAAATTATGGGGTAATTCTTAGGTGTGAAAACGTTTTTTCAATAAATAATATAATTATTAACAAAAAAAAAAAAGAAGAAAGAGGTCTTGCAACATCTACTATCAACAAAATTTATCATTCACTCAATGATTAATGTGTATAGTCAATAATGTTGAGACATTAATTAGTTACAAATTGATTTTTTTTAACAATAAAAACTAAATAAATAAACTCTCAATGGGTGAACATATATTTAGACAAACCAAATGATATTTTTTTAATTTTTTTTTATTATTAAAATTACAAGTTTAGTCCCTAAATTTGTTAGATTTGTGTCTATTTGATCTCTAAACTTTAAAAAGTATTTAATAGGTCCGTCCTCAACTTTCAATTTGTGTCTAATAGGTCTCTAAACTTTCAAATTTTTAAGAAATTAATTGATAATTGATCTATTAAATATAAAATTGAATGTTGTCTAATTTTTTTTGCAACTATATTTTAAATAATGCGAGGATTGAACCCATGATCTCTTAGTCAGGGGCACAACCTTAGGGATTGAACCTATGACCTCTTAGTCAAGGGCACAACCTTAGGGATTGAACCCATGACCTCTTAGTCACGGACACAACCTTAGGGATGTCCCACGAGCATGCTTTATCGGTTTCAAATGAAGTTAATTCTGAAAAACTAAAAAATGCTGATTTTGTTGTCAATTGTTTTTAGAGCCAAGTTTTTTCTAAAACTAAAATTTGTTGGATAGTGAAGAGGCACCCTATGCTTCTTCATGCAAACCCGACCAAAACTATGCTCCCTAAATTTTATTTCTTACCAGAAAAAAGTTTCTCCAACTCCCAAATTATCTATGTAGTTTACTTGTTTCCAAAGATTCTTCACCACTAGTTGTCTTGAAAAACCATTCTTGCATTCACATTTATAGAAAATTTTCTCTAATCCCAAAAGATGGTTGTTTTTGTTGGTACAGAGTGGTGACCGGATATTCAAAAAAAATTATTACTCATTATTAAAATTCTTGAACAAGAGATCCACACCACAAAGTTTACAAAAGTCACCTAGTATTTAACCAAATTTTACAACTTAAATTAAGAACATATATGTTCATTCAACATATAAAATTGAACAAAAATGACATTCATACCACAACATTGACAAAAATTCACTTAATTTAATCAAAGAAACCTAAACTAATCCACATACTTTAAATATTAAGAACAACTAAAGTTCATCCACCCCAACCAAACTTTACAACTTAAATTAGAAACTTATAAGTTCATCCAACATATAAAATTGAACTCAAATGACATCAACACACCACAAAGTTTACAAAAAATCACTTAATCAAAGAGACCTAAATTAATTCATATACTTTAATTTAAATATTTAAACTCACAATCAATCTACGTATAAACTCCAAACTAATTAACCATATTGCATACAAATATGAAATGTACTCAATCTAATATATCTTATATGTCACAAATAAACTCATGAAAGTAAATATCATTAAATCTAACACAAATGACATCCACCACCACAAAATTCACAAAAATCAGAGTAGGAGAGATGTACCAAACTTAGTATGAGAATAATGTCCTTTCCATAAACGGAGTTCCACACAACCAAACTTTACAACTTATATTAAGAACATATAAGTTCATCCAACATATAAAATTGAACACAAATGACAATTCATACCACAACATTGACAAAAATTCACTTAATTTAATCAAAGAAACCTAAATTAATCTACATACTTTAAATATTAAGAAAACCTAAAGTTCATCTGCCCCCAACCAAACTAATTAACCATATAGAAAAATTGATTTCAATTAATATTAATTAATAAAACAACATTTTCATTAACAAAAAAGATTTAAGGTTGAAGGTAAAAGTAAAAGAAAGTTCGGTGTTGCCCAGGGAAGCTGTTTCATTAATTTCTCATTTAGCAATATGTCAATATATATACAACCTTAATTTTGGTTAAAACTAAATTACAACCCAAATTAAATAAATGGAAAGATATACAACATGAACAAGGAAATATTTCCTAATACCTCCCCTCAAGTTGGAGCATGGGGATCACAAATGCCCAACTTGTGAAGGAGATAAAGAAATTGTTGTTTCCCTAAAACCTTCGTAAATATATCTGCAAGTTGCTCGTTGGTAGAAACTTGACTTGTAGCAATGATGTTGTCCTGGACAGCGTCGCGGACATAATGGCAGTCCACCTCTATGTATTTTGTGCGTTCATGAAAAACTGGATTTTGAGCAATATGTAATGCCGACTGACTATCACAAAACAAATTTATGGCATGAGGATGATTCACCCCAAGACTTTTGTTGCGTGCTCAATGTGTTAAAATAACTAAGCAATAAGATAGAAAGAGCACTCAGAACATGCAAGCATACATGATCTTATAACAAGTAGTAAGTATTTTTTCATTCGTTTTCCCACAGAGATTTATTATAAGCTATTCATGAAGTGTTTTGTTAAGAAAGAATGGATGAGTTTGATGGGGTAGAATTGGTTTTAAATTGTCTATTTTCTAAGGAATGTGTAGAGGGTAGCAACATAAACAAGTGCAAATCAAAGTTAAACTCAAAGGAAAAGAGATGAGATTAATAAACGTATAAGAAAACAGCTAAACAAAATTGTGAACTTAGCAGAATTGCGGAAACAGCAATTCTACCGCAATTTTCCTAACAGCGAAAGTGTGTAAAATGGAGAAACAAGGGCTACTAACGACTCCTCTATAGGCATTTTCTCACGATTCTCAAGCATTGGATCAACTCTCTATGCATCAAACTCACTAAATCTCATGTATCGTCCGATTCCATGCATTAGATTCTTTAGTTTACTCATGTCCAAGTAAGGTCTTAAGCATCTTGTTAAAGCAGAAAGTTATGGTTTGTACTAGGAAAACGTCTATTCCTAGGTCGTTTTCTGGCTACCTTGAAAGGCTAGCATGAGTGTATGACTCTGAACTCTTACTCCTTCCAGAGGTTAGGAGTTCTTTGGACAAAATGGATGGCCAATCGAAATTGCCCGTGGGATGAAGCTTACATACAATCAATGCTTCGAGAGCTATCCTACATGCTTGGTTCACGTTTTTTAGCCTATAGTATTGTCATTAGCATGCCCCTATGTGACTTAGTTACTCATGGATATAGGGAGAACAGAAAGAAGAGAGAAAACAGACATGCTTAGAAGAGAAATAAACTGAAAACAGCAAGGTAAGACAGTGAGTTGCAAAGATAGGAAATTGAGAAATGAAGAACTATGCTTTAATTACTTGATTGTTTGAATGAACAGAAGAGCAACTTAAAGTGAATAAAACAAGACAGAACACAACGAAATGAACTGGTCTAGCTACTAGAAAAGAAACAACAACAATACAAAGCTGGAAAATGGAAATAAAGACAGAAAGCAGGTAAGTGAGCTTGAACGCCTCGTCGCAACTGCCTCGGCTGAAGGATGAGAAAGATCAGCCTTGCTTGGATGAATCCAATCGAGAGAGAAGATAAATCTCCTCTCCTTCCTATCAGATTATCGATTCCAACAGCTGAGCTTCGCAAACCAACAGACGGCAAAGGGAAACAGGAGAAAAGATGGAGCTGCGAGAAGACTTCTACGCTTTCGGATGATGATTGAACCCTCGACTTTGACCCCCTTTTATAGCAATCTGCAGGCGCATTTGGGCCAAGGAGAACCATCAATCTTCAACGTCGTACTTCAGAATGGATGGAGGAGAAAGAACGAATCCCTGAAATAACGGAAATTAACAGAAAAAGATCAGTCAACTTACGGTTTTCACTTGAAACATTGCGGTTTCAGCAATGTTTCCGCAATGCTGTCGCAATGTAGTTTTTTCATTCTTTTACTTCGGTTTTCAATCCTTTTCTTTCCTTTTGCACACAAGTCCTAATTTAGCTACCTTCTTTTAATTCTCACAAATAAGCATAGGTTTAAGCTAAATCCTATCAAAAACACCTAAGAGTGTGCATCTTTCTAAGCTAAATAAGTCTTAAATAAGTCACTTTGAACCATGTGAATCAAACTGCTTTTACTATCAAACTAAATAAGTCACATTGAGCACGCAGTCGCAACAGAAGCAGTTTGTCACTGTCCCTTCTTGTTTATGTTGTCCTAATTTAGTTTTTGTGAACACAACTAAAAGCAGTTTGATTCACATGGTTCACAAAAAGCAGTTTGATTTATGACCCGGCAACGGCGCCAAAAACTTGTTGCGTGCTCAATGTGTTAAAATAACTAAGCAATAAGATAGAAAGAGCACTCAGAACATGCAAGCATACATGATCTTATAGCAAGTAGTAAGTATTTTTTCATTCGTTTCCCACAGAGATTTATTATAAGCTATTCATGAAGTGTTTTGTTAAGAAAGAATGGATGAGTTTGATGGGGTAGAATTGGTTTTAAATTGTCTATTTTCTAAGGAATGTGTAGAGGGTAGCAACATAAACAAGTGCAAATCAAAGTTAAACTCAAAGGAAAAGAGATGAGATTAATAAACGTATAAGAAAACAGCTAAACAGAATTGTGAACTTAGCAGAATTGCGGAAACAACAATTCTACCGCAATTTTCCTAACAGCGAAAGTGTGTAAAATGGAGAAACAAGGGCTACTAACGACTTCTCTATAGGCATTTTCTCACGATTCTCAAGCATTGGATCAACTCTCTATGCATCAAACTCACTCAATCTCATGTATCGTCCGATTCCATGCATTAGATTCTTTAGTTTACTCATGTCCAAGTAAGGTCTTAAGCATCTTGTTAAAGCAGAAAGTTATGGTTTGTACTAGGAAAACGCCTATTCCTAGGTCGTTTTCTGGCTACCTTGAAAGGCTAGCATGAGTGTATGACTCTGAACTCTTACTCCTTCCAGAGGTTAGGAGTTCTTTGGACAAAATGGATGGCCAATCGAAATTGCCCGTGGGATGAAGCTTACATACAATCAATGCTTCGAGAGCTATCCTACATGCTTGGTTCACGTTTTTTAGCCTATAGTATTGTCATTAGCATGCCCCTATGTGACTTAGTTACTCATGGATATAGGGAGAACAGAAAGAAGAGAGAAAACAGACATGCTTAGAAGAGAAATAAACTGAAAAACAGCAAGGTAAGACAGTGAGTTGCAAAGATAGGAAATTGAGAAATGAAGAACTATGCTTTAATTACTTGATTGTTTGAATGAACAGAAGAGCAACTTAAAGTGAATAACAGAAGGCAGAACACAACGAAATGAACTGATCTAGCTACTAGAAAAGAAATAACAACAATACAAAGCTGGAAAATGGAAATAAAGACAGAAAGCAGGTAAGTGAGCTTGAACGCCTCGTCGCAACTGCCTCGGCTGAAGAATGAGAAAGATCAGCCTTGCTTGGATGAATCCAATCGAGAGAGAAGATAAATCTCCTCTCCTTCCTATCAGATTATCGATTCCAACAGCTGAGCTTCGCAAACCAACAGACGGCAAAGGGAAACAGGAGAAAAGATGGAGCTGCGAGAAGACTTCTCCGCTTTCCGATGATGATTGAACCCTCGACTTTGACCCCCTTTTATAGCAATCTGCAGGCGCATTTGGGCCAAGGAGAACCATCAATCTTCAACGTCGTACTTCAGAATGGATGGAGGAGAAAGAACGAATCCCTGAAATAACGGAAATTAACAGAAAAAGATCAGTCAACTTACGGTTTTCACTTGAAACATTGCGGTTTCAGCAATGTTTCCGCAATGCTGTCGCAATGTAGTTTTTTCATTCTTTTACTTCGGTTTTCAATCCTTTTCTTTCCTTTTGCACACAAGTCCTAATTTAGCTACCTTCTTTTAATTCTCACAAATAAGCATAGGTTTAAGCTAAATCCTATCAAAAACACCTAAGAGTGTGCATCTTTCTAAGCTAAATAAGTCCTAAATAAGTCACTTTTGGAGACATAACACACCCCCAAACTTAAGGTTTTGCTTGTCCTCAAGCAATCTAAGGACTACTTAGGCTGCTGTTTCATCTTCTTTAACCTCTTATGACTCCCCTATATCCCTATCTATAGCAGTGCTGTCCTGTGACACACTTCTAAGTTCAGAACTATCCTCTTATCTAGCTTCTTCTGACTTCGCCTGCCTAATACTCCTACTGTTTTCATTAACTCCCTACAACTGATCTACTTGCTTTTGTCATATCATGCCACTATCCCTAAGGTTTCAAATTCTACCTAGCTTTACCCCAGACTCAGTACATGCTTCTAGTTTTTACTTATGAGCTACCTAGGATTCCTTAGAGTCATGCCAGTCTTAGTATTAACAGTGACAGTAGTGCTTTAAGAGAACAACCTAAACCCTGGCATCACTACATTGGACATACATTCATCTCCCTAAACAACCCTACAAGCTACAACTTTGTGCTCAGCTAATTGAGGATCAGAGTTCTTTTTATCAGGACATCTAAGCCACAAAGCTGCAACTCCTAGGTATACATTCTTCTTCCCTACTCTTTTCCTTTTTTCTTACTTAGGTGGTGCCTATCCTTTGGTTGCCTTTTGATGCAATGCCACTTGTGGGTTACACACTTGGCACTGATTACTTAGCAACCTAAGAGAGACTCCCCTCTTTATTCTATTTTTCATTTTTTTTTTTTCAGTTCATCATTTTTGTCAAGGAGAAGAAGAATGCTTATGCTTTTAAGGGAGAGAGGAATGTTCCTAGGCCTAGGGTGGCCTCCCCAAACTAAAACTACTCATTGTCCCCAATGAGTGTCTGAGGTGGCACACCCCCAAACTGTCCTAGAAGCATCTAGTCTAAGGTAAAACAAAGAGAATCTAAAAGTCTTAGGCATAGGCAGAACATTCTAAAAGTAAATATCACAGCAGCAGACATTTGAAAAAAACAGACAGGTAAGGACTTAAAGCTATGCATGCTGAGCTTTTTAGAGGTTAATTTAAACTATCAAAGGGTGTCCTATGACACTCATCCAGCATGCTTGAAGATAAGCTATACAAGGTAGTCATGATAGCAGCAAAAGATAGAATTTAACAGATCACAGCCTAGCTAAACAGACAGTCCAAAACATGCATTCAGTAATAAAAATTGCGGTTTCCGCAATTATTTCGCAATAAAGCCAGGGCAGATATAACAGTGATTCAGGCCCCTAAGCATGCTTTTTTCCCGTCACTCAAGCTCTACAAAAATAAAACCAAACTAACCTACCTATTCAGCTATCATCAGACTACACTAAACAATTTAAAAACTTAAAACTAAGCAACTAAAACAGATCAAAATATTAACTAAAAACAGCATAATTCACATGGTTCACAAAAAGCAGTTTGATTTTTTTTTTTCTTGTTTATTCTAAGGGAACAGCAATACTCCCTCTAGTGCAATTCAAACCAGCACTCAGATGTCTTCATCCTCATCATCAGTCCCTCGTGGTCGTGGGGGCACCCATGGAGACAGTAGGTTCGTGGGAAAGTCAGGGAAGATGCATCCCAGTTGGTCAGCAACTTCCTTGTCCCTCGCCTGTGCGTATGTGGCCCATTGAGCCATCCTCTTCTGTAAATCCAGCAGGCACGCCATGGACAATGACTGAGCAGCAGCCAATCTATCCAGCTCGAACTCCATGTTCCCCTTCCTTTTCAGCCTCAAGCCTGTAGGCAGCTCCAAGTGGCCTGTGTAAGCCATCTGCTGTTCCATCCGCTCAATGGGGACTCCTGCACGCAAGCATAGTTTAGTAATAGTATTAGGGAAGAACAATGGACCCTTACCCTTCTTGGCGCAGTCAGCAATGGCGGCTGACATGACTTCACCCACATAAGATAACTAAGTACCCTTCTTGCGTGCTCAATGTGACTTATTTAGTTTAAATTAGTTTCTGAGTACAAACTGTTCTGAGTACCCACATTGGCGCAAGTAGTAAGTATTTTTTCATTCGTTTTCCCACAGAACATGTGAATCAAACTGTTTTGTGAACCATGTGAATCAAACTGCTTTTACTCGTACGGATCAACGCGCCTTCTAACGGATATAAAGAAACCCAAAAAATCCCAACGGCTATATTTTTGCGGACTCTGCAAATCCAGCGCAATTCTAGTGACCGTTGGAGATTTTCTGCATTTAAATGTCAATCTTTGCTCAACCGTATCTTTGATTTGGCCCAATATCTTCTTGATTTTTTTAGCTGGATTTAATCTCCTTGATTCCCTCTATTGATTCCCTACAAAAAGAAATAAAATCAACATCAACATCGTAATTAAAATCATACAAACATATACACAAACGATAACCGGAAAAAAATGGAAAAAATAAACTAAGGCATGAGCCTCATATTGACGAGCACAGCAATCACTCGTCCTCTCTCGTTCTTAATTTCACGCTTCAGTCAAGAGGAAGGCCGAGAGAGTCTTCACATCTCCTTCCTCATAGTAGTGCTTCAACCTTGCACCATTAACCATGAATGGTTGACCTTGCTGCAGGTTCTTTATCTCGATGGCACCATGAACAAACACATTAGTAATTACAAAAGGACCTGACCATCTAGACTTAAGTTTGCCTGGGAATAATTTCAATCGTGAGTTAAATAATAAGACTAGCTGGCCTTTCTTGAAGTCCTTGATCCTAAGTCTACTGTCGTGCCAAATCTTGGTCTTTTCCTTATACATTTTGGCATTTTCATAAGACATATGTCTAAGCTCATCAAGCTCATGTAATTGCAAAGACCGCAACGTTCCCGCATCGGTCACGCAATAATTCAACTCTTTTAGTGCCCAAAATGCCTTAATTTCTAACTCAAATGGAAGATGACAAGCTTTACCATACACAAGTCTGTAAGGAGACATACCTAGGGGTGTCTTATATGCAGTCCTATACGCCCAAAGTGCATCCTCGAGTTTAAATGACCAGTCCTTTCTATTAGGTTTGACCACTTTTTCTAGGATGTTCTTAATCTCCCTATTTGAAATTTCAGCCTGACCATTCGAGTGTGGGTGATAGGGGGTGGCTACTCTATGTCTAATGTTATACTTAGCCAACACTCTCTTCATAGCCTTATTAATGAAATGTGTCCCCTCATCACTAATGATAGCACGAGGTGTTCCAAACCTAGTAAAAATGTGCCTATGCAAGAATTTTATGACTGTTTTGGCATCATTATTGGGACATGCTATGGCCTCTACCCACTTGGATACATAGTCTACTGCCACTAATATGTAAAGGTTACCTGAGGATGGGGGAAATGGTCCCATGAAGTCAATGCCCCACACATCAAAGAGCTCCAACTCTAAGATGTAGGTGAGAGGCATTTCATCCTTGCGACTGAGGTTACCTGTTCTTTGGCATTCATCACAGCTGTGGGCATAGTTGTGAGCATCCTTGAAGATCGTTGGCCAATAGTAGCCACTCTGAAATACCTTTGCAGCTGTTCTTTGGCCACCAAAGTGTCCACCATAAGGAGCTGTGTGGCAGTGCTGCAGCACAGACTTCGCCTCAGCAGCTGAAACACACTTCCTTAGCAAGCCGTCAGCACATGTTTTGTAAAGGGTGGGGTCATCCCATATGAATTTCCTTGCCTCATGAAGGAACCTCTTCTTCTCTTGGCTTCCCTTGAAAGTTGGTAGTACCTGTGATGCAAGGAAGTTATCAATGTCAGCAAACCAAGGTTCCTCATCGTTATCACGATGAGTCAATACAAAGACATGTTAATCAATAAAAGCATCAGAAATTGCGGGTTCCGCAATTTTTTCGCAATTATGCTGCAATCTAGAAAGATGATCCGCAACCACATTTTCACTTCCTTTCTTATCTCTAATGTCTAGATCAAACTCTTGCAGCAGCAGTACCCACCTAATCAACCTAGGCTTAGCATCAGCCTTCCTCATAAGGTACTTTAAAGCAGAATGGTCAGTGTACACGATTGTCCTAGTGCCTACAATATAGTTCCTAAATTTCTCACAAGCAAACACTACAGCTAGCATTTCTTTCTCAGTGGTTGTGTAGTTGCATTGTGCCTCATTAAGTGTCTTACTAGCATAATAGACAGGGTGTGTTAACTTGTCAATCTTCTGTCCTAACATAACCCCTACAGCATAGTCACTAGCATCACATAACATCTCAAATGGTAGATCCCAATTTGGCCCTACTATAATAGGCGCTGTGACTAGTGCTTTCTTAAGGGTTTTCCAAGCTAGGACACACTCTTTAGAGAAAATGAATGGTTTGTTTAGCTCTAGAAGCTCACATAGAGGCTTGGAGATCTTAGAAAAGTCCTTAATGAACCTTCTATAGAAACCAGCATGCCCTAAGAAACTTCTAATGGCCTTGACATTTTGGGGTTCTACCAATTTCTCTATTATTTCAATTTTTGCCCTGTCAACTTCTACACCTGCCCTCGACACTCTATGACCTAAGACAATCCCTTCATCCACCATGAAATGGCACTTTTCCCAATTTAGGACTAGGTTGGTCTCCTCACACCTAACCAGGACTTGTCATAGGTTCTCTAGACAGTTTGTAAATGAATCCCCAAAGACTGAGAAATCATCCATGAATATCTCTATCATGGACTCATCCAAATCAGAGAAAATTGCCAACATGCACCTTTGGAAAGTTGCCGGTGCATTGCATAAGCCAAAAGGCATTCTGCGAAAGGCAAAAGTTCCAAAAGGGCAAGTGAAGGTAGTCTTCTCTTGGTCCTTAGGGTCTATAGTAATCTGGTTATATCCCGAATAACCGTCTAAGAAGCAGTAGTAGGCTCTACCAGCTATTCTATCTAGCATCTGGTCAATGAATGGTAGAGGGAAATGGTCTTTTTTGGTTTCTTTATTTAGTTTCCTATAATCCATGCAAACTCTCCACCCTGTGATAGTCCTTGTTGGAATCAGTTCATTGTTCTCATTGACTACCACAGTCATCCCCCCCTTCTTAGGTACACATTGTATAGGGCTCACCCACTGACTACTAGCTATGGGGAAGATCACACCAGCATCTAACCATTTAATTATTTCTTTCTTAACTACCTCTTTCATAGAGGGATTCAGCCTACGTTGGTGATCTACTCTAGGTATATGCTCTTCCTCTAGTATAATCTTATGCATGCAATAAGAAGGGCTAATGCCTCTAATATCAGCAATAGTCCATGCAATAGCCTTCCTATGTTGCTTAAGTAGTAAAATCAGTTCAACCTCATGCTTTTCACTTAATTTAGAAGAAATAATCACAGGCAAAGTATCATTACTTCCTAGATATGCATACTTGAGGTGAGTGGGGAGAGGTTTTAATTCTAAGACAGGTGGATGCTCAATGGATGGTTTTAATGGATTCACAGATTTTTCAGTTAAGTCAATATTCATACAAACATGCTGAGGGTTATTTACAGGTATGTCCATTATCTCAGCTATGTTTAAGTCAGTTAATTCTAATCCTACATAGTTATTAGCATGCTTAGTCAACAATTCATGCTCCAATTGTTCTTCCATTAGTGAATCAACAATGTCCATGCTAGCACAAGATTCAGAGTCAGAGGGGTACCTTAAGGCTTTATAAACACTAAATTTCACCTCTTCATCATGAACCCTCATAGTGAGCTCACCTTTTTGGACATCTATTAGTGCCCTACCTGTGGCTAGAAATGGTCTGCCTAACAGGATGGGGACCTCCTTGTCTGCTTCATAATCCAGGATAATGAAATCTGCAAGGAAAATAAACTTGTCAACCTTTACTAGAATATCCTCAATCTTACCTTCAGGGTATGCAAGGGATCTGTCTGCTAGTTGTAAAGTGACAGTGGTTGGACGTGCTTCTCCTATTCCAAGCTGGCGGAATAGTGATAGGGGCATGAGGTTTATGCTGGCTCCCAGGTCACAAAGAGCTCTGCCCACGTGCTTGCCTCCTAGCTCTACAGGTAAGGTGAAGGAACCAGGATCCTTCTCCTTCTTGGGTAGCTTGTTTTGGAGTATAGCACTGCACTCCTCAGTGAGATTGACTGTTTCAAACTCACCAATTATTCTCTTGTTAGTTATAATATCCTTCAAAAACTTTACATAAGAAGGCATAGACTGTAAAACCTCTACAAAAGGAATATTAACATGCACTTGCTTAAGAATTTCTAGAAATTTATTAAAGTGCACTTCCTGTTCTTGTTTTTTCTTTAGCCTTCTAGGAAATGGAGGTGGTGGCACATATGCAGGCACATCAGGTCGCCTCAGGATAGGTGGAGGCCTTGGAATTTCTTCTATCTCCTCTATGATTGGCTCCAGCCTTGCTCCTGATGTGCTTGTTGGTGGTGGACCTTGGTTTGGCAGAGACTCCAGTGGAGCACTAGACTCAGTGTTCTCTACTCTCTTTGGTGTGTCCTTGGTGTTGCTTACCAATGGTCTACCACTTCTAAGTTCAATTGCTTGAACTTGTTCTTTACCATCTCTCCTTGGCACTTTAGTGTCAGCAGGGAGTCTACCTTGGGGCCTACTTTTGATTTCATTGGCTAGTTGCCCTATTTGGTTCTCTAGGCTCCTAAGAGTAGCTTGCTGGCTCTGTAGAGTGGCATCATTCTTGGCTATGTATTCCTTAAGTAAGTTTTCTACAGAAGATCCTACAGGTTGGTTGTACGGTTTTTGATACATGGATTGGTTATGTTGGGGAGTGAAACCAGGTGTTCCACTCGGTCTTGGTTGGTTAGGAGCTTGGTTAGCATTTTGTTGGCCACCCCATGACAGGTTTGGGTGGTTCCTCCAACCAGGATTGTAAGTATTAGAGTAGGGGTTGTTCCTAGGCTGCTGCTGGCTTCCAATATAGCAGACTGAGGCTGGATTCCCAGGGCAGTATTCATACAGGTGCCCTTCCCCACAGAATCCACAGATAAGTGTCTCACCTTGACTTGGTTGGGTGCCCATTGACATGGCTGTGGCGGTGTTGACACTTGTGTGGAGATTGGCCTGAGCCATTTGCTTAACTAGGTTGGTCAGGGCATTTATTTGGCTGCTCATTGCACTTAGAGCATCCTTGTCTTGAGCTCTAGTTGGCTCAACTGGATCATCTGACCACCTACAGTGAGATGCTGAGATCTTTTCCAAGATCTCATAGGCCTCGTTGTAACTCTTGGACAACATGGAACCACCAGCAGATGAATTCAAGACTTGTCTAGTGCTGGGGTTGCATCCTTTGAAAAAGACCTCTATTTGGATACACCATGGGATGCCATGGTGTGGACATTTAAGAAGAAGATCTTTAAACCTTGTCCAAGCTTCGTGAAGAGACTCAGTGTCAGCTTGTTTGAACTTGATTATGTCATCACGAAAGGTAGAATTCCTATCAGGTGGGAAGTATTTGACTAGGAATTTTTCTGCTAAGTCTGTCCAATTGCGGACAGATCCAGAGGGTAATGAGTTCAACCATGTTTTGGCTTTGTCCCTCAAAGAGTAAGGGAAAAGGTATAGCCTCAAGGCTTCTTGGGAAACTCCAGGGATGATGAAGGTATCACTGACTCCTAAGAAGTTTCTAAGATGGTTGTGGGGATCCTCATTTTCCACTCCAAAGAATTGTCCCACAGTGGACAACATTTGGAACATCACTGGCTTTAACTCGAAAGAGTTGGCAGTGATTTCAGGACGGATTATGCTGGGGTTCAGCTCCCCAGGCATAGGTACTAGGTAAGAGAGTATGGCGCTATCCTTGTCATTCGCTATTTCGATGGGATTGCGAGTGACAGGCACCGGATTTGGAACTATTCCATCCATTTCTTCTTGAGACAATTGCGGAGGAATTGCGGTTCCCGCAATTACTTGAGGTAAAGAGGGTTGGTTAAAGAGACGTTTCTTGGCTCTATTTCTGGCCCTAAGTAATCTCTCAGGCTCAGGATTGAACTCTAGATCACTACTTGAAGGCTCACTCATAAACTAACCCAATAGTACCTGCAAAAGAAATGAAACAGATCAGCTTCAATAGGCAAAAAACTTGGTGTTTCAAACTTAACAAACTTCGTTTTCACTTAAATAAATCCCCGGCAGCGGCGCCAAAAACTTGTTGCGTGCTCAATGTGTTAAAATAACTAAGCAATAAGATAGAAAGAGCACTCAGAACATGCAAGCATACATGATCTTATAACAAGTAGTAAGTATTTTTTCATTCGTTTTCCCACAGAGATTTATTATAAGCTATTCATGAAGTGTTTTGTTAAGAAAGAATGGATGAGTTTGATGGGGTAGAATTGGTTTTAAATTGTCTATTTTCTAAGGAATGTGTAGAGGGTAGCAACATAAACAAGTGCAAATCAAAGTTAAACTCAAAGGAAAAGAGATGAGATTAATAAACGTATAAGAAAACAGCTAAACAGAATTGTGAACTTAGCAGAATTGCGGAAACAACAATTCTACCGCAATTTTTCTAACAGCGAAAGTGTGTAAAATGGAGAAACAAGGGCTACTAACGACTCCTCTATAGGCATTTTCTCACGATTCTCAAGCATTGGATCAACTCTCTATGCATCAAACTCACTCAATCTCATGTATCGTCCGATTCCATGCATTAGATTCTTTAGTTTACTCATGTCCAAGTAAGGTCTTAAGCATCTTGTTAAAGCAGAAAGTTATGGTTTGTACTAGGAAAACGCCTATTCCTAGGTCGTTTTCTGGCTACCTTGAAAGGCTAGCATGAGTGTATGACTCTGAACTCTTACTTCTTCCAGAGGTTAGGAGTTCTTTGGACAAAATGGATGGCCAATCGAAATTGCCCGTGGGATGAAGCTTACATACAATCAATGCTTCGAGAGCTATCCTACATGCTTGGTTCACGTTTTTTAGCCTATAGTATTGTCATTAGCATGCCCCTATGTGACTTAGTTACTCATGGATATAGGGAGAACAGAAAGAAGAGAGAAAACAGACATGCTTAGAAGAGAAATAAACTGAAAACAGCAAGGTAAGACAGTGAGTTGCAAAGATAGGAAATTGAGAAATGAAGAACTATGCTTTAATTACTTGATTGTTTGAATGAACAGAAGAGCAACTTAAAGTGAATAAAAGAAGACAGAACACAACGAAATGAACTGGTCTAGCTACTAGAAAAGAAACAACAACAATACAAAGCTGGAAAATGGAAATAAAGACAGAAAGCAGGTAAGTGAGCTTGAACGCCTCGTCGCAACTGCCTCGGCTGAAGGATGAGAAAGATCAGCCTTGCTTGGATGAATCCAATCGAGAGAGAAGATAAATCTCCTCTCCTTCCTATCAGATTATCGATTCCAACAGCTGAGCTTCGCAAACCAACAGACGGCAAAGGGAAACAGGAGAAAAGATGGAGCTGCGAGAAGACTTCTACGTTTTCGGATGATGATTGAACCCTCGACTTTGACCCCCTTTTATAGCAATCTGCAGGCGCATTTGGGCCAAGGAGAACCATCAATCTTCAACGTCGTACTTCAGAGTGGATGGAGGAGAAAGAACGAATCCCTGAAATAACGGAAATTAACAGAAAAAGATCAGTCAACTTACGGTTTTCACTTGAAACATTGCGGTTTCAGCAATGTTTCCGCAATGCTGTCGCAATGTAGTTTTTTCATTCTTTTACTTCGGTTTTCAATCCTTTTCTTTCCTTTTGCACACAAGTCCTAATTTAGCTACCTTCTTTTAATTCTCACAAATAAGCATAGGTTTAAGCTAAATCCTATCAAAAACACCTAAGAGTGTGCATCTTTCTAAGCTAAATAAGTCCTAAATAAGTCACTTTTGGAGACATAACAACTTTCAAGTAACGCTTTAAGCCACTTGAGTTCAGACGTAATAGAAGCCATGGAGCGATACTCGGCCTCTGCTGACGAACGAGACACCGTTTGCTGCTTCTTGGTTTTCCAAGAGATAGGAGAACCACCAAGAAACACTAGCCAACCGGTGAGAGAACGGCGAGTCAAGGGACAACTCGCCCAATCTGAATCACACCAGCCTGAAAGAGAGAGATCACAACTGGAGCGAAGAAGGATTCCTTGACCCGGATAACCTTTCAAGTAACGAACCGTACGAACAACACCATCTCAATGTTCTTGTCGTGGTGCCTGCATAAATTGGGCCAAAATGTGCACCACATAGACCAAGTCAGGTCTCGTAAAGGACAAGTAAATGAGACGTCCTACTAGACGTCGATATCGTTCAGGATCTGTCAACAAAGTGCCTGTAGCCAGTGCTAGGCGATGATTTTGCTCAATTGGAAACCCTGCAGGTTTAGCTCCTAAAAGCCCCATTTCTGAAATGATGTCAAGAGTGTACTTTCGTTGACAAAGAAAAATGCCCTCTGAATTTCGAGCAACCTCAATGCCAAGAAAGTATTTCAAAATGCCTAAATCCTTCATGTGAAAACATGCACCCAAATATTTCTTAAATGAAGTAACAGCGGAAGAGTCATTACCAGAAATAATCAGATCATCAACATATACTAGGACATTAAGTTGAACTTGTCCCTGATGCAACGTAAAGAGCGAGTAATCTGAATAAGACTGAGTGAATCCATATTTCTTCAATGAAGCAGACAACTTAGCAAACCAACACCTTGGAGCTTGTCGTAAGCCATACAGAGACTTCTTGAGACCACACACCATTCCTGACGTATTGCTAGTAAAACCAGGTGGTAATTTCATGTACACTTCCTCATCAAGATCACCATGAAGGAAAGCATTGTGAACATCCATCTGATGTAGTTCCCAATTCTTTGCAGCTGCAACTGCCAAGAAAGTTCGTACAATTACCATTTTTGCCACTGGAGCAAAAGTCTCGTTGTAATCAATACCCTCAACCTGGTGATTTCCAAAGATTACAAGGCGAGCCTTGAGTCGTTCTATCTCTCCATCTGCGTGATATTTGATTTTATACACCCATTTGCATCCAAGAGCTTTCTTTCCTGGAGGCAAGATTTCCATGACCCAAGTTTGGTTAGCTTCCAAAGCTCCTATTTCTTTCTGCATAGCTTCTCTCCAACCAGCATCTTTCATAGCCTCATTAAAATTACGAGGCTCATGTCCTGCAGTTACTGCTGCAAGAAATATACGATGTCGCACAGAAAACTTATTATAATTCACAAAATGTGCTATAGAATAAGGAGTACCTGAGGAGCTCGTGGTGGCCGATAAACTTGGGGATGGACTCTCTTTTCGAGTAGGTTCAGTAACAAAATCACGAAGAAGAACTAATGTGCGTTTGGTTCGCAAACCTCTCCCCAAACCAACCATTTCACTTACTGACTCGTTGTTACTTCTCCAAATGAGAGTTATTTAGGTCTATAAATGCTTATATTCATGAAGTCTTTTGAAGCATTCTAGCCAGTATTCAACATAATATGTGTTTAATAGTGACAGTTGTGAAAAAGTGTTAAAATTAAGGCTTATGTGAAATATATGTGCATAAGTGTATAATTGGTGCAAAAATGTCTAATTTATGCCTTGCAGATGTATTGCTGAAGTTTTGCGAGGAACGCAATAGGATCAGAAGAAGGGCAACCGAAAACAGAGCATTGCGATCGCAACGCAATCGCAATCCTGGTCTTTGCTGCTGCGTTTTTCCAACCGCCGACCCTCCCTGCATCTGCCACGTGTGAGGTTGTTACCTCAAATTGGATGGAGATCCGCAGCCCATGGAACCTCTGAGGGCTATATAAGAGAGCTAGATGAAGGATCGAAGGGATCTAACTCCCACTCGACGGTGAAGTGATTCGGCAAAGACCACCCCGCAGACGAAGAATTCTCTCGTTTGTTGGATCGAAGAAACAAAGGCTCTCTTGGCAACTGCAATTCGAGAGGAAGAAGAGAAGATCCATCTTCTCTTCTAATTGAATTCCCTTCCCAAGCAAAGCCATTCTTCTCCTTCAACCGAGGCAGATTGTGGACGATCGAACCTTCATTCATTTACTGCTTTCTTTTAGTTTCTGTTTCCGAATTGAGTGTTGTTTTACTTTTAGTTTCTGTTTAAGACTTGAATCGTATCTCGCTTTCGAATTGTTACTGGATTTGTTTTGTTTAAGTAATCAATTAGTTTTGTTGAGTTCTTTTCTTATTCATAATTAATCAATTAGTTTTGTTGAGTTCTATTCATGAGTAATCAATTAGTTTTGTTAAGTTCTCCTATGATCATGCGTAGCTAGAATTAGAAAGGTTGCTGAGATGAATCTATAGGGCATAAAAATGTGAATTCAGCACATAAATGAGCATGAATGCATTGAATGAATGTGAACTTCATCCCATGGACATTTTCGACCGGCCATCCATTTTGTTCTAAAGAATTCCTAACCTCTGGAAGGAGTAAGAATTCAGAGTCATTCATTCATGTTAGCCTTTCATGGTAGACAGAGAGTGGTCTAGGAATAGGGACTCTCCTAACACGTTCTATAGCATGAGCATATAAATAGATTCTTAAAATTTACTTGGATATGAGTAACTTAAGAGTCGAAAGCATATAATTGGAAGATGTATGAGATCTAGCTAAAACGATGCATGTGATGTTTGTTTGCTGTTGAATGATCATGATTTCTGCCTATGGAGGATTCTTAGCCAACCTTGTTGCTTCCATCTTAGATTTTACTTGCTGTTAATCTGTTGTTAATCCATTGCGAGAGTATTGCGAGAGCCGCAATCTTGTTTTCTGCCTTTATCTTAGATTTCACTTGTCAATTCATTGTTAAGTCTTATTGCTAGAGTATTGCGAGACCCGCAATACTATTTTCTATTCTGCAAGTTGTTATTATTTCAACATTTTCGCTATTTATTTGTTTCTGCATTTTGTATGTTCTGTCGGTATTTCAGCAACCCAGCCAACAACATTTTGTCACCGGTTACATTTTCCTTCAATCAATCTGCACTTATCATAAACTTAATCAAATCTCTGTGGGAAAACGATATAAAATATACTTATCACTTGCTGCAGACCATGTATACTTGCATGATCCGAGTGCTCTCTGCATCTAATTTACACACACACTGAGCACGCAACACTCGTCTTCATTGTGGGATGCCTCTTGTGGAATAATGGTTGTGTGATCAAAAGTTGCACCCAAAATATTTCCTGACCTTTCATCCTCAACTTCCTCTATATGATCAACAACATCAGTAGACCCTGCAACTTCATCTATATGATCAACATTTCCAGGATGCACCACTTCCTAAAAAATACTCTCCAGATCATCCAAAATAGGATTAACAACCTCCACATTTTCTTCAGAAGTTATAAGAGTACTAGATTTAGCATATGGAAATTCATTCTCATAAAATTTTACATCACGAGAGACAAATATTTCTCCAGTTTCGAGATCATAAAGCTTCCACCATTTCTTACCATGTGGGTATCCAACAAACACACACTTTCGATTACGGGGAGCAAATTTATTCCCTTTTGCTCGTTGATTATGAGCAAAACATAGACATCCAAAAACGCGTAACACATCAAAGTTTGGAGCAGTTCCAAATAGAATCTCAAAATGTGTTCTACAATAAACCTGACGGAGTACGATTTATCAAATAAACTGCACCCAAGATACATTCACCCCAAAAAGTAATAGGAAGATTTCCTTGAAACATTAAAGCACGAGCCACATTAAGTATGTGTTGATGCTTGCGCTCTACTCTCCCATTTTGTTGTGGAGTTCCAACACATGAAGTTTGAAAAAGAATGTCATTCTTATCAAAATAGTCAAGCATGCATTTAAATTCTGTCACATTGTCACTCCGTACTATTTTAACAGATGTCTCAAATTGACGTTCAACCATGGCAAGAAATGAATGAAATGCTACATTAACTTCAGTTTTATTACTCAACAGATAAACCCAAAGATCTCGGGAAAAATCATCTACTATTGTCAAAAAATAATAAGCACCACAAGAAGATTGTGTGGTGGTATTTGGACCCCACAAATAAACATGAATAAGTTCAAAAATACGACTGACCTTGCTATCACTAACAGGAAAACTATCCCGAGTTTGTTTAGCCTTAAGACAAGTTACACAAGCATGCTTCAGTTTCTTTCCAGTAGAGCTAGAACTAATTGCAGGTACTAACTTTACCACTCTATCTGACGGATGCCCCAGTCTTCTATGCCACAACTCAAAAACAGATAAATCTTCAACCTTCACTGCGTGCACTGTAGGAATTCCCCGAAAATAATAGAGTCCATCCTTTTGTTCACCGGCGCCAATCAGGCTCCCCGAATGTTGGTCATGTATAGCACATAAAGAGGTAGTGAACCGAACAAAACAATTAGCATCATCAATTAATTGCGACACCGATATTAAATTGCATTGTAAAGTAGGTACAAATAGAACATGTTCAAGTATACAACCACCAGCGAGAACAACTCGCCCCTCCATTGTGACGAATGTTATATTTCCATTGGGCAAACTGACAGGACTTGAAATAATAGTATATGCTTGGGTTAAATAATTCAGATTCCCAGTCACATGGCGAGTCGCTCCAGTGTCAATAATCCAAGAAGAGGAAGATATACACTTACCCATTATATTATCCTGCTGGCTTTTGTTTATCATACTCAACAAAATTTGAACTTGTTTAGGCTTAAGATCGGTCAAGACAGAAGCCGATTCACCAGTCTCAGATATCGGTGTGCTACTACTATTTGCAACAGCACTACCAGCAACTACAACATTAGCACGAGCGCCAGAACCTCGAGCCCGACTTATCGTTCCTTTACCATCCGTCGAGTGTTGCCCCCACCAGTCCGGGTAGCCAAGAATTTTAAAACAATTGGACACATCATGACCAGATTGTTTGCAGTGGGTACAATACATGTGAGATTTGTCAGGTCGGTTAAACTTACCAGATCTTCCTTTTGGGCGAGCCACTTGCAAAGTAAAAACCGGATTCTCCTCAAGAACAATCTTTTTGTGAGGCCATATCACGAGAATTCTTCTCTTGAATTAGAGTTTGATAGACGCCATCCAATGATGGGAACAGATTCTGAGACAAAATGTTAGTGCTCACAGTAGAATATAAGGTATCATCAATCCCAATAAAAAATTGATGAAATTTTTCTTCATCGCGATCCTTCGCGAATTTTCCAGACACATCACACGAGCACAATCCACATTCACAAGCATGTAATGATTTAAGACGAGCAAGATCATCAAACAAACCCATCAATTTATTATAGTAATCATCAATGGTCATAGATTTAGTTTGCTTACAGTTCATGATTGCCGACCTTAACTGCTGAAGGCGTGGACCATTAGCAACACAAAACCTCTTCTCAAGATAATCCCAAAGTTTCTTTGCCTCATCATGATAAGTAATTGATGCTGCAATCTTCGGGTCGATGCTCCTCATAATCCATGAAACAAGCATGGAGTTTACAGTATCCCAATCAAACATTTTTTTTTCTTTTCTTTAGGTTTGGATATTGTCCCATCTACAAACACGAATTTCCTGCGAGCCTTCAACGAGAGCGTCATTGCTCTTGACCACGCAATATAATTATCAGATGTCAATAATACATGACAAATTAAATTTCCTGGTTGATCACCAAAACCGAGATAAAAAAGAGAGGAAGAATCAATCTTTCCTCCTTCAATATTATTTTCGCCATTCGCCATTGGTGCTAAAAAATACACTGATGCTACGAACAGAAAAATTGCCTAAACAAAAAAAATACACACAATACCGTCTACTGAGATGATACTGATGCAAATATTGTCAACTTGATTTGCGTGCAAATAAGTTCCTTGGTCAAAGACTAATCTGTTTGGACTAAACTTTGATTTGTGTGAACTTGGGTGGATGATGCCAATCAATTTGGGTGAACTTGGTAGGCGGTGACTAAACTAATCCAAGATTGTGGAACTCAATCTTCAACAGTGAAAGAAATGATCTGCGGGAGCAGACACGCAAATAATCCACGGCGGCGGCTAGGGTTTTTTTACTCAATTACAACCCAAATTAAATAAATGGAAAGATATACAACATGAACACGGAAATATTTCCTAATAGGTGTATTTCTATTTAAGTAAAAAGATAGGAAAATTGATTTCAATTAATATTAATTAACTAAGTGAATATAATATGTATATGATTTGATTAGGATAAACTCTCTTTGAATTTTGATCTAAAACTCATATATATATATTTATTTTTCTTTTTGAAAAGTTTGAGAGAGAGACTATGGCCGATAGAAAAGATGAAAGAACAGAAAACGAAAAGGAAAAAGAATAAGAAAGTACTAAACCCTAAACCTAATGGAAAAGAAGGTTGATTGCATTTTACCTATAGAGACAAAAATAGGAGGCACATTTATTGGAGGAAAAAAAATTACATTTATAAGTTTTAAAGAAATTAACCAATTTTTTACAAAAAAAAAAAAAAAAAAAAAAAAAAAAAAAAAAAAAAAAAAATTTAGACATACAATTTATACCATTAAAAAGTTTTGACATGAAATGGAAATACAAAAGTACAAGAGTATAAAAAAGTTTTCTAAAACAAAATTACATTTTGTTTTTTTATGAATCAGCATATGTATTAACGAGACAAACACTTAGAAACAAACAACAATAAACTTAATTACAAGCTTTGAATAAAGCTTCAACCCAACTCCTATCCCTAGAACTCATTTTAAAACCAGAAGCATAAAGAGATCTATCACAAACATCCAGAAGCATAAAGAGATCTATCACAAACATCCCTCTGAACACGATTAACAACACTTTTGACTGTAGGAACTGAATGTGTCCATAAAGCCCGATTTCTAGCCTTCCAAATATTATAAACAAGAGCGGAAATAATACAAATATAAAAGCGTCTCCGACCTCTTGAAACTTTAGCTTTCCAAATCCAAGTAATACAATGATGCAACTCCTGGCGAATCATCTTTATTTCCGCCCATAACACCACTTCTCTAAGACACTGCATGCTAAAAAGACAATGAAAAAAAAAGATAGGAATAGTCTCATTACCACACACACAAATCAAACAATTCTCATCGGTGGTTGGCAAACAGGTTTGTCGAGTCCCGGCCAAATTAAAATTTATAATACCTGTAGACACCGTATTTGGTCCGGGCATTTGTTTATTATTAATGTTTTTACCTTATTTATTTATTTTTTAATCATATTTGATTGAGTCTTTTTAAGTTGTAAATTCACTTTTTTTATTATGTATTTAATTAATTTCGAAAATTGGAGAAAAATAACAAAAATAATGTTTTAATTGTTTGAGAAGGATTTTTACCTAATTTGACAAATAAGATTAACATTTTATGAGTATAAAATTTATAAGTCATTTTATGGCTAAAATTTAATATTCATCTATTTCTATTTATGAGTATAAATTATTTAATTCATTTTTGGATTAAATATTTGATATTCATTTATGAGTATAAATTATTTAATTCATTTTTGGATTAAAAATTTAATATTCATTTATGAGTATAACATATTTGTTAATTTTGGTCAAAATCTGTTTCAATTAAGAATAAAATTTTGAGTCATTAATTGTTTGATTTTAACATTGTTTGACGTTCTCATCGTCTATAAATATCGGGTAAAGAATCATAAAAAAAAAGAGAAGATTAGGGCGAAAGGCTTCGAAAACGACAAAAAAATATTAGAGCGAAAGGCTTGGAGAGAAAAGTTAGTTTTAATAGTCAAAACTCTTATTTGACTAATTTAAAATAACTTCCTCTTTTCTCCATTCCTATCTCCTGCAAAAAAACCAACGACCACCATCTTCATCTGAAATCGGCAACTACGAGCACGACGACGGCGAACCACAAGCTTGAACGAATGACAGCTCCCTCATGGTGATGGAAGACACAAACAACGAGCTCGAATAGAGAAGAGGAAGGTCTGATTTTTTAAGTTTTGAATTGTTTTACAAAAATGACATAAATTATGTTAGTTATAAATTTGTCATGCATACTTAATTACAAAATTACCCTCCTTGTTAATTATTTGTTTACAATTTAATGTTTGTTTACAATTTTGACATTTGATTTACAATTTAATGTTTGACATCTTATTTTTCTTTTAAGTTATGATATATTTCCCTTTTCAAATTTTAGATTTTTAGGTATCTTTCAACTTTACCTTAATTTAAGTTTGTAAATAAATTTTAATTATTGATTTTTAATTACTTTTTCCAAATGAATTTTAGATTTGCCCTAAATTGAAATTTTTCCAAATAAACTTCAATTGTAGCCTTATAGTTCATAGTTAATAATATTTTTTTTAAGTAATGTCTTTTTAAAAAATATTGTATTTATTTGAGGGCTGAGTAGTGTGACTTCGTAGAGTTCCGACTCTCGTGCAAGCATACGAAAATTCTTCCAATCACTTTTTAAAAAAAGGGCAAATCAACATGTTTTAAAATAAAATATTATCATATAAATCCTATGACGGAGTTGAGATAAATTTCTCAAATTCTTGAGGTAAACAATTTCCTTTCAATAAAAGGAAATTTAATATGATAATTAACTAAGGATATTTTTCCCTCAATACATCAAAACTCTTACTTTATTTTTAAAGTTAAGGTTTGATTAAATGAGACATTGTTTTTTTATAAACTATTATTTATTTTTTTTCAAAATAAGGACATTTTAAAATTAACGGGATAATATAAGATAAAATATGGCTACCATTTTTAACGGGTGTTGTAGGGTGCTAATACCTTCCCTACACTCAATCGACCCCCGAACCTGATTTCTGTTTTCTTAGACCAGTTTTTGTTTTAAGGTGACCAATCACACCCAAAATGGTTGGTGGCGACTCCATCTCTTTATTTTAAAAACAAAACCCTATAAAAGAGGACGTCGGCCGCTCCGCGTCGCGATGACGTTGCGACAATACCGATCTTGCTAAACTAACTTGTAGTTAGCGGCAATCGGGTTGATCCGCAGGGAGTTAATTCTAATATGTCTTCAATTGAATCAAATTTGTAATTAAAAATACAACAAGGGGTTTTTTATTGGTTTTTAATAATATGCGAAAAAGGTAATTGCTAACGGAGAAATCAAACAATTAAACGAACGTGTAAGACTTGGGGAGTCGGGACTGCCAATTGATGTAAATCAGTTCATCGAACACTTATAAACTTAATCAGAGCCATTCAAACACACAAATTGTTTACTCGGAACTGCCGTAGCCAACAATCTCAATGAAATAAGCTAGATGGGTGCAATTCTAACTAAACATGACAATTAATTAACTTAAGGGGATCAATCCTAAATTAACCAATGCCAGTGACGGGCAAATTACGACGGATGTTTGACTTGGATAGTCTAAGCCAATATTCCGATTCCTCTACTTCTTCAAGGTTAGTTGAATGCAATCAGAGGTAAACATGCAATGCTACCTAGCTAAGGCTCAACTAAACCTCTTGTTACCTAGGCGATTAGGAGAGGCACGACATCACTAATCTAGTTCACGAATTAACATGCATACATGTCTTGAGCGTCAATCAATTCACATAAACATGCTAGTAATAATATGCTTACAAGAAATAGATGTTCAAACATTCAAGACTAAGTAAAACTAAAAATCACAAGTTTCCCATCAATACATCAATGGACAAATCCCTAAAATCCCCAAATCTTAACACTTACCTCTTGCTTCCATGGGAGTTGGAGCAATCCAAGCTTCCAGACGTTGTCGCCTATTTTGCTCTCGGGTCTGATTTTATAATTTTGCCTTAAAGCGGCGTCTCGACGCTCTTAGCAGCATCTCGACGCTGGGCCTTTTGTGTCAACTTGCTCTTTTGCTCCTCTTCTTTGCCCGGTTCACTCCCGAAGCCTTAAAACGACATTCTTAGCTCCAAAATGTGCTCTTGAACTCCACGAGCTCTTTATTACGAAACACCTACAACAGAGACAATTAATCAACAATAAGCATGCTATTTAGCCATAATCAGAGTTTAAAATGTCGAGTGACATGTGGAAATGTCGCTCGACATGTCGGTATGTCGAGAGGTTCGACATATCGGAGGGGGAAAGTCGTTTTTCTCCATGTCGTCGACATGTCGTTCTGATTTTTTTTTTTTAAAAAAAAACAAAATCTCAAATTCATAGTTTTCAAATCAAATTGCAGCAATCTGTCTTTCAGCTTCCTGACACGCGAATCCGGGTATTTTATTTTATTTTTATGTTTTTTAAAATCAAATTTATAGTTTTCAAATCAAATTGGAGCAATCTGTCTTTCAGCTGCTTGATGCGCGACTCCGAGTATTTTTTTTTTTTTTTTTTTTTTTTTTTAAAATTAAATTTATAGTTTTCAAATCAAATTGCAGCAATTTGTCCTTCAGCCAATAACGCGCGCGAATCCTGATTTTTTTTTTTTCTTCATCTTCATGAGTCATAAATGACAGAAATTAAATTATAAAAAAATAAAAATATATATATATATATATATATATTTAATATTTCTAATTAATTAATTTTCAAATCAACTTCACATCTCATTTTTAAATTTTCCAAACACCTCCTAAATCATAACAAAATATATATATATATATATATTTATTATTATTATTATTATTTTTTTTTTTTTATATCTTAATTTTTATTATATTTTACTATCTATAATTACTCCTTTTATTTTCATTTTTTTACACACTTCAATTTCATTTTCATCTCATCTTTCAAAATTTCAATTCAATCTTTCTTAATTACTCTCAATTTAACTCAAATCAATTCTAAATTCCTAAAAAAAAAAAAAATACTTAAACTTAGAGCTTTAACTTCTAATTCCATACTTGATCTAACTTTTTAGTTAAGTTGAAAGGTTATTATTTTTTCTTTACATTATAATTAGGAAAATTGTAACAGATGTCAATTTAGAATAAGATAATTAAAAATATAGCATGTTTTTAAAAATTCTGCGGATATAGCTGTTCACACGAGAGTTCGACGAAAGATAGAGATTCGAACACGTGTAAATGAAATTTGAATGCGTAGGATTACAATCTCTAATGTTTGATCCTCTCATTCTCTCTCTTAAATGTAAATGTATATCGAGGGCTTCGCAGCTTGTTCTCGATGTTGGATTTGTTTCGAGGGCTTCGCAGCTTGTTCTCGATGTTGGATTTGTTTCGAGGTTCTCGATGTTGGATGATCGTTCAGTCTTCCAAGGATTAAGGGAGTCTTCGTTGCTTGGGAATTCTCTCTGAGCTCTTAGGAGTAAAAATTTTCTGAACCCTGCAAATGAAAATGAGCTCTCTATTTATAGAGCTCTCATGGGCCTGGTGGGCTTGGGCTTGGATCCAATGGGTTTGGACCCAATGGGCTTGGTTCAAATGAGCTTTTGAATTTTGAGCCCAATGGGCTTGACCTTCGGGCCAAATTGTCTTTTGAATATTTTTTCCCGACCGACCCGATTTCGAGCCCAATTACGGTGCGACCGAATTTGCTCGGTCAAGCTATCCGATCCACCGGCCGTGATGAAGACACGTGGCGACCGTTGATTGGCCGAAATTTCTCGGTCAACAAATGCCCCCTTTTTCGAGAGTTATGCACAAGTATGTGTGGGTGAGTCTCGGAAAAGTTAAATAGATAAATCGAAACGTAGGACACCCCTAATTTCGACTCCGCTTTGACGTATCAATTTTATCGAAATATGAGATTTGATTCATAAATCAATTATTTTAATTGACACATCTCTCCATGCCAATCGATCAAAAATATGAATTTAGCTCACAATTTTGATCTTTCTTATTTGGCAGAAACTTGATTTGAACTTCGATAGATTTTTTTGTTCTACCTTAGTTTATCTTGGGATGTAGAGTACAGACTTGTGTCTGCCCCGTTGAATTTTGAATAGGGTTTGACTTTGAACTTGACTCCAATTTCGACGTGGATAAAATATGACGTATACCCAAACCGCCAATTTTGATTTGAGACTTGGATTTAAATAACTTTTGACTCTAAATCATGCTCGGAAATAAAATTTGGAATATGCCCAAAATTTTAATTTTAGGAAAAACTATGATATATTTTTTTTTGAAGTTTGGCTTGAATTCGAGGTAGGAGTGTTGAAACGATTATTTTGACATAAATAATAAGCCGAATGCAATATTAGAATGTGGTGACAAATGATAACAAAAAAGCTTGTTTGGTAGAGTGGAACTTGAATGAGCTCGAGTCCAACTTTGTACATTCTCTTTTTTTTTTGCGAAATTTCTTAACTTAAGTGAAGGACATTTAAGTAACTTCACCCTACAAAACCTAATTCTTTTAGGTTTTCTAGCCCTTATAAAGAGAATGAGATGCATGTCTCTCATTTGGTTGGAGAAGTTGAAGAGGCAAGAGGAGAGGAAGTCAGCCGTCGCCAGCCCGCGTCGCCGTCAACCCCGCACCGCCGCACGGCGCCGCCGTCGCGCCTGCTCCGTGTCGCCACCCCCAGCCCGCGTCGCCGCCTCGCGCCGCTGCCGTAACCAAGCCTCTGTAAGTTTTTTTGTTTTTTTTTTTTCTTCTTCTTCTTCTGTACAATTTTTTTTTATTTTATTTTTTATTTTTTACCTTCTTTTCTTTTCTGTACAGAATTCGTATTTTTTTTCTTTTCTGTAAAGAATCATTTTTCTTTTTTTATTTTTTTCTTTTGAAGTTTTTTTTTCTATACAGAAGTTATTTTTTTCTTTCTATAGCATGTATATTTTTATTTTTTACGACTCTTAATATATATATATATATATATATATATATATATATATATATATATATATTTTTTTACCCATATCAATCCCAACCGTGTTCTGCAGATCTTTTGATTTGGGTAATTTTTTTTATTATTATCTTTGATTTAGACTTTAATTTGTTGATTTGGTTTGTAATTTGTTGATTATGGACTGTGATTTTATTTTAATTTTGGGATTTTAATTTTTGTATTATGGACTGTTTTAATTTTGGGATTTTAATTTTTGTATTATGGACTGTGGACTGTGATTGACTTTTAACTTTGTGGTTGTGATGATGGACTGTGATTGACTTTTAACCTTGTGGTTGTGATGATGAACTGTGATTAGCTTTGAAGTTTGTGGTTGTGATAATGGACTGTTATGACTTTTAATTTTGTGGTTGTGATGATGGACTGTTATGACTTTTAATTTTGTGGTTGTAATTATTTGTGGTTGTAATTGAGTATTTTAATTTATAGCTTATGAGAATATGAGAATTTTAATATGTTATTTTAAACCGTTGTATTATGTAATTGAGAGTTGGTAATTAGAAAATTTGGAATTGAGATTTAGCATTATCATGAGACTTATGAACTTAGTAAATTGTAAATTTAGATTTAAAATCTAGACTTAAGAATTTTGAAAATCGCATGTAATTTTTTTGTAATTCTTTTTTATTTGGAAATTTGAAATTGGGAATTTAAAACTCAAATTTGGACTTAGAAATTTGGAGCCTGACATCTCATCTCCATGTATTTTCTTATTTTCTTGGAATTGAATATATTTTGACAAAAAAATAAACTCAATTTGAAACGCGTGTCGACGCCATTTTTTTTTGTGTATTTGAGCTCGTGGAAAGTTTTTTTTATTTTGTTTTTTTTTACTTTTTTTTTTTAAATTCAAAACATGTTTGAGGCTTGTGGAATTTTTTTTATTATTTTTATTTTATTTTTAAAATATAAAACAAAAGCTTCCTAAAAACAAAAAACATTTTTTTTTTAGTCTAAAGGAGTTAAGGATGTGACACTGGGTGGTGGGACGCCCACTCACGCCTAAGTGTTGCCCCTGTTACGGGTGTCCACTTGTCGGCTGCGACTTGTAGGTCTATCTAGAAGCAGACATCCTTAAACCTTTCAGACTTAAAATCTTTTCCTTTTGCAAAGGAGTTAGAGATGTGACGCTAGATGATGGGACGCCTGTTAAGTGATATTTTGACGTATTAAAGCAAGGTGTTTTTAGAGTTTTAATTGAGCAAGAAGACGTTTTATCTCTTGTTTCTATCTAATTGTTGCTTATTTTGCGTGTAGGTGAAGAAAGAAGGAAGTTGGATGAAGATCGGAAATAAGAGTGAAAAGAGGGGCAAAGCAGCTGGAAATTGAGGGTAAAAGCCTAGCGCCTAGGCGCTGATGAGAAGAGTTGGACAGTAGCTGTAGCGCCTAGGCGCTGCCTTGCGGCGCCTAGGCGCTGTTGAGAAGAATTGGACAGAAGGCCTAGCGCCTAGGCGCTGCCTTTCGGCGCCTAGGCGCCCGAACAAAGAAATGGGCAGTAGCTGTAGCGCCTAGGCGCTGCCTTCTAGCGCCTAGGCGCTACGAAGTCTGAAGCGGTGATTCCTCCTAGCGCCTAGGCGCTGTAACTGAGCGCCTAGGCGCTGCGACGACCTTTGCCCTAAGTATAAAAGCCTTTTTACAAGATTTTAAGAGGGGATCGACTGGAGATTGGAGAAGAGACATAGAGAAACGGTTGAGCATAGACTTTGAAGATCCGAGCACCCAAACGGAGCGAGAGCAACGCTAGGAAACTCGTGGAATCGTCGGGATTTATTTCTTTTCCTCTTTTCATCCTCTCTTTTCTTACTTGTTATGAACATGTTAAATCTTGAGATTGTTGTTGAGTTTTTCATTATGAACTAACTCTCTTATCTAGAGCGTTGATGTAGTCGTTGTTGAACCTTATTTTTCACTATTGATTGTTAAGAATTTGATTTCATATTAGATTGTGAAAACCCTTATGAGCTTAATGCATGTTAGGATTTGGCCAATCTTAGTGTGACTTTATATCAATGTTTTGAGGTCGATAGACGATAATGATTGACGAACCTTAATTGTTTTCCCTAATTTATATGAGCGATAGACATATCCTTGTAGGTTTTGTGGCAATGCTAGTTTTACAACCTTCATAATTGAATTGTTTCGATTGTCATAGAAATATAGACAATTGACATTTTAATGAATATTGTTATTACTCGAGAGAGAGTAGCAAGCCATTTGAGTAGAACTTGTCAACAGTCTAGAAATTAAACTTTTATAACTTTCAATTATTGAAGAATAGGGGGAGACAACGATGAAATCTTTGCTCTAGAACATCCATCATCTACATTTATCATAACGATTGTTAGTTTTAGTATTTTAATTACCTTAGTTCAAAGCTTTTTAATAATTCATTCAACCTTGACAGATCGATTGCTCAGATAAAATTGAAGCTAAAGAATTTGATAATTAGTAACTTTCATTCCCTGTGGAGAACGATAATCAGTACTTACACTACTATATTACTTGGAACGATTCGTACACTTGCGATTTCGGACAACAAGTTTTTGGCGCCGCTGCCGGGGAATGATTGTTTTATTTTACTAATATCAAAATCAAGAGCGTTAGTCTTAATCTGAGTTTTGTTTTACTTTTATTGATTTTGTTCTTTTGTTTTTGGTCGCAGGAGTTAGAGAGAGTGCATGCGAAAATTTGGAAGTAGCAGCCTACTTCCAATTAATCTCGAAATCGAACGTACCTGTCGAAAGAACAGAAAAGAAAAGAGAGAGCGTGTTGCACAAGAAAAGTTGAAAATGGCGGACAACCAAGAGGTCGAAACCAGGACTTTGAGGGATTATGTATTGCCAAATGTAACGGGGTTACATTCTGCAATCCAGAGTCCCGCAATTCAGGCGAACAACTTTGAGATTAAACCGGCCACGATTCAAATGATCCAAACCTCAGTGAACTACAGTGGTTTGAGGAATGAGGATCCAAACTCTCATATTTCAGATTTCCTGGAACTCTGCGATACATTCAAGATGAATGGAGTGACAGATGATGCCATTAGACTTAGGTTGTTTCCCTTTACTCTTAGGGGACAAGCTAAACAATGGTTGAGTTCGTTACCAGCAGGGTCAATAGAGACTTGGAATGATCTTGCCCAAAAGTTTCTCGCCAAGTTCTTCCCACCAGCAAAAACAGCAAAGATTCGGAGTGAGATTGGAAATTTTCTTCAAGAAGATGGAGAGTCTTTGTATGATGCATGGGAAAGATTTAAGGAACTTTTAAGAAAGTGTCCTCATCATGGGTTTCCTCGATGGATGCAAGTGCACAACTTTTACAATGGGTTAGATGGTGGCACTAGAACCACAATCGATGCAGCAGCTGGGGGATCTTTCATGAAGAAAACAGAGAATGATGCTTTTGAATTGTTGGAAGAAATGACGGTAAATCATTATGAATGCCCAAGCCGGAGAATGACTCAGAAACAGCCGATGGGTGTTAATGAAGTGGATTCAATAGCCGCGTTTACTGCACAGGTTGCCTCACTTACTAGGCAACTTCAGTCAAACCAATTTGCGGTAAACTCGATTCAAGCTCCTACTTTATTCTGTGAAAATTGCAATGGAAGTCATAGGAGTGAAGATTGTCAGGTGGGGAATCCATTTATGCAAGGTCAAGTTGAGCAAGCTCAATTTGTTGGGAATTATAATCGCCAACAAAACAACCCGTACTCCAACACCTTTAATCCAGGGTGGCGAAATCATCCTAACTTCGCATGGAAGCAGAATCAGACACAAAATCCACCCCCTCCAGGATTCCATCAACCAGAAAAGAAAACTAGCCTTGAGGAGGCAATGATTCAGATGGCGAACACTACGAGTCAGTTCATGGCTGAAACAAGGACCAACTTCCAAAATCAAGGTGCCGCAATTAAGAATTTAGAAGTACAAGTTAGTCAGCTAGCCAATATGATGGTGGATAGGCTTCCAGGAAATTTACCAAGCACAACCGAAGTAGATTCAGTTGGACAACGAGCTATTGATTTTAATATACTAAAAAAGGGAAAGGCTCATGTGGTTAGTGATCAAACTCAAATTGAGCATTGTAATGTCATCAGGGTGCATCACATGGATAAAAGTCAAGAACATGATCAAGAAAGGATTGAGGAGCCAACATCAATCATTGAAAAAGAAGTAGAAATAGTATCACGTTTACTTGAGGCCGAAAAGCCTATTACTTCTACTTTATCTACTTCTTCTATTCCTTCAGCTAATCCTCAACTCAAGAAAAAGAAAAAGAAAAATTTAAATTCTGAGGTTGTTAAATTTATGGATATTTGCATGAAACATAACATTAATCTTCCTTTTTCAGATCCTCTAAAGCAAATGCCTAACTACGTCAGGTTCATGAAGGAATGGCTCTCGAAGAAGAAGAAGAATAAAAAGGTTGAGATAGTGCATCTCGCTGAGGCATGCAGTGCTAGACTTAAGAAGAAACTACCACATAAATTGAATGATCCAGGGAGTTTTTCTATTCCTTGCAGTTTTGGTAGTCATTCTTTTAGAGCTTTATGCGATCTAGGTGCTAGCATTAATTTACTCCCTTTGTCACTATGCAGGAAATTAAAAATTGGGGAGATAAAGCCCACTACTGTGAAACTCCAGTTAGCTGATAGATCCATAGTTTGTCCATATGGGGTTGTAGAGAATGCACTAATTAAAGTGGGAAAATTCTTTATCCCAATTGACTTTTATGTGATAGATGTGAAGGAAGACAGTGCACTACCCGTAATTCTTGGAAGGCCATTCCTGGCAACTGGGAGAGTTTTAATTGATGTGGATAAAGGAGAATTGACCATTAGAGTCCAAAATGAAAAAGAACTTTTTAAAGCCATAGTGGACTCTAAATCTCAAACTGAAACATTGATGTTGGTCTACAAAAAAGGTGAAAGAAAGCGGGCTCGTGATATATTAAATGTCTTTCGACCTCCTTAATGCTTAATTTTTTAATGCGTCTAGCTAAAGACGTTAAATAAAGCGCTAATTGGGAGGCAACCCGTAAAAAAAAAAAAAAAAAAAAAAAAAAAAAAAATGGAGGATGGAGGAAAGACAAGAGCAAGGACGAAGAAGAATGGAAAGACGAATGCAACGCCAAATGGAGCACAACACTAAATGCTTTGATAGGCTTTTTCAGGTGTTGGCACGTCCTGGGTTCAATCAAGGAGATGATCCCATTCTTTGTCCAACACCCCCCCGATCATCTGATGAAGAAGAGAATATGTGAGCGGCGCTCACTCAGGGAAGTTTTCGTTTCCCTTATTCGTTTTCTTTTTATTTGTTGTTTTTCCTTTGTGTCATTCGTTTCTTTTCGCATTGAGGACAATGTTGAATTTAAGTTGGGGGTGAGATTAGATTCTGTTGAGTATGTTTTTGAGGATAGGTGTGACATTCTATATGATTTCTACATTCTAAGAAGTGTGTCTCTTCAATTTTTCGAGATATTTTGGAAAACTATGTAAGTTAGGGACACATTGGTTGTTAGGTTATATTGCATAAGAGAGAAGAGCTTGATTCATGTTTTTACTTAAAAGGAATGCATGATAGTGTTTGTTGAATTATTAAATGAGGAATGCACAAGATCTATTGCCAAAACAACCTGTTTTCATGTGAGCTTTTGAGCCTTTAAGCACATTCATTACATGGTGCTTTCAATTCTTAAAATGTGTGAATGCCGTGCATATTTAGATTTTTGTAGAACTTGCTTTGTTATGCATGTCTGTAGCCTCTGAATAGTTTTGAATGTTTAAATTTTAAGGGTAATTTAGGTGAAGCCAATGTTTAGCTTTCTAAAATAGCCTACCTCAACATTGAGTCCTTAGTTAAGCCAAATATTGAGCCTTAGACCTTTTTCATTGGAAGATTACCGCACTAAAAGCCAAAAATGCCATTTGTTGTAATCCTTTTCTATGAATCCAAGATTGAAAGATAACATATGCTTACCACATGAAGTCTTTAATTTTGTTGGGAAAGTTGCAACATGTGAATTAAGGGATTCTTAAATGGAAGCGTGATTAGAAAAAAAAAAAAAAAAAAAAAAAAAAAAAAAAAAAATCGTACTTAAGTTTAAATTCCTTGGAAGTAGAAGTGTTAGCTTCATGTGGATAAGCTATGTAAAATTCTTTCAATAAAAGAGCTTAAAAATTTCCTTTTCCATCCACCCGTCCTAAGCCAAATTACATCCAAAACGAAACCCTTAATTTTTGTGCATTCATTATGTTTATCGATGGCTTGGATGTGATATATGAGCAAGTTTATGACAAAAGTTTTGTATGTATTGGTGTGAGAGTCATTGAAATATGCCTTAAACAGTTGAGCGTTATGAGTGAATTCCTGTGAGGGTAGTAGACCTTGTGCATTCAATTTTGATAGTTTGATTAGATACTTGAGTTTTTATTTAAAATTGTACTCGATGAATGCTTGTTCTCTTGACTGTTTGTATAACCGAAGTAATTGATGTGTACTTAGCTTACCACTATTCTTAGATATTAAGAAATTTGAAAAGAACACTTGGAATTGTAAGGAATCTAGAAGTCTCACTGGTTGATTGTACTCAATTGTTTCACTTACTTTCGTGTGCCTTTCGGTCGTCAATAAATGCGTGAGATTTGAGTCATTTGAATGTAGTTGTCTTTCTTTAGAATCCTGTTGCTCTTTGCTCGAGGGCGAGCAAAATCATAAGTTGGGGGTAGTTTGTTAAGTGATATTTTGACGTATTAAAGCAAGGTGTTTTTAGAGTTTTAATTGAGCAAGAAGACGTTTTATCTCTTGTTTCTATCTAATTGTTGCTTATTTTGCGTGTAGGTGAAGAAAGAAGGAAGTTGGATGAAGATCGGAAATAAGAGTGAAAAGAGGGGCAAAGCAGCTGGAAATTGAGGGTAAAAGCCTAGCGCCTAGGCGCTGATGAGAAGAGTTGGACAGTAGCTGTAGCGCCTAGGCGCTGCCTTGCGGCGCCTAGGCGCTGTTGAGAAGAATTGGACAGAAGGCCTAGCGCCTAGGCGCTGCCTTTCGGCGCCTAGGCGCCCGAACAAAGAAATGGGCAGTAGCTGTAGCGCCTAGGCGCTGCCTTTTAGCGCCTAGGCGCTACGAAGTCTGAAGCGGTGATTCCTCCTAGCGCCTAGGCGCTGTAACTGAGCGCCTAGGCGCTGCGACGACCTTTGCCCTAAGTATAAAAGCCTTTTTACAAGATTTTAAGAGGGGATCGACTGGAGATTGGAGAAGAGACATAGAGAAACGGTTGAGCATAGACTTTGAAGATCCGAGCACCCAAACGGAGCGAGAGCAACGCTAGGAAACTCGTGGAATCGCCGGGATTTATTTCTTTTCCTCTTTTCATCCTCTCTTTTCTTACTTGTTATGAACATGTTAAATCTTGAGATTGTTGTTGAGTTTTTCATTATGAACTAACTCTCTTATCTAGAGCGTTGATGTAGTCGTTGTTGAACCTTATTTTTCACTATTGATTGTTAAGAATTTGATTTCATATTAGATTGTGAAAACCCTTATGAGCTTAATGCATGTTAGGATTTGGCCAATCTTAGTGTGACTTTATATCAATGTTTTGAGGTCGATAGACGATAATCATTGACGAACCTTAATTGTTTTCCCTAATTTATATGAGCGATAGACATATCCTTGTAGGTTTTGTGGCAATGCTAGTTTTACAACCTTCATAATTGAATTGTTTCGATTGTCATAGAAATATAGACAATTGACATTTTAATGAATATTGTTATTACTCGAGAGAGAGTAGCAAGCCATTTGAGTAGAACTTGTCAACAGTCTAGAAATTAAACTTTTATAACTTTCAATTATTGAAGAATAGGGGGAGACAACGATGAAATCTTTGCTCTAGAACATCCATCATCTACATTTATCATAACGATTGTTAATTTTAGTATTTTAATTACTTTAGTTCAAAGCTTTTTAATAATTCATTCAACCTTGACAGATCGATTGCTCAGATAAAATTGAAGCTAAAGAATTTGATAATTAGTAACTTTCATTCCCTGTGGAGAACGATAATCAGTACTTACACTACTATATTACTTGGAACGATTCGTACACTTGCGATTTCGGACAACAACGCCCACTCACGCCTAAACGTTGCCCCTGTTACGGGTGTCCACTTGTCGGATGCGACTTGTAGGTCTATCTAGAAGCAGACATCTTTAACCTCTTTGGGACTGGAAATACTTTTTTTCATGTGTATTTGAGCTTCTGAATTTTTTTTAAATACAAAACAAAAGCTTCCTAAACCAAAAACGTTTTTTTTTTGTTTTCAGTCTAAAGGAGTTAAGGATGTGACACTAGGTGATGGGACGCCCACTCACGCCTAAGTGTTGCCCCTGTTACGTGTGTTCACTTGTCGAATGCGACTTGTAGGTCTATCTAGAAGCAGACATCCTTAAACCTTTCAGACTTAAAATCTTTTCCTTTTGCAAAGGAGTTAGAGATGTGACGCTAGGTGATGGGACGCCCACTCACGCCTAAGCGTTGCCCCTGTTACGGGTGTCCACTTGTCGGATGCGACTTGTAGGTCTATCTAGAAGCAGACATCTTTAACCTCTTTGGGACTGGAAATACTTTTTTCCATGTGTATTTGAGCTTGTGAATTTTTTTTAAATACAAAACAAAAGCTTTCTAAACCAAAAACGTTTTTTTTTTCCAGTCTAAAGGCGTTAAGGATGTGACACTAGGTGATGGGACGCCCACTCACGCCTAAGTGTTGCCCCTGTTACGGGTGTCCACTTGTCGAATGCGACTTGTAGGTCTATCTAGAAGCAAACATCCTTAAACCTTTCAGACTTAAAATCTTTTCCTTTTGCAAAGGAGTTAGAGATGTGACGCTAGGTGATGGGACGCCCACTCACGCCTAAGCGTTGCCCCTGTTACGGGTGTCCACTTGTCGGATGTGACTTGTAGGTCTATCTAGAAGCAGACATCTTTAACCTCTTTGGGACTGAAAATACTTTTTTCCATGTGTATTTGAGCTTGTGAATTTTTTTTTAAATACAAAACAAAAGCTTCCTAAACAAAAAACATTTTTTTTTCCAGTCTAAAGGCGTTAAGGATGTGACACTAGGTGATGGGACGCCCACTCACGCCTAAGTGTTGCCCCTGTTACGGGTGTCCACTTGTCGAATGCGACTTGTAGGTCTATCTAGAAGCAGACATCCTTAAACCTTTCAGACTTAAACTCTTTTCCTTTTGCAAAGGAGTTAGAGATGTGACGCTGGGTTGTGGGATGCCCACTCACGCCTAAGCGTTGCCCTTGTTACGGGTGTCCACTTGTCGGATGCGACTTGTAGGTCTATCTAGAAGCAGACATCTTTACCTCTTTGGGACTGGAAATATTTTTTTTTCTTTTAAATCTTGGTCAACGGTCATGATGAAAACCTTTCGTACATTTTTCGCCAACGTTGGATCATCGTCACTGTTGTAAACCCTTTTTTTTTTGTAAACGACTGCATATCTTTGAATGAAATCTTTTTCTTATATCGTGACTGGACTTAAAGTTTATTTTTTTTCTTTAAGTTGCCTACGTACCCTTGGATGGAAGGGATCAAGTCATAACGTAGTTTAGATGAATGATTTATTTATTTTTTTTTTTTTTGGGCCGTTCACCTTTTAAGCTCATGCGGGCCAGGAGCAACATGTAGTTTATACTCTTACGTTAAGGAGTATTACATTTTATGCATAAAATTTCTTTAGAAACTTGCCGTTGATTGGGCCAATTCTTAATCCGTCCTGATCCACGATCTTGTATGCCCCATTTGTGTAGACTTCTTTGACAACATAGGGTCCGTCCCATTTAGGGGTGAACTTGCTCCCCCGTGTGTCGCGTTGTGATAATGGGTCTTCGAACTGCAAGTACTAGATCACCAACTTGAAATGATCGAGGCTTCAAATTTTTGTTGAAGGCCTAAGTCATTCGTGCTTGGTAGCATTCCAAGGCTTGTTGAGCATCTAACTTTCTTTCATCGAGTGCTTCCAATTCTTGGAGACGCAATCTTGCATTCTCTTCCGTAGTTAACTCTTCTTGCACCGCCATCCTTAAGGATGAGATTTCTCTTTCCAAAGGGAGCACAACTTCAACCCCATAGACTAGGGAATAAGGTGTGACCCCTGTAGGAGTGCGGTGGGTAGTTCGGTAAGCCCATAATGCCTCACCAATCTTTTCCTGTCAGTCTCTTTTTGACTTGGAGACCACTTTTTTCAACAAGTTGCACAATGTCTTGTTGAATGCTTCTGCCAATCCATTTGCCGGAGCGTTGTACATGGATGACTTGCATTGCTTGAACTTGAATTTCTCACATAAATTGTCCATTAGACTATTGGAAAATTGTCTTCCATTATCAGTCACGATGCGATGAGGGATGCCGTAACGGTAAATGATGTGGGTTCGGATGAAATTCACAACAGTTTCCTTCTTTGCCTCTTTTAACGCAATCGCCTCGGCCTACCTTGAAAAATAATCTGTCCCAGCGAGAATATAAGAATGTCCCGCTGAGGACTTCGTTGTTATTGGACCAACGAGATCGAGCCCCCAAGCTTCAAAGGGCCATGAAGCTATGGTTGGGTGAAGGGGTTCTGGCGGTTGATGTATGAAGTTTGCATGAAACTGACAAGCCTCACATTTCTTAGCATACTCCATCGAGTCTTGAATCATCGTTGGCCAATGATAACCCATTCTCTTCAACTGAAAATGAAGTTTCGGTCCCGATTGATGAGCACCACAGACCCCTGAGTGCGCTTCCTCTAATGCCTTTATCGATTCTTCTTTTCCTAGGCATCGAAGAAAAATTCCGTCATAGGAGCGCCGATAAAGGGTTTCCTTGTAGTAGATGAATCAAGCACTTCTTCTTCGTATATCGGCCTTACGCCGGGACTCTGTGGGAAGTTTTCCATGTTGTAGATAATCTACAATCGGTTGTCGCCAATCCTCTTCTTCAATCACATAGACTGATATTACGTTTGCTTCTTGACTTTCAACTTCAGTTGGCGGTACAACCCATTTTTGACAAATCGAGACGTTCAATATTTCACTTTCTGATACAGTCAGGGCTGTGGCCAAGTTTGCTAATGCATCTGCCTTTGCATTTTCAGCTCTTGGAATATGCTCTATCGTCATACTATCAAAGCTCTCTAAGAGTCGTCTTGCAAAATTAAAGTAAGGTATTAAATCTGGATGCTTCACCTCGTATTGGAGTGACAACTGATTAATTATCAATTTTGAATCTCCATAGATCTCAATGTAGGTCACTCCAATTTCTATTGCTATTTGAAGACCCATAATGAGTGCTTGATATTCAGCAACATTATTCGAACATACCTCTTCAAATGTGAAGCTATACGGCCGCATGTGTTTTTCAGGGGTAATGAATACTATGCCCGCTCCTGCGCCATATCTTCGAGCTGCACCGTCAAAATACATAATCCATGGGTCAACAATTTCAACGTAGAAGATTTCTTCGTCAGGCAGGTCGTCAGATAATTTCCAGTCTGACGGCACTGGATGATCTGCCAAGAAATCAGCCAAGGCTTGCCCCTTCACCGCCTTTTGCGGAACATAAACAATATCATAGTGTTGTAGTAAAATTCCCACTTTGCCAACCGACCTGAGATAATTGGTCTAGACAGAACATACTTGATTGGGTCAGCCTTAGCCACCAGATGCACTGTGAATGCCTGCATATAATGCCTCAACTTGTCGATGGCGAAGAAGAGCGAAAGACACATCTTCTCAATGGGTGAATAATTCAGCTCTGCCCCATTGAGAGTTCTACTTAAGTAGTAGAGGGCACATTCTTTACCCTTCTCGATTTCTTGTGCAAGCAATGCCCCAAGTGACCTTTCTTGCGCAGTAATGTAGAGTATCAATGGCTTTCCTGCTACGGGGGCGCTCAAGACAGGAGGGTTAAGCAAATATTGCTTTATGTTGTTAAAGGCACTTTGACATGCTTCATCCCACTCAAAGGTCGCGTCTTTCCTCATCAATCTTTGAAATGGTTGGCATCGACCTGCTAGATTGGAGATGAACCTCCTGATATAAGCAAGTCGACCCTGGAGACTTCTTACTTCATGCAAGTTTCGCGGCTCTGGCATTTTTTGAATGGCGTCGATCTTGGATTGATCAATCTCGATCCCTCGATGTTTTACGACGAAACCAAGGAATTTCCCCGAAGTTACACCGAATGCGCATTTGAGAGGGTTCATCCTCAATTGGTACTTCCTCAAACGATCGAAAACCACCTTTAGATCTTTCAAGTGATCCTGTCGCTTTTTTGACTTGACTACGAGATTGTCGACGTAGCACTCGACATGTTTATGCAGTATATCATCGAAGATCTTTTGCATGGCACGTTGATAAGTTGCGCCGGCGTTCTTTAATCCAAAGGGCATTACCTTGTAACAGTATATCCCTTTCAGAGTCCGGAACGCTGGCATTTCTTCATCTTTGAGGGCCATTCGAATCTGGTTCTATCCTGATGACCCATCCATGAAAGACAAAGCTTCATGCCCTGTGGTAGCATCGACCATTAGTTCAGTGATGGGCAATGGGAAGTCGTCTTTCGGACATGCACTATCCAGATCGCGAAAGTCAACGCATACCCGTAATTGTCCGTTTTTCTTTCTGACGGGGACAATGTTTGCTATCCATGTCGGGTAGTTTACTTCACGAATGAACCCTGCTTCAATTAACTTGTTAACCTCATTTTCAATTTGAGGAATGAGCTCTGGCCTGAAACGTCGTTGAGCTTGTTTGACTGGTCGATACCCATGTTCGATAACGAGATGATGTACTGCAACTTTTGGATCAAGTCCCGACATTTCTTTATACGACCAAGCAAAGACATCCTTGTACGCAATGAGCAAACTCAAGTACTCACACTCCTCTTCACCGGAAAGTGATGCGCTTATAAAGGTTGGGCGTGGTTCCTCCGTCGTACCCAGATTAACTTCTTTTAGTTCATCAACTGTTGGTTGACTTCCATCTTCGAGTGGCAGTGGTGCCTCTTCAACATCCTCTTCAGATATCTCGGCCTCTGTTTCTTCCTCGGCAGTAATATGGTAACAAGAGGCTTCACCCCCATTCTCCACTGCACATTTGCTTGCAGGGTTGGTGATGATGACATTACGTCGTTTAACCTTCAGTGCACCATCTGTATTCACAGTAACAAAAGTTTTTCTTTTCATTCGTGAGGGAACGATACTGCGGATCTCTTCATCGCTTTTTGTCTTGCTAGACTCTTTATCGTTCAAAGTCTCTCGAGCCTCTTCGTGTAAGAGGCGATCGAAAATGGAGGTGGATGAAAGTTTCTTATCTCTCTTTGTGGTCACGCTTAATCTTTGCAATGCTGACGTTCGTGAGAGAGATTTATCAGGCAACATATTTTCTTTCTCCTCTGTCGGCTTACTCAATCTTTGAAATGCTGACTTCCGTGAGAGGGGTTTAGTGGACGGTGTGTTTTCCTTCTCATCTGCTGGCTTACTCAACCGTTGAAATGCTGATTGCCGTGAGAGAGGTTCAGTAGACGACGTGTTTTCTTTTTTATCTGCCGACTTACTCAATCTTTGAAAGACGGAAGATCTGATGGGATTAGGTGTTGAGTGCGAACTGTCTTCTTCTGTCACAGCCGCTTTCAAACGCTGGAAGGCTGAAGCGCGTGTAGCCGGCGGCTTGATGCGCTTAAAGATAGAGATCCTTGGTTTGACAACTTCCTCTTCTTTTGAGTTGTGTACCTCCTTGGTCGTTATGTTATTACTGTTGACCACTTTCTCTTTTCCTTTTCGGGTTATACGGACTGGTTCAGGCGACTTATATCCAAGCCCCTTTCTTGATGCCGGTATAGGATATCCCTCCTTTAGGAGTTTCTTCTTTGTCGAAGAAAGCTCTGACCTGCCCTCGAGGATTTTCAGGCCCTTGAACTCAGTGTGAGTTGTGAAGTCATATCCTGCCTTTGCTAGCAGTTTATATGCCTTGGGATCGTATCCTTCTTTCGTTCGTTTCTCAGGTAGGACCATCCCTTTCTGAGTCTCTTTGGACTTCGTGACCTCTTGTTTCGTTATCTTCGTAAGAGGGGTGTTGCGTGCTCAGTGTTTAAAATAAAGATGCAAGGACAGAGCACTCAGAACATGCAAGCATACATGATCTTGTAGCAAGTAATAAGTATTTTTTCATTCGATTTCCCACAGAGATTTATTCTTAGTTACTAACGAAGTGAGAGGTTAAGTGAGAAAGGGTGGTTTAAATGGGGTAGATTTGGGTTTAAAGTGCCTAACTATTAAGGAACGTGCAAGATATGAAAGCATAAACAAATGCAAGTAAAGAGGTTAACTCGAATGTAGAAGGAAAAGAATTGCGGAGAACACAATTATCTAGCAATAAAATCGCAAAGCAAAAGACTAAGAAAAATGGCTAAGGCAGAAATTTGAACTAAGACAATTGCGGAAACAGCAATTTTCTAGCAATGTTACTAACAACGAATCAGGGGTAAAGTAGGGAAACAAGGGCTACTAACGACTCCTCTATAGGCTTTTTCATCAACTCATTGTCCCCAATGAGAGTCTGAGGTGACACACCCCCAAACTTGTCCTAGAAGCATCTAGTCTAGGGCAAAACCAAGAGAATCTAAAAGTCCTAGGCATAGAATGAACCTTCCTAAAGCAGATACTACAGCAGCAGAATTTTGCAAAAGCAGCAAGTTAAGGACTTAAAGATATGCATGCTGAGCAATTTAAGGAAGCTAAATTTAAACTATCCAAGGTGTCCTAAGACACTCATCCAGCATGCTTACAGATAGGTCATATATGACAGTCATACATGTTGGATCGGTATGACAACCCTAGAGGGGGGTGAATAGGGTTTAACGAACGTTTATAAAACTTTTTCCTAAGTGAGCCCAATTTAACAAATTAATATGCTTTTTACTAACGATTAATTCAAATAATAAATTCATGCAATTAAATTCAAATACCCTATTTGATTATAATAACAAGTTGGTAAGTGAATATGAAAAATTAAATTCTACCAACTTAAAAGATCATGAAGAGCAATTAATTTGAAGAACATAATATTGCAATTTCATACAATAACAAATTAATTGCAAAAATAAAATAGTGAAGGGATAGAGAAATTGACACCGTAAATTTATAGTGGTTCGGCACAACGACCTACTCCACTCCCCAAGCGCCTCTTGGGTATTCCACTAAAACAAACCGACTCTTTTCACGGCTCAGAATCAAACCGCTACAACGTTCTTTTTCCGGGTGCAAGAACAAACCCGATCCTTTCCACGGTTCAGGATCAAACCGTTACAATGCTCCTTCTTACGGGTTCAAGAGCAACCCTTTATAAGATTTGAAAATGAAGAACAATATAGAACAACTCTCTCAAAGAGTAGATACACAAATCTAAATTCACAACTTTGTAAGAAAAAAATCTCACAAATAAAGCCCCTCAAATGACTATGAAAAATAAAAATTAGAAGCTCAAAATTTCTCTAAAAATGGTGGAAATGCTCTCCAAGTTGAATAGAATTTTTCAGAATTTTTTCCCCATTTTTTCCAATTTTTTTCGAGCTCAAATAGATGAGAAATGAGAAAACGAGCCGTTGGCTGCCGCGTGTCAGCTTCTGATTGGCTGCAAAAAATAATAATAAAATATTATTAAATAATTCAAAAATTTGACCGTTTGACTTTTTTTTTATTATTAAAAAATTCAAACCTGCCACGTGTCAATATTTCATTGGTTGGAATAAAATAATATAAATAATTTAAAGATTTGACCCTTGAAATTAATTTTAATATTATTAAATTTTTCTTTTCATTTGATTTAAATAAATCAAATTGCCACGTGTTGAATTGCCATTAGTCCACGTGTCGTCACGTTAAGATCCACATCATTTGCCACGTCAACATCTATGCCCGTTTGGACGCCACATCATCTGCCACGTCAGCGTCACGTAAGATTCTCGTCATTTTTGTTTTGCTCATTTATGGAATATATTGATTTGGTATTTGAATTTTAGAATTACATGTCATGGAAGTTTCTTATTGAAAAACTATTTTAGCATATTATAGTTATTGGTCTTTGAATTTATTTTTTAGCCAATATACTTGATTTTCTGAAATATTGAGTATTCATTTGTTTTAATAGTTTCCTTATTTTGTTTTAAATAGGTTTATTGAATCAATTATGATTAAGTTTCTTTTGGAAACTTATGTGGTTTACTCATTGCATGCTCTTTCAAATTGATTTGATTTATTTATTGTTATTAATTTGTGAAAGTAATTGTTTGAATTTTTTTTAACTATCTCACTTGATACATTGTTGTTTGAGTTTCACTCTTACAATTGGTATTAAGTATTGTTAGTTTAAAAATATTTTGAAATTGTTTTAATGCTTTATTGAGCTTGAATGTATATTTTTATTAAACATTATGTTTTGATGATTCCTTGAATGTATTAGGAGACATAAAAAGAGTTGTTAAATCCCTCCTAATAGGAAAAATGTTTTAATATAATTATCTTTTCATGAATCCTATTGGTTGTGAGATTGAATTTAAATTTGTCCTTAAATGAAATTTGTTTGGGTTATAATGATTATTGACATGTTTCATTTATTTGATATTCTTTTGTTTCCTTTTATAAAGAAAAATGTATTGACTATGTTATTGATATATCTTTGCATAAAATAAACTTTTGAATGTTATATATTTATTTGATCATCATAGTTTGGTATTTGGTGTGAAAAACTTGGGAAGTTATATAGTTAAATATTTTATGTATCTTTTTATAATTGATATCTCATATTGCTTAAATGTTTGATTTCTTTATGAAATTGATTGTGTGTTGATAAATACCTTGAATTGAAATTTATATTTTGGTAATCATTTACACTTTTGGAAATATCTTTGAGTTTATTGTGAAAATAATAAGAATTGAAATTATTTTTTCATATTGATTTATGGAACTCCATGAGTCTAATATGAATATTTTTTTTGAGTATGCTTATTTTAAGGGGGAGTTAATGCCTCTTAAAAATGAGAATTTATGTTGGCTTAGTTTTGAAAATATTAATTGTGATGTTGATTGCTCTTTTGCCATCATTATATGACTCACTTGTTTAGAGGGAGCAACATATTTATTTGTCTAAATATTATGTTGCTTATCAAGGGTGATTTTGATTCATTTATTGATCATTGATTTCATTTGAATTTGAGGTTATGTTTTGATGAATTCATTTTTTATTATATTATATTTGCTCCATTTGATTGTCTTCATTTATTAGGAGAACTTACCTGAACTGATTGTTATTACTTACTTGATTATTATTTTGAGGGAGAGATTTATTTTTTTAATTGATTGTGATGTCAATTATCTTTAACGGGAGCTTTTGCTTTTAATTGTTATTTTGATGATAACAAAAGGGGGAGAAATTGTTTAGAAAAATATATGTGATGTTTAGTGATTGATTTGTGATGCTCACTATTTGAAATATTTCAATATTATTATTTATATCCTACTTTGAGAATATTTTTCAGAAGTAGTTTGTCATCATCAAAAAGGGGGAGATTGTTAGCTTTACGAGCTTCAATCATACCATTTGTTTTGATGATAACAAACCTCTAATTTACTAATGATTTTAGTGTTTCAAAGTGTCCATAGCATATTTCTTAGAAAGAAGATTCTAATCCTTCGAATCCAAGTTCAGACAAGAAAGATAGTGACAAAAGAAGATGAAAGGCAAAATTCAATGTGGCGTTGACACGTGGCACTTTGCTGATGTGGAATCTGACGTGATAGCTAACGTGGCTCTCATTGTATTCGTATCGTAGAGCTCGGAAAGACGATTCCAACGCATTTTCAATCGCATAAATCGGACATCAAACAACGAAGTTATGACCAAAAGAAGATGGAAAATATTTACTCAACACGACCAATGACGTGGACGATTGGGAAGGCGACACATGGCACGTGCACAACACCCCAACACACCAACCCTCTTCTTTCTACCATTGACCTTTGAAAAATCATCATTGATGATATTTTCTTTTACCATTAAACCCCCACCTTTTGATCTTTTAACCTAGATCTAATGGCCAATTTTAAATCCGCTTTAATATCATTTTAGGCCAAAATTTCCTATAAATTTAGCCACCTTCCTCCTCCAAATCACCCAATCATTTTGCTAAATTTTTCTCTCCTAAGCCACCATTGTTGAACTCTTCCAAGCTCAATTTTATTCTATATTGCGAGAGATTTGTGTGAAAGTTTTATTTCTGTGAGAACTTTATATCATTACTTCAATTGAGATTTATAATAAGGTGTGGGTGCACCTTGAGAATTGAGTGAGCGGTTTAATCCTGAACCCGAAAAAGGATTTGGAGTGGTTTGATCCTAAACCCGTGAAAAGGACCATTGTGGTTTGATCTTGAACCCGCGAAAAAGAACGTTGTAGCGGTTTGATTCTGAGCCGTTGTAGCGGTATGATTGAAGCTCGTAAAGCTAACAATACAAGCATCAGAAGAGCAAAATTGAAACAGAACCAGCCTATCAAAACAGTCAGTCAATAGCATGCGACAACTAACAAAAATTGCGGAATTCGCAATAATTTCGCAATGAATATATAGGGCAGATATATCAGTGATCAAGGCCCCTTTGCATGCTATTTCCAGTCATCTACAACTACTCAAAAAGGGAACTAAAATATGCTAGCTACTCAGAAACCATCTACCTATACTAAACTACCCTAAACAATCACAAGAAATTAAAAACAGATAAGCAATTGATTCACAAATAACAGTCACTAGTCAACGAAAAGCAGGTTTTATTTTATTTTAAGAGGGAACAGAGATACTCCCTCGAGTGCCCTTCAAACCGACACTCAAACATCCTCATCATCATCCTTCCTCTCCCTTGGAGGGGCCCACGACGTCAGCAGGTCAGTGGGGAACTCAGGGAAGATGCATCCCAATTGATTTGCCACATCTTTGTCCCTCGCTTGAGCGTACTCAGCCCATTGCGCCATCTTCTTCTGAAGGTCCATCAGGCAGGCCATAGAGAGGGATTGAGCAGCAACCAATCCATCCAGCTCAAACTCCATATTCCCTTTTCGTCGCATCCGCAAGGCTGTGGGCAACTCCAGATGCCCTGTGTAGGCCAGCTGCCTCTCCTTCCTCTCGACGGGTACAGCTGCACGTAGACAGAGTTTAGTAATGGTGTTTGGGAAGAAGAGAGGGCCCTTACCTTTCTTCGCGCACTCGGCGATGGAGGCTGTAATAACCTCACCAACATTGATAGTGAGGCCCCTCATGATCGCATATACCAGCAGCGATCTCCCCTGATTTATGGTGGTTTCGTGGGTCACTGGGACAGACGCCTTCGCACGAAGAAGAACCAGACAGCTGCCTTGGCCGTGAGGGTAGCACTCATCAGAGTATGCTTCCCATTGCGTGAGATCGTCCAAGCCGCCTCAGGTTGGCCTATGATGCGCAGTGCTTCTTCCAGGACAACCTCAGTTGGAGCGTCGATGATCCTCGCGTAGTCAGTATGTTTCTGCCCCTTAAGGCCATAGGCTTCATTGATAGCCTTGGCCGAAAAATCGACCGCAATCCCCCTCACCATGGACAGACCATCCTCAGGGTGCGTCAGATTTGCATAGAAGTCGTACACCATGCTGGAGTAGGCAGGGATGGGCGGTCTGCACAGCTCTTCCCTACCGTGGTTGGTGATCCCTGCGCGCAAGAATTGCGGCAGGTCTGCCAATGCATCAAGAAACCCCTTCTCATGGAGTAGGTCTCTTTTCATCAACTCATTGCCCCTTGATTCAGCGTCTGAAGATACCTACCTCACAGCTTGAGGTTCATCTTCGGGGTACAATTTGGCTTTCCCCTTTTCCCTTGCCTTGGCTGACTCAGCAGCCTCGATCTTCAGCTTCTTCAAAGAAGGCTCTTTACTGGCCTTCTTCTTCTTGGATCTTTTGGAAGCTTTTGGCCGTTTGGCCTTCACAGTCCTGGGCACCTTCTTCCTCAGCCGTGCCTTGGTGGTGATCTGCTGGAGACAGTCCCCCAATGTCTCGTCCATCGAGTCTCTTCCCTCCTCTGCTGGGCTATCAGGACTGACTTCCCTCAAAGGAGAGAAGACTTCGTCTTCCTCAGCCGCCTCTTCGCTCGGTACTGATTCTTGATGTTCTTCAATCGGGGCTTCAGGCTCAGGCGTCTGCGAAGATGGAGATAGCTCAGGGCTCTGTGATGGTGGAGATGGTTCAGGGCTCTGTCTGGCCGTCTCGTAGGATGGACGGCCACTCCCTTGACTCTCCACGGTGGGAGTCTTTTCCTTCCTCGGTGCGTCCCCGATTTCCATCGTCCACTTTCTTTTCTTGGGCGTGCCCACTGGTTCAGACGGACCAGCAGGAATTTCCGTCACCACCTTCCACTTCTTCTTGCGTACAGGAAGCTTGGATGGTCGTACGGGTTGAGCAGCTTCAGCATCTGCCAAGGCAAGTAGTGCCTCTCTCGCAGCTACCTCGGCGTCCGGTGACTTCTTCTTGGAAGCAGATCGCTCAGCTCGTGTACGCACCATTGTTGCCTTGGAGAAAATTTGCAGGTAGGGGATGCAGAGGAAGAAGATGATGGATTCTTGAAGACCAACGAAAGAAGAAAGCATAAGGGGCTCAACTGATTTGACGAGTATTTATAATCAAGGAAATCCCAACGGCTCTTTCTGTTGCGGTTTCAGCAAATCTACCGCAATTAATTGGGCTGGCCGTTGGGGATTTTCTTGATTTAAATCCCAAGATTCTCACAACTAAATCTTCGATTCGACCCTCTTTCTCCATCGATTCTTTTCCCTGGATTCATCTCCTTGATTTCCTCTTTCGATCACCTATTAAAAGATACACAATTAACACCAAATTTGTAGTAAAAATCACAACTGAACATACAAAATTAAAAACCGACAAACACGAGAAAAAAACTAAGGCATAGCCTTTATATGAACGAGCACAGTAATCACTCGTCCTCTCTCGATTTGATTTTCAAGCTTCAGATAAGAGGAAGGCCGAGAGAGTCTTCACATCTCCTTCCTCGTAGTAATGCTTCAAACGTGCACCATTGACCATAAACGGTTGCCCATTCTGCAGGTTCTTAATCTCAATCGCACCATGAACAAACACATTAGTTATAAAAAAAGGACCTGACCATCTGGACTTAAGTTTGCCTGGAAATAATCTCAACCGTGAGTTAAATAACAAGACATGCTGACCTTTCTTAAAGTCCTTAATCCTAAGTCTACTATCATGCCAAATTTTAGTTTTTTCCTTATACATTTTGGCATTTTCATAGAACATATGTCTCAGCTCATCGAGCTCATGTAATTGCAGAGACCGCAATGTTCCCGCATCGATCACGCAATAATTTAGCTCTTTCAAGGCCCAAAATGCTTTGATTTCCAATTCGAACGGTAAGTGACATGCTTTGCCATACACAAGTCTATAAGGGGACATACCTAGGGGTGTCTTATATGCAGTCCTATATGCCCAACGCGCATCCTCTAGTTTAAACGACCAATCTTTTCTATTGGGTTTGACCACTTTTTCGAGTATGTTTTTAATCTCCCTATTTGATATTTCAGCTTGTCCATTCGAATGTGGATGATAAGGGGTGGCTACTCTATGTCTAACATTGTACTTAGCCAACACTTTTTCCATAGCTTTATTAATAAAGTGAGTCCCTTCATCACTAATTATAGCACGAGGTGTACCGAACCTAGTAAAGATATGTCTATTAAGGAACTTAATGACTGTCTTGACATCATTTGTTGGACATGCTATGGCTTCTACCCATTTAGATACATAGTCTACCGCCACAAGTATATAGAGGTTACCTGCTGATGGGGGAAATGGTCCCATGAAGTCAATGCCCCACACATCAAAGAGCTCCAACTCTAGGATGTAAGTGAGAGGCATCTCATCCTTTCGACTAAGGTTACCTGTTCTCTGACATTCATCGCAGCTGTGTGCATGGTCGTGGGCATCTTTGAAGATCGTGGGCCAATAGTAGCCACTCTGGAACACCTTTGCAGCTGTTCTTTGGCCACCAAAGTGTCCACCATAGGGAGATGTATGGCAGTGCTGCAGCACAGACTTCGCCTCAGCAGCTGACACACACTTCCTCAGCAAACCATCTGCACATGTCTTATAGAGTGTAGGATCGTCCCAGATGAACTTCCTAGCTTCATGTAGAAACCTCCTCTTTTCTTGTCCACCCTTGAAAGTTGGTAGTATACCTGCGAAGCAAGGAAGTTAGCAATATCAGCAAACCAAGGTTCCTCATCGTTATCACGATGTGCTAACACAAAGACATGTTCATCGATAAAGGCATCAGAAATTGCGGTTTCCGCAATTTTATCGCAATTATGTCGCAATCTAGAAAGATGATCCGCAACTACATTTTCACATCCTTTCTTATCTCTAATGTCTAGATCAAACTCTTGCAGCAACAATACCCATCTAATTAGCCTAGGCTTAGCATCAACCTTCCTCATAAGGTATTTTAGTGCAGAATGATCAGTGTACACGATTGTCCTAGTGCCTACAATGTAATTCCTAAACTTCTCGCAGGCAAACACTACAGCTAGCATTTCCTTTTCCGTGGTTGTGTAATTACATTGTGCCTCATTCAGTGTCTTACTAGCATAGTATACAGGGTGTGTTAGTTTGTCAATCTTTTGCCCTAGCATAACCCCTACGGCATAGTCACTCGCATCACACAACATCTCAAATGGAAGGTCCCAATTTGGTCCTACTATAATAGGTGCTTTGACTAATGCTTCCTTAAGGGTTGTCCAGGCTAGAAAACATTCCTTTGAGAAGATGAATGGCTTATTCAGCTCTAGAAGCTCACACAGAGGTTTAGAGATCTTTGAAAAGTTCTTAATGAACCTTCTATAGAAACCTGCGTGTCCTAGGAAGCTTCTAATAGCCTTCACATTCTGAGGTTCCACTAATTTCTCTATTATTTCAATCTTGGCCCTATCGACCTCTACTCCTGCTCTAGACACTCTATGACCTAGGACTATCCCTTCTTCCACCATGAAGTGGCATTTCTCCCAATTAAGGACTAGGTTGGTCTCCTCACACCTAGCTAGGACTTGTCCTAAGTTCTCTAAGCAATTTGTAAAAGAATCACCAAAGACTGAGAAGTCATCCATAAATATTTCTATCATGGATTCATCTAAGTCAGAGAAAATGGCCAACATGCACCTTTGGAACGTTGCTGGTGCATTGCATAAGCCAAAAGGCATTCTGCGAAAAGCAAATGTTCCAAAGGGACATGTGAAGGTTGTTTTCTCCTGGTCCACAGGGTCTATGGTGATTTGGTTATATCCAGAATAACCATCTAGAAAGCAGTAGTAAGCTCTACCAGCTATCTTATCTAACATCTGATCTATGAATGGTAAAGGGAAGTGATCTTTTTTTGTTTCTTTATTCAATTTTCTATAGTCCATACAGACTCTCCATCCTGTAATAGTTCTAGTTGGAATTAGTTCATTACTCTCATTCACTACTACAGTCATCCCCCCCTTCTTAGGTACACATTGAATTGGACTCACCCACTGACTATTGGCTATAGGGAAGATTACACCTGCATCTAACCACTTGATTATCTCTTTTTTAACTACCTCCTTCATGGAGGGGTTCAACCTACGTTGGTGATCTACTCTAGGTGTATGTTCTTCTTCCAATATTATCTTATGCATGCAGTAGTGTTAAGTCTCTGAAAGTGACTTATTTAGGACCCATTTAGCTTAAGAAGATGTACACTTTTAGGTGTTTTTGATAGCATTTAGCCTAAACCTATGCTTTAATATGAGAATTAGAAGAAGGTAGCTAATCTAGGACTTATGTACAATAGGTAGAAAAAGGGTTGAAAACCGAAGGAAAAGAATGAAAAAATGAGCATTGCGAATGAATTGCGAAAACATTGCGGTGACCGCAATTATTCAAGTGAAAACCGTAAGTTGACTGATCTTTTTCTGTTAATTTCCGTAATTTCAGGGATTCGTTCTTTCTCCTCCATCCATTCTGATATATGACGTTGAAGGTTGATGGTTCTCCTTGGCCCAAACGCACCTGCAAACTACTATAAAAGGGGGCCAAAGTCGGAGGTTTGATCATCATTCGAAGCGCAGAAGTCTTCTCGCAGTCCATCATTTCTCTCTGTTTTCCTTTACCGTCTGTTGGAGTGGGAGTCTCAGCTGTTGGAATCGATAATCTGATAGGAAGGAGAGGAGATTCTTCTTCTCTCTCGATTGGATTCATCCAAGCAAGGCTGACCTCTCATCCCTTTCATTCGAGGCGACTGCAACGAAGCTTTCAAGCAACCTTTACTGCTTTTCTGTCTTTTTCTTCTCATTTCCAGCTTTGATTAGTTGTTGTTCTAGTTTAGTGTTTTACTTACTGCATTTCGTTGTTGTCTGTCTTGGAATCATTTCTTTCAAAGCTTTCCTTTGTCGTTCAAACACTCAAAGTAATCAAAGTACAATTCTGCATTTCACAGTTTCCACCTTTTTCTGCTACGATTTTGTCTTGCGGTTTTAAGCACATTTCTCTTCTAAGCATGTCTGTTTTATCTACCCTTTCTGTTCTCCATATATCCATGAGTAGCTAAGTCACTTAGGGGCATGCTAGTGACAGAACTATAGGCTAAAAGACGTGAACCAAGTAGGTAGGTTAACTCTCGAGACATTGATTGTATGTAAGCTTCATCCCACGGGCAATTTCGATTGGCCATCCATTTTGTCCAAAGAACTCCTAACCTCTGGAAGGAGTAAGAGTTCAGAGTCATATAATCATGCTAGCCTTTCACGGTAATCAGAAAACGGCTTAGGAATAAGCGTTTTCCTAGTACAAACTAAACACTCCTGTTTTAACAAGATGCTTAAGACCTTACTTTGAAGTCGAGTAAACTTAAGACTCTAATGCATGGAATCGGACGATACTTGAGATAGAGTGAGTTTGATGTATAGAGAGTTGATCCAGTGCTTGAGAATCGTAATAAAATGCCTATAGGATAGTCATTAGTAGCCTTTAATTCACCCATTTACACACTTTCGCTGTTATTCAATTGCGGTAACATTGCGGTCCTCGCAATTCTGCCATTTTATCATTCTGTTTAGCTGTTTTCTTCTTCGTTTATCAACTCCATCTCTTGCCCTTTGAGTCTGATTTCAACTTTAATTTGTTTATGTTGCATCCCTTTACACATTCAGCAAAAATTAGATAATTAAAAACCAATTTTACCCCTTCAAATCCACCCCATCTTTCTTAACAAATACACTTCGCGAATAGCTAAACATAAGTCTCTGTGGAAAAAACGAATGAAATATACTTACTACTTGCTGTGAGACCATGTATGCTTGCATGTTCTAAGTGCTCTCTCTACCTTATTGCTTAGTTATCTTTTACACTGAGCACGCAACAAGTAGGAAGGGCTAATACCTCTAATGTCAGCAATCATCCATGCAATAGCTTTTTTGTGTTGCTTAAGTAGTAATATCAACTCAATTTCATGCTTTTCACTTAATTTGGACGAAATAATAACAGGCAAAGTATCATCCTTTCCTAGATATGCATACTTAAGATGATCAGGCAATGGTTTTAATTCTAAGACGGGTGGATGCTCAATGGATGGTTTCAATGGATCCATGGATCTTTCAGTCAAATCATTAGTCATGCAAACATCCTAGTCAAATATTTCCCACCGGATAGGAATTCAACCTTTCGTGATGATATCATAAAGTTCAAACAAGCTCCAAGTGAGTCCCTTCACGAAGCTTGGACAAGATTCAAAGACCTCCTCATTAAATGTCCACACCATGGCATTCCATGGTGTATCCAAATAGAAGTCTTCTTTAAAGGATGCAACCCCAGCACCAGACAAGTTCTAAATTCATCTGCTGGTGGTTCCATGTTGTCCAAGAGTTACAACGAAGCTTATGAGATCTTGGAGAAGATCTCAACATCTCATTGTAGGTGGTCAGACGATCCAGTAGAGCCAACTAGGGCTCAAGACAAGGATGCTCTAAGCGCCATGAGCACCCAAATAAACGCCCTGACCAACCTAGTTAAGCAAATGGCTCAGGCCAATCTCCAAACCAGTGCCGATACCGCCACAGCCATGTCAATGGGCACCCAACCAAGTCAAGGCGAGGCACCTATCTGTGGATTCTGTGGGGAAGGGCACCCTTATGAATACTGCCCTGGGAATCCATCCTCAGTCTGCTATGTTGGAAGCCAGCAGCAGCCCAGGAATAACCCCTACTCACAAACTTACAACCCTGGTTGGAGAAACCACCCTAACCTGTCATGGGGTGGCCAACAAAGCACTAACCAAAATTCTAACCAACCTAGACCAAGTGGAACACCTGGTTTCACTCCTCAACATAACCAGTCAATCTACCAAAAACCTTACAATCAACCTGTAGGATCTTCTGTAGAAAGCCTACTCAAGGAATACATAGCTAAGAATGATGCTACTCTTCAGAGCCAGCAAGCTACTCTAAGGAGCCTGGAAAACCAAATAGGCCAATTAGCCAATGAACTTAAAAGTAGGCCCCAAGGTAGACTCCCTGCTGACACCGAGGTACCAAGGAGAGATGGCAAAGAGCAAGTTCAAGCAATTGAACTTAGGAGTGGAAGACCATTGGTGAGCAACACAAAGGACACACCAAAGAGAGTAGAGAACACTGAGTCTAGTGCTCCACTGGAGTCTCTGCCAAACCAAGGTCCACCACCAACTAGCACATCAGGAGTCAGGCTAGAACCAATTATGGAGGAGGTAGAAGAAATTCCAAGGCCTCCACCTATCCTAAGGCGACCTGACGTGCCTGCATATGTGCCACCACCTCCATACCCTCGAAGGCTTAAGAAGAAGCAAGAACAGGAAGTTCATTTTAATAAATTCTTAGAAATACTTAAGCAAGTGCATGTTAACATTTCTTTTGTTGAAGTTTTACAGTCTATGCGTTCTTATGTAAAGTTTTTAAAGGACATCATTACTAACAAAAAAATAATTGGTGAGTTTGAAACAGTAAACCTCACCGAGGAGTGCAGTGCCATCCTCCAGAACAAGCTACCCAAGAAGGAGAAGGATCCTGGTTCCTTCACCTTACCTGTAGAACTTGGAGGCAAGCACGTGGGCAGAGCGCTTTGTGACCTGGGCGCCAGCATAAATCTCATGCCCCTGTCCCTATTCCGCCAGTTGGGAATGGGAGAAGCACGTCCAACCACAGTCACTTTACAACTAGCAGACAGATCCATCGCATATCCAGAAGGTAAGATTGAGGATATTCTAGTTAAAGTTGACAAATTTATTTTCCTTGCAGATTTCATTGTCCTGGACTATGAGGCAGACAAGGAAGTCCCCATCCTGCTAGGTAGACCATTTCTAGCCACAGGTAGGGCACTTATAGACGTCCAAAAAGGTGAGCTTACTATGAGGGTTCATGATGAAGAGGTAAAGTTTAGTGTATATAAAGCTTTAAGGTACCCCTCTGACCTTGAATCCTGTGCTAGTATGGACGTTATTGATTCTTTAATGGAAGAACAATTAGAGCATGTATTCTTAACCAAACATGCCAATGAATATGTAGGATTAGATATAGCTGACTTAAATATATCTGACATAATGGATATGCCTGTAGATAACCCACAGCATGTATGTATGAATATAGATTTAACTGATAGAACTGTAAATCCGTTAAAGCCCTCCATTGAGCATCCACCTGTTTTAGAACTTAAACCACTACCCACTCACCTCAAATATGCATATTTAGGAAATAATGATACACTGCCAGTAATTATTTCTTCTAAACTAAGTGAACAGCATGAGGGTGAATTAATTTTACTGCTTAAGCAACATAGGAAGGCTATAGCATGGACTATTGCTGATATTCGAGGCATTAGCCCTTCTTATTGCATGCACAAAATTATACTAGAGGAAGAGCACACACCTAGAGTAGATCACCAGCGTAGGTTAAACCCCTCTATGAAAGAGGTAGTGAAGAAAGAAATAATAAAATGGTTAGATGCAGGAGTGATCTTCCCAATAGCTAGTAGCCAGTGGGTGAGCCCCATCCAATGTGTACCTAAAAAGGGGGGAATAACTGTGGTAGTCAATGAGAACAACGAACTGATTCCAACAAGGACTGTCACAGGGTGGAGAGTGTGTATGGATTACAGAAAATTAAATAAAGGGACTAAAAAAGACCATTTCCCTATACCGTTCATTGACCAGATGCTAGACAGAATAGCTGGTAGAGCCTATTATTGTTTCTTAGATGGCTATTCAGGCTATAATCAAATTACTATAGACCCTAAGGATCAAGAGAAGACCACCTTCACTTGCCCTTTTGGAACGTTTGCCTTCCGCAGAATGCCTTTTGGCTTATGCAATGCACCGGCAACTTTCCAAAGGTGCATGATGGCAATCTTCTCCGAGTTGGATGAGTCCATGATAGAAATATTCATGGATGACTTCTCAGTTTTTGGGGATTCATTTAAAACCTGTCTAGAAAACTTAGGACAAGTCCTGGCTAGGTGTGAGGAGACCAACCTAGTCCTAAATTGGGAAAAATGCCATTTTATGGTAGATGAGGGGATTGTCTTAGGACACAGAGTGTCAAGGGCAGGTGTAGAAGTTGATCGGGCCAAGATAGAGATCATAGAGAAGTTGGTAGAGCCCCAGAATGTCAAAGCCATTAGAAGCTTCTTAGGGCATGCTGGCTTCTACAGAAGGTTCATTAAGGACTTTTCTAAGATAGCCAAGCCTCTGTGTGAGCTATTAGAGCTAAATAGACCCTTCATCTTCTCTAAGGAATGTGTAGTAGCTTGGACCACCCTTAAGAAAGCACTAGTCACAGCCCCTATCATAGTAGGACCAAATTGGGATCTTCCCTTTGAGATGTATTGTGATGCCAGTGACTATGCTGTAGGAGTGATGTTAGGCCAGAAGATTGACAAGCTAACACACCCTGTCTATTATGCTAGTAAGACCTTGAATGAGGCTCAATGTAATTATACAACTACTGAAAAAGAGATGCTTGCTGTAGTGTTTGCTTGCGAAAAATTCAGAAACTATATTGTAGGCACTAGGACAATTGTATACACTGACCATTCTGCCTTGAAATATCTTATGAGGAAGGCTGATGCCAAGCCTAGATTGATTAGATGGGTGTTATTGCTGCAGGAATTTGATTTGGACATTCGGGACAAGAAAGGATGTGAAAATGTGGTTGCAGATCACCTGTCTCGATTGCAGCACAATTGCGAAAAAATTGCGGAGACCGCAATTTCTGATGCTTTTATTGATGAACATGTCTTTGCTTTGGCTCATCGTGATAACGATGAGGAACCTTGGTTTGCTGACATTGCTAACTTCCGTGCATCACAGGTATTACCAGTGTTCAAGGGAGGACAAGAGAAGAAGAGGTTCCTTCATGAAGCAAGGAAATTCATCTGGGATGACCCCACACTTTACAGAACCTGTGCTGATGGCTTGCTAAGGAAATGTGTTTCAGCTGCTGAAGCGAAGTCTGTGCTGCAGCACTGTCACTCATCTCCTTATGGTGGACACTTTGGTGGTCAAAGAACAGCTGCGAAGGTATTTCAGAGTGGCTACTATTGGCCAACAATCTTCAAGGATGCCCACAACTATGCCCACAGCTGTGATGAGTGCCAAAGGACAGGTAACCTCAGTCGCAAGGATGAGATGCCCCTCACGTACATTTTAGAGTTGGAGCTCTTTGATGTGTGGGGCATTGACTTCATGGGACCATTCCCTCCATCATCAGGTAACCTCTACATATTAGTAGCAGTGGACTATGTGTCCAAGTGGGTAGAAGCCAAAGCATGTCCTAATAATGATGCTAAAACAGTCACCAACTTCTTGCATAGGCACATTTTCACTAGATTTGGGACTCCTCGTGCTATCATTAGTGATGAGGGGTCACATTTCATTAATAAGGCTATGGAGAAAGTATTGGCTAAATATAACATTAGACATAGAGTAGCCACTCCCTACCACCCACACTCAAATGGTCAGGCTGAAATTTCAAATAGGGAAATTAAGAACATCCTAGAAAAGGTAGTCAAACCTAATAGGAAAGACTGGTCCTTTAAGCTTGAGGATGCACTTTGGGCTTATAGGACAGCATATAAGACACCTCTAGGTATGTCTCCTTATAGGCTGGTATATGGCAAGGCTTGTCACTTACCACTTGAGTTAGAAAACAAAGCATTTTGGGCCATGAAGGAATTGAATTTTTGTGTAAAGGATGCGGGGACACTGAGGTCTTTGCAGCTACATGAACTTGATGAGCTTAGGCATATGGCCTATGAGAATGCCAAAATGTATAAAGAAAAGACCAAAATATGGCACGACAGTAGACTTAGGATCAAAGACTTTAGGAAAGGCCAACTTGTCCTATTATTTAACTCACGTTTAAAGATATTTCCAGGCAAACTAAAGTCCAGATGGTCGGGTCCATTTGTTATTACTAATGTCTTTGTTCATGGTGCGATAGAGATAAAAAACTTGCAGCAAGGACAGCCTTTTATGGTAAATGGTGCTAGATTGAAGCACTATTATGAGGAAGGAGATGTGAAGACTCTCTCGGCCTTCCTCTTGCATGAAGCATGAAGTTACAAACGAGAGGGAACGAGTGGTTACTGTGCTCGTTTAGTCAAGGCCAATGCCTTAGTTTATTTTTTCTGTTTTTCCGATTATCGTTTGTATGTTTTGTGGTGTGATTTTAATTGCGTATTTAATGTTTTTTTTATTTGTTTTTGCAGGGATTCGAAAGAGGGGATCAAGGAGAGTAAATCCAGCTTTTAAAATCAAGAAACGGTTGAGCCAAATAAAAGATACGGACGAGCAAAGTTTGAGATTTTGATGAAAAAATATCCCTGGAATTGCGCTGGAATTGCTGGATTCGCAAAAAAGAGCCGTTGGGATTTTTCCGTTGCCTTTATATCCGTTGGAAAGCGCTCGATCGATACGATTCTCTCATTCTCTGATTTCCAAGAACTCTGCGATTCTTTTCATCTTTGATTCTACTCTCAAGATCACCAAGATTCAACAATGGTGTCCACACGGGCTGAAAGATCCGCAGCCAAGAAGAAGGCTGATGACGCAGCTGAAGCGGCTGCGAGGGAAGCACTGCTCACCCTTGCAGATGATGGTGCCGTTCGCACCGGACCTCTTCCTAAGCTTCCTATCCGTAGGAAGAAGTGGAGGGTTGTCACTGAGATCCCTGCTGGACCATCTGAGCCAGCGGGCACGCCTAAGAAACGCCGGTGGAGTGTCGAGATGGCCGCCGAACCAAGCACAGCAAAGACTCCCTCTGTGGAGAGTCAAGAAACTGATCGTGCATCCCACGAGTCAGCCAAAGAAGGTTCGTCGCCATCCGCATCACCTGCGCACAGCCCTTCACCATCTGAACCAGTGCCAAGCGCAGAGTCGTCACCGCCTGCACAGAGCTCCGAGTTGTCTCCAGCACCTCAGAGTTCTGAACCGACACCTGCAGCAGCGCAGAGTCCTGAACTGCCGTCTTCGCCACTGAGTTCTGCGCAGACACCATCAGCAGAGCACAATCCCACGCCATTGCACAATTCTCCACGGCCTGATCCTGAATTCCCATACGGGGATTATCAAGAGTCCACGCAGGGCAGTGGCGATGCTGGGGAAGACGAAGTCTTTTCTCCCATGAGGGAAGACAACCCTGATGTTCCTGCGCAGCAGGATGATTCCATGGAGGAGACGTTGGGGGCATGCCTCCAGCAGATCAACATTAAGAAGAAGAAGAAGGCCAAGATTGTCAAGGCCAAGAGATCCAAGAAGCTGAAGAAGAAGAAGGCCAGGAGAGTGCCTTCAGCAGACAAAGAAAGCACGGAGCCATCACTCAAAAGGCTCAAGGTTGAGGCTGCCGAGTCAGCCAAGCCAGCAGATAAGGGGAAGGCCAAGCTCTACCCTGAAGACGAGCCTCAGTCAGTGAGGTATGTCTCATCTGATGCTGAATCCAGGGGTGCTGAGTTAAGGAAGAGGGAGTTGCTGCACGAGAAAGGCTTCCTCGACCGACCTGCTGACCTGCCGCAGTTCTTGCGCGCAGGGGTGATCAACCACGGCTGGGAGGAATTCTGCAGACCGCCTAATCCAGCATACACGAGCATGGTGTATGATTTCTACGCCAATGTGCTCAGCCCTGAGGATGGCCTGTCTGTGGTCAGAGGGGTAGAAGTAGATTTCTCAGCCAAGGCCATCAATGAAGCCTTTGGTCTCAAGGGCCAAACTCATACAGATTATGCACGGATTGTCGATGAGCCTACTGAGGCAGTTTTGGAAGAGGCCATTCGGACTATTGGCCAGCCTGAAGCTTCTTGGACCGTGTCACGCAATGGGAGGCACACTCTCATGAGTGCCAACCTCACGGCTAAGGCAGCTGTTTGGTTTTCGTTCGTGCGAAGGAGATTGTCCCCGGTGACTCACGAGACAACAATAAACCAGAGCCGATCGCTGCTGGTGTATGCGATCATGAGAGGTCTCACGATTAACGTGGGAGAAGTCATCACTGCGGCCATTGCTGAATGCGCCAAGAAAGGTAAGGGACCACTGTTTTTCCTTAATACCATAACCAAGCTATGTTTGCTTGCAGGAGTCCCCACCGAGCGTTTGGAGCAGCAAATGGCTTACACAGGCCATTTGGAGCTGCCTGCTAACCTGAGGCTGAGAAGAAAGGGGAATATGGAGTTTGAACTGGATAGGCTGGCTGCTGAACAGTCTCTATCCATGGCCTGCTTAATGGATATGCAGAGAAGAATGGCTCAATGGGCCACTTATGCGCAGCCGAGGGACAAGGAAGTTGCAGACCAGCTGGGGTGCCTCTTCCCTGAGTTCCCTACCAATCTTCTAACTCCATGGGTGCCCCCAAGACCAAGACAACCTGATGAGGATGACGAGAATTGAGTGCTGGTTTGAAGTGCACTAAAGGGAGTATTGCTGTTCCCTTAGAAAACAAAAACAATTTTCTGCTTTCTGATAGACAATGTGAATTATGCTCAATTTTTGCTCTGTTTTTTATGTTTAGTTTTATGTTTTTTTCTTTTGTTTAGGATAGTCTGATATTAGCTGCCTAGGTAGGTTCATTTAGTTTTATTTTTGTCGAGCTTAAAGTGACTGGAAAAAGCATGTTTAGGGGCCTGAATCGATGTTATATCTGCCCTGATTGAATTGCGAAAAAATTGCGGTTCCCACAATTTTTGTGCCTGATTGCATGTTTTGGACTGTCTGTTTAGTTAGGCTGTGATCTGTTAAAATTCTATCTTTTGCTGCTAGCATGACTACCTTATATAGCTTATCTTAAAGCATGCTGGATGAGTGTCATAGAACACCCTTTGATTGTTTAAATTAGCCTCTGAATAGGGCTCAGCATGCATAAACCATCAGTCCTTAAACTGTCTGTTATGTTCAAATTTTCTACTGCTGGAATAATTGCTCTTGGAATGTTTTGCCTATGCCTAGGATTTTTAGATTCTCTTTGTTTTACCTTAGACTAGATGCTTCTAGGACAAGTTTGGGGGTGTGCCACCTCAGACACTCATTGGGGACAATGAGTTGTTTAAGTTTGGGGGAGGCCACCCTAGGCCTAGGAACATTCCTCTCTTCCTTAGGACATAAGCATTCTTCTTCTCCTTTACAAAAAAATGAGGAACTGAAAAAAAAAAAATTTGAAAAATAGAATAAAGAGGGGAGTTTCTCTCAAGTTGCTAAGTAATCAGTGCCAAGTGTGTAAACCACAAGTGGCATTGCATTAAAAGGCGACCCAAGAAGAGACCCCACCTAAGTAAAAAAGGAAAAAGGGAGAAATAGGGGAAGAAGAATGTATGCTTAGGAGTTATAATCTTGTGGCTTAGATGTCCTATTAAAAAAAAAAAGAACTCTGATCCTCAATGAGCTAAGCACAAGGTTGTAGCTTTTAGGTTTGTCCAGGGAGATGAATGTATATCCAATGTAGTGATGTCAGGGTTTAGGTTGTTCTCTAAAAGTACCACTGTCACTGTTAATACTAAAACTGGCATGACTCTAAGGAATCCTAGACACATTAAAAATAAGCTAGAAGCATGTACTGAGTCTGGAGTAAAACTTGGTAGAATTTGAAACTTTAGGGATAGTGGCATGATATTATAAAAGTAGCTAGATCAGTAGTAGGGGGTTAATAAAAACAGCAGGTATAGTAGGCAGGTAAAGTCAGAAGAAGCTTGATAAGAGGTTAGTTCTAAACGTAGAGGTGTGTCACAGGACAGCACTGCTAGAGATAGGGATATAGGGGAGTCAGTAAGTGGTCAAAGAAGATAAAATAACAAGCCTAAGTAAGTCCTTAGTATGCTTGAGGACAAGCAAAACCTTAAGTTTGGGGGTGTGTTAAGTCTCTGAAAGTGACTTATTTAGGACCCATTTAGCTTAAGAAGATGTACACTTTTAGGTGTTTTTGATAGCATTTAGCCTAAACCTATGCTTTAATATGAGAATTAGAAGAAGGTAGCTAATCTAGGACTTATGTACAATAGGTAGAAAAAGGGTTGAAAACCGAAGGAAAAGAATGAAAAAATGAGCATTGCGAATGAATTGCGAAAACATTGCGGTGACCGCAATTATTCAAGTGAAAACCGTAAGTTGACTGATCTTTTTCTGTTAATTTCCGTAATTTCAGGGATTCGTTCTTTCTCCTCCATCCATTCTGATATATGACGTTGAAGGTTGATGGTTCTCCTTGGCCCAAACGCACTTGCAAACTACTATAAAAGGGGGCCAAAGTCGGAGGTTTGATCATCATTCGAAGCGCAGAAGTCTTCTCGCAGTCCATCATTTCTCTCTGTTTTCCTTTACCGTCTGTTGGAGTGGGAGTCTCAGCTGTTGGAATCGATAATCTGATAGGAAGGAGAGGAGATTCTTCTTCTCTCTCGATTGGATTCATCCAAGCAAGGCTGACCTCTCATCCCTTTCATTCGAGGCGACTGCAACGAAGCTTTCAAGCAACCTTTACTGCTTTTCTGTCTTTTTCTTCTCATTTCCAGCTTTGATTAGTTGTTGTTCTAGTTTAGTGTTTTACTTACTGCATTTCGTTGTTGTCTGTCTTGGAATCATTTCTTTCAAAGCTTTCCTTTGTCGTTCAAACACTCAAAGTAATCAAAGTACAATTCTGCATTTCACAGTTTCCACCTTTTTCTGCTACGATTTTGTCTTGCGGTTTTAAGCACATTTCTCTTCTAAGCATGTCTGTTTTATCTACCCTTTCTGTTCTCCATATATCCATGAGTAGCTAAGTCACTTAGGGGCATGCTAGTGACAGAACTATAGGCTAAAAGACGTGAACCAAGTAGGTAGGTTAACTCTCGAGACATTGATTGTATGTAAGCTTCATCCCACGGGCAATTTCGATTGGCCATCCATTTTGTCCAAAGAACTCCTAACCTCTGGAAGGAGTAAGAGTTCAGAGTCATATAATCATGCTAGCCTTTCACGGTAATCAGAAAACGGCTTAGGAATAAGCGTTTTCCTAGTACAAACTAAACACTCCTGTTTTAACAAGATGCTTAAGACCTTACTTTGAAGTCGAGTAAACTTAAGACTCTAATGCATGGAATCGGACGATACTTGAGATAGAGTGAGTTTGATGTATAGAGAGTTGATCCAGTGCTTGAGAATCGTAATAAAATGCCTATAGGATAGTCATTAGTAGCCTTTAATTCACCCATTTACACACTTTCGCTGTTATTCAATTGCGGTAACATTGCGGTCCTCGCAATTCTGCCATTTTATCATTCTGTTTAGCTGTTTTCTTCTTCGTTTATCAATTCCATCTCTTGCCCTTTGAGTCTGATTTCAACTTTAATTTGTTTATGTTGCATCCCTTTACACATTCAGCAAAAATTAGATAATTAAAAACCAATTTTACCCCTTCAAATCCACCCCATCTTTCTTAACAAATACACTTCGCGAATAGCTAAACATAAGTCTCTGTGGAAAAAACGAATGAAATATACTTACTACTTGCTGTGAGACCATGTATGCTTGCATGTTCTAAGTGCTCTCTCTACCTTATTGCTTATTTATCTTTTACACTGAGCACGCAACAAGTAGGAAGGGCTAATACCTCTAATGTCAGCAATCATCCATGCAATAGCTTTTTTGTGTTGCTTAAGTAGTAATATCAACTCAATTTCATGCTTTTCACTTAATTTGGACGAAATAATAACAGGCAAAGTATCATCCTTTCCTAGATATGCATACTTAAGATGATCAGGCAATGGTTTTAATTCTAAGACGGGTGGATGCTCAATGGATGGTTTCAATGGATCCATGGATCTTTCAGTCAAATCATTAGTCATGCAAACATGCTGAGGTTTATCCACAGGTATATCCATTATTTCAGAAATATTTAAGTCAGTTACATCTCGTTGTACATAATCATTGGCAGGCTTAATCAATAATTCATGCTCAAGTTGTTCTTCCATCAGTGAATCTACTATGTCCATACTTGCACAAGATTCAGAGTCAGAAGGGTATCTTAGGGCTTTAAAGACACTAAACTTAACCTCCTCATCATGAACCCTCATGGTGAGCTCACCTTTCTGGACATCGATCAAGGCCCTACCTGTGGCTAGAAATAGTCTGCCTAATAGGATGGGGACCTCCTTGTCTGCTTCATAATCCAGGATGATGAAGTCTGCAAGAAAAATGAACTTGTCAACCTTGACAAGAATATCCTCTATCTTACCCTCAGGGTAGGCTATGGATCTGTCTGCCAACTGCAAGGTGACAGTGGTGGGACGTGCTTCTCCTATTCCAAGCTGGCGGAATAGTGATAGAGGCATGAGATTTATGCTGGCTCCCAGGTCACAAAGAGCTTTGCCCACGTGCTTGCCTCCCAACTCCACTGGTAGGGTGAAGGAACCAGGATCCTTCTCCTTCTTTGGTAGCTTGTTCTGGAGTATAGCACTGCACTCCTCAGTGAGATTCACTGTTTCAAATTCACCAATAATTTTCTTGTTAGTAATTATGTCCTTCAAAAACTTAACATAAGAAGGCATGGATTGCAAAACCTCTACAAACGGGATATTAACATGCACTTGTTTAAGAATTTCTAAAAATTTATTAAAGTGCACTTCCTGTTCTTGTTTTTTCTTTAGCCTTCTAGGGAATGTAGGTGGTGGCACATATGTAGGTACTTCAGGTCGCCTCAGGACAAGTGGAGGCCTTGGAATTTCTTCTGGTTCCTCTGTGATTGGTTCCAGCCTCACCCTTGATGTGCTTGTTGATGGTTGACCATGGTTTGGCAGAGAATCCAGTGGAGCACTAGACTCTTCATTCTCTACTCTCTTTGGGGTTTCTCTAGTGTTGCTCACCAATGGTCTCCCACTTCGAAGTTCAATTGCTTGAACTTGCTCTTTTCCATCCCTTCTTGGTACCTCAGTGTCAGCAGGCAGTCTACCTTGGGGCCTACTTTTTAGTTCATTGGCTAATTGCCCTATTTGGTTCTCTAGGCTCCTAAGGGTAGCTTGCTGACTTTGTAGAGTAGCATCATTCTTTGCAATGTACTCCTTAAGTAAATTTTCTACAGATGACCCTATTGGTTGGTTATATGGTTTTTGATACATGGATTGGTTATTTTGGGGAGTGAAACCAGGGGTTCCACTCGGTCTTGGTTGGTTGGGAGCTTGGTTAGTATTTTGTTGGCCACCCCAAGAGAGATTTGGGTGGTTCCTCCAACCAGGATTGTAAGTGTTAGAATAGGGGTTGTTCCTAGGCTGCTTGTTGCGTGCTCAATGTGTTAATAAGAATAAGAAATAAGAGAGAGAGAGCACTCAGAACATGCAAGCATACATGATCTTATAGCAAGTAATAAGTATTTTTTCATTCGTTTTCCCACAGAGACTTATTGTAAGTTACTCGAGAAGTGTAAAGTTAAGAAAGAAGGGGTGGATTTGATGGGATCAAATTAGTTTTTAATTGTCTACTTCTTACCGAACATATAAAGGAATGCAACATAACCAAATGCAAGTTGAAATTAGACTCAACGGACAAGAGATGGAATTAATAAACGAAGAAGAAAACAGCTAAACAGAATGGTAACTTAGCAGAATTGCGGACACCGCAATGTTATCGCAATTGTAAAAACAGCGAAAGTGTGTAAAATGGAGAATTAAGGGCTACTAACGACTATCCTATAGGCATTTTAATACGATTCCCAAGCATTGGATCAACTCTCTATGCATCAAACTCACTCTATCTCATGTATCGTCCGATTCCATGCATTAGATTCTTTAGTTTACTCAACTCAAAGTAAGGTCTTAAGCATCTTGTTAAAGCAGAAGTGTTTAGTTTGTACTAGGGGAACGCCTATTCCTAGGCCGTTTCCTGGCTACCATGAAAGGCTAGCATGATTATACGACTCTGAACTCTTACTCCTTCCAGAGGTTAGGAGTTCTTTGGACAAAATGGATGGCCAATCGAAATTGCCCGTGGAATGAAGCTTACATACAATCAATGGTTCGAGAGCTATCCTACATACTTGGTTCACGTTTTTTAGCCTATAGTTCTGTCATTAGCATGCCCCTAAGTGACTTAGCTACTCATGGATATGGGGTAAGTAGAAATACGAGATGAAACAGACATGCTTAGAAGGAATTTAAAGACAAAACAGTAAGGGAAAGCAGTAGAATGCAGAGGCAAGAAACTGTGAAATGAAGAATGGAGATTTGATTACTTGATTGTTTGATTGGACAAAAGAAAGCTTTAAAGTAAATAACAGCAAGACAGAAAGCAACGAAATGGAGTGTTCTGGCTATTAGAAAGAGAACAACACAAAAGCAGAAATGTAAACTAGAAAAGGAAAGACAGAAAGCAGTAAATGTTGCTTGGAAGCCTCGTCGCAACCGCCTCGGCTGAAGGGGATGAAAGAATAGCTTTGCTTGGATGAGTCCAATCGGGAGAGAAGGTGGATCTTCTCTCCTTCCTATCAGATTGTCGATTCCAACAGCTGAGACTCTCACTCCAACAGACGGCAAAGGAAAACACGAAGAAAAATGGAGTTGCGAGAGGACTTCTACGCTTCCGGATGATGTTTGAACCTCCGACTTTGACCCCCTTTTATAGTAGTTTGCAGGTGTGTTTGGGCCAAGGAGAACCATCAATCTTCAACGTCGTATATCAGAATGGATGGAGGAGAAAGAACGAATCCCTGAAATCACGGAAATTAACCGAAAAAGATCAGTCAACTTACGGTTTTCACTTGAATAATTGCGGCTTCAGCAATGTTTTCGCAATGCTGTCGCAATGCAGTTTTTTCATTCTTTTCCTTCGGTTTTTAACCCTTTTCTTTCCTATTGTACATAAGTCCTAATTTAGCTACCTTCTTCTAATTCTCATATTTAAGCATAGGTTTAGGCTAAATGCTATTAAAAACACCTAAGTATGTGCATCTTCCTAAGCTAAATGCTTAATTCTAAAAGGAGAGAGGAATGTTCCTAGGCCTAGGGTGGCCTCCCCCAAACTTAAACTACTCATTGTCCCCAATGAGTGTCTGAGGTGGCACACCCCCAAACTTACCTAGAAGCATCTAGTCTAAGGTAAAACAAAGAGAATCTAAAAGCCCTAGGCATAGACAGAACATTCTAAAAGTAAATATTACATCAGCAGACATTTGAAAAAAAACAGACAGGTAAGGACTTAAAGCTATGCATGCTGAGCTTTTTAGAGGTTAATTTAAACTAACAAAGGGTGTCTTATGACACTCATCCAGCATGCTTTAAGATAAGCTATATAAGGTCGTCATGCTAGCAGCAAAATATAGAATTTAAACAGATCACAGCCTAGCTAAACAGACAGTCCAAAACATGCATTCAGTAATAAAAATTGCGGTGACCGCAATTATTTCGCAATAAGGTCAGGGCAGATATAGCAGTGATTCAGGCCCCTAAGCATGCTTTTTCCTGTCACTCAAGCTCTACAAAAATAAAATTCAACTAACCTACCTATTCATCTATCATCAGACTACACTAAACAATTGAAAAAACTAAATACTAAGCAACTAAAACAGAACAAAATACGAACTAAAAACTGCATAATTCACATGGTCTATCAGAAAGCAGAATTTTTTTTTTTTTATAAATTAGTTTAAGGGAACAGTAGTACTCCCTTGAGTGCAATTCAAACCAGCACTCAGATGTCGTCATCCTCATCAGGTTGTCGTGGTCGTGGGGGCACCCATGGATTCAGGAGATTCGTGGGGAAGTCAGAGAAGATGCACCCAAGTTGATCAGCAACTTCCTTGTCTCGTGCCTGCGCGTAAGTGGCCCATTGAGCCATTCTCTTCTGCATATCCATCAGTGACTGATCAGCAGCCAGCCTATCCAGCTCGAATTCCATGTTCCCCTTCCTCTTCAGCCGTAAGCCAGCAGGTAACTCCAAGTGGCCTGTGTAAGCCATTTGCTGCTCCATGCGCTCGATGGGAACTCCTGCAAGCAAACAGAGTTTAGTTATAGTATTAGGGAAAAACAATGGTCCCTTACCTTTCTTGGCGCACTCAGCAATAGCAGCAGTGATGACTTCTCCCACGTTGATCGTGAGACCTCTCATTATCGCATACACCAGCAGCGATCGGCTCTGGTTGATTGTAGTCTCGTGAGTCACTGGGGACAATCTCCTTCTCACGAACGAAAACCAAACAGCCGCCTTAGCCGTGAGGTTGGCACTCATGAGAGTGTGCCTCCCATTGCGTGACACGGTCCAGGAAGCTTCAGGCTGGCCAATGGTCCGAATGGCCTCTTCCAGAACTGCCTCAGTAGGCTCATCAACAATCCGTGCATAATCTGTATGTGTTTGGCCCTTGAGACCATAGGCTTCGTTGATGGCCTTGGCTGAGAAATCCACTTCTACCCCTCTGACCACAGACAGGCCATCCTCAGGGCTGAGCACATTGGCGTAGAAATCATACACCATGCTCGTGTAGGCTGGATTGGGCGGTCTGCAAAATTCCTCCCAGCCGTGGTTTATAACTCCTGCGCGCAAGAACTGCGGCAGGTCAGCAGGTCGGTCGAGGAAGCCCTTCTCGTGCAGCAACTCCCTCTTCCTCAATTCAATGCCTCTGGATTCAGCGTCAGAGGACACATACCTCACCGATTGAGGCTCATCTTCAGGGTATAGTTTAGCCTTCCCTTTGTCTGTTGGTTTGGCTGACTCCGCAGCCTCAACCTTAAGTTTCTTGAGCGATGGCTCCGTGCTTTCCTTCTCTGATGAAGGCGCTCTCTTGACCTTCTTCTTCTTCAGCTTCTTGGATCGCTTGGCCTTGAGAATCTTGGCCTTCTTCTTCTTCTTGAGCTTGGCCTTGACGGTGATCTGCTGGAGGCACGCCCCCAATGTCTCCTCCATCGAGTCATCCTTCTGTGCAGGACTCGCCGGGCTATCTTCCCTCATAGGAGAGAAGACCTCGTCTTCCTCAGCATCTCCACTGCCCTGCGTTGACTCTTGGTACTCCCCATATGGGAATTCAGGATCAAGCCGTGGAGAAGTGTGAGACGGCGTGGTGCTCTGTGCTGCTGCAGGTGTCTGTGCAGAACTCTGAGGTGATGAAGACAACTCAGGGCTCTGTGCAGGTGGCGATGAAGGGAGTTCTGGGCTTTGCACTGGTTCAGATGGTGAAGGGCTGTGCGCTGGTGATGCAGATGGCGACGAACCCGTCTTGGTCGACTCGTGGGACGCACGATCAGTTTCTTGACTCTCCACAGAGGGAGTCTTTGCTTTGCTTGGTTCGGCGGCCACCTCGACACTCCACCGGCGCTTCTTGGGTGTGCCTGCTGGTTCAGAGGGTCCAGCAGGGATTTCTGTGACGACCCTCCACTTCTTCCTACGGACCGGAAGCTTGGGAAGACGTTCGGTACGCGCAGCATCAGCATCTGCGAGGGCAAGAAGTGCTTCCCTTGCAGCCGTTTCAGCGTCGTCAGCCCGTTTCTTGGCCGCAGATCGTTCGGCTCTTGTGAGCACCATCGTCGAATCTTGGATGTTTGGAAAGAAGAATCAAAGATGAAGAGACAAGATATTCCTTGGAGTTCAGAGACTTGGGAAATCGTATAGATCCACGCGCGTCTCAACGGATATAAAGGAAACGGAAAAATCCCAACGGCTATAATTTTTGCGGATCCCGCAATTCCTGCGCAATTTTAGGGACCGTTGGAGATTTTTTTCCATCTAAATTGCTATCTTTGCCCAACCGTATCTTCGATTTGGCCCAATATCTTCTCAATTTTTTTAGCTGGATTTAATCTCCTTGATTCCAGCTATCTATTCCCTGCAAAAACAAACAAAATCGACATCAAATACTTAATTAAAATCACACCAACATATGTACAAACGATAACCGGAAAAATTGCAAAAAATAAACTAAGGCATTAGCCTGAACTAAACGAGCACAGTAACCACTCGTTCTCTCTCGTTCTAAATTCATGTTTCAGTCAAGAGGAAGGCCGAGAGAGTCTTCACATCTCCTTCCTCATAGTAGTGCTTCAACCGTGCACCATTAACCATGAAAGGTTGCCCTTGCTGCAGGTTCTTTATCTCGATGGCACCATGAACAAACACATTAGTAATGATAAAAGGACCTGACCATCTAGACTTCAATTTGCCTGGAAATAATTTCAATCGTGAGTTGAATAACAAAACAAGTTGGCCTTTTTTAAAGTCTTTAATCCTAAGTCTACTATCATGCCAAATCTTGGTCTTTTCCTTATACATTTTGGCATTTTCATAGGACATATGTCTAAGCTCATCAAGCTCATGTAATTGCAAAGACCGTAACGTTCCCGCATCAGTCACGCAATAATTCAACTCTTTCAGTGCCCAAAATGCCTTAATTTCTAACTCGAATGGAAGATGACATGCTTTGCCATACACCAACCTATAAGGAGACATACCTAGGGGTGTCTTATATGCAGTTCTATAAGCCCAAAGTGCATCCTCAAGCTTAAATGACCAGTCTTTTCTATTAGGTTTGACCACCTTTTCTAGGATGGTTTTTATCTCCCTATTGGAAATTTCAGCTTGGCCATTCGAGTGTGGGTGGTAGGGAGTGGCTACTCTATGTCTAATGTTATATTTAGCCAACACTCTTTCCATAGCCTTATTAATAAAATGTGTTCCCTCATCACTAATGATCGCACGAGGTGTTCCAAACCTAGTAAAAATGTGCCTATGCAAGAATTTTATGACTGTTTTGGCATCATTATTGGGACATGCTATGGCCTCTACCCACTTAGACACATAGTCTACTGCTACAAGGATGTAAAGGTTACCTGATGATGGAGGGAATGGCCCCATGAAATCAATGCCCCACACATCAAAGAGCTCCAACTCTAAGATGTAAGTGAGAGGCATTTCATCCTTGCGGCTGAGATTACCTGTCCTTTGGCATTCATCACAGCTGTGGGCATAGTTGTGGGCATCCTTGAAGATCGTTGGTCAATAGTAGCCACTCTGAAATACCTTTGCAGCTGTTCTTTGGCCACCAAAGTGTCCACCATAAGGAGCTGTGTGGCAGTGCTGCAGCACAGACTTCGCCTCAGCAGCTGAAACACACTTCCTTAGCAAGCCGTCAGCACATGTTTTGTATAATGTGGGATCATCCCATATGAATTTCTTTGCTTCGTGAAGGAACCTCTTCTTCTCTTGTCCTCCCTTGAAAGTAGGCAATACCTGTGAAGCAAGGAAGTTAGCAATGTCAGCAAACCAAGGTTCCTCATCGTTATCACGATGAGCCAAAACAAAGACCTGTTCATCAATAAAAGCATCAGAAATTGCGGGTTCCGCAATTTTTCCGCAATTATGGTGCAATCTGGAAAGATGATCCGCAACCACATTCTCGCTTCCTTTCTTATCTCTAATGTCTAGGTCAAACTCTTGCAGCAGCAGTACCCACCTAATCAACCTAGGCTTAGCATCAGCCTTCCTCATAAGGTATTTCAAGGCAGAATGGTCAGTGTACACAATTGTCCTAGTGCCTACAATATAGTTCCTGAATTTCTCACAAGCAAACACTACAGCAAGCATCTCTTTCTCAGTAGTTGTATAATTACATTGAGCCTCATTCAAGGTTTTACTAGCATAATAGACAGGGTGTGTTAGTTTGTCAATCTTCTGTCCTAACATCACCCCTACAGCATAGTCACTGGCATCACATAACATCTCAAATGGGAGATCCCAATTTGGTCCTACTATGATAGGTGTTGTGACTAGTGCTTCCTTAAGGGTTTTCCAAGCTACTATACATTCTTTAGAGAAGATAAATGGCCTATTTAGCTCTAGAAGCTCACACAGAGGCTTGGCTATCTTAGAAAAGTCCATAATGAACCTTCTGTAGAAGCCAGCATGCCCTAAGAAGCTTCTAATGGCTTTGACATTCTGGGGCTCTACTAACTTCTCTATGATCTCAATTTTGGCCCTGTCAACTTCTACACCTGCCCTCGACACTCTATGACCTAGGACAATCCCCTCGTCCACCATGAAATGACACGTCTCCCAATTAAGGACTAAGTTGGTCTCTTCACATCTGGTTAGGACTTGTCCTAAATTTTCTAGACAGTTTGTAAATGAATCCCCAAAGACTGAGAAATCATCCATGAATATTTCTATCATGGACTCATCCAAGTCAGAAAAGATTGCCAACATGCACCTTTGGAATGTTGCCGGTGCATTGCATAAGCCAAAAGGCATTCTGCGAAAGGCAAATGTTCCAAAAGGGCAAGTGAAGGTAGTCTTTTCTTGGTCTTTGGGGTCTATAGTGATCTGGTTATACCCTGAATAACCGTCTAAAAAACAATAGTAGGCTCTACCAGCTATTCTGTCTAGCATCTGGTCAATGAATGGTAGAGGGAAATGGTCCTTTTTTGTTTCTTTATTTAGTTTCCTGTAATCCATACATACTCTCCACCCCGTGACAGTCCTAGTTGGAATCAGTTCGTTGTTCTCATTGACTACCACAGTCATCCCACCCTTTTTAGGTACACACTGTATAGGGCTTACCCACTGACTACTAGCTATGGGGAAGATCACACCAGCATCTAACCATTTTATTATTTCTTTCTTTACTACCTCTTTCATAGAGGGATTCAGCCTACGTTGATGATCTACTCTAGGTGTGTGCTCTTCCTCTAGTATAATCTTATGCATGCAATAAGAAGGGCTAATGCCTCTAATATCAGCAATAGTCCATGCAATAGCCTTCCTATGTTGCTTAAGCAGTAATATTAGTTCAACCTCATGCTTTTCACTTAATTTAGAAGAAATGATAACAGGCAGAGTTTCATTACTCCCTAAATATGCATACTTGAGGTGAGTGGGGAGTGGCTTTAATTCTAATACAGGTGGATGCTCAATGGATGGCTTTAAAGGATTTAAGGCTCTATCAGTTAAGTCAATATTCATACAAACATGCTGAGGGTTATTTACAGATATGTCCATTATCTCAGCTACGTTTAAGTCAGTTAATTCTAATCCTACATATTCATTGGCATGCTTGGTTAATAATACATGCTCCAATTGTTCTTCCATTAAAGAGTCTACAACGTCCATGCTAGCACAGGATTCAAGGTCAGAGGGGTACCTTAAAGCTTTATACACACTAAATTTCACCTCTTCATCATGAACCCTCATAGTAAGCTCACCTTTTTGGACGTCTATCAGTGCCCTACCTGTGGCTAGAAATGGTCTGCCTAACAGGATGGGGACCTCCTTGTCTGCTTCATAATCCAGGATAATGAAATCTGCAAGGAAAATAAACTTGTCAACCTTTACTAAAATATCCTCAATCTTACCTTCTGAGTATGCAATGGATCTGTCTGCTAATTGTAAAGTGACAGTGGTTGGACGTGCTTCTCCTATTCCTAGCTGGCGGAATAGTGATAGGGGCATGAGGTTTATGCTGGCGCCCAGGTCACAAAGCGCTCTGCCCACGTGCTTGCCTCCAAGTTCTACAGGTAAGGTGAAGGAACCAGGATCCTTCTCCTTCTTGGGCAACTTGTTTTGGAGTATGGCACTGCACTCCTCAGTGAGGTTTACTGTTTCAAACTCACCAATTATTTTTTTGTTAGTAATAATATCTTTCAAAAACTTCACATAGGAAGGCATAGACTGTAAAACTTCTACAAAAGGAATGTTGACATGCACTTGTTTAAGAATGTCTAAGAATTTATTAAAATGCACTTCCTGTTCCTGCTTCTTCTTAAGCCTTCGAGGATATGGAGGTGGTGGCACATATGCAGGCACGTCAGGGCGCCTTAGGATAGGTGGAGGCCTCGGAATTTCTTCTATCTCCTCAATAATTGGCTCTAGCCTGGCTCCTGATGTGCTAGTTGGTGGTGGACCTTGGTTTGGCAGAGACTCCAATGGAGCACTAGACTCAGTGTTCTCTACTCTCTTTGGTGTGTCCTTTTTGCTGCTCACCAAGGGTCTACCACTTCTGAGTTCAATTGCTTGAACTTGTTCTTTACCATCTCTCCTTGGTACCTCGGTGTCAGCAGGGAGTCTACCTTGGGGCCTACTCTTGAGTTCATTGGCCAATTGGCCTATTTGGTTCTCTAGGCTCCTAAGAGTAGCTTGCTGGCTTTGAAGAGTAGCATCATTCTTAGCTATGTATTCCTTGAGTAAGTTTTCTACAGAAGATCCTACAGGTTGGTTGTAAGGTTTTTGATACATTGATTGGTTATGTTGGGGAGTGAAACCAGGTGTTCCACTCGGTCTAGGCTGGTTAATATTTTGGTTAGCATTTTGTTGGCCACCCCATGACAGGTTTAGGTGGTTTCTCCAACCAGGGTTGTAAGTTTGTGAGTAGGGGTTATTCCTAGGCTGCTGTTGGCTTCCTACATAGCAGACTGAGGATGGATTCCCAGGGCAGTATTCATATGGGTGCCCTTCCCCACAGAATCCACAGATAAGTGCCTCGCCTTGACTTGGTTGGGTGCCCATTGACATGGCTGTGGCGGTATTGGCACTGGTTTGGAGATTGGCCTGAGCCATTTGCTTAACTAGGTTGGTCAGGGCGTTTATTTGGGTGCTCATGGCGCTAAGAGCATCCTTGTCTTGAGCTCTAGTTGGCTCGACTGGATCATCTGACCACCTACAGTGAGATGTTAAGATCTTCTCCAGGATCTCATAAGCTTCGTTGTAACTCTTGGACAACATGGAACCACCAGCAGATGAATTTAGAACTTGTCTGGTGCTGGGGTTGCATCCTTTGAAAAAGACCTCTATTTGGATACACCATGGGATGCCATGGTGTGGACATTTAATGAGAAGATCTTTGAATCTTGTCCAAGCTTCGTGAAGAGACTCACTTGGAGCTTGTTTGAATTTGATGATATCATCACGAAGAGTAGAATTCCTATCTGGTGGGAAATATTTGACTAGGAATTTTTCTGCTAAGTCTGTCCAATTGAGGACAGATCCAGAGGGTAATGAGTTTAACCACGTTTTGGCTTTGTCCCTCAAAGAGTAAGGGAACAGATATAGCCTCAAGGCTTCTTGGGAAACTCCAGGGATCAGGAATGTGTCACTAACTCCTAGGAAGTTTCTAAGATGGTTGTGGGGGTCCTCATTTTCCATTCCAAAGAATTGTCCCACAGTGGACAACATTTGGAACATCACTGGCTTTAACTCGAATGAGTTGGCAGTGATCTCAGGACGGATTATGCTGGGGTTCAGCTCCCCAGGCATAGGTACTAGGTAAGAAAGTATGGCGCTATCCTTATCATTCGCTATTTCGATGGGATTGCGAGTGACATGCACCAGGTTTTGATCTCTTCTATCCATTTCTTCTTGAGGAGATTGCGGTAACCTTGCGGTTTCAGCAATTAATGGAGGTAATGAAGGTTGTTTAAAGAGGCGTTTCTTGGCTCTATTCCTAGCTCTAAGTAATCTCTTGGGCTCAGGGTTGAACTCTAGATCACTACTTGGAGGCTCATTCATAAACTAACCTAAATGGTACCTGAAAAAGAAATGAAAATGGATCAGTTTCAATGGAAAATAACTTGGTGTTTCAAACTTAACTAACTTCGTTTTCACTTAAATAAATCCCCGGCAGCGGCGCCAAAAACTTGTTGCGTGCTCAATGTGTTAATAAGAATGAGAAATAAGAGAGAGAGAGCACTCAGAACATGCAAGCATACATGATCTTATAGCAAGTAATAAGTATTTTTTCATTCGTTTTCCCACAGAGACTTATTGTAAGTTACTCGAGAAGTGTAAAGTTAAGAAAGAAGGGGTGGATTTGATGGGATCAAATTAGTTTTTAATTGTCTACTTCTTACCGAACATATAAAGGAATGCAACATAAACAAATGCAAGTTGAAATTAGACTCAACGGACAAGAGATGGAATTAATAAACGAAGAAGAAAACAGCTAAACAGAATGGTAACTTAGCAGAATTGCGGACACCGCAATGTTATCGCAATTGTAAAAACAGCGAAAGTGTGTAAAATGGAGAATTAAGGGCTACTAACGACTATCCTATAGGCATTTTAATACGATTCCCAAGCATTGGATCAACTCTCTATGCATCAAACTCACTCTATCTCATGTATCGTCCGATTCCATGCATTAGATTCTTTAGTTTACTCAACTCAAAGTAAGGTCTTAAGCATCTTGTTAAAGCAGAAGTGTTTAGTTTGTACTAGGGGAACGCCTATTCCTAGGCCGTTTCCTGGCTACCATGAAAGGCTAGCATGATTATACGACTCTGAACTCTTACTCCTTCCAGAGGTTAGGAGTTCTTTGGACAAAATGGATGGCCAATCGAAATTGCCCGTGGAATGAAGCTTACATACAATCAATGGTTCGAGAGCTATCCTACATACTTGGTTCACGTTTTTTAGCCTATAGTTCTGTCATTAGCATGCCCCTAAGTGACTTAGCTACTCATGGATATGGGGTAAGTAGAAATACGAGATGAAACAGACATGCTTAGAAGGAATTTAAAGACAAAACAGTAAGGGAAAGCAGTAGAATGCAGAGGCAAGAAACTGTGAAATGAAGAATGGAGATTTGATTACTTGATTGTTTGATTGGACAAAAGAAAGCTTTAAAGTAAATAACAGCAAGACAGAAAGCAACGAAATGGAGTGTTCTAGCTATTAGAAAGAGAACAACACAAAGCAGAAATGTAAACTAGAAAAGGAAAGACAGAAAGCAGTAAATGTTGCTTGGAAGCCTCGTCGCAACCGCCTCGGCTGAAGGGGATGAAAGAATAGCTTTGCTTGGATGAATCCAATCGGGAGAGAAGGTGGATCTTCTCTCCTTCCTATCAGATTGTCGATTCCAACAGCTGAGACTCTCACTCCAACAGACGGCAAAGGAAAACACGAAGAAAAATGGAGCTGCGAGAGGACTTCTACGCTTCCGGATGATGTTTGAACCTCCGACTTTGACCCCCTTTTATAGTAGTTTGCAGGTGTGTTTGGGCCAAGGAGAACCATCAATCTTCAACGTCGTATATCAGAATGGATGGAGGAGAAAGAACGAATCTCTGAAATCACGGAAATTAACAGAAAAAGATCAGTCAACTTACGGTTTTCACTTGAATAATTGCGGCTTCAGCAATGTTTTCGCAATGCTGTCGCAATGCAGTTTTTTCATTCTTTTCCTTCGGTTTTTAACCCTTTTCTTTCCTATTGTACATAAGTCCTAATTTAGCTACCTTCTTCTAATTCTCATATTTAAGCATAGGTTTAGGCTAAATGCTATTAAAAACACCTAACTATGTGCATCTTCCTAAGCTAAATAGGTCCTAAATAAGTCACTTTCAGAGACTTAACACTGCTGTTGGCTTCCAACATAGCAGACTGAGGCTGAATTCCCAGGGCAGTATTCATACAGGTGCCCTTCCCCACAGAACCCACAGATCAGTGTCTCACCTTGACTCGCTTGTGTGCCCATTGATATGGCTGCTGCGGTGTTGACACTGGATTGGAGATTGGTTTGAGCCATTTGTTTGACTAGGTTAGTCAGGGCATTTATTTGGCTACTCATGGCACTGAGTGCATCCTTGTCTTGAGCTCTGCTTGGCTCTACTGGATCATCTGACCACCTACAGTGAGATGCTGAGATCTTCTCCAGGATCTCATAGGCTTCATTATAGCTTTTAGAAAGCATGGAACCACCAGCTGACGAATTCAGCACTTGCCTTGTGCTGGGGTTACATCCTTTAAAAAAGACTTCTATTTGGATACACCATGGGATGCCATGGTGTGGACATTTAAGCAGAAGGTCCTTGAACCTTGTCCAAGCTTCGTGAAGTGATTCGTTTTCGGCTTGTTTGAATTTGATTATGTCATCACGAAAGTTTGAATACCTATCAGGTGGGAAATATTTGACTAGGAATTTCTCAGCCAGATATGTCCAATTGACAACTGATCCGGAAGGTAATGAGTTTAACCACGTTTTGGCTTTATCCCTTAACGAGTAAGGGAAGAGGTAAAGCCTCAAAGCTTCTTGGGAAACTCCAGGGATAAGGAAGGTATCACTAACTCCTAGGAAGTTTCTTAGATGGTTGTGGGGGTCCTCATTTTCCACTCCAAAGAATTGTCCCACAGTGGACAACATTTGGAACATTACTGGCTTTAACTCGAATGAGTTGGCAGTAATTTCAGGGCGTATAATGCTTGGATTTAGCTCTCCAGGCATGGGAACTAAGTAGGAGAGAATGGCACTATCCTTGTCATTCGCTATTTCGATGGGGTTGCGAATGGTAGGTGCTGGATTTGGGTTTGGTCTTTCCATTTCTTCTGGATAGAATTGCGAAGACTCCGCGGAGTCAGCAATGATTTGAGGTATAGGGGGTTGTTTAAAGAGACGTTTCTTAGCTTTGTTTCTGGCCCTAAGTAATCTCTCAGGCTCATGATTGAACTCTAGATCGCTACTTGAATGCTCATTCATAAACTAACCCAATGGTACCTGCAAAAGAAATGAGAATAGATTAGTTCCAATAGATATTAAGGTCTGTGATTCTAACTTAACAAACTTCGTTTTTACTAAACAAAATCCCCGGCAGCGGCGCCAAAAACTTGTTGCGTGCTCAATGGTTAAACTAAAATGCAATGACAGAGCACTCAGAACATGCAAGCATACATGATCTTGTAGCAAGTAATAAGTATTTTTTCATTCGATTTCCCACAGAGATTTATTCTTAGTTACTAGCGAAGTGTTTTGTTAAGTGAGAATGGGTGGATTAAATGGGGTAGATTTGGTTTTAAAGTGCCTAATTACTAAGGGATGTGTCAATGATGGAAGCATAAACAAGTGCAAGTAGATAATAAACTTGAATGTAAAGAGAAAAGAATAACAAACGAAGAGAAAAATGGCTAAGGCAGAATTTTAACTAAGGGAATTGCGGAAACAGCAATTATTTAGCAATGTTGCTAACAGCGAATTGTGTGTAAAGTGTGAAAACAAGGGCTACTAACGACTCCTCTATAGGCTTTTTCACACGATTCTCAAGCAATAGATCAACTCATCATGCATCAAACTAACTCATTCTCATGTATCTTCCGATTTCATGCATTAGATCCTTTAGTTTACTCATGTCCAAGTAAGGTCTTAAGCATCTTTTTATAACAGCAAGTATGGGTTTGTACTAGGAGAACGCCTATTCCTAGGTCGTTTTCTGGCTACCTTGAGAGGCTAGCATGGATGTACGACTCTGAACTCTTACTCCTTCGAGAGGTTAGGAGTTCTTTGGACAAAATGGATGGCCAATCGAAATTGCCCGTGGGATGAAGCACACATACATTCAATGCATTCGAGAGCTATCCTACATGCTTGAGTCACGTGTTTCTACCTATAGACTTGTCATTAGCATGCCCTTATGTGATTTAGTTACTCATGGATGAAGATAGAATGGGGAGAGTAGATGAAGATGACATGCTCAGTAGAATATTAAAGACAAAACAGAAGGCAAAGACAGTAAATAGAGAGGTGAAGGACTTGCAAAGTGATGAAATATTTCCTTGATGAATCAATGTCTAAACGAATGAAACCACACAGAAACTGATGAAAAGTAAACAGACAACGCCGAAATGAACTCGAGTAGCAAGTGTACATGAATTGCAACAAACAGCAGAAAGCAGGAAAGATTTGCGCGTGAACTCCTCGTTGCAACGCTTTGGATGGCCACCGAAGGTGAGCCTGATCGTGGATGAATCCAATCAGAAGAGATGGAAGATCCTCTCTTCTTCCTCTTAGATTATCGATTCCACCAGCTAACAACCTTCACGCCAAAACCCCGTGAAAGAAAACGATGAGAAACTGCGTTGAAGGAGAGATCTACGCCTTTCGAGTGTGTTTCAACCTTCTCCTTTGACCTCCTTTTATAGTGTTCTGCAGGTACGATTGGATCAAGGAGAACCATCCATTCTCAACGTCGTTCTTCTAGGTGGCGACAGGAGAAGAAATGGGCCCCTGAAAGATCGGAACAAAACAGAAATTGGTTAGACAACTTACGGATTTCACTTAAAACATTGCGGTTTTAGCAATGTTTCCGCAATGCCTCAGCAATGTGCAATTTTCACTCTATTGACTTTGTTTTCGGTTCTTTTCCTTTCCTTTTACCTATAAGTCCTAATTCAGCTTCATTCAACTAATTCTCATATATAAGCACGAGTTTAAGCCAAATCCTACCAAAAACACCTAAGAGTGTACATCTTTCTAAGGTAAATAAGTCCTAAAATAATCACTTTTGGAGACGTAACAGTCGCTCCCATGATTCCTAAACCAAAAGCTCAAATACCACTTGTTAGGATGTAAAAACCATGAGATATAAATAAACTGCGGAATAACAAATTATTCTCACTCTCCCACTTCACAGGTTAGAACCCAAAAGGTAATCGATCACAAAATACAATAATAAAAGAGATAAAGGAAAAAGAGAATGATACCGAGAGATATACTGGTTCGCCCCGATCTCGGGACTACGTCCAGTCTTCTCAAACTGCAGGTTCTACGGTAATGGAGATTACAAGGTCCCTCAAGCTCGCGATACAAAACTCTCTCAAATAGCACAACTCGAACTATTTGCTTCCAAGTACCACAACCCGGGAGCTTGGGATAAACAATAAAGAGAAACTCCCAACCCAAAGAGAATACTCACTGTATTCTCTCAAACACACTGCCACACTCACAGACTGCCAAAATCATTCAACAAAAAAATTCTTCAATTGAAGAAACTACAATAGCAGTCGTAGGTCATCCAAAATTGCCATTGACCTTGGTCAACATATATATATATATATATATATATATATATATATATATATATGACAACCATGAATTAAACTTAAAGATAAATGGGCCAAGCCCACTTGTCTTCAACAAAAAAAAAAAATCTCTCTTTTCGCGCGTGCTAATATATTTCCAGAGGGGAGTTTTGACTCCACATCAAAAATCCTAACATCCCTTACTTTTTGTGATATGTATGAAGTATTTGTCCAGAGTTCTCGCTCGAGTAGTGTTACCTCTCCAAAAGAGAGTTATTTAGGGCTTAATTACTTGATATTCATGGAATTTCTTGAGCATTGTAGTTAGAAGTTTGCATAATGTGTGTTTAAAAGTGACATTTTGTGAAATGATGCTAATTTAAGGCTTATTTGAAAAAGCTACGAAAAAGTGTGCAAATTGGTGAAAACATGGCTAATTTATACCCTGCAAATGTATTGCTGAAGTTTTGCGAAGCACGCAATGGATCAAACGAAGAGAAGCTGGAAACAGAGCATTGCGACCCTCGCAACGCAATCGCAATATCAGTCGTTTCTGCTGCGTTTTTCCAGCCGTCAGTCTTCGTTGCTGCATTTTTCCAGCCGCCAAACCTTTCTGCTGCTGCCACGTGTGAGGTTGTTACCTCAAAATGGTTGGAGATCCGCAACTGATGGAACCTCTGGAAGCTATATAAAGAGCCAGATGAAGAAGGATCAAGGCATTGAATTCCCGTCAATTCAATCCTAAAGACAACTCGAAAGTGAAGAAAATCGGTAGAAGCCAAGACCCGAAGACGAAATCCTTTTCCCCGTTTGTTGGATCGAAGAAACAAAGCCCTTGGCGTCGATAATTCGAAAGGAAGAAGAGAAGATCCATCTTCTCTTGTGATTGAATTCATCCCCAAGATCAGCTAATCTTCCCCTTCATTCGAGGCGAATCACGGCTTAGACGATTTTCACTCAACTTCCTGCTTTCTTTTAATCGCTTTCCAAATGAGCTACTGTTTTCTTTAAGTGTTGTTTCAGATCATCTACTGTCTTTCCCCTTTAATTATTGCTTTTGGATCATAGTATGGTTGCTGTATGAACGGTTATTTGATTTACGTTTTAAAAGTAATCGATTAGTTTTATTAAGTTATTCATCTCATTGTCTTTCAATCAATAAATCTTGTTGATTTCTTCATTCCATGAGTAGTCAATTACTTCTGCTGAGCTCTAGAGTCATGAGTAGCTAACTTAATAGAGGTTTGCTGAAGATGAATCTATAGGATAGGCTTATGTGAAATCAGCATGTAAAGTAGCATGAATGCATTGAATGAATGTGATCTTCACCCCATGGGCAATTTCGACCGGCCATCCATTTTGTCTAAAGAATTCCTAACCTCTGGAAGGAGTAAGAATTCAGATTCGTTCATTCATGTTAGCCTTTCATGGTAAACAGAGAGTGGCCTAGGAATAGGCATTCTCCTAGCACGTTTGTTAGCATGTGTTTATGAATAGGTTTTTAGCCTTACTTGGACAGGAGTAATCTAAGAAGCTAATGCATATAATCGGAAGATGTATGAGATCTAGCTAAGTCGATGCATGAGATGTTAATTTACTGCTGAATGATCATAGTTAAATGCCTATAGAGGACTCTTAAGCTAACCTTGCTGTCTTTATTTTCGATTTTAATCGTTGCGAGTTTATTGCGAGCATATTGCGAGAACCGCAATATCACTTTCTTCCTTTACCGTAGTCTTTTATTAACATTTTAATCCATTATGAATCCACTGCGAAGGTATTACGAGACCCGCAATACTCGTTTTCAACATCATAGTATCCTTTAGCTTATTTTGCTTTGTGTTAACCTTGCACTCTCCTTGCATCTTTTATAATTTCGTGCCTCAAACCAAAATCCATTCAATTCAAGTTACCTTATCTAATTTAACACACACCAAATCGCTAGTCACTCAACTCAGTCTCTGTGGGAAAACGATATAAATTATACTTATCACTTGCTGCAAACCATGTATACTTGCATGATCTGAGTGCTCTTTACATCTAATTTATGTACGCACTGAGCACGCAACAAGTTTTTAGCGTCGCTGCCGGGGACTTTGTTTAGTAAAAACGATTTGTGTTATTTTAGAAGAGCTTAATTAATTGGAGCTAATCTTTTGCGTTTATTTTGCACGTACCAACAAAGCTGGTTTATGAATGAGTTTCCAAACCACAATCTCGAATTTGATCCTGAGCCTGAAAGGACTCTAAGGAACAAAAATAGAAGTAGGAAACGACTTTTTAAGTAGCAAAATCAACCTGTATTTCAGCACATTGCTGACCACGCAGAGTCAGCGCAATTTGAACCACAACAAGCTGAAATGGATAGAGCAGAAGAAGCACCAAACCGAGCACTTAACACTCGCAATCCCATTGAAATTGCGAATGACAAGGACAATGATATACTATCTTACCTTGTACCTATGCCTGAGGAGCTCAATTCAAGCATCATACGCCCAGAAATCACAGCTCACTTATTCGAACTGAAACCTGTTATGTTTCAGATGCTGTCCACAGTTGGACAATTCTTTGGTGTGGAGAATGAAGACCCCCACAATCACTTGAGGAACTTCCTGGGAGTGAGTGACACCTTTGTCATCCCAGGAGTATCTCAAGAAGCTTTGCGACTGTCCTCTTCCCGTACTCATTGAGAGACAAAGCCAAGACATGGTTGAATTCCTTCCCCTCCGGATAAATTGTCAACTGGACAGACTTAGCTGAGAAGTTATTGGTGAAGTATTTCCCCCCAGATAGGAATTCTAATTTTCGTGACGACATCATAGAATTCAAACAAGCTGAGAATGAGTCACTGCATGAAGCATGGACCAGATTCAAGGACCTGCTACTCAAGTGTCCACACCATGGCATTCCTTGGTGTATCCAGATTGAAGTATTCTTCAAGGGATGTAACCCCAGCACGAGGCAAGTCCTGAATTCCTCAGCTGGAGGTTCTATGCTAGCAAAAAGCTATAACGAAGCCTATGAGATTTTGGAGAAAATCTCAACATCACACTGTCGTTGGTCAGATGATCCTGTGGAGCCAAACAGAAGGAAGGCTCAAGACATGGATGCACTCAGTGCAATGAGCAACCAACTCAATGCTCTGAAAAACCTAATGAAGCAAATGACTCAAACAAATATTCAACAAAGTGCCAACACAGTGACATCTGCTTCAACAAGCACAACACTAGCTAACCAATTGGATGCACTCGTGTGTGGATTCTGTGGAGAAGGGCATGCGTATGACTATTGCCCTACTAATCCAGCTTCTGTGTGCTATGTTTGAAGTCAGCAACAACCTAGAAACAACCCCTATTCTAATACATATAACCCTGGTTGGAGAAACCACCCAAATTTCTCTTGGAGTGGACAACAAAGCACAAGCCAGGTGCCAAATCAAAACAGACCAAGTGGACCACCTGGGTTCACTCAAGGTAACCAACCCCCATATCAGAAACAATATGTCAACAACCAACCGATGGGAACATCAGTGGAGAACTTGCTGAAGGAATACATAGCAAAGAATGATGCAACTTTGCAGAGCCAGCAAGCAACTTTGAGAAGTTTATAGAATCAAATAGGGCAATTGGCAAACGAGCTGAAGAGTAGGCCCCAAGATTGCCTGCAAACACTGAAACTCCAAGAAGGGATGGTAAGGAACAAATTCAAGCTATTGAACTACGAAGTGGAAGGCCATTAGTGAGTAGTAGCAGAGAAGCACCAAAGAGAGTAGAGAATGAAGAGTCTAGTGCTCCACTGAATTTTCTGCCTAACCTTGACCAAATACAACCAAGCACAACAAGGGTGAGGCTTGAGCCTATCATTGAGGAACTAGAAGAAATCCCAAGGCCTCCTCCTGTCATTAGGGAACCTGAACTGCCTACCTATGTGCCACCACCTCCATTTCCTAGACGGCTCAGAAAGAAACAAGAACAGGAAGCTCATTTCCATAAGTTTTTGGAAATCTTGAAGCAAGTCCATGTTAATATTCCTTTTGTGGAAGTATTGCAGTCAATGCCAACATATGTAAAGTTTTTAAAAGATATTATAACTAACAAGAAAGTTATTGGGGAGTTTGAAACAGTTAACCTCACGTAAGAGTGTAGTGCCATACTCCAAAATAAGTTGCCAAAGAAAGAGAAGGATCCTGGTTCCTTCACCTTCCAGTAGAGTTGGGAGGCAAACATGTGGGCAGAGCCTTATGCGACTTGGGAGCCAGTATAAATCTCATGCCCTTGTCACTATTCCAACAACTGGGGATAGGAGAAGCACGACCAACAACAGTCACCTTGCAACTTGCAGACAGATTCATCTCATACCCTGAAGGTAAGATTGAGGATATACTAGTCAAGGTTGACAAATTTATTTTTCTCGCAGATTTTATAATCTTGGACTATGAGGCAGACAAAGAGGTCCCAATCATCTTAGGCAGACCTTTCTTAGCCCCAGGTAGGGCTCTAATTGATGTCCAAAAAGGTGAACTCACCATGCGAGTCCATGATGAAGAAGTTACATTCAGTGTTTTTAAAGCTTTAAGGTACCACTCTGATCTTGAACACTGTGCTACTGTAGATATAGTAGACTCATTAATGGAAGATGAACTTGAACATGAATTATTAGTCAAGCATGCTACTGATTATGCACAAATAGATTTGAATGATTTGAATATTTCTGAATTGATGGATGTATTTGTGAATAACCCTCAGCATGTATGCATGACTAATGAACTATCTGAAAGAACTACAACTCATATGATGCCATCAATTGAGCATCCACCTTCGTTAGAATTAAAACCACTGCCACAACACCTAAAATATGCATATCTAGGAGAGAAAGACACCTTGTCTGTCATTATTTCGTCCAAATTAAATAAACAACATGAAATTGCGTTAATATTGCTGCTCAAGCAACATAGAAAGGCAATTGGGTGGACGATTGCTGACATTAGGGGTATAAGTCCTTCGTATTGTATGCATAAGATACTGTTAGAGAAAGAACATACACCTAGAATAGAGCATCAACGTAGGTTGAACCCCTCCATGAAGAAGGTAGTTAAAAAGGAAATCATTAAGTGGTTAGATGCAGGTGTGATATTCCCCATATCCAATAGTCAGTGGGTCAGTCTCATCCAATGTGTGCCAAAAAAGGGTGGTATGACTGTAGTAGTTAATGAAAACAATGAATTAATACCAACTCGAACTGTCACAGGATGGAGAGTATGTATGGATTATCGAAAACTTAATAAAGAAACAAAAAAAGACCATTTCCCTTTACCTTTTATCGACCAAATGTTAGATAGAATAGCTGGCCAAGCCTTCTATTGCTTTTTAGATGGCTACTCAGGGTATAACCAAATCACCATAGACCCTAAGGACCAAGAGAAAACAACATTTACATGTCCATTTGGTACGTTTGCTTTTCGCAGAATGCCATTCGGCCTATGCAATGCACCAGCAACGTTCCAAAGATGTATGTTGGCAATCTTCTTTGACCTAGATGAGTCCATAGTAGAGATCTTTATGGATGAATTTTCAGTATTTGGTGATTCCTTTAACCACTGTCTAGCTAATTGTTAAGTCTCTGAAAGTGACTTATTTAGGACCTATTTAGCTTAGGAAGATGCACATAGTTAGGTGTTTTTAATAGCATTTAGCCTAAACCTATGCTTAAATATGAGAATTAGAAGAAGGTAGCTAAATTAGGACTTATGTACAATAGGAAAGAAAAGGGTTAAAAACCGAAGGAAAAGAATGAAAAAACTGCATTGCGACAGCATTGCGAAAACATTGCTGAAGCCGCAATTATTCAAGTGAAAACCGTAAGTTGACTGATCTTTTTCTGTTAATTTCCGTGATTTCAGGGATTCGTTCTTTCTCCTCCATCCATTCTGATATACGACGTTGAAGATTGATGGTTCTCCTTGGCCCAAACACACCTGCAAACTACTATAAAAGGGGGTCAAAGTCGGAGGTTCAAACATCATCCGGAAGCGTAGAAGTCCTCTCGCAGCTCCATTTTTCTTCGTGTTTTCCTTTGCCGTCTGTTGGAGTGAGAGTCTCAGCTGTTGGAATCGACAATCTGATAGGAAGGAGAGAAGATTCACCTTCTCTCCCGATTGGATTCATCCAAGCAAAGCTATTCTTTCATCCCCTTCAGCCGAGGCGGTTGCGACGAGGCTTCCAAGCAACATTTACTGCTTTCTGTCTTTCCTTTTCTAGTTTACATTTCTGCTTTGTGTTGTTCTCTTTCTAATAGCTAGAACACTCCATTTCGTTGCTTTCTGTCTTGCTGTTATTTACTTTAAAGCTTTCTTTTGTCCAATCAAACAATCAAGTAATCAAATCTCCATTCTTCATTTCACAGTTTCTTGCCTCTGCATTCTACTGCTTTCCCTTACTGTTTTGTCTTTAAATTCCTTCTAAGCATGTATGTTTCATCTCGTATTTCTACTTACCCCATATCCATGAGTAGCTAAGTCACTTAGGGGCATGCTAATGACAGAACTATAGGCTAAAAAACGTGAACCAAGTATGTAGGATAGCTCTCGAACCATTGATTGTATGTAAGCTTCATTCCACGGGCAATTTCGATTGGCCATCCATTTTGTCCAAAGAACTCCTAACCTCTGGAAAGAGTAAGAGTTCAGAGTCGTATAATCATGCTAGCCTTTCATGGTAGCCAGGAAACGGCCTAGGAATAGGCGTTCCCCTAGTACAAACTAAACACTTCTGCTTTAACAAGATGCTTAAGACCTTACTTTGAGTTGAGTAAACTAAAGAATCTAATGCATGGAATCGGACGATACATGAGATAGAGTGAGTTTGATGCATAGAGAGTTGATCCAATGCTTGGGAATCGTATTAAAATGCCTATAGGATAGTCGTTAGTAGCCCTTAATTCTCCATTTTACACACTTTCGCTGTTTTTAAAATTGCGATAACATTGCGGTGTCCGCAATTCTGCTAAGTTACCATTCTGTTTAGCTGTTTTCTTCTTCGTTTATTAATTCCATCTCTTGTCCGTTGAGTCTAATTTCAACTTGCATTTGTTTATGTTGCATTCCTTTATATGTTCGGTAAGAAGTAGACAATTAAAAACTAATTTGATCCCATCAAATCCACCCCTTCTTTCTTAACTTTACACTTCTCGAGTAACTTACAATAAGTCTCTGTGGGAAAACGAATGAAAAAATACTTATTACTTGCTATAAGATCATGTATGCTTGCATGTTCTGAGTGCTCTCTCTCTCTTATTTCTTATTCTTATTAACACATTGAGCACGCAACAAGTTTTTTGCGCCGCTGCCGGGGATTTATTTAAGTGAAAACGAAGTTAGTTAAGTTTGAAACACCAAGTTATTTTCCATTGAAACTGATCCATTTTCATTTCTTTTTCAGGTACCATTTAGGTTAGTTTATGAATGAGCCTCCAAGTAGTGATCTAGAGTTCAACCCTGAGCCCGAGAGATTACTTAGAGCTAGGAATAGAGCCAAGAAACGCCTCTTTAAACAACCTTCATTACCTCCATTAATTGCTGAAACCGCAAGGTTACCGCAATCTCCTCAAGAAGAAATGGATAGAAGAGATCAAAACCTGGTGCCTGTCACTCGCAATCCCATCGAAATAGCGAATGATAAGGATAGCGCCATACTTTCTTACCTAGTACCTATGCCTGGGGAGCTGAACCCCAGCATAATCCGTCCTGAGATCACTGCCAACTCATTCGAGTTAAAGCCAGTAATGTTCCAAATGTTGTCCACTGTGGGACAATTCTTTGGAATGGAAAATGAGGACCCCCACAACCATCTTAGAAACTTCCTAGGAGTTAGTGACACATTCCTGATCCCTGGAGTTTCCCAAGAAGCCTTGAGGCTATATCTGTTCCCTTACTCTTTGAGGGACAAAGCCAAAACGTGGTTAAACTCATTACCCTCTGGATCTGTCCTCAATTGGACAGACTTAGCAGAAAAATTCCTAGTCAAATATTTCCCACCAGATAGGAATTCTACCTTTCGTGATGATATCATCAAATTCAAACAAGCTCCAAGTGAGTCTCTTCACGAAGCTTGGACAAGATTCAAAGATCTTCTCATTAAATGTCCACACCATGGCATCCCATGGTGTATCCAAATAGAGGTCTTTTTCAAAGGATGCAACCCCAGCACCAGACAAGTTCTAAATTCATCTGCTGGTGGTTCCATGTTGTCCAAGAGTTACAACGAAGCTTATGAGATCCTGGAGAAGATCTCAACATCTCACTGTAGGTGGTCAGATGATCCAGTCGAGCCAACTAGAGCTCAAGACAAGGATGCTCTTAGCGCCATGAGCACCCAAATAAACGCCCTGACCAACCTAGTTAAGCAAATGGCTCAGGCCAATCTCCAAACCAGTGCCAATACCGCCACAGCCATGTCAATGGGCACCCAACCAAGTCAAGGCGAGGCACTTATCTGTGGATTCTGTGGGGAAGGGCACCCATATGAATACTGCCCTGGGAATCCATCCTCAGTCTGCTATGTAGGAAGCCAACAGCAGCCTAGGAATAACCCCTACTCACAAACTTACAACCCTGGTTGGAGAAACCACCCAAACCTGTCATGGGGTGGCCAACAAAATGCTAACCAAAATATTAACCAGCCTAGACCGAGTGGAACACCTGGTTTCACTCCCCAACATAACCAATCAATGTATCAAAAACCTTACAACCAACCTGTAGGATCTTCTGTAGAAAACTTACTCAAGGAATACATAGCTAAGAATGATGCTACTCTTCAAAGCCAGCAAGCTACTCTTAGGAGCCTAGAGAACCAAATAGGCCAATTGGCCAATGAACTCAAGAGTAGGCCCCAAGGTAGACTCCCTGCTGACACCGAGGTACCAAGGAGAGATGGTAAAGAACAAGTTCAAGCAATTGAACTCAGAAGTGGTAGACCCTTGGTGAGCAGCAAAAAGGACACACCAAAGAGAGTAGAGAACACTGAGTCTAGTGCTCCACTGGAGTCTCTGCCAAACCAAGGTCCACCACCAACTAGCACATCAGGAGCCAGGCTAGAGCCAATTATTGAGGAGATAGAAGAAATTCCGAGGCCTCCACCTATCCTAAGGCGCCCTGACGTGCCTGCATATGTGCCACCACCTCCATATCCTCGAAGGCTTAAGAAGAAGCAGGAACAGGAAGTGCATTTTAATAAATTCTTAGACATTCTTAAACAAGTGCATGTCAACATTCCTTTTGTAGAAGTTTTACAGTTTATGCCTTCCTATGTGAAGTTTTTGAAAGATATTATTACTAACAAAAAAATAATTGGTGAGTTTGAAACAGTAAACCTCACTGAGGAGTGCAGTGCCATACTCCAAAACAAGTTGCCCAAGAAGGAGAAGGATCCTGGTTCCTTCACCTTACCTGTAGAACTTGGAGGCAAGCACGTGGGCAGAGCGCTTTGTGACCTGGGCGCCAGCATAAACCTCATGCCCCTATCACTATTCCGCCAGCTAGGAATAGGAGAAGCACGTCCAACCACTGTCACTTTACAATTAGCAGACAGATCCATTGCATACCCAGAAGGTAAGATTGAGGATATTTTAGTAAAGGTTGACAAGTTTATTTTCCTTGCAGATTTCATTATCCTGGATTATGAAGCAGACAAGGAGGTCCCCATCCTGTTAGGCAGACCATTTCTAGCCACAGGTAGGGCACTGATAGACGTCCAAAAAGGTGAGCTTACTATGAGGGTTCATGATGAAGAGGTGAAATTTAGTGTGTATAAAGCTTTAAGGTACCCCTCTGACCTTGAATCCTGTGCTAGCATGGACGTTGTAGACTCTTTAATGGAAGAACAATTGGAGCATGTATTATTAACCAAGCATGCCAATGAATATGTAGGATTAGAATTAACTGACTTAAACGTAGCTGAGATAATGGACATATCTGTAAATAACCCTCAGCATGTTTGTATGAATATTGACTTAACTGATAGAGCCTTAAATCCTTTAAAGTCATCCATTGAGCATCCACCTGTATTAGAATTAAAGCCACTCCCCACTCACCTCAAGTATGCATATTTAGGGAGTAATGAAACTCTGCCTGTTATCATTTCTTCTAAATTAAGTGAAAAGCATGAGGTTGAACTGATATTACTGCTTAAGCAACATAGGAAGGCTATTGCATGGACTATTGCTGATATTAGAGGCATTAGCCCTTCTTATTGCATGCATAAGATTATACTAGAGGAAGAGCACACACCTAGAGTAGATCATCAACGTAGGCTGAATCCCTCTATGAAAGAGGTAGTAAAGAAAGAAATAATAAAATGGTTAGATGCTGGTGTGATCTTCCCCATAGCTAGTAGTCAGTGGGTAAGCCCTATACAGTGTGTACCTAAAAAGGGTGGGATGACTGTGGTAGTCAATGAGAACAACGAACTGATTCCAACTAGGACTGTCACGGGGTGGAGAGTATGTATGGATTACAGGAAACTAAATAAAGAAACAAAAAAGGACCATTTTCCTCTACCATTCATTGACCAGATGCTAGACAGATTGTTTTTTAGACGGTTATTCAGGGTATAACCAGATCACTATAGACCCCAAAGACCAAGAAAAGACTACCTTCACTTGCCCTTTTGGAACATTTGCCTTTCGCAGAATGCCTTTTGGCTTATGCAATGCACCGGCAACATTCCAAAGGTGCATGTTGGCAATCTTTTCTGACTTGGATGAGTCCATGATAGAAATATTCATGGATGATTTCTCAGTCTTTGGGGATTCATTTACAAACTGTCTAGAAAATTTAGGACAAGTCCTAACCAGATGTGAAGAGACCAACTTAGTCCTTAATTGGGAGAAGTGTCATTTCATGGTGGACGAGGGGATTGTCCTAGGTCATAGAGTGTCGAGGGCAGGTGTAGAAGTTGACAGGGCCAAAATTGAGATCATAGAGAAGTTAGTAGAGCCCCAGAATGTCAAAGCCATTAGAAGCTTCTTAGGGCATGCTGGCTTCTACAGAAGGTTCATTAAGGACTTTTCTAAGATAGCCAAGCCTCTGTGTGAGCTTCTAGAGCTAAATAGGCCATTTATCTTCTCTAAAGAATGTATAGTAGCTTGGAAAACCCTTAAGGAAGCACTAGTCACAACACCTATCATAGTAGGACCAAATTGGGATCTCCCATTTGAGATGTTATGTGATGCCAGTGACTATGCTGTAGGGGTGATGTTAGGACAGAAGATTGACAAACTAACACACCCTGTCTATTATGCTAGTAAAACCTTGAATGAGGCTCAATGTAATTATACAACTACTGAGAAAGAGATGCTTGCTGTAGTGTTTGCTTGTGAGAAATTCAGGAACTATATTGTAGGCACTAGGACAATTGTGTACACTGACCATTCTGCCTTGAAATACCTTATGAGGAAGGCTGATGCTAAGCCTAGGTTGATTAGGTGGGTACTGCTGCTGCACGAGTTTGACCTAGACATTAGAGATAAGAAAGGAAGCGAGAATGTGGTTGCGGATCATCTTTCCAGATTGCACCATAATTGCGGAAAAATTGCGGAACCCGCAATTTCTGATGCTTTTATTGATGAACAGGTCTTTGTTTTGGCTCATCGTGATAACGATGAGGAACCTTGGTTTGCTGACATTGCTAACTTCCTTGCTTCACAGGTATTGCCTAATTTCAAGGGAGGACAAGAGAAGAAGAGGTTCCTTCACGAAGCAAAGAAATTCATATGGGATGATCCCACATTATACAAAACATGTGCTGACGGCTTGCTAAGGAAGTGTGTTTCAGCTGCTGTGGCGAAGTCTGTGCTGCAGCAGTGCCACACAGCTCCTTATGGTGGACACTTTGGTGGCCAAAGAACAGCTGCAAAGGTATTTCAGAGTGGCTACTATTGGCCAACGATCTTCAAGAATGCCCACAACTATGCCCACAGCTGTGATGAATGCCAAAGGACAGGTAATCTCAGCCGCAAGGATGAAATGCCTCTCACTTACATCTTAGAGTTGTAGCTCTTTGATGTGTGGGGCATTGATTTCATGGGGCCATTCCCTCCATCATCAGGTAACCTTTACATCCTTGTAGCAGTAGACTATGTGTCTAAGTGGGTAGAGGCCATAGCATGTCCCAATAATGATGCCAAAACAGTCATAAAATTCTTGCATAGGCACATTTTTACTAGGTTTGGAACACCTCGTGCGATCATTAGTGATGAGGGAACACATTTTATTAATAAGGCTATGGAAAGAGTGTTGGCTAAATATAACATTAGACATAGAGTAGCCACTCCCTACCACCCACACTCGAATGGCCAAGCTAAAATTTCCAATAGGGAGATAAAAACCATCCTAGAAAAGGTGGTCAAACCTAATAGAAAAGACTGGTCATTTAAGCTTGAGGATGCACTTTGGGCTTATAGAACTGCATATAAGACACCCCTAGGTATGTCTCCTTATAGGTTGGTGTATGGCAAAGCATGTCATCTTCCATTCGAGTTAGAAATTAAGGCATTTTGGGCACTGAAAGAGTTGAATTATTGCGTGACTGATGCGGGAACGTTACGGTCTTTGCAATTACATGAGCTTGATGAGCTTAGACATATGTCCTATGAAAATGCCAAAATGTATAAGGAAAAGACCAAGATTTGGCATGATAGTAGACTTAGGATTAAAGACTTTAAAAAAGGCCAACTTGTTTTGTTATTCAACTCACGATTGAAATTATTTCCAGGCAAATTGAAGTCTAGATGGTCAGGTCCTTTTATCATTACTAATGTGTTTGTTCATGGTGCCATCGAGATAAAGAACCTGCAGCAAGGGCAACCTTTCATGGTTAATGGTGCACGGTTGAAGCACTACTATGAGGAAGGAGATGTGAAAACTCTCTCGGCCTTCCTCTTGACTGAAACATGAATTTAGAACGAGAGAGAACGAGTGGTTACTGTGCTCGTTTAGTTCAGGCTAATGCCTTAGTTTATTTTTTGCAATTTTTCCGGTTATCGTTTGTACATATGTTGGTGTGATTTTAATTAAGTATTTGATGTCGATTTTGTTTGTTTTTGCAGGGAATAGATAGCTGGAATCAAGGAGATTAAATCCAGCTAAATAAATCGAGAAGATATTGGGCCAAATCGAAGATACGGTTGGGCAAAGATAGCAATTTAGATGGAAAAAAATCTCCAACGGTCCCTAAAATTGCGCAGGAATTGCGGGATCCGCAAAAATTATAGCCGTTGGGATTTTTCCGTTTCCTTTATATCCGTTGAGACGCGCGTGGATCTATACGATTTCCCAAGTCTCTGAACTCCAAGGAATATCTTTTATCTTCATCTTTGATTCTTCTTTCCAAACATCCAAGATTCGACGATGGTGCTCACAAGAGCCGAACGATCTGCGGCCAAGAAACGGGCTGACGACGCTGAAACGGCTGCAAGGGAAGCACTTCTTGCCCTCGCAGATGCGGATGCTGCGCGTACCGAACGTCTTCCCAAGCTTCCGGTCCGTAGGAAGAAGTGGAGGGTCGTCACAGAAATCCCTGCTGGACCCTCTGAACCAGCAGGCACACCCAAGAAGCGCCGGTGGAGTGTCGAGGTGGCCGCCGAACCAAGCAAAGCAAAGACTTCCTCTGTGGAGAGTCAAGAAACTGATCGTGCGTCCCACGAGTCGACCAAGACGGGTTCGTCGCCATCTGCATCACCAGCGCACAGCCCTTCACCATCTGAACCAGTGCAAAGCCCAGAACTCCCTTCATCGCCACCTGCACAGAGCCCTGAGTTGTCTTCATCACCTCAGAGTTCTGCACAGACACCTGCAGCAGCACAGAGCACCACGCCGTCTCACACTTCTCCACGGCCTGATCCTGAATTCCCATATGGGGAGTACCAAGAGTCAACGCAGGGCAGTGGAGATGCTGAGGAAGACGAGGTCTTCTCTCCTATGAGGGAAGATAGCCCGGCGAGTCCTGCACAGAAGGATGACTCGATGGAGGAGACATTGGGGGCGTGCCTCCAGCAGATCACCGTCAAGGCCAAGATTCTCAAGGTCAAGCGATCCAAGAAGCTGAAGAAGAAGAAGGTCAAGAGAGCGCCTTCATCAGAGAAGGAAAGCACGGAGCCATCGCTCAAGAAACTTAAGGTTGAGGCTGCGGAGTCAGCCAAACCAACAGACAAAGGGAAGGCTAAACTATACCCTGAAGATGAGCCTCAATCGGTGAGGTATGTGTCCTCTGACGCTGAATCCAGAGGCATTGAATTGAGGAAGAGGGAGTTGCTGCACGAGAAGGGCTTCCTCGACCGACCTGCTGACCTGCCGCAGTTCTTGCGCGCAGGAGTTATAAACCACGGCTGGGAGGAATTTTGCAGACCGCCCAATCCAGCCTACACGAGCATGGTGTATGATTTCTACGCCAATGTGCTCAGCCCTGAGGATGGCCTGTCTGTGGTCAGAGGGGTAGAAGTGGATTTCTCAGCCAAGGCCATCAACGAAGCCTATGGTCTCAAGGGCCAAACACATACAGATTATGCACGGATTGTTGATGAGCCTACTGAGGCAGTTCTGGAAGAGGCCATTCGGACCATTGGCCAGCCTGAAGCTTCCTGGACCGTGTCACGCAATGGGAGGCACACTCTCATGAGTGCCAACCTCACGGCTAAGGCGGCTGTTTGGTTTTCGTTCGTGAGAAGGAGATTGTCCCCAGTGACTCACGAGACTACAATCAACCAGAGCCGATCGCTGCTGGTGTATGCGATAATGAGAGGTCTCACGATCAACGTGGGAGAAGTCATCACTGCTGCTATTGCTGAGTGCACCAAGAAAGGTAAGGGACCATTGTTTTTCCCTAATACTATAACTAAACTCTGTTTGCTTGCAGGAGTTCCCATCGAGCGCATGGAGCAGCAAATGGCTTACACAGGCCACTTGGAGTTACCTGCTGGCTTACGGCTGAAGAGGAAGGGGAACATGGAATTCGAGCTGGATAGGCTGGCTGCTGATCAGTCACTGTCCATGGCTTGCCTGATGGATATGCAGAAGAGAATGGCTCAATGGGCCACTTACGCGCAGGCACGAGACAAGGAAGTTGCTGATCAACTTGGGTGCATCTTCCCTGACTTCCCCACGAATCTCCTGAATCCATGGGTGCCCCCACGACCACGACAACCTGATGAGGATGACGACATCTGAGTGCTGGTTTGAATTGCACTCAAGGGAGTACTACTGTTCCCTTAAACTAATTTATAAAAAAAAAAAATTCTGCTTTCTGATAGACCATGTGAATTATGCAGTTTTTAGTTCGTATTTTGTTCTGTTTTAGTTGCTTAGTATTTAGTTTTTTCAATTGTTTAGTGTAGTCTGATGATAGATGAATAGGTAGGTTAGTTGAATTTTATTTTTGTAGAGCTTGAGTGACAGGAAAAAGCATGCTTAGGGGCCTGAATCACTGCTATATCTGCCCTGACCTTATTGCGAAATAATTGCGGTCACCGCAATTTTTATTACTGAATGCATGTTTTGGACTGTCTGTTTAGCTAGGCTGTGATCTGTTTAAATTCTATATTTTGCTGCTAGCATGACTACCTTATATAGCTTATCTTAAAGCATGCTGGATGAGTGTCATAAGACACCCTTTGTTAGTTTAAATTAACCTCTAAAAAGCTCAGCATGCATAGCTTTAAGTCCTTACCTGTCTGTTTTTTTTCAAATGTCTGCTGATGTAATATTTACTTTTAGAATGTTCTGTCTATGCCTAGGGCTTTTAGATTCTCTTTGTTTTACCTTAGACTAGATGCTTCTAGGTAAGTTTGGGGGTGTGCCACCTCAGACACTCATTGGGGACAATGAGTAGTTTAAGTTTGGGGGAGGCCACCCTAGGCCTAGGAACATTCCTCTCTCCTTTTAGACTTAAGCATTCTTCTTCTCCTAAAAAAAAAAAAATGTGATAAATAGAAAAAGTGAAAAATAGAATAAAGAGGGGAGTCTCTCTCAAAGTTGCTAAGTAATCAGTGCCAAGTGTGTAAACCACAAGTGGCATTGCATCAAAAGGCAACCCAAGGAGAGGCTCCACCTAAGTAAGAAAGGAAAAAGGGAGAAATAGGGAAGAAGAATGTATGCTTAGGAGTTATAACCTTGTGGCTTAGATGTCCTAATTAAAAAGAACTCTGATCCTCAATAAGCTGAGCACAAGGTTGTAGCTTTTAGGGTTGTCTAGGGAGATGAATGTATATCCAATGAAGTGATGCCAGGGTTTAGTTGGTCATATGAAAGTACTACTGTCACTGGTTTTGTACTAAGACTGGCATGACTCTAAGGAATCCTAGGTAGCTCATAAGTAACAACTAGAAGCATGTACTGAGCCTGGGGTAAAGCTAGGCAGAATTTGAAATCTTAGGGATAGTGGCATGATATGACAAAAGTAGGTAGATCAGAAGTAGGGAGTTAATAAAAACAGCAGGTGTATTAGGCAGGCGAAGTCAGAAGAAGCTTGATAAGAGGATAGTTCTAAACGTAGAAATGTGTCACAGGACAGCACTGCTATAGATAGGGATATAGGGGAGTCGGTAAGTGGTTAAAGAAGATAAAACAACAGCCTAAGTAAGACCTTAGTTTGCTTGAGGACAAGCAAAACCTTAAGTTTGGGGGTGTGTTAAGTCTCTGAAAGTGACTTATTTAGGACCTATTTAGCTTAGGAAGATGCACATACTTAGGTGTTTTTAATAGCATTTAGCCTAAACCTATGCTTAAATATGAGAATTAGAAGAAGGTAGCTAAATTAGGACTTATGTACAATAGGAAAGAAAAGGGTTAAAAACCGAAGGAAAAGAATGAAAAAACTGCATTGCGACAGCATTGCAAAAACATTGCTGAAGCCGCAATTATTCAAGTGAAAACCGTAAGTTGACTGATCTTTTTCTGTTAATTTCCGTGATTTCAGGGATTCGTTCTTTCTCCTCCATCCATTCTGATATACGACGTTGAAGATTGATGGTTCTCCTTGGCCCAAACACACCTGCAAACTACTATAAAAGGGGGTCAAAGTCGGAGGTTCAAACATCATCCGGAAGCGTAGAAGTCCTCTCGCAGCTCCATTTTTCTTCGTGTTTTCCTTTGCCGTCTGTTGGAGTGAGAGTCTCAGCTGTTGGAATCGACAATCTGATAGGAAGGAGAGAAGATTCACCTTCTCTCCCGATTGGATTCATCCAAGCAAAGCTATTCTTTCATCCCCTTCAGCCGAGGCGGTTGCGACGAGGCTTCCAAGCAACATTTACTGCTTTCTGTCTTTCCTTTTCTAGTTTACATTTCTGCTTTGTGTTGTTCTCTTTCTAATAGCTAGAACACTCCATTTCGTTGCTTTCTGTCTTGCTGTTATTTACTTTAAAGCTTTCTTTTGTCCAATCAAACAATCAAGTAATCAAATCTCCATTCTTCATTTCACAGTTTCTTGCCTCTGCATTCTACTGCTTTCCCTTACTGTTTTGTCTTTAAATTCCTTCTAAGCATGTCTGTTTCATCTCGTATTTCTACTTACCCCATATCCATGAGTAGCTAAGTCACTTAGGGGCATGCTAATGACAGAACTATAGGCTAAAAAACGTGAACCATTGATTGTATGTAAGCTTCATTCCACGGGCAATTTCGATTGGCCATCCATTTTGTCCAAAGAACTCCTAACCTCTGGAAGGAGTAAGAGTTCAGAGTCGTATAATCATGCTAGCCTTTCATGGTAGCCAGGAAACGGCCTAGGAATAGGCGTTCCCCTAGTACAAACTAAACACTTCTGCTTTAACAAGATGCTTAAGACCTTACTTTGAGTTGAGTAAACTAAAGAATCTAATGCATGGAATCGGACGATACATGAGATAGAGTGAGTTTGATGCATAGAGAGTTGATCCAATGCTTGGGAATCGTATTAAAATGCCTATAGGATAGTCGTTAGTAGCCCTTAATTCTCCATTTTACACACTTTCGCTGTTTTTACAATTGCGATAACATTGCGGTGTCCGCAATTCTGCTAAGTTACCATTCTGTTTAGCTGTTTTCTTCTTCGTTTATTAATTCCATCTCTTGTCCGTTGAGTCTAATTTCAACTTGCATTTGTTTATGTTGCATTCCTTTATATGTTCGGTAAGAAGTAGACAATTAAAAACTAATTTGATCCCATCAAATCCACCCCTTCTTTCTTAACTTTACACTTCTCGAGTAACTTACAATAAGTCTCTGTGGGAAAACGAATGAAAAAATACTTATTACTTGCTATAAGATCATGTATGCTTGCATGTTCTGAGTGCTCTCTCTCTCTTATTTCTTATTCTTATTAACACATTGAGCACGCAACACTAATCTAGGACGAGTTCTCACTAGGTGTGAAGAAACCAATCTAGTCCTGAATTGGGAAAAATGCCACTTCATGGTGGAAGAAGGCATAGTATTAGGACATAGAGTGTCCAAAGCAGGAATAGAGGTCGATAGGGCCAAGATAGAAGTCATTGAGAAGTTAGTTGAACCTAAGAATGTCAAAGCTATAAGAAGTTTCTTAGGACACGCAGGGTTTTATAAGAGATTCATAAAAGACTTTTCAAAAATCTCTAAACCCCTCTGTGAGCTGCTAGAGCTGAACAAAGCTTTTATCTTTTCAAATGAGTGTTTAATAGCATGGACCAAGCTTAAGAATGCCTTAGTCAAAGCACCAATCATAATCGGTCCAACTTGGGATATGCCTTTTGAAATAATGTGTGATGCAAGTGACTATGCAATTGGAGCTATGCTTGGCCAAAAGAGAGACAAATTAACACATCCTATATATTATGCGAGTAAAACTTTGAATGAAGCTCAAAGCAACTACACTACCACAGAAAAAGAGATGTTAGTAGTAGTATTTGCATGTGAGAAATTCAGGCCATATATTGTAGGAAATAAAATAATTGTTTATACTGATCATTCTGCAATAAAGTACTTAATGAGGAAGGTTGATGCCAAGCCTCGTCTAATTCGATGGGTGCTACTGTTGCAGGAGTTTGATTTGGAAATCCGGGACAAAAAAGGTTGTGAAAATGTAGTTGCTGATCACTTATCAAGATTGCAAAGTCATTGCGAATCTATTGCGGAGCCCGCAATGACAGATTCCTTCATTGATGAACATGTTTTTGTTTTAGTACATTGTGATGATGATGATGAACCATGGTTTGCTGATATTGCAAATTTTCTTGCCTCGCATGTGTTACCAGAATTCAGCAAGGGGCAGGATAAGAAGAAGTTCTTAAATGAGGCTAGGAAGTACATTTGGGACGATCCAACCCTCTACAGAAGCTGTGCGGATGGATTGCTAAGAAAATGTGTGTCAGCTGCTGAATCAAGGTCAATCCTGCAGCATTGCCATACAACCCCGTATGGAGGACACTTTGGTGGGCAAAGAACTACTGCAAAGGTATTTCAGAGTGGCTAATTTTGGCCAACAATCTTCAAGGATGCACATGACTACGCACACAACTGCAATGAATGCCAACGAACAGGTAATCTCAGTAGGAAGGATGAGATGCCTCTAACATACATCTTAGAGTTAGAACTCTTTGATGTGTGAGGTATCGACTTCATGGGTCCATTCCCACCATCTGCTAGTAATCTTTACATTCTAGTAGCTGTAGACTATGTCTCAAAATGGGTTGAGGCAATTGCATGTCGTTTAAATGATGCTAAGACAGTTGTGAAATTCTTGAATAGGAAATTTTTTACACGCTTTGGCACACCACGTGCCATCATAAGTGATGAAGGAACACATTTCATAAACAAAGCCATGGAAAAGGTGTTAGCTAAGTATAATGTTAGGCATAGGGTGGCAACACCCTATCATCCCCATTCAAATGGGCAAGCTGAAATTTCTAATAGAGAGATCAAAACTATACTTGAAAAAGTTGTAAAACCGAATAGAAATGATTGGTCTTTTAAATTAGATGATGCACTATGGGCTTATAGAACTGCATATAAAACACCTTTAGGAATGTCTCCTTATAGGTTAGTATATGGAAAAACATGCCATCTCCCCCTTGAATTAGAAAACAAAGCTTTCTGGGCTTTAAAAGAGTTAAATTTTTGCGTGACCGATGCGGGAACATTGCGGTCTCTGCAATTGCATGAATTAGATGAACTAAGACACATGTCATACGAGAATGCTAAAATGTATAAGGAAAAAACTAAATTTGGCATGATAGTAGACTCAGGATAAAGGATTTTAAAAAGGGCCAACATGTGTTGTTATTTAATTCACGATTGAAGTTGTTTCCTGGCAAGCTTAAGTCTCGTTGGTCTGGTCCATTTGTAATTACTAATGTGTTTGTTCATGGTGCAATCGAGATCCAAAATTTGGAACGGGGCCAGCCGTTTATGGTGAATGATGCAAGGCTGAAGCATTATTATGAGGAAGGGGATGTGAGAACGCTCTCAGCATTCCTCTTGTCCGAAGTTTGAATGCAACCAAGAAGAAAATGAGCAAGGGCATTAGTAGAAATATCCTCATGCTCAAAAGTTGAAAGAATACGAAATAATTGTGTTTATTTAATGTTTTCAATTAAAGTGTTTTAAATTTCTGAAACTAATTAAGTTTGTTTTAATTTTGATTAGAAGTTTGATGATTGAAAATCCTAACGGAAAATGGGTGGATCAATCAAGAGGCTGAGAGAAGATGAAGGAAGAATCTGGGGAAATCAAAGATTTGGTTTTGTTGAGATCTTGCAGCAGACATTAATTGAGAAATAAAATCTCAACGGTAATATTTCAAAGACTTTCGTGAGATTAAAGGCATTGCGAATGCATTGCGGAGTCCGCAAAGGCGTAGCCTTCATTTCCGCAAACCGTTATAAATAGGGAAGCCTGCAGCTCATTCCCATTCACAAATCCCAAAACCCTCGAGCTCTCAACCGAATATCTCTTTCCTTCTTCTAAAAAACTTTCGTTCTTTACCTCCAAAAAGTAACAATGGTTTCAACACGAACAGCAAGCTCGACCCCAACGAAACCATCCCCCACGGCAGAAGACACTGCCATGGCTGGGGATGCGCTGATTTCCCTAGCAGCTGCTGAGGCTGCCAACACATCTGAACCAAGAAAGATTCCTGCGAAGAGAAAGAAGAAGGTTACGGCTGGACGGGATCCTAGAACCAAAATCAGAGCAGACACGAGTGAGGAAAGCCTCACCACCAGCAGGTCGTCGTTCGAGACTGCCATGCAAAGCCTTGCTTCCACACAACAACAGTCGGAGCCTTGCTTCCACACAACAACAGTCGGAGCCTGTGGTCTCTCCCGTGGAACAGCCAGATTCTGCATCTACCCCGAGTGGTGATGCGAAAGAAGGAGAGGAAGTCATCTCTCCCATCAGGGAAGACAGTCCTGACAGCCCTGTTGCGAAAGAATTGGGGAGAAGGAATTCTATGGACGAAACTTTGGATGAATGCATCAAGCGAGTGGCTGCCGAAGTGGTGGCTGGGTTAGAGAAACAGGCAGAATCGGTGCCTAAGAAAAGGACTCCTGTGATCATAAAGGCAAAGAGGCCGAAGGCCTCAAAGAAAGCTAAGAAAAAAAAGGGTCGAATCCGAACCCCCTGCCAAGAAAATGAAGACGGAAGCTGTGGAGGTAGCCAAGGCCAAAGAAAGAGCCAAAGGGAAAAGAAAGATGTTTCAAGAAGATGAACCTCCAGTTGAGAGGTATGTGTCCAAGGAGGCAAAGGCTAGAGGTATGACTTTAATGAAAAGAGATCTTCTCCACGAAAGAGGATTTTTGGATTCTCCTACGAACCTGCCGCAATTCTTGCACGCAGGCATCGCAAATCATGGTTGGGACGAGTTGTGCAGGCCACCAATTCAGGCTTACTCAGAAATGGTCTATGACTTCTACGTCAACCTCACTCACCCCGAAGGCTTCTATTCCACAGTGAGGGGCGTTGAGATAGACTTCTCCCCCGAGACGATCAATAAAATTTATGCCCTCAAAGAGCATAAAAATTCATAGTATGCAAGTGTTGCGTGCTCAATGTGTTAATAAGAATAAGAAATAAGAGAGAGAGAGCACTCAGAACATGCAAGCATACATGATCTTATAGCAAGTAATAAGTATTTTTTCATTCGTTTTCCCACAGAGACTTATTGTAAGTTACTCGAGAAGTGTAAAGTTAAGAAAGAAGGGGTGGATTTGATGGGATCAAATTAGTTTTTAATTGTCTACTTCTTACCGAACATATAAAGGAATGCAACATAAACAAATGCAAGTTGAAATTAGACTCAACGGACAAGAGATGGAATTAATAAACGAAGAAGAAAACAGCTAAACAGAATGGTAACTTAGCAGAATTGCGGACACCGCAATGTTATCGCAATTGTAAAAACAGCGAAAGTGTGTAAAATGGAGAATTAAGGGCTACTAACGACTATCCTATAGGCATTTTAATACGATTCCCAAGCATTGGATCAACTCTTTATGCATCAAACTCACTCTATCTCATGTATCGTCCGATTCCATGCATTAGATTCTTTAGTTTACTCAACTCAAAGTAAGGTCTTAAGCATCTTGTTAAAGCAGAAGTGTTTAGTTTGTACTAGGGGAACGCCTATTCCTAGGCCGTTTCCTGGCTACCATGAAAGGCTAGCATGATTATACGACTCTGAACTCTTACTCCTTCCAGAGGTTAGGAGTTCTTTGGACAAAATGGATGGCCAATCGAAATTGCCCGTGGAATGAAGCTTACATACAATAGATGGTTCGAGAGCTATCCTACATACTTGGTTCACGTTTTTTAGCCTATAGTTCTGTCATTAGCATGCCCCTAAGTGACTTAGCTACTCATGGATATGGGGTAAGTAGAAATACGAGATGAAACAGACATGCTTAGAAGGAATTTAAAGACAAAACAGTAAGGGAAAGCAGTAGAATGCAGAGGCAAGAAACTGTGAAATGAAGAATGGAGATTTGATTACTTGATTGTTTGATTGGACAAAAGAAAGCTTTAAAGTAAATAACAGCAAGACAGAAAGCAACGAAATGGAGTGTTCTAGCTATTAGAAAGAGAACAACACAAAGCAGAAATGTAAACTAGAAAAGGAAAGACAGAAAGCAGTAAATGTTGCTTGGAAGCCTCGTCGCAACCGCCTCGGCTGAAAGGGATGAAAGAATAGCTTTGCTTGGATGAATCCAATCGGGAGAGAAGGTGAATCTTCTCTCCTTCCTATCAGATTGTCGATTCCAACAGCTGAGACTCTCACTCCAACAGACGGCAAAGGAAAACACGAAGAAAAATGGAGCTGCGAGAGGACTTCTACGCTTCCGGATGATGTTTGAACCTCCGACTTTGACCCCCTTTTATAGTAGTTTGCAGGTGTGTTTGGGCCAAGGAGAACCATCAATCTTCAACGTCGTATATCAGAATGGATGGAGGAGAAAGAACGAATCCCTGAAATCACGGAAATTAACAGAAAAAGATCAGTCAACTTACGGTTTTCACTTGAATAATTGCGGCTTCAGCAATGTTTTCGCAATGCTGTCGCAATGCAGTTTTTTCATTCTTTTCCTTCGGTTTTTAACCCTTTTCTTTCCTATTGTACATAAGTCCTAATTTAGCTACCTTCTTCTAATTCTCATATTTAAGCATAGGTTTAGGCTAAATGCTATTAAAAACACCTAACTATGTGCATCTTCCTAAGCTAAATAGGTCCTAAATAAGTCACTTTCAGAGACTTAACACACCCCCAAACTTAAGGTTTTGCTTGTCCTCAAGCAAACTAAGGTCTTACTTAGGCTGTTGTTTTATCTTCTTTAACCACTTACCGACTCCCCTATATCCCTATCTATAGCAGTGCTGTCCTGTGACACATTTCTACGTTTAGAACTATCCTCTTATCAAGCTTCTTCTGACTTCGCCTGCCTAATACACCTGCTGTTTTTATTAACTCCCTACTTCTGATCTACCTACTTTTGTCATATCATGCCACTATCCCTAAGATTTCAAATTCTGCCTAGCTTTACCCCAGACTCAGTACATGCTTCTAGTTTTTACTTATGAGCTACCTAGAATTCCTTAGAGTCATGCCAGTCTTAGTACAAAACCAGTGACAGTAGTACTTTCATATGACCAACTAAACCCTGGCATCACTTCATTGGATATACATTCATCTCCCTAGACAACCCTAAAAGCTACAACCTTGTGCTCAGCTTATTGAGGATCAGAGTTCTTTTTAATTAGGACATCTAAGCCACAAGGTTATAACTCCTAAGCATACATTCTTCTTCCCTATTTCTCCCTTTTTCCTTTCTTACTTAGGTGGAGCCTCTCCTTGGGTTGCCTTTTGATGCAATGCCACTTGTGGTTTACACACTTGGCACTGATTACTTAGCAACTTTGAGAGAGACTCCCCTCTTTATTCTATTTTTCACTTTTTCTATTTATCACATTTTTTTTTTTTAGGAGAAGAAGAATGCTTAAGTCTAAAAGGAGAGAGGAATGTTCCTAGGCCTAGGGTGGCCTCCCCCAAACTTAAACTACTCATTGTCCCCAATGAGTGTCTGAGGTGGCACACCCCCAAACTTACCTAGAAGCATCTAGTCTAAGGTAAAACAAAGAGAATCTAAAAGCCCTAGGCATAGACATAACATTCTAAAAGTAAATATTACATCAGCAGACATTTGAAAAAAAACAGACAGGTAAGGACTTAAAGCTATGCATGCTGAGCTTTTTAGAGGTTAATTTAAACTAACAAAGGGTGTCTTATGACACTCATCCAGCATGCTTTAAGATAAGCTATATAAGGTAGTCATGCTAGCAGCAAAATATAGAATTTAAACAGATCACAGCCTAGCTAAACAGACAGTCCAAAACATGCATTCAGTAATAAAAATTGCGGTGACCGCAATAAGGTCAGGGCAGATATAGCAGTGATTCAGGCCCCTAAGCATGCTTTTTCCTGTCACTCAAGCTCTACAAAAATAAAATTCAACTAACCTACCTATTCATCTATCATCAGACTACACTAAACAATTGAAAAAACTAAATACTAAGCAACTAAAACAGAACAAAATACGAACTAAAAACTGCATAATTCACATGGTCTATCAGAAAGCAGAATTTTTTTTTTTTATAAATTAGTTTAAGGGAACAGTAGTACTCCCTTGAGTGCAATTCAAACCAGCACTCAGATGTCGTCATCCTCATCAGGTTGTCGTGGTCGTGGGGGCACCCATGGATTCAGGAGATTCGTGGGGAAGTCAGGGAAGATGCACCCAAGTTGATCAGCAACTTCCTTGTCTCGTGCCTGCGCGTAAGTGGCCCATTGAGCCATTCTCTTCTGCATATCCATCAGGCAAGCCATGGACAGTGACTGATCAGCAGCCAGCCTATCCAGCTCGAATTCCATGTTCCCCTTCCTCTTCAGCCGTAAGCCAGCAGGTAACTCCAAGTGGCCTGTGTAAGCCATTTGCTGCTCCATGCGCTCGATGGGAACTCCTGCAAGCAAACAGAGTTTAGTTATAGTATTAGGGAAAAACAATGGTCCCTTACCTTTCTTGGCGCACTCAGGAATAGCAGCAGTGATGACTTCTCCCACGTTGATCGTGAGACCTCTCATTATCGCATACACCAGCAGCGATCGGCTCTGGTTGATTGTAGTCTCGTGAGTCACTGGGGACAATCTCTTTCTCACGAACGAAAACCAAACATCCGCCTTAGCCGTGAGGTTGGCACTCATGAGAGTGTGCCTCCCATTGCGTGACACGGTCCAGGAAGCTTCAGGCTGGCCAATGGTCCGAATGGCCTCTTCCAGAACTGCCTCAGTAGGCTCATCAACAATCCGTGCATAATCTGTATGTGTTTGGCCCTTGAGACCATAGGCTTCGTTGATGGCCTTGGCTGAGAAATCCACTTCTACCCCTCTGACCACAGACAGGCCATCCTCAGGGCTGAGAACATTGGCGTAGAAATCATACACCATGCTCGTGTAGGCTGGATTGGGCGGTCTGCAAAATTCCTCCCAGCCGTGGTTTATAACTCCTGCGCGCAAGAACTGCGGCAGGTCAGCAGGTCGGTCGAGGAAGCCCTTCTCGTGCAGCAACTCCCTCTTCCTCAATTCAATGCCTCTGGATTCAGCGTCAGAGGACACATACCTCACCGATTGAGGCTCATCTTCAGGGTATAGTTTAGCCTTCCCTTTGTCTGTTGGTTTGGCTGACTCCGCAGCCTCAACCTTAAGTTTCTTGAGCGATGGCTCCGTGCTTTCCTTCTCTGATGAAGGCGCTCTCTTGACCTTCTTCTTCTTCAGCTTCTTGGATCGCTTGGCCTTGAGAATCTTGGCCTTCTTCTTCTTCTTGAGCTTGGCCTTGACGGTGATCTGCTGGAGGCACGCCCCCAATGTCTCCTCCATCGAGTCATCCTTCTGTGCAGGACTCGCCGGGCTATCTTCCCTCATAGGAGAGAAGACCTCGTCTTCCTCAGCATCTCCACTGCCCTGCGTTGACTCTTGGTACTCCCCATATGGGAATTCAGGATCAGGCCGTGGAGAAGTGTGAGACGGCGTGGTGCTCTGTGCTGCTGCAGGTGTCTGTGCAGAACTTTGAGGTGATGAAGGGAGTTCTGGGCTTTGCACTGGTTCAGATGGTGAAGGGCTGTGCGCTGGTGATGCAGATGGCGACGAACCCGTCTTGGTCGACTCGTGGGACGCACGATCAGTTTCTTGACTCTCCACAGAGGGAGTCTTTGCTTTGCTTGGTTCGGCGGCCACCTCGACACTCCACCAGCGCTTCTTGGGTGTGCCTGCTGGTTTAGAAGGTCCAGCAGGGATTTCTGTGACGACCCTCCACTTCTTCCTACGGACCGGAAGCTTGGGAAGACGTTCGGTACGCGCAGCATCAGCATCTGCGAGGGCAAGAAGTGCTTCCCTTGCAGCCGTTTCAGCGTCGTCAGCCCGTTTCTTGGCCGCAGATCGTTCGGCTCTTGTGAGCACCATCGTCGAATCTTGGATGTTTGGAAAGAAGAATCAAAGATGAAGAGAAAAGATATTCCTTGGAGTTCAGAGACTTGGGAAATCGTATAGATCCACGCGCGTCTCAACGGATATAAAGGAAACGGAAAAATCCCAACGGCTATAATTTTTGCGGATCCCGCAATTCCTGCGCAATTTTAGGGACCGTTGGAGATTTTTTTCCATCTAAATTGCTATCTTTGCCCAACCGTATCTTCGATTTGGCCCAATATCTTCTCGATTTTTTTAGCTGGATTTAATCTCCTTGATTCCAGCTATCTATTCCCTGCAAAAACAAACAAAATCGACATCAAATACTTAATTAAAATCACACCAACATATGTACAAACGATAACCGGAAAAATTGCAAAAAATAAACTAAGGCATTAGCCTGAACTAAACGAGCACAGTAACCACTAGTTCTCTCTCGTTCTAAATTCATGTTTCAGTCAAGAGGAAGGCCGAGAGAGTCTTCACATCTCCTTCCTCATAGTAGTGCTTCAACCGTGCACCATTAACCATGAAAGGTTGCCCTTGCTGCAGGTTCTTTATCTCGATGGCACCATGAACAAACACATTAGTAATGATAAAAGGACCTGACCATCTAGACTTCAATTTGCCTGGAAATAATTTCAATCGTGAGTTGAATAACAAAACAAGTTGTTCTCTTTTAAAGTCTTTAATCCTAAGTCTACTATCATGCCAAATCTTGGTCTTTTCCTTATACATTTTGGCATTTTCATAGGACATATGTCTAAGCTCATCAAGCTCATGTAATTGCAAAGACCGTAACGTTCCCGCATCAGTCACGCAATAATTCAACTCTTTCAGTGCCCAAAATGCCTTAATTTCTAACTCGAATGGAAGATGACATGCTTTGCCATACACCAACCTATAAGGAGACATACCTAGGGGTGTCTTATATGCAGTTCTATAAGCCCAAAGTGCATCCTCAAGCTTAAATGACCAGTCTTTTCTATTAGGTTTGACCACCTTTTCTAGGATGGTTTTTATCTCCCTATTGGAAATTTCAGCTTGGCCATTCGAGTGTGGGTGGTAGGGAGTGGCTACTCTATGTCTAATGTTATATTTAGCCAACACTCTTTCCATAGCCTTATTAATAAAATGTGTTCCCTCATCACTAATGATCGCACGAGGTGTTCCAAACCTAGTAAAAATGTGCCTATGCAAGAATTTTATGACTGTTTTGGCATCATTATTGGGACATGCTATGGCCTCTACCCACTTAGACACATAGTCTACTGCTACAAGGATGTAAAGGTTACCTGATGATGGAGGGAATGGCCCCATGAAATCAATGCCCCACACATCAAAGAGCTCCAACTCTAAGATGTAAGTGAGAGGCATTTCATCCTTGCGGCTGAGATTACCTGTCCTTTGGCATTCATCACAGCTGTGGGCATAGTTGTGGGCATCCTTGAAGATCGTTGGCCAATAGTAGCCACTCTGAAATACCTTTGCAGCTGTTCTTTGGCCACCAAAGTGTCCACCATAAGGAGCTGTGTGGCAGTGCTGCAGCACAGACTTCGCCTCAGCAGCTGAAACACACTTCCTTAGCAAGCCGTCAGCACATGTTTTGTATAATGTGGGATCATCCCATATGAATTTCTTTGCTTCGTGAAGGAACCTCTTCTTCTCTTGTCCTCCCTTGAAAGTAGGCAATACCTGTGAAGCAAGGAAGTTAGCAATGTCAGCAAACCAAGGTTCCTCATCGTTATCACGATGAGCCAAAACAAAGACCTGTTCATCAATAAAAGCATCAGAAATTGCGGGTTCCGCAATTTTTCCGCAATTATGGTGCAATCTGGAAAGATGATCCGCAACCACATTCTCGCTTCCTTTCTTATCTCTAATGTCTAGGTCAAACTCTTGCAGCAGCAGTACCCACCTAATCAACCTAGGCTTAGCATCAGCCTTCCTCATAAGGTATTTCAAGGCAGAATGGTCAGTGTACACAATTGTCCTAGTGCCTACAATATAGTTCCTGAATTTCTCACAAGCAAACACTACAGCAAGCATCTCTTTCTCAGTAGTTGTATAATTACATTGAGCCTCATTCAAGGTTTTACTAGCATAATAGACAGGGTGTGTTAGTTTGTCAATCTTCTGTCCTAGCATCACCCCTACAGCATAGTCACTGGCATCACATAACATCTCAAATGGGAGATCCCAATTTGGTCCTACTATGATAGGTGTTGTGACTAGTGCTTCCTTAAGGGTTTTCCATGCTACTATACATTCTTTAGAGAAGATAAATGGCCTATTTAGCTCTAAAAGCTCACACAGAGGCTTGGCTATCTTAGAAAAGTCCTTAATGAACCTTCTGTAGAAGCCAGCATGCCCTAAGAAGCTTCTAATGGCTTTGACATTCTGGGGCTCTACTAACTTCTCTATGATCTCAATTTTGGCCCTGTCAACTTCTACACCTGCCCTCGACACTCTATGACCTAGGACAATCCCCTCGTCCACCATGAAATGACACTTCTCCCAATTAAGGACTAAGTTGGTCTCTTCACATCTGGTTAGGACTTGTCCTAAATTTTCTAGACAGTTTGTAAATGAATCCCCAAAGACTGAGAAATCATCCATGAATATTTCTATCATGGACTCATCCAAGTCAGAAAAGATTGCCAACATGCACCTTTGGAATGTTTCTGGTGCATTGCATAAGCCAAAAGGCATTCTGCGAAAGGCAAATGTTCCAAAAGGGCAAGTGAAGGTAGTCTTTTCTTGGTCTTTGGGGTCTATAGTGATCTGGTTATACCCTGAATAACCGTCTAAAAAACAATAGTAGGCTCTACCAGCTATTCTGTCTAGCATCTGGTCAATGAATGGTAGAGGGAAATGTTCCTTTTTTGTTTCTTTATTTAGTTTCCTGTAATCCATACATACTCTCCACCCCGTGACAGTCCTAGTTGGAATCAGTTCGTTGTTCTCATTGACTACCACAGTCATCCCACCCTTTTTAGGTACACACTGTATAGGGCTTACCCACTGACTACTAGCTATGGGGAAGATCACACCAGCATCTAACCATTTTATTATTTCTTTCTTTACTACCTCTTTCATAGAGGGATTCAGCCTACGTTGATGATCTACTCTAGGTGTGTGCTCTTCCTCTAGTATAATCTTATGCATGCAATAAGAAGGGCTAATGCCTCTAATATCAGCAATAGTAAATGCAATAGCCTTCCTATGTTGCTTAAGTAGTAATATCAGTTCAACCTCATGCTTTTCACTTAATTTAGAAGAAATGATAACAGGCAGAGTTTCATTACTCCCTAAATATGCATACTTGAGGTGAGTGGGGAGTGGCTTTAATTCTAATACAGGTGGATGCTCAATGGATGGCTTTAAAGGATTTAAGGCTCTATCAGTTAAGTCAATATTCATACAAACATGCTGAGGGTTATTTACAGATATGTCCATTATCTCAGCTACGTTTAAGTCAGTTAATTCTAATCCTGCATATTCATTGGCATGCTTGGTTAATAATACATGCTCCAATTGTTCTTCCATTAAAGAGTCTACAACGTCCATGCTAGCACAGGATTCAAGGTCAGAGGGGTACCTTAAAGCTTTATACACACTAAATTTCACCTCTTCATCATGAACCCTCATAGTAAGCTCACCTTTTTGGACGTCTATCAGTGCCCTACCTGTGGCTAGAAATGGTCTGCCTAACAGGATGGGGACCTCCTTGTCTGCTTCATAATCCAGGATAATGAAATCTGCAAGGAAAATAAACTTGTCAACCTTTACTAAAATATCCTCAATCTTACCTTCTGGGTATGCAATGGATCTGTCTGCTAATTGTAAAGTGACAGTGGTTGGACGTGCTTCTCCTATTCCTAGCTGGCGGAATAGTGATAGGGGCATGAGGTTTATGCTGGCGCCCAGGTCACAAAGCGCTCTGCCCACGTGCTTGCCTCCAAGTTCTACAGGTAAGGTGAAGGAACCAGGATCCTTCTCCTTCTTGGGCAACTTGTTTTGGAGTATGGCACTGCACTCCTCAGTGAGGTTTACTGTTTCAAACTCACCAATTATTTTTTTGTTAGTAATAATATCTTTCAAAAACTTCACATAGGAAGGCATAGACTGTAAAACTTCTACAAAAGGAATGTTGACATGCACTTGTTTAAGAATGTCTAAGAATTTATTAAAATGCACTTCCTGTTCCTGCTTCTTCTTAAGCCTTCGAGGATATGGAGGTGGTGGCACATATGCAGGCACGCCAGGGCGCCTTAGGATAGGTGGAGGCCTCGGAATTTCTTCTATCTCCTCAATAATTGGCTCTAGCCTGGCTCCTGATGTGCTAGTTGGTGGTGGACCTTGGTTTGGCAGAGACTCCAGTGGAGCACTAGACTCAGTGTTCTCTACTCTCTTTGGTGTGTCCTTTTTGCTGCTCACCAAGGGTCTACCACTTCTGAGTTCAATTGCTTGAACTTGTTCTTTACCATCTCTCCTTGGTACCTCGGTGTCAGCAGGGAGTCTACCTTGGGGCCTACTCTTGAGTTCATTGGCCAATTGGCCTATTTGGTTCTCTAGGCTCCTAAGAGTAGCTTGCTGGCTTTGAAGAGTAGCATCATTCTTAGCTATGTATTCCTTGAGTAAGTTTTCTACAGAAGATCCTACAGGTTGGTTGTAAGGTTTTTGATACATTGATTGGTTATGTTGGGGAGTGAAACCAGGTGTTCCACTCGGTCTAGGCTGGTTAATATTTTGGTTAGCATTTTGTTGGCCACCCCATGACAGGTTTGGGTGGTTTCTCCAACCAGGGTTGTAAGTTTGTGAGTAGGGGTTATTCCTAGGCTGCTGTTGGCTTCCTACATAGCAGACTGAGGATGGATTCCCAGGGCAGTATTCATATGGGTGCCCTTCCCCACAGAATCCACAGATAAGTGCCTCGCCTTGACTTGGTTGGGTGCCCATTGACATGGCTGTGGCGGTATTGGCACTGGTTTGGAGATTGGCCTGAGCCATTTGCTTAACTAGGTTGGTCAGGGCGTTTATTTGGGTGCTCATGGCGCTAAGAGCATCCTTGTCTTGAGCTCTAGTTGGCTCGACTGGATCATCTAACCACCTACAGTGAGATGTTGAGATCTTCTCCAGGATCTCATAAGCTTCGTTGTAACTCTTGGACAACATGGAACCACCAGCAGATGAATTTAGAACTTGTCTGGTGCTGGGGTTGCATCCTTTGAAAAAGACCTCTATTTGGATACACCATGGGATGCCATGGTGTGGACATTTAATGAGAAGATCTTTGAATCTTGTCCAAGCTTCGTGAAGAGACTCACTTGGAGCTTGTTTGAATTTGATGATATCATCACGAAAGGTAGAATTCCTATCTGGTGGGAAATATTTGACTAGGAATTTTTCTGCTAAGTCTGTCCAATTGAGGACAGATCCAGAGGGTAATGAGTTTAACCACGTTTTGGCTTTGTCCCTCAAAGAGTAAGGGAACAGATATAGCCTCAAGGCTTCTTGGGAAACTCCAGGGATCAGGAATGTGTCACTAACTCCTAGGAAGTTTCTAAGATGGTTGTGGGGGTCCTCATTTTCCATTCCAAAGAATTGTCCCACAGTGGACAACATTTGGAACATCACTGGCTTTAACTCGAATGAGTTGGCAGTGATCTCAGGACGGATTATGCTGGGGTTCAGCTCCCCAGGCATAGGTACTAGGTAAGAAAGAATGGCGCTATCCTTATCATTCGCTATTTCGATGGGATTGCGAGTGACAGGCACCAGGTTTTGATCTCTTCTATCCATTTCTTCTTGAGGAGATTGCGGTAACCTTGCGGTTTCAGCAATTAATGGAGGTAATGAAGGTTGTTTAAAGAGGCGTTTCTTGGCTCTATTCCTAGCTCTAAGTAATCTCTCGGGCTCAGGGTTGAACTCTAGATCACTACTTGGAGGCTCATTCATAAACTAACCTAAATGGTACCTGAAAAAGAAATGAAAATGGATCAGTTTCAATGGAAAATAACTTGGTGTTTCAAACTTAACTAACTTCGTTTTCACTTAAATAAATCCCCGGCAGCGGCGCCAAAAACTTGTTGCGTGCTCAATGTGTTAATAAGAATAAGAAATAAGAGAGAGAGAGCACTCAGAACATGCAAGCATACATGATCTTATAGCAAGTAATAAGTATTTTTTCATTCGTTTTCCCACAGAGACTTATTGTAAGTTACTCGAGAAGTGTAAAGTTAAGAAAGAAGGGGTGGATTTGATGGGATCAAATTAGTTTTTAATTGTCTACTTCTTACCGAACATATAAAGGAATGCAACATAAACAAATGCAAGTTGAAATTAGACTCAACGGACAAGAGATGGAATTAATAAACGAAGAAGAAAACAGCTAAACAGAATGGTAACTTAGCAGAATTGCGGACACCGCAATGTTATCGCAATTGTAAAAACAGCGAAAGTGTGTAAAATGGAGAATTAAAGGCTACTAACGACTATCCTATAGGCATTTTAATACGATTCCCAAGCATTGGATCAACTCTCTATGCATCAAACTCACTCTATCTCATGTATCGTCCGATTCCATGCATTAGATTCTTTAGTTTACTCAACTCAAAGTAAGGTCTTAAGCATCTTGTTAAAGCAGAAGTGTTTAGTTTGTACTAGGGGAACGCCTATTCCTAGGCCGTTTCCTGGCTACCATGAAAGGCTAGCATGATTATACGACTCTGAACTCTTACTCCTTCCAGAGGTTAGGAGTTCTTTGGACAAAATGGATGGCCAATCGAAATTGCCCGTGGAATGAAGCTTACATACAATCAATGGTTCGAGAGCTATCCTACATACTTGGTTCACGTTTTTTAGCCTATAGTTCTGTCATTAGCATGCCCCTAAGTGACTTAGCTACTCATGGATATGGGGTAAGTAGAAATACGAGATGAAACAGACATGCTTAGAAGGAATTTAAAGACAAAACAGTAAGGGAAAGCAGTAGAATGCAGAGGCAAGAAACTGTGAAATGAAGAATGGAGATTTGATTACTTGATTGTTTGATTGGACAAAAGAAAGCTTTAAAGTAAATAACAGCAAGACAGAAAGCAACGAAATGGAGTGTTCTAGCTATTAGAAAGAGAACAACACAAAGCAGAAATGTAAACTAGAAAAGGAAAGACAGAAAGCAGTAAATGTTGCTTGGAAGCCTCGTCGCAACCGCCTCGGCTGAAGGGGATGAAAGAATAGCTTTGCTTGGATGAATCCAATCGGGAGAGAAGGTGAATCTTCTCTCCTTCCCATCAGATTGTCGATTCCAACAGCTGAGACTCTCCCTCCAACAGACGGCAAAGGAAAACACGAAGAAAAATGGAGCTGCGAGAGGACTTCTACGCTTCCGGATGATGTTTGAACCTCCGACTTTGACCCCCTTTTATAGTAGTTTGCAGGTGTGTTTGGGCCAAGGAGAACCATCAATCTTCAACGTCGTATATCAGAATGGATGGAGGAGAAAGAACGAATCCCTGAAATCACGGAAATTAACAGAAAAAGATCAGTCAACTTACGGTTTTCACTTGAATAATTGCGGCTTCAGCAATGTTTTCGCAATGCTGTCGCAATGCAGTTTTTTCATTCTTTTCCTTCGGTTTTTAACCCTTTTCTTTCCTATTGTACATAAGTCCTAATTTAGCTACCTTCTTCTAATTCTCATATTTAAGCATAGGTTTAGGCTAAATGCTATTAAAAACACCTAAGTATGTGCATCTTCCTAAGCTAAATAGGTCCTAAATAAGTCACTTTCAGAGACTTAACAGCAAGGATCATGGCCACACCATCTGAGACAGTCCTGGAGGAGGCATTGAGCATGATAGGCAAGCCTGAGGCAGCGTGGGCGGTTTCTAAACAAGGGAAGCACACGTTAATGAGTGCAGCACTTAAGGACAAGGCAGCCATTTGGTTCTCCTTGATTTGAAGAAGAGTATCTCCTGTCACACATGAGACGACCATTAATCAGGGGAGGTCCTTGCTGGTGTATGCAATTATGAAAGGGCTCACCATTGATGTGGGTGAGATCATATCTGCCCCAATCATTGAATGTGCAAAGAAAAGGGAAGGGTAGACTCTTTTTCCCCAACACTATCACCAAACTGTGTCTTCACGCAGGTGTGGCTGTAACACAAGAGGAGAAGAAGTTGGCTTATGCTGGCCACCTAGACCTGCCCAGCGATTTAAAGATGAGAAGAAAGGGAAATTTGGAAATTGAGCTGGATGGTCTTGCAGCTGCTCAGTCCATATCCATGTCCTGCTTGTTGGACATACAGAGAAAATTAGCCCAATGGGCTGAGTATTCTCAAGCAAGGGATATGGAGTTAGCTGAGCATCTGAAGTGCGAATTTCCTACATTCCCTGCTAGTTTGTTGAGCCCCTGGATACCTCCAAGTGTGGAGAAGAGTGATGAAGAAGAAGAAGATGGAAATGAATGAATGCCATGGTTTGACGACATTCGAGGGAGTACTTCTTATCTCCCTCAAACCTGCTTTTCTGTAACTGGTTACCCCCCCTCCCCAAAACAAAATAAAAATCAAATGGCTGTTTATTTTCAATATCAGTAGATTAGTTTAGTTAAGAGTAGTTTAAATTAGCGTAGGATGGTTAGTTCTGTGCTGTTGTTTCTTTAAATTTCCACAAGCCCCGTGGGCCACAATAGAGTAGCGTAGTTAAGACCTTTGATCACTGCTATATATGCTCTGTTATTTTCATTGCGATTTCATTGCGTACTTCGCAAAGCTATTTCAAGCATGTTTTGTCTTAATCAGCATGTCTCAGTAGTAATATTCAAGCATGTTGTTATTGTGTAATGACTTTCTGTTATTTTGTTCTGTCCTTGACTCTACTTGGCTGCATTTGTGATGTCTCTTTGTGGTCTTTTTATTGAGTTTGTTGGAGGAGTGTCGAGTACACTCTTTAAAATTGAAGTAGCTTCATAAGTTGATAAGCATGTGACCCTGTTAGACCTTACCACTTGTTTTTAATAAGTCTCTGCTGATGTGTTATCTGAACTAAGAGAGCCATTTCATCCCTTGGATGTTTAAAGTCTGTCTATTTTTAACTTAGACTAGATGCTTCTAAAACAAGTTTGGGGGTGTGCCACCTCATATTCTCATTGGGGACAATGAGAAGTCTAAGTTTGGGGGAGGCAGCCTCTAGTCCTAGGAACACTCCTCTCTCCCTTAGTAAGATATGCATTATCCTTCTTTGAAAAAAAAATGCAATAAAAGAAAAAGAAACATTGTCTTTTCTTTAGAATTGCTGAGTAATCAGGGCCACTTGTGTAACCCACAAGGGGCACTGCATCAAAAGGCATACTTAAGGGAAAGAAAGAAGTGCAAGAAAAAAATAGAAAACAAAGAAGGATGATGTATGCCAAAAGGGTACAGCCTTAGGTGCTTAGATGTCCTATGTAATGAACTCTGATCCTAAGTTAGCTAAGCACAAGGCTGTAACTAGAAGGCTTGTTGAGGAAGATGAGTGTCTGTCCTAAAAATAGAGGAGATGCCATGGCTTAGTCTGTTCTATGGATTGTGTACTCTGATACTTGTGTTGTTCTAAGCATGGCATGACTCTAAGGATACCTAGGTAATAAAAGAATACAAACTTAGAAGCATGTACTGAGTCTGAATTGAAACTAGGGAGATTTTAAAGCTTAGGGATGACTGCTGTTGCGTGCTCAATGTGTAAATTAAAATGCAATGTGAGAGCACTCAGAACATGCAAGCATACATGGTCTTATAGCAAGTAATAAGTATTTTTTCATTCGATTTCCCACAGAGATTTATTCTTAGTTACTAGCGAAGTGAGATGTTAAATTAGAAAGGATGGTTTAAATGGGGTAGAATTGAGATTAATGTGCCTAACTAATAAAGAACGTGCGAGATATGCAAGCATAGACAAAGACAAGTAAAGGGATTAACTTGAATGTAGAAGGGAAAGAATTGCGGAGAAAGCAATTTTCTAGCAATAAAATCGCGAAACAGAAAACTGAAAAAAAATGGTTAAGGCAAAAATAAAACTAAGAAAATTGCGCTGACAGCAATTTTCTAGCAATTAAACTAACAGCGTTTTCAGGGTGAAGTGTGGAAACAAGGTCAACTAACGACTCCTCTATAGGCTTTTTCATACGATTATTCAGCAGTAGATCAACTTATCATGCATCAATTTAACTCATTCTCATGCATCTCTCGATTACATGCATTAGATCCTTTAGTTCACTCACATCCAAGTAAGACTTAAGCATCTATTTATATAAGCAAGTTAATGAATTGTGCTAGGAAAATGCCTATTCCTAGGTCATTTTCTGACTACCATGAAAGGCTAGCATGAATGGACGACTCTGAACTCTTACTCCTTCCGGAGGTTAGGAGTTCTTTAGACAAAATGGATGGCCAATCGAAATTGTCCGTGGGATGAAGCATACATACATTCAATGCATTTGAAACTATCCTACATGCTGAATTCACGTATTTCTACCTATATATTCATCATTAGCAGACTCGTGTGTGTTTAGTTACTCATGGATGATGTGGAGTTGGACATATTAGAAGGATAAAACATGATTCAAAGCAGACTGAAAGTAAAGGGAAAACAGAAAGCGATAAAAAGCTTGCAACGTGGGTAAATGATTCCTCTATTACGTAAGATTCAAAGCTTAATGTGCAACGACTACAAAACAGTAAAGACTAAATGATTGAAGACGAATTGAATTGAAGTAGCAAACAGAAGTAAATGGCAGCAAACAGAAACGAAAAGGAAAGACAGAAAGCAGTAGAAAGCGCATATACGTGTGCGTGAACTCCTCGCCGCAAGCGCCTCGGATGAAGGGGAAGGTTAGCGTTCTTTGGGGATGAATCCAATCAGAAGCGAAGACGGATCTTCACTTCTTCCTCTCAGATTATCGGTGCCAAGAGCTGATTCCTTCACGCCAACAAACGGGAGAGAAAATAAGAAGAAACTGCGTTGAGATGGAGAGTTCTAGCTTCCAAGCTTGTTGTTCTCCTTCTCCCTTGACCTCCTTTTATAGCTTTTTGCAGGTACTCTTCAGTCAAGGAGAACCATCCATTCTGAACGACGTCCCACCAAGTGGCAGTAGGGGAGAAATCGGGCGGCTGAAAGATCGCAACAGAACGGCGGACGGTTGGAACAACTTATCAATTGCAGCTTAAACATTGCGGAGACAACAATGTTTCCGCAATTTTTCTGCAACACAGAATTTCAACTCTTTAACTTCGTTTTTGATTCTTTCTTGTTCCTTTTACAAATAAGTCCTGATTTAGATTCATTCTATAAATTCTCATATATAAGCACATGTTTAAACTAAATTCTAACAAAAACGCTTAAGAGTTCACAAAATTCTATAGTAAATAAGTCCCTAAAATATGCACTTTTGGAGACGTAACACACCCCCAAACTTAAGTTATTGCTCGTCCTCGAGCAATATAAGGGCTTACTTCGGCTGCTATCACTCTATCTGACTACTTGCTGACTTCCCTAAGCTTACTATCCATCGCATGGCTGTCCTGTGACACTCTTCTAAGTCCAAACTAACTTCTCATTCTGCTTATTCTGATTTCTCTTGCCTTGTAAACCTACTGCTTTTATAAATTTCCTACAACTAATCTATCTGCCTTATGTCATTAGGTTCATTGTGCAGCTATCCCTAAGTTTTCAAATTCTCCCTTGCTTCACCCCAGACTCAGTACATGCTTCTAATGTCTTTTTGTTTAAGCTACCTAGGATTCCTTAGAGTCATGCCAGTCTTAGTACACACAAGTAACAGTAGTACATTTCATAGAACAACCTAAACCCTAGCATCACTACATTGGATATACACTCATCTCCCTTAACATACCTTCAAGCTATAGCCCTGTGCTTAGCAAACTAAGGATCAGAGTTCATTCATACAGGACACCTAAGCACATAAGCTATAACTCATAGGCATACATTCTTCTTCCTTGGTTTTTCCTTTTTATTTTTTTTTCTTTTCCTAGTAGAGTCTCTCCTTTTGGTTTGCCTTTTGATGCATTGCCATTTGTGGGTTACACAAATGGCCCTGATTACTCAGCAACCTCAATTGAGACACTATTCTTTATTCTTTTGCTTTTCAATTTTTTTTTTCCTTTTAATCATTTTTTTTCAAAGAAGAAGAATGCTTATGTCTAAAAAGGGAGAGAGGAATGTTCCTAGGCCTAGAGGCTGCCTCCCCCAAACTTAAACTCCTCATTGTCCCCAATGAGAATCGGAGGTGGCACACCCCCAAACTTGTCCTAGAAGCATCTAGTCTAAGGCAAAACAAGTAAAATTTAAAACTCCTAGGCATAGAATGACCCTCTTAAAACAGATAGCACAGAAGCAAAACTTTTGTAAAAACAATATGTGAAGGGCTTACAGAGGTGCATGCTGAGCAAGAAAGGAAACTAATTTAAACTAACAAAGGTGTACTATAATACTCATCCAGCATGCTCAGCAGATAAAGTACATATTGGAGTCAGTAAGATAGCAAGATATCAAGATATAATCAGAAACAGCCCATCCAACAGTCATCCAATAGCATGCGAAAACGAACAAAATATTGCGGACACAGCAAGGAATCCGCAATGAAACCGATAGAGCAATTTTAGCAGTGATCAAGGCTCCTAACATGCTATATTCAGACATCCAAAACTACACCAAATAGCTACACGAGCTCAGCTAACTACTCAGAAACCATCAAACTAACGAAACTACTCTAAACAAACAAAAGAACAATGAAAACAGATCATGCATTTGATTAATACAGAAGTCAAAAGTCACAGAAAAGCAGGTGGGTTTTTTTTTTTTTTTCAAGAGGGATCAGAAAACTCCCTCGAATGCCGTTCAGTCTGGCATTCAAACATCTTCATCCTCATCTCTCCTTTCTCTAGGAGGCGCCCATGGCTTCAACAGATCCGTAGAGAAGGCAGGGAATATGCACCCCAGCTGGTCAGCTACATCCTTGTCCCTTGCCTGTGCATACTCAGCCCACTGAGCCATCTTGTGCTGCAGGTCCATCAGGCAGGCCATGGACAACGATTGTGCAGCAGTCAAGCCGTCCATTTCAAATTCCATGTTGCCCCTCCTTCGCATCCTCAAGATTGTGGGCAGGTGGTAGAACACTTTATGTTGTACTCCAAATTCAAGATGTCGAGGCTTGCCAAAATACAATTTATAAACCCGATGTACACCGAGCTATTTGAAGCTTAGTGGTAACGGGTCGATCCGCAGGGAACCTTAATCAATCTTTCCTAATTAATTTCTATTTGTCTTTTAAACTAAAACTCAAAATAAAATAAAAGGGGGAGTTAATTAAAACTAAACGAAGTAAAATTAAGCTAACGGAAAAATAAATGCGAAAAGTAAAGAGCGGAAAAATAAATGGAACACGTGCTCCTAATTCGAGGGATCGGGATTTATCTTGATGCGCTTAGATCATAGGGACTCTAATCATGCTTGTAATTTAATCTCATGCACGCGAAAATGTTTGCTCGTTTCCGTAGCAAACATCCCAAAGAATTAATTAGAAAAGTGCAATTCCAATTAAACATGCTCGCTAATTAATCTAAGTTAGCTACGCTTAAATCAATCAAAGAACAGTGACGAGTAATATCGCGACGAACCGATTGATCGAGAACTCGACCAATTGGCGCGATTTCTATTCTTTCCCTAAGTCTATCGTGCAAACGATAATTAATGCTATTCTCCTACTGTCACTTAGGCTAGAATTAATTAGTCACGCTTAGACCCTTGTTACCTAGCGATTGAGGCAATTATACATCATAACCTTTAACGGTAAAACATGCGTGAGGACTCGGACGTCACTTCTAATCAGTCATACATGCTCATGGGATTCAAACAAAGGAAGAATCATGCAAGAAACTATCAAATACAAGCTGGAAATTTAAAGCTAAACCCTCCCTAATGTATCAAGACAACCCTAAACTCGAATTAGAGCACTTACCTTAGCCAAACGTGATGAAAATTGATCCAAAATTGCCCAAAAATTGTGGAAATTAGTGAAAAACTCACCAAACCCGAGGCTAAAACTTAACAAATCGAAATTTCACGTTTTTTTTATGAATGGTGGCTGAAAACTAGGTTAAAACGCTTAAAAAGCTGGAAAAAATGAAACTGGGCCGAAATTGGCCAATTGGGCCGGCAGGCGCGCGGACGCGGATCGACAGGCGGGCGCGGGTCACGCGGGCGGAGCGGGTCGCTGGGCCGCTGATCTGGGCCGAAGGGCGTGCTGGGCCGCGCAGGGGGCTGCTGGAGCGCGTGCGGGTCGTCTGGAGGAGCGGGTCGTGAGCGCGCGGATGGGCGAGGCGGGCGCTGGAGCGGGCCGGACGATGGAGTTGGCCGCGCGTGGACCGTTGACCATTGACCGTTGACCGTTTGACTTTTTACAAAAATAATATAAATCCTTACCCACTATGATTCGAACCTTGGCTTCACCATTCCCTTAACAAAGCCAACACCATTAAGCCACTGATCAATTTTGAGTTGAAATTAGATTATTTAATTAATGTAGTATAATCACTCAAAACAATTAATTAATAAAATGTTCTAAAATATCCATTTAAGCCCTTAATTAATGTCAATGCCCGATTTACCCCTTAACAATTAAATTATACAAAATAGATCAATTAAACCCAATTAATTACTTTAATTTACAAGACTTAGGAGCTATATATTAGCACTTTTAGATTGCTATCAGCAGCTCCAGATGGCCAGTGTAATCTAACTGCCTCTCATTCTTCTCCATTGGCACACCTGCACGTAAGCACAATTTAGTTATGGTGTTTGGGAAAAAGAGCTGGCCCTTACCTTTCTTTGAACAGTCAGTGATGGAGGCGGCAATGACTTCACCCACGTCAATGGTGAGTCCCCGCATGATAGCATACAGCAGCAGTGATCGCCCCTGGTTGATAGTCGTCTCATGAGTCACTGGGGAGATGCGTCTGCGCACAAGGGAGAACCAAACTGCCGCCTTGTCTCGAAGGGTAGCACTCATCAGGGTGTGCTTCCCGTTCCTTGAGACCGCCCAAGATGCTTCAGGTTTGCCTATCGTGTGCAAGGCCTCTTCTAGGACTGCCTCAGATGGCAAGTCAACAATCTTGGCGTATTCAAAATGTGGATACCCCTTGAGAGCATAGGCCTCATTGATGGCATTGGCAGAGAAGTCGACCTCTACCCCCCTCACCGTGGACAGACATGCTTCAGGGTGTGTGAGGTTGGCGTAGAAGTCATACACCATGTCAGGGTAGGCTGGAATTGGGGGTCTGCACAGCTCCTCCCAGCCATGGGTGATGATTCCTGCGCGCAAGAATTGCGGCAGGTCTGCCAACGCATCAAGAAAGCCCCGCTCGTGGAGGAGTTCCCTCTTCATCAATTCGAGGCCCTTGGCCTCTGCTTCCTTAGAGACGTACCTCACAGCTTGAGGTTCGTCTTCTGGGTACATCTTCTTCTTCCCCTTCTCTTTTGCTCTGGCCGACTCAGCGGCCTCAATTTTCATATTCTTGAAAGAAGGTTCAGCTTCAACCTTCTTCTTCTTGGCTCGCTTGGAGGCCTTTGGTCGCTTGCCTTTCACGATCACATGGGCCCTCTTCTTGAGGCGTGCCTTGGTGGTCATCTGCTGGAGACAATCCCCCAGCGTTTCGTCCATCGAATCCTTGCTTCCCCCCTCCACAGGGCTGTCAAGACTGACATCCCTTAAGGGGGAGAATACTTCCTCTTCCTCCGCCGGTTCGTCACTGCACCGAGTCTTGGTGCTCTTCAGGTGAAGCTTCAGGCTCCGGCGTCTGTGGGGAAGGTTCAGGGCTCTACCTGGCCGTCTCATATGATGGGCGGCCACTCCCACGGCTTTCCTCGCTGGGAGTCTTTCTGACCGGTGAATCAGCCACCACAATCTTCCACTTCCGTTTCTTAGGTGTACCGACTGGTTCAGAAGGGTCAGCAGGTACCTCAGTCGCCACCTTCCACTTCTTTCTTCGCACTGGTAGCTTCGGAGGCCGTGAGGGCTGCGCAGCATCGGCGTCTGCTAAGGAAAGCAGCGCCTCTCTCGCAGCTTCTTCTGCGTCAGGCGACGTTTTCTTGGGCGTGGATCGATCTGCTAGCGTGGACACCATTGTCGTTCTTTGAGGATCTGAGTGTAGGAGATGTAGAGGAGGAAGAAGACTGAATTTGGAGGTCCAACGATTTGAGAAAACGTAAAGGGCAGGGCTCCAACGACGGCTATTTGTACTCGAGTACCCTCCAACGGCTCTTTTCTGTTGCAGACTCAGCAAATCTTCCGCAATTAATTCGCCTAGCCGTTGGGATATTTCTTGATTTGAGTTGCAAGATTCAGCAACCAGATCTTTGATTTAGCCCGATCTTCTTCGTGGATTCTCTCCCCTTGATTCATCTCTTTCATTGCCTCTTAAAAATCTCCCATTAATATCCACCTAATTAAAACAAAAATCCGTAATTAAAATAAAAAATAAACAAACAACACAACCCGAAAATACGAAAGAAAAAAAAAAACTAAGGCATGGCCTTCTGATGGATGAGCACAGTGGTCACTCATCCCCTCTCGATTCGTTTCTCAAGCTTCAGATAAGAGGAAGGCCGAGAGTGTCTTCACATCTCCCTCCTCATAGTAGTGCTTCAACCTTGCACCATTTACCATAAACGGCTGCCCGTGCTGTAGGTTTCTAATCTCAATAGCACCATGAACAAAAACGTTAGTAATAACAAACGGATCTGACCACCTAGACTTAAGTTTGCCTGGAAATAACCTTAACCGTGAGTTGAATAATAAGACATGCTGGCCTTTTTTAAAGTCCTTGATCCTAAGTCTACTATCATGCCAAATCTTAGTTTTTTCCTTGTACATTTTAGCATTTTCATAGGACATATGTCTTAGCTCATCTAACTCATGTAATTGCAGAGACCGCAAAGTTCCAGCATCGGTCACGCAATAATTTAGTTCTTTTAAGGCCCGAAAGGCTTTGATTTCCAATTCGAAGGGAAGATGACATGCTTTTCCATACACTAGCCTATAAGGAGACATACCTAAACGTGTTTTATATGCAGTCCTATATGCCAAAAGTGCATCGTCTAACTTAAAAGACCAGTCTTTTCTATTAGGTTTGACCACTTTTTCAAGTATGTTCTTGATCTCCCTATTGGATATTTCAGCTTGTCCATTTGAGTGTGGGTGATAAGGGGTTGCTACTCTATGTCTAACATTGTATTTAGCTAATACCTTTTCCATAGCTTTATTTATAAAGTGGGTTCCCTCATCACTTATTATCGCACGTGGTGTACCAAATCTTGTAAAAATATGCCTATTTAGAAACTTAACTACTGTCTTTGCATCATTTGAGGGACATGCTATGGCTTCTACCCATTTAGAAACGTAATCTACAGCTACAAGTATATAGAGATTACCTGCAGATGGAGGGAATGGTCCCATGAAGTCAATGCCCCACACATCAAAGAGTTCCAACTCTAAGATGTAGGTGAGAGGCATCTCATCCTTCCTACTGAGGTTACCTGTCCGTTGACACTCATTGCAGCTGTGTGCATGGTCGTGTGCATCTTTGAATATCGTGGGCCAGTAGTAGCCACTTTGGAACACCTTTGCAGCCGTCCTTTGGCCACCAAAATGTCCACCATAAGGAGACGTATGGCAGTGTTGCAACACTGACTTCGCCTCAGCAACTGATACACACTTCCTCAGAAATTCGTCTGCACATGTCTTGTAAAGTGTAGGATCGTCCCAAATGAATTTCCTAGCTTCATGTAGGAACCTCTTCTTTTCTTGCCCTCCTTTGAAAGTTGGTAGTACCTGCGAGGCAAGGAAGTTAGCAATATCCGCAAACCAAGGTTCCTCATCGTTATCACGATGTGCTAACACAGAGACATGCTCATCAATAAAGGCATCAGAAATTGTTGGCTCAGCAATTTTTTCGCAATTACTTCGCAATCTAGATAAATGGTCAGCAACTACATTTTCGCATCCTTTTTTATCTCTAATGTCTAGGTCAAACTCTTGCAACAATAATACCCATCAAATTAACCTAGGCTTAGCATCAGCCTTCCTCATTAGATATTTTAGTGCAGAGTGATCAGTGTACACAATTGTTCTAGTGCCTACAATGTAATTTCTAAACTTTTCACAGGCAAATACTACGGCTAGCATTTCCTTCTCGGTGGTAGTGTAATTACATTGTGCTTCATTCAAAGTCTTACTTGCATAATATACAGGATATGTTAGTTTATCTGTTTTTGTCCTAGCATGACCCCTACTGCATAGTCACTAGCATCGCACATCATCTCAAATGGTAGATCCCAATTTGGACCTACTATAATTGGTGCTTTGACTAAGGCTTCTTTAAGTGTTGTCCATGCTAAGAAACATTCTTTAGAGAAGACAAACGGTTTATAAGCTCTAGAAGCTCGCACAGAGGTTTAGAGATTTTTGAAAAGTTTTTTATGAATCTCCTATAGAAACCTACATGACCTAGGAAACTTCTAATAGCTTTTACATTTTGAGGTTCCACTAGCTTCTCTATTATTTCTATTTTGGCCCTATCGACCTCCACTCCTGCTCTAGACACTCTATGTCCTAGGACTATTCCTTCTTCCACCATAAAGTGGCATTTCTCCCAATTTAGGACTAGGTTGGTCTCCTCACACCTAGTTAGGACTTGTCCTAAGTTTTCTAAACAATTATTAAAAGAATCACCAAAGACTGAGAAGTCATCCATAAATATTTCTATCATGGACTCATCTAAGTCAGAGAAAATGGCCAACATGCACCTTTGGAATGTTGCTGGTGCATTGCATAAGCCAAATGGCATTCTGCGAAAAGCAAATGTTCCAAAGGGACATGTAAAGGTTGTTTTCTCCTGATCCACAGGGTCTATGGTAATTTGGTTATATCCAGAATAACCATCTAAGAAGCAGTAATAGGCTCGACCAGCTATTCTATCTAACATTTGATCTATAAATGGTAAAGGAAAATGATCTTTTTTTGTTTCTTTGTTTAGTTTTCTATAGTCCATACAGACTCTCCATCCTGTAACAGTTCTAGTTGGTATAAGTTCAGTATTCTCATTAACTATTACAGTCATTCCACCCTTCTTAGGCACACATTGTATTGGACTCACCCATTGACTATTAGCTATAGGAAAAATTACACCTGCATCTAACCATTTGATAATTTCTTTCTTAACTACCTCCTTCATGGAGGGGTTCAACCTACGTTGGTGATCTACTCTAGGTGTATGTTCATCTTCCAATAATATCTTATGCATGCAATAGGAAGGACTAATACCTCTTATGTCAGCAATCGTCCATGCAATAGCTTTTTTTATGTTGCTCAAGCAGCAATATTAGCGCAATTTCATGCTGTTCACTCAACTTGGACGAAATAATAACAGGCAAAGTATCATGCTCTCCTAAATATGCATACTTAAGATGATCAGGCAATGGTTTTAATTCCAGCAAAGGTGGATGTTCAATTGATGGTTTCAAAGGGATTGTGGTTCTTTCAGACAAGTCATTAGTCATACAAACATGCTGAGGTTTGTCCACAGATATATCCATCAATTCAGAAATGTTTAAGTCAGTTGTATCTACTTGTACATAGTCAGTAGCATGCTGTTGCGTGCTCAATGTGTAAAATAAATAAGCAATAAGAGAGAGAGAGCACTCAGAACATGCAAGCATACATGATCTTATAGCAAGTAGTAAGTATTTTTTCATTCGTTTTCCCACAGAGATTTATTATTAGCTACCCGTGAAGTGTATTGTTAAGAAAGAATGGGTGGATTTGATGGAGTAGAATTGGTTTTAACTTGTCTAATTTCTAAGGAATATGTAAAGGGCAGCAACATAAACAAGTGCAAGTCAAAGATAAACTCAAATGAAAAGAGAAGAGATTAATAAACGAAGAGGAAAATAGCTAAACATAATTTTTAACTTAGCAGAATTGCGAGAACAGCAATTCTACCGCAATGTGACTAACAGCGAAAGTGTATAAAATGGAGAAACAAGGGCTACTAACGACTCCTCTATAGGCATTTTTATACGATTCTCAAGCATTGGATCAACTCACTATGCATCAAACTAACTCAATCTCATGTATCTTCCGATTTCATGCATTAGATTCTTTAGTTTACTCATGTCCAAGTAAGGTCTTAAGCATCTTGTGAAAGCAGAAAGTTATGGTTTGTACTAGGAAAACGCCTATTCCTAGGTCGTTTTCTGGTTACCTTGAAAGGCTAGCATGAGTGTATGACTCTGAACTCTTACTCCTTCTAGAGGTTAGGAGTTCTTTGGACAAAATGGATGGCCAATCGAAATTGCCCGTGGGATGAAGCTTACATACAATCAATGCTTCGAGAGCTATCCTACATGCTTGGTTCACGTTTTTTAGCCTATAGTGTTGTCATTAGCATGCCCCTATGTGACTTAGTTACTCATGGATATAGAAAGAACAGCAATAAGAGATGAAGTAGACATGCTTAGAAGAGAATTAGACTTAAAACAGCAAGGTAAAACAGTAGCAGCAAAAGATCAGAAACTGTGAAATAATGAATTGTGCTTTGATTACTTGATTGTTTGAATGAACAAAGGAAAGCTTAAAGTGAAAAGCATAAAGACAGAAGACAACGAAATGAAATGAGCTAGCTACTGGAAGAGAAACAACAACTAAACAGAGCTTGGAAATTAGAAATAAAGAACAGAAATCAGTAATTGAGCTTGAACGCCTCGTCGCAAATGCCTCGGCTGAAAGGGAAGAAAGGGTAGCCTTGCTTGGATGAATCCAATAAGGAGAGAAGACTTCTCTCCTTCCTATCAGATTGTCGACTCCAACAGCTGAACCTCTCAAACCAACAGACGGAGAAGAAAAACAGGAGAAAAGATGGAGCTGCGAAGAGACTTCTACGCTTTCGGATGATGATCAAACCCTCTACTTTGACCCCCTTTTATAGTAATTTGCAGGTGCGTTTGGGCCAAGGAGAACCATCCATCCTCAACGTCGTACTTCAAAATGGATGGAGGAGAAAGAACGAATCCCTGAAATAACGGAAAATAACAGAAAAAGATCAGTCAACTTACGGATTTCACTTGAAACATTGCGGTTTTAGCAATGTTTCCGCAATGCTGCCGCAATGCGCATTTTTCCTTCTTTTACTTCGGTTTTCATTCCTTTTCTTTCCTTTTGCACACAAGTCCTAATTTAGGTACCTTCTTCTAATTCTCATATATAAGCATAGGTTTAAGCTAAATCCTATCAAAAACACCTAAGAGTGTACATCTTTCTAAGATAAATAAGTCCTAAAAAGGTCACTTTTGGAGACGTAACACATGCTTAATTAACAGCTCATGCTCAAGTTGTTCTTCCATCAGTGAATCTACTACATCCATACTTGCACAGGATTAAGAATCAGAGGGATACCTTAGAGCTTTAAATACACTAAATTTAACCTCCTCATCATGAACTCTCATGGTGAGCTCACCTTTTTGGACATCGATCAAAGCCCTACCTATGGCTAGAAATGGTCTGCCCAATAAGATCGGTACCTCCTTGTCTGCCTCATAATCCAGAATGATGAAGTCTGCAAGAAAGATGAATTTGTTAACCTTGACAAGTATATCCTCAATTTTCCCTTCCGGGTATGCTATGGATTTGTCTGCAAGATGCAAGGTGACAGTGGTAGGATGTGCTTCCCCTATTCCAAGCTGACGGAATAGTGACAAGGGCATGAGATTGATGCTGGCTCCCAGATCACACAGAGCTCTGCCCACGTGCTTGCCTCCCAACTCGACTGGTAAGGTGAAGGAACCAGGATCCTTCTCCTTCTTTGGTAGCTTGTTTTGGAGTATAGCACTGCACTCCTCGGTGAGATTCACTGTTTCAAATTCACCAATGATTTTCTTGTTAGTAATTATATCTTTCAAGAATTTAACATAAGAAGGCATAGATTGCAAAACTTCTACAAATGGGATATTAACATGCACTTGTTTTAAAATTTCTAAAAACTTATTAAAGTGCACTTCCTGTTCTTGTTTTTTCTTCAGCCTTCTAGGGAATGGAGGTGGTGGCACATATGTGGGCACTTCAGGTCGCCTAATGACAGATGGAGGCCTTGGTATTTCTTCTGGTTCCTCAACGATAGGTTTCAGCCTCACCCTGGTTGTGCTTGTTGGTGGTTGATCATGGTTGGGCAGAGAATCCAGTGGAGCACTAGACTCTTCATTCTCTACTCGCTTTGGTGCTTCTCTATTGTTGCTCACCAATGGTCTTTGTTACGTGCTCAATGTGTGAAATAAATAGCAATAAGGGAGAGAGAGCACTCAGAACATGCAAGCATACATGATCTTGTTAGCAAGTAGTAAGTATTTTTTCATTCGTTTTCCCACAGAGATTTATTATTAGCTACTCGTGAAGTGTATTGTTAAGCAAGAATGGGTGGATTTGATGAGGTAGAATTGGTTTTAAGTTGTCTAATTTCTAAGGAATATGTAAAGGGTAGCAACATAAACAAGTGCAAGTCAATGATAAACTCAAATGAAAAGAGAAGAGATTAATAAACGAAGAGGAAAATAGCTAAACAGAATTTTTAACTTAGCAGAATTGCGAGAACAGCAATTCTACCGCAATGTTACTAACAGCGAAAGTGTGTAAAATGGAGAAACAAGGGCTACTAACGACTCCTCTATAGGCATTTTCATACGATTCTCAAGCATTGGATCAACTCACTATGCATCAAACTAACTCATTCTCATGTATCTTCCGATTTCATGCATTAGATTCTTTAGTTTACTCATGTCCAAGTAAGGTCTTAAGCATCTTGTTAAAGCAGAAAGATATGGTTTGTACTAGGAAAACGCCTATTCCTAGGTCGTTTTCTGGGTACCTTGAAAGGCTAGCATGAGTGTATGACTCTGAACTCTTACTCCTTCCAGAGGTTAGGAGTTCTTTGGACAAAATGGATGGCCAATCGAAATTGCCCGTGGGATGAAGCTTACATGCAATCAATGCATTCGAGAGCTATCCTACATGCTTGGTTCACGTTTTTTAGCCTATAGTATTGTCATTAGCATGCCCCTATGTGACTTAGTTACTCATGGATATAGAAAGAACAGAATTACTAGATAAAATAGGCATGCTCAGAAGAAGAATAAACTTAAAACAGCGAAGCAAAACAGTAAACTGCAAAGTCAAAAAACTGTGAAAGAATGAGTTGTGCTTTGATTAATCGATTGTTTGAATGAACAAAGGGAATACTTAAAGTGAATAACTTAAAGACAGAAAGCAACGAAATGAAGTGAACTAACTAATAGAAAAGAAACAACAACTAAACAATGTTGGAAATGAGAAGTAAAAGATAGAAAGCAATAAGTAAGCTTGAACGCCTCGTCGCAAACGCCTCGGCTGAAGGGAAAGAAAGGTGAGCTTTGCTTGGATGAATCCAATCAGGATTCCTATCAGATTGTCGATTCCAACAGCTGAACCTCTGAAACCAACAGACGGAAAAGAAAAACAGGAGAAAGGATGGAGCTGCAAAGAGACTTCTGCGCTTTCGGATGATGATCAAACCCTCTACTTTGACCCCCTTTTATAGTAATCTGCAGGTGCGTTTGGGCCAAGGAGAACCATCCATCCTCAACGTTGTACTTCAAAATGGATGGAGGAGAAAGAACGAATCCCTGAAATAACGGAAAATAACAGAAAAAGATCAGTCAACTTACGGATTTCACTTGAAACATTGCGGTTTTAGCAATGTTTCCGAAATGCTGCCGCAATGCTCATTTTTCCTTCTTTTAACTTCGTTTTTCATTCCTTTTCTTTCCTTTTGCACACAAGTCCTAATTTAGCTACCTTCTTCTAATTCTCATATATAAGCATAGGTTTAAGCTAAATCCTATCAAAAACACCTAAGAGTGTACATCTTTCTAAGATAAATAAGTCCTAAAAAGGTCACTTTTGGAAACGTAACAGTCTTCCACTACGAAGTTCAATTGCTTGAACTTGCTCTTTTCCATCTCTTCCTGGTACTTCAGTGTCTGCAGGCAATCTACCTTGGGGCCTATTTTTCAGTTCATTTGCTAACTGCCTTATTTGGTTTTCTAAGCTCCTAAGGGTGGCTTGTTGACTTTGTAGGGTTGCATCCTTTTTTGCAATGTATTCTTTAAGTAAATTCTCTACTGATGGTCCTATAGGTTGGTTATATGGCTTTTGATACATGGACTGGTTATTTTGTTGAGTGAAACCAGGTGTTCCACTCGGTCTTGGTTGGTTTTGTGCTTGGTTAGTGTTTTGTTGTCCACCCCAAGAAAGATTTGGGTGGTTCCTCCAACCAGGATTATAGGTGTTAGAATAGGGGTTGTTCCTAGGCTGCTGTTGACTTCCAATATAGCATACCAAGGCTGGATTCCCAGGGCAGAAATCATACAAGTGCCCTTCCCCACAGAACCCACAAATTAGTGTCTCACCTTGACTATTTGATGTGCCCATTGAAATGGTTGCTGCGGTGTTGACACTGGGTTGGAGATTGGTTTGAGCCATTTGTTTTACTAGATTGGTCAGGGCATTTATTTGGCTACTCATTGCACTAAGTGCATCCTTGTCTTGAGCTTTTCTTGGCTCTACCGGATCGTCTGACCATCTACAATGGGAGGTTGAGATTTTCTCCAAAATCCCATAGGCTTCATTGTAGCTCTTTGAAAGCATGGAACCACCAGCTGAAGAATTCAGCACTTGCCTTGTGCTGGGGTTGCATCCTTTAAAGAACACTTCTATTTGGATACACCATGGAATGCCATGGTGTGGACATTTAAGCAATAAATCTTTGAATCTTGTCCAAGCTTCGTGAAGGGATTCGTTTTCGGCTTGTTTGAACTTGATTATATCATCATGAAAGTTGGAATTCCTATCAGGTGGGAAGTATTTGACTATGAATTTTTCAGCCAGATCTGTCCAATTCACAATTGATCCGGAGGGTAAGGAATTTAACCACGTTTTGGATTTATCTCTTAATGAGTAGGGAAAGAGGTAAAGTCTTAAAGCTTCTTGGGAAACTCCAGGGATGATGAAAGTATCACTAACTCCTAGAACATTTCTTAGATGATTGTGGGGATCTTCGTTTTCCACTCCAAAGAATTGTCCTACGGTGGACAGCATTTGGAACATAACTGGCTTTAACTCAAATGAGTGAGATTTAATCTCAGGGCGTATAATGCTCGGATTAAGCTCCTCAGGCATGGGAACTAAATATGAGAGGATTGCACTATCCTTATCATTCGCAATTTCGATGGGGTTGCGAATGGTAGGTGCTTGGTTTGGGACTGGTCTATCCATTTCGGTTTGATGGAATTGCGACGACTCCGCGGAGTCAGCAATGTTTTGAGTTACAGGGGGTTGTTTAAAGAGGCGTTTCTTAGCTTTGTTTCTGGCCCTAAGAAGTCTTTCAGGCTCAGGATTGAACTCTAGATTGCTACTTTAATGCTCATTCATAAACTAACCCGATGGTACTGTTAAGTCTCTGAAAGTGACTTATTGAGGACCCATTTAGATTAAGAAGATGTACACTTTTAGGTGTTTTTGATAGCATTTAGCCTAAACCTATGCTTAAATATGAGAATGAGAAGAAGGTAGCTAAATTAGGACTTATGCACAATAGGAAAGAAAAGGGTTGAAAACCGAAGGAAAAGAATGAAAAAAAACTGCATTGCGACAGCATTGCGAAAACATTGCTGAAGCCGCAATTATTCAAGTGAAAACCGTAAGTTGACTGATCTGTTTCTGTTAATTTCCGTAATTTAAGGGATTCGTTCTTTCTCCTCCATCCATTCTGATATATGACGTTGAAGATTGATGGTTCTCCTTGGCCCAAACGCACCTGCAAACTACTATAAAAGGGGGTCAAAGTCGGAGGTTCAGTCATCATCCGAAAGCGTAGAGTCTTCTCGCAGTCCATCTTTTCGCCCTGTTTTCCTTTGCCGTCTGTTGGAGTGAGAGTCTCAGCTGTTGGAATCGATAATCTGATAGGAAGGAGAGGAGATTCTTCTTCTCTCTCGATTGGATTCATCCAAGCAAGGCTGACCTTTCATCCCCTTCATTCGAGGCGACTGCAACGAGGATTCCAAGCACCATTTACTGTTTTTTGTCTTTCCTTTCTCATTTCCAGCATTGTTTAGTTATCGCTTCTGGTTTAGTGATTAGTTTACTGCATTTCGTCGCTGTCTGTCTTTGAATTATTTCCTTTAAGTTCCCTTTTGTCCGTTCAACATTCAAAGTAATCAAATTGCAAGATTTCATTTCACAGTTTCCATCTTCTGCTGCTACGGTTTTGTCTTACTGTTTTGAGTACATTTCCCTTCTGAGCATGTCTGTTTTATCTTATACTTATGTTCTCTATATATCCATGAGTAGCTAAGTCACTTAGGGGCATGCTAATGACAGAACTATAGGCTAAAAAACGTGAACCAAGCATGTAGGATAGCTATCGAAGCATTGATTGTATGTAAGCTTCATCCCACGGGCAATTTCGATTGGCCATCCATTTTGTCCAAAGAACTCCTAACCTCTGGAAGGAGTAAGAGTTCAGAGTCGTATAATCATGCTAGCCTTTCATGGTAACCAGGAAACGGCCTAGGAATAGGCGTTTCCCTAGTACAAACTAAACACTTCTGTTTTAACAAGATGCTTAAGACCTTACTTTGAGTCGAGTAAACTAAAGAATCTAATGCATGGAATCGGACGATACATGAGATAGAGTGAGTTTGATGCATAGAGAGTAGATCCAGTGCTTGAGAATCGTATAACAATGCCTATAGGATAGTCATTAGTAGCCCTTAATTCACCCATTTACACACTTTCGCTGTTATTCAATTGCGGTAAAATTGCGGTGTCCGCAATTCTGCTAAGTTACCATTCTGTTTAGCTGTTTTCTTCTTCGTTTATTAATTCCATCTCTTGTCTTTTGAGTCTAATTTCAACTTGCATTTGTTTATGTTGCATTCCTTTACACATTCAGCAAAAATTAGATAATTAAAAACCAATTTTACCCCATCAAATCCACCCCTTCTTTCTTAACAAATACACTTCATGAATAGCTAAAAATAAGTCTCTGTGGAAAAAACGAATGAAATATACTTACTACTTGCTGTGAGACCATGTATGCTTGCATGTTCTGAGTGCTCTATCTACCTTCTTGCTTATTTATCTTTAACACATTGAGCACGCAACAAGTTTTTGGCGCCGCTGCCGGGGACTTATTTTAAGTGAAAACGAAGTTTGTTAAGTCTGAAACACCAAGTTATTTTCCATTGAATTTGATCCATCTTCATTTCTTTTTCAGGTACCATTTAGGTTAGTTTATGAATGAACCTCCAAGTAGTGATCTAGAGTTCAACCCTGAGCCCGAGAGATTACTTAGAGCTAGGAATAGAGCCAAGAAACGCCTCTTTAAACAACCTTCATTACCTCCATTAATTGCTGAAACCGCAAGGTTACCGCAATCTCCTCAAGAAGAAATGGATCGAAGAGATCAAAACCTGGTGCCTGTCACTCGCAATCCCATTGAAATAGCGAATGACAAGGATAGCGCAATCCTTTCGTACCTAGTACCTATGCCTGGGGAGCTGAACCCCAGCATAATCCGTCCTGAAATCACTGCCAACTCCTTCGAGTTAAAACCAGTGATGTTCCAAATGTTGTCCACTGTGGGACAATTCTTTGGAATAGAAAATGAGGACCCCCATAACCACCTTAGGAACTTCCTAGGAGTCAGTGATACCTTCCTCATTCCTGGAGTTTCCCAAGAAGCCCTGAGGCTATATCTTTTCCCTTACTCTTTGAGGGACAAAGCCAAAACGTGGTTAAATTCATTACCCTCTGGATCTGTCCTCAATTGGACAGACTTAGCAGAAAAATTCCTAGTCAAATATTTCCCACCAGATAGGAATTCTACCTTTCGTGATGATATCATCAAATTTAAACAAGCTCCGAGTGAGTCTCTTCACGAAGCTTGGACAAGATTCAAAGACCTTCTCATTAAATGTCCACACCATGGCATTCCATGGTGTATCCAAATAGAAGTCTTCTTTAAAGGATGCAACCCCAGCACCAGACAAGTTCTAAACTCATCTGCTGGAGGTTCCATGTTGTCCAAGAGTTACAACGAAGCTTATGAGATCTTGGAGAAGATCTCAACATCTCACTGTAGGTGGTCAGATGATCCAGTAGAGCCAACTAGAGCTCAAGACAAGGATGCTCTAAGCGCCATGAGCACCCAAATAAACGCCCTGACCAACCTAGTTAAGCAAATGGCTCAGGCCAATCTCCAAACCAGTGCCAATACCGCCACAGCCATGTCAATGGGCACCCAACCAAGTCAAGGCGAGGCACTTATCTGTGGATTCTGTGGGGAAGGGCACCCATATGAATATTGCCCTGGGAATCCATCCTCAGTCTGCTATGTTGGGAGCCAGCAGCAGCCTAGGAATAACCCCTACTCCAACACCTATAACCCTGGTTGGAGAAACCACCCAAACCTGTCATGGGGTGGCCAACAAAACACTAACCAAAATCTTAACCAACCTAGACCGAGTGGAACACCTGGTTTCACTCCCCAACATAACCAGTCAATGTACCAAAAACCATACAATCAACCTGTAGGATCTTCTGTAGAAAAATTACTCAAGGAATACATAGCTAAGAATGATGCTACGCTTCAAAGCCAGCAAGCTACTCTTAGGAGCCTAGAAAACCAAATAGGCCAATTAGCCAATGAACTCAAGAGTAGGCCCCAAGGTAGACTCCCTGCTGACACCGAGGTACCAAGGAGAGATGGCAAAGAACAAGTTCAAGCAATTGAACTTAGGAGTGGAAGACCATTGGTGAGCAACACAAAGGACACACCAAAGAGAGTAGAGAACACTGAGTCTAGTGCTCCACTGGAGTCTCTGCCAAACCAAGGTCCACCACCAACTAGCACATCAGGAGCCAGGCTAGAGCCAATTGTTGAGGAGATAGAAGAAATTCCGAGGCCTCCACCTATCCTAAGGCACCCTGACGTGCCTGCATACGTGCCACCACCTCCATACCCTCGAAGGCTTAAGAAGAAGCAGGAACAGGAAGTTCATTTTAATAAATTCTTAGAAATTCTTAAGCAAGTGCATGTTAACATTCCTTTTGTAGAAGTTCTGCAGTCTATGCCTTCTTATGTAAAGTTTTTGAAGGACATTATTACTAACAAAAAAACAATTGGTGAGTTTGAAACAGTAAACCTCACTGAGGAGTGCAGTGCCATCCTCCAGAACAAGCTGCCCAAGAAGGAGAAGGATCCTGGGTCCTTCACCTTACCTGTAGAACTTGGAGGCAAGCACGTGGGCAGAGCGCTTTGTGACCTGGGCGCCAGCATAAATCTCATGCCCCTGTCCCTATTCCGCCAGTTGGGAATAGGAGAAGCACATCCAACCACTGTCACTTTACAACTAGCAGACAGATCCATCGCATACCCTGAAGGTAAGATTGAGGATATTCTAGTGAAAGTTGACAAATTTATTTTCCTTGCAGATTTCATTGTCCTGGACTATGAGGCAGACAAGGAGGTCCCCATCCTGCTAGGCAGACCATTTCTAGCCACAGGTAGGGCACTTATAGACGTCCAAAAAGGTGAGCTTACTATGAGAGTTCATGATGAAGAGGTGAAGTTTAGTGTATATAAAGCTTTAAGGTACCCCTCTGATTCTGAGTCTTGTGCTAGCATGGATATTGTTGACTCACTAATGGAAGAACAATTAGAGCATGTACTATTAACCAAGCATGCTAATGAATATGTACAATTAGATGTAGCTGACTTGAATGTATCTGACATAATGGATATGCCTGTAGATAAACCACAACATGTATGTATGAATATAGATTTAACTGATAGATCTGTGAATCCTTTAAAGCCCTCCATTGAGCATCCACCTGTTTTAGAACTGAAACCACTACCCACTCACCTCAAATATGCATATTTAGGAAATAATGATACACTGCCTGTAATTATTTCTTCTAAGCTAAGTGAAAAGCATGAGGTTGAATTAATTTTACTGCTTAAGCAACATAGGAAGGCTATAGCATGGACTATTGCTGATATTCGAGGCATTAGCCCTTCTTATTGCATGCACAAAATTATACTAGAGGAAGAGCACACACCTAGGTAGATCACCAACGTAGGCTAAACCCCTCTATGAAAGAGGTAGTAAAGAAGGAAATAATAAAATGGTTAGATGCAGGAGTGATCTTCCCAATAGCTAGTAGCCAGTGGGTGAGCCCCATCCAATGTGTACCTAAAAAGGGGGGAATAACTGTGGTAGTCAATGAGAACAACGAACTGATCCCAACAAGGACTGTCACAGGGTGGAGAGTGTGTATGGATTACAGGAAATTAAATAAAGAAACTAAAAAAGATCACTTCCCTCTACCGTTCATTGACCAGATGCTAGACAGAATAGCTGGTAGAGCCTACTATTGTTTCTTAGACGGGTATTCAGGCTATAATCAAATAACTATAGACCCTAAGGATCAAGAGAAGACCACCTTCACTTGCCCTTTTGGAACTTTTGCCTTTCGCAGAATGCCTTTTGGCTTATGCAATGCACCGGCAACTTTCCAAAGGTGCATGATGGCAATCTTCTCTGAGTTGGATGAGTCCATGATAGAAATATTCATGGATGACTTCTCAGTCTTTGGGGACTCATTTTCAAACTGTCTAGAAAACCTAGGACAAGTCCTGGCTAGGTGTGAGGAGACCAACCTAGTCCTAAATTGGGAAAAATGCCATTTTATGGTGGATGAGGGGATTGTCTTAGGACATAGAGTGTCAAGGGCAGGAGTAGAAGTTGATAGGGCAAAGATTGAGGTCATAGAGAAGTTGGTAGAGCCCCAGAATGTCAAAGCCATTAGAAGCTTCTTAGGGCATGCTGGCTTCTATAGAAGGTTCATTAAGGACTTTTCTAAGATAGCCAAGCCTCTGTGTGAGCTTTTAGAGCTAAATAGACCATTCATCTTCTCTCAGGAATGCTTAATAGCCTGGACTACCCTTAAGAAAGCACTAGTCACTGCACCTATAATAGTAGGACCAAATTGGGATCTCCCATTTGAGATGCTATGTGATGCCAGTGACTATGCTGTAGGAGTCATGTTAGGACAGAGGATTGACAAGCTAACACACCCTGTATATTATGCTAGTAAAACCTTGAATGAGGCTCAATGTAATTATACAACTACCGAGAAAGAAATGCTTGCTGTAGTATTTGCTTGTGAAAAATTTAGAAACTATATTGTAGGCACTAGGACAATTGTGTACACTGACCATTCTGCCTTGAAGTATCTTATGAGGAAGGCTGATGCTAAGCCTAGGTTGATTAGGTGGGTACTGCTGTTGCAAGAGTTTGATTTGGACATTCGAGACAAGAAAGGATGTGAAAACGTGGTTGCAGATCACCTGTCTCGATTGCAGCACAATTGCGAAAAAATTGCGGACCCCGCAATTTCTGATGCTTTTATTGATGAACATGTCTTTGCTTTGACTCATCGTGATAACGATGAGGAACCTTGGTTTGCTGACATTGCTAACTTCCGTGCATCACAGGTTTTACCAGTTTTCAAGGGAGGACAAGAGAAGAAGAGGTTCCTTCATGAAGCAAGGAAATTTATCTGGGATGACCCCACACTTTACAGAACATGTGCTGACGGCTTGCTAAGGAAGTGTGTTTCAGCTGCTGAAGCGAAGTCTGTGCTGCAGCACTGTCACACATCTCCTTATGGTGGACACTTTGGTGGCCAAAGAACAGCTGCAAAGGTATTTCAAAGTGGCTATTATTGGCCGACGATCTTCAAAGATGCCCACAACTATGCCCACAGCTGTGATGAATGCCAAAGGACAGGTAACCTCAGTCGAAAGGATGAGATGCCCCTCACCTACATCTTAGAGTTAGAGCTCTTTGATGTGTGGGGCATTGACTTCATGGGACCATTCCCTCCATCATCAGGTAACCTTTACATATTAGTAGCAGTGGACTATGTGTCCAAGTGGGTAGAAGCCAAAGCATGTCCTAATAATGATGCTAAAACAGTCACCAACTTCTTGCATAGGCACATTTTTACTAGGTTTGGGACACCTCGTGCCATCATTAGTGATGAGGGGTCACATTTCATTAACAAGGCCATGGAGAGAGTGTTGGCTAAGTATAACATTAGACATAGAGTAGCCACTCCCTATCACCCACACTCAAATGGACAAGCTGAAATCTCAAATAGGGAAATTAAGAACATCCTAGAAAAAGTGGTCAAACCTAATAGGAAAGACTGGTCCTTCAAGCTTGAGGATGCACTTTGGGCTTATAGGACAGCATATAAGACACCCCTAGGTATGTCCCCTTATAGGCTGGTATATGGCAAGGCTTGTCACTTACCACTTGAGTTAGAAAACAAGGCATTTTGGGCCATGAAGGAATTGAATTTTTGTGTAAAGGATGCGGGGACACTGAGGTCTTTACAATTACATGAGCTTGATGAGCTTAGGCATATGGCCTATGAAAATGCTAAGATGTACAAGGAAAAAACCAAGATTTGGCACGATAGTAGACTTAGAGTTAAGGACTTTAAGAAGGGTCAACTTGTTTTGTTGTTTAACTCACGGTTGAAACTATTTCCAGGGAATCTTAAGTCTAGATGGTCGGGTCCATTTGTCATTACTAATGTGTTTGTTCATGGTGCAATAGAGATAAAGAACTTGCAGCAAGGCCAACCATTCATGGTTAATGGTGCAAGATTAAAGCACTACTATGAGGAAGGAGATGTGAAGACTCTCTCGGCCTTCCTCTTGACTGAAGCATAACAATGAGAACGAGAGAGGACGAGTGATTGCTGTGCTCGTCAACATAAGGCTCATGCCTTAGTTTATTTTTTGCGATTTTCCGGTTATCATTTGTGTGTTTTGTTGTGTGATTTTGATTACGAATTTGATATTGTTTTTATTTCTTTTTGTAGGGAATCGAAAGAGGGAATCAAGGAGAGTAATCCCAGCTTTAAAAATTAAGAAACGATCGAGCCAAATAAAAGATACGGACGAACAAAGTTTGCCATTTAGATGAAAAAAAATCCCTAAAATTGCGCTGGAATTGCAGGATCCGCAATAATAGAGCCGTTGGGATTTAGCCGTTGCCTTTATATCCGTTAGAAGGCGCTCGATCGATACGATTCTCTCATTCTCTGATTTCCAAGAAAACTGAGATTCTCTTCATCTTTGATCCTTCTCTCCAAACCTCCAAGATTCGACAATGGTGTCCACAAGGGCTGAAAGATCCGCAGCCAAGAAGAAGGCTGATGACGCAGCTGAAGCGGCTGCGAGGGAAGCACTTCTGACCCTTGCAGATGCTGGGGCTGTACGCACCGGACCTCTTCCCAAACTTCCGATCCGTAGGAAGAAGTGGAGGGTTGTCACAGAAATCCCTGCTGGCCCTTCTGAACCAGCGGGCACGCCCAAGAAACGCCGGTGGAGTGTCGAGACGGCCGCCGAACCAAGCAAAGCAAAGACTCCCTCTGTGGAGAGTCAAGAATCGGATCGTGCGTCCCACGAGTCGACCAAGAAGGGTTCGACGCCATCTGCCTCACCTGCGCACAGCCCAGAGCTTTCATCATCGCCGCCGGCACAGAGCCCTGAGACGCCGTCTTCACCACTGAATTCCGTGCAGACGCCTACAGCAGAGCAGAGTGCCACACCTTCGCACACGCCTCCACGGCCTGACCCTGAATTCCCATATGGGGAGTACCAGGAATCCACTCAGGGCAGTGGGGAAGGTGGTGAAGACGAGGCTTCTCGCCTGCAAGGGAAGCTAGCCCAGAGAGTCCTGCACAGCAGGATGATTCCATGGAAGAGACGCTGGGGGCATGCCTGCAGCAGATCAACATTGAGGCAAAGCTCAAGAAGAAGAAGGCCAAGATTATCAAGGCCAGGCGATCCAAGAAGCTGAAAAAGAAGAAGGCTAAAAGGGCGCCTTCAGCAGACAAAGAGAGCACCGAGCCTTCGCTCAAACGACTCAAGGTTGAGGCTGCCGAGTCAGCCAAACCATCAGATAAAGGGAAGGCAAAGCTCTACCCTGAAGTTGAGCCTCAGTCAGTGAGGTATGTTTCCTCTGATGCTGAGTCCAGGGGTGCTGAGCTGAGGAAGAGGGAGTTGCTGCACGAGAAAGGCTTCCTCGACCGACCTGCTGACCTGCCGCAGTTCTTGCGCGCAGGAGTGATGAACCACGGCTGGGAGGAATTTTGCAGACCGCCCAATCCAGCCTACACGAGCATGATGTATGATTTCTACGCCAATGTGCTCAGCCTTGAGGATGGCCTGTCTGTGGTCAGAGGGGTAGAAGTGGATTTCTCAGCCAAGGCCATCAACGAAGCCTATGGTCTCAAGGGCCAAACACATACAGATTATGCACGGATCGTTGATGAGCCTACTGAGGCAGTGCTGGAGGAGGCTGTTGCGTGCTCAATGTGTTAAAGATAAATAAGCAAGAAGGTAGAGAGAGCACTCAGAACATGCAAGCATACATGGTCTCACAGCAAGTAGTAAGTATATTTCATTCGTTTTTTCCACAGAGACTCATTTTTAGCTATTCATGAAGTGTATTTGTTAAGAAAGAAGGGGTGAATTTGATGGGGTAAAATTGGTTTTTAATTATCTAAGATTTGCTGAATGTGTAAAGGAATGCAACATAAACAAATGCAAGTTGAACTTAGACTCAAAAGACAAGAGATGGAATTAATAAACGAAGAAGAAAACAGCTAAACAGAATGGTACTTAGCAGAATTGCGGACACCGCAATTTTACCGCAATTGAATAACAGCGAAAGTGTGTAAATGGGCGAATTAAGGGCTACTAATGACTATCCTATAGGCATTTTTGTACGATTCCCAAGCATTGGATCTACTCTCTATACATCAAACTCACTCTATCTCATGTATCGTCCGATTCCATGCATTAGATTCTTTAGTTTACTCGACTCAAAGTAAGGTCTTAAGCATCTAGTTAAAGCAGAAGTGTTTGGTTTGTACTAGGGAAACGCCTATTCCTAGGCCGTTTCCTGGTTACCATGAAAGGCTAGCATGATTATACGACTCTGAACTCTTACTCCTTCCAGAGGTTAGGAGTTCTTTGGACAAAATGGATGGCCAATCGAAATTGCCCGTGGGATGAAGCTTACATACAATCAATGGTTCGAAAGCTATCCTACATGCTTGGTTCACGTTTTTTAGCCTATAGTTCTGTCATTAGCATGCCCCTAAGTGACTTAGCTACTCATGGATATATAGAGAACAAAAGTATAAGATAAAACAGACATGCTTAGAAGGGAAATGTACTCAAAACAATAAGATAAAACCGTAGCAGCAGAAGATGGAAACTGTGAAATGAAGATTTGTAATTTGATTACTTTGAATGTTGAACGAACAACAGGAAACTTAAAGGAAATAATTCAAAGACAGACAACAACGAAATGCAGTAGATAAAACACTAAACTAGAAACAACAACTGATCAAAGCTGGAAATTAGAAGAATAAGACAGAAAACAGTAAAGGGTGCTTGAAAGCCTCGTTGCAGTCGCCTCGAATGAAGGGGATGAAAGGGCAGCCTTGCTTGGATGAATCCAATCGAGAGAGAAGAAGAATCTCCTCTCCTTCCTATCAGATTATCGATTCCAACAGCTGAGACTCTCACTCCAACAGACGGCAAAGGAAAACAGGGAGAAACAATGGACTGCGAGAAGACTCTACGCTTTCGGATGATGCTTGAACCTCCGACTTTGGCCCCTTTTTATAGTAGTTTGCAGGTGCGTTTGGGCCAAGGAGAACCATCAATATTCAACGTCATATATCAGAATGGATGGAGGAGAAAGAACGAATCCCTGAAATTACGGAAATTAACAGAAAAGGATCAGTCAACTTACGGTTTTCACTTGAATAATTGCGGCTTCAGCAATGTTTTCGCAATGCTGTCGCAATGCAGTTTTTTTCATTCTTTTCCTTCGGTTTTCAACCTTTTTCTTTCCTATTGTGCATAAGTCCTAATTTAGCTATCTTCTTCTCATTCTCATATTTAAGCATAGGTTTAGGCTAAATGCTATCAAAAACACCTAAAAGTGTTCATCTTCTTAAGCTAAATGGGTCCTAAATAAGTCACTTTTAGAGACTTAACACACCCCCAAACTTAAGGCTTTGCTTGTCCTCAAGCATACTAAGGACTTACCTAGGCTGCTGTTTCTTCTTCTTTAACCACCTACTGACTCCCTTATATCCCTATCTATAGCACTGCTGTCCTGTGACACACTTCTCAGTTTAGAACTACCTTCTTATCTAGCTTCTTCTGACTTCGCCTGCCTAACACTCACCTGCTTTTATTAACTTCCTACAACTGATCTATTTGCTTTTGTCATATCATGCCACTATCCGTAAGGTTTCAAATTCTGCCTAGCTTTACCTCAGACTTAGTACATGCTTCTAGCTTTACTTTTAATGTGTCTAGGAATCCTTAGAGTCATGCCAGTCTTAGTATTAACGGTGACAGTAGTATTTTAAAGAACAACCTAAACCCTGGCATCACTACATTGGAAAAACACTCATCTCCCTAAACAAACCTACAAGGTACAACTTTGTGCTTAGCTAATTGAGGATCAGAGTTCTTTTTAAATAGGACACCTAAGCCACAAAGTTATAACTCCTAGGTATACATTCTTCTTCCCTATTCTTTTCTTTTTTTCTTACTTAGGTGGGACCTCTCCTTTGGTTGCCTTTTGATGCAATGCCACTTGTGGGTCACACACTTGGCACTGATTACTTAGCAACCTAAGAGAGACCCCCCTCTTTATTCTATTTTTCATTTTTTTTTTTTCAGTTCATCATTTTTTTGTAAAGGAGAAGAAGAATGCTTATGTTTCTAAGGGAGAGAGGAATGTTCCTAGGCCTAGGGTGGCCTCCCCCAAACTTCAACTACTCATTGTCCCCAATGAGTGTCTGAGGTGGCACACCCCCAAACTTTCCTAGAAGCATCTAGTCTAAGGTAAAACAAAGAGAATCTAAAGCCCTAGGCATAGACAGAACATTTAAAAGAAAATATCATAGCAGCAGTAAATTAAAAAAAAAAACAGACAGTTAAGGGCTTAAAGCTGTGCATGCTGAGCTTTTTAGAGGTTGATTTTAAACTAACAAAGAGTGTCCTATGACACTCATCCAGTATGCATTTAGATAAGCTATATAAGGTAGTCATGTTAGCAGCAAAAGATAGAATTTAAACAGATTACAGCCTAGCTAAACAGACAGTCCAAAACATGCTTTCAGTCATGCAAATTGCGGGTACCGCAAATATTTCGCAATTAGATAAGGGCAGATATAACATTGATTAAGGCCCCTACGCATGCTCTTTCCAGTCATTCAAGCTCTTCTAAAAATAAAACAAAACTAACCTACCTAAGCTCCTATCATCAGACTATCCTACACAAAATTAAAAACATAAAACTAAGCGTTTAAAACAGATCAAAAGTGTACTACAAGACAACATAATTCACATAGTTTAACAGAAAATTGTTTTTTTGTTTCAAGGGAACAGTAATACTCCCTTCAGTGCAATTCAAACCAGCACTCAAACGTCTTCATCTTCATCAGGTTGCCGTGGTCGTGGGGGCACCCATGGAGTCAGGAGATTCGTAGGGAAATCAGGGAAGATGCACCCAAGTTGGTCTGCAACTTCCTTGTCCCTCGCCTGCGCATAAGTGGCCCATTGAGCCATTCTCCGCTGCATATCCATCAGGCAGGCCATGGATAGGGAATGTTCAGCAGCCAGCCTATCCAGTTCAAACTCCATATTTCCCTTCCTCCTCAGCCTCAGGCTAGCAGGCAGCTCCAAGTGGCCTGTGTAAGTCATTTGCTGCTCCATGCGCTCGGTGGGGACTCCTGCAAGCAAACATAGCTTGGTTATGGTGTTAGGGAAAAACAGTGGTCCCTTACCTTTCTTGGCGCACTCAGCAATAGCAGCAGTGATGACTTCTCCCACGTTGATCGTGAGACCTCTCATTATCGCATACACCAGCAGCGATCGGCCCTGGTTGATTGTAGTCTCATGAGTCACTGGGGACAATCTCCTTCTCACGAACGAAAACCAAACAGCCGCCTTAGCCGTGAGGTTGGTGTTGCGTGCTCAATGTGTAAAGATAAATAAGCAATAAGGTAGAGAGAGCACTTAGAACATGCAAGCATACATGGTCTCACAGCAAGTAGTAAGTATATTTCATTCGTTTTTTCCACAGAGACTCATTTTTAGCTATTCGCGAAGTGTGATTGTTAAGAAAGATGGGATGAATTTGATGGGGTAAAATTGGTTTTTAATTATCTACTTTTTGCTGAATGTATAAAGGGATATAACATAAACAAATGCAAGTTGAAACTAGACTTAAAAGACAAGAGATGGAATTAACAAACGAGGAAGAAAACAGCTAAACAGAATGAAAATCTGGCAGAATTGCGAGGACCGCAATGTTACCGCAATTAAATAACAGCGAAACTGAGTAAATGGGTGAATTAAGGGCTACTAATGACTATCCTATAGGCATTTTATTACGATTCTCAAGCATTGGACCAACTCTCTATACATCAAACTCACTTTATCTCAAGTATCGTCCGATTCCATGCATTAGAGTCTTAAGTTTACTCGACTTCAAAGTAAGGTCTTAAGCATCTTGTTAAAACAGGAGTGTTTAGTTTGTACTAGGGAAACGCCTATTCCTAGGCCGTTTCCTGATTACCATGAAAGGCTAGCATGATTATATGACTCTGAACTCTTACTCCTTCCAGAGGTTAGGAGTTCTTTGGACAAAATGGATGGCCAATCGAAATTGCCCGTGGGATGAAGCTTACATACAATCAATGATTCGAGAGCTATCCTACATACTTGATGCACGTTTTTTAGCCTATAGTTCTGTCATTAGCATGCCCCTAAGTGGCTTAGCTACTCATGGATATATGGAGAACAGAAAGGGTAGATAAAACAGACATGCTTAGAAGAGAAATATGCTTAAAACAATAAGACAAAACGTAGCAGCAGAAGGTGGAAACTGTGAAATGCAGAATTTTACTTTGATTACTTTGAATGTTTGAACGACAAAGGAAAGCTTCAAAAGAAATGATTCAAAGACAGACAACAACGAAATGCAGTAATTAAAGCACTAGGCTAAGAACAACAATGATCAAACTGGAAATAAGAAGAAGAACGACAGAAAAGCAGTAAAGGTGCTTGAAAAGCTTCGTTGCAGTCGCCTCGAATGAAGGGGATGACAGGTCAGCCTTGCTTGGATGAATCCAATCGAGAGAGAAGAAGAATCTTCTCTCCTTCCTATCAGATTATCGATTCCAACAGCTGAGACTCTCACTCCAACAGACGGCAAAGGAAAACAGAGAGAAATGATGGACTGCGAGAAGACTTCTGCGCTTCGAATGATCATCAAACCTCCGACTTTGGCCCCCTTTTATAGTAGTTTGCAGGTGCGTTTGGGCCAAGGAGAACCATCAATCTTCAACGTCATATATCAGAATGAATGGAGGAGAAAGAATGAATCCCTGAAATTACGGAAATTAACGGAAAAAGATCAGTCAACTTACGGTTTTCACTTGAATAATTGCGGTCACCGCAATGTTTTCGCAATTCATTCGCAATGCTCATTTTTTCATTCGTTTCCTTCGGTTTTCAACCCTTTTTCTACCTATTGTACTTAAGTCCTAGATTAGCTACCTTCTTCTAATTCTCATATTAAAGCATAGGTTTAGGCTAAATGCTATCAAAAACACCTAGAAGTGTACATCTTCTTAAGCTAAATGGGTCCTAAATAAGTCACTTTCAGAGACTTAACACACCCCCAAACTTAAGGCTTTGCTTGTCCTCAAGCATACTAAGGACTTTCCTAGGCTGCTGTTTCTCCTTCTTTAACCACCTACTGACTCCCCTATATCCCTATCTATAGCACTGCTGTCCTGCGACACACTTCTTAGTTTTAAAACTACCCTCTTATCTAGCTTCTTCTGACTTCGCCTGCCTAACACTCACCTGCTTTTGTTAACTTCCTACAACTGATCTAGCTACTTTTATGACATCATGCCACTATCCCTAAGGTTTCAAATTCTACCAAGCTTTACTCCAGACTCAGTACATGCTTCTAGCTTTATTTTTAATGTGTCTAGGATTCCTTAGAGTCATGCCAGTCTTAGTATTAACAGTGACAGTGGTACTTTTAGAGAACAACCTAAACCCTGGCATCACTACATTGGATATACATTCATCTCCTTAGACAAACCTAGAAACTACAACCTTGTGCTTAGCTCTTTGAGGATCAGAGTTCTTTTTTAAATAGGACATCTAAGCCACAAGATTATAACTCCTAAGCATACATCCTTCTTCCCCTATTTCTCCTTTTCCCTTTTTTACTTAGGTGGAGTCTCTCCTTGGGTTGCCTTTTGATGCAATGCCACTTGTGGTTTACACACTTGGCACTGATCACTCAGCACTTGAGAGAGACTCCCCTCTTTATTCTTATTTTTCACTTTTTCTATTTATCACAAAAAATTTTCTTAAAGGAGAAGAAGAATGCTTATGTCCTAAGGAAGAGAGGAATGTTCCTAGGCCTAGGGTGGCCTCCCCCAAACTTCAACTACTCATTGTCCCCAATGAGTGTCTGAGGTGGCACACCCCCAAACTTGTCCTAGAAGCATCTAGTCTAAAGTAAAACAAAGAGAATCTAAAAATCCTAGGCATAGGCAAAACATTTAAAAGCAATTACCCCAGCAGCAGAAAATTTGAACAAAACAGACAAAGAAGGACTTAAAGCTATGCATGCTGAGCTTTTTAGAGATTAATTTGAACTATCAAAGGGTGTGCTATGACACTCATCCAGCATGCTTTAAGATAAGCTATATAAGGTAGTCATGCTAGCAGCAAAAGATAGAATTTAACAGATCACAGCCTAACTACACAGACAGTCCAAAACATGCAATCAGTCACAAAATTTGCGGGAACCGCAATTATTTCGCAATTCAATCCGGGCAGATATAACATTGATTAGGGCCCCTCAGCATGCTTTTTCCTGTTACTCACGCATCCTAAAAATAAAGCTAAACTATCCTACCTAGTCAGCTAACATCAGACTAGACTAAGCAAAAGAAAAAACATAAAACTAAACATTAAAAACAGATCAAAAGTTGAACACAAAACAGCATAATGCACATGATCCTATCAGAAAGCAGAAAAATTGTTTTTTTTTTTCCTAAGGGAACAGCAATACTCCCTTTAGTGCACTTCAAACCAGCACTCAATTCTCGTCATCCTCATCTGGTTGCCTCAGCCGTGGGGGCACCCATGGAGTTAGGAGATTGGTAGGGAAGTCCGGGAAGATGCACCCCAGCTGGTCTGCAACTTCCTTATCCCTCGCCTGCGCATAAGTGGCCCATTGAGCCATTCTTCTCTGCATATCCATTAAGCAGGCCATGGATAGAGACTGTTCAGCAGCCAGCCTATCCAGTTCAAACTCCATATTCCCCTTTCTTCTCAGCCTCAGGTTAGCAGGCAGCTCCAAATGGCCTGTGTAAGGCATCTGCTGCTCCAGGCGCTCGGTGGGGACTCCTGCAAGCAAACATAGCTTGGTTATGGTATTAGGGAAAAACAAGGGTCCCTTACCTTTCTTTGCGCACTCAGCAATGGCAGCTGACATGATCTCCCCCACATTGACCGTGAGACCGCGCATGATGGCATAGACCAGCAGTGATCTACTCTGGTTGATTGTCGTCTCGTGGGTCACGGGGGACAGCTTTCTCCTCACAAAGGCAAACCAAACAGCTGCCTTTGCTGTCAGATTGGCACTCATTAAGGTGTGCCTCCCATTGCGTGAGACAGTCCACGCTGCTTCAGGCTGGCCAATTGTGCGAATGGCCTCTTCCAGCACTGCCTCAGTCGGCTCATCAACTATCCGCGCATAATCTGTGTGCGTTTGGCCCTTGAGACCAAAGGCTTCATTGATGGCTTTGGCTGAGAAATCCACTTCCACCCCTCTGACCACAGACAGGCCATCCTCAGGGCTGAGCACATTGGCGTAGAAATCGTACACCATGCTCGTGTAGGCTGGATTAGGCGGTCTGCAAAATTCCTCCCAGCCGTGGTTGATCACTCCTGCGCGCAAGAACTGCGGCAGGTCAGCGAGTCGGTCGAGGAAGCCTTTCTCGTGCAACAGGTCCCTCTTCCTCAGCTCAGCACCCCTGGATTCAGCATCAGATGAGACATACCTCACTGACTGAGGTTCGTCTTCAGGGTAGAGCTTGGCCTTCCCCTTATCTGCTGGCTTGGCTGCCTCGGCAGCCTCAACCTTGAGCCTTTTGAGTGATGGCTCCGTGCTTTCTTTGTCTGCTGAAGGCACTCTCTTGGCCTTCTTCTTCTTCAGCTTCTTGGATCTCTTGGCCTTGACAATCTTGGCCTTCTTCTTCTTCTTAATGTTGATCTGCTGGAGGCATGCCCCCAACGTCTCTTCCATAGAATCGTCCTGCTGTGCAGGCTCGGCAGGGCTATCTTCCCTCATAGGAGAGAAGACTTCGTCTTCCCCAGCATCTCCACTGCCCTGAGTGGACTCTTGATAATCCCCATAAGGGAATTCCGGATCAGGCCGTGGAGAATTGTGCTCTGCTGATGGTGTCCGCACAGAACTCAGTGGCGAAGATGGCAGTTCAGGACTCTGCACTGCTGCAGGTGTCGGGTCAGAACTCTGAGGTGCTGGAGACAACTCGGAGCTCTGCGCAGGCGGCGACGACTCTGCGCTTGGCACTGGTTCAGATGGTGAAGGACTACGCGCAGGTGATGCAGACGGCGACGAACCTTCTTTGGCTGACTCGTGGGATGCACGATCAGTTTCTTGACTCTCCACAGATGGAGTCTTTGCTGTGCTTGGTTCGGCGGCCGTCTTGACACTCCACCGGCGTTTCTTGGGCGTGCCCACTAGCTCAGATGGTCCCGCAGGAATCTCAGTGACCACCCTCCACTTCTTCCTACGAATAGGAAGCTTGGGAAGAGGACCGGTGCGAACGGCACCATCGTCTGCAAGGGTGAGAAGCGCTTCCCTCGCAGCCGCTTCAGCTGCGTCATCAGCCTTCTTCTTGGCTGCAGATCTCTCCGCTCGTGTGAACACCATTGCTGAGTCTTGAAGATCTTGAGAGAAGAATCAAAGATGGAGAGAATCGCTGAATTCTTGGAGAGCAAAGAGAGAGATAATCGTATCGATCGAGCGCCTTCCAACGGATATAAAGGCAACGGAAAAAAAAAATCCCAACGGCTCTTTTTGCGGATCCAGCAATTCTAGCGCAATTCTAGGGATATTATTTCATCAAAATCTCCAACTTTGCTCGTCCGTATCTTTTATTTGGCTCACCCGTTTCTCAATTTTTAAAGCTGGATTTACTCTCCTTGATCCCCTCTTTCGAATCCTTGCAAAAACAAATAAAACAAACATTAAATACGCAATTAAAATTACACCACAAAACATACAAACGATAACCGGAAAAACAGAAAAAATAAACTAAGGCATTGGCCTTGACTAAACGAGCACAGTAACCACTCGTTCTCTCTCGTTCTTTTTGTCATGCTTCAGTCAAGAGGAAGGCCGAGATAGTCTTCACATCTCCTTCCTCATAGTAGTGCTTCAATCTAGCACCATTGACCATAAATGGCTGTCCTTGCTGCAAGTTTTTTATCTCTATCGCACCATGAACAAAGACATTAGTAATAACAAATGGACCCGACCATCTGGACTTTAGTTTGCCCGGAAATATCTTTAGACGTGAGTTAAATAATAGGACAAGTTGGCCTTTCCTAAAGTCTTTGATCCTAAGTCTACTGTCGTGCCATATTTTGGTCTTTTCTTTATACATTTTGGCATTCTCATAGGCCATATGCCTAAGCTCATCAAGTTCATGTAGCTGCAAAGACCTTAATGTCCCCGCATCCTTTACACAAAAATTCAATTCCTTCATGGCCCAAAATGCTTTGTTTTCTAACTCAAGTGGCAAGTGGCAAGCCTTGCCATACACCAACCTATAGGGAGACATGCCTAGGGGTGTCTTATATGCTGTTCTATAAGCCCAAAGTGCATCCTCAAGCTTAAATGACCAGTCTTTCCTATTAGGTTTGACCACCTTTTCTAGGATGTTCTTTATCTCCCTATTGGAAATTTCAGCTTGGCCATTCGAGTGTGGGTGATAGGGAGTAGCTACCCTATGTCTAATGTTATATTTAGCCAATATCTTCTCCATAGCCTTATTAATGAAATGTGACCCCTCATCACTAATGATAGCACGAGGAGTCCCAAATCTAGTGAAAATGTGCCTATGCAAGAAGCTAGTGACTGTTTTAGCATCATTATTAGGACATGCTTTGGCTTCTACCCACTTGGACACGTAGTCTACTGCTACCAAAATGTAAAGGTTACCTGATGATGGAGGGAATGGTCCCATGAAATCAATGCCCCACACATCAAAGAGCTCCAACTCTAAGATGTAGGTGAGGGGCATCTCATCCTTGCGACTGAGGTTACCTGTCCTTTGGCATTCGTCACAGCTGTGGGCATAGTTGTGGGCGTCCTTGAAGATTGTTGGCCAATAGTAGCCACTCTGAAATACCTTCGCAGCTGTTCTTTGACCACCAAAGTGTCCACCGTAAGGAGATGAGTGACAGTGCTGCAGCACAGACTTCGCTTCAGCAGCTGAAACACACTTCCTTAACAACCCATCAGCACAGGTTCTGTAAAGTGTGGGGTCATCCCAGATGAATTTCCTTGCTTCATGAAGGAACCTCTTCTTCTCTTGTCCTCCCTTGAACACTGGTAATACCTGTGATGCACGGAAGTTAGCAATGTCAGCAAACCAAGGTTCCTCATCGTTATCACGATGAGCCTAAGCAAAGACATGTTCATCTATAAAAGCATCAGAAATTGCGGTCTCCGCAATTTTTTCGCAATTGTGCTGCAATCGAGACAGGTGATCTGCAACCACATTTTCACAACCTTTCTTGTCCCGAATGTCCAAATCAAATTCCTGCAGCAATAACACCCATCTAATCAATCTAGGCTTAGCGTCAGCCTTCCTCATAAGATATTTTAAAGCAGAATGGTCAGTGTATACAATGGTCCTAGTGCCTACAATGTAATTTCTAAATTTTTCGCAAGCAAACACTACAGCAAGCATCTCTTTTTCAGTAGTTGTATAATTACATTGAGCCTCATTCAAGGTCTTACTAGCATAATAGACAGGGTGTGTTAGCTTGTCAATCTTCTGTCCTAACATGACTCCTACAGCATAGTCACTGGCATCACATAGCATCTCAAATGGGAGATCCCAATTTGGTCCGACTATGATAGGTGCTGTGACTAGTGCTTCCTTAAGGGTTTTCCAAGCTACTACACATTCTTTAGAGAAGATAAATGGTCTATTTAGCTCTAGAAGCTCGCACAGAGGCTTGGCTATCTTAGAAAAGTCCTTAATGAACCTTCTGTAGAAGCCAGCGTGCCCTAAGAAGCTTCTAATGGCTTTGACATTCTAGGGCTCTACCAACTTCTCTATGATCTCTATCTTGGCCCGATCAACTTCTACACCTGCCCTTGACACTCTGTGTCCTAAGACAATCCCCTCATCTACCATAAAATGGCACTTTTCCCAATTTAGGACTAGGTTGGTCTCCTCACACCTAGCCAGGACTTGTCCTAAGTTTTCTAGACAGGTTTTAAATGAGTCCCCAAAGACTGAGAAGTCATCCATGAATATTTCTATCATGGACTCATCCAACTCGGAGAAGATTGCCATCATGCACCTTTGGAAAGTTGTCGGTGCATTGCATAAGCCAAAAGGCATTCTGCGGAAGGCAAACGTTCCAAAAGGGCAAGTGAAGGTGGTCTTCTCTTGATCCTTAGGGTCTATAGTAATTTGATTATAGCCTGAATAGCCATCTAAGAAACAATAGTAGGCTCTACCAGCTATTCTGTCTAGCATCTGGTCAATGAACGGTATAGGGAAATGGTCTTTTTTAGTCTCTTTATTTAATTTTCTGTAATCCATACACACTCTCCACCCTGTGACAGTCCTTGTTGGAATCAGTTCGTTGTTCTCATTGACTACCACAGTTATTCCCCCCTTTTTAGGTACACATTGGATGGGGCTCACCCACTGGCTACTAGCTATTGGGAAGATCACTCCTGCATCTAACCATTTTATTATTTCCTTCTTCACTACCTCTTTCATAGAGGGGTTTAACCTACGCTGGTGATCTACCCTAGGTGTGTGCTCTTCCTCTAGTATAATTTTGTGCATGCAATAAGAAGGGCTAATGCCTCGAATATCAGCAATAGTCCATGCTATAGCCTTCCTATGTTGCTTAAGCAGTAAAATTAAATCAACCTCATGCTGTTCACTTAGCTTAGAAGAAATAATTACAGGCAGCGTATCATTATCTCCTAGATATGCATATTTGAGGTGAGTGGGTAGTGGTTTAAGTTCTAAAACAGGTGGATGCTCAATGGAGGGCTTTAACGGATTTACAGTTCTATCAGTTAAATCTACATTCATACATACATGCTGTGGGTTATCTACAGGTATATCCATTATGTCAGATACATTTAAGTCAGCTACATCTAATCCTACATATTCATTGGCATGCTTGGTTAATAATACATGCTCTAATTGTTCTTCCATCAGTGAGTCAACAATATCCATGCTAGCACAGGATTCAAGGTCAGAGGGATACCTTAAAGCTTTATATACACTAAACTTTACCTCTTCATCATGAACCCTCATAGTAAGCTCACCTTTTTGAACATCTATTAGTGCCCTACCTGTGGCTAGAAATGGTCTACCTAGCAGGATGGGGACCTCCTTGTCTGCCTCATAGTCCAGGACAATGAAATCTGCAAGGAAAATAAATTTGTCAACTTTAACTAGAATATCCTCAATCTTACCTTCTGGATATGCGATGGATCTGTCTGCTAGTTGTAAAGTGACTGTGGTTGGACGTGCTTCTCCCATTCCCAACTGGCGGAATAGGGACAGGGGCATGAGATTTATGCTGGCGCCCAGGTCACAAAGCGCTCTGCCCACGTGCTTGCCTCCAAGTTCTACAGGTAAGGTGAAGGAACCAGGATCCTTCTCTTTCTTGGGCAGCTTGTTCTGGAGGATGGCACTGCACTCCTCGGTGAGGTTTACTGTTTCAAACTCACCAATTATTTTTTTGTTAGTAATAATGTCCTTCAAAAACTTTACATAAGAAGGCATCGACTGTAAAACTTCAACAAAAGGAATGTTAACATGCACTTGCTTAAGTATTTCTAAGAATTTATTAAAATGAACTTCCTGTTCTTGCTTCTTTTTAAGCCTTCGAGGGTATGGAGGTGGTGGCACATATGCAGGTATGTCAGGGCGCTTTAGGATAGGTGGAGGCCTTGGAATTTCTTCTACCTCCTCAATAGTTGGTTCTAGCCTGACTCCTGATGTGCTAGTTGGTGGTGGACCTTGGTTTGGCAGAGACTCCAGTGGAGCACTAGACTCAGTGTTCTCTACTCTCTTTGGTATGTCTTTTGTGTTACTCACCAATGGTCTTCCACTCCTAAGTTCAATTGCTTGAACTTGCTCTTTGCCATCTCTCCTTGGTACCTCGGTGTCAGCAGGGAGTCTACCTTGGGGCCTACTTTTAAGTTCTTTGGCTAATTGGCCTATTTGGTTTTCCAGGCTCCTAAGAGTAGCTTGCTGGCTCTGAAGAGTAGCATCATTCTTAGCTATGTATTCCTTGAGTAGGCTTTCTACAGAAGATCCTACAGGTTGATTGTAAGGTTTTTGGTACATTGACTGGTTATGTTGAGGAGTGAAACCAGGTGTTCCACTCGGCCTTGGTTGGTTAGAATTTTGGTTAGCGTTTTGTTGGCCACCCCATGACAGGTTAGGGTGGTTTCTCCAACCAGGGTTATAGGTGTTGGAGTAGGGGTTATTCCTAGGCTGCTGCTGGCTTCCAACATAGCAGACTGAGGATGGATTCCCAGGGCAGTATTCATATGGGTGCCCTTCCCCACAGAATCCACAGATAGGTGCCTCGCCTTGACTTGGTTGGGTGCCCATTGACATGGCTGTGGCGGTATTGGCACTGGTTTGGAGATTGGCCTGAGCCATTTGCTTAACTAGGTTGGTCAGGGCGTTTATTTGGGTGCTCATGGCGCTTAGAGCATTGTTGCGTGCTCAATGTGTAAAGATAAAGAAGCAAAAGGATGGAGAGAGCACTTAGAACATGCAAGCATACATGGTCTCACAGCAAGTAGTAAGTATATTTAATTCGTTTTTTCCACAGAGACTTAATTTTAGCTATTCGCGAAGTGTGTTTGTTAAGAAAGATGGGATGGATTTGATGGGGTAAAATTGGTTTTTAATTAACTACTTTTTGCTGAATGTATAAAGGAACATGCCATAAACAAATTAAAGTGAAAATCAGGCTTAAAGGTCAAGAGATGAAATCAATAAACGCAGAAGAAAACAGCTAGACAGAAGACAATTTGGCAGAATTGCGAGAACCGCAATTAATCCGCAATTAAATGGCAGCGAAACTGGTTAGATAGGTGAATTAAGGGCTACTACTGACTGTCCTATAAGCATTTTATTACGATTATCAAGCTTTGGATCAACTCTCTATACATTAAACTCACTCTATCTCAAGTATCGTCCGATTCCATGCATGAGAGACTCAAGTTTACTTGACTTCAAAGTAAGGTCTTAAGCATCTTGTTAAAACAGGAGTGTTCAGTTTATACTAGGGAAACGCCTATTCCTAGGCCGTTTCCTGATTACCATGGAAGGCTAGCATGATTATACGACTCTGAACTCTTACTCCTTCCAGAGGTTAGGAGTTCTTTGGACAAAATGGATGGCCAATCGAAATTGCCCGTGGGATGAAGCTTACATATAATCAATGTTTGAGTGTTGATCTACCTACTTGACTTACGTTTTTTAGCCTATAGTTCTGTCATTAGCATGCCCCTAAATGAATTTAGTTACTCATGGATATATGTAGAACAGAAATATAAGATAAAGTAGACATGCTTAGAAGGAAAAAGTGCTTAAAACAGCAAGCCAAACTCGTAGCAGAATAAGGAATAACTGTGAAATGCAGAAACTTACTTTGATTACTTCAAGTGTTTGAATGACAAAGGAAAGCTTAAACAGAATGAATTCAAGGCAGACAACAACGAAATGCACTAAGTAAATGACTAAGCTAAGAACAACATTGAACAGAAATGGAATTGAGAAGGAAAGAGCAGAAAACAGTAAAGGTGTGCTGGAAATCTTCGTGGCAGTCGCCTCGAATGATGGTGATGAGAATTCAGCCGTGCTTGGATGAATCCAATCGAGAGAGAAGAAGAATCTTCTCTCCTTCCTATCAGATTATCGACTCCAAAAGCTGAGAACCTCACTCCAACAGACGGCAAGGGAAAATCGAGAGAAATGGTGGACTGTGAGAAGACTTCTGCACGTTGAAAATGATGACTGAACCTCCGACTTTGGCCCCCTTTTATAGTAGTTTGCAGGTGCGATTGGGCCAAGGAGAACCATCAATCTTCAACGTCGTATATCAGAATGGGTGGAGGAGAAAGAACGAATCCCTGAAAAGTCGGATCTAAACAGAAAAATGTCAGCCAACTTACGGTTTTAACTTGAATAATTGCGGCCACCGCAATTATTCCGCAATGCATTCGCAAGGGTTATTTTTTCATTCTTTTCTTCGGTTTTCACCCCTTTTCCTACCTATTGTGCATAAGTCCTATATTAGCTACCTTCTTCTAATTCTCATATTAAAGCATAGGTTTAGGCTAAATGCTCACAAAAACACCTAAATGTGTACATCTTCTTAAGCTAAATGGGTCCTAAATAAGTCACTTTCAGAGACTTAACACACCCCCAAACTTAAGGCTTTGCTTGTCCTCAAGCATACTAAGGACTTACTTAGGCTGCTGTTTCTTCTTCTTTTATCTACTCACTAACTCCCTTATATTCTTGTCTCTAGCAGTGCTGTCCTGTGACACACTTCCAAGTTTAGAACTAGCCTCTTGTCTAGCCTCTTCTGACTTCACCTGCCTACTATACCCACTGCTTTTGTTGACCCCCTACTACTGATCTAACTAATTCTATGATATCATGCTACTATCCCTCAGGTTTCAAATTCTACCAAGCTTTACTCCAGACTCAGTACATGCTTCCAGCTTATTTTTAATGTGTCTAGGATTCCTTAGAGTCATGCCAGTCTTAGTATTAACAGTGACAGTGGTACTTTATAGAGAACAACCTAAACCCTGGCATCACTACATTGGATAAACATTCATCTCCCTAGACAAACCTAAAAGCTACAACCTTGTGCTTAGCTCATTAAGGATCAGAGTTCTTTTTCATAGGACATCTAAGCCACAAGATTATAACTCCCAAGCACACATTCTTCTTCCCCTATTTCTCTTTTTTCTTTCTTTTTTTACTTAGGTGGAGTCTCCCCTTGGTTTGCCTTTTGATGCAATGCCACTTGTGGTTTACACACTTGGCACTGATTACTCAGCAACTTGAGAAAGACTCCCCTCTTTATTCTATTTTTCACTTTTTCTATTTATCACAAAAATTTTTTTAGGAGAAGAAGAATGCTTATGTCTTAAGGAAGAGAGGAATGTTCCTAGGCCTAGGGTGGCCTCCCCCAAACTTCAACTACTCATTGTCCCCAATGAGTGTTTGAGGTGGCACACCCCCAAACTTGTCCTAGAAGCATCTAGTCTAAAGTAAAACAAAGAGAATCTAAACATCCTAGGCATAGGCAAAACATTCTAGAAGCAACTATCCCAGCAGCAGAAAATTTGAACATAACAGACAGGTTTAAGGACTTATGGTTTATGCATGCTGAGCACTATTCAGAGGCAAATTTAAACTATCAAAAGGTGTCCTATGACACTCATCCAGCATGCTTCAAGATCAGCTATATAAAGTAGTCATGCTAGCAGCAAAAGATAGAATTTAACAGATCACAGCCTAACTAAACGGGCAGTCAAAGACATGCAATCAGTCACAAAAATTGCGGGAACCGCAATTATTTCGCAATACAATCTGGGCAGATTTAACATTAACTCAGGCCCCTAGCATGCTTTTTCCCGTTACTCATGCATCCAAAAAAATAAAACTAAACTATCCTACCTAATCAACTAACATCAGACTATCCTAAGCAAAAGGAAAAACATAAAACTAAACATCCAAAACAGATCAAAACTTAACCAAAAAACAGCATAATATACATTACTCTATCAAAAAGCAGGAAAATTGTCTTTTGTTTCTTTAGGGATCAGTAATACTCCCTCTAGTGCTCTTCAAACCAGCACTCAATTCTCATCATCCTCATCTGGTCGCCTTGGTCGTGGGGGCACCCATGGAGTTAGGAGGTTGGTGGGGAAGTCGGGGAAGATGCACCCCAATTGGTCTGCAACTTCTCTGTCCCTCGCCTGCGCATAGTTGGCCCATTGAGCCATTCTTCTCTGCAGGTCCATCAAACAGGCCATGGATAGGGACTGCTCAGCAGCCAACCTATCCAACTCAAACTCCATATTGCCCTTCCTTCTCAGCCGTAGGTGTGCAGGCAACTCCAGATGGCCTGTGTAGGGCAGCTGCTGCTCCAAGCGCTCGGTAGGAACTCCTGCAAGCAAACATAACTTTGTTATGATGTTGGGGAAAAATAATGGCCCCTTACCCTTTTTAGCACACTCGGCGATGGCAGCATTGATGACTTCTCCCACGTTGATCGTGAGACCTCTCATGATAGCATAAACCAGCAGCGAACGGCTCTGGTTAATGGTAGTCTCATGCGTCACCGGGGAGAGTCTTCTTCTCACGAATGAAAACCACACAGCTGCCTTTGCCGTGAGGTTGGCACTCATGAGCGTGTGCCGCCCATTGCGTGAGACTGTCCAGGAGGCCTCAGGCTGGCCAATGGTACGGATGGCTTCTTCTAGCACAGCCTCAGTCGGCTCATCCACTATCCGTGCATAGTCTGTGTGAGGCTGGCCCCTTAGACCGAATGCTTCATTGATGGCCTTAGCAGAGAAGTCCACTTCTACCCCTCTGACCACAGACAGGCCATCCTCAGGGCTGAGCACGTTCGCATAGAAGTCATACACCATGCTTGTGTATGCTGGATTGGGAGGTCGACAGAATTCCTCCCAGCCATGGTTGATCACCCCTGCGCGCAAGAACTGCGGCAGGTCAGCTAGGCGATCAAGGAACCCCTTCTCGTGCAACAGGTCCCTTTTCCTCAGCTCCACGCCCCTTGATTCAGCATCAGACGAGACATATCTCACTGATGGAGGTTCATCTTCGGGGTAGAGTTTAGCCTTCCCCTTATCAGCTGGCTTGGAAGATTCAGCAGCCTCCACCTTGAGGCGTTTGAGCGAAGGCTCAGCACTGTCTTTGTCTGCTGAAGACACTCGCTTGGCCTTCTTCTTCTTGAGTTTCTTGGATTTCTTGGCCTTGACAAGCTTGGCCTTCTTTTTCTTTTTCAGCTTTGCCTGGAGTTGTGGGAAACAGGCCCCCAACGTCTCCTCCATAGAATCATCCTGCTGTGCAGGCTCATCAGGGCTGTCTTCTCTCATGGGAGAGAAGATTTCTTCTTCTTCTGCCTCTCCACTGCCTTGCGGGGATTCTTGGTAATCCCCATAAGGGAATTCCGGATCAGGCCGTGGAGAGTTGTGCTCTGCTGATGGGGTATGCGCAGAACTCCATGGCGAAGACGGCAGCTCAGGACTCTGCACAGCCGCAGGTGGTAGATCAGCACTCTGAGGCGCTGGAGATGACTCGGCGCTCTGCGCAGGTGGTGATGATTCGGTGCTTGGCACTGGTTCAGATGGCAGGGGGCTGCGCACAGGTGATTCAGACGGCAGAGGGCTGCGCACAGGTGATGCAGACGGCGTCGCACCTTCTTTAGCTGACTCGTGGGATGCACGATCAGATTCTTGACTCGCCACAGAGGGAGTCTTGGATTTGCTCGGTCCGGCGGCAGTCTTGACAGTCCACCGGCGCTTCGTGGGCGTGCCCACTGGCTCAGATGGGCCAGCAGGGATCTCAGTGACCACTCTCCACTTCTTCCTACGAATAGGAAGCTTACCAAGACTGCCAGTGCGTACAGCACCCTGATCAGCAAGGGTGAGAAGCGCTTCCCTCGCAGCCGCTTCAGCTGCGTCGTCGGCCTTCTTCTTGGCGGCGGATCTCTCAGCCCTAGTGGAAACCATGGTCGAATCTTGGAGGTTTGGAGAGAGAGATCAAAGGTGGAGAGAATCGCAGAAATCTTGGAGAGCAAAGAATGAGAAGATCGTATCAAACGGGCGCCTTCTAACGGCTATAAAAGCAACGGATGAAATCCCAACGGCTCTTTTTGCGGAGTCAGCAATTTCTGCGCAATTCTAGGGACAATATTTCATAATAAATCCCAACTTTGATCGCCCGTATCTTTCATTTGGCCCAACCGATTCTTGATTTTTAAAGTGCGATTTACTCCCCTTGATCCCCTCTTTCGATTCCCTACAAAAACAAACAAAACAAACATTAAATACGCAATTAAAATTACACCACAAAACGTACAAACGATCATCGAAAAAACCAGAAAAAATAAACTAAGGCATTGGCCTTGACTAAACGAGCACAGTAACCACTCGTTCTCTCTCGTTTCTAACTTCATGCTTCATGTAGGAGGAAGGTCGAGAGAGTCTTCACATCCCCCTCCTCATAGTAGTGCTTCAACCTAGCACCATTGACCATAAATGGTTGTCCTTGCTGCAAGTTTTTTATCTCTACTGCACCATGAATAAAGACATTAGTAACAACAAATGGACCCGACCATCTAGACTTTAATTTGCCTGGAAATAGCTTTAATCGTGAGTTAAATAATAGTACAAGTTGGCCTTTCTTAAAATCTTTGATCCTGAGTCTACTGTCATGCCATATTTTTGTCTTTTCTTTGTACATCTTGGCATTCTCATAGGCCATGTGCCTAAGCTCATCAAGTTCATGCAGCTGTAAAGATCTTAATGTCCCTGCATCCTTCACACAAAAATTTAATTCTTTCATGGCCCAAAATGCCTTGTTCTCCAACTCAAGTGGCAAGTGGCAAGCCTTGCCATATACCAACCTATAGGGAGACATTCCTAGAGGTGTCTTATATGCTGTTCTATAAGCCCAAAGTGCATCCTCAAGCTTGAAAGACCAGTCTTTCCTATTAGGTTTGACTACCTTCTCTAGGATGTTCTTTATCTCCCTATTGGAAATCTCAGCTTGGCCATTTGAGTGTGGATGGTAGGGAGTAGCTACCCTATGTCTGATGTTATACTTAGGCAATATTTTCTCCATAGCCTTATTAATGAAATGTGACCCCTCATCACTAATGATAGCACGAGGAGTCCCAAATCTAGTGAAAATGTGTCTATGCAAGAAATTAGTGACTGTCTTAGCATCATTATTAGGACATGCCTTAGCTTCTACCCACTTTGACACGTAGTCTACTGCTACTAGAATATACAAGTTACCTGATGATGGAGGGAAGGGTCCCATGAAATCAATGCCCCATACATCAAAGAGCTTCAACTCTAAGATGTAGGTGAGGGGCATCTCATCCTTACGACTGAGGTTACCTGTCCTTTGGCACTCGTCACAGTTGTGGGCATAGTTGTGGGCGTCCTTAAAAATTGTTGGCCAGTAGTAGCCACTTTGAAATACCTTGGCAGCTGTCCTTTGTCCACCAAAGTGCCCACCGTAAGGAGATGAATGACAGTGCTGCAGCACAGACTTCGCTTCAGCAGCTGAAACACATTTCCTCAACAACCCATCAGCACAGGTCCTGTAAAGTATGGGGTCATCCCAGATGAATTTCCTTGCTTCATGGAGGAACCTCTTCTTCTCTTGTCCTCCCTTGAACACTGGTAATACCTGTGCTGCACGGAAGTTAGCAATGTCAGCGAACCAAGGTTCCTCATCGTTATCACGATGAGTCAAAACAAAGATATGTTCATCTATAAAAGCATCAGAAATTGCGGGGTCCGCAATTTTTTCGCAATTGTGCTGCAATCGAGACAGGTGATCTGCAACCACATTTTCACATCCCTTCTTGTCCCGAATGTCCAAATCGAATTCCTGCAGCAATAACACCCATCTAATTAGTCTAGGCTTAGCATCAGCCTTCCTCATTAGATATTTTAAAGCAGAATGGTCAGTATATACAATGGTCCTAGTTCCTACAATATAGTTCCTAAATTTTTCACAAGCAAATACTACAGCAAGCATCTCTTTCTCTGTAGTTGTATAGTTACATTGGGCCTCATTCAAGGTCTTACTAGCATAATAAACAGGATGTGTGAGCTTGTCAATCTTCTGTCCTAACATGACTCCTACAGCATAGTCACTGGCATCACATAGCATCTCAAATGGGAGATCCCAATTTGGTCCTACTATGATTGGTGCTGTGACCAGTGCTTCCTTAAGGGCTTTCCAAGCTACTACACAATCTTTAGAAAAGATGAATGGTCTACCTAGCTCTAGAAGTTCGCACAGAGGCTTGGCTATCTTAGAAAAGTCCTTGATGAACCTTCTATAGAAGCCAGCATGCCCTAAGAAGCTTCTAATGGCTTTGACGTTCTGGGGCTCTACCAATTTCTCTATGACCTCTATTTTTGCTCTATCCACTTCTACACCCGCCCTTGACACTCGATGTCCTAAGACAATCCCTTCATCTACCATAAAATGGCACTTTTCCCAATTCAGGACTAGGTTAGTCTCCTCACACCTAGTCAGGACTTGTCCTAGGTTTTCTAGACAGGTTTTAAAGGAGTCCCCAAAGACTGAGAAGTCATCCATGAATATTTCTATCATGGACTCATCCAACTCAGAGAAGATGGCCATCATGCACCTCTGGAAAGTTGCCGGTGCATTGCATAAGCCAAAAGGCATTCTGCGGAAGGCAAACGTTCCAAAAGGGCAAGTGAAGGTGGTCTTCTCTTGATCCTTAGGGTCTATAGTTATTTGATTGTAGCCTGAATAGCCATCTAGGAAACAGTAGTAGGCTCTACCAGCTATTCTGTCTAGCATCTGGTCAATAAACGGTATGGGGAAGTGGTCTTTTTTAGTTTCTTTATTTAATTTTCTGTAATCCATACATACCCTCCACCCTGTGACAGTCCTTGTTGGAATTAGTTCGTTATTCTCATTGACTACCACAGTTATTCCCCCCTTTTTAGGTACACATTGGATGGGGCTCACCCACTGACTACTAGCTATGGGGAAAATTACTCCTGCATCTAACCACTTTATTATTTCTTTCTTCACTACCTCTTTCATAGAGGGGTTTAACCTACGCTGGTGATCTACCCTAGGTGTGTGTTCTTCCTCTAGAATAATTTTGTGCATACAATAAGAAGGGCTAATGCCTCGAATATCAGCAATAGACCATGCTATAGCCTTCCTATGTTGCTTAAGCAGTAAAATTAAATCAACCTCATGCTGTTCACTTAGCTTAGAAGAAATAATTACAGGCAGCGTATCATTCTCTCCTAGATATGCATATTTGAGGTGAGTTGGTAGTGGTTTCAGTTCTAAAACAGGTGGATGCTCAATGGAGGGCTTCAGAGGGTTAATAATTCTATCAGTTAAATCTATAGTCATACATACATGCTGAGGGTTATTTACAGGCATGTTCATTATGTCAGCTATATTTAGATCATCTACATCTATTTGTACATATTCACTAGCATGCTTGGTTAATAATACATGCTCTAATTGTTCTTCCATAAGTGAGTCAATAACATCCATGCTAGCACAAGACTCAGAATCAGAGGGGTATTTTAAAGCTTTGTAAACACTAAATTTTACCTCTTCATCATGAACTCTCATAGTTAACTCACCTTTTTGCACATCTATTAGTGCCCTACCTGTGGCTAGAAATGGCCTACCTAGCAGGATGGGTACCTCCTTGTCTGCTTCATAGTCCAGGACAATGAAATCTGCAAGGAAAATGAATTTGTCAACTTTAACTAGAATATCCTCAATCTTACCTTCTGGATATGCGATGGATCTGTCTGCTAGTTGTAAAGTGACAGTAGTTGGACGTGCTTCTCCTATTCCCAACTGACGGAATAGGGACAGGGGCATGAGATTTATGCTGGCGCCCAGGTCACAAAGCGCTCTGCCCACATGCTTGCCTCCAAGTTCTACAGGTAAGGTGAAGGAACCAGGATCCTTCTCCTTCTTGGGCAGCTTGTTCTGGAGGATGGCACTGCATTCCTCGGTGAGGTTTACTGTTTCAAACTCACCAATTATCTTTTTGTTAGTAATGATATCCTTCAAAAATTTTACATATGAAGGCATAGACTGTAAAACCTCTACAAAAGGAATGTTCACATGCACTTGCTTAAGTATTTCTAAGAATTTATTAAAATGAACTTCCTGTTCCTGCTTCTTCTTCAGTCTTCGAGGGTATGGAGGTGGTGGCACATATGCAGGCACGTCAGGACGCCTTAAGATAGGTGGAGGTCTTGGAATTTCTTCTACCTCCTCACTGATTGGCTCCAGCCTGGCTCCTGATGTGCTAGTTGGTGGTGGACCTTGGCTTGGCAGAGACTCCAGTGGAGCACTAGACTCAGTGTTCTCTACTCTTTTTGGTGTGTCCTTTGTAATGCTCACCAATGGTCTTCCACTCCTAAGTTCAATGGCTTGAACTTGTTCTTTGCCATCTCTCCTTGGTACCTCGGTATCAGCAGGGAGTCTACCTTGGGGCCTACTTTTAAGTTCATTGGCTAATTGGCCGACTTGGTTTTCCAGGCTCCTAAGGGTAGCTTGCTGGCTCTGAAGAGTAGCATCATTCTTAGCTATATATTCCTTGAGTAGGTTTTCTACAGAAGATCCTACAGGTTGATTGTAAGGCTTTTGGTACATTGACTGGTTATGTTGGGGAGTGAAACCAGGTGTTCCACTCGGCCTTGGTTGGTTAGGATTTTGGTTAGTGTTTTGTTGGCCACCCCATGACAGGTTAGGGTGGTTTCTCCAACCAGGATTGTAAGTTTGTGAGTAGGGGTTATTCCTTGGCTGCTGCTGACTTCCTACATAGCAGACCGAGGATGGATTCCCAGGACAGTATTCATAGGGGTGTCCTTCCCCACAGAATCCACAGATTGGTGCCTCGCCTTGACTTGGTTGAGTGCCCATTGACATGGCTGTGGCGGTATTGGCACTGGTTTGGAGATTGGCCTGAGCCATTTGCTTAACTAAGTTGGTCAGGGCGTTTATTTGGGTGCTCATGGCGCTTAGAGCATCCTTGTCTTGAGCTCTAGTTGGCTCTACAGGATCGTCTGACCATCTACAATGAGATGTTGAGATCTTCTCCAAGATCTCATAAGCTTCGTTGTAACTCTTGGACAACATGGAACCTCCAGCAGATGAATTTAAGACTTGTCTGGTGCTGGGGTTGCATCCTTTAAAGAAGACTTCTATTTGGATACACCATGGAATGCCATGGTGTGGACATTTAACGAGAAGATCTTTAAATCTAGTCCAAGCTTCGTGAAGAGACTCACTTGGAGCTTGTTTGAATTTTATGATGTCATCACGAAAAGTTGAATTCCTATCTGGTGGGAAGTATTTGACTAGGAATTTTTCTGCTAGATCTGTCCAATTGCGAACAGATCCTGAGGGTAAAGAATTTAGCCACGTTTTGGCTTTGTCCCTCAAAGAATAAGGGAAAAGATATAGCCTAAGGGCCTCTTGGGAAACTCCAGGGATTAGGAAGGTGTCACTAACTCCTAGGAAGTTCCTAAGGTGATTATGGGGGTCCTCATTTTCTATTCCAAAGAATTGTCCCACAGTGGACAACATTTGGAACATCACTGGCTTTAACTCGAAAGAGTGGGCAGTGATTTCAGGACGGATTATGCTGGGGTTCAGCTCCCCAGGCATAGGTACTAGATATGAAAGAATGGCGCTATCCTTGTCATTCGCTATTTCGATGGGGTTGCGAATGGCAGGTGCTGGATTTGGAACTAAATCGCCCATTTCTTTGTTTTCAGGTAAGATTTGAGGTATAGGAGGTTGTTTAAAGAGGCGTTTCTTTGCTTTATTTCTAGCTCGAAGTGATCTTTCAGGTTCAGGATCGAACTCTAAATTACTATGTGAACGCTCACTCATAAACTACCTTAACAGTACCTGCAAAAGAAATGAAACAGATTAGTTTCACTCAATGATAAACTTGGTTTTCTTAAACTTAACAACTTCGTTTTCACTTAAAAATAAGTCCCCGGCAGCGGCGCCAAAAACTTGTTGCGTGCTCAATGTGTAAAGATAAAGAAGCAAAAGGATGGAGAGAGCACTTAGAACATGCAAGCATACATGGTCTCACAGCAAGTAGTAAGTATATTTAATTCGTTTTTTCCACAGAGACTTAATTTTAGCTATTCGCGAAGTGTGTTTGTTAAGAAAGATGGGATGGATTTGATGGGGTAAAATTGGTTTTTAATTAACTACTTTTTGCTGAATGTATAAAGGAACATGCCATAAACAAATTAAAGTGAAAATCAGGCTTAAAGGTCAAGAGATGAAATCAATAAACGCAGAAGAAAACAGCTAGACAGAAGACAATTTGGCAGAATTGCGAGAACCGCAATTAATCCGCAATTAAATGGCAGCGAAACTGGTTAGATAGGTGAATTAAGGGCTACTACTGACTGTCCTATAAGCATTTTATTACGATTATCAAGCTTTGGATCAACTCTCTATACATTAAACTCACTCTATCTCAAGTATCGTCCGATTCCATGCATGAGAGACTCAAGTTTACTTGACTTCAAAGTAAGGTCTTAAGCATCTTGTTAAAACAGGAGTGTTCAGTTTATACTAGGGAAACGCCTATTCCTAGGCCGTTTCCTGATTACCATGGAAGGCTAGCATGATTATACGACTCTGAACTCTTACTCCTTCCAGAGGTTAGGAGTTCTTTGGACAAAATGGATGGCCAATCGAAATTGCCCGTGGGATGAAGCTTACATATAATCAATGTTTGAGTGTTGATCTACCTACTTGACTTACGTTTTTTAGCCTATAGTTCTGTCATTAGCATGCCCCTAAATGAATTTAGTTACTCATGGATATATGTAGAACAGAAATATAAGATAAAGTAGACATGCTTAGAAGGAAAAAGTGCTTAAAATAGCAAGCCAAACTCGTAGCAGAATAAGGAATAACTGTGAAATGCAGAAACTTACTTTGATTACTTCAAGTGTTTGAATGACAAAGGAAAGCTTAAACAGAATGAATTCAAGGCAGACAACAACGAAATGCACTAAGTAAATGACTAAGCTAAGAACAACATTGAACAGAAATGGAATTGAGAAGGAAAGAGCAGAAAACAGTAAAGGTGTGCTGGAAATCTTCGTGGCAGTCGCCTCGAATGATGGTGATGAGAATTCAGCCGTGCTTGGATGAATCCAATCGAGAGAGAAGAAGAATCTTCTCTCCTTCCTATCAGATTATCGACTCCAAAAGCTGAGAACCTCACTCCAACAGACGGCAAGGGAAAATCGAGAGAAATGGTGGACTGTGAGAAGACTTCTGCACGTTGAAAATGATGACTGAACCTCCGACTTTGGCCCCCTTTTATAGTAGTTTGCAGGTGCGATTGGGCCAAGGAGAACCATCAATCTTCAACGTCGTATATCAGAATGGGTGGAGGAGAAAGAACGAATCCCTGAAAAGTCGGATCTAAACAGAAAAATGTCAGCCAACTTACGGTTTTAACTTGAATAATTGCGGCCACCGCAATTATTCCGCAATGCATTCGCAAGGGTTATTTTTTCATTCTTTTCTTCGGTTTTCACCCCTTTTCCTACCTATTGTGCATAAGTCCTATATTAGCTACCTTCTTCTAATTCTCATATTAAAGCATAGGTTTAGGCTAAATGCTCACAAAAACACCTAAATGTGTACATCTTCTTAAGCTAAATGGGTCCTAAATAAGTCACTTTCAGAGACTTAACAAGCATCCTTGTCTTGAGCCCTAGTTGGCTCTACTGGATCGTCTGACCACCTACAGTGAGATGTTGAGATCTTCTCCAAGATCTCATAAGCTTCATTGTAACTCTTGGACAACATGGAACCACCAGCAGATGAATTTAGAACTTGTCTGGTGCTGGGGTTGCATCCTTTAAAGAAGACTTCTATTTGGATACACCATGGAATGCCATGGTGTGGACATTTAATGAGAAGGTCTTTGAATCTTGTCCAAGCTTCGTGAAGGGACTCACTTGGAGCTTGTTTGAACTTTATGATATCATCACGAAAGGTTGAATTCCTATCTGGTGGGAAATATTTGACTAGGAATTTTTCTGCTAAATCTGTCCAATTGAGGACAGATCCTGAGGGTAAGGAATTTAACCATGTTTTGGCTTTGTCCCTCAAAGAGTAAGGGAAAAGATATAGCCTCAGGGCTTCTTGGGAAACTCCAGGGATTAGGAATGTGTCACTAACTCCTAGGAAATTCCTAAGGTGGTTATGGGGGTCCTCATTTTCTATTCCAAAGAATTGTCCCACAGTGGACAACATTTGGAACATCACTGGCTTTAACTCGAATGAGTTGGCAGTGATTTCAGGACGGATTATGCTGGGGTTCAGCTCCCCAGGCATAGGTACTAAATATGAAAGGATGGCGCTATCCTTGTCATTCGCTATTTCAATGGGATTGCGAGTGACAGGCACCAGGTTTTGATTTACTCCAGCCATTTCTTCTTGAGGTAATTGCGGAGGAATTGTAGTCTCTGCAATGATTGGAGGTAAAAGGGTTTGTTTAAAGAGACGTTTCTTGGCTCTATTCCTAGCTCTAAGTAATCTCTCGGGCTCAGGGTTGAACTCTAGATCACTAGATGGAGTCTCATTCATAAACTACCCTAAATGGTACCTGAAAAAGAAATGAAGATGGATCAAATTCAATGGAAAATACTTTGATGTTTCAGACTTAACAAACTTCGTTTTCACTTAAAATAGGTCCCCGGCAGCGGCGCCAAAAACTTGTTGCGTGCTCAATGTGTAAAGATAAATAAGCAATAAGGTAGAGAGAGCACTTAGAACATGCAAGCATACATGGTCTCACAGCAAGTAGTAAGTATATTTCATTCGTTTTTTCCACAGAGACTCATTTTTAGCTATTCGCGAAGTGTGATTGTTAAGAAAGATGGGATGAATTTGATGGGGTAAAATTGGTTTTTAATTATCTACTTTTTGCTGAATGTATAAAGGGATATAACATAAACAAATGCAAGTTGAAACTAGACTTAAAAGACAAGAGATGGAATTAACAAACGAGGAAGAAAACAGCTAAACAGAATGAAAATCTGGCAGAATTGCGAGGACCGCAATGTTACCGCAATTAAATAACAGCGAAACTGAGTAAATGGGTGAATTAAGGGCTACTAATGACTATCCTATAGGCATTTTATTACGATTCTCAAGCATTGGACCAACTCTCTATACATCAAACTCACTCTATCTCAAGTATCGTCCGATTCCATGCATTAGAGTCTTAAGTTTACTCGACTTCAAAGTAAGGTCTTAAGCATCTTGTTAAAACAGGAGTGTTTAGTTTGTACTAGGGAAACGCCTATTCCTAGTCCGTTTCCTGATTACCATGAAAGGCTAGCATGATTATATGACTCTGAACTCTTACTCCTTCCAGAGGTTAGGAGTTCTTTGGACAAAATGGATGGCCAATCGAAATTGCCCGTGGGATGAAGCTTACATACAATCAATGATTCGAGAGCTATCCTACATACTTGATGCACGTTTTTTAGCCTATAGTTCTGTCATTAGCATGCCCCTAAGTGGCTTAGCTACTCATGGATATATGGAGAACAGAAAGGGTAGATAAAACAGACATGCTTAGAAGAGAAATATGCTTAAAACAATAAGACAAAACGTAGCAGCAGAAGGTGGAAACTGTGAAATGCAGAATTTTACTTTGATTACTTTGAATGTTTGAACGACAAAGGAAAGCTTCAAAAGAAATGATTCAAAGATAGACAACAACGAAATGCAGTAATTAAAGCACTAGGCTAAGAACAACAATGATCAAACTGGAAATAAGAAGAAGAACGACAGAAAAGCAGTAAAGGTGCTTGAAAAGCTTCGTTGCAGTCGCCTCGAATGAAGGGGATGACAGGTCAGCCTTGCTTGGATGAATCCAATCGAGAGAGAAGAAGAATCTTCTCTCCTTCCTATCAGATTATCGATTCCAACAGCTGAGACTCTCACTCCAACAGACGGCAAAGGAAAACAGAGAGAAATGATGGACTGCGAGAAGACTTCTGCGCTTCGAATGATCATCAAACCTCCGACTTTGGCCCCCTTTTATAGTAGTTTGCAGGTGCGTTTGGGCCAAGGAGAACCATCAATCTTCAACGTCATATATCAGAATGGATGGAGGAGAAAGAATGAATCCCTGAAATTACGGAAATTAACGGAAAAAGATCAGTCAACTTACGGTTTTCACTTGAATAATTGCGGTCACCGCAATGTTTTCGCAATTCATTCGCAATGCTCATTTTTTCATTCTTTTCCTTCGGTTTTCAACCCTTTTTCTACCTATTGTACTTAAGTCCTAGATTAGCTACCTTCTTCTAATTCTCATATTAAAGCATAGGTTTAGGCTAAATGCTATAAAAAACACCTAGAAGTGTACATCTTCTTAAGCTAAATGGGTCCTAAATAAGTCACTTTCAGAGACTTAACAGTTGGCACTCATGAGAGTGTGCCTCCCATTGCGTGACACGGTCCAGGAAGCTTCAGGCTGGCCAATGGTCCGAATGGCCTCTTCCAGAACAGCCTCAGTAGGCTCATCAACAATCCGTGCATAATCTGTATGAGTTTGGCCCTTGAGACCATAGGCTTCGTTGATGGCCTTGGCTGAGAAATCCACTTCTACCCCTCTGACCACAGACAGGCCATCCTCAGGGCTGAGCACATTGGCGTAGAAATCATACACCATGCTCGTGTAGGCTGGATTGGGCGGTCTGCAAAATTCCTCCCAGCCGTGGTTGATCACTCCTGCGCGCAAGAACTGCGGCAGGTCAGCAGGTCGGTCGAGGAAGCCTTTCTCGTGCAGCAACTCCCTCTTCCGCAGCTCAGCACCCCTGGACTCAGCATCAGATGAAACATACCTCACTGACTGAGGCTCGTCTTCAGGGTAGAGCTTTGCCTTCCCCTTATCTGATGGCCTGGCTGACTCGGCAGCCTCAACCTTGAGTCGTTTGAGCGATGGCTCAGTACTTTCCTTCTCTGATGAAGGCACCACCTTAGCCTTCTTCCTCTTTAGTTTCTTGGATCGCTTGGCTTTAAGGATCTTGGCCTTCTTTTTCTTCTTCAACTTTGCCTCAATGTTGATCTGCTGCAGGCATGCCCCCAGCGTCTCCTCCATGGAATCATCCTGCTGTGCAGGACTCTCTGGGCTAGCTTCCCTTGCAGGTGAGAAGGCCTCGTCTTCACCACCTTCCCCACTGCCCTGAGTGGATTCCTGGTACTCCCCATAGGGGAATTCAGGGTCAGGCCGTGGAGGCGTGTGCGAAGGTGTGGCACTCTGCTCTGCTGTAGGCGTCTGCACGGAATTCAGTGGTGAAGACGGCGTTTCAGGGCTCTGTGCAGGCGGTGACGATGAAAGCTCTGGGCTGTGCACTGGTTCAGATGATGAAGGGTTGTGCGCAGGTGAGGCAGATGGCGACGAACTCTTCTTTGGCGACTCGTGGGACGCACGATCCGTTTCTTGACTCTCCACAGAGGGAGTCTTGGCTTTGCTTGGTTCGGCGGCCGTCTCTACACTCCACCGGCGTTTCTTGGGCGTGCCCGCCGGTTCAGAAGGTCCAGCAGGGATCTCAGTGACAACCCTCCACTTCTTCCTACGGATCGGAAGCTTGGGAAGAGGTCCGGTGCGTACAGCCCCAGCATCTGCAAGGGTCAGAAGTGCTTCCCTTGCAGCCGCTTCAGCTGCGTCATCAGCCTTCTTCTTGGCTGCGGATCTTTCAGCCCTTGTGGACACCATTGTCGAATCTTGGAGGTTTGGAGAGAAGGATCAAAGATGAAGAGAATCTCAGTTTTCTTGGAAATCAGAGAATGAGAGAATCGTATCGATCGAGCGCCTTCTAACGGATATAAAGGCAACGGCTAAATCCCAACGGCTCTATTTTGCGGATCCTGCAATTCCAGCGCAATTTTAGGGATTTCTTTTTATCTAAATGGCAAACTTGGTTCGTCCGTATCTTTTATTTGGCTCGATCGTTTCTTGATTTTTAAAGCTGGGATTACTCTCCTTGATCCCCTCTTTCGATTCCCTATAAAAACAAATAAAACAAACATTAAATACTTAATTAAAATCACACCACAAAACATACAAACGATAACCGAAAAAAGTGAAAAAATAAACTAAGGCATTAGCCTCGACTGAACGAGCACAGTGACCACTCGTTCTCTCTCGTTTTTAGCTTCATGCTTCATTCAAGAGGAAGGCCGAGAGAGTCTTCACATCTCCTTCCTCATAGTAGTGCTTCAACCTCGCCCCATTGACCATAAATGGCTGGCCTTGCTGCAAGTTCTTTATCTCTATTGCACCATGAACAAACACATTAGTAATGACAAATGGACCCGACCATCTAGACTTAAGTTTCCCTGGAAATAGTTTCAACCGTGAGTTAAACAACAAAACAAGTTGACCCTTCTTAAAGTCCTTAACTCTAAGTCTACTATCGTGCCAAATCTTGGTTTTTTCCTTGTACATCTTAGCATTTTCATAGGCCATATGCCTAAGCTCATCAAGCTCATGTAATTGCAAAGATCTCAGTGTCCCCGCATCTTTTACACAAAAATTTAATTCCTTCATGGCCCAAAATGCTTTGTTTTCTAACTCAAGTGGTAAGTGACAAGCCTTGCCATATACCAGCCTATAAGGAGACATACCTAGGGGTGTCTTATATGCTGTCCTATAAGCCCAAAGTGCATCCTCAAGCTTGAAGGACCAGTCTTTTCTATTAGGTTTGACCACTTTTTCTAGGATGTTCTTAATTTCCCTATTTGAGATTTCAGCTTGGCCATTTGAGTGTGGGTGGTAGGGAGTGGCTACTCTATGTCTAATGTTATATTTAGCCAACACTCTCTCCATAGCCTTGTTAATGAAATGTGACCCCTCATCACTAATGATAGCACGAGGTGTCCCAAACCTAGTGAAAATGTGCCTATGCAAGAAGTTGGTGACTGTTTTAGCATCATTATTAGGTCATGCTTTGGCCTCTACCCACTTGGAAACATAGTCCACTGCTACTAAAATGTAAAGGTTACCTGATGATGGAGGGAATGGCCCCATGAAGTCAATGCCCCACACATCAAAGAGCTCCAACTCTAAGATGTAGGTGAGGGGCATCTCATCCTTTCGACTGAGGTTACCTGTTCTTTGGCATTCATCACAGCTGTGGGCATAATTGTGGGCATCCTTGAAGATTGTTGGCCAGTAATAGCCACTCTGAAATACCTTTGCAGCTGTTCTTTGGCCACCAAAGTGTCCACCATAAGGAGATGTGTGACAGTGCTGCAGCACAGACTTCGCTTCAGCAGCTGAAACACACTTCCTTAGCAAGCCATCAGCATAGGTTCTGTAAAGTGTGGGGTCATCCCAGATGAATTTCCTTGCTTCATGAAGGAACCTCTTCTTCTCTTGCCCTCCCTTGAAAACTGGTAATACCTGTGATGCACGGAAGTTAGCAATGTCAGCAAACCAAGGTTCCTCATCGTTATCACGATGAGTCAAAGCAAAGACATGTTCATCAATAAAAGCATCAGAAATTGCGGGGTCCGCAATTTTTTCCCAATTGTGCTGCAATCGAGGCAGGTGATCTGCAACCACGTTTTCACATCCTTTCTTGTCCCGAATGTCCAAATCAAATTCCTGCAGCAATAACACCCATCTAATCAACCTAGGCTTGGCACCAGCCTTCCTCATAAGATATTTCAAGGCAGAATGGTCAGTATATACAATTGTCCTAGTGCCTACAATATAGTTTCTAAATTTTTCGCAAGCAAACACTACAGCAAGCATCTCTTTCTCAGTAGTTGTATAATTACATTGAGCCTCATTCAAGGTCTTACTAGCATAATAGACAGGGTGTGTTAGCTTGTCAATCTTCTGGCCTAACATCACTCCTACAGCATAGTCACTGGCATCACATAACATCTCAAAGGGGAGATCCCAATTTGGTCCTACTATTATAGGTGCAGTGACTAGTGCTTTCTTAAGGGTAGTCCAAGCTACTAAGCATTCCTTAGAGAAGATGAATGGCCTATTTAATTCTAGAAGCTCACACAGAGGCTTGGCTATCTTAGAAAAGTCCTTAATGAACCTTCTGTAGAAACCAGCATGCCCTAAGAAGCTTCTAATGGCTTTGACATTCTGGGGCTCTACCAACTTCTCTATGATCTCAATTTTGGCTCGGTCAACTTCGACTCCTGCCCTTGACACTCTATGTCCTAAGACAATCCCCTCATCCACCATAAAATGGCATTTTTCCCAATTTAGGACTAGGTTGGTCTCCTCACACCTAGCCAGGACTTGTCCTAGGTTTTCTAGACAGTTTGAAAATGAGTCCCCAAAGACTGAGAAGTCATCCATGAATATTTCTATCATGGACTCATCCAACTCAGAGAAGATTGCCATCATGCACCTTTGGAAAGTTGCCGGTGCATTGCATAAGCCAAAAGGCATTCTGCGAAAGGCAAAAGTTCCAAAAGGGCAAGTGAAGGTGGTCTTCTCTTGATCCTTAGGGTCTATAGTTATTTGATTATAGCCTGAATACCCGTCTAAGAAACAATAGTAGGCTCTACCAGCTATTCTGTCTAGCATCTGGTCAATGAACGGTAGAGGGAAGTGATCTTTTTTGGTTTCTTTATTTAATTTCCTGTAATCCATACACACTCTCCACCCTGTGACAGTCCTTGTTGGAATCAGTTCGTTGTTCTCATTGACTACCACAGTTATTCCCCCCTTTTTAGGTACATGATAACTCCATTTTGGAGCTATTAAATACGTCCTAATTATAGCTAAAGACCGCTTCCAATTGATTAAATGTATCTCTTTTGTAGGAGAAAAGCGGCAAAGAGCTCGTGCGTCCATTGGGCATGTTCGAGCGCTTAAAGTAGAGTTTTAGCGCCCCGGGAATGCATCGGGAAGAGGGGAGTTTGTTCCGTGAAGAAACGGGCCAAAACAGCCTTGGAGAGGCAAAGCATCAGCCCCAAACCCGAGAGCCAGCGTCGAGCTATAGCGTCGAGACGTTGGCTCGACGCTGGAAAAACCCGAGAGCAAGCGTCGAGTGATAGCGTCGAGACGCTAGCTCGACGCTGCCCTGGCGTCGAGACCCTGCTTGGCGTCGAGACGCTTCGGAGGAGGCGCGCGCTGGAAAATCATCGGGGCAGCGTCGCGACGCTGGCCTAGCGTCGCGACGCCAGCGCGCGCGCGCGCGGATCACTTAGGGCACAGCGTCGAGACGCTGGCCTAGCGTCTCGACGCTACGACGAAGGCAGTAGCTAAAAGACGATTTTTCTGCACTTTTTTGCAAAATCTTCTCCAAGCCTTTTCTCCTTCATCTCTCAACGGAATCCGGCGATTCTTCTTCCCTTCTTCCCCATTTTCTCTCTACTTTCCGTGGAGCTCCGCCATTGTTGGCATGCGAGTGAGCTCCATTTCCATTTGTAATACGTAGATGAACTCTTCCATGGTCGTTGGTGGAGCGGGATTGACGATCCGCGCCATGAGCGGCTAAGGTAAGGGTGACGGTTTGGGATTTTGTTTAGGGGAATTTTGTTAGACATTATTGCTTTGATAATCTGAGTATGAATTTGCATATTGGTTCTGTTTACATAGCATTTATTTACTTTGCTTAATCCAACGCGCATGCTAAATTATGATTGATTGACACTCGGATAGTTTCGCATGTTGTGTATGTTAAAGAGTAGCGATGCCGTGCCTCTCACTGCTCGACTAAGTAACACAGGTAAATAGAACTAAATCGAAGTATCGGGTCGGGTAGGATAATTGTTGGTTGCATACGGCGTTTGCGGGCAACCTACTAGCAATTAGAATTCACGCCCGAATGTTCGTCGCGGTTAGCTAGTAACTGTCTAAATTCATCTTAGGACTGATCATCTTAATGTGAGATTAGATAACGTGTAATTAGGACTGTGTGGCCTAATTAAAATCCATGAAGTCGGCTACTTTGGGGCTTCTCTGGTAGTCGTCCGCGTGCTTAGTAAACTGAATTCCATGTTATTTGAATTAAATGATAAGTTGTATTTGTCTAACAATTGACCCCGAGACTCCCCAAACCGTGCACACGTTTTCTACATATTATTTCTTTCTTCCGTTAGCTTTCGTATTGATTTCTTTGCATGATTAAAACCCCCCGTTACCAATTAATCGATCAAATCCCAATTTCATTAGTAAATTCAACTCTCCTATTCCTTGGATCGACCCTGTTACCACTGGCTGCAAAGCCTTGGCAATAGGCATTATAAATTTATTTTGGCAAGCCTCGACAGCTTGAGTTTATAGCGATAGTTCAAAAATATCGTTACCAAAATTGGCGCCGTTGCCGGGGAATAGGCAATTGTTTGAATTTATGATTGGAGTTTGAATTTGATTTATTGATGGTTGACTGAAAATTTTTTCCATTTGTATGTTGTATGTTTAGATTTTTGTTTGTGTATGACCCGTTCCTCTGAGGGTAGTTTGCAGTATATTCCTGAGATTGACAGAGAGGAGCGGCGGTTACGTAGAGAAGCCCGGGAGGGGCTAGGAACGTTTGAAAGAGAAGAAGGCAATCCCTTCTTGTTTGACGAGATGGCGCAAGGCGATGTGCCACGGACGCTGAAGCAACTGGCAGCGCCAGACCTGAACCTGCAGCCTTTGTGCATTAACTACCCCGTGGTAGCAGGTAACTTTGAGCTGAAATCTGGTTTAATTCACCAGTTACCTTCTTTCCATGGAAATGCAGGTGAGGACGCGAACAAGCATTTGATGGAGTTCCATTGCGTTTGCGCGGGGATGAAGCCCGCAGGGGTCACGGAAGAGCAGCTGAATATGAGGGCATTCCCCTTCACGCTCAAGGACAAGGCCAAGGATTGGCTGTATTATTTGCCTTCCGGATCCATCACCACGTGGCAGGATATGAAGCGGGTATTTTTAGAGAAGTACTTTCCCGCATCCCTAGCCACCACTCTGTGGAAGAGGATATATGGGATCACCCAGGATGTAGGTGAGTCCCTGCATGAGTATTGGGAACGCTTTGGGCGCCTGTGCGCGAGTTTCCCACACCACCAGATCGCCGATCAGCTGCTCATACAGTATTTTTATGAGGGGATGACGCCCCACGACAGGCAGATGATCGATGCAGCGAGTGGAGGGGCACTGATTGACAAGACCCCAGTTGAGGCCAAGCAGCTCATTGCAAATATGGCTACAAACTCGCAGCAGTTTGGGATCAGGGGGCAAGGACAAGTGCACAGCGTGGCTCAGAGCCATGAGATGTCTGAAATGAGGGCCCAGGTGGCCGAGATAGGTAGTATGTTGAAGAAAATTGTTGGAGGACAACGCGAAGAGGCGGAGGTCAATGCAATCGGGGGGTATGCTTCCAACCCAAGGAAGTATGATCCATATGCTAACACTTACAACCCCGGTTGGCGTGACCATCCAAATTTCAGCTATGGGAATAGGGAAGGAAAAAATCGCTTCCAAGGCCAGTCCCAGGATAGGCCTAACTCTTCCACCCAAGCTCAAGCTTCGAGCTCCTCCAGCTCACTTGAAGAGATGGTCAGGACCATCGTGACTAGCACCAGCCAGTTCCAGAAAGAGGCTCGCGAGGAGCTTAATTCTCATAAGGCAGAGCTGCAGAATTTGAACAAGCAGCTGACACAAATGGCGGTGTCTATTAGTAAGATCGAGAGCAAGAGCTCGGGGAAGCTTCCTTCCCAAACTACAGTTAACTCATGTGAAAATGTGAGTGCCATTCAGCTGCGCAGTGGGAAGTCACTTTCCACTAGAGCTGCGAAGGAAGCCACGGACAGCCTGAACGAGTCCGCCCCGATTGCTCTTGAGACTCAGAATGAGAAAAGAAATGAGAAGGTCAGTGTACCTGTGGATGTTGCCAAAGCACCATTCCCGAGTAGGCTTGCGAAGCCTACTTTGGAATCCGATGACGAGGAGGTCCTTCGAACCTTCCAGAAGGTGATGGTGAATATCCCGCTCCTAGAGGCAGTTAGTCAAGTGCCCAAGTATGCGAAATTTCTAAGGAGCTGGTGCACTACGAAAAGGAAGTCCAGAGGGACTGAGAAAAAGAAAGAGAACGTCTCTGCCATACTCCCAGGTACGTTGCCTGCAAAGTGCAACGATCCAGGTACTTTTACTATCCCATGCACTATAGGTAGTAAAATTGTTCATAATGCCATGTTAGACTTAGGAGCTTCTGTTAATGTTATGTCTTATGCATTATATCGTGAACTGAATTTAAATGAAATGCATGAGTGTAATGTTTCTGTTCAGTTGGCTAATGGGTCGAGCATCTGTCCTAGGGGGAAGGTAGAGGATGTTTTAGTTAGAGTTGGGAATATGACGTTTCCCGCTGATTTCCTTGTTTTAGATATGAATGAAAATTCATTGCATGCTTCGTCCTCTATGCTGTTAGGACGCCCTTTTCTTAAGACCGCTAGGGTCAAAATCGATGTGTATAAGGGCGTCGTGTCGTTAGAGTTTGATGATACTTTGCATGAGTTTTCTTTATTTGATGGGAAATCTGTTGCGAATGTTTCTGTTGTTTGTGAGCATGATGAGAATGGGAGTCTACCCTCGCGCTTGAGGGATGGTTCCCATGTCTCAGTTAAAATTTCTGATTTGAATTTGATGGATGATACTGATGGTTTTTGCACTAACATGTCTGATATTCACGTGCCCGAGGCACGAAGAGTGCAAAATGTTTTTCAGGTGAACGGTGGAAAAGGTGTGGCCATGGACAAGTATGGATCGTCCCCCGCACCTACAGACTATGGATGAGTCTGTTGAGAGAATACAGTCGAGCAACCGACTTTAAAAATTCTGCGCTTCTCGGAGGCACCCGAGTGTTGAACTGTTTTTATGCTTTAGTTTAGTTTTATTGCTTTTTAGTATTAATTAGCTTGCTGTTTTTTTTTTTTAGGGAATCGAGGATGAGAAGACAATTTTGGGCTCTAATGCGTTCGTGCGCCGCTTCCTCGCCCTCGCCAGCTTCACCAAGAGTCAGGGAAGTGTATTTCTTCTTCCCTTTTACTTTGATGTATCTGACTGGTTGGCATTGAGGACAATGCCAAATTTTGAAGTTGGGGGTGGAGTAGTCCGATGGATATGCATGTGTAGTTTGTTGAGAAGTGTTATAAAGATATTGAAGTGCTTGGGACTCTGTTTACTGTTTTCTGACTGTGATAGCCTAGGAAATGCATTTTGGAATTCTGAGCATGTTCATAATCGAGTTTTTGCATGAGTTTTGTGTTTATTAGGTTCATGTCAAAAATTTTAAAATTTTTTCTGTTGCTCCCTTGCACTCATCGCGCACTTAGCAACTTCTCCCTAGATTCCGTAAGCTTGGTTTATCGCATGTTTAGCTAATTCTCGTTGTCACCTCGAAAGGCATCCTTAGGTAGCTTGTTGCATGAGAGTTAGTAGCTAATTAATTGAGGAAGCATGTGCTTAGCCTAATAAAAAAAAATAGAAAAGCATGTTTTATAGAAAAATTTCTCTCGAGGCGCTCCTCCTTCTTTTTAAGCGCTTAAAAGAAGTGAGCGTTAGTCCTTAAAAACGTGAAGTTTTATGCATGAATTTGACCTGTTAGGCAGCTCGAGTAGGAAAGAAAAAGAAATGAAAAGTTGGTTCGAAGAACCCAAATAAAAGAGTACAAAGTACTTTTGAAAAGAAAGAAAAAGAATGAGAAAATAATTAGGTCTCTTAATTTGTTTCTCTCTCTCGTGTAAGTCAAGTGTAGCTGTTCTTAAACGCTAGAAGTAGGGGGAAAACGGGATGTGCGTTGCATGTTGGTTTTCCGGGTTTACGTGAGTTTAGGAGTGGTTGTCTAGCACACACACACGTTAGGGGGCAAGAGTTAATTTTTGATGTGTCCTAGTTAATGCTTGAACAAATGCTTCCATGATTATGCTCGTGTTCAAATTTTAAATATGCATGGAGGTTTGAGTTAGAAAATATGTAAACGCGTCCTTAGAGTCAATGTTTTTGTAGTGCTTGCTCGAGGACTAGCAATGTTTAAGTTGGGGGTGTTTGATAACTCCATTTTGGAGCTATTAAATACGTCCTAATTATAGCTAAAGACCGCTTCCAATTGATTAAATGTATCTCTTTTGTAGGAGAAAAGCGGCAAAGAGCTCGTGCGTCCATTGGGCATGTTCGAGCGCTTAAAGTAGAGTTTTAGCGCCCCGGGAATGCATCGGGAAGAGGGGAGTTTGTTCCGTGAAGAAACGGGCCAAAACAGCCTTGGAGAGGCAAAGCATCAGCCCCAAACCCGAGAGCCAGCGTCGAGCTATAGCGTCGAGACGCTGGCTCGACGCTGGAAAAACCCGAGAGCAAGCGTCGAGTGATAGCGTCGAGACGCTAGCTCGACGCTGCCCTGGCGTCGAGACCCTGCTTGGCGTCGAGACGCTTCGGAGGAGGCGCGCGCTGGAAAATCATCGGGGCAGCGTCGCGACGCTGGCCTAGCGTCGCGACGCCAGCGCGCGCGCGCGCGGATCACTTAGGGCACAGCGTCGAGACGCTGGCCTAGCGTCTCGACGCTACGACGAAGGCAGTAGCTAAAAGACGATTTTTCTGCACTTTTTTGCAAAATCTTCTCCAAGCCTTTTCTCCTTCATCTCTCAACGGAATCCGGCGATTCTTCTTCCCTTCTTCCCCATTTTCTCTCTACTTTCCGTGGAGCTCCGCCATTGTTGGCATGCGAGTGAGCTCCATTTCCATTTGTAATACGTAGATGAACTCTTCCATGGTCGTTGGTGGAGCGGGATTGACGATCCGCGCCATGAGCGGCTAAGGTAAGGGTGACGGTTTGGGATTTTGTTTAGGGGAATTTTGTTAGACATTATTGCTTTGATAATCTGAGTATGAATTTGCATATTGGTTCTGTTTACATAGCATTTATTTACTTTGCTTAATCCAACGCGCATGCTAAATTATGATTGATTGACACTCGGATAGTTTCGCATGTTGTGTATGTTAAAGAGTAGCGATGCCGTGCCTCTCACTGCTCGACTAAGTAACACAGGTAAATAGAACTAAATCGAAGTATCGGGTCGGGTAGGATAATTGTTGGTTGCATACGGCGTTTGCGGGCAACCTACTAGCAATTAGAATTCACGCCCGAATGTTCGTCGCGGTTAGCTAGTAACTGTCTAAATTCATCTTAGGACTGATCATCTTAATGTGAGATTAGATAACGTGTAATTAGGACTGTGTGGCCTAATTAAAATCCATGAAGTCGACTACTTTGGGGCTTCTCTGGTAGTCGTCCGCGTGCTTAGTAAACTGAATTCCATGTTATTTGAATTAAATGATAAGTTGTATTTGTCTAACAATTGACCCCGAGACTCCCCAAACCGTGCACACGTTTTCTACATATTATTTCTTTCTTCCGTTAGCTTTCGTATTGATTTCTTTGCATGATTAAAACCCCCCGTTACCAATTAATCGATCAAATCCCAATTTCATTAGTAAATTCAACTCTCCTATTCCTTGGATCGACCCTGTTACCACTGGCTGCAAAGCCTTGGCAATAGGCATTATAAATTTATTTTGGCAAGCCTCGACAGCTTGAGTTTATAGCGATAGTTCAAAAATATCGTTACCAGTACACATTGCATGGGGCTCACTGTTGCGTGCTCAATGTGTAAAGATAAATATGCAAAAGAAAAGAGAGAGCACTTAGAACATGCAAGCATACATGGTCTCACAGCAAGTAGTAAGTATATTTAATTCGTTTTTTCCACAGAGACTCATTTTTAGCTATTCGCGAAGTGTGAATGTTAAGAAAGATGGGATGAATTTGATGGGGTAAAGTTGGTTTTTAATTAACTACTTTTTGCTGAATGTGTAGAGGGATATAACATAAACAAATTAAAGTTAAAAATAGACCTAAAGGACAAGAGATGGAATTAATAATCGAGGAAGAAAACAGCTAAACAGAATGATAAACAAGCAGAATTGCGAGGACCGCAATGTTTCCGCAATTAAATGGCAGCGAATCTGATTGGAATGGGGAATTAAGGGCTACTAATGACTATCCTATAGGCATTTTATTACGATTATCAAGCTTTGGATCAACTCTCTATACATCAAACTCACTCTATCTCAAGTATCGTCCGATTCCATGCATTAGAGACTCAAGTTTACTCGACTTCAAAGTAAGGACTTAAGCATCTTGTTTAAACAGGAGTGTTCAGTTTGTACTAGGGAAACGCCTATTCCTAGGCCGTTTCCTGATTACCATGAAAGGCTAGCATGATTATATGACTCTGAACTCTTACTCCTTCCAGAGGTTAGGAGTTCTTTGGACAAAATGGATGGCCAATCGAAATTGCCCGTGGGATGAAGCTTACATACAATCAATGTTCGAGTGTTGAACTGACTACTTGACTCACGTTTTTTAGCCTATAGTTCTGTCATTAGCATGCCCCTAAGTGATTTTAAGTACTCATGGATATATGAAGAACAGAAAGGGTAGATAAAACAGACATACTTAGAAGAGAAATGTGCTTAAAACAGGAAGCAAAACCCGTAGCAGAAGAAAGTATAAACTGTGAAGTGCAGAAACTTACTTTGATTAACTTGAATGTTTGAATGACAAAGGAAAGCGTTAAAAGGAATGAATCCAAGGCAGACAACAACGAAATGCAATAAGTAAATTACTAAACTAAGAACAACAATGATCAGTAATGGAAATGAGAAGGAAAGAACAGAAAACAGTAAAGGATTGCTGAAAACTCCGTGGCAGTCGCCTCGAATGATGGTGATGAGAAGTCAGCCCTGCTTGGATGAATCCAATCGAGAGAGAAGAAGAATCTCCTCTCCTTCCTATCAGATTGTCGATTCCAAAAGCTTAGACTCTCACTCCAACAGACGGCAAAGGAAAACAGATGGAAATGGTGGACTGCAAGAAGACTTCTGCGCTTCGAATTGATGACTGAACCTCCGACTTTGACCCCCTTTTATAGTAGTTTGCAGGTGCGTTTGGGCCAAGGAGGACCATCAACCTTCAACGTCATATATCAGAATGGATGGAGGAGAAAGAACGAATCCCTGAAAAGTCGGATCTAAACAGAAAATGATCAGCCAACTTACGGTTTTAACTTGAATAATTGCGGTCACCGCAATTATTCCGCAATTCATTTGCAATGGTTATTTTTTCATTCTTTTCTTCGGTTTTCAACCCTTCTTCTACCTATTGTGCATAAGTCCTAAATTAGCTACCTTCTTCTAATTCTCATATTAAAGCATAGGTTTAAGCTAAATGCTAACAAAAACACCTAAATGTGTACATCTTCTTAAGCTAAATGGGTCCTAAATAAGTCACTTTCAGAGACTTAACACACCCCCAAACTTAAGGCTTTGCTTGTCCTCAAGCATACTAAGGACTTACCTAGGCTGCTGTTTCTTCTTCTTTAACCACTCACTAACTCCCTTATAACCCTATCTCTAGCAATGCTGTCCTGTGACACACTTCTAAGTTTAGAACTAACCTCTTGTCTAGCTTCTTCTGACTTCACCTGCCTACTATACCTACTGTCTTTGTTAACCCCCTACTACTGATCTAACTACTTTTGTGATATCATGCCACTATCCCTAAGGTTTCAAATTCTACCAAGCTTTACTCTAGACTCAGTACATGCTTCTAGCTTATTTTTAATGTGTCTAGGATTCCTTAGAGTCATGCCAGTCTTAGTTTTAACGGTGACAGTGGTACTTTTAGAGAACAACCTAAACCCTGGCATCACTACATTGGATATACATTCATCTCCCTAGACAAACCTAAAAGCTACAACCTTGTGCTTAGCTCATTAAGGATCAGAGTTCTTTTTTTTTTTTTTTTTTTCATAGGACATCTAAGCCACAAGATTATAACTCCTAAGCATACATTCTTCTTCCCTATTTCTCCCTTTTTTACTTCGGTGGAGTCTCTCCTTGGGTTGCCTTTTGATGCAATGCCACTTGTGGTTTACACACTTGGCACTGATTACTCAGCAACTTGAGAGAGACACCCCTCTTTATTCTATTTTTCACTTTTTCTATTTATCAACAATTTTTTTTCTTAGGAGAAGAAGAATGCTTATGTCCTAAGGAAGAGAGGAATGTTCCTAGGCCTAGGGTGGCCTCCCCCAAACTTCAACTACTCATTGTCCCTAATGAGTGTCTGAGGTGGCACACCCCCAAACTTGTCCTAGAAGCATCTAGTCTAAAGTAAAACAAAGAGAATCTAAAAATCCTAGGCATAGGCAAAACATTCTAAAAGCAATTATTCCAACAGCAGAAAATTTGAACATAACAGACAGTTTTTAAGGACTTACGGTTTATGCATGCTGAGCACTATTCAGAGGCAAATTTAAACTATCAAAGCGTGTCCTATGACACTCATCCAGCATGCTTTAAGATCAGCTATATAAGGTAGTCATGCTAGCAGCAAAAGATAGAATATAACAGATCATAGCCTAACTAAACAAACAGTCCAAAACATGCAATCAGTCACAAAAATTGCGGGAACCGCAATTATTTCGCAATCCAATCCGGGCAGATTTAACATTGATTCAGGCCCCTAGCATGCTTTTTCCTGTTACTCATGCCTCCTAAAAATAAAACTAAACTATCCTACCTATTCAGCTAACATCAGACTAGACTAAGCAAAAGAAAAAACATAAAACTAAACATTAAAAACAGATCAAACGTTGAACATAAAACAGCATAATATACATGATCTATCAGAAAGCAGAAAAATTGTTTGTTTTTTTCTGAGGGAACAGCAATACTCCCTTCAGTGCACTTCAAACCAGCACTCAATTCTCGTCATCCTCATCTGGTTGCCTTGGTCGTGGGGGCACCCACGGAGTTAGGAGGTTGGTGGGGAAGTCCGGGAAGATGCACCCCAACTGGTCTGCAACTTCTCTGTCCCTCGCCTGCGCATAGTTGGCCCATTGAGCCATTCTCCTCTGCATGTCCATCAAGCAGGCCATGGATAGGGACTGTTCAGCCGCCAGCCTATCCAATTCAAATTCCATGTTGCCCTTTCTTCTCAGCCTTAGGTGTGCAGGCAACTCCAGATGGCCTGTGTAGGGCAGCTGCTGCTCCAAGCGCTCGGTGGGAACTCCTGCAAGCAAGCATAACTTTGTTATGATGTTGGGGAAAAATAACGGCCCCTTACCCTTTTTTGCACACTCAGCTATGGCAGCAGTGATGACTTCTCCCACGTTGATCGTGAGACCTCTCATTATAGCATAAACCAGCAGCGAACGGCTCTGGTTAATTGTAGTCTCATGAGTCACTGGGGAGAGTCTTCTTCTTACGAATGAAAACCACACAGCTGCCTTAGCCGTGAGGTTGGCACTCATGAGCGTGTGCCGCCCATTGCGTGAGACTGTCCAGGAGGCCTCAGGCTGGCCAATGGTGCGGATGGCTTCTTCCAGCACAGCCTCGGTCGGCTCATCAACTATCCGTGCATAATCTGTGTGAGGCTGGCCCCTTAGACCAAATGCTTCATTAATGGCTTTGGCTGAGAAATCAACCTCCACCCCTCTGACCACAGATAGGCCATCCTCAGGGCTGAGCACGTTAGCATAAAAGTCATACACCATGCTCGTGTATGCTGGATTGGGAGGTCGGCAGAATTCCTCCTAGCCATGGTTGATCACCCCTGCGCGCAAGAACTGCGGCAGGTCAGCAAGTCGATCAAGGAACCCCTTCTCGTGCAACAGGTCCCTTTTCCTCAGCTCCACGCCCCTGGATTCAGCATCAGACGAGACATACCTCACTGACGGAGGTTCGTCTTCAGGGTAGAGTTTAGCCTTCCCCTTATCGGCTGGCTTGGAAGATTCAGCAGCCTCCACCTTGAGGCGTTTGAGCGAAGGCTCAGTACTGTCTTTGTCTGCTGAAGGCACTCGCTTGGCCTTCTTCTTCTTCAGTTTCTTGGCTTTCTTGGCCTCCTTCTTGGCCTTCTTCTTCTCTTTCTCCATGTTGATCTGTTGGAGGCAAGCCCCCAACGTTTCTTCCATAGAATCATCCTGCTGTGCAGGAACATCAGGGCTGTCTTCCCTCATAGGAGAGAAGACTTCTTCTTCCCCAGCATCTCCACTGCCTTGCGTGGACTCCTGATAATCCCCATAAGGGAATTCAGGATCAGGCCGTGGAGAATTGTGCTCTGCTGATGGTGTATGTGCAGAACTCCATGGCGAAGACGGCAGTTCAGGACTCTGCACAGCCGCAGGTGGTAGATCAGAACTCTGAAGCGCTGGAGATGACTCGACGCGCTGCGCAGGCGGCGATGATTCTGTGCTTTGCACCGGTTCAGATGGGAGAGGGCTGCGCACAGGTGACACAGACGGCGACGAACCTTCCTTTGCTGACTCGTGAGATGCACGATCAGGTTCTTGACTCTCCACAGAGGGAGTCTTGGCGATGGTTCGTTCGGCGGCAGTCTTGACAGTCCACCGGCGCTTCTTTGGCGTGCCCACTGGCTCAGATGGCCCAGCAGGGATCTCAGTGACCACCCTCCACTTCTTCCTACGAACAGGAAGCTTGGAGAGACGGCCAGTGCGTACAGCACCCTCATCAGCAAGGGCGAGAAGCGCTTCCCTTGCAGCCGCTTCAGCTGCGTCGTCGGCCTTCTTCTTGGCGGCGGATCTCTCAGCCCTAGTGGAAACCATTGTCGAATCTTGGAGGTTTGGAGAGAGAGATCAAAGGTGGAGAGAATCGCTGAATTCTTGGAGAGCAAAGAGAGAGATAATCGTAACGATCGAGCGGCTTCCAACGGATATAAAGGCAACGGATAAAATCCCAACGGCTCTTTTTGCGGATCCAGCAATTTTATCGCAATTCCAGGGATATTATTTCATTGAAATCTCCAACTTTGCCCGTCCGTATCTTTTATTTGGCTCAACCGTTTCTTGAATTTTAAAGTGGGATTTACTCTCCTTGATCCCCTCTTTCGATTCCCTACAAAAACAAATAAAACAAACATTAAATACGCCATTAAAAACACACCACAAAACATACAAACGATAATCGGAAAAACAGTAAAAATAAACTAAGGCATTTGGCCTTGAATAAACGAGCACAGTAACCACTCGTTCTCTCTCTTTATTTTTGTCATGCTTCAGTCAAGAGGAAGGCCGAGAGAGTCTTCACATCTCCTTCCTCATAGTAGTGCTTCAACCTAGCACCATTGACCATAAATGGTTGGCCTTGCTGCAAGTTCTGTATCTCTATTGCACCATGAACACACACATTAGTAATGAGAAATGGACCCGACCATCTAGACTTAAGTTTCCCTGGAAATAGTTTCAACCGTGAGTTAAACAACAAAACAAGTTGACCCTTCTTAAAGTCCTTAACTCTAAGTCTACTATCGTGCCAAATCTTGGTTTTTTTCCTTGTACATCTTAGCATTTTCATAGGCCATATGTCTAAGCTCATCAAGCTCATGTAATTGCAAATACCGCAATGTTCCAGCACCGGTCACGCCATAATTCAGTTCTTTTAAGGCCCAAAAGGCTTTGATTTCCAATTCGAAGGGAAGATGACATGCTTTTCCATACACTAGCCTATAAGGAGACATACCTAAGGGTGTTTTATATGCAATCCTATAGGCCCACAGTGCATCATCAATTCCTGCTAAACGACTGTGATTGTTGGCACATAATAAATATTTCATTCCCAAAATAAACTACTCCTAACATACGAAATCTAAGCAAAGCATGATAAAATCCTAATTTAAGAGTTTAGGGATCAGAAATCTCCCTTGTCAATCTGCCTCATATGGATATTCTTCAATGTTTCGAGGCATCACTTCTGCTTCGTTAAGATACTTAAGTCTTGATTTACGGGGTCGGACATTCTGCCACACCTTGAAATTGTTGATTCTCTCAAAGAGACTGCATGTTATAACATTCCAAGGTTTGTACTTTATGTGCGTTGGTTTTGTTTCTACAACATTTGCTACAACATAGCTTTGATGCGATGGGACTTCTTTTGCTGGCACAACTCTTTCTAACTCCTTCAGCTGGAGCATTTGTGGTGGTGGTGGCTCAACTCTTTCATTGGTGGAGGATCTTGTTGCATCATCAGACATTTCAAATTCTGGTTCCTCAAGGAGCGCATTAGTCTCTTTGGCCTCATCCAGCACGATTTCAACCAACTCCACCATTTCATATGGAGATTCCATTGGATCACTCTTCTCAGTTTCGAAGGTAACAAAGGATTCATCATCATAAAAATCGAACATCTGAGGGCATGGTGGTGGTGATTTTGCTATAGCAAGTAGCTCTTGTAAGTCATTTGTGAGCTGAGCTAATTGCACATCCATTCTCCTCATAGATGCATCATTCCTTTCCATGAATTC